>CAMZMU010000128.1:100598993-103408809 GCA_947311845.1 Poa pratensis | reverse complement strand
GGCCATCTTGCATTAGCACACAACCCAAACCTTGTAGAGAGGCGTCACAGAAGACGACGAAATCCTTGCTTGTGTCCGGCAGGACAAGCACAGGAGCGGAGGTGAGTTTGGCTTTCAGTGTTTGGAAACTCTCTTCAGCTTCGGCCGACCATACAAACTTTTTATCCTTCTTGAGAAGGTCAGTCAGAGCCTTGGCTATCTTGGAGAATCCTTCGATGAATCGGCGGTAGTAACCCGCTAATCCGAGAAAACTACGGATGTCCTTGACTGACATTGGGGTCAGCCAATCCAGAATAGCTTGAATCTTGTCCGGAACGACAGCCACACCATTAGCGGATATCACATGACCAAGGAAGACAAGGTTATCCAACCAAAACTCACACTTGGAGAACTTGGCATAGAGGCGGTGTTCTCGAAGTCGTGTCAGAACCAAACGAAGATGTTCGGCATGCTCTTCATCGGTTTTGGAATAATGAGGATGTCATCATGTAAATGACGACAAACTTGTCAAGATAATCCATGAAGATGGAGTTCATGAGCCTCATGAAAGTAGCTGGAGCATTGGTGAGGCCAAAAGACATGACGGTATACTCATATGAGCCGTAACGAGTAACAAATGCCGTCTTTGGAATATCCTCCTTTCTGATTTTGATCTGATGGTATCCTGACCTCAGATCCATCTTGGAGAATACGGTTGCACCAGCTAACTGATCCAACAGATCATTGATGCGAGGAATAGGATACTTGTTCTTGATTGTCACCGCATTCAACGGTCTATAGTCAGAGACTAGACGAGGCACGGTAGAATCTCTCTTCTTGACAAAGAGTACCGGACAACCCCAAGGTGAACTGCTAGGCTGGATGAAATCCTTCGCTAACAGTTGATCAATTTGCTCTTTCAACAGAGCCAACTCTTCCACCGGCATACGGTAGGGCTTCTTGGAAATTGGAGCAGTACCGGGAAGTAGATCTATGACAAACTCCACACTTCGGTCAGGAGGCATGCCAGGCAACTCTTCCGGGAACACATCCGGGAAGTCACACACCACGTGTATGTCCTGGATTTCAGGAGGAGATTCGCCTTCCATGAAGCAAAGGAGAATCTCAGGTGAGTTGGGTACTATGGCGGACGGAGGTATTGATGTTGCAGGCCAATACTTCACAATGTCACCGGAAGGAGCGGTCACAGTAATGGTCTTGGCGGCACAGTCGAGATTTGCCCGGTATTTAGCTAGCCAGTTCATGCCCAGTATGACATCAATGCCTTTGGACTTCAAAGCTACCAAGGCATAAGGAAAGGACAAGGAACCTATATTAATCTGGACCTCAGGAGTAACCCCATCGGTTTGCCATTTGGAACCAGGAGTAGAGATCACCAAGGGATGGCTCATTTTCTCGAACGGTATTTTGTGGTCTTTTGCAAAGCTATAGATATGAATGAATGCGATGCTCCAGAGTCAAACAAAACTGTAGCTGAATTGCCATTGATTCGTAACTCACCCATAAGTACGCCGGGGTCCTCTTCAGCTTCTTCAGCAGAGACGTGGTTCAGGCGACCACGCACAGTAGGTCCAGCCTTGCCAGCTGGGGTGGCAGGGGCTCGTGCAGGTGTCACCGAAACAGGTGCCTTTTGGGGGCACTCCCTGGAGTAGTGACCAGCCTGGCCACAGCTGTAGCAAGTGTTTCCAGGAGGGACAGATAGTTGAGGGCGATATCCACTCCGTTCGCCCCAGGTGTCGAAGTAGTGGGGCGCGGCGGTGGTGGCCTGTATCCCGCGGCCCTCGGCATGAATGGAGCACGCGGCACAGCGCTGTAGGGAACGAAAACCCTGCGCTTCTTGTTCTCAGAACCCGAGGAACTCTGGCGGTCCCCTTGGGCTGGCCTCTTGGAAGACTCAAATTCCTTCCTTCCTTGCTCAAGAGTAAGAGCCTGGTTGAACAGCTCCTGGTAGTTCTGAAACTTGAAGGGCAGCAACTCATAGCGGAGCCTCGGCGCAAGCCCCTTGCGGAACAACTCTTGCTTGTCAGCATCATTGGTCACGTCCCGTGGGGCGTAACGGAGAGATGGTTGAATTTGCACCCATAAGCTCGAAGATCCATATTACCCTGGTGCAGATCCAGGAACTCCCTCCTCTTCAGATCCATTATTGACTGAGGTATGTACTCTGCACGGAAGGCGGTACGGAACTCCGCCCAAGTGAAAGCATGGCCTGGCGCGAACAGCGCCACATGACTCTCCCACCAACAGCCAGCAGCACCAGTCAGGAGGTAGGTGGCGAAGTTGACTTGCTCGGCCACTGGGACATGCAGCGCGCCGAACTGGCGCTCCAGAGCGCGAAGCCAGTCATCAGCGTCCAGGGCTCCTTAGCATCAGCAAAGGTGGGTGGCTGCGAGCGCAGGAACTCAGTGAGAGTGTTGCAGCCATTCCTCAGTGCATTCTGCTGCACCAACTGCTCAAGCAAGCGCTCATTGCGCCCACGGTTCTCCTCAATGGCCATCAAGACTTGAGCCATCGAGGGTGGTGGTGGCAGATCATCCTCATCATCATCGTGGTTACCGCGACCACCACGGCCTCCACGGCCTCCTCGAGCCATTCTGGAGATTGACAATGACACGGTTAGTATCTTTCTCCGAATGGTCGAACAATAGCATTAGCGTCTACACAAGTACACAGACTAGGGACGATAATGCATTGTATAACAACTAACAAGGGATCAACAAGATAGAACTTGGGTCAAAGATCAGCATCATGTGCTACTAGCGAGAGAGGCAATGGTTAAGGAACCATATGATTCAACACACTCTAGTTGGCACAATCCGGGACCTTATGTTCAAGTCCGTGGGTTAAACCCAAAGAAAGGATCAAATGATTGATTCGGTAGAAACATCTGAGTTGATTTGGGATTGCAACGCAGCGGGAGCAACTGGACACATAACACTAAGGTCGAACCCACCCACGTTTCTAAATTTTGAAGTAAGACGAGAGTAAAACTTTAAACTCAAATCGAGGTAAGATTGCTCCGAGATTAGAGGGTAACCAGATAAGGAGTAAAAAGAATCCTAAGATGGTTTTCACAACTCATTTTTAGGTTAAAAATATTTTCACAAACACTAGACTCAACATCGACCAGTAGAAGGGTTTCCTACAGGCAGTACTGCTCTGATACCAACTTGTGGCGCCCTGACCCGACTACTATACAGTGATGCTGTGTGTCACCGGTTAAGCGATACAAACGGAGGTTACGGGTTTACCAATCCCCGGCCAAAACCTTTGGCAGGCGTTGCTGGGTACACCTCACTCCAGACAACGCAACACCCCGAGTGATGCCTTAACACAGGCACAACTATCAAAGCATAATAGTAAGAGCAAGACTTGTGGAACAACTGGCACATCACAGACTCTACGACACAAAAGCATTATAGTTCAACTCTTATAATAGAGAAAGATAGCAAATATTACAACCAGAGGTCACAGACCCAACAGTACATCAAGCGGAAGCGAAATAGTTGTTCTAAACAACAAGATCCAATATGGCCTAAGAGGCCTACAGATAAACATCACAGCGCCAGCTGTTCCGGGATGTCCCAAGCTGCCACCTGGGAACCCCAGACTACTCGTCGACGTCCACAAAGAACCCACCTTCGAGGTCGGTGAAGTCCTCTCTGAAATAAGCAAACGACGTTGAGTTCGACGAACTCGCAAGATTAAGAGCTAGTATATGCTCGATGAGGCTTTCAAAGTTAATGGCTGTTTTGCATAAAGCTGATTTTATTTATGAAACATAACTCAATGGCATCGACTAATCAGAGTATTTTCAAAAGAGGTAAGAAGTAAACTCTTTTCTTTTGATCATCTTCAGCAGCAACCACCATCCATCACCACACCTGTCTACTAAGGCACCTCCCCGAATCACCCTCGAGGAAGTCAACCTTGCATCCTTATTAGTACCTTTAGTACTCAGGTTTTAATCATTCCGTTCAAGTTATTCTATGGTCCCTGAATCCGTCACCAAGTCGTCCTTAACCGTGGACACGGCTTTTCGAAAAGATTTACCCTGCAGGGGTGTACAATGTTTACCACGCGTACCGTCCGGCCCATTGCCTGCGCATTAGCTCTCTTCCTTGGAAAGCCGGCTGGGTGGGAGCGGTGTCGACTTCTCCCTCGTTAAGGACTTTCCAGGATCATCAGTGGCGGTAGGACTGCCAGGATCACATCACCCCGCCCCACGGCCACTCATTTTCCTAATACCACAACCTCATCTCAGTTCATACCACCATCATCACGCACGCGCAAATGAAAGCCCGAACTAGAGGACCCTGGCTAGCCCCGCTCGAGCTATTTAGTCTATGAGGGTTCCTGCAATTGCATAGGCCTCACGCATGGGTGCACGCTCGGTCTTGGCTCGAAGGGGAGAACTCGCACTTAGGCGACGAGAACGAGACAACCCACCACATTCCATGTGGCCTCTCATCCCCGCCTTTAGACATGTTATTATATGTCACCACAACTTTCCACCATCATCCGAACATTCCACCACAGTTCCAACAATAACATATCCACCGGACGACTAAGCATTTCACTAAGCATGGCTAAGCATAACATAGCGGATATAATTAACTCAGGCCAACACAACAATCCTATGGATATTAGGAGGGAAACAGGTAATGGCATCGGAAAACATAATGCCTCTAATAGGATACTCTAATCCAACCAAATTGACATTTGGAATCGCATGCAATATTATAGTGGAGAAAATATCTGCGGAAAACATAGGAGACATGCTCAGAGGGGGGATTACGCTTGCCTTGTTCGACGGACTGGTAATACGGGTCGTCAGGGTATTGTGGAGAACCCCGACTGCTTGATCTATCGATGCATAAGAACACCGAAAGAACACAATCAAATATCACTCAAGCAAACCAAATGCAATGCACATACACATGATGACATGACAAGTTTGATGCACTGAAATTATTATACCAAATGTATCAATTTAAATGGGGTGCAAAATAATTAGATTGACAAGGGAGAAGAAAGTCCCATATTTGTTTTTAATGCTTTCCTGTGCTATGAATTCATGTAAATATGCATGTAAATGATGCTACTGATTAGGTATTGATTTGCTGAACATTTAGAGCCTTTCAACATCATTTTTGGAATACTTTTGAATTAACCATGAATTTCCAAAGTTGCATTTCAGTACTGCCATTTTTAGTGTTTTCAACATACAGAGGGTTTGAATTGCTCAATTAAGTCCAAATAAAATATGGATGTGTAAAGGTTGTCAAGACAATTTTTAGACCCTTGTTCGCTCAATTTGGAAATTCAGAGCTAAAGTTATGAATTTTCAAAGTTTGCCATTTATTCTGCATTTTCTGTAATTCATTTAAAGAGGCAAAATATTTTGAGCTAACATGTGTCAAAATGACAGAAACATGTCGAGCACACTTTCCTGAACATGTGGAAATTTGAATCACCCTAATTGGAGCATTTTTCAATTTGTTATTGATTTTAGAAGTAAAGATTTGAATCTGCAATTCTGTTTTTAGTTTTTATTTCTCAGAAGAAAATACGCCGAAACGTTTTTCACCGCGTGGCTGGCTAGCCACAGCCACTGACTGGTGGGCCAGCGGCCACGCTGGCAGCCACGCGAGCAAGCGCGGGCCCAGCGGCTGGTTTGACCACGGTCACCTCCCGCGCGGCGACGGCGCAGACGGGCGCGCGACGGCGGCGAGGACCGACGCGTCGATCTACTGCGCGAAGGAACGCGCTACGGACGGCTACGGACTCGCACGGGCACGGGGAACACAAGTACGGCGGCGCCGCTAGCTAATGGTCGCCGGAGCGACGGAAACATCCGCGACTTGCGGCGGCCGGCGGCGGTTCAACGGTGAATCGACGAACGACGGCGAGAGAGGGAGGGAGAAGATGTCCCCGAGGACGGCATGCTCACCCTAGACGCGTGGGAACCACCGGCGTGGACGGAGGAGGTCGAGGTTGGCGGCAATGGAGCGGCGGAGCTTCGGCCGGAGAGGAAGGAGACAGCGGCGATCTCGCGAACGCCGGCTTCCCGCCTCGATTCCTTCGACGAGGATGAAGAGGGAGACGCGGCGGAGCAGATGGTGGTGCTCGATCTACTCCGGGAGGCCTCAGTCGACGGCGGCAGCGACGGCGAGCTCCACTATGGCTCGGCCATGGCGGAGAGGAAGAAGGAGAGGGAGGGCGGTGGAGTGGTGTCGGGCAGAGGGAACGGGGGGCCTGGGGGCTCTTCTAAGCGCGAGGAGGCGCGGGGAGGGGGGCCCGGCATCGCCGTGTCGCCATGGCGCGCGGCGGGTGCGGCTTGGCCGCGCCGCGCGGTCGCTACAGCGTGAAGGAGATGACCACTTTGCGAAAACCCCCTCGCCTGAATTTTTCTATTTACAAAGAAGCCCTTGGCTATTTCTTTTATAAATCCAGTAGCTTTTCCACCATTTAAATGGGGCATTTAAACAATTTATAAAAATTTGATAAAAATCATGTAGCCTCCCAATATCATTTAGAAGCACCACAAAAATTGGTTTGGCAAAATAAAAAGTTTTGCCACACTTTTGTTCATAGTGTTTGTTTATGGCATTTTTGGTGAAACCAAAATGGATTTGCTTTTGAATTTTAAAACCAGTGCAAAGTATTCAATTCTGAACCCTTGGAACTTCCTTGACGAAATGGATTTGCATTTGTAATTGTGTTTGCCAAGAACAAGCACATTTGGAAGTGCAAGACTTGAATTTGATCGGTGACATTTCTCCCATTTGTTTTAATTTGTTTTCCTCACTTGATTTCAACTTGAGCAATAAAACAAATGATGCCATGATGCAAGTATGAGAAGCAAAAGTGAAAATTTGGTTCCCATTTTAGGTTCACAAACTTGGGGCTGTTACAATACTCTAGTGCTGTTGGTTCCTTGATGTATGCTATGGTCTGTTCACGTCCTGATTTGTCATATGCTATGAGCTTGGTGAGTAGATACATGGCTAATCCTGGTAAAGAACATTGGAAAGCTGTTCAGTGGATTTTCAGGTACCTCCGTGGCACGTCTGATGCTTGCTTGAAGTTTGGCAGAGCTGGTGAGGGACTCGTAGGCTATGTGGATTCAGATTTTGCAGCCGATTTGGATAAGAGGAGGTCCCTCACAGGTTATGTGTTCACCATTGGTGGTTGTGCTGTTAGTTGGAAGGCAACACTTCAGCCGGTTGTTGCCCAATCCACCACGGAGGCTGAATACATGGCCATTGCAGAAGCAGTTAAAGAAACTGTTTGGTTGAAAGGTTTGTTTGCTGAGCTTTGTGGAGTTGATACTTGCATTAACCTGTTTTGTGATAGTCAGAGTGCCATTTACCTTACTAAGGATCAGATGTTCCATGAGAGAACAAAGCACATTGACATCAAATACCATTATGTGCGTGATGTTGTTGCACAAGGTAAGCTGAAGGTATGCAAGATTAGTACTCATGATAATCCGGCTGATATGATGACAAAGCCTGTTCCTGTTACTAAGTTTGAGCTATGCTCAGGCTTAGTTGGTATCACTGTCTAGCCCAAGAGGCTATTTGGCGCCGAAGGTGTTTTCTTTGTTGTTTTCAGGGGTGAAGGTTCTCGTTGATGCTACAAGATGGAATTTGTCTCAAGGTGGAGTGTTGTTTTCTGGTGATCCAAATTCGTATGTACTGCACAAGGCCAGCTTGTGACGTAGGAGAGCGCAGCCCCCCGCGGTACGGTACGGATCGTTTCCGAGTCGGACTGCAGCCGACTTAGGGTTTGTCCACTATAAATACATCTTGTAAGCCGCCGGTTAGGGTATGCCAAGCCATACATTGTAAACCCATGGCGTTTGTAACCTCACCCCGATATAGTGAAGTGATTACTGGCTGGCGCCCGTGGTTTTTTCCTCTCCTTTGTTTGGAGGGGTTTTCCACGTTAAATCTCGTGTCCCCGTTGGTTTGATCTTTCCGCTACTTCATCGTTTCTTGCTATCTTTTGTAACAGCAATGAGATCAGCAAATCAAACTGATTGAGTAGAGACTAGTATATCTTGAGAATTTTACTAGGTTTGGATTCCATACGCTTGTGTAATCGTTTACGCTCCATTGTTAATTATTTTGTTGGAGAATGAAATATAGCAATATGCACTAGCAGCGTAAACCTTACAAGCTCGTGTATGACGACTCTTCTGGTCATCACTGTACTTCCTAACATCATCGAAGCTTCAGAACTTCAATTACAAAGAGAAAAATGGTCGCCACATGCTCCCTGCCAACGGCCACGATAGATATCCAATTCCCTTCATTCCGTCGAACATCGTGCAGTGAGGCCAAACTATATATGTTATATATAACATGTGGCATGGACCAAACATGATACTATACTACGACCACTACTCCACCAGGTAGCAGATAGCTAGAGCCTAGAGATAGTTTTGCCAGAAAACAAGTTATGCTAATTGAAGAGACAAATGGAGGAGACGATTTTTAAAGTGAAAAAAGTAATAAGTAGCAACGAGAGGGATAATAGGGGGCTTGAGAGATGCCAGGAAATCGATGATCAGTATGAGGATTGCTGCCCGTACTGCCTGGCAATAAGATCCTACTTATCTTCTTAAAGATGCAAATCCTATCATTAGTTTCTCTAACTGGGCATGTCAAATCCTACTGCACATACGCGCTCACCTGAAGTAGCAGATGCTACCCAGAGTCAGCTAGGCACATGTATGCCTATATCAAATCAATACAATTGAAAATTCAAAAAAATCAATACAATTGCTAGTGCCTACTGGTGAGCCCAGGACTGTTAATGTTCACCCTAGGAACTATTTCTTTACACGTATGCATGGTCGCACTCAGAGGAAAATTCGCTACTTGTGATGCTTAGTTTCTCCGAGCATTTGGGGAAATTTACTTTGACACGATGTTAGTTGAGTAAGAGCAACTAATATACACTTCTGTCTTGTCTCAAGAGAAATTCATTTTGACACAACATTAGTTTTTTCGATAAAGACACAACATTAGTTGAGTAAAGAAGTAACTAATTTTATATTGCTTGCTAACTGTCCACATGGAAGCCCTTTCTAAAGAATCGCAATTAAAATATATAGAGCATCCTACAAGTTATAAAACTCTAAGGACCTTTTCGACATTACAAAAACTAGCAAAATGCCCGTGCGTTGCAACGGGCAACTCAATTTTTCTCCATTGTAAACACAATACACACGAAAATTCGCATGAAAGACATATAGTTGAACATCATATATATAGAAAGAAGCAACCCACCAATTATCTCTTACTATTGACCAAGATTGTTCTTGGTGACAACTTCAAGAAATAGTTTTCATATAGCATCCTCGTTTTATGTAGAATCTCACGTCGTTGGTAGGCCTAGGAATCGGCCCGTTACGACTTTGATCGTGTCACCACCGTTTATTCGTCGGATCACCCAATTGAACAAGAGTTGTTTGCTCCCGGCAGTTGTCTCAACACTTTCCCGGTCACTTGCGATATAGCAATCTCACTGGAATCGTACTCCCAGTTTTTTCAAGTTGATAGGTCTTGCAACGGATACAAACTTTAGCACCGACTATGAGTGAACATAACACGAATTCCAATTACAAATCAAATGATAGAATAAATAAAAGTCTTTTCCTTCAGAGCATTAGAAACCGAAGAACTAAGAATTATTCATCAGAATTTTCTTTAGCTTTCTTCAAGCAGGAAAACGTCATGGCTGAAGCCAGGCTTCTTCTCTGCTAATTTCCTTCCTGTAGGGAACTATTGTGCTCTGAATTTGGGACGTATGTACTGTTCTAAGTTGACGTGAATAAACAAGGCAGCGTGATAGCGTGATGGAAAATTCAGTAGAGAAGCGGTGACTCTGACTCTACTCCATAGCTGCTAGAGATGTTGATTGGGTTATGTAGGGCTATCTGTATTAATACAGATTGGAAATATCACTACATTCTTACCCATGCTCAAAAATTTCTCCGGGACCTGCAGGCTGCAGCACAAGCGTATTCATGATACGGTAATAAGTTACATGATGACTTAAATCTGATTAGGTCCTGGCCTTGTTCCTAAGACAGCTCAGAATTCTTCGCCATATGCAAATACGTTCTTACCAATCTGATTAGCGCACGAGCGGTTGCTTGCCTGCAAGTGGATCCTCCTAGCAAATTCGAAACACAAAGGCATCAATTAAGCCCAACCTTGAACGGGTGAACGACCAGGCTGCTGGATGTGCCGCACGACGCCAGGCTGCTGGTGCATCGCTCGCTTCCGGCGACCACCGCGAGCCCAGCCAGGGGCTCCATCGCGTTCTACTGATCCCTTACGCCCAAGGAAACCGACGTCGGAGCTCGTCGCCTCTTATTGACCACAGGGCACGCCCGCGCGGCGTACGGCTCGCCGGCCGGGAGCTCGCGACGGCGGGATAAATGAACAGGTCCGGACTCGTGTGGCAGCGGGGGTTAAACTCAGGGAAAGATGGAGGGGATCGAGTGTGCTGGTGTCGTGTCCCGACTCCCGTCGTTCGCCGCCGCTTGGAGGAGAGAGCAGAGAGGTGCTGGGGCGCTTGTTGTGGGCGAAGCAATGGTATCGAAGCAGTTGACCAACGACGCAACCGGTATGTGACTTAAACAAGGACTGCGGGTTGATTTTCCGCTTTTCTAGGGGGTATAATGCAAAATAGCCACGACGGACGTACCGCCACCAACCATCACCTTTACTCGTATTATATATAATAACTAGCAAAGTGCCCGTGCGTTGCAACGGGTTCAAATTTTAAAATTAGGAGAGACATGCAATTTATTTTAAGCACACAAACATTTAATACAACATAATCGATCCTTACACTACTGAATAATTCACATAAATAAAATGATAAATAATCAATAGACCATGTTGCTTTTGTTGGTCTTGTTTACCTTGAAAGCCTATCAATAATATCACACGCGAGTAACAAGAAAATGGGTGATTCGTGAAATGTCGATTCAATACTTCAGTCAGCAGGTCAAACTACAAACCTTCTAATTGTTCTCAATGAAAAACCATCATTGTCTATTTCGCTATTCAACAAATTTCTTTAAAATATATACGATAAACAAGCCCCTGACCTTTATATAAAAGACCCTAATGTTTACAAATAGGTCCCTCTCAAAAAATTAAAAAACCATCAGGCTCCCAATCGTTCGTGGAGCTAGCTAGCTGCTGTGTCGTCCTGTGTGCAGCACGCCACAGAATCGCCGCACCGCACGACTCGCCGCCCGCGTCTCTGCCCACGGCGCCATAGAGGCAGTGCGCGAGGACGCCGCACGGCTGCCGTTGTGCCTCCGCTGCTGCTCCTCGCCGACCCATCCTCTGCCGCTCGCCAGCACGGCCTGCGAGGGGCGGCCGCGCGAGGGCGAGCCTGGTGGCGAAGTAGTCAGGTCGGATGACGAGCATCAGCGGCGGCCCGCATCTCTGCCCACAACGCCGTCTACGATTCTGGCCGAGGATATGCGGTGGTCAGCGGTGGAGGAGAGTGGGAGGCAGGGCGCTATGGCGGGGAGGTTGGCAGCGCAGAATTCTCCGTGGCCAGCGATTCCGGTAGTCAGAGTGTGTGTTCTTTTTCTTGTCATCGAACCGGTACGGTTGATCAACCGTGGTTGTACTGTAAAATCTCATAACACACAGGGTATTTTTTTTTCCTTCGGCGATGAATGTTGTACGTACTTTTTTTTTCCTTCGACGATGAAGCGATTGTTGTAGGTACTATTTTTTTTTCCTTTTTCTCAAATCAAAGTTTAACCCACGTACTGCTGCTTGCAGCCACACGAAGATCGAGGAATAATAATAACCGAACCATCCGATCGGGGATTTTTTTCTCTTATGGTCGATTACTATTTTTCTCGTACACGTCAAGATACATGTTTTGTTTTTTGCATGTCGTGTTGTCTGCATGACCTGTCGCCGGAATCGACTGGGAGGACTATGTATTTCAATCGATCCTGGACTCCTGTTCGGATCGGGAGAAAAGTTGGTTTGGATGACATCGTACAAACCTAATACAATGGCTGATCCTTGGACGTACCATCATCACCACGCGACCTACCACCCGAACGTACCATCACGGCAGCTACGGATATTATAGTATAGATAGATAGATAGATAGATAGATAGAAGATAGATATACTAGCTAAGTGCCCGTGCGTTGCTACGGAACACATAGATAAATTTGTATAAATATGTAATCGTAATATTCAGTGCATGTCTATCTGCGATGCCACGGCCTTTAATTTTTTGTGTCTTTCATTCAACTTTTTTTTGAACCCATAGCAAGAAACCCAACGATCCATCGACCAAATCGAGTAAATCTTGAGGGAACTTCCGCATGGTACCACTCCTTCCACCTGTGTGTAACCGCCCTCCACCTTCCACCAGCACACAACCGCCCTGCACCTTCCACCAGTGCACAGCTCCGCCCCAATTCATGCTTGCAGGCTCTCTGATCCGCCCTTTTTCCCTGGTTGTCGGCATTGTCCTCGCATCCCCTTTCTCGTGCTCTCAAGAGCCACCCTCGCTTCCCCTTCCTCGAAATCTTTGCTTGTCGCCTAGCTTGGGGACCCGTCAACCTACATCCCGTTTTTCCCCTAGCTAGGGCACCAGCGGCCTTCCCCCCCGCGCTTCCCAGCCTAGATCCCTTGTTAGCTGCACCTTGCTCCACCCTGCCTCGGGGAACCTACGGCCTTCACCCAGCCTGGCTCTGCTTTCAGGAAACCTCCACTTGCGTGTCGCCGGCTCCTCACATCCCGAGGTCGCCTCTAGCATGATTAGCCGCCTGCTAAGGAGAGGGTCGTGCGCCACCCAACTCTGGCGCGAGCGATATAGCATGCTAGACTAAGAGGAGTTGGCCAACTTCGGCGGACGAACTTTTTGTTGGACTAACGAAGAAAGAAATAATCGTCCTTTCAGTATTATTTATCCCAAATAATTTCAAACAAAATTAAAGTTGAGCATGAACTAAAAGATAGTTAGGACGAACACCTCATGTTTTGCGTTGGTAAATATAGAAACGCTCATGTTACATGTAGCCTGCACCCTGCAGATATTAGATTCCGTGCGATTTTTTTCTTTTGAGCACAGCGTGTGCAATTTTTGTTTTTGACTGGGCGATCGATGTTTGGCTGATTAGCACTGGGCGATGGGTATTTACTGGGCCGGCCCACACCCAAGACCGATCGTGGGAAAAAAGCACACCACATAGATCGATCTAGGAAACAAAGCACAGCACGTCTTACCGACACCACTCGGTTTTCTCACGACGACAAAAACCGGATCGGTTTTTTTAGCGAGAGACGATCGGTCGAAGGACGTACGACGTACGCGTACCATGTCGTCAACAGATATTATATAGTAGACTAGCAAAATGTTCGTGCGTTGCGACGGGCGACGAGATTTAATGTTCCATCAACATACGTTGCTACGTGTTGATATATGATGGATATAAAATTTTAAAGTTGGTTCTCGTAGTTGCTGCATGACCTAAAATTATCCAAATAAATTTTCTGTTGAACATCGTTCTTACCACAAGAAATTTAGGGGGCTACAAATTATGAGCTTGCCATTTATTATGTGTGTAACTAAGATCCTTGCGCATATGATTAACCTATCATAAGAACCCTTATGGAAGCCATTTCCCATGTATATTGAAGTATCCAATTAAAACCTACAACCTCGTATAACTAAAACATTTAAGTAATCATTTCCGCAATATCTGAAAAATAACCCCCATGACAAGCAAATGACACGTTCTCAAGTCTCATATGACATTTGCAACAATTTGCACAACTGAAACACATGTTTCTTCCCTTAATTTATTTAATCACATCTACACTTATGTTGCGTTGCAACGGGCGACAAAATTTAATGATCGATCAAATATGCTTCTACTTTGCTACATGTTGATATATAATGATTGTACAATTTAAAGGTTATTATCGTAGTTGCTGCATGCCCTAAAATGATCCAAACAAATTGTCTATTGAACAACATTCTTACCGAAAGAAATTTAGGGGGCTACAAATTATGAGATTGCCATTTCAAATATTATATTGTGTAACTAAAATCCTTGCACATATGATGAACCTATAATAAGAACCCTTATGGAAGCCATTCCCTATGTACATTGGAGTATTCAATTAAGACCTACAAACTGGTATAACTAAGACATTTAAGTAATCATTTCCGCAATATCCGAGAAATAACCCCCATGACAAGCAAATGACACAGTTCTCAAGTCTCAACTGACATTTGCAACAATTTGCTGAGCTAAAATACATGTTTCTTCCCTTAATTCTTCAATCACAGCTACACTCATGTTGTTGGCTCGCCCAATTATAAATGGTTTGCTTCCCATTGGTTAACTTTTGCTTGACTATGACGAGTGCAAAATCGGTGTTTTTTCTTGTGGAGAATCTCACAACCATATGAATCGAAGAAATATTTATCAGTTACCACAAAAGAGAATTCATTTAGGATCGACTCATCTCTGCAGGCATAAATGTCCATTAGTGCATTGCTCATTGACACATTGATCTATGCTACTTCGCTGGCTTATAACATCATTCAGCCTTTTTTCCTATGTGATTGCGATGTGGTCCGTAAACCTTAAAATCAACAATTTATCTTTTGACATGTTTTACCTTTAAGAGTGCTCTTTACCTGCTCATGAAGTTGAGTAAATTCTGAATACATATGATAACCCCAGCGCCTGTTGATTGTACGTAATATTCATCAGATCCCCACTCTTTCAAGCTATATTGAAAGTCTGGTATTTTCGAAGTGTTGATTCTGATGTTAAAAGTCGTCTAAACCATAGCATGCCGAACCTTTTTCAATTTTTTTTAACTTCATGTCAACAGGCAACCTATGGCTGCCGAGGAGCAACAGGAGCAGGGAGAAGTTCAGACAGCCAGTTCACCAGACCGTTCTGTTCAAGCTGATGCATCCTTCCCTGTGTTTGACATACATGAAGTGGGCGCCTGGATTGGGGCGAGGGAGCGGCCGCCGCGGCTGTCTTCCTCGGAGCCGAGCGCCTCCATGCGTGCGTATAGCCAGACCCCGCCGCTCTCCGTGCCTAGGGAGTTCACCGCACGCCCTGCCGGAAACCCGCGCGCGTGCAAGCCTCAGCCGCGGTATTGCTATTTTCTCATCTTTTCGTGTGGCAGTTGCAGGGGACGGAAGCTCGTCCATGGCGGAAGATGATGCGCTCGCCAGAGAGTACAAGAGCCGTGGCGGGAAGCATACAGGCGCGGGGCAAACACGAGAGCTGAGAGGAGGCGGAGAAGATGAGTCGCGCAGGTCTGCAGATAGCGTGGAGCTTGGCTCGGAAGGCGCTGCCGGCGGCGGATGGCCACGCGCCTCTGCAATTTCGGTCCCGCAGGCACCTACCATGGAGGCTGGGCCGTGACAACCGTGGAGCCGGGGCATCGAGCGCTTCCTGCGGGGAGGCAGTCCGGCGGCGAGCCGTTCCGGCATGGGGCGCTTCCTGCAAGGAGGTAGGCCGGCGGCGAGAAGTTCCGGCAGGGGCCGAGGACGGCGAGCGCTTCCGCGGGGTGGCAGACCGGCGGCGAGCTTTTCCGGCGGGTGCCGAGGCCGGCGGCGAGCTTTTCCGGCGGGGTCCGAGAGCGGCGGCGCGGGGTGGCAGTCGCTGGGCAGCGGCCACTCGAGGTCCACGCGCGTGCGTGCCCGTCCCACGTGCAGATCCTCCTGTGCGTGCGGCGGCGATTGATTCTGTGTGCTACTGCGATGGGGAAGAACCGGAGGGTCGACGCCCTCGACGACGCTCGGGGAGAGGACGAAAGAAAAAATCCCAATCGTTTTTTTTTTCACTTACGGATGGCATGGTGTGTAATTATCCAGCAATACAAGGGTAAAATTGGAAGTTTGAAAACGTACCAACACCTTTTTAAGACATATTATATAGTAGAGATTACAAAAATATATTAGAATAAATTCTATGGAGGCTGCTGCTAAAGCAAGAATGAGCTGCTGCTGGGTCACCTGTGACCCTGTGGAGGCTGTGAAGGCATCCTATGGAGGGAGCCAGGGAACGAGGGAAGGTGAGTGTTGATGACAAGGTCGCAATCGGTGGTGGAAGGGAGAAAAAGTTGTGCTGGTAAATGAACAAAGCTTTTTCCTGTGGGGCAGGGGGTTGGGGCTCCCTAGCAGATAAAGGTGTCCTGCCCTGGGCCCTTGAAGTGACACAATTGCTACAGAATGCCACAAAAAGCTACGCAGGATATGTAAAAAAAAAGAGTCGCCGTGTTTCTGGAACGTGAGATCGTTTACTGCTGGGGGCAGCTTTCAAGTGTCGGCGGTGGCGGTGGATGTATATGGGAGTTTCGTGCAACCTCACTCAGTTTTACTCAGCCTATCATACAAGTTTTACCAGCATAGAGGCTCGGCTCAAGCTAACTCCGGCGAACGACACGGAGAAGCTGTTGGTTCGATTGGCCAAGAGAATGAAAAAGTTGATAAGGAAATGGAAGTGGGGAAGGAGTCCATAGGAATGTCAGATTTCGGTTGGAGGTCAGAGGCTGGGATTGAGAGATTGCGGGCTGCTGGTTTTGGAGGTCGCTTCTGGTGCTTAGCAGAGGATGATCAATCTGATGATGATGAAGTTGTGATCTCGCTACCAGCCTCTACGCCGCCTCCGAGCTTGATTCTCCATGACAAACCAAGGGGGTGGAGTGCCCCGATCTGCAGAAGAAGACAGCATGAAGCTTCTAGAGGATCGAAACAGAGACGCCCGTTGGTGGTGGATGGATGCGTGCGGAGGCCAGCACGGAGATGGATTAATTTGGGTTCGGCCCACAGAGATCATTGTCCACCTCCGTTGCCCAAAATTGGGGATGGTTTTGCAACTGCGAGTATTCAGTTTGGCAAAAGCAATGACGGAGTTGGTAGCCGTTCTTCGCCGTTACCACCACACGATGGGTGAGCCTGCTTTGAGATACCAAAAAACAAAAGGCAGGGGTCCTTCTCCTTTATCTCCACAAGACCTATCCTCACGCGATCTCGATCTCGCATCTGGGTGGCGTCGCATAGAGGGGAAGAGAGGAAGGAGGAGTGGCCTAGGATTGGGGTTGGAGATCAGCCTGGGAATGGTGCGAAACCCACCCCTAATCTACCCCACACCGCATAGGATTAACCTAAATTCCCAACCCACCCCACACCAACGACTTATTCTATTGATCCGCACTGCCCCGCCCTCGCACGAATTTTCCGGCCGCACCGCACCACTCCTCATGGATAATTCAGGTTCAGCCCATGGATCCAACCCGTGGGTTCTTGCCAAAGCTAGTCGGCGGCTGCTAGCTACTCCATAGGTGAGTGGATGGATTAAAACTGGTGTGTACTGCAGCTAGCTAGCTAGGTGAGAGAATAACGTGGATTCGCTGCCTCGCTGTTAGCTAGGTGAGTCAATTCCTGGGAGCGCTCATATGTATTGCACGTCTGCAGATGCTAGCTATAAAGTGTATGTATGAGAAGTTAAAAAAACATAGTATGTGGGAAAATTTAGAGAATACACCAGATTAAACTCTGAAGTCTTATATTTGAAATATGTTGGATTTTTTGAATGTGTCCATATTAAAAATATTCAGATTTGAAAAATATTTATTAAAAAAACAGTTTCCAAAAAAATTCACGAGATCTAGAAAATTAGGTCATGGGCGAAAAAATATTCACGAGGTTTATTTTTGTGAAAAAACTTTCAAATATAATAATTATTCAGATAATAAAATGGTTCAAATAAGATAAATGTTCTTTTTCAAAATCATTCAAATAACAGAAATGTTCATATTTTTGTTCAAATAAGAAAAATATTATTTTTTAAAATCATTCATATAACATAAATGTTCATCTTTTAATATTGGTAAAATAGTAATAGATTTTCAAATGAGCTAAATAGTGAAAAAAATCAAATAAGACAAATGTTCTTATTTCTTGAAAATCCTTTCTAATAAATGTTCTTATTCGAGGTAAACGTTTAATGTGAAAAGCCAATTTCCTATTAAAAAGAAATAAAAAAGGTAGAAACGAAAAAGATAACACAAAAAGTAAAAATAAAAATAAAAATAAAAGAAAGGAAACTGGAAATCAAAGAATAAGAAGTACTGGAGACGCTAGCTATTTTCCTTAGAATCAGCAGTAAACACTAACTTTTTTTTTTGAGGATAAGCAGTACTGGAGAATTCCTCAAAGAAAAAACAACACGTGAATTGGGCCTAGCCCAGAACGTTCGTGCGGAGCGCAATAGCTCACAAGTACACATAGACCGGGAAATAGCACACGTAGCTCAGAGCTAGGGATGTAAGTGGCAGCGGCATCCAACGGGCCCGTATACGCCGCCCGCGAAAAAACCCTCAAACGGCGTATATGAACACTCGCTAATTTTAAGTGGCCTAAATGGATGAGTCCACCAAGACCTGCGGCGCCGGCGGCGCGACCGCATGCGGATGCTCGCTTCCTCACCCGCGCGCGTCTGGCAGGCGCGTGCACGACCTCCGCGCCTAGGACGCTAGCTCCGACCATAGTTTTCGACGCCGTGTGCGTCCCTCGGCGACGCGTACTCCCGCACCGGCGTAGGACGATCAGCGGGTGTGGTGCAACAGCGTTCACATGGCCTAAATCACGGAGTCCGACGGACGAAGTATCTCGATGGCCCAGATCACTGCGGAACATAGGAACATGGCGAGCTCGATTCAGAAACATGGTGGAGCTCGATTGAGGAACATGGCCCAAATCACGGCGGAACATGGCGAGCCTGAAAACTCACGGACGTAGAGGAGGCAGAGGATGAGGGCCGATACGAAAGCAAAGGAAGGGATGGACGGCGCGGCGGCCAGTCATCGGAGCCGGAGAAGACGAGCGTGGCGACGGTGATTTAGGAGTTCTGGCGTCGATTCCTTGAGTGGGGAAGGTATACTCGGTGAGGCGGATATAACGGACAAGGTTTAGAGCCTTGGCGTGGTCAAAAGCGAAGGGGATAACATTTATGCCGACGGCGGCACGCTCTGGATGCCGATCGCGTTCTCCTTGTACAGGGCACCGGAGTTGCTCATTATTTGGGGAGAGATGCTTCTCGCCGATGGCATAAGAAGGTGGCCGCTAACATCTACGTGGAGCGTACGCCTTGCACCGGATCGCGACGACTTCATCCGGGCCTAGATGCGGCGCAGATCTCGGGCGGACACGGGCCGTCGGCCGTAGATGCGGCGCCGGTCTTCATGGCCGGCTTGGTCCTGCCAGTACATAGTCACCGTGCGAAGTCCGTCCGCCTCATCCGCTCACTTCTGCGGCCATAGCCCCGGGCACGTGCTAGCGTGTGTGCGCTCCTGCCTTGTATCCTGTAGTGCGGCCCTGTTTTTCTAGAATTTAGCCTCATCAGGCGCGATAGCGCGAGAGAGTGCAGAGCATCGTGGCGGATTTCGCGACGCCACATAGCCACATGTAGCCACCAAACTAAATAAGTGGCGGCCACAAAATCCGTGAAACTACAGTATTATATGGCCGAAGTGGCGTGTGTAAACTGTCCAGCGGAAGCGCCATTTACATCCTGACTCAGAACGTTCCCGGAGACTTGCTCGGCCGCGTGGGGTGTCTCGCACGGCGACGCGGGTTTGAACCCACGGGTTCAGCCCATTTCCGAGTTTGTTTTTTTTGGACCAGACCGCACCGCCCCACACCATTCACCTGGTAAATCCACACCGCTCCACACCGTTTGTTGTTTGCATCCATTTAAGACCAAACCAAACGACCCCACAACAGAACCCACACCGAAAAACCATTCCCACCCGCACCATTCCCAGGCTGAGTTGGAGACGGATTTGCAAGGAGGATGTACCGGGGTAATGGAGGTGGAGGCCAGAGGCCATGGCAGGGCGGGGGTGGCCACCCGCAGGGTCAGAACTACAGCAACAATGGTGGCAATTTCAACAACAACAACAACAACAACAACAACAACAACAACAACAACAACAACAACAATGGCAACTTCAACAACAACATGGGCAACTACCGCAATAACAACTGGAGGCCTACACCCACCTACAAACCAAAGGTAATGCCCACTCAGACAACAAGTGATCCTGGAAAAACTCCTCAAGGATCTGCATCGGGGGAGTGGGTCGGGTGCCTCTGCCAATCCTGCAGTTTCTACTACAGCCACCTCTCCGGTGGCACAGGGGACTAACAATGGTGGCAATGGCAGAAAACCTGTTGGGGGTGCTCCAAATCAGCAGGGCAAGAAGGTTTACTGTCAGAAATGCACTAGTGATGCCCATACCACACAGGAGTGCAAAGAGAAAATGCTTTGTGATATATGTACCAAGACCTCTCATGCTACGGGTGCTTGTGTCTTGCCAAATCAGCCCAAGCGGGTTATTCAGCTCGTGGGTTTTGGGGCTAAAGGACTAGGATGCTTCTATGCTCATAGTACCAAGAAAGTCAACAATAGCAATGCTAATATCATGGTCATGCTGCAAGTGAAAAATGGATTGCCTTCAGTTCAGGAGTTGGAAGCTGGCTTGGAAAGATCTTTTCAAGTTAAATGGGACTGGAAAGTGAAGCAAATTGACTGCAAGAGGTTTCTGGTAAAATTCCCCTGTAATGAGGTCCTGGACAGGGTGCTAGGTTTTGATGATTTCACTCTCAAGGGCACTAGAGTATCTGTTTTGGTGACGAAATGGAGCTCAGCTTCGATGGCAAAAGCTAAACTGCACTCTGTTTGGGTCAAGATAGGGGGATCCCTGATGAGCTAATGCACTACAAGGGTGTGTGCGAAGCTGCATCCCCGCTTGGTGTGGTTCAGGAGGTGGATATCCCTGCCTTGGTCAAATTTCAGCAGGCGCGGGCGAGAGTTGGGGTCAGAGATCCTGAACTGGTGCCTCCTTCTGCAGAAATCACTACTGACCCATACATATATGATGCTTATTATGATGTGGAAGAAGTGGTTGAACAAGGAGGTCTGCTAGATGCAAATGGCATGCTTATGGAGGGTTCTATCTTCAGTCATCTGATGGATTTCGAAGAGGATAACCCACAAAAATGGCAGAAGGCAAGTGGTGAATGCAGCTCAACAATGGCTAATGCTGGAGCTGTTCCTGGCAGTGAGGAGAGATTTCTCTTCACCAAAGAGGAGCTGGCTAAATTCATACAGGAAGAAACTGAAAAAAAGAGTGGTGATCGAGGTTCAGAAAATGGAAGAGAGAATTCTGGCAACTCAGCTTCGTAACAACTTGAAAAGAACAAGGATCAATGAGGAAGAACAACAAGGGGCTCAAGGTGGAAAATATTTGGACCTGACAGATTATGGCGATGGTGAATCATCACAAAATATCGCCACTTCTACGGAGAGGGCTGATTCTGTCAATGGTGAGGAAATCATGACTACACAATACTATGAAGATGCACTAGAAAAGGAATGCAGGGAACATGATCTGGAACGAGAAGTTGGGGCCAAGACTAACAAAGCTAATGAAGATGAAAACATCAGGCAAAGGCTGCGGCCACATGGAGACGGAACAGTCATGGACAAGGCCAAGGAGCTTGCCAATAAGAAGAATAATTTCAAAGGTACAACGTTTCCCACTGTTTTGAATACGGACAGTGATGTTCTATGTGGTATTGCGGATAAATTGCATGTTAATATTGGTTCTGACCTTGTTAAAAGAATGCATCCTGTTGACATAATCAAGCAGTTGGAAAATGCTAGATATAGCATTTATAAATAAACTGTTAAGGATGCTAGAAATATTGATGAAAGGGAAGAGGAAAATTGTCAAGCACCGCTTGATATGATTCCTTTAAACCACTTTTATCAGACGATGATGAGGGCATTAGGGAGTTAGATGATGTCGATGATTTCACACCTTTTGTGATTTCCCCTGACAGGAATCCAACAAAAAAAACCAATTTAACCTGTTAGTGTTAGATCCAAGGTAAAACTTGGTAGGGAAAAAATATTAATAAGTCTGAATAAAAGGGGTTACTTGGAATGGTCGAGGGATGGGGTCCTCGGATAGAAGGAAATTCACCAGGGAAATGATGGACGAACATGGGTTGGATTTCATTGGAATCCAGGAAACCCAGCTTGAAAACTTTAGAGATCATTGGCTTGAACAGATTGGTGCCAAACAGGACTTTCATTGGCAGATTTTACGCTCCCGTGGGAGATCAGGAGGTATCCTGGTGGGGGTTAAAACTGCCGTTTTTGAAGTTCTTGAGGCTGAAAATGGAATTCACTTTTTAAGATTGCTTATCAAAAAAACTGGAACCTAATCATTGTTTATGGCCCTGCTCAAAACGATGAAAAGGAGGATTTTTTAAGGGAATTTACAAATCTTTGTGGAAGGATTAAACCCGTCAATTTTTGGAGGTGATTTTAATCTTATCCGAAATTCTAGTGAGAAGAGTAATGGGGGATCGATTGGAAAATGGGGGACTATTTTTAATATCATTATTGAAAACAATAACCTGGTTGATTTGCATCTTAGTAATCGCAAGTTTACTTGGAGCAACAATCCCGCTAATCCCATTTTCAAAAAACTAGAGAGATATTTAGTAACACTTGATTGGCTAGATCAATACCCTTTATCCACGGTTACTGCCTTGACAAGAGATGTATCTGATCATACACCCTTGTTATTGGAAACAGGTGGAGACATAGGGAAGAATTATATTTTCATATTTGAATTGTCTTGGTTGCTTAAAGAAGGAATTTATGAGGTGGTCAGGCAAGTTTGGGACCTGCCGGCTGGGCGTAAAAATGCTATTGAGGAATGGAACTGGAAACTAGGAGAAACAAGGAAGAGGGTGAAAGGTTGGAGTAGGAATGTAGATGTTGTTTACCGAAAAGAAAAGAAACGGCTTTCTGAGGTACTAGATGTACTTGATAGAAATGATGAAAATAATGGTCTCACAATGGCAGATAGGGATTTACAAATGGAAATCAGGAAACAATTAAATGATCTGATTAAGGAGGATAATATTAAATGGCACCAACGAGCTAAGAGTGATGATCTCAAACTGGGACAGCACTGCACGAAATATTTTATGAATAAGGCGAGTAACAGAAAGAGGAAAAGCAAAATTAGCCAAATGCATGATGGAGACATAATAATTGAAGGGGGTGCTAATCTATTGGTACATGCCACTGACTTTTATAAAAAGTTATTTGGGCCATCTGATCGATCTATCATCTCTTTCGATTTCGAGTTTCCGAATAAGGTAGGGAATGAGGATAATGGGGCTTTAACAGGGGAATTCTATTTAGATGAAATCAAAGGGATTGTTTTTTCCATGGCTCATAATAAAAGTCCTGGACCTGATGGATTCCCTGGAGAATTCTATCAGTTCTTTTGGGATGTTATTAAAAAGCCACTAAAACATCTCTTTGACGACTTTGTAAAAGGTCAGTTGTTCATTGGTAGGTTAAATTATGGTACCATTACACTTATATCGAAGTGTGATGATGCCTTGGTTATTCATAAATTTAGACCCATTTGCTTGATGAATGAGATTCTGAAAACCATTACCAAGGGTATGAATAATAGGTTGGCGATTATTGCGGATGATCTTATTGATAGAACCCAAACTGCCTTTATGAAAAATTGTTTCATAATGGAGGGTGTGGTTATGTTACATGAAATCCTGCATGAGGTGAATAAGAAGAAGATGTCAGGTGTCCTTTTCAAAGTAGATTTTGAGAAGCCCTACGACAATGTGAATTGGGCTTTTCTTTACAATATTATGCTTAAAAAAGGTTTTTCCCATGCTTGGAATGATCTTATTTTCAGCATAATAACTAGTGGTAAAGTAAATGTGAAATTGAATGATCAACTAGGAGTCTTCTTTAGCACCTACAGGGGGTGAGACAAGGTGATCCCTTGTCTCCTATTCTTTTTAACCTAACAGTGGACTCTTTGAATGTCATGATTAAAATGGCTCAAGAAGCAGGGCTAATTACAGGGCTGGTGCCACACCTCAATGAGCATGGAGTGGCCATCCTACAATATGCGGATGACACCATCTTCATGCTCGAGGAAGGGTTTGAGAACGCCAGGAACCTGAAATTTATCCTTTGCCTTTTTTAGCAAATGTCGGGACTTAAAATTAACTTTCTCAAGAGTGAGGTATATGGTCTAGGTGCTTGTGTGGATCAAATTCATATTTATGAAGAGATTTTCACATGTGCCTCAGGGGTCTTGCCTTTGAGATATTTGGGTTTACCCATAGATAAAAAAAGACTTCTTAATAAGCACTGGCGACCGGCAGAGGAAAAAATGGAGAAAAGGCTGACATGTGTGCAAGGGAAGCTCATGGATATTGGCTCTAGGGCTATCATCCTGAACTCTTGTCTCACGACTATCCCTTTCTACATGCTTTCCTTTTATTATATGCCAGCTGGCGTGGGAAAAAATTTGATGCTTATAGGAGTAGAATGTTTTGGCAAGAAGAACAGGGGATTAGGAAATATCACCTTATGAATTGGGAGACGGTTTGTTCTCCCAAGGATTTAGGTGGCTTAGGTGTGCTTAATCTTAAGTTGATGAACATCAGCTTATTATGTAAATGGCTATGGAAACTAGAGAATGAGGATGGGATTTGGCAAAGACTATTGAAGAAAAAATATCTTCAGAATGAAACTTTAACCCAAATGAGGGAGAAACCGGGGTATTCACAATTTTGGGCAGGGCTGATGAAAATCAAACATATTTTTTACAGTTTCTGTTGTAGAACTGTGAATTCTAGCAGATCCACTCTTTTTTGGGAGGATGCTTGGCACAATAATATCCCTTTGAAAGATTCTTTCCCGAGATTGTATGACATGTCTTTTAACAAAAATGTTAGAGTCGATAGAGTCATAGGATCGAGAGGAACGTGTTTGGTTTTTAGGAGATGTCTTTGGGGGACTTGGCGGTCCAGTGGAGAGATTTGAGCACCATTATTGATAGTACACAACTGAATGATGATGAAGATAAGGTCTTTTGGAAGCTAGGGCAAAAAGGATTTACTGTTAAATACTTATATAACGCACTGCAAACAAGAGCTCCTGTTAAAAACTTCAGGCATCTATGGTGCATGAAGGTGCCAGCGAAAATAATTTTTTTCCTTTGGCTGGTCATGTGGAAAAGAACTCTAATCGAAAGATAATATAAAAAGAAGGGGCTGGGAAAGGGATGGAAACTGCATGTTTTGCGCCGCAGACGAAAGCATTGATCATATGATTTTCCACTGCCTTATTGCTAGATTTATTTGGGGTGTTTTGCAATGTGCATCTAATTCTCCTAATCAACCTCTTTCGATTGATGAGATGGGGGATTGGATCAATAACTTTGTTGGTTTTGAAAAAGTGGCGATGAAGGTTTTACTTGCATCTATGGTTTGGGTTTTATGGAAAACAAGGAATAGAGCGTGTTTTGATCACATTATGCCTACTGACCCATGTGACATTATTTATCACATTTGTCAATTGGTTGCTGATTGGTCTGAATTACAGAAACCAAAGGTGGCAAGAGCTCTTCGGCAAGGAATTAAGGTGTTGAAGATTGTGACAAGAGACATCTTCAGTCGAGCGCGCGGTTGGAATCCAACATGTCGAAGAATAGACAGTGGTTGAGCTTTATCAAGAACGACTGCACCTGGGCTCTCCTTCTCCTAGGATTAGGCTCTAGTTCTGGGTGTTGTGGTTTTGCTTTGTATGTTTGTTGTACGCTCGTTGCTACTTTTATTTTCTGTCAGTTTTCCTAGACCTATGCACTTCGCTGCACATTAGGCTGTTTGGTCTGTTGTAAGCAGTGTTGATAAAAACTGGATATTGTAGCCTGGAATGTTTCGTTAATGAAGCAGGGGCCAGCCCCTTTTATCTAAAAATAATAATTATTTTTGCACACCAGAAGAAAACGTCATTGACTACTTCAGAGTTTTTTAGGAACTTTTTTAAACTTTAAAATTGAGTTTTTGAATTTTTTAAAAAGGGCTCACTATAGCTGAGCTACAAAACGGCGTACTAGAAGTAACTCCAAACTACAAGCAGAGTATAATTTATTCCCCTATACAGCACCGTGGTTAACTTATGTGCCATAGATATTTTTATTTGTATTGCTTGCTCTTATTGTCTGCGTGGACGCGTCTCAGAAAGAGTCAAAATAAAAAATAAAGCATCATATAAATTATAAAAAAAGTATGAAAGCTTCTCAATATTTGTTTAAAAATAAAATAAGCTATGAATGATGGGAAGCAATCTGAATAGTCGTGGGAAAATTAAACGCGTGCAAGAAGAACCCAGACCTCCCTTTTACCTTGAGACAGGAACAAGCAAACCTAGGTGTACATTGCACCATCGTGAACTTTTTTTTTAGCGAGTACGCCAAAGGCCTACCTTAGATTTATAGAAGGGAGCAAAGAGTATAATTACAGGGGCTGACCAAACCACAGAAGGAGTGATCAGCAGAACATCCGAAAGAAAAGACTAGGCCTACTCTCTAACAATAGTTTGGCACCCACCTACTCCTACCCTAAGCCACGCCCTGAGCTCATCCAAGATGGACTGAACCAAGGCTTGCACCGTTGCTTCTTACTAGGGTTGTTGAAGCATCTAGCATTACGCTCCTTCCATAAGCTCCAGCAGACCAAACTGACTAGAGTGTCAAAGGTCCTTTTTTCTTTCCCTTTGAAGCTCCTCCTCGCTTTTAACCACCAAGAGTGCAGGTTGTCAGTTGGTTCCGGTATGGTAGCATGTGCATTTGTCCTCCTGAAGCACCAAAACCAGACCTCTCGGGCATAGACACATTTGTCGACATTGTCCTCCTCCTGTAAGCACGTGTAACACTCCGAAGTGGCATCCTGCAAGCCGTGCCTAAATCTCTTATCTGAAGTCCATAATCTGTATTGTCAGGCAAGCCATGCTAATATTTTACATTTCGGGTTGCTTTTGATTTCCAGATGTAGTTGGCAGCAGCAGATCTCACCCTGCCTGAACGAAGTGTAGTTGACCAAACTGGACCATGGCCAAGTGAACGAGTCCTCAGCTTCAGTGTTTCGCTGGAATGACTGAATCTGAAACCAAAGCAGGACATATTGCCTTGTGCCTTCCTCCGTCAGAGGACTCTTCAAATCTCTCACCCAATTGTGATGTAGCAGTGCATCGGAGACAGTTTACTTGTTTTTAATCAGCGTCGGTACCACTTGAACGATAAGAGGTGGAAGGTCAGCAATGGAGCTTCCATTGACCCATCGATCCATCCAGAAGAACACCCTGTTTCCTTCTCCTACTTTGATGCAAGCTAGGCTTTGGAAAACTTCCTTGATGTCTAGGTCTTTTAGTATGGGAGGCCTTGCCAGGGCTTGGAAGGATCCGTACGTCGCAACCACTCCCATCTGGTCCGAAGAGCCAAACCATACAACTGCAAATTCTTAATTCCCAGGCCACCAAAATAGGTTGGTTGGCAGATGGTTTCCCAAGCAACCAAGCACTGCCCACCGTGAGCTTCCTCTTTCCCTGCCCAGAAGAACCCCCTCCAGCTTTTGTACACCAACTCCAGTAGCCAAATAGGAGCCTTGTCTACAAGAAGGTGATGGATTGGGCCTCGCAATCATCCCACGTTGCCAAGCCGGCAAGAGAGCAACCGCAGCGTCCAGGACAGGCTGCCATTCAGCTTTAGTGAGAAGGCTCAAAGCAAGCTGTAGCCCTAGATATTTAATTGGAAATTGGGTAATCTGGCACCGAAGCACTCTTCTGACCAGGCTTTCCAACTTCTGAGAGCCCCTAATCACCGTGGCCGTAGATTTATTGTAGTTTATTTTCAAACCAGTGGCCTCTCTGAAGATGTTTAGAATTTGACGAACAACATGGAGATCAAATCTTAAGGGTTTGACTAAGAGCACCACATCATCAGCAAAGATTGAGACACGCTGCAGAGGTCCGATGCCTGTGAAGGGGGATATGACTTGCTCCTCGATCACCAAGGTGAATAGAGCAGAGTGAAAGTGCATGTGTTTCCCCATGCGTGGTTTTGGTAATTAATGACAATCCTTATGGACTAATGTTTGCATTGAGATATACTTGTAGATCTTGTCCATAGGAAAACATTAGAGTTCATGTGTTGGACTCTAGAAGATTACATGATGACCAAGGTTCCATCCAAGGTTTTATATGAAGAATGGTCATGTGAAGAGTTGAGCTTATTGCAAGCATGGCTTGGAAAGAAGATTGGGTGAACATTCATGTTTATCTCCAAGCCATCATCTATATCAAGAGAAGAAGATGAAGTTCAAGTGGATTCATGAAGACGGAGCTTAGCAAGGCTCTCCCATCCCATCATGGTGTATGGGGAGTATTTGGAGAAGTCTTCATCAAGCATGTGCTAGAAAGCGCAATCAAGAAAGGTGGTCCACTTGAAGAGATAAAGATCGTCATCATCTAGCTCAAGTGGAATGCGCAAGGTAAAGGTATGATCTTGATAGGGTTTCTATTTTACCGGTCTCATGGTGTTAGTAGGAGACCGGGTTATAAGATAGACGGCGTACTATCAAGAGGGGCTCTCAAGTGAGTAACTTGATCGCATCTTTGTGGAGGGCTCAAACCTTTGCATATTTGTCATATCATCTTTCTTGGTTCTTATTTGGCTTTTATCCATGTGAGAATGTAGAGCTTGTGTTCATCTCCATACCAAGCTCTAGTTCATCAAAAACGGATTTCATTTGAATATCTTGTTGCCTTTTTGATGTTCGAGGTTTTACCGGTTTGCCTTTTCTAAGAAGAGGTAAAACTCTCTATTTGTGGCTTCATCCTCACATGATGGACTATGATGTATATGCTTAATCTTGTAGAGCTTGTGAGTATCTTCTAACAAGCCCAAGATCATAGAAAACGGAGTCCGGATGAAAAACATATTGCGGTTTTGGTTTGGAGGTTTTATCGGTTGTTCTTTTATCGAGAGGTCTAACCTTTCCCGATTTGGTTTTATCCTCCATTGTTGAACTATGATGTTTCTCTGCATGATCTTGTAAAGCTCTTTGTTACGATTCCAACGAGCCAAAGATCATCGAAAACGGAGTTCGTATGCGAAAGTTTTGCTCGTTTTGGTGTTGGGGTTTCTGCAGTTTTTCAGTAGGTCGGTAGTACCGCCCCTACTACCGGTCTACTACCGGATCGCGATTTTGGTACTGGTTTCGAGCGGTTTTTAACCCGGTAGGGTCCCGGTAGTGACCCGGTAGTACCGGGTCAAGCCCGGTAGTACCGCCCCGGGGCCGAAAATAGCCCAACGGGCAGATTTCTGGGCACCTTTTTAAGGGGCCTTCTTCCCCAATGTTTCCCAAGAACTTAAGCACGTTTTTCCTCTCTCCTCCATTGTTGAAAGCTCATTTCTTCGATTACTCCCAATCCCTCTACCCAAACTCGTAAATCTTTGGAGGATTGAAGGAGGAGACCTAGATCTACATTTCCACCGATCCGTTTCTCCTCTAAGTGAGTGGAACCTTTCGATCTAGTTCTTGAAGTTCCATTTGTTGTGTTCTTCGTTATTCTTCCTCTCTTCTCCCCCCATAAGCATTAGTTGCTTGTGGTGTGATTTGAGAGTGAAGGATTTGAGCTTGTGCTCTTGCCATTGCTCGTGCATCGGTTTGTGCTCTCCACGAGGATTCGTGGAAGTTGAAAGCTTGTGAACTTGTTACTCTTGGGTCTTTGGACCCTAGACGCCCGTGTGGTGGTTGAGACCCTTGTGTGGTCACTTGTAGCTGTTCGGGAGCCCCCAATCCCGTTGTGGGTTGTGCCCCGGATCGTTGTTGAAAGGCTCCGGATTTCCGCCTCGAAGGATTCCGATAGTGGAAGGTGAACCAAACCTTTGTGGTGCGGTTCATCGGAGAAGAAGGTGAAACCTTTGTGGTTGTTGAACCATTGTGTTGGTTCACACCTCTCCAACGAGACGTACTCCCTTAACAAGGAGGAACTCGGGAATACATCCTCGTCTCCGCGTGCCTCGGTTATTTCTATACCCGAGCTTTTTACTTATGCACTTTACATTGTGATAGCCTTCGTGCTTGAAGTATTCTATATTGCTATCACCTTGTTGCTTGTCTTGCTTAGCATAAGTTGTTGGTGCACATAGGTGAGCCTAGTTTATTTAGGTTGTTGGCTTGTTAATTTAAACACTAGTTTTATTCCGCAATTATCAAGCCTAAACCGGAAAAGTTTTAATCGCCTATTCACCCCCCCCCCTCTAGGCGACATCCTTGTCCTTTCAATTGGTATCAGAGCCTGGGCTCTCTTTTTGGGCTTTACCGCCTAGAGAGTAAAGATGTCGTTTAGAGAATTAGTGCACAATCCCATTTTAAATTCGATGGCACAAATTATGATGTTTGGAAAATTCGCGTGCTTAACCTTCTTCGGGATATAGACCCACATGTTAAGAGAATTGTAGATATGGGTTTTTCTTCTCCAAAGGAGGATGAGGAAAACTCTTATCTCGATACTCTTGTATCTAATGTCTTATATGTGTTTTGAGCGATGTAGTTCTTGCTTCAATCATGCCTTTTCGGAACGCTCATGAGCTTTGGACCAAGCTTCAAGATAAATATGAAGTGTCCAATATTATTGAGGATGATTGTTCTCCTCCACCTCCGGCCGTGACGAGTTCACAACTTCTTCCACTTCACCAACATGTGATTTGTCACAAGGTAATGATATGGTGAGTGGTGATAGAAATTGCTTTGTTGATGGTGAATATTCTATTGACTATACTTCATCTCTATCTCATTGCAATGATCTATCTTTGGACTTAAACACTTCTAGCACTCCAAATGTTTTACATGCTAGTGTTGCTAGTCCTTGCATATCATGTAATAGTTGTTTAACTAAATCTCATGATGATATGCTTCATTCGTCTTGTTGCCATGAAAACAATACTTCCATATCCTCTATTTCTTGTGTGGCTAACAATGTAGAGGAATCCAACATTTGTTGGAACAAGACGTGGATCTCAATGGTGCTTCAAGTATCTCTTCACCATCTTTGCCCACTACTCATTTTTGCCTTATGGCTAAGGATTCAAAGGTTTCTCCACCTTTGGAACCCTCTACATCTTGTGATGATGTGGATGGGATTCTCATGGAGCGCTTATGGATGTTGAATCCATAACAAAGAAGGGTGAGATGGTATTTGGTGCTCTCCCCAAAGGTAGCAAAGCTATCCCTCCTCTAAGTGAAATCATTGTTTATGCTATTAAGAGTAGGGAAATCATTGAGGACTTGGAAACTCAATTTCTCGAGAAATGTCAAATTGAGAGAGAGGATGCCGATGAAAAGGCATCCTTAATGAATGCCCTTGAGGAAGAGCAAGAGCTTCGAGTGTCTCTTGAGGAGAAACTTGAATCTCTTGATGAATCAAATGATCTTATTATTGCTAAAATCATTAAGGAAAGAGATCATGCTATTGCTAAATATAAAGTGCTTAAAAAGGAAAAAGTTGAATTTGGTGTTGGCAATGCTAGACTAATTGAGGATATAGAGAGACTTGACAAAGCCCACAAGGCTTTAGAAAGTGAACACTCTCTCCTTATCAAGTCTCATGATCAACTCCAAACTCAACTATCTAAAAATGATGAGCTTGCCAAGTTGTCTTCTTCCATTTCTAATGTTAATGATGCTTGTGCTACTAACTCCACTTCTTGTGAAGCATCTATTTTGAAGGAGAATGTTGAGCTAAGGGCTCAACTTGAGTTGCTAACTAGCAAGTATAGGAAATTGGAAGAAAGTCATGAAAAGCTATCTAGCTCTAATGATGATCTTCTAGCATCCTATGCTAGGCTAAAGTTAGCTCATGAGGCTATCACTACAAAGGTAACATCTTGTGAGCCTCATGTGGACAATGGCACAACTTCGACTAAAATGCTTTATTGCCATGTGCTAGTCCTAGTATTCATCCACTCACAATATTGCTACATCTTGTGATGAATTACTTTCTATGCCTTGTTGCTCTAACAATGAAGCCTCTACTTCCTCTAGTGTTTTTGTTGATACTAACCATGTAGAGGAATTAAATGAGCTCAAGGCCCAAGTCACTTCTTTGAAGAAAGACTTGGAAAAGCGTCATGTTGGGGATTCTACACTTGACAATATGTTGAGTGTTCAAAGACGCCCCAATGACAAGAGTGGACTTGGATTCAACTCCAATATCAAGAACAAGTCCAAGTTCAACAAGAAGAAAAGGGCCAAGAACAAGTTAAAGATTCGGCCAAGATTGTTTGCTTCAAGTGCAAAGTTGAAGGGCACCATGTTAGATCTTGCCCTTTGAAGAAGAAGGCTCTTAGTGAGAAGCAACAAGGGAAGAAGCCTCAAGTTCAAACTCAAGTTCCTCAAGTTGAAGAACGGCCTCTTCCCAAGAAGAATCAAGCTACCCCTCCTCAAGTCAAGACTCCAACTAAGAAGAGAGGAGGAAGTAGATGTTGCTACCTATGCCGTGAGAAGGGTCACGTTGCTTCTTCATGCACAAATGGTACCTTATCCAACCCCATTATTATTGATGATGATTATTCTCTTCGGAAGGATAAGGTTGGCAATGTGTTTGCCAAATATGTTGGTACTCAAAGTGGTGTCAAGAAAAGAACCATTTGGGTTGCCAAACCTATTGTGACTAACCTCTTAGGACCCAACTTGGTTGGGGACCAACAAGCTAAAACTTGATCAATAGGTGTTGTTGGAGGGCATTGGAGACTTGGCTACATTATGAAGAATTAAGGGATCTTCATCAATTATATTTCTCAAGTCAAGTCATTTGGATTATATTGTTCTATCTCATATCCAATGTTCCTCCTTGCGGTAACTTTTATTTAAATCATATATACATTGAAAGTTGCTTGCACCCTTGCATGTGTTAGGTTTTGTACCTTGCTAGTGTTTGTATGTGTTGTGCTCTCTACTTACTTATCTTGAGTAATCAAGTATGTGTATTTGGTTTGCACACCATTTACTTGTTTGAGCCTTATTGCTTTTATTTGATATCTTATCTTGTTGGCTCTCTTTTGAGAGATTAATGGACTATCCATTTTGGGAGAGTGATATGCTTCGTGCACTTCACAATCCTAAAAATGTGTGTACATGAGGAATACCACTTAGTGATGATATATCAATTATCTACTCTCTATGTGGTATGTCATTCTCATGAGAAATTCAAATTCTATAATGTCCATTAATTATCTCTAGTTGGTTTTGTTTGCCTCTTGTTAAAAAATGGATTATCACATTATGGGGGAGTAATAAGCTATGTGCATATTACAAACCTAGAAAATGTGAACATGTGAGGTATTGCCACCTAGAATTGATATTCTTATTATCTTATTCCTATGTGGCATGTTGCTCAAACAAGTTCCATTTTGGTAAAATGATTTTGTTTAATCATCTTTTGGATCTTGTTTGTGATGGACATTCTTGGTACGGTTTTCCCCAAATATGTTCGCATATCCTTTTGGGAAATCGATTGCTTCAAGCTACTCTTTGTAGTGGCTTTGCATGATCGCGTGAATACTTGAAGCTATCAAGAATATCTATCTTTTAAGCTTTGGCCTTTAAATCTTATCTTTTGCCATATGCTTATTTGTTGTGAAATTGGTCTTCAATATCATTTCTATACCACCGAGAAATATCTCTATATACTCCTTGTCCTTGACAAGTGATACTCATATGTGTGGTGAAATTTGTGACCATCTTCACTTTGGCTTTGCTTTGAATTGCCTTATTTTATTGCCAAGGATTTGTTTTGATCTAACTCTCTTTGTCTTCCTTGTATCTTTTGGATCCTTGTTGCTCTACTCAAAATTTTTTGTGCTTTCTTGAGTTAGGAAAAGCAATGATCCCATTCTTGGGAAGCTATCCTACATTGAGTAGAACATCATTCTTTAAATTGGTTTTGCATCTTATTGCTTTCCTTGAACATGACTAGTGTTTGAATAATATGTATGGAGAGTGATGATCCCATTTGTGTGCATTTTGTATTCAAATGCAAGATCATAAATAATGCACAAATCTTGGGGGAGCATCCTATATGCTTTTGAACATTAGTTGTCTTCAATTGGTATTTGATCCCGATGACGTGTCTCTTTGGAAGACAAACATTTCTCGTCTTGGTACTTTGTGCCATCATGAGAAGTGTAGAGGGTTTGGTTTATTCCTTGATGATATTTTCATCAATTGGTATCTTACTTTCATTTGGCATCTTTTCAAAGTGGTATCTTCAATCATGTGTTGATTTGGTTTTTGATATAATTTGGACAATTCTTTTCTTGTCACACTTGTGTGTGCTTTCTTGGTTTAATTGGTGTTTTGTCCAAATTGTATCTCTTTGGTTCTTGAAAGTCTTGTGCATGCATATTTACTATATGTATATCTTATGGCATGCTTACTTTCGTTGATCCAATATATAGGATAAACTCCATCAAATCCTAAATGGCTAAGATGTGCATGAAATTCAATTTCATATCAATATGCACATATTTATGTGGAGTTTGTCCTATGTATTGTAGTTGCTCTAACTACTTTGGACCCAATAGTTTGGGACCATTTTGTACTTGAATTTGTTTTAGGTACATTGGAGATGCATTGGAAGCTTGTCTCATTTACAAGGAAGGTGTTATCACCATGTGCTTATTGGAGCCAAGCTCGGATGATCGTGAACTCTTATCTTCTACATCACCAATGCTATCTCGGTAACAAGTATCTACCTCATGCATATTTTCTAGCTTTCAACCTTGTGTAGGTTGTTTCATGGCATGAATCTCTTTGTTGCAATTCATTTGGTTCTTGCAAAACAACTTTATTGCAAATGTGGGCAAGCCGGGATGATTACATATCAAGGGGAATATATATATAATCATTTTATGATTCACCAATCCCATATGTTAATCTAGCACTTTCTACTCTATGTCTCACATATGCAATATTGATGTTTCTTCAAAATCATTTGCCTTTTGCGATACTTGTTATCTTCTCGGAGCATCCCATTTATCACCTTATCCCTTGTGGATATTTTGATGCTATGATGAGTGTGTTGGAAGTTCATCTATATCCTTTAAGATAAAATTGAGCTTTGTGCTATGCTTTTAAGCAATGATCTTATTGGTATATATATGACTTCCTCTTGGATATCATGTTCTTCACCGTTGTATCTATTTTGTGTGTGCATGTTTCTTTTTGGACTTATATCTTCATGATTAATGTCTAATTAGAAACTTATACACATGAGAGTAGCTACATCTTTAATTGGTATTCCAATTCTAGTGACCACCTTTTATTACTTTTGTTTCTTTGGTGGTTTCTAAAAGGCACAAGCTTTGTTTTTCATTTGGTATGCTTTTGCATCTTAATAAGCTTGTGGACCTATTTGCTACTCTTTGTTTGTGTTCAAAATTATCTAGGAGGGAGTGAGGATTCCATGTTGTGCACAACATATTAAAATGAAAATCCTACTTTGTGCACGTACCTTGGGGAGTTCCCTCTTGTTGTTTAGAGTTCCCTCTTGTTTTTAGAACATTTTTTTTCGGATCCTTTTGTTTGCTTGCTTCTTTCGAAGTATCTTTCTCTTTGATATTCTTTTGCAACTTTGGATCCTCGATATAGTTTGATCTCCCTCCATATATTCGTCATTGGATATGTGCATTTGATTTCACTCATATTATGAGAAATGCACACATTATGGGGGAGCTCTTCTATATTGGCCTTCTAAATTTTTCCTCCCATTTCGGCAATCGATGCCAATGGGGGAGAAGTTTAGAGGGTTTAAGGGAATTTGGTTTTATGCTTTAGTTTCGTTCTTAAGCATTTGCCTTCCTTGCTCTTTGTGTTGCATGGTTGCTTAATTCATTATATAAACCCTCGTAAAAGGGATTGTCATCAATTACCAAAATGGGGGAGATTGAAAGTGCATGTGTTGCCCCATGCGTGGTTTTGGTAATTAATGACAATCCTTATGGACTAATGTTTGCATTGAGATATACTTGTAGATCTTGTCCATAGGAAAAGATTGGAGTTCATGTGTTGGACTCTAGAAGATTACATGATGACCAAGGTTCCATCCAAGGTTTATATGAAGAATGGTCATGTGAAGAGTTGAGCTTATTGCAAGCATGGCTTGGAAAAGAAGATTGAGTGAACATTCATGTTTATCTCCAAGCCATCATCTATATCAAGAGAAGAAGATGAAGTGCAAGTGGATTCATGAAGACGGAGCTTAGCAAGGCTCTCCCATCATCATGGTGTATGGGGAGTATTTGGAGAAGTCTTCATCAAGCATGTGCTAGCAAGCGCAATCAAGAAAGGTGTTCCAACTTGAAGAGATCAAGATCGTCATCATCTAGCTCAAGTGGAATGCGCAAGGCAAAGGTATGATCTTGATAGGGTTTTATTTTACCGGTCTCATGGTGTTAGTGGAGACCGGGTTATAGGATAGACGGCGTACTATCAAGAGGGGCTCTCAAGTGAGTAACTTGATCGCATCTTTGTGGAGAGCTCAAACCTTTGCATATTTGGCATATCATCTTTCTTGGTTCTTATTTGGCTTTTATCCATGTGAGAATTAGAGCTTGTGTTCATCTCCATACCAAGCTCTAGTTCATCAAAAACGGATTTCATTTGAATATCTTGTTACCTTTTTGATGTTCGAGGTTTTACCGGTTTGTCTTTTCTAAGAGAGGTCAAACTCTCTATTTGTGGCTTCATCCTCACATGATGGACTATGATGTATATGCTAATCTTGTAGAGCTTGTGAGTATCTTCTAACAAGCCCAAGATCATAGAAAACGGAGTCCGGATGAAAACATATTGCGGTTTTGGTTTGGAGGTTTTATCGGTTGTTCTTTTATCGAGAGGTCTAACCTTTCCCGATTTGGTTTTATCCTCCATTGTTGAACTATGATGTTTCTCTGCATGATCTTGTAAAGTTCTTCGTTACGATTCCAACGAGCCAAAGATCATCGAAAACGGAGTTCGTATGCAAAAGTTTTGCTCGTTTTGGTGTTGGGATTTCTGCAGTTTTTCAGTAGGTCGGTAGTACCGCCCCTACTACCGGGTCTACTACCGGATCGCGATTTTGGTACTGGCTTCGAGCGGTTTTTAACCCGGTAGGGTCCCGGTAGTGACCCGGTAGTTCCGGGGACCCGGTAGTACCGGGTCAAGCCCAGTAGTACCGCCCCGGGGCCGAAAAACAGCCCAACAGGCAGATTTCTGGGCACCATTTTAAGGGGTCTTCTTCCCCAATGTTTCCCAAGAACTTAAGCACGTTTTTCCTCTCTCCTCCATTGTTGAAAGCTCATTTCTTCGATTACTCCCAATCCCTCTACTCAAACTCGTAGATCTTTGGAGGATTGAAGGAGGAGACCTAGATCTACATTTCCACCGATCCGTTTCTCCTCTAAGTGAGTGGAACCTTTTCGATCTAGTTCTTGAAGTTCCATTTGTTGTGTTCTTCGTTGTTCTTCCTCTCTTCTCCCCCCATAAGCATTAGTTGCTTGTGGTGTGATTTGAGAGTGAAGGATTTGAGTTTTGTGCTCTTGCCATTGCTCCGTGCATCGGTTTGTGCTCTCCACGAGGATTCGTGGAAGGTGAAAACTTGTGAACTTGTTACTCTTGGGTCTTTGGACCCTAGATGCCCGTGTGGTGGTTGAGACCCTTGTGTGGTCACTTGTAGCTGTACGGGAGCCCCCAATCCCGCTGTGGGTTGTGCCCCGGATCGTTGTTGAAAGGCTCCGGATTTCCGCCTCGAAGAATTCCGATAGTGGAAGGTGAACCAAACCTTTGTGGTGCGGTTCATCGGAGAAGAAGGTGAAACCTTTGTGGTTGTTGAAACATTGTGTTGGTTCACACCTCTCCAACGAGACGTACTCCCTTAACAAGGAGGAACTCGGGAATACATCCTCGTCTCCGCGTACCTCGGTTATTTCTATACCCGAGCTTTTTACTTATGCACTTTACATTGTGATAGCCTTCGTGCTTGAAATATTCTATATTGCTATCACCTTGTTGCTTGTCTTGCTTAGTATAAGTTGTTGGTGCACATAGGTGAGCCTAGTTTATTTAGGTTGTTGGCTTGTTAATTTAAACACATAGTTTTATTCCGCAATTATCAAGTCTAAACCGGAAAAGTTTTAATCGCCTATTCACCCCCCCCCCCCTCTAGGCGACATCCTTTTCCTTTCACAGAGAACACCTGCAACCCAATGACAAAGAGGGTAGGGGAGATTGGGTCCCCTTGCCTTAATCCTCTAGCATGAACAAGCTTCCTACCTGGTACACCATTCACCAGGATCTTGGTATGGGATGTGTACAGCAAGAGCGCAGTCCATTTGAGCCAAATCTCACTGAAACCATGCTTGCGCAACACCTCGAAGAGGAAGGTCCAGGACAGGGAGTCAAAGGCCCTAGTTATGTCAAGTTTGAGCAGCACACCCGGTTGCCTCCTAGAGTTGATCTTTCGGGCCACTTGCCTAACCATGATGTAGTTGTCATGAAGATTTCGACCTCGAATGAAGGCCGATTGATTGGTGCTCACCATTTCATCGAGTCTCGGCCTCAAGCGATTTGCCAGAAGTTTGGAGAAAATCTTGGCGAAACTATGCACTAAACTGATGGGTCTATAGTCTCCTACGGCAATGGCATCTGGCCTTTTTGGAATAAGGGTAACAAGGGCTCCATTAAGCCTCCCAAAGCCTCTTCCATCTCCCACATAGAGTTTCAAGACAGCAGCCATGACATCCTGTTTAATTATAGGCCAAGTTCTCTGAAAGAAAGCGCCACAAAAGCCATTTGGTCCTGGCGCCCGGTCCCTTGGGAGATCCCTGATCACACTCCAAACCTCCTCTTCCGTGAAAATTGCGTTCAAGTCAATCAGATCAGGAGTAGGAAGATTCAGTTGATCCAAGTTGATGGTGTGACTTCTACTATGACAGCTTCCTATCAGTTGCTTGTACTCCTCGAAGAAGGCTTCCGCCTTGCCTTTTTGGTCAATAACATCTCATTGCCTCTGCTGACAGCTGAGATAAAGGTTTTTGATCTCCTGCCATTGGCTATTGCATGGAAAAGTTTTGTATTAGCATCCCCCTCGTGCAGCCATCGAGTTCTGGATCGTTGTCTTGCCAAGGTGTGTTACAGCGATGAAAGGCTAAGGATTATCTGCTTCAGAAATTTCAGCAACCAAAGTTCACCTGCTGAGAGTACCCTCCTCTCATGTGCTACATCAAATTTAAGGATCAGCGAGTGTGCCACTGCAAGTTGCAGTTTGATGTCACTGATGCGTTTCTGACTCCAAGCCTAAAGAGCAGCTGCCGTGTTCTGCAAAACAATTTTAAGGGTCGGGTTTTTCGTGTTCTTCCGCAAATTCCAGCAGTACATGTTGATCGCATAAGAGCATCTCTAGCAGTACCCGCAAAACTCGAACCCGCAAAACAATTTTAAGGGTCGGGTTTTTCGTGTTCTTGCGCGAGAAATCGGGCCGCGAAGAACAGAGCCTTGTCCAGCCTTTTAAAAGGATCCACAATACATGGGTCACACACCCTGGCTTCCTTGACAGCGTCGTCAAATCCCTCAAGTTTTAACCAAAAGAGTTCAAAATGAAAACGTCTTTTAGGCCGAGACATGGCCGAGAGGGAGAGGTGTAGAGGAGCATGATCAGAAACAGACGAAGAAAGCGCCTGAAGGTAGCTGTCAGGGAAGTGCAAGTCCCAGGCAACTGAAGCGAACGCCCTATCAATCCTAGTCATGGTGGGAACCTCTCTGCCATTACTCCAGGTGAAGAGTCTACCATGCAAGTAAAGCTCCTTCAACTCCAGCGCATTCACAAAGTCTCTGAACAAGGTCATGGCATTCCTGTTCAGGTTTCTGTTGCTCTTTTCGAATGCACGCAAGATCATGTTAAAATCCCCAAGAAGGAGCCAAGGTCCAGGGCACAAGAGTCTTCTCTCTGTCAATTCCTGCAGGAACTACACCCGATCTTCGTTCGTATGCTGAATGTAAGCTCCTCGGTCTTCCAAGCAAGCAAGATACCTCCTCGCGTGCCCACCGCCGGCAAGTAAGTAAAACCGTCAAAAAGTGGCCCAAGACATTGCATCACCAAGTAACTATCAATCGTCTCCATTTTTGTTTCTTGAAAGCACACCAAGTTTGCATGTAGTGTGTCAACGAATTCCCTGACAGCATCGCGCTTGTCAGGGTCGTTGGAGCCCCCGTACATTCCAATCTAGGATTTCTAGGACTAAATCCATTACAAACATATGAAACACCAACACCCCACAGCTAGTCGAGCACTAACAAGCGCTGACATCCACCTGAGCTTGTTCATTCTGCGTATGGTTCAGTTCCAAGTTGCACGGCATGACCTTGCCAAAAATGGCTACTAGGGCACGCAGGTCCTGTTCCTAGTTGCACCATCGTGAACTCAGAAACCCACGAGCTGAAGAAACTCTATCGCAGAGCACCGGTGACACGAAAAACAAAACCATCTCCTCCTTGTTGCGCCACGCGCTGCCGCGGCCACTTGCATGCGGTGATGAGGCGAACGAAGCCAGGAAGGCGGTTATTCATGGCGTGGACCGCTGTTGTGCTGGTCCAAGTGAAGCATTCTTCTCTCATGATTTTTTTACAAATATAGCCCTTTGTCCAACGCAATTGTCAAAATTGGCCCCCTCCGAATTTTATTTTCAAAAGTGGCCCTAGCGGGAACACAACAAAGTGACACGTGTCCTCCCGCCATTCTAGTTGGAGGGAAGTCTCTTCCCGCCATACCAAGTGGCGGAAAGTCTCCTCCCGCCGTACCAAGTGGCGGGAAGTCCCTTGGCACTGAGCACCAGTCCACGTCCCATCATTCTGACCCCACCACCTCCCGCCACTCCATCCGGCGGAATGTGCCACGTGTCGCCATAGGAGACTTCCCGCCATTCCAGATGGCGGGAGGACACGTGTCACTTCCCTGTTTTCCCGCTAGGGCCATTTTTGACAAAAAATTGCAGAGGAGGCTATTTTTAGCAATTGCATTGGGCAGGGGGCTATATTTTTAAAAAAATCGTTTTCTCATGGCCTTGGAGGCCATTCCTAGGTGTCCCTCACCGGTGTCATCATGCAAGGAATACGACTTGTCCCATCCCTTTATGGCTTCTCTACGACTTGGTAGGCAACCATCTTGCATGTTACCCAATAGGTGTCGAAGGGAACCCACCGATTTCAGGGGACTTGCGGATTTTACCCAGTGCAAACATCCATTCCTAATCGATGTCACCAGTGCCACACATCGATGTCAGCTCAATACTCAAGAAAAATGGTCTCTCAATCAATGCCTTGGTTTTTGTCGTGCTACAGTAATTTTGATGATGTCGCCACAGCGATAATGGTCGGAGCTTGTTGCTTGAATGACATGCTAGTGATTGCATCAATTATGGGTGCTTGTGGAAATCAATTTACAAGCGGGAGATCTACTTCTTCGCTAACTAAGTACTCCCTCCGTTTGGGTTTCCTAGTCCCCTCTTTATTTTCAAATAATTTAGAAGTCAAAGGCCACTCACATGTGGTGTTCTTGCCTACCTATTGGTGTGTAAGGTAATTAATGGAGGGAGTGATTAACATCTTTGGTCCGAACAATTTGGCTTTCTGGTCTTGGATACCCGAACAGAGGAAGTACTTACATGGATCGACTAGATGTTTTCTGATGGGGAGGAACTGTATGTTTCATTCCACTAATTTTTTAGGGATGGGAAGAGTATTGCACTTCTTTTTAGCTTGGACCTATTTTGTGTACACCAAAATGAATGAGGGCATGTAATGGTAATTGTGGATGTTCCATCACTTTAAAATCCCATAGTCAATGCACTATTTGTTATAATTAATGATTAGTTGAGTGGATGCTGCACTCTATCACTCTTCCCTAGCAATAAGATGAAAAACTCAAACTTATTGCATAGTGATTCTAGTATATCTTGAATAAATTACTAGGTTTTGATTCCATACACTTTTCAAATCAACCGTGCTCCATTGTTTTTTTCTCTCAAACCTATACATTATAAGCTCGTGTAGGACCCTTCTGGTCATAAGTGTAGCTGCCTTACACTGAACCTTTAAAATTTTATAAAGAGAAAAAAATGTTACCATATTCTCCCTGCCATTGTCCTTGATAGAGATAATCAATACCCTTCATTTTATCAAACATTAATTGTATGGTGAAGGCAAACCATGTTATATATAACATATGGAATGGAGCAAACATTGTACTGCGACCACTACTCCTCCAGGTACAAGATAGCTAGAGATACTTTTCCAAAATAGAAGTTATGCAAAGCGAAGAGACAAAAAATGATATGTTTTTCATTTAGTGAAAATACAAATGAAGAAGAAATGTGGGAGACAATGGTAGGCTTGAGAGACGGCAGAAAATTGGTGATTGGTGTGACTACAATTGGAGGGACATACGACGGATATGATTCCGCAGATCCTCTAAGCAAACATAAAGCGCCGTCGGGCTCCGCGGCCTTCGCGCCGACCGATGGTGCTCTCTGCTTCGCATGGTGGTGCCGCGCCAGCGCCGCCCCGTTGCGGCCCATGGACCTCGGGCCCATGGATGCGTGGCTCCGCCACCTGTGCCTCAGTGCTGACATCGCGCTGCCCTGCTCCGCCACGGACCCCCGCTGCTGCTCCCCTCTAGCGCGCGCTCGGCCCGTCCCCTGCTTGCGGTCCATCCTGGGGTCAGGGGGCCTCGTGGCTGAGGTTCGTGAGTTTTGCTGGCAGCTCCCGGGGAAACCGTGCTCATGCCTTGTGCGTGAGCAGACCACGGCTCTTCTTGATGCAATAATATTTAGGTGGGACTCTCTCCCCCGGTGACCGCTTCAAAAGAAAAGTATTCTATTTTAGCTCAAGATGAGAGACGAGTGGGGGTATGTAATGTAGTGCCAGAAAAGGACGGGAAGAATTTCTTCCCTTAAAGAACATACGAGAAAATTAACACTGGAAAAAACGGTTACATGCTTATAGCTTACGACCAAAGGAGCAAGCATGCTCATAGTACTATACCTAGCAAAGACTTAATTTCAAAAAAAAAAACCTAGCAAACACTTGAAAGGAATTAATTGGGCTTTTTGTTCACCCTTCGGCCGAACTGAAGACCAAACTTTGTTGATTTAAGTTAGCCGCTAAATTGGAGATCTCTAGCAGCTAGCCAGCTACACTATTGTAAGACTTTTCCTAGCCAGCTTACGACCAAAGGAGCAAGCATGCTCATAAGACTATACCTAGCAAAGTCTTGAAAAGAAATTGGTTCTTTGTCACTCTTCGGCCGAACTTAAGACCAAACTTTGGTTAATTTAAGTTCACCGTTTTATGGGAGGTCTCTAACAGCTACCGGATGCCAACATATGAATGAGTTTTTTGTTTCTGAACTTATTGACATTTCTAATATTCTTTGTTTTCTATGCTTGAATTGTAGAAATGGTGTAGTTTTTAAGAAGTCCAACACTACTAATTATTTTTACTCCTCTGATCCCAAAAAAGTGTCGTGCTCACTTCTTCCGACGTTTATATCTAATCGGAGGGATTAGTTTATTCACATAACAGCTTAGCGCATGGTCTTTCCCCTCCCGGTGGATCATCAGGACCATATGGATTATGGATAGATTCGTCTCAAGATGGTTGCACGGGCTATTTAAAACATGGCTGCCTGGCGGCATTCAAATACCCACCTTATTTTTTTTCGATTGGTTGGTCTTTTACCCACCTTATGCGACTTGTGATGTGAGACTTTCAAATTCTAAACTTGGTTGTAAAAGGATCGTGTGCATCAATTAATGTAGAGGCCAGGGTGTTGATCCCCGATTTCGAAAAAATATTGAATGCATATGTTTTTGGAGGAGCCATGTTCTAATACCATGTGCGACTTTGAAAGATATGCTCTTGTTCTCGGGCTTCCCGCGAGTTATATAGGATAGCATGCACCCCGATCATGGTTATTACAATATTATTCGATCACGAGGATAAATCTAGCATATAGATTGGTTGCAGATCGATGGTTACATTCCAGATATAGCATTAACACAACAGACCAGCCCGTTGGCTAGTCTGTTAATTGGAATGAGTACAATATAAATCCCTTAACAAGGATCAATTGGAGCACAGTTCAGGTGCCATCATCCGCGGTAATTCCAGCTTCAGTAGCGTATATTTAAATTGTTGCAGTTAAAAAACTCATAGTTGGATTTTGTGTTGGGTCGGCCGGTCCACTTCACGGCGATAACTGACCTACTCGACCCTTCAGCCGACGATGCGCTTCTAACCTTATTTGTTCGGGTCGTGCCTCCGACATCATTACTTTGAAGAAATTAGAGTACTCAAAACAATCCGGTGCCACAGCCGCTGGCACTGCACCAACTAATCTACACCAGTTTCAGCTATTGTTCTCTGCTTACTTAGTAGTACAAACTTGATTATCTAAGACGGAACATACATTTTGTTTCAAAAAACTGACTCAGGAAGAAAGCCTTCAGACGGTCAGAATTCTTCCGTCTGTAAAATATTTGCGTGGAGTTTTACTCGGGAGGTTTGATTATAACCCTCTAGCTTGCATGACTTGGATCATATGCCCCTTTCTTATCCCTCAGTTTAGCTGATAAAAAAAGAAACTATTTCAGATTTTAATTAGCCTATAATATTGGAATGTTAGCTTAATCAGGAGATAACAAAGCCAAAGGGGTCATTAGCAACGAACACAGCCAACTCGGGGCTTAGAAGTGAGGCGGATGAAAAAGGGATCCAAGGCGCACAAATTGAGGGGGTTATAATCAATTCTGGCCCGTCTCAAAAAATATCTTTAGTGGAGCTAACCACTAAGAGGAATTGTCTCTAATTAACTCTCAAACGGTTCCTTTTCCTGTCTGTCTCTAAACATATGAAACAATTGGAAACGGCTGCAATTATAGACCCCTCAACGTGTTTAGAGACAGGCACTACAATCAACCAACATTAAGTGCAAGTTTTAAGAGCTAGTGTTGATATTTTTTGTTATTTTTGATTGTGAATCGAATTTAGAGTTGAGATTGTTGAACCTAAAACGCATTAAATTTGCAGAACAGGTTACATATATAGCATTTGTAGTTGCAATATCTGCCTCACTCTCTCTAAAACAAAAGAACAAGACACAAATGAAGTTAAATATGAGATTTGAGATAGTTGGAGATTGGCAAATGTCTCATCTACCTGGTCGTGTCATCCCATGAACAGAGCATACGCCAAGATGATCCTACAACGACAGCGGGAGCGCACATGACTGTGTCCTCGTCAATTAATCTGAGCCGAAATACATCATCATTATTATTCATGCAATAAGATGAACAAGGCGTACACTCTAGAATTTTATATTTATGCTTATATTTAAAAAAATAAAACATAATCTCTGCACGCGTCTATCAAGATATTTTTTTGAAAAACACTCTTTAGATATCCCGATCAAGTTATTTAAGATACTAAAATGTACCTCAATACATGCATTTACACTATGATTTCTCTAAGTGACACAAAAATAATGCTCTCATTTTTTTCATTTTCCTCTTCTTGGTTGTAGAGATAATTTATTGATTATAAATGTTTAATATAATACAATGCACCAAAAGTTGAAAACAGCTAATGTTGTCTCAAGATAAGTACAACCGTATGAAAAATACTAAGATTGAATAAAAGTAATAATTTACCTTGAATAATTATTTAAATTTAAATATATAAATTTATGAAGTGTAATAGACAACTATAATTAAACTACAACTATAGTTAAATACATTTATATACACTATATTTATTCTGGTGCCACAAATGGTAGTATGTAGTTTTTTTCATGGATCGTATAATGTTTGACTGAATGTCTTGTTTCATAAGAGACGTAAAAGAGATGCACCGAGAAATAATTTTAGACTTAATTGAAATATATGGTGAATTATAAACGTTAACATTGTGTGGTAAATATTATTGCATCCCATATATTTATTAGCGATATTATGCACTCTCTTAATTAAATGTAATAGAAAATTATATTTATTAGAAAATATTTCAATTTCAAAAGCTCATGGATGGATGTTGTTTAATCTTTATGGTGCAAAGTTACCTTTGCATATGGTATCTATATGTCCAACATGTGTTCTGATATATGCAATACTTTCTGCGGCTGCTGTCCAAGCCAAGTGGATATGTTTCCTGGAATCTGTGAAGAATGCACCAGATTTGCTGTGTACATGTTGTTTAATCTTTATGATGAAAAGTTACCATAGCATATGGCATCTGTATGCTTCTGTGTTAGTTTCCAATATTTGGTTTGATATATGCAATACTTTCTGCAGCTGCTTTTCAAAGTAAGCGGATATATAGTCTGCTTTGTAGACTGTATGCGTTCCTTGTTAAATGTTGCGTAGTCTTACAATAATTAATAGTAGATAAAAATACAAATACTTTGAAGTCATAAAATAAATAGTAAAAATCATCTTACAATTTTTTTTTGAGTGGCTCTTACAATAATTAATAGTAGCTAAAAAATACAAATAGTTTGAATTCATGAATAAAATAGTTCAAATTATTCGAGCAACATATTTCAGATTGAAATTCACTAATTTCGCATGAGGATCTACATATGCTCCACCAGATCATTAAGTAGTTGGGTGCGCACTCGTTGATATCAAAGTTGTGATGCATCTCAAGAGAGTTGATAACATATATTGCATCTTGTTCGGGTAGGTGGACATGCACTCCAGACTTATCAAAATCATTCGTGTGAGCTGCTCCTTCTCCCTCGTCCTCCACAATTATGTTGTGCAAAATTACACAACAAGTCATCACCTGCCATAATATCTCCGGATCCCACATCATTGTAGCTCCACGGACAATACCCCCAACGAGCTTGTAGCACTCCAAATGCCCTCTCAATATCCTTGCTAACTTCCTCCTGTGCAGCTGCAAATTCGGTTTTTTTGTTACCAAGATGATTGCTTACAGTCTTCACAAATGCTGCCCACTGAGGATAGATATCATCGGCAAGATAGTATCCCATGGTGTAGTCATGATCGTTGACGTCAAGTTGCATGATGGAGCATCACCATCACAAAGTCTCTTGAACAGGGGAGAGCGCTGAAACACATTGATATTGTTGGCAAACCAGGCATGCCAAAAAACGCATTCCAAATCCACATGTCTATAGATACCACTGCTTCAATTACGATTGTTGCTTCTTCGTTGTGGCCTTGGTACTGCCCACGCAAGCATGTTGGGCAGTTTTTCCATTGCAAATGCACGCAGTCAACTGAACCAAGCATACCTGAAATCCTCTTGATTCTCAGATGGCCATTAGTCGTTTGGTGTCCTCGGCATTAAGTTCTCTCAGATATTTCGGTCCAAACACCTTCACCACAGCGTAGCTAAATCTTACCATAGCCTCAATGCACGTGCTCTCTCCCATTCGGACATACTCATCATCTGCATCCGTGGCTTTTCCATAGGCTAGCATTCTCAAATCTACGGTGCATTTCTGTATAGGAGAGAAGGATAATTGTCCTCAACAATCATGCCTCAACTTGAAATAATCATCATACTTGGTCACTTCTTCCTCGATGCGCCAGAACAAACTTGAGCTCATTCGGAATCGAGGCCAGAAAAACCCCTCATGGAAGAGCAGATCAGGACTGAAATAATCGTCGTAGAGATCACACACGCCTTTGCGCGTATCACGGGCGACTGTAATCCTGCCTTTTATTGACCCTCTAAAGTTAAGAACATGAGCCTCTTTCTTCTCCATTTCCTGTTGGATGCACATCATCGACATTGCGGCCACCTCGTCGCCGTCGTCATCCATCTCGTCCTCACTAGACCCGTCGATGAACTTTTTGTACATAAATTCATCTACGACTGAGTAATCATACTTATCGTTGGAAGAATCAATGCCTATAAATTGTAGCTATCAAATTCTGGCTCCGACAAATACACAAACACTTTCAGGGCGAGGTGGACGTGCGACTATGTAAAACATACCGGAGGTGGAGCATACAGCCGAGTTGTATGTCGGAGGCGAACGCCAAGGAGTTGCCTACTTCCGTTAGAGTTTTGGGGCAGCGGTGGGTATAACTGATGAACAGCGGTGGAGGAGGAGATGCGGCGACATAGAGAGAGTAGCAGGAGTTTTGGTCCAATTTAGGGTGAAACTGGGTGGGGTCGTGTTGCCAGGTTTGACATGACAGACGTGTCCGGGCGGCCCCAAACCCTCCCCACATATGGGCTGATTTTGGGTTTTGCCGGACAACCCGGACGTATGAGCTGAATTTGGAGAGTAAAATAACGCAAACTCCACGCTACGTAAAAGTAAAAAATCTTATAGATTTTGGTGAGTTCAAATTTTACACTACAACTACTTTCAAATTCAGATTTTCTTTTTCAATTTTGTACAATCTAAAGTGCAACATTTTTGTTGATAAGTTAAGAAAAAAGGAGTTTGCTCAGGAAAACAAGAGGGAGGAACGGGAGTCAAAAGGGTAAGCTCTTTCTGAAGGAGATATGCCCTAGAGGCATTTAATAAAGTGTTTTTTATTTATCATATCTCATTTGTTCATAATATGTTTTGTATCATGCTATAACTATATTAAGTGGAACCATTAATACATGTGTGGTACGTAAACAATCAGGTCCCTAGTAGCCTCTATTTAACTAGTTCATTGTGCGATTGATGATCGAGGTTTCCCGATCATGTGACATTTATGTCAATTGGCAATGGAGTCATGTCATTGGAAGAATGACGTGATGGACATACCCAATATTTATAGGACGTAGTCATTACGCCTTCGACCATCAGATCAACTCAAATTGCTACTTCTGAAAGATACTTTGATTGCATCAACCGTCATATCTTAATAGTGTGACCATAAAGGTGTCCCTCTCGGGTATCGGAAGGGAGTATGTTGAGGCGAGGGATCAAGAGCAGGATTTGCCAATCCACATAGCAGGATAGATACTCTGGGCCTACTCGGTGAGATTATGTCAATGAGCTTGCAAGCATGTGACTAGGTCACGAGGACATAAGATCACGGACGAGTAAAAATAGTGTTGTCGATAACAAGATCAAGCTAGGTATCACGATATCTAAGAACGAGTCTCGGACACGCTAAGTATTGCCATGCAAAAGGTTTAAGACTCAACATCTAAGGTTCGGGCGACAAAGTTATTCGTTATCTCACATGGATTAATTCTGGGTATCCAAGGTCCACGGATTAGTCATTAATCGGAAAGCGTGTCTCGATTATGTCTGGCGAGATCTCGAACCGCTAGGGTAACACATTTAAGGGGAGATGACTTGTATATTAGGTCGGACATGAAAGAGAAAATAAAAGAGAACACCGGAAGTGTTCCGGGAGAGTTCCGATGGAGATCGGAGAGCGACGAAATAGTTTTCGGAGCCGGAATAAATTAGATAATATATATTTAATATTAATTAGTGTAATTAATAGTTAAATATATTTTTATTTAATTAATTTCGAATTTTTTAAAGGCTGTTTTCCTATATGGGCCTTAGAGGGGAAAAACCCCAAAAAGAAAAAGGAAAAAATGGGGGGAGGGCCGGCCGGCCTTGGTGGGCCACATGGGGCCCACCTAGGGCCGGCGCACCATGCTGGCCGGCGGGTGTGGGGTTTAGTCCCACACCGCCTAGCTGGAAAGCGTGGCAGCCTCCCTCCGCCTTTATATAGAGGTGCCCCCATGCCTTTGAAAATGCACCATTCCTCTCTCTCCCGTTTAGTCGTGACACCGCAATTGGGGTCGTGCACGGGTTGAGTGTTTCTCCACCATACGCACACCGTCGTGCTGCTGGTCTTCCGGTCCTTCTACTTTCGCTGCCCGTCCCTGGATCGGAAATCGGAAGTCGTCATCTCCACTGCACGTGTGCGATTCCCTGCGAGGTGCTACGCTTGCGGCGCTCGGAGGTCTTCTTCCTCTACACGACCTTGAGGTCGGCTTCGTCGGCTTCATCAGCAACACTTGTGCTGTAGCGGACCTGCACTTAAAAATTGGCAAGATCCCTTTGTATAGTGTAAACCCCTGGATCGATTCATTTGCACACACAGTTTATGATGAATATCGCAACAAAGTATCAATTATTACACGCGGATCCAGTATTTAGGGAAAATATTCATTACAACTTGCATAGCACGATTCTAGATTTGAAAGAGTACAGCTGCGGATAACATTATTATTCATGGAGTCCCCATCATCATCATGTGCCACAGGCGAAACATGTTGGTTGAAGACTCGAAACCCTTAAACGAAAACTCACTCATCATCGAAACAACCTGCAACAGGAAAAATGTTGCAACAATGTGGGTCAGAACCATATAAAATGGAACTGGCAAGTGACACTCTGTGGACACTTAGTGGAATAAATCTAATAACCTATATGCATATTTGGCTGGTGGAGTTCAAAGGCTATTTTGAATAAAGCCATCTTTTTCCTAACTCTTTGGAAAACTTGCACATACTCAGGTTCACTCATCTAACTGAGCCTAGGTCTAAACCAGGTGCACTCACTTAACTGTAGGGGTGTAAACGGATAGGATAATTTCCGTACCGAATCCGTCGCCGAATCCGTTTTAAAGAATCCATATCCGGTTCCGAACAATCTGCCGGATAAGGATATCCGATTCCAAACTGAACACCCGGATACGGTATAGGATATGGTATGTAAAATAGCATCCGAATATGAATTATCCAAATATTAATTAGGATTATCCGATGGTTATAATCCGAATAACCCGATTTTCTACCGAAATGTCTAAACTAATAGAGCACAATTTGTAGTTAGTGAGTTGTGAAGTTCATTTGTGGAGCACAATTTGTAGTAAGTTCTATTTGTCTAAACTAATAGAGTATAACTTTGTTAGATTATTACGCTTGTTGAGCTATTGTTTTTGGTTATGTGGGTTGATGATGTACATTGCGCATACCGATCCGACTAATTTTTTTCCGCCCCGAATCCGCTCCGTTTCCGTTCCGAATCCGTGATTATATCTATCCGCCCCCGAATCCGCAACCGTTCATTATCCGATCCGATCCGAATCCGAGAAAAAAATATGGTAAAGGATATGGTAGAGGCAAAATCCGATCCGATCCGTTTACTTGAGAAGTTGGAATGTTGGGATCCTCCGTTGACGTCCTTGATTAGCTACTCAGACTTGTCCGTAACCGGGGACACGGCTAAGTACTTAGTTTTGACACTCTCGAGAGGTTGTGCACGTTCACCACAAGACTCAATCAGCCCAAACTATCCTCTACACTCCATTAGTGATAAAGAAAAGGAGAAGATTGAGACGAGACTTTTTGGAAACAGTCCCCTGTTCCTCTGGGCAGTCCCATACAAGACATCCATCCGCTGAGAACTGCCGGAATCAGGTTCCTAGAACTTACTTAGTCAAGGCAGAGCCATAATACCAAGTGGCTGTACTGGAAGCAATTTTCACTTGGAGTAACTTCAAATCCCTTTGTCCCTGGGTGGCAATCCACAAGTGCACGTACTCAGGTTCACTCATCTAAATGAGCCTGGGTCTAATCCAGGTGCACTCACCTAAATGAGCCTAAGTAGCCACTCAACTCCAACATCCATCCACTTGCCACATCCACCCAGGTGTTTCATTAACTTAGTAGAATTTTCATCCCTTTACTTTTATAAAATATTTTTAGCGTAGCAACGCTAATATCTACTAAGTTATTATATATAGGTTTCTAGACACATAGGAATAAGGGTGCTATTCTAAACATGTAGCAATACTAATAACACCTACACATGCTTAAGAAAAATAAACTAAGTCATGCATCGACAAAAATACTTAGAAATTTATGAATGTGCCACTTGCCTTGACAGCAAGGAGAGCAGGAGTAGTAGTTGCAAAAGTCCTCGGGTCCCTCCGAATAGTCTAACAAAATTTACAAGCAAACAATAAACAAACAATTCAAAACAATAGAGGCAAAACAAAAAAAATGCAATGCATGTATATATGTGTACAATGCAACCAAAAAATATCTATAGTTTTCTGTTATTACCATATGCATGTAACATAGGCCAAAGTTTTAATTAATTTTAATTAATCAAAATAACATTATTAAGTCATTCAAAAAGGTTATTATCACAAGTTAAATTTATTCTGTAGTTAAACATTTATTCAAAAATTTAAAAATATTACTACTGGATAGAGGGCATTTAAACAAATATTCTGCAATTGGATTCACTGAAAAATAATTTTTATATCTAAAGTTATGTCAAAAATACTCAAACAACCTAATTGAAATTTGAAAAATTTGAACTTGTCAAAACAGAAAACTAACAGATTCAAAATAAACTATAGATCCAGAGGATCTCAAAAATATAAAATTTATTAATTTTGGCCAAACAGATCTCAAGTTATTGATTTTACAAGTTTTGTTAAAAAATCTGTTTAAACAGAAAACAGAAATTAAAACTGGCCACGTGGCACTCTCCGATTTGCTGGCTCTGCTGACTGGATTGCTGACGAGGCGCTGACTGGACGATGACGCGGCGCTGACTAGACGATGACGTGGCCTTCTATGATTCGCCGAGAAATGAATTAAGAGGGAGCCGTCAGATCCAGATCTGACGGTCCAGATCTGCCCGTACCTCTTCACTTTGAGTGATCTAATCCAAACCTTACGAATTTGATCTAACGGCCTAGATTTAACAGATCAAACACGAGCGGTGCTACTCGCCGGAATTGCTCCGGTGACCAATACCCGTGGCGGCGCCATAGCCGGCGTGCACGAGTTCGACGACCTACGGCCTAAGGGGGCGAGTGAATCATACCACAATGAAGAGAAGATCGGGGCAAGGTTGGTGGCGCGGCGGAGGTCTCCTGCGTGTCCTGCTCCTAATTGAATCTCTCGCCGGAGTTGAAGCAGGCGGCGGCTAGCTTCGGTCGATGAAGAATAGCTCGATCTAGGGCACGCAAAAATACGGGACCTTGTAAGGATGGAGCGGAAAGAAGAAATAAGAAGAAAGGAGGACAGGGGGAGGCTCGGGGTCGACGCAGTCCACCGGAATCGAAGATCTTCTCCGGCGGCAGTGGCGGGAGGACGAGCTCGATTCCGAGCAGCCTGGGGGCTCTCGGGTTCGGGTGTTTGGGTAAAAAGATAGAGGGAGAGTTTTGATTTATGTAGAGGGCCACGACGTGTTGAATGGAGGAGTAGATCCTCCGAATTTAAGAGGAGAAATCAACTCGGGCGTTTTAGGAAACGGGGCGGCCGAGCGAACACTGGCGAGGAAATTGAGCAGCCTGAGAGCACGATTCGAGTGGGAGGTAGAGGGTAAATGAAGAGGAGTCCGTGGGCTTTAATTAGGAATAAACGGAGCTCGATTTGGTGGACTAAATCGTCCGGAATCAATTCGGGAAGAAACGCACAGGTTGATTTAACTCGGACGCGATTTCCGTTGTGTGGAGCTTGAAGACGACGCTGACCTCAGGGTGACATCAGCAATTTTTCTTTTTCTTTTTCTGTTTTTTTATTTCTTTCATATCTTTTGTTTTTAGTGTCCAAATTAACTCAATTTTTTTCTAAAATTTGTAAAATCAATATCTGTTATTTACAACATTCAAACACACTTTTCCAAACATTTCAAAAATACAAATTTAAACTATCGCATAGTTGCTTAATTGACATTTTATGTCAATTTTAAATTAGGGTTTTTAAATAAAATAATTTGTGGCATATTAAATTCAAATACAAATCCAACTTTTAATAGTTCAAATGCAAACAAGACAAGAAGATGATGAATGTATGCATGATTTTAAAAATCAATTCAAAATATATATAGTTTTCAAAAAGTTTTTGATTTTTCTGAATTTTCAAAATTTTGAAAATCTTGGGATGTTACATGTGCGGGGGTGTAATCCCCGTTTTTCTGTCTACCAGGGTATGTATATCGATCTCCTGCTCTATAGTATATCTGCATAGTATAGATTCTGGCTAGTATAAGGTTATCGTTGTTATGAAATTTTTGTTTTCTGCCTACGATCCCCTTCACTTTCCTCTATTCCCAAGAACGTTGGAAAAATATTAATGTTTTAGGTATTAACAATATTTTATGCTGGGATACTTGCTCTCCGGCTGGCATGTGTAACAATAATATTACTGCTAACAATGTTTGACAGCCAAGGCATTCGGCGGACTCTTTGGTTTCCAAATGTTACATAAAAATATTAAGCATCAAAATAATGTTTCCGGGCGTGTGGGTGGGATGTGGAATGCTTAAGTCCGTTCTGTCATTTCGTTGGGGCCGTAACAATGTTATCAGTGATAACAACGTTTTACGCTGGGATACTTGCTTTCCCGCTGGACCCATGGTGTTCGGTGTGTAAAAGAACCAAACAATGTTTACAACCGTGAGTGGGATGTGGAATCCTTAGATTCGTTATCTCATTTCGTTGGAACCGTTACAATGTTTTATTTATTAACAAAAAATTAAGAGCCAAATCTGTAGCGCCCCGACCACAGAACTATATAGTGATGCTGTGTGTCACTGGTTAAGCGATACAACCGGAGGTTACGGGTTTACCAATCCCCGGCCAAAACCTTTGGCAGGCGTTGCTCGGAATGGATCATCGGCAACGCAACACCCCGATTGATGCCTTAACACAGGCACAACCCTCAATGCATAATAGAGAGATCAAGACTTGTGGAACAACTGGCACATCACAGCCTCTACGACTCAAAGCATTATAGTTCAACTTTTATAATAGAGAAAGATAGCAGATATTACAACCAGAGGCCACAGACCCAACAGTACATCATGCGGAAGCAAATTATGTTATTCTAAACAATAAGATCCAGATATGGCCTAAGAGGCCTATAGATACACATTCCAGCGCCAGCTGTTCCGGGATGTCCCAAGCTGCCACCTGGGAACCCCAGACTACTCGTCGACGTCCACATAGAACCCACCTTTAGTATCGATGAAGTCCTCCACTGAAACCAAATAAACAACGTTGAGTTTGACGAACTCTGCAATATTACTAGAGCTACTAGCTCAATGATTGGCTTTCAAAGGTTTATGGTTGTTTTGCATAAAGCTAGTTTTCTTTATAAAAGACATCTGGCATCGACTAATCAGAATATTTTCAAAAGGGGGTAAGAAGTGAACTCTTTTCTTTTGATCAACTTCATCAACAACCACCATCACTCACTTCACCTGTCTACCCAGGCACCTCCCCGAATCACCCTCGAGGAAGTCAACCTTGCATTCTTGGTAGTACCTTTAGTAATCAGGTTTTAATCATTCCATTCAAGTTTGCTATGGTCTCTGAATCCGGCATCAAGTCGTCCATAACCGCGGACACGGCTTTTCGAAAAGATTTAACCCTGCAGGGGTTACATTGTTTGCCACACGTACCGTCCGGCCCATTGCCTGAACATTAGCTCTCTTCCGGGGAAAGCCGGCTGAGTGGGAGCGGTTACGACTTCTCCCTCGCTTGAGACTAACCCAGGATCATCAGTGAGGACGGGACAGGTTCAGTGCCTCCAACACCCTGCCCCGTGGCCACTCATTTTCCTAAACACCACCATCCTCATCCCAGTCCTGGCCACCGTCTTCACGCACGCGCAAATGGAAGCTCAAACTAGAGGACCCTGGCTAGCCTCGCCCGAGTTATTTAGTCGATGGGGGTTCACTAGGCCCACGCATGGTAGCACGCTCGGTCTTGGCTCAAAGACGAGAACTCGCACGTAGGCGGTGCGAACGAGACAACCCACCACATCCCATGTGGCCTCTCATCCCCACCTTTAAGCAGTTTATTATTGTCACCACAATTTTCCACAACATCCGGCCATTCCATCAACTGTTCCAACAATGAAACACCCACTGGACATCTAAGCATTCTAAACTAAGCATGGCTAAGCATATACATAGCAAATATACTTATCTCAGGCCAACACTTCAATCCTATGGATATTAGGAAGGATACAGGTAATGGCAACAGGTATCTAATGCAACTAGTAGGATACTCTAATCCAAGCAAAAGACATTTAGAACCGAATGCAATATTATAGTGGAGAAAATAATTGCGGAAATTAGGAGGAGACATGCTCAGAGGGGGGATTACGCTTGCCTTGTTGATATGGCAGGCAGTAGTAATCGTCGGAGAATTCTGGTTGCACTTCAACTCCTCGATCTACCGAAGCACAAACAACACCGGAAAGGAAACAACATAAATAACACGATTACAAGTAGGTGCAATGCACACTCATGATGATATGACATTTTAATGCAACTAAGAGATCCTAGAAATGATCATCGAGTTAAATGAGTGTCCCAAATAATTAGGCATTATTTGGCATACCCTCATATTTATCTTAGTGGCATATTAATTACTCTAATAAGACCAGCACCTAAATATTATTCTAACATGCATGAAAATGTTGTTTCCTGTTAGGTATTGACTTGCTGAACATTTTGATATGTTGTTTGCAATTTTCTGAGCAAATATGAATATTTGGTGACTATTTCAAATTGCTATTTGAATCTGCCATTTTTTGGAAGTGCAAATTAGTAATGATACCAAAGTTCATTATTGGTTGGCAATGCTTGAAAATAGATAGCAAATGTTCCTCTGAACATTGTGAGCCATTCAACATAATTTTAGGAGTTATTGGGAATTAATCATGAATTTCCCAAAAGGAAATTCTATTGTGCCAATTTTAGTATTTCATTTAAACAGAGCAGAGAAATAATTCAGTTTTGCCCAAATTAAATATGGAGGTGTAGAGTTTGTTAATACACATTTTGACATCTTATTTGCTCAATTTGGAATTACAGAACAAAAGTTATGAATTTTTAAAGATTCACTTTTATTAGTCATTTTCTGTAATTAATTAATAAGTGCAAAATTTATAAAACAACATTTGTGCCTAAATTATGCTAACAGTTAGAGCTTTTCAATATGAATCTATAGAAATTTGAATGGGGTCATTTGGATCATTTTTCAATTTGTTATGAATTTTATAAGAAATGAAATGAATCAGTTTTTCTGTTTTCACGTTTATTTTCCAGAGAAATCGTCCGAAACTTTTCTCACTTAGCCGCGGGGTACCCACAGTCACTGACCAGTGGGGCCCATGGCCACGCTGGCGTCCACGTCGGCGCAGTGGCCCACGACTGTTTGACCACGGGAGGCGTGGACCGGCGCGCTCACCGGCGGTGACCACGCGCACGGCGGCGGCTCTACTGTGCGCGCGCGCGCTCGAGGAAGGTCGCAATCGAACCTACGCGGCGCGGGCTAGCTACTGACGACGGGGCGGACCAAATGGTCGCCGGAGATGGCGACGGCGAGCTCGACTAACGGCGGCCGAGAGGCGGCGATGGCGCTACGGCGTTCTAGAGGGAGAGGAGGGGGACAAGAATGTCCGGGAGGACGGCGTGCTCACTATCGACGCGTGTGTGTGCTTCGTTGGAGCCGAGGTGGTCGAAGACGGTGGCAATCGAGCGGCGGAGCTTCGGTCGGAGGGGAAGAAGACGGCGGGGATCTCGCGAACGACGGCGTCCCGCCTCGATTCCTTTGACGAGGATGAAGAGGAGGACGCGGCGGAGCTTCTGGCGGTCCTGGCTTGGCTCGGGGAGCTCTCAAACGACGGCGGCGTGGGTGGCATCCAGTGCGGTTTACGGAAGCGAGGAGAAGCAGAGGGGGAGAAAGTGATGGGCGCGTCTAGGGTTGTCTCCTGCCTCAAGTAGACAACCAGGCGACCGAGGATGTCAACATAGGGATGGGGAGGCGCTGCGGCCATGCTCCTCATGTCTCCTGATGCAGCAGCAAGGGCACGGTAGGGTCCTGGCGTCACGCTGTCGACCATGGCGCGCGCGGCGGGCGTGAGGAGGTGAGAGACGACAAAGTTTTTCTGAAAACCCCCCTGGCTGCTCTTTTCTATTTACAAAGAAGCCCTTTCCTGTTCTGGATTAAATAAACAGCACTAATTTCTCAATTATTTGGGGTACTTAAATAATTCCAAATTTGATGAAATTTTGGGGTTATTCTCTTTGCACCAGAGGCAAGCCCTCATAATAATTTGAGGTCATTTGTAGTTCATTTGCTTGGGAAATAAAATAGGGAATTGCTTATGGCAGTTTTCTAAGTTTCCCATTTCTTTTAATTCCACCATTTGAATTCCTTTGTGTAAATTAAGTTGTGAGCACTTGGAACTTGCTAGACACATATTGTTTAGTATTTGTAATTGTGTTTGTCAAAAACAACCACATTTGAATTGCAAGGATTGAATTTAATTGGTGCTCTTGTTTCCATTTGTTTTAATTTGTTTTCATACCCTTGTTTCAACTTGAACACTAAAACAACTAATGCCATGATGCATGAATGAAATGCAAAAGTGGAAATTTTACTCGCATTTTTAGGTTCACAAATTTCGGGCTGTTACAATTCTACCCCCCTTACAAGAATTTCGTCCTGAGATTCCTAGAGTAGAAAGAGAGAGGACGGAAGACGACAACACTTGTTTCCAACAAGCATCTCGATGCAGGATGATTTCTTCTACTCCAAGGTCAACTCAAGAAGTGAGAGCCCACAACAACTCGTGAGTTAACAAACTTGGAAGATGTCAAGGTACGGAGGAAACGGAAGAAAGTTCAAGCAGATAGAAAAAGGTTTCTCCAAGGATTTGATATATGAACTTGGCACAAGACCATAAGGATTGGAAATATGAACTTTGCACAAGACCATAAGAATTGGAGATATGAACTTTGCACAAAGCCTTAAATTTCTGAGGAAGAATGTTCAAACAGGATTGCACAGATGAAGAGGTAACTTATACTAGACGGCTTGAGTAGAACCTTCCTCGCGGATGAACATTTTGAACCATAAGCGAAGGGTCGAGAAGATGGACCAAGAGAACTTTAGAAACTCCGAGAACGTTAGTATCGGGAAAACTCCTTGATGCTCTAGACATCGAGGACAAACTTCTTAAGGATCACCAACCGTCGTTTCTGATTGTGATTCAGATCTGGTTAGTTGTGGAGATACTTCAGACTCAGCACGTATGAATAGGAGGTCTTTGCAAAGGATACCAACGGATCACAGTTGCTAGAATCCCTAAGAGCTAGACTATAATGTCAAACTCCAAAGGAGGAACGAGATTGCGGTACTCACATATTAGCAACTTGTGAGAGAACATCTACACCTACTCGAATTACTTGTAACCAGACACAATTGAGTCCCTGTTGGGAAACACCAACGAAGACAAGGGAAGTTCTTGGACTCCTTCTCTTTCTTGAACAGTTCAATTAGTGGCTTGGATGCATAGATGAAATTCTTAAGGAATGGAGGTAACAACATACCATTCCGAGGATATTCTGCACATGCATGATTGACTTGAGATGATTCCGAGGAAACTAGACAATTTACTCAGATCTACGGTGATATCTTTCAGCAATTGCACGTGAACCAGAGAAAGTCAATTCTAACTTCCAGAACACATACCTTGTGATGACACAAAGTTAGTTCTAACAAGTTTACAATGCTAACGCCCAATATCCGATATGAATCTCCTCAAACAGGGAGAAAATAAGAAGGTAGTTGATGGGCTCAACCACAAACTTATCCCGATACTCCAAGACAGTAGACTCATATGTTGCATGAACGGGCATAAGTATTGGTCAGACTAACACATTCAGTAGGTTAGCCTGAGTTTGATTTGACGATAGCCCAATTCAAATCAAAGATTTGTAGGATAGCATATCCACAAAGGAGATACTTCCTTGCTTCAACACAAACAGACTAGACATCCCATTGAGAAGGAACTATATCAGATAGCGCTCTTCTCCTTTAACTCTCCAAGTTGTTTAAGCTCAACCGAATAATTCAGGACATCCAACACGGGTCTCCTGGAGAAAGGGTTGTCCATAGAACCAGCTTAATCATAATCTCAACATCATGGTTAGGTGACAACCTGGCGATACTTCTGGAAAGACCTCCAGAATATCACGATCCACCGGTAGGTCTTGAGTTCGAGAGAGAATCATGCCTTTCCAGGCAAAAGGATGTGGTCCTGAGAGCTTCGGCACGAACCTAGCTCTTTGACCGAAGAAGTGCACCAAAACCAACGGCTTGGTTGCACAGTCAACTGAGGTTTGGTAAATGGTTGAACATTACATCACTGACCAACATAAAGGACTTGGGTTAAAGGTCAGCTTCATGTATCGAAATTCACAAACAGCATGACGATCACATGGGTAACAACCCACATAATCCAACACACCAGAATCACAATATAATCCGGGACCTTCGGTTCAAGACCTCGTGAGTTGAAGTAACAGGTATCACCACGTCATCGCAGCGAAAGCAACAAAAGAAGTAACAAGACTCTAGACGGAAAAACCCAACCCCGAGATACTAAAATTTTGAATCAACAGATGAGAAGACAAAACTTTGATAACTCAAATAGAGGTAAGAGATCTCCGATATTAGAGGGTAACCAGGTAAGGAGTAAAAAGAATCCTAAGATGGTTTTTGCAACTCATTTTTAGGTTAAAATATTTTCACAAACACTAGACTCATCGTCGACCAGTAGAAGGGTTTCCTACAGGCAGTCCTGCTCTGATACCAACTTGTAGCGCCCCGACCGCAGATATATACAGTGATGTTGTGTGTCACTGGTTAAGCGATACAACCGGAGGTTACGGGTTTACCAATCCCCGGCCAAAACCTTTGGCAGGCGTTGCTCGGAATGGATCATCGGCAACGCAATACCCCGATTGATGCCTTAACACAGGCACAACCCTCAATGCATAATAGAGAGATCAAGACTTGTGGAACAACTGGCACATCACAGCCTCTATGACTCAAAGCATTATAGTTCAACTCTTATAATAGAGAAAGATAGCAGATATTACAACCAGAGGTCACAGACCCAACAGTACATCATGCGGAAGCAAATTATGTTGTTCTAAACAACAAGATCCAGATATGGCCTAAGAGGCCTATAGATACACATTCCAGCGCCAACTGTGCCGGGATGTCCCAAGCTGCCACCTGGACCTAGGAACCCCAGACTACTCGTCGACGTCCACATAGAACCTACCTTCAGTGTCGGTGAAGTCCTCCACTGAAACCAAATAAACAACGTTGAGTTCGACGAACTCTGCAAGATTATTAGAGCTACTAGCTCAATGATTGGCTTTCAAAGGTTTTATGGCTATTTTGCATAAAGCTAGTTTTCTTTATAAAAGACATCTGGCATCGACTAATCAGAATATTTTCAAAGGGGGTAAAAAGTGAACTCTTTTCTTTTGATCAACTTCATCAACAACCACCATCACTCACTTCACCTATCTACCCAGGCACCTCCCCGTATCACCCTCGAGGAAGTCAACCTTGCATTCTTGGTAGTACCTTTAGTACTCAGGTTTTAATCATTCCGTTCAAGTTTGCTATGGTCTCTGAATCTGGCACCAAGTCATCCATAACCGCGGACACGGCTTTTCGAAAAGATTTAACCCTGCAGGGGTGTACATTGTTTGCCACACGTACCGTCCGGCCCATTGCCTGAACATTAGCTCTCTTTCGGGGAAAGCCGGCTGAATGGGAGCGGTTACGACTTCTCCCTCGCTTGAGACTAACCCAGGATCATCAGTGAGGACGGGACAGGTTCAGTGCCTCCAACACCCTGCCCCGTGGCCACTCATTTTCATAAACACCACCATCCTCATCCCAGTCCTGGCCACCGTCTTCACGCACGCGCAAATGGAAGCTCAAACTAGAGGACCATGGCTAGCCTCGCCCGAGTTATTTAGTCGATGGGGGTTCACTAGGCCCACGCATGGTAGCACGCTCGGTCTTGGCTCGAAGGCGAGAACTCGCACTTAGGCGGCGAGAACGAGACAACCCACCACATCCCATGTGGTCTCTCATCCCCACCTTTAAGCAGTTTATTATTGTCACCACAATTTTCCACAACATCCGGCCATTCCATCAACTGTTCCAACAATGAAACACCCACTGGACATCTAAGCATTCTAAACTAAGCATGGCTAAGCATATACATAGCAAATATACTTATCTCAGGCCAACACTTCAATCCTATGGATATTAGGAAGGATACAGGTAATGGCAACAGGTATCTAATGCAACTAGTAGGATACTCTAATCCAAGCAAAAGACATTTAGAACCGAATGCAATATTATAGTGGAGAAAATAATTGCGGAAATTAGGAGGAGACATGCTCAGAGGGGGGATTACGCTTGCCTTGTTGATATGGCAGGCAGTAGTAATCGTCGGAGAATTGTGGTTGCACTTCAACTCCTCGATCTACCGAAGCACAAACAACACCGGAAAGGAAACAACATAAATAACATGATTACAAGTAGGTGCAATGCACACTCATGATGATATGACATTTTAATGCAACTAAGAGATCCTAGAAATGATCATCGAGTTAAATGAGTGTCCCAAATAATTAGGCATTATTTGGCATACCCTCATATTTATCTTAGTGGCATATTAATTACTCTAATAAGACCAGCACCTAAATATTATTCTAACATGCATGAAAATGTTGTTTCCTGTTAGGTATTGACTTGCTGAACATTTTGATATGTTGTTTGCAATTTTCTGAGCAAATATGAATATTTGGTGAGTATTTCAAATTGCTATTTGAATCTGCCATTTTTGGGAAGTGCAAATTAGTAATGATACCAAAGTTCATTATTGGTTGGCAATGCTTGAAAATAGATAGAAAATGTTCCTCTGAACATTGTGAGCCATTCAACATAATTTTAGGAGTTATTGGGAATTAATCATGAATTTCCCAAAAGGAAATTCTATTGTGCCAATTTTAGTATTTCATTTAAACAGAGCAGAGAAATAATTCAGTTCTGCCCAAATTAAATATGGAGGTGTAGAGTTTGTTAATACAAACATTTTGACATCTTATTTGCTCAATTTGGAATTACAGAACAAAAGTTATGAATTTTTAAAGATTCACTTTTATTAGTCATTTTCTGTAATTAATTAATAAGTGCAAAATTTATAAAACAACATTTGTGCCTAAATTATGCTAACAGTTATGCTCCGTTCGGATGTTCGCATTGGGAGCTCCATATTGATATTGGGTTGAATATCAATATCATGAGATATTGATATTGAGTTTGAATGTCAATATTTTTGTTTGGATGTGTTAGATATTCAGAGCCAAACAAGATATTGAGTTTGAATATCAAATGTTGTTTAGATGTGTTAGATATTGAGTTTGAATAACAAGATGACCAACACAACACAACACCACCATTATCCAGTACACAATTTGACCACTAAATAGCTCGAACTAGCACTAATTACCGGTGAGCAACACAACACAACACAACACAGCTCGAATCAGCAGTTATTCAGTACACATCTTGCTCAATCAGAATCAGCTCAATCAGCTCAGTTACAGTACACATCTTGCTCAATCAGCTCAATCAGTCGTCGAGTCAGCAGTTATTCAGTCGTCGTTGGAAAACAAAGTTCTCTGTTCTCTCCCGTTTCTCTAGCTCAATCAGCTGAAATTGCACATCACAAACAGCACAGGAAAAATAGATCGGACAGGCAATAGAGGGAGGAGAGGGCTGGATCCTGCAGAAACAAACCTGAATCCTGTCGTCGGAGAGGGCTGGATCCTGTCGTCGGAGAGGGCTCAATCAGCTAGAGAGGGCTGGATCCTGTAGATGCGCCGGCCGCCGTGCTCGTTCGAGCATATGCGCTGGCCGTTGGAGAGGGCTGGATCCTGCAGATGCGCCCGTGCTCGTTCGAGCAGATGCGCCGTGCTCGTTCGAGCAGATGCGCCGGTCGTCGTTGGAGAGGGCTGGATCTGCAGATGCGCCGGCCGCCGTGCTCATTCGAGCAGTACACCGAGAGAGAGATGAGAGGGGAGGGAGAGAACAAGTGCAGCTGGGAGAGCTCTGCTCGCGACGGAAGGGGTGGAATCGGGAGAGCTCTGCTCGAGAGCGAACGGGTACGAGACTCGCGAATATCGAGCGATGTCTAGGTAAAGAGGTGGAGATTGGGCCGGGACCAGTTTTGCCTCCGCAGCGGGTCGCTCGATATTGTGCCCGAAAACCACAGCTAATGTCTAGTACATCCGAACAGCCCAGTTTTAGATATTCGGGACTGAATAGTGCCGAATATCCAATATCCAGCTCCAAAGCAAACATCCGAACGGAGCATTAGAGCTTTTCAATATGAATCTATAGAAATTTAAATGGGATCATTTGGATCATTTTTCAATTTGTTATGAATTTTATAAGAAATGAAATGAATCTGTTTTTCTGTTTTCACGTTTATTTTCCAGAGAAATCGTCCGAAACTTTTCTCACTCAGCTGCGGGGTACCCACAGTCACTGACCAGTGGGGCCCATGGCCACGCTGGCGTCCACGCCGGCGCAGTGGCCCACGGCCGTTTGACCACGGGAGGCGCGGACCGGCGCGCTCACCGGCGGTGACCACGCGCACGGCGGCGGCTCTACTGTGCGCGCGCGCGCTCGAGGAAGGTCGCAATCGAACCTACGCGGCGCGGGCTAGCTACTGACGACGGGGCGGACCAAATGGTCGCCGGAGATGGCGACGGCGAGCTCGACTAACGGCGGCCGAGAGGCGGCGATGGCGCTACGGCGTTCTAGAGGGAGAGGAGGGGGACAAGAATGTCCGGGAGGACGGCGTGCTCACCATCGACGCGTGTGTGTGCTTCGTTGGAGCCGAGGTGGTCGAAGACGGTGGCAATCGAGCGGCGGAGCTTCGGTCGGAGGGGAAGAAGACGGCGGGGATCTCGCGAACGACGGCGTCCCGCCTCGATTCCTTTGACGAGGATGAAGAGGAGGACGCGGCGGAGCTTCTGGCGGTCCTGGCTTGGCTCGGGGAGCTCTCAAACGATGGCGGCGTGGGTGGCATCCAGTGCGGTTTACGGAAGCGAGGAGAAGCAGAGGGGGAGAAAGTGATGGGCGCGTCTAGGGTTGTCTCCTGCCTCAAGTAGACAACCAGGCGACCGAGAATGTCGACATAGGGATGGGGAGGCGCTGCGGCCATGCTCCTCCTGTCTCCTGATGCAGCAGCAAGGGCACGGTAGGGTCCTGGCGTCACGCTGTCGACCATGGCGCGCGCGGCGGGCGCGGGGAGGTGAGAGACGACAAAGTTTTTCTGAAAACCCCCCTGGCTGCTCTTTTCTATTTACAAAGAAGCCCTTTCCTGTTCTGGATTAAATAAACAGCACTAATTTCTCAATTATTTGGGGTACTTAAATAATTCCAAATTTGATGAAATTTTGGGGTTATTCTCTTTGCACCAGAGGCAAGCCCTCATAATAATTTGAGGTCATTTGTAGTTCATTTGCTTGGGAAATAAAATAGGGAATTGCTTATGGCAGTTTTCTAAGTTTCCCATTTCTTTTAATTCCACCATTTGAATTCCTTTGTGTAAATTAAGTTGTGAGCACTTGGAACTTGCTAGACACATATTGTTTAGTATTTGTAATTGTGTTTGTCAAAAACAACCACATTTGAATTGCAAGGATTGAATTTAATTGGTGCTCTTGTTTCCATTTGTTTTAATTTGTTTTCATACCCTTGTTTCAACTTGAACACTAAAACAAATAATGCCATGATGCATGAATGAAATGCAAAAGTGGAAATTTTACTCGCATTTTTAGGTTCACAAATTTTGGGCTGTTACAAAATCAATGTTTCCGGCTGCTAGTAGGATGTGGAATGCTTTCGTTCTCTCATTTCGTTGGAACCGTAACAATGTTATTACTGATAACAATATTTTACACTGGGATACTTGCTCACCAAGTGATTCAGCGGACTCTTTGGTTTCGGGAGGAATCGTTGCGTAAAAATACTATGATCGAAACATAGTCTATGAATTAGCATGAACAGTTTATTGAACTTGGTTGCACTCGTAAAGCGAGAGTGAAGAGAGCAGCGAAAGAAACCCACGGAACGGAGCGGTTATTTTTCCTAACTAGCAAGTGGACAGGCTCAGATGGCGTAGCTTATGTGTCGCCATTGGCGGGAATTTCGCCCGCATCCGGTCCCCAATTCTTGTTCACCCTGGATGATCGTGTTGGGTAAATTGTGACCTCAAACGATCATATCGGGTGAGCAACAGCCGCTTCATCACAGTACTGACTTATGGGCTAAGAAAACTCCATACCGAAAGAGCTAGCCTGGGGCATTCCAACATCCAGAACGAAGCCTGTCAAGCCAACCTTCCCTCACTGCTAAAATGCAACATCCGCCACAATTTTGTCATACCTAACAAAGCAATTCTTGGTCACCTTTATCTCAGGAAACAAATATGCCTTATATTTCGAAATAGAGGAAGTAATTTTTAGTATACAGAGTTTGTAACACAATGGACATATACGTCTTATATTTGAGAATTTTGACTAATCATCTATTTACCAACAGAGGTAGTAACACAATGGATTGCAAAATCCATCAATGTATTGAAGCGACTTCCACCATAAAATTACATATTAGTCATGTATAACCAATTGAATTCAGAGAGGCATCTAGCTTATCAATAGTTAGGAAGAAATGATGGGGTAGCTTTGTAAAATAGTTGGTCCCTCCTCCTTTCTCCGGGCTTGGAACCGGCTATGCATCAATAAGTGTAATCTTAGAAGTCATAGGCGGAGTTCCCAACCAACACCCCTAACCCAAAAACACCACCAAAGAAAAAGACAAACACATAGGAATTAAAAAAACATTTTGTAGGCCATTTTCTCCCTTTTTGTGACACGCTATTTTTTTACTTTTTTTTTGTTTCAGAATATAAGCAAGCAAAACAAACTCCTATGGCCCTAGTAATAATCATATGTATATTCCCATTGTGCTAGGAATGACACTCAAATTCTACAAAAAAAGAACTCTTTTTCTGTTTTGACTTATGACTATTTTTTTTGTATTTTCCCCTTTACAAAAATTGTAAGCTCAACGACTGATGAGATGATCCTCCAGCCGGCACATTGTTATGGAAGTCTTCAGCATGTAATCCCAACCTGAAAAAGAACGCATTACAAAAGTCAAAACGGCAAGAGTAGCATGTGATGTCTAACATTGCACTGGAATACTGGATGGATATGTACTTTTAAATAAAATTCTTGTTACTGCTTCTTCCTGGTTTGCTGCAACAGGATAAAAGTTTTTGTATGGTGGACGCGATTATCAGCTGGTGATTGTCAATGTTGGTTTTATATTACTGCATGTACAATTACAGACCTCCCTAAAAGTTATAGCATCTGATTCATCAATTCCTCATTAGAAAGATCACGATGATTTACCCCGACCATCTCCAGACCAGGCATATTCAGAAATAGTTTGGAGCCTTTTGCCCAAGCCACAGCCTTCTCCAGATTCACCTTGTAGTAGGGGTGTAGGACTGATCACGACGATGAAGGCGTGTGCCCGAAAAACATCAATGTCATGATCATGACCACCTCACCACACACCAGATTCACCTTGTAGTAGGACTGCATCCCCCAGCCTCCGATGTCTTCAGAATGTAACAAGGGATGTTCAGTTTGAGCGTGTTTTGCCGCCACCAAAAAGATGCCGAGTTATCATGCCACTGCATGCTGATAAGAGAAAAAAAAACTGTTAGAACGTGAAGTACATGGCATGCATGTAACCAACGACCCAATGCTAAGTCATGACACATAAAGAGTACTAGAGGCTGGGGCGCCCCTCGGGGCGCCTCCTAGCCGGTCATGTGCATACCAATCATAGGCCAATTATAACACTCATTGAAAGACACAATGTATATTGCTATAGCACTTAAATTATGCAGTATGCAAGTCAGTAAATAAGCACCAAATTTAACATAGCATAAAATGGTGTAATAAATTTATTAGCAAAAATAGTTGTCCCATAATTACATCTGTACTACTAATAGTGTACCATCATGTACACTGTTGTTCTTATCAGTGAATTAACACCAAAAAGAATAACTATAAACTGGAAGGAAATGCACTACCAAGAAGTAGCAAATACCAATCGGCTACTCCTTTCTCCCTAGAGATGGCTTTCTTGGTGTGAATGTCGGACATGTCTTGCAATGTGATCTGAGCCAGCTACGGGCGAAGCTAGCCAAAATATTTGATGGGTTCATCTTCATACATTACATGGGTTCAGGACTATTTTTTTTCTTTCACAACCAATTATTTACTAAGCATTTACAGAATTTTGTTGGGTTCAGCTGAACCCAACTCCATAGTGCTCGCTCCGCCACTATGGCAGACTAACATGATGGCCCAAAACATAAAGATAATTCTCTTGTACAAATTTCACTTCAGTTATGTCAGTCAGTGTACATGTTTCCAGCTTGGCTTTTCTAGCTCATTTCCTGCAAATAAGAACAGGAACTCAAATTAATAATCAGAACCATGGTCATGAAAATTGAAAATGAATGTAGGAAAATTAAGAAAAGGGGAATTAAGATTTGTTCCACTTACGACTAACCTATAATGTGCACATTAACCATTAAATGATTCAATTAGGAATGCATGTGTTATTTTTAAATCAGTAACCTTGAAACCAGAAAAAACGTAACCGAATATATTCTTAAGAAAATCCTAATCACAACTATAATTAACATAAGAGGTTATATCTCTCACTATATGGTAATTCTCGTTCAACAAACATGATGACAGAAACATTGTTTCCTTTGACATATGAGTACCAACAAAAAAGTGATATCAAAATGTTAGAACACGCTACAGATAAATGTACCATCCGGAATAAAAAGGGAAATAATGAAGAGAACATGAGTCAATTCTATTAAATGCTTGATGCTAAATCAGTCAAACTACAGAAGCACCGACACAAAGAAGTACCACAAATCAGGACAACATCAGCTACTTGCCAGGAATTTCGTAATTCAGAAGCTGAAATGATAGTGTCATAGTAAATTCACAAGCTGAAAACGTCAAGCACTGAATAGAGATGTCTCTATATATTTTAATTACTTCAATAGTTGTGAAAAAGGAGTAAGAAATTAATGTGACTACACTTACTAAGGGCTATCTCACATATCTTATGATATATAAGTTGTCTTTTTTCCAAAATAATAATTACAGTAGAAAATGGAAAGTGCCAAGAACCTAGACCAATTAAGTTTACAGAGAGAAGTACGTATTTTGTGCCTCCAAGTCTGAAGCATACAAGAATACCAAGACCAACATTTTGTCCAAATCAAGGAGGGTCATACATAATTTGGACAAAAGAGGAAAAACAACAGTTTTTTCAAGCCCCACGTGACTCCACTTAATGACAATTTGTCTATCAGATTTAAGCATAGCAAACGGGCATTACTTTCTAAATATTACTGAATAATACTTCCATGGATTGTATATGCCAACGATTTAGTAGTGCAGCTTGGGTGTGTCCATTTAGAGTTTCATTAACCTGCTCACAATATGTCAGGTAATGTACCTCCTCCTAAATGTAGGTGTTGTTAGTAATGTAATAAAGATCCTAGTATCTTCCTAGGTGTTGCAAGGTGGGGTGCAGTCAGGCCAGCAGCCCAGAGGATCGAGCCGCTCGAGTTCTAGAAGACACAAATTGATTCATTCATGAATTTGGTCATCTCCTTTCCTCATACATTATACTAGGAAAATTCGCGCGGCGGCACGCCGCACCCGTTGGATTATTCTGTGTAGTGGTAGGCGCAGTAGCAGGTGTAAGTAATATGTATAGTGACTGAATTTATGCATAGGATTACATAAAAGTTCATACATAGTGGCCACTATATTACCGGAAAATAAAAGACAAAGACATAGCACTGAATGTCAAAACTACTACAGATTATCTTCCTAAATACATAAGGAGGACCAAATATTAAAAGCATAATATCAAATGGTAGGAGTACTATAGCCTATTGTCTAGATCCGTGATGCTCTTCTTATCTTGCTCCGTCGGTGCATTTGGTGGCGGTGGAAGATAAATGACTTCTGGTGGCATCGCGGGAGGAAGAGGCGCAGTTATCTCTGCAGATTGGTCAAAGTCGTGAGAAAGTTGATTTCAGTAGTTGTTGGTGTACCGTGGTGGTGGCATCATGGCTATAGAGACTGGCTCGTCGGTGTGGATCCGTCTGAGAATGTGGAAGACATATCCATTGATAGACACAGGGATAGTGTGGTAGCGGTAGTTCATTATTCTTGCTAGCAGGGAGGAAGAGTGCGAAACCTGGTTGCCTTTCTTGGAGTGGAATTAAAGGATTCCTTGGTTGTAGTCTTACAATGTATATGGTTTCTTTGATGTAAACCAAAGCGTCCATATAATATTTACTATCAGAAGTGGTACCCTGTATGGTTTAAAAAATAGAAGTTAATCATTGAGAGATGCAAAAACTTTCAAGTATTGAACATGTAGCTGGCAGAAAATAATTAGACGACAACCTCTGAACTATCCATACATGTCACTGAAAATGTGTAAGATTCGTAATTTTAGCCGCTACTTTCACCCTAATTGGATATTAATAATTTTTGAATCTAATTGGCAATTACTGCTGCATTATGTTTGGTCAGTGAGGTCGGAATACCTTTTAAGAAAATTTATAGTGGTCCATGTCTATTTTGGAAAACAAAAAAGGAACAAAAATTGGAACATATCGACATGAGCATTTGTGATCGAAGCAAAGAATATGTAAAGTTGAGCATAGAACTTTGCAAAGTCTGACTTATATATCGGTGTATACCGACAGGGGTATAAAATTATTGCTTAAAGTATTTTTATTTTCCCATATATTTTTCAGTTAACTGTATCAAATATCAAAATAGAAATATACCGAGAGTAGAAAGCGTTGTTTCAGTTGGTCCTTTTTAAGGCCTGCTTGGGTTTGCCATTCTATAACATAGTGTTGTCCGTGACTGCTGCTATATGCGACACTAACTATATTAAATTATGTAATACAAACCTTTGCTATGGTGAGTGCTTATGAATAAGAAAAGCTTATATATGTTTTACCTATTACGAAGACCATCGATCTCTAGAATTGGTATATTGATGTGCCAGCACGTGATAGAGGTACTTTGAATGCAAGTATACCTACTGGTGATGCACAATATTAAAAACTACGTCATGGTGCAGGTTTCTAAATAACATCCTTTTGAAAAGGTCCGCTATATCAGGCTGTATGCATCTATCCCATGTGAACAAAATACAGACAAATAATTGGAGCACCGGCACTTGTTTGACACTTTGACTGGTAGAATGTGGGTAAAATAAGCCCCGACTATGATTTGAGAAATGAGAATAATGAACGATTATGTTTCAACTAAAATGAGCTAACCAATCTCTTGACCAAATTTAACCTGATAAAAAGAAATCAGCATGCTATTCCCTATTTAGCAAAAAACGTGTCATCTATTCCCTCAACCAACAAAGAAAAGACAATATCAGCAAATACTTAGTTCTTATCTTCACAATCTAAAGAATAATTATCAATGATCAAGAGAAACTCAACCTTCAAGCCAGATTGGGCAAACATCCTCTTCCTCAGGGGCACCTTTTTCACATGACTCATATTCTCCCCATGGTTTTTGAGTCGGCGATTAGTCGGCGACTAATCGCCGAGTCGTTGCCCCAAAAACAGGTCGACTCGCGACTAATCGGCGACTTTAGGCGATTAGTCACCAAGTCGTGAGGTTTGGTGGCGACTCATAAGTTGCGACTCAAAAACCTTGATTCTCCCACCTTAAAAGACTCCCGTTGACCATCTGTTTTGCCCTTAACATCTAACTTGTCCAAATCTGCACATGGAATGCTGGAAATTTTTAAAATCCCAGGTGTGTAAGTTGATTAGGTATGCATGATGTTCATACTAACATGAAGATATCATAACATGTATTTCAGATCAAACCAACAATTTACAGGAAGGTCATCTGCATAATATGGTGATCAGTACAAAAATTAGGAGAATGACATGCAAAAGATTATGTTTTATATCAGCTAAAAGTAATTCTATTAGTAGCACGGAGAAAATGTTTGGAAATCATGTTAGAACATAAAATATATATATAAGTAGAACTGGCGAAGAACAAAGCAAACGTGTATGCCAACGAAATAACCGTGTGTCATCAATCTTTATACCATTATAAATTTAGAAATCAATAGGTAGTAATCTTAGAACTTGCAGAAGCCTAGAGCAGAGACAAAGATATAAATGGCACCCTTAGTCTGACTGGTACAAAAATCATCTAAGCAGCTAATAGGAGATTCATATAAGCGAGAGGAGTCAATAGACTTATGTACAGCTTTTCCTGATGTAGAACAAATCAATAAAAACACATTTGTTTATCATCTTACATAGTACTTACTATTTGAAATGAGTATATACTCGTTATTCACTAATTATGACCTAGGTAATGCTTCACCATATGGATATTGATCCTTACCTTTATGAGGGTTAGAGGGTAACTCTCGCTTTCTTTTCCTCCACAAGTCACTGATAGTCTTGTGAAAAAATAAGTACACGACCAAAGCAAATCATACAAAAATCTGCAAAGGTGTAGAAAGCTACATGGGGGAAAATGATTGTATCTACCATTAGTGCCAAAACAGATATGATAATGAAAAAAGTGTTTTCTATGCCTATTAAGAATATCATCTACATAATTCTATGAGAAAGCAACCATGTTAAATCTGCTAGATAATGTTAATTCGTTCAGAAGCAAATTGGAACTAATTGATGAGATCAATTATTAAAACCAATAAGTATCAAAATTCTATTAGTGAAATAGGGCAAACGCTTTGGGACGCCGTACATCAAAGGAAAGGTCATGTAAACTAAACTGGTGAAGAACAGAACAAACATTGTGTATCCTGAACATAAGAACAGTTTGTGATCGATCTGTATGCCATAGTAATATTTACCAATCAATAATCCTTCGCATTAAACTTCTAGAAAGCTAGAGCAGTTAAAAAAGTTTAGATGGAACCGATTAGTATATAAGCAGTTAACATGATATTCATGTTGGGCCACAAGTCAACAATCTTTCATACAACTTTTCGTTATGTATAGCAAATGGAAATGACCCTGCGTCTATTATCTTGCATGGTGCGTAATATATAAAATGGTATGCCATTCAAGTTATTCTGGGTAATTCTTCACCACTTGGATATTGATCCTCACCTTTTATATTGCTTAGGTCATTCTAGCTTTCTTTTCCTTCCACATGTTAATGTTTGTTTTTAGTTTTATGAGGAAAAAGTGATCTTTGCGAATAATTCATGCAGTACCTGAACAAAGAAAATCATATCACAGTTTGGAAAGACAGATCTACATGGAAAATTAATGGACTGTTTCTAACCTTAGCACAAAAAACTTTTGGATTAAGCAATATAGCCTTTGTTCTAATTAAGCAAACAAAACAACGTCTATGCCTAATAATAATATAAGTAGTTGAGAAAAAATATTATCTGCTATACACTATTATTTGTTCACCTAATTGATGATCATTTAGTCAAATTTCACCATAGAAACTGCAAGAACAATAACTTATAAGACGAATAACTCTAAGGTAAAGATACAAAGAGATTACTGGAGACTCTATGAAGGATCGAGAGCTACGAATGCCCATGACCTTGAGATGGAAAAAGGAAAGAAACACTATGATGCGAGGTTACCTAGAAACGTTGGGTTGTATGTGACGGTAAGCGATTTTCGGCCGGCGACGATGCCACACCTTCAGAATGGCCCTAACCATATGTTATCTGGTTGATTTATGAGAAGTTGACGGATGCGCTGTTGCAGAAGGACCAACGTCCGTGTTTTACTTCATATAAGATACGAAACAACAGAGAAATTTTAAAATCCATGTGTGACAGAATAAAAGTAGCCATTGTTGATTAGTTAAAAAGATTAATCCTACTCTAAGGTTGGAAGCTGGTATTAAGATTGTTTGTTGCCATACTGAAGGAACATTCCTGAGATACCATTGACGTAATACTCCGGCACCTCTGCTGCGAACAACTCCAACGCGATGGCTGCAGGTTTTTAAAACTAATCAGGCCGAGAAACACACGCGAATTATAGAATTCTGAAGATGATTTCCGTTTGCTTGTTGTGTTAATTCTCTCATATCTCATTGTTCCACTATTATGAGTTCCAACACGATAATGAACTGGTCAGAAATAAGTCACAGGCAAATAATTGAGTTCGATAATGCAACCATTCAATGCATATATATGCTTCTAAAGATCAGTACCTTGCATAATATACGCAAAGAATATGACTTGTAGTTGGTACGATGAACATAATTAGCAAACTGCAGAGTTTTGATATATTCTGTGTGCACTTGTCTGCAATAGGTTTGAACTGTCAATCATGTTTTGTGTCTCGGTCCAGATCTCATGTGCTCCAGCGACCGTTGGTTGAAATCTACTGGATTATGATTCATCAATTTTGTCGGACTGTCTCCATGGCTGACCTCCTCTGCTGCAGTGTCCAATAATCACGTCCCTTCAAAAGATGAAATCAACTCTATGTCCCAATCGTTCCGCCATGATCTTGACAGTACTGAAATATATAGCAGGCATGAATGCAATTGATAAAGCACAAACCTTACGGCCGGCCGGCCGGCCATCAGATGGGCATGTACGTGGTGCTGCACTGGGCGCAGCTTCTCGACAATCCTAATCCCATCGACCTGCAAGGAGATCGAGCAGAGCGGAAAGAATCAAAATCAATCAAAAAAGGCCATTTAAAGATGAATCACCAGAAAACGGGGGAATAAGAGCAGTGAATTTCGGCGGTGCTGGATTAGGACATACATACATCTGGAGCAGAGCATGTAGGAGAGAAGGGGGCGTGGCCCTCGGTTTGAGGGCATCTTGTAGTGGCGACGGCGTGACGCCTGGGCCTCCTCGTCATCATCTAAACAAACATAGATGGGGATCCTATGGGGATTTGATCCAAAATATAGTCAAAGGAGAGATGAGAAGAGGATGCAGGAAAAGAGGCTGACCTAGTCGTCGCCCTCTGGTTCATTTTGGTGGCGGCTCGTGCTCGCTGAGGGTGAGGATGGCTGCGGCATGAACGGTTGGCCCTTGTTGTCTAGAGGCGAAGACGACCTCCTCCAGACGAAGACGACCTCCTCCTCCCGCGGCCCCGTCGTCGTGGCCGTCGAACAGGGCCCCTGCAGCTCCTCCGTCAGCCGCCATCTTGAGCACGGCTCCACCGCAGAGGATGGAGAGAGCGAGGAGGCGGAAGGGACGACGGCGAGGCGGGATTCGGGCGGCCCTAGCCTCGTCGGCCTCCTTTCCATGCCGGCGGAGGTGGTAGGGGAGCTCGAGGCGACGGCGACGTGGAGGCGCGAGCCGTCGGGGAGGAGGCGGGTGGGGAAAAAATTGGGAGGATTAGGATTTAGGGTTACGGGTTGGCATATTATATACGGGGACGGACACAAAATTTCAAAAAACGCGAGGGCTTATATGCAAAAACGCCACGCAGACCGTTCGGATCTGGATCGGATGGCGCGGAGGCGGGCGCGCACTGTAGATGCACGTCTACAGTGCAGCCGGCGACGCGGCCCCATCCTGGACGTTGAATCGAGAGGACGGACGGCCCAGATAATTCGGGTGACGTGGCCGAATCGTTGGGGGGCTGAAACAATTGGCCATTATATATAGATAGATGTGCAGCAGCACGCACCCATGTAAGGGGAGTAGTCAGTGAGTAAGTGTTATGTATTATTAGTTTTAAAGGGGTAATGTTTGTTAAGAGAGGAAATCAGTAAGATGAACATAAGTAATCCTACTTAGTTAGATGCGTATATTTATATTAGAACAGTTCAGATAACAATCTTATGTTTAGTAGTAGACTGGTTGCACTGCGTACTCTTTTCAGGACATCGGCAATATAAGCTAGGAGTTATCGCAAATTTAGTTCTGGAAGAATAACCAGCAATGGAACTTGACATGATAATCACTAATTGGCCTACTAAACATAGGAGACAGAAACGTGTGACAACCAGATAGATCGTTAATGATCATAATTTGCTTGCATATATAATGGCCATCATTTTTTACTTTCATGTACATTGACAACAGAGCTGCATGCAGAGCCTACTTAATACTGGTTCAAATATAACTACTTTTCTTGAATGGAAGCGACCTCAAGTTCTCAACTACTCACATACCTCAGCAATATTATCTTTGATTAAAAAAAATTCATCATCTTCACTTCACAAATTTTATCTAGTAAACATTTAACACTAACTCCGCCTATGTTGTCTCAACATAGCCGGTCCCAAGCCCGGATAAAGGAGGAGGGTTGTGATAGGCTTGGCAAGCCAACGGAAAAAACCCAGCCACTCTTATGGAGATGAAACCCAAAAGAACCTCGTTGGGGCGTAACCCTCTTAGCGACGCGCCATATCGGAACCCGGGTGTGGTGTCAAATGGGCAAGGGCCGGGCCGCCACCCCCTTGGTGGCGCGCCGTATCTTGATCTGGATACGGTGATAAGTGAGCAAGGATCGGGTCGTCGCATCCTTAGTGGCGCGCTGCATCGACGCCCGGGTGTAGTGAAAAATGAGCAAGGGTCTTCGCATTTGACTCGACGAGTGCGGAGGGTAAGGAAGTTAGCCGAGCCTAGGAGGATCCGCTTAGGTAGCTGGAACGTAGGGTCCCTGACGGGCAAGTTACGGGAGTTAGTTGATACGGCGATAAGGAGGCGTGTTGATGTCCTATGCGTCCAAGAGACCAAATGGAAGGGACAGAAGGCGAAGGAGGTGGAGGATACCGGCTTTAAGCTGTGGTACACGGGGACAACCTCAAACAAAAATGGGGTAGGCATCTTGATCAACAAGAGCCTCAAGGATGGAGTAGTGGACGTCAAGAGGCAAGGAGACCGGATTATCCTAGTCAAGCTGGTTGTTGGGGACTTAGTTCTCAATGTTATCAGCGCGTATGCCCCGCAAGTAGGCCACAACGAGAGCACCAAGAGAGAGTTCTGGGAAGGTCTCGAGGACTTGGTTAGGAGAGTACCTACTGGTGAGAAGCTCTTCATAGGAGGAGACCTCAATGGCCATGTGGGTACATCTAACACAGGTTTTGAAGGGGTGCATGGGGGCTTTGGCTATGGCATCAGGAACCAAGAAGGGGAGGATGTCTTAAGCTTCGCCCTAGCCTACGACATGGTCGTAGCTAACACCCTCTTTAGAAAGAGAGAATCCCACCTAGTGACTTTCAGTAGTGGCCAACACTCTAGCCAGATTGATTTTGTCCTCTCTCGAAGAGAAGATAGACGCGCTTGCCTTGATTGTAAGGCGATACCTGGAGAGAGTGTTGTCCATCAACATAAGCTGGTGGTGGCTGACTTCCGTTTTTGGATTCGTGTCCAGCGGGATAAGCGCCCAAAAGTTGCTAGAACAAAGTGGTGGAAGTTAAAGGGAGAGGCAGCTCAAGCTTTTAAGGAGAGGGTTTTTAAGGAGGGCCCTTGGGAGGAAGGAGGCGATGCAAACAGTATGTGGATGAGGATGGCGACTTGCATTCGGAAGATTGCATCAGAGGAGTTTGGGGTGACCAGGGGAAGTAGAAGGGATGCTAAGGATACCTGGTGGTGGAACGTTGAGGTCCAGAAGGCTATTAAGGAGAAGAAGGACTGTTTCAGACGCCTATACCTGGACAGGAGCGCAACCAACATGGAGATATACAAGGGGGCAAAGAAGGCCGCAAAGCGAGCGGTGAGCGAGGCAAGGGGTCGGGCGTATGAGGACCTCTACCAGCGTCTAAACACGAAGGAAGGCGAAAGAGACATCTATAAGATGGCGAAGACGAGAGAAAGGAAGACGAGGGATGTCAACCAAGTCAAATGCATAAAGGACGGAGCGGATCAACTCCTCGTGAAGGACGAAGAGATCAAGCGTAGATGGCGAGAGTACTTCGACGACCTGTTCAATGGAGAGAATGAGAGCTCTACCATTGAGCTAGACGATTCCTCCGATGATACCAGCCGACGCTTTGTGCGGCGTATCCAGGAGGCTGAGGTTAGGGAGACTTTGAAGAGGATGAAAGGAGGCAAGGCAATGGGCCCTGATGGTATCCCCATCGAGGTGTGGAGAGGCCTTGGAGACATAGCGATAGTATGGCTAACTAAACTTTTCAACCTCATTTTTCGGTCAAACAAGATGCCCGAAGAATGGAGGCGGAGTACATTAGTGCCAATCTTCAAGAACAAGGGGGATGTTCAAAGTTGCACTAATTACCGTGGAATCAAGTTGATGAGCCATACAATGAAGCTATGGGAGAGAGTCATTGAGCACCGTTTAAGAAGATTGACAAGCGTGACCAAAAATCAATTTGGTTTCATGCCTGGGAGGTCTACCATGGAAGCCATCTTCTTGGTACGACAACTTATGGAGAGATACAGGGAGAAGAAGAAGGATCTTCATATGGTGTTCATTGACTTGGAGAAGGCGTATGATAAGATACCACGGAATGTCATGTGGTGGGCCTTGGAGAAACACAAAGTCCCAACAAAGTACATTACCCTCATTAAGGATATGTATGATAATGTTGTGACAAGTGTTCGAACAAGTGATGGCGACACCGATGACTTTCCAATTAAAATAGGACTGCACCAGGGGTCAGCTTTGAGCCCTTATCTCTTTACTTTGGTGATGGATGAGGTCACAGGGGATATACAAGGAGATATCCCATGGTGTATGCTCTTTGCGGATGATGTGGTGCTAATTGACGATAGTCGGGCGGGGGTTAATAGAAAGTTAGAGCTGTGGAGGCGGACTCTAGAATCGAAAGGTTTTAGGCTTAGTAGAACCAAAACTGAGTACATGAGGTGCAGTTTCAGTACTACTAGGCACGAGGAGGAAGAGGTTAGGCTTGATGGACAGGTGGTACCTGAGAAAGACACCTTCCGATATTTGGGGTCTATGCTCCAGAAGGATGGTGATATCGATGAAGATGTGAGTCATCGAATCAAAGCTGGTTGGATGAAGTGGCGCCAAGCTTCTGGCGTCCTCTGTGATAGGAAAGTGCCACAAAAGCTAAAAGGCAAGTTCTATAGGACGGCGATTCGACCTGCGATGTTGTATGGCGCAGAATGTTGGCCGACCAAGAGACGACATATCCAACAGTTAGGTGTAGCGGAGATGCGCATGTTGAGATGGATATGTGGCCACACAAGAAAGGACCGGGTTAGGAATGATGATATACGTGAGAGAGTTGGGGTAGCACCAATTGAAGAGAAGGTTGTCCAACACCGTCTAAGATGGTTTGGTCATATAGAACGTAGGCCTCCGGAAGCGCCATTGCATACCGGACGGATAAAGCGGGATGAGAATGTTAAGAGGGGTCGTGGTAGGCCAAACTTGACATGGGAGGAGTCTGTTAAGAGAGATCTGAAGGATTGGAATATCACCAAAGAACTAGCCATGGATAGGGCTGCGTGGAAGTTTGCCAGAATCATGACCTGGTTTCGAGATCTTATGGGTTTCAACTTTAGCCTACCCCAACTTGTTTGGGAAAAAAGACTTTGTTGTTGTTGTTGTAAACATTTAACACTTTTTCCTATTCAGTTAGTTATTTCTTCAGTTCACCTATGATGGCCTAAAAGATACAGAAATACAATTTAGTAAATTATGCATCAAAATTTAAGACCTTATATACGGGAAATTTCTTATTTTAGAATTCAAACATAACTACACAGTTCAAACAAGTAGCACGACAAATAGATGCTAGAGTATTAAAGTCGATCAAAATGGTCGCTGAAGCTCTAAGCAAGTTCAATCATTTGCCTTCCTCAATCGCAGGGTTCAGTCACAGGGAGATTTTCTCTGGTTTTCACAAAGCTAGTACTGCAGTGCTTCAGGGTTTTCTCACCCTTTTCAGTAAAAAGCACAGAGGGGCTAACCTCTCAGACCATCAGAAGCTAAACTGTGTGAGCATATGAAAAATGTTCCTTTGAGCCTGTTCAAAACAAATGAAGACATAAATGCTACAGCTGTTCTGTTCCAGGAAGGAAGCATACACACTAAAATCATGCACATTGTACAAAAAAATCCTAAGGAGACACATTAGCACTGAATCCTCACCATTAGTACCAGAATGATAGTTTCTGCAGCAGGGGATTCACAGAAGATCTCACAGTGTACATGCCAGCAACCTGGACTAAGATAAACCCTTGCCTCGTCCTAAGCAGCCTCTGCAAAACCCCAAGCCGAGCTTCTCCATATATCCATTCCCCCCTTGACTTTCTACAACCAGCAGCTTGATGCTAATGTTATCTAGTTTGCAGACAAAGGTCAAAATAGCAGAATATATATCGAGTATGGATGTGCATGTGCAAAATAGATACCCAAAGTAATGCACAAAGAATTAGAGCAGTGACTGTAGGAAATAATTGAGATGGTGGTGGTGGCATCGCATTTGGGTGAACCCATGCAGTAGGCCGTGCTCGGCACAGGAATCAGTATCACACTCCAAACCAATAAAAAACTATCATGTTATCATCCAACTACACCATAGCTCGGGATAAATAATATATCAACATCAAAGCAAGCGCCAGAAACATGTAGCGACATAGATGAAAAGGAAATGCAGATCTAGCAAATGATCATTGACTGGATTGTTTTTATGTGCCTTTAAAATCTAGCTATCTGGGCATGAAATTAATCAACATGAAGCAATGTCTCAAGAGAAAAATATTAATAATATCAAAAGAAATATATCAAATTTTGACTTCTGACATGTACACAACACTAATGACGCTGTGTCACACAAATTTCTGCACTGGAAAACGTATAGGTATGTAGAGTTAGCAGGAAAGCATACTTATATCGCTCTTTGCAGTTCATGATGGTCTTGTATGTGTAGTGGCACATGAGCTCGTAGTTGCAGCATCTCACCAGCAGGTATGTGTCATGGAACCTGAAACTGATTTAGAGACGAAGCTTGAGCGGTTCCAGTGTATAGATTGGCAATGAACATGATAGGATTCAGATCAGTAGTTCAGCAAACAAGCTTTACCTCCTCTACTATAGGATGCAAGTTGGTCACCGAGATGTAGCAAGCTTCATGAGGCTGAGAGCCCACCTGTAACTTGTTGCCTGCATTGCGTGCATACTTACTAAAAATCACATTGGCTATGAACTCATATAATTTTCAGAAAATTGCAATCACAGAGTATGTAGTGTCATTTAGTAGTCTTAGGTAAGTACCTCCAGTCTACGAAGCACCGATACTCCAGATCACAACGTATCGGCGTACCGTACTTGCCCGATACCCGTATCCGGCCGATACACCCCGATACTCGTGTCCCTCGCGTGTTCCAGTTTTCCCGATTTAAAAAAAAAGAAAAAACCCGATACGCAGCTGGGACGGCGGCGACATGGGCGGGCGGAGGCCAGATGTACCGGTCGAAGCCCATTACTAACCCTAACCCCACAGCCCCAGCTTTGCAGGGCAATGGATCGACTGATGTGGTTGATGTGCTGCTCTGCTTGCTTGCTGTTGTTGCCCATCTCTGTCGCCTGATGGCCTGATGAGATGTTGCTGCTGTGTTGCTAGGGAGTGAGTCAGTGAAACAGACATGTCATCTGCGGGCAGTGGCATGGCAGGCTTCTAGTCTTCAGTTGGTGGAAGTTAATGCAACACTGCTAGTGTTGATGGTGAAGAGGCTGGGGCTTGGGCAGTATTTTGATCTCATCTCACGCATCCAAGCTTTCTGGTCTTTATTACATGACATTTTATTATTTATATATATATGCTCGCCGTATCGCCGTATTGCTGTTTTCTGAAGTTGCCGTATCTCGTATCGCCGTATCGGTATCGCCGTATCGGTATCGCCGTGTCCGTCTCGCCGTATCGGTGCTTCATATCCTCTAGTTTCATGGCCAATTATGGCATCTTTGACGCCTCGAGCACCCAAACTAACTACATACAAAGATATGAGAGGCACCAGGAGGTAACACTGCCATGATGATTTGTCAGAGGACATAATCCCAGAATGACTCAAGACATTCCTCTTTGTTTGACATAATTGTTCTCTTCAATTTTCTGAAAATTTCTCCTCATATGCATTTTGCCTGCAGTTGTTATTGCACTCATACACGACAATAACAGTATGGTACCAACGCAGCACTGAAGAAGAAAAATTCTTCTAGCTAACCTTGCTCTCAGGCTCAAGTTTCCTAGTTAGGATATGCTGATCAAACTTGGTATTCTTCACTATATATGTCAAATATAATAAGTGCTTGCTATTTCCCAATGGACCTTTCGTTGGATGTCTGCAATATGTGTCAATCCAACAAAGAAATGTAAAATAAGGCCATATGAATCATGGATGCTCCATCTAGAAGCACAGCCTGAATTTTGCAAGAACATAGACATGTAAAAAGAAAATCAATCCTCGAAGAATAAAGCCATGTGTACCTTACACAACCGAGCTGAAACCTAATAGCAAACCATCTTGGACAATACCTAGCCAACCCCTATCGTGTTAAATCCTAACGAGCTAATCAGATCACATAATAAATCGATCCTCCAAGGCTCCACCCGTCGCCACTTCTACACGCCCCAATGATTCAATCAGCCAAAAGAAGATAGGAGAGAGAGGGATTGCCACTTACAGGTCGGAGATATCTGGGCCTTGTAATTCCACGCCCATGACGCCCTCGCTGGGCGCTGGCCGTGGTGGAGGGGAGCTGCGCTCCACCAAACAGACCAAGGACTCCCTGCCTCCATCCTCAACTCCAGCTGACGGGGAGTAGAGGACGCCGTGGTGGTGGAGGAGGGCAGGGAGAGGAGCGGCGCAGTGGTGGCGACGGAGGTCCGGGACGGCAGCGTGTACAGCGGCCGGAGTGGCCTGTGGTGGCGGCGGCTTGGTGGGAGGAACCCTAGCTTCTGGCGCCATGAGAGGCGTGAGAGGAAGGGAAAGAGGAGGAAAAGGCCAGCGGGGCAAGCATGATACGGACAAAACCAAGGGGAGAAACGACAAAACGAAACGAGCAAAACCATCCCCTGGGCGCCACGTGGATAGCGCGAGAGGGCGCCCCAGGGGTGGACACTTGCTTGTCTTCAATGATGCAAATCTTCTCAGGTTTCAGTGTAGCTGAGGCGGCAATCAACCCAACAAAAAAGAGGTATTAGCACCGGAGGTACAACTACTTGCACGGTGGGAGCAGTTTTATATAACTACTTGTAAAAGTGCACAAACTCATACAAATACTTGTCATGCAGATTTAAATTGGTACAAACGAGCTGTGGAGGTGACACGTGGCCGCTAGGGTGGAAAAGGGCGCGCACGACGCAACCTGGTTTATTTCCAGAAACCCCCTCGATTTTGCGAATCATCACGGACAGGTCCAATGCCAATTCACCAATCGTATTTCCAATCCGTAACCCTAGCTAGTGGCGGTAGAGGCGAATACCCTAGCGGCGGCAGAGGTGCGACTCGGTGCACGACGGCGACGGCAGCAGAGGCGGACAGAGCAATGTGGGCGATGTCAAATGCTTCTTCCGCTCCATGATTCCATCGAGCCAGTGAAACGGACGACTCTGATGCTCAGTCACCGGTTCGCTATCGAGAGGGCGCCATAGCGTACGAGCCGTCGAGGTTCTGCCGCTGCAATCAGCAGCGAAAGGCGCCGAGGTGGATATCAAGGAGGCGTCAAACCTTTATCAACCACTACCATTGCGATAACAAGTGTTTACTAGACCAAATCCACCTCTAATCGCCACCACGGCGGAGAAGTACAACGGCGGACAAGAACAGTGCAGGAGAGGAAGAACATCGATGCCACGGCTACGAAAACTCACCGTAATCCGGCGCCTCCATGTCGTATCGGTGATAGAAGGGATCGTCCGCCATGATTGACGCGAGGACGGTGGCGCAGTGGTGGGGCGTGGACAAAGAGAAGGCAGGTTACCTCAAATTATAAAATAAAAGGGGGGCTTGGTAATTATATTGTGTTGTCTGGGCATTGCTCTAGACCCATTCGTTCTAGGAGATGTTGGTGAGGGGTTTTCGCAAATTTTGAATCTGACATGATCGGGCTGTTTCAGACAGTTTTTGTATGAGTTTGCACAACATGACAAGTATTTGTATGAGTTTGTGCACCTTTGTAAGTAGTTGTATGAAACTGCTCCCACCGTGCAACTATTTGTATCTCCAGCGCTAATACCTCAACAAAAAATCTTACCAGTTTCAGGTAAGCAACAATTGTTGAGGCCGTCACACCACCAATCCGGAAACCGTAAGAATCATCAGACAGCACAAACATCCACACACCCGGAATTTTCCAAAAATTTCAACTGATGAACAGAAAAATTCAACCAGCTGCTTTACATACAACATCTAACGCCTCAAAAGATTAATGTCGCGTTGCTCTAACAGGTAACGGCTACTACTACTACATCACATTACTCACTCTTCAGACAAAGCAAGATAACTGAACCGTAATCTCAGGGTACAGACAAATCTGGACTTGTATGCGCGACCCAAAGACATTCGTCGTTCATCTCGTAGCCTTACTCCTGCTTCATCCAAGCGGTGACCTTGCCACCGCGACACAACCGTGCAAAAATAAATCATCATCGTCTACCCTCTCACAATGATCCAGGCTTCTTCGTCGCCGCTGCTAAAGGACTGGATCATATCGCTGTCATCGCCGTCCCCGCCGCCGCCCATGATCTCCAGCAACCCCTCGCCCACGACGAAGTCGCCTTCATCTTCGTTCTCATCCCCACTGTCCATGTGTAACGACCCGGATTCTTAGACCTAGTTGAGAGAAACGCCTTTAGATTTAGTCTCATTTCTTGTCATGCATCTCATGCATATTGCATATTCATGCATCTGCACATGAATCTAAATTGAAGGAACTTGATTGCATCTAAACCAACATTATACTTCTGTAGATATTTTCATTTCGAAATATAAAAGGGCTATGTTAATAAGACCCTTAATTGGACAATATGAAATTGCTATATTTAAAACAAGAGAGGTAAGTGGTAAAAATATTATTTCTTACTTATGTTTTTATTCTATTTGCTAAAATTCTTTTTACAGAGTGTTAAATAGCAAAGTATTTTTGATAGACATTAAAATCCATTGGGAGGCAAACCTGCAGCCAAAAGAAAATTACCTCTGTGTGCACTAGCTAAATATCTAGCAGCCTTGGTTGATAAGGACTAGCTACAGTACCAATCAATCAAAATATTCAGGGAAGAGAACCAGATAGGACTCGAAGAGAAGTGCTCAACTAGCACTGTCGCACCGCCGCCGTAGTAGCAAACAAGTCCCTTCGTCTCACTCCTCTATCCATTCCCCACACCACCCAGCTCGCACACCATGGACGTGACCTAGGAGAGCCAAGCATCAGGGAGGCAAGGAATTGGGAAAAGAAAAGGAGCCAGGGGAGGAGAAGACCAGGACCAGCGGAGAGTGACGGCAAGGAAGACGGAGTGCGCGACCGGCCGCCGGAACAGAGCAGCGTGAACACAAGGAGATTGAGAGACCAAACCCCAGCCAAAATCTGATTTAGGAATCCTCTAGTTCAGGTAAAACTTGTGTTGGGGATACTAGGGATACCATAATCTGTACTTCTCGTCTAGGGAGGAAGACGCTTGATTGTTGTTGTGTTGCTGCATACTTGGTTCAGTTTGGTATTTAGATTCAGGTGTGCATGCGTAGCAACACCTTGTTGTTTTGTACAGGTTCAGAACGTAGTTCCTAGCAACTAATGCATGATTAGCTATACAAACACACTCCATACTGTTTCCTGTAGTTTGTGTTGTCGTATAACTGAAAGCTGTGACTGTTTGTGTTCTGGTTGCAAAATACAGTAAGCTGAGGAACCGAACTGTTTTATTCAGAGTTTAGAGGTGAGGCAAAGTAGTCTATTTTCAGTTAAAATAGCAGGTTTAGATCGGTTATAATTTGTCCCCAAATGTCACACACGTGTTTTAAAATCTGGAACTGCTGTAGCATTGTTTTATATGTGCATGTATGTTGCCGTTTTAGCTACAGAACTACAGTTCTGTAAGTGTCCGCTGTTATCAAGTTCTGTACGTGTGCTTGTCTGATTGCTTCCAGGATGAGATTGCTTGCTTATTTGAGTTTCAGGAAAATATCCAGCTGTGCTATTCACGCTCCTGTTTTTGAGTGAAGTAAATAAAATCATCTGAGATCTTAATTATTTAAAGTTGTACCTTTTATTTGTAAAGGAGATTAATTATTTTCACTGCTCAAGCTGGTATAGCTACTGTTATTGGTTTGAAAAGAAGTCAAAATGAAAGTACTTGCTCATGCGCATCTCATCAGCATTTCATAAGCATCATTTGCATTTCATTATTCGAATGCATATTTTTCTGGACAAGTCCTTATCGGACTTTATTGGTTTTTCAGAAGCGGGAGTTCCTCAAGCAAACCTATTGAACTACATTACCTATCCATCACCAGGCAAGTCCAGTTCATGTCCGCTTGTTTATTTTTATCAAACTACTTGCCAATCTACTATTGTGATATCACCTGCATCAAAGAAAAGTATATGTTACAATTAATATGAGATGGATTTTGTTGATCGACTGATGGAGCAGTCGGTGAACTATTATGGTGGGTAGTTCGAACCCTTGTTTGGAGGCTGTCAAGCCATTGGAAGGCGGGTTCGACTACAGTGGATATCACCAGTAGGTTTAACAACAATTGCCTTCTTACGCTCAAGCGCCGTAGTGACCGCGTTGACCACATATCCTTATGGGCGGGGCTGAGCTAAAGTACCTTTGTCCTATGTCATGCGACCCCTGGGAAGGCAAGGCCTCAGTAGTTGGATCTGTAGTATCAATTACTGGGAAGGTAGTCTGGGCTCGTTCTAGCTACAGTAGTGCTGGATCCGGAGTATCAGCATTGAGACCGGTAGTCCTGGCCTGTCGTGCGGGACTGCGACGCGGCGTATGACAGAAAGACGGTGAAAAGGCTTGGTGATCCAATGGTCTGGTAGTGAGTGCGACGGCATGAACGCCATGGCTGTTGATCGTGTGTGGGTAAAGTAACGCACCTCTGCAGAGTGTATAAAATTGTGGCAGTGTCACTCCCTGTTCCGGGTTGGAGCTGCGAACGTGGCGAGAAAGGAATCCACAGGGGATTCTAACAGCTCGTGAGGCAAGAAGATCATAGATTTCATAAATAAAACTTGACCTTTCTCAGAAATGTTTTTGAAAATCATTGAACTTCTGGACTATGGGTCCTAGTAGATGATAGTGCATTCAAACACTTTATACTAGTCTGGACTTGTTGAGTACCTCCGTGTACTCATCCCCGTAAAATCCCTCTCCTGCTTAGGTTGTGAGCCGACTTCAGAGGAGGACACGGTTTACGTTGAAGTCGAAGGAGAAGTCGTTGAAGAGCCAACTCCGGCGAAGGATGAGGGCAGTGTGGACTACTACTTCGAGTACCGTCAGGACGACATCAACAAGTAGGAGCAGTAGAAATGCGAGATGAGAGTGTAGTATATGACTTGCTATACCAAACGTAAACGGTTTTAAGTTCCCCGTACTTTTGGGATTTGGTTTGTAAGCTTTTAAGTTGGCACTTCAGTTTGTATGAGTTTGTATTATAAGTTTGTAATAATGGACCGCTGCAATGCTAGTGTTGTGCTACTCTGTACGATATGTTGTTGATGAGGAGGCACTTCATCCTCAATATGTCGAAGATCAACATATTACTCGAGAGGGTGGTATGTGGGTCGTTGCAGATGGTATCAGAGCAATTGTTGAGACCTCTAGGCATAAAAGTCTAGTTAGGAGACCTGTGAAATTTAGGATGGAAAGTTGGTCTATAATTAGGGTTTACTCTCATCTCTAGCGCTCTGTTTGATAAAATTTCTTCTAAGAGTTGTATCATCCTCCCTACATCTGGGTTTTAAATTTAACTCTACATTCCTATAGAGCTGTAAACACCAGTTAATTCATCTTCGTGGGAAGAGGATGGTAGAACTCTAACTCTATGCTACTACTTATCTCATGTCTCTTAAAGTTTTTGTGGCGTCATGATGCTATGGTCATAGTGTTTGACCATGTACGAGAGATTTGAGAGTGGGTAGTAAGATTGGGTAGATGTGTTACAAGAGTGTAGGTGTGTTGAACCTAAGGAGTTATATATAGGTTAAAACCTTACGCTACGTAATTACATGTTCTTTGGATCTTTATTTGGACACAAGTGCACATAATATGATCACTATAAGATAAGATGTGAGTGTTTTATTGGGGTTATGGATCTTTTTGGCTCTTTGATTGAGTGCTTTAGAAGTGATTATGGAGTTGAAGCTTAATATTGTCGCTTAGACTAATCATTGAGTTTGCTCCATATCACAGGTTAGGAGAATGACGAGCCCAAGTGAGGAAGACCGTAGGAGGAACGCTGAGCAAGAGCAGAAAGAGGCAAATGAGAAAGCTAATATGGAGGCCGAGCAGAAAGCAAAGCAAGATGCAGCCAGTGGTAGTGGTATTCCATCGCCACCACCACCACCAAATTACAGTACAGAAGAAGCCTTCATGCAATACATGCGCCAGATGGAAGCAGATAGGAAGGAGAGAGAAGATGACAGGCGTGAAAGGCGGGAAGCCCAAGAAAATCAAAATAATTTCTATGCGGAAATGTTGAACAGAATAGCCGGAAGAACCAATGATAATCATGCACCACATGGAAGTGGCGTTCGACTTAGTGAATTTCAAGAGACTAAGCCATTGACGTTTGCATCATCACCTGAGCCTATGGATGCTGAAGATTGGCTCGTGGATATTGAAAGGAAGCTGGAAACAGTAGGATGCAATGACGAAGAAAAGGTCCGTTATGCCGTACACCAGCTTACTGGACCAGCAGCATCATGGTGGGTTAACTTGAAAGCAGTGCAGATAGCTGGAAGAATAATCAGTTGGGAGATGTTCAAGGAGAAATTTCGTGAAGCTCATGTTCCATCTAGCATCGTGGCACTAAAGAGGAAGGAATTCAGGAGCTTGGAACAAGGGAACATGATTGTAACCAAATATGTGGACGAGTTCAATCGTCTATCACGCTATGCACCAGATGATGTTGATACAGAGGTCAAGAGGAAGGACAAGTTCTTGGAAGGACTGCATCCATTTCTGCTAATGCAGTTAAGGCTAATCCGTGCAACAGACTTCCAGGATCTCGTAGATCGTGCCATAACTCTGGAGAACGACTACCGTAATGTGCAAGAGGATAGAAAGAGAAAGTTCAAGTCAGATCCGCGACAGTATCAGCAGAACAAGCCACGTCAGGTAGTGTATGTCCAAAGGGCTCAACCTGGAGGATCATCCTCAGGGACAGTTAGTCGAGCACCAATACCGCCAGGCACATGTTATACTTGTGGTGGTAGTCACTATTCCCCACAATGTCCTAGGAAAGATAAGTGCTACGGATGTGGTCAGCCTGGTCATATAGTTCGAGACTGCCCAAACCCAAAACCAGAGCAACAACGGCCACAAGTACCAAGACCTGCAGCACCACCAAATCGTCCAGCAGGTAGAGGAGCAGGAGGGAACCAAGTACGTGGCAAGGGGAAGATTCACGGAAGGGTGAATTATGTAACTGCTGAGGAAGTTGAAGCTGCCAGTGACGTAGTGATAGGTACGTTACCAGTCTCATCTCATTCTGCTACAGTACTTTTTGATTCTGGAGCGTCTCATTCATACATATCTGAGGAGTTTATGCAATGGATACCTTGGGAGACTACGTCGTTAGTGAAGCATTTGAGGGTTCAATCACCTGGAGGACCCCTAAGTGTCAGTAAAAGGATAGACTTGATAGTTATAGAGATCAATAGCTATGCATTTATTGCGAATCTTCTGATCATACCACTTCAAGGCTTAGATGTTATCTTAGGTATGGATTGGTTAGCACGTCATGAAGCTATGATTGACTGTGCTAATAAGAGAGTAGCTCTTAACCATTGGTTAGGAGGAAGAGTCACTTTCCAAGGACACAGAAATCCCGAATCAACTCTTAATCTTCAATTGAACTCTCTGAAGGGGCAAAGCATCGAGCAAATTCCAGTTGTTAGGGAGTTTCCAGATGTCTTTCCGGAGGAACTGCCTGGTATGCCACCAGACAGGGAGATAGAGTTTACAATTGATTTAGTACCTGGAACATCACCAATAGCTCAACGACCATATAGAATGGGACCAGCTGAACTAGTGGAGTTGAAGAAACAACTAGACGAGCTGAAGGAAAAAGGATTCATTAGAGAAAGCATATCACCTTGGGCAGCACCTGTTCTCTTTGTTGACAAGAGAGAGGGAGACAGTCGCTTATGTACCGACTTCAGAAGGTTGAACAAGGTCACAATAAAGAATAAGTACCCATTACCGAGGATCAATGATCTATTTGACCAAGTGAGAGGTGCTGGAGTTTTCTCCAAGTTAGATCTGCGATCAGGCTATCATCAAATCAAAATCAAACCGGAGGATATTCCAAAAACTGGTTTTGTTTCTAGATATGGGCATCACGAATATCTTGTGGTACCATTCGGATTGACAAATGCACCCGCCATATTCATGAATTTGATGAATAAGATATTCATGAAGTATCTTGACAAGTTTGTGATGGTGTTCATTGATGACATTCTCATCTATTCCAAAAGTAAAGAAGAGCATGCGGAGCATCTTCGGATTGTCTTGCAGACCCTAAGGGAGCATCAACTTTATGCAAGACTTAGTAAGTGTGAGTTCTGGCTAGATAAAGTTCTTTTTCTAGGCCATGTCATCACTAAGGAAGGAATTGCAGTGAATCCTGAAAAGATCGAGGCTGTCATGAATTGGAATTCTCCAACATCGGTCTCTGAAATCCGAAGTTTTCTTGGAATGGCAGGATACTATAGGAGGTTTATCGAAGGTTTTTCCAAGATTGCAGAACCGATGACCAAATTGCTAAGGAAAGGCATAAAATTCGAGTGGACAGAGGCTTGTGAAAATAGTTTCCAGGAACTGAAGCGGAAACTTACTACTGCTCCAGTGTTGACTGTACCGGAAAGTGGTAAAGTCTTCGATGTGTATTGTGATGCATCAAAGTCTGGACTCGGATGTGTACTAATGCAAGACCGAAAAGTGATTGAGTATGCTTCGAGACATTTGAGACCACATGAAGTCAACTACCCAACACATGATTTGGAGTTGGCAGCAGTAGTGTATGCTCTGAAAAAGTGGCGACATTATCTCTATGGAGCTAAATGTGAGTTGTATTCGGATCATAAGAGTCTGAAATACGTCTTCACTCAAAAGGAGTTGAATATGAGGCAACGAAGATGGTTAGAACTCATCAAGGATTATGACCTCGAGATTAAGTATACACCAGGAAAAGCTAATGTTGTAGCAGATGCACTTAGCAGAAAGTCTCAGAATCAACCAGAGACGATCGGGGACATATCCAAGGAAATTCTTGAGGATTTGGGTAAAGATAGAATCGAGTTTGTGATCAATAAAGGCGAAGCTAGTGTTGCAACTTTAGTAATTCAACCAAGCTTGCAAGATGAAATCAAGAAACATCAATTGGAAGACAAGTTCATTGTTGAAGAAATCAGAAGAATTAGAGGGAAACAACCATCAAAATTTACATTAGAAGATGATGGATCACTATGGTACAAAGGTAGGATATGTGTTCCTAACCTTACGGATATCAAGAAGGTGATCTTAGAAGAGGCACATAAAACTCCATACACACTTCATCCGGGAAGTACAAAAATGTATATGGATTTGAAAGGTACATTCTGGTGGAATAACATGAAACGGGAGATCGCGAAGTACATATCAGAATGTGACACCTGCCAAAGGGTGAAGGCTGAACATCAGAACCCAGCAGGACTAATGAAACCTTTGCCAATACCTGAATGGAAATGGGAGATTGGTATGGATTTTATTACCGGTTTACCAAGAACTCAACGACACAGAGATGCCATTTGGGTCATCATTGATCGACTGACAAAGACCGCACACTTCATTCCCATCAACCAGAAATACTCATGTGAAAGACTTGCTAAGATCTACATCAAGGAGATCATAAGTAAACATGGAGTTCCAAAGAGAATAGTGTCTGATCGAGGATCAGTTTTCACATCAGCATTTTGGCAACAATTACAAAAAGCTTTAGGCAGTCAACTAGATTTTAGCACTGCCTATCATCCTCAGACCGGTGGGCAAACAGAAAGAACAAATCAGATTCTTGAAGATATGTTAAGGGCATGTACATTAGATTTTGGCGGAGCATGGGATGAACACTTGCCTTTAGCAGAATTTGCCTACAACAACAGCTATCAAAGCAGCATACAAATGGCACCCTTTGAGGCATTGTATGGTAGGAAATGCAGATCGCCTGCGTGTTGGTATGAGACGGGAGAGAAGAAGATCTTAGGCCCTGATCTTGTCGAGGAAAAGCAAGATGTGGTGAAGATCATACGAGAACGGTTGAAGACAGCCCAAAGTCGTCAGAAGAGCTATGCTGATAGCAAAAGGCGGCATATGGAATTTAAACCGGGAGAATTAGCATACCTAAAAGTATGCCCAACAAGAGGAGTAAAGAGATTCGGTATTAAGGGAAAGCTAAGCCCAAGATATATCGGACCTTTCCAAGTCCTGAGTCGGAAAGGAGAGGTAGCTTATCAACTAAAGTTACCAAAATCCCTATCAAAGGTCAATGCTGTATTACATATCTCTCAACTTAGAAGGTGTGTGAAAGATCCGATCAAGGTGAGACACTCAGATATTGAGCTACAAGATGATCTATCGTATGTTGAGAAACCGGTCAAAATATTGGAAGAAGATTGGAAGCAACTACGGAATCGAGCAATTAAGTTTTGTAAAGTTCAATGGAAGAACCATCCAGTTCGTGAAGCAACATGGGAGAAGGAAGAGGACCTACGTAGGAGTTACCCATACTTATTCAGGTAACCTGTCTTTTGAATTTCGAGGACGAAATTCTTTTTAAGGAGGGTAGGATGTAACGACCCAGATTCTTAGACCTAGTTGAGAGAAACGCCTTTAGATTTAGTCTCATTTCTTGTCATGCATCTCATGCATATTGCATATTCATGCATCTGCACATGAATCTAAATTGAAGGAACTTGATTGCATCTAAACCAACATTATACTTCTGTAGATATTTTCATTTCGAAATATAAAAGGGCTATGTTAATAAGACCCTTAATTGGACAATATGAAATTGCTATATTTAAAACAAGAGAGGTAAGTGGTAAAAATATTATTTCTTACTTATGCTTTTATTCTATTTGCTAAAATTCTTTTTACAGAGTGTTAAATAGCAAAGTATTTTTGATAGACATTAAAATCCATTGGGAGGCAAACCTGCAGCCAAAAGAAAATTACCTCTGTGTGCACTAGCTAAATATCTAGCAGCCTTGGTTGATAAGGACTAGCTACAGTACCAATCAATCAAAATATTCAGGGAAGAGAACCAGATAGGACTCGAAGAGAAGTGCTCAACTAGCACTGTCGCACCGCCGCCGTAGTAGCAAACAAGTCCCTTCGTCTCACTCCTCTATCCATTCCCCACACCACCCAGCTCGCACACCATGGACGTGACCTAGGAGAGCCAAGCATCAGGGAGGCAAGGAATTGGGAAAAGAAAAGGAGCCAGGGGAGGAGAAGACCAGGACCAGCGGAGAGTGACGGCAAGGAAGACGGAGTGCGCGACCGGCCGCCGGAACAGAGCAGCGTGAACACAAGGAGATTGAGAGACCAAACCCCAGCCAAAATCTGATTTAGGAATCCTCTAGTTCAGGTAAAACTTGTGTTGGGGATACTAGGGATACCATAATCTGTACTTCTCGTCTAGGGAGGAAGACGCTTGATTGTTGTTGTGTTGCTGCATACTTGGTTCAGTTTGGTATTTAGATTCAGGTGTGCATGCGTAGCAACACCTTGTTGTTTTGTACAGGTTCAGAACGTAGTTCCTAGCAACTAATGCATGATTAGCTATACAAACACACTCCATACTGTTTCCTGTAGTTTGTGTTGTCGTATAACTGAAAGCTGTGACTGTTTGTGTTCTGGTTGCAAAATACAGTAAGCTGAGGAACCGAACTGTTTTATTCAGAGTTTAGAGGTGAGGCAAAGTAGTCTATTTTCAGTTAAAATAGCAGGTTTAGATCGGTTATAATTTGTCCCCAAATGCCACACACGTGTTTTACAATCTGGAACTGCTGTAGCATTGTTTTATATGTGCATGTATGTTGCCGTTTTAGCTACAGAACTACAGTTCTGTAAGTGTCCGCTGTTATCAAGTTCTGTACGTGTGCTTGTCTGATTGCTTCCAGGATGAGATTGCTTGCTTATTTGAGTTTCAGGAAAATATCTAGCTGTGCTATTCACGCTCCTGTTTTCGAGTGAAGTAAATAAAATCATCTGAGATCTTAATTATTTAAAGTTGTACCTTTTATTTGTAAAGGAGATTAATTATTTTCACTGCTCAAGCTGGTATAGCTACTGTTATTGGTTTGAAAAGAAGTCAAAATGAAAGTACTTGCTCATGCGCATCTCATCAGCATTTCATAAGCATCATTTGCATTTCATTATTCGAATGCATATTTTTCTGGACAAGTCCTTATCGGACTTTATTGGTTTTTCAGATGCGGGAGTTCCTCAAGCAAACCTATTGAACTACATTACCTATCCATCACCAGGCAAGTCCAGTTCATGTCCGCTTGTTTATTTTTATCAAACTACTTGCCAATCTACTATTGTGATATCACCTGCATCAAAGAAAAGTATATGTTACAATTAATATGAGATGGATTTTGTTGATCGACTGATGGAGCAGTCGGTGAACTATTATGGTGGGTAGTTCGAACCCTTGTTTGGAGGCTGTCAAGCCATTGGAAGGCGGGTTCGACTACAGTGGATATCACCAGTAGGTTTAACAACAATTGCCTTCTTGCGCTCAAGCGCCGTAGTGACCGCGTTGACCACATATCCTTATGGGCGGGGCTGAGCTAAAGTACCTTTGTCCTATGTCATGCGACCCCTGGGAAGGCAAGGCCTCAGTAGTTGGATCTGTAGTATCAATTACTGGGAAGGTAGTCTGGGCTCGTTCTAGCTACAGTAGTGCTGGATCCGGAGTATCAGCATTGAGACCGGTAGTCCTGGCCTGTCGTGCGGGACTGCGACGCGGCGTATGACAGAAAGACGGTGAAAAGGCTTGGTGATCCAATGGTCTGGTAGTGAGTGCGACGGCATGAACGCCATGGCTGTTGATCGTGTGTGGGTAAAGTAACGCACCTCTGCAGAGTGTATAAAATTGTGGCATTGTCACTCCATGTTCCGGGTTGGAGCTGCGAACGTGGCGAGAAAGGAATCCACAGGGGATTCTAACAGCTCGTGAGGCAAGAAGATCATAGATTTCATAAATAAAACTTGACCTTTCTCAGAAATGTTTTCAAAAATCATTGAACTTCTGGACTATGGGTCCTAGTAGATGATAGTGCATTCAAACACTTTATACTAGTCTGGACTTGTTGAGTACCTCCGTGTACTCATCCCCGTAAAATCCCTCTCCTGCTTAGGTTGTGAGCCGACTTCAGAGGACACGGTTTACGTTGAAGTCGAAGGAGAAGTCGTTGAAGAGCCAACTCCGGCGAAGGATGAGGGCAGTGTGGACTACTACTTCGAGTACCGTCAGGACGACATCAACAAGTAGGAGCAGTAGAAATGCGAGATGAGAGTGTAGTATATGACTTGCTATACCAAACGTAAACGGTTTTAAGTTCCCCGTACTTTTGGGATTTGGTTTGTAAGCTTTTAAGTTGGCATTTCAGTTTGTATGAGTTTGTATTATAAGTTTGTAATAATGGACCGCTGCAATGCTACTGTTGTGCTACTCTGTACGATATGTTGTTGATGAGAAGGCACTTCATCCTCAATATGTCGAAGATCAACATATTACTCGAGAGGGTGGTATGTGGGTCGTTGCACCATGTCCTCATCGTCGTCATCGTCACCATCATCATCGCTGCTGTTGCCTGGATGCTCATCAGAGTCCGTGTCCCCGAGCGCCAGATCGGACCCAAGGAGGACATCAACCTCCGAGTCATCCTCGTCTTCATCCTCCTCATCCGAGTCCCCTCCGTCCTCTGGGCCTGAATCGTCATCAGTCGGCCGTTTCCTGCCAACCTCAAATAAGCGGGCAGAGGAGAACATCTCGTCGGGGTCATCCATCGCGACGACTCCAAGGAGGGAATCATTGGGCTCGGTGGCAAGGTCGAGGACGCCACGGTCAATCTGGACGGTCACGATGTCCGAGTAGGTGACGGCGTCGATCGTGCGGAATGCAGGGAACAGGGGATGCCGGACCCTGCGAGTGTTGATGGAGGATGTAACATCCTCGAGGTTGCGCCTGAGGATGGCATAGATAACATCACCCCTGCCGTTGAACTTGATCACTGTCTGGTCCAGAGAAGGGACGCTCCTCAGAAGCTTAAATTTTCTCAGATCCCACACCTCTGAATTAAGGATCACCTGCAAAAAAAAAACATTGTGGACAGAGATGAGAAGACAAGCACAGTACAAACAAAATCCTCCCAAAAAAAAGTATTGGCAAATGTAACAAACAATTAGTAATATTTTATTAAGTTCGATCTAATGGTTATCCATAACAGCGTCATGGAAGTTTTACAGTAGCATCAAGAGAATCAAATTCATTCACTACGGCATTCCAGAACAACAAGCACCAACGTACACTTCTGAACTTGCACCCACTTAAAACTAAGTAGACAAATGATGCTAAACAACTTTTTGACACGGCAAATAACATAAGTACCCATAAAGATCATTGCTCCCAACGCTGTCGTATTTTAAAACTTTTCAGTGCAATATAAACACATTTGGCAAATATTATCTTATTACTATGCACTTCTCTTATTATACTTGGCATTTTCTTGCAGAATAATTACTGAGGTCATTTATGTTGGCTGGAAAGATAAGATAAAGCTTACTCATAAAAAATCAGGGTTGCAAAAGATATATGGCACAGTCAAGCTATTGGACGGAGGGGACTCGGATGAGGAGGGGGCGCGGGGTATTTCTTCATGGCCAGTTGCCCATGCTATGAAATGTGGATAGAAATAAGCTACAACAAGAGAACACGATAACTGCAGTCAAAGAATAAAAAAATACCTCATTTCCAGCTGGATGGAAGCCACCACCACAATAGTCTGTAAATTGGTCAAACTGATGGATAGGGTCCGGACTTCGTCTATCCCACAGGACCCCGTTCCACAGCAGCATATCATCTGCAGGACTGAAATGTATAATTGGATGTACATAATTACGGCCAGAACCCGAGAGGCTCGAGTTATCAGGAAGCTGCATATCAACATTATGTGTCTGCACATCATACAACAGAACCGCCCGGCGAGCTGGATCGGTAGAAATGGTGGCAAATAGAGTCCCAGCATGATTAAACCTGGCAGCTTTGCAATCCTCGAAGGTGTGCAAAGGTCCCGCCGACACTGTGAAAGAGCCCCAGAGCTTAACCTCATTCAAGCTAGAAGAGAGAATCAGCTCATTTCCACCAGAAGATGTTGACTCCAGCGTTGTAACAAGATGTTGGTGGCACGACTGGGTCTCTACGAGATTTGCAGTGTTGCTGTCAAATATTCTTAATTCACCAGTATGGTTTCCTGCAGCTACTCGTGATGCGTCTTGAATAAAAGTCATGCAAGTCAACAGCGAAGACTCGTCACGGCAAACACGGCATGGCTTGAACCTGCTGTATATAAACTGACGGTCCCTGCGAGGTACTTGGATCCCACTGAACTCCCTGCTTATCTCACGGCTTCCCATGCGGGCAGTTACATTTGGTGGTGCACTGATGCTGCGGCTAGGCTCAGGACAAACATGAGGCTGCAGCAGAGAGACTGGTGGTAGAGTTGTTATTGGAGCAGGACACTGGCGATGCTGATGTTTCAAGTACTGTACAACCAATGAGTCAAGTGTCATGCGCTCCAAATTTCCTGATTGCTGATCATTTGCACAAAGATGTGGTGTTCCTGCTACCACTCCAGGCGTGCCTTGAGAATCTTCAAAGTTCTCCGTGGAAATGTGGTTTAAATTTGTCCTTCCTGGATGAAATGCTGCAGCAGTCGGAGAATCCACTGCTACAGACAGGCCTCTGCGAGTAGGAGCAGGAGTTTTGAATACAGGGGATTGGCATAATTGATCACCTAGTGCAGGACGCTTTGCTGCTGATGCAGAACTAAGGTCCGTATTGGCAAGCTTCCTATTGAGTGGCAACGGCATTGGTGTTTTATGTGATGTCTCCGCATCTTCCGTATTGGCAGCAGAAGCAGAGCAAGTTATACTGTCCACATTTCCAGTAGGTACAGGACTTGTCAGGCTATTGGTTGCTCTATTACCAGAAAAGGAAAGAAAGGGTTGAGCTCGTTTAGAAAAACTGGATGAGAAGACCAGTGCCTTCTTCTTAGACGAAGGCACAACAGAATCTGATCTCTGGCCAGTTTGATCTTCAGCTATCATTGCTTTGTCAGGTAGAAATCCTGAACACGTCCAGAGGGCCACTGTTGTTGAACTTGAACAGATGATGGTTCTGGGACAACGGCCCGGTGGACAGGTAGCACTGGAGCAGTTGATTGCGAAGGTGCAAGGTCAGCCTCCTTCTGCAACATGGCAGCAGTAGCAGCCAAACCAGATCCAAGGAGATGTTCATGTATCAGTTGCATCAGTTCCCTACACGCAAAAGAGAAGATCAGATGTAGGAACGTGGAGCTGGGGAAGTAATAAAATAAGGAGAACATTACACAATGTCAAACCTGGAATGGTACGAGATAGGAGTAGCAGCAGCTATGTCAGCTCGCTCTATGCGCTTCAACGCTGGAGCAGCAGCATCAGTTGCTGCTAAGGTTGTTTCTTTAACAGAATTTGTCAAGACCTATCAGGAGAAAGCAAAAAACATATTAGTCATTCAGCCCATCTTTCCCATTTAAGTACTAGGTGTTAAAGTATATGTCAAGTATATAATATCACCACTTCCTATCAGATCGGTCTTTTGGGATAGTTGGTTGATAGAACTATTCTAACATGGTGTCAGAGCACTGAGGTCTCGGGTTCGAGTCTCAACCCCCGCATTTCCCTACATCATTTATCCACATCCTTTCCGGGGTGTGAGGGGAAGTGTAGATCATTCCACATCCTTTCCTGGATGTGAAGGGGGGGTGTTAAAGTATATGTCAAGTATATAATATCACCACTTCCTATCAGATCGGTCTTTTGGGATAGTTGGTTGATAGAACTATTCTAACACTAGGCACACATTAAAATTAGGGGATCCTACGACATAAAAATATGGAAGCAATCGTAACTGGATAACATCAAAGGACCATAAGTTGGTTCCCTACATCAGCACTACTTTACCACTCAGGTTACAAAATAATTGTACCATGGAATAACATAAAACAACGTGCTCGTCGACTTGATCAAGAGCAGAACACCAGCAAAAGAACTATACGGACAAATAATCCTGAGCAGCTCAAAATAACATAAAACAATAGGCTTTCCTTACCGTGATAAGTTCAATTGCCACTTGGGTCAGTTCATTTATCCATCTTGCATTATCACTTCCAGATGTCTGGGTACTGGTATCACGAATCAGTTCTGATAATTTCTTCCCTACCTGAAATAACATGTTAATAGTTAGTTACATACCTAGGAGGCAACAAGAAAAAAGAAGTAATCTAGGGGACACGCATGTGAAGACAGGATGAAAGAAGGATATCAGAGGGGCAGTTCGCGAAATCTATTATCACAACGAAGAACAGGCTTAAAGTCAAAAAAAAAAAAAACAGGCTTGATTACCACTCCGTCCATTTCATCTCACAGCACTTTTCACACAGACCAAGTGACAGAAAATTCGGGGGAGGTGAAAATGTTTTAACCAACTGTCTGACGATTAGGTTTGAGTAGGTAGTGTGTTCGACCTTAGTAAGGTTACGAAACCTCATTCAGTACACTACTAATTTCTATAAACAAGGTAAGAGCGGAGAAGAACAGTCCCTATATGTGAAACAGAGGGATAGTCGCTAGCAGTTACTCATTACTGAGATAATAGTCATGCAATAGTAAGAGAAAGAAGATGAAAAGAAGTGCATTGTTCTGCAGTCCACGATACCTGGAGCTTTGTCAGTATATGAGCAATTGCATCGTCCCTAGCCAAGCCAAGCAGTACACGACAGGCAAGGGCTCGAATAGCATCGATAGCCACAGGAGGAGTAACCATCCGAGTACTAAGAAGCTGTAGAAGAATCTTTATACCATTGTTGGCTCTGACTACTTCTCGAGCTTGACGATACCCTTGTTCTAGTTGAGCAGCAAGACCAGGACCCCCAGCTCCTACGCCAAGTGATATTCTCTTATCACCAACAACTCCAGATGGCACTACAGGTGTGCCAGATTCACCTTGGTTTGCTGCTAGATTTCTTTCTGAAGTAAGTTTTTCGGCAGTCCTGTCTCTGATTTCTGAATAACTCCCAGGTTGCTGATTGGCAGTTGAGGACGGCTTGTTGCTGATTGAAGGAGGGGGGCATACAAGATTGACAAGCACATTCAGTGCTGGACAAATAACCTAATACACAAAGGACGGCAAAAAAAAAATTATGTGGAAGAACTTTGGCAAATACTGCTGGGTCCTTAAAGCTTAGTTAATGCATAGCTTGAGAAGGAAAACACACCTCAGGATCAACATATCCAACAACACTGTTTGCGATATCAAGTAAGATAGTCATACCAATACGGCTGTTACTTAATGTACCATGCACTATCAATTTGCGACTGTATGGCATGAGTGTTATGATGTGAAGAACTCCAAATGCGTATTGAGCCAAGTCATGAAGATACCGATCAGCTGGTAGACCCTGAAACAGATTGGTACGAATCAAATCAGCCTACATACAAACTTTGTTTTTTCTAGAAAAGGGCAAAAACAAGAATTCATCCATATTTTTACCTGGCATAACTCCAGCATAGTTATATGACCATTAGAGGCCAAGAATTTATCCATCACGGGCCAGCGAGCTCTCACAAGAGCAGGTCCTAATTTTCTATCCCGCCGGATCTGACGAAAAATAGCATCCATAGCCTTGTTGCCAATGTCAAAAGGTTTGTAACCAGCTCTTGCACTGGAAGTGTTCCGAGCAATACTACGGATACTCTTGCTTGGCCGGATGGAATCAACAAGCTGGAGGAGATGAGCTCTAAAATATTGCCGTAGCGCAACACATGAATGATATGCAACCTGCTTTTCTGTTGCAGTCAGAGCTTCAGCAGGGGATCGTTCGTTCCCTTGACTCGCATTGGAGGATCCTAATGCTCCAGAGTTGACACCAGACCTTACAGATGCAGCAACATGTAAAATATTCAGAAGCTTTTGCATCCCATCCTGTGCATCAAATGAATCCAGAACAGCTTTGAACACAAAAGCAGCAGCAAAGAATATGGCAGCATTCTTTCTAGCTGAATCTTGTGGGCATTCTAAGAGCTGAAGAGCTAGTTCAACCACATTGTTGAGTGTGTCAGATGAAAGCGCACAAACACGCTCCATGGTAGACTGCAAAACCAAAACATGCTTAGCAATAAGATAAATGAACGACCAGGGTAAAATGACAACAGATTTCGACAGACAGCATGACCAGCCAGTTTAAGTTTCTAAGTTTACCTGGAGGGAACCAAAAGTAAACAACCATGCAGAAAGAGCAGTATATGTCTGAGTAATTCTAGGGACAGAGAGGATCTTCTGAATACCACCCCGATCAACAAATAGCGCAGCAAATTTCTGATGGGCGGCCAGGGCACAAATTAATCTAAGGATTTCATGGAGTAGAGAAACATGGCCACATCCCTCCTGGTCTTTGATACCCCGTTGCAATAATGCGAGGCAAACATCAACACCCTTTTCATGCAGAACAGGACCCAAAGCTTCAACATACTCTCCCAAAACCTGTAAGCACAGAATGCTATATTTTTCTCTAAGTTGCAAGAGCTGCTCGTGGTCAGCAAGAACAAAATCTTCCAAATCCTGGTCCGGACTGATTTTCACAGTTTCTTCAACCACATGCTCCTCCTTAACTTGGTCAGAGCTTCTGTAAGACCAAATAAAACTCAGAGAAAGAACAACGATATAACAAAAAGAAGACGAGAGAGAGAGAGAGAGAGAGAGAGCAAGTGCCTCTTCCATTACCGTGAAACACTAGTGGACATGGCAGCATCCACTATAGTAGTTGCAGCTTTCTCGGCAGCTAATATAACCGCGTGCCATTATTTTCACTCTTCCAAACCTTCAAAAACACAGACCATCAAAATTACTAACAAATAATGAAGCAGAAAATAAACCAGGGTTAAGTAACCATTAATAGTATTTCGGGAAGTCTAAGATGTCTTTTTCCATACCTCTAAAGCAGCAGATTTCACAAGCTCGGCAGCAGCATCACCTCCTGCTTTCACGGCTTCCTCAGGTGCATTTGCAGCTCTGGCTTCCGCTTCTGCAGCTCTAACTGCCTTCAAAACAATGTCAGTTATATCCTTCAAGCCAATAATGCAATCCCAGAAGCGGTCTTCATACTCTTCTTTGGAAATAACCATATGAGCCACCTCAAAGCCTGCAACACTCAAATCATTTGCTTTCTTCGGGTCCTCGACCTTATCATCATTATTGTCTTTGCTAGCCTGACTTCCCACTCTCAATCCAGAGGCTGGTGAAATAGGTGTCCGTTCACTGTCAGGCAAGCTTTCACCAGCTTTGCTTTTCCCTCTTAATTGAGATCCTGTATGACTGGGCTTTCTCTTCAAGAGCTCATCTTTCAAGATTTCACATGGAGGACGCATTTCCCTAGGGTCTGAGCACATTCGCCCATCTGTGTGGTGCATACCAACAGTGTCATCCATCAACCGTTCTCCATCTGCTTGCCTCATCACAACACCACGATCAAGGTCCTTCTCCAAAGTTGGGTCAGTCGGTATTCCATCTCCAGCCCTTGTTCCGTCCAATACAGAACTGTCTTGAAGAAACCGTACTTTGCCCCTGTTATCATCTTTACCACGAGGATGCTTGGTATCTAATGGAAGATTGGCATCTTTCTGTGCAGATGTGACATCTCCATAGACCCGTGTTCGCAAAAAATGCATGAGCTTGGCTGATACCCCTATGTTCAAGATATCTTCTACCAAATTCCCACCGCTGGCGAAGAAAGGAAAATGCAACAATTAGATTAATGGTATCAGAAATGCTGCTGAAAAGAGAAGAATGATATGCGATCCCATCTGATAAGTAATGGCAGTACCTATACAACGCCATCGAAAGCAAGCCAATAGCATATGTTCTCAGAATCTCGGTTTCTGTGGGTTTTCACCACTTTCGTAATGCTTCCAATCACATGCTTCAGCATCTTCCCTTATCCATTTTTTCAGGTTTGCAATGGTAGCATCTTCAAAAGCATGGGGAAACTGGGACTGCGGAGGCAAACAAACGCGGAATCAAGTAAATACTACAGAGTGTGACCGAAGAGTAAACCACAGATAGTAGGACGAGAACATAAAACAGTGAGCATGGAGGGGAGGAAGCTAACCGCAAACGCGTTATGGATGCTCAGGAGCAGCCTAGCAGAAGCACAGCGTACTGCCACAGAGTATGATGTGTCGGACAAGAACTTACAAAAGACGAGCTCGTAAAAATCATCATTCTCCTGCTGACACAGTCGACGCAACACAGTTAATTTCAGGAATGAAGAGTTACTAAGACTCAGGTTGCAAGCAGAAAACCCAAATACGGACCCTGATCAAATTTGCCAGCTTGCCTATTGTATGGGAACCCCTTGTGTTTGTGTTGTTGAAGGATGGATTGCTTGCGCACTCTTGCAGATGCCTGCACAGGCCACAGGAGTGATTAGCAATTTACAGGGAAAACAAGTTGGATCAACAATAGACATGTCAGTGAGGAGTACATTTTAATCAAGCAGGGGCATATTGTGACAGTAACCAATATGTAGATTATGGCGTGTCCTATTAAATTGAGCAAAATAGAGAGTGACCCACAGATGGACCTCAACTGTTTCTTTTATGCATTAGAGATGACACACTGGCAAGCGGAAATTTCGTTTGACCCTGCAGTTAGACTGAGTGTGTGTACTTGAGCTCGCAAACTGCACGATTGTTAGACGGACAGAGAGCGTGTATGAGAATTTACAATGACTGGTACGGTCAATCACAAGGCGCCCAGAACAAACTCTGTCGGATCGACTTCCCTGGGTAGGCAAGAGCAGCAGGAGTGGAAATCCCTAGAAATAAATAATCTGCCCAGTCGAATTATCCACTGCGAGCGCTAGAAACACACACACACACGCACGCACGCGAGAGTAGGTAGAATTACTTAAGTTTCTTATTGACCACTCCACTCCAGTCAGCCAGTCAATCAATCAATCAATCAATCAAGCGGTGGCAAGCCCTAGGAACGAATCAATCAATCGAACGAGCAGGAGGGCTCGAATTCTCCAGTGGGAGGGAGGGTAGGGCGTGGGTACAGACCTGGCCTCGTGTTCCTCGCAGATGGTTGCGAGGGTGTGGATGAGCCGCGGGTTGGGGTCGGCCTCCTGCTCGACGACCCGCGAGATCACCGCCTGCGCGCGCTCCAGCAGCGCCTTGTCCTCCTCGTCCTGTTCTTCCTCCTCTTCATCGTCCTCCGCATCATCGTCCTCCGCATCATCGTCATCCGCTTCCGTTTCCTCCTCCTCCTCCTCTTCGGTCGGCTCAGTGGCGGCGGGGTCGGCGGCGGACGACATAAGGAAGGCTAGGTTTAGGGTTGGGGCGCGGGGTCGGGGCGGAGGAGAGCTGCCGGACGGACGGAAAGGAAGAAGAAGAAGACGACGACGGCGTGGCGGCGTTGCGCAAAGGGACGGAAATGACAATCCGCAACTAGCTGCGGACACGTCCCTTATCTGTGCCGACGAGTGGGTCTTGGATCTGCACTGCTCAATGTATTCAATACAATTTTTTCCTTTCCATAGACTAGTCACAGTGGAAGGAACATTGCTAGTAACTTCAATGTCACGTAGGCAAAAAAGATGATGTGGCAAGTAATTAATTATGAGAGAAGAGGTTGGAGTAACATAGCTAGTTACCGGAACATCACACACCCGAAGGCGAAATGAGTCTACAACTTAATAAATGCTATGACACCACAAATAAGTTACTACCCACTATAAAGATAGTAACAATAGGTAGTAACATAAGTATGTTACTACTCAATGTTACTCCCCACTATGACTAGTCTTAGATTCCCTTATATGGCCATGTATTTAGTCAGACGAGTAGTTGGGCAGCCCCTGTGCCAGTGAAATGTCAGAATTAAGTGCGGGAGCTGACTGAGTTAGCTGTACCAAACTTGTTTATGACTTGAACCTAACGAGTGGTAATTTTTATTTACTGCTCGACCCCACGTGATCACCTTCCTGTTTTTCTTACCTCCATTCTTTAACTGAAACTTTAATTTGTAGTTATTCAGCACATATGATACAACTTATATCTAGGTTTTTCCTAAGTAGTTTCACAAACAAAGAAGCACATTGACATGCCAGCTAATTGCAATCTTAAATATCTCTCCAGTTCCATGAGTATGAAATGATCAGTCGAATTCAATCTTAAATACCTCTTCAAATTAGCATAGTATGCTGACAATATCAATCTTAAGGAGATAAGCAAATTTAAGGAAGGAATTTCGTTCCACAACTGTAAAATTACAAACTAGCATATGTACATTGCATGTTGGGGGGATCATAACCCGGTAGGCCCACGAAGAGGGAAGCGTGACCCGCCTGGCAGGAGGCCCGGCGAGATCAGGTAACCACCACCATGGGTCGGGTTACGCTAACAGGCCGGAGAGCTTGTTGGTAACCCGGCCTTTACAAGGAAGATTGCAGAAGACCCGGAGGCGGTGCGCGTCACGGAGTTCAGGACTTGGAGTACACGCAAGACTAGAGGAGATAGAATAGAACTCCTAGTACGGGTGTAACCCGGTTTTACCTTATAAGCGACCAGGATACCCGGCAGTCTTTATAAGTCGGTCCCTAGGTCATAGTTGAGGGACAAGTAACGAGCCATAAGCAACAAGCAAGAAAGAATCCCCAAGTAGAGAGAGAAATATCGAGACACCTTTGTAACCTAGACTTGTAACTCGGCGACTTGTGCTTGTCGGGTTACGAAATCCTCATATCAATAAGAGAGAAGCAGGAAGTGGATCGTTATCTCCTATGGAGCGAGACAAATCTTCTGTACACATGTGCTCTAAAAACCCCACACCTAAGTTACCCCCTGGTAACATCTGCCGTGACAAAACCACGACAGTTGGCGCCCACCGTGGGGCCTGAGCCTAAAGGTGTTTACATCACGGGAGAAGCTCTACGCGGCATGGAGAGACTCGCCGTCGGCGAGATCGTCATTGATTCGCAAGGAGAACGCATCGTTGACGATTTCGGATGGAGCTTGGAGTTGGATCAGATCGAGACCGGCGACGTCATCCCCATAGGCCGGATCAACGTCTTCGTAGGCATGGTGCACGCCTCGAGACCCGGCATGGAGGAACGCGCGTACGAGTCTGTATCAGGAGCTGCTACCCTGGTTCAATTGGATGGAGAAGAGTCAGTAGGCACGGCGGAGGTCAATTTTCCAGTCATCATGCAGGAGGCCCAGCCGGAGGAGCCGGCATGGGCACCGCGTGATGTGATCGATGAGGACGCAGAATCAATCTTGGAGTTGTTCGAAGATCGCTATGGGTATGGAATAGAAGAAGAGGAGTACGAACCATCCCCAGGTCCGGTTCGTTGGGTCAGAGTTTACATGGCACCCGCCACGAATCTTGACCCGGCTTCAATCTCAGCGGCCGCGGTGGCAACGGCGGAGACATTGGTGCAGAATCAGCAACAGCTACCGCCGCAGAACCAACTTGTGATGTATAACCCGCCGCAGACTGGGGTTGATGGAGAAAGAGCATCAGTTTCGTCGAAAAGCGAGGACACAGCACGTCGCATGAATCAATTTGGGTTCCTGATGAATATATCAGCCGGAGAGGGAACATCCAATGTGCCACCTCACCCGGCTCTTTTTAGTAACAATCTAGTGTTGGATCCTACAGTACTTGAAGCAGCAGTAACCTCAGAGAACGCCGTAACCCGGGCTAGAGAGCTGGACACCGCACGCCGTGCCTTGGAGCAACAGCGGCGGGAGTTCACAGCGGAAAATGAGCAGATGATAGCCATGCAGCGTCAGTTGGACGAGCAGGAGAATCGCCTCCATCACAACACGAGCGCCATGGAGAATCGCCAAAACAATGTAACCCGGGTGCAGCAGGGGAGGCATCAGACTCGTTTTCCACTTCAAGGTGAGACATTGAATCCGACGGCTTTGTTTATTACACCACGTGATCAACCTATCAGGACGGTACAAGAGGTTCCAGCAGCTAGAGTCGCCACAGGATATGTAGGAGGAGCATTACCCGGCAACATTACCGGGTCAGCCAGGCCGTCTACCGGAGGAGCCGGAGGCAACACTGGAGCCAGAGGAGCTATGCCACACCCTCACCCAGATTTCATACGCCGTTGGGTCATTATAACAATCCTACAGATAATGTGTACGCAGCTACTTTGGCACTTGATCGTATTCCATTAGGAGATTCACCACGAGAAATTGAAACCCGGCGAGCTATTGACATGTTACGTACAGCTGTGGTTCAGCAAGTAAATTATCCGATAACAGGAGTGGATTACATGGGACACCATACAACAGCCGTTCGAGGAGCCGGCAGGGAGAGAGCCCGAGGCAGCACGAGACTAGTTCTGCAAGACGGAGGGCAGAGCAGGCAAATCAGCAGCCGCCGCCACCACCGCCCAGATAGGCCGCTCCCGTCACCTCAGCTACGCAAGCCATTGTTGATAGTTCGAGAGCCAGACGAGCAGCAAATTCCGCAGCACGTGCCGGAGGAGCCGGCGCGGCGCCCGCGGCAGCAGCAGCAGTAAGTTCACCAGCAACATTGGCTAGGCCGGGTCAGGTATCTTCTACAGCAGTTTTAGCCGGCCCGAAGTGTTTGTCAGATAACATTAGAGCGGAACCTTACCCGGAAAAGTTCAAAGAGCCTAGCAAAATTTCAAATTATGATCCCAGTGTAGATCCAGAAACATGGTTAAGCAGTTATGAGATGGCGATGTGTATTCGCAATGCTTCAGAGAATATCCAGGCCAAGTTCATGTATCTTATGATATCAGATGGAGCCGCAAAGTTATGGTTCAATACTTTACTAGAGAAGTCTATCAATTCATGGAGTGAGTTGAAGGCGCCTTTTATCAAAAAAAATCAAGGGACTTGCAAGCGTCTTTACACTCTGGAGGATTTGGATCGATGCATTCAGAAGAAGGGCAAGTCTGCCCGAAAGTGGGTGAGCCGGGTCACGGAGATCCTTCACTCATCCACGGATATTAACCCCAGAAGTGCGTTGCAGTCTATGGAGAAAACTTGCAAATATGAGCCTTTGGTGCGGAAACTGGGTCACATGAAGAATAGCGGCCGGGTTTCAGAGGTTACTATGGGGGAGATAATGGAGGCATGCAATAAGCACGCTTCTATAGACAAAACTAGAGATGATGAGGAAGATAAGGGGAAAGGTACCATAAACAATGCAGGAAAGAACAACAATGGTGGTGGACAGAACAATAACAACGGTAATCAGCACAAACGATCGTATGGAGAAGGTAACTCGGATTTGGTGGCCAATACCAATGCCGGGTTCCAGAGGCCCAGGAGAGATGATTATCAAGGCAACAATGGAAATTTCAATGGTAACAATAGAAACTACAACAGCTATAGAGGCCCACCTCGTCCCACCAGCCATTTTGAAGCTTTCAGGATGCCGTGTCCCCGTCATAGTAAAATGGGCAAACCTGCCAATCATTCTCTGGAACAGTGTGTGGATTTGCAGAGGTGAAAAAACGAGGAGATACAGAGGGCGTTGCACGGCAGCGGTCGTGGAGGAGGACCCGGCCCGGGTGGTAACCCGGCAAACAGGCCACCTCCCAACGCAAATAGGACCCGACAACGGTGGAAATAATCAGAATAGAGAGGATCAGGGTGGTTTTCAGCAGAACCCAAAGCAGCTTGGCCAGTACCATGTTCACACCATTAATGCCACAAAACGAGACAGAAAGTTAGTCAAAAGGGCGGTTAATGTAGTTTCACCAGCAGTTCCGAGGTATTTAAAGTGGTCTGAATATCCTGTCACTTGGAGCAGGGCTGATCACCCACCAGTTGTGGAACATCCGGGTCTCCTAGCCCTGGTGGTGGCACCACAAGTGGGAGGTTATGTTTTACACAAAGTGCTCATGGATGGAGGTAGTAGTATGAATATCTTGTATTATGAGACTTTCTTGCGTATGGGCTCAGGGAATCACAGTTGCAGCCAATGTCTACAATCTTCATGGTATCATTCCTGGAAAGTCGGCACGGCCAGAAGGAAAAATTACATTGGAAGTTGCCTTTGGTGAGTCACAGGAAAATTATCGTTCATAGATGCTTACGTTTGAAGTAGTGAAGTTGCAGAGCCCATATCATGCGCTTTTTGGCAGGCCGCTTTGCCCGCTTCATGGCTAGGCCGTGTTATGTGTATTTGCAGTTGAAAATCCCGGGTCACAAGGGGATCATCACAGTGCGATGAGGGTGATGCCGCCTTAGCTGAGCAGGCATGTGCAGCGGAAGAGCTGAAGTTTTACAAGTCTCAAGTAAACCCCAATGACAGAACAGTATTGCAAAGGACAACGGCTGAAGAAAAGGAAAAATTTAAGTCGGCTCAGATACAAAGATGGTAGATTTCACACCCGGCGATCACTCCAAGCAGTTCGCCGTGGGGGCTCACCTGACTGATAAATAGGAAAGCGCGCTCATCGAGTTCATCCGTGAGAACAGGGACGTCTTTGCGTGGACACCTAGTGACATGCCTGGAGTACCTGCTGAACTCGCTGAGCACAGCTTACATGTTGATCCCAAAGCTAGACCCGTGAAGCAAGGATTGCGCAGATTGAATGAGGAACGACGCAAGATAGTTGGTGAAGAGATAGCTCGGCTTTTGGATGCCGGCTTTATCATTGAGGTTTTCCATCCCAAGTGGTTGGCAAACCCGGTTTTGGTACAGAAAAAGAATGGTGAGTGGCGTATGTGCATTGACTACACCAGCCTTAACAAGGTGTGTCCGAAAGATCCTTTTGCATTACCTCGTATTGATCAGATAATCGATGATGTCGCAGGCAGCGAGCTTTTGTGTTTTTAGATGCATACTCAGGTTACCATCAGATCCGGCTCAAGGAGGAGATTGGGAGAAAACATCGTTCATAACCCCTTTGGAGCCTATTGTTACAAAAACATGACTTTTGGTTTGAAGAACGCTGGAGCAACTTATCAGAGATGTATCCAGAATTGTTTCGAGAAGCAGATCGGCCGTAATGTGCACGCTTATGTGGATGATGTTGTTGTCAAGTCTCGGAAGGCCGACTCACTTATTGATGATTTGAAGGAAACTTTTGCTAACTTAAGGCGATATAAATGAAGCTTAACCCACCAAGTGTGTGTTTGGGGTTCCAGCAGGGCAACTCCTCGGTTTCATCGTCTCAGAACGTGGAATTGAGGCTAACCCGGCAAAATCAAAGCCATACAGAGTTTGAAAAAGCCAGAAGAACTGAAGGATGTGCAGCAGCTCACGGGTTGCATCGCAGCCCTGAGCCGGTTCATAGCCCGGCTTGGAGAGAAAGCCATACCACTTTACCGGCTCTTGAAGAAAACAGACAAGTTTTGTGGGATCAAGAGGCAGATGATGCGTTTGAGTTGCTGAAAAAGATGTTGTCTGAAGCGCCAGTCCTGGCGGCTCCTGCACCAAAGGAGCCCATGTTGCTGTATATTGCAGCCGGCCACGAGCTGTCAGTGATGTGGTTGTGGTTGAGCGTAAGGAAGAAGGAAAAGAATACCCGGTTCAGAGGCCGGTTTACTATGTCAGCGAAGTTTTAACCGAGTCAAAACAGAGATATCCTCATTGGCAGAAGCTAGTCTTTGGAGTTTTCATGGCAAGCCGGAAGTTGAAGCATTATTTTCAGGAGCATCCAATCACAGTGGTTAGTTCTGCCCCGCTTTCAGAAATCATCAGGAATAGAAGCCACTGGGCGAATCGCTAAGTGGGCAATAGAATTGGGGCCGTATCACATTAATTATGAGCCTCGCAATGCTATCAAGTCTCGGCTTTGGTAGATTTCGTCAATGATTGGACAGAGACAAACGCGCCTCCAGCAACACCAGCACCAAGTCCTGGGTCATGCATTTTGACGGGTCTAAGCAGCTTGAGGATCTGGAGCCGGCGTTGTCCTTACTTCGCCCAAAGGTGATAAGTTGAGTTATGTGTTGCAAATTCACTTTGATTGCTCTAACAATGAGGATAGTATGAAGCCTTGCTACACGGTTTGCGTGCAGCAAAGGAGATGAACATCAAGCGTATCTTATGTTATGGAGACTCGGATCTCGTAGCACAGCAAGTATCTGGAACATGGGATAGAAAGGATGCCAGGATGGCAGCTTACAGAAGAGAGGTGGATAAGGTAGCCGGTTCTTTTCAGGCTATCAGGTGGATCACATTGATCGCAGGAAAACGAGGCCGCAGATGCTTTGTCAGACTCGGTCTCGCCGTGAGCCGGTTCCACCCAATGTTTTCTTAGCTGAGTTATGGAGCCCATCGGTCAAGGTACCATCAGAGGAAGAAATTGCTATCCAGACCCGGCTGATGAGGAGCTAGTTGCTGCTTTACATGCTACTCCAGAGTGGACAGAGCCATATTTGGCGTATCTTCTACGTGGAGAATTGCCGGGTCAGGAAGTTATGGATCGACAGATTATACGACGGTGCAAAGCATATGCAGTTATCAATGGCGAGTTATTCAAGCGAAGCACCTCCGGCGTGTTTCAACGTTGTGTATCACCAGAGGAAGGCCAGAAAATACTTAGAGAGATTCACGAGGGAGATTCACGAGGGAGATTGTGGTCATCATGCTTCAACCCGTCTTTGGTAGCCAAAGCTTTCAGATGGATTTTACTGGCTCACTGCTTGGCAGACGCGGAGCGTTTGGTGCGGAGGTGCGATGGATGTCAGATATGCCGGCAGGTACATGTGCCGGCTCAGGAATTGAGAACTATACCCTTGACTTGGCCTTTCGCAGTTTGGGGTCTTGACATGGTGGGTCCCTTCCAGATGTCACCTTGCAAGAAAACCCACCTCCTAGTTGCTATTGATAAATTCACAAAGTGGGTCGAAGTTATGCCAGTTACAAATTGTGAGGCAGCTACAGCAGTGCAGTTTTTGAAGCGCATCATCTATCGATTTGGATATCCACATAGTATCATCACGATAATGGGACAAATATGTCTCTGGGCGAGGTGGCAAAGTTCTGTGGAAATAATAATATCCGGCTTGACGTTGCTTCGGTGGCTCACCCCAAGCTAATGGTCAAGTTGAGCGTGCAAATCAGGAATTGCTTAAAGGATTGAAACCTCGTCTCCGGGTTCCATGTATCAGAGCTGCCGGAGCTTGGGTGGAGGAATTGCCCTCTGTCGTTTGGGGCATTAACACAACACCAAACAGATCCACACAACTTACACCGTTCTTCATGGTATATGGAGCAGAAGTTGTTTTGCTGAGTGATATTATTCATGACTCGCCTCGTGTGGCGGCTTACGTTGAGACAGAAAATGAGTTAACCCGGCAAGATTCTCTTGATGTATTGGAAGAAGTTAGGGAGGAAGCCCTACAAAGATCGGCAATATACCAGCAAGATTTGCGACGTTATCACAGTCGCCGGGTCAGGACTCGATCTTTTCAAGAGGGTGACTTAGTTTTGCGCTTGGTTCAATCTCAAGTTGGGATGCACAAATTATCACCCCCATGGGAAGGTCCTTTCATCATAAGCCGGAATTTACACAATGGGTCATACTATCTGGTGGATGCTAGAGAACATAGTGAAATCTCCAATACAACTGATCATAGTACCAAGTCATTGGAAGAAAGAAATCGACCATGGAACATTGCCCAGCTTCGTCCTTACTACACATAGTTTCAGTTCAAGTTTTATCAGATGTAATACACGATGTAAAGAGGCAGCAGGTTTCAGACGCGCTCTTTTCCTTACCAGGGTACCTAAGGGGACTGGAAGGTTTTTAATGAGGCGGCTTGCTGACCTAATATATGAATAAAGTGATGTTTGGCAGAAAAATTTCATCTTTTTCTTTTTCAGTTTTTACTTATATTGTTTAGTTATAATTCTGTTATTTTGTAACCCGGCATATCCAATTGGGTGATTTGTTGAGGTTTTTGAAAGTCCAGTATTTATCTTAGGTCTTGGGGGTTGTACACTTAAGAAAAAGGTGCAGTTACAAACTCAAGACCCGGCAAATAAACCATTTGGTCATGGGGGTTATCTTTGTGGTAAGCTACAATCTCATGACCCGGCCAACATATAGAGCCACCAATTTTTCTTGGTTATCTTACTATGAAGCTCGATGTGACTCGCAATATATGGCTTGATTGCATGCCTGTGAATTCAATCAATCATGAAGCCCACTGGGACTTGATTGACCCTGTTTTTAACAGAGATGTTGCAACAATGAAAATCCATGCGAAAGCCGGCTTATAGTTCAAAGAAACCAAAAGGGTCATCACAACCATAAACTTTGCAGAACAAGCGAAAGCTCAAGTTCATTACATATCAAGCAAAGTTTCAAAGTGCACAGGCGCACTATCAAAATATGAAGCTAAAGTATTAAGTTATTACAAACCACCAACAGGGCCGAATAAGATTGTTTTTTATGCAGAAAGACATCTGCAGCATACTTCAAGACTCGCATCTGGGGCCGGGTCACGGTCGAGGGTGGAAGCCAGGTCATCTTTTGCGCTCTTGGCCGGCTCATCTCTCCTCTGGCTTGGACCTCTGCTTGAGTCTTGGGGGCTTCCTTGGACGAGTCTGAAATGTCTTTCCTCCAAGTGATGATACATAGATTCAAACGTGCATTCATCATCATCTTCCACAGCAGCACGAGATGGGGGAGGTACAATTGGCGTAGATGAACTTGGAGCTGTGGTTGGTTGTTTTTTCTCTTTGTAACTTTGAAAGAGATCAACCCGCTTTGGCTCCTCGTCAATCACCTTCTCATCATCTTTGTCATAGCCATACTGGAAGGAGATAACTTCATTTTATTTGCAATTGGGTGGCAACATACCGGGTTTGCTTCATGAGGTTGGCATAAGATTTCTTGTCAAATTTGCTCCCGTTAGGTTGAACTCAGGAAAGCCCTTGACGAGAGGTGCCGGGTCAAAGCTGGGATGATAGGCCTTGGCAAGTGCGAGACCACGCATCACACCGGCTCTGCAAGCTGATCGTTTCCATAGCTCCAGCCATTGTGGCATGGTGGATAAGTGACCAACAACTTCACTGCTGGTGCTTGGTGGGTTAGCCCATTCCCGGGCGGCTTTGATAATTTCACAGCTTCCAAAATAAAGCTTCCTTGTCAGCACATATAAACTCTTCAGTTTGTCCACGGTCTGCTTACGGAGAGCCGGGTCTCGTTCACCTGGCAAAAGAAAATTGGGGCCTCATTAAGGAGGAAAGACGGGTTATCAAAAGTTCTTGGATAAAAGTGTGGTTCTTTACCTAGAAGGGTAGATACCATAGCCTGAATCATGGCTTTGAGGTTGGCTAGATCGGCAGTAGCGGACTTCAGTTGTTTTTGGGTGTTTTCTAGCTGCTCCTTCCAGTTTTCCTCATGTCTTCCATTTCCTTCTTGAGGTCAGAGTGTTCCTGAGTCAGTTCAGTATGGGATTTCTCTAAAGATTGAAGTTGTTCAGAGGCTGTTAGCGGGCTTCAGATTCTATCTTCAATTTTTCTTTGAGAAGAGCCATCTCTTGCTCTGTCTTGGCAACATAATCCTGAGATTGGAAGATTGCAGTACTATGAGATATGCAGATAATAAGTTCAAAGGTTAAACCCCAAGTTACTGATGAAGGATAACGTGGGACTTGGGGGCTACAGATATAGTTTTCAGTTTAATAGCCGATAATAGTTGTGAGTCCCGAGTTACTGAAGGGCAGATAACCCGGCACTTGGGGGCTACACAATTGAGTTTTATTGCTAAAAGATTTGAGTGGAGTCCCAGGCTGCTGCAGAGAGACAACCCGGCACTTGGGGGCTACCACGTTCGAAGTTCTATAAGTGATATATTCAAGATGATTCTAAGAGACAAAATTTTAGTCCCTAGTTGCTGTAAACAGCAACTTGGCACTTGGGGGCTACAGTGTTTGACATTTTTTATTTCAAGGATACCAAGTGTTGATATGGAAGTACAGTTTTAGTTCCAGATTGCTATGAATAGCTAACCCGGAACTTGGGGGCTACAGGTTTGAAGTTTTTATAGTAAAGCTTCAAGCTTATCAACAAAGTTGGACAATCAGAAGCTTGAGGGCTACAATATATATAAGTAAAGAAAGATTACCTCGTGGCGTTTGTTCATCATCTTCACCAGGTCACTCTCAAAGTTCTTGTGCTCAGAGAGTCGGGAAAAATATTCAGATAGAAGAGCTGGCAGTTCCATCCCTTCGAGAGCTGGTAAACTGGACTGTACAATGGGGTCCTTCCCGTGCATCTCTGGGATTGGTTTCACCTCTGGCTCGTGCACTTGGTCATTACAGTGGAGGGACCTGGGATGCTGGTGTGTTGTGACCCGGTAATTACAATGTCCGGGTCATCCACAATTTTCTGTGACTTGGCAGGAGAATCTATTATGTTGATTTCAGGTGTCATGGCAGCGGGCTTCCCTTTCTCGTTCCTCTCGAACCGGCTCTGTGTTGCGAGCCTTCTTTGGAGAGGGCCCATCACAGTTTGCTGTGGAGGAGGAGAAGGTGTAGCTTCCGGGTCATCAGAAAGGGCAGCTTGAGCCCTAAAAAAGAGTGATATAAGTTAGTTGCATGACAATCAAAGCAAGTATAAATGCTCAAATAGAAAGAAGAATTGTTACCCGGTGTTGATACTGATGTCATCCGGCATTTCACCGTTTGACCCACCTGAGGAAACTGATAAGGACCGGAGTCAGGAACCCGGTGTTTACCAGCCAAAGGATGGGAAGCAGTGGGAGCAACTTTTGGGTGGCCGGCTCGGCGAGGAGAAGCAATGTTGGGAATACCTGAGTACAGGGGTTCATCACTTGGCGAGGACCGGGTCCTGCGTTTCTTGCGGGTTTCCAGTTCTTCCTCTTGCTCTTTCTCCTGCGGTTGCTGGATGGTTTCAGTGTTGCTCGAAGTATATTGAGATAAGCGAGAATGAGGCACCTTTATCACAGCAGAGCGAGTCCGCTTTTTTGGGGGTTCAGTGGTAGAGGAGGTGGAACCCGAGTTTCCGGTTCCGGGTTTTCCGACGGACCTAAAGGGCAGGTGTCCGGGTTATCAATAGGAATGCCTTGGTGAGCCGAGTCATTGTCAATCAGATCGAGGAAAATCCCATTTAATGGGTCAAGCTCACCTTCCATCTCCTCTTCCTCAACTTCGTCTTCTTCATCAGCTCCGGGAGTGGGAGGTGGAGTGTCGATCTTCCACCAGTCACTATCAGCCTGGAAAAGAAAGAAACCCGGAATAAGAAATAGAAGTACAAGTGCAGAAGTAAATTCATAATGTCTGAAAGAAATGGTACAAAGGCGAGTTACCTCTGGAGCCGGGTTTGTAACACAAAAAGCTTGGAGACCATCTTCTTCGATCTCGGCTTTGGTTTCCCCAAGCTGGGTCTTGATGGTTTTGATCAGCGCTTTCTTGGGAAACTCCAGCCGAGTAACGAAGAGGGTCTGTAAGCTTCCCAGTGTACTTGTAGAAGAGGTTGTCACGAATACTAAGAGGCTGGATCCTCCAACCATCCAGGTTTTGATGAGGTCAGTGCCCTTTAACCCGTGAGCTACAAGCACGTTTATTTTATGGAGAAGTGGTTGCAGCTTAACTCGGTCTTCATCGGAGGCGAAGGAGTTTTGGTTGTCATTTAGAGCTAGCTGGTCAACAGAATAACCCGGCAAGCGAGGTCCTTTGGCGGTGATGTATCTTTGCAATAAAAGAAAGTTTTTTGCCAGTCCTTAGTATGGCTAAGGAGTTTCAGGCTGGGCATGGGACTCTCCCGGTGGCGTTGAATAGAAACGCCCCCACATTGCAACAACGGGCCATCAGTATGCTCACGTTGGGGTTTACAATAGAATAGCTCAAGGAACAGATTGAAATTTGGAGGGATTTGCAGATATGATTCACACAGAACAGTAAAGTTGCTCATGTTGAGAATGGAGTTGGGGCCTATATCTTGGGGCTTAAGGCCGTAGTATTTAAGTACCCTACGGAAGAAAAGTGAACCCGGGGGTCGGAATCCCGGGTTACGTGCTCAGTGAAGACAACCACCTCATCTTTGCCGGTTGAGGGTAGATTTCGTCAGAGGCGCCGCGCCATTCGATCACATTTTGCTGGGGGAGTACTTGAGCCGCTGCTAGCTCCTAGAGTTTGAGATCCGTGGCTTTAGATTTGCCCCAGTTGGCCTTAACCACCCTTGTTGGTCGCGGTTTCTTCCCCGCATCCGGTGCGGCGGCGCCGCCGTTGGCCTTTTTCTTTTTCCCCACAAGTTTTGGAGCAACCTTAGGAGCCATGGAGATCTAACAAAATAAAAGCAAGAACAACATAGATTGAGAAGGAGAAGATGTGAAACTGTAGCGGAGCGAGTTCTGAGTTGATTTGAAGCAAAAAGAGCAGCGGCCGTACCTTGGTTGCCGGGGTTGGAGTGGAGCGGTGGTGCGGCCGGCGAAGATCTCAGATCTAGGGTTCTTGTGCGACGGCACAAGGTTGAAGATGAAGTTGTGGTGAATGGGGGAAAGTGATTCTAGTTTACTGTGGTCATATATTTATAGCCCGTGATAAAAACTTAAGGGCACGATGGTAAAAGTAAAGAGATAAGGATCTTTGACTCACGGTCAATGACAAAAGGATAAGACAAAAAGAATATTCCCAGTTCTGGGATAAGATCGAGATTGATGGAAATTTTCACTAAGTGTTGAAGTCACTAATGTGACCCGGGAAAGAGAGGCCGGGTTACAAAAAAGAATAGTCAGGGATGTTATGATGAAACAGAGCAAGTTTAATTTAAAGCTTTGACTTTTCTTTGAGTATTTCTTATTTTTAGGAGGCTAACCCGCACAGTAAGGACAGCGGCTCACTCCGAGAGATGAAACATATCTAGAGGAGGAGCACGTAGACCTGACGCCCGAGTTATCATGGGGCTACTGTTGGGGGGATCATAACCCGGTAGGCCCATGAAGAGGGAAGCATGACCCGCCTAGCAGGAGGCCCGGCGAGATCAGCTAACCATCACCATGGGCCGGGTTACGCTAACAGGCTGGAGAGCTTGTTGGTAACCCGGCCTTTACAAGGAAGATTCCAGAAGACCCGGAGATGGTGCACGTCACGGAGTCTAGGACTTGGAGTACATGCAAGACTAGAGGAGATAGAATATGACTCCTAGTACGGGTGTAACCCGGTTTTACCTTGTAAGCGACCAGGATACCCGGCAGTCTTTATAAGCCGGTCCCTAGGTCATAGTTGAGGGACAAGTAACGAGCCATAAGCAACAAGCAAGAAAGAATCCCCAAGTAGAGAGAGAAATATCGAGACACCTTTGTAACCTAGACTTGTAACTCGGCGACTTGTGCTAGCCGGGTTACGAAATCCTCATATCAATAAGAGAGAAGCAGGAAGTAGGTCGTTATCTCCTATGGAGAGGCTGAACCTGGGTAAATCGTGTGTCACCGTGGAGCGAGACAATCTTCTGTACACATGTGCTGTAAAAACCCCACACCTAAGTTATCCCCTGGTAACATCTGCCGTGACAAAACCACGACATTGCAATTTATTGTGCTTAAGATAAGCACCACACTTAGCCACTCCCTGAGAATTCTTACATGCCAGCCAGAGCATCCTGGAACGAAACCTTGCAATTTGTCTTCCTATGACCGGTGAGCCCACAATTACTGCAAGTGGCCTGCCTTCTAGGGTTTTTGGGCAAATGACTACGCATCGGGCAGGTTGTAATTGTGTGCCCTTTTGTATGACAACCAGTGCAATACCTAGATCACTGAACCCCAGCTTCATATCTTGGCTTGTCACACGCATTAGTGGGGCGGCCTAACTTTCGCTTCCGATCTGGAGTCTTCACACCTTCATGTAATCGTCGGTGAACTGCAGGGTCTACAAAGACAGGATTCGTCTCCACTATTGTCATGCTTGATCCTGTCGCTTCAGCATTGGACTCCTTCTCATCAAAGCTCATACCATCCCTCTTAACGCTTACCTTTGCAAGCTTCGCCTCAGCATCTGCAAAGCATGCCATCAGAACATGGTAGCTCTGAACATTGGCATCACCCATCTTCACCAACTTAAGAGCTGATAAGTATAGAGTCGAATGACGAAAAGTCTGAGATCTAGCTGGGCCACTGTCCTTCTGATAGTGCGCAAGGTGTTCAGGCAAGATGTCTCTAGCATCTTTCGTCCACCGCTTCATGATATGGTGCTTAGGGATCTCCTGAACACCTAAGTTTATCATCACCTTCATTCATGATATGGTGCTTAGGGATCTCCTGAACACCTAAGTTTATCATCACCTTCATAACCATAGGAAAAATTAGTATTTGCAGGGATACATGCACATGACACAAGAACGCCCGGGTCTCAGCTTACCCGTAAAGCATGGCAACAAAGCAAACCCGTATGGTCAAAATGTCCACACTCGCAGTTGTACACATCTCCGTCGCCACTCATATTAACTTCAAATGAAACCTTCGACCAACGCTCCCTTCTCTAACTTTGGACATGTTTCGGAATATGTTTAGTTTTAGGCACCACCTCCTCCACGACATATGCACCGGATTCAAAGATGATTTTACGGAAGACCTCATACATTGCAGCAGTATACACCTTGCTAGCATGTAGCTCAATTGGCACCCCGACTTGTAGTACAGCCCCCGCCCGCACCATCTCAAAAAATAAAGGAAAATTAGTCTGTTGACAAAAGACCATCTTTTCATACAAAAAAGGATAAACCAATACTCATGATAAACTGACCAATTTAGTCCTCTTCTCCTCAAAACTCTCTTCAGATTCACGGTCAAACTGGAGCTTACAATATTGCCGAACAAACATGTTCATTGATGAGCCAGGTGGAACATAGCCTTTGAGCATATGGTTAGCGCTCTCACTCCGTTGAGTGCTTGTCTGCTTTGCACAGAACTTGCCACTGAAATAGGGCTTCGCCCACCGTTTTCTTACCTCATATATTTGAGTCAAGAATGGGTGATTTTGCAAGCCATATTTTTCTATCAGAAAACCCGAAGCACACTCAAACTCGTCTGTAGTTAGCATGCTGTTTATAATTTTGTGGAACTCATCCCTAAAACCATTATTTTTGGAATATATCGGGCCGAGACGTTCCTTTGCCTTCTTAAGGACATGCTATTTGCACCAGCGATGTGTGGTGTCTGGCAGGACATCTTCAATTGCTACCTCCATTGCACGACAATTGTCGAGGGTCGGCCTCGGCAAATCCCATGGTAAGGCACCTAGGGTTGTTTCGGGAGAGAGATTTGGTGGAGCTAGTACTTCCTACGGCTGACAAGAAAGGTTTACCCAGGTTTAGGACCCTCGTGTGGAGGTAACACCCCTACGTCATGTTTGTCTGTTTATTGATGGATGCGAACAATGGAGTTACAAGGTTCCCGGTGAGATGTCAATCTCGCTAGGGTTTGATGGCTCAGGTATTTCGTGTCCTTGATCGGCGACCCTCCCAGCCTTTATATGGGAGGCTGGGTCTCGGGAAATCATAACCGACTAGGATTACATGTATGGAAAGTCTAAACCGACCTATGCTACGCTTGACTTGGAAAGCAATCCTTCCTTCGTGGGCTCTCGAGATAGACGTCGGTCTTGATCCCTTGGTGGGCCTTTACTCGAGTCCTTGCCCTATACGTGCACCAGGTATCTTCATAGTGGGGTATCCGGAGGGTAGGCCCACATCAGTAGCCCCCGAGTGCCTGGTTGACTCGAAGATTCAGGCAGGGACTCCTCTGCCAGTGCATGTCTTAAATCAACCACCAATACTCATAGTCAGTCGATATCTTTTCGAGTGGTTATAACACTTTTAGGAGTCGGTAATAAGTCGACTAGCGTTTCACCAGCAGTTTTGTCATTTGTGATAGTTATGTTAGGGATAATGGCATAGTAGGCCTGGTACACTCGACGGATCGGGACCAGTTAACTGCTCTTGGGCAAAACCTTACTAGCCTACGTCAGACTCGAGTCCCCAGACTCGAATCCGGAACAAACTGGTCAGGTTTAACTCAGGTCGTGGAGGTCTTATAGAATCAACCTGCAGTATAGTTTTGCGGGTACCTAACGCGTCCGCTAGGATTTTCTTCATGTCGTCAGACATGGTAAATTACAGGATCAGCGTAGTAAGTACGAGTCCCGGCCCACTCGACGGATCGGAGGGTCTTACCTATGCACTACGCGTACAGCTTCCAAGGATCGAAGTTACATCTTGGGAAAATTTTGAGTGACTTTCTTTATGCTATCAGCTAAGCAGCTGGATCAATAGAATTTCGAGTGCGCAATACACGCTTTACTTATGTCAACATTTTATCGGGTGCGCGACAGCGCTCCCGATGGGAGTAGCCCCCGAGATTGTGCTAAATTGCTTGCAGTTGAGGATAATCTTAAATCTTTTGCACTTTATGCGATAGTCGACGAAATTTACGGCCCGCTCCCGATGGGAGTGAATGCGCTTTTGTTCTTTGGATCAGTCGAATGTTTTGTGGCTTGTTTTCAACGCCTCTTCAAATGACGTCAGGGATGACGTTTTATGACGACTGTGCCACCTGACCGGCGATGACACGCTTCTGCGCTCTTTGATGGGACATGACCTGTGGGCCCCACACTCTGCAGTGTTTGACCAATGACGGTGCTGCTCAGACTGAAATTGACCGCTCTGGTGTAGTTTTCATGGCGTGCGTGATGATGGCCTCCTTGTTTCCCGTGCGTAGTGGGCAGAGTGGCCGGCGACGGTTGCTCTGTGATGCTGCCACGTGTACGGCCAGATTTGCAATGCTTTGCACGATCTGCCTTTAACGGACAGGATTGGATGTGCATTTGCTGATAAATAAGGGAACGGCAGGGTTAATTTATTTACTTGCTATTTCTCCCCGCCGCCGCTTCCTTTCTTCGTCCCCTTCCTCGTGCTCCTGCCATTGCTCCGCTTCCAGTTTGCTCTTGTGCTCGCACGCTTTTAGGCGCCATGGCCAAGGGGGACAAGAGAAAGAAAGCCGCCGCCGGTGCCGCTGCCGTGGCGGAAGGTGCGCCCAACACGAGCACCGCGGCGCCGCTGGTGAAAAAGGCCGGTGACTGGACGAGGTCCAACATCACCATGTCGAGACTCGACGGATACCGGCGGGACGGCTTGCTCCCGCCCGCTGATGTGCTGCCAACGCGCGTCCCGGCGACGAGGTTAGTCCTCAACATCGGAAGAACGAGCACGTCTGCTTCCATGGCTTCGTGGTTAGGGGCTTCTCTTTCCCTATCCACGATTTTCTGCGCGCCCTGATGTTTGCCTACAAGGTGCAACTGCACGATCTCTCCCCCAACTACCTTATGCACGTCGCCGTTTTCGTCGTGCTATGAGAGTGCTTCTTGGGCGTGCACCCACATTAGGGTCTTTGGAAGAAGATCTTCAATGTGAAGAGGAATGCCGGCTCCACCGGAGTTTATGCTGTTGGCGGTTTCGACATCCAGGCTCGCAAGGAGGTTGAGTACTTCGACATCCAGTAAGTCGAGTCCGCGCAGAACTGGCGCAAGAAGTGGTTCTACTTCACCACCCAGCAAGAAGGACTGCCGGATTTTGATGCCCATGCACCTCTGGTGAAGACCCGAGCTTGGCTACACCAGACTTCTGCTGCTGAGGAAGCTGAGGCGAAGCCTCTGATGAAGATGATTGAGGAGCTGATGAAAACCAAGGGCCGCGTGGTGAGCGCTTACACTGATCTCCACCTTCATCAAGAGGGGCGTGCAACCGCTACGGGTGCGAGCGCACCCTATGTGGGAGTTTCAAGGAGCACTCGACCCGACGCGCTTGGCGGGTCAAGAGCCTTTACCATCTTCAGGGGCTGTGGAGACACGGGTGCGAGGGATCACAAAGCTGACGAAGAACGACCCGTGCCCTCTCGACTGCCCAGTTGCTGCATACGACAGCGAGCACCCGCTGCCCGAGGTATGTACTACCTTATGCTTGTTGCCTTGCGAGTTTTCGCGATTTTGTAGCTTGTAATTGACTGGCTTGTTATATGTAGGGTCATCCTTCCTTCGTCTGCCTGCCTCCCCTTCCTGAAGGTGAAGAAACTTCGGAGGTGGAGATTTTGTCGGCTGAGCCTGACACGGAGGAAGTTTCCCTTGCTTCTGCTCATACCCCCCTGACGAAACAGCGGAGTCCGAGTCAGAGGAGGATGAGGAAGAAGTGCGAGGGCGCAAGAAGCGTCGACTGAGGAAGGCCACGTCGACTGCCGCCAGCACTCGTACTGAACAGCAGTCCACCGAGCTTGCTGACTCAGGCTCGTCGTCTCCCGGTGTGAATGAGCCTGTGGCGGTGACTCCGCTACGGTCGGTTCTCCCCGAAGATGCTCCTGGGTTCAACACACTCATGGACTTTGAGAATCTTGGGGCGACGACAACGACAGGTAAACACATTTGTAGTTTTGATGTGCCTCTCTCTGTTTTTGCACTTCCTTTGTTTTTCCATTTTGATGTGTTGTGAATTTCGTTGTGTAGCCCGTGATGGAGGAGCCTCCGACAGCCGAAATCCCTTCGACTGTACCCGAGGTGACTCCATCATCGACTGGCGAGGCAGCCCGGGCAGAGACGCATTCGGTTGCTGCTGCACGCGCGCCACCGAACCCTCCAGAGTACCGCCTGCTGCCTCGGGTGCCGCTCCCTCTGCGCCTCAGGATCACGTAAGTTTGCATCGTCATCCTTTGTTTTATCGGGTGCACGACAGCGCTCCCGATGGGAGTAGCCCCCGAGGCTATGGGTAACTAGAATAGTTGGGCATAGACTTGATTTGCATTTGACACCTCCTCTGTCTTTTTGCTTTTCTTTTTGGCAGCCTACTTACCGCCTGTTGGTGGAAGCGGCTACCTCGTTCGTGCAGATAGAGCAGGAGCGAGACCAGCTTCGAACTAGGCGAGCAGGCGGAGAGTATGAACTTTTGTTTTGTACTTTTTGTTTAGCATATAACTTGTTACTCGAAATGAATGCTTTGCCTTGTCATGTAGAGGAGCAGAAGGCCGCGTCCATCGCGTGGGAGAGCTCGAAAAGGAGCTTAACCTTCAGCGAGCAGAGCTGAAGCGAGTGAAGGATGCCGAGAGTATGCAAGTGCATCGGCTTCATGCTTTGGCCGATGTTGTTGAAGGTAACCTTTGCTCTTTTTGGATAAAAGTAGAGGGTGACAACCTCTACATTTTGCTGATACTGCTTCTCAGGTGTTCTTGGCTTGGATTTGCTGGTGAGGGAAGGAAGACTCACTCGAGCACGTTGTTGGCGCTTTCGACTTGCTGTGCGCTCGGGCGAAGGATTCTCTCGACAAATCCAAGGCTGCCTTTGCTGCCTTGCACAAAAGCATCTTCCCGCGAGGCACCCCTCCTGCTTCAATCGAAGAATTTGCCAAGCTCTTTGGCCCCGGCTCGTCAACTCTGGAGGACTTCGCCCGCACACAAACGGTATGTGGCTCGGAGTCTGTCTTCATGCTGATGCTGATGCAAGGAGTAGATTGCGACTACTCGAAGGTTGTGGCGGGCTTTCCAAAGAAGTCTGAGATGCCGACGGTTCCGCTGAGTGCCATTAGGGAGCAAGCAGCGCAACTAGCCAGGGACTCGGTGGCCATGATGGAGAAGCGCGCTGCCGAAGCTGCCGAGCACGCAGCTCGTGCTCTTAGGTCTAGGTCTGAGTCGACCTCTTAGGTAGTGAGGTCGACCCCTTTTGCACCTTTTGCGTTGTAATGAATCCTAATGCCGTATTTGGATGTTTGCAAATATTTACCCTTTACTTTTGCATGCTCTGAGCTGTGAGTGCTTCTTTGAATCGACCAGCCCCCGAGTCTGTTTAAATGGGGTTGGTGTCTTGCTATGGCGATCTTATGCCTGTGTTACTTTCTGTAGTCTGGAGCACCTGGTGGATCAGCCGGTCCTTCAACTGGGAGCACTGCTTCTCGAACGAACAGGCGAAGCCCTAACGACCAGAAGATCATCGACTTCCTTCAACTAAAGCTTTCCAAGATGGAGCAAGAGCTGAAGGATACGAAGGGTGCGCTGGCGGATCTTCAGTCGAGGCCCTCACCGCTACTGAGCGAGAGACCTTTTTACTTGCAGAGTTGGAGAGTGTGAACCATCAGCTGGAATGTAAGTTTACCCGAAGTGATCCACAGGCTTGCTGTGCTTTGCTTGTTCTGACAATTTTGCCTGCATCTGTGTAGGTGTTTGTTTTGATGAGCCAGCGGAGGAAGTACGGTTGCGCGATCGACTGGATGGTTATGCTGCTAGCCCGCAGTATTCCACCCACCCCTTCTGGTCAGATAGGGTGAGAGGTCTCGTGCTAGCCAAGCTCCTGGATCGTTCCTGGCACGCGGCTATTTTGCTAGGGACTTGCAGGTCAGCCCTGGCTCGAGTGCAACGTTCTTTGTTCCCATTGAACGAGCAACCCCAGAGCCTGCAGAGCTGTTGAAGAGGTTTCGCGTGGGCAAGGCTATCAAGAAATTTGTGCGAGAGCAACTTATTGGCGGGGCCAATATTGCACTCGGATTTGTTCGGTCCCATCGCCCACACCTGGACTTGAAGAAAATTGCGCTAGGCCCACCACCAGTGCCTGGCGGCGGACCCGTGCCTATGCAGGAACACTACGACGCGACCCGGGCGGACGCGCTCGTTATGATCCATCGAGTTTTGAAAGAAGAAGAAAACTGGGTGGAGCCGAAGGAGGAAACAGATGAGTAGGTCAGAGCATGGCGTTTGTATAAAGTTGAGTTGTGGTGTATTGCCATCTGCAGCATGTGTATGTTTGTACAATTTTCTTTGTTCGCACGGGGGCGAGCCCCCGAGCGTTCAAATGCTCTGAAATTTTTGACATAGCGCAGCCCCGAGTTTTCGAGTGCGGCCAAGTTTTTGTTTGATTTAACTTGTACGGCGCAGCCCCGAGTGTTCGAGTGCGGCCAAGTTTTTGTTTATGATTTAACTTGTACGGCACAGCCCCCGAGTGTTCGAGTGTGGCTAAAGAGATTGTCTTTGCATTATGAAAAAATAAAGAAAGAATGAGAGGAACATCAGTTTGTATTCCACTTTTTTGTAAGTTAAGCTGCAGGCCGCCTCATTAAAAACCTTCCAGCCCCCTTAGGTACCCTGGTAAGGAAAAGAGCGCGTCTAAACCTGCAGCTATCGACATATCGCCTATTACATTTGGTGACTGAGCAGTCTAAGCATAGAAACGGCGCAGGTGTGCAACGTTCCAGGGATTGTGGGAGAGCTCTCCCGTCTTCGCGTGCTTCAGTCGATATGCCCCGCCATCAATGACCTCGGTGATGATGAAGGGTCCCTCCCAGGGGGAGGCGAGCTTGTGCACCTTCTTCTGCTTCAGTCGAAGGACCAGTCTCCCACCATAAAGGATCTGGTGCGCAGTCGACGGCTATGGTAGTTGCGGAGGTTCTGTTGATAGACAGCTGTTCGAGCGAGCGCGATGTCGCGTGCTTCATCCAGCATGTCGACGTCGTCTGCGAGTGCCTCTCTGCTTCGTCTTCTTCATAGGCAGTGACCCTGGGTGCGTCGAACTGGATGTCGAACGGAAGGACTGCTTCTGCACCGTACACCATGAAGAACGGTGTGTATTGAGTCGACCTATTAGGAGTAGTACGCAGGCTCCAGAGGACGGATGGCAATTCTTCGACCCACGCTCCTGCTGCTCTCTTGAGTGGGACCAAGAGTCGTTTCTTGAGTCCGCTGCATACGAGCCCGTTTGCCTTCTCGACCTGACCGTTGGACTGCGGGTGCGCAACCGACGCATAGTTGAGCTTGATGCCCTGGTCTTTGCAGTAGTCGCGGAACTCCTCCGCTGTGAAGTTTGTCCCGTTGTCGGTGATGATGCTATGAGGGACCCCGAAGCGGTAGATGATCGACCTGATGAAATTGACTGCCGTTGCGGCAGTCGAGCTTGTGATGGGTACTGCCTCAATCCACTTGGTGAATTTGTCGACCGCTACCAAGAGGTGAGTGTGTCCTCCCTTAGAGGATTTCTTGAGTGGCCCCACCATGTCGAGTCCCCATTGAGCAAAGGGCCAAGCTAGGGGAATCGTCTTCAGTTCAGATGCAGGTGCGTGCGGCTTTGTTGCGAATTTTTGGCAGCCGATGCACTTTTTCACTATGTCCTCTGCGTCTCTTAGGGCCGTAGGCCAATAGAACCCTGCTCGAAAAGCTTTGGCAACGAGGGCTCGGCTGCTTGCATGGTGTCCACATGTTCCTGCATGGATGTCCCGAAGTATAGCCTCGCCATCTTCGGGTGCTATGCACCTCTGGAGGATCCCCGATATGCTGCGCTTGTATAACTCGCCATTGATTATGGTGTATGCCTTGGCGCGTCGCGTGACTCGACGTGCTTCTGCCACGTCCTCTGGGAGCTCGCCGTGCTTTAAGTAGGCTAGGAAGCGATGTGTCCATGTTGGTTCGATGAGGAGAACTTCGACTGGCGGATCCTCTGTGCTGGGTGCGAGGTTTTTTGCTTCGTCTGGAGCGTCGGAGTTGAGGGCATAGCCTTTTGTTTGGTTTTGATGGACCGGTGCTCGATTTTCTCCAGGAAGACACCAGCTGGCACCTGTGCTTTTGTGAGCCAAGGTTGGCGAGTGCGTCTGCTTCTTCATTGCTTTCGCGCCCGATGTGGCGCAGCTCGCACCCGTCGAAGTTTCCTTCCATGGTGTTATACAGCTCGCGATATGCAATCATGTTGTCCGCTGTAGCGTCGCAAGTCTTCATAGTTTGCTGCACCACCAAGTTCGAGTCGCCGTAGATCATGAGCCGATTGCAGCCACATGCTTTTGCCATCCGCATGCCGTGCAGCAAAGCTTCGTATTCTGCCTCATTGTTGGAGGGTTTGGGGAAGTCCATCTGCAGGACGTACTTGAGTTTGTCACCTTTAGGCGAGATGAGGATGACTCCTGCACCTGCACCCTCGTTCTTCTTCGAGCCGTCGAAGTACATGGTCCATGAGTTGGATGTGTCTGGGACACCGGGCAGTTGAGCCTCGGTCCACTCTGTTGTGAAGTCAGGTAGGACTTGTGCTTTGATTGCTTTTGGGTGTTCATACCTGATGTCTCGAGGTCCCAGCTCGATGACCCACTTGGCGACTCTTCCTGTTGCATCCGGGTTAGTGAGAATGTCACTTAGCCCGGCTGCGCTTACCACAGTTATTGGGTGTTCTGCGAAATAGTGGGCGACTTTGCGTGAAGACATGAACACGGCGTAAGCCAGTTTTTGATAGTGCGGGTACCGCTGTTTTGATGTAGAGAGCACCTCGCTGAGGTAGTATACTGGTCTTTGCACGAGGTGGGCGCGCCCTTCTTCCATGCGCTCGACGACGAGAACGGTGCTGACGACCCGATTGGTGGCGGCGACGTATAAGTACAGCGGCTCGCGCTCATGTGGTGCCACCAAGATCGGGGGGTTCGTTAGCACGTTTGAGGTCATCAAAGGCTGCTGCGCTTCTGGCGTCCACTCGAAGGTGTCTGATTTCTTCATCAGTTTATAGAACGGGAGCGCCTTTTCTCCGAGTTTGCTAATAAAGCGCTGAGTGCCGCGACTCGACCCGCCAGTCGTTGGATCTCTCGAAGTTTTGTCGGAGGCTGCATGGTCAAGATTGCTTGTATTTTCTCCGGGTCTGCCTCTATGCCTCGAGCTGAGACAAGGTATCCCAAGAGTTGTCCGGCTGGCACGCCGAAGACACACTTCTTAGGGTTGAGCTTGATCTTGTATTTGTTGAGGTTGGCGAATGTTTCGCAGGTCGTCGAGGAGTGTGTCTCCTTTTTTGTTTTGATGACGATGTCGTCTATGTAGACTTGGACGTTGCGTCCGATTTGCTTTTTAAGGCAATTTTGCATCATACGCTGGTACGTAGCACCCGCGTTCTTGAGCCCGAAGGGCATAGTTGTGTAGCAGTAGACACCGTAAGGTGTGATGAAGGCAGTCTTGTCTTCGTCTTCTTTCTCATCCTTATTTGGTTGTAGCCTGAGTAGGCATCCAAAAAGGATAAGCGCTCGCAACCCGCCGTTGAGTCGACAATCTGGTCGATTCGCGGCAAGGGGAAGTGGTCCTTGGGGCAGCATTTGTTGATTGCCGTGAAGTCGACGCACATCCGAAGGATCTTCGAGTTCTTCTTTGGAACCAGTACGGGATTTGCCACCCATTCTGATTTTTTGATTTCTCGTATGAATTTTGCTTCCAGTAGTCTGTCGACCTCTTCTCCGATAGCGTCGCGTTTCGGCTCGGAGAAACGGCGCATTGTTTGCTTAACAGGTTTTGCATCTGGAAAGAGTTGAAGAGAGTGCTCGGCGAATTCCCTGGGAATACCTGGCATGTCAGCTGGACACCAGGCGAAGATCTCCAGTTCTCACGGAGGAATTCGACGAGCGCGCCTTCCTATGCGTGAGTTAGGCTTGATGACACGTTGACCGTTTTAGACGGGTCAGTTGGGTGCACTGGGTGCGACCTTGTGTCGTTTGTGGCACTGAAAGCGGCGTCGGGTGCCTGTTTCTTGGCTTCAGGGAACAGGGTGCGATCATTGTTGATGGAGAGTTCCTGCAGTTGCTCGCTCATCCCGAACATCTCTGAGATTTTGCTGAAGTCTCGGTCACAGCTGTCGGAGCGCTGGAAGTTGCCTTTCACCGTGATGACTCCCCTGGGACCTGGCATCTTCATCATGAGGTAGGCGTAGTGCGGGACCGCCATGAACCGAGCAAATGTCGGGCGCCTACTGCGACTTCCAGTCCAAGACCTCGAAATCGATCTTCTCCGTGCGAAAGTTGCTTGGCTCGCCGAAGATTACTGGAAGTTGCACTGTGCCGAGAGGTAAAACTGCTTTGCCTGGGACGATCCCGTGGAAGGTGGTGTCTGACTCGGGCAAGTTTTCGACTGAGCGATTCATTTTGCGTAGCGTATCGGCGAATATGATGTTGATTCCGCTTCCGCCATCCATGAAGACCTTGGTCATAGCGTAGCCGATTTGAGCTTCGAGTACAAGGGCGGCGTGCCCCGAACGGACCACCGCTGGAGGATGATCTGCACGGGAAAACGTGATGCTGGTTTCTGACCCTTTGATATATTCGGGTACGGCCGGGGGTGCCATGACGGCCATGTTTACTTGGCACGTGATCAGCTTTTGCTCTCTGTTGGACGGACGTCCCTTCTGTATCATGTGCATCTGCCGTGAGGCTGGGGGTAGCGATCTTCTGGGCTCGCGAGAGCTCTAAGCGTGCTTGGTGATGTATCGCACCCGCCATGGTTGGACCTGCTGGTGGAGCTTGCTGGGGAGCCGGAGGCGGTAGTGGTTGCGATTGAGCTCCTCCGTTTGCGGCTATCCCCTTACTCAGTTGCAAGCGTTTATGTACGCGTTTGTCATCCTTGTGAATTTTCTGCAGTCTTTGACGAGGTGGCTGGAGTGGAGTTTGCCATCTTGGCCTTTGAACATGTGGAATCTGCACTCCTCCTCCAAATCTTGGTCACCCGAACCTTCGGGTGAGTCATCGCGGCGCTTGCGCCACTCCTGTTTGCGATATCCTTCTCTGCGCTGTCCAAAGTCGCGGCGATCATCCTGGCGGCCTCTGCCGCGATCGTCCTGACGACCTGAGCTGCGGCTGCCCCTGTTGCGATCGCGGGTGTCAGCATAGCCAGCTGCCACAAGATCGACTCCGTCTTGGTCGTCGTAGTGATGAGATTTGCGTTTGCGCCTTCTGTCGTGGCCTTCTCTTCGGCTCCAACTACCGTGGTCGCCGTTGCCACGTGGTGACTCGTGGTGTTCTCGCACTAGGTCTTCTCCGTCTGCCCATTCATTGGCTATCTTCATGAGCTGCGCGATGGATTTTGGTTTCTCACGTCCTAATGCTTCCCGTAGGTCGCGCCTGGCGACTCCGCGAGTGAATGCGTCGATTGCTCTGTCCTCCGATACTACACCCACGGAGTTTCGCATGGTTGTCCATCGTCTGATGTAATCTCGTAGCGACTCATCTGATCGCTATTTGCAGGCTTGGAGCTCTGTGAACGTCTCCGGGCGGTCACATGTTGCGAGGAAATTTTTGATGAAGTCCTCTTGGAATTTCTCCCAGGAGTCGTACGAGCCTTCGGGCTTTTCAGCCAGTCTCGCGCAGTCCCTGATAGCATGAGCTGGATGTACTGCATTGCCGTTGTCACGGAGCCTCACTGGCAGGAGACTGCCGTTTTGTAATCCTCCAGCCAGTACGATGGCTCCTGGTTGCCGTCGAACTTGGGCGTTTCAGATGTCAGCCTGAATCTTTTGGGCATCTTGGACTCGCGGATTCGTCGGGTGAAGCAAAGTGACCCGACGGGCTCCCACTCCTTGTCGGAGTATGAGTCATGCTTGGGGATCGCGTGGATCGCCTGCTCCTGCTTTTGCTGGCTTGACGTTGTGTGTTGTGAAGGTCACCGCTTGAATCGTACTGTCGAGTGCTGTGCCGATCGTGCCCTGACCGGTCTCGGTCTTCGCGGAGGGTCACCAAGCGCTCACGGGATCTGCTTCCTTCAGGGCGATCGTCGACTGCGAGAAGGGCTCCACCCACCTGGTTGAGCGATCTGATTTGTTGTCGGTGTAGTGCCGCGTTAGGATCGCCCTCCGGCGGTTGTGTTGCCTTCAAGTACGCGGCTAGCGATGTGAGAGCTCCCTGAGCTGTTTTGGGGATGGGGATCCCGTTTTCGTCATGCGTCATGAACGATACGTCCAGGTTCTTGGTCAGTGTTGCTCTGTCAACTTCTGTCAAGCGTGTCAGCCTAGACCGCGAGGGGCCTGTTGAATGGGCGTTTGACAACGCAGCTCGACGTGCACTCGACGCACTAGCCGCCTTCTTGCGCTCGTCGAGAGATGCTCTCAGGCTTTTCAGCCTCAGTGTTTCCTGCCAGAGGATGTACTTGTGCGCCGCGAGTTCTTCGGGTGTTGAGTTATCTGGCATCATTGTACAGTCGTGGATAGCTTTGATTGCCTTGATCGCTTGCTCCTTTGTGATGTCGATCGTGCTGCCGTCTGGCATGGTGACCGTCATCGGATAGTTTCTCGTGTCGGGACGAGTTTCGCCACTCGCCGAAGTTTCGGGTGCTCTGCCATCATTGCTTGACGTGAGCACCATGCAGACCTGAAACGGATCGTCGCTCGAAATTTTGCTTTTTTTGCCGCCGTCGTTGTCGCTGATGAAGGTGGCGGCGGGGTTGAAGTAACACTCGATCATGGAGTGATCACCGTTGTTGTGGGTGCGGGCGGACTCGACGTCCATCTCGACCTCGTCTGAGGAGTCGAGGCGCGTGGACATTGCGCCTGGAGTTTTTGCCAACATAGATTCATCACCCGCGCGGAAGGCGAGCGTGAGGCGCTCAGTTGTTAGAGACGCGGGTGTTGACGAAAGTGCAGACGACGATCTTGCGGGTGGCGATGTCGCCATTGGAGCAGATCCGGTTGATGGAGATGCGGGTATCATAGATCGGGGCGATCCCGACGAGCAAAACATCCCAGATTGGTTAGCATTAAGATCTGAAGAACTGAGATTCATGTTGTCACCTGATTGCGGTTTCGAGTCCACCGGTTGCAGAACCGGCGAGTTCGGGTTGAAGTCGAAGGAGCCGAAGCGGATCGCTCCCGTGATGGTCACCGGCGGGCTGCCGGTTGCAGATGCAGATGAAGCCGGAGAAACCGTGGATCCAGCACCACTCGTTCCCACAGACGGCGCCAATTGTCGAGGGTCGGCCTCGGCAAATCCCATGGTAAGGCACCTAGGGTTGTTTCGGGACAGAGATTTGGTGGAGCTAGTAGTTCCTACGGCTGACAAGCAAGGTTTACCCAGGTTCAGGGTCCTCGTGTGGAGGTAACACCCCTACGTCCTGCTTGTCTGTTTATTGATGGATCCGAACAATGGAGTTACAAGGTTCCCGGCGAGATGTCAATCTCGCTAGGGTTTGATGGCTCAGGTATTTCGTGTCCTTGATCGGTGACCCTTCCAGCCTTTATATGGGAGGTTGGGTCTCGAGAAATCATAACCGACTAGGATTACATGTATGAAAAGTCTAAACCGACCTATGCTACGCTTGACTTGGAGAGCAATCCTTCCTTCGTGGGCTCTCGAGATAGACGTTGGTCTTGATCCCTTGGTGGGCCTTTACTCGACTCCTTGCCCTGTACGTGCACCAGGTATCTTCATAGTGGGGTATCCGGAGGGTAGGCCCACATCAACATTGATCTGCAAAGAAACAAGCAGGTTAGGAGAGTGTATTTTCTGCCATTTCTGACATGGTGCTATAAAATCAATACTAGTTCTAGTTCTATCAACATCCGTCGCATCAGTACCACAAACAACAAAAATGAATTTTATCCTGTACCTGTAAGGATTGTCATGGGAGGCTTCCCACCCATTAGGGATACAAACTCAGTGAAGACCCATTTGAAGCTCTCAATTGTGTCATTGCGGAGCAACACACCACCAAGTACTATGCTTTGGAAGTGGTTGTTTACCCCGACAAACAGTCCGAAAGGCATGTCATAGAGATTTGTCCGGTATGTTGTATCAAAGGTTATAACATCTCCGAAGTGCTTGTACTGCATCTTTTTCCTACCATCAAACCACATCAATGCCTTCACACGACTATCACCATCGACGCAAACATTATCAACAAATTATGGATCATGTGCCCTCATTTCCCGAAAAACTTCCATGGTCTTGAGAACATCATCGTCAGAATGTTCATGGTTAATCTTAGCACAAAGAGTGCGTAGAGATCTCTTGTTGAAGGGAACCTTACCAAGCAATCCGAAGAAACTGCCTATAACACAGTACACCTTGCTCAGGTTTACATTGTTCTCCCTCAAGTGTCGGATCAGATCTTTCGTGTACTTATCAATATTCCTATGTGAAGGCCAATTCCTCTTCTCTGCACAAGTCTCAGACAAAAGATGGTTGTGTTGGCTGTTGTGGTCACTGATGTACCATCCATGATCATCTGTTCTACGAAGCTCAATACGAGCAGGGCACTCACAACAAACTGAAGTGTTGTTACTTCTCTGAGGTTTACCCTGAAAATGAATTAACATGCATTAAACCGTGTTAAGCCAGATACCAAAACACCTACTATTAACCATTAAAAATGGTAGATCCATCATCACAATTGCAACACTCACCCCACAGCCGCAAATTTTTCCAGCTGTGCCCATACCGAATACCAAATCCAATTTCCCAAGAATATAGGTTGTAGAAGTCATACGCCTCGGATAATGAGGCAAATTTAGTTCCCAAGGCTGGATCGATCACAAAGTCTGTAGTCCTCTTCGCAAATCCCTTCATTGCACTCTCCAATGCGCTAATCCTGCCAGCATCCGGCTCTCTACCTTCTGGAATTTGACCACGATGCACCCTAACAAAAGTAGAGAACATGCATGTGTTTCAAAATACAACATGTATACTAAAAAAAATCTGTTTTTTGTAAGTTTTAGCAAGATCATATTATTACATTTTTTGACTATCAAGTAGCTTCACTGAAGTACACACAGCAAAATACATTGCATAGATTCTTTCATATTTATTTTCACTAAAGGAAGCACAACAAGAAGCTGTACACAGGTCATGCTGATGGTTACTGAACAAAAGTTGAGGATAAATATCCACTTGCAAGCATTCTGTATTTCGGATTCATTAAAAAAATTACAAGTATACTACCAAATTGCTGGCCATTTATTGGTTTCAATGCATTCAATAGCCCAGAAAGAAAAGAAAAATATCACGAAGGAAATATTCTTCCCCTTGATAATCAAGAGGTTCTAGAGAACTGAAACTAATCTCGGCTGCTACCTTGCAAGTGCAATCTCAAAATATTACTAGATCTAATTTGATATGGAGGAGCTCAACGGGATATGCAGGAAAACACGTACCTACGCCACCATCCCGGAACGGTTATCGCCGATTCCGTCTCGCTCACTCGGCCACCACCTTCGGAGCCGGCGCCGCATGAACTTGGAGTTAGGCTTAGCTGCCACCCCGGGGCTGCTTCGTCCGATTCTGCCGCGCCAGCCCGGCCCTGATTCTCGGAGTCGCCACCGCCTGAGCTCGCGGAGAGCCTTCGTTGGCACCCCGAATCATCTCCGACTGATTTCGCATCGCTGCCGTTGCCACCTCCCTCGGAGCTGCCCCCGCCGCCGCATGAGGTCGCAGAGAGGCCAGGACCTGAAGCGCTGCTCCATTCTGCACCTCCACCAACGAAGCAAACCCTGGATGCATCCACCGCCCCACTGCTTGCAGCCCATGGTGAAACTGGGCTGGGCCTGCTTACCGCACAACTTCAGCTGAAGAAACAAAACTGAAAACGCTAAGAGTGAGCTGATGTCTGAACTGAAACCATGGTCGCCGGTGGCCGTTTCCGCCATTGCCTCACCGTCCAGAAATCGCTCGCGCAGGAACGGCAAGGGGAATGGAGAGAAGGAAACAGTACACCTCCGCTCTAGGTACAGATTATTTCAAAAGCCATCGTATGGGCCAACTACAAATTAAATGCTGGCACATATGGATTCAAAATCATTTGAATTTGTCATAACTACTCCAAATAAATGCTCTGACTCTCATAGGCCTCCTAGGATACGATCAGACCGTATAGTAGGTTTCCCCCCGCTTGTATTGCAGTTCAAAATTTTCAAACAGGTTGGTGGCACAGATCTCAACACTAAACTGGACGTACAGGATACAAGTTGCAGCCGCAATCAGTTGCGGGAAATCCACTCTCGCAAAGGGAATGGAAGTTTCTAGTCGATCGGAATCAGGTCAGGCAGGTTTCCCTTCTTCTTGCGGTGGTGGGCTGGGCTGGGCTGGGCTCTCTCTACAGGCCCACACCAACGGCCTTCTTCTCCAAACAGACAAGCAACACAAGCTCTAGTGCTTCAGCCTCTCACATCCAGAAACATGTAGAGGCAACTTCTCAACAAAAAAAAAACATGTAGAGGCACCTCCACAAACATGTAGCGGCAATAAATTGACAACACCTTCTCCATTAATTTTCAAAATCAAACCTAGTACAGAAATATCTGAAAGAAATTATTTATACTGTAATTACACTTGAAGCTTTCAGGTCACCATGTGCTGGTAGGTATTCTTGATTGATTTGCCAGACGACGTAGTGGATTTCCCTCCTAAGTAATGATTGACAAGGCAAATTATTGCTCCAAGGCCTGGCCTGGAACAACTTCATGTAGTTACTTGCCACATACTGTAGCATCGAGTCCATCAACACAATGACATCACAAGGTCATGTTCTTGACAAGGTATAGTTCAACCAGTCTACCTTAATCCAAACAAGGAAAAATTAAACTCTAGATAACAAAGGGTGAACTTTACCAGACTTCGTAATCTGCAACATATGAGCACACAGATTTCTGAATAGTACTCAACATGATAGAACTATTGATATATCTGCTATCATGTGTGATCCCTTCATTCCGTGAAACATTGTAAGCCAAACCATGTTATATAAACATGTGGCATGGAGCAAACATGGTACTACGATCACTACTCCACCTCGTAGCAGATAATTAGATATGTTGTTTTGTCAAAAGAAAAGTGATGCACATGAACACAAGAGATAGTTTTTAAAAGTAAAACCCAGATAAGGAACCGACGAGAGATACAATGATGGGATTGTGAGACGCCAGGAAATCGGCGACTAGTGGAAGATTTGTTGGTGGTACTAATCAGGCAGTGGATTGTAGTGACATCTTTAGCGGATGTAAATGATCCTATCATAATTTTCTCAATGGGCTGAGGGACAGTAGCCCAAGTCGCTTCACCCGTGAGCACGACACCAACTGACTGCGTCGGATCCAGTTTCTGTAACGTTAGTAACTCGTACGTGCACTGGTCCAGTTTGTGCATCATTACCACCGACCGACACGTTCAACGTGCTCTTAGAACAAGGCTTAGCATACCAAGCTGTGTGAGCTCTTATTATGGCTCAACATAACTAGTGCACTTTTATGTCTACATTAGTACAATTATCAGACCTGTCTCGATCGGTAGTACTTAGATGTACATTGAATGCCGGGTCGGTACTCGTATAAATGCACGTGTCACCTAGGCCCTTCACCGGTGCACGTAAGAACGGCCTGCTGCCTGCATTCATGGTCGACCCACCCTTTACAGTAGGACATTTGATTCTGCCGGACTGCGGTGCGACATTGAACTTTGGCTTAATTTGTAGCGTTTCTTTTTACCGAAGTTTATTTAAATGTTGCAATTCAGTTGTAGAATCATGCAGCGAATCTGTTGTATTTTGTGAAAAATGTTGGCTATTAGGACACAGTGTGAAACTTGTACCGAATCGGTTGTGGGAAAATGCCCTGTTTTCAGTCTTTTCCCTGATGAGTACATGGCACGTTTGCTGCAATTATTTGATAGCTTTGCCTTTGTCAAAATAAGAGGATGCGTGGAGCAAAACAAAAACAAAACGAGAAGCTAAATACTTGATCTCACAAAGATATTCTCGAGTGCAACAGTTTGGCGGAAAAAAAAAACCCAGATCAATGTTTGAAAGAACAACTAGATTGTTATCAGAGGAACACATATTTGGGGAAAGTTAGAACCAATAAGGTCGTTGAGCACGAGGCACTTATAGTTAATTTGAAAAAAAAATACAAATTTGGTTCAAACTTTGAACTAAAAGCCCCGAAATGAACTGTAAGTAGGATCCCGGCGGTGACCGACATGGTTAGAAGGGAGAGGCAGTGACATGGGACGGGGTGGAGCGGCAAGGGACTCGAGCACAAGGCAGGTTGTGGAACACACTATGAAAGGGGAGTTTCTATCGCGCCCGGCACAGGTATGCTCATGGCCTGTACATCATCTTCAGGCAGGCGAGATTGAAGACGAAACGACGGGGAAGGCCAATCGCAGCCAAGGCTTCCCGGTCAAGAGTAATTCATAGAGGTTAAGTGCAAAAATGGGTATAGTTGTTGGTGGGAACTCCACCCCTTATTTACGTCATCAATTGACAATCGGACGGTCGATTACGGTAGTTCCATATTATCATCGATTATGGTCTTTACTAGATACTTCACCAATGGGGAATGGTGGGATGCAATATGAATAACTCTGGGATATTTAACCCCGTACAAACAAATTCCCGAGAACTCATGCCTCCCTTCTCCTCGACGCAGGAACATACGCCGTCGTACTGAGGGCCGATGAAGCTCTATCTTAGAGCTTCATCGACATAACCAAATAATTCATGTCCTGCTTGTTGCACCTAGCACCCTAGGCCTGGTACGGTGGCGAGGTGGACGACGTTGAGAAGGCGGTGGCTTGTTGCGTGGACCTCCATTGTGCTAGTTCAAGAAAAGCCCTCTTTTCTCTCACGGCCTTGGGAGTCATTCCTATGTGTTTTATGATCGAGGAGCATGACTCATCCCGTCCCTTTATGCCTCCCCTCTTCTTGACGTGGCGTAGTATAGAAACCGTCAACCGTACTTGCGGATTTTCTCACATGCGGTTCCATTCCTAATCAATCAGGAAAATGGTCTCACCAGCAATGACTTGGTGTTTTATTTGCCGTGCTCGTTATGATGCCTGGTTTCGCTCTAATGTTGGTGCTAGCTAGGTTATTGGCATGCCAGTCATTGTCGCTTGAATGATAAGCTGGTAATTGCATCAGATGTTGGTGATTTCGAAGGTGTTGAGGGAAATCAATTTACATAAGTGGATCTACTTCCTCACTATCTTTGTAATACTCAATACTTTCTCTGAGATTATGATCACTCGGCTTGCTATAACAAGAAGTAACTAGATGGTTTAGATGGGGAGCAGCTATATGTTGCATTGTACTAATTTGGAAGGGATTTCAGTAGCATTTTACAACTTACTAGCTTGACGACTTTGGTGTACACCAAAATGAATGAGGATAGGTCATATTAATTGTGGATAGTCCATCATTTGAAGATCCCACAGTTGATGTAATGTTTGTTGTCGTTAATGATTATGAGTGCACTAAATGTCACAACTCTATCACCTGATTTTTCCCATTAATGAAACCAACAACTCGCACAGTGGAGATTCGAGTATATATTGAGAAATTTACCAGGTTTGGATTCCATTTACACTTTTATAATCAACTACAACACCATTGTTATTTTTTGGGGGGGGGGGGGGGGGGGGGGGGGAAGATCGCAATATGCGGTAGCACACTGAACTCTATAAGCTTGTGTATGGCCCTTCTTTTCCCCATCAATGAAACCAACAACTCGCACAGTGGAGATTCGAGTATATATTGAGAATTTTACCAGGTTTGGATTCCATATACACTTTTATAATCAACTACAACACCATTGTTATTTGGGGGGGGGGGGGGGGGGGGGGGAGATCGCAATATGCGGTAGCACACTGAACTTTGTAAGCTTGTGTATGGCCCTTCTCATCATAACTATAACTGCCCAACAGCAAACCTTTAGAACTTAACAAAAAAAAAAGGTCACCACATTGTCCCTGCCATTGGCCACGATAGATAATCAATGACCTTCATTTCGTGAAAAAATGTACGATTAAGCCAACCCATGTTATATATAACATGTGGCATGGAGCAAACAAGGTACTATGACCACTACTCTACAATGTAGAAGACAACTAGAGATAGTTTTTCCCAAAGAAATGTTATGGCAGGAACAAAGGAAATAATTTTTCAAAGTGAAAGGCGAATAAGAAAGTAATTAGGGAGACAAGATGGGCTTGAGAGACGTCAAGAAATCGTTCATTACTGGTATTTCAGATGGCACTAAGTAGGCGAAGGATTCAAGTAGTCTTCTGAGCGGATGTCAATCTTGTCATTCTTTTCTCTAAATGGGCTCACTGTATCCTACTAGAATTAGGCAAGATGCTCGCTTGAAGAATACAGAGAGCAACCTGAGGTGTGGTAGCATATGCTACACATATTGAGCTAGGCGCATGTAGGCCTATATCTATTAAATATACTTGTTGGTGCCCAATGCTAAGCCTAGAACTGTTATTGTTCACCAAAGACCTAGATTTTGGTACACATACGCGTCCGAAAATTTGCTAGTTGTGATGTTTAGTTCGGCCGAGCATTTGGGGAAATTTACTTTGACACAATGTTAGTTGAGTAAAGGAGAGGAAAAAATTTACATCCCTACCTGTCTCGAGTAAAATCTAAGCTTGACACAACGTAATTGAGTAAAGGAGCAACTAATGGACGCCTTACAGAAGAATTGCAATCAAAATATAGAGCATCATACACATTATGAAACTTTGAAGAATTTTCAATATTAGAATAAATTACTAATAATGGGAAACAAGGTGAATAGTTTTGGGAAAATGATACAAATTAATAAAATATAGTTTATAGTAAACATGAAACTAGAAAATAATTTAAAGAATAGATAATTATTTGATATATTAGGGCTAGTGCCATCTATTTTTTTAAAAATAAACTTAAACTTTTTGAGTAGGAAACTTTAGAAAATATGAGGAAATCTGGACTAATACTCCCTCTGATACATATTAATTGTCGTTAAATCACATGTTGACATATTTTATAGATATACACATGTTAATGGAGCGACAGATCGGAGGGAATAGTTGTTTGCCTTATAATAATTTTGTTTTTACCCTTTTTTCCATTACGTCATGATTACTCAACCTTTTTGATTTACGAACGCACTTACCCAATTCCGTTTATTTCTTTTTTCTGACTTATGGATATTTACGCTTAATTTCTTTATCTTTTTTACGTCGATTCCGACTATCCCGCGCTCGCTAGTTTGTGTGTGAGACTGATCTCGCTGTAAGGTAAATCGTGGTCGACCACCCCATATCAACGTCTTTTAGAAAAACACCGAAATATTTTCCACGCGAGCCGCGGCAGAGAAACCCACCGAACCGCGAAATCCAAAAATCAAAAAGCCCCCCGCCTCGGCAGAAACCCTCGAGTCGAATCCCACCCCCAAATCCCCAAATCCGACGACGAACACGAGACCCCGGGAAGCGGCGGCGCCCAGGCCAAGCCCACCGCAAGCCAATGGCATCCCTCCCGGTCGTCGAGATCTTCGACGACGACGATGACGACGTTGCCGCCTCCTCTCCCGCCATCCCCCGTAAGCACTCCCGTGCCACTCCCTCGACCGCGGCGGCCGGCGCCTCTCCAGACTTCCTCGACGCCTTCTCCCTTCCCCTCCCGCTGCGTCCTCTCCGGACTTCCTCGCCGCCTTCTCCCCTTCGCCTCCACGGCCGTGGAAGCAGCGGGTCTCCGTGGTGGCCCCGATCCTCATCGACGACGACGACCTAGCTCCCTCTTCTCCCGCCGTCCCGCGTAAGCGCTCCCGTGCCACTCCCTCGACCGCGGCAGCCGGCGCCTCTCCGGAATCCCTCGACGCGTTCTCCCCTCCCCCACTCGCTGCGTCCCCTCCGGACTTCCTCGCCGCCTTCTCCCCTTCCCCGCCACGCCCGTGGAAGCAGCGCGTTTCCGGGGGCTAGATCCTCCTCGACGACGACGAGCCTTCCCCGCCGAAGCGGCGCCCGTCCGCGACGCCAATCCTCCTCCTTGACGACACCCCTCCCTCGCCGTGCGTCTCGGAGATCCCCGACAATGTTGCTGCCGAGACACCCGGCTTCACCACCCGCGCTCGGCTGGGCCTTCTTCTACCGTCCCAGCATTCTCTTCAGCTCGCCGCGTGCCTACATCGTCTGGTGAAGTTTCTTCACTTAGCCTTGTAGCTGATTTCCTTCATTACTTTTTGACGCTATATTTTAGAATTAATTAATGGTCATCTTGTCGAGCACACGGCTTTACCTGTGAAGTTGCTATGTGTTTAGATAGATGGAAATTAGTTCTGGAGATGCTTTATGGGGAAGATTGTTTAACTCTCCTTATCAACAGAGGCAGGCATTTCAAGAATCGAATACTATACTAGGCTTCATATATAACACTTACACTGTAGCTATAATCTTTTTTGGTAAATTTCTAACCCAAACCAGGAATTTCAGCTCCTAGCAGAGTCAGAGGGGTTTTGGTTTTGTTTTCTCCGTTTCTTATGTGAGAGTCGTGCTATGCAATTGCATGAATTACTAGATGAATGCATGTTCTGGTGTCTGCCTACATTTCTGTCCGAGTGACCAAGTTACCTTGCATGTGCCTTACAGGAGCTTCTTGTCCGATATCTGTGGACAGTGATGATGAGTTGGATGACTTTCAGTCCAGAGAGCCGTTTGCCGAGTTTATGTCGCCTTCTGAAAATTCTTCTCTGCAGGAAGAGGAGAATCACAACATAGAAGAGAATGCTCAGCCAGTCGAACAACCAAAGAAAAAACAGGTCTGGCTGATTTAGCATGTAACTATTAATTCAGTTTCACAAAGATGCAACTTGAATAAGAGAGATTTGTGCGCATTATGTAGGAACGTAAGAGACTCAGAAAGGAAGAGAAAGAAAATATGGCTGAAGAAAAAATACGACTGCAAGAGGTTTGGCTTGTACAGTATTTTATAGAAGATGTGTGGTGCATGACAAAGAGTAGAGAATATGAATGGGTGTTGTTTACTTGCAGGAACGAAAGATGCAAAAAGAAGCTGATAAAGTTCAACAAGCAGAACATAAGAAGTTGGACAAACAAAAAGCAGACTGGGATTCAGGAAAACTTGCTTTAGAATCTATTGTCGCCGAGATTGACTCAGCGATCATCGAAATTGGCTCAATAGGAGGTATATTAAACCCTGACAACTTAAGTTAGTCATACCAAAATACAATGTTAGTATCAATTATCGTGATCTGTCTTTATCTTTCTCTATTGCTGAGATGACTGCCCCTTTGCAACCAGGTCCTCTTCTGAAAAGGTTTTCAGAGAAGAAACTTACATATCAAGTTGGGCGTAATCCAGTGAGGGGATCAATTTTGTGGAAGATGGTTCGTAAGATTGATCAGGTGCTTATCAATCATGTGTAGATGTCATGTACTGATGCATGTTTCCTTTTTCATATTTATACTTTAGGGATTGTGACCCAGGGCTGCATCTCAGATTTATATGAGTAGTTTTGGCTCAATTACCTCAATCTTATTTTAGCTATAACTTAGTTGATCCTAAACTAACATGTCTTTCTAAGTTAGTAAAACTTGCTCTTGGAAAAAAGATGTTCGCTCTCTTAGTGAAAGTGTAATGTATGATTGACTAAGTGATTAGATTGTGACATTTGATGCTTATGATATATAATTGCGATAATGCTAGTCATGTAGCTCAGCAGTCAAGTCTGCTAGCCCAGTACCAATTCATACTTTGGTTAATTCGATATATCAATTCACAAAATATGAGATCCTTGTACTTCTATATTTGTGCGCATATTTTCCAAAATTCGCAAAGGTGCTTACACTATTGGTTATATATATTCTAAGAGTGACATATCTTTATGCAGCAACCAGATTCAGTGTCAGAGGTGCCGTATATTCTTTTTGTGCTCCAAGCTAAGGAATTCTGTAATCTTATAAGCACTGGAGCGTTCTTGGACCATGTTGTCAAAGTTCAAAATCAATATCCAACATTCACTATTTGCTATGTCACAAATAAATTGATGAAATACATAAAGGATAGATTGGTTCTTCTAAGTCTGAATTACCATTTTCAACTGTTTTTCGTTTGATATGCATGTTTTGTTTCTTTAGCGATGTTTCATAGTTTCCTTAGGACCTGTTTGGTTCCCCGCCACACTTTGCCAAACTTAGGTTTGGCAAGTGAAGCTGCCACATAAGTGTGGCAAAAAATTGGGCGCCACAAAGTATGGCAAAACTTGGCAAAATATTCAGTCTATGACAGATGGGCCATGTAGATAATGAAGTGTGACAATATGAAATTGTGATAAGAGCCAAACGCATACAAAATTGCCAAACTTTGGCTTGGCAAAGTGTGGCCTGGAACGAACAGGCCCTTAATGCACGACAGGAAGTAGCTGACAACATTATTTGTAGCTTCAGCAATTTTTGTTACCCTACTTCTCATGGTTTGTGTTAACCTGAGTTATTAACTGTATGGAGTTCCGTACATGCCACTGATAGCTAGCATTGTAATGATCTTTGTGCTACTCACCTAGGTACACAGGAATGGCCAGGAAGGGGAAAAACTGACTTGCATTGGTTTTTTGCATGTCATTACTGAATATTTCCTCTACTGTTGTAACTTACGTACAGAGAATATAATCATCTTCTGCAACTTTCCTTCTAAACTTTCCTATCTTTTATTTTGGCATTCCAGTGAGCAAAGTCAGTATAAGAATTCATCCAGTTCTAATGGCTGTAAACGTCCACAACTGGAACAGGTCTGTTTTAGATTCTCCTGATCTTCTCATCCTAAAATATTCAATGAATTTGTATTTTTATTAGGTTTTGTGCAAATTAGTAACACACTATGATAGAGTTCACTCAAAGCAATGCGTAGATGAAGATGAAGTGGCGGAACATATTGTAGGCTTGACAACTAGTCTTGTGAAATGCCAATTCAGGCAAGTTGCATCTATTCCTTTATTTTTGCTTCCCTGTGGTTTGATTCGTTTCTATGTTGGACGAATTCTATCATGGTAAGGAGATACCCATATAGTCATGCTTTAACTCATGGCAATATGTATTAGATTCCGGTTTTATCTGTATAAGTAAAAAATGTTAGCTACGTTTAAGGCAGCCAAACTTTTATTTTACAACTAGCATTTCATGATTTTTTTATCTTAGGTTGATGCAACTAATGTTAGTACAGACTTGTGCATAAATTCTCTCTCTTCAGTTTCACTAATTTGCAATTCATGTGCTACTTTGCTAGTGGCTGGTCCTTCTCTTGACAGTCAGGGGATGAATATGTCAAGATTCCTCTCTTTTTCGAGATTGTAGATTCCTATATATACCAAGTCACACCTCTAACACTGTAAACTTTCTACATAAAGACAGGAAAACACAGTGCCTCTGGCTCTGACCTCTGTCATCATAGTAAAACTCATCTATTATGACCTGGATGTTTCATATAGCAGCCAGTTCGTGTTGATAAATATTGCTCTCCCTCAAAAGTAGAAAATTATAAAACATGTACCTCGTAATGCCTTCAAATGTGTAATATAGTATAAATTGGTGTCATGTAGTTCCTTCAGATATGACCTTCATGGCCATTCGGTGGTATATGTGGTTCTACTGAATTTAAAGCAGTTCCATGTTTGATTATTGTTCCCTTTGACTGTTCCGCAGGAAGCCGTTGACATGGTTGTCTGTGCATGCTAATGGTGTGATAATACCAAAGGGTTTTGTGGATAAAGGTCTTCTTAAGAAAGATTCTTGGTAAGTCAAGCTTAGGAGCATATAATTTTTTTCGAGAAATCTTAGGAGCATATAATGAATTGCTTGATTGAAACTATTCCTTTTTTGGATATTATAAGCAGCACATTCCACTATGTTCATTTTCTACATAAGTTTCAAAGTTGCAGCTTTCGGATCAAAGTAACATGTTTGCAGTGTACCCTGTGCTAATTCTTCTTAACCGTGACAGGTTTATGTCCCTATTGGCTATCCCTAAAGTCCAGCCAAGATTTGCCCTTGCAATCACAAAGAAGTACAGTACCATGAGATCTCTCCTGAATGTATATATGGATCCCAGTAAAACGGTTAGTGCCACCCTCTTACCACGCTCTAAACTACAATGCAATAACAGTATGCCTTCCTTCTATCTTAACTCGGTATATGAAACAGGATCGCGAGAAGGAGCTTCTGCTGCAAAATCTGAAGTGTGAAGACTGTCTTGGCGAGGAGAGCCGGAAGGTGGGACCAGTATGCTCGAGAAGAGTGTACATGATTCTCATGGCACAAGATGGGGCAATGGAAGCAGACGAAGCGGTGAAATCCTAGCGATAGGCTTACGCAGTAGGATGATCCTCTTGGACTAGCTAACCTATTGTGTATGTATTTAGGTTCTGCACTACCACGATGAAATTCCAAGTTCCACGCAGTGCTTTTGCTATGAAGCCGTTAGTCATTGCGCGAAACCTCTGAAAACGGAACAATCATAATTTTAATGTTAGATAATCTGTACGTCTAGGTGTCTGTACGTATTTTGCCAGGTAACATGATTGCAGTGTACTGTATCCTGTGAGATGACAGGATTGTGGAGTACAGTAAGGAACTCCATCAATCCTTCTGCCTGCAGGGTGCTAACATGATTTTGGAGTACACTAAGGAGCTCCATCAATCCTGCTTCCACGGACGGTCCTGCATCTATATGGCAAACTGTGCGTACCGCATCCTGTGATGAAAGGATTGTGCAATAAGGAACTCCATCAATCCTGCTGCCTGCAGGGACGGACGGTCCAGCATTTGTGCGTGTCGGCAGTGCAATACAAGTACCCTAGATACAGACGTGCAGTGTAAGAATACGGACTGCCAACACAAATGAATCCACTGAAAGAAGGGAAGGTTCGTGGTAAAATGGTTCGACAGAATATGCTCGGTGATAATATCATATTTTCAGTTCTAAAGTGCAATGAAAAACAAGGGTGCAAACAGATGACTGTTGCGGAATCATCTTCTTGTACAATATATCAAACAAAGGGAACTTAAAAAAGGCAGTATGATCAGGTATCCCTTAGAAACAATGTTGATACTGTATAATTAATTAATGTTTTTCCATCCAGAAAATGTATTGCTACGAGAAACTAGTACAATTTGCAAGAGTTGACTTGCTATCAAGACAGTGTGGGGTGCTTACGGTTTCCTTTTTTTTTTTAGAACTGCTTGGGTTTGCTGGCGATGACAAGATAGAGCGGGCTGAAACTAGAGGCGTGCGGCTTGAAGGCCCAGATCTCGACGGTGTCGCCGATGCTGAAGCTGCACTCGGTGATGAAACCCATATACCCATGCCCCTTGATGGTCGCGCCGGGGCAGCTTTCCCGCCGCGACATCTACAGCTCGATGATTCCGGCGTGGGCGTCCACCACCTGCACGGGCAGCCCGCGTGCTCTGCCACCGCGCTTCCTCTTCTTTCTAATCCCTTCCTGTGTTGGGACGTCGTGGTCATCGTCGTCCTCGTACCGCACGTTGGCGGCCAGGAGCTCCTCGGCAGTTAGGATCGGGCGTAGGTTGCGCATCACGCCGTAGGCCGGGAGGCGGAACCGGCGCTGCCACTGGTCAAAGTCGCTGGCGGTAACTGCCTTCTCGCCGATGAAGTGCATCGGCAGGTCCACGGGCAGATGGAGGTCCGGGAGCAGGTTCTCACGGAACCACGACGGTTCGGCGGGTCGGTTGGCTTGGTTGGGGAAACACATGGTGAGCGACGTCGATCAAACTCTACTCGTGACTATCGTATCAATGGTGGATTTGCGATTCGATACGATTGTTCTCGACTCCTGACTATTCGATCGATCATGTCGCTAAGCTATATAGAGGGATCGGGGTCGCAAATGTTGTGGGCTTCGGACCGGGGTCCGAATCGGAGTCCGTGGAGAAGAAGGATGCGCGAACGCGGCATAAAAACTGGATGGAGGCATTTCACGTTGGGAATCCGAGTCGAGTTCGCCTCTACTTGCCTCAACTTGGCAACCAAGTCTGCACAATAAGACCCAGTTCTATCAAGATGCGTCGGTGTAAGATTAGTAACACTAACATTCATGAAGCACGGTTCTTGTTACCATTAACACGAGGGCCTAAATCGAATTGCAGTAAATCATGGATAACTTCAAAATAAAATAGAGGATAACGCTAGCTTCTGATAGGGCCGCTCGCCCTTTTCAGCCCAATAGCAAGACCTGACAAAATTTGATGCGTCAAAGCAGCCAAACCGTGGATTTTGTGATATTGCATACGTGATTTTATTTTGTAACAAAACGCGTATAAGAATGTTGTGAAAACACACGCCAGAATTTTCAAGTTTTTGGGTGATTGTTACGAATTTTTGGGTAGTCGCCGCCACAACAGCTCGGCAACCTGATTCCGTAGTTCGTTCCCGCATTCCTGATCGCCCAATCCACCACACCGCCGGCAGGTCCAACCAGCCAACCGACCAATATATCCAGAGGATCAGAAGGTACGTATATTGTATATAATTATCTATTGTATGTGTGTTGCGTCTAACTTCCTATACCAGTTTTAAGTAACTCAATCATTTATCTTGACCAGGTTCAAGTATAGATTTATAATCTACACTCTAGCTACTAGCTATGTCCTCTCTTAAATTTATTTAAATTTATATACGCAAAAATAGCTAGCATAAAGACATTTGGGGTACGACACTGGACGAGATTGACATCGATTCTAACATCACTAAATTGCATCAAGAAATGTAAACCGAATTTTACCATAATTGTAAATTGTAAGAGCATCTCCAAGAGCTTACCTAAATTTGCTCTCAATACCCAAAAACTGCTTTTTTAGGTATTGGGGGCAAAAAAACAGCTTCAAGAGCTTACCTAAAAGTGGTCCCAGCAAAAAAAAAAAAAAAAATTAGGTTCTTACCTAAATTCTAGCTGAGAATTGACATATTTGGAAATTATGGGGCAAATACCCATCCTACCTAAAATAAAGGCTGGAAGGCCCAACCGCCCGAGCTGAAAAATCCACCCCGCCCTCCTCTGACCCCGCCGCCGCATCGCCGCCGTCTCCGGCCACCGGCGTGCACCCCCGCCGCTCGCCCCAACCCTCGTGCACCCCCGCCGCCCTCCTCCGGCCACCGGCGCGCCGCCACGCCGCCGCATCGAGCCGCCCCGGCCGGCGCATCGAGTTGACAAATCTCGGCGCGGGACGGCCGATTCTCGACGCCGGCGGCCTTGCACCGCCGTCCCCGACCTCCGCCCCGCTCCCCGACCGCCACCCTCCCTCCCTGACCTCCGCCCCGCCTTCTCTGACCTCCTCCCGGCGTCAGACGGCAGCGACGACAGCAAGGAGCCGGCGTGGCACGAGGAGCTGCCCCGCGTCACCGACTGCCTCGCCGCGGCGCCAGGAGGAGCAGAGCGCCACTCTCCGTGTCCCCGGCACCCTCGCCGTCTCCCTGCCTGCCGCGCCGTGCTCGCCGATGCCGCCGCCCCGCAGGTGTTCGACGGTTTGCCACAAGGTAATTTCTGCGTTTTTTTATTTTCTGTTTTATTTTCTGTTTACAAACATCTATAAAAATGTTTGGCTACATTTGCTATAGATTTTGATGTGGTACATGTTTTTGTAGATGGTTCGGTTTGAGGATGAATTGAGCAATGGTTCAAGTTCGGAGGAAGAAGAAGAGTGGGATGAAGATGAGGAGCTAGCTTTGCTCATGATGATGGGCATGGAGAAGAACAAGCGGCCCAAACATGGAGGTTCTCGTGTCGGCCGTGAGGTGATTCGTAGGAGAAGGCAAGATGCGGAGACATGGTTTTGGCATGCCTACTTCGGTTTGCCTGGATCACTGAATGACATCAATGTGCTCAATAGATCACCGCTGTTTGCAAACTTAGCCAATGGAGAAGCGCTAGAGGTTGAGTATGAGTTGAATGGACACAAGTATACCAAGGGATACTATCTTGCAGATGGGATTTATCCACAGTGGGCAACGTTTGTCAAGCCAATTCCTAACCCGCAAGGTAAGAAACAATCTCGTTTCCATAGTGCTCAAGCAGCCGCTAGGAAGGATGTGGAGAGAGCATTTGGGATTTTGCAAACCTAATTTGCAATTGTTCGTGGACCGGCTAGGTTTTGGGACTAGAAAACCCTTGGGAGGATCATGAAGGCTTGTGCGATATTGCACAATATGATCATAGAGAATGAGCGTGATCAAGATATTGATCACCACTATGACTTTATGGGGGGGTGGTGAATCCCCGTAGGCATGTTGACCGCGTGAGTCACTTCCTTCAAATTCACCATTAAATTAGAGACGCCGATACTCATCGACAACTTAAAGAAGATCTCATAGAGGAGTGGTGGAAGTGGAATGGAGAACAAGACACTTGAGTTTGTATGTCGGTTGCTACTTTGGTTTCTTAAAACTTTATGATTTGATGCATTAGATTCGTATTTGATTTGATGAACATTGTGTTGTAATAGTATGCACTATTTTTTTTGATATTTTTCGGATTTTAATTTAGCCATTTGTCAAAAGCAGAAAATTTTCCGGATACCTAAACCTTCTCTCTCCTCTACCTATAATGGTTTTAGGTTGTCAAAATTTAGGTAAGCTCTTGGAGATGCTCTAATACTCCTCTATCATATTAAATTAGCCTTCATGCGTCTGTAGCTATCCCTGCGAGGGTAGATCGCGTAAAATTTATGTCTCATTTCTCTCGTCTGGTCTCTATCTAGAAATATATACTAGCATAAATATGTTACTTATTTATACTAAGGGGCACTAAATTTTAGTTTCACCATGGGCCCCCGTAATCTGGACCGGACCTAAGGATTCTTTTGGGCCTTGCTGAATTAGTGTATACTTGAACTAACTCCGGTTTAAAGCCACGACATTTATTTTAAAGCCGAGGGAGTAGTAAACTTCAAGTCCATCTGTCTATGCCATCGTTTAACAAAAAATCAAGTATATCCGGTGTTTCTGTAACCAAGCCGTTATTTAGTTGCTCATGTTCCGCGCCTCTGAAAACTGAATAATCGTATGCTGAAGGCATGGAAGTGTTAATGCTTGTTATCAGCATGAGTCGTTGTTTGTACGTACCATATTCTTCTGCAAGACAGCAGGATCGTAGAGCACAGTAAGGAACTCTTCATCGATCCTGCTTCGAGGGACGGTCCTGCACTGCATCTGTGCGTGTCGACAGTGCAATATAAGTACCCGGTGCAGAACGTGCAATGTACGACTACGGGCATGAATCCACTGAGAGAGGTAACTCGCCTTGCTATAACAAGGAGCGACTAGATGTTTTTTAGATGGGGAACAACTATATGATGCATTGTACTAATTTGAGGGATGTGAATAGCATTGTACTATTTACTAGTTTGCCTGCTTTTGTGTACACAAAAATGAACGTGGTCGTTAACTATGGATAGACCATCATTCGAAGATCTCACATTTAATGTAATTATTGTGGTAATTGATGATTTTGAGTGGAGTGAATGTCGCAACTCTCTCACTCGATCGGTCCCAGCAACGAGACCATCAATTCAGAGTGATTGCACGGACATTATAGTATATCTTGAGAATTTTACTACTCAAGAGTATCCGCGTCATCGAGTAGGTTTGGATTTCATGCACTAGTATAATCAACCATGCTCCATTGTTAGTTATTTTGTTGGAGAAGGAAATGGCGCTACGCACAAGGCCGCCTGAACTTTATAAGTCATAACTATAGCTGCCCAACATCGAATCTTCAGAACTTTACAAAGATAATCAATACCCTTCATTGTGTGAAACATTGTACAGTGAAGCCAAACCATGTTATATATAACATGTGGCATGGGGCAAACATGGTATTGCGACCACTACTCCACCATGTAGCAGATAACTAGATTTAGTTTCGCCAAAGAAAAGTGATGCACAGGAACATAAGAGATATTTTTGAAAGTAAAACCCTGATAAGGAACCAACGAGAGATACAATGATGGGATTGTGAGACACCAGGAAATCGGCTACTAGTGGAGTGGAGGATTCATTGTCGGTATTAGTTTTAGTGCTACTTTGAGCAGACGTATATCCTATCATAATTTTCTTTGAATGGGCTAAGCGACAGTAGCCCAAGTCGCTTCACCGGTGACCACGACACCGACCGACGGCGTTTGGTCTAGTTTCTGCAACTTTGTAACTCCTACATGTACTGATCCAGTTTCTGCACCATTACCACCGACCGGCGCGTTTAACATTCCGTCAGCATCAGAGGTCACCCACATCGAGTCCAACCGCTTCGGCAGGTCGACAACTGCGGCTCCTCTGATGCTAGGTACCTATAAAAGGTTTAGTTAGGAGACCAAGCCGTCCGAGACCCTTATTTTGGCTCTTATAATGGCTGAAGATAACTAGTGCACTCTTATGTTTTTTTTTTTGAACCGGAACACACGATTCCATTAATCAACCGGCTCATCAAACACACTGGCCACCGGGACACGAACAGTCTGGCAAAGACTCCAGCCATAACGTACGACTGTCGACTGGACGTCTCGCCGACGCCCACCAAGCGCTAGTGCATCATGAGTAGGCACAACGACTCTTATGTTTTACGTAGGGTATGAAATTTAGTTAGTAGAGATTTTTTATTTAAAAATAACTCATTGTACATCTTTTTTTTGACCTATCTAAATTACTTGTCAGGTTTAAGATAAGACAGCCTTATCTTAACAACCATTGTACATATGGGAAGAGACCAATCTAACTATAATTAGCAGACTTGTCTTGATCGGTAGTACTTGGATGTACTTTGCATGCTGGGTGGGTACTCGTATAAATGCACGTGTCGCCTAGGCCCAGGCGCTGCACGTACGTACGGTCTGGCACCAACAATGCATGCATGCATATGTTCGAGTCGACCCACGCTGCAGGTTTACAGCACCAGCATGCAGCACCTCCGAGGTGATAAATTAATTTCATCGTGCACCCGCCAAATGCCACGCGCACACAGGCCCCGGCTGGCTGCCTGCCTGCATGCTGCAGCTCCATAATGCATAGCTGAATTCAGATCTCAGACTCGAGATGGCCGTACCTCTGTCGCCGGATTAGGCGCTCGGCAGCTGGCGCCATGGCAGTACAAAGGCGCAAACTTTTGACTGACCAGATCCAGATGAATTGACACACATGGACCGATCGCCGGCCGGCTTGCTTCTCTCACCTCCCCACGGCCACGATCGATCGATCCTGACCGGCGCCATGCACATACGTCGAGCGACCAGGCCCAGCTAGCTGCATGCTGAGGTAGGAGTCAAAAAATAACAACGTTCGAACGATCGCGCGACATGCATGCATGGTCCAGCTATGGCGTTCAACATCCTGCCATCCTGGGGCCTACGCGCGTACGCCGTGGAGATGCAGAGAGCGAGACGACCCGGCCGGCCGGTGGGCAGAGAGGCGCAGAGCTAGCGGCAGAAACGGCGTCGCTCGGTCGTGCAGTGCTACGTAGAGGTACATGCATGCACGAAACTGGTGGATGGATCGACGGGTCGCAGCGTACATGTCCTGGCCTAGGTGAGATCGAGTGGACTCGTCGCCATCCATCGACCTAGTGCACTGGCGCTAGATCTGGACCGGCCGGAGGCAGGAAAGGCAAATAATGCGAGGCGGCTTTTGCACTGCTAGCTACGCGTCGATCGATCGATCAGTGCCCACTTTCCCTTTCGGGAAGCTCGGGTGGGGCGTACGTGAACAGCCTCCGCCCTATGCTCTCCGGCCGTCTCCTCTTCTCTACTCCAATCTACTAGTACTACAGCCTCGCTCACTTGCCGATAGGTCCATGGTCTACACCTAGAATCTACTGCTAGGCAAGGTTTTTTTTTTTGAAAGGAAAGGCAAAAGCTTTGCCTTATCATTTATTAAGAAGTCTAGGCAAGGTAGATGCGTCGGCACGTCGATGTTCATGTATAGTGCTGCATGCTACGCCGGCAACCACCTTTGTGGTTTCCTTTTATTTCCACCGTCGTAATTGGCCACCCGCCCACCCCTACCGTATGTACTACAGTACGTACGTGGTTTCATCCGACGGAACCGGCGATGGAAAACAAGGCTGTGGAAAAGGCAAGCCGGTACGTGTATCCATATGTTTTGGTTGCCGGCCGGGGGAAAGGCTGCATCTGCATGCATGGCTGCCTCGTCAAAGGGAAGCAAGCAATTCTTTCGATCGATCATCATGCTGTCAATGCTTCCTTCTTTCTCCACAGCGTGGTTTGCGCGCGTGTCGATCGCTGCGTACCCTGTCCACGGTTGGCCGGCGCTCGCGATGAGCTTTTTGCTCGCACGCTCGGTCCTACGCGCACGATTCGCACACGAAGCTACACAGGTACGCCGTACGCACGTTAGCGCGCGTCAGGAAGCATCGATGGTGTATCATCCTCTAGCTCTAGCTATTTCCTTTAGTCCGGAAAGCTGATCGATCGAACACGGACACTGACACACACGCACTAGTGAGCGCACTTGGGAAGTCTCATCAGGCCCGTACAAGAGCATGTGCAATGGAGGCATTGGGACACACAGTTGTACACACAAATATCGTAGGAGGCCAATCTTTGAATTTACTTACTTAACAAAGGTACTTAGCATAGCTATTTAGAAATCAATGAGACCTAGATAGCACTAGAAAGTATATAAATATGCTACTAGTGGAAAGTAACACACTTCTAGTATCACTGATATGATACTGGTCTATCATATAGTATTTCATTTATTAGGTTGTAAACTCATTTTTTCATGTAATGTGTCATGTTACGGTATCATAATACCATTATCACTCTCTCCATTAATTTGTATACCCCATCAGTTTTTTACTAACATTACATGCATGATACTAGTTAATAGTTATGATACACCACTATGACTGGCCTAACGCCAATCAACCGTCCCCACCTCACTTTAAAGAGAACATTAATCAAGTGAATAAATAAATAATTTCAAGAAAAAAAACCACTGCAAGCTTATTTTAAGAAAAGGGAATGACATAAATAAAATCAACTATCGCAAACAAAGTGCTCTTCCAAATCGCTTCAGGAAACATAATCACGTCTCTACTCTCCTCTTGTCTCCTCGCTCGCAACATTTTTCTCATTTCACGAAAATAAATCCATGGTGTGTGAATGAATTGGTACAACCAGTTTCCCCAATCTTTGATACAAATGTTAGTTTTATCTAATTTTTCATTTTTGTTATTTTTTAAAATGTGAGTCTAATTATCTCCATTTCCATGATAGAAGGACTTCACACTTTGAATAAGGGTACGTTCTCAAATTCAGGGCAAGTTAAATAAATATAATTACAATGAACATTTATGTACTCTTAGTTTTTTCACCATATTATGGTTTCAAGAAATATATGTTGTATGCTTAGTTAGCATTAGTAACTGTACAATATATTTTAATTATTATCCATTATATTGTTGTATTGTATATAAATGAAAATATATTTAACGTATGCAAAAAAAAACTCTGTGAGACATTGTTCTTAACAACATACAAAATATCTTATATGTGAAAACAGACAAAAAAGGAAAAAGCATGACTCTTTGACGTTCTTACAATTGATGAAATATATAGCTTATATTTATATTATTGCGTGGACGTTCTTATATAAATTTAGTACTACTAAATATTTCGGTAGAGATGTCAATACATACAGCCTAGCAAATATCTTAACGGAGGTGTGTAGTGTATGGTTTCGTAAGAAAATATATGGAAACTTCCGAAATTTAATTTGATGACATGATCATTTTTTACTTGGTCAAATGTGTCTTGCGGGTTACAGTGGATTTAGTAATAAGTTGATAGTATGTTGATGATTTATGTTACTAAAATGGTACAACATATACACCGACAAACATAAAATATCATGGGTTCTACTATTGCACATACAAAATATAAGTATCATATATGCTCACTCTAGTGTTTCACTATATACAATTGCTTCTGAAATAAGAAGTTATACATGAAATTAAACATTGGATATACATCATGCAAAAAAATTAATATAACATGTGTGATGTATTCATACTTACTATCGCGACACTATCCATCCTTCCCTAGATATCCAACATCTTCTCTCATGTTTTTCCTCCTATTCTTTCTTCCACCTAGAAATATACACTAGGGCGCGTCTGGTTGCACGACTGCATATTGTCCATGTACTGGTTTGGTGCCACACATGTATATGACACCATTTTCTCTGTTAGATGAAGGTTTTGAAAATGCTAGAAACCTGAAATTTCTTCTTTTCCTCAGTGAGCAAATAAGGAGTTGAAAATATTTTCTCAAGCTGGGGAAAAACCCTTTGATCAAAAGCAAAACTTCACATCATCCATCTATGAGATGTTCGCTCATTAAAACATGAGGCGAATCTCGTGCATGTTATCGTTGTGTAGGTGTACCCGTTGAAACCAGTGGCTATAAGTAAGCTGTCGATCCATTAATTTTCCAAGAAAACCCTTCGGTTTATAGATATTTATGTACCCAGTCCCTGGCATCTAAGCCATCTGATCCCACAGATTTTGGTCTTTGACCCCGCCACTAGTTAAGATTATGGAGGGAAATAAGATAGGACGACATGGATACTTGAAGCACCTTGTTTGTTATGCACTTCTCAGGATGTTAAGTAGAGATGTATTCTGCAAAAGGAAGGGCTAGGCTCCGTTATGTCGAAGAATCACCAGTGATTGTTCTTCATTTGTAACGATTCTACCTGGCCTCTGATCAAACTAGGTCGCGTGGGGATGGTTGTGGACTTGTATGTTTTTCTTTTTAGTATGTAATGTTTGCTACCTAGTTTTTGCTCCTTTTGTTTCATCCACATGAGCTTTTAGTTGAACGGGCTTGGGAAATGTAAGATCCAAACATTGTAGCATGTTTGGTTTCTTTGATGAAGCTGGTGGATGATCCCCTTTGATTAAAAAACTAAGTTTATCCCGTTGAAACTATGGAGAGCGAGATGATATTTGACGGCATGGATACTTGAAGCTCTACTTTTGTTAGGGAAAAAACATGATCGTGGACCTAGCTAAATTAAATGAGCTTCACCTGTCATGTCAATATATAGAGCCTGCACTGCCCGTGATAGTTAAGAGAAGGCAGCTAGCCATTTCCGGCAGCAGTGTTCCTCAATCAGCGCCAACCATTCGCTCGCAAGGACTGCTCGGCCAGGTCACGCTCGCACTCATGCGTGATGGCCAACCTTCGCAAGGTAGCTGTAAGAGGTCGGCTCTAGGGCAGGGAGAAGCAATGATTTTGCTTTGTTTCTCCATCCATGCTATTCCACGATAGTTAATGGATAGTAGAATTCATGTGCAAACACAGAGCCGGTCCTTGCACCGGAAAAGCTAAACGACATGTAGATGTAGGTCATGAGCCGCGCGCCTTGATGGTTGCTTCAATCGGACGTCCCTACTAAGAATGATGCCCAACACACAACCCATCCTCTTAATCAGGACCCGTCCCTATCTCGCAGAATCATCACAAGTTTTTCAACAGCAGGTATCCTGCAGCAGGAGACGCCGAGCTAGGACGTCCCTGTTGTTGTTACAGTGTAGATGAAGAAGGAATCTAGGAGCGAGCATCAAACAATCCTGACAGCGACGCCGCGCGCGCACACAAAGACGGCAACGTTTCCCTGAAGCTGGACGCCCATGGCCATGGACCTGGCGCGTACGTACGACCTGAAAGAGAAATGAATGGATGGATCTGTCGAAGCGGACAGAGAGATTCCAGGGGATGGGCGAGACGAGTTCGAGTTCGAGTTGAGTGCAGCAATGGTGGTTGGTCGCAGGCAGTCTCACTCGCAGAAGCCAGATGCGTCCCTGGCTCTGTCTGGCAGGCGCGCATGGCGAAGAGCGAACTGATCATTCGGAGCGCCGAGGAAGGCGACACGGCGTCGGACCGGTCCGCATTAGCTTATGCCCAAAGCCTGGTTACACTGAATCGGCCGGCTTTACCGTCCCGTGGACCCTCCTGGGCCAGCCCACTTTTTCGCAAGCGAGCCAGGCCGTACGGGCCAACACATGCTCGCTCTGCCCGGTTGCTTCTCTGGGCATGGGCCCCCACCACCATGCTACTATGCTAGTAGTACAATCTCCCTTTCACTTTCTCTCTCTCGCTTCAATAATTGCATTGCCCGAATTAGAAACAAGGAATCCTCTTTCTCCAGAGAAATGCTACGGACACTCGAGTGCCCCGGGCTATGCTGTTCCTTTTCAGGGAGGTGCTGTACTGTGTACATAGGCCTAGCTAGGCACCACATTTTGAAGCATCTCCAAGGCTATACAAATGTTGAGAAAATGAGGATTAACTCTTGTACTGCAAACATAGTTTTTGCTTGCTGTGAAATATAAGATGCCATGTTCTTCTTTTCCTAGCATATATTACTACTACTAGTAGGGACACGCTGTGTTGGCTCACGGGTGCAGAGGAACCAGTTGTGCAAAATGAATTTTTAACGTGTTTCAAAATGTTAAAAAAATCAAACAAATTGTTTGGGTATTCATATGAAAAAAATGTCTATCCGTACAAAAAAAGTTTCGCATCAAAAGATATTTTGTGTGGCCGGTATAAAAAAGGAAAAACTGTTACGTGGAGAGGCATTTTTTAACACCAGATATTTGTCTTTTTTACACCGGCCGCAAAAAATGTCTTTTCATCCCGATTTTTTTAACGAACATAGAATATTCATATGTACACCCGAAATTTTTGTTTGAATTTTTTTGACATATTAAAATTCGTTTTTAAGTAGTGGGTGTAGATGCACCTATGAGCCGAAGTGGATTTTCCCCTAGTAGTACCTAGGCCCGGTTCTGGCCCTAGGCCACAAGGGCCCATGATTTTGGGGGGCCTATCCCTACGTATATCTGTCTATGTATATTGGGTATTACTGGGCTGAAAAAATTAAAAAGCATAAGGCCCAAGCGCACTATGGGAGAGGAAAAGGATGTATGCCTGTACGCACCTAGCTAGGCCAATCCATCAATCGATCAGTCGATCAGCTCGCTAGCTATTTTGGCTTCGCCTTGCCTGTTCGTGTTCTCCGTTCGTCTTCTGCCGCTTTTCGTTTCCGCCAGAGCAAATCAGACCGCCGAGCCAACCAAGCGCGAAAACGGAGCACCATGCCCCTGTCCGGCTGCAGATCAGCGTTCGCCGATCATCCTCCTCCGTGCAAGTAGCATGGTACGTCCGTGCAATCTCTCCTCCGCTCCCGGTGGCGTATATATTGGTATTGCCCTAGTCTAGTTGATCCGAACCTAAATTGCAATTTTAGGTGTTGCAATGCCCTAAATTAGAAGAGAATATTATTTGTTATAATTTGCAACTCTTTTTAGACTTTCTGTCGTAATATGACATTGCTTAATCGCTTATATTAATTGTGTGGTTGCATGTAAACTTTCAATATTTTACGTCATATGCGTAGTTATATAGTATCTATAGGGGCCAATTTTTCAATCTTGCACTAGGGCCCCAAAAAATATAGAGCCGGCCCTGGTAGTACCCATATATTTATGATGTTCACTGGAGGTGTAGTAGCATCGAGGTTTTTACAGCATTGTGTAGGTTCATAGAAGAAAACGAGCAGGAATAGGTAGACACTTTAAGATGTTTATTTACAGTAGAGGGCTAGCGTTGTCGGCCACCAGGAGGAGGTGCACGGAGCAAAGTAGTTCCAGAACCGATCTAGTCATGGAAGTGAGTGATGCAACATGAGACCAAACAAAATGAGCCGTGATGTGGACACCCCGGGTCATCGCTGTTGGCCATAGTAAGAAACGCACACAGACTCACACACAAGCTACTTTGAGTTGAGAACTTGAGATGCTGGCGACCCTCTCAAAAGGTAGCTAGCTACCAATCTCTCCCTCATTTACATTGTCCATCCGTCCTCAAATCCATCTCGCTCACCCAATAGAGAAAGAAAAAGAAAAGAGCAAGAAATGAAGAAAGAATAGCATCCAGTTCGGTTCATCTAATGGTAATGGTCGATTCTTGATTGGTTGTGGGGCTGAGGAGACGTCGAATTAAACCCCTCTCGCTTAATTAATTGCCCCGGTCGGTTTAACGGAACACACACACCTCTGAATCTGATCGATCTTCTTCGCCATGGTGTTCTTGATCGTCGTCTCTAGCTAGGCCTAGGTGGGTCTGGCCAGGGAGTGGAACCCGTTCTTCTGCAGCCAGCTCTGGGCTTGCGTTGCGACGTAGGGTGGGAATCGTGATGATGCTGCAGCTGCTGCGGCGGCGGCGGCGTTCGACGGTGGCGCCGTCGGTTGCGGCGGCGGCCAGCTCGTGCCGGGAGCGACGTTGCCCCAGCCGTGCAGCCTCTGTTGCTGCTGCTGGAACTGGTGGTATTGAGGCGGCCAGTGCCCGCCGCCTCCGCCGGCGCTCACGCCACCGACCGTCAGCGACAAGCCTCCCGCTGTCCCCGGATCGCCGTTGCTCGGGAACTGCCACAAATCGCACCCGACAAATCAGTATTAACTCGCGCCTACCAAGAACAGACTGCTAATTCAAGAAAATTCCCTCCAAAATGGCATCACAGGGTACCCACTTGGTGATGCCTGGGGCTGAACGGCATGTGGGAGGCTTGCAGGGCTGGAGGGGGCATCTGGTGATGCGTCAAGTTCTGGTCGAACTGCAGAGTAAATTAAGAAAATTTTAGCTTTCCAACGCCTGTACAGTTGAGTTGATGATGCACGGGGAGCAGGGCCAAGTTGTACCTTGGCCTTGGTGCTCCGCGCCGCCGTCTGCCAGTCGAGCTCGAACGCCATGGGGACGCGCTGGTCGGACCCTGCCGCGCTGTCATCGTCGCCGCCCCTCTTGTTGGAGCCCGCCGAGCTCCCCAGCGACAGGTCAAGGTTCTGCTCGCCGTCGTCCGTCGTCGAAGCAGCTGCTGCAGTGTGACACACAGAGAGATCATGAACACGAAGTAACATACTGATCCTTCCTTTCGCTGCAGGATTAAATTAGTAAATCAGGCACAGTGCGCGATTAAAAGCTAACTAACCCGTGGGCTCGAACTCCTCGGCGTAGGTGCTGGGATCGAAGTTTGTCACCGCATCCTTGCCGTTGCACTTGATGGCAGCGCGGTCGTACGACCTGGCCGACAATGTCCAGAGACACGAGAGACATCAATCAGTTCACCGCCCAACCCAAACAGAGCTCGCTCTGGCAGGGAGCAACAATGGACGCACAGTGCTTGCGCGGTCCAATAATTTAGTTTAGTTTCTACTACCTGGCGGCTTCCTCCTCGGTATCGAACAGGCCCAAGTAGACGTACCTGCGCGCGCACGGGTTTGCATTAGTGCATTCAGAGAGATGCCAGTTCGAGCGCAACGACAAGCAGAAGCAGAGTGATTGGTGGAGGAGGACGAGGAGGGTGATGATACGTACTTCTTGCCGAGGAACTGGCCCATCCGAGCCTCCCATCGGCCGCACTTGTGGAGGGTGACGCCCCTGTACTTGGAGCTGCCGCGGGGGAACCCGGTGCTCTGCCGCCGGAGCACGTGAACGAACTCCTCTTTGGTCAAGTTGCCCATCTGCGTGCGCCGCTAGAACACGTTACGATTCCATTCCGCCAACAATCAAGAAACGATCTTTTCGATCGGTCTCGCTCTCACCTGCTTGATGTCCTCGTAATCCCCCAGGCTGAAATTGATGTCGGCCTCCATGCCGCGGAACTTGATCGCCGCCCGATCGTACGCCCTGCAGTTCGCAGAAGATAAGTAAAATCAGAAAAGATACAATTTTGAAACGCGGCAGGAGCTCTGCCTTTGAAAAGATACAATTTTGGCAGCCGTGAATTCGATTGGTGGAAATCTTACCGAGCTGCCGCATGAGCAGTGTCAAATCCTCCTGCAAACAAGTCGTGAAATGGTAGTGAGGAGGGATTCGAGAATAGAAAAACGCCGGCATCCGATTGGCGATTGATTCGCAAAAGAACGCCAAGTATGGACGTATGGACAAGATGGACATGAACGAGACTTACCCAAATAGACCTGCTTGCCACAATCCCTGCATTGCACAAAAGGGAGGATGGGGGTAGAGAGAGAGTGAGAAACAGAGGATGTGAGGAGAGAGATGATAAGATGTCGCTATGAAAGGCAAAAGGAGCAGAGGCATGGAATGCCCAAAACAAGACGAATCCGGTACCAAACCCATCCTCTCTCCCATCTTCCTTAAGCGCTCGAGAAAGGAAAGATGAGAAGGAACAGCGGCAACGGAACTTACCATATGTGCGACTCCCACCGCCCCGTCCGGCGGTAGAAGGTCACGCCGCGGTACTGCGAGCTGCGCGACCGCGGCCCGCGCCGGCTCTTCTTGGCCGCCGCCGCAGCAGCAGAGGCGCCTGCTGGCGCGGCGACCGCGGCGGGCGGGGGAGCGCCGGCCAGCCGGAGCCACGCGCTTGCCCGTTGCCGGCGGCGCCCTCGCCGGGGACGGACGGGGGGAAGAACTGGCGGTGAACACGGGCAGTTCCTCCGTGGCAGCCGCGGCGGCGGAATCGTCGTCGCCGTCGTCGGGAATCTCGACGACCGCGGCGGCCGAGGAGGAGGAGGCGCCGGAGTCGTCGACGGACGGGGACGGCGGCGGCGCCATGTCGGCGGCCGGCGAGTCATTGAGATCCCACATAGCCAGCTGCCTTGGCTACCTCCTCCTCGTAGCGTGCTTGCTTGCTGTCCGATGTCTCCCGGTCCACCTCTTCTTGGCTGGGCTGAAGATAACAAGAAGGAAAGCAGAGGAGGAAGGGAGAGAGAGGATAGGAGGGAGAAAAAGGCAGCAGCGTGTTGCCTTGTTGGGGTATGCAAGTACTTTCTCTTTTGCTCCCCCCTTTGAAAAGCCCCCCACTCCTAACCTAGGAGAGCAGAGGAGCAAGGAAAAGGCATCATCGGAGCGAGCGAGAGAGAGAGCTCGGTGGTGGAGGCGCAAAGGTTTCTGCTGCAACTCAAGCCAACCCCCCGCGGCTTTTCTCGTCAACGAACAGAGCCGCTGCAACTCAAGCCAACCCCCCGCGGCTTTTCTCGTCAACGAACAGAGCCGCCCCACTAACCTAGGAGAGCGCGGTTATAAAACGGGAGCACGAGGCCATCCGAGGAGGAGAAGAGCAGTAAACAAAGCGGTGCTACGTGCTGATACACGTGATTAGAATAGACCGATCCATGGAGTTTGTGCAGCTAACGTTAAAACCCCTGCCGTGGTTTCATTTGACGCCCCGTTTTTTTTGTGTGTGTGTGTGTGTGGATTTCGGACGTGTGTGTGCGTGACACCGAAATGACACACTGCTCGGGATTGGCTGAAGTACAACATCATATATATTCCTTTTCCTTTTGTTGTGTTCCACAAAGGAGAAAATTGCACAAACATTCAATAGTTATTCCTTCGAACTTCCGTCATGAATTCGAGTCTCACTTGCTACCATGAAAACCTAGATTCAAATCGTTTGTCTGTGGCGGTTCGTAGACCCACATGACGACTTCCAAGTGACGTAGACTCGTAAAGATGAACCTTTGCAATGTGTTATAAGTCTCATTGTCTTTACCTCACGATATACATTGTCAAAGTTATGGGCGAGACCATGTCACCTATTTAATTGGTTGACTCTCTTCTCAATCTTGTGGTATAGATTCATTTGACCAACTTTTAGTCGAACTCCTCGATTAAACCTTAACCGAATCACATGGCCATCCTTTCTGAATCAAATAATTCGAGAGAGCCGAGATAATATCTCGGACAGTTCTGGTTTGGTCAACTACGTCATGCTTGATGGGGGGATGATAACCCGGTAGGCCCATGAAGAGGGAAGCATGACCCGCCAGGCAGGAGGCCCGGCCAGGCCAGCCAACCATCAGCATGGGCCGGGTTATGTTGCTGGGCCAGAGGCTTTGGCGGTAACCCGGTTCAGGAAGGGAAGTTTCTAGAAGAACAGAGTCGGTTCGTGACTTGGTGGATACGAAGGCTAGAAGAGCTAGAATAGGATTCCGAGTCTGGGTAGAGCCCGGGTTCGTATTGTAAAATGCCAGGAGACCCGGTAGTCTATATAAACCGGTCCCTGAGCCCTAGTTGAGGGAGGACTTTACGATCCAAGCTTAGGCGAGAGAACTACCGAGAGAAACACCACAACCTTGTAACCAAGATCGAGATCCGGTTCTGTTGTCGTAGCCGGGTTATCGAGATCGAGATCAATAACAAGATAGCAGGAAGTAGGTCTTTATCTCCAATGGAGAGGCCGAACCTGGATAAACCTTTTGTCCCTGCAATGCTAAACAATCTCCCAGACGCTAGTGTTGCCTTGCCCATCAACTCAAGCTACCCCAAAGTAGCATCTGCCGTGTTATCTACCCCACGACAGTTGGCGCCGTCTGTGGGAATCGCGTCCAAAGGTGTCACCATCATGGGAGAAGCAAAGCAAGAAGTAGAGAACTATGTTTTCGGCGAGATCACCCTCAATTCACAAGGAGAGCCCATCGTTGATGATTTTGGCTGGGGGCCGGAATCAGATCTACTTGAATCAGGTGATGTTATTCCAATTGGCAAGTTTAACGTTTTTGTTGGTATGATTACAACTAGATCTGCTAGTGATGGAGACTATGAATCTGTGTCAGGAGCTGCCACAATTGTTCAATCTGATGGAGAAGAATCAGTTGGTACGGTTGAAGATGAGCTGCCCCTGGACGTGCACGAGGAGAGATCGGGAAACCCGTCCCCAGTCCCGGGTGATGTGGGGGACTATGCAGATTCAGAATCGATCCTGCCCTTGTTCGAGGGCCGGTTCGGATATGGAGTAGAAGAGGAGGACGAAGAGGAGCAAGAGTCCGTTCCAAGCCCGGTTAGGAGGGTGGCGGTTTACACTGCTCCTTCGATCAACGCGGGGGCGTCGCCGTCAACGGTTGTGCCACCAGCTTTTATTCCGGGTCAGCAGCAGCAACAATTGCCACCAGTTTTGGAGCTGGCGGGCCAAAGGGTTGATGGAGACCCGGCTTCGGTATCAGAGGAAAGTGAAAACACGGCGCGTTACAGGAATAGCTTCGGTTTTCTCAATAACCGAGCTCAGGGTGAGGAAAGAAACAATGCAACTGGGACCCGGGCCATGTTTAACAATGGCCTGGTCTTAGATCCAACCGCACTTACGAGGATTGTTACTCCAGAGAACACAGCAGCAAGAGCTATAGAATTGGATACTGCACGCCGGGCCTTGGAGCAGGTACGCAGAGACACAATGGCAGAAAAAAAAGATATGGAGATTAGGCGAAAGCAATTAGAGGATGAGGAAAATCGTATCAATGAGATGACCAGGGCGCACCGGAGGAGGCACCAGAGCCAGCTGGCCCCTGGAGAAAACGCTATAAACCCAGCAGTACTGTTTAGGACCCCAGAAGATCAACCAGTTGGTGTAACCCAGGTGGCTCCAGTTGTAAGGGCAAATATAGAACCAGATAGAGGAACAGGAGCAGCTGGGGTTGCAGTTGCAGCGGCGCCGGGTCTTCTCGCTGGGGGAGCCAGGGAAATCCGGGTCTGCCACCCAGGACACCAAGGTTTCATACGCCGGCGGGTCATTACTCCAATCCAGCAGATAACGTATACGCCGCAACTTTGGCACTAGATCGTATTCCATTAGGAGATTCGCCAGCAGAGGTTGAAGCGCGGCGTGCCATTGATATGTTACGTACTGCGGTTGCTCAGCAAGTTCAGTACTCAAAAGAGAAAAGTGCGCTTCACTCTACAACGTATCGTAGCAAGAGTCGCCATGGGGGAAACCCGCCATTGGCCGGGTTTGCCGCGGCACAGCAGCAAAACCCGCCCCAGCAGAACCAAAACCAGAATAATCAGCAGTGTCAACCCGCCCCTGCAATTTCTGTGGCTCAGCAGATAGTCAATAGATCGCGGGCAGGAAGGAGTGCAGCTAATGCAAACCCGCCAGTACCAGCAGCTGGAGCACTACACGGAGGACCGGGTCCCGTGCCAGCAGCATCTGCAAGCTCGCCGGGTAACATTAATCTTTTAGCAAGTTCTTCCACTTTGGCGGGTCCCAAGTGTCTTTCAGATGCCATTAGAGCAGAGCCTTTCCCTGAGAAGTTCAAGGAGCCAAGCAAGATTGCCAATTATGAGCCGAGCACAAACCCGGCGAGTTGGTTGAGCAGTTATGAGATGGCAATGTGTATACGCAATGCCACAGAGAACGTTTGTGCAAAGTATATGTATTTGATGATGAGTGATGGTGCAGCAAAGTTGTGGTCCAAGAATCTGCCAGAAAAATCTATCAATTCTTGGGATGAGCTGAAAACAATTTTCATCAAACACTTTCAGGGCACGTGCAAGCGTTTGTTTTCCATTGAAGATCTTGATCGTTGCGTACAGAGGAAGGGCGAGTCAGCTCTGTTGTCGTAGCCGGGTTATCGAGATCGAGATCAATAACAAGATAGCAGGAAGTAGGTCTTTATCTCCAATGGAGAGGCCGAACCTGGATAAACCTTTTATCCCTGCAATGCTAAACAATCTCCCAGACGCTAGTGTCGCCTTGCCCATCAACTCAAGCTACCCCAAAGTAGCATCTGCCGTGTTATCTACCCCACGACAATGCTGCTTGCTTAACAGCGAGGCTGAAATCTAAATTTGTAACTATCCAGTTACATTATAGCATTTGATAGACCCTAACCGACCGATCCACAACTCGGATCACATATGGATCTCGGGTTAAGGACATGACATATACATTGATGGAGACTAAGAAATGACAATTTGGTCATTCCATCTCATATTTCACATGGCTGACTCGATAATTTTTTTTAGCCAATTCTGTACTATCGAATTGGCATGACCATGCCCATGATCAGTGGAACCGGACCATCAACCGAGTCATACACTAGTTAATGATATATGTCCTCATAACTTTATTGACTCGGAAATGTTACAACATTCATCATAAAATATATATTTCAACAACTGATGCAAATATTTAATGATACGTAGCACTGATGATGTTTAAAGACAATTACTTAACTGACGAATACACTTAGCAAATAACATCATACATGATTGTCTCTAAGATATGTCTGCAACGCAAACTTGGCCCCGAAAGTCGTCCAACATGGTAAGATCGACCCATGATTTAAGTTGACACAATATTTCGTTCTTCACCGCAACATTGTTTTACCGCTAATTCTTCTCTGCCGCTCTCCTCGTTGCTTGAAAGGAGGCTATAGCCGGCGCCAGCGCCCGTGCAGGCACACCTACACCTGCATCCCATCGCACCAGACTCTGCAACGACGAGGCCGGATCTCCACGTTGGTAGATATGATGTTAATTGGACCTACCGAATAAGTTGTTTTTTTATAAAGGTCATTTATTACCTAAAGTGAGAGTTTAAGTATTACACTCGTTCTCTACATAATTAGTATGCACACAGCCGCAACTGAACATTCTCATAAAATTAAAAGGTGAAAAGTACATAAGCGCAGAAACCATATCGCCTATGATAGTTGGGGGCCAATCGGAATATCACGCGACCGTCCATGTCGGATAAAAATATCTCTCGCCTTGTTTTACAGTCACGCAGACACCTCTATGAAAAAGTCCTGATTTTCCACGCGTTGTAACGTGGACGACAAACAAAGCAAACTGGTGCGACCGTAGATTACTTGAATGATAGAATATTTTTTATCATCTAAAACCTTGTCATTTCTAAGTACGTGCAAGTTTATGCACTATATTGTTTTGAGCATGTTTTCTCAACTGATATAGCTTCTTCAGTTATGACTCAAATTGTTAGAGGTTTGTGCAATTTCCTCTTCCACGTAGACCATCGACCCCGCCAAAGGGATATATTTTGCGCTAGGCTTTGCCTGTCATAGACTTACTCATGCATTGTACTGCTAGCTATTCGACGTGACATGAGCTGGTCCGTGACCTGCCGGGCGCACCAACCTGTCAAGCTTAAGCCGCCGACCGAAACGGAGAAACCTCTGACGTCGTACCATTTCCCGTTCCGAATCTCCTTAGAAACTACAACCTCGTGCGTTCATGCATAAGGCTGCTGCCCGCGACTGATTCCTTGCTATCATTGGACCCCTTGCCGGCCGCTAGCTAGTACGAGTATGTATTTCTTCCGAGCTACCGCGGCGCCGGTGATGACTGCAGATGACATATGTGAATTTTCGTATGGATATTAGTCTACCATTCAACCGAAGATTTCTTGTGTTGCTTGTGTACCGATCGATGAGGAGATCCATATAAGCCCGGTACCCGAACGGTACTTGGTTCCATTTTCATGACCTGTCTAGCCATCAAGACAAGGACCGGCCAGCCTTAATTTCCAAGTCCAATCGGCAAACAGTGTTTCGGATTGCAAGATATCTGGTTCCCGTCGACGTCGGACAGCGATACGTACGTACGCGCGAAAAACCTTATCGTCTCTCTAGGAGATATCGAAAATACCCGCCAAATATTCTTCCACTAGCGCTTTGTACCTGTCGGCCGCTCGACGGCTCGCTCCGACGGGTGGGCCTCACCTGTCAGTGGCAAACGCTTGCTTTGCCGACCATCCACGATGTGATCTGTATCCACCGGTGAAGAGCCACTCCATTTGTTTCATGTGGACCATGCCAAACTGATGATCGCACGCCTTTGTGGTACTCGCCATCGATCCATCCGTGGTTGGGTTTTGCATGGAAATCCAAGGTGGTCAGGTGGAGGTTGTGTCGCCGGGTCATCGTCGTACAGTACGATCGAGCACTCAAGTAGCTAGTCGCCGTTGGTGCTAGACGGCAAAGCCGAAATCCATCCGCCCAATGGCCGCGGCCGGAGCATCACATCCACAGGGCTCATTGTCATCCTCGAAAACGGAAAGCGACGACCCTCCCTCTCTGGCTAGTTGGCTCCTTCCTCCTCCCGTCTTGGCGCCATCGATCCTGCACCTAGTTAATGGTGCCGGACGCGTGCGGCGGGCGATTCTGGTACGCCGTGCTGGATCGTCTCATGCCGTTTTCAGAACTTAGGATCGTGGCGAAGTGCCGCACACGCCTAGATTGATGCTGCCAAAGTAATCTCATGTTTTCTTTTTAGGTTGTTCGTGCGCGTGATTTGCCTGATATTTTTTATTGGTATTGTTGTTATCACTCTCGTTGAATCTCCCGACCCCTCTCTCTGACCCTGTGCGGCCACGCCGGCCCGCACCGGGCGGCCAACACCGGCGCCTCTCGGTCTCCCCCGAGACTTCCCCCATCCCGCCGCCGCCGGAGATAACGCCGGGCATGGCCGTGCGGCGTGGCGACGCAAGATTCCCTCAGACGTCAATCTGAAGGGCGAGGCGGCGGGCTGGCGGCGTTCGTTCTGACCTTCTCCGGCGACGGTGGTGTGGGGGTGGCGGTGTCCATGACGCAGCTGCAACGGCCGGAGGCGGCGAGATGGAGCAGCCGGGCCTGAGCTGGGCGTATGGGCGGGATGGGTGTCTATCGCTCAAGAGATAGACTGGTCTTGATGATGCTCCGTCGACGACACGAGGAGGCGTCTTTGGCTACTCCCGCAACACGAGGTCGCCTGGGGGCAGCAGTCCTAGGCATGGCAGTGGTGACCTCCTTCTTTGCCGAAGGCGGTCGGCTATGCCTGGTTGTGATTTTCATCCCAAATCTAGTCCCGGCGACGAACTGGGGAGGCGTGGTTGCCGCTGTAAACCGAGCTCTGATTCCGGTCATGGGGGCGATGGCAGCGTCTTCGCGTCGTTACCTTGCTGAAGGCCTTGCCTTGCAGCCACCGTCTAACCATTCCTGCTGCTCCGGGGAAAACCCTAATGATGACAGCGCTAAGGTGTCGCTCTCCCAATGGCGAGCCGGTAGCACAAACCGATCCAGCAGACACTCAACTTGCACGACACACACGCACTAGAAGCCGTTGTCGCCGTCTTTCGCCAACCCATATTCAGGAGATATCAACGCAATGAGCTTGTCAGACCTGCATTTGACGTCCCCACGACGCTAGACAACACCGTCGTCCTGCAAGCGTCCATTACCACACATCATGCACCATGTAGCTAAAAGCTCTTTGTTTTTAAACTCAATCTAGAAGGGCAATAACATTGTTAACATATGAAATTATGCATCATGCCTTGATAATATTGTGGGAGTTTGGATTCGACACACTTGTCTGATGAACCATGCGTCATCGTATGTTATTTTGTTTGCAAAGAAAATAGTAATAAGCACTAGTATCCTAAAACTTATAATCATGTGTATGACCCTTCTTGTCCTAACTGTACCTACCAAACATTTATTGAGCCTTCAGAATTTTAAGAGAGAAAATAAATTGGTCACAACTCTTCATATAGTTGGCGCCCATAGATACTTTTTAGACGGAAGGCTTGAGCGGCGCCCATAGATACTCGATAGCTTTTATTTGGTATTTGGTAGAACATTGTATCGTGAAGATATATAAGGCACGGAGCCAACATGATACAACTACCACTACTCCACGAGGTAGCAGCTGATAGATAGAGAAAGTTTTGCCAAAAAAGAAGTTTGCAAAGCCAAGAGACGAATGAAGGAGGTAGTTTAGCAAAATGAAGACATGAATAAGGAAAGCAATGAAGGAATTCAAAGTTGGGCTTGGGAGACAGCATGAAATCAGTGATCACCGGGAGTAATATTTTTTTGAGGAAAGGATCCGATTCATAATTCAGAATACACATAACAACTTACAAGAAGGTCCAAACAATAAAACAAAACACAAAAGGACCCTGCAAATTGCACTAAGCACCCTGAGCATCCTGGATAAACTTCAATCGGATCCAAACGCCGGCGCCCAAGATCCTAGCCGCCACCGCCGTCGCCATACCTCCAACCACCGGGGAGAGAGCGCCGCCAAACTTTGAAGGAGGCCGCAGAAGTCGTCCGCCGCTGCGCGACGGCACCTAGTCGCGCTGAACGCGCACGGCCACAACGCCTTCTCCCCAGCACCACCGAGCTTGCTGGTACATGGAAACCAATTGCTGGTACGACGGGATGCTCGTGGTCAAAACTTTGCCCACTTCAAACTTCGCAATGAGAAAAACGTGGTCGCGACATTCTTCGTTGTTAGCCTCCGCGTGTTGGAACAGTTTCATCTTCGTTGTGATAGACAGATTATAAGTAACTAGGGTGAAAATAGTTGCTATCTCTGCAGGAGCAACGCGATGAGCAACCATGCTAATTGTTTAGGGATTCTAATTCTAATCAACCGTGCTTGGCCCTGTCCAAGTGGCCAAGTGCGTACGTACTTCCCATGCCCGCTGCCCTGCGTAACTGAAGCCTTGGAGGGAGCCAATAGCCATGCCCATGCAGATGTTTTTTTTGAAAGATCGAGCAATTGCTGGCTTTTCGATTAATAGCAGGTAGAATATGTACAAGTTAGCTCTTGGGCAAATGTATAACGGAAAAGAATATGAAGAGAAAAAGGCATAAAAACAAAAGGCCACAAAACAGAGCCACCCTTGTGACACCATTTTGTCACCGCAGCGAGCACAACCACGGTTCCTGTCTCATAGGGCCATGGGCGCATCGCTTTTCGAGGCCGCCGCCTCGACGCACATCCACCGTCTGGAGTCGCCGCTCCGGCATCCTCCGACCTTGCCAGTGAAGCTTTGTCGCACAACAACTAAGAGTCCCACAAGGCACAAGGACCTCAAGGCGGTGCCTCCAAGAAGAAATCGACGTGGTTGCCGTCACCGCCCACTCCAATGGAGTTTGGGTTTTCACCCGAGGATACCATGGCCTTGATGGTGTGGGAGGGGCTGGGTTCCTCGACAATGCCTTCAAGAAGGAGAGTGGCGCTTGAAGACGCCGCCATTGTCGGCACCAGCACAAGGCCAGTGCGAGGCTTTCGCCTGGAACATTGGCATCGTACGGAGCTCCGAGGGAGGCCACGCCACATGAGTCTGAGCAGTGAGCCACAAAGACCTCGCCGGCGACCACCAACTCCGGCGAAGAACGCGCTTGGCCGCGGCACCTCCCACCGCGACAAGTTCGACTGACCATTGACGCAGTTGTTCCGGGGCATCCTGGCCCCAGCGCATCTAGCCACAGGAGGCACCAACGTGCCCGCCGCTGGGGACCGACGCGAAGCTCCATCTTCCGCGGCCCGACACGGGCCCATCTGGCCCACGCGAGCCCGCAACCTCCTGTTGCGGCGCCCAGATCGGGGCCCATAGCGACGCCGGCGCCCCGCGACGCCCGACGCCTGCCTCGGCCGCATCCAGATGCAGACGAGCGCCGCCGGCCTCTTAGTAGATCAGGAGTGAAGGTCTAGATCGGCGGCGCCCCGGGCCGTACGCCCGCACCCTTACGCAGCACCGTCGAGGAGCGACGACCACAGCGACAACCATCTTCGGGGCCACCGCCCCGGCCTCCAGACGCGGGCGACACGACCTCCGACCCAGCAGAGGTGGTCGGCCGTCGGCGCGACGAGCAGCAAGGATCTCCCCCCGACGGCCTTTGGCTGCAGGGGGCCCGCTGCCACCGCGGCAGCGCCGGCGGCATCGACGGCTAGGGGGCAGGGGAAAGGGGGCTTTGGCGCGGTGGTTTTCGCCTCCGGTGCCGCTTGGGGAGCGGCACGTGAGGGAGAGGGGTAAGTACTTGTTCTTCTCCTAGATGTTGACTGGTCTTACGGTGGAAGAAAGATATTTGGGGTACGAATATTCTCCCCTAGCCAAAGATTAAAGTCTCTGTGCTACATACGATTTCTGATGATCGGGGTGATGCTTACGCACAGGACTGGGCCAACAGTGCTCGTAACCTTTTCGTTTGTTGACCAAGGGGGCTTGGGCGCGGTGGTTTTCGCCTTCGGTGCCGCTTGGGGAGCGGCACGGGAGGGAGAGGGGTAAGTACTTGTTCTTCTCCTAGATGTTGACTGGTCTTACGGTGGAAGAAAGATATTTGGGGTACGAATATTCTCCCCTAGCCAAAGATTAAAGTCTCTGTGCTACATACGATTTCTGATGATCGGGGTGATGCTTACGCACAGGACTGGGCCAACAGTGCTCGTAACCTTTTCGTTTGTTGACCAAGAACTAGTCACTCCATTTTTTAATGTAAGATGTTCCATATTGTGCAGATACATAATTAAATGAGTGAATATACACAGTAAAACATGTTCACATACATTGTATACATATGGATGTGGACAAATATAAAACATCTTATATTAAAAAATGGAGGTAGTAATACGTACTCACCAGCCGAGTTCTGCCCAATTTAATGATCCCTGCCGATGCAAGATGCACACTACGAGTACTGCGGTACCTAGCCGATATATATCCTCTGGGTATTTTCCCATTGGCATGCAACAGTGGTGCTGCCGCGGTAGATGGAAAAGCCATGCGAGTACCACACACGAATAAGGAAACCATAGTCTGCACCTATGCATGCATGCATGAACGTTCGTCGACAATGAAGCGTACCATAGCGTAGCAGCAGCAGCTGGTCCATCGGAACTTGGGAGGGGACTACGAGTACGTAGCCAGGTCCATGCACTACTGCCTCGTAGCTTTGCCCTGCCTAGCGAACCCTAGATGCCGCTCCTTTTTCACCTTATCTTCAAAATTAAGACGTTTGCTAGCCCCCACATCACATGTACTACTACGTACTACATGCACGCGCCACAGTACGTGCCACTACCACTATCTAGCTAGCACACTGCCTCGACTGATCGTTAATCCCAAAGTAAACTCTCGAGTTGCTAGTAGGGATGAAAATGAAGTGGACACGGCGGAACTGAGTGGTGCCAGATTTTTTCATCTTTTTTACGAAAGCGGACATGCAGTTAGAAAATCTCAAAAGCATATGTGAAAACAAATATTGTCGGAAACCAATATGGACCAAATACTATGCGGACATGGAACATAAGCAGAAGTTTACCTGAACAAAGAGACCCATTAATGGTGCAGGAAAAATCAACCAAACGAACAAACTTGTCAAATTTCTAACATGAAATAAAATATAAGAAAACATAATGATTATACAATATAGTGTGAACAAGTTATCAACTTTGGCAATATTAAAAAATACCTACTATCGTACCTAACCCTTGTGCGACACGGTAATGACGAATTGGGGACGACTCGAGAGGGAGATGATATGCGAGTACATATGGCCTAAACATGGTCGCTTCAGATCCTTTTATTTTTTATTCAGATTTTGGATTGTGACTAAATATTCACACTAGAATTACTGGGCCTGCTGGATTTGAAACGCACCGTGTTGTAAACAAAGGAAAGCCTGTGACCGAAAACGGAAATTCCGTTCCCCTGGTCGTTTCGCCAAAATACACCGTTCCGTTTTCGTTTCCGTTTCCACTTCTGCTGCGCAAAATCATGTTTCCGTTTTTCTGTTATGTTTCCATTTTTTCGCGAAAAAGTCAGAAAGTTCATTCCGTTTTCATTGCTATTGCCTGGCATTATAGCGCCCGGGAATTGCAACGTATTTAGGACTTAGTGACAACTCCAGTTAGAAACTTAGAACGGTGTGCCGGTGTGGTGTTTTCTTGGCCGGTTTGTCTAGCTAGCGATCATCTGACCGGATCGGAAATATCTATAACTCGTTTCTTTGCAGTTGCTATAGCAAGGCCGGCCGGCGAGACGAGGTGATGCAATCCGGCCGACGTATGGTTCGACAGCGAAGCTGGGACAGATCACATCGCAGTGTTAGGCTCCTCTTGCTATCCACTATCTTCAGGGGGCTCTCTGAGTCGCCTCCTAATCGAGTACCTAAGCTAGAATGCGCCGCTTTATACCTACCAATGGGACATCAACAGGCGTCACTTAGTTCTGAGCATGAGCTAGAATATAGTAATCCGTGTCTCGTCAGAGAATACAATATTGCATCATACTATTATTGGCAGCACAGAGAGTATTGGAACTGATGGGAGTGCGTGACACTGACTGAGGCGTTTCGGGCAAGTTGGAGGGGTTTGTTAAATCAGGGAGCCAATTCTGGGCCTCGTGGCCGCCTGCCTGCCCACAAGCAGAAGCCTTCCTTCGACAGATACATACGTTGGATGAACAAAATATCATATAATATGTATATCTTTCAGTGGAGCTCGCACACCCAATCACGGCGGTCAGTCATGGCTAGAGCAGCTAGATGCTAATTATTGATGAGTCTGCTGTTGTTGTTCCATGATGCGTTTCAGGGCAAAAGGTTGGGGATCCATCGATCGGGGCGTCGATTATTGATCATCATGGCTGAGGCCAGGGAAAAGGGCTTTATTTTATTTTACACCGAGATGCATGTTCCCTCGAAAGTAGGAGAGAGCGCCTAGTACACGTTTGGAACCTAACCAAAGGAGCCGCGCCCAGTTGCTGCAACAGGAGTTTTATCAAGAGTCAAGTCGTACCTTTTCCGTAACACTTATTACGTGAGGCGACCAGGACCAGCTCCACGTACGACCAAGAACGAAATAAAGAGCTATGCATCACAATTCACAACTCAGTAACTGTCGTGGTTTATTGCACGGCAGATGGTTTGAGTGGGTAAAGTCTAAGGTTTTGACCGACGGGTCCGCACTGATCGGATACGAGCAAGGGGAGAGTCCAAGACGTACCCAGCTTCAGTATCCTCGTGTGGAGGTAACACTCATATTTCTACTATGACTTGTATATGGATGAGTACAAGGATAACAATGGTGCTCCTAAAGCTGTTTGTGGTGTTCTTCTTCCCTGCTTCGAGTGAGAGTGAGAGAGAGTCCAACCTTACAAAGGTAGCCTAGTCCCCCTTATATAGTGGCTGGGAACTGGTTGCAGAGAACTGAGCGAGTACTACGTGGAGCTGGTAGGGTGGATTTGTGGGGGAAACAAAGTCAAATCCGTGGCAATCTAGAGCTCTGATACCATATGATGTAGGGTAGGTCCGATCTTCACGGATTTGGCGGAGGGAACGATGAACACGATGAACACAAAAGGGGAAAAGCAAGTAAGGTAACTAGCAAAGCAAATCCGGACGAAATCAATCGGTAACAAGTCCCCGTGGGCAGCCCCGATTCTCCTTCTCCAAATACACCTTACTCTTACGATTGTTTCTCAACGGTCAATCGAACCGTCCCAATAGAGTCACCCGAAGATGAATGATTGGCAAGTAATCGCAACTATAAGAAGATGCCTTGGAATCCACTAGAGGGATCTTCTCCACAAGGGGAGGCCTTGATTCATCTCCACATGGGAGGCTTTGATTCATCTCCTAAGAGGCAACACCACGTGGGGTGGAAAAGGAGCCACAACTCAACTCAAGTCTAATCTCAGTCTAACCCTAGAAAGGAAGAGGTGAAGTGCTATTTATAGTCGTAGTACAAAACGGGGCGGACGCAGGAAAGCCAGCCTGGAGGCCGGCCTGGCCGGGTTGGAGGCCGGCCTCTCTGGCTGGCCGGCTGCTTGGGCTGGGGCCGGCTGTCTCTGGCATGGGGCCGGCCTAGGCCGGGTTGGAGGCCGGCTTGCAGAGGTCAGCCAGACTGGCTCCGCCACCTTCTTCTTCCCCGTCATGGCGCATCCCTTGGCCATCTTAATCCATATTTCCTCGGAGTTCGTCACGTTTCTCACAGCTGAGCACACACAAAGTATCGGCATGAAGTAGCAAACCATTCAAGGGAGTATCAATATCACACATAGATAGGAGTGAGTTCACTTATCATGTAGAGGTTTGACTCGTGCTCTGTCATTGGGCCGCTTGTTGTAGGAACCGGAGGTTGGGCTACATCATCTCCCCCCTTGGGAAAGAGTCGTCCTCGACTTTGGTCATCCTCATCACTTGATGTCCCAAGGTATGGCGATAGGTCGGTGAGGTTGAAGGTTTCATGGACCAAATACTTGGAGTTGGAGATGTCGATCTTGTAGGCATTGTTGTTGATGCGCTTGAGAACCTTGAAAGGTCCGTCTCCTCGAGGGTGAAGCTTGGACTTTCTTGCATCGGGAAGCGCTCTTTTCGCAAGTGTAGCCACACAAGGTCTCCTTCTTCAAATATCATGGCGCGCTTGTGCTTGTTCATCTTTGTAGCATGGTCTTCATTGTGCTTCTCTAGCGTGGTTCTTGTGTCTTCATGTAGTTTTTTCATGTAATCGGACGCTTGTCGAAGTCCATGTTAACTTGTTCATGGAGTGGGAGTGGTAGCATGTCGAGTGCGGTGTAGGGATTTGAGCCATAGACGATCTCGAATGGGCTTCTCTTTCTTGCTCGGTGTAGTGCTCGATTGTAGGCGAACTCGGCATGTGGGATGCACTCTTCCTAATTCTTCAAGTTCGGCTTGATCAACACACGAAGTAGTGTAGATAGGCTTCGATTGAACACTTCGGTTTGACCATCCATTAGAGGGTGGTAGGCGGTGGAGAAGAGGTGCTTGATTCCTAGCTTGGCCATCAAAGCCTTCCAAAAGTAGCTCACAAACTTGACTCTCGATCCGACACAATGGTTTGGGTACTCCATGAAGACGGACGATTTCCCTGAAAAACAAATTTGCAATATGTGAAGCATCGTCGGTCTTATTGCATGGTATGAAGTGTGCATCTTAGAGAAATGATCAATGACGATAAATATGGAATCTTTGTTTGTTTTAGTGCGTGGGAGGCCTAAGACAAAATCCATAGCAATGTCGGACCATGGCTTATGCGGTATGGGCAAAGGAGTATACAAGCCATGAGAGTTTAGAGTAACTTAGCTTTGAGGCATGTTGAACATCGTCGAACTAGGCGTTCCACATCACGCTTCATTCTTGGCCAATAGTAGTTTGTGGCAAGCATGGCGTAGGTCTTGTCGCGTCCAAAGTGACCCATGAGTGACCTCCATGTGATTCCTTTAAAAGGAGCAAATGAAGCGAAGACTCGGGAATACAAAATTTGTTAGCCTTAAACAAGAAACCTTGGTGCAAATAGAAATCTCAATTCCTTTGTGCTCCAAGCATTGAGCAAAAATATCACCAAAGAAAACATCGGAAGCATACAAGTCCTTTATCTCATCCAAACCCAACACACTAATGTCAACACGTGTAAGTAGGTTGGCTTTGCGGGATAGAGCATCCGTAACCACATTGTCTTTACCTTTTATTGTATTTGATTACAAAGGTAAAAGACTCAATAAACTCAACCCACTTAGCATGTCTTTTGTTCAAATTTGTTTGAATTTTCAAATATTTCAAAGATTCATGGTCGGAATAAATGACAAACTCCTTAGGACGAAGTAGTGTTGCCACACATCCAAAACACGAACCAAACCAAATAACTCTTTGTCGTAAATGGGTAATTCAAACGAGCTCCATCTAATTTCTCACTATGGTATGCAATGGGTCTACCATTTTGCATAAGCATTCCTCCAATGCCCAATCCACTAGCATCACATTCAATCTCAAAAGTCTTAGAGAAATCCGGAAGGGCAAGTAGTGGTGTTTCGGTTAACAACCGCTTGAGCTCATTGAAAGCAAAATCATGTGCGTTGCCCCAAATGAAAGGTACATTTTTCTTTGTAAGTTCATGGAGAGGGCAAGCAATTGTGGAAAAATCCTCTATGAATCGACGGTAAAATCCGGCAAAACCAAGAAAACGTCTCAATTCTTCAAGTGATGTGGGAAAAGGCCAAGTCCTAATTGTGTTGATCTTGGCATCATCAACTTCAATTCCATCCGAAGAAACAACAAAACCCAAGAAAACAAGCTTGTTGGTGGCAAATGTGCACTTAGAAAGATTTGCATAAAGCTTTTCGTTGCGAAGAACCAACAAAACCTGAGCAACATGAGAAGTGTGCTCTTCCAAAGATTTGCTATAGATAAGGATGTCGTCAAAGTATACCACAACAAATTTTTCAATGAAATATCGCAAGATATGATTCATAAGACGCATAAAAGTAGAAGGTGCATTGGATAGACCAAATGGAAATGTCGAGTCCTTGGTGTTGATGAAGTTGCTGCGGAAGCTTGTCGATGTTGTAGACGTTGATCACACCGGAGAAGGACTCAAACACAAAGAGGAAATGCCAAAACGAACGAGGAAAAGAAAGAAAAAAATTGCAGTAAAGCTGGCCTAGGACGGGTAGCCGGCCTGGCCGGGCTGCAGCAGGGTTTTCAGGTTGGGCTGTCTGCTGCTCAAAAATCCGCGAATTTGGCGGAAAAGGCAACAAAGAATCCTCGATTTCGTGGGGAAATTGGCAAAATTAAGCTTAAGAACGCAAACAAAGGTGGAGGGGGTCCTAAGGCAACAGATCCGTGGACCAAAACTACCAAAAACGCAACAAATCGACAGATCGGCTCGAATCCAAAAAGGCTATTTTTGGTGGAAATTTTCGAATTTCTCAAAATGAAAGAAAAATTGGGTGGATTTTGGGGGGAAACAAAGTCAAATCGTGGCAACCTAGAGCTCTGATACCATATGATGTAGGGTAGGTCCCGATCTTCACGTATTTGGGCGGAGGGAACGATGAACATGATGAACACGATGAACACAAAAGGGGAAAAGCTAGTAAAGGTAACTAGCAAAGCAAATCGGACGAAATCAATCGGTAACAAGTCCCCGTGGGCAGCCCCGATTCTCCTTCTCCAAATACACCTTACTCTTACGATTGTTTCTCTCAATGGTCAATCGAACCGTCCCAATAGAGTCACCCGAAGATGAATGATTGGCAAGTAATCGCAACTACAAGAAGAGGCCTTGGAATCCACTAGAGAGATCTTATCCACAAAGGGAGGTCTTGGTTCATCTCCACATGGGGAGGCCTTGATTCATCTCCTAAGAGGCAACACCACGTGGGGTGGAAAAGGAGCCACATCTCAACTCAAGTCTAATCTCAGTCTACCCCTAGAAAGGAAGAGGTGAAGTGCTATTTATAGTCGTAGTACAAAATAGGGCGGACGCAGGAAAGCCGGCCTGGAGGCCGGCCTGGAGGCTGGCCTGGCCGGGTTGGAGGCCGGCCTCTCTGGCTGACCGGCCGGCCTGGAGGCTGGCCTGGCCGGGTTAGAGGCCGGCTGGGAGGCCGGCTGCTTCGGCTGGGGGGCGGCCTAGGCCGGGCTGGAGGCCGGCCTGGAGGCCGGCTGTCTCTGGCATGGGGTCGGCCTAGGCCGGGTTGGAGGCCGGCTTGCAGGCCGTCCAGACTGGCTTCGCCACCTTCTTCTTCTCCATCTTGGCGCATCCCTTGGCCATTTTATCCATGTTTCCTCGGAGTTCTTCACGTTCCTCACAGCTGAGCACACACAAAGTATCGACATGAAGTAGCAAACCATTCAAGGGAGTATCAAGATCACACATAGATAGGAGTCAGTTCACCTTATCATGTAGAGTTTTGACTCGTGCTCTTGTCATTGGGCCGCTTGTTGTAGGAACCGGAGGTTGGGCTACATCACTTATTACCACCGGTAATGCTCTCAACCTTGTTAAATACCCATGCGTGGGTACGTTCGAATCTCACAAATTTGGGTATGGTCCAAAGTTTGAGTAGAAGCACGTCCGGAGATCATGGGATGCTATGGAGGGACGCTAGGTCCATCCATAAAGAAAACCCAACTATGATACCTCAAATATTGACCGAGTCTCGTTCGAGACTGTCAACCCACATATCACGAAAAACACACCAAAAAATTATGAATATTAATGAGAACACAACCTTTTTTATTGGGGGAAGGGGGGGGGGGGTGTGGAGTACAAATCAAAGCATAGGTTTACTGATTTTTGTGTCTACAAGGTTTGAATTCATCAGAGTATCAAAATTTTGTTACTGATGCGGTTGTATATCTAGCACAATAGGGATCAAAAATTAGATTAGACGCTCCTTGTGTCTCATAAAAGGCATGTACTCAGTGTTTCGACAATCTATTGCTGAAAAAACGTTGTATTTCACAAATTTATCCATATACTCAAATGAATTGCAAGCTTCTTGAATTGTTATGCTTTTCATGAATAATTCTCTGTTTTGTGTTGTTTCTTTATTACATAAATTGTTAGCCTTATAATAATGCTACTAACCATTTATGTTTTTAAAAGTTTACTAGTATGCAAAAAACTTTCGGCTCTTTTAAGCTTGAAATCGGTAAGTGATTTTTTATCTAATATAATAAACATAATTTTCCTCTTAGCAAGGTTGAAATGTATGGAAAACCACCAATGATCATGCTATTTTTTTCACTAGTGCCAATCCGAAAAATAATGTCTCTAACCAAAAACTCGCTCTATTTTGAGTTTTCCTAGAGTTACTGAAGCGTGAAGAGAAGCAAGAACATCGCCTCAACAACTAATTCGGGAAGGAAGATGTGCCGCCCTGGTCCTCCCAAGCACGACCAAAAAACTTCTAAATTATCTAATTGGCTAAATTGGAACATAAATTGGAACACACTCAAGGTTAGATGATAATATCTTTTAATTTTTTTTTTGAATGGATAATATCTTCTAATTAACCCAAACTAGATCCTAATCTTGTGGAGATGTCGTGTGGGCTTTTCTTGTTGGTAGTTGGGACAGGCCAAGTGTGAAACTGTACGAGTTTGCGTGTAGCCACAAGCTCCATAATCGGAAGATACTCAATGTATGGCTACAACTGCCCATTGAGGGAAAGTCTAGCTGGATGTCAATTAAGATGTTAATGGCTTCTTTATTTGGAAGTGATCATCACAGCTCATGTTCCATTCCTAGTACCAAAAATGCTGCCCCGTACCGTTTGGACCAATAGATGCTCGCGAAATTAGATAGCACCTGTCCAGCTATTCTATACCTAACTTAGTACTGCTACAGTTATGAAGAAAGGGCAACATCTGGTGGCTGGTGTAACCATAGAAAACACAAATTGAGACATTTCAGATCATGATACATAGATCATAGTTTTTTCTCAACAAGAAACTAAACACACGAGGCAAAAATAGCTCTCCATACACCTGAAGTCCATGGACCTATCGATAAAAAAAATGTACGCTTTGATTAGAACATGAGGTTTTCCTAGCATCCTATTTGAACTGTCACATATGAAATTCTATGTGCCTATTGCATTCTTTCTGGGAAGAGAAGAATATGCATGGTAGGTAGTAGTTGTCTAAGGCTTTATCTCATCATTTTCTGCCATCCTTTCCTGAGTTATTTGATGTGGTGGCGTCATTACAATTTCATAATTTTCCTCGAAAGTAACCGGTGAGACGATGGCCTTCCGAAATCTACGCACTGCGACATCGGTTCACAATCAAGAGGTGAACATCAACATCCAACCGACGCCTGTATGTGTAGCTCTTATGTTAATTTCGACCGTGCACGATAGAGGTTTGTTTCCACATGACTCCAAATGCAGCTAGCACGCACACGGCGATTTGTTAGAAGTTAGGACGATGATGCACAGTAGTTTTCATTACACTTCCATCTTTTCTGTGTTACCTCTCATGCCGGACACACCCATGTTGTTGCTGGCTATTACTACCTACTAGTAGTAACAGTTTATTGCTAGTATAAATTAGTACTTGTTAGAGAAAAGGGTCACACATGTGGGTTCATAACTTTAGAAGGAAGAGACACCGTTTGGGTTAGAACCTTGTCAGTAGATTTGGTGGCTGAATTGAAAGATTCAAACTCGAAATATTGCATGCAGCTTCAGACTTCAACGCATGATGCAGGACATGTGCATCGCTTTTCATTTGCCTTTGTTAATAATAAAACGGGGCATTAATAACCATGTTCCCTGCTTGATTCCTTGTGCTGTTGCTTCTGTGGTGCAAAGAAAGGAAGCTGTCTCGATGTTTTGACTCACTCGCATGTAGTCCCATTATAGAAAATGCATCTTTTAAAATGTCAAAATGTAAAAATCTGGCAAATATCAGGTGTACATTCGGGCATTTTATCTTCATTGAAAAAAAAGTAAAAAATACATTTTTTGTGGTTTATGCAAAAAAAAAGATAAATTTCGATATTCCAAAATGACTTTTTATCAGGCACTTTTTGTCTTCTTACAGCGGTTAAAAAATATATAATTCTCATAAAACTTTGTGTGATATACATATCCGCATGCATATCCGATTTTTTTTACATTTTAAACATGCTTTTTTTTATAATTGGATTGTCCAACCCCAATAGCCAAACTGGATTTCCGAGCGGTCAGCAGCAACACCAAGCAACCAGGAGTACGTATTCAGAAAGGGGGAGGAATGGCTACATAAAGGTCTATCTATTCCAGACTATTCGTCCGAGAGATCTAGTGATCTCTCTATCTAAAAATAAAAGCACATTATATTCGAAAGTTTCAAACAACAAAAACCGAAAAGAATCCCGCATGCTCTGAATGATGCATACTACAACCGTGCGAAACCAAAATGCGAAATTCTTGGTATTATGATTTACATAAAAATAACAAAATTTGGAGGTTTTAAACTGTGCATTGTTAACTATACTCATATCTACACAATTTTATTTTTTGTGTAGTCCAGAATGCAAAGTATTTCGCATTGTGATTTTGCGTGCATGTAGAATACATCCATTGAGCAAAGACTTAAAATATGGGGAGAACGGGTGCTCGGGAGATAGAAATTTCCACTCACTGTGTGTGTTTTACAATGCTACATGCTACCCATTCGTTCCAATTTAATTGACTTGCTATTCACCACATGTGGATATATGTATACATGCGGAGAGAGTACGTGTGAGCAACAACAGCAGCATGGTACGGTGTACTAGCCTGCAACAGGAGCATCAGCCGTGACAGGATCAAGATTTGACCAGCAAGAAAGGGGATCGAAGATTTACTGCCCACGCATTCATCCATAAATAACAAGATCTATATACTGCAAGTGTCGAGTCACCGATCTGCCCATCTCATCTTGGAGTCAAGAGTTTACCTCTGTCTGGCTCCTCCTGGCCTGGTCGCGTCACTCCTCTTTCTTTTCCATTCCCGTCTTCTGCCTTTTCATTCAAAAACAAGAGAGGACCACTACTCAACCAGATGAACCTGTCAAATAATAACTGATGCTCCTACACCAAAGTCCTGAAACTGAAACCGAGAGCTTTCCGGTGCATGTCACACTGGTTTCCTCGGCATGGCAATCCGGCAGCGGATGCAGCATCAGGATATCTTTTCTCAGCGATGGAGCGGCGCGTGATCCCTGCGGCTTTCTGCAGCAAGGAGACAAACCGTCCCCCGTACTTGTGCGAGAAGGGCAAGTCCTCAGACATACATGGTGCATGGCGCTGTGCAAGCAGATCCATCCAGCATGCAGCAACTACTGAAATGTTTTTCCTTGGACGCGACACACGGTATCAATGCGGGCCGTCGACTGGGGGCCGGCCGCCTCCTCAGAGCATCTCATTCGGAGCGCCCAAATAGTTATCCAAAATCTTTTGGTACATTGAACCTAAAATCACTCCACTCACGGCATCCAAACACAACTTTAGTCCGACGCGGTCTAAAGTTTGGTCCGGCACATCCAGCCCACGTCCTCCCCATGGGAAGCCGCAGGGTTGCACCTGACGAAACCGCGAGCGACGCCATGTTGGCCTCCGACGCGCGGGCCATGTCTGTCAGTGACAAAAATCCCTCAACTGACGGTCATGTCAAAGTCACGTGTATATCTTCTTGTTTTCCCAATCACAGCGGCAGTGAAGCTCGAGCCGATAAGGGTGAAGGCAGAGGAGAAGGTCTCGCCGCTGCTTGCCGAGCTCATGCGGGCGCAGGCCAGCTTGGACTACGAGGCTGTCGCAGGGGCTGCCCTTGCAGCGTCACCAGACGACGTGCCACCCCCTCGACCCGCCGTTCGCCAGCGCATGGTCGGCGAGGGAGCACGCCAAGGGGAAGGGCGTCCCCTTCTTCGACCTCACCGGCGACGACAACGGTGCAGAGCCCAGCCGCGTGAAGGAGGAGGACGACGAAGGGATCGCGGAGGAGCAGGGACCAGCGGCAGCGTCAAGGAGGAGGACCCCTACAGCGTGTTCGAGCGCTAATGCCGCTACCGCCGCCATTAGATTAGTTTAGGTTTAAATCTCGTTATATTTCATTCAAATTTGTAAAAAATCCTAAAATTTGAATGAAATCCGTCGTATTTTATAGTAATGAATTTTTATTTGGTCGGCGCGAGTGGAGAACGACACATCCCATAGCTTGCGGCTCGAAATGGCCCGTACGAACGGCCTTTGGGCGGCCCGGGGGGAGTGGAGATTGTCGCAAAATAGAGGAAAAGGAAAACTTACGTTGCCTTCTTCCGGGCATTCAACCGCGTTTTTTCTGAACCTGCAAGGAACCATTTACAAACAACTTTGGTTCAGTTTTAAACATGGTACTACATCATTTACTCGTACTTAGATGCAATCAAGGCAACACCCAACATCCAGGTTCAAGTCCCCAGGGACGCGAATTTAGGTTACTATTTATATTTGAGGACCAGACCTTCCTGGTACTCATGCAATTTATCCTGAGGATCAAGCTTGGTTATTAACCAAGATAAAAATCCTGATACTCATGCTTAAAAGGCTTTGTGCATCCCTAGTTGGTGCAGAGGCCGGGGAAGTGAAATTCTCCCCAAATTTTTATGGCCCTTCCTGCAACAAGTGCTGCGAATGAAAGGGTTTCACCCCAAGTGGTGTAAATGGATAGAAAATTTTGTGACTCGAGGGAGTGTTGGTATTAAAGTAAATGATGATTTAGGTCATTATTTTCAAACATAAAAAGGCTTGAGACAAGGTGATCCTTTGTCACCAATTCTTTTTAACATAGTGGCTGATATGCTTGCTATCATGATTGCAAGGGCTAAGGAAGATGGACTAATACCACACCTAGTAGACGGGGGAATATCAATACTTCAATACGCTGATGATACAATACTTTTTATGGAACATACCTGGAAAAAGCTTTAAACATGAAACTTATTCTCTGTATTTTTGAACAATTATCCGGGCTGAAGATTAATTTCCACAAAAGTGAGATCTTTTGTTTTGGAAAAGCTAAGGAAGTTGAGACACAATATAAACTACTTTTTGGCTGCGAGTTGGAACATACCCATTTAGATATCTGGGTGTTCAATTCATTTCCGAAAACTAACAAATGGAGAATGGAAGATGATAGAAGACCGTTTTGAGAAGAAATTAGCAAGCTGGGCCGGAAAACTACTGTCTTACGGGGACAGTTTGATTCTGATTAATTCTGTATTAACAAGTTTACCCATGTTCATGTTATCTTTCTTTGAAGTACCTATAGGGGTACGGAAAGGCTGGACTTTTTTAGATCCCGGTTTTTTTGGCAAAGCGATGGCCATAAACGCAAATACAGATTAACCAAGTGGAATATTATGTGTAGACCTAAAGATCAAAGCGGGCTTGGGATTGAGGTTTTAGAGATTAAAAACAAATGTTTGTTAAGTAAGTGGCTGTTCAAAATTCTGTCCGAAGAGGGCGGGGTTTGGAAGGAGCTAATTCAAAATAAATACCTACATTCAAAATCGCTATCACAAGTGCAGAGTAAACCGACCGACTCCCCATTCTGGAAGGGGATAATGAAGGTAAGAGATGAGTTTTTGGAACGTGGATCTTTTGTTGTAGGAATGGAGAGAGCACTCGTTTCTGGGAAGATACTTGGCTTGGGGACAAGCCCCTATCTAGTCAATACCCTTCCCTTTATAACATTGTCCATCGAAAACAAGTTTCGGTTGCTGATGTTTTATCCCAGGCGCCTCCCCCAAATCTAGGTTTCAGGAGGGCGTTAACTGGAAACAAATGGACAAGATGGTTGCATTTGGTAAGCCGGCTAATGCAGGTTAACCTTACAAATCAAAAGGATGTTTTAAAGTGGAATTTAACAAACAATGGTGTTTTTACGGTCAAATCCTTGTACCTAATTTCATGAGTGATCATACAAGGTTTCTCCGTAAATACTTATGGAAAATGAAAGTGCCTTTAAAAATCAAGATTTTTATGTGGTTCTTATACCGTAAGGCTATTTTAACTAAGGATAATTTAGCTAAACATAATTGGCATGGTTGTAAAAAATGTTGTTTTTGTGATCAAGATGAAACAATTCAACATTTTTTTTCTTGTCCATTTGCAAGAATGACTTGGCGCATTGTTCATATGGCTTTCAATATTAAACCCCCAACTGATATAACAAATTGTTTGGTAATTGGCTAAGGGGGGTCTCTAGAACAGAGAAGGTTCAAATCAGAGTTGGTGTTTGCGCCTTGCTTTGGGCCATTTGGAACATACGAAATGACTATATTTTTAACAGAGCAAAGAAAACTTCCTTTATGCAGGTTATTCCGTTGGCTACACATTGGATCCTACGTGGTCCTACCTACAATCAACGGAGAAGCGCGGCGCAATGGATTTTGGGTGCAGCCGCCTGGAATCGGTCGCGTCGGATCTATATTCCCAGTTCAGCTGGCGTTCTGATCTTAGGATAACATGTTAATGCAGAGTCATTCCATGTTGTCCCTGTTTTTTAGATGGTTGATTCATGTTGCAACTTTATGCGACCCATGATGTAATAAGTCTTGTATGAATACTTGATCTTAAATAAAAATAAAAGCCGCATGCATCAATCGATGCAGAGGCTGGGACTGCCCTTTCTAAAAAAAAGCTGCAATCAAGGCCGTGTACCATTTCTGGTAGTACATGGACTGAACTCGATATTCAATACAGATCGAAGAGTGAGTATTCAAGCGGAGCACGCAGTTTGCACGGAAGAGTCGAAGACACACACTGTGGTTGGATCGTCAGTTAACTTAACCCTTGAACTGTTAGCAGGGCAAGTACAAATAAGAGACATGCCTTCAGTACCTGATAAACTCAGGGGACAATTCGTTCCACTCGTTGGCCCCGCGTGGCGACGGAACCCTAACCCACAGCCTGCGTCAGCCCCCCTCCTCCCTTGCCGTCGCCAGAGGGCTTGGCCGGGCAAAATCCTGACCCGCGGCGGCACGGGTGGTGGATACGCCGGTTGCGAAAGATTGCCTGCTGTCTTCGGCGACGGCGTCTGTGATCTTTGCGGCAGCGGGCTGCTAGGTCTCCATCTGACTCGTTCATCTGGATCTTCCAGATAGGACAATGACGGTACTTTCGGGGTTGTTCTCCCTCTTGAGGGTAACTCTAGATCTGATCTACCGCGTTGGCGGCGTGGCACAACGGGCTCTTGAGAACGGAAACATGACGATCGATGCGCGCAGATCATATGGTTGTGTGACGTTGTCGACGTCAACAGTGGTTTGACGAAGTTATTACGTTGATCTATTCAGAAGATGGGTTGGCGGAAGACATTGACGGCGACTATTAAGTGTGCGTATGTGGTGTATGTTGAGAGTCTGCTGACCAGTGTGTACCTGGCTCGCGGTTGGACGACTTGGTTGAGGCCTCTGAATATGGATTATGTGCGTAGATGCGTGAGGTTAGTGCACATAGGTTCGATCAAGTCCACCCATTTATCAATCTTGTAAGTGAAGCGACTTTTAATAAAGAAAAAACGGTGTGCATGATTTCGATATAGAGGCTGAGTATAATCTCCATTTCGGAAGATAGATAAGCTCGGGTTATCAATCAATGTACTGCTTTATTTGTACGGTGATCATCCACTAACTTGTGTACCCTCGATCGATCGATTGGTGCTAGCTGCATGCATCGCATGCATGCATGGTCTTATCCGTTGCTGTTCATCCGGCGTGCTACTAGACTGCAAGGTTTCGTATGTGCCACATGATCATGTATCCTACAAGCTACTATTAGTCCTTGCAACATAGGAGTCACCGGTGCAAATGTTTCTCATGCGTGGTTCAGACTTCAATTCTTACCAGCTAGCTGGGTGTTGCTTCCCGTGGAGTAAATAGCACTGGCGGTCACACAACTCGTCTCGTATGTGCACTTAAGTCACACATCTGAAAACGTGAAAAACGGGTCACACAACTGAATAATGGGTGCAATTTAGTCACAAAAAGATCACGTCATCCCGTTATGGACTGGAAATTTTCAGAAGACCCCTGATGTAATATTTGAAGGGTCATATTGCAAACATCGGCATTTCTCAGCTTACCATCCTCTTTGTCCTCGCGCTCACGCGCTGCTCGCCGTGGCGGCTACCGCGGCGGCGCCCCAGCTCCCGCCTCCCCCGCTGGCGACCCCACCCCCGTCAGAGCGCGGGCTAGTCGCGTGCAGCTCGAGGCCGTGCTTTGCATTCCGAGCCCAGCCAGGTCGTGCTTTGCGCGAGCACTCTGAGCCACCAGGGAGGAGTAGCAACGGGGCCGAGGGCCGCCGCACTCGGTCTTATTACCTGGCGACACATGCGCCTCTGTTCTCGGTGTGCGGCGGCAACCACACGACGACGCAGGGCGGGCCCGTTGTGGACGACGAGCATGGGACTGACGAGCAGGGGAATTTATCAAAATGTAGGGCGGGCCCGTTGTGGATGACGAGCAGGGAGGCGCAGGCTGGGACGTCGTGGACGACGAGCACGACGGTGGCGCCGCGCATGCGCTCAGTTCCGCCCAAGCTCGCAGCTCCTTGCCGCGTCCCTCTCGAATTCGATGAAATCATCCGCGGTGGCGCCTCCCCTGGTGCCTTGGACCGCCTCCCCCGAGCGTGGCGTAGCCTCGACCCTCGTCCTGGTCGGCGGAGAAACTGCCCAGGCAGCGGAGCGGCACCGGCAGGTCGCGGTACGAGGTGGAGGTGACCGTCGGCTCGACGTGGGACCTGAAGAACTGGCGCAACGACGACCTGAAGCCGTACACTGTACGAGCAGACAATTCCGTGAAGATGATTTCCTTTCCGTCCGCGCTACTCTGCGGAGGCCAGCACCAGGCACGCGCGCGAGGCTGTGTTCGTGTGGATCTGGAGGAGTGCGACTTGCAAAATCGATTGGTCGTCGGATCGAGCGTGGCAGCCACCCACGGAGTCAGGGAAGACGACCCTGCCGCTTGCTCGCGTGATTAGAGAGATGTAGGTAGCTCATCCGAGTCGCTAGCTCACCCTTAGGACGGCTTCGTGCTCGACTACGTCGGAAGAAGGGCGGCGGAGACGGGATCATCCGACAAAGGCCTGGCCAAAGCCGGGGAAGAACATCGCGATTCGCCCGTCTCAGTGCATCACGGATCGATTCCGTTGGCCGTGGATGATGCGGTGGAGGAGCTCGTGAAGGTCCTTGAGGTAGCCGAACTCGGCGACAGAGCGCGCGCCCGCGAGCGCTAATTTCCAGCGGCGCCCGTTCGATGCAGGTTGACGGCGACCAGGGACGCCTTTTTTAATATGACCCCTTCCAATGTTACATCAGGGGTTTTCTGAAAATTTCAGTCCATAACGGGATGACGTGGCCTGTTTGTGACTAAATTGCACCCACTTGTTCAGTTGTGTGACCAGTTTTTCACGTTTTTCAGATGTGTGACTTAAGTTCACATATGGCACGAGTTGTGTGACCGCCCGTACTATTTACTCCTTCCCGTGCTAGCTAAGTATGACTCGTACCAGATTAGCTGGATGGTGGGTTACGATCGATCTCGATTTGTATCCTTTTAGTACACATGGCATCCACAAATAGAAACATCGTACAACTGGGGCTTCTTTATCTCCTTTGGTGCCACCATCAAGCCTCGTACGTGCGTTTGGTGTTGTTTAACATCTTTTTTTTGAAACAGGCAAAATGGTGTTGTTTAACATCGATCGTCTTAATTTGTTATCCATGATAGGGGTGCTAGTGACCTCACGGCTTACGCATATTAGCACGTCAAGACAAGAGCCGCCAACATAAACTACGGAACGTATGGTGGGTTGTACCTCGTCACCAGCAGCTCAAACTAAAAGATCCCTTTGTCTCACTATACCTTACCATTATCTTAGGAAATGATGGACCACATTTCAACTGGATATTTCGTTCCGTTCGTTCATAGATCAGAGTGTCAATGACTTATTTAATCATCATCTGATTGGGCCCTGCCAGCTTTTCGATCCTAACTCAACTTGCAGGAACCAAAATATATGAACAGAGAGCTGGAGCTCTAATTTATTTTTTACCTGAGATTCAGTGTTACTTATATAACCATCAACAGAGTATGAAGTTCCATTTGTTTTCACATAACGGAAATGCTTGCACCGGATTAAGTGATCCAGAGCCCGCAGTTAATCCCTACAACAGTACAGCCAGAGGTAGATGACCAAAGCTGTGTGTGCAATGTGCATGCGTACTATGCGATGTTACCGTGGCTGGCCAAGCCGTCCCAGCTGGGAGGGGAACAATAGCTGCGAGATTGGGGCGGTGGTCGTTATCGCCTCCACGACTAGCTTGCAATTGCCCGCCCGTCGTCGCGGCTTCATCACAGTACGAATGTTCACAGATGCTGAAACTGTAGCTCAGTGTAAGTGTGGGTAATGTTGCCGTTTGACCTCTGTTGCGAATCTCTGCCCAGACGATCGAGGTACTACGGCCCTATCAGTATATAAGAGCATCTCCAACGGGGGCCTCAATTGAGTGTCCGGCACCTTCAATTGGGCCTCAATTGGGGGTGCCGTATCTGTGTCCGGTCAATTAGGGGGTGCCGTATCTGTGTCCGGTCAATTAGGGGGTGCAGTCCACAGTGGCGCACCTCAAAGATAAATTTGTTTATTTGAATTCAAACAAATTTAAAGGCATTTTAAATTTCATTCATATTCGGTGCAAAATACAAAATATTTGAACGAAATTAAAAAAAGCCTAAACAATCGTTCCCAATATATCAAAGTAGCAGTAGGTCTTTACCTCTTCTTAGAGGGGCCGAAACTGAGCAAAGTATCTCGTGTCAATCTATCGAGACAACTCCAACGTCGTCTTTTTCTACAATCTCTACGATTGTTCTTACAACCATTTATATTTTGAACCCGAGCTATATGGATACCCGGTAACAACAAGAAATTGTGTATGTTTTGAATCCCATACGTTCAACCATCATTTCATTGTTTCTTATATAGTTTGCGAAGAAAATAGTAATATGCACTAGCACCCTAAGATTTACAACCTCGTGTATGACCCTTCTAGACATAGTTGTAGGTACCCTTTTTTGAAGCTCCGAAACTTTACAAGGAGGAAATACGGGTCACCATATTAATATATTTGTCATTGGACATGAGGGAAAAGACCGCTTATCATAATGGTACATCCTGACGTTTACTAACTCGAAACGGAAAAAAGAAATTACTCAAGGGGGTAGGGGATGTCAATATTAGAGTTGATGGCATTATTCAAAAGTATTCTGAATTTTTTTCAAGACAGATCTAGGACCCTTATGATTATTCTTATAAGTCAACACAGAAAAGTCAACTCAAAATTCGACCCACAAAATGACGACCAAAAACTGTTTTCCAAAAATCTGAAACAAGTTTTGTACACCAAAATTTCTCGATCTACTAGAAAACAAGATAAAATGGTATATATATGTATGGCTTGCATCGCTGTATAGTGCCATGGTCTGTAGGTACCACTATGACTAGCAAATCACTTCTCTTGGACAAGATATACAGATAATAAATAACCTTCGTTTGGTGCATCGTACCATGAAGCCAACCATGTTATATATAACATGATACAACGGAAAGTGAAGAGACGAATGTAGGAGATTGTTTTCATAAGTAAGAATGGGAATTAGGAAACAGAGGAAAAGTGGGCTTGAGAGACGTCGGGAAATCAGTGGTCACCCCCTTGATTAGTTCAGCTGCAATGTAAACATAAGTTGCCGCTGAATGGGCTTATCGTAGCCAGCTGTGATCAAGTTAGAGCACCGGGTATTCTGAAGCTGGTACACACGAGAGAAGATCTCCTTCAATTCGTCTGGAGACAATAAGCGCCAATCAGGGGACCAAGCGCAAGGGTGGATGTTAAAATATGTGCTTCTCCAACGGCGCGTGTCCTGGCCTGTAATAGGATCGACGAACAGGGTGGAGTAGTAAGGCCTTGTGGTATTATGTTCTACTTTTACTTTGCTAACTTTCGTTTTCTGAGTTATGATTTCATTTGATAATGAAACCGGGGGTAGCCCCATTTTCCTTTAAAAAGGAAGTTAAGAGTCACACGGGGCTGCCGAGAGCAATTTGGGTTAGGAGATGCTACAAAAGTAAAGCTAGACACATGCACGCCTATACGCATGTGATTTATGGTTTGCCCAGAACATTATCATGCAGCATAAAATTTGTTATGAAATGTACGCAACAAGAATTTCGATACTTGTGCGGATGACATGCACAAATCGGAAAAAATAATTACGTCCACACAGACTGTTAGTTGAGTACGGGATCACTCATTTACTCCTCTCTCTACCTAAAGTGCAATTAAAATAATGCAATACTGGTCTTAGCCCCTGCAGAGATCACTTGTTCTAGTATATACAAGCACGATTATGATTACTGTTTAAATATAATCTAATGCAGTCAATCCACCTCATTCAATAGTTGACCTCAAGTTCAACTTGAAAAATGTCCGGTAACAAAAAAACTTGTAAAATGATAGTATTTATTTTTTTCAAAAAAGGGAACCATGTGTTACTCGTGGCATGGTAATTCATTAGGTGGTTTGGTATTTACATATAGTTTCATTATTTCTCCTGAGTGAGAATGATTATATTAGAGTATTCATCATGCTAGTAACTAACAATTTTGACGCAACCGCGACTCGGGGTAAATGATGTAGTAAGCAACTAACAACATAAGCGAACAATTTATTATTTAGTATTCTCTATGTTCCGTAATATAAATTTGTCTAGCTAAAATAGCTTGGAAAACATCTTATATTGATAGCAAGGGAGTACATAACAAGGGTTGATACATATTATTTAAAATCATGCAGGGAAGCAGAAGTCTCGAAAAAGACGATTAGTTACATGACACTATGCTTACTAGCTTGACCGCCTTTTGTACACCAAAACAAATGAGGGCACATTATGTTAATTGGGTATCGTTCATCATTTGAAGATTCCGATGTTATATCACTTTGATTGATCAGTGGGATGAGCAACTCACACCGATTCAGTAAGGACTCTATCATGCCTTGATAATATTAATGGAGTTAGGATTACATACACATTTCTAACCAATCACGCATCATTGTTTTTTGTGTGTGCAAAGAAACTAGTAATATGCACGTCTAGCCTAAACCTAATAAGCTCGTGTATGATGCTTCCAGTTGTAATTATAGATACCAAACATTGAGTCCTTAGAACATTACAAAGATATAATAAATCGGTCGCCGCATTCTTCGTACAGTTCGTCCCGATACATAATCAATAGCCTTAACTTGGTATTTAGTGGAGCATTGTATTACGGAGATATATAAGCGACGAAGCCAACATGATACGACTACAAAGAGTCTTCAGAACTTTACAAAGAGACAATAAAAAGGTCACCACTCTTCCTACAGTTGGCCCCGATAGATAATCAATAGACTTAATTTAGTGTTTGGTAGAAAATTGGTATGATGAAGATATATAAGGCATGGAGCCAAGATGATAGAGGTACCACTACTTCACGAGGTAGCAGATAGCTAGTGATAGTTTTGCCAAAAAAGAAGTTATGCAAAGTGAAATGACAAATGAAAGAGATAGTTTAGCAAAAGGAAAACATGAATAAGGAAGCAATGAAGGAACACAAAGATGGGCTTGGGAGACACCATGAAATCAGTGATCACTCAGTGGAATGTTTGAGGTACGTAGGAAAGATACGGTGCTATTACAGGATCCTTCTGGTAAAAACCTTGTCCACTGTCCAGCGTTGAAGCTTTGGAAGGTGGCAACAGCCATATGCAGATGTTGACTGGTCTCCAAAGCAGTAGTGCGATCTACAGAACCGTATTCCGATTGGTTGGGAGGTGGACGGTCGATGGAATTTGCCTGTTGACGCCGTGTAGAGCCCGTGCTACGATGGAACAAATATATTTTGGGTACAAATATTCTTCCCTAGCTAAAAGATTAAAGACCCTGCGCTACGATATGATAGGCCTAATGCTTACGCACATGACTGGCCCAACAGTGCTCGTAACCTTTTTTCTTGTTTTTTTGCAAAGTAATAGTTTCTCATTTATAAATAAAGAACAAGATACAAAGCACGTACATATCAATCTTACAGATCTGGAAAGATAGGATATGTTATAAACAATAGCAAATAAACAATAAAGAAAGTGGAAGATCAAACCAACGGTGACACGAGATTTAACGTGAAAAACCCTCCCAACAATGGGAGAGAAAAAACCACGGGCGCCAGCCTGCAATACTTCACTATGATCGGGTGAGGATACAAACGCTGGGGATTTACAACAAGCGACTTATCCCAAATGGTGGCTTACAAGAGGTATGTATGGTGGTAAAACCCTAAGCCGGCTGCAGTCCGCTACGCTTCGGCCCAAGCCATCGGCGACGTGCCTCGCTCTGCTCCGAAGTTAGTCTCTATCTTTATATGAATTTGGATCACATCAAAATAACAGGATAAACCTTTTCTTTGTTGACAAAACGATGGTGATTTCACTTCGGAAATCTATGCGTATTTCCCCTCCTCCATTTTTGGCCGCTCATTATTCCACCGGACAAGGGATTTGGATTTCGCCCGAGATTTCCGAAATTCCACCAAATCGTTCAGGGCCGGTACGGAAATTTACCGAACGAAATATCCTGAATTTTGGGGATTTATTGTTGAATTGTCTAAAATATTTAAAATATGGAAGAATTTTGTCCGAAATTTCAAACTTTTGTTCAATTTTGGTGAAATTATGTTCCATGGTTTAACTATTGGTTCTTGCATTTCGTCCGAGATTGACCGAAATTCCCGAATTCCGGCCTTTCCGCTCAGGCCCGGTAAAAAATCAAACCGAAATTCAAAACCTTATTTTCCTTGTGATTTGTGAGGAGTCCTACAAAAAGAATTACTACGTACCCCAAAGCTGTGTTCTGCCCAGTTCAATGATCCGAGCCGAAGCAAGATGCACGCTACGAGTACTTCAGTACCTAGCTGGTATATATCCTCTGGGTTTTTTGCCATTGGCAATTGGCAACAGTGGTGCTGCAGCGGTAGAAGGAAAAGCCATGCGAGTACCACACACGAATAAGGAAACCATAGTCTGCACCTATGCATGTATGCATGCACGTCGACAATGAAGCGTACGTAGCGTAGCAGCAGCAGCAGCAGCTGGTCCATCGGAACTTGGGAGGGGACTACAGCCAGCGACCGATCGATCGATCGATGCATGAAGCGACGCTAGCTTCAACTACGAGTCCGTAGCCAGGTCCATGCACTGCCCCAGCGTAGCTTTGCCCTGCCCTTGCCAACCCTAGATGCTGCGCCTTTTTCACCTTATCTTCAAAATTAAGACGTTTGCTCGCCCCCACATCACATGTACTCCTACTACGTACTACTCCCTCTGTTCGGTTTTAATTGACTCAGCCATAGCACATTGTAAGTTTTACACAAAACCCCTCCTACATTGAAAACGTTACAGATCCGTCCTGCATTCAAACACACAGAAATCCCGAGCTCTGTCGTCCGCCGTCCGCCGCTCTCTCGCCGTCCGCCGCTCTCTCGCCGTCCGCCGTCCTCCGTACGCTGCTCCCCCGTGGTCCGCCGTCCGCCGTCGCTCCTCGCTGCTCTTCCTCGAGCAAGGCTGGTACCGGCTGGTACAGGCACGGGGGAGCAGCGGCCGCGCTGCTCCCGTTCCGCTCGGTTCTCCTCGGCAGCCCCAATCGCCGCCGTCGCTGGCGCTCCTCCCGTTCCGCTCGGTTCTCCTCGGCAGGCCCCAATCGCCGCCGTCGCCCGACGTGGAGCTCGCCCTCAGCGGCCTCTTCCTCGTCGACGAAGCCGCCGGACCTTTGGGCCGCCGTGCGCCTCCATCTCCGCTGGCTGTCCAGCTCCAGGACGTGGAAGAGCGAGTAGCAGTCCATCTCCAGGTCCAGGCCCTGTCGAAGACGTCCGCTGTGCTCCTCTGCTCCTGCCGTCGGCCTCTGCCCCTCTGCTCTTAGTGGTGAGTTTTGGCCAAGCAGAATTCCTGCAAGTTCAAATTACTCCTGATTTCAATTCTGAACACAATGAGCTGCACAGATGATATGAAAGGAATTGAACACAATTGAGCTACAGTACATATACAGGCTGTTGCAGCAACTGAATTTTGAAATTTATATGCATGAGTGATATTGCCAGTTCACTTGTTCAAGAAATTCAGAGTTAACAAAATTCAGCTAGCAGAATTCCATGCTGTTCACTTGTGCAATCTTACTCCATTGTGTTAACAAAATTCAGTACTGCTCATAATTCAGAGCCGGCACCTATTGTTTCATTTTTTCCCAGCTTTTGATAATTAACGAGTGTACAGGGTCTTAGTAGGAGTAGGTCTTACCTTTGCTTGGACTCTGGATATGTCACACAGATGGGTGAATATATGAACTGAACACATCAACAGTCTTGCCTTCCAACAGTTGATCTTTTCGAGCATTTGAACAGAAAGATAGGCTGTTCTGGTTGTGGATGTCATGTTATACTCCTGCAGTCCACAAGTCAACACATAATTTAAGTACAGAACCATAGTTCATTAGACTAAGACATGAAAACAAACAGAGGAAGATACAGTTCTGATTGCTTTTAACTGCAGTAGCAACAAGAAACTGCAGTAGCTTTCAACTGAATTTCTTGTGCATTTAAATGAATTTAACTGAATATTGCTTACTGCCTCATGTCTCGTTTTGTAGGCAAAACATCCAGCAGTTCTGCATCAACAAGTGCTCCACCGCCGAGATGTTGTTTGAGGTTGATCTCACCTGGGAAGATACAGATCAACGGGAAGAAGGCAACAATCAAGAACAAGGCAATAATGAAGAACAAGGCAATAATGAAGAACAAGTCGATAATGAAGATACAGATCTCACCTGGGAAGATACAGATCAACAGGAGATGCTGGTTGAGGAAGCAATTCATGATGAAGCAAGTGGTGTAGAGGAACCAATTCATGATGAAGCAAATGGTGTAGAGGAAGGAAGTCATGCAAACGGCAGAGATCTGACAGATGAGGAGAGATTTGGTGTTTATTTTGCTCTCACGGTGATCAAGCACAAAGATGGACAAGTTCTTAAAAAGACAAAGAGCTCGTTGCTAGCCTATTGCATACAAGCCTAAGCACTGTTGACAGAATATGGAGAAGAGCAAATCAGCAGATTGCACAAGGGGAGGAGGTTGATGTCTCAAATCAAAAGAAAGGTAGAGTTGGCCGCAAGCGGAAAGATTTGGAACCGTCGAGGGTGGCGACAATACCATTGAACAGAAGGAGGACATTGCGAGGTCTGTCAATGGCATTGGGTGCAAGCTGCACGACCTTACACTCAAGGTTCGAGTTGCGTGAGTTGAGGCGTCACAGTAACAAGTTGAGGCCGCACCTGCAGCTATCCAACATAATAAAGAGATGTCGATGGTGCTTGTCTATGTGTGAAGAGAATTGGCCTTTCACACGGGAATTAGACGACATAGCCTACACGGATGAAAAGTGGTTCAACCTGACTGGGGAGGTGAACAACTACTATTTGCTTCCCGAAGAACCTGACCCCCCTTGCGCACCTTGCATCATAAGGATAGCATCGCCAAGGTGATGTTTCTCGCTGCCGTGGCTAAACCAAGATACGGCGAAGGTGGTGAGGTCACATTTGATGGAAAGCTCGGCATTTGGGCTTTTGTCACGGAGTCTCCCGCTCAAAGAACAAGTGAATATAGAGATAAGGGGACGCTCGTGCTCAAATCAATGAAAGTCACACGAGATGTAATGAGGTACTACATGTGTGAGAAACTTATTCCTGCGATCCAAGAGCGCTGGCCGGACGAAGATGAAGGACGGACAATCTATATCCAACAAGATAATGCCACACCACATATTCTTCCTGATGACCCGTTTTTTCGACAAGTTGTAGAACAGACTGATTTGGATATTAAGTTGATTCAACAGCTTCCAAACAGCCTTGACATGAACATTCTTGATCTCTGCTTATTTAGGTCTCTCTAGTCCCACACCGATTGCAGAGCACCTCAAAGCATCAGGGAACTGATAGAAGGTGTGGAGGAGGAATATCGAAACTACCCGGTTGATAAGCTAGCAAGAAGCTTCGTGACGCTGCAGTCATGCATTCGAGAGGTTATGAGAAACAAAGGAGCGATAGACTACCAGATCCCTCACATGAACAAGGAGCGCCGGCCGGCAGAAGGACGACTTCCTATAGCTCTATCTATCGACCGTGAGCTAGTTGAACAGACCATAGCCTTTATAGAAGAGGCAGAAGCAATCTTAGCAGCAGAAAAAGAGCAGAAGCAGCAGACTTCAAGCAGCAAGAAAAGAGCCGCAGCAGCCCTCAAGCAGCAGAAACACCCTCCGAGCTCCAGCAACCACCAAGCAGCAGGAAAAGAGCAGCAGCAACAACACCCTCCGAGCTCCAGCAACCACCAAGCAGCAGGAAAAGAGCAGCAGCAACAACACCCTCCGAGCTCCAGCAACCACCAACCACCAGGAAAAGAGCAGCAACAACCTTTCAAGCAGCGGAAACACCCTTCGAGTGCCAGCAGCCTCCAAGCAGCAGGAAAAGAGAATCAGCAACCTTCAAGCAGCAAAAACACCCTTCGAGTAGCAAGAAAACAGCACCAGCAGCCTCCAAGCTGCAAGAAAACAGCACTAGCACCCTCAAAGGAAGAGCAATACAGGAAGAGAGGAAGAGCAATACAGGAAGAGAAGAAGAGCAGCAGCAGGATAGAAGCACAGGAGTAGAACCACAGGATGATAGACATACAACAATAGCAGATCATGTGTTAGTATATCATGTGTGTAAGCAATATTGTGTTAGTATATCATGTGTGTAAGCAATACTTGATCAATGTGTGTAAGCAGATTCACAAAATATCAGGATTTTGTGTGGTTGTCGAGTGGAATACTTGAACACTGCAGATGCTTGAGCATCAATCATTTAAACGTTTTGACAGTGATGCTTCAGTTTCAGAAGGACTGCAGTTTACATCAAGTGAATTTGCATATAAAGGACTGTAGTTCACATTAACTAATTTTGCAGAGAGATTAATGCATCAAAAAGGCTATAAATGGCCTCACACTATGGCAGCAAGCACACTATGGAGTAGCAAAACAATCACACGAGTGAGTACAGCTTATTTGCTTATTTTGAGTCAGCTATCTACTGTCACAGAGTATAACCATGCATGCCTACTGAACTGAATCAGCAAGTCAATTCATCTTTTCACTAGCAATGATTTGATAAGCATCTTCAGACCTTTACTGTCACAAAATACAACAATGTCGTGTTTACTGTATACAACATGTAAGGCAAATTATCACTGCCATCTAATCCAATTCTTACAGATGGTGCACACTATCAGGGATTGGAGTACTGTGTGAACCAAATTTCAGAGAAGACACAAACAGTTGTACTCCAGTTACTCAATTTACAACAACAGTACCAAGTTTAAGAAATAAGAAATGCTATTCCCTTTTGGGTCAAAATTTTCAATTACTCCACATTTCAACAGCAGTACAGTACCAAGCAGGAGTATTTGTGTGTTTCAAGCATTTGCAAGCAATACAGAAACTGAGAAACACTGCACAAGCCACGTTGATCAGTATAAACACCACATCAAAAATGTTATTCAGATTAGGAGTATCTTCGAATCAGAACTCCACATTTCCACATACCACTTCTGAAGAACAGAAAGGTAATCGCGGAGGGAAGGCACGGGAATTCCTGATTACCTCCGACGAAGTCCATAGCTGTGGCCTCGGGGACGTCGCGGGCGCGGGGGGAGATGACTACGGCGACCTCCACCTCGTGGTGCAGCGACTCGAGCGGCTCGGGCACCTCGACGGCGGCGTAAGGCTCGTCGGTCTTGGGGTCGGCGAAGAGGCGGACGGCGGCGACGGTGCAGGGGTAGAGGAAGGACGAGGACCTTCGCGGCGGGGTTGCCGTGCTCCACGTCTCCACGTCGCAGCCAACACCGGAGGCCGCCTCCCTCCCTCCTTTCCAGCAAGAAAGCGCGAATCCACCTCGACAGCGGCGGTGGCCACGCACGCGTGGAGGGAGGACGAGGATCTTCAGGCTCCAGGGCACGAGCGCCGCCGCCGGAGCCGGCAAGAAAAGGCGATCCCTTCGCGTCGTGGGTCGGGGGAGCGTGGGCGAGAGGGAGGGGAGCAAAGCGCGTGGGGTGGGGGGGGGGGGGGGAGAGGAAGAACGCGGCGTGGAGCGGGGGGAGGAGGGGAGCAAGGAGGCGTGGGGCGGCGCCGGAGAGCGAGCGAGCTCTGTAAGCGAGGAAGGAGATGAGCTTTGTGGACTGCGGGTTGCTTCGGGAGAAAGGGGAGGGCATATATGCAAAAAGACCGCCGAGTCAATTAAAACCGAACGGAGGGAGTACATGCACGCGCCACTACCACTAGCACACACTGCCTCGACCGATCCTACTTAATCCTTATCCCAGAAGCCAGAGTAAACTCTCGATTTGCCATGCATGATACCGCTCGGGAATTGTAAAATGTTTTTTTAACGTCGGAATTGCAAAATATTTAGTGATAAATCTTGATAAGATGAATCCTGACCGGTTTGTCTAGCTATCATCTTACCGGAAATCTAACTCGTTTATTTGACAGATACTATATATGTGTAGCCAGGTCGGCCGGCCAGACGACGTGAATACGTGATGCAATCCGGCGGACGTATGCTTCGACAGCGAAGCAGGAACAGACCACATCAAGGTTAGGCTCCTCTTGCTATCCACTATATATATCTTCAGGGGGGGCTCTCTGAGTCGCCTCCTAATCGAGTACCTAAGGGCATGGCCAATGCTCCACGCTGGACCACTGCTCTAGCTATCCACGTCGGAAATCACAGTCCAGCTTGCACAAACCTGTCGCTTGCAGGCCAAAGCGGGATCCTGCAGAGGATTCCGTCTCCTCACTGAGAAAAGCGAGCGAAAGAGAGGAAAAGCATGGTAGATGACCTCGTGCAGCCTCGTCTTGTTCCTGCCAGGAGAGAGAAGAGGCATTGGGTAAAGCTGAAATTGCAGGCATGTATGGAGCAGCATGCGTTGGGTAAATATCTTGCTACATGATGCCTCAGGTCACTTTTTCTTAGACGGAGAGCTGGGGCAGTAGAATCGCACTGCTTCCGCTGTACGTGCCCTAAGCAAGAATGCGGCGCTTTACCTACCAATGGGACATCAACATGCGTCACTCAGTTAGAATAATTATCCGGCCAGGTCTCGTACGTCAGAGAATACAACATGGCATCGATCATACTATTATTGGCAGGGCAGCAACACATAGAGTATTGGAGCCATAGGAGTGCGTGATGGTCCACTGACTGAGCGTTTCGGGCGAGTTGGAGGGGTTTGTTAAATCGGAATTCCAATTCTGGGCCTCGTGGACGCCTGCCTCCCCACAAGCAGAAGCCTTCCTTCGACAGGTACGTACGTTGGATCGATGAACAAAATATCATACTATTTACATATATCTTTCAGTGGAGCTCGCACACCCAGTCATGGCTAGATGCTAATTATTGATGAGTCTGCCTGCTGTGTTGTTGTTCCATGATGCGTGTCAGAACAAAAGGTCGATCGGGGCATCGATTATTGATCAGGGAAGAAAAAGGGCTTTATTTTAGACCGAGTTGCATGTTCCCTCGGAAGTACTCAGGAGAGAGCGCCTAGTGCACGTTTGGAACCTAACAAAGGAGTTGCTGCAACAGGAGTTTTATCAGGAGTCAAGTCGTACCTTTTCCGTAACACTTACGTGAGGCGACCAGGACCAGCTCCCCACGTACGACCAAGAGGGTTTACTGCCCCACGCATTCAACCTATATGTATCCTGCTGCAAGTGTCGAGTCACCGATCTGCCCATCTCCTCTTGGAGTCACGAGTTCACCTCTGTCTGGCTCCTCTTCAAACCCTATGTCGCGTCACTCCTCTTCTTTTTTCAATTCACGTCGGTCTTTCCACCTTTTCATTCTGCAAGAACCAAAACAAGAGAGGACCACTCACGGAGATGAACCTGTCAAATAATAACACTGATATGCTACATCGAAGTCCTGAAACTGAAACCGAGAGCTTTCCGGTGCACGTCACACTGGTTTCCTCAGCATGGCATCCGGCAGCAGATGCAGGACTACCAGGAGATCTTTTTTCAGTGATGGAGCTGGAGGGCGCGTGATCCCTGCGGCTTTCTGCTGCAAGGAGACAAGCCGTCCCTGTACTTGTGCGAGAAGGGCAAGTCCTCAGACATACATGGTGCATGGCGCTGTTCATGCAGATCCACGATGCATGCAGCCAACTACTAAAATGTTTTTCATTGGAGGCGACACATGGTATCAATGCGGGCCGCCGACTGGGGGCCGCCTCTCACGATAAAGGAAAGAAGAAACTTACGTTGCGTTCTGGGCATTCAACCGCGCCGATCAAACTCCGGCAAAGTGGCAAGGTAGTAGTAGCAACTACTCGCTACGTATCAAAATGTAAGATTTTCAAGTCTTTTTAGCTTTTTTCTTGATTCGTACGGATGTAGACATGTTTTAGGAACACCGGTTTGATTGTTTCTGTTCTTTTTCTCAAACTGCATGGAACCATTTCCAAACAGCTTTGGTGTAGTGCTGAACATGCATGGTGCTTCATCATTAAGAGCGGAGGATCTGGAATTACGAATGAGGTACTCCTACTTAGCTGCAAACTGCAAGGAGCCAAGGAACCATTTCCAAACAGCTTTGGTCTAGTGCTAAACATGGTGCTTCATCATTAAGAGCGGCCGATCTGGAATTGCAAATGCCAAATGGGGTAGTACTCCTACTTGGATGCAATCAAGTCCGTGTAGTACATGGACTGAATTCGGTATTCAATACAGATCGAGGAGTTTGCACGAAAGAGATACATTGTGGTTGGATGGTCAGATAAGTTAACCCTTCAACTGTTAGGCAGGGCAAGTACACATGCATGGAGACATGCCTTGAGAAGCTAGGTAAGCTCGGCTTATCAAAGAATAAAGTTTACCGCTTTGTACCGTCGCCATCTCCAGCTGCGCACGCTGATCATCCATTAACTTGTACGCTGCCTGTTTCCGACACGGCAGTAATTTGATCTTCTTCCCTGGATCGACCGGTGCTGCATGGTCTTATGAGGTCAAAGAAGTCAGCACCTCCAACTCCAAGGCTCGAACCACTATGCCATTCCCATGTTCAGAGCTCAACTCGTTCGATGGAATACCTGGATGGACGCGGTAGAGAAATCCTCTTATCCGTTGCTGTTCATCCAGCGTGCTACTAGACTGCAAGGTTTCGTACGTGCCACATGATCATGCATCCTACTCCAAGCTAGTCGTCCTTACAATATTTAGGAGGGACCGGTGCAATGTTTCTCATGCATGGTTCAGACTTAAATTCTTACCAGCCAGCTGGGTGTTACTTGACAGAAAATCAAAAATGCTGTTGACGTTTGGGGTTGCTGCTGTGTTTTGGGATCTGGAAAACTAGAAATCTTGCGTGTTTTGAAAAAAAAAGTGGCCGATTGAGCCGATAGAGGTAATACATCGAGTTTGTTATTGGATTGATTGGTGGGCAAACTTGCAGGGATCGGAGGACGCAAAACTGGAACTACAGCGGGGCGCAAAGCTGCTGGCGCGAGTCGCGGATGAAGTGTTCAGAGGAGCTAGAAGATGGGCGACATGGAGACCAAGACTTGGTGGCGGTTGAAAAAAAGCTTGAAGCTTCGACTAGCGTAGTTGTTTGTTAGATAGTTCCGTTTCTGTCTGTGTTTTAGTTCAGTGGCTGAGGTTTAAAAATGTTGCTGGGAGTGTCTTCATGTGAGATGTTTGTGAATTCGCTGGGTGGAGTTGTTTTTCTGGTGGTGGTTTGCGTTGTGGTGGATCTTGTAGCCTGGTTTCTATTAACGGAAATCGGGGAGTAATCCCTTTAATTCAAAAAAAAACTGGGTGTTACTTCCCGTGCTAGCTAGCTGGTGGGTTACGATCCATCTCGATGTGTATTCTTTTGTGCTCACGCACATGACATCCACAAATAGAAACATCGTACAACTGGGGTGCTTTTCTTTTGGTACCACCATCAGCCCCTCTCGTACGTGCGTTTGGTGTTGTTTAACATCCATCGTCTTTGTTATCACTGATAGGGGTGTTAGTGACCTCACGGCTTACGCATATTAGCATAACAAGACAAGAGCCGCCAACATAAACTAGACCAAACGTATGGTGGGTGGTACCCTCGTCACCACCAGCTAAAACTAAAAGATCCCTTTGTCTCGCAGTATAGCCAATTGGATTATCTTAGGAAAAGATCGATGGACCACATTGCAACTGCATAGTTTGTTCCGTTCGTTCCGAGATCAGAGTGTCTGTCAACGCCATATTTTTATCCTCATCTGATCGATCCCTGCCATCTTCTTTATCCTTAATCAACTAGAAGGAACCCAAATAAATGAACAGAGAGCTGTAGTTTTTCACCAGAGATTCAGAGTTGCTTATAACCTAAAGGACACATGAAGCTCAAAAAGAATTCAGAGAACTGAAACGCTTGTACCAGATTAATTGATCCAAAACTCACAGTTACATCCTATAGCAGTACAGCCAGAGGTAGACGATCGAAGCAGTGTGTTTGTACTATGCCTGATGTTACCATGGCTGGCCGAGCCGTCCCGTCTGGGAGGGGAACAACAGCTGCGCGATTGGGGCGCTCGTCGTTGTCGCCTCCGCGACTAGATTGCCCTCCCGTCCGTCGTTGCACCATCATCACAGTAGGAATGTTCGGAGATGCATGCTGGAACAGTCGCTCACTGTAAGTTTGAGCAATGTTTGCCCGTGGTGGCTTCTGTCGCGAATCACTGACCAGCCGATCGAGCTACTACAACTGCTTGCGAGATGTGACGTTTCCGGACCGGATTCGGACGAACTACTATTTGCAACTGTCGGCTGTAGCACAAGCATCACCGAGGCGGCGTTTTTGGGCAGTGGGTGCACCTGCTACCCGTTGTGGATTTCCGAAGCATCACAGTTCTTATAGATTCTCGTTGATCAAATTTGTTCTTTTGAAAATTCGCGACCATACGATTTCCAGTCTTTTGTTTTGCTTTGAAATTCAAGCGGGTAGCAATAGGATTCACAGTCACTTTTTGTTTTCTGAACTTCAAACGGGCAGCCATAAGAGTTACAGTTGTCAAACGAGTTTGGACTAAACATCAGTGGGGTTTGCAAATCAAGCGCTCGCTGCTCAATGCGCGTAGCTAGCTAATTGATGTGCACCCTTGTTTACTTCCAGGACGCATCCACAGAGGTAAACCGGGAGACCTCAAGGAGCTCTCACAGCGCTCAGGGATTTGTGGCCGTCGGATCGACGATCTACAGCGCGCATCTGGACCGTCCGTTTTCCTGCGTTACTTTTTTTACAGGACCAACAGTCACTGACAGTGGGTCTAGACGTCGCCGGTCCCGCTTCGGTCCTGCTACACAGAGAGAGGGTCCGTTTTTTGGTAGCATCTCCTTTCGACACAGTTCTTTCCTGCGCCGTCGTGGTGTGGGTTTCTACAGTGGTCCGCGCGAGTGAAACCTAGATCGAAGGAGCCCTCTGCCCCTCTCCTCGCCCCACTCCTCGAGCCTCCCTCGAGCCCCGCGCCCTCCCTCCTCGCCCCGTGCCCTCCCTCCTCCTCCGCACTGCCGCCGCCACGGGCGGCGCATCTGGAGACTGGAGGAACGGGTCACCCTCGACGGGCGGCTCGACGGCGGCTAGGAGGACGGGAAGAGAGGAAGAAGGCGAGCTGGAGTTGGTGGCGGCTGAGCTGCACCGACGCGGCGGCACCACGGCACCGCCCCGTCGCACTCCCGCCCCTCGCATTCCCGTACGTCTCGCACACACCATCCCCTCCATCCCCGTTGAACTCCGCCTCCCCAGCCATGGCGCCACCGCTGCCCCCCGCCTCTCTCTCTCCCGTTCCCCAAGCTTGCGTCGCTGCGCCGCGCCACCTACAAAATCTGCTCGAATCGACCGTCAGAGCTCCGTCACGATACCACACGAGACCGGCGGCGAGGAGAGCACGCGGGCGAAGGCTCCCCTTGCCTGCTCCGCCTCCTCCAATTTGTCGCGTGCGGCGGCCGGCCCGGGCTGTGCCTCTCCCACCAGAGTAGCTCTCGGAAAGGAGGTGCAGGTGGAGTTGCTCAGCCAAAGGGACATCGAGTTGCCTCCGATTCGCCTCTGCCAGCCCTGCACTTCACCGCCCTCCGTGCTCCCCGACGACGAACTCGAGCTGCACTACGGGAGAGGCCAACGTGTGAGCTTTTTCTTTCCCGATTGGAATTTTTTGGCACAATTTTCCCTAATTTTGAGGCTGTTGATTTTCTCTCTCTTTTTTCCTGGTGCGTTCGGTTGTTGTTTGGGTGATCCGGGAGCGGGAGGAAGAGAAGGAGGTGGAGATGGAAGGGGAAGATTGTGCCAACGAAAGATGCAAGATTCCAGGTACTGCTTATCTCCGATAGAGAGCTACTCCATGCCACAGCTTTCTTGAAGCAGGTCATCCTTTTGGGATTAATTGCCCTTGAATCACGAGTCATCTCACCATTTTTATTTCCCCCAGGTCTTCTTCCGCTGATTGTTTTTTATATTATGGATTCTGCAGCTAGACCCGTAGAAATGGATGAGGTATGAAAATAATTTCTTACTTTTTGGCCACAGAACACACTGAGTACATCCATCTTACAGATTAAATAGGGTATGCTGAGCCAAGAAGTACATCTTATTTGTTCTTCTATCATTCCTTTCTCATCGTCGACCTCTCCGTGGTGCAGCTCAAGCTAGATGGCGAGCACAAGCCTAAGCATGTTGAAACATTACAAAATTGCGAGCACGCCAAACTGTGGCTCGGCGAGAGGAGAACGAGGCCAAACTGTGCTAGATGGCGAGCACGAGCCTACAGCAAACTGCACTAAAGGTATGTGGTTTTCACAATTTTATTTAGCTTCACCAGAAGTTAAAACCAGAGTTGTAATTCCACATGTGGCTAATTCGTAAATCATCAATATTAGACATAAATATATTTGTTCTGGGATCTTTCCATCTGACCAATGTATTCAAGCTTAAAATGCTATCAGCTTTTGGTACGAATAGATGACAGCTTGAGATATGAGTTATCACCATTGGACTCAAGGATTTGCTCCCTCAAATAAAGTGGCAGTTTCAGTGTGGTTGCCAGTAGCCATATCTTCTTGATTATGAATATGGTTCACTATGCTTAGGAATAACTCATGCATTCTTAATTACGTGAATCATGAAATGGTTGGTGTAAATACTACAGGGCAATCGTATTTATCTATTTCCCTCAATTTTCATTTACTGATGTATACTGGACAGAGTTTATTTTGAGTTCAAAGGGTATGTTTCCCTTTGGACTCCAGAGGGTATGTATACTGATGTATATATATCCCTTAATTTTTCCTTTATCCATTTCCCTTAATTTTCATTTGCTGAATATTACAGTGCTAGATGGCGAGGTGCCCCCAAACTGTGATTTGTTTACCAATCATGTGAGGAATCACCATCAATGGCGAAATGGTTGCTTTCATAGTTTTTTTTTGCGGGAATGCTTTCTTAGTTTTCAACTTAATAATTGTGTGCAGAATAAACTGAATGCTTTATCAGAGTCTGCTAATTTTGTGTGTGTACTTTATTTAGTTTTGACGAGTTCAATTACATCATTTTAATCATCATTCTCCATGGCATTTATCTAGCTAGGTTTTCTATTTAATTCTATGTATTGCCAACGTTATTAGTTTTGTAGATTATTTATCTGACATTGTTTTGCTGCTGTGAGGGATTGGAAAAATTGATTGGTGATAGTCAATATTATTTTGGTACAGATTGTAAGCTTGGGTTAATGCTAACGTTAGTCATTTCAGGTTTGAACTATTCTTGATGATGCTCTTCTTTTAATTTTGAAAATATGAGAGTGCTCAATTGGCTGCTTCAGGTACATGTGTGTTATAAGCTCTCAACTGTGGTGAATTATTATAGGATTAAGTAATATGGGGGACTAATTAACAGTGGTAACTGTGGATATGGCGGCTCGAAGGGAAGAAGCACATTCTTGACGTCGACGGCTTGACCTATTGGGCCTCTTTCCCTTGCCCTTGATTGTCAGCGAGGTTCGTCTTGGCAGCGTGTTGCACCCTCCTCTCCCCTCCATTTGGTTAAAGCTTTGTGCGGCTGCCGCAAGATCGATGGTTCAAGCCCCAGGTGAAAATACGTCCTCCCTTTATTCCTTATTTCTCTTGAATATTATTGCTTAATTCATTTATGTTAGGATTTTTGTGGATCTCGCAGCCTGTACATTTGATACTTTGTCTACTGTATTATTTTAAGTTCCAGTTTGCAAATCAGCCTACACCTTGCACAACCAGAACACTCAGATATATGCAATATACTGTATTGGTTTTATCATTGTTTTTTTGGAACTGAAAATAGTTTGTATTTGTACCTTATTAACTTATGCCAACCAGCCATGGATTCAGTTGAACCACCGGAAGCTGCTAAAGAAGAGCATGGGCGGCACACACAAATGAGGGCGATGCCAGGCCACTGTACCGACAGTTGACGAGAGATGTCGTTAGTTCACTGTGCCTTGCATGACACAACATGACGGCCGTGAGGAGGAGCATGTGGGAAGCAGGATGTCATCCTTTGAGTCGCCTATTATCCTTGGGATCGAGAAGATGTCACCCCAAGCCGTTTCTGCACCACAGGTATATCAAATGCTTCTGTTGTTCTCCCTGCCCCTTTCTCCACGTTCGATATTTCACTTGGCTAGCATACTATAGGAGGATTCTTGCCTGCAGCTTCAACATACGATTTCGCCTATGATCTTAGGAGATAAAATGTTCTCCTTTAATTTCGTTTTTATCTACTTTTGATTATTTATTGTATGAAGATTTTCTTCTGGTAGTAGTTCTTTGTCAAACGATGATGGATTGCTATGTCAATAGCCAGACTATATTTCTCTGATCTCTATGTGCATGCATTTGTAGGAGGTTCGGGATGCAGCCATGTTAAGTTCTTTATGTGGCAAATATAGTAGTCATACTGCCTACTGAAATATGGAATTATCAATAGTCGTTTTTATTATTTTGTAATTTTTATCGTATGCTGGAGTTCTTCCTCTTTTTCTTTCCTATAATGGAATGCATAGTTTAGGCATGTTTCACTTCTTCACATGGCCTGATCCCTATTCTGTATTGGTAATAAGGGTTTTGTATTCTTTGAGTTCAGATATATGTTTTTTGGCAGGCTATGATGAATCTGATGTGCTTAATCATGTTATGATTACCAGCTATTTAGTGCTTGGTAGGTACTAGAGTCTGATGTATAAATTATATTGCAGGAGGAAGATGACTGCAGTCAAGTGGGCTATTTCTCACTAATTATCTGCTATTTTTAATCATCAAACTGATTATTTTTAGGTATGAACTTCTCTATGCAGCGTACATGTATGGTTTGAAGTGAACAACCTAGGCTTGCCCTTTAGTTGGATTTAATACTAGCTACAGTTTCTGCCACTATGACGAATGTTGTTTAGGCCTTAGCATATAACATCCATTTGAAAAAATAGATCCTTTCCTTGACATTTTCATTGTAAAATTAAATTTGCGATGATGAATCTGATGTGCTTAATCATTATGATTACCAGCTATATAGTGCTAGGTAGGTATTAGATTCTGATGTATAAATTATATTGCAGGAGGAAGATGGCTACAGTCAAGTGGGCTATTTTCTCACTAATTATCTGCTATTTTTAACCATCAGACTGAATATTTATGTTTGCTATGAAATTATCTGTTGTGAAACTGGAAAGACCTGTTTAAGGAAAGCAATCAATAGCAAGTTTGACATTACTAAATCATCTTTTGTTATCACGATACAGCAATAGAGATGAATTGCCTTGATGCTGGGTGGTGTCAATTAAAGATCATTCCTTTTTGGTTTTTTACTTACATTTTTCTGTCTCTGGATTAATCGAGTAAAGTGGCGGTGATGTATTTTCTACTGCCCAGATTTCTGTTTCCACTTACTGGAGACATACACATACTTATGCTTGCTGCATGTCAAGAAAATGAGCCAATAATTTTTGGTGCTTTTGGAGGGCGTCCATTAGTTGTTTCTCTTGATTTTCAGTGCCAAACTGTAATGTAAGTGCAGGGTGTCCATTGAAACATCCTAATTATACAGCTTAAAAAATGCCATAGATGTAAGAATGTAGCTACCAAGAAAATAGCACTTTGATTATATAAGAGGGTTCTAGATGTTAAACATAGTAGGATTATTCAGTGTACCCCAATTTGTTCTGTAAGAAAATTTGTGTTGTTTGGACATCTCTGCTAGTTATAAAGGTGGTAGTATCCACTCAAGAATCATAAAACTTAATGTTAGTGTATCGTCCTTTATTTATACTTCCTATGGAATAAAATCTGGAGCTTCATGCCTTTTAACACTAAACTAGATATGTATTGGTTGCAGATCTGTGGGTTCCATTTGACAATAAGTTTATCTTCAAATCCATGTTTCATGTTGGATAGTCTATTGACATTCCTTTAATTAGGCTGTATGAATATGAGGCTTCGACAACAAATGGTAGATTCACATGACACGGTAAAACCAAGATCGTTATCATGTTTAGAGTACAGGCTCTTCCTCCTATTTTTGCATTTGATTATCTTCATGTTTTTTATTTTGTGTTTCTTTTGGTTATGTACAAAACTATGGCTTTAATGTTGTTGCTAATAATTTACTGCTTAAAATCGAACATAAAGATACCCCTGGTGCACTCGAGTTTTCACCAAACATAAACCTGCCACATACATTGTCTGAATGGAGATATTCGCGATGCATCTTTTCAATGCAATATGTTAACATGGTTTGTGCCTTTTTACAATGCATTTTGGATTTGCTTAGTTGGTCTGCTCCCTGCCAAGGGTAGACCTTTTCTCTGTCATGTTGGTATCAAGTAGATATACCTGCTACTGTTGTAGCACTATGATCTACTTATCCATTGTTTGCATAAAATGTGCCTGCTCCAGGTACATATTTTACTGTACATCGTTAGCTAGACCGTGCAAGTAATTGTGTGCCTTTTGGTGCAGCGATCTGCAAGCAAGGCACTAAACCACATTGTTATATGTTGCTTTTCTAAATTGACAGGAGCATACATTTTGAGATATTTCTTTGTACAGTTCTTAATGTTTTGGCTTGCCTTTTGCTCTCCCCTGGGTTTCTATTGTTGGGTTTGGTATAGTTTCTCTTGTTGGTCTCTGTTATCTGTTCTTTTTGCCTCCTTTTCTTTTAATTGTTTTTCATTTGGTTATTTAGCTCTGTTCATCTTTGTAGACGTGAGCTATATGTGTTTTGTTATAATACAGAAAATTGTTTGTTTTTATTAAGCTAATTTAGGTGGCTTGAAGGAGTGTGTATAAGCTGCACGTTGTTTATATTACAAAAATTAGGTTGGTCCTCATTCAGATGATTTCCGTTTTTGGTGTATGCCTATACTGTGGTTTATGGTGGGGGTAGGTCCTTCAGGGTGCAATTTATGACTGATTAGTTCGTACTTCCGAATTGTATTTGCATATATTATTTCTCTGTTGCTTAGTCAACTGATAGACAATTACTTGAACACCAAAAATTATGAGTATAAGCTATGGTTACACAACTAAATTGGCTTTGTGTTGTGATAATATGGTGTCCTTTTTTGTATTGTTTTAGTGGCCTTCTGGTCTATCTGTTCAGATAGTTGCTCTTTTTTGCATCTTTATTTTAGTGGCCCATAGTGGAAATTAATACTGAGTAGAGCCTGCATCCACATGTAATTGTTTCTTCTGGTTTTACCCACATGGGATTATCTGACATTAGTACCTTTGTGGTAGTTTTGTTGTGATTATCCTGACATGTAATTCATCTGTTCTAGATGTGTCTATATGTCCTTGCAGGTCATAGGCCTAATTTTTAGATGCTTATGTGAATTAGGATTGTTGTAGCTAATAAGATGATTGTTTCATTATTTTCAGCATTGGATCCCAATTTTTTGTACCATATGGGGCTCCCGACTCATGGGTTTCTCTGTCTCTTTAGTAACCCAGGTGCATCACCGGAGCCATACAGGTCAGTTTTCGTGTGCCCACTGCCAAAGCTGGTGGTCAATTCTATTTTTCGCTAGAACGTCTCACATGTCTCATATCTCCAAGCTGTCAATTGGATAATTGCAAAGATTGTAGTGGCTCAAATTATTTGGATATTGAATGTCTTTCTTGGTTCAATTTTGTAAATGTCTTTCCCATATTGACTGAACCAATAATCTTCATGTTAATATTTGTCTCATAATTTACAGTGCACTACTAATTTATCGTTGTGTTTTGCAACAGCGAGAGGTCGTATTATAGGCTTATGTGCCTAACGCCAAGGAGCCAGTAGTTTATTGCATGAGAGGTCGTATTTATTGCAATTAATCTTCCATGTGCTCCTTGTGTTAATTTTATTAGTTAGTGCATGCTTGCTACAATTTCAGTTTTGATGTGGTTTCAGCTTTGACTACATTAACAAGAAATTGTGGACATGTAGTTCTCTATGAGCTGCTGCTCCTCCACTCTCACTGGGCACTTTCTATTTGCGATGAAGGTAAATAAGGTATTCATGCCATCTACCACCGAAAACCCATCCAGCATGAAGGATCCCCATTTTTTCTTTTTAGCTCATGGTTCTTGAATTTCATGCAGTGATGGTGCCCTGGCATGTTGTTGGAGCTCAGATGTTATTTCCTATGGTGATGGAGCATATCAGTCTATTGTGTACTATTATAATTAAGAGGCAAAGTTGTTTTGCATTTTTGGAAAGACTACGGTGCAAGCAAAGTTCCTGCATTATTGGTTATATATATACTTAAAACTGTATTCCCTGTGTCTATTTTACAATCAATTTGTACATATAGCTGCAGGTATTGTCTATCGGTGTTTTGATCAAATCATTAATGTAATTGATATGTGTTGTACTTTGCAGCCAGACTACACCTGATTACAATATTCAAAAGAAATACCGGCCACCCTTCTCCGACTTTCGCAGCTCTTTGTCGCCGTCATCAATCTGATCATTTGTTTTCATTATGCAGCTCAGCTTTCATCCTTGAAAAGCACGAGTACAACATATGAATGACCTACCATTAGAGAAGAAAAAAAAGAGATTGGTGTTAAGGGCCAAGAAGGTTTCAGATTAATTCTACAAAAACTGAAATGAAGTTTATTACTTCTGTTGCAGAATTTCACGAGTTTCAATTTTTTATATAAATGTTACCCTTGGCATGCTTAAGCTTCATAAGTTCTGAATGTATATACTGCTTTGGTCATCCCAAAGCATATTTTGAACTATGAATGATTTGTGCTGCTATTCACTGATTGTGTTGATTTGCTAAAACACTAAATATTTAGTTAGTTAAACACTTCCCCATATAACCTGGATGATTTGAAGTAAGTTTGTTGTACATGATTATTTAGTTAGTTAAACCTATAAAGCTTTGCTATGCATAATTATTGTGTCATAATATGAATGTTTGGTATAGCGTTTTGCAAACTGAAAACCAGTGTCAACGGCGGGTGGCGCGCGGCAAGCCGCGCCAAGGAATCTAGTTTCTCTGAAATGGCACGGGTGAAGTCCTGCGCCATGCAAAAGTGTTCCTCATAGACAACAATAGCTGGGCTAAGCGATATCTTCTGCCGGGTGGTTGGTAGCACACTAGAAGACTAGATGCTTAGAGCATCTATCTTCTTTTGGTTAATCTTTGTTTCCATTTTTATCTCTTTTTTTTGTGAGCATATTCTTAGAGATTGGACCACTTGTGAGCATACACTTGTATCTCGTTTAGACCGGAGACAGCTTGTATCTCGTCTTTTTTACTATAATTCTACGGAAATTCAATTTGTCACATGGGAGCATATGCTACTGTCACCGGAAAACAACATTTTGAAATGTCAAAAAATTATGGCAAAAGTTTGGAATGTACATCTCGACGTTCCATGTGCCCATGACAAGTTTCGCAGAAAACCGACATATTTTGTGGTCTGTGTAAAAAAAGGCAAAAAAAAAATGTCTTGTGATACACCTTTTTTAGCACCGAAATTTATCTTTTTTACACACGACACAAAAAATATCGGTTTTCCTTGGAACGACTTCGTGAGCACATAGAACGTCGACATGTAAACGCCAAATTTTTGGTCCGAACTTTTGGACATTTCGAATGTGTTTACCAATGCATTTTAAAAACGCCGTCCCCTTTTGTTTCTGGGATTATTTTTGTACACAATAGGCCTCCTGATCGATTCTATTAATTCTGGGCTAGCTTATAACTGAAAATCTGTAATTGGGCCAGAATGTGTTGGACTAGGTTAAACCGTTACCTAGCTGGGCTTAACTAGTATTTAGTGGTTCGCACTGTGCAAACTAAAATAGGCCTGGGGCCCTGGGCTACCGAGTGGTTCTGTTCATCATCTCAAAAAAAAAACTTGAGTGGTCCCGTTCCTCGCTTAGCGTGTGTTTGGTTGCTGGTTTGTAAGGGATGGGATGGCCCAGATTTTTGGGATGTAATGATCCTGGTTTGGTGTCTGGTGTTTTCTGTTTGGTTGGAGGGATATGAGGTCGTTGGGATGAGATATATTTAACTTATGGTGGTTAATAGGAATTGCTCAACTTGTGTTCAACATCGATTAGTTTAACCATGTGGTTAACTGAAATTGCCGCGGCGACCTGCCCTCTGGATTTGCTCAGGGATGCTCGGAATCCATGGAGCGGGGAGCCCCCTGCCACCGATGCCATGGGGAAAGAATTGTTCCGGTTACCTCCCCTTTTGATCTGCTCGGGGCAGCTCGAAATCCACGGAACCGGAGCCCAGCAGGTGGTGGCGGGCACGAAGCACCGACGAGTGTGGTTGGGAGGCCCAGTTTTGGATCATCGTCTCACTGGATACTCCCAAGAGCAATATGGGGTAGTAGATGCCACGACTGTTGAGCTAGGCACATACATCATATACCTATTTGATAGGATAATACTTACTAGCTTGACAACTTTTGTGTACACCAAAATGAATGAGGACATGTTCTTATAATAGTGGATATTTCTTCGATTGAAGCTTCCACACTTAATGTATTGTTAGTTGTGACTAATGATAAGGCGGAGGGAATGTCGTAACTTTGTCACTCTACACCAACACTGAGACGAGCAACTCACACTGATTGCACTAGAATTCTAGTGTGTAGTGAGAATTCTAGAATAATATAGCATATGTTGTGGCAACCTAAACCTTATAAGCCCGTGTATGATCCCTCCGCTCATAACTGTATCTAACCAACAACATTGAAGCTTCATAACTCCGTAAAAAGGAAAAAGATAGAACGTTCTCTCCGACTCTGGCCACGATAGATAATTAATAGCCTTTATTTGGTGGAACATTGAGACAAAACATGATATATGATATCTATATATATAGCACTACCATTCCTCCACTAGGTAGCAGATAGTTAGAGATGGTTTTGCTAGAAAAAAAGTTAGGAAAAATAAAGAGACCAATCGAGGAGATAGTTTTCCAAAGTGAAAACATGAATATAAAATCGATGTAGGGACAAAAAGGTGGGCTTGAGAGACGTCAGGAAATTATTGATCACTCATTGGGATTGCTAGTGATCTTCTAAACAAACTGGGATTCTATCATTATATTCTCTCATTGGGATTGTTGTAGCCAGCAAACCCCAAGTTAGAGCGCGACTGACTCACTTGTGGACTCCTGGAAGCAACACATGATGATCAATGAAAGTTGAACCAGCTACATGCATGACTATACCTATTGGTTAGTACATCTAATGCCTTATGGTGATCCCAGAACCATTACTGTTTAGCATAAAACTAGTGTTTGACATGTACAAAACCGTAATTTTGCTATTTGTGATGTAGTTCCGCCAAATGATTCGAGAACTTACTCGGACATAATCTTTGTTGAGTAAAATATAAACTAGCTTACTCCTCTCTCTTGTGTCGAGTATGACTAAATTACTGCAAAAAAAAAATCTTAAAAACGATAATAATGATCACTTGTTGTAGTGTCTGGCATTCATGATTGTGGTTTAAGCGTAATATTTTGTGATGAATTCACCGCATTTAATACATGAGCATGTGGCAACTTACACTGTTCATATCCAACGAAATAGAGTAAGCAAATAACTTATAGTAACAAACATGATTAAGTATTTTTTAAATATTAATTGATTATGCTTATTTATTCAAATCATGCAGGAGGACCAAAGTCTCAAACAATTATATGAGTTAAACTTACTAGCTTGACTGCTTTTGTGTATGCCAAAATGAATGATATCATGATGTGAATAATAGTTATGAGTGGAGTGAATGCCGTAACTATCTAAGTTAGCCCCAGAAATGAGACGAGTAAATTGCACAGGTTGCGTAAGAATTCTATTATCTTAGGAATATTACTGAGTTTTGGATTTTGTACACTTGTCTAATCAACCTGACTCCGTTGTGGGGGCACGTGACTGCTCAGTATAGTATGCGAAGCAAATAGCAAGACGCACTTGCGGTCTAAACCTTAATTATCCGCTCATGTATGACCCATTTGGCCATAACTGTAGCTGCCCAATAGAGAAGACTTCAACACTTTGCAAAGTGCACATTCTCCCGCCATCGGCCACAATTCTTAATAGGAAACTTGTTATATATAAGATATGGCATGTGAAGCCAGAATAAAATAAAATCCCTCAAAAAGGATAAATTAAAAAGAAGAACAACTAAAAAAGGAATGCATTTTTAAACTGATTCAGTCAGTCCTCTTTAGGGACGGCCTGTAAGGTTTGCCCCGGTCTAGCATATTCTGGACTAGGCCTTCTAAAAAACAGTTTATGGTCTAGGCTAGAAAATCACGTATGCGTACGAAGCTGGGTCCAACTGCTATTGGGCTTATTCTTTGCAGAATCCAACATGACCTAGGCCTTTATCTGACAACACGAAGCAAGTGGTAAAAAAATGAACCCTTTGCAAATGTCACCTCAGGATCGCTCTCGTCGCGTCAAGTGTCGTTTTCTTCTTCGCGCGGTTCCCCGAAATTGTTTGCATGTCAGCCAAGTGTCGCAAACAGATTGAAATTGAGCAGGATGAGAGAAAAAGGATACGGTGACAGGGCAGTTTTTCCTTTTTATTTTTCAAAACCGAAATTTCAATACGAAATATCTTGAGAACAGCTTATCCAAATAACGAACCGTTTTCACTTTTGAGCTCCTCGCGATCCTATGTTGATAATTTTTGACGAACTTTTTTGTACTTTCGGTTCTGTATAGTTTGTACTTACTGTTATGTGTACATTATACTCCCACTTCTATGTACTTTGTACTTCTTATTCTGTGTAACTTTGTACTCTGTTTTCTGTGTAGTTGTACTATGGGTGTATTTGGTTCAGCTGTGGATTCTAAAAAAGCTGCTGTGAACTGTGAGCTGTGAAAAACCTGCTGTGAGATGAGAACTGTGGCAAAGTTGAAAGTCGTTTGGCTCAAACAACTGTGAACTTTGATTTTTATGCGAATTGTCCATAATACCCCTAAGACCGTGGGAGAGCCGTCAACCGGAATTTCTCGCCAGAGTTCGACTATCCCCGCCGCGGCGACCTTGGTATCGCCGGACCCTTGCCGAAGTTGGTCGGACCTCGCCAAAACCTCGCCGGAGATAGGAAAAGACACGCCGGACCTTGCCGGATGCACACTGGAACACCTCCGGCCACCTTGATATCACCAGACCCTCGCCGGATTTGACCGGTCCTCGCCGGAGTTTGCCAAAACCTCGCCGGAAATGACAATTTTAGTACTTGTTGTCTATTTATGTATTGTGGAGCACTTATAAATAATATGAATAGAAAGTGATGTCTCCATTTATTAATATATCTACAATCATATTCCAAACATCGAGACATGATAATCAAAATCTCATATAACAACTCTTCACATGACCTTGTTGCCCCATCTCACATGACCACATCGAGATACATTTGATCAAAGCATTGAGATCATACGCATAGCTCCTAGCACACACACGCAGTCCAGCGACCAATCCAATCCCTGCGATGCACGACTATCTGCTCAGCGCGAGTGTTCTTCCAGACGGCGGCCGGAAAGAGTAGCTCGTACTGTCGAGCAACGGGGACCAGCTCCTGGTGACCGATGGCTTCCTGATATCAAGTGTCGACGACTTTGTCGGAATAATTGACGGCAAAAAAAAGAACCTCGGCAAGGGCTGGACGCAAACACCACTCCGCGGCCACCGGCAGGAGTCAAGGCGGCCCGATTCCTGATGAAGGACGTTGGACTCATGCCGCTCCGCTGAGGGGCAGCAGCCATTGCGGGTCAGGATCTTGGAGCGCTGCTGCTTGCGGATCGGCGGCGGGGAAGGAGAATGAGCATAAGCAGATGAAGGTCGGAGGTTAGACGTCGCCGGCGGACCAGCCGTAAGACCGTGCAAATCCGATATCCGTGTGCATCGTTTGTTGCTCTCGTCAACGCGGCCGGAGGGGAAATTTGTTCTGTCGCTCACGCTGAGGTAGAAAAGAAGCCCCAACCGGTACGACTTACCGGTGGCAGTGGGTAATTTCTACCGAAAAGTTAATTCTCACCGCAATGGAAGCTGGGTCGGACCTGCTGCGAAAATTGTACTAGCGGAAGCAGCTGCTTTTGGAAATTCTGCTGTGAAAATTAACCCGTTTGGTTCAGCTTCTACTTTTTCACAGCAGAAGTTGGTTTAGAAAGCTAAACCAAACGGACCCTATATGCATCTGTGTACTTTTGTAATTCGTGTTGTGTGCAGTTTTTACTCCTATTATGTGTAGTTTGTACACCGTCCTCTCTGTATTATGTACTCCCAGTTTTGGTAATTTGTACACCGTTTTATTGTGCAGTTTGTACTCTCTTTCTATGTAGTTTGTACACCATGCTCTCTGTGTATTATGTACTCTCAGTTCTGTGTAATTTGTACACCACTTTTCTGTTTAGTTTGTACTCTATGTTCTGTATAGTTTGTACACCATCCTATGTATGTTCTGTACTCCCAATTCTATAAAATTTGTACACCATCTTTTGTGTAGTTTGTATTTCCTATACTCTCTCTAGTGTGTACTTTTCTACATCTATCGGAACGATCGGACCACGCGGAGGGCTTCGTGTCGTAACACGCGGCAAGGACATATGAGGCACGTACGGAGGGCTTCACGCGTAGCGCCGCTGGGCTACGCTTTGACTCCGACCCTGATGTGGGTCTGCCCTTTGGGTGCCCTACTGTGAACTTACCTGGTGCACACAATGGCTGAAACCCGACGTGCGGCCTGTGGGCAAACCGTGACTACGGCCCAAGAAGGAGGCCCAAGAGGACGGAGTAAGCCCCCAGGCAGGCGAAGCTTACGTCGGTAGAAACTTACCTTACCTGTAAACCTAATCGGATGCGAACTCCCGAGACCTAGCCTCCTATATAAGGGTCGTCAGTCTAGGGTACGCTCTGATCCAGACACCAAGTACTCGTGAGATTGCCTCTCACCGGGATGCCATTGTAACATGTACACACCTCAACATCAATAACCAGACAAGCAGTAAGTAGGGTATTACCCTCCGGGGACCTGAACCTGGGTAAAACGCCTTGCTTGTCAGCCGACGATTCTACCAGCGCTACCATCTCTCTCTATATATATAACGAAACCCTAGTTGTCTAACTATGGGATTTGATGTGGTAACCCCACGTCAGACCCGCCGGGTGCCATGTTGAAATTTGTTTTCGTTGTCTCACGCGTTCACGTGGCAGCCATGTGGCGTCCTGTGTGCTCGCAGGTCCTTCACGGAGTGACCTTTGGGAAGAGAACCTTTTTATGGTTGTACCCGAAACAAGTGCATTGTTTTCTGGGAAACCTGCTAAAAAATGTTTTCTGGGGCAAAGGAAAAACGTTGCACTAGCATATTTACATTTTTACGAGACGAGTAGACGACGTGGTTGTTTGGAACTTTGGATAGCGATCAGTTTTTGCACATGGTCGTTATGACGACACATCGAGTGAACGGTAAGACGTTATCTAATTTTCAAAGATGATGTCGCCGATCCACTTCGGTCAACACGAGCGCAAGTATCAACCAGCAAAATGAATGGGGAAAGAGAGAATCATGTGTTACTTCTAGCATGTTATATTCATTGAGTATATGGTTTGCTATTTACAAATATCTTCATTTTTTTCTCGAATAAGCATGATCATATATATTAGAGTATACAAGATGACACTAACTAGGTACACAGATGCAAGCATTTCTATCCGTTGATGATTCTTTTTGAAACATTTGTGGGTCGTCTTTTGTACAGTTCACGATATTGTGTGAAGGATTGCTTGACAATAATAATAGAACTTGTAATAATAAAATGCTTTTCTCACAAGGAAAAAAGAAGGACCACACAGGCGTGTTGCCAATCGCACCCGGTGGTCCCACTAGTCGCATGGACGTTAGTCCACCGATAGGCCTACTCGGCACTAATGGAATGTCGGTGACCGCTCGCTCCGTCCTCCACGCCATGACGAAAAAAATTGATAGGTGAGGCGCGTGGAGGTGAACCCACATTGTAAAGTTTTATCACAACATGCCTTTAGAACAAATTTTCAACAAACTAAATTGGGCCAAGACTCCCAAGTTGTCTTATAATCATGAGTGAGCTGATGTGAATCACTTTGTGGTAGACAATAGTGCATTGGATCCACAGATCTATTCACATGTTCAACAAGACATTTATGAGAGTATTATGTTTGCACAAAATACTATTCTTGGGGTTTAGCGTCGCGCACCACGGTTTCGTGCCTTCCACCATCCTGAAGGCCCACATGATGTGGTGCTGCGAGGACAACAACCTAGAGCAACGGGCAAAAGACTACAATGTTAGCAGCAAGAAACATTACCGCTCAACGCCCCATGCAACGCTAGGCTAGGGTTGATCTCAGGCTGTTAGAATTATCTTTGTGTATTTGTTTACTTTGGGGTAAAATTTAATGACTGTGTTTCCCGTTTTGACGAATCTCATTATTTTGGTGCTGACGAGTCGGAGATTACAAAATGTATAATGCCAGCACGATGTTCATACAACCATCCTATGCGATGTTTCGTATTCATGTGTGATGCGACCCGTACCGACTTCTTTCTGGTTTAACCTATTCTTCCCCACGGACAACCTACGCGACCGTGTATTACCTATTCGTCCTTATCTGGTTAAAGTGATTCTTCCCCCACAAATCGCCTACGCAACATTCCGTATCAACGTGCAATATGACTGTGTCATCAATCGACATGTCTAACCACCAAGCCCCGGGAGACGCAAAGAGGGTCTATTACTTACTAGTCTGACAACTTTTGTGTACACCAAAATGAATAAGGGCATGTTTTGGTAGTTATTTATTTCGTTGATTGAAGCTTACACACTCAATGTATTGTTGGTTGTGGCTAATGATTGTGGGAGGAGGGAAATATCCGAACTTTGTCACTCTACACCATCACTGAGACGATCAAATCACACTGACTGCACAAGAATTCTAGTACATAGTGAGAATTTTACTGGGTTTTGGATTACATACACTTGTATAATGAACCACGGGTCATTGCTTGTTATTTTGTTTGAAAAGAGAATAGCAATATCCCGTGGCCACTGAAACCTTATAAGCTCGTGTATGATCGCTCCGCTCATAATTGTATCTCCCCAACTTTGAAGCATCATAACTCCTCAAAATAAATAAAAAATCACCTTGTTCTCTCTGACTTAGACCATGATGGATAATCAATAGCCTTTAGTTGGTGGAACATTGTACCGTGAAGCCAAAACATGATACTCCCTCCGTCCAAAAATAAATGTCTCAAATTTGCCCAAAAATAGATGTATCTTGACATGTTTCATGTATAGATACATTTACTTTTTGGCAAACTTGAGACACTTATTTTTGGACGGAGGGAGTATATGACATATATATAGCACTACCACTACTCCACCAGGTAGCAGATAGCTAGAGATAGTTCTGCAAGAAAAGAAGTTAGGCAAAGTAAAGATACCAATGGAGGAGATAGTTTTTCAAAGTGAAAACATGAATATAAATTTATGTACAAAAAGGTGGGCTTGAGGGATGCCAGGAAATGAGCGATCACTTGTCTTCACGCTCGTACGCATGCAAATGAGGCTGCTAGTGATCTTCTAAACATACGGCAATTCTATCATTATTTTCTCTCCCTGAGCTTGTTGTAGCCGGCGGTGCCCAAGTTAGAGCTTCAACTCACTTGTGAACTCCTGAGAGCAACATCGATACTTAGCGAAAGTTGAGCGAGGCACATGCACGCCTATACCTATTGGTTCGAACATCTAGTGCATAATGGTGAACCCAGAACCAATACTGTTTAGCATAAAACTATTGTTTGACATGTACAAAACTGTAGTTCGGCTACTTGTGATGTAGTTCCCGAAATGTTTGGAGAACTACTCAGACATATGTTTGTTGAGTTAAATAGATACTAGCTTACACCTCTCTCTTGTGTCTGAGTATAACTAAATTTATGCAATAATTAACAATCCTAACGCTAATAATGATCACTCGTAGTTCTAGTGTCTGGCGTTCATGATTGTGGTTTAAGCGTAATATGATGCGATCAATCCATCTCATTCAGTGCATGAGCTCAAGTATCAACTTACAAAATGATTCTCTAGAGGAAAACGGAGGGATGAATGTGTTATTTGTGGCATGCTTCGTTAATTGGGTATTTCTTCAAATGAGCATCATTATCTGTAGAGTAAACAACATGATACAAACTAGAGACGTGGGCGCAACAAGGTTCATAGCAAACGAAATAGAGTAGGCAACTAACTTATAACAAACATGCTTAAGTATTTGTATATATATCTCTCATTATTTCTTTCAAATGAGCATCACTGTATTAGAGTAAACAACATGATACTAAAAAAGTTCACAGCAGACCAATGGAGTGAGCAACTAAGAACTTATAAAAGACATGCCTAAGAATTTTAAATAGTAATTTTTAATACGTATTTATTCAGATCATGCGGGAGGACAAAAGTCTCAAAAAGGTATATGACTTAAACTTACTAGCTTAACTACTTTTGTATATACCAAATTGAACGATATCATGTTTTGTAATTGTGGATGGTTCATTGTTTCAATGATTCCACGGTTAATGTACTGTTGGCCGTGAAAAATAATAATTATGGGAGGAGTGAGCCATAACAATATCTAATTCAGCATTAGCAACAAGACGAGTCGGAAATAAATGAGATATGTGGTCACATTTATGTATTAGATTAATGGATATTACTCTGACTGATGTTCCAGATTCGTTTCATTGGAAACTTACTCAGAATGGTATGTTTATAGTTAAATCTATGTAAGAAGATTTGATGAATGGACATACTAGATATCTTAGAACTTACTTGTGGAAATTAAAAATACCGCTCAAGATTAAAATCTTCATGTGGTTCCTTAATAGAAAGGTCTTGCTTAAAAAAGATAACCTTGCAAAGAGGAATTGGCAAGGTAGTACTAATTGCCCTTTTTGTGGATGTTCCGAAACTATAGAACATTTGTTTATCTCTTGCCGTTTTGCAAAACTTGTTTGGCGTGTTGTTTTTTGTACCTACAACATTCCTCCCCCTTCTAATGTTTCTAATATGTTTGGGAATTGGTTGAATGGGGTAGACAAAAAGACCAAGGCTAGGATTCGTATCGGCGTGTCAGCTATCTGTTGGTCTATTTGGAATTGTAGGAATAATCTTGTTTTTAACAGGAAAGAATTTTTTTATGTCGTACAAGTTATCCATATGGCGGTGCACTGGATCCAGTTATGGACTTTCCTGCTTCCTTCGGGCCAGCGTGATCTTATGGTTTCTGGATGCACAAGGCTCCTGTTGGTGGCACAGGATTTTTTCTCCCGGCATACGTGGCAGCATATTAGTCGACTTTCGTAGTTTGCTTCTCGCTACCTTTAGACTCGTTGAGTCTTGTCTCAATCTCTTTGTGATCATTTGAGATGTAAAACAATACTATTCATAAATCTTGTAATAAATGGATGTGTGCATCACTCGATGCAGAGGCCGGGACACCCCCATTTCTAAAAAAAAGCAATGAGACGAGTGAATCTCACTCTTTGCATTACGATTCGAGTATACCTTGGAAATATTATTGTGCCTTGGAGTTTCTACACTATTAGTCGACCTCGTGTCATTGTGGGGGGCACGGTGCTGATTATTTAGTTTGCGAAGGAAATAGCGAGAGCACTTCGGTCATAATGGTTCAACAGTTTGCAATTCTCCTGCCATTGGCCGCAGTACATAATAGGCAAACATTGTCATATATAACATGTGGCATGTGAAGCCAAAATAAAATAAAATCCCTAAAAAGGGTAAAGAAAAAATAGAACAACTCAAAAAGATAAAGGAAAACATTTCGTAAACTGATTGGGCCAGTCCAAGTGTCTATAGGGACGGCCTTTAAGGTTTGCCCTGGTCTGGCATATTCTGGACTAGGCTTTCTGAAAGCAGTGTATGGTCTAGGCTAGACAATCACGAACGCGTACGAAGCTGGGTCCAACTGGTATTGGGCTTATTTTCTGCAGACTCCAACTCCACCTGGGCCTTAATCGGACAACACGAAGCATTATCAACAGTGCATCGTTTCCTTCTGTAAGAAAAAAACAATTTGCGCTAGCAAAATTTGCATTTTTACGAGACGACGTGGGGATTTTTTTTTGGTACATGTGGCTACGACGGCACATCCAGTTTTTGCAGACTCTTGAGCGAGGCAACGAAAGGAATTCATGTGAGCAAGCTGGAGGTCATGTGTTCCCATGGCGCGCCGACCTAAGTCCAGGCCGCATGCAACAGGAAACGCATGCATGACAACCTTTCAAGGTTTGTCGCCTCTCCCGTGCGGACTGCTGTTTAGCAAGCCTGGCCTGGCCTGCATGCCCGCATCCCACGGACCAAGGTTGCTGTATCTACAAGAAAAACGCATTACAGTTGCTCTCTAGATCACTCTGCTGGTTCGTTCCCTGTGGCGTGGTCCTCGCTCGATCGTAACGCAAGCACGTAGCTACTGAAGCTGGCTGGAAAGAGCACGTACGGGAGTTGCGCTGCTGGTTCCTTGGTATCTCTGTAGACTGTGGTGTGGTCCTCGATCGATCGGTGCATATCCCTTTCCGAATCATGAGCCGTCAATTTGCGAAGGAACAGAGGGCCGGAGAGGTGATGAGCCACGCTGGCGTCGGCGTTCATGCACCGTAGTGGGTTTCCTCCTTTCCAAGCAAATGCACAATGATTAGATTAGCTAGCCGAGCCGAGCCGAGAGAAATTAAAAGAAGAAGCACTTGTCAGGTGTGATGTCGCCGACCACACCACCAGAGCCTGGCCCACTGTAAGGTACTAGTACGCGGATGTGTACTCCATCAATTAAAATTAAGGAGCTCCTAGCATCGAAAAGTCAAACGCACGCTCGGCTACGTCCCTCTCCCATCCTCGCTGGAGTAGTACTCCGGCAAACACGAGTCGCTGCCAGGTTTTTAGTTACCTGCTCGCCGTCCCATCGCAAGTGAGTATATCTGCACGAGCCCGTAATTTCCCCCAGGGAAAAGCACCAAATTTGGCGAGCCCGCACTACTACGGAACGTACCCCACCGCCAAGGTCGGAATCGGAAGCAGCGGCGCCACTTCCTCGACCGTCTCCGACGCCGCCGCCAACGGAAAGAGGCCAGGGAACGGAGGAATTCTTTTCCGGATTCGCGGCGGCAGCAGGAGATGGGGTAGGTGGCCCGTCGGTCCCGTGCTGTGCCGCTTGCCTTGCCGCCGCGCGCGGATGCCAACGAAAACGAAACACTGGAGACCGATGGCGAGGCGTCACTGGGCGCGGCCGGCCGGCCCCCGATGTAGCCAGTGCACGCGCGCAGGCGGCCGAAAGCGACATGCATGGGCAACTTGCGCACCGGCACTCAACGCAGACGGCCAGGCCAGTGTCCAGTGGCTGGTTTTAATAATCGACCGGCACGCACGCTGGCCGGAATCGTCCAAGTAGGTGCCGGCCGGCGGGACGGATTCGGCAGTGGAATGCCAGAGCACCAGCCATTATCCGCTCTGTATGTCGGTGTCTCGCAGCTCAGCTACCCCCACCACCATTTCGTTAATGCACGATGATTAGCAGAAGTACTATTACTCAAACCAATTATGGCTTGTTTATGTGGCGGCGAAAGGAACGCCTCGTTGTATTCCTCGTTACTCCACCCCGGCGGGCGCCACGGCCCCTTTGTTTATGGCGTCGAGCGTCACTCACAGATAAGATAGCAACGGCCCCCTCCACTACTTGTCTCCTACCTCCGCCCCCGCTTGCTTCCCTCACCACCCAACTCGGCCCATCCTTCACCCCTGCTAGACACCAATTGCCCGGACAACGAGTTCCGATCGTGATCGCCGTTATATTTTGCGCCGATCCATCGATCTCTTTATCTCTCTCTCTCAGCAGTCCAACTCGATCGGTAGCTAACTTTGCCCGGCTAGGTTTAATATGTACTCCGAGCATGGATTGCCAAGGGAGGGCACGCAGGTCAAGTGGTCGCCTGTTCGTCACTACACGAATCTGGCTAGTTCGTTAGTTATTGGCAGAGCAACGCGGTAGTACAATTAGAATATACAGCTCCGCACGAGCTTGTACTGATTGCCACAGACAAACCGGCTGCCTGTTGGATAATTATCAATAGCCCGGAGGGAGTGAGTAGTATTCCGTAGTATTTTATGCACCCGGCCACTACGTCGATTCACGCAAACAGGTCGCGGGAGCTGATCCAATCATCCAACTGCGATTATCCGAACGAACGCAAACTCAGATGTGAATAGTTCCCGAATTTGAATCTGAGTTCTCTGTAGACTATTGACATCTGAGTTTCTCTTTTTTGTTTCTCGATGTATGTTTCGAATTTTGATCTGAAATTTCTAGGGGTTATCTTAATATGTGCTGTGAACATGCATGATTTTTTTCAGATTTTTTCGCAATGTTTAAATTTGAATTTTGGCCGCATGTCACCCGGTGACATGCAAAAGCCGCATGTCACCTGATCTGTGTCCCAAACCAATCACATATTACACTAGACCGCGTGCGTCTCTCAGTATTTGTAGTACAACCAGGTTCGCCGGCCATGCTGTCCGTGCGCACTGAGAGTATCTCCGTCGACGCCCTTGAAAATGTCGATCAGTACTCTAAGCAATGTTATTTCAATGTGAAATACAAAACATGCACACTTTGTCAAATTTTGACTTGTTATTTTGATACCAAGTACAAAGCATGTTACGATGGTATCTCGTTATCACTTAATCATACACTAGAACCTGTCAGTGGGATATTTTTTAGATCATCTCTTTCAAATCTTGTAAAAATAATATAGATTATGCATTGTGTAAATCATTGTTCTGTAACATACTTTTGGTACAAAATATAGGTTATTATATTTCAATGAATACGATACTGATACAAAATACACAAACTAATATTTAATAATATTGCAACGTTTTTTAACACTTAGTAATATTGCAAAAAAGTTGAAATTTAGTAGTATTGCAACTTATCTGGTTAAACTATGCGAACAAAAAAACTTGTAATAGTATAACATGATAAAAATAAGGTCGTCGAATTATAAAAGTTTAGTACAAATGTTATTTATTTTGATTCGTCCCGTTCCCAAAATTTTATTGAACCGGCCGTACAAGTCCGCGAGTTATGTGCGATCACCGTACAGCAGACTAATGACGCTATTGTTGAGCGATTAAAAGAGTTCTCCCACGACAGCGTAGCGACGAAGGTGTCTGGCCGCCAGCTCATGTGCGTCAAGCGATAGGCCATGATGAGGCTGCAAGATCAACATATGCCATTTTTCACCGCTTCTGATGCGGGTCACCGCGACGTGGATGAGACTCATAGCATAGCCCGTGAAGCATGACAGTTCTATGTAGACCGTGGTGTTGTCTTGGAAACCATGAGCCGTCAATTTGCAAGAAAAACATAGAGCTTGCTAGCTTTCCCCTCCTTTCCAAGCAAACGCACAATGATTACTTGATTAGATTAGCTGAGCGGGGCGAGAGAGAAATTATAAGAACCACTTGTCAGGTGTGATGTCGCCGACTATCACACCATGAGATGAGAGCCTGCACCCGTGGCCCACCGTAAGGTAGTACGTGCATGTGTACTTCCTAATCTATACCTAATAATAAAATCATTAAGGTTTCTTGTGGTACGTCATTTTTTTTGCCGATTTTACCCTCCCACCAAACCACATATTTACCCACTACTACCACCCATAAGTTAAATACCGTTCATCTATTTTTTTGCGCGTCAAATCAACTTCCAGCGTTTGGTTCGTCCGTCATACGGGCTCTGGTAGAACAAAATAACTCCAAGCCGATTGGGTTTAGGAATTTCCTAGCGGGCACGTTCATAGCTTTGATCCTCTGATTTCCTATATATACAGACGTGAGATCAGAACGAGGAACAAGATCGAAAATATTGGTCACGCACGCACGATTCTTCCTGGTCTCGGCATCCCGCAGACCTGATTCTCGAACGCGGCGAGCACGGCCGGATGCAGGCGTGGGCGAGAGGTTGCCGTAGAAGTCGAGAAGTCGCAGCACCAGGATCGCGAGAAGCGCGTGGAGCCAGAGCTCGCCGTCGAGGCCCATGCCGTTGAGGTTGACGGCGATCGCCAACGCGGCCGCCGGTCGGCGTCACGACAGGGTGCCATCGATCTGTTCCAGACCGCCGCCTTTGTCCTGTCGTCTTGGAAGCCATGAGCTACGGACGAGCCCGGCGCGGCGGCGTTGCGTGGCGTGCTCGCGCGGTCGGCGGCACGGAGTACAACTTGGGACGCGCCATGCATCGCGGCACCAGCACCACGCTCCCCGTGCTCGTGCGACAGAATATCAACGGCTCTCCAGGAGGTCCTCACGCATCTGGACGGCGCCGATGCCGGCGACCCAGACAGAGTCGGCGGCGGTGCAACCGTGCAAGCGGGATTGGAGGGCAGAATACCGCAAAAGGACACGTGGAAGCCGTTCTGGCCACGTGGGGTGGACATGGTGGCCTACTCCATCAACGACACGCGGCCGTTCGTGAAGACCGATGTCAGTTGCATTCACCTTGCAGTACATCACACTGTAATACTGCATTTTCATCTAGGCTTGCAAGGAGAACGGGGTGAGGCTTTGCTCGGCCATGGCTGTCACGATGCAGCTAGCAGGAGGGGTACTCCATTGCGGCCCTGAGCAATTTATCGATCTCGCGCGCGTCAGGCGGTTGGTGTGGCCGCTTGTCGCCTGTGCCATGCCAATAATCGCTTCTGTCCGATCATGTCGCTTATTTACGTATATTTCGTCAAGGTACACCATGTCTAATCCCACCCCGTGTCGTCTAATTTAGCCATCAGATTAATTAGCTGCAGTTCATAACTAAGATGGAATATATAATATTGTCTTATTTTGTGGAGTATATGAGTTCTGGAAAGTAAAATCCTTCTCTCATGAGAATGAGAAATATATATTCTCTAGGGCTGACTTCAAACAATTGGTCCTAAAAAAAGCGTGGGCAATTCAGAGCAAACTAGATTATAGGAATTCATTTTTCCTTGATATTGTTTTTAGAACAAGAAACTCTATTTGTTCGTCTTTGTGGTTGTGAGAGTCCATCTTGGACCCGGTTCAAGCTAGAGTTGCTTCTCTGACTGCAACATTGGCAGTATAATTTATCTAGCCATCCAAGATACTTGATGTTTCTTCCTCATTGGTAATTTATTTTTACTCGCTTACATGATGGAATATGGCAAATTATTTAAGACAAGTGAGTTCAGAGGCGACTCTTCATGGTAAATATTATATTTAGAGGTCGTATAGTGCTCAAGGGCATCGATATTTTAGTTGGATGAACTTATAATATATCTTCCGTTGCAACGCACGGGCACGTTTCCTAGTAAATTAAAATTAAGCTCCTCCTCCCATAGCAAAGTCAAACGTGTGCTCTCCTACGTCCCTCTCTTCACCTTGCTGGAGTAGACCGATAACTACTACAACTCCGGCAAACACGAGCCGCTACCAGGTTTTTATAGTTGATCGCCGTCAGGCCGTCACATCGCAAACTAATACATGCACGAGGACGTAATTCACCCAGAGTACTTTTTTTTTTGAACATAACAGACTTTATTCAACTCAAGCACATTTTACAGACAAAAGCGTGAAGGGGGTCACGCTAGTTACAGATAGAATGTCCCTGACAGGACATGAACTTGCTTCACCCAAACAACGGATCAATAAAGATCTATTTCGATTCTAAGGGCTAAACGAGCTAGATGATCAGCTTTTACATTGTTGCATCTTCTAATGTGTGCTATTCTACTTGTATGAAAGGAGGGAGAGGCGTGAATTTCTGCAAGTAGGTGCCTATTTTCCCAATGCCCCGGAGCTGCAAACACGGATGACTCCCTGGCAGCCGAAGCCAACACCAAACAGTCCGTGAAGAAATGGGGTTCTTGAACCTGAAAAAATGTGCCAGCTTTGTAGCAAGGAGAAGGCTGAAAGTTTCAGCTTGAAGAGGCGATGAAGCTGGAGGAGAGAGGGCGGAGACATGAAGTTGCTTGAGGTGTTGATTGCCATGCAAGTTGATGACTATGCCCAATCCAGCCTGGCTCGTTCCAGTACCTGCAGTTTTCTCCCACGCTGCATCACAGAAAATTGTGTTCCCTGTAAAAATCATTAGCATTCTGTAGGTGTGGAGAAGATTGCGATTCTTGTCGCTGATCCTGTACTGGTCCATCCTCCTTCTCTGGATGATTTCCTTGGTCTCCATCTTGGTTCCTGTGATTATTGCATTTGCTGCGCAAACACTTGGGGAGGTTTGCACATTTTCCTGCAAAACAAAGCGTCGTTTCGAGCTTTCCAAACACACCACAAGAAAGTATAAAGGGAAGTTGAGGTAATTTGCGGATGATGAGAGTTGAGCAAAGCTTGGATTAAATCTGGAATAGAACGATGATGCTCTGCAATGAGTTCAGTTTTGATAAACCAAGGATAAGAAAACCAAGCTGCCTTGGAAAAAGGGCACAAAAACAACATATGCAACTCATCTTCAAGATTCCCGCACATAGAGCAATTCTCTTTTATGTGCTTAGAGTATTTACTTGCCCTCTTACCTGTTGGAAGCGCTTTCCGAAGCAATCTCCATGCAAAAGTTTGAACTCTTGGTGCCATCTGTTTGTCATTCCATACCTGTTTAAGTAAAGAAATAATCTGCAGTGGAACAATTTGGGTCTTTGTCTTGGAGGAAGAAGAAGATTGTTAAAACAGTGCTTGTAAGCACTCTTGGGAGAAAATCGACCTGTAGGGGTTAGTTTCCAAATCAGAATATCATGATCACTTGCATTGATAATGGGAGTTTCAAGGATTTCATTTGCAGTTGTGGGGCTGAACATCGAATTTATTAAGGCCGAGTTCCAATTTTTTGCCCAGGAATCCAAAGATCTTTAACTTGAGAAGGGTACGTAAAGGTTGCTGCTGTATTATAAGGTTATCATAGATAGTTTCCCAACCAGCAAACCAAGGAGAACTCCAAATAGAACTCGTCCCATCAACAATCTGACAAAGAGTTGCTGAAATAAGAAGAGGTTTTACCTTAAGTATTGCCGACCAGAAGGCTGATTTAGGTTTGTTTGCCTTGGCTCTCCAAATGGAAGTATCATGATGGTATTTAGCCTTCAATATTTGAGCTATTTGGCTGTGTGGCTCCTTCGCCAACCTCCATGCCGTTGAGAGGACGAGGCCTTGATTGACCGCCTGCAAATTCCTAATACCAAGGCCACCAATATTCTTGTCAGTACAAACATCTGCCCATGCCCGAAGGCAAAGACTCTTAGTCTTTGATCATCTTGAACACCTGTCCACCAGAAGTTCCTGATAATTGACGTGAGTTTTGCAAGGATTTTTTTGAAAAGAGGATATTTGACATGTAGTAGACAGGAATGGAGGAGAACACTGATTTTATGAGTGTCAATCTGGCTGCATGTGAGAGGCGGTTTGCTTTATAGGTGGAGAGTTTGGATTTGAACTTGTCATAAATGAAGGCATATGCGGCTGATCTTTCTTTGGACGGCAAAATAAGAGGATGACCAAGGTGGACAAAGGAATTGTCTATGTCCGGGGCTGGAAAGATAGCGAATATCTTCTTTTACCTGTGGAGTGACATTCTTGCTGAAAAGAATTCCAGATTTGTTCCAGTTTGGAGTTTGGCCGGATTCATGACAAAAATGATCAATAATCTGCGAGATGTTTTGAGCTTCCTGCACGTTAGCCTTACCACACACAATGAGGTCATCTGCAAACATAAGAGAGTGAATAGGGGGGCAATTAGGTCCAAGAGAGATGCCGTGAGCTGATTGGCATTTAGGGCGTCCTGGAGTGTCAAAGCTAGTTCATTCACTGCAAAAACAAATAGATAAGGCGACAAAGGACACCCCTGTCTGATACCTCTGGAACTACTAAACTTCGCAAAAGGTTGCCCATTAATGATCACCGAGAACATAGGCGAAGAGATGCAAGCATACACCAGGTTAATAAAATGACCATGAAGACCTCTACGAGCAAGAGCCGAGACAATAAAATGCCACTCAATTCTGTCAAAAGCTTTGGCAAGATCAATTTTCAGCATGAAGTCAAGGCTTTTCCAAGACGTGAGAGAAAAAGAATGGGCAATTTCCTGAGCAACTATAATATTTGCTTATACGTCTACCTTCAATGAAAGCTTGTTGCGAGGGATGAATGTAGTCCGGAAGATGTTGTTTCAATCTATTTGCTAAAGATTTTGCAATGATTTTATAGACTACATTACACAAACTTATGGGTCTAAAATCAGAAGGTAGATGGCAGACAAGCTTCTTTGGGATGAGTGCGATGTGTGTGTCATTAAAGTGAGGAGGGAGAACAGAAGTAGTGTAGAAATTCCTTACCACATTTGTTAAGTCATCTCCGATCCAAGCCCAGGCTGACATGTAAAAAGCCACATTAAAACCATCAGGTCCTGGCGAAGCATTTTTCCTCATTTCCTTGAGAATTCCCCAGATCTCATTTTTGTCAGGAACCGAGTTGGTATAGTCTTCTGGATCTTCCCGCCATGTTGTATTTAAGTTGGGCCTGTCATTGTTAGTGGCAGAGGAACGGAAAATAGATTTGAAATAGTGCACAAATTCAGTTGCAATGTCCTCAGGATCAAACAGATCATGACCATGTTCATTCGAATGGAAACAATACGATTCCTACGTTTCCGCTTCTGGACAACATTATGAAAGAAGGCGGTATTCCTATCACCTTGAGTAGCCCAATGCTTCTTTGCGTTGACGATAATATTCAGTAAGCTTGGTCATATTTTGTTCGTATTGGGCAATCAAGTTTCCCTCAAGATTGTGATCTGAAGCTGAAGTGGTTGCATTTGAATTTCGTTAATCTGCTCCTGTATGTGATCAAGCTGTTGTTGAATAGGTTTCTTCTTCTTGCACCATTTCTTCAAAGTACCTGCAAGGTTAGTTGTTCTAGCGTGGAAGGGTTTATTAACGGAAGCAGTCCAAGCATCTTTAGCAACATCCTGAAAGTCATCTTCATAAGTCCACCAATTTTCAAATTTGAAACTGAGTTTTGTTTTCCGAAATTGAGATTCCGTTGAAAGAAGAATTGGAGCATGATCACTAAGCATGATTGGAAGATTGAAAACATTAGTGTTAGGAAAAAGAGTGCACCACTCAGCATTAGCAAGACAACGATCTAGCCTCTCAAAGACCGGCGTCGAGGAAAAACGCTTGTTTGTCCAAGTATAGGCTGGACCGCTAAAACCTAGATCAAAAGACCACACTGTTTGACATAAGAGTTGAAAGCACGCATACGATTTTTATTAACATGAGTGGAAGACGTATCTACATCAGACATTAAATTATTGAGGTCACCTAAGCAGACCACAGGTTTACCAAGATTGGCATGCACGAAAGTAGAAATCTGGTCCCAAATGGTCCAAGTCTGACGATGGTGAGGGTCACCATACACACAAACTAAAACAAAATCTAAACTAGAAGCAACATGAACAACCGAAGCTAGGATCAGATGAAAGCTAGAGAAATTGACATTAACTTGGACTTCATCATTCCATAAGAGCCAAAGGCCTCCCGAGCGACCAACAGAAGGAACAACAAAACTATCGGCTACATTAAAACGATTGTTCAACTGGACAGAATTATATTTTGAGGTTCTAATCTCAGAAACGAAAGTTACCTGTGCCTTGGTGGAGTACATCAAATTGGCAAGGTAGGACATTTTCGTGGATCTGTCCAGATTTCTGCCCGGTCCTTGGCAATTCAACCAATTAGCTTCATGGCACCGGGAGCACTGAAATTGCTTCGTCGTCGGATCCAAGCTCCAGGCCGCAAACAATCAGCAAGGAACCTGCTCGGCTGGAGCACGCCTTCTTGAAGCACACCACTTCTAGAACAAGATGAGAGGTGAATCAGCTTGGAGTGGGGAGATCCGAGCGATCAGTAGTAGCCAGAAACGGTGAGATGGTTCGTGAAGGAGGCGGGGATGATGGAGGAGCCTGGAAATTAACCGAGGCGGAGGACTAGATCAGAGGCCAGAGAGGTAGGATTGGAGAAGAATTAGAGAGGGGATCGATCAGGGAAGGAATCGAAGGGGATCGGATCAGGGATGGGAAGGGGATCGGCAAATCGCCATTCGCTACTTAGAGCCAATTTGGAACTACCGCAAGTTCACCTAGAGTACTCTAGAAAAACATGATGGCATCTATCGACCAAAATAAACCTTTTGGTTAGACTAATGCGCAGTCGACTCAGAACTATAGGTTGGTTCTCAGCCGATTGATGTCATCGTAGCCTCTCCCTCGCGGCCTCGTTGTTCATTTATGTTAAGCGCCGCTCGTCTCCACATTCCGACGAGCCACGCCTCCCCCACAACCGCCGCCAACCGAACCGGCGTCCACCCCACCCATGGTCAGCGCGCTGCCGCAACGCCTAGCCGCCCCGCCCTGTCTCGGGCTCCTCCTCCGCTGATCCGTCGCAACCCATCCATCCCTATAAGCCCGCCCTTCTTCTCCAATGTTGGCAACATCCCCGCACTCTGCACACCCAACGTTAAGATTCTTCCTCGTCGTAGTCCGCCCCGCCGCGGCCGCATCGGTCCTTCCTCCGGCTCGGTCCAGGCTTAGCTTCACCAGTGCCGCCACGGCCAGCCACGTCGGCCCCGACTTCGACGACGTGGGATGTCGGCATTCTCTCTCCGTTTCGCATTTTCTCGTTGTCTCTCTAGTTCAGGTCGCGTGATTTAGGAGAGGAGAAGAGGAAGAGATAAGCTAGGTGGGACCCATAGCACGGACTTTGGCAAAGGATCCGATGGTGATGGAGTTGACTGAGATCTAATCTAATTCTCAGGTAGCTGAGAGAATTAGCAAAACTCATACTTTTTTGCCTAGACCGCCACAATCATGCACCACTGACGAGCAGAATAGGACACGCATAGGACTACTCATAGTGAGGAGTATCATACACTAGTATCATGTATATTATACTAGTCTATGTTACTACCTCTATAGTGGATAGTAACATACTCCCTCCGTTTACAATTAGTTTGCGTTATGGGTTTAGTCAAAGTCAAACTTTGTGAAGTTTGACCAAATATATAGGAAAAAATATAAACATTTAAAACAAAATTTTAACATTAATAGAATCTTCATAAGATATATTTTCGTATTATATATATTTAATATTATAGACGTTGATATTTTTCGTGTATACTTGGTCAAACTTTTAAAAGTTTGACTTTAAAAAAACCCAAAACGCGAACTAAATAAAAATGGCGGGAGTATGTGTGGTATCATATAATCATGCATTTATTAGACTATAGACTCATCTTGACTTAAAATCCGTTATGTTACGGTATCTAACTATGATACCACCATCTCTCTTCTTTAAGTGCTGTCTCCAATGCTTAACTCTTTGAGAGGTAATAAGCTGGGTCCCACTGCTTCTGCTATAGCAAACTGAAATCTCCCCATGCTTAATCCCCATCCGGGTTAAGGTAGAGCCCACCTTTTTTCTATCCCACCTTGACCCATTTCCTTCGTGTAAGTTGAAGCCGGTGATTATTTTTTGGCAACTATCGCATGCATACAGTACAAATGTGTCAGCGCAATAGTGTTTTATTATATTCAATTGCTTGTGGCTCGGTAGTATGGGTGAGGCCGGGTAGTAAGTTTTTAATCCAATGGTCATGTGTCACAATGTTTAAGACCGGGTCTTAAGGCAATTTTTTCTCCTATGGCCTCTCTTATTCCTACATTGGAGATGCCCTAACTGCATGCCATATCATCATTTTTTATTATGTGGCACTTATGTTGTTACCGCTATGGGTAGTCTACGTTTATGCATGCACTCGCTGGCTCGCGGTAGAGTTCCCAGGGAGCACACAGCACGAACCTTTTTGTTTGCCTTTCCAAATCGGCCACATGACATGCATGCCGGTGATGATCGTCGCATATAAACACAACCGGCAGAGGCTATCATGTCACCCTGCTACTGCTACTAGTGGCGGTATCACAAAAGCACCAAATTTGGCGAGCCCGCACTAGTATCGCCAAGGTCGGAATCGGAAGCAGCGGCGCCACTTCCTTCGCTTTCCGACTGGCTCGTCTCCGACGCCGCCGCCAACGGAAAGAGTCCAGGAGAGGGAGGAATCCTTTTCCGGATTCGCGGCGGCAGCAGGAAGGGGTAGGTGGCCGTCGGTCCCGCGCTGTGCCGTCTGCCGCACCGCCGCTTGCCTTGTCGGCGCGCGCGGATGCCAACGAACGGCCGGCCCCCGATGGAGCCAGTGCACGCGCGCAGGCGGCCGAAGGCGACATGCATGGGCAACTTGCGCACCGGCACTCAAGGCAGACATCCCAGTGGCCGGTTTTAATAATCGACCGGCACGCACGCACGCTGGCTGGCTCCCCGGAACGGTCCAAGTACTTGCCGGCCGGCGGGGGCGGAGTCGGCAGTGGAATGCCAGAGCACCAGCCATTATCTGCTCGGTCTGTCGGTCTCGCTCGCTAGCTCCCCCCACCACCATTTCGTTAATGCGCGATGATTAGCTGCATCAGTACTATTACGCGCGCTAAAATCAATTATGGTTTGATTGTTTATTTGGCGGCGAAAGGAACGCCTCGTTCGTTGTATTCCTCGTTAGTCCACCCCGGCGGGCGCTTTTGTTTATGGCGGGCGTCACTCACTGATAAGAAGATAGCAACGGCCCCCTCCACTACTTGTCTCCTACCTCCGGCCCCCCGCGTCCCTGTCGCGAGCCCCGCTTGCTTCCCTCACCACTCAACTCGACCCATCCCCCCTGCTAGACACCAATGCCAGGACTACGAGTTCGGATATGGACGTGATCGACCATCCGTCGAGCTCTCTCGCGCGCAGCAGTCTCACTCGATCTGTAGCTTTGCCCGGCTGCTCTTTATCAATCGTTTTTTTGCCAGGGCTAGCAGGTCAAGTGGTGGTCGCCTGTTCGTCAGTGCACGAATCAGGAGTAGTTATTGGCAGAGCAGTGGTACAATTAGAACGTACAGCTCCGCATGAGCTTGTACTCATTGCCACAGACGGGGTACGGAGTAGTATTTTATGCACCCGGCCACTAGGTACGTCGATTCACGCAAACAGGTCGCACGAGCTCATCCGGCAGCGAGCGATTATATCCGAACAAACGCTACTCCCTCCGTTTCCTTTTACTATGCGTTCTAGCTTTTCTAAATTTTTCCTTTTTACTTTGCGTTGTGTTGTTAATTTCCTAATATACCCCCACTTGACGTGTGTAGCTGGCCATGCGTGCTTTGATTGCAGCGGAGGGAGGCAAGATTAACCAGTGGATGCATGGTTTTCACGGCAGCTGTACATGCATGAAATTAATGCACCAAGGATAAATTAGTCCATACAGCCTCTAATTTAGCTTCTCACATGCTTACCTTGGTATCCGTTCTTCACCCAGAACGCATACTAAAAAGAAACGGAGGGAGTACACACCAAGCACAAATTATACCAGATTGGTGTGTCTCTCTGATGCTATCAGTATTTTGCAGTAAAGCGAGGTTCGCCGGCCATGCTGTCCGTGCTCCCTGAGAGAATCCCGAAATGGGAAAAAAAATAGTGCTCTAAAAAGACATTTTTAAATACTATGTTCGTTACTGTTTTTCTTTTCGCACAAGGCAAAACAAATGTTATTATTCACAAAACTTTTCACGTATGTAGACCTTTTCAATATGTTTGTCACTAATTTTTTTTCAGAATTTTATGAAGTATTTTTCTATTTGTTTCAAATTTTGTATTCAAACATGAGCATATGAACTCAGGAGATATATTGAATTTCTGTTTCTTGAAAAGTTTTTTTAGCACCAAAATATGTCTTTTCTGTGGAGGCAAATTAAAAAGTTACTTTTTTCTCGAAACTTTGTGTTGTGGGCATATTTTGTGTAAATTTTCGTTTTGGAATTTTTAGATATTTCAATTGCATCGAAATTGCATTTTTTTCAAAAGGAGGTAGATGCCCCTAGGTTCAAATTGTGCCTTCATTCCAGCAGCACTTATATAGGTTTGGATATACCGAAAATGTGTCTGGTCTCATTATCCACATCCAACTTTCGGGTCCTGTTTGGTAGTGCTGGAAAAGTCTGGATACGTCCTCCATATAGCGTCAGACGGACAAGACTGTCTTGTCATCCATATATCGGTCAGGTCGTACATATAAATATTTCTAATATATTATAAATACTTATGAAAAGGTATTCCATGAGACAAAATATAACAATGTCATTTATACAAGCTAAATCTATACACTCTATAATTATCAGTGGTTAAAGAGGTGAATTCAAGATTGCGAACAATCATGTACCCCTTATATTGTTGGACGAAGGGAGCATGGTAACATAATAATTTGGTTAATAGATGGAAGGAAATTCACACCACGGTCCTATTAGGATATAAGAACAAACAAGTGTGACGAGCGACAACAAGCTTAAACAACATGTTATCCTTTTTTCAGTGGAAGTCATGCAGGTTTTGCGGAAATCTACGTCACCGAATTTCCGTGTTAGATTCTTAGCAACAAATTTGCATTTCATAAAGTATTGAGAAATTTGTGTGGATCACATGACAACAAGCATGTTGTGTAAGTGTATTAAATAATAAAATTTGCATATGCAAACATGCTAGAATGCACACTAACTTTTTTTTTGGTGATTACTCTAATCAATGTTATTTCAATGACAAGCACAAAGCATGCACACTTTGCTAAAATTTGACTTGTTAGATAATTTTGACCATGAAGAAGTAGTTTCATTGGTTCAATTTATACTATGCAAGTTTTTTATAAAAAATGCTCACTTAGTCATACACTAGAAACTGCTATTGAGACCTTATATAAATTATATAGATTATGCATTTTATAAAAATAGTTCTATAGCATACCTTTGTTGAAAAATAGGTTAGAAGTTTTCGATGAACTCTTTACAAATAAAAACACACTAACAAATATTTAATAATGTTTAACTCTAGCTAGCCAAGGAGGTGTACGACGACGAGGCTAACCAAGCAAACCCTAGCTAGCCCGCCCGCCCACGCTTAGATACGTTTTAAGCTCGATTGCATTGCAAAATACATATGTTTTAATGAAAATCGGAAAGTTTTTTTAATTTGAAAGTGTTTTAAAAAAAACATTCCCGGTCCAGTTCAGTCTATGGGTTCGGTTGGCGCACACGCAGGCGTACCCAACCTTGTTCCCCCGTGACGACTGGACTCCAACCACGCGTGACCACGGATTCGTCCGTGCCCATTGCGGCCTCAATACGTCGCGCACCGACCTCCTGCCCACTCCACCATCCCATCCCGTACCGTAACGTAGATCCCCATCGCCCACCGACCCGAGCGAACGGAAAGCTCGCGGCACCTGGACCCCCTGAGCTACCTCTAGTCTAGTACTCCACGGTGCAGAGCTTAATTAGCTAGAGATGGATGGAGAGATGCGGCGCGGGATAAAAAGCTCGATGGGACGTGATTAGGAGCGCGGTGTGCTCATCTTCATCTTGCAGGGGGCATCATTAGATTAGGGTGCTGTGCATGATTGTCATTAGCCAGCTATATATGTCGACGTCCCTCTCTCGGTGGTCTGCTCTTGGCTTGTCCGGATGCGGGAACGGGGGATGAAGACGGGTGGATGGGCAGTGGGGATGGATGCCGTGGACGAAGAGGCAAGCGTCCGCGTCCGCGTCGGCAAGCGTCACCGCCCACCCCCGACGCCACCTTGCTCGCCGTCTCGTCTATCCTATAGTCCCATCTCCCATGTCGGTGCGGTGACGGTGGGACGTACACCAAACGTACGGCGTCCGTGTGCGCGCGGCCGATCACATATGCCAAGCCCCGCTATTGATTAATGTGCTGGTGCAACGCGTACACGAGCCTACGCCACCGTTACAGGTTAGTTACTTTAATCATGATGTTATTATCCATTACACCCAATAAAAATTTAATAATCTCCCTATAAAAAATTAAAGGTGTGCTCCGCAGTTAAGTATTTTCGAAATATATACTATGATCTATAAAAATATATTACTGTTTCAACGTAATTTAAGTTGTTTGGCTCTATAAGATGTTACAGCTGTGTAAACCATGCATGGTCTCCTTTATAGCTCAATCCATACACTTTAGATAATTTTACGTGTTTAATTTCCTTCAGTACATTTTTGTTTAAACCAGATGATAACAAGCACATTAATAAAAGCATATAAAATAAATACAAACAAATTTATATTCATTGGTGATTATTCTGAACTATGTTGTTTCAATATCAAGTATTGAGCATGAACACACTGTTAGATTTTGATTTTCTAGATAATTTAACCACGAAAAAGTAAGCAAAGAATAATTTCATTGGTCCAGTTAATATTCTAAAGGTTTATATAAATATGCTCACTTAATCATGAAACCGCTATCAAGATACTTGTTAGATCATATTACTTGCATATCTTTACCGTAAATATGTATAACTTACATTGATTATGAACTGAAGGAAACATAGTTCTATAATTGACTTTTGTTATAAGATACATTATACTGTATTTATTGTTGATATTCGGTACAAACAAAAAATACACCAACTAATATGAGTAAAATTACAAGTTCTATGGAAACAATTATGCAAAAAAACAAAGGAAAATATGTTTTTAATATTGTAACATGGTTAAAATAAGATCTAGATAAGTATAAATTTTTAGTAAAAAAAGTTTCAATTTTTACTCATGGGGACCAAAATTCCATTGGATCGGTGGCCCTGCTCATTGGATCAGTAAGATCGGTCCAATGACCTTCAAATAAAGTCAACGGTAGGCGGTCAGTGTGCTACTCAATGAATGCTCGTGGGGTTACACATAGTAGTATTAATTAACGTGAGAAATAGTGAAAATATCGGAACAAGATAGACAAAGACGATTGTAAACTGGTATTTTCAAAATAACAATGGTTTGTAACCTTCGAACATATTCAATATTTATTAATTTAAAACTGGTTATAAATGTATTTTACTTAAAACATTGTCGAAGGATTTATATTTGAGAAAGTTCATTGCTAAGATTGAAAGAAACTATGGGGCAATATATTGGACAAGATATTTTGGTTCATATGTTGAGATGCACCCATTATGGAGAAAATTAGAATATAAAAAATATGGAAAAAATCGAGGTTTACATCCGGACATTCATGTTCGCGCACAAAGTTTTGCGGGAAAAGAAATTTCTTGTGCCTTGTGAAAAAAGACAAAAAAACATCTCGTGAAAAATCGTTTTGGGGCACCCACAATTGCTTTTCTTTATAGGCCACAAGAAAGTCATTTTTAATGAAAAATTGTGTTTAAACATAAAATATCCAAATGTTTATCTGAAATTATTTTCAAAAAAATTGGACATTTTAAAATACATGTTTTTAGTAGTGGGCGAATCTACAACCATGAGTCACTTGACAAATATTTGACCAAATATGTGCTTAACTGGATAAGGTAGCATATGTAGACGTATTGAAATGTAGCATTTTTTAAAAGTTAGAAATTGCGGTGGTGTTTTTAAAATCCCATGAATTGGAGCTTTATTTATATAATTAATCTTTTTTGTTTTCTTCTCGAGGGAAAGCCATTCGGCATGCTTTATTAATGATCAAACAACGCTACATCGTTTATGAGTTTAGAAAATAGAAAATAGGGGATCATCGGCAAGAATTACAATCCAGCTGACTAAAAAAGCTATGCCTGGGCAACTCATGAGCCACCTCATTGGCTATCCGATTACAATGTTTGAAAGTAAGCTTACTATAACCAGACGACATCATCCTGCAGTCGTAAAAAATAGCAGCTGATGATGTTGCCGAGAAACCTCCATAATTCATTGCCTCGATTGCCTACAAGTTATTGGATCGGAGAAAAAACTTGTTACATCCCAAGTGTTGAGCGCGCTTAAACCCTCGCGAAGGGCATATGCTACAGCCATCATCGCATCAGCTATAAACAGGAGTGCCTTGCATCTTGCCACGATAAATTTTCCATCGGAATCTCTGACAACCACTCCTAACGCAGCCTTTCCTTATTCATGATCATAGGCCGCATCGACGTTGATTTTTAGTGTACCTTCGGGAAGACGGCTCCAAGAATCAATTCTACGAGTGTTCTCGAAAAAAAAAGAATCAATTTTACAAGATGTCGGCGTCTTCTTTGCTATCCAATAATTTCTGGCCAAAACCCCTATTGACTACTCACTCCGTTCCAAATTAATTGACTTCCATTTGTCCACATGTGGATGTATCTATACGTGTAACATGTCTAGATACATCCATGTGTGGACAAATAGAAGTCAATTAATTTGGAACGGAGGGAGTAAGTCATTAGCACTTGTACACAATATTTGTATTGATTCACCGTGCGTGAATTGCCTCCCCTCCCATGAGATATACTCCCTCCGTCTTAGTTTTTAAGCCAATTAGTTAATCTCTTGGCTCAAGGTGCTAGCTTATTGAGACTAAAACATTTCATGTGTTGGTGGATACAGCCAACCAGCCAATAATTGAAAGACATTTATTATAATTATGCCTAGTAGGTGGGAGAGTTTTTGGGACAAATTGTTTTTCAAATTGTATCCTACAAACTACTCAATAATTGCTTATTGAGTCGGAGGGAGGGGAGCCATGCAGCTGGATATGCCGCGTGCTATTGGCATCCGCCACGACAAAACGGAACTGAAAGGCGCCTTTCCCGTGCATGCCGCACCCCGGTTTTTCCTGGACGCCAAAGAGGTGGTGTTCAAGAGACCCTATCCTACGTGATCCCACTGGCCTCCTCGATCATGTTCCCGCCAGATGCAACGCACCCGATGGAGGCAAACCAAGGCAGCTACCGCCCTCGTAGATCCTATCCCCCACACCGCATTCGTCGTCCTAGGCTACACATCCTAGCCTAGAGCTCAACCGATGAAACAAGCTAGGCGTACTAGCAGCACCAGTATAAGTGGTACTACAACTTGTACTCTCGGCAACGAAAAGCTAGCTACTGTCCAGCAAGTAAAAGAGGGTGAGACTCTTAACTCAGCCCTTCCCTCAAGAAGTTTCTGGACTGGCGACATGCCAAATCTGGCGGAATGCCGATCTCTAATCCTCCTAGTGATTCTCTCCTGATTTCTCTCCTGATCTGAACCTCTTCTCATCGATCTGTTCTTCCGTCATCAGTTTCCTCACTGGTTCTCCTCCCTCCCTCTGTTCTCCTCACGATCTGTACCTCCTTAGAAGACCCTTTTCCCTTGCAAGCTGTAACCAAAAATCCCCAAATTAATCTGCCACAAACCAGCACAACCCGGATTCTTGGCTTCTTCCTTGTGGAGTCCCTATTCTGACCGATTTCTGCTGAAATTGCTCTTGATTGCTCCTCTCTTGGGGCTTGGGAGGAGAGATCTTCTCTTGTCCACGAGTTGGCTGGAGCGAGAGGCTGTCAGGGGCCTTGCCACTGCAGATTTGAGCAGTGGAAATTTCAGCGCGAGCTCGATGAGTATGCCTCATTGTCGGTCAAGAGACACTAGGACACAGAAGTGGACAGTGGCGCCAGCTCCCAAAGTGTCACGGACTGTCGTGAAGCTTGCCGGCTGGAATTGCCGAGGTATGGGTAAAGACCTTGGAAGCTCCACTAAGATGGAGTACCTTGACAGGTTCATGAAATCCACAGGTGTCCAGATAACTTTTGTTTCAGAAACAAGAACATCGAGGTACAATTCTTCCCACCTTAATTCTCGTTTCAACATTGCTGATAGCTTTGTAGTTCCGTCCAATGGACGTTCGGCGGGCGGCTTTGGCTGCTTTGGTCTGATGAAGTTTGTGTTTCTGTTAAGTTCTCTAACCACCACATGATATTAGCTCTAGTTGTCAATAGATTAACTAATGTAGATTTTGTTTTAGCTTGTGTTTATGGAGATCCCCATCATCGTCACACTAGGATGATCTGGGATCATGTTTGCAATTTTGTAAATGATAACCTAGGGAAGCCAATGGTCTGCTTAGGTGATCTGAATGATATCATGTGTGAAGTAGAAACCACTTCTAACAATATAAATAAATATCGTATGCGTGCTTTCAATTCTTATGTCAAACAATGTGGTCTGTTTGATTTGGGTATAGCGGACCAGCTTACACCTGGACAAATATGCGGTTTTCCTCTAGGCCTATCTTTGAAAGGATTGATCGTTGTCTTTCTAATGCAGAATGGTGTGCTGTATACCCAAATACTAATGTGTTCAATTTACCTATCATTCACTCGCTCAGTGACCATGCGCCTATTCTGATTTCCACTGAGTCCCAATTTCGTAGACCTAAACTTCATTTCAAATTTGAAAACTGGTGGACTTTTGAGCAAGATTTTCAAGGAATTGCAAAAAATGCTTGGGCTTCTTCACTTAATAAGCCTTTCCATGCTAGAACCGCTAACCTTGCAGGAACTTTGAAAAGTGGTGTAAAAGAAAAAAACCTTACAACAGCAACTTGATTGTATTCAAGATCAGATCAATGAGATTCAAATGAAGCCGGTGCAGCTCCAAGACCACTCCCTTCAGGCAAAGCTTGTGGCCCAATATGAAGATAATTTGACCAAGCTCACGGAGTTTTACAGGCAACGTGCAAAAAAACACTGGGCGACCCAAGGTGACAGGAACACATCCTTCTTTCACAATGCTGTTCAAAAGCGCAAGCGTCGAAATCGTATTGTTTCTATCAAGGACACTCATGGGAATATTCTGTTTGATCCGGATGATATTGCAAAGGAGTTCGTTACTTATTTTAGGACTATATTTCGTTCTTCCTCTGCTAACAATGACAGGCCGAACTTAAACTCAGCATTACCGCAAGATACAAATGAATTTAGCAACTCAATCCCAAACAAGCAGGAGATATGGGAAATTCTCAAAGCCATGAAGAAGAATGCCTCTCCGGGACCGGATGGATTCAATGTGGGCTTCTATCATTCGGCTTGGAGTTGGATTGGAGATGATGTGACCAACCTAGTAAGAAACTTCTACACCACAGGTATTATGCCACCGCATCTCAATGATACTCAAATTGCTCTCATTCCTAAGAAGCTAGCTTCTCAACTGCCTTCTGATTTTAGACCAATAAGCTTGTGTAATGTGGTTTACAAAATCATTGCTAAATCTTTAGCCAACAGACTGAAAGAGCATTTACCTGATTACATCCATCCCTCGCAACAAGCTTTTATAGAAGGTAGGCGCATTACCAATAATATTATTGTCGCTCAAGAAATTGTCCACTCGTTTTCTCTATCTTCTTGGAAAAGTCTTGATTTTATTTTGAAAATTGACCTAGCCAAAGCTTTTGATAGAATAGAGTGGCACTACATTGTATCAGCTCTTGCTCGGAAAGGCCTTCACGCTCACTTCATAAATCTTGTGTATGCTTGCATTTCCTCACCGATGTTCTCTGTGATCATTAATGGTCAATCTTATGCGAAGTTCAGTAGTAGCAGAGGAATTAGGCAAGGTTGCCCTTTGTCGCCATCTCTGTTTGTTTTTGCAGTAAATGAGCTATCTTTGATGCTACAGGATGCGCTGCAAGCCAATCATCTCACAGGTATTTCGCTCGGACCAAACTGTCCTCCTATTCACTCTCTGTTGTTTGCCGATGATCTTATAGTTTGTGGCAAAGCTAATATGCAGGAAGTACAAACTATCGCTCATATTTTAGACCGCTTTTGTCATGATTCAGGGCAAACCCCAAATTGGAGCAAATCTGGCATACTTTTCAGTAAGAATGTTACCATGCAGGTTAAACAAGAAATTAAAACAATCTTTCCAGCTCCAAACATAGATGGTTCATTTGTTCATTTGGGACATCCTCTTGTCTTGCCTTGCAAAAATAGATCGGCTGCTTATACCTTTGTTTACGATAAATTCAAATCCAAGCTTTCCACCTACAAAGCCAACCGATTGTCCCATGCAGCTAGATTAACACTCATAAAATCTGTTTTCTCCTCCATTCCTGTCTATTACATGTCTAATATCCTATTTTCAAAAAAATTCCTCACAAAACTTACTGCAATTATAAGGAACTTTTGGTGGACAGGAGTTCAGGATGACAGGAAGACTAAAAGTCTTTGCCTAAAGGCATGGGCTGATGTTTGTATTGAGAAACGTATTGGTGGTCTTGGTGTTAGAAATTTGCAGGCAACCAATCAAGGACTTATTCTCTCGGCGGCGTGGAGGCTAGCAGAAAAACCACAGAGCCAACTAGCCCAAATTCTCAAAGCTAAGTATCACCATGATACCTCCATCTGGCGAGCTAAACCAAACAAGCCCAAATCTGCATTCTGGTCTGCAATCTTAAAGGTAATACCGCTACTTATCTCGGCCTCTAAATACCAAATTGTTGATGGGAATAGTTCTGTTTGGAGTACACCTTGGTTTGAGGGTTGGGAAAGTATTTATGATAATCTCATCATACAACAGCAACCTTTTAATTATCCTGCTCAAGTCAAGGATCTTTGGATCCCTGGTCAAAAGGTTTGGAACTCAAGTTTGATAAATTCCTTGTTCACTCCTACTACTGCCAATGCTATTCTTCAAATACCTATTATTGATGCTGTTGGCGATGATATTTTGATTTGGAAACTAACACCAACAGGTCAATTCTCGTCCAAAAGTGCATACAAACATTGCTTCAGCAACCTTCAACTTCCTCCAAAGCAAAGACCCAAGATCGTTTCAACACAGGTAATATCTCTCCTTAATCAGGTGTGGCAAGACAAACAAATGGCACCCAGAATTCAAACGTTTGCTTGGAGGCTAGTTAGGAAAGCTCTACCTACTGGTAAGAGAGCGAGCAGGTTCTCCAAACACATTAGTGAAAATTGCTCTCGATGTGGAAACCTAGAAGATGAAATGCACATGTTGTTTCTATGCCCTTTCTCTAAGGCAGCATGGTACTGCTATCCTTGGTTCATTAAAACTGAAATGATTGCCGAGCATAATCAGTCCATTGCTTGCATGATCCAAGCCTTACCCAGTTCTTGTGGTGTCTTTGGAAATCTCGGAATGACACTTTGTTTTGCAGGAAATTGTGTAGGCCTTCTCAGGTGTTTGATGCGGTGAATGCGATACTCAGTGGAACTAGACTGGAGAACAGCGATCCAGTGATTCAACAAGAGAGTGGACAAACCCAGAAGCAATTGCAAGTGACTCCAATTTCTTTGTTACCCCAAGATGTACCTATGCAATAGCCTCTCCGCCCAGGTTCAACAATCACAGACTTTGGCAAATTTCCAGGTTCAGTCATTTTCACGGATGAAGCTTGGCTTGGAGGCCAAACCCACCAGCCAGTGCCGGCTGGGATTGGTATCTTTTTGCAGATAGTGCGGAACAGACAGTGCAGCCGAGTCTACATTTCGGCTAGCTCACCGCCAGCTTCCTCTGTCATCCAGGCAGAGGCTTTCGGTTTGCTCGTTGCGGTGAAGATTGCTGAAGTGCTCCAGGTTCAAGATGCAACTTTCTTCACAGACAATGCCACTTTAGCTGCAGCTGTGGTGGCCAACGATCTCTTCATTAATCCAGGCTATTGGGAAATTAGACCCCAGCTTGCTGCCATTTCAGTGAATACCTATGCTGATGCTAAAAGGATTTATCATATCTCCAGGAACTTCAATCTCAAAGCTCATCACCAGGCACGGCTAGCTCTAAAATTACAGAACAAGCCTCTAGTTTTTAGGTGTTTAGGTACTGGCAATAGCTCCTGTCTTAACAAGAATGTACTCTCAGTTTCTAGCGTGTCTCAGTTCACGCTTCTGTCTGTAAAGTGTTGCTAGATAACTAAAATCATCCTTTGTTCAAAAAAAAATACAACTTGTACTCTCAGGTACAAGTGGTCCTGATCCTCTCCATCCGAGCCCACGCGCCCGCGCGGCCGCGCATGCGACAAGCCGGCCGAGCTCGCCGGCCGGCACGTCGTGTCTCCACGGCAGCGGCGCGCATCAGCATATGCCGACGGGCCACGCACGGTGCACTGGCCGAAAATAGGATTATCTTTTCATTATCAAGAAACATTTTTTTTTTGCATGACACACATATCATAACTTGTTGAGTATTTATTATTTATGTATTCTACTCAAGCCATTACTTTTCACCCAAAGTGTGAATGCAACTTTTACAGCAAAGAAACTAGGTGGACACCCGTGGTCAACAAATTTACAATGTGGCGACAAGTGTTCATGTGGGTTGGTGAGGATAGAGAAGATAGATATATGGGAAATACATCGACATGCCAAATTTTATAGAGGGAAAATGTTTTGTGCTTTTTTTTTGCTTGTAACAACGTTTACATGCGTCACCTATAGCCATCCATGAAATACAATTATGGAAGCCTGAGATCAATTTCGGCATTAAAAATATGTAGATAAATATCTTGTTCATCAACACATATGCAACCAGTGCACTAGCGATCATCGAACACACACTATCCAAGCATGACATTTGCATGACACACAAATTTTGAACCCAAGTTTGAAACACATCCTTCGAAAAAAGAACAAGATACAGGGAAAATCATGATCTAATTTCCATTATATGAATCGAGTTTTGGCTTCTCGAGTTCTATGTTGAATTTGAATGCGAAATTGCTGCTATATATTGTATCCATCCTAAACCATCTCTGAATTTCAGTTTTTTTTTGTATTTTCAATATCGGATGCATAACAACATATGCACATGATACCTTCAAATTATGGAAAAAAACGTTGCCGCGCAAAACTGAAAATATACTTCATACAATGGAAATCTACCGAGTGAAACAGAGTAAATAGCACAACATAATATCGTTTGACGTGACTGTATCAGTGATGAATACGGCAATACGGATATGCATGGACCTCTCCCATGTCCGGATGCAAGTTAGACGGTGGACCTAAAATAATTCGGGGTAGCCGCTCGCGCGCAACGGAACGGCTCAGCTCAGGCTCCCTCCGGGGCCGGAGAGGTCATCGGCCACGCTGGCGTCGTCGTTGATGCAATGCACAATGATTAGATTAGCTGAGCCGAAATAGAGATAAAGAAGAACCACTAGTCAGGTGTGATGTCGCGGACTATCACACCATGAGATGAGAGCCTGCCCCCTGGCCCCGCGTAAGGTAGTACGTGCATGCGTACTTCATTATAAATTTAAATTAAGAGTAAAACGATTGGGCGGTCACAAAGTTGCCACGAGGGAGCGCATTAGTCACCAACTCAAAAAAACGCTAAATCGTGGTCACATAGTTGTGTGTAAGAGCCTCGTTCGTCACTCCGTCAAAACAGACGTTAAGTTGGTGACGTGGCACCACACCATCGGGGTCTGCCCCGTTCCACGAGCATTCTATCGATCTAACATCCGTCGACGCGCATTGAGCTCGTCTACTCCCCTCTCCAGGCTCACTTCTAGCACACCACGACAGTGAGGCGAGTAACCGCACGGTCGTCTCCATGAGCGGAGCCTCCGGGGAGGACGGAGGGCGCTCACGTACGCGTTGCTCGAGCCGTCTCCGGCACCGGCGTACACGTATCACGGCCCCCGAGCTCGCCGGCCGCGCCCTGCGCCCCGGCCACCCGAGCTCGTAGGCAGCGCCCCGTGCCCTGCTGCGGTGACCCAGCACACCACTGCATGTTGTAGTGTACAAGTCGTTGATGTAACACGCACGGAAGGACCTCTCCGCAAATATTACATCCCTCAGAGTATTACAACAGAAACATAGCCGGTCCAAGGTAACACTATAGGATTACAACACTATTCAATACAAAATCTCGAGAACCTTCTTTACAGATAGAAGTAGGTCTCGTGCAAATGAATCATCAAAAAGATCCAATTTGTATCACTAAGCTGGATATCAGCTCTATCTCTAATTACTAATCCACTACTGCTGTTGTCACAGCCCTAATCTATTCCATCTGGAATATCTTTATCCAGGGTTGTCTCCTCCTTCCAATATGATGTTGTCTCCTCCATCGGCAAAGTGGTCGTCATGTATGCCATTGAAAATATTGTTGTTGCTCCACCATTGTCACTGTGGCATCGTTCTTCTGTTGATGAAGTAGCAGTTGACTCTTTCAAGCTCCACCAGTAGACTTGACTCCTTGTTGGATACTTCCTTGACGTCGTGATGGCTAACTGGCAACTCCGTTGATGACTCCAAAATCTAAGCAGGGGGTCAACAGGGAAAAGGGTGAGCAACACGAGCGTTACTCAGCAAGTTCAAATTATAGACGATAAGGTGTTTTATGCACTAGCTACTACCATGACCAACGGTCTTTGACATAATGCAGGTTTTGGCAAATGTTTTTAGGAAAGGGTCCATTTTATTTTCAGGAAACTATGCTCACAGCCTCCACGGGTCTTTAGTCATCACTTGAGATGCCTTTCCCGCAGCGTTCTGTAGTTCCTTCCGGGAACACGGATGTGACGGTCACAATTTCTTGTTTTTGACTTTGCAGAGCTGCGTAACTTTACCCATGAGAGAAACCCAACCTTGTTGCCTTTCCGGGCGAATCTTTCCCGTCCATACTTCCATGGTATGGGGCCAGGTGTGAGTCCAAAGCCAATCACCGCCCTCTCCGCACAACACATATCCGCCCAATTGTGGCGCGGCCGGTAACAAAGACCGCTATCCCGCCACCCCTCCCGAGCTTCTATTCCAGTCACCCCGTCAGGTGGGAAGGTCACGCGCTTCCACGCTGTTGGCCGCCGCAACGGACACAACCAGGTAATAGCCTGCCGAGGATATGTGAACGAGAGAAGATACGGCTGACTTTTACCATCCATAGCAGATCTCATGGTAAACGCTTCAATACGGCGCAAGGATCACTGTGACATTGGTAATTAATCCTAGGTATATACTTTCCCGTACAATGGAACCTCCGCCACAACATCAAACCGTGATTCAATTGCCAGCCAAACAATATATATAGCAATTCACATCATTCGAAAATAGGTTTTTCTTTTTATGCAGATGATAAATATAGTATTTTATAAATATTTTGATAAAAATATTTCAACGGACATGCAAGAATGAACTTGCCTGTGGTAGAAGTGACAGTTCAGGCCCTTCGGGGTTCTAGGGTTTGCGGTAAAACCCCGAGTTCTGAAAATAGCAAAGTAATCCTGGTAAGGACTACTGAAAAATCTAGCAGCATGCTATTATGCATAATTATGATATGCATCGTCACCCCAAAATACCCAAGTTGCGGATTTAAGACTTTTCGAGTGTTTTGGAGTTTTTAATTATTTAAATATTTTGACAGCAATTTTCATGAGGAATAAATTTAAAGTGATTAAATCAAAATAGTTTAATATAATTGAACTTCAAGACTTTATTTTCCCATATTATTTTCTTTTAAGAAAATAGTTTTTGAAAAAGAATTTCAAGTCATTTCCACTTAAGGATCCTTGAATTTTTCATCCACAAAATGTTTTTCAAAACTTCAAATAAAACTTACATAAAAATTACTCATTTTTGTAGAGTATGTTGCATATTTTTAGTTGATTTTTGTGTATTTGAATTTGGTGTAAAAATTCATTTAAGTTTGAATATTTTTGATTTAGGATGAATAACAAGATAGTCTTGGTATAGTTCAAATATTATTTTGAACTTAGTATTTATTTTCCCAGATTATTTGTCTTGAGAAAATAATTTTTTTAAGAAATTATTCCAAAGAATAATCCACTTAAGGATCTTTGGATTTTTAATCAAAGAAAAAAATTTCAAAAATTCCTGTTAGTATTTTATTTAAATAGCTTATTTTCTGCTAATATTTGTAGATATTTTTAAAGTATTTTTAGGAATTTATTTGAATTTTTAATTGAGTTTTGAAGTTTGAAATTTATAAATTTTGAAATTTTTGCAAATAGATCCCTGGCCGAACCAGGTCAAAGGAGTGGCTCGGGTCCAGTAAACCGACCGAGCCGCACCTTCTCTCTCCTTGTCTCGCACGAACTCGTGCCCGTGCTCGACTTGCATGGCGACCGAGTCGCCCTCGCCATCGCCACCTTGCTCCGGCCGACTCCGGCCTTCTCCGCCGCCGCCGTCTGGGGCAAAATACTCCCCCGACTCCGCTCTACCACTTGGCCCGAGCGATTGGAACTTCGTTTCCTCTAGCCGCCGTGCGCTGCCTAACCCTAGGGTTAGGGTTTCGGTGCACCGGCGCTGCTCGCCGCTCCCTACTGCTCGCCTCCCCCTCATGCTCACCATGGCAGGTCCAGAGCTTGCTCTCTATGCCGCCGTGGTATGGTATGTGGTCTCTTACCTCGTTGCTCTCTTCCACGGCCGTGCGAGCATGGCCTCGCTGCCGTGGAGCTCCGACAAACAATACAAGGTGTTACTCTTCTTCTTCTTCTTCTTCTTCTTCTTCTTCTCTGCTTCTAGCTACTGAGACTGCTAGCAAAACTAGATGCTACTGAAAATTGCAGACTGAATTCGATTTAATGTTACTTGTTAGGTTCTTGACGAATTAGAGATGAAATCGTGTTGCAATTCCTTCGGATGTGCTCTGTCCGAATTTGGTGTATCCAAATGAGATAAATGGATTTATCTAGATCATCTAGATTATTCCATAGCCTCAATAACCTAGGTTGGAAGCAGTTCTTACTCACAGATGATGAAAATGATTTTAGACTGAAATTTGTGATGCTCCTGTCCAAACTGAACTAGAACAGAGTCTAGTGATGATGTTTAAAATGTTTTAGGCATGATTAAGACTGGTTTGGCTTGCTGTGATGCCTCTTTGAGAGTTACATAGCAGCTAGCTTCTGTAAACATGTATTTTTATGTTTTCTTGTGCTTCTACCATGTGTAGAGATGTGCATAGCACAGCTATTCCAACTCTGTTGGTTCACTGGCTTGTGTAAAGCTTGGTTAAAGAAATAAGAACAGATGCTACACTTAATCTAGCTCCCTACCCTCGTGATGCTCAAACAATTACTAAAACAAGCAACTGCACTTCCTTGTCTCTCTCTTTCCTAGCTTGTGCAAAGAACAGATGATTCTGCCTTGCAACCCTTTTTCTACAGCACCCTACCTTGATAAACAAGGCTCTGTTAAGAACATATGCTGAAATCATCTCTCTAGCATGGTTCTGTCATTTACAGAACCTGCTGGTCTCTCTCTAGCACACAGGATCAACCTGCTGTGGTCGAGCAGCTTGTATCTTCTGGATTAAAATGGTCGCCCTTCTTCTTATGGAATTAGCCTCCACCTCCTCGCTGCTTCAATTTTCCTAATGTGTATTTATCTAGCTGAAAATGTTTATGGTGGATTAGGTAACCTCCATGATGTGATTGTGGGTTGTGGTTGTTCTTAGTGCTAGAACAGTAGCTGGTGTGATTTGCTTGCTGGAAGAAACATATGGTGCGGTTTGTAAAGGATTTGGCTGCTGTCTAGAACTTGTAGTACATCTGGCTGTTTGCTAGAAACGAATTTGTGAGCAAATGGAGTGGCTAGAAGGCGGTGGTGGTGTTTATATGCTGCTGCCTAGTTGTTGTGATGCTGCCTTACAACTAGATGACTCATGTTTTCCAAGGATGAATAAGGTGCTTGGGTGTCAAGTCCTCATGCATAGACATTACTTAGGGTTCAAGTAATGTGAGATATTTTGCTTGTGGATAACTCTTCTATGTGGCAAGTTTATCCATCCATGCTTGGTATTATCTCCTTGTAGGATTTATTCTTGGGCAAGCCAACTGGCTTTTGTTGCTAGATGGACTTGTGGGCTTATTCTCTTTTGTGGGCTTGTGAGAAATTGGTGGCTTTCCAAGTTATGGGTGGTGATCAAGTGGGCTTTTCAATTTCAGATTTGTGGGCTTTACAATTAACTCTCTTTCTTCCTTGGTAATTAATACCATTGGAGAAATATTTTTATGTGTGCTTTCTTGATTAGGAACTTGACTAGATTAGAGGGATTGACTAGTTGCCTAAGATAAATAAATATGGATCAATAATAATTGCCTTTGCTTATGATGCCTTTGTATCTTGCTCAAATGGATCATGTCCCTTGTTGCCTCCTTGTTGCCTAGTTGATCCACATTGCCTCAAATGATCCAATTTGATCCATAGGTTCCCCAATGTTGCCTAAGATAGAGTTGATCCCTCTAGTCGATAATTGGATATTAGGACAAGTTCCTAATATTCATTAGTTGAGTTCCACCATTAAATTGCCTCACCCTTGTGGTGATGGCAAACATTTTAATTATCAACCCCCTCTCCTATTGTCTTTGTTTATTTTGCGGGAAATGAATTGAAGATGAAGATTGGAAAAATAAGAAGATAAAGATTTAGCTAGGCTTTTCTTTTAATCTTTTGTAACTTTCTTTGTATTTGGATGAGATATGTACATATTCGATTAAACTTGTAATATTGATTCTTTCATTTTGATCTTGTATTTAAATTCCATATGATGTAACTTAAATAGACTTGGGACATTTGAATATCACATTGTATTTGGGATGGATGTAAAATGAGTTATTTCAGTGTGTGAGATAAGATGATGAATTGAGGTATTAAACTCATTCTTGTGAGATGATGTTTGGATGAATGATGTAATGAGATGATCCTAGATATGGGGATTTGAATTTATTGTTTCTATGAGTGTTTAAACTATGAACATGTCATGTTATTGAATTGTGACTAGAAATGTCGAGAATTAGGAAAGGTCATGTCCAATTCTGGATTGCCTCGACTAAAAATTCTCGTCTCAATTTAGTTGTTAAAAAGATCATGTCGAAGTTTATCGCACTCCACCAGATGATCTAAACCCTAATTCATCGTGTCGAGAGAAACATCGATCACTTTGCATCATTTAATTTAACGCGCCAAAATTTCCCGTGTTTTCAGATGCATGTCATGCAAATGCACAAATTCTAATTCTACCCTTCCGACTCTCTAAACTACGGGATATTACATCCTCCCACCGTTAAACTAAACTTCGTGCCGAAGTTTCGACTCCCCTCACGTAGAATAAGGTAAGAAAGAATATTTGCAGATATTGCATCTCTCAAATTCCTTTGTGGCGAGGATATAGACTTAAGTGATCCCTTGTCCAAAAGCCTTTTGTTTATCCTCCAACGATCCTTACTATCCATTTGTCGACTTTCTTGAGTTGTTCAATAATTTCCAGCGATCTCACTACTCTTTCATGTCCCTTGAATCATCCATTTCAGACTTCTTGTACTGTCCGGGCTTTATAACCTCTGTCGAAGATCCTCATCTTCCACCTTATAGTCCTCTAATATAATTGATGGTACTTTTCCTTATAATCAAGATATTAGGAAAACTTTGTTTCTGGTGGTAAACTCATCGCCCTTGCTTCAAAACCTCTGAGGTAACTGTCCTTTACAGACTATAGAGACCATAATTCTCCCTTCATGGTTTCTTTCCTCTGAATGGGTTAGACACTGGTAGGCCATCCAACCTTGATTACTCTATCTTACAGTAATTCTCATATCACTTGTAATCAAGAGAAACAATCCTTTCGATATCAAACTCCTCGTATCCTAGTACCGATACAGTAGACTTTCTCATCCTTAAAAATAGTCTTTTCTAATCAGTCTTCTTTAGATCCGCTAGTCATAACTTCTATGACTGCTAAATTCCTACTGTTCCTTTCTCTCAGGATTTCAACTCCATTTCTTCATTAATATCTTAACGATTTCTGATAATACTCATCTCTTTCGAGAAATTCATGATATTGAAGACTCAATTCAACCTTCATATACCAACTGACTCTTTGACTTCAGAATCTGATAAAGATTGTGGGCAATACTCCTCTCTTTTGAAGACCTTCTTGAGCATTAATTCAATTCTGTCTCAATCGGGGTATTCCTTTCCAACTTCACATTCCCTTCTGCCAAATACTATCCAAATATACTTGTTCACTCTCCCCCCTTGGAGTTTCCTAAGACTTCCTCCGCTCCGACTTTCTATCAGTCGAGCTTCCTTCAATCAGTTCCATTCAATCTTTTCCATTCAGGGAAGCTTCATAACTTGCCATTCCGCTTGAACTTTCACGATTTCTGCTTCATGGTCCGGCGAAGAACACGTGGTATATCCACCATGTTGTGAATACCCAGTATCGTTCTCCGATAAATAGATATTAACTATTCCTATATATCCAACAGTTTCCCGGAGAATACGTGGTATATCTACCATATTGTGAACAACCAAGGCAATTCTCCGATAATTGGATTCCTACTATGGATAGAATTCCAGTTGGCTCATCCGATGGTCTCAAGAAAAGAATTGGACACGGAAACTTGTGCAAATGGATGATATCTTAACTCCAAACTCGAATATTATGTTGGTCATCAACATAAAATTCAGCTGACATATCATGATTCCTTACAGTCACGACTTGTCTCATCATGTAACTCAGTAATCTCGCCTCGATGGGTCCTCCATCTGAGTGGTTAGCTCTAAGATGTCAATCCTCTTGATAATGCATATTTCTCCACCGTTCCCACATATGGACTCTAACTTTGGTACTTCATCATGATATGTTTGGGGTACCCTCATCCAAATTTGGTCCACCTCCTTGGGTTGTCGACAATTCATGACAAAACGAACTCTTCTCTCGTGGTCCCACTAGTAGGGAAACCTTATATAGGTAGGTTGGCACTCTGTGGCGCACCCTTAATTCTGTTGGACATTCCCCCCCCCCCCCCCCGTGGATCGCCTTTTTAGTCATGCAGTAAGTAAAGGAAAATGATAAAAATTTCAATAAATAAAATCCTTTGACATGTAGTTAGGTTTGAGTGTCTAGTAGGTATAGAAATTTTGAAATATGAATTTTGACCTTTTCTGCAACAAACAGGGAAAAAACTTGTAACGGCCATAACTTTTGCATACGACGTCGAAATAACGCAAATAATATGTCAAAAAATCGTGAGAAAAATCCGAGTTCGAATCCACCCGGGTTTACCCGGTCAGCAATTCACAGATTCCTCAAATTCCAAAAGAAAAGAAAAAGTTATTTCAAACAGACGATTTTTCACAGCAAAATAAAAAAGAAAGAAAAAAAAAGAAAAAATTAAAAAATTCAAAAAGTCCAAAAAAGACACAGAAATGTATAACAAAGAAGATTGTTGAATTTTTTGGATTTTTTTGAAGTGTTTGGACTTTTTTGGATTTTTTTGGATTTTTTGATTTTGTGAAATTTTTTAAGTTTTTTGATTTTTTTTGGATCTTTTGAAACTTTTGAATCTCCTTTTGAAACTTTAGAAGTTTTTGGAAAATCTGATATTTAAAAACACACATTTATAACACATACCACATATACACATACAAGACTTAATAGGGTTCATATGATATATATATCAATAAGAACTTGAGTAGCAATAGGGTAGGTGGATTGGATGGAACTTAGAAGTTAAGCGTGCTAGGGTTGGATCAATTTGAGGATGGGTGAGCTAGCGGAAGGTATCAGTTCAAAAAATTCAAAAAATATGAAAATAATTCCAATAATTGATATTTTTCATATTATTTCATATTCTGGTTTTTTTTGAAACTTTTTATATTTTTTTGCATTTTTTGAATTTTTTGAAAATTCTGTGGCGCACCAGGCCAGGTGCGCCACAGAAATGTGAGAATTCTGTGGCGCACCAAGCCAGGTGCGCCACAGAAATAATTTTTGTGGCGAGATTTCTGTGGCGCACCAGAAAACCTGGGGTGCGCCACAGAAAGTCAAAAACGTGCGCCACAAAAGGCCTTTCTGTACTAGTGTCCTAATCTTCTCTTGAAAATTCGACTCTGTAGTTGAGCTTCTTGACATGGTTGATATGTCATATTTCTACCCTTTTGACAACGTGCTTCCATCCAACTACTTCACTTCCGTCATCCCTTTCTAACTTATCATCATTTGTCGGATGACTTTCGCATCCACTCCTTGTAATCTGTTTATGTATCCAACGCAAATTTTTCCTTATATATATATATATCCAAGTTCTAATCACGAACTCTTGCTTGGCGGTTAATTTTACTGCTTCCATCTCTTGTAATGCCTCTCAATAGTCGATCAACTTCTCCATTATTCCATTAGAACTGGAAATATCCATGTTCTTCGAGTCTTCATACGCCTTTCTCATCATCCTTATAATACTTTTAGACTCCTAAGTTCTGCTAAACTCATTCTCAAATTCCATTTCACTAGTATCAATACCGCTTTATTGCTCCAACAATAACTTCTTCCACCAAGTTATGACAACCGCATATGTATCCTCCATATTTTCGTTCTTCCTTCTACATCTTGGACTTCCATGGAAAGACTTCATGACTTGATATACAAAAATTTCCTATCCTTCCTTCTTGGTTATGCCTCCTCATGTAGCTTTTCTTACGTCATCTTTGGAAGATCTTCGTCCAATTTGTGGTGATACTCTTACTTGAACTTACTTCATTCCTCCTCCAGGCACTGGTAAAAACATGTCTCCAGGTCCAAATATGACGTGACACTCTCCACATTCCACATCAGTAGCTTTATTGACTTTAATCTTCTTGACTTTCTTCTCTTCATGAGCTTTCATTGTTGCCTCATCTTGCTAGTAACTCGTCTCTTCCTCACACTAATTTTATCTACCTCTAGATTAGTAACATCAAGAAAAGAACTCAATGTGACAATCATGTCATTGTACATCAAATTCTAACTTCACGTACCAACCTAGCCAATCAAAAATCCAATAAGATCCAATAAAATCCGAATACAGTTATATAGCAATCATGCAACATAAGCCCGTAAAGTAAGTAGTACTTTGAGTAAAAACATCTCAAGTACCCAGGCTTAGATGCTATACACAACAAGATAGGTTTATATCACCTTATAGTCCTATTCTAACAACTCTTTGACTCAGTAGTTACCCCAATTGACCATTTGCAAAGGGATAATGCTAAGACAAAGTACTCAAAGAGTAGTTGTGGGCTGACTTGGTTACGTAGAGAACTAAACTCCATGTAGATTGAATCCTCCATTTGGCTTGAACAAACGTCTCTTGGCATCTCTCGATCCTTCATGTCGTTGCTGATTATACACCATAAGTAGTACTGTAGCTTCCTTCATTGCTTATGTCGTCTCCTAATATTCTTACGACTCTATACTATACTAAGGTGAATCTCCTTTGAAATGAATCCTCTCCATAGGTACCATACTTTAATATCGATGATCCTTCACCATCATGTAACATCTCCTGACTTCATCCTCCACAAACTTATGATAGGGTTCTACTTCAACACACGTCTTCACATATAGAATGGTGTTATCAATGATACCTCATAGGTAACACTGACTTGGATATAAATCTATTTGGGATACTAACTGGTAGAAGATTATTTCAAACTGTCATACCAAGCTGAGAAAAATTGAGATAGATAAGTACTATACCTATAAAGAATAGATAAGAAGATTTACTCTTGTTGAGTAAGAAAATGTGTATACAAGTATGACTGTATTATTCTCAAGTGAATAACCATCATAGTTGTAGGAATATAGAATTTAGATAAATATGATAACTTCCTATAGTCTTACCAACCTATAAGTCTCCTAAAAGGGTTTTAATCCTAAGGTCGTTTTGCCCTGATACCATCTGCGGTGACCCAGCACACCACTGCATGTTGTAGTGTACAAGTCGTTGATGTAACACGCACGGAAGGACCTCTCCGCAAATATTACATCCCTCAGAGTAGTACAACAGAAACATAGCCGGTCCAAGGTAACACTATAGGATTACAACACTATTCAATACAAAATCTCGAGAACCTTTTTACAGATAGAAGTAGGTCTCGTGCAAATGAATCATCAAAAAGATCCAATTCGTATCACTAAGCTGGATATCAGCTCTATCTCTAATTCCTAATCCACTACTACTGTTGTCACAGCCCTAATCTATTCCATCTGGAATATCTTTATCCAGGGTTGTCTCCTCCTTCCAATAGATGTTGTCTCCTCCATCGGCAAAGTGGTCGTCATGTATGCCATTGACAATATTGTTGTTGCTCCACCATTGTCATTGTGCATCGTTCTTCTGTTGATGAAGTAGCAGTTGACTCCTTCAAGCTCCACCAGTAGACTTGACTCCTTGTTGGATACTTCCTTGACGTCGTGATGGCTAACTGGCAACTCCGTTGATGGCTCCAAAATCTAAGCAGGGGGTCAACGGGGAAAAGGGTGAGCAACACGACGTTACTCAGCAAGTTCAAATTATAGGCGATAAGGTGTTTTATGCACTAGCTACTCCATGACCAACGGTCTTTGACATAATGCAAGTTTTGGAAAATTTTTAAGGAAAGGGTCCATTTTATTTTCAGAAAACTATGCTCACAGCCTCCACGGGTCTTTAGTCATCACTTGGGATGCCTTTCCCGCAGCGTTCTGTAGTTCCTTCCGGGAACACGGATGTGACAGTCACAATTTCTTGTTGTTGACTCTGCAGAGCTGCGTAACTTTACCCATGAGAGAAACCCAGCCTTGTTGCCTTTCCGAGCGAATCTTTCCCGTCCATACTTCCATGGTATGGGGCCAGGTGTGAGTCCAAAGCCAATCACCGCCCTCTCCGCACAACACATATCCGCCCATTGTGGCGCGGCCGGTAACAAAGACCGCTATCCCGCCACCCTCCCGAGCTTCTATTCCAGTCACCCCGTCAGGTGGGAAGGTCACGCGCTTCCACGCTGTTGGCCGCCGCAACGGACACAACCAGGTAATAGCCTGCCGAGGATATGTGAACGAGAGAAGATACGGCTGACTTTTACCGTCCATAGCAGATCTCATGGTAAACGCTTCAATACGGCGCAAGGATCACTGTGACATTGGTAATTAATCCTAGGTATATACTTTCCGTACAATGGAACCTCCACCACAACATCAATGTGGTTCCATTGCCAGCCAAACAATATATATAGCAATTCACATCATTCGAAAATAGTTTTTCTTTTTATGCAGATGATAAATATAGTATTTTATAAATACTTTGATAAAAATATTTCAACGGACATGCAAGAATGAACTTGCCTGTGGTAGAATGCCGTTCACCTTCGGGGTTCTAGGGTTTGCGGTAAAACCCGAGTTCTGAAAATAGCAAAGTAATCCTGATAAGGACTACTGAAAAATCTAGCAGCATGCTATTATGCACAATTATGATATGCATCGTCACCCCAAAATACCCAAGTTGCGGATTTAAGACTTTTCGAGTGTTTTGGAGTTTTTAATTATTTAAAGAGTTTGACAACAATTTTCATGAGGAATAAATTTAAAGTGATTAAATAAATAGTTCAATATAATTGAACTTCAAGACTTTATTTTCCCATATTATTTTCTTTTAAGAAAATAGTTTTTGAAAAAGAATTTCAAGTCATTTCCACTTAAGGATCCTTGAATTTTTCATCCACAAAATGTTTTTCAAAACTTCAAATAAAACTTACATAAAAATTCCTCATATTTTGTAGAGTATGTTGCATATTTTTAGTTGATTTTTGTGTATTTGAATTTGGTGTAAAAATTCATTTAAGTTTGAATATTTTTGATTTAGGATGATAACAAGATAGTCTTGGTATAGTTCAAATATTATTTTGAACTTAGTATTTATTTTCCCAGATTATTTTTCTTGAGAAAATAATTTTAAGAAATTATTCCAAAGAATAATCCACTTAAGGATCTTTGGATTTTAATCAAAGAAATAATTTTCAAAAATTCCTATTAGTATTTTATTTAAATAGCTTATTTTCTGCTAATATTTGTAGATATTTTTAAAGTATTTTTAGGAATTTATTTGAATTTTTAATTGAGTTTTGAAGTTTGAAATTTATAAATTTTGAAATTTTTGCAAATAGATCCCTGGCCGAACCAGGTCAAAGGAGTGGCTCGGGTCCGATCAACCGACCGAGCCGCACCTTTTCTCTCCTTCTCTCGCACGAACTCGTGCATATGCTCGACTCGCATGGCGACCGAGTCGTCCTCGCCGTCGCCACCTTGCTCCGGCCCAACCGACCGAGCCGCACCTTCTCTCTCCTTCTCTCGCACGAACTCGTGCATGTGCTCGACTCGCATGGCGACCGAGTCGTCCTCGCCGTCGCCACCTTGCTCCAGCCGACTCTGGCCTTCTCCGCCGGCGCCGTCTGGGGCAAAATACTCCCCCGACTCCGCTCTACCACTTGGCCCGAGTGATTGGAGCTTCGTTTCCTCTAGCCGCCGTGCGCTGCCTAACCCTAGGGTTAGGGTTTCGGTGCACCGACGCTGCTCGCCGCTCCCTACCGCTCGCCTCCCCCTCGTGCTCACCATGGCAGGTGCAGAGCTTGCTCTCTGTGCCGCCGTGGTGTGGTCTCTTACCACGTCGCTCTCTTCCATGGCCGTGCGAGCATGGCCTCGCTGCCGTGGAGCTCCGACAAACAATACAAGGTGTTACTCTTCTTCTTCTCTGCTTCTAGCTACTGAGGCTGCTAGCAAAACTAGATGCTACTAAAAATTGCAGACTGAATTCGATTTAATGTTACTTGTTAGGTTCTTGACGAATTAGAGATGAAATCGTGTTGAAATTAATTCGGATGTGCTCTGTCCGAATTTGGTGTATCCAAATGAGATAAATGGATTTATCTAGATCATCTAGATTATTCCATAGCCTCAATAACCTGGGTTGGAAGCAGTTCTTACTCACAGATGATGAAAAATGATTTTAGACTGAAATTTGTGATGCCCCTGTCCAAACTAAACTAGAACAGAGTCTAGTGATGATGTTTAAAATGTTTTAGGCATGATTAAGACTGGTTTGGCTTGCTGTGATGCCTCTTTGAGAGTTACATAGCAGCTAGCTTCCTTAAACATGTCTTTTTATGTTTTCTTGTGCTTCTACCATGTGTAGAGATGTGCGTAGCACAGCTATTCCAACTCTGTTGGTTCACTGGCTTGTGTAAAGCTTGGTTAAAGAAATAAGAACAGATGCTACACTTAATCTAGCTCCCTGCCCTCGTGATGCTCAAACAATTACTAAAACAAGCAACTGCACTTCCTTGTCTCTCTCAAACCCTTTTTCTACAGCACCCTACCTTGATAAACAAGGCTCTGTTAAGAACAGATGCTGAAATCATCTCTCTAGCATGAATCTGTCATTTACAGAACCTGTTGGTCTCTCTCTAGCACACAGGATCAACCTGCTGCGGTCGAGCAGCTTGTATCTTCTGGATTAAAATGGTTGCCCTTCTTCTTGTGGAATTAGCCTCCACCTCCTCGCTGCTTCAATTTTCCTAATGTGTATTTATCTAGCTAAAAATGTTTATGGTGGATTAGGTAACCTCCATGATGTGATTGTGGGTTGTGGTTGTTCTTAGTGCTAGAACAGTAGCTGGTGTGATTTGCTTGCTGGAAGAAACATATGGTGCGGTTTGTAAAGGATTTGGCTGCTGTCTAGAACTTGTAGTACATCTGGCTGTTTGCTAGAAACGAATTTGTGAGCGAATGGAGTGGCTAGAAGGCAGTGGTTGTGTTTATATGCTGCTACCTAGTTGTTGTGATGCTGCCACACAACTAGATGACTCATGTTTTGCAAGGATGAATAAGGTGCTTGGGTGTCAAGTCTTCATGTATAGACATTACTTAGGGTTCAAGTAATGTGAGATATTTTGCTTGTGGATAACTCTCCTATGTGGCAAGCCTATCCATTCAAGCTTGGTATTATCTCCTTGTAGGATTTATTCTTGGGCAAGCCAAGTGGCTTTTGTTGCTAGATGGACTTGTGGGCTTATTCTCTTTTGTGGGCTTGTGAGAAATTGGTGGCTTTCCAAGTTATGGGTGGTGATCAAGTGGGCTTTTCAATTTCAGATTTGTGGGCTTTACAATTAACTCTCTTTCTTCCTTGGTAATTAATACCATTGGAGAAATATTTTTATGTGGGCTTTCTTGATTAGGAACTTGACTAGATTGGAGGGATTGACTAGTTGCCTAAGATAAATAAATATGGATCAATAATAATTGCCTTTGCTTATGCTGCCTTTGAATCTTGCTCAAATGGATCATGTCCCTTGTTGCCTTCTTGTTGCCTAGTTGATCTACATTGCCTCAAATGATCCAATTTGATCCACAGGTTCCCCAATGTTGCCTAAGATAGAGTTGATCCCTCTAGTCGATAATTGGATATTAGGACAAGTTCCTAATATTCATTAGTTGAGTTCCAACATTAAATTGCCTCACCCTTGTGGTGAAGGCAAACATTTTAATTATCAACCCCCTCTCCTATTGTCTTTGTTTATTTTGCAGGAAATGAATTGAAGATGAAGATTGAAAAAATAAGAAGATAAAGATTTAGCTAGGCTTTTTTTTTAATCTTTTGTAACTTTCTTTGTATTTGGATGAGATATGTACATATTCGATTAAACTTGTAATATTGATTCTTTCATTTTGATCTTGTATTTAAATTCCATATGATGTAACTTAAATAGACTTGGGACATTTGAATATCACATTGTATTTGGGATGGATGTAAAATGAGTTATTTCAGTGTGTGAGATAAGATGATGAATTGAGGTGTTAAACTCATTCTTGTGAGATGATGTTTGGATGAATGATGTAATGAGATGATTCTAGATATGGGGATTTGAATTTATTGTTTCTATGAGTGTTTAAACTATGAACATGTCATGTTATTGAATTGTGACTAGAAATGTCGAGAATTAGGAAAGGTCATGTCCAATTCTGGATTGCCTCGACTAAAAATTCTCGTCTCAATTTAGTTGTTAAAAAGATCATGTCGAAGTTTATCGCACTCCACCAGATGATCTAAACCCTAATTCATCGTGTCGAGAGAAACATCGATCACTTTGCATCGTTTAATTTAACGCGCCAAAATTTCCCGTGTTTTCAGATGCATGTCATGCAAATGCGCAAATTCTAATTCTACCCTTCCGACTCTCTAAACTACGGGATATTACACCTGCGCCTCGCCGGCCGCGCCCCCGAGCTCGCCGGCGAAGATGTCCATAACCTGTTTGAGAATATGCCTGACCCAAGTTTTTTCAATAGGGCAAATAGATGGGAAGAAGAAAAACTATAGGGTGTATTTTGTAAAAAACAAACTGCCACATCACCAATTTAACGTCTGTTTTGACGGAGTGACGAACGGGGTTGTTACACACAACTATGCGACCACGATTTAGCGTTTTTTGAGTTGGCGACCAATGCGCTCACTCGTGGCAACTTTGTGACCACCCAAGCGTTTTACTCTTAAATTAAGCTCCGCATCCCATCGAAAAGTTAAACGTGTGCTCGCCTACGTCCCTATCCACCTTCCGACGAGCCACGCCTCCCCTGCAACCGTCCCCGCTAGTATTTGGACTAATTGTTCCTAAATGCTAACTATAATAGGAAAGTTTTTAAGCTTGACACACCCACCAATTTTGTTCTAGATCCGCAACTGCCTGCACCCCCAACGTTAAGATTCTTTCTCGCTGGAGTCTCTCCGATGTGGCCGTGTCGGCACTGCCTCCGGCTCGGTCCAGGCTTGGCGTCACCAGCGTCGCCGCGACCAGCCGCGTCGGCCCCGACTCCGATGAGGTGGGCTACGGGCGTTCTCCCTCCGCTTCCCATTTTTTCGTCGTCTCTCCGGTTCAGGTCGCGTGAGGTAGGAGGGAGAGGAGGAAGAGATAAGGCAGCTGGGACCCATAGCACGAATCTTGGCACAAGGATCCGATGGTGATGGAGTTGACTGAGATCTAATCTAATTCTCAGCTAAGTGAGGGAATTAGCAAAACCGAAACTTTTTTGACCAGACAGCCACATTCCTGGACCACTGACGAGCAGAGCAGGACACACGCATGATCGTTCGTTCATGCATGCACTGGATTGCTGTAGAGTTCCCAGGAGAGCTTTTGTTCGTCTTTCCAAATCGGCCACATGACATGCATGCCGGTGATGATCGTCGTATACAAACAGAACCGGCCGGCTACTGCTACTAGTGGCGGTATCACAAAAGCACCAAATTTGGCAAGCCCACACTACTACGTACTACCACCCAGCGCCCGCCAAGGACGGAAACGGAAGCAGCGGCGCCACTTCCTCGACCCGACGCCGCCGCCAAGGGAAAGAGTCCAGGAAACGGAGGAGTTCTTTTCCGGATTCGCGGCGGCAGAAGGACATGGGGTAGGTAGCACGTCGGTCCCGTGCAGTGCCGTCTGCTGCACGGCCGCCTGTTTTGTCGGCGCGGGCGGACGGGCGTGTATGCCAACGAAAACGAAACACTGGAGAGCGATAGCGAGGCGTCACTACTCACTAGGCACGGCCGGCCGGCCAGTGCACGCGCGCGCGCTCGCCAGGCCGCCGATGGCGACATGCATGGGCAACTTGCGCACCGGCACTCAACGCAGGCGGCCAGGTCAGTGCCCAGTGGCCGGTTTTAATAATCGACCGGCACGCACGCTGGCCGGAATCCTACAAGTAGGTGCCGGCCGGCGGGGGCGGAGTCGGCAGTGGAATGCCAGAGCACCAGCCATTATCCGCTCTGTCTGTCGGTCTCTCACCTCCCCCCACCACCATTTCGTTAATGCACGATGATTAGAAGCAGTACGATTACGCTAAAACTATTTATGGCTTGTTTATGTGGCGGCGAAAGGAACGCCTCGTTGTATTCCTCGTTACTCCACCCCGGCGGGCGCTTTGTTTATGGCGTCGGGCGTCACTCACAGATAAGATAGCAACGGCCCCCTCCACTACTTGTCTCCTACCTCCGGCCCACCGCGTCCCTGTCGCGAGCCCCGCTTGCTTCCCTCGCCACCCAACTCGACCCATCCCCCTGCTAGACACCAATGCCCGGACTACGAGTTCCGATATCGACGTGATTCCCGTTATATTTGCGCCGATCCGTCGATCTCCCTCTCATCGGTCTCACTCGATCGATCGGTAGCTTTGCCTGGCTGCTCTTTATCAATCGTTTCTTTGCCAGGGCTGGCAGGTCAAGTGGTCGCCTGTTCGTCAGTACATAGTTAGTTATTGGGAGAGCAACGCAGTGGTGCAATTAGAATATACAGCTCCGCACCACTCTCAGATGGTTCTCTCCTTGGGCTGTGTGGATGGCAAGGAGCGGGCAGCGTGGTTCCTGACGTTGGTGGCAGCAACTCCCAGATCGTGGTCCGGAGAGCCTACTCGGGGATAATGGGAGATCCATCTGTGTGGACGCGGTGCGAGGTTTTTCCGAGCGAAAGCTGTGCGCTCCGGCGCCGATGGCGGCGATGCCTGCGGGTATCGTTACCCTCTTTGGGGGGCTATTGTGGCTACCTTCACTGTGTTAGGGCTCCGGGTGAAAACCCTTGACCTCTGGTCTCGATGTCCGCGACGGTTTACGTCGTTACCCTCTTGGGGGCGTCATCGTGGAGCCTCGCCTCTCGGGTCTGTTCCGATGACCTCGGTGGCAAGTGTGGCTCTCCGTGTTCTTATTTTTTCTATCTTTATTCTGCTTTGTAAGACGTTCCCCTCATCACTTTGTATATGTTCGGCCGTTGAGCTTTATTTATAAAGCGGGGCGAAATCCTGTTTCGAGAGAAAAAGTTTTTTAGCACCAAAATTGTCTTTTCTGCGGAGGCAAAGTAAAAAAGTTATTTTTTCTCACCCATGGTAGCCCACTATTTCCCTATATTATAAATACACATGAAAAGGTATTCCACGAGACAAAATATAACTATGTTATTTATACAAGCTAAATCTATACACTTTGTAATTATTATTGGTTATAGAGGCGAATTCAAGATTGCAAACAATCATGCGCCCCTTATGTTGTTGGACGAAGGGAGTATGTTAACATAATAATTTGGTTAATTGATGGAAGGAAATTCACACCACGGGCATATTAGGATATAAGAACAAACAAGTGTGACGAGTGACAACAAGCTTAAATAACATGTTATCCTTTTTTCAGTGGAAGTCCAGCATGTTTTGCGGAAATCTATGTCACCAAATTTTTGTGTTAGATTCGTAGCAACAAATTTTAATTTCATAAAGTGTTGAGAAACTTGTGTGGATCACATGATAACAAGCATGTTGTGTAAGTGTATTAAATAATAAAATTTACATATGCAAACATGCTAGAACGCAACACTAACTTTTTTTATTGGTGATTACTCTAAGCAATGTCATTTCAAGGACAAGCACAAAGCATGCACACTTTGCTAAAATTTGACTTGTTAGATAATTTTGACCATGAAAAAGTAGTTTCAGTGGTTCAATTTATACTATGCAAGTTTTTATAAAATGCTCACCTATCGTACACTAGAAACTGCTATTGAGACCTTATATAAATTATATAGATTATGCATTATATAAAAATAGTCCTATAACATACCTTAGTTGCAAAATAGGTTAAAAGTTTTCAATGAACTCTTTACAAATAAAAACATACTAACTAATATTTAGTAATGTTTAAACTTATGTTGTTAAACTCTCAGAACAAAAAAACTGGTAACAGTTTAGCATGCTAAATTTAAGACACATAAAATTATAAAAGTTTAGTACAAATTTTATTTATTTTGATTCACCCCATTCCCAATTTTTTATTTAACCGGCCCTGTGCGTCTGGGAGTTGAAGTCGGTCACGCCAAGCAGACCAACGACGACATCATCAAGCAATTCAAAGAAATATTTCGTGACAGCGCAACGAGGAAGCAGATTGGTCGCGAGTTCATAAGGACCGAGCGGCAAGGCATGATGGGGATGTAAGCATAAAGGGAGCCATCCTTCGACGCTCATGATGTTCCTCTTAGGACATGGAGAAGGCTCACAGCCGAGCCCGCAAAACAGCGGAGTTGGATAGACGGAGATTAGAGGCGGAGGCGACGAGAGATGCTGACTATGGACGGTATGTGTCGTTAGGCAAGGCGCACAACATCATTGGAGAGGCACCGAATGTCGCCTGAAGCCACATTAGAAAGGCGATGTCTCTTAGTTTTGGCAGACCACAGTGAGGCTGAACCTTTCACTTCATCGAAAAGAGGGCGTCAATAACGAGGCTAACCCAACGAGCCCTAGCCCCGCACTTAGATATGTTTTTTGTACGATTTCATTGTAAAATGCATATATTTTTATGAAAATTGGGAAGTTTTTTAAATTTGAAAGTGTTTAGGAAAAACAAACTTAGGGCATTAGCGAGCGGCTCCGTTGATCTACTTATACTCGAAACCCTCAAAATGGAGGGACACCGGACATGTTTTCTAAAATTAAGATCCGCATAGGCACGCCTAGCCAGCCTCAATTGGGGGTGCCGGACATGTGTCCGCCCGAATGGATGGTGCAGCCCACAGTGGCGCACCCCAAAGGCCCACCCCCAAACGGCCCTAATTTTGAGCATTAGTGTCATCGTATCGGCATCTTAGAGAGGAGACGGGGGTCCTCTAGCCAAGGGTTAACCGAGGGGGTGAAGAGGAGCGTCGTCGAGGTCGGGATTGTGCACGGCAGTTTACCCAGCTTCAGGCTCCACGGCGGTGGCGGAGCCCTACATGCTGCTATAACTCACTATAAGGCAATAGCCATGTTACAGGTTACAATGAGTAGATTGCGTATGAGAATATATCCATGTGTTCCCCTAAAGGCGTCCCGAGGTCCGGCTTATATAGGTGGCTGGACCTAGGGTTACAAGGAGGTCAACGTGTCCGGCAAGACTACAGAGTCCTAAACCTATCCGGCAAGTTACCGCCTTCCGTCTTGGTCTTGGCGGCGTCATGGTCTTCAGTCTTGGGCCTCCGTCTTGCCATCCTCCGTCCGCCTTATCCGCCAGCTATCTGGACCGCCCGGTAGGCAAAAGCCTTCACCACCACTTTGGGCCACCCTGGACTAGCCGGATTGATCCATGTCAGAGATACCCCTGGTTTGTATATCCCCAACAATAGCCCCCGGAAAGGTTGAAATTCCTCAGGCGCCGTCTTCTTTCATCTGCGAGGTCCGCCTTGTTCCTGACTTTATAGGCGGCTGAAGAGCTTGAAGCATTCTGAAGTTGAAGTAGGCGGCGGTCCGCCTAAAGTAGCCGGACCACAGCCGCTAAGACATAGGAAAGACGGCCTGACCTCTGTTAGGAATCTTCCAGGCAAGGTCTTGATTATCTTCCCACTAGACGCGCGGGAATGCGGTCCATGACAGTTTGAACCAAAACATGCATCTTGATTATCTTCCCACTAGACGCGCGGGAATCGAGGAGACAACCTCGCACGCCATTTGCCACGACATGTCGAACGTGGACGCATGGCGAAAATCGTGCCACTAGTCGTTTCCCGCACGAATAACGGAGCAGGTGGGGTTAAATACCCTGATTTCACCACCGCATGAAACCATTCCCCATTCTCACCTCCACCGCGCCCAACTTCCTCGAGATCTTCACCTCCTGCACCCCACTCCGGTGAGTGATCTAAGGAGCAGCGCATCATCCACCAGATGGCGAACACGAGCGAGCAGGATCTAGCAGCGGCGGCGGTTGCCACATCGGCTGCAGCGGCGACTTCTGGATCTGTGCCAGCGGCGGCGGTGGCTACGAGCACCGCGCCGGCGACATCTTCTTTCCCTACCACGGATGTGGGCAGAGTATCTTCATCTTCCCCAGCTCCAACGGCGCCCGCATCGGCCGCATCTCCCACCTCTCCACCCCCACCAATGGCGACAGCGGATGCAGCATCGGCGGGAGAAGACGGTGTTGTTTTTGGGAAGCCCATGGCCTCCAGAGTAAAGCGGATGAAGAGCTCTATGTCGCCGACTGGGACGAGAGTGTAGGCGATGAGACCGTCCTTCACCGGCATCCACATTGCGTCGTCTTGAACGTAGCCGATGGAGCCGAACTTCGATGCGTGGCCAACGGCGATGGTGTCGCCGATGCCGCCAAGTGTTCCCGCCTGGAACGTGAAACCTGAAGCCTTAAGCCCAGCGGTGGGCGCCAACTGTCTTCGTATCGGCATCGTAGATGGGAGACGGGGGTCCTCTAGCTGAGGGTTAACCGAGGGGGTGAAGGGGAGCGTCGTCAAGGTCGGGATTGTGCACGGCAGTTTACCCAGCTTCAGGCTCCACGGCGGTGGCGGGGCCCAACGTGCTGCTAGAACTCACTATAAGTCAATAGACGTGTTACAGGTTACAATGAGTAGATTGCGTATGAGAATATATCTATGTGTTCCCCTAAAACCGAACACGAGCGAGTTCACCTTGCGGGCGCAGGAACCGCCACCCGTTCACCTTCGCGTCGCTTCGGAACATGGCAGTTTGGTGTGGACGTGCAACCGCCGCCTCTTCGCTTCGGGGTGGCGTTCGCACCGCTTCGTAGCAATATAACCATCCTCGCCGGCCGCACGTCGCTCACATTCTCTCGGCGCACCACCGCCCACAACTTGCTCGCCATGTCGTCGCCTGAGAAGGAGGCCGTGGTGGCCGATCAGGAGCAGGAGAAGGAGTCCGTGGTGGTCGTCGATCAGGCGCAGCAGCAGGAGGCCGTGGTGCCCGCCGATCAGGAGCAGCATGCCGTGGTGGTCGCCGATCAGGAGCAGCAGGAGGAGGCCATGGTTGCCGCCCAGGACGCCGAGGCCGAGAAGGAGCAGGACGCCGAGCCCGCAACTCCTTCACCGGCACACCCTGCTTTCTCACCGTGGGAACCTTGGTCCCCGTGGCCGTCCTGTGTGGCTGGTGCACATGCAGCACCGGCCGCCCCCCAGGCAGCGGCACCGGAGTGGCAGCCGGGTACTCCAGACGCGGCGCCGGCGAAGGACGGGCCTGGAACACCGCCACCGAACGCTGACTCCGATGACGACGAGTAGTGTTTCCTAGTTTCTAGTTGTAATCATATGTAATTATTGGATGCATGTATTAATAAAAGTCTCCAATAGATGCGGCTACCAAGTTGTTCAACCGCACCGGATATGAAATCCCGGCCATGACATAGTTTCGACCGCGGCGGAGTACAAGTCTCCAAGCGTCGGCCATCAAAATAGGTTTGACCACGCCGGAGAACTAGTCTCCAATGCCAGCCATCAAAAGGGCGCCCCCGGTGCAATGGTGCATGCCGATCACGCGTCGGTTTCCTTGTCCTCGACCTCCTCACCTTCTTCTTCGGATTCCTCGAGCGCCATCGCTTCGGCCGCCGCCTTCTTAGGCTAAATGCGCCTTCTTTCGGACACGAAGTAGGCCTTCTGGTTGGGGCTCATATCGCTCATGTTGGTGGCCATGAACAGACGCTCCTCCTTCTTCTCATGGGCCTTGAGCTTGTTCTTTTACATCTCGAAGTAGATTTCCCACTTCTTTTTGGCCGCGGCTTGTATCTTCTTCTTCTCGGCACTCAACGCGGCCCACTCGGTGACGTAGAGCTTCACGGACTCTTGGATGCTGCACGACTAGGCCGTCATCTTCATGCCAGCCCTGGCGGCCGCCTTGCATGACTTGACTCCCATCTCTGGACGATCGGCGCTGGCGGCCGTCAACTTCCTTTCGTCTCCCACGGCCACATCCTTGACATGGCGCTTCCATTTCGGGCAGTCGCGAAGCGCCTCCCAGCAATGCATCAACTTGTATGCCTTCTTACAATCCATCGCCAAGTCGATGTACATGTAGCCGGCATCGTTCAACTGCGCAAACGAACACAAGTCAAGTATGTTTGTAAACATAGCCGGTTACAAGTAAGACGCAAGTTAAGATGATTGGATAACCTTGTCATTGTCATTCTTGCCACTCTCATCTCTATTCACGATTTGCTCATGCCAACCATGAAACTTGCTAGTGAGCGTCGAGATGACGCCCCACCGGCTTTCAACCGATTGGTATTGCGATTGGGCAACACATCATGTGGTGGATACGCCCTTCTCTCGGTATAATCCTTATGTATGCGTGCCCAATAGGCATCCCTCTTTTGGTTGGCGCTGGTCATGCCGTTCATGCTCACGGCCATCCACGACTCGCACAACAACACGTCCTCTTTGTCACTCCAAGTCCAGCCTCGATAACCTGCCTTCTTACCGCCATCCTCTTCCCCTTCTTCGCCTTCCCCTTCTTCGCCTTGGTCGCCCTCTTCTTCGCCCTCCCCTTCTTCGCCCTGGCCGAACTGATCGGCGTCGGTGTGTCCGTAGGCACCACCGGCGATCAGTTCAACCATTGAATTGGCGCCAACATCCTACACCACAAAAATGGTCGTCCCGTATTGTAATTAAGTGTACAAATAACAATTTGCATCCGGCACCCGCAATATGTGTGCACAACAACCATTTACATCCGGCCGTAGGCAATAAGTGCGCAAACAACAATCGGCCGGCCAACACAATAAATGAGCGGATCAGCAAGATAAATAGCACGCACCTCGCCAACGTGGTAGGGGGTCGTAGGCAGAAAACAAAAAAAAATTCTAACAACAATAACCTTAATACTAGCCAGAATCTATTACTATGCAGATATAGAGTAACGGAGGAGACGGTGTACATACCCTTGTAGACCGTAAGCGTCGACGATCAAAAGATCTGTTTCGATGACGACGCGTGATGAAGACGATGGCGACGCCGACCTCATGGTGATGGAGACAAATTCCTCCAAGCGCCTCAAGCGTGGCACCTCGCAGAGCTTACACACGTACGGAGAAGGTGACGACCTCCGGGCGCCGATCCAGCGAAGCAGCGGAAGCAGAAGACTTGGACCGGAGAAACCAGCAGCACGACGGAGTGCGTACGGTGGAGAAAACCTCAACCCGTGCGTAGCCCCAATTGCGGAACCACGTCTAAACGGATGAGAGAGAGAGAATTGGGTAAATTTTCAAGGCAAGGGTGCACACCTATTTAAAGGAGGAGGAGGGGTGTCACCCTTGGTGGCTAAGCCATGTGGGACTATTCCCACATGGTGCGCAGCACCAAGGGGTGCACCGGCCCTGGTGGGCCCCATTCGGCCCACCCAGGGCTTCCCCCTCCCAATCCGCACCAAGGGGGGGAGTTCCCCCCCCCCCCTCCATGGGCCTTCTTCCCATGGGAAAGGCCCATTTAGAGTTGGGGCTGTCTAAAAATTCAAAAATTAATAAATAAAAATATATTTAATCATTAATTACACTACTTAATATTAAATACATATTATCTAATTCATTCCGGCTCCGAAAACTATTTTGTCGCCCTCCGATCTCCATCGGATATGTCCTGAAACACTTCCGGAGTTCTTCTCTCTATTTTATTTTCTGCGTCCAATCCAAATAAACGTCGCCTACCCTTAAGTGTATCACCCTAGCGGTTCGGAAACACATGGACATGATCAAGACCCGTTCTCCGATCACTAACATCGGGGTCATGGATACCCATAATAGCCCCTGTGCATTCACGAATATATTTGTCGTTCGAACCTTAGACGTCAAGTCTTAGACCTTTTGCCAGGCGATACTTAGTTTCTCCGAGACTCAATCTCAGGCATCGTGATACCTAGCTCGATCTCGTTACCGACAAAACCATTCTTTACTCGTTTGTGATATTACATCCCCGTGACCTAGTCACATGCTTGTAAGCTCATTGATGTAATCTCACCGAGTGGGCCTAGAATATCTATCCTGCTATGCGGATAGGCAAATCTCGCTCTTAATCTCTCGCCTCAACATACTTCCTTCCGATACCCGAGAGGGACACCTTTATTGTCACACTATGTAAGATATGACATTTGATACAATCAAAGTATCTTCCAGAAATAGCAATTAGAGTTGATCTCACGGTCGAAGGTGTAATGACTACGTCCTATAAATATTGGGTGTGTGCATCACATCATTCTCCCAATGACATGACTCCATTGTCAACTGACATAAATGTCACATGATCGGGAAACCTCGATCATCGATCGCACAATGGGCTAGCTAAATAGAGCCTACTAGGGACCTGATTGTTTACATACCACACGTGCATTAATGTTTCCGCTTAATACAGTTATAGCATGGTATAAAACATATTATGAACAAATGAGATAGGACAAATAAAACATCTTTATTAATTGCCTCTAGGGCATATGTCCTTCAGTCTCCCACCTGCACTAGAGTACAAATTAATCTAGTTTACAACTTGGTAAAAGGTTAAGACCTATAGCAACTTGGTGCATACTTGTCTCGTGGAAGAGGAATTTAGTCAACGGATCTCCCACATTGAGATCTGTATGTACTTTGTAACACTTCTATGTCAACTTGTTTGACATCATCCCGTATCTTATGATAACGGTGAGATATATCTTGGTCGATGGAGTGAGACTCGAAACTTCGCGTAGCATGGGGCTTAAAAGTCTAAGAGATCTATTAAGGGCAACCACGCATGCTCGGGAAAACCACTCAGTCCAATCACACTTGCTACTTCTGAAGTAGCCATATGTTCTTATACCTATGTAGATTATGCGACAGTGCATTCATATGCAACTTCACAAGCTAACCATGTCTTTCTTCAAAACAAAGGACTTCCCCTGTATGAGATTTCTAGTCGTACGGGTCACTGTCATAACTTGCATCATCATAACCCTTGTACGGCAAGTTGTCTTTTCACTCTCACCCTATACCAGAAAACATATCTTCGGTTTTTTTTTAGACACTGAAGGATATGCTTAACGTTTGTTCATTGATCCATCCAGGGATCATTCTAAAACCTGTTCTTCAACCAAGAACATTGGTCACACCAAGTCGAGCTTTCAGTATGATAGAATCTATGGCTAAGGCATAGAGGATGTCGGACATCCTTTTTCTTTCAATAACTATCGCTTAAATGCCAAGACAATCTTAATATTTTACCTAGTTATACAAGTAAGAACCTTATCTTTGCGTGTTCTATTCTGAAACACTTCAGAATCTTAATCTAGGAAAATATTCCGACTTAATGTTATTAGGCCATTTTGAACTATATAAATTACGGATCTAACGCCTAATACTCTTAACTTCATTCATAGAAAAATTTAATCAGTTAAATAATCATTTATACTTTATTAGAGGATTTGTATCATTCTCGATATGTCATTACATACAAAGTTTGGAATGACACCTAGCTCCCACTCAAATATGTCTGCCGCATATAAGAACAGGGAATTTTTTTTAGCTCCCACTCAAATATGCCATTCACATATAAGATCAAGAAAAGCTACTTAGCTCCCACTCACTTCTTTGTAAGTGCAGGTTTCTTCAACTATTTTGGACGACTCCAAAATCCTTTGATCACTTTATCAAAGTGAAGATTCCAGCTCCGATATGGTTGCTTCAGCCCATGAATGGACAGCTGAAGTTTGCATACATGTTTAGCATCCTTAGGATTAACAAACCATCTTATTGTACTAATTACAACCCTAAATAGACTTAGGCTTCGCCACTTGAGACAGAATCTCGTTGTGGTCAACTTTTTAATCTGTCGAAACTGTTTTGCGACAAATCGATCCTTATCAGTGTCTATTTTCTCATAAAATTCCATATCCTTTTAACGTCCTGGATGCCATCAAGAAGATCTTCCCAAGTCGTTACTAGGTAATCATACATGGATTTTATATCGGAGCATATATGACTCATAGTCATTTCTCGGACTTAGGTTCACCATCGCTTCTTCGTAGTTCGTAGGTTTGTCATGTTCCATTAACATGACGTTCATAACAAGATTGTCGTACCACACAATGCGGAACACAATCTCGTACGCCTACGGTCTTAGTATGAGCTCAGAGCATCATGATCATTATCATCATCTTCCTTCCAGTTGTGGAGGTCGGTACCAGAACTATTTCTGTTGCACCACTCTGATGTCTAGAGAGAAAGTTCATCAACTTCGTCTTGCTCTACTTTCTTTCCCATTTATACCCTTGGACAAGAAACTATTTATTCAGCCAGGTATATTCCGACAACGATTTTGCCTCCATCGTGAGACATGTACCCAACTAATTCTTTAGGTACACTACAAACATTTATCCATTTTAGGTTTGATCACATCGAAACACTAAATTACTGAAACGACAATCTAGGCTAAAAGCCATGCCATCACTCATATGGTATTGCCTCCACGGATTTATATGGTTTACCTATTATCTAAAGTGAATGTTTTGTTTCTACCATATGATTCCAATGATCACAATAATTCGATAAGAGATTTTATTTACAACACACTATCCAATAGGGTGTGATTACGACGTCCTAACACACCATAAATTATGGTGTTTCATACGGCATAATTTGTGGAACTCTTTTCACAAGTCTTCCAATGATATGCCAAACTTATAACTCAAATTCTTCTTTCCTCGATCTGTATCGCAGGAATTTGATTTTCTCGTTAAGTTTATTTTTCTACTTCACTCTTAACTCGTTTGATCGAATCAAACTTTTCAGACCAGCATTTCATCAAGTGGATAAACCCATATCTCCTCAAATCATCGGTGAAGTTTACGAAATAATGATTTCCACTACACGTTGAAGTACTTCATTGATTCACACACACATCGACATGCATGATTCTCAACAAGTTATTTGCCCTCTTTCCGAAAACTGTGTCTTAGTTATCTTGCAAGTGTCAAAAGATCAAATCTAATGACTTGAGATCCATCTGTATGGAGTTTCTTCATGCACATAACATTGACAAGACTTAAAACGTTAGTGCCACAAGAATGTGGTGTCATTATTAAGTTCGTATCTTTTGGCATTAATGTTATAAATGTGTAAGCTACTACCATCTAGATTCATATAAGAACATTCCGTTCATAATCGGTGTATGATCATTAAAGATATCACTCATAAATATAGGACAACGATTTGTCACTAACAAATATGAATAATTGTCTCGCTAGAGGCAAGACACACTTATAATGATCATGCTAACAAGCGATCAAAAGGAATTTGTTCAAATCCAAATTAATCCAAATGGTAGATGTCGAGAGAGAGTGTGTATGACCATCATAACACGCATTATCTCCTCATCCTTCCAAGCTACTCAAGCAGAAAATATTGTTTTCATAAAACATGACTAATATCAAGACTTAGTCATTGCTGCCAGTACTTGTTTAGATAAAACATTCATAACTCATATATCATATATACAATATCATCATTGATGACTTCCCGGTGATCTGTTTCATCTTCTTGATTCTTCAACGCAATAAAGAATTCATGAAGGTGAACGATTCCTCTTGCATGACATAGTCTATGACAAACTATTTGCATCTGCAGTGGGCAACTAGCGCCTCACCCCATCATAAGCAAAATTGTTTGTCATCCAGTAATCGAGTTGAGCGAGGCATCTCAATGTCATCAAGTATGACCAATGTCATCAAGTATGACTGCCACATGCTACTTTAATGCGAATGTTTATCTTCCATCTTGATCGGGAAGAAAACAGTCAAAGTACTGATAAACTTCATCAACCCAACTTGCGATGTATTTGAGTTTAGCGACCATCTCATATGTTCATGATCTGTCAACATGCACTCGCAGTTCGTTCTCTATGGTAGAGATCACATTACATTGGACTATAATGGAATTATCCATGCGAATTCAATAATTCAAATTATCTTCTTCACAAGTGGAATCTCCGGGTTTATCTCCTAGCGGCTAAAAATAAGGAGTATTCTCAAGCTACGGTATAAAACTATGAAGTTGGACCCACCATTTTAAGTTTCTCAATCGCAAGAATACGCATAAGTTTAAAATAGGCTATCAAACAGGTTATTGTCTACAAGGGTTTTGCAATGTCATTTTGACTGTGTTCATAATAAAATATGGGTTCAATTTTTAATAAAATAAAACTAATAGAACTCCACTCAAAATGAATATCCCTCACATCGTTTTAGTGATTACACTTTCCTCATCCATCATACTACCCCGATCGTCACGGCCGATAGCACAACTTCAAAGGTAGACATCGACATGTCAATCACAACAACTATGTGACTCGTGCTTAACCTTTCGGTCACTGTGTTCTGAGGCCATGTCTGTATATGCTAGGCTCGCCATAATAACCTTCAGCGTATATGCGTGTGCAAACATGTCTTACACCCACTGTATGCGAACGACGATATGTCTGACACCCGATCGTCACGACCTGCCTCATAACGTAGAACTTTATTGGTGGTGCACGCTAAAGGGAGAACACTATATGGTATTTTGGGAGGGATCATCTTATATTACTACCGCCGTGTAACTAATATATAACCATATATATATATATACACACAATATAAGATGTACACAATAACATCAAAATGTAATGCGACATGATATGGTCTTGCGCCGATGGTTTCCTTCGCTCCCACAGTTTATAAACAATTTACTAAACTTACAATTTACTAAACTTACATTGACCATATCATATTGCCCCTACAAAATAAAGTTAGACGCTTTCTACTTTATCTTTTGCATATTTTACATGACTTGGGGCTTTCGTAAATAAAACTGTTTCTTACATACGAACCTATAACCACAACAACCATCAAATAGTCGTTATTTCATATCCCTTGCGGGCCCTCCATTGAAAATGCAATGCCAACTATTGCGAGAGAGACAGACACCCGTCAGCCACATATACGGTACAAGCCGTATGTCAGTTGTGGAACCAGTCTTGCGTAAGCGTACGCGTAAAGTCGGTCCGGGCCGCTTCATCAACACAATGCCGCCGGCAAAACAAGTGCACGCTAGAGGGTAGCTTCTAAAAGAACGTTGCCCTCATAAACATGAGCTATAAAACCGTACAGCTATATCTACGCATAGATCGGATCTGATACCATTGAAGGGGATCGTAGGCAGAAAACAAAAAAATTCTGAACAACGATAACCTTAATACTAGCCAGAATATATTACTATGCAGATATAGGGTAACGGAGGAGACGGTGTACATACCCTTGTAGACCGTAAGCGTTGATGATCAAAAGATCTATTTTGATGACGACGCTTGATGAAGACGATGGCGACGCCGACCTCTTGGTGGTGGAGACGAACTCTTCCAAGCACCTCAAGCGTGGCACCTCGCAGAGCTTACACACGTACGGAGAAGGTGACGACATCCGGGCTCCGATCCAGCGAAGCAGCGGAAGCAGAAGACTTGGACCGGAGAAACCAGCAGCACGGCGGAGTGCGTATGGTGGAGAAAACCTCAACCCGTGTGTAGCCCCAATTACGGAGCCACGTCTAAACGGATGAGAGAGAGAGAGAGAGAGAGAGAGAGAGAGAGAGAATTGGGAGAATTTTCAAGGCAAGGGTGCACCCCTATTTAAAGAAGGCGGAGGGATGTCACCCTTGGTGGCTAAGCCATGTGGGATTATTCCCACATGGTGCGCAGCTCCAAGGGGTACGTCGGCCTTGGTGGACCCCATTCGGCCCACCCAGGGCTCCCAATCCGCACCAGGGGGGCAGTACCCCCCCCCCTCATGGGCCTTCTTCCCATGGGAAGGCCCATTTAGAGTTGGGCTGCCTAAAAATTCAAAAAAAAAGTTAATCATTAATTACACTAATTAATATTAAATACATATTATCTAATTTATTCCGGCTCCGAAAACTATTTCGTCGCCTTCCGATCTCCATCGGATATGTCCCGGAACGCTTCCGGAGTTCTTCTCTCTATTTTCTTTTCTGCGTCCAATCTAAATAAACGTCACCTACCCATAAGTGTGTCACCCTAGCGGTTCGTAAACACACAGACATGATCGAGACCCGTTCTCCGATCAATGACTAACATCGGGGTCGTGGATATCCATAATAGCCCCTGTGCATTCACGAATAACTTTGTCGTTTGAACCTTAGACGTCAAGTCTTTGACCTTTTGTCAGGCGATACTTAGTTTGTCCGAGACTCAATCTCAGACATCGCGATACCTAGCTCGATCTCGTTACCGACAATACCATTCTTTACTCGTCTGTGATATTACATCCCCGTGACCTAGTCACATGCTTGCAAACTCATTGATGTAATCTCACCGAGTGGGACCAGAATATCTATCCTGTTATGCGGATTGGCAAATCCTGCTCTTGATCCCTCGCCTCAACATACTTCCTTCCGATACCCGAGATCGACACCTTTATTGTCACACTATGTAAGATATGACATTTCATACAATCAAAGTATCTTCCAGAAATAGCAATTAGAGTTGATCTCACGGTCGAAGGTGTAATGACTACGTCCTATAAATATTGGGTGTGTCCATCACATCATTCTCCCAATGACATGACTCCACTGTCAACTGACATAAATGTCACATGATCGGGAAACCTCGATCATCGATCGCACAATGGACTAGCTAAATAGAGTCTACTAGGAACCTGGTTGTTTACATACCACACGTGTATTAATGTTTCGCTTAATACAGTTATAGCATGGTGTCGTGGGGTTGTCACGGTAGATGTTACCATAGGGTAACATGAGTTGTAGGTATTATGAACAAATGAGATATGACAAATAAAACATCTTTATTAATTGCCTCTAGGGCATATCTCCTTCACCTTCATGGCCGAAGAGGTGGCCACGCGAAGCGGTCGCGTCGCAGCTTTTGGATGTCGTTCGCCGCATCGCCGACGAGTCGTTGAACAACAACAGCGCCTTGTTCAGATCGAGGGTCGGCTCGTCGTTGGAGATGCACTGCCGCGAAATCTGCTCTGGTAGCCGGAGGTGTCCTCGAAGAAGGTCGGGGCAGACGGCGACCCGCAAAAGACGCCGCCTGGGCTTGAGCTACTTTGGCTCATGGCGATCAACATCTCGGCGGTATCTTTTGGCAGGGCTCATTCGCCGCCTTGTCCTTCGCCTTCAGTCGCCTGAGTTGCCGATGGTGGGAAAGGCTATGCGCAGGTCGGCCTGGCTCAGCGACGCCTTGACCACCGGCAGCGAAAGCTCCTGCGACTCCCGCTTCATCGCCTTCTTCTTTGGCTAGGACGACGCCAGCGGCTTGCGACCACCCTTGGGTTTCGAGAGGCCGACGGGTTTTGACGGAATGGTGGCAGAAGGCGAGGAGGTCGTGGCGGCGGCGCAATGGGAAATGGAGGGAAGATTGAGAATTTTGGCGCCAGGGGCGGCAATTTACAGGAAGGGGAATTGGGCGTCCGGCGCTGTGTGTATGACAGGCGGGCCAGGCCTGTTAGAGGGCATGTCCGCCCCATGTCCGGTACCCCCGAAAGGGCCTCCAAGTTTGGAGGGCCCTTTCGGGGTTGCCGGACACAATTTCGCTCGGCCCGACCCTTTGGGGTTCCGCTGGTGGGCGATTTTGCCGTCCGGACCCCCATTGGACCCTCATTGGCCTTTGGGGGTCATTTGGAGGCCTTGGTGGAGATGCTCTAAACTGGGCATCGCCGACAAAATTCACGGACGGGAAAGGAAGTCGTTGCGGCCGCTGCGCTGTTTCTACCAGAACTGTCTCTACTCACTCCTCGAACACCTCTCGCTCCTATCCGCCCCGCACCCACCTCCTGCCCACCCACCATCACATCCCAGCTGTCCGCTCCGTCCTGTACCGCAACGTACATCCCCATCCTGCACCGATCCGAGCAGATGAAAAGATCGTGGTCGCGGGCTACCTCTAGCCGAGTACTCCCTCCATCCAAAAATACAAGGCGCCCTGTTATTTCGCTGGTCAACGACGTCCAACTTTGACCATGATTTATATTTATAATATGATCATAAAATGTGACGCCCCAAAAATCAGTACATGCGGATTTCAGCGATCACGCCAAAAGCCGCATAATAGCGATCTTAAGACGCCCACCAGACATAACGTGCACACCGAAACATGCGTGTTATGTGGATGGAATTGTGATAACATTACAACAGTTCACGAAAGAATCCGCAACAACAACAGGAGAAAAATATACAAGTTCGACTCAAACGAGTCAAGAAAACAACTGATACATTACAAAGATACAAAACACAGCAAAAGCCAAGCTAGTGTCCGACTACGGACAAGATACAAATAGGACTAAGAGTTCTGAAGATAACCATGGCGTCCATATCCCTGCCCAGGCCAAGCCGGAGGGATTCCCAAGCTAACATCGTCAGGCTTCAAACCTATTGACTGTTCAGTGCAAAACAGCCCAAAAAGATTGGGTCAGGTAATGGAATTTACCTGGCAAGCAAAGAACACTAGGAACCAATACAAAAGCTCCGAAAATATAAAGGATTGGTGGACTGGAGCAGCAGCACTAAGCCATCTACAGAGGACATTCTACAACTTTCGTCTATAAGATAGGGATAAGAGAGCGAGCAAGGAACCAGCTAGATACTAACACCAATCAATACCCAGCCGATTATCACTCACTCGCTTAATCCACGAGTAAGCAATCCAAAGGCACTCACACAGCGAAGCAAGGTTAAGAGCTATCATTAATAGGTGTAAGTTATCAATGATCTTGTTAGCCAGCATCATCACCAAGTCGTCCATAACCGCTCACACGGCTTTTCGAAAAGTTTTAACCCTGCAGGGGTGCACTATTGTTAAACCACACGCATCAAATTGCCATGGAGCGTTTGACACAACCTTTCACTTCTCTACAGCCAAGTCCAGGGAACCACCTAGCCAAGTTGAACCTGCCTCATAAGCTTGGCCGAATCTCTGAGGCAGACCTAGCCGTTTGCGTCTATGCACTAGGGGGAATCTATCCACAGTAGGAAATCCCCTTCGTATCGTACCGCGGAACCTATATAAATGTACGCACATCAGTTAAGTACCATCATCATCATCTTCTTCACCTGCATGAAAGGGGATGTGCGTACGCCAAAAGGAAAGCCCGAACTACTTGCGGCGCCCTGGACAAGGCTACGGATCGGGTCACGGGTCGAGGGGAGTCCCATAGGTCCCACATGTGGTTAGCGCGCTCAGTCTTGGATCCGAGGACAAGAACTCAGGTCCTAGGGCGACACTAGCAGAACAAAACACCAACACTGGCCTTCCTCCGGTGCCTTGACATTAAGATAACAATCGTCCCACAACAGATAAACAGGTAGCCACTTACCAGGGCTTCGAAGATACAGATAATAACAAGAAGATAAAGGTAACAACCTAAGCATGTGCTACGACTCGCAAGGCCAACAAGGTAAACAAATAACAGGGTGATAGGATGTGGAGGTGGGGCTATATCATGGCAGCAGGGTAAACATGAATAGGATCGCATAAGCAACGTAACATATGGGTAGTAGAGATCAACGACAAGGATGAAAGACAATGCATTGGATACAGGAGAACAGTGCTTGCCTGAGAACACAGAAGAAGAACTTGTCGTTGCTCACATCATCTCAACCTCTTATCCGCAAAGAAGCAACAAACACTGGAAAGAACACAGGATGCAACACTTACTACGACGGCAGAAGATCCAGCATGTTCAAGAGTTGATGCATGACAGAGCAAGATGCAACTTAAGCCAAATTAACCGGAACCAGGATTCCGATAATTAATTTTAAAGGTTCAAGTTATTTATCTAACCATCAAATTAAATGTTGATTAACAGGTTTAAGCATGGCATGGGTGATCTACTCAATTTAAATGAAGTCGGGACATTTATCGAATATCCCCGCACACTCCATATTTATTTATTAGGTGAATGCTAAACCAACACAACCAAGATGCAATGCAACACATGCATGAAAGATATGGGATGCACAAGATAGATGACATTTTATAAAATAGGTATATAGGTATAGGCTCGGATTTGGGTTTGCACGTCGGTCGAGGGACCTCCGGGGGTCAAAGCCAGAATCTTCGATCCGTAGAGGAAGTAGTCAAAGTCGGGGATGTAGTCGTCGCCGAACCAGAATGTCATCGTTTGTCGGTGTCGTGGAAGTAGTCGAAGTAGTTGTCACCGAATCGCAACATCACCATCTGGTCGGTGTCGGGGATGTAGTGGAAGTAGTTGTACTCGGGTCGTAATCATACGGGCATCCGATTTTGGGATCGGTGCCGTTCTTGGAGGGTTCGGTCTTCGGCGGCTACGGAGTTCCTCGGGCACGGAGAACTTGTCACGTTCAGGGTACACAGGTGCGGTGACGGTCTTGTCGACGATCGGGGTACTCGGAGCCGGTGGCGGTCACGGACACGTAGAACTTGTCACGTTCGTCGTCGTTCACGGTTCATTGTCGTGGCGGTTCTTGTCGTCGCTCGGGGTTCACGGCGTCGGTCTTGTCGGGTCACGAACACGGAGGAGCACGGCAACACGAGATGGACACGGACACCGGGAAGAAGCGCGCACGGGCGTGCACCACAACATGGACACGGGCGGGCACGATAGCGCAGCACCGGAAGGAGCACGCGCGAGCACGAGGCAGCACCATGAAGGGTGGACAACACGGACAAGACACGGTGCTGGAGTTTCTTGCGGGAATTTCGTCGAATATGTTGCGGGCAGCGCCGACGGGGAGGAAGCGAGATCGAGGACGGCGGCCTCGGGCAGGAGCAGAGAAGCCGGAGCTTCGGGCCGGGGCTGTGAAGAGGTGCAGGAGCAGAGGTGGCCAGAGCCGGTGGAGCAGAGCCGGCGGGGCGCAGCGAACGGCGCCAGCGCGGCCAGCGCGGGTCACAGCGAGGCGCGCTCGAGGAGGCGACGGGGAGGAGACCCACGGCGGCGCAGTGGCTGCAGTGGGTCGGGGGAAGGCGGCGGCGGCCGGCGGCCGGGACCGGAGCGGAGGAGGGAGAAGGAGACGAGCTCGGCTCGGGTGCGGGAGGAGGACGTCGCGAGGAGGAAGGCGGCGCCGGCGACGGGTGGCCGGGGGCCGGAGCAGGGAGGTGGGGCGGCGCCGGAGGTTTTAGGAGGGAGCTCGGGCTGCTCTCCCGTGCGGATGTGTGCGTTGCGTGTGTGTGTGCTGTGGAGGATTGCTAGCTGTTGAGCGCGCGTCTGCTCGCGCGGTTCGCGCATGGACGGACGACGCGCAGCGCGTGTGTGGCCACGTGGGTGGGTCCCACCCACGCCCACCTCCTTCCTTCCTTTCTTCCTCCCCACGTGCTCATCTTCCTCCCGTACCCAATCCTCCACCAATCCTCCACCGATTCGTACAGGCCAGGCCGAGCCGGAGCTGCCGGAGCCGCGGCTGGCCGCGGCGGAGGCGGCGACGGCGAGGAGGAACCTTATCGCAGGGGGGTGCAGGTCGGGGGGGGAAACCGAAGGGAAGCGCCGGCCGCTGCATCTTCTTCTCCGGCGAGTCGACGGCCAGGCCGAGCCGGAGTCGTCGAGCCGCGGCCAGGCCGAGCCGGAGGCGACGACGGCGAGGAGCATCCTTATCGAAGGGGGGTGCAGGTCAGGGGGAAAACCGAAGGGAAGCGCCGGCCGCCGCATCTTCTTCTCCGGCGACGGCCAGGCCGAGCCGGAGTCGCCGGAGCCGCGGCTTGCCGCGGCGGAGGCGACGACGGCGAGGAGCATCCTTATCGAAGGGGGGTGCAGGTCGGAGGGCAAAACCGAAGGGAAGCGCTGGCCGCCGCATCTTCTTCTCCGGCGACGGCCAGGCCGAGCCGGAGTCGCCGGAGCCGCGGCTGGCCGCGGCGGAGGCGACGACGGCGAGCAGTATCCTTATCGAAGGAGGGTGCAGGTCAGGAGGGGGGAAATCGAAGGAGGGTGCCGCCGCCGCATCTTCTTCCTCCTCCATGCGAGCTGACGTGGACTGGTCGGAACACGCACATGGCCTGGTCGGAAAGCGCGCGAGCGCTCGCGCGCGCGCAATCTAGCCTTGCCCTGTGCTGTGTGCGTACGGGTGAGGAGAGGAAGAAGAAAGAGATAAGGAGAGAGAAGGAAAGAAGGGGAAAAAAAGAAAGGAAAAGAAAGAAAAGAAAAGGGAAAAAGAAAAGGAAGAGGAAAAAAGAAAAAGAAAGGGGGAAAAAGAGAGGTGGGAGGACCCGAACGCGAAAAGAAAAAGATGGAGAGGGCGGCTGCAAAGTGCAGGGAGTGGAGGTAGAAGTTTCCAGGGGGAAAACCCTAGGGTTGGCTTAGGTGGGCTTTGGGCTCTCTCTCCCACTAAAACATTTTTAGTTTTCAATTCTTTTGACAAAACAAAATTTCAGAACGGCGTCGAACAAAAGAAAAGGAGGGGAATATTTCGAGACAACAAAATAGAGTTTAGCAAAATAATTTTATTGTCAAATTAATGCAATGCTCATGATGCATGATGCCATGATGATGCGAAAAAAAGAAAACAAACAATTCTAAATGGGAAAAATCCCGGGCGTTACAGACGACACCACTAACAAGGGATCGCGCCCCCGCGATCCACCACAAGACAACAGGAAAAGAGGGATAAACTATCGAGTCTTCGTGCTCCATTCCGATCTTCTCGACACCACTAACAATGGATTGTAACTCCATCTTCAACTTGTCGACACCACTAACAAGAGAGGTTGTTGCTCATGCCGAAGGCAACTTCCAAAGTTCGAACCTAATAGGTTAAAAGGCAAGAGATCGTCCACCCACGTTGGATCCTATAACTTTGAAAGATGGATAAGAGAGGAGACTCCAAAACAAATAAAATAAGAGGAGGAGTAGAACAGAGGTAAGGAGTAAACAAGAATCCTATTGAGATATTTCCAAAATTAGTTTTAGCCAAAATAGTTTTTGACACTCTACAAACAACGACCGTTAGCGAGGTTATCCTACAGGCTTTGCGGACCCCCTGCTTCGATAACCATTTGTATCGAAACAACCTTGGGTTTCGGAAACCTGGCTCTGATACCACTGTGTGACGCCCCAAAAATCGGTACCAAGCGGATTTCAACGATCCCGCCAAAAGCCGCATAATAACGATCTTAAGATGCCCATCAGACATAACATGCACGCCGAAACATGCGCATTATGTGGGTGGAATTGTGATAACATTAGAACAGTTCACGAAAAAATCCGCCACAACAACAGAAGGAGAAAAATATACAAGATCCACTCAAACGAGTCAAGAAAACAACTGATACATTACAAAGATACAAAAAACAGCGAAAGCCAAGCTAGTGTCCGACTACGGACAAGATACAAATTGGACTAAGAGTCCTAAAGATAACCATGGCGTCCAAATCCCTGCCCAGGCCAAGCCGGAGGGATTCCCAAGCTAACGTCGTCAGACTTCAAACCTGTTGACTGTTCAGTGCAAAACAGCCCAAAAAGATTGGGCCAGGTAATGGAATTTACCTGGCAAGCAAAGAACACTTGGAACCAATACAAAGGCTCCCAAAATATAAAAGATTGGTGGACTGGAGCAGCAGCACTAAGCCATCTACAGAGGACACGCTACAACTTTCGTCTATAAGATAGAGATAAGAGAGTGAGCAAGGAACCAGCTAGATACTAACACCAATCAATACACAGCCGATTATCACTCACTCGCTTAACCAACGAGTAAGCAATCCAAAGGCACTCACACAGCGAGGCAAGGTCAAGAACTATCACTACTAGGTGTAAGTTATCTATGATCTTGTTGGCCGGCATCATCACCAAGTCGTTCATAACCGCGGACACGGCTTTTTGAAAAGATTTAACCCTGCAGGGGTGCACTATTGTTAAACCATACGCATCAAATTGCCATGGAGCGTTTGACACAACCTTTCACTTCTCTACAGCCAAGTCCAGGGAACCACCTAGCCAAGTTGAACCCGCATCATAAGCTCGGCCGAATCTCTGAGGTGGACCTAGCCGTTTGCGTCTACGCACTAGGGGGAATCTATCCACAGTAGGAAATCCCCTTCGTGTCGTACCGTGGAACCTATATAAATGTACACACATCGGTTAAATACCATCATCATCATCTTCTTCACCTGCATGAAAGGGGATGTGCGTACGCCAAAAGGAAAGCCCGAACTACTTGCGGCGCCCTGGACAAGGCTGCAGATCGGGTCACGGGTCGAGGGGAGTCCCATAGGTCCCACATGTGGTTAGCGCGCTCAGTCTTGGATCCGAGGACAAGAACTCAGGTCCTAGGTGAACAAAACACCAACACTGGCCTTCCGCCGGTGCCTTGACATTATGATAACAATCGTCCCACAACAGATAAATAGGTAGCCACTTACCAGGGCTTCAAAGATACAGTAATAACAAGAAGATAAATGTAACAACCTAAGCATGCGCTACGACTCGCAAGGCCAACAAGATAAACAAACAACAGGGTGATAGGATGTGGAGGTGGGGCTATATCATGGCAGCAGGGTAAACATGGATAGAATCGCATAAGCAACATAACATAAGGGTAGCAGAGATCAACGGCAAGGATGAAAGACAATGCATTGGGAACACGAGAACAGTGCTTGCCTGAGAACACAGAAGAAGAACTTGTCGTTCCTCACATCATCTCAAAGTCTTATCCGCGAAGAAGCAACAAACACTGGAAAGAACACCGGATGCAACACTTACTACGACGGCAGAAGATCCAGCATGTTCAAGAGATGATGCATGACAGAGCAAGATGCAACTTAAGCCAAATTAAGCGGAACCAGGATTCCGACAATTAATTTTAAAGGTTCAAGTTATTTATCTAACCATCAAATTAAATGTTGATTAACAGGTTTAAACATGTCATGGGTGATCTACTCAATTTAAATGAAGTCGGGACATTTATCGAATATCCCCGCACACTCCATTTTATTTATTAGGTAAACCAACACAACCCAAGATGCAATGCAACACATGCATGAAAGATATGGGATGCACAAGATAGAAGACATTTTATAAAATAGGTATATAGGTATAGGCTCGGGTTTGGGTTCGCACGTCGGTCGGGGACCTCCGGGGGTCAAAGCCGGAATCGTCGATCCGTAGCGGAAGTAGTCGAAGTCGGGGATGTAGTCATCGCCAAACCGGAATGTCATCGTTTGTCGGTGTCGTGGAAGTAGTCGAAGTACTTGTCGCCGAATCGGAACATCACCACCTGGTCGGTGTCGGGGATGTAGTGGAAGTAATTCTACTCAGGTCATCATCGTACGGGCATCCGATTTTGGGGTCGGTGGCGTTCTTGTCGGGTTCGGTCTTCGGCGGCTACGGAGTTCGTCAAGCACGGAGAACTTGTCACGTTCAGGGTACACAGGTGCGGTGACGGTCTTGTCGACGATCGGGGTACTCGGAGCCGGTGGCGGTCTTGTCGTCGGACATCGGACACGGACGAGGTTCATGGTGTCGATCTTGTCGGCGGTCATGGACACGTCAGACTTGTCACGTTCGTCATCGTTCACGGTTTCGTCGTGGCGGTTCTTGTTGTCGGTCGGGGTTCACGGCGTCGGTCTTGTCGGGTCACGAACACGGAGGAGCACGACAACATGAGACGGACACGGACACTGGGAAGAAGCACGCACGGGCGTGCACCACAACTCGGACACGGGCGGGGACGATAGCGCAGCACCGGAAGGAGCACGCGCGAGCACGAGGCAGCACCACGAAGGATGGACAACACGGACAAGACACGGTGTCGGAGTTTCTTGCGGGCATTTCGTTGAACACCTTGCGGCCAGCGCCGACGGGGAGGAAGCGAGGTCGAGGACGGCGGCCTCGGGCAGGAGCAGAGGAGCCGGAGCTTCGGGCCGGGCTGTGAAGAGGTGCAGGAGCTTCGGGCCGGGCTGGAGCCGGTGGAGCAGAGCTGGCCGGGGCGCAGCGAACGGCGCCGGCGCGGCCAGCGCGGGTCGCAGCGAGGCGCGCTCGAGGAGGCGACGGGGAGGAGGCCCACGGCAGCGCAGCGGCTGCAGTGGGTCGGGGGAAGGCGGCGGTGGTCGGCGGCCGGGACCGGAGCGGAGGAGGGAGAAGGAGACGAGTTCAGCTCGGGTGCAGGAGGAGGACGTCGCGAGGAGGAAGGCGGCGCCGGCGACGGGTGGCCGGGGGCCGGAGCAGGGAGGTGGGGGCGGCGCCGGAGCTTGGAGGAGGGAGCTCGGGCTGCTCTCCCATGCGGGTGTGTGCGTTGCGTGTGTGTGTGTGCGTACGGGTGAGGAGAGGAAGAAGAAAGGGATAAGGAGAGAGAAGGAAAGAAGGGAAAAAAAGAAAGGAAAAGAAAGAAAAGAAAATGGAAAAAGAAAAGGAAGGGGAAAAAAGAAAAAGAAAGGGGGAAAAAGAGAGGTGGGAGGACCCGAACGCGAAAAGAAAAAGATGGAGAGGGTGGCTGCAAAGTGCAGGGGGTGGAGGTAGAAGTTTCCCGGAGGAAAACCCTAGGGTTGGCTTAGGTGGGCTTTGGTCTCTCTCTCGCTAAAACATTTTTAATTTTCAATTCTTTTGACAAAACAAAATTTCGGAACAACGTCGAACAAAAGAAAAGGAGAGGAATATTTCGAGACTACAAAATAGAGTTTAGCAAAATAATTTTATTGTCAAATTAATGCAATGCGCATGATGCATGATGCCATGATGATGCGGAAAAAAAGAAAACAAACAATTCTAAATGGGAAAAAATCCCGGGGCGTTACATAAAATTATTTAAAAAATATATGAAATGAAAAAAAATTGTAAGACGAGTCCAACGGTGCCATTTATAGATTCTAGATCCACATAATTTATTATTTATTAACGGTCAAAGTTGAACACCGAAGATCAGCATAAAAAGCCTTATATTTTAGGATGGAGGGAGTACTACTACGGTACTACCAGTCTACCACGGTGCAGAGCTTAATTAGCTAGAGATGCGGCAGTGGCAGGATAGAAAGCGCGATGGGACGGGATTAGGAGAGCGGTGTGCACCGTGTGCTCATCTAATTTGCAGGGTGCATGATTAGCGCCAGGTAATGGGAGGCCGTTGCCGTCGCTGCCAAGCTAATGTCGACGTCTCGCTCTCTCGGTGGTCTCGTCTTGGCTTGGTCCGGATACGGATGGATGGGCAGTGGGGGATGCCGTGGACGATCAGGGAAGCGTCCGCGTCCGCGTCGGCAAGCGTCACCTAGCTAACCCCCACCCCATAGTCCCATGTCGGTGCGGTGACGGTGGGCGCGGTTGGCAAAACCACTACGTCCGCCACCAAACGTACGGCGTCTCCGGCCGATGACATATGCCGGCACCCGTTATTAATTACCCCTGGTGCAAGTACAACGCGTACGCGAGCAAGCCTACGCCACCGTTACTGCTACTACCACAGCGGCACAGCTCTATAGTCGCCATTATTTATGCTCTTCTTTCCTTCTCGCTGGCGATGTTTTTTTAGAAATGGGAGCATCGTCCCAGTTTCTGCATCAATGCACATGTCCGTTCTTACTGGCGATGTACTCGAATTAGTCTAGCAGGTGCCGAATCAACACGGACTTCTGGTTATGCCTTTGCTTCACTAAGACGCGTGTACAGTGTCCTGCTTGTGATATTATGACTCAATAATCTCGTGTGGAAAGTACCACTGGTCTCTGAATATATAATACTACCTCGGCTATAGTCTCGTACGTGGATCGACTTTGTCTTGCTCGAAGCCCACCTCATCCACAAAAATTATTTGAGATTACTATGTGTAAGACGTCTTATATTTGGTATAACCCTAAGATTGCTCACAATGGGAAGTAATTTAGAGTAGTAGCATGCATATGTTACTACTCTAAATTACTACCTTCATAGTGGGGAGTAACATGTGTATAGTGTCATATTTAATAGGTTAAACACTCATCTTGCTTTGAAATGTGTGATGTTATGGTAACATAGCTAGTTACCACAACAATCTCTCTCCTCATTAATTACCCGCAACATCAGATTTTTTGCCTACGTGGCACTGATGTTACTCCTCATGTTACTCCCATTGTGATTAGTCTAAGGCGATAGAATTTTTTTGTTAATCAACTAACTCACGCATGCATGTGCATGACCGGTACCTCTCTCATGCATGAACTAGAAAACGAAACTGCTGACATCACCACGCATTAAATGTGAAATTTGAAAATTTGAAAAGTTTTGTAGCTCAGACAGTTTATCCGATTTATGATCCGTTTTCACCGTTCGACTAGTCGCGTCGAGATCTTCGAAACTAGATCCCATGTTGATATGTTCCAACAACTTTTTTTCGGACCCAAAAGTTACCACCCCGTAACATATAAGTTACCCAGACTTGAATACATAAGTTACCCACCATATTAGCGATTAATTCCGGTACGGTACCTCTCTCATGCATGCACTAGAAAACGAAACTACTGACATCACCACGCATTAAATGCGAAATTTGAAAATTCAAAAAAAATGTAGCTCAGACCGTTTATCCGATTTATGGTCCGTTTTCATCGTTGGACTAGTCGCGTCGAGATCTTCGAAACTAGATCTTATGTTGATATGTTCCGACAATTTTTTTCGGGCCCAAAAGTTACCACCCCCGTAACATATAAGTTATCCAGGCTTGAATACATAAGTTACCCACCGTATTAGCGATTAGTTTTCGGGTTGAAATAGAACCTTTTTTGTTGTTCTTGTAGAATTTTACGAGGTTTAAAGTTACCACATCATTTTGAGATGATAAATTTATCGTGCATAATTATTAGGATGATAATTGTCGATTTCACTATTTACACATAAAAAAGATGGGCATTGTGTTCGTAACTATTATCCAGAGCACATGGTAACTATATCGGTTTCATGGTGGATAACTACATCATGAACATACGGATAACTTCATATAACTTTATCGGTATTTGGTGGGTAACTATTACCGAGAGAGTATGATAACTACATTGATTCTGTGTTGGATAACTGCACCATGAAAACACATGGGTAACTTTATCAGTACATAGTGGGTAAATCCATCAGTATTGGGTGATAACTATTATTGAAGGGGTAGCGTAACTATAACGATTTTGTGGTGGATAACTACACATGAAAACACACGGGGTAACTTTATTGGGTGGTAACTATTATCGAGAGAGTAGGTCAATTATAATGATTTTGTGATGGATAACTACACATGAAAACACATGGGTAACTTTATCAGTACTTGGTGGGTACCACCTTCAGTATTGGGTTGATAACTATTACCGAGAGAGTATGGTATGTACATTGATTTTGTGGTGGATAATTACACCATGAAAACACATGGATAACTTTATCAGTACTGGGTGGTTAACACCATAATTATTGGGTGATAACTATTACCGAGAGAGTATGATAAACATGGATAACTTTATCTGTACTGGATGGTAACCCCATCACTATTGGAGTAGTAACTATTACTGAAAGAGTATGGTAAGTTTATTGATTTTGTGGTGGATAACTACACCACGAAAACACATGAGTAACTTTATCAATACTGGGTGGGTAACTCGATCAATATTTGGTGGTAACTATTACCGATAGAGTATGGCAAACATGGGTAACTTTATCAGTACTAGGTGGGTAACTCTATCAGTATTAGATTGGTAATTATTACCGAGATAGTAGGTAAATACAATGATTTCGTGTGGATAACTACGTCATGAAGATATGTGAGACTTCATCAGTACTGGTGGGTAACTCCGTCAGTATTGGGTGGGTAACCATTCTTTGTCGGGTCGGGGATCTTCGGGGTGTCGAGAAAGTAGTCAACGTCGGGGAAGTAGTTGAAGTTGTCGTCTCATCGCCGTCTTGTCGATGTTGTGGAAGTAGTCAATGAGGAACCGCAACATCATCATCTTGTCGGTGTCGTGGAAGTGGTCGAATTAGTTGTACTCGGGTCGTCGTGGTAGCAGATCTTGTCGACGTTCGTGGTATACGGCTCGACAACGTCTCTTGGCTCGGTGACGGTCTTGGCAGCGGATAATTGTCACGGTAAAACTCATGGCCTCAGCTCCGACATGTCTTGGCGATGGTTCACGAATGTGCACGAACACGACGACAACAGCACCACGACGGGTGGACAAACATGGACGAAGGTGTGGTGCGGCATTCCATCGAACACATTGCGGCTGTTGATGACGAAGCTCACACCGGGGACGAAGCAAAGGTTGGGGAAATGCACCTGGTGCAACAGCTAATCGAGTAGTTTTAGAAGCATGTGTACAAGCTCATACCGAAGCGACTTCTGGCATCACTTGAGGGATCGGAACCACATACGTAGGCCGAAAAAATTCTGGATAGGTCGAACTAATGGAAGCAAATGGAAAAGGAACGAATAGTGGAATCGACGAAATTAGCGGACATGGCACCTATATTTACCCCGGAGAACACGGCTCCACAACGTATTTGGTAGTGGATCCACTTTTCCTTATCTGTTAACGAGACTATACATTTCCTCTACCTATGAGCTAGCTAAAGATATGCGTGTTCCTTTAATTTTGTATATTTATTTTGTTTGTTACCTTTCTTTCATAAACAGTAATTAATGGCTCGGCTAGATGGAATCGAGCCAAAGTAGGAAAAAAATATTAGAACACCTAAAGAGACCCCTTGAGGAAGCAGATTGAATTCAATCAGGTGTGACTATTTCTTCCCCTTCTTGCGTGCGGGTAGTGAGGTTTCCATGATTGAGGATATCTAAGCCCTACATACAAGTTTTTAGTAAAGTGCACGTTTCTAGACGATTGGGTCAGGGAATTGCTTGTGTAGGTTTGATCGCTAGAGATTATCGAGGGAAGTTCATTGTTGCTTTTTCGTTTTCTTCTCTCGCGTTAGGATTAAAATCTAAGCTAATTAAGCTACTATCTCTGGAGAATGTTATCTATTTATTTCTGCATGTCCATAAGCGGGATGGGGACGCTTTTTGGGAAGCTTGTTCCCACCAGACAACACGGCCTGACTCTTTCTTTTTCGACCCCTGCACATAGAAACTTGTACAACCCAAAGCAGGTGATATCCTACTGCAAGGCTGGTCTTAAAAATTCAAAAGAGGTTGCTTACTAAAGATAGATGTATCCCAAAGGCAACTGCTCTCGCGTAAAGACTTTTTTAAGAGACATGAAAAATGACTACAAATGCCCTTTCTTGCGGATCTCTGTTTACTTCCTTTGAGTGTACGCCCACAAGTAGCGATCAAATCAAAAAAAATCAAACGATCCTACTACCGTGAAATATGAACTTACACAATCGAGGGAAGCTTATCATATAAAGAGTTTCGAAAAGGGGTTTTCTTTATTCTTAAGTTCAAAGAGATAAAGATCGGATCGACTTGTACTGCAAATGTAATAACTACTATGCGAGCTCAAATCATGATATTTACCGACTAGGATTTGGTTCTCCCGCGAAAACCACGAGTTGCAGAGATGAGAAACATCCAAAGCAAGATCCCGACTAAGAAAACAGGAACCAAGGAAACCACAAGAGTGGAGCGTAAAAGTGATGGAGGTTCAGCTCATTGCGTGGGTGGGGGGCACATGGTCTCAAAAGATCAACCTAAGCCTATTTTTCGTAAATCTGGTCGGTGGGGGCAAATAATCCATTTAGGTGACATTTCTTCCTTATAAGCCCATGGGCTGGGGGGGGGGGGGGTGGCCCCCTCGCTCTCACGTAGGTCCGCCGTTGTAGACTACTAAATTCTTGTCATTTGTCATTATTTGCTCTATTTTCACCGAGATAATGATTCTAATTCTCTCAACCAAAATTCTATATGTCTGTTTAATGATACCTAATGTGATGCCCGATTTGTGAAAGGAATTTGATTGGTGACTTACCCATTCAATGACTTTGGTGATGGACGTTTAGAAAACCGGTACCATCGGAATGGGTGATTTAGATAATCGATAGAGCTCTGTTTGCATGAAAACATTTCTTCTCTTTTCATGCTCCCTCTCTCCGAGTTCTCGGGGCACAAAATCTCTGTCATCAAGGTGCTATCTGATTGGGGCTGAAATATACAATTAGCCACTAATTGAGAGAACATTAAATACTAATATGCCTAAAAGGTGGGAGAATTTTGGGACTGCATGATTTTCGAATTGTACCCAGATAACTGGGACGGAGTCGGTATCTCAACATGTCTACTGAGAGAGCTACTGTAAACACCGTGTGTGAGATGTTGTTTGCGTTGCCCATTCGGTAAGCACGAGAAAGAACATCCGCGGGTACGGGGCGCCATGCAGCTGGATCCGGCGTGCTGTTGGCATCCGCCACGACAAAACGGAAGTGAAAGGCAACTTTCCCGTGCATGCCGCAGCCCCGGTTTTGTTGACGCCGAAGAGATCCCATCCTACGCAATCCTACTGGCAGATGCAGCGCACCCGATGGAGGCAAACCGAGGCAGCTACCGCCCTCGTAGATCGATCCTATCCCCACTCCGCAATCGTCCTAGGCTAGCTACGCAGCGTAGCTAGAGCTCGATCGATCAAACATGCTAGGCGTGCTAGCAGCACCAGTACAAGTGGTCCAGATCCTCTCCATCCGAGCCCAAGCGCCCGCGCGGCCGCGCATGCGACAAGCCCGCCGGCCACGTCGTGTCTCCACCGGAGCGGTACGTCGCCCAGCCCAGCCGCTTAGATTTTTGCATGATTTATCCTTGGATTCTAGGGAATGGCGGGAAGCCCGGGTCGGCCGGACGCCAGCTATTTTCCTCCTCCTCCCAATTATGCGTCGGGCCGGGGCGGCTGGCCAGTTCACCTAAAAGCAAGCAATTATGTATCAGGGCATTGGATTGGCACATCACCGGCAAAGGAGTATTGGACGCCGACTACATGGCTTCCAAATAAATTTTTCTTCGAAAGAATATCCAATCATCCTCGCATTCTTAATTTTAGGACTTGTAGCCGTTTCAACAAATATTTAGAAACGCCAAGTTGGGTGCACGATTCATATTGGTTTTGTTATTTCTTAGTCACCACTAGGAAACATCACATCAAGCTATCGAAATTTGCACAAATACAAAAGGGTCCATCTTGATCCGGACGGTTTCAGAGTCAACCGGATGTCGCCAGCTATATTCACTCCCTATTCATTCTACTCAATGCAGTACTGTACTTGTTCACCCAAACTGTCAACGAGCTTGATGTAGTGACTTTTATGCTTCCGTTATATATGGCAGAACGTCAATGTTTGTGCTTGTTGCAGTTTCTTCAATGCGATAATTTGCTTAGAGAAACAATAAATCAAATCGTTTCCTGAAAAAACTTTACACGTCAATATAATCTCAAGCAATGATAACCATCACGTGACATGAATCTTGTATTTGTTTTCCATCCTTCCTCTCCGGTGCTTTGCATGAATCGAAATTGTGTTTGCTTTGCACGGAGAAAATGATGTGTAATATCAAAAAAAAATGTCGTCTTTTCATCATCTAAAAAATATTTATGATTTGTATGCACGATACATGTACCATATCTTGTCGAGTATAACTTATTTATGTATTATACTCTCAAGCCATTACTTTCACCCAAGATGTGAATGCAACTTTTACATCAAGAAACTAGGTTGTACCACCGTCGTCAACAAATTTACAATGTGGCGACAAGTGTTCACCAGGGTTGGTGAGGATGGAGAAGCTAGATTGCGACGTTTGAGATCGTCAACGCGCCAAAATTTCTAGAGGAAAATGTTGTGTTTTTTCTTTCCTTGTAACCACGTTTTTCATGCGCGAGTGGTAGTTTTCCATGAAATATACAATTATGGAAGCCGGGGTTAATTTTGGCTTTACAACAATACATATAAAATATCGTGTTCACTTGTGCCACCGGTGCACTCGTGATCAAAAACATACTTTACAAGCAGTAAAAAAATCATAAAGTAATTTTTAGTGTAGACATAGTATACATATGCATGACACACAAATTTTGAACCAAGCTTGAAACGCATCCTGAGAAACAAAAACAAGATATCCAACAACAATCGTGTTAATAGGCCATATCATGGCCTAATTTTCATAACATGACTTCGAGTTTTAGCTTCTCGAGTTCTATGTTAAATTTGAAAGTGAAATTGTGGCAGGTATATATAATATATTGTATCCTCGTGCTAATCATTTATGAAATTAGGGCAACTTTTTTAATTGAATTTCTGATACATAAAAACATGTGCGCATGATACGTTCAAATTTTGGACATTAACACTGCCGCGCAAAATTGAAAGCATACTCCATACAACGGAAAATTAAATATCACACAAACTATCTTTTGGCGTGACTGTATCAATACGGCAATACGGATATGCATGGACCTCTCCGCTGTCCGGATGCAGGTTTAGACGGTGGACCTAAAACAATTCGGGGTTGCCGCTCTCGCGCAACGGAACGGAACGGCTCAGCTGAGCTTAAGCTCAGGCTCCCTTCCAAACAGCAAGCATAGTACAGTGCTGCCGTCGACGTCGTCTTCCCGCGCTTGGTAGTTTATGATTATCCCAACCAAACTCTAATCATACCCCCACCCACAAATTCCCAATACAAATACCGGCCAGGAAATAGATAGCGAGCAAGAAAGAGAAACCAGCAGCCAGGCCAACGCCAAAAGCTACCTCCTTTGCTGCCCTGCTGCACGGGAAGGAGGGAGCCAGCCCAGGAGCAGAGGAGAGAGAAGCCGAGGCGGCGGCGGCCGGCTAGCTAGCTTAGATACGTAGGTAGAGGCATGCAGGGCGAGTACCGCTCGTCGTCTTCGAGCGAGGACTCGGCGGGTTCGGCGGCGGCAGCAGCAGCTGCGGCGGCTATGGCGCCTCTGGCGGCTGCGGCCGCGGCGGTGGCGGCCAAGGAGGAGCTCGGCGTGACGGTGGCCGTGGCGCCGCCCATGGCGCTGACGCCGCTGCAGCAGCAGCAGCCGCGGCGGCAGTACCGCGGCGTGCGCATGCGGAAGTGGGGCAAGTGGGTGGCGGAGATCCGGGAGCCGCACAAGCGGACGCGCATCTGGCTGGGGTCCTACGCGACGCCCGTGGCGGCGGCGCGCGCGTACGACACGGCCGTGTTCTACCTGCGCGGCAGGTCGGCGCGGCTCAACTTCCCCGACGAGATCTCGGCGCTGGCGCTTTCTTCGCCGACGCCCGAGGCCGGGGAGCTGGAGGCCGACGGCGCGCTGTCTGCGGCGTCTATCCGGAAGAAGGCCATCGAGGTCGGGTCCCGCGTGGACGCGCTCCAGACCGGCATGACGATGGTCGCCGCGCCGGCGCACCACCGCGAGCGGCCGAGGCCGCGGGACGAGGAGCTGCTCCACCACCAGAAGCAGCAGCGGACGGCGTGGAACGGGCGGGTGAAGAACCCGGATCTAAACCGGGCGCCCAGCCCGGACAGCTCGGACGCCGAGTGAAGCAAGCGGCGCGCAAAGAAACCAAGCAGAGGAATCAACCATGCAGCAGATCACCAGAGCGCAGCGTATGATGATCAGCACAAGCAACTCAGTCATCCTAGCTATTCTTCCACCTCAGTAGCTAGCTCCCCGTACGTGTCGGCGGCGGGTGGGTGGTGGTCGGTGGGTCGGTGGCGAGATATTCCGGTACACGCTGGTTCTGGATAAGAACAGGGGAGGGAGGGAGAGGAAGGATGGCGGTCTTTCGAAATGTCAAAAAAGACGGCTGTAACAGTGATAAAAAACAAGTCATCTCGCTCCGCCAGCCCCCATCATCTCTCTGTCTATCTTCTTCCTGTTGATTACAACGATGGAGTAGTAGATAAGCTTGCAGCGATTAGCAGTACAGCAGCGTTTCAATTAAGTAATCGTCCCAGTTGCTCCTGCCGACTGCTTTGTTAATCGTCACTGCCGGTGGATTCTGATCGCCCGCGTAATTAAACAATTGCCCCCCGCACGATATCGTACGCATCATCATCCGATCGATCCCCTCCCCGCGTTCGCTCGCCTAATCCAGTTGTCTGCTGGTGGGAGCAAGCAAAGCCGCGTTAGGTCAGGCATCAATCAGCAGCCACTAATCAGTAGCACTAATCACTTGTGCCTTTTTTCTTCTTTCTTAATTTATCAGTGCACTGTCTGAATGTGCCGGTGCAATTATGGATCAGAGGCAGGTCGGCGGCGGCGTCGTGGCGAGCCGTGCGTAGCCTGTCGCTAACCAACTCAAGCTGCGGTGTCACGAGGTGGGGATTAGGCAGAGGGAAACGTAAGTACAGGTTGTGTGTATGCGTGGGTGATTGGTTTGGGTGGGGGTTAGGCCACCACATTCGAAAGAAAGTAGATACAGCGTTAGCGTGATGATTGCTGGCGTCTCCGCGTGGATCGGCCTCAAGTACGTACCAGGACCTCTCCACTTTTCTGTACCTGATGATCCACGCTAATCAGCCAGCGGTCGACAGTACGTGCGTACGTACGTGGGCATGCAATTGCAAGGGAATCCACCCTGGATTGGACCGGGATCATATCATTCCGTTGGTGCTGGTGCGCGTACGTACGTACTCCTACGTGGCAACGACACGGCCTCGTCTCTCATCTCACGGCCGTTAGTTAACCAACTGCGTAGCTACGGAGGATCTAAAGGGCAACTCTAAATCACCGACCCAAACGCTAATAAAGGCAGTCATTCAGCGACGCCAAGCTGTTTTCAGTTATCCAAGGATACTTGTCAGAAGCTAGTGTCGATGTCTGCGCAAGCTAGTTATGGAAGGGCATTGGACAAGAGATCGATGCACTGGTTGTCAACGAGATTGCAAAACCAAAAATTAGGGACGGTATGGGTTTCAAAAACTTTCATCTCTTTAACTTGGCTCTGCTTGGTAAACCAGGATGCGGATACAAAATCTGTCCGGTTTATGTAAATTCAGATCACCAAACGGATAGCAGTTTCGGCACTGTCCGGCCTTTCGTGCCCACTACACCCTGCCCTGTCATTTTTTTCCGGTTATTGGCACACATAATCATTTAACCAAATGTTACACAAGATTAAAGAAATAATTAGCTAGACCAAATCATTTTGAAATAAACACATAATTTATTACAACCAAATTAAAATAAAATTATAAATCAATTGAGCTATGGTTGGTTACCCAACTAAATCCACATATGCACAACCAATCATTTTGAAATTCCTTGTGAGCATCCCGACCGCGCATCTCATGATGAATTTGGAAGAATGACTTTGAGCGATAGAAGTAATCTTTGAAGAGTTGGACATGACCCCTTCTATGTTACGATCCATCGCCGGTGCACGGCCCAGAACCGATCCCCTGAACAATGGTATTTTGCCTCGCAATGTGTTCATTGACGTGTAGCAACAAAAAGTCGCCCTCATCATCAGATGAATTCATCGGAGGGCGAGGAATACAAGATGTTGATGTAAAACTACTTGTACGAGCTATACGCCATGGGAGGTGGCGAATGCGTACCTCACAAACACCTTCGGCAAACGGTCGAACACCTTGCGGGCGAGGTCGGTCGTGGTCGTAGATGAGCCTCCAATTATTTCCCGCCCGTCGAACTACGACGGAGTCGGTGGAGACGACGGCACAGGGGACGGACATGGGCTGGGGGGATGCGGCGTGGCGGTGGAGAGAGGTGAGCGAAGGGGATGAACGCGGGTCGGCGGCGGCGAGGGCGAGATGGAGATGGGCGAGAAGGACTAGACGAGAGGATGCAAGGTTTGTTTGTGTCACTGGTTGGCCGACCAGTGGAGGACAAGGGGAGGACACCGGTCGTCCACGTGTGAATGGTACATACTCAAACCCCGCACAAATTACGCCCAACATCGGTCCGTTTGGCGCTTTGAGCCTTGATTTTTCCTGAGACAAATAAAAACGGACAACTCTGGATCAAATGGGTCGCGCGGCGTTGAATTTCCCTAACCCCATCCGGTGGTGGTTATACTTTGTGGACGGAGTGGGACGTGTCGACAGCAGTGCGATTTCAGTACACCGGTACCAGTGCAGTGCGTGTGCCCCCACACGCGCGCCTGCTCGGTTTGGAGGACTAGACTTTTGGATCTTGGGCCATGGCCGCGTGCTCGGTCGGTGGCTCCTTATCGATCTCCTGATTCTCCTCCCGCGGTTACTTGGATCTTTTTACAGTCTAATTTGCCTCTTCTGGATTCAGTTCAAGATTTTCTAGAGCCTGTAGGACCGAGGTGTCCTGCCTTGCCCAAAGGAGCAATGCTTACACAGGGGAAGGAATTCGGGCGGCGACTTTCACGTCACCGAGCCGGGCAATCCATCAGCTCCTCCCGATCGGAGGCGTCCATGAAACACGCACGCTATCACCAAAAAGGTCCTCGTTTTGGGCAGAGCATACGGCACCCGCAGCCGCTCCCATAAACCCACTGTCGGCTGTCGAGCACGAGATCCATCCAGGTGGTCGTGTCGCTCGTCGTCCACCTTCGTCCTGACGGCGAACCTCCTCTATGGGCTATTCGATCACAGTTTCGGCTGCATAGAGCCCATCCACAGATAAAATGGGCCATGCTCTAGGCCCATAAATGCAGAAATAGACGATCGTTGCTGGCTTGGTTGGAATCAGTTCGTGCACAGCCCATCTCTAAAGCCGATTCGATCCCAGGCAGGTGATTAACAAAACGAGGATTATTCTAGAGCGAGAACCTGAATTATGCCACTTGCGCTGCTCCGACCGCCGGGATGGATGGAGATGCCCATCGGTCCCTGCTCCGTGCCGATGCCGATGCCTTGCCGCGGCGGGGATGTCGGCGTGTGCGGCCAGGAAAAGAAACCACAAAGTTCGGTCACCACACAACAGCGGCGCGGCGTGGACAGCAACGACGACGGCGACAATTGCGTGCCGGCTTCTAGCGGCACCCGGCGTCCGTGGCCGACAAACACAGACAGGTACCGGTGCAACCAACCGGGCATGGGATCCAACCCCAACCGTGCTCGGCAAAAAGGCCTCCACATCAGGTTCAGATCAGTGGATATCACTACCTCTCCTCAGGATAACCCTGGTCCAAGAGGACCATGACGTTTCCGGAATCAGAACGAGCAGAACTCAGCAACCACATCAGAGAAAAATAACTGATCGGCAAGGTGACAGCAATATGCCATCATCTTTAAACTAGCATCCATTAATTATACCAGCCATGCATGAATATTTGGTCAAATGCAGAGAGGAACATTATTTGCCGCAACTCTGCAGCTTACAGGCAGTACCAGTTCTGAACTTCTTCTTTTTTTCGGGACAATGACCAATTTTTTTGAACTTTTGTGATCGTTCAGCTGTAGGTGGATGCAAAAACTTTGGCCAAAATGAGCGGCGATAAGAATCAATAAATGATCTTGCGATCAAACGGACGTCGGTGCCACTGACAGTGCCTTGCGCTTATACTGCTATTTCAGGTCTTCAAGGCGGTGTTCTTGCAGATCGGACACGAGTTCTTCACCACCAGCCATTGCCTGATGCAACTGGAATGGAAGTCGTGCCCGCAGTGAAGCGCCCCGAGATCATCTCCGTCGACGTACTCTTCCTGGATAAGCAGAGAAGGAAGGTAATTAAGGAACTGTATGTCATGATTATATTGTAAGTGTAGTCCCTTCGCTGAATGATCGGCAAAAAGGCATCGTGGGAAGTTTGACAAAGTATGGTTTGCAATAGAAAATATATGATACGATCTATGATTAGGCAAAACAAACATCCATATCCAACATAAAACTTGTGAGCATAACTGACAAATAAACACAATTAATGTTGAGTATACTGCAGTTTGGACACTAAACTGATGGATGGCTGGATGTAAGTAGCAAGCAAGTCTGAGGATATGCCAGAACATATTTCATGTTTGAAGGACATACTTGAAAAAATGGACCAGACATCAAGTATTCACTGTCATTTTACATGGCTTTTTGACGCAAAGTCGGTCAGTTTAATTGATCTGACCTAGTTCGATTCAACACTTTGTGCACATACTTTACATAAGAACTGAACAAGTTTGATGTTTTCAAGTTAATACTACTTGATTGTAGTGGCAGGCAAAAGAATAGAGTGCAGAATCTTCTAAGAGTGAAGGGCAGATGCTTTTGATAGGTCTAGGGCGCTTGGCGTATACTGTTACCTGACAAATACAACATGGCTCATATTCCATTGATGATAATCTCCAGGATGAGAATTTCCTTTGCTTCAGGTGCTTCATCACATCCTCCTCGTTGAGGCCAGTGCTAACATTTCCTATTCTTTCCTCCAGTGCTAATAGCTCCTGAAAGACGAGTAGAGCACAACTATCTTGAATAAATTTTAGCTTGGATGAAGATACAAGTAATGCCTCACTAAAGAAAACTGACCTCATAAGACATATTGTCTATGTCAAGACGCATATCCCTGTGTCTGTCATGAATGTCGACACCGCCATAGAAAATAGACTGCTTGAAGAACAGAAAGATAAGCCAGGAAATTAATCCAAAAAATAACAGCGAAGATAAAGGCAACAAATACTACATTTTGTATGATTCAAATAAAGTTGACTCTGCATTTTGTATTATTCATGTAATACAGAAGAAGAGGCACTTAGGAACCTATCCTCTTAGGATAAGATGTACTGTTTCAGCATGTGATGTGCTGACTATTCCATATTTAAAAATAAAAATCAGTACTAGACTTGTGCTACTTTATGTTTACCAGATGGTAGCTCTGATTGCTGACTGGCCTCATATTTTTTTAAAGGATGGCAAGTTTATCTGTTTTAATGTTTCCATCTTTCTAAGCTCTAAAATCACTATGCCTACAGTGTGTGCTACTACTACCATAGCTCCAGAAACAGAATCTAGGCACATAAAAACCACAGATACCAAATGTTCTCCTGCCAAATAACTAGTGTGTTCTAAGTTAACTGACCATGTTGGGCAATGCAAGTAAAGTCAGTAAGTAACCAGACACAAAAGTAAGACTCAAATATCATCTTCAATTTAAGCACATTTTGGTTTTCTTTACAAAATAAAAAAAAATATAGTTATGACCCTCATATAACAAGCTCTATTACTGACCTCAAATCTAACATTCTCCCCCCTTTGAATCATTTCTAGTGCATTCCGTATCTGGAAACAGTAAAAAAAAGGTTAATCTTAAATCGTGGCGTAAAATTGCTCGTGATTTCAGAAGTAGGAAAATGAAATATGTACTATCCAGGAACAGATCACTAGTTATCTCTAGTATAAGAGGTAACTAGAGACAGAATATACACATGGAAAATAATCAGTTCAATGGAAATACAGGAACATATCATAATATTAACACATCAAGGAAATAGGATGGACCAGTATATCAAATAAGATTCTTTTTCTGGAAAAAAATTAGACAATGAAGAAAAACGATGAAATCAACTCACTTCCATTAATCTTCTTCCTTCCCTCCTCATTGGCAGTGGAACACCCCAAACACCATCACCCTGTCGTTCCAACAGAAATCCTGACCTTAAGCGCTGTTGCTGCTGACCACGAAGTGCTCCAGATAAACGACCTATCTCCTATAATAAAAATAAAATCCCATCAAATTAAGAAAAAATGGCAATCAAAGCGGAAAGCTAAACATATGAACATGCGACAAGACAAAAGTTACCTCTGATAAATTTCTGGGATGCCGTCTATGCAGGGTTTGATGAGCGACATACGGTGTCCCTGCTGGTCGACTAATCACTGAACTGGCATTAGCCCTAGATACAGAAGAAACATTTCCAGGGATGGCAACGCCACGACCATCAGGATTCCAATTAGATGATTCTGGCACAAAATGTCTCACGTCTACTGCAGCAAGAGGGGCTGCATTAGGGAAGTTAGGAGTTAGAACATTCCTCCCAGTTACTTCGTCACTACCAAGAGTTCTGTTATCCAAGCTAGCTGCTCTTGACGATGAAGCCCCATGGCCAGCAAAACGGTGTGCTATTTGTGGAATACCAGGGACTACATTTATAGGGTGTTGGTATTGCAAGTTGATTCCACTGAGCACAGGAATACCCTCTTGCAGTTCATCAAATGTGCTCTGAAGGGCAGGTGCCTGGTGACTCCATGAACTGGAATGTCTGATAGTACTTGAAGACGGCCATACACCATATGGGCTAACCTGTTGAGCGGTGGTAGTTCTTGCCCGGAAACTTCTCTGTGAATTCCCTGAATTACTATTGCCACCATTGGGATGATGGTAGGTACTAGATGACAGTCCTGTAGTAGCTCCATAATGGGGGAGTTGTTCCTCGATGGAACTTGGAGCTAACAAAAAATTATGAGAGGACACATTTGTGCTAGGAGCAGGGCTGAAACTTGAAGAAGGAATGTTATGGAAGACGCTATCGTTTCTGTGAGAAAAGCTTGTGCTAGCACCTGCTGAAAATTGGCCATGGACTCCCTCAATGTTTTTCCTCTTGCACGCTAAACGACGGCCGTCCAGAGAACTACCTGGCCTTTGATCAATGTCCTGTGGCATTAGTGGAAAATTTCCCAAAGGGTTTTCACAAGCATTCAAAGAAGGGAACGACTCTGGCTGCTCAGCGTCTAATAAGAAAGTTCTGTACGGATGTAATCTTAGCTCGGTGGCCTGAGCGGTGGTATCATTTCGGGAACAGACACCATATTGCTCTGAGCTCTGAGAGGCGTTGTTGGCATTTGAACTCTGACCGAACAGATCATGGCTACTGGCATTAAGGTTTATATCAACATTATCCAACGAAAGGTTATGTTCAGCAACACGTCGCCTTTCACCAATTCTCAAGCCACCACCAATATTCAGGTGTTCAGCTTTTATGATGTTAGAGGTCCCATAGTTCAGCGAATTGACACTCGAACTAGCTTCACCTGACCCCCAGAAACCTAAGAACTGTCCATCTTGATGTGCCTCACTTTCAAATGGAATGGTTGCGTCACTGTGGTTCATTTCATAGCCTTGAAGATTCTGTGACTCTACTGATCCAAGCATGTTGTTCCAGTATGCTTGCTGATCGACGACAGGGTTGCCTGAACTAGATCCATGATCGAATCCGTACACTTCAGCCAACTGTTCAACAGAATTCCTCTGCCCTTGCATTATCGAAATGCTGAAGGGATGGTCTTCCTACAGATTGATCTGCGGCGATAGCATGTCAGATGCTATTCACCTCTCTCTAGCAATTCAAGAGTGACCTACAAACACATGAAAAAAGAAAGCATTAGAAATTCAGGAAAGAAAATTTGTTCTGATAATTCATACAGGAAAGAAAAATCAAGTGGCAGACTAAGATGCTGGAATGCTACATTTTATCACAGTACTAGATTACAAGATATCTGAAAAAAAAGATGATCCCAGGCTACCAGCACATTACTAGATTACAAGATTTGTGGTACCCTAAAAATTGCAAGTCTAGCCCTGTTGGTGGGCTACTTTAGCAGATAGATATCTACACAAATTTGGAACAACGATGCGATCTTTTCCCCTCCCGTACCCTTCTGATAAACCTACACGCCTCTTCGCTGCTTGGAAGTAACTACTGCGCCCATTCCGGAATAGTGCAGCTAGAGATACGATAGCAGCGATTCGTGCGTGAGGGCATTAACTCCTACTCGCCGTTGCAATCTTGGCGTGAGCGCATTTGGTGTGGTGTGTGGATTGGATACACCAAACTTGACGGCAAGAGTTTGGTCTTGCTGCTGTAAGCAAAGGTGGTGCTGGCTGGTGCTGATGCGTGCATTATTTTTTATTTTAGTTTTGGTTGGATGCAAGCAAAGGTGATGCATGCATTTTGTTAATGGGAGAAAAACACGGTGATTCCACATTGCTTTGCATGCGGCCTAAACAGGTGGACGGCTGCATGCACAGATGGGGCCCATCTGCCTCTGTGGACGACCCAGGAAAAAATACTTTCTTTTTTCGCGCATTTATTTCCCTTCGCTTTCGGTTCGCCAAGGATGCGGTAAAACAAGCAGAAAGTAAATAAAAGGTATAGGTAGCCATCCACGGATTCATGGAAGAGATTAATTCTCTTATCAGAAAAATCGAAGATGAGCAATAGAGGAAGAGATTTAAGCAGGAAAGAACACCGAAACATCTCTGTCACGCACCCCCAAAAAAGAAAGACAGAGGTTACCGAGATACTGAAGTTTGGAGAATTTTGGGCTGGAAAAACATGATTTTTTTGGTTGTTCAACAACATATTCCAGGCTTGGGAAACAGATGAGGAGATGAACCATGAAGGAATAGCAGGAACATACATATCGAAAGAACCATGTATCTCAACATTCATCACAAGAAAATGAATGCATAACAGGAGCAGAACAAGAAAATAAATAGAGAAAGAGAGATTCAACAAAGCGTACCAGAAACCGGTCCCGAGTTCTTCACCAAAATCGCCAGAACCAGAATCTCAAGGGAAGAGCAAACTTCTTTCCCCGATCCTCTCCAGCCAGGAGAGAGAGAGAGAGGAAGAATCAACCCAAGAAACAGAGGCAAAACAATCGCCAGAGAGAGAGAGGCAGAGAAGCAGAAGGCGAGAGGGAGAGATGGTCCGAATTCTGAGAGATCGATGCGGGTGGGTGGAGAAGAACAGGAAGAGAATGGGTGGAGGAAAATCCGTCAAAAGACCGGAGAGGGAGAGGGAGGCGGGGAAGAGGGGGAGAAAGACAGGCAGACAGACAGGGCGAGAGGTTGGAGGGTGGTGCGGTGACGAGAGGATGTAATGGAGGAGAGAACAGAGAGTGGGAGAGAGAAGTTTGGCCCAATTCGGATTTATTAATTTCTCTGTCTCACACCCTCTCTCCTCCTCGTTCTCTCTTGGTCTTTGGAAGGAGCATCGCCCACTAAAACATTTCTATAAATGAAATGCTCTCCGTTACTGGAGCTGTGTAAACGGTGTTGCTGTCTTTCACATCACGAGAGCTTTCTTTGCATTTGGGGTCCTCCCACAGCCCTCTTTCTTTGCATGCTCATCTTTTTCCCACCCTTTGCATTAAGGATATCTTTTCTTTTCCACACTTTTGGAGTGTTTTTCTTCCTTGCCTGAGCATCCCTTGGCAATAAAGAATTCTTGGTTCTGACCCAAGTGTCATGAGATATGGTGACCCACGCCATGACACATGTCAGCTCACCATAAAAACATCAGGAGCCGAAGGTTGGGGGAGAGTACCACTAAGGATGTGTTCGGTTTGAGAATGGAAGGAATGGAATGGAATGGTTTCCATATTCCATTCCATCCCATCCCGTCCCATGCCATTCATCTGGGTGTTCGGTTGCACCGGAATGGGCAAGGAATCTAATTAATCTAAACACCTAATTAATTAGATCCTAATTTAATCTAAATATCTAAACATCCAATTAATTCCCCAAACCACGGGAGAAACCACGGGAGAGGAGCACGCCGGCCGCCGTCCTGGCCGCGCGAAGCGCGTCCACGCGCTCCTCGACGCCGCCGTCGCCGGGCCGCGAGCTGGGGGCCGCGCCGTTCTGGCCGCCGTCCTGGCCGCGCGAAGCGCTCTGCTCTGCCTTGAGCTGGCCGCGCGAAGCGCTCTGCCTCGAGCTGGCCGCCGCGCATGGCCCTCGCCGCCTGCCGCCTGGCCGCCGTCGCGCGCCCCCGCGAGCCGCCGCCGCCTGGCCGCCGTCGCCGCGTCCCCGCGAGCCGCCGCCGTCGTCTGGCCGCGAGCCCCCGCCGTCTGGTCCCGTCGTCCTCTGGAGAGAGAGAGAGCGCGCGCGGTGAGAGAGCGTGTGATTAGCGAGAGAGAGAGAGACGCGTTAGCCATCCGTTCCGCGCGGTCCGGCCGATTTGGCCGGACGGATTGGGACAGAATATTCCGGGTATATGCTCTTCTGGAGAACTAGTTGGTTCCGTCCCGTCCCTCTAAATTCTGGAACCGAACGCCAGGATGGGCTCTAGGCACGGAGCCATCCCATTCCATTCCTCCAAATTCTCAAACCGAACACATCCTAAATTTTTCTCTGGTCAAGCTTGCCATTATTACATCATGCCATTTTTCACGGGAGAACGTCCCCCTGAACAGCATCCGTTTTAATTTGTGTCCATGAACAGAGGTTTTGATGGCGCCGGCCCTTTCTGCATGATGAAGAAGGACCCTCCCTTGAAAAACTCATGCGGCCAAGCAATTGGGAGTGCCACGTTTCGACCTCTCCCTGCTTCCATGCGCCTCGGTGGGTTGCCTTGCCTGGTCAACCGGAGCACGTCAAAATCCACTGGGCTCAATTCGCAGAAACGAAATACAGAAAAAGAGGTTGCCCATCTTCTCCGTAGCGTAGGTGTGGGGTTTAAAATCCTCTGGCCTGAACAATGATCCTCCGTCAGCGTCTCTCTCACCTCATGTACTGTCGTCCGTCCCCCCAAAGGAATTACGTACACAGTTCATGCTCCATTAGGTTTAAAACTAGCAGCTGTTTGAGAAGAATCTGGTAGTCATACCACTGGACGTTGATAATTCGCGTAATTAATTTGTTAAGCCCAAAATTTGAGGAGCAGTTGTAGGCACCGAAGCCCAAAGAAGCCATTTCCTGACTGCCAGTTAATTAGGCCATCGGCCAATCGGCCATGCCTGTTCGCTCGCCTCCAACCAGATCGATCTGGCTGGCACACTACTAGCTAGGGTTCCTGCTGCCGCTCGCTGCTCCACGCGCAACCCTCAAGGATTTCTTCTGCAGGCTGGGCGAGTAGCGGCAGTACGGCGGCCGCCATGAATCGTCGTTGCCGATGGCTGCTGGTCGCACCTCCGTGCCCAGTTAAATCACCGCCTGATATTTTGTCAAGGTACCATACACTACATGTACGTGCAGATAATCTAATTAAATCCCCTTCTGTTTCAGTTTGGTTATACTTCATTAGTCACAAACCAAGAAAAACAAATATAGTAACGACATTCATGCTGGTTGTTCAAATCTCGTATCTGGCATTCTACTTAAAATTCAGATCCAGTCGTTCTTGGCTGTAGAGTACAAAATGTATGCTTTTTGTCACGGTTCACTCACTTGTTGCTAATGTTTGATATAATTTACATCATATAATGTTCTTCCCAAATATATGTTGATATGGTGCTTTAGGATGTACATGATAATCGGATATACTATATTTTACCCGCGAATATCATCACCTCGCCCCCCATGTCCAAATCCTGGCTCCGCCCCTGTCCTCATCCACAGCACACAAACGGCGCCACCGTCAGCATGGCGTGAGGTCAAAACCCGGCCATGTCATCGCAGACGTGGCCCTGATCACCGGTTCAAGCCACGTGGGATTTCACGGCATCAGGATAAGTAAACGGTGGCCGCTCTTTCTGACGCCATGCATGTGTAGGAGGAATATACGCTTTTGTTTTGTTTTGTTTTCTTTATCTTTCCTTTGTTTGCTCGCTGGTTTCCCTGCTTGACTCCATTTGGGTCGGATTCCCTCGCTCTTTCCTGCTTCTTTTCGGTGCCTGCTTTGGGCTGGAGTATAATCTATCCACTTGCTTTGGGATAAATTCTCAAGCTAACAATCACCGTTCCGACGGATAATCGTCTCAATAATCGTTGCTACTAATTGTCTCTTCTATGGCTGAAATGGAGGAGCACCAAATGTCTCCTCACAAGGCAAATTAAAGGCTTTGACAGATTCCGAATCTTGTTAAACAAAAATGATTCAGAATAATAATTTCTTGGACGCAAGCAAAAGAGTGGCTCACAAGGGAAGCGGCATATGCATGGGTTATTCCTTATTCTCTTCGCTCCACTGCGCCATTAGGCCGGCTATAGAACGATGATCAGCTCAGACGTGGAGAGAGGATTTTGTGACCATTCACCTGTCCAACTCTCTTTATCTACAGGTGAACCAACCCTTTTTTTTTTGCGAGGAAACAGCCGGAATACATCAAGGGATTACAGAAAGGAACACCACAAACTTAGAAATTACAGACCAGTCCTCATGTAGATCGATGTCGACGACGAAGAGGGAGACGTGCCGATGACGCGCCGCCGCTCCTTCTCCACAGACGCCTTGGATGGAAGAAGATCCCCGAGCGGACGGGAAGTCTTCGGGCCTCGAACTCCGGAGAGCCTCCGCCTCGCTCCATCGCCGGCATCGCCTTGAAGATCCTCCAGCTGCTTCAGAAGTGTCGACCGGATCCGCCGCGGCGAGATCCGGAAGGGGATTGAGCGCACACGGCGACCCCGGGGGGCCGCGAGCACGCGGAAAGGGGCACTCCGCCGCGACGCTCCAACGAGCACCGCCGCCGGAGAGGAAGAGCACCTCCTGCAAAACGAACAGCATCACCAGCCGCGCCACCACCTCCCTGACGCCGCCGGTGAAGACCCTAGCAACGCCTACACTATGTACACGCCGGGTGCCGAGGTTCCCCCCACCTCCCGCCGCCGGAGCGGCCGGCGGAGGAGGGGGAAACCAGCGAGCCGCCGGCGGCGAGGTGGAGTTGACGGGGTGGCTCAGAAAATCGCCTCTCGGTCGCGGGAGAGGATAAGGGTCCAGGGCTCCCTTTTACAGGTGAACCAACCCAACCCAACCCAACCCAACACAAAATTGTCAAAAGAAAACATGATGCTGGTACTAACAAATGCTGTATCACCGGAGAAGTGAAGAAAATAAAAATGGCGCGTGACAGCCAGGAAGCACACTGCCATTCCCTAGACGAAACGTAAGACTACTCACAATGGGGAGTAATTTAGACTATTAACATGCATATGTTACTACTCTAAGTTACTACCTACACAATGGGAAGTAACATGTGTAGTGTCAAGCACAACATTATTTATTAGATTGTACACATATTGTTTTGAAATGTGTGATGTTACGGTAACATATTACTCCTATGTTATCACACTCATCTCTCTCCTCATTAATTACCCGCCACATCAGATTTTTTGGTTACGTGGCATTGATGTTAATCCTATGTTACTACCCATTGTGACTAGTCTAAAGAAGGTGAGTAGCATAAGGGCGAGGCGTGTGAGGGGTGGGCATAAAAACCGAAGACCGAAAACCGAAACCGAAATGACCGAGACCGAAACCGAAATGACCGAGATCAAAAAGACCGTTAGAAATTTGGGTAGCAAATTAGAAAAGACCGAAATTAGATCAGAAATTCGGGTATCACTTATAGATAACCTGAATAGACCGATTTTATTTTATTTTGAGTGAATTACGTATGGAAGCAGCCGAATTTGTGTGTCAGCCCAGCTTATGTGTACATCTAATCTATATGCCCAACTACTAAACCAACCATACTATTTAGTCTCTAGGCTCAACAACGGGTTATCTCAGCCCAGTGTACTGTAGATTCTCCCATGCATGAGAGACCAGTCGATCGCTTCCCACTTTCCCAGTCCCGGGCGCCGATTCCCCTTCTCGCGCCCTATATTTTGGTCTATTTGGTCATGACCAAAAACCGAACCGAATAGACCGAAAACCGAAGAACTAAAAACCGAAAAGACCAAATTTATTACGGGTATCATTTCTGGATGACTAAAATTGTTAAAGACCGAAAAGACTGAACCGAACTAAACGAAAAGACCGAACGCTCACCCTACGTGTGACGAGGGTGAGCACTCATGGATGGATGGATGCATGGCAGGATGGGCAAATGTAGTAAAGTTGGTGCCATTGGAAGGCAAGCATCCTAAATCCATAGTAGCAACAGCATACGCATGTGTCAGCTTAATTGGTGCTTTTGTCAGCTTAATTGGATTCGTAGGTGTGTTTAGGTCGAGCGTGGCTTTGCAAAGCATTTTGTTTTTATCAGCATCGTGGCTATCTAGGTTGTCCCTCTTTTCTCCTGCTTTTTGAGTTTTTCTATGGGCCTACGAGATGGGTACCGAGGCATTGACATTGACGCCGGTTAAAGGCTGTCGCTGTCAGGTTCGTACTATGGGCACGGTCGCACGGACGGACACTGGGCAGAGAAGGTAGGGTAGGCCCATTTCGGTTTCTGGTCATCGCACTGTTTAAGCCATTGACTCTGTAACGGAACGGGTAATGTCTGAAAGGTCATCGCAGCCAAATTAAGGTTCCGGGCCTCGGTTGCCATCGTGCACGCACAATTCAAACAGGTGTATTATCGGCGCCACAGTCGTATCACACACTACACCGCTCATCAGGGCCGGGCTGGTGAATTCCGGGGCCCTGTGCCAAAATATAAAAGAGGCCATATTTTGTCTTTGTGAAAATTCGGTGATCAATCCCTACTGAAGTGCCAATCGGAATTGGGGTGGATGATCGACTGATCGCAAGGGCAGAGTAATCGAGAAGGAACATAACATGAACTGGAGCTCGACGCTTCTTGTCGATTTTCTTACGTCGCTAGATTGATCGATAAACAAGTTGGACTCGTGTATGAGTCCAGTACATCACGTCCAGGTGCCCAGATGAGGGCCTACGGATTTCCAAATCGGTCTTAACTACTAAATTTCGTTCATCTTTGAAAAATATCAATACCATTTGTAAAGTTGTACAAATTATAATTTAAATATTTAGTAGCACAAATAGATAATGCATATGCCTGTTTGCACACCGTGTGGTGTAGCCCCAAGGCATCACTCAGTTAGCCTGCAAGGTTAGTGCATCGATTTCCCCCTTATAGATAAAGACTACGTGTGGCTAAACTCAATTTTGTTTTTGCGGATAAAACAACGTAAAAATAATATGCGGCAAGGCATTTCTGTTTTCGGCGGTTAAAATAATGGACAGAAATAATATGTGGCAAGGATGATTTGAAATATTTACCTGAAGTATGTAAGTGAGGCTAAACTCAATTTTTATTTGCACGGTTAATACAATGGACAAAAATAATATGCGGCAAGTCTATAGATTTGGCCAAACTGACAAAATTAAACGTTGGACTAAAATGAGGCAATGAAGCAACGAGCTGAGGAGTCGAACCAGGGTCCTGATGGAAGATATATCTCGTCCTGACCACTACAACAATGATTCTTTCATGTTTATATTTACACCTGCATTTTCTTATACGTGTACTTAAATTTAAAATTCTGGGGCCCCAAAATTTTGTGGCCCTGTGCGACCGGCACGCCCAGCACCACAGTGGGCCCGAGCCTGCCGCTCATCACACACTAATCTATCCTCATGACGAATGATCGATGGCTGAAGAAGTTCAAAGCACAATTCATTCAGGTTTACCATCATCACACACTACACCGCTCAATGCTCATCAGAGCAACTACAATAGTATAGCCGGCTGTTGGTTACAAGATGATGCCCACCAGCACGCAAAGCAGAAGCAGCAGTGAAAGCGTGCACAGTACTACACTCGATGCTTAGTATTTTAATTGACTAAGTACTAGAGCTGTTCCTAGTACGTATAGGTAGCCCCAATGGTGCATCAGTTTTCAAACTTTGATAAGAGAGTGCCTTTATTCAATGCAGGCCACAATGCCAGTGCCCTCCATTGAAAAATGGAGCAAAAAGAAAAGAAAACCAACTCCACGCATCCCATCCATCCACACAAGTCCAAAAGATGTCCAAGTCGTACTACGTACTCTCCATTACAAAGCAGCTAGAGCTACTACGGAATAGCAGAGAACACAGCGCAATGCTCATCGGATTATTGGACCATCACCTACCAAATTGACCCGGGTTTCCCATCACTGTGCACGCACGATCGATCGGTGTCACGACGAGATGTGAACCAGTTTCTCGCCGATTTCGCGCTCTCGTTTTCCACACCGAAAACGTCGATCGGCCGTTGGAAATCGTGATGGATGGATGGTGCGTTGCTGCTTCCGTCGCTGACTCCTCTGCCGCTGCATCATCGGCCAGGCCGCAATGGTCGTAGTTTCCGGCGGCGATACAGGCAGGCAGGTGAGCGAACGGCTCGAGCTACCTGCCGCGCGCGCCGGCCCGGAGGTCATGAGCTAAACGGGTAGATTAATGGAGGACGGGACGTGCCAGTGGGGCACCACTTACCGGGAACAGGCGCTTCGTGGTTCCGCGCCCAAAGCTGCTGCCAGTATTTTACCCCTTGTTTCCTCCTCCGAACACAGTAGCCGGCCAATAGGAATGATTTCAGGTGAAATTTGACAGAATTGATCCAAAACTGAAATTTAAACATAAATCAATTGGATTTGAAACAAATTCACCATTTTTCAGGGAGTCCAAACCTCAGGCGCAATGTTAGACTTCATGGCGTTCCGCTGGTGCACCATATTCTTGGATTTCTCATCACTATCTAAAAACAAAAAAATATAATAAATAATTTCTTGATTGACACACTTTAGAATTGTCTTAAGAAAATAGTTATGCAGTAGCTCGATCACATTGTGTTAGAAATAATAGACTCAATTCATAAAGTATGTCAATTAGAATTAATGTTTGAAAGTTTCGAAATTACATATGCCAAAAGTTTGTCTTGTGAATAAAAAGTAAGATGTTGCTTTACATGTGTCTTGCACCATTGACGCACCGTGTGGGGTGCTGTCAACTCTGACGCCCTATGAAGGATCTACTTGAGAAAACTCTCAGATTTCCGCCATGGGTTGATTAAACATTTGTAGCAACAATGTTATGATGGGTAAACATTCTAGATTCTTAGGTCTATGTCTTTAATCTAAGTTGGACACTCCTCTAACTACTGGACGAGCAAAACCGGAAGGAAACCTCGGATATCGGTCATAAGTAGTATCTCGGTTTTAGCACCCTTGATACTCTGAACTAACCTACACAATACCGATTGGCATACACTAATCTTTTGGCATCGTCTCGGTTCACCGTGAAAAAGTATTCATGCTCAACTTTGGATAAAATAAAGTGCAAATAGGAGGATTGTAAGTTCGTGCTTTCAAGCTAGAGATTAACGTTGATATGGGGCATATAACTTTATACAGAATCTCTAGTGGTTTGGATATCAAACATTTTGCATAACTGAGCGTATATTACGTTATATTAGTAAGTGCAATTTTTCTTTGAGCTTGCAGGAAAAAAAATTAGGTACAAGACAAGCTAGATGAGTGAATTTATCAACCATCTTGATCGAGGAAGAGCAAGGTTTAAGTTTTGGATGTGGGTGAGTGAAGTTTATATTTATAGTTTTGAGAAGGAAAGCGGAAAATTGAGTTATTTTACCTCAGTAGGTAGAGGTAATTATATTTTGGAAACCGTCTGTTGTAATATATAGTGTATCCTAGCTGCATAGTCACCCCTCATGTACTAGTCAATACCAAAAGCCTAGATACAACACTTCATTTTATTTAATACAACTACAAGCCATTTTAGTTTAGCTTTAATTCTACTTTACTTTAAATTACTTAACTCTACTTTGTGTTGTAGTTTACAACTACTTTGATCTCTTATTACTGTATTCCTAGATGTCTATGGAATAGACTACGTAGTTGGGGGTCTGATAGTTACCAGCATGTAACTCTTTTGGGACGGTATAAAACTTAAAAAAAGTTCTTCCACGAAAGTGTGCTTCAACACTATTGTGCACTTGCAGTTATCCACAGTAGAAAAAAATATTAATAATCTTTCCAACAATTCAATGTATTCTCTCGAAGTTTCTATAAATATGCTTACCTACAACCTACTTACTAAAACATCTATTAGAATACATGTTTACCATATGATTTTTATATCTCTACCATAAATATGTATAATAATATATAGTTTCGATTGTCAGAAAATATTTAGGAATGGCAAATGTTACAAAATAATTTTTTAAATGTAGATCGATTCAAGTGTATTTTTCATCGATATATATTACAGCTATGTAATAAACTAACTATTTTAAATAACTAATAGAAAAATGTACTCATCATGGAGCTTAGCATGCTACAAATAAGTTTGAAGTATAGATTTACGATAAAAATATAATTAATTCAATTCGAAAAGAGGCGTAGAGCTTAAAAAAGAGCACAAGGAGATCGTCGCAAGCCTGCTGAATATAAGTCTACGAATAGTTGAAAGAATATGGAAAGACGCCTAGGACCAGAATATGAAATGAAAAGTTACAGGAGATGTCAAGAGATGTCATGAGCGAGTTTGTGTGAGAGAGAGTGATTGCTGATATCCAGAACATGTGGCCCGATGAAGATAGAGGAAGAACCATCTTAATATACAACAGGATAACGCAAGACCTCATGCCCTGCCTACCGACCAGGTTTTTGTACAAGCCGTAGCAGGCACTGATCTGGACATTAGGTTGATTCACCAACCTCCAAACAGTCCGGACATGAATCGACAAGTGCTTATTCAGGTCTATTCGGTCACTCACAGATAGCATAACACCTAAAAATATCAGGGAATTGATAGAGCTTGTGGAGCAAGAGTACCATAACTACGAGGTCGACAAGCTGGCTTGAAACTTCTTGACACTCTAGTCCTGTATGATTGAGGTTATGAAAGAAAAGGAGGAATATGTTACAAGACCCCGGACATGAAAGAGGAACGCCTGCAGGCAGAAGAAAGGCTACCAGTCTCTCTATCTATCACGGCTCAGCTACTTACACAAACCATGGCCCTTATACAAAAACGGTTGAGGGGATGGAAGGAGGAGAAAGGAAAGAACTGCATCAATAGGAGTACTTGCGTGTAAAATAGGAAAGGAAATGTTGGGTGCAATCTAAAGATTTTTTGCTTGTTGCAATCTAAATATTTTTGCTTGCTGCAATCTACTCCACCAGATTATTACTCAAAGTGACATGTTTAGAGTAAAAAAATTGCCACTGAACTAGTAGTGATATCGCTCACTCAACTAAGCATGTTTGAGTGTATAGGTGGGTCTCGGCAATAATAACTCTACACAAAAGTGACAAGAAATTACAGCAACCTGGAGGGACCACATGTAAGCGATGGCAGTAAAACATGTGTTGTGTACAGACTTGCGGCGGGTGGCTCCTGCGGTCGTCAACAATGTTGGAGGTTTGCTCTTCTCCAGGTTTGTGGTGGCTTTGCTTTCTTCTTCGTCGACGGCGGTCGTTCGGAGGAGGGCTTTGTGGTTGTCTGCAGCGTTCTTCACCGTTCTGCTGCTGGTTCTGTTCTCTGTTGTCAGCTGGTGTAGCGTGCGTGTGTTGGTGTTTCTTCTCTGTATCCTGTTTGTACACACGCAGCTTATGTTCAAAAAAAAAAACTTTTGTTGTGTACAGAGCAATGTTTATCAGGAATGGAACAGCTTTACATCACAGCAAGATTGTACTCCTTACAAACTGAATAAAGGCCAAACTGGCGCCAACTAGAGGATCCAAGAGTAACAATCTGAATAATGGCCAAACTGACAGCAACTAGAGCAAACATGAGCCAAGCTTACAAATAGCAAAGGTGGCCACGCTTACAAGTAGCAATAAATTAGACGCATTTGAACAACTAAAGTGTTGGAATATGTACCATCCTAACCTTTTATTTATAATCAGAGAATGTTCCATGGCTAACATTTGCATGTATTTTCAATAATTTGAGAAAAACCATATATGTTTTATGGCATCTGTGTAAGTGTACTCCAATTGACCCTTAACTTCCAGTTCCAAGTCTGAATTTTTGTAGTGACGGTGTAAATCTTTCCTCATACAACTTTCGAAGCCACAGAACAGGTCAAAAAGTATGAATCAAGCAATTGATAGAAATTGAGATGACCCGTTTCAAAGAATATATATACTGAGATGCCAAAGAAGAAGAAACACGCAGCGTGCGGGCGATTAAAAAGAAAAGCCACACACACCGCACACGGCACCACTCACTTCTCACGCCCTCTTTTGCCTTTCGTCTCGTCGTGCGCGCGCATGTAGTGCTCGACGCGACGGGAGTCCCACACTTTTCTTCCTCGCCGCCCGCGTCGGTCGCCTCCGCCGCGCTCGGTTCCCGCCGGCCGGTCGACTGCCCGATGCCAAACCTAAACACACAACGGTGGCAACACCAACGAAACCACCGAGCCGTATCATCAATTTGAGTACTGACCGTGATCTCTCCTTGTCACCGGGGACAAAATCTTCGGGTGAGAGACATCGCGGGTCGCCTGCCTGCCGGTCTGCCGGCGGCCGTGACATCGGGACGGACGGACGTGCATTGATGCACACATCCCATGACGTAACGGCGACCGGCAAACGTTAACGCGCCACTGCTGCATAATTCCAGTCGTCGCTGTTACTTCGGGCAGACCAAACAGAGCACGATAGTGACCACGAGGACAGAACTCCGGGAATCGGCGTTGCCAGCAAGCTCATACGGAGTACTCTCCTTGACACCCAAAGAACACGCCCATAGATCTCTCTGCCTGGACAGTGCAACATGGGCATGGCATTTACAATGCCAGTCAAAATGAGCAATGCTACGGCTGCTAGCCTGCTACTCTATACTATCCTCGATCCTAGTGGTTCTTGACCAGTAATCACTACGATGATCGTCCTCCGAGTATCCAAGGCACCCATGGTAGTATGGGCTCAGCTTACTTTCATCCTCTGACAGATCACAATGAGAGGAGTCTCCTGGCGCAAGCAATGGAACGTGGCAAAGGTAAAAGCTAGGGCCGCTTAAATGTCGCAAAATCTCAACCACGTAAGCGTATGTACTCAAGCCGGCGTACGGTCGACGTTAAGCATGGCGTGAAGGTACAAATAGCGCCATGGTAGCGAACTGACGAGTGGGAAATGAGAGTGATGATGTGGCTACAGAGGCGCATATGTGATGTGAAGGTGGCCATGCCTTCTCGCCTTTGGGATTCTTTGCTTCGAGACGACGATGACATCTCGTGTCATTACACGAGGATCAGTCGAGGTGAGATGGCAATGGGCCCATTGGTATACCTGTAAACAATGCTCACCAATCAGCAGCGTCTTTATACCTGAGATCACACGCCGTATCCACGTGAATGCATCCAGTTCTCGTGAGAAAATTGTTTCCCCTCCGTTCCGCTTTCCTTTTGTTTTCTCCTTCCATGCGGTAACATAAACAATGAGGTGAACCGTGGATGCTCTATCTCTAGAGTCAGGAAAGGATAAAGTAGACCAACTCATGATAGGATGTTTAGCATATGGCCACAGAATAGTACAAATTCGTGCTACTTGTTAAGAAACCTTAAGCGTACTTAGCCTGCCAACAGAAAACCAACACGCGCACAAGCACCTAAGAAATAGCTATAGGTCAAGCTATCTTACAATATCACAAGCTTAAAGCTACACGCAGCCGGATAATGTACTAAACTTCTCTCCTTGTGATCTGCATCATGGCCTTATCATAGCTGCCAAAGAACGGGTGCGATGGGCCCCCACGTCCTGGTCCACCTAAGGCTTTTCGTGCCAAAAATATCTAGTTGGACAGAAACTTGTCATCGTGCACATGAATCATAGATCCGGTGGTTTTAATCGCGTCGTGAATATATTCACAAATAAACATAAGAAAAAAAGGAAATGATTTGTGTCGACCGACAGATTAAGTCAATGATAGGGGAAGGTTGATTTTATGCATTGTCCTCGGGACGCAAATGGTGTCGCTCATGAGCTAGCAAAATATTATTTTGATATTCGTAGTGATTGTAATTGGGTAGATGAACCACCAGATTTCCCGATGGAGAATCTGCTAAACGATGTAATTGTGCTTTAAGATTAATAAAGCTAGCCATGATGGTCTTCCCTAAAAAAAAAGTGGCAACGTCGGCCAGTTTGCTAGGCCTGCCCCCACGTGTCTTGCTCATTCTTTTCGTTTATTTGTTCCTTAATCTATAAATAGTTCCAAAATGTCTAGCTTGGCTTGGTTGTTTTCACTTTCTTATTAAGCCTTAGTTCTCGACTTCATAAGCAACAAAGGACCATAAAGAAGTGGCCAAGAAGGTGGAGCACGGGATGTCATCCAAGAGCAGGCCATTCTCTAGAAATTTGGGACCCCAATGCGAAATGTGAAATGGGGGCCTAAATTTGTAAAATAAAATAGAACCAAGGGGTATTTTCACAGGATTATATTGATTGATTTGTGAATTGATCGACCGAGTATCGACTAATTAAGATTGATAGATCAAGTTTGATTAATGAGTTGTTTCTTTTTTTGATGGCTAATTGGGGAATGACCCCATGACTCTGCTCTTGAGGAATTGGGAGCCAAGGTGTCGGGCATCGAAGGGATGAGTACTAAATAGGGTAGTAGGCAGGAGCAGAGCTAGAATTTGGGCCTGATATCACATGAGGAGGGGGGAGGGGGGGTGGGAGGCATCGATCTCGTATATTCAGTGTATAATTTTTCACATATAGCAATGGCATGTGCTTATTTTTAACCATGCCGGGGCCCGTGGGCAAACACGAGAAGAGCGAAACCCAAATGACCCCAAAGGAAAACATGATTGCAAAGACATGTGCTTGAAAACAACAAAATGCTACATTTTTACACAGTTGAAAATTGTTCTACGACTACACATTAGCTGTACAAGTTAATAATCTTATCACATATTACCCAATGAATGTAAATTTTCAACACTGCATTTGAGCTTGAAATAGTTGCTTGAAAAAAGTCGTAAAATTCAAAGATGTATAGGTAAAAATTAAAGCGAAAGAACGTTAACATTATGCATACGAATCTCACAAAAATGAAAAACTGATAAGTTTTGCGGGGATGTGCAACCTAACATATCTCAACATGGCCTTGGACGGCCTGCCCAAGAGACGCAGCCCGAAGAGCCACTTCACCTTCTACTCGAACCCCCTGAAGAGCCATGCTTCCTCATTCGGGCCTTTCAATCTCCATGGAACGGACACAAGACAATGCACCAACCTCCAAGAAGCTTCTAAAAGGTTCACCACGGAGTTTATTGTCCTACCTTCACAGAGGGATCTCAAAAGTAGCCCGAGGTCGGAATCCACCACTCTATTGAGCTTGGGGAAGATGGTACATGAGGGTGGATATCTTGGGTTTGCTAGAAATGGCTCTGGGGTGTTTGTTCAGGATTTACTTTTGGCTTATAAGACAAGAAACCTAATATGTGCTATTGGTTGATACCATCGCGCGACAATATCCACTGAAAAGCCAAAACCAAAAACACTCATTTAGGTGGTTTTGAATTTATAAGCCAAAGTCCGAAAAAGTTAAAAGCAAGCCTAACCAAACACTCGCAAAATTCGTAGCGGTTGTCCCTACCCTACTACCTATTGCGGGCCGTTCATCCTGGTACCGTTTAGAGAGGGAACTGAAACATTGAGTTATTTTACCGGGGTAGTGAGAGGTAATTTGATCATGGAGACTTTCTGTTATAATAGTGGATCACGGCTGCATAACCGCCCCTCTAGTACTAATCAAGACCAAAATCCTAGATACTGCGTTTCAATTTATGCAGTACAACTACAACAATTTTAGTTTACTTTCGGTTCTACTTTACTTTACTTTGTGTTTTAGTTTATATTTACTTTCATATCTTATTACCTTTTTCTAGCCATATATGGAACAGGCTTTTTTTAGAAATGGGGTGTCCCGGCCTCTGCATCTAGACGATGCACACAGCCATTTATTGAAATGCATACAGGTTCAAAGTATCTTATTACAAACTAAGGAGCCCCTCATGGGTCACTCAAAGTGGCAACGAAAATGAGCCAACGAAAGATAAACATCAATGAGAAGCGACTAGGCATCCTGGATACGCCTCTCGTGCCGCCATCCAGCCGTGCAGTATATGGCCCTGACAATGGCCAACAACCGGGTACATCCAGACTCCATAAGCTCCTGCTGCGGTACCGGTAGAAGGACCGCCCATGTGCGGATCCAATGCTCTCCCTTGTAGATTACCTGCAAAAAGTTTGGTATTCGTTCCTTGTTAAACACAATGTCATTTCAGCAATTCCAAACAGCCCAAAGAATAGCACACATCCCAATTCTGATTCTTGCTTTAGTTACTTTATCAACCCCATCTAACCATGTACTAAACATATTAGATACCGTGGTTGGTGGAACATAGATACATGTGCATTTAAACGTGACAATATGGAACAGGCTATCTCGAAATTATGGTTTGGGTGTGAACATAGTTACGTGTGCATTTAAACGTGACAACGTAGTTGTGGGCTGATAGTTACGAGCTTGTAATTAACTCTTTTAATACTTCCATGAAAGTGTGCTTCAACAATACTGTGCACTTAAAGTTATCAAGTTATCAACCATGAAAAAACTAATTAAATAATATTTAAAAAAATTCAATGTATTATCTCGAAGTTTCTATAAGCATGCTTACCTACTCATATACTAAACATCTATTAAAAATATATTTTTACCATATGATTTAGACATCTCTACCATAAGTATGTATAATAATATATAATTTATGTTGATTGTCAAAAAATATTTAGGAAGGATAAATGTTACAATTTTTTTTTTAAATATAGCGCTATGAAAGTGTAGTTTTCATCGATATACAATACATTTGTGTAATAAACACCACTTCAAGTAATATTTGGGAATTTTTATATGTGTCTAACTATGTTAAATAATAAATAAATAAATTATACCCAACTTAGACCTTAGCATGCTACAAACAAGTTTGAACTATAGAAATTTAGGATAAAATATATTTAATTCAATTTGAAAAAAGATGGAGAGATACAAAAAGAGCACAAGGAGCTTGTTGTAAGCCTGATGAATACAAGTCTACGAAAAGTTAAAGAATATGGAAAAAAGCCCAGAATCAGAATATGAAACTAGTAACCATTACCTAAAATGTCATGAGGGAGTATCTATGCGAGATAATGGTTCCTGGTATCCAGATCCTATGGCTCGACGAAGATGAAGGAATAACCATCTTTATCCAGCATGATAACACAAAACATCATGTCCTGCCTACTAAGCAAGTTTTTCTACAAGTTGTAATAGGGACCGATCTGGATATTAGGTTGATGCGGTAGTTTTCAAACAGTTCGGTCAAGAATGTGCTCAACCTGTGCGTTTTAATATCTATTTAGTCCCTCGCTGGCAGAGCAGCTAAAAATATCAAGGAACTGATATAGGTTGTGGAGCAAGAATACCCGAACTATGAAGCTGACAAACTGGCTCAAAACTTCTTGACACTCCGGTCATGTATGATTGAGATTTTATGAAAGAAGGAGGCGAAATAGGCTACAAGATCTCGCACATGAATAAGGAACGCCTACAGGCAGAAGGAAGGCTTCCAATCTCTCTATCTATCCCAGTTGAGCTACTTGTGACCCTTATAGAAGCAGGGTAATTGAGGGGACGATAGGAGGAGAGAGTAAAGGACTGCCCAGAGAGGAAGGAAATGAAAGAAATGGAGTATACAATAGGAATACTTGTGTGTAAAATAGGAGTAATTGTGTGTAAAACAGAAAGGAAATGCTTGGTGCAATCTTAAGACTTTTTGCTTGTTACAATCTAAATATGGTGCAAAAGAGAGTGTGTATAATATTTTTATTGCTTGCCGCAATCCAAATATTTTTGCCTGTTGCAATCTAAATTTATAATGTACCAATATAAGAGGAGCTTCTAAAAGGTTCACCGCAGAGTTTGTTGCCACGCTTCCACATAGGGTTCTCAAGTAGCTCGAGGCCCGATTCCACCACACCGTTGAGCTTGGGAAAGGCTTATAAGCCAAGATACCGAATATGTGTTTTTGGATTATAACATTGTGGAACATTTTTAATCAAATGCCAAAGCCAAAAGCATCTAATTTTTGGGCTAATAAGACAAAGTAGAAAAAGCTAATAGCAAGTCTAGCCAAACACCTGCGAGATTTGTTGCAGCGGCACCAAGTCAACGGGGTTGGTGCCCGGTGATCAGAAAGCGATTTTGGGGGGTTTTTGATGTTGCATGGGTTGTTTTATCATGTTCCAAGTTCATATACGTTTTTAATAAAAAAGGGCGACATGTTGCAATTATTGCGAGATTGTGTTGCAAAGTGTTGAATCCCAACAGCAACAAAAGTGATTTCTTGCATCTAAATATATTTTGTTGCAAGGAGGTTTTTAAAATGTTACATTGTTTTTAGGGAACTGCCACGGGTTGCGGGTAAAAAAGTATTGCGGGGATTTTTCTTTTACAAAAAAAAGTGCATACGGTTTGTTGTTGCTGTGATCATCAAATTATCTATGATGATAGTTGAGTCATATGGGACGACACACCGACGGCTAACAGTAAACTAAGAAAAAAAATCGCAACAATTATGTTGCATCGATCATGGAGTCCCAGACAATCGAGTATTGTAGGCAAGTCGAACCACGAAGCCCCAAATGGAAGGCACATGTCGACTTCAAGTGCAAGGCACTGGCAACCTAGAGATGATATGTATACATTATCAGTAGTATGATCATTTGCCTGTAGGGAAATGATGAAGGGAATCGGCTTACAATTGGTACTATGGAGATTATCAGTGTTTTTGTCAACGGTGGTGGTGCACGATCGATCCGCGCATCGCATTCCTTCCTATCTCCTCCGATGCTTTCATAGGGCGGTTCCTTCTATACAATCCCACGCCCCTTTCGGCTGTCGATTGCTCGCACACTTGTACTGCAAGAATCACAGACCCTTCTGGAAAATTGGACGAAAGAGAACCACGTATCTGAATCTGATGAGATGTTGGTACCATATGCCTTTCGCTTACGCGAGGATTAGCTGACGCGCCGGATGCCGGTCGCGCGCAGGGCGTGTGGTGCCTTCCGGCGTTGCGTGCACGCGGGCGTGTCTCCGGTGAGCCCCCACCCTACCTCACCTCACCTCACCGGCAGGCAGCACGCAGCGGTGGCAGCGGGGCCTGTACGTCTATTTTGCTGATGCCGCAACAGCACAATGCCGCCCAATTGCCCATGCACCAGTCTATCTCATCACCCTGCCACTGTATCCTCTGATGAGTGCGCCGCACGATGCCCTGCTCATCACACTCTCTGCAGAAAACTGCAGGCACAGAGCGAGCTCATTCAAAACAAACGAATGGGATGTCGTCACGACAAGTCATCTCCGCCGTAAATTTGCAATTTTGCAGGGAGTCATTCGTACGCAAGCGTGCAGTGTGAACAATGTGAAGATCTGCGAAGGATCTTTGAGACAACAGTCACCGCTCAAGTACGTCCAGGAATTGAACGTCTTCTCTTGTCACGGACAGTGGCGGAGCCAGAACTTTAACACTGTGTAGTCAGTGCAAAACTGTGTAGTCAATATACATGTATTTGTATTATTTTTATTATTTTTAAAATGAAATCTGCTTGTATTTCAAAAAAACTGTGTAGTCACTTGACTACACAGAAGTGTGGCTCCGCCACTGGTCACGGAGCATATTCTGACGAAACAAGTCACTGCGAGCCTAGCCACCAGTGCTCTACTACCAAGCACAGTTGCCTCTTTCAGCGGATTTTTGCCCGTAGTCGTACACTGCATGTTCTGCACCTAGGGTACTTGTATTGCACTGTCGACACGCACATATGCAGGACCGTCCCTCCAAGCAGGATTGATGGGGTTCCTTACTGTATTCTACACTCTTGCTGTGTAGCAGAATACGATCGTTCAGTTTTCAGTTTCCATGCCTTCCGCACACGATCGTTCAGTTTTCACAGGTTTCGCGGAAAAAAATTCTCGAGAAAAGGGGCAAAAGCCCAGGAAATCTGCAGTGGCTCCCGAGCATCACTGCTCCCGATTTCGAAATTTTGAAAAATACGTATACATGGTATGTATATTTGTGCAAATTTTCGGTAGAAAAGACGTCATACGTTTTCTGTGTAGCCTAAAATATAGCATATTTCTCAAGGAAACTTCTAACATAGTAGTAACTGTGAAAATATATCCGTATAATTTTTGGCAGATTTTTTTAGACCTAAAAAAATATGATTTTCGATTTTCCTTTTAATGAGCTCACTTGTGCTTGGATGCATCAACGAGTTTTCTATAAGAACCATCCCTACAAAAGTATGGCCATCCCTACGCCGCCGAGCTTGGGGGCCGCCACCATCTTCATGAGCCACTCACTAAAGATGCATCAACGACCATGACAATTGCCACGTCGCCAAGGTTGGGGGCCGCCCCCATCTTCATTGTCGTTCTTTCTCGAGGAAGAAGGTTGTTTGCCTAGAGGGATTTGAAGATTTATGGATAAAACTCGAACACACATTTGGGTAGGAAAATTTTTCTTACAGGTGGACTGCCGCTTATAAGGCCCAAGTAGTCTTGACATTGTGAGGATTTTAATTTGCTATACCATATATGATTGGGCCCAACTTATTTTTATTGCGAAATCACATGAATTTTTAATTTTTTATTGCAAAATTATCCGTGATTAACTGCAATTCGTTGTATGTCATCATATTAACGGTAAGAAGAGTTGGCTTCAGGAGTGTTATTAATCTTGCACTGCACATATTTATATTTATAGAACCGGATCGTATTGTGTAGACTTGGTTGCCAAGTTGATGCAAGTAGAGGAGAACTGAACTCGACTTGGATTCTCAACGTAAAATGCCTGCATGCAGCTTTTATCCCGCGCGTTCGCGTCCTCCTTCTCCACGGACTCCGACTTCAACTCTGATCGGAACTCCACAACATTTGTGATCCCGATCCGTCTATATAGCTCAGCGACATGTTCGATCGAACAGCAGGACAATCTTATCAAATCGCAAATCCACCATCTATGCAATAGTCAGGAGTAGAGTTAGATCGACGTCGCCCACCATGTGTTTCCCCGACCAAGCCAACCGACCCGCCGAGCCGTCGTGGTTCCGCGAGAACCTGCTCCCGGACCTCCATCTGCCCGTGGACCTGCCGGTGCACTTCATCGGCGAGAAGGCAGCTACCGCCTCCGACTTTGACCAGCGGCAGAACCGGTTCCGCCTTCCGGCCTACGGCGTGATGCGCAACCTACGCCCGATCCTAACTGCCGAGGAGCTCCTGGCCGCCAACGTGCGTTACGAGGACGACGACGTCCCTACACGGGGAGGGATTAGAAAGAAGAGGAAACTAGAGAGCGGTAGAGGACGCGGGCTGCCCGTGCGGGTGGTGGACGCCGACGCCGGAATCATCGAGCTGCAGATGTCGCGGCGGGAAAGCTGCCCCGGCGCGACCATCAAGGGGCAGGGCTATATGGGTTTCATCACCGAGTGCAGCTTCACCGTCAGCGACGTCGGCCAGATCTGAGCCTTCAAGCAGCATGCCTTCAGCTAGCCCGCTCTATCTTGTCCTCGCCAGAAACCCTAAGCACCCTACTCTGTCTTGACTCTTTATAGCAAGTCAACTTTTGCATGTTGTATTAGTTTCTCGTAGAATTACATTTTCTGGATGCCAAAACATTGATAAATGATACTGTATCAACGTTGTTTCCAGTCATCTGTTTGCACCCTTGTTTTTCATTGCAAATTAAAATGCTTTAGAACTGAATATGTTCTTTATTGGAAAAAAAAACAGAATGTGTTATATTATCACCGAGCATATTCTGACGAACCAAGTTACTGCGAACCTTTAGCTACCAGGACTCTACCATGAGCAGTTGCCTCTTTCAGTCATTCAGTGGATTTATTTATGTGGGCATGCAGTCCGTATAAGTATTCTTACACTGCACGTCTGTAACTAGGGTACTTGTATTGCACTGATGACACGCACAAATGTAGGACCTTCCGTCCCCGGCAGCTCTTCGGAGGTGTTGAGCAGGAGCAAGGGTTGGAAAACCATTATTCCTACGAGCACTATCGGCATCAGCCCCACCGTGATGACGGTAGAGGAAACACGAAACTTAAAAAACTTAGGATGAAAACACCACACAAACGAGAGCCGGAGCTCCCCTCCCCCTCGTGGCGCCAAGACGGCAAACAGAGGGGAAGGGGAGAGGCGGATCACGGTGGAGAATTTGGATGTGGAACAGCTGGCAGCTGCGGCTAGGAACTTCCCCTCTGTTTGGCGGCTGCGGCAAACGGAGGGGAAGTTTTATCTAGCATTAACATTAAGATTGTTCCGTTTTTTCAGAGGTTCTTGCGGAACATGAGCGAGGAACTGCTCCATAGCAAAAGCACTGCCTGGAACCTGAAGTTTCATCTTGGCCGTGCAACACCTAAATACACACACTAGGTTAGGAGAAGTCCAAAAGGATCATATCCTACTGCCTAAACCGATCACTAGGATTTCTCGGCTTAATCTACTTCCATTGCCCCATCTTGTGCCATGAGAATTCTGTACACTCTTCTCGAGCATACCGGTCCCACCTTCCTGCTTTCCTCGCCAAGGCAGTCTTCGCACTTCAGGTCTTGCAGCAGAAGCTCCTTCTCGCGATCCTGTTTCATAAACCGAGTTAAGATCGCAGGAAGGCATACTGTGATTGCACTGTAGTTTCGAGCGTGGTAAGAGGGTGGCACTCACCGTTTTGCTGGGATCCATATATACATTCAAGAGAGATCTCATGGTACCGTACTTCTTCGTGATTGCAAGGGCAAATCTTGGCTGGACCTTAGGGATAGCCAATAGGGACATGAACCTGTCACGGTTGAAAAGAATTAGCACAGGATACACTACAAACATGTTACTCTGATCCGAAAGTTGCAAGTTTGAAACTTATGTAGAAAATGAACATAGTGGAATGTGCTGCTTAATATATCCGGAAAAGGAACAGTTTTCAGTTTATCAATTCATTATATGCTCGCAGGCTTGACTTACCATGAATTTTTCTTAAGATGACCTTTATCCACAAAACCCTTTGGTATTATCACACCATTAGCATGTACAGATAACCATGTCAATGGCTTCCTGCGGAACAGTCAAAGGGAACATTAATCAAACATGGAACTGCTTCAAAATTCAGTGGAACCAAATACCTGCTCTGAACGGCCATGAAGGTCATATCTAAATGGAACTACATGACACCAATTTATATTATATTACACATTGAAGGCATTACGAGGTACATGTTTTTATAGGGAGAGCAACATTTATCAACACGAACTGGCTGCTACATGAAACATCCAGGTCATAATAGAAGAGTTTTACTCTGATGACATAGGTCAGAGCCAGAGGCACTGTGTTTTCCTATCTTTCTGCAGAAAGTTTACAGTGTTAGAGGTGTGACTTAAGTATATACAGGAATCTACAATCTCGAAACAAAAATAGGACTATTGACATATTCACCCCTGAATGTCAATAGAGACCAGCCACTAGCAAAGTAGCACATTAATTGGTAATTAGTGAAACTGAAGTCAGAGAATTTATGCACCAAATCTTTACTAACTGAGGTGCTTCAACCTAGATAAAAAACATGAAATGTCAGTTGTACAACAAATGTTTGACTGCCTTAAACGTAGCTAATTTTTTTTACTTATACGGATAGAACCAGAATCTAATACATAGTGACATGAGTTAAAGCATGCCTTTATGGGTATCTCCATACTATGATAGAATTGGTCTGACATAGAAATGCTGAAATAGCAGCAATCCACAAAGCAATCAAAGCATAGGGAATCAAAAAGAAAGAAATAGATGCAACTTGCCTGAATTGGTTTTTCGCAAGACTAGTTGTCAAGCCTACAATATGTTCCGCCACTTCAGCTTCATCTACGCATTGCTTTGAGTGAACTCTATCATAGTGTGTTACTAATTTGCACAAAACCTAAAATACAAATTCTTTAAATAGTTTAGGATGAGAAGCTCAGGAAAATTCTAAAAAAACAGACCTGTTCCACTTGTAGACGTTTACAGCCATTAGAACTGGATGAATTCTTATACTGACTTTGCTCACTGGAATGACAAAATAAAAAGATAGATAAGTTTAGAAAGAAAGTTGCAGAAGATGATTATTTCTCTGTACTTAAGTTACGACAATAGAGGAAATATTCAGTGATAACATGCAAAAGAACCATGCAAGTCAGTTTTTCTTTCCTTTCCTGACCATTCTAGTGTACATAGAGGATATTGGTCATGGTTCATAGAATGAATAGCACAAAAGATCATTACAATGCTAGCTATCAGTGGCATGTAACAGCAGAACGGAACTCCATACTGTTAATAACTGAGGTTAACACAAAGCAATAAGTAGGGGTAAAAAAGAATGCTGAAGAAAACTATAAACACCGCTAAAGAAACAAAACATGCATATCAAGCAAAAAAAAGTTGAAAATGGTAATTCAGACTTAGAAGAACCAACCTATCCTTTATGTATTTCATCAATTTATTTGTGACATAGCAAATAGTGAATGTTGGATATTGATTTTGAACTTTGAGAACATGATCCAAGAATGCTCCAGTGCTTATAAGATTACAGAATTCCTCAGCTTGGAGCACAAATAGAATATATGGCACCTCTGACACTGAATCTGGGTGCTGCATAAAGATATGTCACTCTTAGGATATATATAACCAATAGTGTAAGCACATGTGCAAATTTTGGAAAATACGCGCACAAATATAGAAGTGCAATGAATTTATGAACTCTGATTGAACAGGATCAATTTCATATTTTGTGAACTGAAATATCGAATTAACCAAATTATAAACTGAGACTGGGCTAGCAGTCCTGAGTGCTGAGCTACATGACTAGCATTATCCCAATTAAATCATAAGCATCAAATGCCACAATCTAATCACTTAGTCAACCATACATTACATTTCCACTAAGAGAACGAACACCTTTTTCCAAGAGCAAGCTTTACCAACTTAGAAAGGAATGTTGTTTTAGCATCAACTAAGTTATAGCCTCAAAAAAAGATTGAGGTAATTGAGCCAAAACTACTCATACAAAATCTATGCGGCCCTGGGTCACAAATCCCTAAATATAAACGTGAAAAAGGAAACCTGCATTAATGTATGACGGCTACATATGATTGATAAGCACCTGATCAGTTTTACGAACCATCTTCCACAAAATTGATCCCATCACTGGATTACGCCCAACTTGATATGTAAGTTTCTTCTCTGAAAACCTTGTCAGAAGAGGACCTGGTTGCAAAGGTCCAATCATCTCAGCAGTAGAGAAACATAAAGACAAATCACGATAATTGATACGAACATGGTATTTTGGTATGACTAACTTGATTTGCCAGGGTTTAATATACCTCCTATTGAGCCAGTTTCAATGATTGCTGAGTCGATCTCGGCGACAATAGATTCTAAAGCAAGTTTTCCTGAATCCCAGTCTGCTTTTTGTTTGTCCAACTTCTTCTGTTCTGCTTGTTGAACTTTATCAGCTTCTTTTTGCATCTTTCGTTCCTGCAAGTAAACAACACCCTCTCATATTCCCTATTCTCTGTCATGCACCACACATCTTCTATAAAATACTGTAGAAGCCAAACCTCTTGCTGTCGTTTTTTCTCTTCAATCATTTTTGCTTTCTCTTCCTTACTGAGTCTCTTGCGTTCCTACATAATGCACAAAAATCTCTTATTCAAGCTGCATCTTTGTGAAACTGAATTAATAAGTTACATGCTAAATCAGACAGACCTGTTTTTTTTTTGGTTGTTCGACTGGCTGAGCATTCTTTTCCATGTTGTGTTTCTCTTCTTCCTGCGGAGAAGAATTTTCACAAGGTGACATAAACTCGGCAAACGGTTTTCTGGACCTAAAGTCATCCAACTCATCATCACTGTCCACAGATATCGGACAAGAGGCTCCTGTAAGGCACATGTAAGAGTAACTTGGTCACTCTGACAGAATTGTAGGCAGACACCAGAACATGCATTCATCAAGTAATTCAAGCAATTGCATAGGACGCTCCCACATAAGAAACAGAGAAAGCAAAACAAAAGCTCTCTAAGTGCTAGTGGGTTAGTAATTTAACAAAAAATATTATATTAATGAGCAGGTAGAGTGTAAGTGTTGTATATGAAGTAACATGTTATCCAGAAGTGTTGTATACGAAATTCCCCATAAAGCACCTCCAGAACTAGTTTCTATCTGTCTAACAACATAGCAACTTCGACAGGTAAAGCCTGTGTGCTCGACAAAATGACCAGTAATTAATTCTTAATAGAGCGTAAAAATGTAATGAAGGAAATCAGCTACAAGGCTAAGTGAAGAAACTTCACCAGACGATATACGCACGCGGCCAGGAGAAGAGAATTGTGGGACGGTAGAAGAAGGCCCAGCCAGGAGCGGGGTGGTGAAGCCGGGTGTCTCGGCAGCTGCATTGTCGGGGATCTCCGAGACGCCTGGCGAGGGAGGTGTGTCGTCGAGGAGGATCGGCGTCGCGGACGGGCACCGCTTCGGCGGTGGAGGGCCGTCGTCGTCGAGGGGATTGGGGTCACGGAGACGCGCTCCTTCCAGGGGCGTGACGGGGAAGGGGAGAAGGCGGCGTGATAGTCTGGAGAGGCGCCGGCGGCCGCGGTCGAGGGAGTGGCACGGGAGCTCTTGCGCGGGAGGGCGGGAGTGGAGGAAGCTAGGTCGTCGTCGTCGTCGAGGAGGATCGGGGCCACGGATACGCGCTGGTTCCATGGGCGTGGTGGACAAGGGGAGAAGTCTGGAGAGGCGCCGGCCGTCTCGGTCGAGGGAGTGCCACGGGAGCGCTTGCGCGGGAGGGCGGGAGAGGAGGCGGCTAGGTCGTCATCGTCGTCGTCGATGATCTCGACGACCGGGAGGGATGCCATTGGCTTGGTGGTGGGCCTGGCCTGGGCGCCGCCGCTTCCCGGGGTCTCGTGTTCTTCGTCGGATTTTGGGATTTGGGGGTGGGGATTCGACTCGAGGGTTTCTGCCGAGGCGGGGGAATTTTTGAGTTTTGGATTTCGCAGTTAGGTGGGTTTCTCTCCGTGGCGCGCGTGGAAAATATTTCGGTCCTCTGTGAAAGTCATTTGCATCTATGTCCCCAATACAAGTTTTAACCACGGGTATCATCCCAAACCACTGTAAAAAAGCTCTGTCCCAAAAATTAACGAGGGTGGTACCGGATGGTACCACCAACCACCGTGGTACCATCCCAATCACTGTAAAAAAGCTCTGTCCCCAAAAATCTAAAATGGAGCCGGGCTTACATGGTGCCTGTTTTTTTTAATGAAATTCAATATCGATATTTTAGGTTTCCAAAAATCAAGGAAAAAATCTCGGCTATAGATATTGTTGAGATTTATAACCGTGCAAATTTTCAATTTCAAATTTGTTATATTTTGGGCTGCACAAAAAATGTAAATGGATGGATCTGGGTGGTGAGCAATACACAGTTTAAATTGTTTGCATATATTTTCTCAGTTTGTCTTTCTTATACAGCCCAAAATATAACGAATTTTAAGGTAAAATTTTGCAAGCTTGTGGATCTCGACACTATCTACATCTGTGATATTTTTTGCGATTTTTGGAAATTCGAAAATGTCATTTTTTTTATTTCTATTCAAAAAAAGGCGCCATGTAGTCTGGGTTCTAAAAATTCACTCTCCTATATCCCTCCCTATTTACTTCTGCGTTCTGGGTTTGAAGTCGTAATCTCGCTGGACTCAGAGAAGAAACAACAAAGTTTATTTTATTTATTTGTTAAGGGGATTCTACTTACAAGGAAAAAGTTTGGTTGTTATTTCACGGTATAAAGGGACAAAGCTGGTAGGTTGTAAATGGATTCTACTTACAAGGGGATCTAATGCAATACATTGAGTGGAAATTGTAATTATAGCTTATTGTTACTTACATAAAGGAAAAGTACTTTGTGGAAATTCTCGATTTTTAATTGGTACCAGCTTTGTTATTATATTATCATGAACTCCACCAATGGAAGTTTTAAATACTTTACTTAGTTGATTTCGGAGGAGGAACAATATATATTGTATCCGGAAGGGGTTTTGAGAAAGTAGAAACAAAGACAAGGTTTGCTAATGGATGAGATTGATTGATGGTTCTGCAACAAGCTTCACATCAATGATACATATGAATCACTTGGTTTCTTGAATGAAGTCAGGTGATCATGTATAAATGTAAGTGTTAATTGTTTTATGTTATTATTATACATGTAATGATGTTCTTGTTGTTTGTCAATTCACATTGTTGAAAATAAAAGTTAACTTAGAAACTTATCTGTAAACACAACGGATTCTGAAATTAGCCGTATAACTAGGTACCGCCTATAGTCTCAATTGCATTATGAGAGACATCACCACCGCTAGAGCAATAGAGTAGACCAAAAGGTGCGCATGATGGGCAATGGTGCACAAGCCTCGGCTACTTAGTCTAGGATTTTTGTGGACATAAACCAAAGGTAAAAATACAAGAAAAGAAACAAGAGGCATATGAAGCATGAACAAAACCACAACGTGAAGCCACTGCACTCCAACAACACTCTGCACCGCTTGGCCTCAGCATAGCTCCGCCGTTGGTAATCCCCTTGGTGGCCGCTGCTACGAGCACAACATGAAGCCCGCCAGGAGAACCCTGGACAGTTTCACCTGCAGGCTCCATCACGTCCTTTGCTTTTGCCTGTACGCGATCTACAAACCCTCTCTTGTTGTCTTTGGGAGTGTGATTGTGCTAAACAGAGTGCGAGATCCCCTTGCCGGTGTGCGCTGAGCTATTTATAGAAGATTACAGGCATCTAATGACTGGACGGGTAACTTTTTGGTGCAAGCGCATCTATGCGCCGCGCACAGTAGTTGGCGCCTTGGGAGCTTGTTACAAGCCACTGGATCATGTGAGGTACATCGGCAAAACATACGATTGGTGGCTTGGTGCTCAAGGCTTCCAAATTCCAACGTCATGAATTTTTCGTCATGGCCAAAATCTCCACATCTGCACTGGAACTAATGATTATGGAATAGCTCAGTCTGGAGGTATCGTTGATCTAGAATCATTACTTGATGGAATTTGAACTGGATGAATTTCTATATACTCAAGATGTACTTAAGTAAATACTTAGGAAGGATTAGTATTGAATATAATATCAATTACTGGAAACATCACCTATAGGTACAATACTGATTGGAACGACTAGGTTGATTGTCAGAGTACAACTCTGGTGGAAATTAACCTACTTGATTAAACTTATTTAATCATGGCAAAAGATTCACATATGTGTACTTGTGACGCAAAGAAAATAAGCAAACAATGCTTGGATTATCTGTGGCCGTTAATGTTGTCTGGATTATTTTTGAAACACAAGTTTAAACAACCTAGAAACTTATATGTAAACAGACACATACTATGAAATTAGCCAGATAAGTAGGTACCACCATCCATTCTCAATTGGATTGTGAGCGGCAACACCGATAGGTAGAGGAATAGACATTTTCCTACAAATGAACATGGTGCGCCAAAGGTGCACAAGCCTCGACTACTCAGTTTGTGATTTTGAGTGGATATAAGCCGAAGGTAAAACGGTGGAAGTGGTTCGTGCTGTAAACGGTGGTTCCCTGCGTGGCTCGACCATGCATGCATGCAGTAGACCGAAAGTACATGCACCGGTGCATTGGTGGAGCCAGCGGGTGTGCCGGGTGTGCCACAATTCTGTGAATTTTTGGGGAGTAGTTCAGCACTTAACAACCTGTCACCTAACAATGCAATAAAAAATCAAAATTTTGACTGAAAAGGTAAAGAAAAGTCCACCCCATGCGCATCCGGTCGAAACAGCCATGCACACAAAGGCTAGCCCTCGCAGTCGCCCCTCGATTCCTCTTTTCTGCGACCCTTCCATTCGGCTGCCGGTCGCGGGAGCAAATCCATGGCACAGCGGAGGCAATCAGGCGATCCCGTGCGCCGGCGTTGAAATCTCGCAACTCTGGGTCCATGGGTCGCCGGCTCACCGCTGCATCAAGCACTTGGGCGAGCGGCACCGGGTGCCGCCACGCCGGAACGGCGGGACGTCGACAGCACACTCCAGCGTCTAGGATGAAAACCAGCTGAGGAGTCGAGCTGGAGTAGCAGGCCAGCAGCACACCGGCCGGCGGCAGCGATTCGGCAGGCAGGCATCACGTTCCACTGTTTCATATTGCCATGCAGGGCCTGGCAGACGCGTGCATTTAGAGCAAGTTTAATAGTAGAACCAACAGCTGGTTATAAGAGATTGTCATGTCATATATAGTCAACATGTCCAATAGTTAGATCTAAAATTGTGTTACTTTATTAAGGTATGGCTCACCTCTCATTCTCACGAAGTGCTTAGGAGCACGTGCTAGAGCTGACTCTTTCATGAGAGCCCACTCTTCTTCTCTCCTCTTCTCTCTCCTCCATGTCATCCAACAAATAATATTTTAACCCTTATAGCATGTTTACGTAAGCTTATTGTACTTGCTCTTATATGGGTACCGACCGAGCATTCAAAGTACACATAGTATAGCGGGCAGCCTGGTTGTACTTAAACCGATCGAGACAGGGCTGCTAATTCGGTTGGTTTCTTCCCATGATGGAATGCTATAGACAACATAAGCATGCACAATTAGGTTGAGCTATATCGAGAGCATAAAGCTTGATTCTGATAGTGCCACCCAAAATAAGGCGATCGCACGTGAAAAACGTAGTAGCGTATTGTGTTTGGACGGGAATCGCACAGCACCAACTAGGGCCGGCTCATGTATATATAGTAGTTACAGAGTACAATACATGTACGGTTTGGTTGGTTATAGAACACCATACCGATACAGATACAGCTAGTAATCCTAGTACAACACATAGTTTATCAGCACGGCTTGCTCTCCTTGGGGAGCTGGTTTAGCGCCGAGCATAAGCTTAATTCCCATAATGTTCAGCACGTACATACGGGACGAGATGTCAGGATCCCTGCTACCCGACGCTAAGATGCAGAGTAAGAGAAGCAAACATGGACGACCAGGATGATAGGATGGCGCCTCACCAAGATCTAACGGCTACAAATCACCGAAGCTAAATTACGCTTATGCCTGTAATTGAAATGCCACTAGCTAGTTGCTGCTAAGGGCAATATTGTAAAACTATGCTTGAGCTTGCCTTTCGATATAAAGGGCAAGTGGGGTGGCTGGGAGGATCAAGCATTGCAAAACCTAATTCTACTTTTGCCTTTTCTTGTTTTTGTTGTTTCATATTTGAGCATCGGCTCACTCCTTCCCAATTCACAAACCCCCTCTACCAATTTTCACCGGTGAAGATGTCTGAGATCAACAGGTCCTGACACGAGAGCTAGTTTAGCGACGCGCCGTGTCGGGGGAATATTTAATGGGTTAACCCGCAACCCGATATTATAATGCGGCTTATGATAAGTTCGTGGCCGCGCCACTGATGGGCTTACACGGAGATGGGCCAACCAAGGATCACGACATGCCAAGAAAAGGATCTAGAAGGTCGAAGATAACTTGACTTGGAAGACACGAAGACGTTTAGTATCTAAGTAGGACTCTGGCTTATACTTTCCTAGAAGGAGAAGCTTTCCTTGTAACGTAGCGAGTCTCCGTGTATATAAAGAGGACTTGCAGGACTTAGAACGGGAAGCTCACAAGTTCCAAACCCTAGAACTTACGGTGACTCGACACATCGATCGCCAACCCTTGTAACACCATATTCATATCAATTCCAATCTAGGATAGGCAGGACGTAGGTATTTACCTCGCATCGAGGGGCCGAACCTGGGTAAACATTGTCTTCTTCATGCCCTGTGATCTTAAGCTCGGAGACGCTTGACTCGCGCAATCCCCACACCTACAAAGTCACCGCAATGACATATGCCGAGATTAACCCACAACAGTTGGCGCCCACCGTGGGGACGGCGGTCAAGAGCTCACGTTCCACGCAGGATCAACGATGGGAGTTGAAGATCTCGTCGGCGGCCAGTTGAAGATGGTTGATCGCGTACCCCTGATCGATGATTCAGATTGGGGACCGGAGGCAGATTACTTGGAAACCGGCCACGTCATCCCGTTTGGATCTATACACGTCTTCGTCGGCTTTATCAGCAGCGGGTCGACAAGCCCGCCGCAGGAGGGCGATTCGGAAGAAGGAGCCGCCATAACAGTAGAGGAAGAAGATTCCACCAATAACGAGCAGTTCCATCTTGAAGAGGAGGAGGCCCAATCCATCGAGTTTTTGATGGAGGAAAGGTTGGGCAGGAATCACGAAGATAGCAAATCGCCCTCCGTGGGCGATCAGCACGCGGGAGGCAACTACAGAACGGTGGAAACAGGAGAAGGGTTGGGCATGCCACCCGACAGCTAGACCCCCGCGGCACCAGAAGCCGCAGAAGGAGCGATGCCCACAGATCCAAGACCCTCGGTACCCGTTCCAGCGAACACAGTGGCAGCCGCGATGACCCTCGGAGCCGCGGCATCAGGAGTCACTGCGTCCGGAATCGTCGCATCAGGAGTCGCGGTGTCAGGAGGCGCGCCTGGGGTAACCCCGCAGGGGGCCCCGGCGATGGAGGACACCACACAAGGGCTAGCCGCGAACATGGAGACCACCACGGCGCAAGCCGCGGGACAAGCTTTAACGTCCAATAGCCCACTATTCACGCCGATATCAGCGGTAAACGTGGCGGCCAGAGCATCTGAAATTGAGGCCGCAAGAATCGGGCTCTATGATGAGGTCCAAAGAATAGTGGTTGAGCGAAGCAGGTTGATGCGAGAGGATCAGCGACTTCGACAGGAACAGCAACGGCTCACGGCCGATGCGGCCTTTATACAATCACAACAGGATGAGATCAACACCTTACCTCATAGACGACAAGCAAGTCGCCTGCAACCAGGCCGCATTATGGTGGATCCAATGGCCTGGTTCCAATCACCTTGTGAAAGGCCCACCGCTACCGCTCCACCAGTCGCCATAACACCATCAGTCGCAGCAAATGCACCGCGGATGGTCGCAATCCCAACAGCCATCGTTGCCACAACTCGTACAACCGCAACACCAGAAGCCGCAACACCATTAGTCACGGACCCAGCCCCTTCATTCGCGGCCCCAAGGGTCGCAGAGGCACCCGCGTCAAGGGCAATGGTTTAGGCAAATAACAGGGCAGCCATGCCGCCACCTTCGTTGTCCGCGGTGTTCACACTGCCGCAGCCAGCTCAGCAACCGATGCAGCCACCAAGGTTCCACACGCCGCAAGGACATTACGTCAACCTGGTAGCCAACGTTTATGCGGCTACTAACATCTTGGCCAGGCTAATGCCGGTGGGAAACACGCCCGTCGACAGGGAGGCGCGACGCGCCATTGAGATGCTGAGCACGGCGGTCGTACAGCAGGCCAACATGTCTGAGCACGCAGGACGGCTACACTCCACCCCATACAATAGCAGGGCTACGGTGGAAAGAAGTATCCATGCAGAGTCGCCACAGGCCGCGGCTTCAAGCTCGGTTCGACGCCAGAGGGAGAGAAACCAACCAGCGATACCAGGGCAACCTCGGCTGCAGCAGGCTCCACCTGTTACCAATGGGGCAGGAGCGGCACAGCCACAAGTGGTTACCCACCAACCAGCAAGGCCTGTCCCATCCAATTTATCAACGCGACTTAAGGGACCGGTGTGTTTTAGCGAGCGGATCAGGTCTGAGTAGTTCCCAGCAGACTTTAAAGAACCCCGTAAGGTCGGAAACTACAACGCCATCATGGATCCCACCACTTGGCTGAATAATTATGAGATGGGCATGAGTATTCTCAACGCATCTGAAGAAATATGTGCACGGTACCAGACCATGATGTTAGAAGGTGCTGCCCACATATGGCTTCAGAATCTACCGCCCAATACAATAAACTCTTGGGATGAAATGAAGGATGCTTTCATCAAGAATTTCCAAGGAACATGTAAACGTCTCTGCAGCATAGAAGACCTCGAGCGTTGTGTACAGAGGGAAGGCGAATCAAGTCGCCATTGGATGAGAAGGGTAGCGGAAATCATACACTCTTCAGACAACATACCAGCTAGTTCAGCCGTCCTAGTCATGGAGAAGAACTGCAAGTTTGAGCCGCTGATACATAAATTAGGTCGCATGAAGGATAAAGTCAAGAGTCTCAGCGAACTCATGTCCGCGGCTAACAAATACGCCGGCTCAGACAAGACAAAGGATGCGTCGGATGGTGAGGAAGACGAACCCGCAGGGAAAGCCAATAAAAGTACTAGCAAGCCTCATCAGCAAAACAGCAACAGTAGCGCAAACCACAACAAGCGGAAGAATGAAGAAGGGAACTCTGGTTTAGTCGCAAATACAAACACTCGCTTCAAGCACAACAATGGCAAAGGACGAAATTTCCATCCAATAAGCCTCGAGGAAGTCTTCAACCGCCCTTGTGATATCCATATAGGGAAAGACGAACGACCAACCACTCGTACAAAAGCACAGTGCTATCACTACAAGAAGTGGAAGGATGGGCCCCCGATCAGAGGAAACAATGGTCACCAGAACAATCAAGTAGGCGATCACGGCGTAGGAAACAACAACACAACCCCCAATCTGCCAGCAGATCAGCCGCAGTTCCCAAAGCAGTTAGGACAATACCACATGATTGTGGTTAACACGTCAAAAAGGAAACATAAGTTAATACGGCGTAATCAAGCTGTCAATGCCGTAGTACCCGCGGTACCTCAATGGTTGAAGTGGTCCGAGCAGCCCATAGTTTGGAGTCGAGAAGACCATCCAAAAGAGATAAACGAAGCTGGCAAGCTCGCGTCAGTAGTTGCACCTCAAGTCGCATGATACAAATTAAGCAAAGTACTGATGGATGGAGACAGCAGCATCAACATATTATACTATGAGACCTTCAAAAGGATGCACCTACAGGAGAAATTGCTGCAGCCATCAAGGACATCGTTCCATGGAGTAGTCCCAGGGATATCTACACAACCATTAGGGCAAGTCAATTTGGAAGTAGCCTTTGGGACTCAAAACAACTTTCGCAACGAGTACATCTGGTTCGAAGTAGTGGATTTCCAGAGCCCATATCATGCACTATTCGACAGAGCAGCGTTTGCGAGATTCATGGCAAGGCCGTGCTACGTGTATTTGAAGCTCAAAATGCCCGACCCACGTGGAGTTATAACAGTTGAAGGTGACAGGCAAATAGCAATGGAGTGCGAAGAAGGCGATAAAGCCATGGCAAAAGCCGCATGCGTCGCGGAAGGCCTACCAGTCCACGAACCTCAACAAAATTTTGATGACATCGTGGAAGCAAAAAGACACCTGCCAGACCTGCGACTCAAGCTAACAGCTAATCGGGAGGCAAGAAAAGCAAAAGCCGCCGAGCAGTAGAAAAATAAGCAAGGCTTTAAGTGTCTTTGAGGCGGTTCTTCATAAGCCGCACTACATCATGAGCCGCATCACGCGACTCAAAACGGACCACTCAGGGTTCAAATATCATCGTCACAGTTAATCAGAGTTGAGTATCGCCTTCACAGCTAATTAGAGCTGGTTATCATCTAATCTACTTAGAGCTATATCAGTATCACAGCTACCTACAGCTGATTGTATCAAAAATCGACCGCCACCTACGCGCGGTCGCACCACAAAAAGTTGTATCAAACATATGATTATGAAATAAAGCCGGCACCTCTGCTATGCGGAAGGTCGTCGTTTCGCCTCAAATTACCAATTGAGTTGCTGAGTCTTTTATTTTATTTACCATTGGTTTCTCGAGGGCTTTGATGCTTTATGAGCTCAGCTTACTACCTTGGAATCGCCAACCTACTGGCATATTTTCTTGATTATACTCAGCCTTAACTCGGATGCGACTCGCCATATGTGACCAAAGTACTAGCGTGTGGCATCAATCGAGTCTGAATGCCTATCATGCACATTCTCGACCTGAACAGACATTTAGCTCGGGAAATACTGAGTCACGCGAGGGCCTGATTAAGGAATTGAGACAAATCAAAAGGACCTACATGCATGTCATAATTTCATACTACTTAGAGTACAAAATATCGATCATTGTATCAAATACAAAACTCATAAGTTATTACAGACTACTCATGGCTGAATTATTATGACATTGTTTTTGTCTCACTTCTTCCCAGCTTTTTGCTTGTGAGATAGCGGCATCGGTGGTTTCCTTGACTTACCAGCAGAAGCAGTGCCCGAATCACTTGGCAGAACAGCTGGAGGAGAACTCATGTCTTGTGAAGCATCTGGCCCGGCTGAAGCTGTTGGCAATTTTTCAAACTTCTTACCGTCAGGATGATATTTCCCTTGGTAAGTCGCAAGATCCACTCCTTCAACAAGCTGGGTGCCATATCCACACATGCTCTTCCAAGTGGCAAGATATTCGTCTGGTGGGAACTCCGTACCATCTGCCCTCTTCTGTGGCCTGCCCTGAGACACCTTTGCAGCATCGAAGGAGGGATAGTATGTCTTCGCCAACGCAAGCACATGAGTTGCTCCAGCACGGGCGGAGGACTCTTTCCAATCCGCAACATAGTGAGCCGCCTTGGATAATGTCTTCAACAAGCCCTCACCAGTAGATGGCACAGGCTTGGAAGGGAGAAGCTTCGCAGCTAGCTGCTTCATGGAGTCACACGAGTTCTTTATAAACTCGCGGATATGGCTGAGCTGCTCCTACGTGCATTCAAGAATAAGAGGGGAATCCTCACCTGCAGATGACATGGCTAAATTATTAAATACTACGATGATCAGCAGTGAGACGCACATCGATTAATCATGACAACTCACCAGAAAGCTCTTGGGTCATGATGGTGACAAGACCATGGACAAGATTGGCAGAGTCAGAAATCTTCTTGAGTTCTTTGACCTGCTTGGCCAGGTCCTTCTCCAGCTCGCCAATCTTGACGGCTTTAAGCCGCGCATCCTCGTTTGCTTCTGGAATGGTGTCTTTCTGGGCGCTGATGTGAAGATCTTGTTCCCCAATCCTTTTCTGGGTTTTTTCCTCAATATTTTTGAGCCGCAGCTCGGCTGACTTGGCCTGCTTAGTAAGGTTATAGTTCTGATCGGAGAGATGACCAATTCTCCGATCCTTTTTCTTGAGTTCCTCCTCACGCTGGGCAAGGACGCCTTGAAACCTCTCAACTTATGCAGGAGCTTGTTGGAGGTTGAGCTCTAGTGCCTTCTTCCCATTCAGTGCAGCCTGCAATTCTTCCTGCAAAACATGTCAGAGAGTCATGAAATATAAGTTAGCAGCAAGAAAAAACAAGTCAAGACAAAGGATCAAGCCTTCACTTCTGAACAAGTAAAGCCTCGGTCCTTGGGGGCTAGAGATACATCTGATATGACACAGGAAACAGTCAAGTTGTTACCTTATAAGCTGCGGATAAATGGAGCAGCGCTTCACGCAGCTCAGCCGAATGTTTGTCGTTAGCCGCGAGAATGGTTCGCGCCAATTGCTCAGCACGGCTGTCTGTTGATTTGCTCACAGAGGAGGAGGACACAACCCCCACATGCGGCACAAGCTGCATATTGCTACAGGCAGGATCTGTGGCCAACGGCTCGACTGGCAGCTCCTTGAGGTTCTCCGCGGCTTGATCAATGACGTCCTCAATAATGGGACGAGCTTCTTCATTTTGGACAGCTGCAGCAGTGTTTCCGTCCTCCAAAGCCATCTCTGGGGTGGTAGCATCAGGAGACGCACCTGAAGGCACATCGTCAGTTGTAGCAACACCCTCCCTCGCGGCATCCTCATCAGGAGCGTCAGTCGCCAAAGGAGTCGCAGGAGGTGGCTCCACAACAGCTTCTGAGGTGACCGCAAGATTGGCCGTGTCCTCAGAATCAACTTTGGACCTGCAAGAAACAAAATATAACATGAACAAACAGGCGAAGAATAGCACAAATGGACAGAGCAAGGGAGTGAATGCTAACCCTGGTGCCACCTTGATGTTAAGAGCAAGATTGTCGCTCGAAGGAGACAACAAAGTTTGAAGCCCGGAATCTGCAACGAATGAAAGAGTTGTGCATCAGTACATGAAGATACAAAAATAAGATGCTTCGACAAGCAAAATTACCAGAAGTGATGCCCATATCATCGTCAGCAGAGGCAGTGGTTCTAAACACACGCTTGGGGCCAGAGGAAGCCGCGGACCCTGATGGTTTGCAGCGCTTGATGATCTCCGGGTTCTGGACGGCCTCAATATCTGGCGCCTCGCGAGACAGCCTTTTTGAAGATCGCCAAGGAGTTGGACCAACAGGAGAAGGGCTGACAGCCGACACGGGGCTCTCATCCTCCTCCAGTTCAGTAGAGTCGCCATCCGACTCAGCGGTGGCGACAGAGGGAATATCAACAGTTTCACTGCCCTCCAAATCGGGCAGCAATTTCCTTTTGGGGCACGCTTAACAGAAGTCGTGCCCAGGTCAGTCAGAGGAACCGACCAAAAATCTGCATCAGCCTGATACAAACACGAACAAGATAAGTCGAAGAAAGAAAGGCGATGCAAATACTGAGTAAATATGACAGTAAGATGACAGAGAAAGTTACCTCGAAAGGCTTGTTGTTCACACTAAAGGGTGGGAGTCCCACCTTGTCAAAGGAGACTTTCTTCTCCTCAGTCACACGACAGATGAACTCCACCCATTCCTTTGGTTCCCATTCCTTGGCAGCGATGCGATCAACATCTCCAGGGAGGCCAGAGTACTCGTTAAAGAGCTGCCTTCGAGGGCTCACAGGCTGGATTCGCCATTTTGTCCAGCAAGAAATTAGGTCGAGGCCAGTTAAGCCACGACTGACCAAGATACGAATTTTGCCCAGCGCCTCATTAACAAAAGACATCGCGGCTTGCCGAGGTTTAGCCTTCAGCGATTCAGAAGGCACGAAGGCCATGTTGGACCAAGCAGGAAGGCGAGTTTCCTTGGCGGGAGAGGTGTCTCTGCAATAAAAGAAGGAATTTTGCCAATCCCTGGCTCTATTCGCTAGCGCTAATTTGGGAAGAACGGAGTTCTTGTGGCGCTGCCGAGCAATAGCACCGCATTGGATGTAGTCGCCTCCCTTGGTCTCGAGCTGGCTGTTGCAGCTGAAGGAAGCAAGCCATAGATCGACGCTAGGGTCTGGACCAAGATAATCTTCGCACATGACATGGAAATTGCTCACCTGGAGCATTGAGTTGGGTCCGATGTCGTGAAGGCAGAGATTGAACTGTTTCAGAAGGTTGCGGAAAAAGAGGGAGCTTGGTGGAGTGAATCCGCGATCCACGTGCTCCATGAACATCACCAGCTCATCCGGCTGGGGGCTCGACATCACCTCGTTACCGGGCGCCCACTGATAACCCCCAAGAGCAGGGGATCACTGTAGCACCTCTCAATGTGGAAGTAAGGTATCGATCCGCAGGAGCAAGAAGGAAAAGTTATCTATTCCCTACAACTAAAGTGTCACAAGTTTTAGTTGATTATGCACTAAACAAGTTTAAGAACAAGATGGTTGATTTAATGGATGGAAGTTTAATGTAACAAAACAAGAATGTAAAAGTGTCCCAATCCTCTTCAATGCAAGAGGACAAGACAAAGGTTTTCTCTTATGGAACAATGGACATGGGTTCATGGGTTCACTTAATCCTCTCTCTCTCATCTATGATTATCATGTTAGAGATAAAGTACACACAATTGTCATGTTTTAATGGTAGCTTTTATGACGGCTATATGTCCTAAAACACATAGTTGAAAGAAGTACTCATTTGTGTTGCTAGGTCACCCTCGTAAGGCTAGCGTGGTTGCTGTCACTCCCACATCATACTCTTCCTTTTTACCCCCAGATAAAGGATGTTGGGTTGTATTTCACATGTCACTCAATACATATGCCGTGTCACATCGGCCATCCCGTACCTACATACATCATACTTCATAATGGACAATATTCTAAACACTAGTGCAATGATTCATAATTCGTGTGCATGACCACATCTCTCTCATCTATCCACACTTGGTGGTGTCAATCACCTCATGACAAGGATAAACAAGGCATTATGCATAAATCAAACCATCACATGCATCATAGAATATCTCCAAAGTATGACAAATCATAAAAGCTCCAACACAACGGTAAATGTATAACAAATCATCTCATACCACAATATCCACCATAAGAATTACAAAGATAGTTCCATAATCATGCAAGGCACATCATATGGACTTCAACAATGATCATACATAGAGAGATTGGATCAAGTTACCACCACAAACCCAAGGTCCAGGGGGTGGACTACTCCCCCTTCATCATGGAGACGGTGGAGAAGTCGTTGGAGAAGATGGAGACCACCCGGCAGCGCCCCCGGAGTTTTCCCCCTCCAATCTGCAGCTCCAGGTCTCTGTTTCGTGGTTTCTGTGTTTCGGCGGCGCTCCTTCCAGAGAACGTCGGGGGACTATTTTTATAGGCGTTTTAGGTCAAAACGGAGTCGGTGGAGGAAAGATCGACGGCAACGGAGCGTCGAGGCCCAATTGGAGGGGTCCCACGCGGCCAGGTACAGGGGCCGCGTGGGCCCACCTCTTTTGGCCCTCGGGCTCCGCTTGTTCGCTTCCTTCGCCCCCAAGTCTTGTTCCTTCCAAAAATGATGCTCGTAAATTTCAGGTCATTTGGACGTCGTTTGGGTCCCTGAAACATTAAAATATAGAAATAGGGTTTTCTGCCTGCGCAGGGTTAATTCCATAAAAAATAGGAAACATATCAAATATTCCCAAAATCATTATAAAACAGTGATATAACCCTTATATGATGCAAATATGACTGGAATATAAGTAAAATAATGCAAAGTTCATGTATGCATTTTACATGCATCAACATCCCCAAGCTTAACCTATACTCGTCCTCGAGTATGAAGGTGATAAAACTAACATGGACTTTGCAATTTAATACTATCAATGGATATCAAAGATGATTACTATTGCTACATAGAGTCAAATGATTCATTCTTAAAAGGAGTAGCAATATGCAAGATAGTTTATGAAGTGATATCAAGTATTCAATGCAAGGATGTTCAATGATAATTCACAAAGTGTAACATAAGAGAAGAAGTACTATGGACCACATGTATGCATAATAATAAGTAAGAACATCCTATAATGGTCATAGAGTATTGTGAAAATCTGAATATAAAAGGTGGACACTTTGGAAAGATATATATATATATAGAGTAGAGGTAAAGCATGAATAAATTTCATCTAACTTCTGAACTTCTCTACTTAAGTCAATGATTGTAATATGGTAATCCTTGGTGTCAAGCTCTCATTCCCCTATCATAGCATCTTGAATGATTAAGTTTAAAGTGAAAGCAATATGAGTAGTGTGCTTGACAAAGTACAGGTTGAAAGTCTCATGCCCCTTGAATACAAGTACCTACTCCATGTGTTACTCAACTTGGAAAACAAAGCAAGTTCAAGTTAAATATCATTGTAAGTAATAATAGTATCATTAAGAGCGTCAACTGGGGTACCTCTTGTCCCAGGATATGGAACAAGCCCATATCAAAATGACAAGACAAACAAACATAATGAACAATCTCAACACCCTTTTTATTTACCATTAGATAGCTTTTTATTGTAAGGTGTATCACAGAAGGTTCACCATAGCATGTAAGTAAATTTCCACCATGAATGATGCATGGCTTAGATTAGCGGCCCAGGCGTCTCTCTAACCATTTATACAAACTCATTTAAACTCACTTCATTTCCATTTATTTCACCCATGGTAAGCATCCATAAACAAAAGTACATGATATCAACTAAATGAGATGAAGTGCAATGTTGAAAGCTTGCCATGTGACAGCACATATGAGCTAACTCTCAACCAAAGACATTTGTCAAGTCCACAACATCATAATTTTAATCACAATGGGTCATATTTTATTTATGCAATGAAAGTAAAGTGTGCATCAAGTTCGAGAGAGCTCTATAACCAACTTTTCCCACAACAATCAACAACATAAGCATTTTCATTCAGAGGTATAGATAACACAAATATCATGATAAACATACTCGGAATAGCATAAAGCTAATAGGTAGATATGGTGGACTCACTGGAAAAACTTTGGTTGAAGGTGTTGGAAACAAGTTTTTGCTTGTTGGAATTTTTGGGCTAGCAAGAGGGAGAAAGTTGACCATCTAAATGCATGCATGAGTGTCCATAGAACTAACTAATCCATGTTAAAACAAGGTAGAATAACATTTAGCATCAAAACATGAATAAAAGATAGCTCTTGATAAAATATTTGCAAATTATTACTCATTAACAAGCTCATGAATCATGCAATTATATGTATCTTTTAAAATTAACTCAACATCCCTTTTCCCAATCTTATAATAGCATCCAACATAATTCAACCCAAATTTCCAGTAGCTCTCTCATATATAAATGATAGTGTGGTGGTCTCACAAAATAAAAATAACCTAAACAAACAAAAAGACGCTCCAAGTTTATGCGATAAAGTGTTTCGATCGAAAAACAGAAGTTAGACGTGTGCAAACCGAGAGTGTGTAGGTCCAGTGGGGTTGTCTTCACATCCCCAAGCTTATGGTCTTCACCATCCTTGGATAGCTCTTGGTGCATCTCCTCTAATCCCTGTGAAAAAACTTCAAAACACCGTTTCTCCCATTTCTTTTTCTGTGGGGCACATTAGTAGTGATAAACAAATAGATTTCTTGCTGCATATAATCCTTGAACAAAAATTCATATGAATGTCCAGAAAGTGTATAATGTTGTATGCCTACTCATAAACTCAATTGGATCAAAAAGATTCAAGTTAAAAGTTCTAAGCATGCATCAAACAAAATGGGACAGAATCTGTCCAGAAAAACAGCAGCAGCTAAACGTATTTTTCTACCCTACTTAACTTTGTCGGAAAATTCCAAAAATTCATGCATACAGAGGATGAAAAGTTGCACTACAGTTTAAATATGAGCTCATTCGGAGTTACAGAATAAGAATTAAAAATCATACCGTGCACAGATTCGTGCAGGAATAATATCTCCGAACGCTATAAGCAACTTTTTCAACCAAAATGAGTAAAACTTGGCACTTTATTAAAAATTCCAGAAACTAAACTAAACACTAAGTCTCTTGTTACAGCAAGAGGACACAAAGAAAATCACAAATAAAAACAACCGGGTTGCCTCCCGTAAAGCGCTTTCTTTATAGCCATATAGCTAGGCTTCTTACTTGATGTTTATGAGGACGAAGCTCATGAGGGAGCTTGAACTTTGATGTGCCCTCTTCCTTGGAAGTGTTCATGCATAATACCAGGATCCCATGGTGTTCTCAAACCAATCAAAATAATAGTCAAGTTGAACCCTAGTTGAGAGAAAAACAAAACACAAAAGTAATAACAACGAAGTCTAACTTTCTTTCTATGCATTGGCATTTTGTATATGAATGAATCACCATAAATAGAAGTTTCCCAATGCATATTAACAATATTTACTTGCAGCATATAATTATTAGTAACATAAAGAGGGTTCTTATCACCTCCTCTTTCATAATAGTTGCAAGTAGTAGAAATAAATTCAACCATATAACCACAAGAATCATTCAACTTAGATAATTTAGGCACATAAAGAGGATTATTAAATTTATTATGGAATTCATTAGCATGCTTCCCTCTTTCAAAATAGTTAATAAGATCAATATCAAGTTTATATCATGATTGCAACAAAGATTTGGAACTAAAGATATTGCAAACACATAAGTATTTCTCAACATAAGCAAATTTCTCCTCTATGGTGTAAGTAGGAGAGTTCAAGAACAAAGTAGGACTCTCATGAGTAAGAGTACCATCACAAACAGCAAGTATATCATTTTTATCCTCACATAATTTAGTAACAACTAAACATGGAGGTTTATCAATAAGCATAGGACCATCATCTAAAGCATTATCATATAGCATATTTAAGCAATACTCCTCATTATCATCAATAAGTTCACTAGTATTAATAGAAAGTAAAGGAGCATTTTTAGTTTCATCATAATAGCATGGGTTATCATATAGGACCATAGCATTTTCAGTTTCACACTCATCATAACATGGATTCTCATAAATAACAAAAGATTTTTGAGTTTGAGTGTTACTATCATTTGTTGATGGTGAAGTGGGAGATCCAACTCTTCCCCAAGCTTAGGTTGGAACACATCCATTTCAATCTCCTCTTCACATACTTCCTCTTCCAAGCTTATGTTTTCATCATCCTCTTGGGGTTGCACGGGCATCCCCAAGCTTAAGCTTTTGTCATCTTCTTCCTGCAAAATATTAGAGCTTTCTTTGGCAGCTCTCTTCCTTGTGTCAACAACATAGATATTTTCATTAAATTCAAGTATGCAGAGATCAAGGATATTGGCAATAAAAACTTTAAATTGAGAAGCTATAGGGCAGGTTTCATGTTCATCAATGAAGGTGTATAATTCATAGGCTGCCATAAAAATAACAAATTGCTCTACTTCTTCCATCCCTAAGTGAGCATAATTCCATGTATGATAAGTTGCAATAACATGTTCTCTATTGGAAGGGCATTGGAATTCAAAGTGTCTAAAGTATTCAGAGCAACAAGTTTCTTCCTTATGATAATTAAGCAGCACACTAGCAATTTTATTTAGAAGCTCTATGTATTCTCCTAATCTTTTCCCTTCATTTGATTTTCTAAATTCAGCAGCCATCATGGCGTTTTCATAACAGTTTTCCATTTTCTAATTTTTTTTGGGTTTTTGATATATAAAACTGAAAGTAAAACTAATGAGAAACTCACAACCAAACAAGTTTAAAGGAACCTCCCCAAGCTTAGATGATTGCAAGATATAAAATCTAGTGCACACAAGAATAGAAACTTAAGCGCTACGCTCCCCGGCAACGGCGCCAGAAAAGTACTTGATAACCCCCAAGAGCAGGGGATCACTGTAGCACCTCTCAATGTGGAAGTAAGGTATCGATCCGCAGGAGCAAGAAGGAAAAGTTATCTATTCCCTACAACTAAAGTGTCACAAGTTTTAGTTGATTATGCACTAAACAAGTTTAAGAACAAGATGGTTGATTTAATGGATGGAAGTTTAATGTAACAAAACAAGAATGTAAAAGTGTCCCAATCCTCTTCAATGCAAGAGGACAAGACAAAGGTTTTCTCTTATAGGAACAATGGACATGGGTTCATGGGTTCACTTAATCCTCTCTCTCTCATCTACGGTGATTATCATGTTATAGATAAAGTACACACAATTGTCATGTTTTAATGGTAGCTTTTATGACGGCTATATGTCCTAAAACACATAGTTGAAAGAAGTACTCATTTGTGTTGCTAGGTCACCCTCGTAAGGCTAGCGTGGTTGCTGTCACTCCCACATCATACTCTTCCTTTTTACCCCCAGATAAAGGATGTTGGGCTGTATTTCACATGTCACTCAATACATATGCCGTGTCACATCGGCCATCCCGTACCTACATACATCATACTTCATAATGGACAATATTCTAAACACTAGTGCAATGATTCATAATTCGTGTGCATGACCACATCTCTCTCATCTATCCACACTTGGTGGTGTCAATCACCTCATGACAAGGATAAACAAGGCATTATGCATAAATCAAACCATCACATGCATCATAGAATATCTCCAAAGTATGACAAATCATAAAAGCTCCAACACAACGGTAAATGTATAACAAATCATCTCATACCACAATATCCACCATAAGAATTACAAAGATAGTTCCATAATCATGCAAGGCACATCATATGGACTCAACAATGATCATACATAGAGAGATTGGATCAAGTTACCACCACAAACCCAAGGTCCAGGGGGTGGACTACTCCCCCTTCATCATGGAGACGGTGGAGAAGTCGTTGGAGAAGATGGAGACCACCCGGCAGCGCCCCGCCGGAGTTTTCCCCCTCCAATCTGCAGCTCCAGGTCTCTGTTTCGTGGTTTCTGTGTTTCGGCGGCGCTCCTTCCAGAGAACGTCGGGGGACTATTTTTATAGGCGTTTTTAGGTCAAAACGGAGTCGGTGGAGGAAAGATCGACGACAACGAGCGTCGAGGCCCAATTGGAGGGGTCCCACGCAGCCAGGTACAGGGGCCGCGTGGGCCCACCTCTTTTGGCCCTCGGGGCTCCGCTTGTTCGCTTCCTTCGCCCCAAGTCTTGTTCCTTCCAAAAAATGATGCTCGTAAATTTCAGGTCATTTGGACGTCGTTTGGGTCCTGAAACATTAAAATATAGAAATAGGGTTTTCTGCCTGCGTAGGGTTAATTCCATAAAAAATAGGAAACATATCAAATATTCCCAAAATCATTATAAAACAGTGATATAACCCTTATATGATGCAAATATGACTGAAATATAAGTAGAAATAATGCAAAGTTCATGTATGCATTTTACATGCATCACCCATCAATGGCAGTCCTCTTTAGAGGGTAAGAAACCCTGGGCGGCAAGGTTCTGGAGATGCTCCTCCGTCACCCACGACTTATCCCAGTTGCAGGAGATCCGCCGCGAAGCCTTTTCCTCCATTGGCTCTTTCCCCGTTGACTTCCCCTTCGGCGCCATTGATTCTTGGTTAAGAAGATCGGAGAAATTGAAACTGGAATGGGAAGAGACGAGGAGGCGGCACGGCGGGGAATGAATAAGGAAGAGGTTGACCTAAGGTCGCTGCAGCACTTATAAACAGGAGATCCCGAAATTGAAGGAGCAGATCGCGCCTACTGTATCGGGAGGACCAGTTATCAAAAACAGAAAGGGAGTATTCTGTCAAGGCAGGAAATTGAGCACAAGCCGCGCACAGCGTCATGGTTTTGAGTCGGCATAAGTTTGAAGACAAAGATCGGCCAGGACGTTCAACGCGCGACTTATCAACTAAGCAAAGTTAACTCGCAGACAACTACACGCTCTCCATTCGTGAAGTCCTAGTCGACCTTGGAGGCTAATGTCGGGAGAATATTTAATGGGTTAACCCACAACCCGATATTATAATGCGACTTATGATAAGTTTGTGGCCGCGCCACTGATGGGCTTACACGGAGATGGGCCAACCAAGGATCACGACATGCCAAGAGAAGGATCTAGAAGGTCGAAGATAACTTGACTTGGAAGACACGAGGACGTTTAGTCTCCAAGTAGGACTCTGACTTATACTTTCCTAGAAGGTGAAGCTTTACTTGTAACCTAGCGAGTCTCCGTGTATATAAAGAGGACTCGCAGGACTTAGAACGGAAAGCTCACAAGTTTCAAACCCTAAAACTTACGGTGACTCGACAAATCGATCGCCAACCCTTGTAACACCATATTCATATCAATTCCAATCTAGTATAGGCAGGACGTACCTCTTTACCTCGCATCGAGGGGCCGAACCTGGGTAAACATTGTCTTCTTCGTGCCCTGTGATCTTAAGCTCGGAGACGGTTGACTCGCGCAATCCCCACACCTATGAAGTCACCGTGATATCATCTGCCGAGATTAACCCATGACACGCCGTGCGTGCATGTGAACCTTTTTGGAATTTGGACTCACCGTCACCGATGCTCGTTTTAATGTGGTGGCCGATAGCTTGATGTCCAACCCGGCCAGCGCGTGCAGCACATCTACGCAGTACGCTCACAGCTGTATGGTATCCACTCAGGCCCGTCGAGGGGCCCGTGCGAGCTGGGCAGCCGCACAGGGCCCCCAAATTCTAGGGGGCCCCAAGTTCCCAGCGCAGCCCATATATGTACCATTGAGTATCTGCAGTTTCTAGTGAATTCTAATTGAAAACGCTGGTCCGTGTTCCCATTCTCAAATCCCCAGGCCCATTAACCAGCCCATAACATTCAGCTAAGGAATAGGCATCCTTGATTACTCCTCAGTACGGCCCCGATCTGGTACCCATCGTTGCTAAAAAAACTAAACAACTTGCTACTCAGTCATGATTCCAGATCGAATCGATCTAATTCACCCAGCCGTCGCCCACACCGACGACAGCGTTGCCAGTGCCCCTCGCCCCAGGCCCCCAGCTCCGTTTGGTCTCTTGTCTCCTGGGTACTGCCGCCATTTAAAAAAATTCTGTTGAGTTCCGCCCCGACGCCCTCAACTACCGATCCGGAGGTCGATTAAGGTTTGGTCAACTGGTTTTCTTGACTTCTTCTATTATTTGATCTAGTTATATTGATAAGTCTAAAATCCATGTATTGCTTGAATTCAATCTTATATACTTGAAAAGCCATTGGTTATATTGATATTTTAAACTATTTGAAAAAGCCTCCATATTACGATGTTGCTATTACTTCGTACATAATTTTTAACCATTCTTCTAAGGGTTGCATTGGCGGAAAGGAGTTTTTCAAACTCAAATTATTATGTGAAATTTTCAAAGTTTGGGGCCCCATTTTGCGTTTCGCACAGGGGCCCCGAATTTCTGGAGACGGCCCTGTATCCACTCACCTGAATTTCGCATGTGAAGCCAGTTTGGTGGGGATTCCGGCACCATTAGGATCTGCCGGTGAGGGGTCGATGACTCACAAGCGCCGCTCTTCATCGTCTTCTTTAGCTAACTTGTAGTTATCGTGCTCTTTTTGTTTCTGGATGTCGCTTGTCTCTGTTTTGTGCTTTCTTTTTAAGCTGGTAACTCCAACGGTGTTGTTCGTGGTTGTAATCTGGACCTGCTGGCTTTATTAAATTAAATATGGGCTCTATGAGCCTTTTATTTAAAAAAAGGTAAGTGAGTTTATAAATCGAAAAGGCTGAGTAATCATGAGCCAAATGGAAAATTAAAAAATGGGTATAAGTAAAAAATATTGAAGGGAAAACAACTATTTATAAAAATCTAAGTGTCTTTGACCTGATCTTCTATATTTTCCCTCATCTTTCTGAAGTTTCCTACCGGATTTCAGATGCTGGACTATCCACAATTAACATAACAAGCCCTGATTCATTTTGGTGTACAAACTAGCAAGTACAACATTACTATTTGCATCCTTCACAATATAGTACAATGCATGATGCATCATACAATTGCTCCCCTTCTACAAAACATCTAGTCGCTCCCTGTAATATATGAGTATAATCACCGAGAAATTAGATTGCCGAACTATTTGAAAATGCAGAGGGGACAAGAAAACCCGAATGGAGGGAGTATTACCTAGGCAAAGAAGTAGATCTCCTGTGTGTAAACTGTAAAGTGATTTCCACCAATGCAATCCCTAGCTTGTAAATCAAGCAACAAGCACCTACCACTGTGTGGCGACACCAAAGAGCACAACAAACAAAACACCAAGTCATTGATTGTGAGACCATTTTCTTGTGTACCGAGTTTACATCAATGTGTGTCAATTGCATGACTAGTTGCTCCTTTAGTCACCTACCGTCGAGTAAATTTACACTCGTGACATGGTAGAAGTGTAAATGAATTCCTTCTTTACTGAACTAACGTTGTGTCACTGTAAATTGCCCAAATGTGAACTAAACATCACAATTAGCGAACTTTACGTGTAAAAAAAAGTTCTTTTGTTAAAAATAACGATCATGGGATCACCAATAGGTGCTAGCAATTCCATCGAACATATATAGGCATACATCATACCTAGCTGTCTGTGTAGCATCTGCTACCTTAGATTGCTCTCGGCAGTCCCCAAGTGAGCCGACGCTCTCGCTTGACCACAGTAGGATAGGACACTCACATTCAGTGAAAAAATGATATGTCTTCTTGGAAGATGTGTAGAGTCATATGCCAAGTCCGTACGACCAATAGCTTTCACACTAACCACCGATTTCCTGGCGTCTCTCAAGCCCACCATTGTATCCCTAATCACTTATTTGTTCTGTATTTTCTCTTTGAAAAAACTATCTCCTACATTCGCTTCTTCACTTTGCATAACTTCTATTTTGGCAAAAAATGGCTCTAATTTTCTACCTGGTGGAGTAGTGGTCATAGTACCATGTTTGCTCCATGACACATGTTATATATGATAAGGCTTGGCTTCACGATACAATGTCCCACAAATGAAGGGCAATTGATTATCTATAGTGGCAGATGCCAGGAAAAATGCAGCAACCATTTTTCTCTTCATTAAGTCTTGAAATTTCGTATTGGGCAGCTAGAGTTATGACAAGAAGGGTCATACACGAGCTTATAAGGTTTAGCGTGCTAGTACATGGTACTATTTTTTTCTCCAACAAAATAACTAACAGCGGAGCGTGGTTGATTAGACAAGTGTGTGGAATCCAAACCTAGTAAAATTCTTAAAGATATACGAGCATCCCTATTCAGTCAGTGCGAGTTGCTGATCTCAATCTATACGCACACACGAACCGAAGCGAGATGAGAGTTGTGTTTTTTTTGCTAAACACAGTACAATGCAATCGCTCATATACACGCGCACACACTTACCCCTATGAACACACGCACGCACACCCTACCCCTATGAGCACCTCCGAGAGACTGAGTCGGCGGGTCAAGTTTTGAGATTGACGAAGTCACCACGGGCGCCTCGCTGTCGACGGGAACGTCGCCTCCCACTGAAGAATATTCCGTCTTAAATGAGAAACACCAGCGTCAAATCTGGGGTTTGAACTGTGGTGGGTTAGGGGTACAACCACCCTTCTAACCATCTTGTCACAGGCAAGTTCTCGAGATGAGAGTTGTGTTTATCGGTGCGCCGTGCGTGCATGGTGACCTGTGACGCTGACGATACGTTTAACGCGTCCATCGGCCGTAGTATTGCGCGAGTTGGACCCCTGCATGTACGGCACGTTAAACGTCGTGAGAAAAAAAGAGTACGCCGTCTTCGGTCGGTGCCGTGGTCACGGGTGAAGCGACTTGGGATACGGTCGAGTGTAAACCGTGACCCTTTTGGACTTACCCTCACTGACGCCAGTTTCAGTGTGGGCTGCTTCCTTGACCAACCCGGCTGGGCATGCAGCATATATCACATATACGCTCGTAGTTTGATGCTTCGCCTTGAATTATCCCATAGGGCATAGACGACAAGAAGCCGAAGAAATCTCACCTTACCTGGCCACTTTCAAGCAGCGTGCTTATGTGTGTTTCGATTTTTATTGCTCGGATTTTTTATATTTTTCATGTGGACCAACAACCTTCAATAGCCTCCATCGTTTATAGGAAAAAACATATGTACTAACTAAATAATGGGGAGTAATATGACACATTACGTAAAATAACTAAAAGATAGAAAATAAAAGAACAAAATAACCGGAAACGGGTAAGTGAGTTGGTAAATCGGAAAAGGCTGAGTAATCATGAACCTAATGCAAAAATAAATAATGGGTACAAAAAATTATTAAAAGCAAAACACATATTTATAAGAATTTGGTGTATTTCACCTAGTCTTCCAATTTTTTCGCTCATCTTTCTAAATTTTCTACTAAAAAGTTTTAAGTGTGAAAATTAAAATAACTACTCCATCTGATCCATAATTACTGTCAACAGCGTTGTAGGATTTTGCACTACCATAGTAATATTCTACTCACGACACTTATGCGGACTGGAGGGAGTAGTTGACATTGACCTTTATAAAGTCAAAAATATTTATCTAATCTTTAAATTCTTTTTCTACATTTGCATTTAATTCATATTTTTAATGATTTCTTAATTTACTATTATTTTACCGAACCATCCAAAAATCCCATTATTCATTATAATAGTTTTTAAAATGTTCAAAAGTATTTTTTGAGAGTTCAATAATTTATATGATGATATGTATTTCAATTCTTTCTAGAAGGCATCCATGTGGACGTTAGCGAGCAATACAACATTTGTTGCTCCTTTACTCGACTAGGTTTGTGTGAAAGTAATTTTACACTCGAGACAAGGTAGAAGTGTAAATTATTTGCTCTTTTACTCAACTAACGTTGTGTCAAAGTAAATTGACCGAGATGCAAGCTAAACATCACAAGTAGAAAAAATTCAGTAACTGTCAAAAATAGTTCTTTTGGTAAATAGTATCATTTATGATATCACCATTTGGTATTAGCAATTATATCGAAATAATATAGGCGTACAATTGACTTCAGTACATTACGACAAGCCCATTTAGAGAAAACAATGATAGGATTTACGTCTGGTTGGAGGACCTGTAGAATCATATGCCTCATTTGTACGACCAGTATTTCTCATACTAACCATGGATTTCCCTGCGCCTCTCAAGCCCACCATTGTCCCCCTCGTCACTTCTTTATTCGTCTTTTCACTTTGAAAAAAAATCATCCGTTTTGCTTCTTCACTGGGCATAACTTCTATTTTGCCAAAATTATCTCTGTCTATGTTCTACCCAGTTGAGTAGTGGTCGCAATACCATGTTTGATCCATGCCACATTTATATATAACATGGTTTGGCTTCACCATACAATGATCCTTGAAATGAAGGGTATTGATTATATATCGCGGCCAATGGCAGGAGAATGTGGCAGCCATTTTCTCTTTGTTAAGTCTTGAAGCTTCGATGTTGGGCAGCTAATTTATGACCGGGGGGGGGGGGGGGGGGGGGGGGGGGGGGCATACATGAGCTTATAAGATTTATACTTGTAGTGCATATCGTCATTTTCTTGTCCAAAAAAACAACAAACAATGGAGCAGTGTTGATTAGAATAGTGTACGGAATCCAAAACCTAGTAAAAGTTTCAAGACATACTATAATCCCTACGGAATGAGTCTGAGTTGTTGGTCTCATTATTGAGGCAAAGTGGAAGAATTGCAACATTCACTCCACTCATAATCATTAATGATAATAAACAGTACATTAACTATATGAGCTTCAGATGTTGGACTATCCACAACTAACATAACCTTCCCTCATTCATTTTGGTGTAAAGGCTACCAACTAATGTACTAGTATTCTCACTCTTCACAAATTAGTACAATGCATTATACAATTGTTCCCCATCTATACAAAACATCTAGTCGCTCCCTGTGATAGGAAGTGAGCAGAATCACCGAGAAATTATTGAGTACTCCCTTTGTTAGAGCATCCGAGGGCAGATAGCCAAATTGCTGGGCCCAAGAAGGTTAATTACCCCTTCATTTATTAACTAATGCACGATAGTTAGGACAAATCACAAGAAAAGGGTCTTAGATTGTTTGAATGAAGAGGGTTCTAGGAAACCTGATGGAGGGAGTATTAATTAGGCAGCGAAGAAGTAGATCTCACATGTGTGAATTGATTTCCACCAATGCAGTAACTAGCTTGTAAATCAAGCAACAAGCACCTACCTCTATCGGTGTGCCGACACTAGAAAACAAATCGTTGCAACTAATTTTTCGGTTGCACCCCGCTTGCAACTGGAAAAAAACTCATTTGCAACCCACTTGCAAGTCAATAATCTCAATTGTAACACACTTGTAACTCCCACATTATCACAAATAATGACGCAATGAAACATTGAGGAGTTGACCGAGATCTAACTTTAAACTCGGTCAACGAGAATTAGTAGAAGTCATAAAAATATAATAACAACGAGGTAATAAATATTTATTGAGAATACTCTTTTTATGCACGATACTGAGAAATGTCCACATGGGGCATAGTTCTTGTTAAACAGCTTAAAAAAGTTCACGCGAGTTACATAATAGTGGGTGACGGTCATATGACCAAGAATTAAGATAATTCTTGATCGGACGAGCGCTAGCCGCGTTCAAAAACATAATTCACCATAGTTGTGCATGATATGCAACTTCCCACCAACAAAGTTGCATATTTTAAGTTTATTACTCCCCTAGCTGGTTGAAAGAAACTAAAAATATTTAACCAGTTGCACATATTTCACGCTAAGGGGAATAAATATTTTAATTTAACAAATGAAGTTGCACACCAAGAGAGGAAAAAAAGGAAAAACAACGAAAATGAAAACAACAATTTAGCAGCCAGAAAGTAAAAAAAAATATAGAAACTAAATCGCTCGTTTCAAACAACAGAACAAACATGCATAGTCCATCACCCGTATAGAAAAAGCCACACGGATATAAGGCCCATGCTGGTAAAACAGAAAAAGAGAGCCCGTGATAACAAGCGACAGCGCCAAGCAAAACAACACAAGCAAACACTAATACGGATCTTGACGCGGCTGGATCGGATGGTCTCCATGTTGAGTGAGATTTAACTAGTTCTCAGTCCACTGAGAATTATCAATTTCTTTTTACTAGTTTGAACCAGAGCGTTGTCATCTTCAAGCCAGCTAAAAAAAAATGAAATCAGTGCCTCAATGTGAGATGTTAAGATAAATCAAAAGACCATGGTGCGTTGTCATTCATGCTTTTTTTTTTTTTTTTTTGAAGCGCGACTGTAGGGCAAATGCCCCACAGCATTTTCTATTTTCCCATCACAAGTCTCAGCGAACTGTACAAAAATTACAAGGGGAGAGGGAGGGAAGGAGAGAGAGAGGGAATATATACATACAAACCGGCCAAAGCAAACTATGCAAGAACTAAGGATAAGAAAACTATGTCAAAAAATTAGTGTAGTTCCGAGATCCAAGCCATCAGACCCTCACGGTGTTTCCTCTTGATTCTATATCCCAGTAATGTCATATCATGGATGAAGTTGCATTTCCACCTTGCAAATGTAGGCCTCTCGTTCTGGAAAATTTTCCCATTTCGCAACTTCCAAATGTGCCAAGAGGCTGTTATAATCACCTCCATAAAAAAAGGTTTCTCAAAAGCTTTTCTGGCTGCCACAATAGCTGAGTGCATATCATCACTGAAGGACCAATCAATCTGTAAGTAGCTCCAGATTCTACAGCTGAAATTACAGGCAAAAAATAGATGAAATCGCTCCTCATAGGCCCTGGTGACACACAACACACAGTGGGTATCGTCGGTGACATTCCAATGTCTCCGTTTCAGCATATCTCTCGTGTTCAGTCTGTCTGATAACAGCAGCCAGGCGAACATTTTGGTCTTCATGATGCAAGCCGATTTCCATATCCACTTATAAACAGCAGGAACAGACATATGCGAGTGGATGAGATTGTAGTACTTCACAGATCTGTAAGGCTCCCCCCACTGGAAGTACCAAACATCTTTGTCCATGGTTAGAGGGTTACTACCCATAGCATCTCGTAAGAAACCAAATTCCTCCTGAGCTTGCACCGAGAGTGGCAGATAAAAGAGTGAAGCCAAGTCCGCAGTGTTGTAGACCTCAGCAGCAGAAAGCCTACTATCCAAAACATATGAGAATAGTCTAGGCCACCTTTGACATAGAGGCTGCGATGAACCCAAAAACTCCCAACGATCCGACCAAAACAAAAACGTGTTGCCCGAGCCAGGTTTAACCATTGACACATCCCTGAATTTCCCTTCCAACTTGAAGATATCTCGCCACCAAAACGAGCCAATTAGGTTTTGAGAGTGCGGTACCAAATCAGAATAATAAGCATTCCACACTAGTTGTACCCAAGGAACCTCAGCCTTGTTATAGAATTTATCTAGATGTTTCATCAACAATGCATCATTCTTTTTAGTGAAGTTAACAATGCCCAGACCTCCATTGGCCTTCGGCTTGCAGATCATGCTTTTGCTTGACCGGGGCGACGTCAATGAAGATGGTGCGCATGCTCGGCAAAGGTGCACAAGCCTCGCTATTCAGTGTGGATTCTTTGTGGATATAAACCAAAGGTAAAAAATACAAGAAATGAAACATGAAGCGTGAATAAAACTAGCGACGTCTCGTCGGGTCAATGGAGCAAAGTGATCATGGTCAAATATCGGCAGCGCTACATGGTAAGTTGGTAACAGGGGCTCTTAACCGTGTCGTAGAGAGACTGGCTCGCGTCCATAAAGCCGCCGCCGAGCTCCCTGATCCTTCGGCTGCTGAACCGGCATCCCTTCTTCATCTCGCCCACCTCATCCTTGCATCTCGTGGGCACGGGGTACTCCGGGAAGAGCTTGGCGAGCATGCGGCACACCTCGGCGCGGTGCAGCGTTGTCACGCAGACAGTCATGCCTTAGACCCAGGCGAGCGCCAGGTAGAGACCAATGGCTGACGCTGGGTGTGTGTTATGTGTTATTGTCTGAGTGACATGTGGGGCCTGCGTGCCAGCTAGCTGTGTTGCGTGCGTGTTGGCTATAAGAGCCTGGGTTGTAAACGTGAGAACTATGGCTGAATTGATGAAGGAGTCCAAATCTTTCCTCCTACTTCTCCCTTCTGCTTTCTAACTTCTTCTTCAAGACAGTCATCGGTGTGTTGAAGAGCACTAAAATTCCAAAAACAATCTGCTGAGGCGAGAAACCCTCTCGCGAACCCGCGCGCGCACCTAGGGTTCCGGCCAACGCCGGCGGCGCGGCCCGCCCTAGCCTCCCCCCCTCTCTCCCCTCTCGCGCGTGTCCGCCGCCCCCCCGCGGCGGCGGCGCGCGCCCTCCCAGCTCCTCCTTTCCCGTCCCTCCCTGCTCCTCTCCTCGTCGCCGCCGTCGGCAGAGGTCGCCGGGCGCGGCCCGCGCGGCGCCGGCGGCGGCGGCCTGTCCCTCCCCGTGCCAGGACGGGTGGAGGTGTGGCTCTACTCCTCTGGTGTCGGTGGTCCTCGGCCGACGGCGGCTCGGCTTTGGCCGGGAGGCGGTGTGGCGGCGGTGAGCCTCGGCGGCGCGGCTACTCAGGGTCTTCTCGGCTGCCGGAGGTGAGCGCAGCAGCGGCGGCGCCGCCAGTTGGTGGCGCGGGTGGCTAGGGTTCCGCCGGGGCCCTGCAGGCCCAGATCTGGGCCCTTTGGGCCCGATCTGGGTCAGTGTGGGCCCAAGCTCGACCCGGCTACCCTGTTTGACTGAGGTTCGATGCTTGTGACGGAGTGGCGGCGACAACAACACGTCTTCTGCAGCGTGGCGCCGGGAGCTTCGCGGACCCTTTTTGGGTCCGGCCGGGTCTTTGGTGCCGATCTTGAGGGTAGCAGCGGCGTCGGCCTACGTGCAACAGCGCGGTGGCGGAGACTTCACGGACCCTTTCAGGGGCCGGCCGGGCTTGACCTGCCTGGTGTGTCTCTGCTACCGCGTCCGGTCGGCACCCGCCGATGGCGGTGGAGGTAGTCCTCCAGGTGGCTGTGCTGCGTCCGCCCTCCGGCTCCAATGTGGCTTGGTGTGCTCCTGCGTGCTGCGTCCGGTCGGTTACCGTCTATGGCGGTGGAGGTCGATCCCTCCACGTGGTTGTGGTACTGCAGCTCTGTCTATGGCGGGTCTTTTCTCAGTTCGACCGGTCGTGATGCGCTTACCTGGTGATACGACAATGGTGACCTCAATTCCGTGGTGGCGCTTGTTGGGGGGTGGCAAGATGGGTGGAGCATGCCGGACTGTCCAGGGTTGTGGTGCTTTCGAGGTTGGGAGAAATCCTTGTCATTTGACACCGACACGGTGATGCTTGTGAGTGTCGCCGCTCCTTCCTGAAGGGCGTCGGGGGTACCTCTTCCCCACTACCTGTAGCGTACCAGGGGAAACCCTAGGACTAGTCCGGACAGTAGCAGCGTCGTCGCTGTTTTCCTTCTTGGAGGTGTTGTTTGGTACGCGACGATTCAGTGTGCTAGGATAGTGGTGGGACTCTGCTGGAGAGAGCGCAGCGGTTGCGGGTCGCCTTTGTTTTCGTTGATCCGCCAATGTCGGCTTTCTTTTCTTTCCTTGTTCTCTTTCTTTTCTTTTGGGCGTGACTGTGCTGTTTTCGTTGATCCGCCAATGTCGCCAATGTGGACTCAAAACTTGTATCGGGTGGTTGCTATTATTATAGCGGGGCGAAAGCCTATTTCTTCAGTCATCGGTGTGTTTGATCTCACGCTACCAATCATAGTAGTTAGGGGACATTACACTTGGTATCAGATTCATCGGTCCTTGGCAAGCGACTCCGAAGCGTGAACGATTGGTTGGTTTCGAGCTGTAAAATCTTGAGGTTGGTAAGGGAACTGATCGCGATTGCTCTGCAATTCGATCGGACTTCTGTAAATCCCGCTTTCGGTTTGCTGGCCTCCCGATCTCGTCGCGACGACACCCGTCAAGCCCTCCGTGCAGTCCCAATTGGTGCTCACCGCGATGGGCGAGACGGCAGCGCTTGCGCAGGCGGAGTTGTCGAAGATCCACTCCGCCCTCGACCTGCTACACGGTGCGGTCGCCATGATCGACATGGCTCAGCAACATATGCGTGCCCAGATCGACACGCAGGCGGAGGCGGTACAGGAGAGCGCGCGTCTCCACGACGCCACGACGCGCGTCCTCCACAAGTTCACGGAGCGACTGGATGCCTTTTCCTTGGATGCGTTCGAGCCGGGCTCCCGCAACGCACCTCGGGCGGAGGAGGACGACCCTGACCCGGAGGCGGAGCTAATTCGCAGCGGCACCTCCTCGCTACGACCGGTTACTCCGAATTGGAAGGGGAACGCGGCGGGAGGCGGATCCAGTGGGGCGACAGCGCGCGGCACGGAGGAGCTCGGCGGCGGTGGTCTTCTGGGCGGCGGGGCTGGCGCTGGCGGCGGTAGATCGACTCTTCTTCACACGGATCCACCAGGTCGTGCTCCTCTACCTAAGATGTTTGTACCTCGATTTAATGGTGATTGGCCTCGCATTTGGAATGATCAAATTATGGATTATTTTCGCATTTTCAATATAAATCCTGCTATGTGGCTCACAACTGGTACACTGCACCTGGATGAACAAGCGGCAATGTGGTGGCAAGCATATAAGTTGCAGCATGTGGTGACAACATGGCCACAGTTCATCACTGCCATTGAAGAGCAATTTGGGGAGATGATCATCGCAAGGTGATGAAGCTATTGTGCAATCTGAAGTAGAAATCGAGCATGGAGGAATACCAGCGCGAGTTTCAGGAACTTGTTTACCTTGGAGGAAATCAAAGTGGTTGTTTTCTCCATGGAACGTAACAAAGCTCCCGGCCTGATGGGTTCAATGCAGAATTTTACCAATTTTTCTGGGATCTGGTCAAGTGGGATCCGAAGGCAATGCTTGAGGATTTCCACGCTGGTCGTTTAAACTTGGTCAGGCTCAATTATGGAATTATCACACAGGTCCCTAAATGCAAAGAGGCAAAACAAATCCAAAAATTTCGACCGATTTGTCTTTTAAATGTGAGTTTCAAAATCTTTACTAAAATTTGAATGAAAAGACTTGAAAGCACAGTGGATAAAGTTATCTCACCGGTTCAGACCGCCTTTATTAAAGGCAGATTTATTATGGAAGGGGTACTGATTTTGCATGAAGCTCTGAATAGTATTCATATAGAGAAGCAAAATGCAATTATGTTTAAAGTGGATTTCGGAAAAGCTTACGACAAAATTAAATGGCATTTCGTTTGTAAAATTCTGAAATTGAAAGGCTATCCCGATGTCTGGATAGATTGGATTATGAAGACAATGCGGGGAGGGCTTGTGGCTATCCGCGTTAACGATTCTATTGGAAACTATTTTATTACTCATAAAGGTCTGCGGCAGGGAGATGCTTTATCTCCATTGCTATTTGACCTAGCGGCGGATGCCTTAGCCATCGTGCTACATAATGCGAAGAGAAGTGGTTTTGTTAAAGGGATGTTAAATGAAGAAAGTGGGGGAGGAATTAATATGCTACAATACGCGGATGACACCGTTTTTTCTTTTGCCTGATGATATTGAGAGCGCTAAGAACCTGATATTCATTCTATGCGCTTTCGAACAGATGTCTGGGTTAAAAATTAAATTTCATAAAAGCAAACTTTTCCTTTTTGGCGAGGCACAGAATAAATGTGAGAAATACAAGGAAATTTTCACTTGTCCTAATGGATCTCTACCGATGAAATACCTAGATATTCCAGTACACAAAGTTAGAATTAGAAATAAAGATTGGAATCATGTGGAAAGGAAAGTTGAGAAAAAATGCGCTGGTTGGCATGGAAGGCTATTGAATATAGCTGGGAGGACTACCTTAGTCCAAACCTGTCTATCTAGTATGTCTTTATTTATGATGTCCTTTTATAAAATGCCGGTAGGGGTTAGGAAGAGACTTGATTATTTCAGAGCCAGATTGGTTTGGCAAGAAGAGAAGGATAAGAGGAAATATCATCTGGTTAGGTGGGGAGTTGTGTGTCAGCCTAAAATCAGGGTGGCCTGGGCATCCTCAATATTGATATTATGAATCAGGCTCTCCTTGCTAAATGGCTCTGAAAGCTTGAAACTAAAAATGGATTGTGGCAAACTGATATTAGGAATAAATATGTAAAAGGTAAGTGCATTTCTGGAATCAGACGTAAACCTGGAGATTCCCAGTTTTGGTCTAGTGTACTTAGTGTACAAAACATATTCTATAAATATTGTAAGAAGAAAGTTGGAAATGGAGAGAATACCAGGTTCTCGGAAGACTGGTGGGTGGACAATAAACATCTTAAAGATAGTTGCCCCAGAATCTACAACCTTTGTAGAGAGAAAAATGTCACGGTGGCGTTTGTAATTAATAATGGCTGGGAATGTCTGACTTTCAGAAGAACCCTGCTTGGTGATACGTTACGGTTGTGGGAAAATGTCAAACAATCTTGCCACGAGGTGGTTCTGGGGCGGGGTGATGATAAAATTGGATGGACATTGACTAAAGATGGAATCTTCTCAGTCAAATCTTTATACAGAAAGTTGAATGTAAATGAAATTGGTTTCCCACATAAATTCATGTGGAAAACAAAAATTCCTTATAAAATTAAGATCTTTTTGTGGCTGATCCTAAAAAACAGTATCTTGACCAAAGATAACCTTTTGAAAAGGGGGTGGATGGGTAACTCGCAGTGTCACTTTTGTGGTCATTCTCAGACTGTTGAACATTTATTCATGTCTTGTTCGACGGCAAAATTGATGTGGAGTATACTCCGTTGTGCTTTTAATTTCCAGCCCCCTCCTGATACAATCCAAGGAATGTTTGGGATGTGGTTACATAAATTTGATAAATAAAATATGAAACTGGTCTTAACTGGAGTAGCAGCTGTTTTCTGGACGATTTGGAATGCCAGAAATGCAATTTGCTTTGAGAAGAAAAAGATTCAGAATCCTTTTGCTCTGATTCACTCAGTGACACATATGATTAATTCTTGGGCTATTTTACAGACAAAAACAGGTAAACAAAGAGGCATTGGTGTGGGGAACAAGGCTGCTAGAGCGAGTAGCAAGTGAGGTTTTCCACGCTTCAAAAGGATGGCGCCCGGGAGTGCTGAGGATTGGAGCTTAAAGAATCTAGCTGATCATTCAGTTTTTCCAATTTCTGAAGTGGTGGACGCTGAAGGAAATGACTCGGAGAGGATGTCCTTCGAGCTTGTTTCACTCTTTCATTGCTGTGATGTTTAGAATTTGGTTTGAGGTTTCTCGATCCTGTAGGTTTTGCCTCACTTACTCGTCCCTATCTGTAGGTGGTGCAAAACATGCTTGTCTGTAATTTTTCTGCTTTTTCTTACTTTCCTGTAACAGACAACCAGAACCCTGGTTTCTATTAATAGAAATCGGAGGGGAGACTCTCTTTTTCAAAAAAAAAACATGTTCATCGCCCATTTCATTTGTGGTATGAAAAGTGAATTCCGTGCTGCAGTGGAGTCCCAGGTGCCAGAAAGTCTGGAGCGTGCTTACCTCTTAGCACGAGTACAACAGGAAGTGTGGGAAGAATCCAGGAGCAGCCCGGGACAACATAGAGCTCTGTTTCAGCCACGGGCAGAACAGACAGTGCGCAAACCAGAAGCTGTGCGACCAGTGGTAAAAATGGGAAATGGTGAGCTCTGGAAAGATAGGCAGTTGCGAGATTATCGGCACGTGAATGGCCTGTGTTACGGTTGTGGTGAGATATATGATCCAACTCATCAGTGTGCGAAGAAACCGGGGCTGAAGCACACGCAATGCAGTTGGAGGAACAAGTTGAACAACTCTCAGATGAAGTGTTAAACATGTTGGAAATGAATGATATCGCTCAGGCAGAGCAACTGAGCTTATCTATTCATGCGATGTTAGGAACTGAGGGTGCCGAGACCATAAGGCTGAGAGTTATGGTCGGGAATCAAGTGCTACTCATACTGGTGGGTTCTGGTAGTAGCAGCAGCTTCATTAATTCGTCCATGGTGAGCCAGATAAAATGCAACATCCAAAACACTGAACCTCTATCTGTCAAGGTAGAAAATGGAGAGAACATGCAGTGCAATCAAATCGTGTCTGATTTAAGTTGGTGGTGCCAAGGGCATACATTCACAACGTCCATGAGAGTGCTAGAGTTGGGAGCATATGATGCTATCCTAGGGATGGACTGGCTGAAACAGCACAGTCCCATGGTTACTGATTGGGAAAACCATTGTCTAGCTTTTGCTCAGAACAACAAAATGATTCAGCTGAGAGGTATTCAAGCACCACCACTGAACACACTGAAGGAATTACCCGTGGAACAGTTGCTCAAATGGTATAAGGGAAATGAAATATGGGCAACAACACTCATTCAACCACACACGCCAACTGTCTCAGATGCAATTCCACCAGAGATTCAGATAGTCCTGGCACAGTTTCAGGATGTCTTTGCCACACCAACTGACCTTCCTCCAGAAAGGCAGTACGATCACGCTATTCCTTTGACTCCTGATGCATCTCCTTTTAATGCAAGACCATATCGATACTCACCAGCTCACAAAGATGAAATAGAAAAACAGGTCCATCAGATGCTAGTGCTGGTGCAAAAGAAGGATGGGTCGTGGAGATTTTGTGTGGATTATCGCCGCTTAAACGAGTTGACCATCAAAAATACATTTCCCATGCCTGTCATTGACGAGTTGCTGGATGAACTAGCTGGTGCTCAAGTGTTTTCTAAGCTCGACTTGCGTGCAGGGTATCATCAAATTAGAATGTTGCCTGCAGATGAACACAAGACTGCATTTAAAACACACCAAGGCCACTACCAGTTTCGTGTAATGCCCTTTGAGTTGTGCAATGCCCCAGCGACTTTCCAATGCGTGATGAATTCGGTGCTCAGTCCTTGCCTCAGGAAATCTGTACTGGTATTTATGGACGATATTCTGGTCTACAGTCAATCAATGGAACAGCATGTGGAACATCTTATTGAAGTGCTCACCCTGCTTCGCAAACATTAGTTGTTTGTGAAGGACAGCAAATGTTCTTTTGCTTGTAGTTCTCTAGAGTATTTGGGGCATATAATTTCAGCTCAAGGTGTAGCTACAGATCCCCGAAAAACAGAAGCTATGTTTTTTTTTTGATGGTCACCGGGGGGGACAAAGTCCCCACCTGAATCTTTTTCTCATATATAAGGGGCAAGGGGCCTTTTTACATGGATGTAAGATGTTTGCAATCGAGGTTGGGGAGAAAGGAGATAGTGGAAAAAATAAAACGCACAGCAATCACCCTCGAGCAGGGCAAAGGCAGTGCAGCCAGGAGGCCACATCATCGGCACGATCCGCTGGCAATCTAATCTTCCACAGGATAGCTTCATCTCTGCACGTCTTGAGGAGGAGGGGGAGGCTGGGGTTTTGCTCCCTGAAAGCCACAGCATTTCTGTGCTTCCAAAAGTTCCAGAGGACAAGAAGAACAAAGGTGGAGGCCGTGGGGCGCGGCACACCGGCGGGCGCCCCGTACTCGTGCAGCTGGCGAACATCGGCATCCTGCGGGAGAGAGAACCCCAGCGAAGCCCAGAGCCCTTTCGCAAACTCGCACTCAAAGAAGAGATGATTGGGGGTTTCCACTGCCGAGCTGCAGATCGGACAGTTTGACTCATCAGCCGTCAGAATTTTCTTCCGAAGTAGCGCACTCCTCGACTGAATCCTCGACTTGGTGAGCAACCAGACAAAGAACTTGACCTTTGTGGGTGCGTGATTTTTCCAAACGAACTCGAAGGAGGGGCAGTTGACACCCCCCAGGTCCGCAGCTTGTAAAACCTGCCCGCATCCAGCGCGCCATTCTTCTTCTTGCATCTGGTCAGGAAACGGTCATCTTCGGGCGTGGTGAGCTGAACGTCGGCGAGCAGCAAGGTGAGGGCGCCCATCTGGCGCGTGGCAGCATGGTTTAGCCGTGGGACAAGGGCGCAGCGCACCCCGGCACCCAACACGGCGGCAACTGTGCTCTCGGGGTCGAGCGCATGGGAGAACAGAGACGGCAGCTGGCTGCACAGGGCTCCCCCGGGCAGCCAGGAATCCAACCAGAAAGCCGTATGCCGGCCGTTCCCGACTAGCGAGCACGAGATCCCCCTTAGAGAGGCATGAGGGCTTCCAGGCGCTTCCAATGGGGGCCAATTTTGCTGCGGTCAGCTCCCGCGTTCCAAACCCAGCGAGGCCAAGGAGCTGCGGCGTCGGAGTAGAGTTTGCGAACAAGCGTCAGCTGCAAACACTCGTTTTTTGTGGCGAGGCTTTTGATTCCCAGCCCGCCTTCCTCCCGAGCTCTGCAAACAGCTTTCCAGGCCACTAGACATTTGGCGCCGCTGGGGCGGTCTTGGACGTTCCAGAGGAAGGACCGGCGCAGCCCCTCGATCACCCGAACCAGCACAGGAGGCAGCTCGACCGCGCCCATCGCGAACGTGGGGAGCGCGTCGAGGACGGCATTGAGCAAAACAATCCGCCCGCCCGAGGAGAGCAGGATGGCACTCCAACCAGAGAGATACTTGTCAATTTTTGTAATCAGAGGGGAGAAATGAGCCAGCGTCAGCTTCTCGGCAGTGAGCGGGAGCCCGAGGTAGGTTTGGGGAAACCCTTCCACGCGGCAGCCCAGCTCAGCACGGATAGCTTCCAGATCATCCTCGGGGACGTGCATGGGCACGAGAGTGCTCCAGAAGCTATGTTTCATTGGCCACTACCTACCACAATCACTGAACTGAGGTTTTTTTGGGACTGACAGGCTATTACCGAAAGTTCGTTGAGCACTATGGGATTATAGCCAGACCACTGTACAACTTGCTCAAGAAGAAAGCATTTCAATGGTCAGATGAGGCCACAGTGGCGTTCAATGCTCTCAAGCAGGCTATGCTGTCTACCCCTGTCTTGCAACTCCCTGACTTCAATAAGCAGTTTGTCGTGGAAACTGACGCTTCCGACATGGGAATTAGCGCAGTGCTCATGCAGGATCATCATCCTCTGGCATATTTGAGTAAACCTCTGAGTCCAGCTCACCAGCAGCTTTCTATCTATGAAAAAGAGTTTCTAGCCTTAATCATGGCAGTGGAAAGGTGGTGGCCTTACTTGCAGTGAGGTGAATTTCTGATACGCACTGATCACAGCAGTTTGTGTTTTCTGGATGAACAACAGTTGCAATCGCCTTTGCAACGCAAAGCGATGGCTCGGCTAATGGGGTTACAATTCAAAATTGTGTACCGCAAGGGAGCCGAAAATTTGGCTGCTGATTCACTGTCCAGAGTAGGGCATTTGATGGCAATACAAGCATGTTCGGGAGTTCAACCAACATGGCTACAAGAGGTGGTGAATTCATATGTTACTGACCCAGAAGCACAACAGTGCTTGATAGAATTGGCAATCACTAGTCCTGATCATCAAGGCTATGAGCTACAACAAGGCCTCATCAGGTTCAGAGGGAGAGTGTGGCTGGGTGCAAATTCTGCACTCCAAACAAAGTTGATCTCAGCCTTTCACACCAGTGCCATGGGCGGACACTCCGGCATTCTGGCCACGTATCAAAGGTTGAAACGACTGTTTGTGTGGACTGGCATGAAAACGGATGTCAATGAGTTTGTTCAACAGTGTGATGTGTGCCAACATGCCAAACATTCAAACCAGCATCCCAATGGACTCCTGCAACCGTTACCAGTACCTCAGGGTGCTTGGCAGGATCTTACCATGGATTTCATCGAGGGATTGCCAATCTCAGAAGGTGCTAACACAATTTTGGTGGTGGTGGATCGCTTTACCAAATATGCACACTTCATTCCACTGAAGCACCCCTTTTCAGCTCAACAAGTTGGACGCGTATTTGTGGATTCCGTGGTAAAATTGCATGGCATGCCGAAGTCTATCATCTCAGATCGAGACCGGATCTTTACCAGCAACTTCTGGAAACTGTTATTTGCAAAATTGGGCACTAAATTGAAATTCACTACTGCCTACCATCCCCGGACGGACGGGCAGAGTGAACGGGTGAATCAGAGCTTAGATATGTATCTTCGATGCAGCATTCAAGATAATCCCAAGCACTGAAAGAGTTGGTTGGCACTGGCTGAATTTTGGTACAACTCTTCTTTTCATACAGCTCTCGGCACCACTCCCTTCAAGGCATTGTATGGCCATGATCCTAATTTTGGAGCAATGCCTGACCTAACTCAGGATTTAGCATCCTCTGTTGCTGAGATGTTAGCAGAACGTGCAACACAGATCGAAGCACTCAAGAACCATTTGGCAGCAGCTCAAAACCGCATGAAGATGAAGGCTGACAGAAACCGTACTGAGAAAGAATTTCAGCTGGGAGAAAAAGTATTGTTGAAGCTTTAGCCATATGTGCAGCAGTCGGTGGTCAGTCGCCCATACCCTAAACTGGCATACAAGTACTTTGGACCATTTGAGATAATTGAGCGCATAGGGAAGGTGGCATACAAGCTGGCTCTTCCATTTGGCAGCCTGGTTCATCCGGTTTTCCACGTGTCCCAACTGAAGGATTACCGGCCTGATTACACACCAGTCTTCTCTGATCTGTCTCAATTACCAGCTCTGGACGTGATCAACACTGTACCTGAAAGGATCCTTGATCGACGCATGGTGAAGAAGGGAGATGTTGTGGTTACTCAAGTCCAGATTCAGTGGTCGAAGCTACCCAAGGAGGCAGCAACGTGGGAAGACTGGGCTGTCCTGACTACAAAGTTTCCATCTATGCTTGCTTGGGGTCAAGCAAGTTCTTCTCAGGGAGGCAATGTCACGCAGACAGTCATGCCTTAGACCCAGGCGAGCGCCACCATCAGGTAGAGACCAATGGCTGGCGCTGGGTGTGTGTTATGTGTTATTGTCTGAGTGACATGTGGGGCCTGCGTGCCAGCTAGCTGTGTTGCGTGCGTGTTGGCTATATTTTGACGAAAAAGCAGCTTGGCTGCTTTTCATTGCGATTAGAAGAAGAGTTTAAGGGAAACAGCGTGATGGCCTAGCCAACAGCAAACAAGAAAAGCAATAGGGGTTACATCAGTCCGGTTCCAGGGGTCTCTCTACTAGAGCCAGCACCCTCCTGCCTCGGCGATGATCGTCTGAAGGAGCTGGGTAGGAGTTGACGTCTTCTGGTTGAAAATCCTTCCATTACGCTCCAGCCAAAGCGACCACCATACGAGGGGTACGATGGAGCGCCAAGACTTTGCCGTCTCTTGGTGTAGGGTTGAGGAGGTACAGCGAAGCCAGTCCGACAGAGATGTCGTGCCCGTCGTCGGCGTCAGGTTGGCAGGAAGTTGAGCTCTGTCGATCACGAGCTGCCAGGTCCGGATCGAGTAAGAGCAAGTTGCCAGCAGATGAATTGTTGTCTCCGGCTGCACACCGCAGAGGGCGCAGAGAGGGTTGTGCGGCCAACCCTTGCGAGCGAGATTGTCGGCAGTTTGACAGCGATCTTGCACAGCTAGCCAGGAGAAGAAGCGGCATTTAGGTGGCGCGTCGGCACGCCATATCAGCTCGGGGAAGGAGGGCCGGATGGTGCCAATGAATTGCGCGTTGTATGCCGATTTCGCCGAATAGATGCCATTTGCAGTCCAGTTCCATCGTAGGCTGTCAGGTACGTCTTGCAAGAGGTGTACGTCGAGCAGCAGGGTCCAAAGCTGAGTGAACTGGATGACCGTGGGTCCGGTGAGGTCCGCTTTGAAGTGTCGAACCCATTTGTCGTCTGTCATGGCGGTCTTGATCGTGATTCGTCGCAGGGTGCACTGCTTGAACAGGTCGGGGAAGACTAAACTGAACTTGCCTGCTTCGTGCCAAGGATCTGTCCAGAATTGCGTGGCCGCTCCATTGCCGATGTGGAACTGCACGGAGGCCTCGAACAATGCTCTCACCTTATCATCAATTGGCAGAGAGAGCCCGGCCCATGGCTTGTTCGTAGACATCCAGCTCTGCCATAGCCATCTGCATCTCAGGGCGATGCTTCGTGCCGCCAAATTGGGGATCCCCAGGCCCCCATATTCCTTCGGAGAGCAAACCTTCGTCCAGTTCACAAGGCAGCGGCCACCGGTAGCGACATCCTTATTAGCCCAGAGGAAACCACGTGCAGCCTTGTTCAGTTTCTTCAACAGCCAGGCAGGAGGGTGCACGATCATGATCTGAAAAATTGGCATGGCGTAAATTACTGAGATTAACAACGCCAATCTGCCTGCTGTGGAGTTGATCCGTTTCCAGGACATCATCATGCTCAGGACTCTGTCGAGAGCAGGTTGCAGCTCCGCGCGGCGCAGGCGAGTGACAGAGAGCGGCATCCCAGGTAGGTGCACGGCAGAGGCGACAGTGGGCATTGCAGCTCAAGCAACAGAGGCTGAGTATCGATGCCGTCGCATCTGATCGGCGAGATCGAACTTTTGGAGAAGTTTGTACGCAGGCCAGTGGCTTCCCCAAAAATCTCAAGAATTTGCTTTACTGCCGTGACGTCCTCCATGGTTGGGTTGATGAAGAGCACGACGTCGTCCGCATAGAGCGAAGCACGGAAACGCGGCAGCTGTCCTCCAATGGGGGTGAGGGCACCAAGCTCATCAGCCTTGGCAAGTAACGCTGATAGAACATCCATTGCAATGACAAAGATCAACGGCGACAGTGGGTCGCCCTGTCGGAGGCCTCGATGGTGCCAGATTTCTTCAGACAATTCTCCATTAACCAGAATCCGTGAGGATGCCGAAGCGAGGATCACAGATATCCAGTCGCGCCAGCGCCTACCAAAACCCTTCGCCTCAAGCACCTCGAGGAGAAATTCCCAGGATAGACTATCAAAAGCTTTCTCCAATCGCGTGGCACACGTGATAAGCTACCTCAAACAAAAAAAAAGCTTTCTCCACATCTAGCTTAATTAGCAGCGCAGGTGTCTTTTTCAGGTAGTAAGAGCGGGCCAGACCTCTGACGTAGTTGAAATTGTCATGAATCACTCGTGTTTTGATGAAGGCACACTGCGAGGGAGACACCAGCTGATCCATCTTTGGCTGGAGGCGCTTGGCAAGCACCTTCATGATCAACTTGGCAAAGAAGCAGATGAGGCTGATCGGTCTATAGTCCTTTGCCGCTTTAGCATCAGGTTTCTTAGGAATCAATACGAGGGTGGCATCATTAAGGCTAGCAAGACGCTCGGTGTTGAGGTTTGCAAAGGCGTGTACTGCTTCCATCAGATCCTCCTCGATGATGGGCCAACAGTGTTGGTAGAACAAGCCAGAGTATCCGTCAGGTCCGGGAGCTTTGTTGCTGTCAATATCGAACAGGGCAGCTTTAACTTCTTCAGAGGTGAAATCCTCGTCGAGGGCATTGAGAGGTGCTCTGAGCAAATTCAGGCCATCAAGATTTATAGTGTGTGACCGCTTTCTCTTAACGCCAATGAGATGGGAGAAAAAAGAGTGAAACACGTCCAACTTTTCCTGTTGGCCGGTGACAACTCTGTCTTCATGTTCTAACGATAGAACTAGGTTCTTTCGTCGACGCGCCGAAGCCTTGGAATGGAAGAAGGATGTATTTGCATCACCGTCCTTCAGCCATTTCAGTCTAGACTGCTGTCGCCAATGCGATCGCTGGATTGCGGCAATGCCCAGTAAATTCACCTTCAACATGTTTCTAAATTGCTGTTCCTGCGGGGTTAGCTGTCGCCGGTCCATAGCCTCGTCCAAACGGCCAATGAGCTCACTTGTGATAATGGAACGCAGTTTCAGGTCACCGATGTTATCAGCATTCCAACGCTTCAGCGCACGAGCCAACCGCGTGAGCTTACAATGCAGCTTGAGAAATGGGTCATCACAGGTGGTAGGCTGAACCCAGGACTGCTGCACGACGTCTTGGAACCCCTCCATCTTGGTCCAATAAGAGCCTGGGTTGTAAACGTGAGAACTATGACTGAATTGATGAAGGAGAAATCCAAATCTTTCCTCCTACTTCTCCCTTCTGCTTTCTAACTTCTTCTTCAAGATAGTCATCTGTGTGTTTGATCTCACGCTACCATCATACGGAGTAGTAGCTAGGGGACAGTACAAGCGTGCGGTCGGCGCAAAGGTACCGGCCATGCGCGTCGGGCGCCTCGTAGACGCGCGCGTGCGCGTCCGCGACGTCTCGGACGTGAGCGTACGCCTGAGCCGCGTTGGCGTACGTCTTTACGGAGCCGTCGAGGTACTTGGCGACATGCCAGACGCTGGCGTTCGCCGTCGTCTGCAGCAGTGGGCCGAGCACTAGAGACGGGTTGACCACGACGAGGTCCAGATTTCTCTGCTTGGCGAGCTCCCACGCAGCCCGCTCCGCCACCGTCTTCGCGTAGCAGTACCAGTTCTGCATGCATCAGTCGAAACTGCATATTACTTGTCTGATTCACGTACGTCATCTTACATCATAGTGCTTCAACAAAAGATTTTGCATACCCCGCAAAAAAAAAAAGATTTAGCAGACCTTGGTGTTCTTGCAGAACTCGAGGTCGCTCCAACATGTCTCGTCGGCCTCCTCCTCGGCGCTGCGGCCAGGAGCCATGTACACGGCGCCGATCGGCGATGTCATCACCACACGTCGGATGCCACCCACGTCCGCCGCTGCGTTGATCACATTCCTCTTCCCGTTCACCGCCGGCTCGATCATTTTCTCCTGCATGCATACATGAACCTTTGTCAGTCCCCCATACACTGGATGTCCGTAGCTAGAGGGCAGCAATGGATGGACAAGTAAGCAAAGTACCGGGTCATCGGTGACGGGGCAGGCGGTGTGGAAGACGCCCTCGCATCCTCGGAATGCGGCGGCGAGGCTCTCCTTGTCGAGCAGGTCCGCCGGGAAGAGGGTCAAGCGCTCGGCGGCACCTTCCAAGGCACTCAGGTGCGCATTCTTCGCGACGTCGTCTGAAATTACATACAAAATTAACACCAAAACATGCACAAATTTATGAGTCATTAGCTGGCACACAGTGGATTATAGCAAACGAAGGACGATGTGCGCCGCTCCACTGACCAGGGTTCCGGACCGTGCCGTGGATGGTATAGCCCTTCTCCAGGAGGAGCTTTACGAGCCATGACGCGATGAAACCACCGGCGCCAGTCACGCAAACAGTGCGCCCGCGACCAGTGGCGATGCAGCTTGCCGTGTTGACATGATCACCACCCATGTCTCTGTTTGCAGCAAGAGGTTGCGACTTTGCTAGGACTTGCAATGGGCAACAGAAGGGTACCCCGACTGATCTCAAGTTCCAGAACGAGCTGTGTACTGGAGAGAAGAATGGCTTGGTCGGGCGATTTGCACTTTGCAGCAAGAGGTTGCGGATTTGCTAGGACTTGTGCACTGGGCAAGAGAAGACTCTCAAGTTCCAGAACGAGATGTGTACTGAAGAGAAGAAGGGCCTTTTGGCCGATATATAGAGCCGGGACACACAATGCGTGGTTGGTGCTACTCACGTCCGACATGCCATGCTTGATTTGGATCGACATCAAACTATGCCTACGATTTTTTTTCGTAGTTTAGTCATCTATTTATCACGTGTTCCGTATAATTCAAGTACATAGCATTTTCTACGCTACACTGACCGGTCGGGCCATAACTATATGCATGTAGCTCGGACTAATAAAGTTCCACGCAATTTCATTTCAAGCACATGCATATATATACATTGTTTAGAATGCAGATTGTGGAGAAAACAATCCCCTTCCGTTGATTGCAGGCTGCACGCGTTCACACCAGTTGCACATCAACGAAACCAGGACCAACAGATTGGGTTCTCTCGTTTCTGCAAAATATGCAGTTCTTTACAGGCTGTCTGACATTGTCAACCATTCTACATGTCTAATAATGTATCCCCACTAATATAGAGCCGGATAACGCATGCGTGGTTGATCGGTAGCCACGTCCCATATGCCATACTTATTTCGGATCAACTGCAAATCTGTTTAGTTGCCTATATTGCAGTTCCTACCATAAAGAATTTATATTCGCTGACCGTGCTGGGTCAGATTAAGCTTTCTATAATAAGCATCGAACTTGTCCTCGCGCGTATCAGGTGTTGATTATGAGAAAATTGACTTTTGCTACTAAGTTGCTGTGACTCTGATTATATGTACAAACTTGATCCGGCTTTGTTACTGGTTTGTGAAAATAAAATAGGGCATCGCTTAGTTCTCGCCGAAATTTGGTTTGTGCCACTATTTTCGTTGAATTGTCAAAAAGACATTAAGTCGAGCGACCTCGTTATTTGTATATCACTCGATGTGTTTTACGTCGACTCCCAACTAGATGAAAATCAAGTGAAATTTAGTAAAATGAACTGCACATGGCAAGCTAACAGCTAAGTGCTAACACATCTCCACCTTCAACCAATCAACCCTCCAACAAGATGCAACATTTTTTGATAAAGAACAAGATGCAACATACAAGAACTACATAGTATCGCACCGCTGAACATGATCTGTTCTATAGGATCGTACTGCTGCATCCTTGACTAATAAGGAGGCAAGCGCCAGGTTGATGAATTCTGACCTGTGGGCCAGAGCGTGATTAACGGCTTGGATCGCACCAGTCGGTGCCATTCTACGGCTGTAGAGGATCGTTCTCGTTCAGCTCTGCCTCTGCTGTCCAGGGTGGTCCATAGGTTCTACATAGTAATCGAGTCACACATAACTTGTTCATGCATTAAACTGAAGTTAGAAGCACAAAAAAGGCATATTATAAACCGATTTCAGATCACATGCCATCGGGACACATATTTCTTAGTTAAAGTAAATCTACCAATCCACATTTTCATTTTGCGACTTTAGCAATGATGAATAATGACGACCTATGTTCAGGAAGCGAGCCCATGATGAAATACTACAAACTGAAAGACACTGCACAACCAAGATTTCATCTGTCTCCACTTACTGCACTGAAGACATGCAACTCCAACAATCTTTTGTACTGGCCTTGTTCTATCTCCGCTTCATTTGCACCATGTAATAACAGGAGCTCGATAATACAATCTTCCGAGTCAATATCATTACACGCGCCTCTTTTCTGTCTCTTCTTCCAACAGTCCATCTCGTCTGCGTGCATGGTCTGATCCCTGCCATCTCGTCTCTTTCGCCCTTGCTTTTTGCTGATATTTTCTTCTGGTGGACAGACATCTTCATTTCCAAGAGCAGATCGTGAATCAGTTGCATTTGCAGTAGGAGCCTTCCTAATTTCATCGATCCGACACTTAGCAGCTTCCATCCGTGCTCTCCGCAGCTTCTGCAACTCCATTCCAGCAGTAAACGATGGAGGAGGTGCGTCATAGCCAATGTCAATATCTGCTACCTCATCAAGGAGCATGTCCTTGGTCCAGTCATTATCCAGCGAATCCATCCACGGTTCCAGCTCCAACACTCTCTTCCACTGTTCCCTCCTCCTAGCAACATTACCAACCACCAAACGTACCTTCAGCTGAGCGATCCTCTCTCTTAAGAGATTCTGGTAAGTATCTGAGCTGCATCTCTCTGAAATCTTCAGCTGAGAGATCATCTTCAAGACATTCTGGTAAGTATCTGACATGCAACTCTCAGAGATCTTCAGCTCATCGATCATCTTTAAGACATTCTGGTAAGTATCTGACATGCATCTCTCTGAGGTCTTCAAATTCTTGAAATCGCCATCAACAATCTTCAGGTACTTGGACTCGTCCAAGCCAACAGATGAGGACACCGGCACAACGGCGGCAATGTCTGCATCGAAGCCCTCTAGAAATCGTTCCGACTGGTCGGACTCCATAAGCCGGAGCAGGATGGGGGCGTTCTGGAGCAGGTTTCCGGCATTGACGTCGGCGCCCCACGGAAGCAACTTCTGCGCGACACGCACCAGCGCAGCAACCAGCTCGGTGTATCGGCGGCGGGTGCATGGCACCGCCGAGATCTCCTGGGCAATGGCTTCCACAGACACAGAGGTGGTGACCCCGTTCAGCTCTGCGGCGAAAGCGATCAGGCCGGCCAGAAACGGGAGCGGGTGCCGGCCGGTGGTGAGCGACCACTTGGAGGCGCAGCGGAGGAGGAATCGGGCTCGGGAGAGGATCGCCTCCATCTTCTCACCCGCAGAGGCGGAGAGCAGGCGCGACCGGCGCACGGCGTGTTCCAGCGCGGCGTAGTAGTCGAAGGACGGGAGGGGAGGGAGGGAGAGGTGGGAGGCGACGCTGGACACGAGGTCGGCTAGCGCGAACGTGGTGCGGGACGCGGCCTCGGCGGCATCGGGGAGGAAGAGCGGGATGCGGTGGGATCGCGCGACGAGGAAGGCGCAGGCGGCAGCGAGCGCGGGGAGGGAGGTGATGCCCGGGGTGGCGAGATTCCCGTCGGTGGCGGATTGGGCCATGCTGAGGACCTCCTCGACGCGGGTGGGCGGGAGTCCGAGGTGCGCGGCTGTGGAGGTGATGACGGCGGACTGGGAGGTGTAGCAGACGAAGGAGGGACCGGGGTAGTCCAGGCCCCCATCCTCGGTGAAGTTGGGCGCGTCGACGAACTCGGCTGCGCCGGCGTCGTGGATGAGGCCGCAGGAGGTGCAGACGAGCGCGCCCGAGTCCGGGTCCGAAACCACCGGGCCCTCGCCGCACGACCAGCACGTCGACTCCATCGCGCGCGCGACCGGCGGCGGGGAGGGCAGACGCTGAGGGCGGCGGCTTGACGCCTGCGTCAAATGCGGAAGAAACGCTGTGGGGTTTCGATTCCACGGCCAATTCGAAGCCCATCTCATGACGACTCCATGAAATTTGTGTGATGTCGTCAAATGCGGCCCATGCTAGAATTTCTCAGGTGTTCCTTTTTTTTTATAGTACGCCAAAGGCGTACTGACTTTTATAGAAGGCAGCAAACAACAGGAATTACAAGGCTGTTCACAAACAAAAATGAGACACCCACCACACACTCCTACTCCTAAACCTAGGGCAACTACTCACGATGATCAGGTTCCCTCCCTCCTACTCCTGCCTCTCTCCACAACTTGAACTCATCAACAATTCTGTCAACCAACACGGTGACAGAAAATTGCTGCCCTACATTGTGGAATAAGCGAGCATTGCGCTGCTTCCAGAGGCTCCAACCAACAAGGATCACAAACGCATCAAAGATCCTCTTCGATTTCTTGTCAAAAGGTTCTCTCACCTTCAACCACCATGCTTCAAAAGTATCTGTAAGTTCCGGCGCCTGGACTTGCAAACCTGCAACAAGGAAGCAGCGATGCCAGGTTTCTCTTGCGTAGACACATTGAACTAATATGTGCTCGATGGTGTCGGTCTCCTGAAGGCAAGTAAAACAGGCATCCACTTCCTCTTGTATCCCATGTCGCACTCGACGGTCAGACGTCCATACTCGGTGCAGCACAGCAAGCCAGCATAAAATCTTACATTTCACCGGCGCTTTTGCCTTCCAGATGCAGCTAGCAGTGGCAAACCTCGTACTCCCTTGACACAGCGCCAAGTAGGTGGAGCTGGCCGAGTATCTCCCATTCTTTGAGCATGTCCAGATGAACTTGTCATCTTCCAAGGGCTCACGGTAAGTGTTGATCACGCTGCCCACAGCTACACACACTGTCGAACACCTTCTTCCGAGAGCTCACCATCTATGTCAGTTATCCAGGCATTGCCCACCAAAGTTGTCTGTACTGTACGGCTGTTCTTCCTTCGGGTACTGACCAGGCCCCAAACCAATGGAGCAAACTGCTCCGCCGTTCGCCCCTTTATCCATCGATCGGTCCAAAACATGACTTTGTCTCCCCTACCGAGCTGAATGGTTGTAAAGCGCTGAATATGGATTCAGTGCTATCATCCTTCAGCATAGGCAAGCCTTGCCACGACCTAGCAGGATCAGTACGCCGGAGCTACGCCCGGCGCGTACGAAGAGCCATGCCGTGCAACCTTAGGTTTTTAATCCCCAGGCCTCCAAAGCATTCCGGCTTGCTTACCTGCTCCCAAGCAACGAGGCACTGTCCGCCGTGTACCTCTGCTTTGCCTTTCCAAAAAAGGCTCGCATCCATCCCTCAATCTCTTCCAATAACCATACCTGTGCTTCCGCTATGAAGAGGTGATGTATGGGCCTCGCCGCAATCACCGCCTTGACAAGCGTCAGCCGCCCCTCTTTCTTGATCAGTCCACGCTACCAAGCCGGGATGAATTTCAGAGCAGCATCAAGCACAGGTTGCCACTCCGCCTTCGTTAGGGGTCGCAAGGCCAGCTGCAATCCGAGATATTTGATCGGGAATGGAGCAATTCGACAACCTAGGGTGTTGCGGACCCGTGCTTCTTCCCTTTCTCCTCCTCTGATCATCGTGGCAGTCGATTTAGTGTAGTTAATCTTGAGCACTGATGCCTCGGCAAACAGCTGAAGAATTTGCCTGACCGCCACAAGATCCGCCGCCAAAGGCTTAAGGAACAGCACCACATCGTCTGCAAAACTGAGATCCTCTGCAGGGGAAGAAATCCACCAGAGGCTCGAACAGATCATCCTCAATAGCCCTACGAATTAGCGCTGTCAGCACCTCCATTGCCAAAACGAAGAACAGAGGTGAACTCGGATCACCCTGACGGAGCCCCGGCCGTGATGGATCTTCTTACCAGGCACCCCATTCACTAGAACCTTAGTGTTAGCCGTGTACAACATCAAAGCCACCCAACGAATCCAAAGAGCACTGAATCCCAGGCATCGTAACACTTCCATTAGAAAAGCCCAGGAAAGCGAATCAAAAGCACGAGATATATCTAGCTTCAGAAGCACACCTGACTGCCTTGTAGTGTTAATTTTCCTCGCCACCTGTCTAACTAGGAGGAAGTTGTCGTGCAAGCTTCGTCCTTTGATAAACGCGGACTGGTTGGTGCTGACCAGTTCCGCCATCCGTGGCCGCAATCTGTTCGCCAAGATTTTAGAGAAAAGTTTGGCGAAACTATGAACGAGGCTAATAGGCCTGAAATCCCCCACCTCCTGTGCATCAGACTTCTTCGGAATCAGAGTGATTAGCGCTCGGTTTAGTTTGCCAAAACCTCTTCCATCACCCACGTATAATTTCAGCAGCGCCGCCATGATGTCATGCTTGATAATATGCCAGGCACGCTGGTAAAAAGCACCCACGAAGCCGTCCGGACCAGTGCACGATCGGCCGGCAGCTCCTGATCGTTTCCCAGACCTCTTCCTCCGTGAAGATTCGATCCAAAAAGTTTCATTCGTAGCAAATTTTTTGTGTTGCTCATAGCAAACGCTTATATGGAGATTTTTTCTATTGTAGCAAATCCGACGAGACCTTGCTGGCAACATTGGAGAACACCCCGATGCGGCATCGCCGATGCAGCAGCACCATGATAGGCGCTTGAAGCAACATGGATGGTCCGTGGTAGCATCTTCCTCCAGAGCTCCGGCGAGACATCGCTCGCTTGTAACATCGTAGATGATTTTACGGAGCAAAACACTTGCCGTCGGTAACATCGCTGCGTGTCGTCGGTAGCAATGCGATGCGCAGTCGGTAGCATCGCCGCGAGACGTCGGCAACAACCGCTCGTAGCATTGTCGAATCTGGCTAGCTCGTCAGTAGCAACGGGCGCGCGCCATCGGTAGCAATGCCATGCGCAGTCGGTAGCATCGCCGCGAGATGTCGGCAACAGCCGCTCGTAGCATTGTCGAATCTGGCTAGCTCATCAGTAGCAACGGGCCCACGCCATCGGTAGCATCGCAGCGTGCTGTCAGTAGCAAATATCGCTCACCGGTAGCATCGTCGGCTCGTCGGTAGCAATGCCATGCATCATCGATAGCAACGCCGTGCCGCGATGAATTGAAAGCCCTAGAAATCTGTGCTACAACCTTTATGTGGATTTAGAAGAATTTTGCAACAAAATTTTGAATGTTTTGCACTTCTTGAAGATATTGAAGATAAGTAGCATCATATAAAACAAAATTGCTGCAATTGTTTGACGGATTTGCATCAATAGGGAAAGTTTTTTGCTACAAATCTTATAAGCATTTGCACCACATAAAAAAATTACATCAGAAGAAACTTGCTACAAAATGTTACAAAGATTTGCATCGGATTTGCTACATTTGTTCTCCAGCCTCCTGCCACACACCCCTTTAACCGCGTGTCCCCGTTTTCTCTGGAGTATTCCAGTCGATTCCCACGCTCTTCATACATCTTCGTCTTCCCACGCCCTCCCTAAGAGATCTTGAGAAGAGGCTTCGCGTAGGTACATGAGAGAAGAAAAGAGGAGCACGTTCGTGCATGAGATGCAAGTGGAAGCTAGCTTGCGATGAAGCCTCATCACGCACGCGAGATGTATAGAGAAGAATTAAGAGGCGAACATCATTGGCTGGGCGGTGGCCTTCGACCCGGCCGTCCGGTTCGCCGGGTGGATGCACGACGACCAGCTATGCTGGCGGCAACCATCCCTCCGACGCTGATGACGCCGTAGGCAAGGCGGAGCGCGGAGGAATAGAGGCAGCGGGGGCGCGGCGGCGGGAGCCTAGCGGGAGCGCGGAGGATAGAGGCAGCAGGGGGCGCGGCGGCGGGAGCCTAGCGGGAGTGCGGCGGCGGAAGCCCACCGGGGCGCGGCGGTGCAACCCTGCCGGAGCGAGGCGAGAAGCTGAAGGAAGCGATGGAGACTAACGCCGTGGTGGAGATGAGATCGAGCGAGGCAGCAGTTGTTGAGGGGATAAGGAAGATATGACCCGCACGATTAGGCGCATCCAACGGCTACGCATGGGGAGGATGGAACCACAGGATCCCCCGGGGGAATAGAAGGCTTTTCCATTTTTTTTCGAAACACAAAACAACGCAGACGCTCACATGCACGCGCACACACTCAGCTCTATGAACGCACACACGTGGGTCGAGGCTTAAGATTGACGAAGTCACCACAGACACCTCGCTATCGATGGGAACCTCGCCTCCCACTGAAATCGCCATAGTTATTAGGGCATGTATACAATACAATGTAGAGAAGTCAGATCGGACACGATGTTTTAGCTTATAGATGTAGATGTACCCATTATGAAAAATAAATTTAAATATTTTTCAATATGTCAAATAAAATCTAAATAAGAATGTCGGGTGTACGTCCGGACATTCTATATTTACACACAAAATTTCGTAAAGAAAAGACATTTTTGCGGCCTACGTAAAAAGGACAAATAAAAGTTTCGTGAAAAGTCATTTTGGAGTATCGGAATTTGTCTTTTTATACAGGACACAAAAAATGTCATGTTTTCACGAAATTTTTCTGTGAACGTAGAATATCCGGGTGTACATCGAAAATTTGTTTGAATGTTTTTGACATTTTGAAATGCAGTTGTTGAGTAGTTGGTGCATATACACCTACGAGTAAAAGATGATTTCCCAGTCCGATCTTCTTTGAAACTTAGAGAATGTAATAAATAGGCAAATGCTAGGCGTCAGTCGGCTGTAGCGAGGCCTCCCTACAGCCGCCTCCAGAGCCGTCCGATCCGGTTAAGTGAAACGATCTCGCGCGTCCGATGTATAGCAAAAATTTTCGCGTGTAGCATTTTTTGTCTTTGTATGGAACATCCTATGTAGCAAAAAAAATTTCAAAATAAATTATGTCTGATAAAATGTACCAAAAAATCTAACGCAGGAATTTGTGTTTGCGCATGTAGCACGGATGTGTAGCAAAACAATTCGGATATGTAGAAACAGTGACATGTAGTAAAAAAATGTTGTAGCACTATAAACAGATCCATGTAGCAAAAAACAAAAACATATCCAACAAATCCCAATTTGATTGTAGCAAAACGTGAGTGTAATGTCACTTTGCAGAAATCAGTGTAGCATGTGCACTGAAATTTGTAGCACTTTGTCCATGATTACGCAACAAAAACGAGTATCGCATGTAGCAAAACCTCACACCGCATGTAACACCAACAAAACCCAAAACTGACCTCTCTCTCTGTCAAGGCATGTCCATGGCCGATTCGAGCTCTCCGCCCATGAATCCGCCACTTCAAAGGTCTGTAGAAGATAGATCGAGCGATGCCCAATCCAATCGCTGGATCCGGCGACCTGAAGTCAATTTGGAGCTCCGTCCTTGAACATCCATGGCGGTGGCGCTCATGCCCATGGACGCGCGGCGGCGGCCCGCTAGCAACGTCGGCTGGAGAAGGAGCCGACCAGCGGCGAGCGGAGAGGACGACCGGGAGGAGCTGCAGCCGCGGCCCGTGGGGGAGAAGCAGGCGCCATCCATGGCGGCAGACAGGGAGCGATGAGGCCACCGATTTGAAGACGAGCTGTAGAAGAAGACTGGAGGAGGAGCCGGCCGGCAAGCGGAGGACTGCGTCGGGGAGGTGCAGCGGCCGCAGAGCACGCGGGGAGAGGCAGGAAGCAGGCGGGACAGGTCGGCGTCGGCAGAATCTCCTGCGCGTGGCGCGCGTGCTAGAGGAAAGAAGGACGGGCGGGTACGTGCTAGACATAGACTGAGCTAGCCGGCTGTCAATTAGCTTTTTCCTAATAAATATCAGTCTTACGATGTATTATATTTTATTGTCATCTTTAACAATTAATAAGAATTAATTAAATTTGATTGTGAATTTTTTAATAAGGGAGGCATCTGTTACAATGGACAAAATAGTTTTCTCTTAGTTTTTAAGAATCATCTATTAGCTGAGGAAGACAATCTTCTTTTTCATTCTCTTTCCTCCAACTAAGAAAAATCCGACATGGCATCTCTAAAGGAAGACTGACGACCCTATTGTACATGTCCTTAGATGGGCTAAATTCTTGCGACACCACGGTCACCTGCTCCCACTTGCTTTTTTGTTTCTCTTAATATGAACAAATGAAATTTCAACACACAACTAATAATACTCTCTCCAAACTAAATAAGTGTCAAAACTGGGGTTAGTTCAAACTGAGACACTTATTATGAATTGGAGGAGGTAGTACATATATTTAGTACGGAATTACATGGGCCACCCCTTAAGCATACGATTTTTCCGTCTTCATGGAACATAGCATGCACTAAGCTTCATTACATATAAGCAGGGAGTTGAAATTTCAGCTTGGTTGTGCAACACCTAATACATATGCACTAACCTAGCAAGCTTCATTACATAAGCGGGGAGTTGAAACTTCAGCTTGGTGGTGCAACACCTCATACATATGCACACTAACTCAACAAGTCTGGATCCTACTTGCACGTATCGGCCTTTAGGGATTTACTCGGTAGCATCTGCTTCCATTCCGCCATCTTGAGCCATGAGAGTTCTGTACACCCGTTTAGAACACACTGGCCCCACCTTCTGCTTTCCTCACCTACACGGTCTTCGCACTTCAGGTCCTGAAGCAAAAGCTCCTTCTCGCGATCCTGATACATGCACAGAGTTAAGCTATCACTGCTTTAGAATGTGGTGGTGAAGGGGGAGAACTTACGGTTTTAGTGGGATCCATGTATACATTCAGAAGAGATCTCATGGTGCCGTACTTCTTCCAGATTGCAAGGGCAAACCTTGGCTGGACTTTGGGGATAGCTATCAGAGCCTTCATCCTGTCACGAATGATTTAGTGACATATTAGATAGGATAAAGGCAGAACAAAGGACATGTAACTCTCATCTGAATGTCAGAATTTAAAAGATCCATATATGCATGGATGCATTGGATGCTAAAAATGAACTTGACTAGAAAAAAATATGGCCAACATGTTAATCCATATGGTGCTACTGCAATCATGTTGAGTTTAACATCATGATCATATATCAGGTGGTTTCATTCGGTCCAGTTAAAGCAAAAAAAAAAAGGTCACCCACTGACATCTATGATAGTTGAAGCAAAATGTCAAAAATATGAAATCTCACTGGGCTTACATGTACGATATAGAATTTCAACTGCCAATTTCATACAAATAAACTTTGCTTATTTTGACGGAGAGAGCAACACCACAAAACTTAATCGAGTTTACAACTCAGGTACCACGACAGGCTACGCCTATGCCAGACGGAAGAGAAGGAAACAACGTTCGTGTAGAAAAAGCAACTCGTGTTTTAGTAGTATATGGCTTGGTGAAAATTCAATTAGAGAGAAGGAAAAGTAAGGCAATAATCAAACTGCAACAGTGCAAATAACCTTATACAAAATGAAATACTGGAAATGTGCAGCTTATAATATATGAAAACACAGAGCAGTTTTCAGCTTAGTAGAATGGAATAATCAAAGAGGATAGCACTGAACTGAGATCTGATCAAGTATATAGCTCTATGCACAACTTACCAGGTATCTTTCTTAGCCAGATCTTTATCAATGAAATTTTTAGGAATCACTGCACCGTTAGCATGCACAGATAACCACGACAGTGGTTTCCTGCACAACAGTAAACAGAGAAAATTGATGAAACATAGAGCTGCTTACATATTCAGTAAAACTACTTATGTGCAACAAACGGGCATCAAAATCATATCATCGGGTAGAACTACCATATTGCACAATATAAAGACATTACGAGGTAGGTACTCCCTAATCTACCTCAGAGGAAAAACACATCAAGTACAAACTAGCTGCTAGATAAAACATCAGTCACTAGATAAAACATCAGTCATAATGGAAGAGTAACAAATATCAAAGGTATTCTGTTTTTGTGTCTTCCTGCAGAAAGTTCATCGTATTAGCTGTGATTTAGTGTCTACAGGAACCTCGGCATTTCCCTTCCGGTTTTGTGAGTGTGGAAGACTAACGTGAGACTAGTACTCACTAGAAAAGTAACATGTGAAATGCTTTGATGCGAATGAAGTCAAATTAAGTACATCCATCTAGCATAATCATGCGCATGAGAGTTGTAAAGGAAAAAAGTGATCAAATGAAATTATTGTAGCTTCTTATACCAATGATTAACGTTAGGAAGCTTAAAACAGTGTACAACATGTTGTTATGATGTACAAAAGAATATTTTCAAATACCTTCACCGTTATTTTCCAATAAAATAAAAATCCAATACATGGTTCCAACAGCTAATGCAACTGTATATGGAAATGGGTATAGCAATGACGGACAGCATAGAGTAACTGAAGTAAAGGGGAACAAAAAAGTTACAGATGAACTGTCAAAAATAAAGTAAAAACCATTGTGAAGTTAATTATCCTGATCTATCAAATTTAACTTACCTGAATTTGCAATTTGCAAGACTAGATGTAAGGCCAACAACATGCTCTGCTACTTCAGCTTCATCTGCGCATTGCCTTGAGTGAACTTTAACATAGTGTGTTACTAATTTGCAAAAAACCTAAAAAGAAACATATCAATGACACATTCTTGAAAAAAGAGTTCATGAAAAAAACTGATACAGTTAAGAACAGACCTCTTCCACAGGTGGGCGTCTCCAACTATTAGCGCTGGATGGATTCCTATACTGAGTTCGCTCACTAACATGCCAAAAAAATATAGGACATTTTAGCATTCTCAAATAACAAAATATGATTTATATCTTACAAGTTACTACAGGAACATTTCAAAAGTATTAGGCAGAACTACCATGTAAATCAGCTTTTCTTCCTTCCTTGACCATTCGTCATAATTTCCAGGATTTTGTGTGTTGATTATGGTTTATATAATAAACAGGGACATCAGAATGAACAATGGTGTAATGGGTACTATGTAACAGCAGTCAGAAAATCTGTGCTGTGCATAGCTTAGGTGAACATAAAACAATGAAATGTAGGAAAGCTTAGCATGCCAAAGGTATAAATAATGTTGTCGGGTAGTTACCATTAGTGCACAAAGAACAAGGGCTTTCATACACAGTGAGAGCATAAGATATAACGATCAACAAAAAACAGGTAACTTAGACTTAAGGAACCAACCATTTATTTATGTAGTTCATCAATTTATTAGTGATGTAGCAAATAGTGAATGTTGGATAGCGAGTTTGAACTTCGTGAACATGATCAGCGAAGGAACCACTGCTGATGAGATCGCAGAATTCCTCAGCTTGGAGCACAAACAGAATATATGGCACTTCTGACACTGAAGCTGGATCCTGCACAAAAAGTATTCGCTTAGGAATCAGGACATATGACGAGGTCATGCTACTGATTATGCAGAAATATATGCCACTCTAGGATAATTATCCGGTGGTTACATATTAACATTTGACTTTTCTATGTCACGGCACCTTGGATCTATATCATATTGTTTTTGTGTGCCATAAGGATACGTTTTCCAATTCACAGAAATAGAAAATGAAACACCTGGAAAGTGTTTTAACTTACATTCTACTTTTGCATGGCGTTGAATGTGTACATATCTTTCTTTTATACTAGCTAATTGCTCATGTGTTGCTACGCCATTTTCTTATTGCATGAGTTGTCTAGACAATTGTGTCATCGCAGTCCCAAACATTGTGCCACAAGAAATTATCTAAAAAAACAATTTATCTCAAAACATACGACCAATTAATCAAAAGACCGTGATATATGTATGTCTACTACAAAGAACAGATAATACATTACAGTAATTCTTGGCAACTTAAGACATAATCACACTGAGTGAACGGACCACCACCAACTCAGATTTTATATGAGTACGAAGATAAAGGTTATAACATACTTCCATATAACTTGAACAATGGATAGTCCTACTGGTGTAGCACCTCTGTTGACACGGCAACACAATTCGTTTGTTTATTTGTAGATATTTCAGGATTTGGCCCATAACACTAGAAATTGGAATGCCCTATACTTAATTAATTGTCACCTTTTATGACATTGCTTTGTCGGAATTCAAGTTGTCTCACACTCTCACATGAAAAGTCTAGCTGAATGTAGTCTGATAAGGGCCCTTTGCAAGGGAGAAATTTCAGAGAAAAAATGGAGGGTCACAATCCTAAAAAAAAAATCATATTCTTGCCCTTTGGATCATCTCATTGCACCAAAGGATATTAATAGGATAGGGTATTTCCCTACGAATTTTGGAGGAAACCAAACATGAGCTCCATTCATGGAAAGTTTACTTCGAAAGTTCTAGTGCATCTTCTCACATTCACTCTTCCTTCTCTCCATAATCAAGTACTCCATCCGTTCCTAAATGTAAGATGTTTTAGCTTTTTGTGGCCCACACATCTATATACGTGTGGGCCACAAAAAGCTAAAACATCTTACATTTAGGAACGGAGGGAGTAAGACTTAATCTCGAAATTTCTGTATTTTTCTTGTGAAGTATCCACTATCCAAAGGCCTCTTTTCAACAATTCTTGTATTTTAGCTTCAGATAAGATCCAAAAAAATCCAATCCTGTGTTTTTCATATTCCTGTGTTTCAAAGGGGCCTATGTGGATAATGTACATAACATATATTTTGAATACTTCTGATTTTTTTTTGCAATTTATGGTTCATCGGGCTACGTCAAAAACCATTTTGCCACCATTACTTCATAGCTCCAGTACAATGCTTCCAGGGTAGTTCCCTATTTACAAGTATTTATACTTCTTGCATTATATCTTCCACAAGAGAGCTTTTCCGATGATTCTGACTTTACAAAATGGGTGGCATTTTTTATTCTACTAAGAGAACCTCATCTTCTCTGTACAGACTCCTATTTGCACAATTAAGCAAAATGGTTCGAATTCCATTTAGTTTCATGTTTGAATCTACATGTAATGATCCGTCCTGGTTATGGAGAACACTCCTACAGATAAAAATTTATTGAATTGTGAACTGAATTACTGAATTGTGTCAATTAACCAAAATATGAACTGGGCCTAGGCAGTGGAATTAACTGCTGAGCTATAGAGCAAGTCCTATTAGAACACAAAAAGGAATATATGCACAGGTCTGTTAGGATACATCCAATTACTTAATCAAGCCTAATAATAAAGTTTCAAATCCTAGAATAAGTTTACCTACTTAGAGAGGCATGTAATTTTAGCATGAGCCAAGTTGTAGACTGAGGTCATAAAGGCGAAACTAGTCATGGTAAATTGGAGAAGTGGTGGAGGGAACAAATTTTCTAAATGCTAACAGTAAAGAGAGGAAGCATATGCATCACTATATAACAGCCATAGTTATGACCAACGAGCACCTGGCCAATTTGAGGAACCTCCATCTTCCAAAAAATTGATCCCCTGATTGGATTAACCTGAATTCGGTACTTAAGGCCCTTCTCCGCGAACCTTGACAGAAGAGTACCTGTTTGCAAAGGTCCGCATATCAGAAAAATGGAGACATTCACAAAAACTAGGATACATTTGATAGTTTGATGCAACCAAGTTAATTGTTCAGGGTTTAAAATACCTCCCACTGAGCCACTTTCAATGATTGTTGAATCAATCTCGGCCACAATTGATTTTAAAGCATGTTTTCCTGATTCCCAGTTCTCTTTTTCTTTCACATACTTCTTCTCCTCTGCCTTTTGAGCTTTACTAGCTTCTTTCAGAAGCTTATTTTCCTGCAGCGTAAACAAAAGCCTATTATGGTATCGACTGCATCTATTCTCTATCATGCACCACAGTGAACATTTCTTTACGAGCCTGACCTCTCGCTGTCGTTTCTTCTCTTCAATCAACTTTGCTTTCCCTTCCTTTATTAGCTTCCTCCTTTCCTGAACAATGCAACAAAGGTCTATTACTTAAGTTGCGTCAATTGTGAAACTTTAAGAGGTAAGTTTGTTTGCTGACATGCTTACTCAGCCAGACCTGTTTTGTCTTTCTTTCTTCTGCATTGTTGTTGTTCTCTTCTTCCTGCAAAGTAGTATCTACATAGGGTAAAACCAAGTTGTCCAACGGCGCTTCGAACCTAAAGTCATCCAGCTCATCATCACTGTCCACAGATATCGGAGAAGAAGGTCCTGTACAGCACAAAGTAGAGTTACTCAGTTACTCCTACAGAATTGCATCCATTTAGTAATTAATGCGATGACATAGAACACCTCTCACATAAGAAACAGGGAATACAATGTAAACCTCTTTAAGGCAAGAGCTGAAATTCTTGGTTTTGGTGTTATAGGCTTATCTCTGAAGGAATCTAACAATAAACAGTGAAGTGTTACCTACGAATTAAAATGTTATCCCAAATATTAATTGACATGAACTTGAGCAGTAGATAAGCCATTTGTTCTAACATGTCTACCCAAGCTCAAGAATCAAGATGAGACAGTTCTAAATAGACAAGTGTTGCATTTTGCTTGTGCCCTTATTGACATTGCATTTTCTGCAAACAGTCCTAAGACATATGCCAGCTTATCAATTTCAACCGGTTAAGTCATCAAGGAATTTGCACATATTTGGCCTGCATACAGCAACACTAAAATAAACGTGAACCAACAAATCGACTAAAATTGCATGACGGAGCAAATAATGCATAACTTGTCAGTCTTGCTTGCAAACTAGTAGTATCATCACCAATATCAACTCTCACAGAAGAGACAGTGTTATATGATGCACTCAGCGGGTTCAGCAATATAATACTCAATTATTTACTCTTGCGGCAAACCTAAGACACAAACCTAAGAAGAAGAGCTAAATGGCTTGCAACCTAAAGCACGACTAAAACCAAATCCATCTATCTTGCCATGGTGCAGCTTCGACGGACGAGCCTGCGTACTCAGTGCTCCAAGATGACCAATGTTGGATTATGGAGTCTAAAACAGAAGCCAGCTACACGCCTACAAGTAAGAAAATTCACCGAGCAATTCAGAAGAGAAACCTGGCAAAGTGGAAGGCCCAGCCACATCGAAGCGAGAGGTGGCGACGAAACGTGTCTCGGCGACGACAATGCTGGGGTCGACAGAGCCAGGGAAAGCCGGCCCAGGGATCCCCAGATCAGCAGCAGCAGCATCAAAGTCGAACTCGAACGATCGCGGGAGAACAGGATCAGGCATATCAGGAACAGCGCCGCGCGATTGGGGGGCGAGGGAGCACGGGACAAATGACTGGGGAGTTTCGGTTACGATTGGAGCACCGAAAGGCGGCGAGATGGTGAGGCCTGGTGTATCAAGGACCACAATGTCGGGGTCGACAGAGCCGGGGGCAGCCGGCCGAGGTGTCCCCAAATCAGCAACAGCATCAAAGTCGAACTCGAAGGAGCGTGGGAGAACAGAACGAGGCATATCGGGAACGGCGCCGCCACGGGATCGGGGGTCGAGCGAGCATGGGACGAACGACTGGGGAGTCTCAGGTACGATTGGGGCGCTGGAAGGCCCAGCCGGGCCCAAGGTGGTGATGCCCGGTGTCTCCAGGACGACAATGTCGGGGTCGACGGATCCGGGGAAAGCCGGGCCAGGGATCTCCGGATCGGCACCATCGAAGTCGAAGCGGAACGAGCTCCGGAGAACCGAATCGGGCGTATCGGGGGTAGCGGCCCGGGATCGGGGGAGCGAGCAAGGGACGTACTCCCACTGGGGAGTCTCGGGCACGACCGAGGGCGGGGCTGCGGAGAGGCGCCGCTTCGACGGCGGGGGAGGGGTGTCGTCTTCGACGAGGATGGGGGAAGAGGAGGACGCGTCGGGGAAGCCCCGAGCGACGGCACGGGAGCGGCGGAGGGCGGCGGGAGTGGAGTCCCCGACGTCGATGATGACGATGCGGGCGCCGGAGACCCGGGAAGCCATCGTCGAGGCTTGGGCGCTGTCGCGGCCTGGGCTTCCTTACTCCGTCGATTTGGGAGGTGGGGAATGGGGAATCGAGGGTTTCGGCCGGAGACGGGAGGGTTTTCGAATTTCGAGGTTCGGCGTGGTGGCCGGCGGCGCAAGGCCGGTCGATGCGGCCCGTTGTTTGCCGAAGAAGAAAAACAAGGCCCAGGTTTGCAATTTCCATTCGGCCGACGGGCAGCGTCAACCAGATGAGGTGGGAAAAGATCATTTTTTTTCTCGAGAGTAATAAATGGGAAAATATCAGCTGCCTTCCCACTGCAAGTGAGAGTCTTATATTAGTACAACATTTCCAATGTTCCCGTAGAATTGTTGATTTGGATAGTTGGAAATGTTGTACTAATATAAGACTCTCACTTGCAGCATTTCTTTCCAACATGGTTGCAACAAATGTCCCTGTGATCCTTAAAAAATCATTTAAATCCATCATAACATAAAACATGCCCACGCACCAAAATATATTATATGCAAAAAATCCTTGTTATTACAGCAAAGCAATAGAACTAATGCAACATAGAAAACCAATGCGTGTGACAGCGGCAAACAATAACATGTAACGTATTTGCAACATGGTAAATATCATTCAAACATACACCAACAATCTTTGCAACATGGTTCTCATGGGTGCACAGCAAAACACCTACACGCTTGCATCTGGTCGAAACACCGTGTGCAACATCAGAAAAATCGCTTAATTCACTAAGCTCCACCATCACTAACGTAGGCACGAATCTTCATCGATTTTGGCTCGCTGACAACAAATTCAGATCTTTGGAGCCTCGTAGGGTAAGATTGAATGATCTTTGACCAATTCATCACTATCCCGACGTATATCCAGCTTGGAGCTTGGTGGCATATATTTGAGCTTCACCGTGAGGTACCCCATGGTGGTTGGGAGGAGGGGGAACGGAAATTTGTGAGAAAAGGAGGAAGTCAAAAGGGAGAGGAATGGACGTGTTGGGAGCAGGCGCTCCATGTGAGAGAGTAAGACCAGGAACTCAATGCATTGGGAGAAAGGAGGAGAGAAAGTAAGAGAAGACAGAAGAAACGTAGGATGACGCTTTTTTTTTCTCCATCGATGAGGCGATTGATTTTTTTATCTGATTAGTGCCTTGATCTTAATCGTTTGCCTTCTTTTTTCCCAAAACGTCACCTACTATGAGAGGATATTATTCTCCCTTCTCTGTCCAATGAATCTAGAACCATAGTTATTTGCGCAGTTCGGCATGTACTCATTATATTTCGAGGTACCATAGAAATTCTCAAAATATGAAAAAATTATGTGAGCAATCTGCAAATTTTCTAAGATACATGCGTAGAAGAGTTCCGTTGCCATATGGCTCCTGCGGCATCTCAACGCGGTTGTTCGAGCTGGCTGCTCCGGTGCGAGGTGAGGCCGCTTTCTTCTTCTCCGGCGGCGTGCTGCTAGCGCTTGAAGACGGCGTGCTGCTCGGTGGATCCGTGTCCGCTGTGGGTGGGTTCGTTCTTATCTCTGTTCGTGCGTGTGTGCTCCTTTTCTTGTTGATCTTGTAGACGAACTCCCTGTCAACAAAAAAAAAGAGTTCCGTTGCCATATATGAATTGAGTTTTCTCTCTCTCTTGGCAGGTCACATATAAGCTCGCAAATTCAAATGTTGTAACGTACACTATACTCACGATATTTTCAGTCACATCTCACAACGTATGGGGTGCTCCAGAACAAGAAACATGAAAGCCGTGCTTCTAGTAAAAACAAAAACAGTTTTACCATGACCCCCTTTCCTTGAGCACAAGCACATGTATCCATACCGTAGTCTACACACCGTTTCATGCAAACTCTCTCTCAGCATCGCGCAACTGCGCGGCGTCGCAGTCAGCACGCATGGCGCCATTATAAAACTGTGCACGGCAGGCGCAGCGGCACTGACAACGCGAGCAGCAAGCAACAGAACACAAGTCGCTCAGAGAGAAGAATCCAAGGCGCGTCGTACTTACCTACCTACGCAGGCCCGTGGCCTGTGGATCGAAGCCAAACCCAAAATGCCAAAGGCGTAGCATCGCATGCATGCATGTTCGGCCAGGCTTTTGTATCGAGTAACTTTTTTTCTCATATAATGGTAAAATAATTGCACGTCACGGCTTTCCACAGGTCTCCGGCGATGGACGTGCGACCATGGTCAAAGGATCGGCCTCCTTTCCAAGAACCCAAGATATGCCAACGAGGTACTCCATCCGTTCCAAATTAGTTGACTTGCATTTGTCCAAATACGAATATATCTATACTTGTTTAGTGTCTAGATACATTCATTTCTAGACAAATGTGAGTCAAGTAATTTGGAACGGAGGGAGTAGCAGGCAGTGTGTGATTTTTGTGGACTACGGACACTTCAGCCGTCGTCGACTTTTAGACGGTGGCAAACTGGCAATCTAGCATAGTGGGGGACTGGGGGTAGTTGGATCAACAAATTTTTAATTAGGGCCTTTTTGGATGAAAGCATTTTCATAGAAATTTTTAATAAAAATTCAAAATCCATTATAACCTCTGTTTACACTCATCTGTGCAAGACCGATGCATTGTTTTCTGTGTTTCATCCAAACGGTTATTCATTTGATTTTCGTTTTGCTTTGTATCCCCTGTTTTGTACCTGCAATTTTGCCAATTTCTGTGCTTTTCCAATTCCTATGTTTTGTGATATGTGATCCGAGGAAACCATTAATACCGCTTGGTTTAGTGTTAATTACCGAAAACCGCTGGAAAATTTCGCGTGAAAAAATCCATGTATAGGAACTTATCCGAGAATCCAATGGAGACCTCAAAGTATGAACATCTTGAGAGCTCCGTATTTTTTTGAAAGGGATACTGCATTGTAGTAAACCTTAAGGTCCTCTTGGGATTGAAAGAATTTCATAGAAATTTTGTAGGATTCTAATCCATATTAATTTTTCATACAGAATGCCTTTGGATCATCTTCACTACTGATAAAAGAGCGAACTAAAACTTCTTTACGTCCACCCAGAAAAGTGTACACAAAGTAAACAGAACCGTCAGATCGTTCTCCAGAAGAAAAATCTAACGACGCATATTGCTTTGTTGGGCCGTCAAACAGTCCGATGGACCAGATTGATCCTGTCGACCGGCAGAACCATGTTATGCCAAATCTTCGCCGTCCGCATCCAACCTCCATGCAGGTAACAAGCCCGCCTAATCGCCCCGCTAATCCTATAATGTCTTTGCCGTAAGAAACAAATCCCGTAATTTTCTTCGTCCCTCCCATAATAACCGCTGGTGACGGCTCTCCATCACCTCCTCCTGCGATCCTCGTCCTCGCTTGCTGCCGCCAATGAAGATCGAACCTCTTCTCACGCGAGCCGTCGTCGGAATCCGGTCAGATCCGCAGCACACTTCTGGAACCACCGCTTTATCCCCATGTGAGCCGCCGTTGGAGCTGTGGCCTGAACCGGCGAATCCGACGCAGGCTTCCGCCGTCGGCTGCAACCCTCGCTCGGCGTCGATGCTGCTAGAAGGAGGAGGAAGACACGCTGCTGCCCCGCTCGATCCACGTCGCCTCCTCGCCTGATGCTACAGCCATCACGTCTTCTCTTCCCCTGCATCTGGGTGTTCATGAATTGTTCACAAACATGAACTGTATGTGGCCGATGTTCATCTATTCTCAGTTGTTACAACTGTTAACTATTTGCTTTCTGTCCCCCTACGATGTTTACAAATTGTTCGCTTTTGTTATGTTACGTAAGCTATTGGAACTTATAGTTCTGATTGTGATTATTAATCGTGGTTATTTGTTCTTAGGGGTGTGAAAGAGAGGTTGGTGAGGGCTTGAGGCTGAATAACACAAAAACGATGTGAACCATGTAACTGGCATGATTGAAGGTCAGATAACTTTTTTGTTTGGATGATTGGATATTTACTTCTTGCAACTTATTACCTTAATTTTCCATCTATTCTTCTCAAATATGTTTTGGTCAAATTATATGTTTTACAACTTCTCTGGATTTATCATTTATCCATCTCCCACAACAGACTAGAGAAAAAGTTGTATTAGTTGGCTGTTGGAACTACATAATGGTTACCATGTAAGAAGCTGCCAACATGTAACTCTGAAATGATGTGCACAAACCGTGATAGGGAAGTGCTGGACAGAATACATACCACCACAATTAGTACAAGATGGTATTCTTGGATCAAATATAAATCCTACAGTAACAATGTAGAACCATGAGAATGTTGCATCAGGTTTTTATCATCATGTACTGACATAGCTTTGGTTACAACTTACAAGCAGTCGTAGTAGGCTACCTGACAACATATTTTCCATGCATTCTTTATTTGAATTTCTGTTTTGGTGTTACATACACTAATTATCCGCTTCATGCTTTTCAGGAGCCCGAGTTGATTTTTCCCATTCAAGACGGATGCAAGAGTTATTGCTTGATATTAATTACATGGTTTTGAAGTAAAGAAAATTATTGTCTTTAGAAGGCACAATGTACATTCTTAAAAAAACAAGGTATAGTTTTTAACGTCGATTCTTACAACGATGGTTTGAGCTTTGCCACACTCTTCTGTACATTGTTGCCATGTTGCCCTAGATCATTATACTTGCAACCGGTAGATACTTTTTGTGAATTTATAGGAAGTATGAGTCCATTTTTAGTTAGTAATGATAACGAGAAAAAAGATATTCATTATTATTGGATACTATGGTTTCCAGTTTAATGTCAAGAGATAGCTATCTGTTTTGCCCCAAACAGGCCCTGGTATCAAGTGTTATATGAGTATAAAATTAGCCACACTCTTATTATTTTAGGTTGTCTAACTGGTGGCAACATTTTTTGTTCTGCTCAAGCCCTGAATATGGAGTCAGTATTTTTTGTTGGATCTTTGCTCACTATATATTTCGCTTCAATGTGTTTCTGCAAAGAAAGAACACGTGATGCAGATTCTCGACAAAATGAGGCCAAGGATAGTACATGCGAACTGGTTTGGCGTGAAGCTAATTTGTTGACCCATCTTTCTTTTACAGAATGATGATAATAATCATCAGGAATCTCTCTCGATGTTCCTTTTCAATTTCATTTTAGTGATTGGTCTCCATGTTTTCGTAAACAAGGTCAGATTGGCGAACTCCTGGGTCATGCAGATTCCTGTTGAAATGTCATCCATTTTCAGAAATTCAAGATGACTATTGTTGATTCTCTCCACAACTTGTAGTCATAAATCCCTTACTTCTGTAGAGATTTCGTAGGAAGGTAACCAAATTAGAAGGCCTTCAGCATGGAGTGGATAAATAGTGTAACTTTCCATGCAAATACCCCTTCTGTAAAAGCAACATATTAATTGAATAGAGCATGGTACATTGGATTATCTATTTGTTATAATAGCAATATTTATTTCAAGTGGATGCTCAGTTGATCATGGATATTCAATTTGGTGGAATGATCTGTCTGAAAGTGTAACTTAGATAATTGCACTGAGATAATCAGCCAAGTTAGGATTCGGTGAGAAGCTTGAATATGAAAAGAACCCAGACAATCTGGAAATATTCTGTCTTCGAATATAGGAAGATGATTCTAACTACAAGAAAAATATTGTGAAATTATTACAAAAACGTGCATTGCACGTACACACTAACTAGTAATATTGACAATTGAGCCCACCAAATTGCTAAGAATCCATTCCTATGCCCCCTATTCCATAGGAATCTCAACATGAGCTCAATTTTTTTTTTTTTTTTTGCAAAGTCCACTCACACTCTATCTCTCTCTACTCTGGCTCCTCATTCCTATGTTTGTTCCTGTGCATCATCCAAAGGCATCTTTTACAAAAATCCTGTATTTTGAAATACTATAGAAATTAAAGTGCACGACATATCAATCTTTTGTTTTTCCTATTTCTACATTAAAAAAAATCCTGCGATCCGGACTTTATTTTAGAGTTAGTTGCACTCACTGCCCCCGGCCAGGGAACATTTTTGCTAGGATTGGATGCCAAAACCTGCTGACAAAGGAACAGCGCCTCTGATCGAGTACCTCAGCGGCTCCCTACTGTATCAGTCGTCCTCGGACGCTGATACGACTGACAAGACCTCGGTAGAAAAGCTATTCAGGTATCGAAGAACAATGCAGGACTTTAATCTTCACAAAAGCTAGGCATGGTACGAACACTACTCTGATTCAGAAATTAATCCTAAGTTTTGATTTCTAAGCACCGAGAAATAATCTGGAAAAACTAGCAACGCCGAACAGAGGATGCAGAAGATATAGAGCTGAGGAACCATGACGAAAACAAATGACGAATCAAATTAGGTTCCACTCTTCTACTTCTAGCTAGCAATCACATACTTTAACATACTCTGTCGCGTGCTACAACAGAAGATGTTTGCTACTCCGACGGCTACGAAGAGAAGAAGCGCGTGGTGAAGTTGGACGACGACGAGGAGGCCCGGTTGGCGTCGGGGGCGACAGTCCCGGGCCACAGCGTCACCGGCGGCCGGCCGTCGAAGAAGCCCGCCGCCGGCGGCGGGCACGCCAGCACGCCTAATGGCGGCAGCTTCCTCATCATGGACAGAGGCGGCGAGAACGCCCCGCCGCCCTCCTCCGTGATCCCGCCCGGCGAGCGCGACGGCGAGGCTTCCGGCGTGTCGAAGGGCGTGTCCTCGTACCCGCCGCCGGCGGCCGTGGCGCCGCGCTCGTACACCGGGTTGGAGATGCGCAGGAAGCCATCGCTGTACGCGGAGGAGGACGAGGCGCGGCCGGTGGGCTCCGACGGGGGCGGCGAAGGCGACGGCGAGGGCGTGGAGCGGCGCGCCGGCGACCACCGCCACACGGCGGCCTCCAGCTTGGGGATGGCGAGGAGGAGGTCCTTGCGGCTGGACGGCGCGCACATGACGCGTGCGCGTAGTAGAAGGGCGGGGTGCTGGAGAGCGCCTCGTGCGTCGCCGTCGTCGTGGTGGTGGCTACCGATGCATCATCGGCGGTGTGCGGTGGGGACGACGGCGCGCCGCCGCCGTGCTTCGGCCTCTTGGGCGGCGCCTCCATCGCGCGGAGGCGGCGGCGGCGGAGGTGGGAGCAGAAGAGGTCGGCGAGGAGGAGGATGACGATGGTGAGGAAGACGGCCAGGCTGAGCGCCACCATGACGCTCACCCCGACAGTCAGCCCCGACATGCCGTCGGTGAACATCGCGCCCTCGGCTCGCTCGGCCTCAGTGGTCAGGTGGAATGGCCAGTGCGTGTGCACTCGCAAGTTGCCACAAGTGAAGTGGAGTGGACAGTGGTCAGCTCAGTTCCAGTGGCAACAAAATACTCTCGGTTAGAGCAGCTAGCTAGCTTAGGTTGCCTCCCATTTGTCTAATCCCAAATTATCTAGTCTAATCTAATCGAAGTACTTCTACTGTTTGTCTCGTAACGATCAACTGCCATCGCCATCACCGAGGCGAGTCAGTACTTCCAAAAGCTAATGCCTAGTACACGTAGGGCCATAGATTAAGGTGTTCTTGTGTTCAGAAACCACGAGCTACAGTATCGATGCTCAAACCTTTTCAATGGCGAAGGGTCCCGTGCGCGGCGTAGGTCAGAGTTGTCATCGGAACGGAGGTGATCACGCGAGGTGAGCTGGGTGGGCAAAGCGTGTAGTGGCGGTCGTGTTACGGTGCCTGCCTGATTATCGGGCGTAGAGAAAGGAGGAGGGACCGGGTGGGTGATTTTGGCGGGAGAGGTTTGCAGGTGCGCATCCAAGATTCTGTGGTTTCTGCTCTGACCACACGAGCACGAGTGTTTTTTCTTCATCATTAGAGGGGCCCTGACCATTGACCGTCGTCCAGTAAAGTCGTACTAACTCATAAACCTTAGTCAATCTCCAAACATGCAGCCTTTTCTACTTTTCAGTTGTCTGCACTTTGTGACAGACGCAGAGAGTTCGTGAAATTTTAGCCATGGTTGTTCAATATCAGTTGTTTGAGAGTAGTCTTTGCAACATAAGCCAAACTTGAGACGTTTACACCGAGGTACGGTAAAATGGACAAAATAACCATGAAATGAAACAAATTCACAAAATAAATGTTGGACATAACTATTTCATCGAAATAACCCTTTCGGGTAGCGCCTTATAGCAAGGCGTTATACTCTACATCGTAGCGCCCTAAGGCAAGGTGCTACAGTCCTGATTAAGTAGCGTCTGGGTGTAAGGCGCTACACACCTAGATGAGTATTCTAGTATAGACATAACCATTGCGCAGCTCAGCCGGTCACACCCATGGCAGTTGCGGTGGTCCCTAGGTAGGCGCTCCGCGCTCACATGAAAGAAAATATTGCCACAAAATTTAAACTGCCATTGAGGCATCCTATCGTGTCTTATGTGAACCAACTTTTTTTCTACAGAAATCGTGGTCAAATCACTACCTCAATTTTTTAATCTATATTTTTTGGCAATTTAAATTAAACAGCCAAAATGTCTTGTCTTTGGGAACAAAGTGAGTAGTATCTAGGAAAGACCATATCATAGGCTTTATTTGGATGGAAATACGATTATTCGCTAAAAAAATATAGTAGCGATTTCTAGCTCTCGAGTTTCAGTTATTTTTTATTTTTTGAAAAAAAAATCATGTTACAAGTTTTTTTTTATGTACCACAACAATGTACATTACCAACATGCAAGATGTCAATTGAAATATTTTATTTTGAGTTACGTTAAAAAAAAGTAATATGACTGTAGTGAACAATGCATATTTTCAAACTACAAAACTTAATCAGATTTTGCTATTTTTTGTGTAGACCAGAATTTGAAGAATTTATTGTTGCGATTTTGCATGATTTTATGGTACTAAAAAAAGCTTATATTATGAAACAGAGGTAGTACATCATTGACTATATCTAGATCGTTTTTCAGTTTTTTTGAAACTTGCGAATATGTTCGAAAAATTTAAAATATGGGGATCATTTGAACACGGGAACCAAAATGATTTTTGCGAAGCTAGTCCGAGGCCGAGCCACCAACATCTGGGAGGACCCCCTTGCGGCTCCGTGTCGCTCCCGTGTGGGCGACCCGGGGGCGACTCCAAACCCTAGCTAGCGCTCTCCGCCGCCAGCTCTCTCTCCCTCGCCGCCGCCGGCGCAGCGGCGGGGCTCCCTGCCCCTCCTTCTCCAACCTTGCCTCTCCTCTCCCCTCCTCTGCCCCCGTGCTTCCCCACCCCCTCGGCTTCGTGCGGCCGCCGAATGCTGGTGCGGTGGGTGGACAGATGAAAGTGCATGTGTTGCCCATGCGTGGTTTTCGTAATTAATGACAATCCTTATGGACTAATGTTTGCATTGAGATATACTTGTAGATCTTGTCCATAAGAAAAGATTGGAGTTCATGTGTTGGACTCTAGAAGATTACATGATGACCAAGGTTCCATCCAAGGGTTTATATGAAGAATGGTCATGTGAAGAGTTGAGCTTATTGCGAGCATGGCTTGGAAAAGAAGATTGAGAGAACTTCATGTTTATCTCCAAGCCATCATCTATATCAAGAGAAGAATATGAAGCGCAAGTGGATACATGAAGACGGAGCTTAGCGAGGCTCTCCCATAATGGAGTATGGGGGAGCATTTGGAGAAGTCTTCATCAAGCATGTGCTAGCAAGCACAATCAAGAAAGGTGTCCAACTTGAGGGAGTCAAGATCGTCATCATCTAGCTCAAGTGGAATGCTCAAGGCAAAGGTATGATCTTGATAGGGTTTCTATTTTACGGTCTCGTGGTGTTAGCGGGGACCGGGTTATAGGATAGACGACGTATATCAAGAGGGGCTCTCAAGTGAGTAACTTGATCGCATCTTTGTGGAGAGCTCAAACCTTTGCATATTTGGCATTTCATCTTTCTTGGTTCTTTTTTGGCTTTTATCCATGTGAGGATTTAGAGCTTGTGTTCATCTCCATACCAAGCTCTAATTCATCAAAAATGGATTTCATATGAATATCTTATTGCGTTTTTGATGTTCGAGATTTTACCGGTTTGTCTTTTCTAAGAGAGGTCAAACTCTCACTTGTGGTTTCCTGCTCACTTGATGGACTATGATGTGTATATTCATAATATTTTGTGCTTGTGAGTTTCTTCCAAACAAGCTCAAGATCATACAAAACGGAGTCCGGATGAAAAACATATTGCGGTTTTGGTTTGGAGGTTATATCGGTTGTTCTTTTCTAGAGAGGGTCTACCTTTCTACATTTGGTTTTATGCTCCATTGTTGGACTATGATGTTTCTCTGCATGATCTTACAGTGCTCGTTGTGGTGATTCCAACGAGCCCAAGAACATTAAAAACAGAGTTCGTATGCTCAAGATATCTTCGTTTTCGTGTTCGGTGTTGCTGCAGTTTTTTCTGGCCGGAGTCTCCGGTCCCAGACCGGAGTCTCCGGTCTGCGCATTTCGTTTTTCGCTCCTCAGGATGGCAGCCTCGGATGGGGGGTCCGGAGTGACCCCGGAGTCTTCGGTCTAAGCAGTTTTCCTGCAACGGCTCTATTTTGGGAGACCTATAAAAGGCCCCTTCTTCCCCAAAGAGCCTAAGCTTTGCCCAGCATGTTTTTCTCTCTCTCCCCACCATTGTTGACCTTGGAAAGCTTGCCCCTCTCCCATTTCCTCCCATGATTCTTGCATATCTTTGAGGGATTTGAGAGAGGAGATCTAGATCTACATTCCACCAATCCATCTCTCCTCTAAGTGAGGGAACCTAGTAGATCTTGATCTTGGAGTTCTTGTGTTCTCCTCTTTGTTCTTCCTCTCTTCTCCCCCCATAAGAAGAGAGTGAAGAATTTGAGCACTTGTGCTCTTGCCATTGCTTTGTTGCATCGGTTTGTGCTCTCCACGAGGATTCGTGGAAGTTGAAAGCTTGTGAACTTGTTACTCTTGGGTCTTTGGACCCTAGACGCCCGTGTGGTGGTTGAGACCCTTGGTGGTCACTTGTAGCTGTTCGGGAGCCCCCAATCCCTTGTGGGTTGTGCCCCGGATCATTGTTGAAAGGCTCCGGATTTCTGCCTCGAAGGATTCCGATAGTGGAAGGTGAACCAAACCTTTGTGGTGCGGTTCATCGGAGAAGAAGGTGAAACCTTTGTGGTTGTTGAACCATTCTGTTGGTTCACACCTCTCCAACGAGACGTACTCCCCTAAAAAGGAGGAACTCGGGAATACATCCTCGTCTCCGTGTGCCTCGGTTATTTCTATACCCGAGCTCTTTACTTATGCACTTTACATTGTGATAGCCTTCGTGCTTGAAGTATTCTATTTTGCTATCACCTTGTTGCTTGTCTTGCTTAGCATAAGTTGTTGGTGCACATAGGTGAGCCTAGTATATTTAGGTTGTTGGCTTGTTATTTTAAACACCTAGTTTTATTCCGCAATTATCAAGCCTAAACCGGAAAAGTTTTAATCGCCTATTCCCCCCCTCTAGGCGACATCATTGTCCTTTCAATTGGTATCAGAGCCTCGGCTCTCTTTTTGGGCTTTACCGCCTAGAGAGTAAATATGTCGTTTAGAGAATTAGTGCACGATCCCACTTTCATATTCGATGGCACAAATTATGATGTTTGGAAAATTCGCATACTTAATCTTTTTAGGGCCATGGGTCCAAATTATATTAAGAGGATTGTAGATGTGGGTTTTTCTCCTCCAAAGGATTCCCAAGAATTATCTTTAGAGGATGAGGAAAACTCTCATCTCGAACTCTTGTTTCTAATGGTCTTATATGTGTTTTGAGCGATGTAGTTCTTGCTTCAATCATGCCTTTTCGGAATGCTCATGAGCTATGGACCAAGCTTCAAGATATATATGAAGTGTCCAACATTATTGAGAATGATTGTTCTCCTTCCACCTCCGGCCGTGATGAGTTCACAACTTCTTCCACTTCACCATGTGATTTGTCACAAGGTAATGATATGGTGAGTGGTGATAGAAATTGCTTTGTTGATGGTGAATATTCTATTGACTATACTTCATCTCTATCTCATTGCAATGTTCTATCTTTGGACTTAAACTCTTCTAGCACTCTAAATGTCATACATGCTAGAGTTGATAGTCCTTGCATATCATGTAATAGTTGCTTAACTAAATCTCATGATGATATGCTCTCTATGTCTTGTTTTCATGAAAATAATGCTTCCATATCCTCTAGTACTTGCATGACTAACAATGTAGAGGAATCCCAACATTTGTTGGAACAAGACATGGACCTCAATGGTGCTTCAAGTATTTCTTCATCCTCTTCACCCATTAATCACGTTTGCCTTATGGCTAAGGAGTCAAAGGAATATTCTATCTCAAATCCCGATACATCTTGTGATGATGTGGTTGAGGAGTCTCATGGAGAAGATTTTGATATTGAATCCTTAACCAAGAAGGGTGAGATGGTATTCGGTGCTCTCCCCAAAGGTAGCAAAGCTATCCCTCCTCTATGTGAAATCATTGATTATGTTATTAAGAGTAGGGAAATCATTGAAGATTTGGAAACTCAATTTGAGGAAAAATGTCAAATTGAGAGAGATGACTCTATCACTATAGCTTCCTTGAAAGCTTCTCTTGAAGAAGAAGAGTATAGGGTTTCTCTTGAGGAGAGACTTGAGTCTCTTGATGAGACTAATTATCTTACTATTGCTAAAATCATTAAGGAAAAAGATCATGCTATTGCTAAATGTAAAGTGCTTAAAAAGGAAAAAGTTGAATTTGGTGTTGGCAATGCTAGACTAAGTGAGGACAGAGAGAGACTTGACAAAGCTCAAAAGGCTTTAGAAAGTAAACACTCTCTCCTTATAAAGTCTCATGATCAACTCCAAACTCAACTATCTAAAAATGATGAGCTTGCCAAGTTGTCTTCTTCCATTTCTAATGTTAATGATGCTTGTGCTACTAACTCCACTTCTTGTGAAGCATCTATTTTGAAGGAGAATGTTGAGCTAAGGGCTCAACTTGGGTTGCTAACTAGCAAGTATGGGAAATTAGAAGAAAGTCATGAAAAGCTCTCTAGCTCTAATTAGGATCTTCTACCATCCCATGCAAGACTAAAGTTAGCTCTTGAGGCTAGTATGTCAAAGGTAACATCTTGTGAGACTCATGTGGACAAAGGCACAATCTCTACTAAAAATGCTATATTGTCATGTGCTAGTCCTAGTAATCCTACATCACATACTATTGCTAAATCTTGTGATGAATTACTTTCCTTGCCTTGTTGCTCTAACAATGAAGTCTCTACTTCCTCTAGTGTTTTTTGTTGATACTACCATGTAGAGGAATTAAATGAGCTCAAGGCCCAAGTGATACCCTCAAGTATAGGGGATCGTTGAAATCTTCAATGTGTAAGTATAGTATCGATCCCACGAGGAGTAGAAGGTATAAGTATTTATCCTCTCAAATAAGAGTGTCACTTCTCTTATTATCTATGCACTAGACAAACTAAATGATGCAAGTGTTTTTGGGTTTTTGGTGTAGAGTTTGCAATAAAGTAAAAAGCTGAAAATAAAATATGATGAGTGAAAGCTCTCAAAGAGAGAAAGCCCAATCCTCTATGTGGCAAGAGGACAAGCTCAAGTGATGTGTAACTTATATGTGGAAAATGTTCCCGAGGGCGGCATGGATATTGCTAGGCATAGAGATTTATTAAACAACACGTTGAATATCTTGTCAAGTTTTAATCTTCTTTGGACGGAGCCATTGTTAGGTAAAGCTAAATAAATAAACTAAACCCCTTATGATGGATCATGTGGCCAAGTAAATGACTGCACAATAATTATTACGACATAAAGTCCCACCATAGCATTACACTCTAAGGTCCCCGATACTAATACCCTCATAATGCAACTTCATGACTCGGTCATGGGTTTACGTGTCCCCCCAATTCTCCCTCAATTCATTACACTACGGTGTTCTCCTATGAGCCCATAAAGGTGAAGTGTTGTGCAGTCGACGTTCGCACAACACCATCATAGAATCACATAAAAGATAAATACTTGACAAAATACCAACACATGTCATATATAAATCATTGCCAATTCATCCTATGCCCTCAGGAACATACGGGAACTACTCATAACGTGCAAACATGATGATATTCAATGACATAAATGGTACAACACAATCTGAAAATATAGTCTCACCACAAAACAATGACAAGTATCTAATCATACAAGGTAGAATAGCACTTAAACAATAATCTCGGGTTCAACAATCTCAAACTATGAGGGGGATGAAGTGGATCACGAAGATGGTGATGGAGATGGTGCTGGTCTTGACGGTGGTGTTGATGGAGACTCCGGAGGGGGATGGAGGAGCCTTCCGGAGGTGATTCCGGCGGCGTTTCCCCCTCCGATCTTCTCCGGCGGCAACCTTCTGTCTCCTGTTTCTTGGTTTTGTGTTTCTCCGCCGCCTCCCCGCGAAACTCCTCGGGGGACTATTTTTATAGACGTTTTTAGGTCAAGACGAAGCCACGTAGACGAAAACAGACGGCATCGGAGCCACGAGGAATAAAAGAGGTGCTCCCACACAGCCAAGGAATCTGGTCACGTGGGACCATCTATTTTCTTCCTCGGACTTCCTTTTTCGCGGATCCTTGGCTCGTACGTCTTCCTATTTCCAAATATTGGGCCCCGTAAAATATTAGGTCATTTGGACATCGTTTGGTCCCTGAAAGTCAAAAACATGGAAAAAGGGGTTTTCTGGTTCTGCAGGGTTAATTCCAAATAAATGGGGAAACTGTGAATTATCCCCTAAAATCATTATAAAACATAAATATAACCCATATATGATGCAAATAAGTTGGAATATCAAGTAATAAAATGTAAATTTCATGTATGCATTTTACATGCATCACCAAGTCACTTCCTTGAAGAAAGACTTGGAAAAGCGTCATGTTGGGGATTCTACACTTGACAATATGTTGATTGTTCAAAGACGCCCCAATGACAAGAGTGGACTTAGATTCAACTCCAATATTAAGAACAATTCCAAGTTCAACAAGAGGAAAAAGGGCCAAGAACAAGTTAAAGATTCGGCCAAGATTGTTTGCTTCAAGTGCAAAGTTGAAGGGCACCATGTTAGATCTCGCCCTTTGAAGAAGAAACATCTTAGCGAGAAGCAACAAGGAAAGAAGCCTCAAGTTCAAACTCAAGTTCCTCAAGTTGAAGAACGGCCTCTTCCCAAGAAGAATCAAGCTACCCCTCCTCAAGTCAAGACTCCAACTAAGAAGAGAGGAGGAAGTAGATGTTGCTACCTATGTCGTGAGAAGCGTCACTTTGCTTCTTCATGCACTAATGGTACCTTATCCAACCCCATTATAATTGATGATATTTATTCTCTAGGGAAGGATGAGGTTGGCAATGTGTTTGCCAAATATGTTGGTACTCAAAGTGGTGTCAAGAAAAGAACCATTTGGGTTGCCAAACCTATTGTGCCTAACCTCTTAGGACCCAACTTGGTTGGGGACCAACAAGCCAAAACTTGATCAATAGGTGTTGTTGGAGGGCATTGGAGACTTGGCTACATTATGAAGAATTAAGGGATCTTCATCAATTATATTTTCTCAAGTCAAGTCATTTGGATTATATTGTTCTATCTCATATCCAATGTTCCTCCTTGCGGTAACTTTTATTTAAATCATATATAGCTTGAAAGTTGCTTGCACCCTTGCATGTGTTAGGTTTTGTACCTTACTAGTGTTGGTATGTGTTGTGCTCTCTACTTACTTGAGTAATCAAGATTGTGTATGTTGGTTTGCACACCATGTATTTGTGTTGAGCCTTATTGCTTTTATTTGATATCTTATCTTGTTGGCTCTCTCTCTCTCTCTGAGAGATTAATGGACTATCCCATTTTGGGAGAGTGATATGCTTCGTGCAATTCACAATCCTAAAAATGTGTGTACATGAGGAATACCACTTAGTGTCGATATATCAATGTTATCTATTCTCTATGTGGTACGTCATGCTCATGAGAAATTCAAATTCTATAATGTCCATTAATTTCTCGAGTTGGTCTTGTCTGCCTTTTGTTTTAAAGAAAATTTGGATTATCACATTATGGGGGAGTAATAAGCTTTGTGCATATTACAAACCTAGAAAATGTGAACTTGTGAGGTATTGCCCCCTAGAATTGATATTCTTCTTTATCTTATTCCTTTGTAGCATGTTTCTCAAACAAGTTCCTTTTTGCTTAAATGCTATTTGCCTCTCACCGTTGGATCTTGTTTGTGATGGACTTTCTTAACATGGCTTTCTCTAAATATGTTCTCATATATCTTTTTGGGAAACCAATTGCTTCAAGCTACTCCTTGGAGTTGCTTTGCATTATTGCGTGTTTTGTGAAGCTATCGAGAATATCTATCTATCTAACATGGATTTTAATTCCTATCCTTTGCCATATGCATATGTTTTGTGAATATGATCTTGAATATATCTTTGCAATCCACCATCGAGAAATATCTCCATACATTACTTGTCTTGACAAGTGATAATCATATTTGTGGTAAATATATTGATCATATTCACTTTGGCTCTTGCTTTAAATTGCCTTATTTGATTGCCAAGGATTTGTTTTGATCTAACTCTCACTAGTACAGAATGACACATCGGAAACGGGCCAAAAAACCCATCGGAAACGGAAAAAGGGTCCGTGTCCCCGACCCCGTGACTGATGTGAAGGCCCTCATCGGTAACGGAGGCGAAAAATCGTCGCTGATGAGGCGTCGGTTTGGCGACGGTTGTGCACAACCTCCGTTTCTGATGTGTCGGAACATCAGAAACGGAGATTCTGTTTCTGCTCGTTTGCATTGAGGTTTCTTCATAAGCCTAGAGCAGGAATAGATTTGGCATTGGACATTTAAAATTTCACAGCAGAAGCACAAAAATGCTAACAAATTCATTCATAAGGTATAACAAATGTCACCGATACATTGCATCACAAGACAACCAATTACGTATCTTCATTGTCATGCCTCTCTAAATCTATCATTGACATGTCTAGCTAAATCTATCTATGTCATGCCTCTCTAAACTTATCCTTGTCATTTCTAACTTAATTTATCTTCATGACTTGCTGTTAGAGTTCATGAATTCAATCTTCTTCTTGGACGGTGTCGCCAAAATATAATCAACTCGCCGCTTTGTCCCCGACCTTGTATTTAGCTCATGTAAATGAGCTAAACGGATCAGCACCATGCTCTGCACATAGTGCAATAAGCGAGTGCTGATGTACTGAAGGTGCCTCTTTTGTAAAGTGGTCACTGAAATGCAAAGAGAGAATATATGACTCCATGTTAGCTCACTATACATCTAGCATAAAGGACATACAACACAAAAGGATGCATAAGATAGAATAACAAACTTACAAATCCATTGCATAGTTGTTGTGTACCAACAATTATGCCGGACGACAAGCGCACCTTGGCTAAGGACCCGGCTTTTTATACAGTGTCACCGAAATGTACATCTGTTTTGCAAAGGAGATAAGTCAGCCATGAGTTTCATACACTACCGATTTGTGCTAGTTATGTTCTTTTCGAGCGACACTACGTAGTCGTCCTCATCGTCCTCGGATGTATTACAACCTTAGTTCTAGTTCTGTTCATGAGTGTCCTATGGAAGAAAACCTAAGCAGAACAATGACAACAACCCTAGTTCGTCGGCACGACAGCCGGTCACAAATAGATGTATTACCTTTGGATCTGGCGGAGGGAGTACGTAGTCGTCCTCGTCGTCCTCGGATCGACACGCCATGAGCCTCCAACTATAGATCAGGCGATGAGATCTGCCCGGGTGGAGCAAAGAACGGGTATGTGCTGCCACGGTCGGAGGAGAGGAAGATGCGCGCCGACACGGTCAGAGGGAGGGAGATGCGCGCCGCCACGGTCGGAGGAGAGGAAGATGCGCGGCGCCACGGTCGGAGAGAGGGAGATGCGCACCGCCACAGTCGGAGAAGAGGAAGATGCGCGCCGCCACGGTCGGAGGGAGGGAGATGCACGCTACCACGGTCGAAGGGAGGGAGATGCGCGCCGCCACGGTGGAGCTAAGATCTGGTGCTACGTGGAGGCGCTGCCACACTTTGAGAGTGAGGCTGAGAGTGAGAGCGATAGAGTTTAGGGCTGTGTGAAGGGTGTGGGGACCCCGGATTAGGTATCCGAGATACCCGTTAGGTTTCCTGCAACAATCCCATGATCAGTCTGTTGTTGCACATAACTCGAATTGGCATCATAGAACACCCATAAATACCGAATAAATTTACTTACTTGATTGAAGCCATAACTTCAACAGGTACTTGCAGCGGAAATCACCAAACAACGTGGAGCCCAAGTCATTTGCCTTAACCCTACAGGCAGCTGACTGGGAAGCGCCCTAGTTTGCATTGACGTCATCGATCTCTCGGTCTTCAGCATACTTCTTCTTGAACTCTGGACATGGGAATATCCAGGGACACAGCCATGAGTACATTTAAGTACTCGCAAACTACCCCCGACATGAGCATGCAACAGCACCCTTTTAAATTTTCAAACTTTTATCTATTTTAAAACATCTCTATATCTTTATTGAAAAGAAAAGAAGGCTTTGAGAACTTTTTCCCATAATCTATCTTTGTAAGAATTCTCTTTTAAAACTTTTTCCCGAAAATACATCTTTGTTGAAAAAGGTAAGAAGTCTCTTTTATAACTATTTTCCCGGAAAATCACCATTGTATCTATTTCTCCAAAACTCCTCCTTTTTCGACCATAACCCTTCATGGTCATTCAATCCCAACAACCTCATACCGGCCCTTTGGTATAGTTGCATAAAACATTTTCCACTTGTAAATCACAAAACTCTACACTTCTCGACCATAGCCCGTCATGGTCAAATCATTCTCCTGCAACCTCCTACCAGCCGTCGGTAGAGTTGCGGATACAACACATCTCCATTTTATTTTCAAATATCAAAACTTTGCAAAACTTGCACATGGTCAAAGTAGGGTCTCCCAGCTGTCCATATCCGAGGACTCGGCTATTTGAATAGTTTTAACCCTCTGCAGAGGTAGCACGCTTTTATCCCACATCCATCCGGCAGCTCATCGTGTCCGCCACGTCTCGCCATACAGGTGTATGCGAAGTAAGCCGCCGACCATAGCCTGTCCTTTGCTCATGCTAGTATAGGATCCTACCGCTACGAAATTATCATCCTTTCCATCGACACCCAGTCCAGATTCCCCGTCGGGAAACCTAAGTGTGAGGACTCGTAGTTCTGCCCGGCGAGCGAACCCTTCAATCCCCATCCTCAGATGCCAGGACCCAGGTCAGGGGGTAGGTCGCCATGACCATCCCCTCATGGAACGAGGTCATCCTCGTTGTTGAGGAGTCCCATACTAATATGAGCAAATTATATGACTACGCCTGTTTCCCATATGTGGTGGAGGTGGTCGCACAGGGTATTGGATGGTTGACGTAAGTACAAGGACACACTGTGCATTTTTCATAAACATCACCACTTTTCCACTTTTCCAACACAACACCGACATCTCGGTATTCCATAAACTCACAAGACATTTCAAAGGAGTTTTGAATAAACAACATTGTTTTCCCATCCTAAAGTTTTACATAAACTACTACATAGGGTGGCAAAATAATATCCATATACTTTTGAAATGAGTTTTATAAATCTTGCTTTGAGAGTAAAACATGTTATGAAAGTAGATGCATATGTTGGTAGTGCAAGCTCAGGGAATAGCTTGCCTTGCTCGGCAAAGTGAACTTGGTCTTGATCTTCAGATTCAACGAATTCTCCTCCCTTAATAACTCCGTTCCAAGGACCACTCCGGTAGCGTTTATGTCTAGCGTCGCAAACATGAGAATAACACCACAATCAATAAGCAAACCAAACCACAAGTGGCACACCGACAGGTAGCCAACCGTAAGCGTCAATCTAATCGTTCGAGCAACAACGAGGATTTACACTTACGAGGGCCTTATATTGATCAGTAGTCTATCGCCTATACGCAAGCTAGGTACATCGATCACAAAACTACCTTGGGCGAAGGTTAACAACAAGCACCTCCCTTTAAACGGGAAATACTCCAGACAAAAGTTAGGTCACTATATAATTTCTGTGAGTCAAAATATTACACCAAGTTAGGATTCGATAGAGTGAAACACTAGGAACCTAGCAAAATTAGATTTGCTCCAAAAATCATTACGGATTAATTTATAAAATCCTTTTTAAATATGCCCTTTGTTAGTTTATTTTAAACAACATTACAAAATAATTATCCATGTTTGGAAACAAGGTGGAACATAAAGGTTATCATTTGCTGAACATTTTAAGAGGTCAAACTTAATTTTTTTGGATCCTTATTTTTAAAGATATGAATTTTTTCCAATTTGTTTTATATTCTGCCATTTTCTTTATTTTAATAAAATATTAAATATACTAACTTATTTGGATAGGTGAGGTATACCAAAAGACTAGATTAAATCTTCTGAACATTTTGGTATCTTGTTTGTAACTTTTGGTTCAATATTTAATTAGTAATGAATTTTAGAAAATCAATTTATATTCTGCCCTTTTACTAAAGTGCAAGGAAAAGTTATTTCCAGTGTTTAATTCAACATGAAAATGATGTTAAGAGGTGAAGTTATTCCTCCTGATCATTTTGATATATTGTTTGCTATTTTTGGATTAGTATTCAAAAAGATATGGATTTTAGAAGTTTATATCCAAATCTGTCTATTTATTTTATTTCTCAGAAAATCTAGCGGAACGTTTTTCACCGCGGGGTTGGCTACCCACGGTCACTGACTTGTGGGCCAAGGCCACGCTGGCAGTCCACGTCAGCGCGGAGGCCCACAGCCACGTTCGCAGACACGCTGGAACGGCGCGGCGCGCTGGGCACGGTGACCGTGCGACGGCGGCGAGCACGGCTCCGGCGAAGGAGCGCGCGCGGGGATGGACTACTGGGTGCATTCGATGCGCAAGGATCCGGGGAACCTACGGGTGGAGCCACAGACCAACTGGTCGCCGGGGACGGCGTCGACGTCGAGCTACGGCGGCGGTGGTGCTACGGCTACGGCGAAGCTAGTGCTCTACGGCGAGAAAGAGGGAGAGGAGGAGGGTGGAGATGTCCATTAGGACCGCACGCTCACCCTTGACGCGTGTGAACAACCGGCGTGAGCGGAGGTGGTCCACAGCGGCGGCGCGGGCTCGCTGGAGATGCTTCGGTGGTCGGAGAAGAACTTGATGGCGGCGGCGATTGCGGGCACCTCTCTTCGATTCCTTCTGAGTGGAGAGGGAGGACGACGCGGCGAACACGGTGGTGGTCGTCGATCTGCTAAGGAGGCTTCTATTGCCGGCGGCGAGCTCGGCGAGCTCGGCGATGGTTCGGTCATGGAGGAGGGACATGGAGAGGGAGAGAGAGAGCAGGAGAGCAGAGGAGCGGGGGTGGTGCTCTTCTTATCCTCTTCGCAGAGGAGAGGCGCAGGAGAGCAGAGGAGCGGGAGAGAGGGGGGGGGGGGTCCGGGCGGCGAGGTCGTCGTGCGGGCGACACGGCGATGCGCAGCACTGCTGCTACAGGAGGAAGAAGAGGGTTTCGCAGAAAACCCCCTGGCTGATTTTCGTATTTACACTTAAGTCCTTTTTCTGTTTTATTTTAAAACCAGAAGCTCTTTAGGTATTTAATTGGGGCACTTAAAATATTTCAAAAATTCTGAAATAATTTGGGTAGGCTCCCTTTATAATGTAGAGCCCCCACAAAAATTGGTGTTTTAAAAATAAAATGTTTTGAACAACTTTTGTTCATAGGATTTAAATATGTTGTTTTTGGTAAATAATATTTGATACTCTTTTAATATTTTCAAGCAAGTGATAAAATATTGTTTTGAACTTTTGGAACTTTCTTGACAAATATGGCAACTTCAAATACTTTATATTTTCATAGAGAAAATATTTGCTTGAAGAAAATAGAGAGTTAAGTAGGGGAAAATAATTTATTAAGACCATTTATTTATCATGATCTTAATTTCCTTTTCTTAAATACTTTGAGAGTTTTGTTTAAAATTGAAAAGTATGTTTACTTGAGGAGGGAGTGAGATGGGGTTGAAATGATTATTATTTCATCTCATTCCTATAATAAGGAAATATAATTGTTTTCATAAAATAGAGGAATAGAGATAGAGGGAAATTAAATAAGATCATTTCCCTTAATTTAGGATTTCAATTAGGTGTGAATACTTCTAGAGGGTTTGTTTTTATTCAAGTCACATACCAAATTTGTTGTCAAGTGTGTCTTATTCTAGTATTAAGCACAACTGAGGAATTACCCTCACAAGCAACAAACACAACAAGATCAATAGTGGCATACACAAAAGATCAACAACACAATCGAGACCACACAATTCAAACCACAAGAATTAATCATACCACCATTTCCATAATTAACAATACTATCTTATAAAAGTGATCACACTTAATTATGACAAGATGATGTTTAAAACTATCTCAACTCCACCTTTGTATTTTGAAAAGGGTTTTGAGCAAGACAAAATATGTGGGGTAATATATTTCCCACCTGTGTTCTTTTTAAAATGTAATGATAATCAAAGTTTATAAAATGGGAGTGGCATACAGATGCCAAAATATCAAGTTTAAAAGATAGATAGGAGATAGCATATAGGAACACATATTTTTTGGAAATACTTTTACTTTCTCAATAATGGGTATTGATTTTGGTTGTTGACAAACCAAGTATCATTTGAAATGGAGTTGGCCAAAAGAAGAATGGAAAGGATATATGGAATATTTTCTTGTCATAACATGATCACCAAAGTTAAATATATTTTTATATTCGTTGGGTCTTATATTTACTAGTCCAAACAATTTAAACAACAAGTCACACTAGGTTCAACATAGCAATGGGATGGAAAACACAATCATCAGTGAAACATTTCAAAAAGTTTTTGTTGGTTCTAAATTTTGGGTCTTGTGAAACTAAGTTTTTCTTGGTTCCTAAATTTGGGATGTGACAAAGGGCGCATTTATAGCAAAGTAGAACATCGGAAACAGAGGGTATAAACAACCGTTTCCTTTGATTTTTTCACTAACACACTGCTGACGTGAAGCACACGCTCGTTGGGAGACCCCCAAGAGGAAGGTATGATGCAGTCGAGCAGCAAGTTTTCCCTCAGTATGAAACCAAGGTTTATCGAACCAGTAGGAGTAGCAGCGCTTCTGAAGGTTGTCAACGGCGAATTATGATGCGGCGCAACACCAGGGATCCGGCGCTGACGTGAACCTGCACACAACACAATCAAACTACTTTGCCCCAACGAAACAGTGAGGTTGTCAATCTCACGGCTTGCTGAAAACAAAGGATTAAACGTATGGTGTGGAAAATGAGTATTAAATTGCAGAGAATGAAAAAGGAACAGTTTGCAGTTTGTGGTTTAATCAGTGTAAAAGAATGGACCGGGGTCCACAGTTCACTAGTGGTGTCTCTCCATAAAAGATAACTAACATGTTGGGTGAACAAATTACAGCTGGGCAATTGACAAATAGTGAGCGCATGACAATGCATATATATGACATGATGACTACTATGATATTTAATTGGGCATTACGACAAATACATAGACGTTATCCAACAGCATCTATGACTAATAATCCACCGCCGGGTTGTCATCCGAGTCCCCGTTGGTATTAAGTTGCAAGCAACGGATAATTGCATTAAGTAAAGTGCGTAATGTAAACAAACACATATGACCGTGGACATAGCATCGTTAGGTTATCCCTAGTGGCAACAGCACATCCACAACCTTAGAACTTTCTGTCACTGTCCCAGATTAAACGGAGCATGAACCCACTATCTAGCATAAATACTCTCTCTTGGAGTTACAAGCATCTACTTGGCCAAAGCATCTACGAGTAACGGAAAGCATGCAAGATCTTAAATAACATATAAGATAGATTGATAATCAACTTGACATAATATTCAATATTCATCGGATCCCAGCAAACACAACATGTAGCATTACAATAATATGATCTTGATCATGTAGGGCAGCTCACAAGATCTAAACATGATGGCACAAAGTGGAGAGACAACCATCTAGCTACTGCTATGGACCCGTAGTCCAAGGATGAACTACTCACGCATCACTCCGGAGGCAGGCATGGCGATGTAGAAGCCTCCGGTGACGATTCCCCTCTCCGGCAGGGTGCCGGGAAGAGGTTCTGAACCCTCCCGAGCTAGGGTTGACGACGGCGGCGTCTCTGGAACTTTTCGTGGATATTTGCTCAGGTACTTAGGGTTTTCGCGTCGGGGGGAATAAGTAGGCGAAAGGGCGGCGGCTGCGACCCCGAGGGGCCCACACCACCCTAGGGCGCGCAGAGGGGGGCCCGCGCCCTGGTGCGTGTGGGGCCCCGTGGCTCCTCTGTTGCTCCTTTGGTCCGTCAGGCGTGTTCTGGAAAAATAGGCCCCCGTGAAGTTTCGTCCAATTCCGAGAATATTTCCAGACTAGCTTTTCTGGAATACAAAAACAGCAGAAAACAGGAACTGGCACTTCGGCATCTTGTTAATAGGTTAGTCCCAAAAAATGTATAAAAGTGATATAAAGTAGATGCAAAACATGTAGCAATTGGTATAAAACAAGCATGGAACATCAAAAATTATAGATACGTTTGAGACGTATCAGCATCCCCAAGCTTAGTTCCTACTCGTCCTCGAGTAGGTAAACGATAAAAACAAAATAATTTTTGAGGTGACATGCTACATCATAATCTTGATCATATAATATTGCAAGGCACATGTAAATGAATGAAGTGATCCAAGTCAATGGTCTATAATTTGCTACCAAATAGATAATGAGTAAACAATGAATCACACAAGCTAAACGTTTTCATGAATAGTACTTTCGAGACAAGCATCAAACAGTTTTGCATAAGTGTTAACTCATAAAGCAATAGTTTCTAAAAAAGGTATTTAATCAACACAAAGGAAGAATTAGTTTCAGCATTTGCTTCAACTTTCAACATATTTATCTCATGGATATTGTCAACACAAAGTAGTATAACAAGTCCAATATTGCATATAACGCATGTTGTAACAAAGTTGACACTAGTGTTTGCTTGTGGAAGACAGAAAGAATAGGAAAACTGACTCAACATAAAAGTAAAAGAAAGGCCCTTCGCAGAGGGAAGCAGGGATTAAATCATGTGCTAGAGCTTTTAGGTTTTTGAAAGCATATAGAGATTGCATAAAATATTTGATACTCCTCCCAACCTTGCTAACACAAGCCATGGCTAACCGAATCCTCGGGTGCCTTCCATCAATCACATACCATGGAGGAGTATCTATTTTTGAGAGGTGTTTGTTAATTGTCAACGAATGGTAGCGGGTGAGAACAGTATTCTACCTGTCAAACGGACTTTTAAGAGCGGCTCCCATGAAGGACGTTATTTCTACCAGCAAGGCAGATCATCCCTCTTTCTCTTTGGTTTACACACATTCAGGTATTTCACTGTTTGTCATTGCTTACTGATGAATCAGGGCAAAAGTGTGAAGAGAATTAATTGGTTAAAGTTGTAATTAATTGGGACTGGGCACCCCGTTGCCAGCTCTTTTTGCAAGTTATTGGATAAGCGGATGTATATGCCACTAGTCCAGGTGTAAAAGTCCATCGACAAATAGAATAAAGAATAACCACACTAATTCCTCATGAGCTAGTAAACATTGACACAAAAAGGGAATAATAACATTTTGAATAATTTAAAGGTAGCACATGAAAAATTTACTTGGAGTGGCAAGGAAATACCACATATAGGTAGTTATGGTGGACACAAATGGCATGGATTTTGGCTCAAGGATTTGGATGCACGAGAAGCATTCCCTCTCAGTACAGAGTTTAGGCTAGCAAGGTTATGTAAGCAAACAAGAATATCAACCCGTACACCAAGTTTTATATGACAAACATATTGCAAACGTTATAAGACTTCATACCGTCTTCCTTGTTAACCAAACCCTGTTATTAGAAAATATCTAGACCTTAGAGATACCACCGATGCAAACCAAATTTTCAACAAGCTTTACGGTAGTTCTTCACTAATAGGCTTAACTCATGTGATGCAAAATTTAATCATGATCTACTTGTTAACTCAAAACAATTGACAAGCATCAAGTTATCCATTAGTGATCTACAAGATTAAGCAAGTTTTTCCTTATACCAATTACCACATGCAACATTTTCTGAACCAACCAAACACCAATCAATTTATTTCAACTCTCCAAACAAATATAAGTGAAGCAAGAGAGTACTTTCTACAAAAGAAAGCTAATAGCTCTGACAAGAGATACATGAAAACAAGAGCTAAAAGCTGAACAGCGCTAGATATGAATACTCAACAAATATAAGTGAAGAATAGGAGTATTCTCATGAAAAAGCGGAGCGTGTCTCTCTCCCAATCAAGAATGCTAGGGTCCAGTCAAGCTTTATTGAAAATAAAACAATACTGAAAATAAAAAGCACACAGACGCTCCAAGAAAAGCACATATGATGTGAAAGAATTAAAATATAGTTTCACTAGAGATGACCTGATAATTTTGACGATGAAGAAGGGGATGCCTTGGGCATCCCCAAGCTTAGACGCTTGAGTCTTCTTGAAATATGCTGGGGAGATCCATGGGAGCCTCCCCAAGCTTAAGCTCTTCACTCTTCTTGATCCTATTATATCATCCTTCTCTCTTGACCCTTGAAAACTTCCGTCACACCAAACTCAAAGTAGATCTCATTAGAGGGTTAGTGCATAATCAAAAATTCACATGTTCTATAAAGACGCAATATGATTTGTTACTTTAAACATTAGCTACAGCCACTGATGTTATGTGAAGCTCTTCCACCCAAAAAAGAATTTCACTCAACACTAGTAAAAGAGAGAATGCAAAATAAAAAGGCATAATCTGTCTAAAACAGAACAGTCCGCAAAGACGAATTTTTTCGAGGCACTTACGACGCTCAGATCGAAAACTCTGAACTAATGAAAGATTCAGACATTCATAAAGATTACGCACAAAAATTTCAGATTTAATTAACAATCTGGTGATTTTAGGAATTTCGTACAGTGAACAGCAAAAATCTGTTTCTGCGCAGCAATCAAAATTAAGCATCATCTTAACATTAGAGGCTACTCTTGGCACAACAATGCGAGAAAATAAAGATACAAAGGAGTTGCTACAGAAGTAAACAACACCTTGACTCAATAAAAGAAAAATTGCAGAAAAAAAAATGGGTTGCCTCCCATAAGCGCTTTTCTTTAACGCCTTTTAGCTAGGCACAAAGCATGCATCAAGTATTACCAAAGACATTGAAATCTCCCAACCTTTCGGTGGGATCGTCCTTCTTAATTGGAAAGAAGAACCTTCGATTAATAGGAGTATTGAATTTCATAAACCCATACTTTGCATTAATAAATACTCCATTGTTCTTTAAAAAGGCCTTCCAAGGACAATATTACCAGGAGATTTTGCAAGAATCATAAAATTAACAGGGACAGTCTTATTCTGAATAGTAACCTTAACATCGTTAATAATCCCTATACTTTTTATGATTGTTCCATCCGCATGAAAATGAAAAACAGGGTAACTAACCATATTATCATATTTTAATAAATCATAAACCATTTTTGGCATGATGGACATTGTAGAACCAAGATCACAGTAGGCACGGAACTTTTCATTACCAATATTAATCTCAATGAATGGTTCCCAATCATTTTTTAACTCAACTAAAGGTTGTTCTTTAAGATTATGGCTCAGAGTTAAATCATCAATTGACTTTTCTATTTTATCTAGCTTAGAGAATATCCCAGTTTCATCCACCATTGGAAAAATTGCCAAACCACTCAAAATATTATGAGCTTTCATTGAATCAATCTCAGAAAAGGTTTCCCCTACCATGGTATCTAGAGCAAGTTGATAAACAGAAAATAAACCATGGTAGAATTTTTTATAAGAACTCTAAATCCATCTTAGGTTGCACCTTCTTGTGCAATTCCAAAATTCTCCCCAGGCATTCCTAAAGGATTCCCCACCTTTCTGCCTAAAAGTAATAATTTCTCCCACAGGTGGCACTACGGAAAAAGGAGCAGAGCTAGACATGATAACTAACAGAAAACAAAACTGAAAATAAACTAAATGCAAGTAACTAATTTTTTTGTGTTTTTGATAATTGAAAGCAAACAAGATAAAATAAAATAAACTAAGCAAGACAAAAACAAAGTAAAGAGATTGGAAGCGTGAAACTCCCCTTGCAGAAGACTGCTCTCCCCGGCAACGGCGCCAGAAAAATAGCTTGATGACGTGAACACACGTTCGTTGGGAGACCCCAAGAGGAAGGTATGATGCAGTCAGCAGCAAGTTTTCCCTCAGAAAGAAACCAAGGTTATCGAACCAGTAGGAGCAGCAGCGCTTCAGAAGGTTGTCAACGGCGAATTATGATGCGGCGCAACACAGGGATTCGGCTGACGTGGAATCTGCACACAACACAATCAAACTACTTTGCCCCAACGAAACAGTGAGGTTGTCAATCTCACGGCTTGCTGAAAACAAAGGATTAAACGTATGGTGTGGAAAATATTAAATTGCAGAGAATGAAAAAGGAACAGTTTGCAGTTTGTGGTTTAATCAGTGTAAAAGAATGGACCGGGGTCCACAGTTCACTAGTGGTGTCTCTCCATAAAAGATAACTAACATGTGGGTGAACAAATTACAGCTGGGCAATTGACAAATAGTGAGCGCATGACAATGCATATATATGACATGATGACTACTATGATATTTAATTGGGCATTACGACAAAATACATAGACCGTTATCCAACAGCATCTATGACTAATAATCCACCGCCGGGTTGTCATCCGAGTTCCCCGTTGGTATTAAGTTGCAAGCAACGGATAATTGCATTAAGTAAAGTGCGTAATGTAAACAAATACCTATGACCGTGGACATAGCATCGTTAGGTTATCCCTAGTGGCAACATCACATCCGCAATCTTAGAAGTTGTTGTCACTCTCCAGATTACGGAGTCATGAACCCACTATCTAGCATAAATACTCTCTCTTGGAGTTACAAGCATCTACTTGGCCAAATCATCTACTAGTAACGGAAAGCATGCAAGATCTTAAATAACATATAGATAAATTGATAATCAACTTGACATAATATTCAATATTCATCGGATCCCAGCAAACACAACATGTAGCATTACAATAAGATGATCTTGATCATGTAGGCAGCTCACAAGATCTAAACATGATGGCACAAAGTGGAGAGACAACCATCTAGCTACTGCTATGGACCCGTAGTCCAAGGATGAACTACTCACGCATCACTCCGGAGGTAGGCATGGTGATGTAGAGCCTCCGGTGATGATTCCCCTCTCCGGCAGGTGCCGGGAAGAGGTTCTGGACCCTCCCGAGCTAGGGCTGACAGCGGCGACATCTCTGGAACTTTTCGTGGATAATGGCTCGGGTATTAGGGTTTTTGCATCGGGGGGAATAAGTAGGCGAAAGGGCGGCGGCTGATGACCCCGTGGGGCCCACACCACCCTAGGGCGCGCCAGAGGGGGGGCCGCGCCCTGGGTGCGTGTGGGGCCCATGTGGCTCCTCTTCGTTGCTCCTTTGGTCTTTCAGGTGTGTTCTGATAAAATAGGTCCCTCCGTGAAGTTTCGTCCAATTCCGAGAATATTTCCTGACTAGCTTTTCTGGAATACAAAAATAGCAGAAAACATGAACTGACACTTCGACATCTTGTTAATAGGTTAGTCCCGAAAATGTATAAAAGTGACATAAGTGGATGCAAAACATGTAACAATTGGCATAATATCAGCATGGAACATCAAAAATTATAGATACGTTTGAGACGTATCACACACTAGGCTCATACTGATCTCTACTAGTATTGAAGTTGAAGAACATAAAAATAAATAACTACTCCTCGGCCTCCGCCTTCTCCTGCTCGTATGCGAGGAGAACCTCGTAGTCGTCCGTGTCGTCGCGCGGCTCCTCGCCGACGATGTCATCGCCGCCCGTGCGCCCCTCCCACATCTCATCGTCGTAGGCAGGATCGTCGCGCAGCTCCGGCGGGAGGAGGAGCCGGCGGCTCTGAAGCAGCTCAACTCTTTCTGGCGGCATAGGCACCGACGCGCGATTGAGGTGCCAGCCACCGGGTAGCCGAACCTTTGACCATGGCACTGGCCTCCTATATTGCCAGTGCCGCTCCGTGACGCGGTTCCATCCAGGCGACCGCGGACGAGCGTCTCTCCGCCGCGGCGAGCGGCTGCGGTCGCGAGCGCCTGAGGATCCCGCGTCCTCTTCCGGCGGCATAGGCACCCTCCTGTGGTTGACGCGCCAGCCAGCGGGGAGGCTAACATTTGACCAGGGCACTAGCCTCCTATATTGCCAGTGCCTCTGCGTGACGGCCTCCGGCACGACGACGCGGTTCCAATTCAGCGAAAGCGGGAAACTGCTGCGGCGAACGCCCGAGGAGTTGCTAGGAGTATCCATGGCTGCGGCGAAGTGGCGTACTGAGATAGCAGGGAGATCGTGGGTTTTTAAGGAGTAGTGGGCGGTGCTGCGACGCCACTACGCCATAGCAGTTACTCGCTCCATCAAATTCGACGAAGATGGAACGTGTCCACATTGCACACGGACACACAAAAGTCTCCGTTGCTATAGAGGCACATATCAGAAACGGAGCCAGAATTAAGACCGTTGCCAATACTATGGGTAACGGAGTTAATACTTTCTCCGTTACCTATGTTGACGGGCCAGCCACGGCCCAGGTCAGGTTTGTACGCACTGGCTGCTTAAAGCGCGATTCTCCGTCGCCTAACGCCTGCCGTTTCCATAGAGGGGTATCCGATGTGTCGTTCTGTACTAGTGTCTCATTTGTCTTCCTTGTATCTTTTGGATCCTTTATTGCTCTACTTGAAATTTGTTTTGTGCTTTCTTGAGTTGGGAAAAGCAATGAACCAATTCTTGTGCATTGACATTCAAAAGTCATACTTCTTGATAATGCACTATTCTTTGGGAAGCTATCCTACTTTGAGTAAAACACCATTCTTTAAATTGGTATTGCAATTTCTTGCCTTTCTTGAACATGACTAGTGTTTGAATAATATATATATATATGGAGAGTGATGACCTCATTTGTGTGCATTTTGTATTCAAATGCAAAATCATAAATAATGCACACATCTTGGGGGAGCAATCCTATATGCTTTTTGAACACTAGTTGTCTTCATTTGGTGTTTGATCCGATGACGTGTCCTTTTGGAAGACAAACATTTTTCGTCTTGGTACTTTGTGCCATCATGAAAAGTGTAGAGGGTTTGGTTTATTCATTGATGGTATTTTTTTATTCAATTGGTATCTTGCTTTCATTTGGTATCTTTTCAATTTGGTATCTTCAATCATGTGTTGATTTGGGTCCTTGATATAATTTGGACAATTCTTTTTTTTTGGTCATACTTGTGTGTGATTTCTTGGTTTAATTAGTGTTTTGTCCAAATTGTATCTCTTTTGGTTCTTGAAAGTCCTGTGCATGCATATTTATTATATGTATATCTTATGGCATGCTTACTTTTGTTGATCCAATATATAGGATAAACTCCATCAAATCCTTAATGGCTAAGATGTGCATGAAATTCAATTTCATATCAATATGCAGATATTTATGTGGAGTTTGTCCTATGTATTGTAGTTGCTCTAACTATTTTGGACCCAATGAGTTTGGGTACCATGTTGTACTTGAATTTGTTTTAGGTCCATCGGAGATGCATTGGAAGCTTGTCTCACTTACAAGGAAGGTGTTATCACCATATGCTTATTAGAGCCAAGCTCAGATGATCGTGAACTCTTATCTTCTACATCACCAATGCTATCTCGGTAACAAGTATCTACCTCACGCATACTTTTCTAGCTTTCAACCTTGTGTAGGTTATATCTTGGCGTGAATCTCCTTTTGTTGCATTTCATTTGGTTCTTGCAAAACATCTTTATTGCACATGTGAGTAAGCGGGATGATTATATATCAAGGGGAATATATAAATCATTTTCATGATTCACCAATCCCAAATATTTTAATATAGCACTTTCTACTCTATGTCTCGCTTATGCAATATTGATGGTTTTCAAAATCATTTGCCTTTTGTGATACTTGTTATCTTTCTCGGAGCATCCTTTTTATCACTTTATCCCTTGTGGATAGTTTTGATGCTATGATGAGTATGTGTTGAAAGTTCATTTATATCCCTTTAAGATAAAATTGAGCTTCGTGCTATGCTTTTAAGCAAAGTTCTTAATGGTGTATTTATGACTTCCCTTGGATATCATGTTCTCTAGCTTTGTACCTATTTTGTGTGTACATGTTTATTTGTGGACTTATATCTTCATGATTGGTGTCTACTTATAAATTTATACACATGAGAATAGTTACATCTTTAATTGGTATTCCAATTCTTTAGTGACCACCCTTTATTCCTTTTTGATTCTTTGGTGGTTTCTAATTGGCACAAGCTTTGTTTTTATTTGTTATGCTTTTGCATCTTAATAAGCTTGTGGAACTATTTGCTAGTTGTTCCTTGGTTTGTGTTCAAAATTTCTAGGAGGGATTGAGGATTCCATGTTGTGCACAACATATTAAAATGCAAATCATACATTGTGCACGTACCTTGGGGAGTTCCCTCTTTATTTTGAGAACATTTTTTTTGATCCTTTGATTGGTTACTTCTTTTTGTCAAAGTATCTTTCAATTTGATTTTGATTTGCAATCTTTGGATCCTCAATATAGTTTGATCTCCTTCCCAACTATTCGTCATTGGATGTGTGCTTTTGATTTCACTCATATTATGAGAAATGCACACATTATGGGGGAGCTCTTACTATATTGGCCTTCTAAAGTTTTCCTCCCATTTTGGCAATCGATGCCAATGGGGGAGAAGTTTAGAGGGTTTAAGAGAATTTGGTTTTATGCTTTAGTCTCGTTCTTAAGCATTTTCCTTTCTTGCTCTTGCATCCTTGCTCTCTGTGTTGCATGGTTGCTTAATTCATTATATAAACCCTCGTAAAAGGGATTGTCATCAATTACCAAAATGGGGGAAATTGAAAGTGCATGTGTTGCCCTATGCGTGGTTTTGGTAATTAATGACAATCCTTATGGACTAATGTTTGCATTGAGATATACTTGTAGATCTTGTCCATAAGAAAAGATTGGAGTTCATGTGTTGGACTCTAGAAGATTACATGATGACCAAGGTTCCATCCAAGGGTTTATATGAAGAATGGTCATGTGAAGAGTTGAGCTTATTGCGAGCATGGCTTGGAAAAGAAGATTGAGAGAACTTCATGTTTATCTCCAAGCCATCATCTATATCAAGAGAAGAATATGAAGCGCAAGTGGATACATGAAGACGGAGCTTAGCGAGGCTCTCCCATAATGGAGTATGGGGGAGCATTTGGAGAAGTCTTCATCAAGCATGTGCTAGCAAGCACAATCAAGAAAGGTGTCCCAACTTGAGGGAGTCAATATCGTCATCATCTAGCTCAAGTGGAATGCTCAAGGCAAAGGTATGATCTTGATAGGGTTTCTATTTTACCGGTCTCGTGGTGTTAGTGGGAGACCGGGTTATAGGATAGACGACGTACTATCAAGAGGGGCTCTCAAGTGAGTAACTTGATCGCATCTTTGTGGAGAGCTCAAACCTTTGCATATTTGGCATTTCATCTTTCTTGGTTCTTTTTTGGCTTTTATCCATGTGAGGATTTAGAGCTTGTGTTCATCTCCATACCAAGCTCTAATTCATCAAAAATGGATTTCATATGAATATCTTATTGTGTTTTTGATGTTCGAGGTTTTACCGGTTTGTCTTTTCTAAGAGAGGTCAAACTCTCAACTTGTGGTTTCCTCCTCACATGACGGACTATGATGTGTATATTCATAATCTTTTTGTGCTTGTGAGTATCTTCCAAACAAGCTCAAGATCATACAAAACGGAGTCCGGATGAAAAACATATTGCAGTTTTGGTTTGGAGGTTATATCGGTTGTTCTTTTCTAGAGAGGGTTTGGACTATGGTGTTTCTCTGCAAGAACATCAAAAATGGAGTTCGTATGCTCAAAATATCTTCGTTTTAATGTTCGGTGTTGCTGCAGTTTTTTTCTGGCCGGAGTCTCCGGTCCCAGACCGAGTCTCCGGTCTGTGCATTTCGTTTTTCGCTCCTCAAGACGGCAGCCTCAGATGGGGGGTCCGGAGTGACCCCGGAGTCTCCGGGGTGCCGGAGTCTCCGGTCTAAGCAGTTTTCCTGCAGCGGCTCTATTTTGGGAGACCTATAAAAGGCCCCTTCTTCCCCAAAGAGCCTAAGCTTTGCCCAGCACGTTTTCTCTCTCTGCCCCACCATTGTTGACCTTGGAAAGCTTGCCCCTCTCCCATTTCCTCCCATGATTCTTGCATATCTTTGAGGGATTTGAGAGAGAAGATCTAGATCTACAATTCCACCAATTCATCTCTCCTCTAAGTGAGGGGAACCTAGTAGATCTTGATCTTGGAGTTCTTGTGTGGTTCTCCTCTTTGTTCTTCCTCTCTTCTCCCCCCATAAGCATTAGTTGCTTTTGGTGGGATTTGAGAGTGAAGGATTTGAGCACTTGTGCTCTTGCCATTGCTTTGTTGCATCGGTTTGAGCACTTGTGCTCTTGCCATTGCTTTGTTGCATCGGATTCGTGGAAGTTGAAAGCTTGTGAACTTGTTACTCTTGGGTCTTTGGACCCTAGACGCCCGTGTGGTGGTTGAGACCCTTGGTGGTCACTTGTAGCTGTTCGGGAGCCCCCAATCCCCTTGTGGGTTGTGCCCCGGATCATTGTTGAAAGGCTCCGGATTTTCACCTCGAAGGATTCCGATAGTGGAAGGTGAACCAAACCTTTGTGGTGCGGTTCATCGGAGAAGAAGGTGAAACCTTTGTGGTTGTTGAACCATTGTGTTGGTTCACACCTCTCCAACGAGACGTACTCCCCTAAAAAGTAGGAACTCGGGAATACATCCTCGTCTCCATGTGCCTCGGTTATTTCTATACCCGAGCTCTTTACTTATGCACATTACATTGTGATAGCCTTCGTGCTTGAAGTATTCTATTTTGCTATCACCTTGTTGCTTGTCTTGCTTAGCATAAGTTGTTGGTGCACATAGGTGAGCCTAGTATATTTAGGTTGTTGGCTTGTTATTTTAAACACCTAGTTTTATTCCGCAATAATCTAGCCTAAACCGAAAAAAATTTAATCACCTATTCACCCCCCTCTAGGCGACATCATTGTCCTTTCAACAGATCCCGCCATGGGAGAGCTCCAGCACGACTGGGGGGCCGGTGCTCGGTGCTGTCCGGCGGTGTGCTGTGGCCAGGTCCAGATCAGGGCTCTGGCGGCCAGATCCAGATCCATGTCGTAGATGCCTCGTTCGGGTTGTCTCGTTGGCTGGTGTGCTGCTCCCCCTTCCTGGGGCGTGCGGTGGGGTGGTGTTGTGGTGCGGACGATGGGAGGATGACGGGGGCGGGAGATCGTGGAGTCGTGGTCGTTGCGGGGGCTGGGGAGGCCGGCCTCGCACGAGCAGCATGTCTTCTTCGTTGACGGGTGTGTGGGCTTTCTGCGGTGTCAGGGCGGCGACCCTATGCGGTGGGAGTCGTGGCGCCGAGGCGGGGGTCACGACTCGGGTGCTGGCTGGTGCTCTTGGCCGCATGGGTGGCGTGGCGACCGGCGAAGAGGTGCACGGTGGAAGTGGTTCTGTAGCTACCTCAGCAGCCGGCCACACTCGGGATCTGGAGGCGGATTTTGGGGTCGGGGTGAAAATCCGCTTCTGGCCGATGGCGGCGATGCCTGTGGGCGCCGTTACCCTCTTGAGGGCGCTGTCGCAGCCCTCTCCTGCTTCCTCCCGACTCTTGGTGAAAACCTTAGATCCCTCCGGATCGGGCGGTTGGCGGAACTTTGGTGCCGTTTCCTTCCTGAAGGCGCCGTCTTGGAGTCCATGGCGTTGCTCTCTTTCGATGGTGGTGCGGTGGCAATGACAGTGATGGTTGGCAAAGGTGAAGTCTGCTTGTAGGATGCAGCCCTTCGAGCGAGTTGTAACGGCATTGGTGCATCGACTCGAGCTCTAGGGTGAGCTCCAGCCCACCGATGCCCGTGTCCCGTGTCGTCTGGGATAGGGGTCCCTTTTGGCGACGGTGATTGACCGGGCGGCGCTGCCCTGCCATTTGAAGGTGCCTAACCTCGTCGACGTCTTCGGCTCGCCAGGCGTTGACAGGGATATACCTACCGGGTACCCTCCCATGAGGGTACCTGGTGCACGTATCGACTAGGCCCAACTATCAAGAGCCTACGAAAAGCCCATGAAGGAAGGCCCAAGAAGATGGAGTACCCTCCAAGTTAGGCGAATCCATAGTCGGTTTAGACTTTCCTTACATGTAATCTGTGTCGGTTACGAACTCCCGGGACCCAGTCTACTATATAAAGGCTGGGAGGGCCATCGAACCAGACACGTACTTTTAGAGCCACCAAAACCCTAGCGAGATCAACATCTCGCCGGGATCCCCTTGTAACCAGCATATAAACTCGAATCAATAACAGACAGGCAGGACGTAGGGTGTTACCTCCACACGAGGGCCCTGAACCTGGGTAAAATCCTTGCCCCGCTTGTCAGCCGACGATACTTCCAGCTCTACCACGTTCTCTCCCCCATATTCATAACCCAAAGACCTTAACCATGGGTCTGGATGAGTCTACCCCTCGTCAAGTGGCGCCATCTGTGGGAAAGAATAGCGCTGGACTCGAAGTTTCGACGGTTTCATCAGAAAACCGCAACTCGCCGATTGCACCTGCAAACAGCAACTCGCCGGCTACATTGACAAACCACAACTCGCCGACTCGGGCAACACACGGCAACTCGCCGATTCCCTCAAAAAGCGGCGGCCCGCCGGTTTCATCAGCAAAAAGCGCATCTGCTCCTCTAATGCACTTTGATCCGCACTCGCCAGAGCTTCAAGAGACGTTTTCTGGTCTCGAGTCAGGTTTGGATTTAACTGTTGGAGCGTTCAGTTTTTTCGTAAACAATCTTGGTACGCAGGACCTGACAGATCCACGACAACTCGCGTTGGCCGCACCCGAGGATCCGTCGACTGCATCTGCCCCTTGACGATTCTTGGAACTGCTTCACCTGCAACAACCATGTCGACCAGCGAGATCAACGAATTCATGACGAAGGAACTCCAAGGTGAGGAAGCTGAATCAGCATACTGCATAAACGACATCGAGTTCGATCTTCCACTCGATGGGAACTTCGACTGCGGGATCTCCCTCGATGACTTCTATGAACCTGCAAACGACAGCAACGTCGACTCCCAGATCTGCACCAACACCAACCTTGACTCTGAAATCCATAACAGCTTCGCTGACACCGAGATGAGCATAGGCGATGAGCACATCGATAGTGAGATCCGTCTAGAAGATCTACTCGACGGGCATACTGACTCTGACATGAGCCTTGATGAAGATGTCGAGTCCATGACAGGAATCGACAGCACATACACGTGCCCGCGGGTCACGCCCCATCAGGTATACGTCGCCATATCTGCAGAATCTTCCGCAGCCGCAGCTGTCCGCAGGCCTACAGAATTCCCATGCACGGTGACCATGTCGGATGGGGTCACAACCCTGACGATTACCGCAGAGATGGCAGCAAAAGCAGATAAAGTCATCAAGGAGTGCACAATGATGCCAGCAGACTCAACTCCGGAGGAGATGTTGACCTTCCAGTACTTTAACTGGCAAGAGTCGACAGCAAATTTACCGTGCAACACTCGAAGAACGCAAAAGGCAAGCCAGCATCTCGAGTGCGCGGAGGAGACAGCTATCACTTAGCTCCACAAGGCAACCAAGCCCTAGACCAAGGTCGAGGCTGGCACGCCTCCCAGAAGACGAGAGTAGCAATTACTCGCAACCTATCGTTCATGACAGAGGATGCTGAAGGAATCCCAGTACCCAAAATAGTTGCGGGTGCCCTAATCTCTGTAGGTGCTTACCTCAAAGCAATGCAGCCTGCGGCTGACGACCCCAACGCAGCCCTGCATTGCCAACAGCTCAAATCACTGGCCATGGCGGCAAAGGCCATACAGTCGGATACAAACACTCCAGGAGGGAGTCGAGATCATGACCTAGTCGACTCGCGGCACACAGCTGATGCATGTAAAATGCATACATGAACTTTGTATTATTTTACTTCTATTCCAATCATATTTGCATCATATAAGGGTTATATCAATGTTTTATAATGATTTTGGGAATATTTCATAGTTTTCCCATTTATTTGGAATTAACCCTGTTTTCCAGAAAACGTCTTTTTTAGTGTTTCAGGCTTTCCGGGAGCTTCGGGACTCCAAAAATGGCAAGGCCAAAGAGCACGGTTCAGAATTTTCGAGACGAATGCAATGGGCTGAAATTCAAGACCAGAAGCCCAACAGGCTAGAAGATAGAGGGTCCCACGCGGCCTCCTATACCTGGCCGTGTGGGCCCACCTCTTTTCCCCCTCGGAGCTCCGTGGCCGTCGATCTTTGCTCCACCGACATAGTCTTGAGCTAAAAATGCAAATAAAAATAGCCCCCCGATGTTCTCTGGAAGCAGTGCCGCCGAAACACAGAAACCACGAAACAGAGACCTGGAGCTGCAGATTGGAGGGGGAAAACTCCGGCGGGGCGCTGCCGGGGTGGTCTCCATCTTCCCAACGACTTTTCCACCGTCTCCATGATGAAGGGAGAGTAGTCCACCCCCTGTACTTGGGTTTGTGGTGGTAACTTATGTATCTCTTCTCTCTTTGAGCTTCACTAATTAGTACCGTATGAGCTGCTGAACATGATTACGGTCATCTATGTAATTCCTATGGTGGATATTGTGGTATGAGATGATTTGTTATGCATTTACTGTTGTGTTGGAATTTTTATGATTTGTCATACTTTGGAGATATTCTATGATGCATGTGATGGTTTTATTTATGTATAATGCCTTGTTTATCCTTGTCATGAGGTGATTGACACCACCAAGTGTGGATAGATGAGAGAGTTGTGGTCATGCACACGAATTATGAATCATTGCACTAGTGTTTAGAATATTGTCCATTATGAAGTATGATGTATGGAGGTACGGGATGGCCAATGTGACACGGCATATGTATTGAGTGACATGCGAAATACAGCCCAACATCCTTTATCTGGGGGTAAAAAGGAAGAGTATGATGTGGGAGTGACAACAACCACGCTAGCCTTACGAGGGTGACGTAGCAACACAAATGAGTACTTCTTTCAACTATGTGTTTTAGGACATATAGCCGTCATAAAAGCTACCATTAAAACATGACAATTGTGTGCACTTTATCTATAACATGATAATCACCATAGATGAGAGAGAGAGGATTAAGTGAACCCATGAACCCATGTCCATTGTTCCTATAAGAGAAAACCTTTGTCTTGTCCTCTTGCATTGAAGAGGATTGGGACACTTTCACATTCTTGTTTTGTTACGTTAAACTTCATCCATTAAATCAACCACCTTGTTCTATAAACTTGTTTAGTGCATAATCAACTAAAACTTGTGACACTTTAGTTGTAGGGAATAGATAACTTTTCCTTCTTGCTCCTGCGGATCGATACCTTACTTCCACATTGAGAGGTGCTACAGTGATCCCCTGCTCTTGGGGGTTATCAAGCACTTTCCTGGCGCCGTTGCCAGGGAGCGTAGCGCTTAAGTTTCTATTCTTGTGTGCACTAGACTTTAGATTGATTTTATCTTATTTTATATCTTGCATTCATCTAAGCTTGGGGAGGTTCCTTTAAACTTGTTTGGTTGTGAGTTTCTCATTAGTTTTACTTTCAGTTTTATATATCAAAAACCCAAAAAAATTCAAAAATGGAGAAACTTTCTGGAATGTCTATGGGTAATGATTATTTTAAAATGTATGACGCCTACTCTGAATATCAATCAACCAAAGAGGGAAATAGAGTGGGTAAATTGCTTAAAGCTCTTCATAAAATAGCTAATCAGTTTTGTGAGTTACATGGTATAACTTGTTGCAAAAGAAGAGTTGTTAAACATTCCCACTATCAATGCAAGTATAATAGTGATCCTATAATTGCTTGTTATCGTGAAGATAAATGTTTATGCCCTGATATAGAACAAGTTGAGAAATATATTGCTTATGTTGGAGCCCATGAGATATACTCTCTTCTTGATAAATTTCTTGCAACTAGTCATGTAGCTCGTGAAATGAAAGGGCAAGCTTCTATTATTCTCCAAATTTGCAAAATAGAGTTTAGTGATAATGTTTATGTTAAAGAAAGAATTCTTGCTGCCACGGAAAGCACTAACATTTTGCAGGAAGAGGAGGATAAGAACCTAATCTTGGGGATGCCCGTGCAACCCCAAGAGGATGATGAAAACATAACCTTGGAAGAGGAAGAATGTGAAGAGGAGATTGAAAAGGATATATTCCAACCTAAGCTTGCGGAAGAGTTGGATCTACCAATTTTACCATCAACAAATGATAGTAACACTCAAATTCAAAAATCTTTTGTTATTTATGAGAATCCATGTTATGATGAGTGTGAAACTGAAAATGCTATGGTCCTATATGATAACCCATGCTATTATGATGAAACTAATAATGCTCCTTTACTTTCTATTAATGCTACTAGTGAACTTATTGATGATAATGAGGAGTATTGCTTAAATATGCTATATGATAATGCTTTAGATGATGGTCCTATGCTTATTGATAAACCTCCATGTTTAGTTGTTACTAAATTATGTGAGGATAAAAATGATATACTTGTTGTTTGTGATGGTACTCTTACTCATGAGAGTCCTACTTTGTTCTTAAATTCTCCTAATTACACCATAGAGGAGAAAATTGCTTATGTTGAGAAATACTTATGTGGTTTGCAATTACCTTTAGTTCCAAATCTTTGTTGCAACCATGATATTAAACTTAATATTGATCTTAATAACTATTTTGAAAGAGGGAAGCATGCTAATGAATTCCATAATAAATTTAATATTCCTCTCTATGTGCCTAAATTATCTAAGTTGAATGATTCCTGTGGTTATATGGTTGAATTTATTTCTACTACTTGCAACTATTATGAAAGAGGAGGTGATAAGAACCCTCTTTATGCTAATAATTATATGCTGCAAGTAAACATTGTTAATATGCATTGGGAAACTTCTATTTATGGTGATTCATTCATATACAAAATGCCAATGCATAGAAAGAAAGTTAGACTTCGTTGTTATTACTTTTGTGTTTTGTTTTTCTCTCAACTAGGGTTCAACTTGACTATTATTTTGATTGGTTTGAGAACACCATGGGATCCTGGTATTATGCATGAACACTTTCCAAGGAAGAGGGACACATCAAAGTATAAGTTCCCTCATGAGCTTCAACCTTCATGAACATCAAGTAAGAAGCCTAGCTATATGGCTATAAAGAAAGCGCTTTACGAGAGGCAACCCGGTTGTTTTTATTTTTGATTTTATTTTTGTCCTCTTGCTATAACAAGAGACTTAGTGTCTAGTTTAGATTCTGGAATTTTTAATAAAGTGCCAAGTTTTACTCATTTTGGTATGAAGAAGTTGCTTATAGCGTTCGGAGATATTATTTTTGCACGAATCTGTGCACGGTATGATTTTTAATTCTTATTCTGTACATCCGAATGAGCTCATATTTAAACTGTAATGGCAACTTTTCATCCTCTGTATGCATGAATTTTTTCGGAATTTTCCAACAAAGTTAAGTAGGGTAGAAAAATACGTTTTGCTGCTGCTGTTTTTCTGGACAGATTCTGTCCCATTTTGTTTGATGCATGCTTAGAACTTTTAACATGAATCTTTTTGATCCAATTGAGTTTATGAGTAGGCATACAACATTATACATGTTCTGGACATCCATATGAATTTTTGTCTAAGGATTATATGCAGCAAGAAATCTATTTGTTTATCACTACTAATGTGCCCCACAGAAAAAGAAATGGGAGAAACGGTGTTTTGAAGTTTTTTCACAGGGATTAGAGGAGATGCACCGAGAGCTATCCAAGGATGGTGAAGACCATAAGTTTGGGGATGTGAATACAACCCCACTGGACCTACACACTCTCGGTTTGCACATGTCTAGCTTCTGTTTTTCGGTCGAAACACTTGGGGAGGGCTCAGGCAGAAGGAGGGGGCCGGGGAGCGTGCCAGCAAGCTCGGGTGAGCTTCGGCCATGGTGGATCGAGCAAGAACTAGAGCTCCCAGAGCTCCTTTTGGTCTTCTGGATTGCGGGGGAGGAAAGGAGAGGGGAGGGAGTGAGTGGGCATCTGGAGAGGGCTCGGTATCAGCACGTTGTGCTCGAGCTGGAGTGAGCAGTGGGGAGGAAGCGGACAACGTCGTCGGTGCCTAACTTCTACCGGTTTCTCTCCAAGGAATAAAGGGGAGAGGATAGAATCGACTCCGGTTTGATCCAGGGGAGCAGGGATGAGCTCAGTCTCCACTAGGTTGGGCTGGGACAGGGGAACAGCGAGAGGGACCGGAGGAACAGGAACGTGCAGGACGCTGACAGTGCGCGCTCCGAACGCCACGAGCGGCATCGATGCGTTCCCGACGACTCGGGGCACCAAATGGAACACGGATCACACCGCTGGGTTCGTAACGATGAGAGGAACACAACCAAACAAGAATCCCTCAAGGATTCCAAACTTTTTAAAATAGATTTTCCAGAAAACCAAAAACACCGAAGGTGCTCGATGAAATGACAGGGGCCTTGCACATCTCAGAAACAACAACAACAACAACAACAACAAAGCCTTTTTTCCCAAACAAGTTGGGGTAGGCTAGAGTTGAAACCCATAAGATCTCGAAACTAGGTCATGGTTCTGGCACATGGATAGCTAACTTCCACGCAGCCCTATCCATGGCTAGTTCTTTGGTGATATTCCAATCCTTCAGATCTCTCTTAACAGACTCCTCCCATGTCAAGTTTGGCCTACCACGACCCCTCTTAACATTCTCATCCCGCTTTATCCGTCCGGTATGCAATGGCGCTTCCGGAGGCCTACGTTCTATATGACCAAACCATCTTAGACGGTGTTGGACAACCTTCTCTTCAATTGGTGCTACCCAACTCTCTCACGTATATCATCATTCCTAACCCGGTCCTTTCTTGTGTGGCCACATATCCATCTCAACATGCGCATCTCTGCTACACCTAACTGTTGGATATGTCGTCTCTTGGTCGGCCAACATTCTGCGCCATACAACATCGCAGGTCGAATCGCCGTCCTATAGAACTTGCCTTTGAGCTTTTGTGGCACTTTCCTATCACAGAGGACGCCAGAAGCTTGGCGCCACTTCATCCAACCAGCTTTGATTCGATGACTCACATCTTCATCGATATCACCATCCTTCTGGAGCATAGACCCCAAATATCGGAAGGTGTCTTTCTTAGGTACCACCTGTCCATCAAGCCTAACCTCTTCCTCCTCGTGCCTAGTAGTACTGAAACTGCACCTCATGTACTCAGTTTTGGTTCTACTAAGCCTAAAACCTTTCGATTCTAGAGTCCGCCTCCACAGCTCTAACTTTCTATTAACCCCCGCCCGACTATCATCAATTAGCACCACATCATCCGCAAAGAGCATACACCATGGGATATCTCCTTGTATATCCCCTGTGACCTCATCCATCACCAAAGTAAAGAGATAAGGGCTCAAAGCTGACCCCTGGTGCAGTCCTATTTTAATTGGAAAGTCATCGGTGTCGCCATCACTTGTTCGAACACTTGTCACAACATTATCATACATATCCTTAATGAGGGTAATGTACTTTGTTGGGACTTTGTGTTTCTCCAAGGCCCACCACATGACATTCCGTGGTATCTTATCATACGCCTTCTCCAAGTCAATGAACACCATATGAAGATCCTTCTTCTTCTCCCTGTATCTCTCCATAAGTTGTCGTACCAAGAAGATGGCTTCCATGGTAGACCTCCCAGGCATGAAACCAAATTGAATTTTGGTCACGCTTGTCAATCTTCTTAAACGGTGCTCAATGACTCTCTCCCATAGCTTCATTGTATGGCTCATCAACTTGATTCCACGGTAATTAGTGCAACTTTGAACATCCCCCTTGTTCTTGAAGATTGGCACTAATGTACTCCGCCTCCATTCTTCGGGCATCTTGTTTGACCGAAAAATGAGGTTGAAAAGTTTAGTTAGCCATACTATCGCTATGTCTCCAAGGCCTCTCCACACCTCGATGGGGATACCATCAGGGCCCATTGCCTTGCCTCCTTTCATCCTCTTCAAAGTCTCCCTAACCTCAGCCTCCTGGATACGCCGCACAAAGCGTCGGCTGGTATCATCGGAGGAATCGTCTAGCTCAATGGTAGAGCTCTCATTCTCTCCATTGAACAGGTCGTCGAAGTACTCTCGCCATCTACGCTTGATATCTTCGTCCTTCACGAGGAGTTGATCCGCTCCGTCCTTTATGCATTTGACTTGGTTGACATCCCTCGTCTTCCTTTCTCTCGTCTTCGCCATCTTATAGATGTCTCTTTCGCCTTCCTTCGTGTTTAGACGCTGGTAGAGGTCCTCATACGCCCGACCCCTTGCCTCGCTCACCGCTCGCTTTGCGGCCTTCTTTGCCCCCTTGTATATCTCCATGTTGGTTGCGCTCCTATCCAGGTGTAGGCGTCTGAAACAATCCTTCTTCTCCTTAATAGCCTTCTGGACCTCAACGTTCCACCACCAGGTATCCTTAGCATCCCTTCTACTTCCCCTGGTCACCCCAAACTCCTCTGATGCAATCTTCCGAATGCAAGTCGCCATCCTCATCCACATACTGTTTGCATCGCCTCCTTCCTCCCAAGGGCCCTCCTTAAAAACCCTCTCCTTAAAAGCTTGAGCTGCCTCTCCCTTTAACTTCCACCACTTTGTTCTAGCAACTTTTGGGCGCTTATCCCGCTAAACACGAATCCAAAAACGGAAGTCAGCCACCACCAGCTTATGTTGATGGACAACACTCTCTCCAGGTATCGCCTTACAATCAAGGCAAGCGCGTCTATCTTCTCTTCGAGAAAGGACAAAATCGATCTGGCTAGAGTGTTGGCCACTACTGAAAGTCACTAGGTGGGATTCTCTCTTTCTAAAGAGGGTGTTAGCTACGACCATGTCGTAGGCTAGGGCGAAGCTTAAGACATCCTCCCCTTCTTGGTTCCTGATGCCATAGCCAAAGCCCCCATGCACCCCTTCAAAACCTGTGTTAGATGTACCCACATGGCCATTGAGGTCTCCTCCTATGAAGAGCTTCTCACCAGTAGGTACTCTCCTAACCAAGTCCTCAAGACCTTCCCAGAACTCTCTCTTGGTGCTCTCGTTGTGGCCTACTTGCGGGGCATACGCGCTGATAACATTGAGAACCAAGTCCCCAACAACCAGCTTGACTAGGATAATCCGGTCTCCTTGCCTCTTGACGTCCACTACTCCATCCTTGAGGCTCTTGTTGATCAAGATGCCTACCCCATTTTTGTTTGAGGTTGTCCCCGTGTACCACAGCTTAAGGCCGGTATCCTCCACCTCCTTCGCCTTCTGTCCCTTCCATTTGGTCTCTTGGACACATAGGACATCAACACGCCTCCTTATCGCCGTATCAACTAACTCCCGTAACTTGCCCGTCAGGGACCCTACGTTCCAGCTACCTAAGCGGATCCTCCTAGGCTCGGCTAACTTCCTTACCCTCCGCACTCGTCGAGTCAAATGCGAAGACCCTTGCTCATTTTTCACTACACCCGGGCGTCGATGCAGCGCGCCACTAAGGATGCGACGACCCGATCCTTGCTCACTTATCACCGTATCCAGATCAAGATACGGCGCGCCACCAAGGGGGAGGCGGCCCGGCCCTTGCCCATTTGACACCACACCCGGGTTCCGATATGGCACGTCGCTAAGAGGGTTACGCCCCAACGAAGTTCTTTTGGGTTTCATCTCCATAAGAGTGGCTGGGTTTTTTCCGTTGGCTTGCCAAGCCTATCACAACCCTCCTCCTTTATCCGGGCTTGGGACCGGCTATGTTGAGACAACATAGGCGGAGTTCTTGCACATCTCAGAAAAATCCCCAAAAATTACCACTGAGTTTACTTGGTAAGAGGAGGCTGTCTATGGAGTATGAGGTCAAATGGGTACAAGGAAATTGGGTTTCCACATGATGTCCAAAAATGGACACAATGGCATGGTCATGGCAAAGTGATTTTTCACACTTCACCTTGGGGTGATCTCCTGGATTTGGGTGTCTATGGGCCATGTGGTCCATGTGACCAAGTCTCATGGTCATAGGATTTGTTTAGGTATAGGTTTGCTTGAAGATTTTGAAACGGCATGAAAATGGCCTTACAAAGGAAGTAGGCCAAAAGTTGCTCAAATGGGTTTGGATCCAAAAGATGAAGTGCAGGGCATAAAAAATATTCATCCCTTGAATTTATCAGAATTTATGGAGATGCATAGCTTGACTCAAACATTTCTCGATCAGAAAGGGCAGTTTGGAGAATAGTGCCTAACTTGGAAATATTGCATTGAAGCATGCAATATTTTTGCATGGATTGTCTTTATATGGATAGGGGAGTCCTCTGGTATTTTTAGTGGAATTTTTCTAGCTATGGAAATAGGCTTCCCTTTTGTAGGTGGAGAAAAGGGTTTAAAAGGCTCGATAATTAGGGCTAGGGTTTTTGAGGGAAAACCTAGGCACCAAAATCATCACGGGTGATGGAGTGGTTCGTGGATCACTAGAAAATTCTTGAGGCAGCAATTCCCAAGTCAATTCATCCTCAAAGATTTGAAGAAATATTTAGGAAAAGAGAAAAAGTTTTTCAGGTGTCATAAAATACCACTAAAATTAGGTTTAAATTTTCGGGGTGTTACAGTGCCACACTATGCGTACCTCATGCTAAAGATGCCAGGACCAAAAGGAGTCATCAGTGTCCGCGGAAATTTTCAAAGGTCCGACGCTTGCGACCGTGAGTTCAGCAAAATCTCCGAGACATTCGGCATGGAACAGACACTCGCTGATCTGGCGATCTCCAACGATCGAACACTCATGCCGAAGCATAAAAAATTGGCAGTCGACAGATCGTTCAACGCAACAAAAGACACAAAGTCACATCAGGTGCACCCGACTGATCCCTCTAAGACAGTCAATGTATCGTCGAGTCTGCCTATCGCATATGAAGGCGCGCTCATCGAATTCCTCCGTGAGAACTGGGAAATATTTGCGTGGTGTCCAGCCGACATGCCAGGTATTCCCAGGGAATTCGCCGAGCACTCTCTCCAATTGTTTCCAGATGCAAAGCCAGTCAAGCAAACGATGCGTCGAATCTCCAGCCCAAAGCGAACCGCAGTCGAATCTGAAGTCGACCGGTTACTCGCAGCAGGATTCATTAGGAAAATCAAGAAATCACAATGGGTGGCCAACCCCGTACTCGTAGAGAAGAAGCATACAGACATCCTTCGGATGTGCGTGGATTTCACAGCGCTGAACAAGTGCTGTCCAAAGGATCACTTCCCGCTACCCCGGATCGATCAAATCGTTGACTCCACCGCTGGATGCGCACGGCTCTCCTTTCTAGATGCTTACTCAGGTTATCACCAGATAAGGATGAAGCAAGAAGACGAAGAAAAAACGGCGTTCATAACCCCACTCGGGGTCTACTGTTACACAACAATGCCCTTTGGCCTCAAAAACGCGGGTGCAACATACCAGCGCATGATGCAAGATTGCCTCAAAAAGTAAATCAGACGAAACGTCCAAGTCTACGTGGATGACATTGTTATCACAACAAGGGAAGAACACACACTACACGCCGACTTGAGGGAGGCGTTCGCTAACCTCAAACGCTTTCATATCAAGCTCAATCCTAATAAGTGCATGTTCGGCGTTCCAGCCGGGCAGCTCTTAGGGTATCTAGTCTCTGCTCGTGGAGTTGAAGCGGACCCGGAGAAAATACAGGCCATCCTCACAATGCAAAGGCCTTCAAAACTTCATGACGTACAGAAGCTAGCAGGTCGAGTGGCAGCGCTAAGTCGATTCATCAGCAAATTAGGCGAAAAAGCATTACCGTTCTATTGACTGATGAAGAAGGCAGATAAGTTCGAGTGGACGCCGGAAGCCGAAGCAGCTTTCACGGATCTCAAGCGAATCCTCACAAGCCCTCCGGTCCTCGTCGCACCAAAGGAACGGGAACCGCTATACCTGTATGTCTCGGCTACAAACAGGGTGGTGAGTACCGTGCTGGTAGTCGAACGCATGGAGGAGGGGCACGCCCAAAGCATACAACGCCCAGTCTATTACCTGAGCGAGGTTCTCTCCATATCAAAGCAGCGGTACCCGCACTATCAAAAGCTGGCCTACGCCGTGTTCATGTCATCGCGGAAATTGACGCATTACTTCGCAGAACACCCGATCATAGTGGTGAGTAACTCAGGAATCGGGGATATTCTCACAAACCCCAACGCAACTGGGAGAGTCGCAAAATGGCTCATCGAGCTAGGACCAAGGGACATCAAGTACGAGCACCCGAAAGCCATCAAAGCACAAGTCTTACCTGACTTCACAACCGAGTGGATAGAAGCTCAATTGCCTGGAACACCAGATGTGTCCAACTCATGGACCATGTACTTTGATGGGTCCAAGAAAAATGAAGGTGCAGGCGCAGGCGTCATCCTCATATCACCGAAAGGCGACAAGCTCTGCTATGTCCTGGAAATGGGATTCAAGTTACCATCAAACAACGAAGCTGAGTATGAAGCCTTAATCCATGGCATGAAGATGGCCAAAGCACTTGGGTGCACTCGATTGATGATCTACGGCGACTCGAATCTGGTGGTGCAGCAAACAATGAAGGCCAGCGATGCCATAGCAGATAACATGATCGCCTACCGCGACCTATACAACACACTGGAGGGCAGCTTTGACGGCTGCGAGTTGCGGCACATTGGAAGAGAGAGTAATGAAGAAGCAGACATGCTAGCCAACCTTGGCTCTACTGGCGCGCAAGTTCCACCTGGCGTTTTCCTCGAGCGCATTGAGCACAGATCCATCAAGGAGAAAAGAACACCTCACGCATCGACTGCACCAGCCAAGAGCAAAATACCCAGCACAGAGGACCCGCCAGTCGAGGTACTCCTCATCGAGCCAACTTGGACTCAGCCTTTTCTGGCGTACATACTCCGCAACGAGCTACCAGATGTCATAACCGAGTCCAGGCGCGTCACTCGAAGATCCAAAGCATACACCGTCATCAACGGCGAGTTATACAAATGAAGCATATCAGGTATGTTCCAACGTTGCATCGCATTTGAAGATGGCCTGGCTATACTTCGAGATATTCATGCAGGCACCTGTGGGCATCACGCCAGCAGTCGGTCACTCGTAGCCAAAATATTTCGAGCTGGTTTTTATTGGCCCACAGCACTCAAAGATGCAGAAGACATAGTCAAAAGGTGCATCGGCTGTCAAAAGTTCGCAACAAAGCCGCACGCACCTGCATCAGCATTGAAGACCATACCATTAGCTTGGCCTTTCGCTCAATGGGGGCTCGATATGGTCGGGCCACTCAAAAAATCTTTGCATGGCGGGCATACTCACCTACTGGTGGCAGTCGACAAGTTCACAAAGTGGATCGAAGCAGTCCCAATCACAAATTCGACTGCTACTACGGCAGTTAACTTCATAAAGAGTATCATCTACCGCTTCGGTGTCCCAAACAGTATTATCACTGATAACGGCACGAGCTTCACGGCTGAAGAGTTCTGAACTTTCTGCAAAGAGCAAGACATCACGCTCAACTATGCATCCGTGGCACACCCACAGTCTAATGGCCAAGTCGAAAAAGCCAATGGACTCGTGACAAGCGGAGTCATAAAACGCCTCTTGGTGCCACTCAAACGGGCTGCGGATGCTTGGGTCGAAGAACTTCCATCTGTGCTATGGAGCCTACGCACAACTCCTAATGCTTCCACACAGTTCACTCCATTTTTCATGGTCTACGACGCAGAGGCAATCCTGCCATCAGATGTACGATTCAATGCACCAAGAGTCGAAGTATACAACGAAGAAGATGCAGATGAAGCACTCGAGGACGCAGTCAATTTGCTCGACGAAGCACGAGACACGGCGCTAGCACGCACAGCTGTTTACCAGCAGGATCTCCGTAATTACCATAGTCGTCGACTGCGCACCAGGTCCTTCGAGGTTGGCGACCTGGTTCTTCGACTGAAGCAGAAGAAGGTGCATAAGCTCGCCTCCCCATGGGAGGGTCCTTTCATCATCACTGAAGTCCTTGGCGGTGGCGCGTACAGACTGAAGCACGCGAAGACAGGCGAACTCTCGCACAATCCATGGAACGTTGCGCACCTGCGCCGTTAATATGCTTAGCATGTTCATAGTCATACACTGTAATAGGCGATATGTCGGATGGCTGCAGGTTTCAGACGCGCTCTTTTCCTTACCAGGGTACCTGAGGGGGCTGGAAGGTTTTTAATGAGGCGGCCTGCAGCTTAACAATCAAAAGTGGAATAAAATCAATGTTCCTCCTATCTCTCCATATTTACTATTCGCATAATTCATATCTTAACCGCACCCGAACACTCGGGGGCTGCGTTATCAAACAAGCTCTCGCTCTTACAAAGCATAACATCTTAGCCGCACCCGAACACTCGGGGGCTGGGTCACAACGATTCAAACGAAAATGCAAACTTTGCGTCCGCACTCGAATACTCGGGGGCTGTGCCAACCTTACCTCACAAACGACACATATCTCGTAAACCCCACTCGATTGACTCGGGGGCTGGGCACATGCCACAATACACAATTCATATTATATACAAAGAGTCAAAAATTACACTCGGGGGCTGCCCCTGTACAACATTTACACTCACAACTCGTTCTAATCTTCAGGCTCGTCCTTGACGTGCAGCGCAGGACCACAAAGTTGCGCGTGAGTGCGCTCGATCAGTATTTCCGCGGAACGAACGGTGCCATCAAGATCTTCCTGGTTCAGAGTCGCCCCAATTGCGGGTGGCTGTAGCACCAAAGTTGGCCTTCGGCTCCGCACATACCCCATCGCCGCGTTTGTTCCAACCACAAGCTTCTGTGTTAGCAGTTCTCTAGTGGGACCTGCATGACGAAAAATTTCCAACAAGGCGTGGATTCCGTGTGGTTGTGGCCCCATGGGGAAAAGAATCTCGTTGAGCCGAATGAAGGCCGTCCTACATAGCTCGAGCAGCTGAGCACTCCGCCAAACACGATCCTTCAATGTGGCGAGTATATGTGCATGATACCTATCAAGCCAAAAATGTTGGCGACCAGTGGTTGGGTGGTCGACAACACTGTCCAAGCGCTCCTCAACGCGGCCTTGCTCTGCTTGGAAGTCGTCAACAAAGCCTGCAACCCATACAAATTGAGTCACAAAAGAAAGGAATGAACACACAACTGTAAACAGGGCAAAAGATCATACTCACATTCGAGTTGCCTGTTTACCAGCTCCATCTTGCCAAGCACATAATCTTCTCGTTGGGTGGCCAGCCCTGGCCTCATTTTCAGCCTATTCAGCTAGTTCTGGGCACTCTTCAAGTCTTGCTCCATCCTCACATATCGAGTTTTCATAAACTCCATCACCTTGGCATCATTGGCCACCTGCGCCTGCGACCGAGTGGTGGTAGGAGGATGTGACGAACCAGCCAAAGTAGCAGGTTCCTGTGACTGTTCAAAGCACGTCCACCACAACAAATGCATATTAGAAAGGGGAAATCCTAGGCATAAGTTGAAGCAAAATAGCACACAGCTTCTCTAGTGAATGTACATTAGCAAAAGCTATTCAGAGTAGCAAAGGCACACACACTCGTGCGATTCATATGGCATTACAATCCATAAAAGCTCGACTGCCCTAAGCCTAGGAAGCAGACTCCGACCTAGCGCTGAGCGCGCGAGCGGCAACCTCTGCTGCCCGGCGCTCCATGGTAGCCATAAAAGTTTCAGCCAGCCGTGCAGCTGGCCCGCTAACTCCCTTCAGAGACACGAGCTTCCCGTCTGGCTTCCGAGGGAAATCAGACAGCGCTGCCTCGTAGTCACCCTCTATCCCATGGCCCAAAAGAAGCTTGAGGGTGGACTCCGAGCCGCGTACCGTGAGGGTGCGAGCAAAATCCGCCATGGTCGAGGTTCCTGGGCCAAAGATGTCAGCGAAGTTGTCCATCGTTGTCGGCAGCTCACCAGACGGGAACACGCCCTTGTATACAGCGCTGAGCGTACTCGCTGACTTGGCGAGTGCGTCCTTCGCGTGGGTGCACACGGCGCCAAGGTCGCCTACAACACGGTCGAGTGACAGATTATCACTCGCCATGTCCATAGGGCCGGTGCGCCAACAGCTCCTTCAAAAATCACAAAGAGCAGAAAATCAACACAAAGCGCTCAGCACCTAGACCATAATGTCAAAAGGAAAAGGGTTACCTACCACCCACTTCCCGCGCGAGTTTTGCCAGCTGCTCAGCATACACCCTCTCGCGCCCGATAGCTGAGTCTTTGGCAGCGTCCAACTCTTTCTTCGACTCAGCCTGCTGCGCGGCGAGCGCCTCCTCCAGCTCCTTCACGCGGGACTCAGCCGATGTCTTTTCACCTGAGGCAAACGGCAAAATGTAGTTCATAATCGATAAAACGCAGCATTGGATAAAGAACTTCAGAAAAAGCAGCAAAATCAACTTACGGCTGAGTTGCTCCATATCAGCACGCAGCCTGTCCCTCTCCTGCTCCACCTGGACGTAGGTCTTGCCTGACTCCACCAGGTTGCGGTAGAAGGGCTGAAAAGCTGGCATACGCTACACACAAACAAACCAAAGTGTGCAGACTGGGCAAGCAGATACTTACGTGATCTGTCCGCAACATGGGCTACGTGGCGGACGTCCCGACCTCCATAGTCACCACACTTGCAACTTTGGTCGCCTCGACGACAGTCGTTATGGCTGCTGGCTGGACGACCTCGGCTGCAGCAGGAGAAACATCTAGGCAGTCCGGAGTCGAAACTTTCTCGGCTGGAGGAGGCGCGGGTCGCTCCGTCTCAGCACTGCGAATGACGCAAAGAAAAACAGCATCAGCACAAGTATGCAACAGCAGAAACCTTCATACCATACGCAAATGCACAAACATGTGCTCTTCATCCTCCTCACTGTCAAGATTCTCAAAATTTGGGCCTCCAAAAGAAAGGACCCCACCCGACTGGGGAGGAGGGGTCGAGCGCAGTGGGCATACAAGCACAGGAGTGGCCTTGGTAACGGGTGGTGAGCCCGAATCTTCATCATCCTCCAAGTCCTGCTCCTTCGCAGGTGAACTCACAGAGGATGATACCTTCTTGACCAATCAACGGCGCTTTGGAGGGGCGACGTCGATTTCCTGGTTAGGCGCGGCCACTTACTCAGTCTGTACCTTGTCTGCTCTTTCCTCTTCAACCTCCTCCATTTGCGAAGTGTTAGCGGAAGGGACCGGCGAGTGATCCCCTTTCGCTTCCACCTCTTACACCTTGGTTTCTTCGGTTGGGCCATTCTCTGGCAGAGGAGGAAGAGAGGCGGCAGTCGAGTGACCCTGCATATCACATATCACAGCTACAAAGTTAGAAGTTACAAAACAAACGAGTAGCCCTTCTCGACGGCAAAACAGCAACAGTTGTACTAACCTCAGTCAAAGGATTGTTCGTCCCATACGGGGTGACGGGGCAGTCAATGTTGCAGGGGTCGGATGCCTTGAGGCTGGTGATGGATTGCACATGCGACACCAGCTCGTTCTTCGACAGCTCCTCTGGGCTCATCCGGCTGGGATCGTGCGCACCCTCATACTGCCACATGGGGTGTGCTCGGGTGCGGATCGGCCACACCCGCCTCTTCACAAATGTAGCAATCAGATGGACGCCAATGATTTTGTCCAGCAGGCCTCCAATCTGAGTCAGCAAAGGCTCTGCCTCCGCCAGTTCTTCAGTCGAAAGCTGATGATCCCATGCATTGGTCCTTGCAAAGGAGCTCGCAAGTCGAAAAAGCGACGACTTGGTCCTGCTCGACGCGCGCGTAGAACCATCCCTTCCTCCACCCTTGCGCGGAGTCGACTGGCTTCAGGCGAAAATAGCGTGTGTCGCTACGCACTTGGATTCCACAGCCGCCCAGCGGGTAGGTGCGGCCGCCTCCTCTGTTCGGCCGCACCATGAAGATAGCCTTCCACAATGCCCAGCTTGGGGCAACTCCAAGAAAGCATTCGCACAGCGTGATGAAACACGCAATATGCAGAACACCGTTAGGGGTGAGATCATGGATCTGCACCCCATAAGCAAAAAGCAATCCACGAACAAAGCCGTGGAGCGGAAGAGAAAATCCTCTAGGGAGAAACTCCGCAAAACAAACACGCTCATCGGCACGTGGTTCAGGGAGTACCTCCTTGGGCGACGGCGCGTGGACGGCCAGCTGATCCGCAGGAGGCAGTAGACCTTGCTCGCGAAACTTGTTGAGGTGGGCGTCCTTGATCAAGGACTTCGCCCAGTCCCCAGTACCCTTCTTCAGGCCGGTGGCGGCGGCGGATGCGCTCGCCGCGCTCTTCTTTGTCTTCGTCGCTGCGTCAGTCCGGCGGCGGCCGCAGCGGCTCGCTTGGAACCTCCACCTTTCGCCATTGGCAGCGTGGATGGAATGGGGGCGCAAAAGCTTGGGCGCAAGAGCAATGGAGCAGAAGCGCGAGGAAGACGATGGGAGGGAAGCGGCGCAGGAGGCAAATGGCAAGTAAAAAATCTTGCCAGCGCCGCTCTTCCTATTTATCACAAGTCAAAATCGATCCTCGCCGTTAATCCATAATCATACGCTCCGCGTGACATCTTACCGTACACGTGGCGGCCACGGAGAGTAACCGTCGCCGCCCACTCCGTCCACTACGCACGGGAATCCAGGAACCATCATCACGCCCCGTGAAAATCACGCCAGAGCGGTCAAATCCAGTCCAAACGGCGCTGTCCTTGGTCAGCTCTGCAGGATGGGCCCACAGGTGTGTCGTGTCCCATCAATCATAGCAGGCACGCCACCGTTTGTCAGACATAGCAGTCGCAGAATGCGTCACTGCTGACGCGACTTCAGCTTACACAACTGGTATGCAAAGAAGTGAAAGTTATTCGATGATTTATTCGACTGATATACATAAGACTATCGATTGGTCCTTCGACTGAGACAAAAGTATGACAGTCGATGCTTCTTCGGCTAAAGCAAAAGAACTCCCATCGGGAGCATATCAAAAAAATTCTTTGACTAAACATATGCAGGATAAAAAGATTTTGAGATTATCCTCCATTGCAAGCAATAAAGCACAATCTCGGGGGCTACTCCCATCGGGAGCGCTGTCGCGCACCCGATAGAATGATGACAAAAGATCAGTCGACAAATATTCGACTCATATATCATAGTAAAATATAAAATCATACTCAAAATATATTCCCGAGTTGCATCTGACGATCCTCGGATGCTGCATGCATAGTGCAAAGGTAAGACCCGCCGATCAGTCGAGCTGGGCTGGGGACCGCTCCAGCAGCGTTAATCCTTAAAATTTCCGTGTCAACAGACATGATGAAAATCCCGACGGACGCGTTGGGTAAATTCAAAGTTATACTGCAGTTCGATTCAGTAAGACCTCAACGGCCTGATTCGAGTCTGACCAGTCTGTTCCAGATTCGAGTCCGGGGACTCGGGTTTGATTGAAAGCTAGTAAGGTTTTGCCCGAATGGTAGTTAACCGGTCCCGATCCGTCGTGTGTACCGGGCCTGCTAAGCTATTATCCCTTGATTATCATAAGCAAAAAGTCATAGTCGATGAGACACTCGACATAGCCAAACATGTGCTATTCATACAGGAATTCCAATTATAAAATACAAATGTGAAAAATGTAACGTGCACAGATAAATGAGTCCATGCCCGACTCTTCGAATCAGACAAGTACTCGGGGGCTACTGACAGGGATATACCTACCGGGTACCCTCCCATGAGGGTACCTGGTGCACGTATCGACTAGGCCCAACTGTCAAGAGCCTACGAAAAGCCCATGAAGGAAGGCCCAAGAAGATGGAGTACCCTCCAAGTTAGGCGAATACATAGTCGGTTTAGACTTTCCTTACATGTAATCTGTGTCAGTTACGAACTCCTGGGACCCAGTCTACTATATAAAGGCTGCGAGGGCCATCGAACCAGACACGTACTTTCAGAGCCACCAAAACCCTAGCGAGATCAACATCTCGCCGGGATCCCCTTGTAACCAGCATATAAACTCGAATCAATAACAGACAGGCAGGACGTCGGGGTGTTACCTCCACACGAGGGCCCTGAACCTGGATAAAATCCTTGCCCCGCTTGTCAGCCGACGATACTTCTAGCTCTACCACGTTCTCTCCCCATATTCATAACCCAAGGACCTTAACCATGGGTCTTGATGAGTCTACCCCTCGTCAGGCGTTTTCTGCTATCTGCCTCGTGTTTCCATCGACACAGCTTACATGTAGCTCAGCTCTCACTAGTTTCTTTGTTCAAGTCTTCGGCTTGATCTTCTGTTTTTGTGCGTTGAGTTGTTTGTAAGCTGGTTCAACACTTTGTATCTTCCGCCATTGGCGTCATTAATTTAACGCTGGGCTTCGGCCTCTGGTCTGAAATGATTTTTGCTAATACCAAATGGTATAAGAGCATCTCCACCGGGGGCCTCCAAATTTGTGTCCGGCACCCCCCAATGGAGGCCCAATTGGGAGGTTGAAAGGACAAGGATGTCGCCTAGAGAGGGGGTGAATAGTCGTTTAAAACTTTTCCGGTTTAGACTTGATAAATGCGGAATAAAACTAGGTGTTTTAATTTAACAAGCATACAACCTAAATATACTAGGTTCACTTATGTGCACCAACAACTAATGCTAAGCAAGATAAGCAACAAGGTGATAGCAAGGTATGAGACTTCATGCACGAAGGCTATCACAATGTAAATTGCATAAGTAAAGAGCTCGGGTATAGAAATAACCGAGGCACGCGGAGACGATGATGTATTCCCGAGTTCCTCGAGTACGTCTCGTTGGAGGGGTGTGAGTTTCAAACTCAAGACGCCACAAATGGCCTCACCCTATTCTCCGATGAACCTTGCCCAAAAGCTCGGTTCACCTTCCACTATTGATTTCCTTTTGGGCGGAAATCGAGTCCCTTACAACAATCTTGAGGCACAACCCACAAAAGGATTGGGAGCTCCCAAGTGGACCACAAAAGGTCCCAACTAGTCACAAAAGGCCTTGACCACAAAAGGTCACAAGAACACCGTCTAGGGTCCAACGACCCAAGAGTAACAAGCTCACAAATTTCACTTCCATGAATCCTCGTGGAGAGAGCAAACCGATGCACAAAAGCAAAGGCAAGAACACAAGAAGTGCTCAAGTCGTTCACTCTCAAATCCCACCAAAAGAAACAAATGCTTGTGGGGATAGAAGAGAGGAAGAACAAAGAAGAACACAACAAATGGAACTCCAAGATCTGGATCGAAAGGGTTCCCCTCACTTAGAGGAGAGATGGATTGGTGAAAACGTATATCTAGATCTCCTCTCTCTTTTCCCTCAAAGATATGCAAGAATCATGGGAGGAATTGAGAGAGGCAAGCTTTCCAAGGACAACAATGGTGGGGGAGAGAGAGAAAAACGTGCTGCTGAAAAACTTAGTCTCTTTGGGGAAGAAGGGGCCTTTTATAGGTCCCCCCAAAAATAGAGCCGTTGCAGGAAACTGGGGCTAGAATATCCAACCTAAGATGGGCCGGAATGTCCGCCCCACCGGAATATCCGGCCTGGAAACGAAAGGTCCGGCCCAAAGGTCCGGGTTTTCCAGAGGCTCGCACTCGGGGCTCGAAAAGAGCTAAAACCACTTTTTAGGGCCGGAATATCCGGCCCAACAAGGCCCGGAGAATCCGGTTTTGACAGAAACAACAAAACTAAAACGGCAATAACTTATTCATCCGAACTCCGATTTCGATGATCTTGGGCTCGTTGGAATCGCAACGAAGAGCTCTTTAAGATCATGTAGAGAAACATCATAGTTCAACAAGGGAGGGTAAAACCAAATGTAGAAAGATAAAACCTCTCTAAAAGGGAATAACCGGTAAAACCTCCAAAACCGAAAACGCAACAAGTTTTCCATTCGAAATCCGTTTTCGGTGAACTTGGGCTTGTCATGAAGATCACAACAAGCACCAAAACCCAACAAGGAGAAAAGCCAAGTAAGAACCAAGAAACATGATATGCCAAGTATGCAAAGGTTTGAGCTCTCCACAAAGATGCGATCAAGTTACTCACTTGAGAGCCCCTCTTGATTGTACGACATCTATCCTATAACCCGGTCTCCCACACGATGAGACCGGTAAAATAGAAACCCTATCAAGATCATACCTTTGCCTTGCGCATTCCACTTGAGCTCGATGATGACGATCTTGATCTCTTCAAGTGGACAGTCTTTCTTGATTGCGCTTTGCTTGGTGAAGACTCACATAACGCTCCCCCATACACCAAGATGGGAGTGTCTCTCTTAAGAACATCTTCACTTGACCATTATCTCCAAAAGGGTTGCAAGCTTTCAGCATTTGATATATTCTAGATGCCCATTGGTGGCTCTAGGTCAATAGTGCCAGAAACAATGCTTGTACGTCACACGTCAGTTGGGAACCCCAAGAGGAAGGTATGATGAGTGCAGCAGCAAGTTTTCCCTCAGTATGAAACCAAGGTTTAATCGGACCAGTAGGAAAACGAGGTTTGCTTCGAAGGTGTTGGTGGAGGAGTGTAGTGCGGCGCAACACCAGGGATTCCGGTGCCAACGTGGAACCTGCATAACACAACCAAATTACTTTGCCCCAACTTAACAGTGAGGTTGTCAATTGTAACATCCCTAGCTTTTCAAAAAGCTGAAAAATCAGAAAAATTTAAAACTTTTGAAAACTATTATGTATTTTGCTTTGAAAAGAAAATTCATGCATACATTCATCATCATATAGCATTGGTTGCATTTGGATATTTCGAAAGTGGAATAATAATTCCACCTGAAAACATATTTAAGAAAATATATTAGTAGAGCATTTATGCTCCAAAATTTTCTTTTGACTTTTATATATTGTTTTGTTAATGTTTGCTTGGCTTGATTATATTGGTTGAAAATATATTTATTTTTGCAAATGCTTATCTTGTGGTATTTAAGTTTTACATAGGCCACCTTTGATTGTTTTAAAACCTATTTTTAAATTTGACATTAAGTGTCATTTTGTTTATTAAAAACCTAGTTTGGAAATCAAAATGATCTCTATTTGAAAAAGTGTGTTTGGCTAAGTTTGTTTGTATGTATTAAGATTTATTCTATTACCTACCTATTCTCTATTTTCAAGTTTTATAGTTTTACTTTTGAAAGAAAATAGTTATTTGGATTTTTAAGTGAGTCTTGAAATCATTTTGATTTATCAAACCCCTTTTAAACTATTTAAGTTTTATGCAAATTATTTTATTGAGTGATATGTAATCTTATTACTCATATTTTGCATTGGTTTAAAAATATAAGATCAAAGGAATTTATAAAACCCTATAGTTTTCAAATGACATTAATATGCCCAAAAAAAAAATTCATTTAATCACTTTTCAAAAATATATTTGACAAAATGTTTTGGGAAATGTTATTAGAGGTTTTCAAATTAAAGAGTTGGTTTTTACAAAACTACAGAAATTGGTTTGACTTAATTTGGTTTTGTATTTAAAAAGATATAAAAGTTTTAAGAAAAGAAAAGAAAAGGTTTTGAACAAAAAAAATACGAAACCTAGCTAAGTGGGCCAAGCCCATGTCTTACCTAACGCGCGTGCGACGGACAGCAGCCCAGGCCCGCTACTCCTTCTCTCTCTCGCTGCCAGGCGGGCCCCGCAGGATGACGCAAGCACTGACGTCATCGTCGCCTTCTTCGTGTTGAACACGAACTCACCGAAACCCTAACCGATTTGTTTCCAAAATTCGCACGATTCTGTTGAGATTCTTCCGGGTATGTTGGCCTCATATAAACCCCACGTCCGCCGCACCAAAAGCCCCCACAAAACCTAGCTCCATCGCCGCAAGGCTGCCCGCATTGCTCCGCCGCCGTCCGCCTCGGCCGCCGGCGAAAACTTCAACCTCCGGTGAACCTCGGCAAACTCCGAGCCCTCCCACCCCTTCCTTTCCTCATATTTCGTCTTTGCGCATCGATTTGACAAGGTGCAGTACTTTATTTCATCCCAGATCGACGCGTCCGTCCTCGACCGAAGCAAGCCGCCGCCGTCCTTCACTCCAGCGAGCATCCATCGACCACCCGAAGCATCTGAGACATCATCGTCTGCACCACCAACTCCGCCTCGACCTTCTGCACCCCGTGGTATTCCCCAATCCTTCCCTATCTCTCTGTTTCTTTCTCCGGCGAAAGTCCGGCCATGGAACCACCGCGACTGGAGCTCCTCCGGCCGGCCGTGCCGCTTGCATCTGGTCAACGACGCCAGAACCGTCCGATCTGTAATCAACGCGATGGATTAGACCACCACGCGAAGGGGTATCAACCAATGAGGAGCCGCCACGTCACGAAGTCGTCCGCGAAGCCGTCCGTCCGCGTCCGTCCGCCCGCACCCGCATCTGCCCGCGAAGAGTAGCGCACCAATCGGAGACCGCCGCGTGGACGCCATCGCCAAGGACCTCCGCGTGAAGATTTGTTTTTCTTTTATTCTTTCAATCTGGCCCCTGCACGTTACAGATAGGTCCCTGCGAATTAAATTGATCATTAATTTTTATTGCCTTATCCAAAATTTATAAAAAAAATATATCTGGGTAGCTTATGATGTGTAGAAACTTTCTAGCAGGTTTAATTTAGGGTTTGGTCGAATTAATTTTGCTTAATTTTAAAAGTGACTTAATTGATGTTTTTGAACATATTTCTAAATTAAAATTTGATATTTGTTTAAATTCCTTGGCTATGATTTTACTTAATTAAGTTCTGGCCGTAGGATTATTCTAGTATTTTTGTAGAGGTATTTTTCTACGTTTGTAATTAAATAATGTTTAAAATGCTTGTTAGGTGTTAATTTAATAATTAAAATTGATTAAAATTATTCCTCACCATATTTTTGACTAGAATTTTTGACTAAGTCTTTATGACCATGTTAGATGCAAAATAACTTAGATTTATTCCACCTTTTTCCACCAAAGTGTTATTCTTCCTTAGAAAATATTTGGGTAAAATTTGATAACACTTTTCCTTAGAAAAATTCTCCACCCTTATCTAAAAAGCTAAAATCCTTTCCTTAGAAAATTTAGCACTTTAGGAAAACTTAGTTGATTGGTTATTTTGCTAAGTTATAATAGTTGACAAATTTTTATCCTTAGAATTTATTTCATACTTCTGCTAGAATACTTTTCTTTAGCAAAATCTAGCACCTCTTAATTAGTTTACTTTTCCTTAAGATTATTTTTGACTTGTTGTCTTAACCTTTATTTCCTTAGTGGAAATTTCGAATCACATGTTGTGACCTGGTCCTTAGTCATTTTTGGACCATCTTGTTTGCTTGCATTTCCTTAGAGCATTTACATAAGCATGGCATGCATAATTAAGTCCTTAGTAATATTTTATGCTTTTCACATGACTCCCTCCTTAGAAATTTTGAGGATGCATGGTAGATCTTTGACCCTCCTAGTCAAAAACCACTAAGTTAGAAATTAGTGGTAAACAAAGAAGGACTTAGCATGAAAACAAGACTCCAGAAGAATCTCCAAGAAGAAAGGACTAAGAAGAAATCAAGAGGAAGTTCATGAAGACCAACCAGCAACATTTTCCAAGTCTTCTTTCCCCTTTCTCTCTTTTCTTCCTTCTTCTCTTAAACTTCTTGGTGAATATTCTACAATCAAGACCAACCTTGATGCTACCAACAATCAAGTCTTCAGAACCATCAAGTCCACATTTTTCAATGGAGTCAACACACCAAGGAGAAAGTTACAAAGAAATTGAAGATGCTTGGAAGACCAACTACTACATTCTTTCTATATTTTCTTCTTTCTAATTTCTATCTCTCACCTTGGACAAAGATCAATCAAGACCGTTGAAGATCAATTATGCTACCAAGGAGTTGAAGATTAATTAAAGACCAAAATTGTGAAGACATAGAGTAGCCTTATAACTTTTCAAGTTGTTGTTTTATCAAATTTATTTTACTTTACCTTGCCTTAGCCTTTTTTGGAATAAGTTGTTTTATGTCTTTCCCTTATTTTGTTTGCATGTCTTTCATATCATAATTACTGTGTCATCCTGCATCACATGCATATCATATTTTTCTAAGTGTTGCATTTATGATTGTATGTTTATTTGTGATTTGTTTGACTTGTTAGAAATTCCGGAGAGAGACGAAGGTGGTTGCAACTGCTACACCTGTTCTTCTGTTTGCCAAGGCAAGTGGCACACCCCCATAAATTTCCTAAGTATTTTTATATGCATTACTTAGTGTATTTCCTTATATGCATGTGTTGGATAGTATTATTGCTATATGCTAAACCCACCATACCTTTACTCTAGTTGTGTCTAGAATCCCCTTTGATAACTTAGTAGAATATTTGATGCTATGCAAATGTGTTTTCTTTAAAATTTAATTCTACTAAGTAATTTATCACCTGGGTGGACTTGGTTATGAAAAGATGATGGAAAGGTTGAGTGTCATCTCTTAGGGGTGACCTCTAAGGGATGGTCACTTGTGGTTGCCACCCAGGGTATTAAGGGGCCAATGTTTTCTCCGAGTGAAGATTGCTTCCGTGCAGCCATTAGTCATATGGGCTCTGGCTAGATGGATTAAGTTGCGTGGACTCGTCCCGACTTGACAGGTGGTGGTAGAATGGTTAGAATGGGAGCGCGTCAAGTCGGTATGGGATGGGAAAATGCTTCTGAAAAGTCTCGTCTCAACTCTCTCCTTTTCCTTAGCACAATTTGAGTGCTTGAGGATAGTTTGGGTTTGTTGGGTCTAATGGTGAAAGTGCACAACCTCTGCAGAGTTAAAAACTAAGTACTTAGCCGTGTCCCCGGTTACGGACAATTTGAGCAGCTGATCAAGGATTCAACGGAGGCTTCATCATTCCAATTTTGAAAGTAAAACTTGATGGTGAACAAGGGTAGATGAGACTATGGTCTTATACCATATCGTCTCCAACTTTTGAAGAAAATGTTTTACAAAGTGTTAGGCAAAATTGGCTTTTATGCAAAATAGCCTTGAAACTCCACCAGCCAAATATGCATATAGGCTATTAGAGTTATTCCATTAAGTGTCCACATAGTGTCACTTGCCAGATCCATTTTTAATGGTTCTGACCCACTCTGTTGCAAATTTTTATTTGTTGCAGATTGTTCTGACGACGAGTGAGTTTCGTTAGGGGGTTTCGAGTCTGCAACCAACATGTTTTCGCCTGTGGCACATGCAAAGGATGAGGACTCCATGAAGATTATTATTTCCGCTGCTTTACTCTTTCAAGCTAGCTATATGCTATGCAAGTTGTAACGAATATTTTACCAAGTCTGGATCATTCGATGTAATAATGATACTTTGTTGTGATACTACATCTTAAACTGTGTGTGCAAATGAAACGATCCAGGGGTTTGCACTATACACAGGTACCTTGCCAATTTCTAAGTGCAGGTACGCTACAGATGGTATCAGAGCACTGTGTTGCCTGTAGGTTCGAAACCCTAAGTCTGGTTGGAAATAAGAAAGCCCATAGGATAAAACTTTATTTGCTTTTTGTCTAAAAACTTTTGATATCACTCTTGTAACTTCTTAACTATTCGCGTTCTAAATGCCTTCTCTTATTTATAGATGTCCCGCCTCCTGGAATCACTCAAGAAAGGTCCAGCAATGACCATGACCTTGGAATGTGAGACTGAGTTTCCAAAAGCTTTGAAGGACCTCATGTTGAGCATGGGACTTGAAGGAGCAGCAGTCTACAAAGGATTTCCTTTCATGGGAGAAGGTCAAGAGTACTGGTGGGTGCAACTCCATCTATACAAGAACAAAGACGATAACCACAAGACCAATGGTTGCTGCATGTTCACAAACCCAATACTCCACACATCATTCTTTGATTCTGGAAGAAGTGCAGCATGGGAGGCCATCAAGTACCTTGGAGAAAGACTTCGATTTAGACTTCACAACACCCAGAAGTACCTTGATGAACTCAAGAAAATAGAGGAGGAACTCGATGCACTCAGGAAGGAGATAGACTAGACCCCCTTAAGTAATAGAATAATGAGAGCATGTTGATGTATTGACCTATCAAATTGTGGTATGGCAGTACTATCATATTGTTTTCCCCATATCCTAGGTGTACTTCGATCCAAAAACGACTATTTTGTTTTTCTCAAAAATTTGTGAGTTTATCATGTGTGGTTGTTTGTGACAAACTGCTTGTATGGGTAGGAATATTTCTTCTAGATCTGTCTATCTTTTGCTCATCTATGCTTAAACCACAGATGCCTCCCCGTCGTGCACCTGAAAACAACAACAACAACAACAACAACGAAGCTATGATGCAACAGATGATGGCTGCCCAGACTCAGCTTATGACCATGATGGCTCAATTCATGGCAAATCAACATGGACCTCCACCACCACCTCCTCCCCAAGTGGACAGACTTGCCAGGTTTCTTAGGCTTAGGCCAAACAAGTTCTCAACTACAACTGACCCAATTGTGGCTGATGACTGGCTGCGTTCTGTGCAAAAAGATCTGGTGACAGCTGAATGTGAAGATGCTGAGAAAATTAGGTTCACCGCACATCTGCTTGAAGGACCTGCTGCCCAGTGGTGGGAAACGTATCAGCTTACTCACCCATTGGACACCTTGACCTGGGAGGATTTCAAGGAAGGCTTTCGTCATGCTCATATCTCCACTGGCGTTATGAACCTGAAACAGGAAGAGTTCCGCAATCTGCGTCAGGGGAACAGAAGTCTTAAGGAGTACATGGATGACTTTCATGCCTTGTCTCGATATGCTCCAGAGGACATTGACACAGATGTAAAGAGGAAGGCTAAATTTCTCAAGGGACTAAGTGATGAGCTGAAAATACCTTTGACTGTTGCTTACGCTCCAACCTATCAGACACTTCTTGATCAAGCAGTTACCCTTGAAGATAGCATGAAGAAAGCTGAAAACAGGAAGAGGAAGGCTGGAATCAACAAACATCATGCTGAATCCTCATTCAAGAAACATTCTTCTCATAATTCTCATCAACATAATGGTCACCACAAGCATCATGATCACAACGGTGGACTCAAAGGAAGCAATGGAGACCACAAGGGAAATGGACATGCTGGTAACAATAACAATGGACAACACCGCCCAAATCCTGAACCCAAGAAAGATATCAGCCACATCACCTGTTACAAGTGCAGGAATAAGGGACATTACTCAAATGAATGCCCTGAGAAGAAGGCAGAAGAAGCCACCAAGTCAAATCCTTTTGACAAAGGATATGTGAACCACATCAACGTGGAAGTAGTAAATGGTACGTTCTGAAAGTTTTCCCTACCCACGAAAATACTTTTAAGGGTGGTAGCCATACCGTCCCAACCCTTTTGCTAGCCTCTTCGAATCTCGGGGACGAGATTCCTTTTAAGGGTGGTAGTCTGTAACATCCCTAGCTTTTCAAAAAGCTGAAAAATCAGAAAAATTTAAAACTTTTGAAAACTATTATGTATTTTGCTTTGAAAAGAAAATTCATGCATACATTCATCATCATATAGCATTGGTTGCATTTGGATATTTCGAAAGTGGAATAATAATTCCACCTGAAAACATATTTAAGAAAATATATTAGTAGAGCATTTATGCTCCAAAATTTTCTTTTGACTTTTATATATTGTTTTGTTAATGTTTGCTTGGCTTGATTATATTGGTTGAAAATATATTTATTTTTGCAAATGCTTATCTTGTGGTATTTAAGTTTTACATAGGCCACCTTTGATTGTTTTAAAACCTATTTTTAAATTTGACATTAAGTGTCATTTTGTTTATTAAAAACCTAGTTTGGAAATCAAAATGATCTCTATTTGAAAAAGTGTGTTTGGCTAAGTTTGTTTGTATGTATTAAGATTTATTCTATTACCTACCTATTCTCTATTTTCAAGTTTTATAGTTTTACTTTTGAAAGAAAATAGTTATTTGGATTTTTAAGTGAGTCTTGAAATCATTTTGATTTATCAAACCCCTTTTAAACTATTTAAGTTTTATGCAAATTATTTTATTGAGTGATATGTAATCTTATTACTCATATTTTGCATTGGTTTAAAAATATAAGATCAAAGGAATTTATAAAACCCTATAGTTTTCAAATGACATTAATATGCCCAAAAAAAAAATTCATTTAATCACTTTTCAAAAATATATTTGACAAAATGTTTTGGGAAATGTTATTAGAGGTTTTCAAATTAAAGAGTTGGTTTTTACAAAACTACAGAAATTGGTTTGACTTAATTTGGTTTTGTATTTAAAAAGATATAAAAGTTTTAAGAAAAGAAAAGAAAAGGTTTTGAACAAAAAAAATACGAAACCTAGCTAAGTGGGCCAAGCCCATGTCTTACCTAACGCGCGTGCGACGGACAGCAGCCCAGGCCCGCTACTCCTTCTCTCTCTCGCTGCCAGGCGGGCCCCGCAGGATGACGCAAGCACTGACGTCATCGTCGCCTTCTTCGTGTTGAACACGAACTCACCGAAACCCTAACCGATTTGTTTCCAAAATTCGCACGATTCTGTTGAGATTCTTCCGGGTATGTTGGCCTCATATAAACCCCACGTCCGCCGCACCAAAAGCCCCCACAAAACCTAGCTCCATCGCCGCAAGGCTGCCCGCATTGCTCCGCCGCCGTCCGCCTCGGCCGCCGGCGAAAACTTCAACCTCCGGTGAACCTCGGCAAACTCCGAGCCCTCCCACCCCTTCCTTTCCTCATATTTCGTCTTTGCGCATCGATTTGACAAGGTGCAGTACTTTATTTCATCCCAGATCGACGCGTCCGTCCTCGACCGAAGCAAGCCGCCGCCGTCCTTCACTCCAGCGAGCATCCATCGACCACCCGAAGCATCTGAGACATCATCGTCTGCACCACCAACTCCGCCTCGACCTTCTGCACCCCGTGGTATTCCCCAATCCTTCCCTATCTCTCTGTTTCTTTCTCCGGCGAAAGTCCGGCCATGGAACCACCGCGACTGGAGCTCCTCCGGCCGGCCGTGCCGCTTGCATCTGGTCAACGACGCCAGAACCGTCCGATCTGTAATCAACGCGATGGATTAGACCACCACGCGAAGGGGTATCAACCAATGAGGAGCCGCCACGTCACGAAGTCGTCCGCGAAGCCGTCCGTCCGCGTCCGTCCGCCCGCACCCGCATCTGCCCGCGAAGAGTAGCGCACCAATCGGAGACCGCCGCGTGGACGCCATCGCCAAGGACCTCCGCGTGAAGATTTGTTTTTCTTTTATTCTTTCAATCTGGCCCCTGCACGTTACAGATAGGTCCCTGCGAATTAAATTGATCATTAATTTTTATTGCCTTATCCAAAATTTATAAAAAAAATATATCTGGGTAGCTTATGATGTGTAGAAACTTTCTAGCAGGTTTAATTTAGGGTTTGGTCGAATTAATTTTGCTTAATTTTAAAAGTGACTTAATTGATGTTTTTGAACATATTTCTAAATTAAAATTTGATATTTGTTTAAATTCCTTGGCTATGATTTTACTTAATTAAGTTCTGGCCGTAGGATTATTCTAGTATTTTTGTAGAGGTATTTTTCTACGTTTGTAATTAAATAATGTTTAAAATGCTTGTTAGGTGTTAATTTAATAATTAAAATTGATTAAAATTATTCCTCACCATATTTTTGACTAGAATTTTTGACTAAGTCTTTATGACCATGTTAGATGCAAAATAACTTAGATTTATTCCACCTTTTTCCACCAAAGTGTTATTCTTCCTTAGAAAATATTTGGGTAAAATTTGATAACACTTTTCCTTAGAAAAATTCTCCACCCTTATCTAAAAAGCTAAAATCCTTTCCTTAGAAAATTTAGCACTTTAGGAAAACTTAGTTGATTGGTTATTTTGCTAAGTTATAATAGTTGACAAATTTTTATCCTTAGAATTTATTTCATACTTCTGCTAGAATACTTTTCTTTAGCAAAATCTAGCACCTCTTAATTAGTTTACTTTTCCTTAAGATTATTTTTGACTTGTTGTCTTAACCTTTATTTCCTTAGTGGAAATTTCGAATCACATGTTGTGACCTGGTCCTTAGTCATTTTTGGACCATCTTGTTTGCTTGCATTTCCTTAGAGCATTTACATAAGCATGGCATGCATAATTAAGTCCTTAGTAATATTTTATGCTTTTCACATGACTCCCTCCTTAGAAATTTTGAGGATGCATGGTAGATCTTTGACCCTCCTAGTCAAAAACCACTAAGTTAGAAATTAGTGGTAAACAAAGAAGGACTTAGCATGAAAACAAGACTCCAGAAGAATCTCCAAGAAGAAAGGACTAAGAAGAAATCAAGAGGAAGTTCATGAAGACCAACCAGCAACATTTTCCAAGTCTTCTTTCCCCTTTCTCTCTTTTCTTCCTTCTTCTCTTAAACTTCTTGGTGAATATTCTACAATCAAGACCAACCTTGATGCTACCAACAATCAAGTCTTCAGAACCATCAAGTCCACATTTTTCAATGGAGTCAACACACCAAGGAGAAAGTTACAAAGAAATTGAAGATGCTTGGAAGACCAACTACTACATTCTTTCTATATTTTCTTCTTTCTAATTTCTATCTCTCACCTTGGACAAAGATCAATCAAGACCGTTGAAGATCAATTATGCTACCAAGGAGTTGAAGATTAATTAAAGACCAAAATTGTGAAGACATAGAGTAGCCTTATAACTTTTCAAGTTGTTGTTTTATCAAATTTATTTTACTTTACCTTGCCTTAGCCTTTTTTGGAATAAGTTGTTTTATGTCTTTCCCTTATTTTGTTTGCATGTCTTTCATATCATAATTACTGTGTCATCCTGCATCACATGCATATCATATTTTTCTAAGTGTTGCATTTATGATTGTATGTTTATTTGTGATTTGTTTGACTTGTTAGAAATTCCGGAGAGAGACGAAGGTGGTTGCAACTGCTACACCTGTTCTTCTGTTTGCCAAGGCAAGTGGCACACCCCCATAAATTTCCTAAGTATTTTTATATGCATTACTTAGTGTATTTCCTTATATGCATGTGTTGGATAGTATTATTGCTATATGCTAAACCCACCATACCTTTACTCTAGTTGTGTCTAGAATCCCCTTTGATAACTTAGTAGAATATTTGATGCTATGCAAATGTGTTTTCTTTAAAATTTAATTCTACTAAGTAATTTATCACCTGGGTGGACTTGGTTATGAAAAGATGATGGAAAGGTTGAGTGTCATCTCTTAGGGGTGACCTCTAAGGGATGGTCACTTGTGGTTGCCACCCAGGGTATTAAGGGGCCAATGTTTTCTCCGAGTGAAGATTGCTTCCGTGCAGCCATTAGTCATATGGGCTCTGGCTAGATGGATTAAGTTGCGTGGACTCGTCCCGACTTGACAGGTGGTGGTAGAATGGTTAGAATGGGAGCGCGTCAAGTCGGTATGGGATGGGAAAATGCTTCTGAAAAGTCTCGTCTCAACTCTCTCCTTTTCCTTAGCACAATTTGAGTGCTTGAGGATAGTTTGGGTTTGTTGGGTCTAATGGTGAAAGTGCACAACCTCTGCAGAGTTAAAAACTAAGTACTTAGCCGTGTCCCCGGTTACGGACAATTTGAGCAGCTGATCAAGGATTCAACGGAGGCTTCATCATTCCAATTTTGAAAGTAAAACTTGATGGTGAACAAGGGTAGATGAGACTATGGTCTTATACCATATCGTCTCCAACTTTTGAAGAAAATGTTTTACAAAGTGTTAGGCAAAATTGGCTTTTATGCAAAATAGCCTTGAAACTCCACCAGCCAAATATGCATATAGGCTATTAGAGTTATTCCATTAAGTGTCCACATAGTGTCACTTGCCAGATCCATTTTTAATGGTTCTGACCCACTCTGTTGCAAATTTTTATTTGTTGCAGATTGTTCTGACGACGAGTGAGTTTCGTTAGGGGGTTTCGAGTCTGCAACCAACATGTTTTCGCCTGTGGCACATGCAAAGGATGAGGACTCCATGAAGATTATTATTTCCGCTGCTTTACTCTTTCAAGCTAGCTATATGCTATGCAAGTTGTAACGAATATTTTACCAAGTCTGGATCATTCGATGTAATAATGATACTTTGTTGTGATACTACATCTTAAACTGTGTGTGCAAATGAAACGATCCAGGGGTTTGCACTATACACAGGTACCTTGCCAATTTCTAAGTGCAGGTACGCTACAGATGGTATCAGAGCACTGTGTTGCCTGTAGGTTCGAAACCCTAAGTCTGGTTGGAAATAAGAAAGCCCATAGGATAAAACTTTATTTGCTTTTTGTCTAAAAACTTTTGATATCACTCTTGTAACTTCTTAACTATTCGCGTTCTAAATGCCTTCTCTTATTTATAGATGTCCCGCCTCCTGGAATCACTCAAGAAAGGTCCAGCAATGACCATGACCTTGGAATGTGAGACTGAGTTTCCAAAAGCTTTGAAGGACCTCATGTTGAGCATGGGACTTGAAGGAGCAGCAGTCTACAAAGGATTTCCTTTCATGGGAGAAGGTCAAGAGTACTGGTGGGTGCAACTCCATCTATACAAGAACAAAGACGATAACCACAAGACCAATGGTTGCTGCATGTTCACAAACCCAATACTCCACACATCATTCTTTGATTCTGGAAGAAGTGCAGCATGGGAGGCCATCAAGTACCTTGGAGAAAGACTTCGATTTAGACTTCACAACACCCAGAAGTACCTTGATGAACTCAAGAAAATAGAGGAGGAACTCGATGCACTCAGGAAGGAGATAGACTAGACCCCCTTAAGTAATAGAATAATGAGAGCATGTTGATGTATTGACCTATCAAATTGTGGTATGGCAGTACTATCATATTGTTTTCCCCATATCCTAGGTGTACTTCGATCCAAAAACGACTATTTTGTTTTTCTCAAAAATTTGTGAGTTTATCATGTGTGGTTGTTTGTGACAAACTGCTTGTATGGGTAGGAATATTTCTTCTAGATCTGTCTATCTTTTGCTCATCTATGCTTAAACCACAGATTGTATTTCAGATGTCAAAGAATGGACCGGGGTCCACAGTTCACTAGTGGTGTCTCTCCAATAAGATAACTAACATGCTGGGTAAACAAATTACAGCTGGGCAATTGACAATTGATAAGTGCATATAACATGCATGTGTGAGCTGTGGTGTCTACTATGAGATTCATTTGGGCATTATGACAAAGTACATAGACCGCTATCCAGCATGCATCTATGCCTAAATAGTCCACTTTCCGGTTAACATCCGTACCCCTTCCAGTATTAAGTTGCAAGCAACAGACAATTGCATTAAGTAATGTGCGTAATGTAAACAATACATTCATCCTTGAATAAAGCATTGCTGTTTTACCCCTAGTGGCAACAACACATCTACAACCTTAGAACTTGTTGTCACTATCCCAGGTTAAATAGAGGTTGAACCCAACTATCATGCATAAATACCCCCTCTTGGAGTTACAAGTATTCACGTGGCCAAGGCTTCAACAAGTAACGGAGAGCATGCAAGATCACAAATGACATAGACATGATAATATAATATTCAGCTCCACATAGGTATCAATATAAGTCAGATCCCAGCAAACACAACATGTAGCATTACAATAAGATGATCTTGATCATGATAAGCAGCTCACAAGATCTAAACATGATGGCACAAGTGGAGAAGACAACCATCTAGCTACTGCTATGGACCCATAGTCCAAGGATGAACTACTCACGCATCAATCCGGAGGCGGGCATGGCGATGTAGAGCCCTCCAGAGATGATTCCCCTCTCCGGCAGGGTGCCGGGAAGAGCTTCAGAAACCCCCCGAGTTAGGGTTGACGACAACGGCGGCATCAAATATGTTCTGGATGAAAGGCTCGGTGTTTTAGTGTTTTCGCGTCTCGGGGAATAAATAGGCGAAGGGGCGATGTCGGCGGACCCCCGAGGGGCCCAAACCACAGGCAGGCGCGGCTGGAGGTGGGGCCGCGCCGCCAGGTGGTTTGGCCACCTCGTGGCTCTCCTTCGTCTCTCCTTCGGACTCCGTGTACGTGCTGGAAAAATAAGGACCTGGCCTTTTGTTTCGTGCAATTTCGAGAATATTTCCAGAAGTAACTTTCTGAAACCAAAAACAGCAGAAAACAGGGAACTGGCACTGTGGCATCTTGTTAATAGGTTAGTCCCAGAAAATGCATAAAAGTGATACGAGGTGTATATAAAACATGTAGCAAATGGTATAATATAAGCATGGAACATCAGAAATTATGGATACGTTGGAGACGTATCAAGCATCCCCAAGCTTTGTTCTACTCGTCCTCGAGTAGGTAAAATGATAACAACAAATAATTTCTGAGGAGACATGCTTTCACACAATCTTGATCAATATATTGTAAGGCTCATGTCATGAATGAAGTGACTCAAAGCAATGATCTATAGTTTGCTAACAAATAGATAAAGAGTAAACAATGAATCATATAAGCAAAAACTTTTCATGAATAGTACTTTCAAGACAAGCATCAAAAAGTTTTGCATAAGAGGTAACTCGTAAAGCAATAAATTCAAAGTAAAAGGCATTGAAGCAACACAAAGGATGATTAAGTTTCAGCATTTGCTTTCAACTTGTAACATGTATATCTCATGGATAGTTGTCAACATAAAGCAATATAACAAGTGCAATAAGTAAATATGTAAGAATCAATGCACACAAAGTTGACACAAGTGTTTGCTTCTAAGATAGAAAGGAGTAGGTAAACTGACTCAACATAAAGTAAAAGATAGGCCCTTCGCAGAGGGAAGCAGGGATTAAATCATGTGCTAGAGCTTTTTAAGTTTTCAAAAGCATATAGAGAGCACAAAATAAGTATTTCAGAGGTGTTTGTTGTTGTCAACGAATGGTAGTGGGCACTCTAACCCCCTTGTCAACCAGACTTTCAAAGAGCGGCTCCCATGAAGGACGTTATCTCTACCAGCAAGGTAGATCATCCCTCTTCTCTTTTGTTTACACATGTATTTTAGTTTCTTTATAGATGACACTCCTCCCAACCTTTTGCTTACACAAGCCATGGCTAACCGAATCCTCGGGTGCCTTCCAACATTCACATACCATGGAGGAGTGTCTATTGCAAAATTAAGTTGCTTACTGATAAATCAGGGCAAAACATGTGAAGAGAATTATTAATGAAAGTTGTAATTAATTGGGGCTGGGCACCCCGTTGCCAGCTCTTTTTGCAAATTATTGGATAAGCGGATGTATATGCCACTAGTCCAGGTGAAAGTCTGTCAGAAGTAAATGACAAGATTGAAAGATAAAACACCACATACTTCCTCATGAGCTATAAAACATTGACACAAATAAGGAGTAATAAAGTTTTGAATAGTTTAAAGGTAGCACATGAAATATTTACTTGGAATGGCAGGAAATACCACATAGTAGGTAGGTATGGTGGACACAAATGGCATGGGTTTTGGCTCAAGTTTTGGATGCACGAGAAGCATTCCCTCTCAGTACAGAGTTTAGGCTAGCAAGGTTGTTTGAAGCAAACACAAGTATAAACCGGTACAGCAAGAATCACATAAAAACATATTGCAAGTATTATAAGACTCTACACTGTCTTCCTTGTTGCTCAAACATTTTACCAGAAAATATCTAGACCTTAGAGAGAACAAATATGCATCCCAAGTCTCAACAAGCTCTACGGTAGTTCTCCACTACTAGGCTTTAACTACATGATGCAAGAGCTTAAACATGATCTACTTGAGAGCTCAAAACAATTGCAAAGCATCAAATCAAAACAAGACAATGATCTACAAGAATGCATATGTCTTTTCCAATACCAACTACTACATGTAGCATTTTCTTTCTTCCAAACAAACACCAATAAATTTAAACATAAACTCTCCAAATGATAATATAATGCAGCAAGAGAGTATTTATAAACAAGTGCTAACAGCTCGAAGAGATGCATGAAAAACAGGAGCTAAAAGCACTGCAGTAGCTAGTTAAGAATACTCAACAAATATAAGTGAAGAACATGAGTATTCACATGAAAAAGCGGAGCGTGTCTCTCTCCCACACAAGGATTGCTAGGATCCGAATTTATTCAAACAAAAACAAAAATAAAAACACACAGACGCTCCAAGTAAAGCGCATAAGATGTGAAAGAATTAAAATATAGTTTCACTAGAGATGACCTGATAAGTTTGTTGATGAAGAAGGGGATGCCTTGGGCATCCCCAAGCTTAGACGCTTGAGTCTCTCTGAATATGGTTGGGATGAACCACGGGGGCATCCCCAAGCTTAGGCTTTTCACTCTTCTTGATCACATAATATCACCCTTCTCGCTTGATCCTTGAAAACTTCCTTCACACCAAACTCAAGACAGTTCTCATTAGAGGGTTAGTGCATAATCAAAAATTCTCATATTCTGTAATGATACAATCAATCCCAAAGCTTCTGGACATTAGCTACAGCCACCAATGCTTTGTGGAGCAAAGAAATCCACACAAACACAGTAAAAGAGCGAATGCAAAACAAAAGGCAGAATCTGTCAAAAACAGAACAGTCTGGAATGACGAATTTTTTCGAGGCACTTAAGTTGCTCAGATGGATCTGGCCTAAAATAATGAAAGTTGCGTACATATCTCAGGAATATGCGTGATTTTTTCAGAATTTTTTGAATTTTCTACAGGGAGATAAGCTCAAATCCGTGACAGCTAAAAATCTGTCACTGCGCAGAAATCCAAATCTTGCATCAACTTTCAATATAGAACTTTACTTGGCACAACATTGCGATAAAATAAAGATACAAAGGAGTTGCTACAGAAGTAACAAAACTCCTTGACTCAAAGAAAACAAAAATAACAGCAAATAAAAACGATGGGTTGTCTCCCATAAGCGCTTTTCTTTAACGCCTTTCAGCTAGGCGCAGAAAGTGAAAATCAAGTGTTGTCAAGAGAAGAAGCATCAACATCATAACTTGCTCTAACAATAGAGTCAAAAGGTAACTTCATTCTCTTCCTAGGGAAGTGTTCCATACCTTTCTTGAGAGGAAATTGGTACCTTATATTACCTTCTTTCATATCAATGATGGCACCAACAGTTCGAAGAAAAGGTCTTCCCAAAACAATAGGACAAGATGCATTGCATTCAATATCCATAACAATAAAATCAACGGGACAAGGTTATTTTTACTGTAATAAAAACATCATTAACTCGCCCCAAAGGTTTCTTCATAGCATTATCAGCGAGAAAAACATCCAAATAACAATGTTCCAAAGGTGGCAAATCAAGAATATCATAAAGCTTCTTGGGCAAAACGAAACACTTGCACCAAGATCACACAAGGCATTGCAATAAAAATCATTCACCTTTACCTTAATGATGGGTTCCCAACCATCTTCTAATTTCCTAGGAATAGAAGCTTTAAGTTTCAACTTCTCCTCCCTAGCTTGCAAAAGAGCATTTGTAATATGCTTTGTAAAAGCCAAATTAATAGTGCTAGCATTGGGACTTCTAGCTAATTTTTGCAAGAACATAATAACTTCAGAGATGTTACAATCATCAAAATCAAAATCATTATTGTCAATGGTGGTGGAACCATTGTCTCCAATAGTTTGAAAAATTTCAGCACTTTTATCAGAAAAAGTTTCAGCAGTTTTAGGCAATTTCAAACGCTTTGCAGAAGTAGTAGAGACATTACAACACCAATAACATTACCATCAATAGTAGGAGGTTTACTAGCATGTGAAACATTAGCATTACTAGTGGTGGTGATAGTACAAACTCTAACTATACTATTCTCTTTTTCAAGTTCTTCCTCTTTTTCCCACCTAGCATGCAATTCAGCCAACATCCTAATATTATTATCAATTCGAACTTGGATGGCATTTGCTGTAGCAAATGACTCATCAAGACCTTCAGGTTTCGCTGCCATGTTATTAATCAAAGAGGACTGAGCTTCAGACATAGATGAAATACGGTTTTCAGCAATGGAAATCTTAGTTTGCAAACCTGAAATCTCACTATTTATATTTTCGAGTTGCTGTCCTATATTCTTCAACATGGCAGTTTGTTCATTCATAGCTTTTGTAAACAATTGATTTTGCTCAAATTGTGATTGCATAAAGCTTTTAGTTGATCTCTCAATTTCTATCATCCTTTCCTCACTAGGCATAAAAGATCTAGCATTAAAATAACCATTACCACTTGAAGGAAAAAGCCTAGAGTTGTTGCTACCAAAATTATTCCTATAAGCATTGTTGTTGAAGTTGTTGTTTTTAATGAAGTTTACATCAACATGCTCTTCTTGAGCAACCAATGAAGCTAAAGGAATATTATTAGGATCAACATGAGATCTACCATTCACAAGCATAGACATAATAGCATCAATCTTATCACTCAAAGAGGAGGTTTCTTCAACAGAATTTACCTTCTTACCTTGAGGAGCTCTTTCGGTGTGCCATTCGGAATAGTTGATCATCATATCATCAAGTAGCTTTGTTGCTGCACCTAAAGTGATGGACATAAAGGTTCCTCCAGAGGCTGAATCCAATAAGTTCCTTGAGGAAAAATTTAATCCTGCATAAAAGGTTTGGATGATCATCCAAGTAGTCAGTCCATGAGTGGGACAATTCTTCACCAAAGATTTCATTCTTTCCCAAGCTTGAGCAACATGTTCATTATCAAGTTGTTTAAAATTCATAATGCTACTTCTCAAGGATATAATCTTAGCAGGAGGATAATATTTCCCTATGAAAGCATCTTTGCATTTTGTCCAAGAATTAATACTATTTCTAGGCAAAGAAAGCAACCATTCTTTAGCTCTTCCTCTCAAGGAGAAAGGAAAAAGTTTCAGTTTTATAATATCCCCATCCATATCCTTATACTTTTGCATTTCACAAAGTTCAACAAAGTTATTAAGATGGGCAGCAGCATCATCAGTACTAACACCAGAAAATTGCTCTTTCATAACAAGATTTAATAGAGCAGGTTTAATTTCATAAAATTCTGCTGTAGAAGCAGGTGGAGCAATAGGAGTGCATATGAAATCATTGTTGTTTGTGCTAGTGAAGTCACACAACTTAGTGTTCTCAGGAGTACTCATTTTGAAAAAAAAATCAAACTAATAAACAAGTAACTAATTTTTTTGTGTTTTTGATAAAGAGAGCAAACAAAAAATAAAAATAAACTAAGCAAGACAAATAACAAAGTAAAGAGATTGGGTGTGAGAGACTCCCCTTGCAGAAGCAATTCTGTTTTCCCCGGCAACGGCGCCAGAAAACGTGTTGGTGGCTCTAGGTAATAGTGCCAGAAACAATGCTTGTACGTCACACGTCAGTTGGGAACCCCAAGAGGAAGGTATGATGAGTGCAGCAGTAAGTTTTCCCTCAGTATGAAACCAAGGTTTAATCGACCAGTAGGAAAACGAGGTTTGCTTCGAAGGTGTTGGTGGGAGTGTAGTGCGGCGCAACACCAGGGATTCCGGTGCCAACGTGGAACCTGCACAACACAATCAAATTACTTTGCCCCAACTTAACAGTGAGGTTGTCAATCTCACCGGCTTGCTGAAAACAAAGGGTTAAACGTATCGAATGGAAAATGATGTTTGTTTGCATAAAACAGTAGAGAACAATGATTGCAGTAGATTGTATTTCAGATGTAAAAGAATGGACCGGGGTCCACAGTTCACTAGTGGTGTCTCTCCAATAAGATAACTAACATGCTGGGTAAACAAATTACAGCTGGGCAATTGACAATTGATAAGTGCATATAACATGCATGTGTGAGCTGTGGTGTCTACTATGAGATTCATTTGGGCATTACGACAAAGTACATAGACCGCTATCCAGCATGCATCTATGCCTAAATAGTCCACTTTCCGGTTAACATCCGTACCCCTTCCAGTATTAAGTTGCAAGCAACAGACAATTGCATTAAGTAATGTGCGTAATGTAAACAATACATTCATCCTTGAATAAAGCATTGCTGTTTTACCCCTAGTGGCAACAACACATCTACAACCTTAGAACTTGCTGTCACTATCCCAGGTTAAATAGAGGTTGAACCCAACTATCATGCATAAATACCCCCTCTTGGAGTTACAAGTATTCACGTGGCCAAGGCTTCAACAAGTAACGGAGAGCATGCAAGATCACAAATGACATAGACATGATAATATAATATTCAGCTCCACATAGGTATCAATATAAGTCAGATCCCAGCAAACACAACATGTAGCATTACAATAAGATGATCTTGATCATGATAGGCAGCTCACAAGATCTAAACATGATGGCACAAGTGGAGAAGACAACCATCTAGCTACTGCTATGGACCCATAGTCCAAGGATGAACTACTCACGCATCACTCCGGAGGCGGGCATGGCGATGTAGAGCCCTCCGGTGATGATTCCCCTCTCCGGCAGGGTGCCGGGAAGAGCTTCAGAAACCCCCCGAGTTAGGGTTGACGACGACGGCGGCAGCGAATATGTTCTGGATGAAAGGCTCGGTGTTTTAGGGTTTTCGCGTCTCGGGGAATAAATAGGCGAAGGGGCGATGTCGGCGGACCCCCGAGGGGCCCAAACCACAGGCAGGCGGGCTGGAGGTGGGCCGCGCCGCCAGGTGGTTTGGCCACCTCGTGGCTCTCCTTCGTCTCTCCTTCGGACTCCGTGTACGTGCTGGAAAAAATAGGGACTTGGCCTTTTGTTTCGTGCAATTCCGAGAATATTTCCAGAAGTAACTTTCTGAAACCAAAAACAGCAGAAAACAGGAACTGCATGTGGCATCTTGTTAATAGGTTAGTCCCAGAAAATGCATAAAAGTGATACGAGTGTATATAAAACATGTAGCAAATGGTATAATATAAGCATGGAACAACAGAAATTATGGATACGTTGGAGACGTATCACCCATCTTGAACTTGCACATCTCAACCTTGATGACGATCACCACTTGACGTCATCCTCCATGAGTTATAAGAAATCTTCCTTTTGATGCAAGCCCATGGAGAGATACCTAACCCCAACAAAGGAATGCCACACACACATAATGGGTTAGTTCACAAAGCTATATGGACAATTTCTTACCATACCATTGGATCACATGATCCCACAAGGTATATCATTTAGCTTTGTGTGTTGTTCAACTTGAATCCACTCTTTGCACTTAGTCTTGATCAACCTTGTATCTTTTCTTCTTCTTGATCATATCAAATATGTCCATTATAATCAATGATCTTGATGGCATACAACCTTGAATCCAACACATGGAGTTCAAGCGATGCCAATGGACAAACCTACAAGAATAACTCAACACAAACATTAGTCCATAAGGATTGTCATTAATTACCAAAACCATACATGGGGACACCATGCACTTTCAATCTCCCCATTTTGGTAATTGATGACAATCCCTTTTACGAGGGTTTATATAATGAATTAAGCAACCATGCAACACAAAGGGCAAGGATGCATGAGCAAGAAAGGCAAATGCTTAAGAACGAAACTAAAGCATAAAACCAAATCCCTTGAACCCTCTAAACTTCTCCCCCATTGGAATCCATTGCCGAAATGGGTGAAAAATCAAGAAGGCCAATATAATAAGAACTCCCCCATAATGTGAGCATTTCTCATGATATGAGTGAAATCAAATGCACATATCCAATGACGAATAGATGGAGGGATCTCAAACTATATCGAGGATCCAAATATTGCAAAAGAATATCAAAGAGAAAGATACTTCGACAAAAGAAGCAAGCAATCAAAAGGATCCAAAAAAGTGTTCTAAAAATCAAGAGGGAACTCCCCAAGGTACGTGCACAAGGTAGGACTTGCAATTTAATAAGGTGAGCACAACATGGAATCCTCACTCCCTCCTAGATAATTTTGAACACAAACACGAGAAGATGTAGCAAATAGGTCCACAAGCTTATTAAGATGCAAAAGCATAAAAAAACTAAGCTTGTGCTTTTTAGAAACCACCAAAGAATCAAAAGCAATAAGAGGTGGTCACTAAAGAATTGGAATACCAAATATAAGTCCACAAAAAAACATGTACACACAAAATAGGTACAAAGGTAAAGATCATGATATCCAAGAGGAAGTCATAAATACACCAATAAGATCTTTGCTTAAAAGCATAGCACAAAGCCCAATTTTATCTTAAAGGAATATAGATGAACTTCCAACACACACTCATCATAGCATCAAAAGTATCCACAAGGGATAAGGTGATAAAAGGGATGCTCCGAGAAAGATAACAAGTATCGCACAAAGGAAATTCATGCCAAGATACAACCTACACAAGGTTGAAAGCTAGAAATGTATGCATGAGGTAGATACTTGTTACCGAGATAGCATTGTTGATGTAGAAGATAAGAGTTCATGATCATCCGAGCTTGGCTCCAATAAGCATATGGTGATAACACCTTCCTTGTAAATGAGACAAGCTTCCAATGCATCTCGAGTGTACCTAAAACACATTCAAGTACACCATGGTACCCAAACTAATTGGGTCCATAGTAGTTAGAGCAACTACAATACATAGGACAAACTCCACATAAATATGTGCATATTGATATGAAATTGAATTTCATGCACATCTTAGCCATTTAGGATTTGATGGAGTTTATCCTATATATTGGATCAACAAAAGTAGGCATGCCAAAGGATATACATTTAATAAATATGCATGCACAAGACTTTCAAGAACCAAATGAAATACAATTTGGACACAACAAGAATTAAACCAAGAAGGCACACCCAAGTGTGACAAGAAAACGAATTGCCCAAATTATATCAAAGACCCAAATCAACACATGATTGAAGGTACCAAGTTGAAAAACATACCAAATGAAAATAGGTTCAAGGAATGAATCAAACCCTCTACACTTTTCATGATGGTACAAATTATCAAGACGAAAAATGCTTATCTTCCAAAGAGACATATCATCGGGATTAAAAACAAATTGAAAACAAATAGTGTTCTAATACATATAGGATAGCTCCCCCGAGATTTGTGCATTATTTATGATCTTGCATTTGAATACAAAATGCACACAAATGGGGTCATCACTCTCCATATATTTTATACAAACACTAGTCATGTTCAAGAAAGAGCATAAGATACAAAACCAATTTAAAAGAATGGTGTTCTACTCAATGTAGGATAGCTTCCCCGGGAATAGTGCATTATCTAGAAGTATGACTTTGAATGTCAATGCACAAGAATGTGATCGTTGCTTTTCCTATCTCAAGGAAGCATAAAACAAAAATGAGTAGAGCACACGGGATCCAAAAAGATAGAAGGAAGACAATAAATGAGTTAGATCAAAACAAAGCATTGGCAATAAATAAGGCAAATTTCGAGCAAGAGCCCATGTAAATATGATCAATATATTTACCACAAATATGATTATCACTTGTCAAAAGACAAGTAATGTATGGAGATAATTATCGGTGGTGGATTGCAAAGATATATTCAAGATCATATTTACAAAACATAAGCATGTGGCAAAAGATAGGAAATGAAAAACATGCTTAGATAGAGATTCTTGATGGCTTTAAATAATCAACGATCATGCAAAGCACCAAGAAACTCTCTCATAAACAAGATACCAAAAGATGGGAGACAAGAATCATTTAAGCAAATATGGACCTTGTTTGAGCAACATGCCACATAGGAACAAGATAATTAACAATATCGATTCTAGGTGGCAAAACCTCACATGTTCACATTTACTATGCTTGTAATATGCACAAAGCTTATTACTCCCCCATAATGTGATAATCCATTTTTTTTAACCAAGAGGCAAACAAACCAACTAGAGATAATTAATGGACATTATAGAATTTGAATTTCTCATGAGCATGACATACCACATAGAGAATAGATAATATTGATATATCATCACTAAGTGGCACTACTAGGAAACTAGCTATAGGTGGATCATCATTCTGTGGCGCACCTTTTTGCGGTGCGCCACAAAAGTTTATCAGTGGCGCATCCCCAGTGGTGTGCCACAGATTTCTGTGGCGCATGAGATAGCCATGCGCCACTGAATATGGCATTTCTGTGGCGCATTCAATCCCATGCGCCACAGAAATATAGTGGGCCCCACCACCCACGTTTGAATTCGAGGCCCACCACACATTTCTGTGGCGCATGGGTCTGGATGCGCCACAGAAACATGTATTTATGTGGCGCATCCTAGACCATGCGCCACAGAATTCAGGTGGGCCCCGCCCCCAATGATTGGGTGCATGAGCATTCTGTGGCGCATGGGTCAGGGTGCGCCATAGAAATGTTTGTTTCTGTGGCGCACATGGTCTCATGCGCCACAGAAAGGTCATATTCTGTGGCGCATGGGGATGCATGCGCCACAGAATAAGTGTTCCAGATCTACAAAAAGGTAGCTTCCCCTACCTACCACCCCCATTGTGGCCTTCTCCCTTCCCCCACCCAACTTGTCCTCCTCCTCCCTCCCATCCCATTTTGCCCATACTTTTCTCCATTTCTTGTAGTTAAACCTACTTTGTTTGATAGATAATTGGCGAGGGCTTGCGGAGAGCCTCCATATACACTCTCCTCCTCTCCCAGTACATCTCTTTTTTTCTCCTATTTTCTCTCCAACACCACACACTCTCTCTCATCGACCACGGTCACGTCTCGGTAACGAATCTACTAGGTGAGTATTGTTGGATGGACATGCATATGCATGTTTTGTGTGTGGCCGGCAGTGTACATGTATGGATGTTTCTTCTAGGTGAAGCGCTTTACGTCGCGGTTTGCACGATGGCGAGACGATGTTTATACATGAAGCTTGTGTGGTGTGCATGGATATTTGCATGTTGTTGCTTTTTTTGTTGCTTGTGCCGGCGTGGTGCATGGATGTTTGCCGAAATGTGGATTCATTTTCATTTCGGCAAATTTTTGCACCACCCATACGTCCTACTTTCAAGAGAAGTCATGCCAAATTTTTCCGTCGAACATGCATGTGTGATTCGTTTCTCGTTTCTGCTCTACCGCGTAGGCAACCATGGTCGTCAACATGAGCTCCGGTCGAATCAGTAGATAAAAGGAAGAAGCAAAGGCGGAAATGATTCGGTGCAACAGGCGCCAGATAAGATGTCCGTGTCGAAAATGCAAACTCGAGAGCTGGATCGACCCTGATTCCGGACAATTGGAGGATCACCTGCTCAGGCGCGGTTTCATGCTAGGCTTAAATGAGGCGCCGACAGCAAATGGTGCGCATGAAGACGAGGGCGGCCGGCGAGAAGACGAAGAGTCTCCCGGACATGGTTATCAGGACGAAGGAGATGTCGGCGGGCAAGATGGTCATGATGAAGGAGGAGATGGTGGTGGAGAAGACGCGAACACGTAGAACCTGCTAATGTAGGACTTGCAGGACTCTCATGTTCAAGAACTGCTCCTCAAGGAGACGAGCAACGCCAGACCTGTAGCCAGAGAGAAAGCCAATCTGGCGCAAATGGAGATAGACGGGAAGACTCTGTTGTATCCTGGGTGCCGACCACAGGATACGCGCTTGCAAGTAACGCTTGATGCTCTGGAGATGAAGGCGGAAAACAGATGGACCGACGTGAGCTTCACCAAGAACTTGAAATTCATGCACGGTCGTCTTCCCGAGGGGAACACATTGCCAACTAGTATCGAGGATGCCAAGAAAGTTGTGTGCCCTCTTGACCTGCCGCACGTTAAATACCACGCCTGCATCAATGATTGCGCGATTTATCGGGGCAAGTACAAGGACATAACCACATGTCCGGTGTGTGGGCAAGGACGGTACAAGAGTACTGGGAACAAGAAATTTCCTCGAAAAGTGGTATGGTACTTTCCTATCACTCCCCGTCTGCAGCGGTACTTCGTGGACCCTAAGGAAGCAAAGCTCATGCAATGGCACGCGAAAAGGGAGAAGCCTGAAGAAGATCCGGAGAAGGGCAGGATCCTGACACACCCTTCAGACGCTAGCCAGTGGGAAGCATTGGACAACGCCTTCGAAAATTTCGGGGGCAACGCAAGGAACGTCAGGATGGTTATGAGCACCGATGGACTCAATCCGTTCGGCAACCAGAGTAGCACGCACAGCACCTGGCCCGTGTTTGTATGGCCTTACAACCTTCCCCCGTGGCTGTGCACGAAGCAAAGGTACATACACATGAGTATTCTCATTCAGGGGCCGAAACAATCAGGTGTCGACATACATATGTATCTCGCGCTGTTGAAAGAGGAGTTACCCACGTTGTGGGAGACGCCAGCCCGTACGTGGGATGCATACACTGGAGATTATTTCGACATGAGAGCCGCGTTGTTCACGATGGTGCAAGACTATCCTGGTTGCTCATATGTATTGGCCCAGGTAGGCCACGTATTCTGTGCATGTGTCAGGTGCATGGATGAGACCCCGCATCTCCAGCTACCAAGGGATCTCGGGTCTTCGAAAACCGTGTACCCAGGGGCTCGAAGGTGGCTTCGCATGGATCACCCGTGGAGGAAACGCGGTGAGCTGTTCAATGGTGAACACGAGCCCAAAAGAGCCCCGCGCCCGAGGAGCGGCACCGAAATCGATGAGCTTTTGAAAAATTGGGAGGAGTGCCCTGCGCCGGGAAAGAAGCGACCGAGGGTAGATCCGCTGCTGGGTGTATGGAAAGCGAGGTCTGTTTTCCACGACTTGGAGTACTGGAAGGTCCTCAAGACGCCACATAGCCTCGATATGATGCACATCACGAAGAATGTCACCGAGAGTCTGCTTGGCACTCTTTCCAACATGCCAGAAAAAGGCAAGGATGGGACGAGAGCAAGATACGATCTGAAATGGCTTGGCATCAGGAAAGATCTTCAGGCACCCGATAGTGATGACGACGATGATGATGATGATCAGACGGAAGGGACTCAAGGTGGTGCTTCCCGCTGCCTACTTCACTATGAGTCTGGAGGAGCTCGAGCAGTTTTACAGGTTACGCGGGGAAGATCAGCAGATATTTGGACGCAACGAAGAAGAGGTTCAGCGGGATGAAGTCTGATGATTGTCAAGTGCTGATGACGCAGATACTTCCCGTTGCGATACGAGGGATAATGGACGAGCACGTCCGAGATACGCTGCTTGCCCTTTGCAACTTTTTTGACGTCATCAACCGGAAGTCGATCGGCATGAAGCAGCTCGACAGGCTACAGGAAGAGATCGTGCTGATACTATGCGAGCTCGAGATTTACTTCCCGCCCGCATTCTTTGATATCTGCGTGCATCTCCTTCTCCACGTCGTTGATAACATCAGGCAGCTCAGGCTGACGTTCCTGCACTACATGATGTCGTTCGGTAGGCAGAACAGTGTCATAAAAGGATACGTTCGCAGCAGGGCCCGTCCAGACAAAAGCATGGCCAAGGGCTTTCTAACCTACGAGTGCATCTCCTTTTGCCAGAATTATCTAAGCACCGAGAACCAGGATGTTGGTCTGCCCACCAGGAAGCACCTCGGCAGGCTCGATGGATATGGTCACCGCGAGGGCTACCGCTCACTCTTTGTCGGCGTTCATGGTTGAAAAGACGACTTCGACAGGGCTCACCGGGTCGCGCTACAACACTTACAATTGATCGAACCTTGGGTGGAAGAGCACAAAATCTTAATCGAGCAAAATTACGTCGACCTGGGCCGACCGAGGAAGAAGGGAGACGTAACCAGAGAGCACAACTCCACCTTCACGCGTTGGTTCAAGAAAAGGCAACTTCTTGAAGCAAAGAGCAAAACGCCATCTACAGAAGATGAAAAACTCATATTCTCCTTATCACAGGGCCCCGGGCACAACGTAAGGACCTATTAGTCGTACGACATCAGCGGTTTCAGATTCAGCATCGAGGAAAAGGACATGATTAGCGAATTTCAAAACTCAGGAGTAACTATGCTATCCTACGGCGATGACGAGGCTACTGTCAAGGAAAGATTCTTCGGAAGGATCGAGGAGATATGGGAGCTCAACTACTGTGGAGAGTCGGTGCCAATGTTCCATGTGAGATGGGCCAAGGACGTCGTCAAAGAAGGCCGGTATTTCACCACCATGGTAATACCCAATGCCAAATCGAAGAACGCCTCCGCGAAAAATGAGCCATGGGTACTCGCTAGCCAAGTTGAGCAATGCTTCTTCATTACCGACCCCTCAAAGCCTAGTTGTGTTGTCGTGAGGAGGGGCAAGAGGAGCATCATCAAAATGGAAGGAGACGCCAACGAGGAAGACTTGGACAAGAACGGCGATCCGAAGATCGAGGAGGAATTCGACAAGTACTTCGACATGCCGACTACTAGCAAACACACAAGGAAGACCTCCCTACCTACTAAAGGTTGTCCGTTCACGCGAAGAAATCTCAAGGTGCCCGGCCTAAAGTATTCAACCGCGAAGAAGGGAAAGAAGAGAAGCTAGCTCGGAACCGGCCGCCGGGACGAAGAAGACTTTTTTTGTGTATTAATTTGTACATGTGAGTGTGTGTGAGAGACAAGCATATATATATATATACCATGAATAAAATATTGGTCTACAAACAATTGTGTGTATATTCGTCTTTAATTTCTTTAAAATGTGTGTATGTTCTTTCTTTCAATATAACCAAAAATGTTTTTTTAAAGAATAACAAATGTGTTTGTGTTCTTTATTTAAATTTAACCAAAAAAAATTTGAAGAAAAAAAAATGTGGGACAGCCAGGATTCGAACCTGGCTGCCCAAGTACAAGGTTTTGAAGCAAACCACTAGGCTATTTGCGTGTTGTTGTCCAAGTACAGCAGCACATGTTTTTAAACTGTCAGTCCAAAGAGTTCTGTGGCGCATCCTCCACTGGATGCGCCACAGAATATGTGAATTCTGTGGCGCACCCCCATAGGGATGCGCCACAGAATATGAGAATTCTGTGGCGCACCGCGCCGTGCATGCGCCACAGAATACCGTTACTCCCACTTACATGTGGGTCCGCGATCGAAGAAGGAAACATTCTCTTCTTCCCCAATTCGCGAATTCGAACCACCACCGCGCTCTCGCGACCCTCGACCTCGCCGTGCCGCCCTCGACCTCGCCGCGCCACCTCGCCGTGCCACTGCACCGCGTCCGCGCCCACCACAAACCGTCCAAGAAGCACGTGCTCGACGACGTCCCGCCCCTGACCCTGGCGCTCAAGGACTAGGGGAACGCCCAGAGCACCTCTCCGCTCGACCCCTCCGCTCTACACACGCAGGTACCTTCTCCGCCCTCTCCGCTGTACACACGCAGAAACCCTAGTGCTCCGCCCTCTCCGCTCTACACATGCAGAAACACGCTCAAGGATTTGGGAAAGATTCACACTAGGATTTAGGGTATTACGGTTTCGTGATGTTTGATTGGTGGTGGCGTGGTGCTCTGAATGATCATCTCAAACGAGAAGTTCAGCAATTCTCTTCGTGGTATGCGAGAGAAGTTCATCATTTGAGTTGTTATACTGTTGCAAAGCGTGCTGTGATTTTCAGTAGGGATGAAAAGTTAGATTCATTTGCATCTTTACACATGTCTCTGTCAATTTTTTACACAAGCTTCATGGTGCAAGTTTTGATGCATTTCTTTCAGAAGAGATGTGCACAATCTTTCATTTGTTGTGTCTGAAGAGATGTTTTGATGCAAGTTGCTTTTATCCATATGTGGTTTTTTCTAGATGCCAAATCTATATTAAGTTAGAAGCAAATTAATTTATTCACAAGTTTTGACTTTTTTATGTACTATGCGGTTTGAAGAGGACCTCGACGCTGCTGTTCCGGAGCTCGTCGACAAGCGATGAGAAATTATGGATGTGCTGTGAATGGTGTTGATGGATATGTATGTGTCCACGACCATCGTGTCGTGGTTGTTTGTGCTCCGACCATCGTGTCGTGGAGATGCCGGCCGGAGATGCCGGCAGGAGATGTGGAGTTTTTGTGAAATGCTTGCAGGTACCCCGAGAGGCCCTTGAGATTGCCGGAACGTCGATTAACTTCCGTTCCGGCAAATTCGGGTACTCCATATGTCCCTTTTTTAGCAAAGGTCATGCCGAATTTTTTCGTGAATTTTGGCATGACTTTGCTAAAAAAGGGACATATGGGGTATTGCGACTAATGCATGGGCCGGGATATCTTAGTACTAAATTAAGTGGTATATTCTTATATTTGTTGTACTAACCTTTTGCCTATTTTTATTAATGAAGTGCAAACATCTCGGGATCTGGCCCTTCTAAGCACATGAGCGTCCAAGAAGAAGAAGCTAGAGAGGTCAACAAGTCGTTCTGGCAGATGTCCCAGGTGATGGAGGAGGCGGAGGCCGCTATAGCTGCTAGTGGTGGCGACTGTGCCGACGATGAGCAAGAGGATGACGCCAAAGCCACCGATGGAGCTGCTAGTGGCGGCCATGAGGATGACACCACCACCGATGGCGGCGACCACACGGATGGCGGTGGTGGCAGTAACCCGACCGCTCCGAAGCAGAAGAAGCCAAGGAGGGATCGGACACCGCAAGCGCTCGCCAACGTCACGGACGTGTTCACTGAGGTCATGCCAAGTGGCAAACCAGTGGAGCCTAAGCATCTTGCCAAAGGGTATGGCATGCAACCAGGGTGCATCCTTCGTGAAAGCGTGTCGATCAACACGAAGGACCTCAGAAGCAAGGACAATGAGGCTTTGGTCGTACACCTCCTCCAAAAGCTTCACCAACGATACACGTTCCCGAAGCCGTTCAACAAAAAGGTGGACAGTTTAGCCATCACGAAGATGAGCACCGCCATGAGCAGCTGGAAATCTCGGGTGAAGAAGAAGATCGATAAGGGGTCAGAGCTGGGAGGAGATAAGGGTCAAAGAGCCGATGCTCGACCAAGAAGAGTTCGAGGCATTCAAGTTGTCCTTGGAAACTAAGGAGGCTAAAAAATGGACCGCCTGGGGGAAGCAAATGCGGGAACTGAACTTAGGTAACCACCATTTGGGATGGGGCGGTTACCGAGGAAAACAACCCATTTGGGACAAGGAGGATGCCGAGGTTGCAAAGATGGGAAAAGAGAACCCCTGGCACAAAATCACTGATGAGTAGGTTAGGAACTTTGTCTGGTCCCGCTACTATCTGAAGCAGGAGACGGGGGAATTCGTCACCGACGATGACGATGTGAGGGCATTCGAGAAAGTGCTGGTAAGGAATTTAATTACCGCGGATATCTCAAAGTCCATTGCGTTGATCTAATTAGATAACGAAGTCATATTTCTAAATGGGTTCACCTAAATTTCCTTTGTCTGCACAGGAGAAAGAGTTGAAGGCTGACGATGAGGCCGGCCCGTCGTCCCAGGGGTCGACGGAGCCGTGGGACACGACCGTCAACAGGGCGATGAACGTTTACAAGGAAAGGGACAAGTCGGCGCCACCGACGTCAGCTGGCCGTGTGTCCGGCTTTGGTACGAGCATGATGTTCCTCCAGTACTACAGCACGGACACCGAAAGGAGAAAGGAGAGGAGGAAGTCGAGTAAGGATAAAGAGGTGGTGGAGCTAAAGAAGAAGGTGGAGTCACTAGAGCAGGAGAAAGTGGACTCCACCATGGTGTACCAGTTAGTGGAGGAGAAGCTCCGGGCGATGTTACCCGCTGGGTTGATGGAGGGGTTAGCTGCCTAGAACGCGGCAGGTCGACAGGGGCCGATACACGTGCCCAGCTTCGCCGGCAGCACCTCTAGCCATAACGTGTCGCCGGACCTGGTGACCCCGCCTACCAACACCACGGCGCAGCAGCCGCTCCATTTGGTCCCACCGGCGCCCCTACCGCGGAAGATACCGAGACGCTGCCGGTGGCGGCGGTGAATGCACACGAGCGGCCGGAGAATGATAGGCCGGCCGCCAGCACCGGCGCCCTTGTCTCGACAATTGCTGAGCTCGACGCCATCACAAAGGTAACTAATTAGTTAGTCCGCGGCATCTTCTATAACTATGCGCCTTTGAGGACTGCCATGTCTCATGATGCCCAACATGTGTTGACTCACAGGACATGCCTTGCATACTCCTGCATATGGTGGGGGCCGGCGGCGAGTTGAAGGAAGTCGCAGAGGGCACTCTCATACAACCTTTGACCCGGGATATGCACAACATTGGAATGAGCAAGGCTGTGATGAAGGTCAGGTTGACTGCGGTAGTGCCTGAGTTTCATGACATCGACCCCCCCATGCAACCTCCGGGAGCCGATGAACACTTGGTCCTTGGAGAATGCCCCAAGTGGGTCCTCGAATGGCCGAAGACCCAGATTCGTCTTGGGGGGTTGTGGCACCCCGATCCAGATGATCGAGCTACCCCATATACCAGCCCCAGAAACACTGGATATACGATAACTTGATACACAAAGACATAACCAAATATATTTAAGGCTTCGAGTTCAGACGATTACAATTTATTACAACACGAGGTGAGGCTCTGGCGATTGCGCAACACGCGCACACAACGGTATATACATTATTTTTCTAACATCGAGCCTCCTACAGAGATCGCAGCGGGTACATAGGTAGTAGCGTGGCGCGGTGGCCTTATTCCACGGGGGTCCTGCCTGGGATACTGGCTCCTAGTTTTCATACAGCGGGTACTCGGCGACGGTTACAGCGGGGTCTGGCCACATGAAAAAGCCAGGTGAGTACGTTGAATGTACTCGCAAGACATTAGCCAAAAATCAAACAAGGCCTATCTATATGGCATCGCATAAGTTCAGAATGTAGCATGGCATGTGTTCGGTATTTAAGTGCGAGTCCAAGCTTAACGGTTGGACTTAACTTACCTACTTACCTTAGTAGGGACGTTTCGGGTTATCAAGTGAGATCACGTTTCTCACCCAACAACTCGTAACCACAACTAGGCTTCTAAGCCTCTAGCCAACTCTGGCTTAATACCCGATTCTCAAGTCCTTAGCCAACTCTGGCTAGAATCTCGAATTTCCACAAGGTCGTTGAGTTTCAAATTCATTTCTCCAAGTTCGACTGGACTGACTCATAGCGTGACTTGATCCAAACACCGTCCCATAACCTAGGGACAAGGCTAGATTCTAGATTTACACTCTCGAAGGTGGCAACTTTTATCCACACGCTGAAGTCTAAGCTTGTACCGCCGGTACCGAAGTACTAAAACCGATCATGGCAGCAGCACAAACCCACACTTCCACGGCTGCTTATCCTACCCAGACACTCCCTATGTAGCCACCGACACGCCCGAGGGACCAAGTCTTATGACGAAGTGAATCCGGCACGCCCCCAACAGATGAGCGACGCCTAGCTCCGGAACCTTCGCAAGACTAGCCCCGACCACAAAGGTAACCGACTAGACTTGCCAAAAGGGTGGCGTCAAAGGAGGCTTGATAGAATACTCGGCCATGGTCTACCCATGTCAACGACGCGTGGTTGTGCTTGTTGTGTCTGGTGGGTGGCACTATGTGACTCAATCTAGTCGAGGGAGGTGGTTATCTTCTTAGTCAAATTTTAATTACCAACATGAACCAAGCAATAATGATATTCACAAGGTAGTTCAATAGTAGAATAAGGTGTACATTGGTGGCTATGGCAGTTTCCCCAGCCGGCGTCACCGTGAAACAATGTTCGCAGAAAATAGCACAGTGGGTTAGTCGGATGACTATGGCGGTTTCCCCAGCCGGCGTCATCAAAATAATAATAAACTGAAAAGCAATCATAAGAAAGAAAGCATCCATTCCACTCGAGGTTTAACCTGACGTGGTGTCAGCAATCTTGGCAAAAAGAACCAAATGGAAAGCAAATGTCGCAAGCGTCGCAGTCCAGGTGGGCTTACGCCAACCACGTTTGACGGAGGGATAAGAAGCAAATAACTCTTTTGCAAATGCCCCCAACTCGAGGATCATAAGACGACATTCGTCTGCTCCTCACCTCGGTGAAGAAGAAGAAGCAGATAAAGCCACGCAAGTGCGAGGCGCACAGTTGTAATCTTTCCCCATTCCTTTGACTGTGACGGTTCCTCCGGTCATCGCCTCGGGAATGGGGGTGATGCGTAGACAAGTAATTATAAAGTAATTGCGACAATTTAAAATGCAACATGGCATGTGAGGTGCAACAGCAAACATCATAAGCAACCAAATTAATTTATAGGGTTCGACCAAGTTTGAGATCGGGTTGATGGCTTGCCTTCAGTGGTGGGGTAGGGTTCCGGAACAACTTCGACTTCCTGGGAGAGGTTTAAATCTAACACAAGCATAAATAAAGCATCACAAACCCTTCCTAAGCCATTGAATAAAGGACTAAGAAACAAACTCCAAACCAAAATATTTTGTTGCCATTGGATAAACAACTTCAAAACAAAGCCGGCAAAATTTGTTTCATATTTTTCTGACTATTTTTAGGGAGATATGCCCTTTCAAAGTTGGGGTAAATTTCTGCCATTTTTCAAACAGAAATAAAAACAGGAAAATGTTTCGGTTTAATATTAAAAACCTGACTAGTGGGTCCCACATGTCATAGACACTACTCGAACCATTACCACGCGCGGGAAAGAAGAAGAACAGGGCTGCCGTCTCCGGCGAACTCACCGGCGGTGATTCGAGAGGGCTAGGGCGACGGGGAGGTGAGGGAGAGGAAGCAGAACGTCTCGGTGAGGTCTGGCGCAGCTCGTTCGTGCACCCACGCTTGACGGAGAGGTCGGGCTGGAGCAGAGCTTCTCCTTCCGCGGCTCCGGCGAAGTGTCGAGGATGGATACGACGGCTCCGGCCACCGTTCACCCAGGCGAGGGTGGCGGAAGCTCCATCGTGGCCCAGAGAGGGGCGGTGCGTGCTGAATCAGTGGGGGAGGGGCTGCTGGAGAGGATTTAGAGCGGAACCCGAGCGGCGGTGGCGTGCTCAATTCCGGTGCTGTGGTGTTCTCCGGGCTCTGGTAGTGCATTGGGAGATGATTGGGAGATCGAGGGAGGTGGTGTGGTGCTCAGCGGTGCCCGGGGTGGCCTTCTTATACCGTCTCCAAGCTGTGGCCGTCGTTAATGGCGCGGCGAGGTGTCAGCAGCGGCGTGGAGGCTGTGCGTGCGGCGCGTCGTGAAACCTGTGGCACAGTAGCGCACGCGGCACAGGAGGGGAGAGTGGATAGGCTCCGGGGCGGCGAGGGTCGCTGACGAGCGGGGCCCGGCGGCGCTGTGCTGAGCGGCGCGTCGGGATGCGTCGGTGGCGCGTGCTGGATTCTTCTCCGGTGACGCGTGGTGGCTGGGCGAGTCAGGGAGAGGAGGGGAACACTCTGGGCGTGGTTTGGGGCACGGGGAAGCAGAATGTCGACGGCCACAAAGTGGCGGCGCCGTCGTGCACGGCCTCGCCGGCGGTGACCACCGTTCTGGACATGCCAGAAGCGGCATCGTGCGATATCTCCCAGCTCCGAGCTCCAAACGAGATGAGGTTTTCACCTCTGTGCGCCAAATTTCAAAACCTTCAACTTTCCTAAATAAAGTTTTTGCAAATTCGAAACTTGGTGCGACTAGAACTTTTGAAAAACCATACTGGCCAAAATGAAAATATTTATTTTGATGAAGCAAAACATTTTTGGTTAGACTACCCTTCTGCCCTGAGGTGTAGACACACCTTGTGCTTGCATCTATGCCCTCGCCTCACATTAGAAAAATCATTTGACTACTTTTTAAAATCCTTTGAGTTAAAGGGCAGAAATTGGTTAGAAAAGGTATGAGGTAAACCCTCAAGTGTAAACCAAATATTTTTGCATAATTAGGCTATATATTGCCTAGGGATCATTCCCTAATTTTTGGAGAATTTTTAGAGCAATAAATCAAGTACTTCCTTTGGAAAGCTCAATTAAAGGGATTTTATTTTAACGATAAACGGAAATAATCAGAAACTGATTTTGGGGTTTTGGGGCCAAGTAAACAAGATACCAATTGGGAGAGAACACAAAACTCAAGATCCCAAACTTTGGTAAGGTTTCCTCGAAGATTGAAAATCGGAAAGGTCATTTATCGAGGGCAATTTAAATCCAAAGTCGATGACAATGTTTTTAAAAGAAATTTTTGAAAGGCCAAATTCCAGGATGTTACAGACCTTCCCCCCTTTAGTTGAATCTCGTCCTCGAGATTCCCTTTGCTCGTTGAACAGGTACGGATAGTCAGTCCTCAACAAATCCTCTCGTTCCCAAGTAGCTTCGTCTTCGGTGTGTTTATCCCATTGTACCTTGTAGAATCTTGTGACTTTGTTGCGGGTGCGACGTTCAGACTCATCCAAAATTCTGACTGGGTGTTCTTCGTAAGTTAGTTCGCTGCTCAATTCCAGTTTCCTAAAGTTGGCCTGCTTGGTCGGTGGTGAGATGCATTTCCTTAGCTAGGACACGTGGAAAACGTCGTGCACTCCTGTCAGCTCTTCGGTAGTTCGAGCTGGTAGGCTACTGTCCCTTTCCTTGCTAGGATCTTGAAGGGTCCAATGAATCTCGGGGCTAGCTTTCCTTTCATATGGAATCTCTTCAGGCCCTTGAGGGGTGTCACCCGAAGATAGACATAGTCGTTTTCCTCAAAGTGGATCTGACGGTGCTGTCGGTCGTAATAACTCTTCTGGCGGGACTGAGCTGTCTTGAGCCGGTCACGAATCAGATGTACTTGCTTTTCAGCTTTTCGCAGAGCATCGGGCCCAAAGATCTTGCTATCTCCTGCCTCAGACCAGTTAAGTGGGGTCCGACACTTTCTCCCATACAGTGCTTCAAATGGTGACATTTTCAGGCTGCCTTGGTAGCTGTTGTTGTATGAGAATTCTGCATAGGGTAAACTATCTTCCCAACCTGCACCATAGGCGAGCACACACGAGCGTAGCATGTCTTCTAGTATTTGGTTGACTCGCTCAGTTTGACCGTCAGTCTGAGGATGGTAGGCTGTAATGAAAGATAGCGTTGTCCCCATGGCCCGTTGAAGGCTTGTCCAAAATCTGGAGGTAAATTGTGTACCTCTATCTGACACAATGGTCTTAGGAACTCCATGGAGTTTGACAATCTTGTTCACATAGAGTTGCGCTAGCTGGTCCGAACGGTACGTTGTCTTGACGGGAATAAAGTGAGACACTTTCGTCAAACGGTCGACGATGACCCAGATGGAATCATTTGCCCGGCTGGACTTGGGAAGTCCGACGATGAAATCCATACATATGTTGTCCCACTTCCACTCAGGCACCTTGAGGGGTTGAAGGAATCCCGCGGGTTTCTGGTGCTCGGCCTTCACTAGGTTACACACGTTGCAGCATGCGACATAGTAGGCGATCTCTTTCTTCATACCGGCCCACCAGAATATTTGTTTCAAATCTTGGTACATCTTGGTACTTCCCGGGTGGATGGAATAAGCAGACTCGTGGGCTTCCTTGAGAATTTGCTGTTTTAGCGTGGCTTTGTCGGGTACACAGAGGCGGTTACCGTAGCGGAGCACTCCTTGACTGTCCATGGAAAATTCCTTGGCCTTGCCCAGTGGTATTTTGGTCTTGATCTCTTCTATACCGGGGTCGTTGGCTTGCTCAGTTTTTATCTCTTCCTCAAGGTTTGGTTTCACCTCCAGGGTGCTTAAATAGGCCTTGCTTCCCACGCACAAATTTAGCTTTGCGAATTCTTTCTCTAAGCTTGGCTGCATCTTAGGGGGTTTCCTGCTTCACTAGTAGGAAAAGGGTTATCTGTGGCGCACCATTTTGCCTTTCTGTGGCGCATGGTGGGTGCGCCCACCGTGCGCCACAGAATCCTCGCCACAAAAAGATGCAAATTCTGTGGCGCACGAACAATATGCGCCACAAAAAGATGCAGTTTCTGTGGCGCACGGGCACCATGCGCCACAAAAAGCCTTTTTCAGGTTAAAAAATCAAAATACGACGTATACAAAGTCGTATACGTTGTCGCCACCACCGCTGCCACCGTGGTCAGGGATGCGCCGCCGTCGTTGTCGCTGTGTCCTCGCACGACGCGGTCGCCATCGACGAGATGCCGGACCTGCCGTGCGACGGGGAAAGGGTTTGCATGGTGTGTCGCGCCGCCATGCCCGCCGAGGTCGACCTCATCACCTGCGCCACGCCGTGGCACTCACCATGCCTCTCCAAGCCGCCCGCGCTCGCCGACGCCGCCACATGGGCCTGCCCTGACAGCTCCGGCGACGCCTCATGCCCCTTCGCGCCCCTCGCCCCCTCCCTCGCCGCTGCAATCCAAAGCTCCGTTGGTGCCCATACTTGGAGAGCAGGCGGCGCTCGGGGCGCAGCTGCGCAGAGCCCTGCCCGTGGAGCTCGGGCAGGATGGGGAAGAGCGCGAGGTAGACCAGCGGCAGAGGAGAGGGGAGGGAGGCCGGGAGGGCGAGCGGTGTGGAGCAGGTCGGCGGGAGGGAGCGGGAGCGCGGAGAGGCGGCCCTGCAGGGCGGCGTCCGGCCCATTCTGGTGCTGGTAGAGGATGTGCAGAGGCGGAGGAGCAGCGCCGGCGCATATGTGATTTTTGTGTAGAGATAAGGTAGAGAGAGAGAGGAAAGAAAGCGGTCGTGCGTAGAGATAAGGTAGAGTAGAGGTAAAGTTTGACCGATCAGAGGAGAGAGAAGATGGATCCGAGCGATTTTTGTATTGCTATTCTGTGGCGCACTGAGACACATGCGCCACAGAAATCAACAATTCTGTGGCGCACGCAGGGGATGCGCCACAGAAATGTGACTTTCTGTGGCGCATCCAGCACGGTGCGCCACAGAAAGCCACATTTCTGTGGTGCACGGGACTGGGTGCGCCACATAATTTGAATTTTTGTGGCGCACCAGCTCCGTGCGCCACAGAAACCTGACTTTCTGTGGCACGCGTTGTTTCGGTGTGCCACATAAATGTGACTTTCTGTGGCGCACCAGGCTTGGTGCGCCACAAAAAATAATTCTGTGGCGCACCAATTAAGGGTGCGCCACAGAATGCCAACCTACCTATATAGGGTTTCCCTACTAGTGCTTAGGGCATCTGCTACCACGTTGGCCTTTCCTGGATGGTAATGAATCCCAAGGTCATAGTCCTTGATTACTTCAAGCCACCTTCTTTGCCTTAGGTTGAGGTCAGGCTGGGTGAAAATGTACTTCAAACTTTTGTGATCCGTGTAGATCTCGCACCTTTGACCAATAAGGTGATGTCGCCAAGTCTTCAGGGAGTATGACATCGGCCAATTCCAAGTCGTGGGTGGGGTAATTCTGCTCATGGGTCTTCAGTTGCTTTGATACATATGCAATGACCTTCCCTTCTTGCATGAGAACGGCCCTAGCCCATTTCTGCACGCATCACAGTATACAGTGAAATCCTTGCCATCATCGGGCAGTACTAGTATTGGGGCTGTGGTCAACCGGGTCTTTAACTCGTTGAAGCTTTCTTCACATTCATCTGTCCAGGCATACTTGCGATTTTTCTTCAACAGTCCGTCATGGGCTTGGCTATCTTGGAAAAGTTTTCAATGAACCTTCGTAGTAACCGCCAATCCGAGGAAGCTTCTGACTTCTGACACATTGGTGGGTGTTTTCCAGTTCAGCACATCAGAGATCTTGTCGGGGTTCACGGCTACCCGGCTCCTGACAAACATGTCCTAGGAACTCCACTTCCTTTAACCAAAACTGGCACTTGCTATACTTGGCATAAAGCTGCTGTTCACGAAGTCTTCCGAGAACTAATCTGAGATGTTCGGCGTGCTCTTCTCATTTTTGGAGTAGATGAGGATGTCGTCGATGAATACCACAACGAACTTGTCGAGATACTCCATGAATACCTTGTTCATCATGCCCATGAAGTAGGCGGGAGCATTGGTTAAGCCAAATGACATAACAGTACATTCATACAGTCCATATCTGGTGGTAAAGCGGTCTTGGGAATATCACTTTCTCGAATCTTCAGCTGATAGTATCCCGTGCGGAGATCAATCTTGGAGAATACACGGGCACCACGGAGTTGGTCAAACAGATCATTGATTCGTGGGAGTGGGTACTTGTTCTTGATGGTGACATCATTGAGAGCACGGTAGTCAATGCATAGCCTGAGCGTACCATCGCTCTTCTTAGCAAATAGAACTGGCGATCCCAAGGTGAAATACTCGGGCGAATGAACTTCTTTTTGATTAGATCATCGAGCTGCTTTTCAATTCCACGAGCTCGGGGCTTGTCATCCGGTAATGTTTCTTGAATATTGGGTTTGTTCCGGGAATAACTTCAATGGCAAATTCAATATCACGATCAGGGGGCATTCCGGTAGCTCATCCGGGAACACATCTGGATACTCGCTGACCACATACACTTGTCCTAACTCAGGTGCTTGGACAAGAAACATCTTTGCATTTATTTGGTGGGGTTTATTCGGCAAGTAGGTGGTACGTATGCCTTCCGGGTTGGTGAGAGTAACTGCTCTAGTTGCACAGTCAATCTGGGCTGCATGCTGGACCAACCAATCCATACCAAGGATGGCGTCGAGACCGGGCACGTTGAGAGTGTTGAGCTGAGCTGGGAATTTCACTCGATTGATGCTGATCGTCAGGTCTTGACAAACGGTGTTTGTTTTCATCTCTGAGGCGGGGTTTGTATCACCAAAAGATGGCCCAAAGGGGAAACGGAAAACGGTGTTTGGCAACAAAATCCTTCGAGATGAAAGAGTGGGAAGCTCCAGAATCGAATAAAATCAGCGCGGGTTTAGTGTTGATAGTACACGTACCAAGCACTACATCTGAAGCTTCGTAGGCTTCTTCCGCGGACATGTGGTGGACACGGGCAACTTGAGGTGGCTTGATGCACCAGCAGGGTGGTTGCCGTTGGAGTTGTTGTTGCCGTTGCTGTTGTGAAGAGGGCAATCCTTGATGTAGTGTCCTGTCTTGCCACACTTGAAGCAGGAGTTCTCCCTCTTGCAGTCATCCACTAAGGGGCGCTTGTGGTAGAATCCTTCACGGGGATATCCATCCTTCCTGGGTTGATTCCAGGTGTTCTGAGGTGTTGAGATCCGGTTGTTGGGCTGCCATGGGCGTGGCTTGAGGTAGCACCTTCATGCTGGTTCTTGCGTGGCTCGAACTTCCGCTTGTGGGAGTCATAGATTGTGCGGTGCTCCTTTTCTGAGATTAGCGCAGTGTTGATCATGGCCTGAAAATCTGGGAACTGTAGGACACTGAGCTGAGTTTTTATGGCCTGATGCATTCCATGAAGGAACCTGTCTTTCTTCTTTTCCTCTGTGTTGGTGTCCTCAGGTGCATAGCGGCAAGGTTGTTGAACTTGGTCAGATATTCATTGATGGATTTGCTGCCTTGGGTGAGTGCCAGAAATTCCTGTTGTTTCATTTTTATCAGGCTTGAGGGTATATAGGCCTTGCGGAAAGCTTCCTGAAATTCTGTCCAGGTGACCGCGGGTCCATTGCCCCTCGTCCTTTTGATTGTCCCACCAAACGTTGGCAGGGCCTTCAAGGTAGTGGGTGGCGAAGAGCACCTTGTCCTGCTCGTCAACGCGCGAGCTCTAGTTTCTTTCCCATGGTGCGGAGCCAATCGTCAGCCTCAAGTGGGTCATCAGCTTCTGAGAACTTGGGTGGCTGAGTACGCTGGAAATCTTGCAGCTTTGAGCGGCCTGCGTGTGGGGCACCTTGGGCTTGCATATATGTGCCAAACTCTCATGATCTGTGTCAGGTGCTGAGTGTGACGCTCATCCATCATCATCATGAACTGACTCGGGCTTGGTTCCTGTGCGGTGGAGGAGGAGGTGATGCGGGGGCACGGGATCCTCGCCCGCTTGTCGTGCGGAACGACGAACGGGGTTCCTTGGCTGCCACTTGCATTGCTATTGGGCCTCATCCTGGATGGTTGAATGTGGTGACGCGTACCATGAGCATCCATATGGGGAAAAGTGCAACATCCAAGAAAACCAAATGGAAACAAGGTTTGCAAAGACAACAAAGTGCGGTAATATACAATGACTGGTTGAGTTACAAGATTCTAGTTACTTGCTTACACAACACGAGATACAAGATAAAAGATACAAGCTACTCGTACAGTTACAAGATACAAGATACACGAAGCGGGATACAACTCTACCACTTCCTTATTCAAGCGCGCGATACAACGGAAAAGTAAGATACACTAGGCGATGCAGTCTCCGAGCGCCTAGAACTCCATCTCGAGGGGTGTCGCTGGTGCGATGATGTCGATGTCCTCCCCCTCGGGCTGTAGTCGGGGAAGCGGGTCGCCTCGGGAGTCTCCAGAGCGGGTGGGGGTGTCGGCACGGACACGACGACGCTGAGCTCGTGACCCGGTGGGGCGAACAGGGGTGAAACGCGCGAAGTGACGAGTAGTGCTGCTACGAGTGCGGAAAGGTGGTGGCGAACCGTGGGGTGCAGGAGTGGGGATGAGTCCCCTCCTGATCTGGTCGAGGGAGCTACGGGTAAAGGTGGGGAACCGAGGTGGGTGGCGAGAAGAACCTGCTCCAGATGCCCGTGCCATCTCAGCCATGGCCACGTTGGCGCGAAGCGAGGCAAACTGGAGGAGGGTGACGTGGAGGTACTGGTGGAGGAGAGTGGTGTACCGGAGAAGAGCGGTGAGGGCTGAGCTGGTGTCACCTGGGTTGGGGAAAAGGACGTCCCCGTTGGCTAGATCTAGCCTCGGGAAGTAGACGTAACGGGTGCACTGCCTCATGACCGGGTCGTACGTGCGAAGGAAGACGATGGCGTCTCCTGCAGCCTCCTGTATGGCTCGGGTCGCCTGAGTAGAGACACCGGAAGTAATGGCCTGGACGTTTCCATCGGCCCTCGGCTCGAGCGCAGGTGGACGGTGGCGACGAACTCAGTAGCGCCCCCGTCGGGACGGTTGTAGAACACGCGGTAGATCGGGGGAGTCGAGCCTGGGTAGAGGTGGTCCCAAATCTCAGCGAGGTACTGAGGAAAGCCGGGAACGTGTACGGCGGTGGTCTCCGTGAAGAACTCGGACGGTGCCATCTGTACCAGGACAGAAGCCAAAAAGGTGAGCGTTAAAGTTAACAAGCGCAAACAAGTAGAGAAACAATCAAGAAGCAGGCAACGCGGCAAGCTCTATCCTAAGTCGTCCGGGAACTAGGGTATCCTACAGGCAGTTAGGCTCTGATACCAAGCTCTGTGGCACCCCGATCCAGATGATCGAGCTACCCCATATACCAGCCCCAGAAACACTGGATATATGATAACTTGATACACAAAGACATAACCAAATATATTTAAGGCTCCGAGTTCGGACGGTTACAATATATTACAACACGGGGTGAGGCTCCAGCGTCGCGCAACACGCGCACACAACGGTATGTACATTATTTTTCTAACATCGAGCCTCCATCAGAGATCGCAGCGGGTACGTAGGTAGTAGCGTGGCACGGCGGCCTTATTCCACGGGGTCCTGCCTGGGACACTGGCTCCTAGTTCTCGTACAGCGGGTACTCGGCGACAGGTGCAGCGGGGTCTGGCCACATGAAAAGCCAGGTGAGTACATTGAATGTACTCGCAAGACATTAGCCTAAAATCAAACAAGGCCTATCTATATGGCATGGCATAAGTTCGGAAAGTAGCATGGCATGTGTTCGGTATTAAGTGCGAGTCCAAGCTTAACGGTTGGACTTAACTTACCTACTTACCTTAGTAGGGACGTTTCGGTTATCGAGTGAGATCACGTTTCTCACCCAACAACTCGTAACCACAACTAGGCTTCCAAGCCTCTAGCCAACTATGGCTTAATTTCTCGATTCTCAAGTCCTTAGCCAACTCTGGCTAGACTCTCGAATTTCACGGTCGTTGGGTTTCAAATTATTTCTCCAAGTTCGACTGGACTGACTCATAGCGTGACTTGACCCAAACACCGTCCCATAACCTAGGGACAAGGCTAGATTCTAGATTTACACTCTCGAGAGGTGGCAACTTTTATCCACACGCTGAAGTCTAAGCTTGTACCGCCGGTACCGAAGTACTAAAACCGATCACGGCGGCAGCACAAACCCACACTTCCACGGCTGCTTATCCTACCCAGACACTCCCTATGTAGCCACCGACACGCCCGAGGGACCAAGTCTTATGACGAAGTGAATCCGGCACGCCCCCAACAGATGAGCGACGCCTAGCTCCGGAACCTTCGCAAGACTAGCCCCGACCACAAAGGTAACCGACTAGACTTGCCAAAAGGGTGGCGTCAAAGGAGGCTTGATAGAATACTCGGCCATGGTCTACCCATGTCAACGACGCGTGGTTGTGCTTGTTGTGTCTGGTGGGTGGCACTATGTGACTCAATCTAGTCGAGGGAGGTGGTTATCTTCTTAGTCAAATTTTAATTACCAACATGAACCAAGCAATAATGATATTCACAAGGTAGTTCAATAGTAGCATAAGGTATACATTGGTGGCTATGGCGGTTTCCCCAGCCGGCGTCACCGTGAAACAATGTTCGCAGAAAATAGCACAGTGGGTTAGTCGGATGACTATGGCGGTTTCCCCAGCCGGCATCATCAAAATAATAAACTGAAAAGCAATCATAAGAAAGAAAGCATCCATTCCACTCGAGGTTTAACCTGACGTGGTGTCAGCAATCTTGGCAAAAAGAACCAAATGGAAAGCAAATGTCCCAAGCGTCGCAGTCCAGGTGGGCTTACGCCAACCACGTTTGACGGAGGGATAAGAAGCAAATAACTCTTTTGGCAAATGCCCCCAACTCCGAGGATCATAAGACGACATTCGTCTGCTCCTCACCTCGGCGAAGAAGAAGAAGCAAACAAAGCCACGCAAGTGCGAGGCGCACAGTTGTAATGTTTCCCCATTCCTTTGACTGTGACGGTTCCTCCGGTCATCGCCTCGGGAATGGGGGTGATGCGTAGACAAGTAATTATAAAGTAATTGCGACAATTTAAAATGCAACATGGCATGTGAGGTGCAATAGCAAACATCATAAGCAACCAATTTAATTTCTAGGGTTCGACCAAGTTTGAGATCGGGTTGATGGCTTGCCTTCAGTGTGGGGTAGGGTTCCGGAACAACTTCGACTTCCTGGGAGAGGTTTAAATCTAACACAAGCATAAATAAAGCATCACAAACCCTTCCTAAGCCATTGAATAAAGGACTAAGAAACAAACTCCAAACCAAAATATTTTGATGCCAATGGATAAACAACTTCAAAACAAAGCTGGCAAAATTTTTTCATATTTTTCTGACTATTTTTGAGGAGATATGCCCTTTCAAAGTTGGGGTAAATTTCTGCCATTTTTCAAACAGAAATAAAAACAGGAAAACGTTTCGGTTTAATATTAAAAAACTGACTAGTGGGTCCCACATGTCATAGACACTACTCGAACGTTACCACGCGCGGGAAAGAAGAAGAACAGGGCTGCCGTCTCCGGCGAACTCACCGGCGGCGATTCCAGGGGGCTAGGGCGACGGGGAGGTGAGGGAGAGGAAGCAGAACGTCTCGGTGAGGTCTGGCGCAGCTCGTTCGTGCACCCACGCTTGACGGAGAGGTCGGGCTGGAACAGAGCTTCTCCTTCCGCGGCTCCGGCGAAGTGTCGAGGATGGATACGACGGCTCCGGCCACCGTTCACCCAGGCGAGGGTGGCGGAAGCTCCATCGTGGCCCAGAGAGGGGCGGTGCGTGCTGAATCGGTGGGGGAGGGGCTGCTGGAGAGGATTTCGAGCGGAACCCGAGCGGCGGTGGCGTGGTCGATTCTAGTGCTGTGGTGTTCTCCGGGCTCTGGTAGTGCGTTGGAAGATGATTGGGAGATCGAGGGAGGTGGTGTGGTGCTCAGCGGTGCCTGGGGTGGCCTTCTTATACCGTCTCCGAGCTGTGGCCGTCGTTAATGGCGCAGCGAGGTGTCAACAGCGGCGTGGAGGTTCTGCGTGCGGCGCGTCGCGAAACCGGTGGCACAGTAGCGCACGCGGCACAGGAGGGGAGAGTGGATAGGCTCCGGGGCGGCGAGGGTCGCTGACGAGCGGGGCCCCGGCGGCGCTATGCTGAGCGGCGCGTCGGGATGCGTCGGTGGCGTGTGCTGGATTCTTCTCCGGCGACGCGTGGTGGCTGGGCGAGTCAGGGAGAGGAGGGGAAAACTCTGGGCGTGGTTTGGGGCGCGGGGAAGCAGAACGTCGACGACCACAAAGTGGCGGCGCCGTCGTGCACAGCCTCGACGGCGGTGACCACCGTTCTGGACATGCCAGAAGCGGCATCGTGCGATATCTCCCAGCTCCGAGCTCCAAACGAGATGAGGTTTTCACCTCTGTGCGCCAAATTTCAAAACCTTCAACTTTCCCAAATAAAGTTTTTGCAAATTCGAAACTTGGTGCGACTAGAACTTTTGAAAAACCATACTGGCCAAAATGAAAATATTTATTTTGATGAAGCAAAACATTTTTGGTTAGGCTACCCTTCTGCCCTGAGGTGTAGACACACCTTGTGCTTGCATCTATGCCCTTGCCTCACATTAGAAAAATCATTTGACTTCTTTTTTAAAATCCTTTGAGTTAAAGGGCAGAAATTGGTTAGAAAAGGTATGAGGTAAACCCTCAAGTGTAAACAAAATATTTTTGCATAATTAGGCTATATATTGCCTAGGGATCATTCCCTAATTTTTGGAGAATTTTTAGAGTAATAAATCAAGTACTTCCTTTGGAAAGCTCGATTAAAGGGATTTTGTTTTAACGATAAACGGAAATAATCAGAAAATGATTTTGGGGTTTTGGGGCCAAGTAAACAAGATACCAAGTGGGAGAGAACACAAAACTCAAGATCCCAAACTTTGGTAAGGTTTCGTCGAAGATTGAAAATCGGAAAGGTCATTTATCGAGGGCAATTTAAATCCAAAGTCGATGACAATGTTTTTAAAAGAAATTTTTGAAAGGCCAAATTCCAGGATGTTACAGGGGTCAGGCGCACCACCGGCGCCACCTCGAAGCGCCGGCCCCCGATCGTTCGGCCCTCGACGAGGCCACCACGAAAACTTGTTGTGAAGGAATCGGCGCCAGAAGCAGCCGTCGCCACCACCCAGAAGGAAACGCCGGTCGTCGCCACCACCCAGAAGGAGCCGCCGGTCGTCGCCGCCACCAACCGACACAAACAACCGTTGGGGACGTCTGAACCACAACCGTCGAAAGACAAAGCCGTTGCACCTCAACTTGGTGGCAACAATGACGATGATGACGATAATATCGACGTCGATGTCTTCATCAACACTGGCGCCACCCAAGATTTGTTCATGCCGGATGTACATATGGATGAGGAACCGTTCCGCGCTCACCACGGTCAACCTGCTCATAACAGTACATGCACACAGTGCCTGACCTTCCATGGTTTATCTCAAGACACGCCTCCGGAGGCCGGAATTCAGTCTCAACTGGCTAACGTTTTCAGCCCTGGCACAATCTTCAAGTCCGTTAAGGAGGGAGTGCAATCCCCAGAGATGAAGAAGAAGCAGCACAGGAAGAGAAGTAGGCCAGGCGCCTCTGCGAGCCAGCCAGCTCCTAAGACTATCCCGACATCATGAAGCTGGTAAACCAATACTGCCTCCGGAGCTGCTCCGCCTCGCACAAGGACCCATGCACACTTTGCATGAAAGTATCTTCATGCTAGAGGGCATCCTTCTTAAAGACGCGAATCCAAGTTACCCGGTGTTCACGGCCCAGGTGCCAAAGGACTTGGACTTCGTCCATGAAGCCCCGACGGATCTGTTCTTCATAGCTTTCGAGGACGTCTTCAACCTATTTCACTCTAGACGGCTGGACTATAACATGGTCCGCCTATACGCACTCAATATGGCGATGAAGATCAGGAGAGATAATACCCCGTACGTCGCGGTAGTGGATCCCTACTACATGCGTGACAACCAGCAGGTGGAAGGATCAAGGATACAGACCATGGCGAAGGAGTACCTCCAGAGGTTCATGCTGACCAACAAGAGGAAGAACACCCTTCTTCTGCCTTTCTTTCCCGAGTAAGTACACATCCGCTCGCCGCCATCGTATCTTATGCTTTCTTATCGATTTCTTCCATTGCTGATCCTTTCCAACATTCCATTTCAATTGTGTGTTGACCAGGGACAAGTATTGCATACTCATTGTCCTAAGCCCGAGGTGGTCCATTGCCACTTATTTCGACTCAGGGAGTTTGGATAGGAAGAAAGACTATACCAGAATAAAGGGTGTTCTAGATGAGGCTCTCGAGGGCTACGCCCAAAAGGGAGGCCCCTTTGAAAAGAAGGGGGAATATTTCACAAGTGACAAGAAACACCGGTTCAGGCATGGGACCGAGTTCCATTGCATCAAGCAGCAGCCTGGCAGCGTGAAGGAGGCCTTCTACGTTCTCCATCACATTAAAGGGTTGGTCCGGGATGCAGAAAAAATGAGGATGCCATCTAGTCTCTTAGAATGGACCAAATCTGCGGGGGGATATCACCGATGATGAGCTTAGAGAAGCCTTCCATCGCATCCAGATGGAGCTATCGCAAATCATCGTCGAAGATGTCAGCACAAATCCGGGGTCCTTCCACAACGCCAGAGGTAGGACGATGTATTATAAAAGAAAGACTTGCCTCACTCGCAACAAGTGCTTCTTTATTTTCTTTATTATAGATCTTATCCACTTCGATGAATAAATCATACTCTATTTATATTACTAACCAATATATATCCCAATCCATCTCCAGGGTTGTGCCAGAGGGACATCGAAGAACACCTAGAGGCTCAGCAGGACACCAGGACGTGGACGACGAAGGAGATGTGTAAACCGTTCCCGGCGCCGCTCAAGAAGAAGGCTCCATGATCATGGTCCCGCTATTTCTCACCATCATCGCCGATGTACTCTATTTGATCCTAGTTTAGGCGGTGAACTTCATTTGTAACGTGTGACATGATCGATGAACTTTTGTATCATAACTTGTGTAAATATTCGGCACTTGCCATTATATTTATGTATCTCAGGCTCTAAGTAATGTGATGACATAGTAATGTGTCTGTTTTCATATACCGTGTCAAATATATTATTGTTTCTATTATATCTGTATAAATCCTGTATATATACCTGTATTTCCAGTAATATACCTGTATTTATACAGAAGGCAGCAACAATTCCAGAATACCTGTAAATTATTCTGTGGCGCATGTATTTTTTCTGTGGCGCATTCATTTCTGTGGCGCACTCCAGGGAGATGCGCCACTGAAATAATTCTGTGGCACACCCTGAGTAGTGCGCCACAGAAATCTGGGCTTTCTGTGGTGCACCCAGGGATACGCCACAGAAATATATTATAGTGGCGAGCTAACTGTGGCGCATCCTCCATGCGCTACAGAAAGCGTTTTTGGTGCGCCCCAGATGGCATGTTTCCTAGTAGTGTGGTATTCCTCATATACACACAATTTTAGGATTGTGAAATGCATGAAGCACATCACTTTTCCAAAATGGGATAGTCCATTAGTCTCTGAAGAAGAGCCAACACGATAAGATATCAAATAAAATCAATAAGGCTCAAAACAAGTAAGTGGTGTGCAAACCAACATACACATACGAGAGCACAACACATACAAACACTAGCAAGGTACAACACCAAACACATGCAAGGGTGCAAGTAACTTTCAATGTATAAATGATATAAGCACAAGTTACCGCAAGGAGGAACATTGGATATGAGATAGAATAATATAATCCAAATGACTTGACTTGAGAGAATATAATTGATGATATAATCCAAATGACTTGACTTGAGAGAATATAATTGATGAAGATCCCTTAATTCTTCATAATGTAGCCAAGTCTCCAATGCCCTCCAATAACACCTATTGATCAAGTTTTAGCTTGTTGGTTCCCAACCAAGTTGGGTCCTAAGAGGTTAGTCACAATAGGCTTGGCAACCCAAATGGTTCTTTTCTTGACACCACTTTGAGTACCAACATATTTGGCAAACACATTGCCAACCTTATCCTTCTGAAGAGAATAAACATCATCAATTATAATGGGGTTGGATAAGGTACCATTAGTGCATGAAGAAGCAAAGTGGCCCTTCTCTCGGCATAAGTAGCAACATTGGCTTTTTCCCTTCTTCTTAGTTGAAATCTCAACTTGAGGAGGAATAGCTTGATTCTCCTTGGGAAGAGACCGTTCTTCAACTTGAGGAGCTTGAGTTTGAGCTTGAGGCCTCTTCTCTTGTTGCTTCTCACTAGGGACTTCTTCTTCAAAGGGCAAGATCTAACATGGTGCCCTTCAACTTTGCACTTGAAGCAAACAATCTTGGCCGAATCTTTAACTTGTTCTTGGCCCTTTTTCTTCTTGTTAAACTTGGACTTGTTCTTGTTATTGGAGTTGAATCCAAGTCCACTCTTGTCATTGGGGCGTCTTTGAACACTCAACATATTGTCAAGTGTAGACTTCCCAACATGACGCTTTTCCAAGTCTTTCTTCAAAGAAGTGACTTGGGCCTTGAGCTCATTTAATTCCTCTACATGGTTAGTATCAAAACAAACACTAGAGAAAGTAGAAACTTCATTGTTAGAGCAACAAGGCAAGGAAAGTAATTCATCACAAGATTTAGCAATAGTATGTGATGTAGAATTACTAGGACTAGCACAAGGCAATATAGCATTTTTAATAGAAGTTGTGCCTTTGTCCACATGAGGCTCACAAGATGTTACCTTTGTAGTGATAGCCTCATGAGCTAACTTTAGCCTTGCATGGGATGCTAGAAGATCCTCATTAGATCTAGAGAGCTTTTCATGACTTTCTTCCAATTTCCCATACTTGCTAGTTAGCAACTCAAGTTGAGCCCTTAGCTCAACATTCTCCTTCAAAATAGATGCTTCACGAGAAGTGGAGTTAGTAGCACAAGCATCATTAATTTAGAAATGGAAGAAGACAACTTGGCAAGCTCATCATTCAACCTAGCATTTTCCTCAATAATATTAGCATGATTACAAGAGGAAGTAGAAGAGCTAGGCATAACAATTTTAGATAGTTGAGTTTGGAGTTGATCATGAGACTTGGTAAGTAGAGAGTGTTCACTTTCCAAAGCCTTATGAGCTTTGTCAAGTCTCTCTACATCCTCAATTAGTCTAGCATTGCCAACACCAAATTCAACTTTTCCTTTTTAAGCACTTTATATTTAGCAATAGCATGATCTCTTTCCTTAATGATTTTAGCAATAATTAGATCATTTGATTCATCAAGAGATTCAAGTTTCTCCTCAAGAGACACTCGAAGCTCTTGCTCTTCCTCAAGGGCATTTTCTAAGGATGCTTTTTCCATAGCATCCTCTCTTTCAATCCTTCCCTTTTCTTCAATGATATCCTTGCACTTAATAGAAAAAGTCAAAATTTCACACAAGTAAGAGCAAGCTTGACTACCTTTAGGGAGAGCACCAAATACCATCTCACTCTTCTCCTTTAAGGAGTCAATATCATTCTCTTTTAATCCATAATAATCCTCATCCTCATCATCACAAGGTGTAGAGGGTTCCAAAGGTGAAGATACCTTTGAATCCTTAGCCATAAGGCAAAAGTGAGAAATGGACGATGAAGATGAAGAATAGCTTGAAGCACCATTGAGATCCATGTCTTGTTCCAACAAATGTTGGTTTTCCTCTACATTGTTAGCCACACACGAAATAGAGGATATGGAAGTATTGTTTTCATGACAACAAGACATATGAAGCATATCATCATGAGATTTAGTTAAACAACTATTACATGATATGCAAGGACTATCAACACTAGCATGTAAGACATTTGAGGTGCTAGAAGTGTTTAAGTCCAAAGATAGAACATTGCAATGAGATAGAGAAGACGTATAGTCAATAGTGGATTCAATATCAACAATGCAATTTCTATCACCACTCACCATACATTACCTTGTGACAAATCACATGTTGGTGAAGTGGAAGAATAAGTGAGCTCATCACGGCCGGAGGTGGAGGGACAACAATCATCCTCAATAATGTTGGACACTTCATATTTATCTTGAAGCTTGGTCCAAAGCTCATGAGCGTTCCGGAAAGGCATGATTGAAGCAAGAACTACATCGCTCAAAACACATATAATGCCATTAGATACTTGAGTATCGAGATGAGAGTTTTCCTCATCCTCTATAGATAATTCTTGGGAATCCATTGGAGGAGAAAACCCATATCTACAATACTCATAACATATTTGGACCCATGGCCCTAAAAAGATTAAGCATGCGAATTTTCCAAACATCATAATTTGTGCCATCGAATATAAAAGTGGGATTGTGCACTAATTCTCTAAACGACATCTTTACTCTCTAGGCGGTAAAGCCCAATAAAGAGAGCCCCGACTCTGATACCAATTGAAAGGACAAGGATGTCGCCTAGAGGGGGGGTGAATAGGCGTTTAAAACTTTTCCGGTTTAGGCTTGATAAATGCGGAATAAAACTAGGTGTTTTAATTTAACAAGCATACAACCTAAATATACTAGGTTCACCTATGTGCACCAACAACTTATGCTAAGCAAGATAAGCAACAAGGTGATAGCAAGGTATAGACTTCAAGCATGAAGGCTATCACAATGTAAATTGCATAAGTAAAGAGCGCACGCGGAGACGATGATGTATTCCCGATTTCCTCCTTTTTAGGGGAGTACGTCTCATTGGAGGGGTGTGAGTTTCAAACTCAAGACCCACAAATGGCCTCACCCTATTCTCCGATGAACCTTGCCCAAAAGCTCGGTTCACCTTCCACTATTGATTTCCTTTTGGGCGGAAATCGAGTCCCTTACAACAATCTTGAGGCACAACCCACAAAAGGATTGGGAGCTCCCAAGTGGACCACAAAAGGTCCCAACTAGTCACAAAAGGCCTTGACCACAAAAGGTCACAAGAACACCGTCTAGGGTCCAACGACCCAAGAGTAACAAGCTCACAAACTTCACTTCCACGAATCCTCGTGGAGAGAGCAAACCGATGCACAAAAGCAAAGGCAAGAACACAAGAAGTGCTCAAGTCGTTCACTCTCAAATCCCACCAAAAGCAATAAATGCTTGTGGGGATAGAAAAGAGGAAGAACAAAGAAGAACACAACAAATGGAACTCCAAGATCTGGATCGAAAGAGTTCCCCTCACTTAGAGGAGAGATGGATTGGTGAAAACGTAGATCTAGATCTCCTCTCTCTTTTCCCTCAAAGATATGCAAGAATCATGGGAGGAATTGAGAGAGAGGCAAGCTTTCCAAGGACAACAATGGTGGGGGAGAGAGAGAAAAACGTGCTGCTGAAAAACTTAGTCTCTTTGGGGAAGAAGGGGCCTTTTATAGGTCCCCCCCCCCCAAAAATAGAGCCGCTTCAGGAAACTGGGCCAGAATATCCGGCCTAAGATGGGCCGGAATGTCCGCCCCACCGGAATATCCGGCCTGGAAACGAAAGGTCCGGCCCAAAGGTCTGGTTTTTTCTAGAGGCTCGCACTCGGGGCTCGAAAAGAGCTAAAACCACTTTTTAGGGCCGGAATATCCGGCCCAACAAGACCCGGATAATCCGGTTTTGACAGAAACAACAAAACTAAAACGACAACAACTTATTCATCCGAATTCCGATTTCGATGATCTTGGACTCGTTGGAATCGCAATGAAGAACTCTTTAAGATCATGTAGAGAAACATCATAGTTCAACAAGGGAGGGTAAAACCAAATGTATAAAGGTAAAACCTCTCTAAAAGGGAATAACCGGTAAAACCTCCAAAACCGAAAACGCAACAAGTTTGCCATACGAAATCCGTTTTCGGTGAACTTGGGCTTGTCATGAAGATCACAACAAGCACCAAAACCCAACAAGGAGAAAAGCCAAGTAAGAACCAAGAAACATGATATGCCAAGTATGCAAAGGTTTGAGCTCTCCACAAAGATGTGATCAAGTTACTCACTTGAGAGCCCCTCTTCATAGTACGACATCTATCCTATAACCTGGTCTCCCACACGATGAGACCGGTAAAATAGAAACCCTATCAAGATCATACCTTTGCCTTGCGCATTCCATTTGAGCTCGATGATGACGATCTTGATCTCTTCAAGTGGACAGTCTTTCTTGATTGCGCTTTGCTTGGTGAAGACTCACATAACGCTCCCCCATACACCAAGATGGGAGTGCCTCTCTTAAGAACATCTTCACTTGACCATTATCTCCAAAAGAGTTGCAAGGTTCAAGCATAAGATATATTCTAGATGCCCATCTTGAACTTGCACATCTCAATCTTGATGACGATCACCACTTGACGTCATCCTCCATGAGTTATAACAAATCTTCCTTTTGATGCAAGCCAATGGAGAGATACCTAACCCCAACAAAGGAATGCCACACACACATAATGAGTTAGTTCACAAATCTATATGGACAATTTCTTACCATACCATTGGATCACATGATCCCACATGGTATATCATTTAGCTTTGTGTGTTGATCAACTTGAATCCACTCTTTGCACTTAGTCTTGATCAACCTTGTATCTTTTCTTCTTCTTGATCATATCGAATATGTCCATAATAATCAATGATCTTGATGGCATAGAACCTTGAATCCAACACATGGAGTTCAAGCGATGCCAATGGACAAACCTACAAGAATAACTCAACACAAACATTAGTCAATAAGGATTATCATTAATTACCAAAACCATACATGGGGACACCATGCACTTTCAGGGGTGCCGGACATGTGTTCGCCCCAGATTTGGAGGCCGCCCACAGCGGCGCACCCAAAGGCCCGCCCCCCAAACTCGAGCAAATGATCGAACACCTTGCGGGCGGTACTTGTGTCGACCGCGGCTTTTGGACTAATTTAAAAAGATACAAATTTAAACTAAACCGATACAAGTTCTAAACTTAAACTAACATGTTATACATAGTTAAACTAAAACCATAGACACTTAAACTAAAACTTAAACGTAAGCCTAATCTAAACGTCGCCGCTTGGGCCAGCTTCGCCGTCGCTCGGGCCAGCCTCGCCGTCGTGCGCGGCCTTCTGGTGGGCTAAGCGGGAGCACACATGCCTCTCCTGCCGGAGCTGACTCGCCACCCGGTGCATGGCATCCCTGTCCTCAGCCTGCGCCTGCCTCACGCGAGCCTGCCTCCCCGCATGCATATGGTTCAGCTCCTCGTGCGCCTCCCGCTCGGCGCGCAGCCGGGAGGCCACATCCGCTAGCTCCTCCGCCTGGGTGATGAGCGCTAGCTGCGTGGGCTCCTCCGCCTGGGCGTTGAGCTGCTCGTACGCCGTCCGCTCGGCGGCCATGAAGGCGCGGCACCGCTCGTCGCGCACCACGGTCGCGATGGAGGCTGGATGATGGCGGCCTCCACGGCGTCCCCAGCCGCCTCGTAGCCGAGCCTGACCTGGCGGCTCGCCTGCTCGTTGCGCCAGCTCTCGAACGAGTTGGCGGCAACCACCTGTTCAGGCCACAGCGGTGGCGGGAGCGCCTGCTGCGGCGGGAGCGCTTGCTGCTGCGGCGGCGGCACCTCGTCGAGCTCCGGCGGCGGCTCCTGGCCGGGGTACGGGTCCTGCAACGGCTCCTTCTCCTCCTGTTCGTCGACGTCGACGTCGTCCACATCCGCCCAGTCGAACGGTTGTTCGTCGGCGGCGGCGGCGGCGTCCTCCTGCGCCGTGTCGTGAGCACGGCGCGCTGCCTGGGTGAGCGTGGCCCATGAGGTGGCGAGACGGCGAGGCATGGCTATGTGCTCAACTGGCTACGGCTGGACTACGTGCTCAAATGGCTACCGGCGAGCATCGGTGCTGGTGTGGCGAAATAGCTGCACGGCGGGGGCCTCTTTATAGCCAGCCCAATGTCTCGGCGTGAAACCGAGGCGGGAAGCGGTGGCTCAGGCGGGAAGCGCCGGGTGGGTGAGCATGCGTCGCGTCGGAGTTAATGGCGGCGACACGTCTCCGCTACTGCGTCGCTTGGGAAGCCGGGAAACGCGTCGCGGACGGAACGGCCTCTTGCATGGCACCTTAAACCCATGGCCAGACGGGCGCTATCTCTTTAACGGGCGTGCCACCCCTGTCAGAGCTCATGTCCGGGCAGTGTCCGGCACCCCCAGGAGGCCCTCCTAACTTGGAGGCCTCTTGGGGTGCCGGACATGTTTTTACTCTGCTGGAGACGTTTTTATCCGTCCGGATCCACAATGGGCTTTTGGGGTCATTTGGAGGCCCGGTGGAGATGCTCTAATGGAGTATTGTTATCCCGGAGACGACCGAAAACCCCGAGCAAACCAAACATGTTCAGCCTTCGAATCCAGTCCGTCGAGTTGCCCGACGCCTTCGCCGCCCTCACCACCGCCGATGAAGTCGGCACCAGCAGCTCCGCCGCCGGCGCCTCAACCGCATCCAACCCGATCTCCCCACGCTCCAGCAACCCTCCCCTCTCCACGACCTCCGCCACAGCACCTCTCGAGCTGCCCGGCGTAGCCTCCGCCGCGTCCTCACGGAACCCTAGGATCCACCACACCCGCGGCGTCCTCCACCTCTACCGCTCCTCCTCTTCGCCCCCGACTTCATCCTACGCCTCCGCCGTCGCCGCCACTCCCTCCTCCTCGTCCTCCTCCGGGCCAACCCCTCCATCGCTCCCCTGCGACTCTCCACTCCCGGTAACCAATTTCGCCCCGATTTCTTACTAATTTGCTCGTTCTCGCGCGTGCTCACTTGCCGTCTCTCGCAGTCATGGCGAGGCACCCGCCTCCTGGTGCTCGCCGTCCCCACCCGCGTCTCCCCGGACGACTTCGTCCGCTTCTGCGGCCCCTATGTCGAGCACGCCTCCGAGATCCGTGTCATCAGGTGAGTTTCCGGACGCATATAGAGCTGACTGCATTTGACTATGCACACATAGCGCTTATATGCGGCGTCGTGATCCTAGCGACGATGGGGTAGAGGACCGGTACAGCGTGCTCGTGGAGTTTGAGGATCAAAAGAGCGCCGATGGATTCTACCTGGACCTCAACGGCTGGAGGTTCTCGTCATCAGAGGTTGGAAGGCTGTCAATTTGGTATTGGCTCGTTTAGTGATCTTCGTGTATTACTGCTACTAAATTTTTGAAATGTGCTTGTTGTTCCATGGTGTGCAGGTAGAGGTGTGCCATGTTCTGTTTATAGTTGCTGTGCAATACGCATCTTCCGCTGAGATTGCTGTCATCCCACCAGTTGGATCTACTGAGCTTCCGACATGTCCTGTTTGCATAGGTGAGCTTGTTTGCATTCCATGTTTCTCATTTTTAGGCGTAAACACGAGTTAGTATAACATCAGATTTTAGTTGTGTGCAAAGTGCGCTTGATATTTAGTTATCTCTCCATTAACCGGAGCAAATTCATATTGTAACAATCTAATAGAAAATATCAGGCGCTTATGTTATCAGAAACACGGCCCCCTGAGTTTGATAAGCTCTGCAATCATTGAATTTATGTCTTTTCCGAGTTTTAACCTCACAAAATCCACATTACGTGAAGGACAATGCTACAGAGTTTAATTTTCTCGCTCTTACAACCATCTTATGGATACAACCTTTTAGGCTACTAGGAGTACTCCCATGTGGATATGAAAATCAAACTGCGGAACTGCGTCCGTGGTGCAAAAATATGGTTTATATATGAACTATGTTGTTTAACTATATCCCGTACACAGATACACACTCTGTCCACTAGAACCAATATTCCATCTCCTTTGCCTCACTGTCCGGAATTTTTTTGGTCGTTGCTTAGTTATCTATCTAGCATAATGTATTAAATGATCAGTCTGTTCCTTAATGTCTTTTATGTGCCAATCAGAAAGGTTGGATCAAGACATCAGTGGAATTGTGGCAACCAACTGTGATCATTCTTTCCAGTGTTCATGCGTTTCAATGTGGGTCAGTTCTTCTTGCCCGGTAAGGAACAATCTTTTTAATCAATGTTCACTAACAATCACTTTTTCCAGTGTGAAAGCAATTGATTCTTGTTTTGATTTTTACACTGCACTGTTTATCATTGGAACTACTCATTTTGTTATAGTTCTCTTCTTGTGTCCACTTCTGACTTTGAATAGTCTTCCATATGACTGTTTAATGAAGTAGTTCGATAGCAATATCCAATATAGAGTCATCTAGTGGCTGATGAGACCATACAGTGACTTTATTTTAAGACTTGGATGCTCGTAATCTACTCAGATTCAGGGTTGTTTGCAGATTATTAAATAAAACATTGTGCTGGGTGCTCATATGAATAAATTTCATCTTGGTGTAAAAAAATTCAATGTTCACAGAAGCTATTTGAATCTAATTATGTAACATTATGTGCTCTCACTTTTATTTACTGGATCATAAATGTGCAAATGCTGGTTGATAGACATATACATGCTCATTCCAGCACTATTACTGCATGTAAGTATAGAGTTAAATTGCCCGTGTATTAGCCTATTGGGTTTCTTCATAGTTTTCATTTACTCATTGTTGTGTCCATTTCAGGTTTGTCAGTTCTGTCAGAAGCAGTCTGAAACTCCTACAAATCCTACATGTTCTGTGTGTCAGGCCTCTGAAAACCTCTGGATCTGTGTGATATGTGGTTTTGTTGGATGCGGAAGGTATGTTAGTACTCGCTGACTAAAAATGTTGCTGTCATGACTAGACAGCCACCCCACTGTCCCAGTATCTCAAGAATTAAGCATGTCACACTTATTTATTGTGATGTACTGTTGCACTCAATATAAATGAGGATGAAGGGAAACCTATATTAGAGCTTAACTATATCATCACTTCTACTTCTCCTGGACTTTTTAATGCGTCCTTTTATGGAGTTAAAGTTACCCCCTCTGATCCGAAAAAAGAGTCGCAAGGTATACGTACGAGTTGTACTGGTTAGGTTGTTTTTCTACGGCACTTTTAACGGATCGGAGGGAGTATTTCCTTTTGACCATTTTCATCTGAACTCGTGGGAAAAGCTAGACAAAAATTCCTATGAGGTCAGCTCCATTGCATTGGGTTCATCTCTGTAGATAAAAAGTAACTTGTACATATTTAATGAATAATTTCCCTAAATCATGGGCGTTGACACTTTACACCATTGCCGATGATTTGGCTCCGTCCTTGTCTGAAATCGTAGTCACTCTGCTATGTGGTATGTTACAGCATTACCATGATTAGATAATGCACTTGGTAGAAGTTACAAAAAAGGAAAACTACGTTGGAGGTTAAATATATTAGTTCTACTTCTGTCAATCATGCCCAATCAGCTTTCCCTTTATTTGTTTTCTTGTTATACATAGGTATAAAGAAGGCCACTCAATTAGGCACTGGAAAAGCACTCAGCACTGCTATTCTCTCGATTTGGAAACTCAACGTGTTTGGGATTATGTTGGTGACAGTTATGTTCATCGGCTGAACCACTCGAAAAGCGATGCAAAACATGCTAAGGTCAGTTCAAAGTGTGAATATTCTGGGGGTCATTCTGTAAACTGCTCGTGCAACGATGACTCGGATATGGGTGGAGTTATGTTTAGCAGCAAAACTGACACAGTAAGAGCTATAAGTTTTTTGTTTTGATTATATGTAACATTATCTTGGTAATCTTGTTCCTCAAAATCATGTGCCCTGCTCTTAACAGATTGTGGACGAATACAACCGTCTTCTTGCTAGCCAGCTTGAAACTCAGAGAGAGGTGCTGTCCTCTTTCCTTTGTACTATTTTTGTATGGTCACTGGCGAAAGTGTTGTTCTGGAGCTTAGCATATAGTTTTGCTTGGTAATAACATTTGTTATACAGTGGAAATGAATAGTACATATCTGATACATTTATATGCCTATGTTCATATTCACAGTATTACGAGGCTCTTCTGTCAGACGCTAAGAAAGAAAGGGAACAGAACATTTCTGTTGCGGTGGATAAAGCTGTAAATGATAAGCTTGAAGAGATGCAACTTAAGCTTGAAAATACAATGTCGGAGAAAAAGAAAGTTGCAGAAGTGAGCAACTTTAAATCATTTATCTTTCAGTCACTATAAGCACAGCCAGCTTGGCTCTTGGCATTACTGATGTATTTTTGCCTCACCCTGTAGATGAATGACAAACTCACGAAGAGCCAGGATATATGGCGTCAAACAGTAAAAACAATAGAGGAAAGGTATGTTTTGTTCTTTCCACCAGAAAATAGATCAGCCATGCTACATTCAAGATATATCATGTGAAACAGTGAAAGTAAGTCAAATAATACTATATTTTTGGGGCACACCATGAACATTCATATTTGCAATGATTTGGTGAACTGCATTAATTTCCATGTATCAGTCTAATATATAGGACGTTTGAGTATACTTTCATATGAACTCCATTCTAAAATACGATAATTTTCCTGTATCCTTTTTTTTATAAATCTGCACTCACAGGGAGAGATCACAGTTGAGGCTGAAGGACGATACTATTCTTGACCTGGAAGAACAGGTGCTTATAATTTTCATTACCGTTTCTCATAAAAGCTCTACCTTACAGAGGAATTTCAGTACAAGGTGCATTTGCTAACATGCCCTATGTAATTCCCTGTAGATAAAAGACTTCAAGTACTCAATTAAGTTGCAAAAATCGATAGAGAAGAGTGCACACGCTGATGATCTCAAAGGTGGTATGCTGGTGCCACTGGCCATTGAATCAGACTCTGGAAAGGGTAAAAGATCGTCAAGAAGCAAGAGGAGGAATTAGCGGCAGGCGGCAGCCATGAGCAGTATTTGACGCTTCCAGTATTTGCTGTATATGCAATTTTCCTGTTTGTAACTAGCAGATATAGTTGAGACTTTATGTTGAATGAGAAGTGAAGGTTGTTCCTTACTGGTAGTTTTTCTCAATGCTGCGCTCTGATACATTCACTGTAAAGAAATTACATTCTGATCCTACAGAACACTTCAAAAATACAGTTTGGACATTGTGTAGAAAATATAACCGAACCACATCCAAGGGATGTATTACATATACATCAATACATACCCTGTGCAATTTCAGGAAGGCATGTCAATGTATAGTTGCACAAATTCACAATCTAATACTACAAAACACCTTTAGAACTCGGAGTTTCAGACTATCCATAGTTTGCATTACATACCAAGGGTGAAATCTCAGACAGTAAGTGGACGTATCCCTTGGGACAGGCTACAGCATGAGCATTACAGACCTCCCATATCGGTGGCAAAACGAAGTGGGAATACCTGCTAGTTAACATGAGTATTACAGAGTCCAGCATGCGTGTTAGCATCAGAGTGTACGGAGTAGTTCTGAATTTGTTTCCTCGATGCTAGACTGTACTAATTAATCACGTACACTGATACATTCTTCATAAGAAAATTACAATCTGATGTACTCCGAAGATACTGCATTCGGACATCATGTGCAGGAAATATAGCCAAAGCAATTTCCATAGTTTACGTTACATACCCAGAATGAAATTTCAGGGAGTTCCTCCGTGGATTTATACTCACACATAAATTACATACATGACTAACCGTTACATACCCAAAGCAATTTCCATAGTTTACGTTACATACCCAGCATTGCCTTCCTCCCGTACGGATGGCAAAACGAGAACCCAACGGTGGCCCAAAATGCCAACACAAATGCGGCAGCCGTGACCGCATATAAGACCGGATCACCATGGTTTTTCTTTTTACCATCAGTCGGGACGCCATTGCCACCTCCATCTCTATCACTTGCACTTGTAAGGCCAGGATTTCCAATGATATTGACTACACCGTGAAGAGGTGGGCGGAAGTACCCAGTGAGTTGATTATAAGAAAGTACCAATAGTGTCAAGCTCGGCGGCCACTCAGGTGGAGATGGCACTGTGCCAGACAAATTGTTGTACGAAAGATCAAGGATCTCTAAATCCTTTAAAGACCCGATGTTTGAAGGAATAGAGCCACTGAGATAGTTATGACTAAGATTAAGAGATGTGCTCAAGCTGACTGGCATTTTTGGGATGGTACCAGTCAGGGAATTATCCCCTAGATTTAGTTCGATTAGGTATTGAAGTGAATCAAGTAAGACTGGAATGGGACCAGTAATCTTGTTGCGTGCAAGGTTCATGTTGGAGAGCTTCGATAACTGATCAACACCCTGCGGTATCTCTCCAGTGAATGAATTCCGACTAAGATTTAAGATGCTCAGGCTTGTAAGAGAAGAAAATGTACTTTTGATAGATCCACTGAAGTTATTCATTTGAAGCTTCAGAACTACTAGCTTCTCCAGGGTGCTGATCTGATAAGGTACTTGACCATGCAAACCATTTGATGCTAGATTCAAGAGAGCCAGCTCACTGCATTTGCCGAGCTGGGTAGGTATAGAACCTGACAAATTATTGTCATTCAACTCAAGATAAGCCAACTTGGAGGCATCACCTATGGAGTCTGGAATGCTCCCAGTCAGCAAGTTCATACCAAGCTGGAGGCAAAAGAGACTGGCAGAAAAGTTCCTTGGAATGGCCCCTTCAAGTTTGTTACTGGTGAGATCAATGGCCTCCAACACCGGGGACACGAATAGATCAGAAGGGATCTTCCCACTCAGATTGTTGTAGCTCAAATCCAACATCTTCACATGCTCGGTAATCCCACTCGGGATCGAGCCGGTAAACTTGTTCTGGTTGGCGGCAAACCTGGACAGCGTCGTCGAATTCGGCAGTCTCCTAGGTATTGCCCCACTTAGCTCATTACCTGAAAGGAGCAAAGTCTCGAGCTTGCCGAGCTTCCAAAACTCATCAGGGACATCACCCGTTAGATTGTTCTGGCTGAGATCCAGCATAACAAGACCTCCATAGGCGAACAAACCCTGTGGAATTGGACCCCTCAGATGATTGCCAGACAGCACCAGCTCCTCCAACGAGGGTACCATGCTTGTAGGGACACCACCATCCAACCAGTTGGTGCTGAGGTTCAAGCTTCTCAATTGGGGGAATCTGCCCAATTCTGTGCTCAGGTTTCCATTCACATGATTGAAGGACAAATCGAGAACCTCCAGCCGGGGGAAACCGGATAGATCGCCGAGCGAACAGCCGAGCTGATTGCTACTGAGATTGAGTAACCGCAATGTTTCCTTCATGGAGCAAGAGGGGCCGGAGAATTGGTCCCCCAAATCGGCGAGGGAGTTTCTCGAGAGATCAAGGGACCGCAAGGTGGCAAGAGCGCATATTGAGGCGAAGACAGAAGAGTTTGAAATGCCGTAACCGGACAAGGCGATGCCGGTCACCACGGAGAGCGAGCTGGAGTTGGAAGGAGAGCAAGCGATTCCGCTCCACAGGCATGGATTCGAGGCGGTTGTGTTCCACCCGGCTATGCCCTCCACAAGCGAGAGATCCCTCAGGATGGAGTCCTGTGTGCTGTTTAGACGAAGGGGTGGACTGCCGGCACCGGCGGCGGCGGCGGCCATGGACACATGAAGGCACAAGGAGAACAACAGTAGCGGCAGCGAGAAGCCATGGCTAGAGCAGGAACAGTACCTCCTCCTCTCCCCCATGGCCGCTGGCCCTGGGCTTCTTCTTGATTCCTTGCCGATCTCGGCCGATTCGATCAACAGGGAAAAGATAGGAAGAATATCATCTCCCGGTTTCGGGTTTCTCGGCAACCATGGCTATCTGGTGCTCATCTACTTGGGCTTTGCTCGACATTTGAGTGCTGTGGAGACTGGAGAGGTGTGGAGAGGGAAGAATGTGGGATTTTCTCTCTCTTGGGTCCAGAGTTGACTGACTGACGTATTTCGTGGGAGTGACCAAAACCGGAGGCGAGAGCGAAAACAGTAAATAAAGGATGAACCCTATGGGGCCTACCGTATGACTATGAAGCCAACTGTAACCAAAGGCTGCTTTGGCGGCAAGAATTATTATGCATGATTTTCCAGGATTTGAAACTTTTGGATTTTGTAGGATTTGAGACTTCAAGATTTAGAAAATGCCCTTTGTATCGAAAAAATGATATATTACCTAAACTCTGTCGATTAAGTTTCTATGCCAGAAGGATTGAGAATCTAAACACCAGTTCAACCTCTTTTTTCACTTATTCGTGTTTCGGTAATTTCTTATGGTTTACTACAAAATAATATTTGTATAGTTTTACTATATTCAGCCATCCTCGGCTTTATAAAAATTCACATTAGTGTTTTCCAATCATGTGGTTCAAAAAAGGACCTGAGTGGAAACTATGTCTTTTTGCAGTGAGCGTTGGCCCTAGTGGATCTCTCATTCTTCTCTCGTGTCTTCACCCCTTCAACTCCTGTCGCTGAAGAAGGTCCCTCTCCCTTCTCTGTTCGGCGTACTCGTCGGCGACAAGGCGGGTGGAGACTCACACTCATGTTCTAATTCTCTAGCGGCATCGTCGAGTGGCGCGTTGGAATAAGGTCTCTCCGGCCTCTCCCTAGTTACCTCGGCAACGTTGGGTCCAACTTCGGCAGAGAGCTGGTGAAGGTACGTGCTACCGGAACTATTAGTTTCCTCTAGATCTTCGGAGGCGGTGTGTCGTTTGGGGGAAGTTGTTGGTTGGTCTGTGGTGTGACATTTTCGACCTCTTCGTTTGTTTGGGTATGCAACAAAGTTCTTTTTAACCCTTTGGATTGGAAGAATTGCAAGCACGTGTTGCTTGGGTATTTCCCCAACCGATGTTCCTTCAGCACTTATTTAATCCCGTTGTTCGCCGCGACTGACTATTGCGGTTTTCAAAATCTTGGTTGGTTTGTGGTGCGGCATTTTTTATCTCTTCGCCCTCGCTGGTCGAGCCCCTCCCAGAGGCGACCACGGTAGGAGCCGCGCTTGCACGCGACATTCAAGCGGACGAGCGTGACCTTCCACGCCGCGTTGTCTTCCGGAGGCTCTCGGCCTCCTCCACCTCCTCCGCGCCTACCGGAGCTGCGCATGCTTTACCCGGCCATGGATCTGGTGGTGGGAAGGGAGGAGGAGTTGCAGTGCGGAGTGGATTGCTCGCCGGGGTTTTGCTAGGGTTGCGGCGGCACTAGGCTCGGTGCCGGCGAAGGGGTTCGATATTGGTACCGAATCGACCCCTCCATCTCGGCTCTATAATGGAGGAGCCTCAGCTTATCCAGCGGCCCGAATATATTTTTCCGGGCCGTTTGCACCTCCTTTGGAAATATTACCTGAGTGGTACTTCTTTCCTGATCCATTTTACGGTATCTGTTCGGGCAAAAAAACTGGCCCGCCCCCAAATCGGCCGGAGTTTTCCGGGCCGAGGGGCTTATACAGCATCTGCCAGAGATGCTCTAACTCTCTAGTCCAAACGGCCTGAATGAGGTGTGCTAATACCTGGGAGAAAAACCACAAATGATATATTTTCAAAACTACACTCTAGAGGAGCCAACCGGTACCATTGCGAAAATCCTAAATCCCAAAGGATACCGTCCTAGGTTTGTTCGAGATATGCCATAGAGATAATAATATTGAGTTATTATTTATATCAAAGTTTATTATTAATGTTTATATCTTTATGATGTAACTGTATTGGTAATTGAATAGTGAGTATTCAAAGGAAAACCTCTGATGCACGTGTAGAGATATGGACAATACCAAAGTGTTCCTGATCTTGTCTCCAAGAGTAGCTCATCTTGTTGTTAGATGATCATGTTTTCCTGATCATGTACTTTGTATAAGTCACACAACTATGAGAGTATATTGTTAGAATGACAATAGTATTGAACCGGTCCAATTGTGTAATCTTGCTATGAGACAAATCATCACAGATGAAGTTAGCAATAGATTATATGGAGTTTTCGTTAGTTGTATTCCTATAGCATCAGAATATCTAGTGACCGCACATTCAACACTTATACTTTGATCGTCATCAAACGTACAACCTTAATTGGGGATCATAACGGTGGCTTTTGGGTATAACCTAGAATGTGTAATGGAACGGAGATCGTTCAAGAATGGTACTTACTACTCTAGGCGATGGAGAGATACATAATTGATGTCGCCACAATCGTCTGGCCAGACACAATGTGATTTATCACAGGACATCGAGAATACGGAATGAGAAAATAGAATGATATCGGTACGAGTTTATATGTGTTGTGATCGAATGGTTTGATCATGTAGAGCACATTTTCTCATCTTGTGATATCATTGGTATTGTGTACGTAAGGGAATTAGTGTAATGAGAAACACAATAGGTTCCATTGTTTATTCGTGAACACATGGAAAGCCAGTACGGCCGTTTAGGTCCCAATGCTGGTTATTGTCCGATAAGTACTCCGGGATGCATATGTGTTACCGAACCTTCCGGGTCACACGCTTAAGCTGTAGTCAATCTTTATTGAGAGAATTAAGATATAGTAATAGTGATTATGAGAAGTGGTCGGAGTCACTCCGATGTCACCGAAACAACTCCGGTGAGAATCAGAGGTGTTCCGGTGAAGTTATCATGAGAGGCATATAACGCCGGTGTAGGGCTGAGAGAAATATGGCGAACATGAGATGTTCTGGGATGCCGGGAAGTGTGTCTGACATCAGTGGATAGAGTCGATGATTTTATCTATAGAGTATATATATTGTTCCGGAAGAGTTTCAGAGGAAACCAGGAAAGGGGAAAAGTGCCGGAGGAGGGAGGATGCCCTAGGGATGCGCCACATTAATGTGGGGCCGGCCGCATTGGCCCCACCCCACTAGGGCCTGCGCATCCTCTTCCCTCTCTCTTTCCTTTATTTAATTAATGCTTTATTTAATTAATGGATTTATGGTAACTCTAATTAATTAAAAGGAGAAAAAGATGTGGGTAGTACTAGGAAAGGACTCCTATTGGACTCTAGTCCAATCTGAGTTAAGAGGGGAGGTGCAGCTGACCTCCCTAGGGCCGGTGCAGCATGGGGATGGGTTTACCCCCTCCCCAAGCAACCCCTCCCCTTTGACCCACTATATATACTCCTCCCCCATGGGAGAAAATAACACAACAGAAAATCACAAGTTCCTCTCTTCTGACAAATTGTAAATTAGACTTTGGTCTAATTGCTCTCCAGTTAGACATAGCTCTCTCTCTATAATTATATCTCATGTGTTGAGAATTAGATCTACCACTAAATAAGTTGATTAGATCTACCACTAAATACTACGCCGAAAGGTTGTCTCTCTTCGTCGGCAACAGGTGCTCTAGATGGCGGAACATCGATGGATTGACGCAGTGGATGCTTGGATACTAGAAGAGGGATTACGCAAGTGATCCTCACGGGGGAATCGGCAACAATCTCACCTTCCGGCGTGGACGTGAGATTCTTCATCAGACTTCACCAACATCTACTTCGACAAACACAAGATCTTTCACAACGGTGTTTGTAAGTATTCTAGATCATGACATTATGGGGTGCGTTATATCTTCAAAGTAGATCTTGACAATTTAGTTACCCATGACAAAAAGATTTTAAATTATCGTAGCGTAACCCTACAAGGTTAGGACGCTACCCTAAAAAATACTGAGCCACAGCCTAGAGCGCCACCCTCTAAAATTTAGGTTTCGCAACGAACCCCAGTTGGCTGCTCTTTGGAACCTCTTTGGAGTGGGGACGTAGTGCCCCATCCCAGTGCCCTATGATGTTGAACATAGCGCCCAAGTAACGGACACTACCGGTTTGGCAACATGCTCTGAATCGGCTGTCCTCTACTCTAAACGTTGCTAATCTCCATGGCCCTGCTAGTGGCATGTGTTCTCTATGTGGTCAACCGGAAGATCGATTCTTGCATGGACAAATCATTTTCAGACATTTCGGCAATCAAATCTCGGAAGGAATGATAATAGATGAACATAATAGATGAACACTTTAATTGGCTAAGATGTATTACATGTTAAGGCATTTATATTTATGATAAGTGAGAATGCAAAATTGAGTGAAGATATAGTATTATATAATGTGCAAGTGTTAAATAATATTGTTTTTTTAATATAGTGCATGCAATGGTCGCTAGTGAAGAAAAATTGCAAGAAATAAACAAAACCCGAAACATCGATAATCTACGACCTACTGGACTTCCATAAAGCAAGCAAACCATACAAACCAAATAAACTCATGTGATGTGGCAGACTTCAGGCGGTTCATTCGCATATAATTGCTTATTAAAACAACTCATCCAGTGTGAACGTATCGGGTATTTTCACTTATGACCGAGAGTTACATATGTATCGCCGGCCATGGAAATGTAAGCATCAAGTGTCAACCATTGGTTATTGCTATTTCCCATCGTATATTTTCACTTATGATCGAGAGTTTCATATGTACCGTCGGCCATTTGTGTTCATAGCCGTGAGTTGCATTTGAACCGTCGGATATCAAATTTCACCGTTGGCTACAAATGTACATTTACAACCGTGAAAGTACAACTTCGGACTGTAGGGCATTTGATTGGATAATGGAGAGTTGATTTTAGTAAACTGAATACACAGTCGCCTATTAGTTGTCATACCGCGAGGTTGACGATAACCGTCGGGCATTATTGCTTCTGTCGGTTATCACCATATTAGCCAACTATCTGTCAGTTATTAAAGTAACCGTAAAAAATCAGGGGATTTCTACTAGCTAATAATTCAAAAAGGGACAAACATGTGCTTTGTGAAATTCATGAAAAGGTTCCTTCCGAAAAGCGTCAGCGCTCCAATATTGAAACTAAAAGCTCATTTTGGATAGGTACCCAATCTCTTATCCCATCAACGTGATACTCAAACCAGTGTGTTTTTTGCAGGTTAAGTTATTCCCACTAGCTTATGAAAGGATAAGGAGAACAGGTAAGTCTTAAAATAATGTCTTCTCCATTGTAAGGTGTTTTGGCGGAATAAAAGGAAAATATCATAAAATGGTAGTCTTAAATAACTTTACTAACTATGGACCATTGGAAAATGACAACGCGTTGGGACTTGGAAATGGGAGACTATCTTGACCAACCAAAGAAGTTTTGGTTTGGCCTTACCTGAAAACAGGAGAGGAGGAAATGATTGCGGTTAGGAGGACCCATTTGGAAAGTAACACTTCACAAAACAGTGTGAAGGAGCTCTTCTATTTATCAAATTCCGAAAATGATTAAACACATTTATATGGGATTCACTAGCTGGAACTTTTCATCCGGCTGGTGTATATTTTTCTTTCCACCGTTCCCACTCCTAGGCCACCTGAAGAAAAGCTTGTAAAAGTAAGAGTTGCTTGTCAGTGCAAGGAATTTTAAAGTAAAGCTGCATAATGAAATTAAAGAAAAGACTAGATGTGAGTGCATGGTCTCCATCTGCCCCCACATACGTTGTGCCTCTCGCTCATTTGCATCAGGCCTGCCCCGAAGGTCACAGCATACTTGACGAGGAGACTTTCAATAGAGACCTCTCGATTGTCGTTTCCCACTCCTTCACTCACTTCAGTCCTTCCTCCACCACCACTCGTTCGCAGCGAATTCTCCGATGCTGCCTTCTGGTCTTATATATGGATCCGGTCAAGTCCTACCTGCATATTGTTTTATTAGCTGTATCACAAAATTGTTAGGATTTGTGCCCATTTGTGGGTAGCCCAAATAAATAATTTCTGAAATCTTAAATTGGTCAATTGGTCCATGTGCATGTGTATGGCAGGTTGTGGGATGTGCAAATGTTTAACCCCACGTTGCTAGTTGGATGAGAGTTGCACCACCTTATAAGGTGGAGTGTTGTGTTACTTGGTGTGCTTGTGAGAGCAGAAGGCTCTCTCGCGCACTCCTCCTCCGCCACTCGCTCGACACGACGCGGGTTGCAGGAATGAGCCGAGCCGACGACTATATTTTTGCTGTTCAGGAAAATCGTACTGCTTGGCCAGTTCGAGTCGCTCCCGGATCGTGGGCTGCTGCTGTCGGGCCCCCGTTAGGGTTTCCGGAACCGCAATATATAATGCCTTGCACTATGCGCCATCACATACCGAACCAATCTAGGTTTTACTAATCTCGTGCCTTGCGTCGCCACCGTAGTCTACCCTATCCCAAGCGCCGGCGTGCAACGGCGAACGGGAGAGCAGGTCTTCGGAACCAGTCGCTCTTGTGATCCTGCACAGGAGAGGGCGAATTAAGTTTTTGGGAAGCGTTTCACGTGACTGCTCGCTGCTTCCACCACGGGTCGTCTTCAAACTGCGAATCGTCTCAGCAGACGTCGTCTTCTTCGACCCGCCGTCACCAACGTCATCGTCAACAACATCACCGCTGCTTTGGGCGCGGTGAACCTGTCGGCATCGCTACTTCCTCTACAACCGTTCGGTACGTGCGGCGTATTCCGAACTGTTTTACTATGTATATGTTGGCGTATATGTTGCTTCTGTTCATGTTGATTAGTACATCTAGTATGTTCGTATTTTACATGTTAGTAGCTGCGGTTGTCATGTTTAACATTCTGAAATTTTATCCAACAAAATGTCAGGTTAATCACTGCATGGAACTAACCTCACAATCAAGCGTGTTGATACCTTTTGCTTGATCAATTTTCATGAATGCATTGGGAATGGGTTGATATGTTCAACGGTCTATTTACTAACATGACAGAGTAATGCATTAAAATCAATTTAAAGCAGATGATCGTACAGCAGGAGTAGTACTAATCAGGGGAATAAATAACACCAATAGGGACGCGAATAAAGGTGAAAATCCAGGATGTCTTTGATTTTCGGTCGTCAGAGCAGGCCGTGTTTGGGGGAGAGGAGGCGGAGAAAAGCCACAAGACTGTCCTGTAGGTGTTCTGGGTCTCGATGATCACTTGTCAATCAAAGATTAGTGGTTGTAACTGTTAAGTGTAGTGTACTCTCGAAAAAACTGTTAAGTGTAGTTGTCTGCATTCTCTGTATAATATAACTTTTTTTATATCTCGCTAAGCAGATTTATATAAGTTCACAGGTACAATTTGCAATAGCAAGATGTCTAAGGCATCATCTATTTTTAGTATATTTGGAGTGTATTGAATGGAGGAATTATCCCGGTCTAGTTCAAGATCCTAGAAAATCCCTAATAGTTTGTTTATCAAGCTGTTTTTGATGGGGATAATCCAACGATATCACCACAAACTCCCTTATTTTTTGTGTTAATTAAAAATATTCCACCATAGTGGATTGTGATGAATGAGGATTTAAGGGGTGAGCATCTCTAGCAGAGCCCTTAAAATGCTGAACTGTAAACGCGTTTTAAGGGTCGTGTTTTGGGTGGTTTAAGGTCAATTTGGGCGGCGGCAGAACATCACCCTAAAACTTAAACTGTATAATCGAATATTCCCTTATATTCTTTTCCAACATCTTCTTCTTCCCCTCGCCCGGATAGATCTAGCTACCCGCATGCCCTGCGTGGTAATCAATCTCGATGTAGAAAAAGCGCCGGCGCCGTCGCGTTGAGCTAGCTACCTAGTTGTAGGAAAAGAATCGATCAATGCAGGAGCTAGCTAGCTGTGCTCGATCGATCCAGGAGCTAGCTAGCTCGCGTTGAGCTAGCTACCATAGGAATCGATCGATGCAGGAGATAGCTAGCTAGCTCCCGACGAGGTGGACCTGGACCTATGCGCGCGCTTCCGCCGGCCGGCCGACCTAACACCCTCCTCCGCCGGCCGGTGACGTGCGGCCACAGGATGGGGAATCGCACGGTGGAAATCCCATCTCGCGAGCGTTGACCAGTTCCCAGGCACCCTCAAAGGAATCTTTAAATTGCCTCCAAATCTGTATGTTTTCAGGTTGTGGCTACGATTTCACAGGCGCCCTCAAAAGTTTTAAGGTTTTGACCAGTTTTACGGGCTCTATTCGGGACTTTTTTCAACAAAAACTGTAAATTTACATGTTTGACCAGTTTTAAGGGCTCTGCTAGAGATGCTCTAACGTCCCTGATTTTAGTTAAACCTAAAAAAGAGTTGTAATGTGCATCATGAGTATGGCATGCGTCATTGGTATTTTCCTAAGAAAATGCATTGAGGGAAATTTCAAATAAACTCTAAAGTTTGTTACTTCTCTCCCTATGTTAATTAGTGTTTAAACATAATTATTTTGCCAAGACGTACAAACATGCTCATAAAGTTCTGAACATTCGCTGTAAGAACAGCTTCTCGCGTATGTGGCAGTGGCTCCGTCCTTTCTTTCAAATTCACACCACCTTTGATGCTGACAAGGCAGTGCAGAAAAGGTGCACACCGAGAGAGATAAAGAGAAATGGATTTCAGGCAGCATTCTTCCAAAAAGAAAAACAACATTCACCTCTGTATGAGGCTCTGACCTTCAGCAGAAAGCCCCAAACCACTAGCTGCAAATCACTGTCCTGCATGTCTCCTTCCAAATTCTTCTATGGATCTCTCCCTCCAAAACCTTTCAAAAACACGCCACTACCCCCGACATCACTACAGTTCATGTTCAATGGACTCCAGCTTGCTTGACTCTGTTTCCCAACATAATCATCCATAGCCCTAACCAACACTCCACTTGGTTTATTTTAACAGCGAAATAGCAGTACACCGATACATGACTGATTGGTTAGCTAGAGGCGCTTGCAGCTAGATTATTTATGTTTAGGCTCTGCTCATGTCTGAACTGGACATTCTCTAGGGCCCCATATTTTTTGACGTGATCTTGAGCTCTTGAACTCTAGCTGTATGTCATGACCTTGGAATGTTGCAACTAAACATTAACAATGAATTAGTAGGTCCTTTTTTCTTAGTGCTTCCTGACTGATTGCGTTTGCTGATAGGCCAAGCTAATCAAGCCAACCACCAAATTATAGTACCCCATTCGCCAATCATCGCTTTGAGCTTTGAGTTTCAGAGATAAAAACACACCATAGACCATACTCTCTCTCTCTCTAGGCATTGCGGAGAGGAGTAGATAAGAAGTTGCAACCTCCATTAGCAATTCCACATGTACGTCATACAGACTTAGACAGAGAGAGAATTCCATACGCAAAGAAATAGGCCATGGTGGAAGACTTCACATTCCCTAGCGTCCCACCGGAGCAGTGCGGCGCCAAGATGCTCTCTTTCCCTCACTTTGCCTCCCCACCGCCGTGGTTCGTCGTCCCCGGGGCCGGGGATACGGCGGCGGGGCCCGACCACCACCGTAGGTGCTTCTCGGCCGTCGATCACGCCGGGAATGCCAGCAGCAGAAGAGACTGCCCGGGAGGACGGTCGGAGAGGTTCGCCGCCGTGGAGGAGCACAGGATGGACATGCTGTGGGAGGACTTCAACGAGGAGCTCTCCCGTGCGGCGCCTCCGTGCCCGCTGAGCAAGGAGTGGGCGAGCGAGGCATGGCTCCCCGGCGACGGGACGCTATCCCGGCATGTGGACGCCGCCTCCGGCGGCAGCGTGGTCCGGCGCAGGAGGCTGAGCCTGCTGATGATGCTCAAGCTGCTCAAAAAGCTCATCCTGGGGCGCAGGTCCAGCTCCAGCACCTCAAGGAAGACACTACCGATCTGATCAACAGCTTGGATGCGAGAATTATATAATAGAGCGCACAGTTTGGATGCGAGAATTATAGAGTGCATGCTTGATAAATCAGTAAGCAGGGTATATATCAGTCGATCAATACATCTTTCGATCACTAGGTTTTTGCTGCAGAATGAAATTTTCTTGTTTCTCTTACTCACTCCGACCCGAAATAATGGGCGGACTACTGTTACAAATACAATTTACAAACCCCCCGCGATTTTGAATTTTTTTTGCAATCAAGTCCTCCGTCGTCTTCCTCGCGGGGCGGAGCGCAGCTCGCCGGAGACCTCTGCCGCCGCGACGGGCTCCTCGCGCTGGCGGAGGAGGCGGAGCGCCGCCGCGACTTCTCCACCGCGCCCAGCGGCTCCCACGCCTCCTTGCTCCTCCCGCTCGCCAGCCTTCTCCTCGCCCGCTCGCGCCTCCGCCTCGCCAGCCTTCTCCTCGCCCACGCGCGCGCCACCGCCAAGGCCCATCTCGAGCGCGCCCTGCTCGTCCTCAACCGCCGCGGCTCAAGCTGCTGGCGCAATCCCTCCTCGCCAGCGTCTGCTGCTTGTTGAGGAGGAGGAGGAGGAGGAGAAGGAGCGGACGGAAGGCCGGGGGAGCGGGGAGGCGGAGGCGGGGCGGAGCCTCCAAGTTTCGGCTGCCGCAGGTACGCGTCGACCGCCGCTCCTCCAATTCCTCTCCGCTAGTAGTTGGACCTCGACCACTGTCCTTGGATTCGCCGGGGTTGGACCTCGATCGAGCTCAGTTCAGGATGGGCGGCTCCAGACGCTGTTGCTCGATCGATCTTGGATAGCAAACCTGCAATGCATCTTGTCATTTGCATATTGCCAACTGCTGCTCTACTTGCAGAATGTAATCGACTCATGCAAAATTAAGTTGTGTCAGTTTTAGAGTTCAGTCGTGTGTAGGCAAAGGCTAAAACTATCAGGTGAAGTATACACAGTTCAAATTGTAATCAGTTACAGAGGCAAACAACATGTTTATGGCAGTATATGGCAGTGAAAATCGACAACAGCAGTGAATAAGCAACAAGAGTGAGTATATGGCAGTGAAAATCGACAACAGCTATATATGGCCTCACACTGTATCTTCTGGCCATGTTAGTGCTATGTGAGTCTGTGCTAGTCCGTGCCTGCTGATATGTGGATGTGTACCACCCTGCATAAACATGGTGCCTCTTAACTTAGGTTTAGTATTTCTGAATGATGAAATCTGAATGTGATGAACATGGTGCTCTGAATATGTCGATTATCATTTACATGTTGCATATGATTATCATCATAGTACAGGTTGCATTTGAATCAGCATGTTGCATATGATTATCAGTGTTGATGAATTTTACCAGTGTTGAAACTGAAACTGAAAATGTATCAAACAGAAAACAATCAGAAAGTAGTGAAAACAATGACAGTAGCAAAACAATCAGAAAACAATGAGCAAGCAATGAGTAAACAAACAAACCTGTGTGAGCATTTGTTTGCTGCTAAAAATTGCCATCTCCTTTTGCTTTCACTCCATGAACAGCCTATACATTCCAAAAGCAAATGTGTGAGCATTTGTGAGTATATTCAGTTTCACAGCAAATATTCAGTTAACTAAGTTTCTGCTTTTCTGCAGGTTGCCCAGTCCACCATAGGACAAGATGGTCCTCTTTGATATCAACTTAACTCCTCCACAAGAGCTGGATCTCAACTTCAGTCCAAATACTCCACAAGAACAAGAACAAGCTGCTCATGTTTCTGAAGAAGAAGAACAAGAACATGCTGTCGAGGCAGACCACATTCAAGAAGAAGAAGACCAAGAACATGCTGTGCAGAGGCACCATAAAGATGTGCCGGAGAGTTTTAAATTTGCAGCATATATTGCACTGAAAGCTCTAGGAAAAGATAGACTAGTGGTGAAGGCGGATAAAGAAGTTGTGGCTCAACTTTTGGGAATAAGTCTTAGATCTATCGAGAAGATATGAAAGAAGGCCATAGATTAAGAGGGCAGAAATGAAGCGCTTGATTTCTCAAATAAGCGGAAGGGGCATGTGCCGGAAGAAAGAGGAGGGAGGAAATTTTGTTTGAAAAAGAATGCATTCGCTAGGTAGACGAGAACTTGCAGGAAAACTTCCGTTTACTTGGACCAAGACTTGACCAATCCACCATCATCCAACAGTCAAATCAGTATTATGGGACTGCTCGAAAAAAAAAATCAGTATTATGGACTGTACTTTTACTAGTAAGTTTTAATAACAATATCCTATGGGGGCTACCAAGCTTACGAAAATACCACATTAATTGGGGACTGAGACAACCAGACTAATGCATACATATCTGTCGGTTAATTAGCACACCAAATCGAAGATTCACCAGAAATCAAGCAAGATATACTTGCAAATAGCAGCCAAGAAGAGATTGATCAAGTAAGATATGGCCACAACTCACACCGGAATGCGTGCAAACCCACCCGCGGTATTAGCCCGGCGCCGAGTCTCGATAGACATCGCCGCCATGGCTCGGCATGAACCCCTAGCGCTGCAGCCGCCGCCACTTAGCCTTCCGCGACCAGCAAGCTGGTGCCCCGGCTGACGAGGAAGGCGCGGGCGGGCGGTCTGGCGTGAGGTACACATGTGCTCGACGATCTCCCCGGATTTTGCCGCTTCCAGGTGCGTCCGTCGCCGGCGACGGACGGAAGGGCCCCTCATCCGCCGGCTCACTCGGGCTTGCTGTTGCTAGTTGGGTGGGCTTCTTTGGCCACTAGACTAGGCCCCTGTCTCCTTATCTTACTGAGCCTCTATCATCCTCCGCCCATATAACAAAGTACTTTTGCTTCTTTTTTTCTTTTTCCTTTTTTTTTACCAGGAGCATATTTCCCGGAGGACACACAGACCGGAGCCTCCAAAAACCTGTCAACTATCTCGTGATGGTTGCCATTATACACCAACGCGTGTAGCGCGAGTCGGTGTAGCTCCTCCCACTCCCCAGCTACATGCTCACGAAAGCACCCAAGCACCCAACCACTTCTTATTTTCGTCGACCTTGATGGGGACACACGAATATTTCCTAGCAAACATGCTTGCCGGCGTCTTAACCAGCAGAATGCTGAAGAGAAATTTTTCAGAGAGAAAAGAGACATTTGAAATCGAATGGGGATCATTATAAGCGAGGCGAGCCACACTTTACATTATCTGGTTGCGTCATCCAATAGACCTTTGGTTGTCATTAAACAAGGCAATCAACTAGTACACCAAATCAGCTTAAGGAAAAAAAAAACAGTACTGCAAACTGGATCCGTTTGGTTGCGTCCTCCCCAAGAGACAGATCCAGCGGAGTATAGTGGAGTATTCAGTAACCCAAAGTTCCAAGCCAATGTTTCAGTTTGCGCTGACGCCAGATCTGCAACTAGTCTAGGCTGCAAAAACACATAGATCCATAGCAAAGTGGTTGATGGGGATGATCAACTCTGACCATTATTCCCCTACGTGCTATTTTCCCCCTTCTGGGGCTATTTACTGTTGGTTGCGATGTTGTTCTGACATGGTTCCTTCAGATAACATACTAGTGCGTAGCCGGAGAGTGCCCGTTCACCCCCTCTATCAGGCAGTATATACATTTTCATGAGTACACATACTTGCAATAAATTGGTAAACAAGTACTATATACATTTTCATGAATCAATCTATTAAAATGATATTTTAGTACAACCCAGCAATTGCAGGATGTAAAAAGAAGGCCTGCACCCCAGGTTGTTCTGACTTTATTTAATCAAGTAGACTCTGATACATTCTTCATTAGAAGTACAATCAGATACTACTATAGAAATACTTCGAAAATAAGAAATTTGGACATATGTGTAGAAAGTATAACCAAAGCAATGCCCATAGTTTACATTACATGACCAGAATGAAATTGCAACAAGTTCTATGGATGTATACTCCACTTACTTGACTGCCGATTTTCCCTTTGGACAGACTACAACTTGAGCATCACAGACCTCCCATACGGATGGCAAAACGAGAACCCAACGGTGGCCCAAAAGGCCAACACAAACGCGGCAGCCGTGATTGCGTACAGAATCGGATCACCATGGGTCTCTCCCCCATCTTCCTCCGCCACCGGATCTGGAACAGGAGTGCACATGTTACCCTGTGTAATCTGGTGAAGGTTGGTGTTGGCTAGGTAGCTATACATCTTTACCTAATAATAAAGGAACTAAGGCTTCTTGCGATTTTTTCGTCTGTTTTGAAATTGCCCCTTTTTTTGCTGGAAATTACGTCCATTGCCACCGCTTAAGTTAAAATAACGGTTCGGCACCCAATGAACCCCCTCCGCGTCCTGCGAAATGAACCGCGGCTGCGATCTATGGCTGCTACCCCTGAATCAGTACGTCGTAGTAATATAAGATTGAAGAAGAAGACTACATCGAAATTCATAAAAGCTTAGCAGGTTGCCGCCTGCCGTGCTTGCACTAAGATAAGGAGCGGAGAGAACCACTGATTCCTCATCCCAGCTCATCATCTCTCCCTCTCTCCCGCGGAAGTCGCCGCCGTTGCTGCTCCGTTCCGCCGCAGCTGCCGCCGTCCCCGAGACTGACCGAGAACGGAATCGCCTCCTTCTCCTCACGTAGCTCCTCCCCTCCAAAGGAATCGAGTCGGGACGCATGGAATCGACCACATCATCCTCCGCTCCGGTTGGTCATCGATGTCGACCTTGCCGTGTTCTCCGTCCATACCCGTCTTGACTGAGAAAGTTTTCTGAACCAACGGGAGCTCCTGGTCTCCTTTCTCTCTTTCCCGTGCTCTACCGTGAGACGTAGCGCCGCCGCTGTCCACCGCTACGGTGGTCGCCGCCGGTCGGTCTGCGACCATAGGTCCTCGCACGACCTCCCACAGGCGCGAGCCGGTAAATCCAAACCGCCAAACAACAGGGCACATGGTCCCCTGTCGCATGCGCCCGGCCGGCGACGCATCCTCCACGATCTTCTTCCGAGCCTCCGAGGAAAGGGGAACGTCTGCTAGCTATAGTTTTTATCTTTTCTTTTCTTCCTGAATTTAGCTCGCTTTGTCGGTCGTACAGACATCTGCCGTCGCCGCTGGACCCTTCTGTTGCAGTTAGAATTGATGGACGGTGGTACAGACTCCGTAGCTGACACAAGCAATGCTCAAAAAAAAAAAAAAATACTGACACAAGCATAAGCACATTGACATCCATCAGCAATCTCCAACGGCAGAAGGCTACGAGCACGACCAGCAAGCATAAGCACAGGCTACGCGTGGAGTAGAGCACTTCACCGCGTCCTCTTTCTATGTGCAATAAGCAAATTGTTCATGCAGACGTTTGTTTCTTTTTTTTTCCGGTGAAATCAACACGAAAAGTAAATCAAATGAAAAAATGGCTTGACCTCGCTCAGTCTAGCAAGGAATAGTCTGATGAATCAGGAAAAGAAAATGTAGTGCTCTTTGGTTTTTTTTTTTGAATTTAGTGCTCTTTGGGTTAATAACCTGTTAGTTAGATTAAGCACCAATGTTGCCGTCTTGACTCAAAAGAGTGTACAATAACATATTTGTATGACCATGTTTTTGGTGTGTCCATCACGATCAAGTAGCTCCCGTTACAAGTTTTTAAATTTGCATATTGGTAATACACATAAAAACTTAGCGAGTTGCGACTGCGTGGTGACACATTTACTAGGAGAATAACTAAATATTAAGTCGAAAGGGCGAATTGATTCTACAGTTCCACGAACGTTTAACTTTGTGCAAAATTTGGGACGTGCCGACGATTTCCAACCAAAAGTTAATCATTTACTCTCCGTAGCAACGCACGGGTATGTTTGCTATTCCGAATAAAGCGAGCTGGCCAGAGTTCGTTATGCATCCTGATAAGTTGTTGTATGCCACAGAGAACACCCCCAATGATGTTAGACGAGTTAACTGCCAAGGTATGGGACCACTCAACTCATTGTGGGAGAGGTCCAAGCTTTCTATCTCCTCCATGCCGCCAAATGTCGTCGGGATCGGACCAGCAAAGACATTGTAGGACAGATTAAGGGATTCGAGATGGCTTAGATTTCCTAGCTCCCAAGGAATTTCACCATCCAACATGTTTGCAGATAGGTCGATCCCTGACATCGAAATGAAGAAACTGCGACCGTATGTGTAGAGATTCCCTTTGGTAGCAAAGCTGAAGCCGCTTAAGCCAAAGAGATAACTGTACAAATCCGATCCAGTCGCAACGACTGGATGAAATTTTTGATCATTTTCGTCACCTTTGAAGGACATATTACCAATACATGCTGGTAACGAACCAGAAAGCCTGTTATGAGACAAGTCAACTATCCTCAAGTACATGAGTTTGCACAGGTTTTGGAGAGATCTGCCCTTCAAACTTATTTCTACCCAAGGAAAGTATCCTAATGGTACCAAGATAACCTACCTAGTCTAGGTTGCCTGAGAACTGATTGTGTCTTATATCCAGAGCAACCAAACTTGTTGTGTTGAAAAAGGTAGAAGATATATCACCAGATAAGGAATTCCCAGACAGGTTAAGAAATTTGAGCACCATAAAGGCACAGCTAGGTACAGAGCCTATAAGGTTGTTGCTTGACAGATCTAAAAGGCTAATTCGTGTCAAGGCACATATTTGTCGGTCGATTTTGCCGGTAATATGTGTTAGGAATGAGCAACTATATTTCCAGGGGCCAGAGGTCAATACTTATACAAGTGTGTCATGAACAGTAAACATATACATCTAACACCCCCCCTCAAACTCATGGTGGGTCAACAACACTGAGTTTGGAGAGAAAGAACGCATGCTGCGCTCGAGTTTGTGCCTTCGTGAAGAAGTCCGCCAACTGTAACTCAGAGGGCACATAGTGAAGGGCAAGAAGCTGGTCCTGCACAGCAGCACGTACAAAGGAGGCATCTACACCGATATGCTTGGTGAGTTCATGCTTCACCGGATCACGCGCAATACTGATGGCGCCTCTACAGTCAGACAATAGAGGAGTCAGTGCAGCAGCAGAAACACCAAAATCGTCTAGTAACCATCGCAACCAAGTCACCTCAGTCGTCAACATGGCCATCGCTCTCAACTCAGCCTCTGCACTGGAGCGGGAAATGGCAGTATGTTTCTTCGTCTTTCAGGCAATGAGGGATCCTCCAAGAAATACACAATAGGCTGACAGCGAGCGGCGATCAGAAGGATCACTAGCCCACGTAGCATCAGAGTAGGCCTGGAGCTGGAGAGAGCTGGAGCGAGGAAAGAAAAGGCGGCGAGAGATCGTGCCACGAAGATATCGTAGAACACGGAGAAGGTGACTATAGTGGACAGAGCTGGGAGCTGAAACAAATTAACTCAGAATGTGAACAGGATATGAAATATCTGGACGAGTGACAGCTAGATAGACAAGACTCCCAACAAGATGGCGATAGCGAGTGGGGTCTGTGAGGGGATCACCATCACTAGCACGAAGCTGAATATTGAGCTCCATAGGAGTCTCAGCAGTGCGCTCATCACCAAGAGCAGCGCGAGTAAGAAGATCATGAATATATTTTTCTTGAGAGATGAAGAAGCCATCAGAAGTCGAAGAAACCTCAATCCCGATAAAATAGCGAAGTGGACCAAGATCAGACATCAGGAACTGCTCACGAAGGCGGGCCTTAACAAAGGTAATATACTCAGAGTCGTCGCCATTAATGATCATGTCATCAATATATAAGAGGAGGAGCGCCCGACCATGAGGTGAGGTGTGGATGTAACACCCCGGCCTACCCCCGGGGCGGGCCTGTCACCCCTGGCAGCACTCTAGGATCTTTAGACTGGCCCCACAGATCAACACCGGTCTTTTCTGCGCACTTTGTCCTCACTCGTGCGCACCCGGGAAGTACTTCCCGGTCAGTCACCCATCCTTGGGAGTGCTCCAGGTCAAGCACGTTTAACCTCGGAGTTCCTTCCAGATGAGCTTCCGGAAAAGAAGTTGCAACTTATTGATATGAGTATTCTATCAATCCTGTTAAGCCCTGAGCCAGGATCTCACATCCTTCCCCCTTAGAAGACCGACGCCCTCGTCGGTCAGCCCCCAGTCCAGGAACTTCCCCTCTTGGTACACGTCTGTGCGCCCAGTGCCGGCACATGCTCCACATGTCCGCGCCCCTGACCCGCACATGCCCGTGTTGCCGCGAGGGTCGGCTCTGATACCAAATGTAACACCCCGACCCACCCCCGGGGCAGACCTGTCACCCCTGGCAGCTCTCTAGGATCTCTAGACTGGCCCCACAGATCAACACCGGTCTTTTCTGCGCACTTTGTCCTCACTCGTGCGCACCCGGGAAGTACTTCCCGGTCGGTCACCCATCCTTGGGAGTGCTCCGGGTCAAGCATGCTTAACCTCGGAGTTCCTTCCAGATGAGCTTCCGGAAAAGAAGTTGCAACTTATTGATATGAGTATTCTATCAATCCTGTTAAGCCCTGAGCCAGGATCTCACAGTGGACAAACAACGCAGGGTCATGGTCGCTAGGCGAGAAACCAGCGGCAGTCACCACAGAGGCGAAACGCTCAAACCAGGCGTGAGGGGCTTGCTTAAGGCCATAGAGAGAGCACCGAAGATGGCAGACCATACCCTCAGGAACAGAGTACCCCAGTGGTGGCTGCATACAAACCTCCTCACGCACCTCTCCATTGAGAAAGGCGTTCTGGACATCAAGCTGAGACACAGACCAATTACGAACAGAAGCCACAGCGAGAAGAGTGCGGACAGTGGTCATGTGAGCTACGGGAGCGAACGTCTCATCATAATCGCGTCCCTGCTCCTGCTGAAAGCCACGAGCCACAAGACGAGCTTTGTAACGCTCAAGAGAACCATCGGAGCGAGTCTTGATCTTATAGACCCACTTGCATGTGATGGGACGAACACCAGGTGGAGGGGAAACCAGATCCCACGTGCCAGTGCGCTCAAGGGCAGCAATCTCCTCAGTCATCGCAAGCTGCCATTCAGGCTGAGCCATGGCATCACGGTAGGAAGTGGGCTCAGCAACAGCAGAAAGACTGTACTGGGAAGGAGAATAGTGATCAGGAGACCGTAATGAGGTCCGAGAACGAAGGTTATGAACCGGTGTACACGGGAAGGTGGCGCGCCGGAAGTAGAAGGCATGTCAGAGGGATCATCGTCAACACGTGGCCGACGAGTGTAGTGGAGAGGAAAGGGAGAGATGGTAGGATGCACTGGAGAGGGAGGTGGCGAGGGAGGAGAAGAGGATGGTGTCGGCGGTGTATCGGGAACAGTGGGACTCGGCGGAGGTGGAGGTGGAGGAGGAACATGAGGCACGGAGGGAGATATGTCGGGAAGTATAAGGAAGGAGATATCCTCCACCGAAAAGGTCGAGGCAGTAGGACGCGGATAGTACGAACGAGACTCATCAAAAGTCACATCACGGGAAATACGTAGTCGACGACTAACAGGATCCCAACATCGATAGCCCTTGTGCTCATCACTGTAGCCAAGAAAAACACAGTCCACCGACTGAGCGGTCAATTTGGTGCGTTCGCGGGGAGCAAGAAGAACATAGCACACGCACCCAAACATGCGAAGAGCGGAGTAGTCAGGAGAACGACCAGAGAGACGCTCCATAGGAATACCACCCTGCAAAGCAGCCGAAGGCTGGATATTGATGAGATAGGTGGATGCGGAGACAGCCTCAGCCCAAAAGTGGGGTGGAAGAGAGGCGGCGATCATCATCGCACGAGCCGTCTCAAGAAGGTGGCGATGCTTGCGCTCAGCAACGCCATTCTAAGCGTGAGCACCAGGACAAGAGAACTGGGCAAGAGTACCCTGTTCGGCAAGAAAACCATGCAACATCTGGGAGATATACTCACCGCCGAGTCAGCACGAAAGACACGAATGGGCGTGGAAAACTGGGTGTCTACCATGGCAGCAAATCGCTTGTATATAGGGAGAACCTCGCTGCGAGATTTCATAAAATAGAGCCAAGTGTAGCGAGAAAAGTCATCAATAAATAGAACATAGTAGCGATGACCACCTTTCGAATCGAAGGGAGCAGGACCCCATACATCAGAATGAACTAAGTCGAAAGGACGCTGAGAGACTGACTCACTCGTAGGATAAGGTAATTGAGTCTGTTTGCCAAGTCTACAACCATTACAATGTAAAGATACATCGCCAGAGACAGACCCTAAGACACCTTGATGCACTAGCGAGGACAAGCGAGAGCCACATATATGACCAAGTCGATGATGCCACTGTTGGAAGGACATAGAGGAGGAGGCAGCAAGAGCATGCGAGCTGGCGGGTGTGGTGGCAGCGGAAGGAACACAAAGCCAGTCAACCTCCCAAAGGCCCTGAGCCTCACGGCGCCGAGGGCCAGCTCCAACTAGAACCTGGGTGCGACGATCCTGAACAGAGCAAGAGTCGGTATCAAGAATGACACGACAGCCAGAATCAGTAAGTTGAGCAGCGGAAAAGAGATTCATGGTAAGACGGGGAACATGAGAAACACTAGGAACAGAGAAGGACGGAGTAGAGAGAGTGCCACGACTAGCAACAGGAAGAGGTGTGCCATCGGCAGTGAGAACATTGAGAGGAGAATCAAGAGGTCGAAGAGAAGACAGAGCGAAAGAATCAGAAGACATGTGAAAGGAAGCTCCAGAATCCAGAACCCACGGAGATGTACCTGACTGTGTAGGCGGTGGTGGCGGAGCAGCAGTAGTGGAAGCAGTCAGCGAGGCAACGGTGCCCGTCGAGGAAGAGCCTGATGAAGCCAGTATACGCTTGAGCCGCACAATATCCTGGTCAGTGAGTGACGGAGTCGCTGAGGGCACACGAGCCACAGGAGAGGAGCGACTCAGGTCGCGCTTCTTGAAGCAATCTGACTCTGGGTGACCGGGCTTCTTACAATAGCCACAGAAGATGCGAGGCCGGCCCGCTCCTGAAGAAGGAGGACGCCCACCTGAAGAAGGAGGACGCCCGCCCACCCCCCGGAAGGAGTGGGTAGCAGCGGTGGAGCAGACGACACAAGGCTCGGGCAGCTAGCACAGTGGGAACCGCAAGCAAACCAGCAGAACGGAGGCGTGTCTCCTCAGCTCGGACCTCTGCAAGCACCACTGATATAGAAACACGACCACGGGCAAGCAGGTGAGCACGCCGAGGCTCAAACTCGGGACGGAGGCGAGACAGGAACTCATGAACACGCTGAAACTCCAAATCTGACCTCACTGTCTGGCAACAACGACAAGCACCACAAACAACAGTCCTCAGAGAGTCAAGCTGACGCCAGATGGCAGAGCACTGTGTATAGAACTCATCAACAGTGGAGTCTCCCTGCTGAAGATCATGCTCCTGACGCACTACAGATAGGTAGAGAGCATCACCAGAGGGCTGATAGCGCTGACAGAGATAAGTCCACATCGCAGCAGCAGTGCCCAATCCCATAAACTCAGAAGCAAACTGGGGTAGAACACTAGCAGTGAGGACAGCAGCAGCACGAGCATCATCATTGCACCACTGAGTGTAAACAGACAGAGCATCCCGATAAATAGAGAGAGACTCCGAGTAATCCGATACCTGCTGGTCATAGGCTTCAACGCAAGATCATCAGCATCCTTGGCAGCAGTCCGATCAGCCTCAAAAGCATCAGCGGCAAGAACGGGTGGCACCGGTGGAGTAGGAGCCACAGGAGTAACGGGGCACGGCGGACAGGAGACTTCGCCAGAGAGAACGCCCCACAACAGGAGGCCGCGCATGTGGATGCGCATAAAGCCCACAAACTCTGCATAGTTGGTGCCATAAAAAATCACAGAGCACCGAGGAACAACAACATAGCCCGAAGAAGACATCACAGACTCACTGATTTTTTTTTGAAAGTCAACTCAGCAGCTGGAGAGAGAAACTAGATCGGGCTGTGGTGCCCCGACCCGTACGAGCAAGGCGGCGGCGGCCGGAGGACAGGCCGGAGCGGCGGCCTGAGGGTGGCCGAGGTCAGGCCGGAGGGTGGCCGGAGCAGCAGTGGCCGGATCGGCCTGGTCGGAGACGGCCCGGGGCAGAGGAGGCCGGACGACGGCGATGCGGCCGGGCAGAGACGGCGGCGACGCAAGCAGAGGCCTGTGACGGGCCGGGGCGGCGGCAGCCCTTGATTTCAGCTGGAAAAGCTCGATTCTGAGCGGCAGCCCGGTGGAGAAGGAGCACAGCTCGATTCCGAGCGGGAAGGAGAGAATAGCGCCGGCCAGCTAGGAAGAGTAGCGACGGCGGCAACGGTGGAGCAGCACGGAGTTGCAGCGTGCGGGAAACGGGAGAGCTAACCTGAGCTCTGATACCATGTTAGGAATGAGCAACTATATTTCCAGGGGGCAGAGGCCAGTACTTATACAAGTGTGTCATGAACAGTAAACATATACATCTAACAATATGGTTGCCGGCAAGATTTAGGACTTTCAAATAAGGCATATTCTAAAGTGAAGTATCAAGTTTGCCCGATAGTTGATTATCATGCAAATCCAACACTTTTAAAGCACCTGACAGATTGCGAGGTATTGTCCCTTCAAAATTGTTACCATCCAGACACAGCTCAAACATAGAGGACAGATTTTTCATCCCACCGAAAATCATACCACCAAGCCTGTTGTTTGAGAGCTTCAGCATCCTCATCAAGGGAAACATACTGAACACACAAGCTGGAACATCCCAGAAAGTTTGTTATTCGATAGGTCTACTATATGCATGGCGTTTATGTCGCACAATGAAGTTGGTATGGGCCCAAAGAAGTTGTTACTAGAAAAATCTAGCGTATCCAAATTTGGAAACATTGAGCTAATGTTGGCTGGTAGCTGTCCTGCGACATGGTTTGCATTTATGTTGATAAACCAGAGAAAATCTTGGCTATGCCATATTTTGTTCAGTGATCCACTTAACGAGTTATTCTCAAGATTTAGAACTTGCAGTGTTCCTTTCTTTGTAAACAACCAATTCGGCATGCTACCTGACAAGTTATTGTTGGACAAATCAAGCACCTCTAAATGATGTTGTGTGCGTAGAAAATGAGGTTCAGCAATAATGTTCTTGTCAAGGTCACAACTAGAGAGCAATAGCCGTTTCATTGGAACAGAGGTGTCCATCCAGGAACATTGACATCAACAACTAGGTTAATATTGTCCGAAAGGTCTAGCTCTTCCAGTTTCGTGTGATTTCCCATCCAAATGAAAGAAATATTACCACTCAAGTTGTTTTGGGAAAATCGAAGACTCTTAAGAGACAATGAAAGATTTGAAGATGGGTTTATCATAATTTGTCCTCCGAGGAAGTTTGTCGAGAGGTCCAACAGTTCAATATGTGGGAGCGAAAAATAGAATGTTGGAATGTTTCTGCTGAATTTGTTGAAACTCAAAGACAACTCTCGTAGATTCTGGAGATTTTCAAGTGCTGTAAACAAAGGGAGATTATGTAACAATTAGAAACAGTGACGACATTAATATTACTGATATAAGCGGGAAATGCTAATTATGTACCTTGTTCAGATGGAAGAGCACCACTCATGCTATTAGCATTGAGATTTAAAACTTCAAGTGGAACTGGTTCCGAAGAGAAGCCAATAGGAAAAGATCCCTCAAAATTATTTTGTGAGAGATCAAGTAACTGCAGGCGAGGAAGTTGAAATAATGACGCAGGGAGAGATCCCCTGAATTGGTTGAGATGCAAATCCAAGTTCACAAGGTTTATAAAGGCTGCAATGCATGCAAGTTGTACAATTATTACAGGTGGCACGGACGGAGCTATGAAACATGAAGTCACTTTTCTTATGTAGGTAAGAAATTTATTTTTTTACCTGCCACCTGGAGAGTTCCATTGAGGCAATTTACACTGAGATCTATGTCTTCAAGTGAAATTGATCGAGAGGATGAACTAACTGGAAGATGTCCACCAAAGTTATTTACTGAGAGATGTAGAATCTTTAGGCGAGGAAGTGCAAATAGAGATTCTGGGAGGTTGCCACTTAAGCTGTTACGAGACATACGCAATTCTTGCAGGTTTCTGAGATTTCCAAAAGCTGTAAAATGTGTCGGGGTGCAAGAGGATTATGGACATGAAATTGTTGACTTCTACCATCGTACCTTACCTAGTCTCTAGTATAAGCGGTAATATTTGTACCTGCGCTCGGAAGACCTCCTGTCATGTTGTTATCGTTGAGCGCTAAGACTTCCAGTGAAACAATTTCTCCGATAAATTCTGGGAAACGCACTTCTCCCTTCATAGTGCCACTGAGGTCGAGATATCGAAGCTTGGTTAGTCCAACAAACCCTGTAGGCAGGCGATTTTGTTTGTAAGAGCTACGAGAATAAGAAGTGAGCAGGTTGTGTTGTACAGAATTTGGAGCATATAATATGCGTACCTTCCGAGCTTAACGAACATAGATCATTGCCTGATAGATCTAGGTACTGAAGCTCATGGAATGAAGAAAACACCGTCGAGTTTAAATGCCAACAATCATCTTCATCTGTTTGATATGCATTACCAAGGTAGAGCTCAGACACTCTCTGTGTGGTATGGTTGCATTTCACATGCTCCCACGCGCAGCAATCATCCTCACCATCCTTCCCCCATGAATCAGGCACCGCCATGGAGCGGGCTCTCATCAGAGAAGACTGGATTTGCAGTAATGCAGCCCTCTCATCCGCGGAGCAGGCAGAGCACAAGTGAATCATGGACAGCAACACCAGAATTAGAACCAAAGGCAATAATCCCCATCGCAAATAGCTATCCATATCTCATGATAATATTTCCCATCTCCTGCCTGCGCACATATACATGCACTTACGCATTAGGTAGCTCAAGTTTGGCTGGCTAGGGACATGCAACTTGCAAGGAACAGTGGGAATACAACTTGGCACATGGCACTCATGGCCGTGTATTTGGACCAGGACTGACTTTACCAGTCCACCATTACCCAACAGATAATCTTGTTGAGCATATGCTTGGATGCGTTTCCCGGCTGGGTGGATAATTGGTCACATGTTCTCAGTACAGCACCCAGTTTTCACAACATCATATGGGACCGGGATACCAGGCTTAGGAAAAGACAACCTGAGAGTAATGCTGCTCATGCACATCTGGTAGGCGAGTTTACGAACCAAATCGATTGATTCAAAAAAAAAATCAAACAAAGATGTATACTTGAACCAGAAACGGGGAATATATTGAGCAAGCCCACGGGCTCTACTCCGTAGTAGCAGCCCGGCGGCGACTCGTCACCGACTCACCGCCGCCATGGGCCATGGCTCGGCCGGAATCCTGGGGCTGTTCTCCAGATCACGGCAGAGCCGCCATCTAGCCTTCCATGACCGGCAGCCGGCGTTTAGCTGGGGCGGCGCGCTAGCCATACGGAAGTTATGTGTTCCTCGTTCTGCCCGGATTTCTCCACTTGCTGGTGCGTCCGGTCGCCGGCGACGGCGGAAGGTGGCCGCACCCCCGGATCGACAACAGGGCCGGCCGGTGAACTACTATTTCCTGGGCTTGTTGTTGCCGACCGTAGCTGTGGGCGCGTCGCCGTCGCCTCAAGCGGATGCGCGCGCTGGCGACGCTGGTGGGCCGGCCCGGTTCGGCTTTTATTTCGTTTTCCTTTTTTTTGTAGTTTCTTTTTCAGTTTTGTCTGTTTCTTTCATTTATTTATTTTTTTATGAAAATTTTCATATTCGAAAAAGTTTCAGATTTTGAAAACAGTTCGGATTTTTTGGAAAATTGTTTGTTTTATTTAAAAGCAGATTTTAAAAATTGTTCGGATTTGAAATTGGTTCAAATCTGAAAATTGTTCAGTTTTTTAAAAATTGTTCGCTTTTGAAATTTAGTTGGATTTGTTTTTTGTTCGGACTTGAATTTTGTTTAAACTTGAAAATTATTTAGATTTTTAAAATTGTTCGGTTTTGAAATTTATTCTGATTTGATTTTTGTTCGAATTTGAATTTTGTTCGGATTTAAAATCGTTCAGATTTTAAAAATTGTTCGATTTTGAAATTTATTCGTATTTGAAATTTGTGCAAATTTGAAGAAGAAAACACAGTCCTTCGGTTGGGCCAGCCCACAAAGCAGTCACTTGAGGCGACGGGGCCAAGTTGCATCGCTGCGACCTGCAGGAGCTCCTTTTGCTGAACCACATGGGTAAGATTCGTATGCAAAGCTGTGTATGTCTTACCCATCAGAATTCAAACGAATTAGAGAGGCCCGTTCTCATCAATAAGAGCATCTCTAGCAGCAGCGCTAGGCGCCGTCACGCTAAATTTATTTGCGGCGCTAGAATTGCGATTTCTCGCACGCGACGCCTGTTTTGTTTTAGCAGACGCGCTATAATTTAGCGCGGCGCAGTCGCGCTTCAGCAGTCGTGCTAAAATGCAGCGAGCACGAGCAGCACCCTATTTGCATCCTCCTCAGGCGCAAAAACTTGCGACAGCTCCGGCGCGGGTGCCGGCGCTACGGGTGGCGGAGGCGGGGCCAATGGCGCTGGCGTCGCCTTCCTCTTGTTGGCTGGCGCCGCAGCGGCGCCCACCTTCTTCACCTTCTTGTTGGCTGCCGCCGCCGTCGCCGCCGCCGCAATCGGGCGTTTGGGGAGGACGTTTCGCCGCTGCGCACCGGGCGCCTGCGCGACGGCTCCGACGGAGTTCGGCCGTGGCGCCGTGAAAAGGCCGCGCGCGAGCCCCATGCCGGGATTTGGTGCGGTGCCGGCGGCGGAGTTGGTCACGCTCGCGCTAGGGTTTGCGGCGGCGCCAACGGGAGAGGGGTCGCAGACGTAGGGAGGGGTCGGAGGAACGCTCGATTGGCCTTCCATCGGCGGAATTCCGCCGGCGGCACGCGCGCTAGGCGAAGGCAGGGCGACGACGGGAGCAGTGGGGAATTTTCCGGGTGGTGGTTGCTCTCTCGCGCGCAATTTCGTTTTGCACCGCGCGCTGGAGCGGCCGCCCCAAATTCAGCGCAACGAGTACCGCTTGGGCCAGCGCGCTGGCCCCTTTTTACCGCGCGCGGAGTTTTAGTGCGGCTGCTGGAGACGCCGAAACGGGTGCGCGCGTGATATCGGCGGTTTCTTGCACGCGCGGCGTTTTTAGCGCTGCTGTTGGAGATGCTCTAATGAGGTGGTGACTTTGTCAATTTAAGACCGAACTGTGGCTCAATCTTCCGGAAGTGTTAATAGGAGTAGGGTTTGATCCTCGCGTTCGATGTTGCGCCCTTCAAACAATCCTAGGTTCCTAATAATCCTGCTGGGATAAAGCAGCTAGCGATGTTGCTACACATATACCCACTCAATCTTAGACGATTCAGAAACTTGTCCATCGCTAACGATCAAACGTGACCACCATCATGTCGCTCAACACCGTCCCAACCTCAACCATTGTCGCCGCGACTGTCTCCACCGCCGGTTGCCACATCCCCAAGATCAACAACTACTCAGAGACCAAGTTGTTCGACAACGGCGCGTCAGCCTAATCGCCCCAATCCCGACCACGCCAACATTCGGTTCAAGGTGGTGCCCCTGATGGTCACGCCAAGCCGGAGCCAGCGATGCCACATTACAGCTGCCTCGCGTTGCGGTCGGGTGGCCTTGCATTTCTTAAGTTTTTCTAAAAGGAGAAGAACCCCCAGCCTCTGCGTTGATTCACACCATCATATATTATTTATTATATTGAAAAAAAATTAAAAAAATACACAACTCATATACTAAGACTTCAAGAAATCATGAAGAGAACTCTTTGTTTTACCATCAGCGTCCTATTTCAATTCAATAATAAAGATATTGTTCCTCTTATATTATTCTGAAAAAACAATATATGACAAGCATGAAACAGTCAGTATATTTGAGTACATTGCAAAAGAATAATATAAGAAAAAATGCGGCAAATCATCTTACATTCCGATGTGAACAGTTCACTATTGGCTTCCTGATTTCTAAAGTGTTCCCATTGTCCATCAGCAAATATACCTGATATTCTGCGGAGTCTATGCTCTTGTGCAGATCGTTATGGACAAATAGTTGGTTTGTGAAAGGGTCATGGAGTACGGAACCATGCCAAAAGAGGCTCACAGATGAATTCTGAACTTATATACTGAATCCGGACATCATGTGCAGGAAATATAGCCAAAGCAATTTCCATAGTTTACGTTACATACCCAGATTGAAATTTCAGGGAGTTCCGTGGATGTATACTCACACATAAAGTACATAATGACTAGCAGTTTTTCCTTTGGGCAGACTACAGCATGAGCATTGCTTTCCTCCCGTACGGATGGCAAAACGAGAACCCAACGGTGGCCCAAAATGCCAACACCAACGCGGAAGCCGTGACCGCGTATAAGACCGGATCACCATGTGTCTCCCCCCACATCTTCCTCCGCCACTGGATCTGGACCAGGAGTCCAGGAGTGCACATGTTTCCCTGTGTAATCTTGTGAAGGTTGGTGTTGGCTAGGTAGCTGTCCATGCCAAATGAGCCAAGTTGTCCAGAGTCCGGTACGCACCCTGACAAGTTGTTGTATGCCACAGAGAAGACCCCCAATGATGCTAGCTCAGTTAACTGCCAAGGAATTGGTCCACTCAACATATTGTGGGAGAGGTCCAAGCTTTCTATCTCCTCCAGGCCGCCAAAGGTTGCCGGGATCGGGCCAACAAACACTACGGGAAACCGTCAAAACGCCGACGGCGGGCCGCCGTCGGCGCAGCAACGATCGCCGTCAGCGTATCTGAAGTGGGACCCACAAAACGGACGTCGAACGTCTCCGTCTGCTCCACCTATACGCCGACGGCAGTGCCGTCAGCCTAGGCTGCCACGTGTGCTGATCCGGTGCGTCTGGGAGGAGTCGTACGCCGACGGCAAGCCGTCGGCGTAAGGATGACCATATGGTCCTCCAGCGTCGACGTGGCGCCATCCTGTGCGTCCCCGCAGCATACTACGCCGACGGCACCATATTTTCAGTTTCTGAAACTTTTTGCTGCTGATTTCTGGCGCATTTTAAATACAATTAAAATTGCACAAATTATAAAACATCACAGAAACATCAAATAAAACACCACATACATATCCAAATGACACAAACATGATTCAAATTCATCCAAGCATTCATACAAACTCCAAACAAGTTCGAATTCACACACGCTACACCCGAACACATCCTACACCTCCCGAGAGCCCGAGGCCGATGATTCCTTGCCTTGGCTCATCTTGGTCAATCACCTGCATTGAGAAAGGATAAATTTTTAAGCATGTTGGAAAATGTAGTAAATAAGAATAAAGACGTAATGCAATTAAGAAGAAGCATGTTGAAAAGTAAATAGTACGCAAAAGGACATAAAAGACCCTCACCCCTAATCATCACTCTCGTATGGAAGCGGTACCCATTCACATCATACTTCTCATATTCTCGACTCTACGGTTACAACCTTGGGAGACACATCTCAACTCATCTGACATCACAACGTTGGCATCAGCTCCCTACAAGTACAAATTGTTTTGTGCATTAGTAAGAGGGATAAGACACGAATTGCAAGGTAGAAGGGACAGGTTTGAAATTACCTTTTCCCTGAACCAAACCGTGAATTTTTTCTTTCCGGGGGCAGGCTCTTTCAAAAGAGTGTCCAACGCGGCTTCATTGGGTCCATCTGATGTTCCCGACCACATTTCATCCGTGAATTGACTAAAAGGAGAAAATACGTATTAGAACGAAATCATGATAGTAGTTGCAAAGTAATTTGTTCCCCATTTTACCTAAGGAAACTGCCCTCTTCTCCCTGCTCGTCGTGGGTCACTTCCTTCATGTTCATAAGCACATAGAGCATTATGCACTCCAGCTCATCATTGGTCAAGTTATACCTTGTTGGGCCACCGCTCTTGCCACCGGGACACTGGAAGAGGACGAGCTTGGGGTCTCGCTTGGGCTCGTCGACATTGTACCGAGAGGCCTGGTTATGCATAGTGGGAACATCATCGGGGTAGTACGTTAGCCTGGCGTCTGCCATCTCCTGAAGGATAGTTGCCTCGGCTATGGATGACTCAATCTTATTTTTGTTTCCACATTTGGTTCGAATATACTTAAACTCTCTCTCAATACAAAACTGCCAACGAAACTGCACCGGTCCACCCAAGAGTACCTCATTCGCAAGATGCACAACAAGATGTGCCATCGGAGTAAAGAAGCCTGGCGGAAATATCGTCTCTAAGTTGCACAGCAACTCCGGCACTAGTTCATGCAGCTTCTGAATAATCAGGGGACATACTTGCTTAGCACAGAGCGTGCGGAAGAAATGGCTCAACTCCGCGAGCACTCGCCAGACACGGTCGGGGAGATACCCTCGAACCATCACCGGTAGCAGCCGCTCAATCCATATATGATAGTCGTGACTCTTGAGCCCGGTGACTTTTGCCGATTGTATATTGACTCCCTTACTTATATTCGAACAATAGCCATCAGGGAACATCACGACGAATTTGAGCCAATGGAATGCCTCAGACCTTTGCATACTATTAAGGCAGAAGTCAGCATGCGGCTTGAACCAGTTCTTTTGACGGCCTTCAGGAGGCTTCATGTGCATTCTCTCCCTATCACAGAGCTTCTTAACATCAACTCTAGCCTTAACATTATCCTTCGACTTCGGGGTAATGTTCAGGATTGTGTGAAAGAGGGACTCTCCAACATTCTTTTCGGTGTGCATCACATCGATGCTATGGGGAAGTTCGAGGTCCTTGTAATATTCGAGTTGCGTCAAGCCTGCCACGTGAGTCCAGTTGTGCGACACACCATATCCCACATATCGTGGGCCTTTTCTCCCAGCAGGCACGAGAGCACTTAGCTCGGCGTCAACAGCTGCACCATCGAAAGTTGGTATCGCTTTTTCTTCACGCTCAACTCTGCCCTTCTTGAAGTTCTTTTTGTCTTCTCTAAACGGATGCCCTCTTTTGAGGAACTTTCGATGTGTGTCAAACGCGGAATACTTCCGTCCCGCCGTTAGCCACATGAACTCAAGTCGGTTCCTGCACACTGGGCATGGCCACTTACCAGCTGTACACCATCCGCAGAATAGGGCGTACCCGGGCATGTCATGCATGGAATTGTGATACCAAACTTTCATCAAGAAGTTTGTCTTCGATGCACGATCATATGTCAACGTCCCGTGGTGCCAAGAGTGGTTCAGATCATCCACAATTGGCTGCATGTACATACTTAAATTCTTCCCCGGATATTCAGGACCTGGAATGATCAGCGAGAGGAACATGGTCTTCTTTTGCATTAGGGCTCCAGGAGGGAGATTGAGCGGAATAACAAACACGGGCCAGCAGCTGTACGAGGTAGTCGACAAACCATATGGATTGAATCCATCGGTTGCTATCGCGATTCTCACGTTTCGAGCATCTGCTGCCTCATCGGGGTGGTTCGCATCAAAGTTCTTCCATGCCGTACCATCAGATGGATGTCCCATCAATTCCCGGTCGTGCTCATCCTTGTATCTCTTCCCCGTTTTGTGCCATTGCATCTGTGTGGCAGACTCTTTGTTCATGTAAAGCCGCTTGATTCTTTGTATGAATGGGAGGTAACGAAGAATCTTAATGGCGACATTTGACTGCGTCTTCGTACCATCGGTCCTTTTACCACATGATACCTAGAGGCCTTACACAAGATACAGTACTTGTCATTGGCAAACTGTTTCCAAAACAAAAGGCATCCTTTTGGACAACAATCTATCTTCTGATAATCCATGCTGAGATCTCGCAGGATTTTCTTCGTTTCGTACATGCTTTGAGGCAGACAATGCCCTTCAGGCAACAGGTTACCAGTTGTTTGCAGATGCGCTTCAAAGCATGAACGGGTGCTGCCATACTGGAGCTTGTTGGCTAGTGCTTGCGAGATGGCATCGAGCTGAGAAACATTTGCACCCTCGTACAGAGGCCTCTGAGACGAGGCCATCATAGCAAAGAAGGCCTTCGCGGTTGGCTCTGGGTCCTCTGGTTGACGCGGTTCGTCCGGTTCACGCGGTTCCTCCGGTTCTGGAGGTTCCTCCGGTTCCTCCTGTGATGGTGGCGAATCTGGCATGTCGCCAGCACGGAGATCATCTAGCCAGTTTCTAATCCCATCATCTTCATTGCCATTGATCCGCTGCCGCATCACCCTGCCACTCTCGCGCTCGTACTCATCAAAGTTGACTGTCGTCACGAAGTTCGGCATATACCCACGAGAGAAGAGGTGTTTAATCATATCATCCTTTCCCTGACGTGTACGAAACTTGCAACGAGGGCAAGGGCACTGTCCACGAGCGCCTGACTCTAAACCCTTACGCGCTAACTCCTTCACTAACAAATGCGTCTTCCATACCCACTCATCTGTTTTGTCAACCAAACTAGTTCGGCCACTGTACATCCACCCATTATCTGCCATCCTCTGCTGCTTTACTGTGAGCCAAATAATAATAACATGAAATTAAATGCATCATATTTTTATTTTCTTGCATGCAATGTCACCATTTTATTACGGCCAAATTTTATCTTTTACAACATGCAAGGGTTCACATACACTTCTAATAGGTAGGGGCCTATCCCGCCCGAGTACGTGTAGATCGAGTCGTGTCCCATGTTCTACCCCGACCCGAGACGGAATTTCGGCAGCACCTCCCCGCTGTTCTTCAGAATACACGTCTCGAGCTTGTCAAGCCGAGAGGGTGTGCATCCGAAGAACAACAGGGAGGTGCTGCCGAAATTCCGTCTCAGGAAGGGGTAGAACGTGGAACACGACCCGATCTACACGTACTCGGACTGTCCAACAGGACAACCCGGAAGTGTTACGGTTATAAATATGCAAAGATGGACAATCCTGCATATTTATAAATTTGTAACCCTTCCGGATGGGATCTGACTCGGGTTACGCGACTGACTTGGTGATCTAGACCAAAATAAACCTATGCAGCAAGAGAGGCGAAAGATTTATACCCTCGAAGCGTGATCGGTGGCCGGAGAAGGTCGAGGACGTGCTCCGGAAGAGGGCGACAAAACAAAGGGCACCGAGGCGGCCCCTCCTCAGCTGGAGAAGCCGCGACGACGCGCGGGACCGACGGTGCTGGCTGGCGGGAAGCTACGTCATCTAAAAAGTACAAACAATCGAAATATATAAGCAAATATCCCTCCATTTTACCTAATAATTAAACATAAAACAGAATAAACCATAAACGATGTAACCATATTAGCTAAACATAACACATATAGACAAGTAGCACAATAATACATAGGTAGCATGCATGATAAGTCTAGCAGTACAACATGTAGCATAATAAGTCTAGTACGACACAGGATGATAGACATCCTAAACTCGACTCGCGCCGGTGTCAGTGACGTCGTCGTCGCGGTCCCACCAAGAGGACGTGCTGCTAGAGTCCTCCTGCTGCTGCGTGCCGGAGGGGCCGGCCTCGCCCTGCCCGCGCTGCTGCCGGCTCTCGCTGAAGACCTGGTACTGGACCGCCATCACCTGGGGATCAAGGAGGAGATCCTTGACCAAGGGGTCATCCTCCTCGCGCTGGTGGCGCGCCCTCAGCAGCCTCTCTGCCTGCCGGTGCTCCCTCTCCTCGGCCTTCGTCGCGATCCTCATGCCATCTGGCGCTAACATATGCGCCACGCTCCGCTCATCCTCAAAGTTGAGGATCGCTCTCGCGGCGGCGGATCGAGCGGGGAGGAGGCGCACGGGATGGGGAGGAGGCGGCGGCGGCGGATCGAGGTCGAGGAGGAGGAGGCGCACGGGATGGGGGAGGAGGAGGCGCACGGCGTGGGGCACATTTTTGTTTGTTTGTCTCCGCTCCGACCAGGTGGCTTGTACTAATTATTAGTGCAACCTTGCCGTCGACGTATGAGTTGACCATTTTTTATTTATGTCCCTTGCAATTTATTAAAATTAATCGAAACAGAGTAGTAGCAACTAAGATAGAACAAAACATAGACAAATGACACAACCAAGCAAAAAAGTCCACTGGCTACCCCATTTCAACGCACGTCTATGGGGGTAGACGGAAACGTTAGGTTTTTCTAGTGGATTCAGGGTTTCACCGAAGCGGGGCCCCGGAGCGTCGGAACCCCACCCAAATCTAGGTTGTGACATACCATATGTATACAAGTGAGTTGTGTGTTGTAAATGTGCAAGAATCTACTCCTACGTGTGACCGACATCACCGGCTTCACTTTCTCTCTAGTGAGTTTCTGCACTTAGAGGTGAAAACTCCCCTTTCGGGCGAACCGGATGGAATCGTGTGTCGATTTGGGGTAGACTTGGTTTCTCATGTTCCTATGGCCTAAAATAACACAACCAAGCAAAAAAAGTCCACTGGGCTACCCCCTTTCGACGCACGTCTATGGGGGTAGACGGAAACGTTAGGGTTTTTCCAGCGGATTCAGGGTTTCACCGAAGCGGGGCCCCGGAGCGTCGGAACCCCACCCAAACCTAGGTTGTGACATACCATATGTATACAAGTGTGTTGTGTGTTGTAAATGTGCAAGAAACTACTCCTACGTGTGACCGACATCACCGGCTTCACTTTCTCTCTAGTGATTTTCTGCACTTAGAGGTGAAACTCCCTTTCAGACGAACCGGATGGAATCGTGTGTCGATTTGGGGTAGACTTTGGTTTCTCATGTTCCTATGGCCTAACATAACACAACCAAGCAAAAAAGTCCACTGGGCTACCCTTTCGACGCACGTCTATGGGGGTAGACGGAAACGTTAGGGTTTTTCCAGCGGATTCAGTGTTTCACCGAAGCGGGCCCCCGGAGCGTCGGAACCCCACCCAAACCTAGGTTGTGACATACCATATGTATACAAGTGTGTTGTGTGTTGTAAATGTGCAAGAATCTACTCCTACGTGTGACCGACATCACCGGCTTCACTTTCTCTCTAGTGAGCCAGGAAAAGTTTTTATTTGTTTTACATGTATATGTTGTTAGGTTGGGTTCCGGAAAACTCAAACCGTTATTTTACGTGGGTGGGATACTGAAATTGGGAGGGCAATTATACGTCCAATATATATATAAATTACAACTACATTAAATATTATATAGATAAATAAAGAAATGAATATTATATACGAAAATAAATAAAAAACAACTAAACGCCGACGGCAGCCGTCGGTGTATAATAACGCGTGTACGCCGACGGCCGTACCATCGGCGTATCAACGATGCTGGACGGTCCCGTTATGCCGCCCGTTTGTACGCCGACGGGAGAAAGAACGCCGACGGCAGCCGTCGGGCACGTATGTCTACGCCGACGGCGCTTCGTACGCCGACGGCTTGCTCGTCGTCTGTCCTAGCCCGTGCTGTACGCCGACGGCCCCGACATTTGGCCGTCGGCGTAGTGTGGCTTTCCCGTAGTGAAAGACATTGTAGGACATATTAAGGGATTTGATATGGCTTTGATTTCCTAGCTCAAAAGGAATTTCTCCATCTAACATGTTTACAGATAGGTCGATGCCAGACATCGAGACAAAGAAACTGTGACCGTATGTGTAGAGATTTCCTTTGGTAGCAAAGCTGAAGCTGCTTAAGCCCCAAGAGGAATTGTCAAAAATTTCATCATCTGCGTCACCTTTGAAAGAAATGTTGCCCATACATGATGGTAATGAACCTGAAATCTTATTGTGTGACAAGTCAATTATCCTCAAGTACATGAGTTTGCATAGGTTTGGAGTAATCAGCCCTTCAAACTTATTTCTGCCCAAGGAAAGTATCCTAATGTTATCAAGATAGCTTAGCCAATGTAGATTGCCCGTGAACTGTTTGTTTCTGACATCCAAAGCAATCAGACTTGATGTGTTGAATAAGGGATAGGAGAAATCACCAGATAAGAAGTTCCCAGACATGTTAAGAAAATTGAGCACTGTAAAGCTACAGTTTGGTATAGACCCTGTAAGGTTGTTGCTCGATAGATCTAAAAGGCGAATTCCTGTCAAGCCACAAATTTGTGGTTGAATTTTACCGGATATACGGTTGCCAGCAAGATTCAGGACAATCAAAGAAGATAAATTCCCAAATGAAGTGTTAAGTTCTCCAGACAGCTTGTTATCATGCAAATCCATGACTTCTAAAGCACCTGACAGATCATGAGGTATCGACCCTTCAAATTTGGTACCATCGAGGTACAATTCAATTATAGCGGTCAGAGTATTCACCCCACCAAAAATCAGACCGCCAAGTTTGTTGTTTGAGATCTTCAAAAACCCTATTACATTATTAGTGAACACACAAGTTGGAACTTCTCCGAAAAGTTTGTTGTTGGATAGATCTAAAATAAACATTGAGCTGATTTTGCACAATGACGTTGGTATGTGCCCAAAGAAGTTGTTACTAGAAACATCTAGAGTACTCAAACTTGGAAACATTGAGCTGATGTTGGCCGGCAGCTGCCCTGTAACATGGTTCATGTTTATATTGAAAACCTCGAGAGAGAATGGGCATGCAATACTGGATCCAACAACCCAGTTAACGAGTTATTTCCAAGATTTAGATCCGTTGGTAGTGCTTCCTTTGTGAACAACCAATTCGGCATGCTACCAGGCAAATTATTGTTGGACAAATCGAGAACCTTTAAACCATGCTGTGTGCGTAAAAACTGTGCTTCTGCAATAATGCTCTTGTCAAGGTCACAACCAGAGAGCAATAGATGATTCAATTGGAACAGAGGTGTCCATCCAGGAATATTGACATCAACTACTAGCTTAGCATTGTCTGAGAGGTCTATCTCTTCCAGTTTTGCGAGTTTCCCAAGCCAAATGAAAGAAAGCCTACCACTTAAATTGTTTTAAGAAAGCCGAAGTGAAAGTGCATGCGTTGCCCCATGCGTGGTTTTGGTAATTAATGACAATCCTTATGGACTAATGTTTGCATTGAGATTTATTTGTAGATCTTGTCCATAGGAAAAGATTGGAGTTCATGTGTTGGACTCTAGAAGATTACATGATGATCAATACTCTATTCAAGGGTTTATATGAAGAATGGTCATGTGTAGAGTTGAGCATATTGCAAGCATGTCTTGAAGGATTCAAGACATCATCTTTGTGAAGATAGAGAAGATTATGAAGTGCAAGTTCAATATGATCTTTCTCGGAAGATATCGTTTGATTGAAGCTTGCAATGGATACATGAAGACGGAGCTTAGCGAGGCTCTCCCATAATGGTGTATGGGAGAGTATTTGGAGAAGTCGTCATCAAGCATGTGCTAGCAAGCGCAATCAAGAAAGGTGGTCCACTTGAAGAGATCAAGATCGTCATCATCTAGCTCAAGTGGAATGCGCAAGGCAAAGGTATTATCTTGATAGGGTTTCTATTTTACCGGTCTCATGGTGTTATTGGGAGACCGGGTTATAGGATAGATGCCGTACTATGAAGAGGGGCTCTCAAGTGAGTAACTTGATCGTATCTTTGTGGAGAGCTCAAACCGTTGCATACTTGGCATTATCATCTTTCTTGGTTCTTATTTGGCTTTTATCCATGTGAGAATTTAGAGCTTGTGTTCATATCCATACCAAGCTTTAGTTCACCGAAAACGGATTTCGTATTGACAACTTGTTGCGTTTTCGGTTTTGGAGGTTTTGCCGATTCATCTTTTTATAGAGAGGTTTTACCTCTCTACATTTGATTTCCTCCTCACATGATGGACTATGATGTGTATATGCATGATCTTGTAGGGATTGTGGTTACCTTCGGAACAAGCCTAAGATCATAGAAAATGGAGTCCGGATGAAAAACTTGTTGCGTTCTCGGTGTTGGAAATATTACCGGTCCTCCTCGAGATAAGGTCCACACCTTCCATGTGTGGTATCTCCTCTATATTTGTGACCCTTAATATTTCCACTTTTTGTCATCGCGTATCTTGTCGCTACCTTTCCAACCTCGTTGGCTTCATCTCGTTTGGAGCTTCCTTGCAAAAGTTATTGCATCTCAGGATTTACCGGTTGTTCTTATTTAGAGAAGTTTACATTTGGTTTTATCCTCACATGATGGACTATGATGTTTCTCTGCATAATCTTGAAGGGCTTTTCGTTGCGATTTCAACGAGCCCAAGAACGTCAAAAACGGAGTCCGGATGATCAAGATATGTTTGTTTTCGTGTTGCACGTTTTGCTGTTATTTGTAGGCCGGCCCTCAGGCCGGTTTTGGCCGGCCGTACGACCGGTTGCCTCTGTTGGGTGTCCGGTTTTCAGCCCGGTTTAGGCCGGCTGTACGACCGGACGGGTCTGTGAGGCGTCCGGTCTTCAGCCCGGTTTGAACCGGCCTCCAGGCCGGTCCTCGCGACTTTTGAACCCAACGGGCAGATTTCTGCTGCCCCTTTTAAGGGGTCTTCTCCCCCAAAGAGACCTTAACTAAAACACAACTCTTGAGCAACTTTTCCCTCTCTCTCACTCCTCCATTGTTGTCTTTGAAAAGCTTGCTCTTCCTCTCAATCCCTCCTATGATTCTTGCTTATATTTGAGGGAAAGTGAGAGGTGATCTTGATCTACATATTTACCGATCCATTCCTCCTCTAAGTGAGGGGAACCTAGTCGATCTTGATCTTGGAGTTCTTGGTGCATCTCCTCTTTGTTCTTCCTCTCTTATTCCCCCACAAGCATTTGTTGCTTTGTTGGAATTTGAGAGTGAAGGATTTGAGCATTCGTGCTCTTGCCATTTGCTTTGTGCATCGGTGTGCTCTCCACGAGGATTCGTGGAAGTTGAAAACTTGTGAGCTTATTACTCTTGGGTCGTTGGACCCTAGACGGTGTTCTTGTGACCTTTTGTGGTCAACGCCTTTTGTGGCGAGTGGCACCTTTTGTGGCGTTGCAAGGCCTTTTGTGGCCGCTTGGGAGGTCCCAATCCTTTTGTGGGTTGTGCCTCAAGTTTGTTGTAAGGGACTCGATTTCCGCCCCAAAGGAAATCAATAGTGGAAGGTGAACCGAGCTTTTGTGCGAGGTTCATCGGAGAATAGGGTGAGGCCATTTGTGGCGTCTTGAGTTTGACACTCACACCCCTCCAACGAGACGTACTCCCCTAAAAAGGAGGAACTCGGGAATACATCGTCGTCTCCGCGTGCCTCGGTTATTTCTATACCCGAGCTCTTTACTTATGCGCTTTACATTGTGATAGCCTTCGAGCTTGAAGTATCATATCTTGCTATCACCTTGTTGCTTGTCTTGCTTAGCATAAGTTGTTGGTGCACATAGGTGAACCTAGTTTATTTAGGTTGTGTGCTTGATAATTTAAACACCTAGTTTTATTCCGCATTTATCAAGCCTAAACCGGAAAAGTTTTAAACGCCTATTAACCCCCCCTCTAGGCGACATCCTTGTCCTTTCAATTGGTATCAGAGCCTGGGCTCTCTTTATAGGGCTTTACCGCCTAGAGAGTAAAGATGTCGTTTAGAGAATTAGTGCACAATCCCACTTTTAAATTCGATGGCACTAGTTATGATGTATGGAAAATTCGCATGCTTAATCTTTTTAGGGCCATGGGTCCAAATTATATCATGAGTATTGTAGATGTGGGTTTTTCTCCTCCAAAGGATTCGCAAGAATTATCTTTAGAGGAGGAGGAAAACTCTCATCTCGATACTCAAGTATCTAATGGCCTTATATGTGTTTTGAGCGATGTAGTTCTTGCTTCAATCATGCCTTTCCGGAACGCTCATGAGCTTTGGACCAAGCTTCAAGATAAATATGAAGTGTCCAACATTATTGAGGATGATTGTTGTCCCTCCACCTCCGGACGTGACGAGTTCACAACTTCTTTCACTTCACCAACATGTGATTTGTCACAAGGTAATGAAATGGTGAGTGGTGATAGGAATTGCATTGTTGATGGTGAATCCTCTATTGACTATACGTCATCTCTATCTCATTGCAATGTTCTATCTTTGGACTTAAACACTTCTAGCACCTCAAATGTCTTACATGCTAGTGTTGATAGTCCTTGCATATCATATAATAGTTGTTTAACTAAATCTCATGATGATATGCTTCATATGTCTTGTTGTCATGAAAACAATACTTCCATATCCTCTATTTCGTGTGTGGCTAACAATGTAGAGGAAAACCAACATTTGTTGGAACAAGACATGGATCTCAATGGTGCTTCAAGCTATTCTTCATCTTCATCGTCCATTTCTCACTTTTGCCTTATGGCTAAGGAATCAAAGGTATCTTCACCTTTGGAACCCTCTACACCTTGTGATGATGAGGATGAGGATTATTATGGATTAAAAGCGAATGATATTGACTCCTTAAAGGAGAAGAGTGAGTTGGTATTTGGTGCTCTTCCTAAAGGTAGTCAAGCTTGCTCTTACTTGTATGAAATTTTGATGTTTGCTATTAAGTGCAAGGATATCATTGAAGAAAAGGGAAGGATTGAAAGAGAGGATGCAATGGAAAAAGCATCCTTAGAAAATGCTCTTGAGGAAGAACATGAGCTTCGAGTGTCTCTTGATGAGAGAAATGATTTAGTGGTTGCTAAACTCATTAAGGAACATGAGCATACCATTGCAAAATATAATGTGCTTAGAAAGGAAAAGGTTGAATTTGGTGTTGGCAATGCTAGACTAATTGAGGATGTAGAGAGACTTGACAAAGCTCATAAGGCTTTGGAAAGTGAACACTCTCTCCTCACCAAGTCTCATGATCAACTCCAAACTCAACTATCTAAAATTGATGTGCCTAGCTCCTCTACTTCCTCTTGTAATCATGCTAATATTATTGAGGAAAATGCTAGGTTGAAAGATGAGCTTGCTAAGTTGTCTTCTTCCATTTCTAATATTAATGATGCTTGTGCTACTAACTCCACTTCTTGTGAAGCATCTATTTTGAAGGAGAATGTTGAGCTAAGGGCTCAATTTGAGTTGCTAACTAGCAAGTATGGGAAATTGGAAGAAAGTCATGAAAAGCTCTCTAGCTCTAATGAGGATCTTCTAGCATCCCATGCTAGGCTAAAGTTAGCTCATGAGACTATCACTACAAAGGTAACATCTTATGAGCCTCATGTGGACAAAGGCACAACTTCTACTAAAAATGATTTATTGTCTTGTGCTAGTCCTAGTGATTCATCCACTCACAATGTTGCTACATCTTGTGATGAATTACTTTCTTTGCCTTGTTGCTCTAACAATGAAGTTTCTACTTCCTCTAGTATTTGTGTTGATTCTAACCATGTAGAGGAATTAAAAGAGCTCAAGTGTAACATCCCAATTTTCAAATTCCAAAAGCATGCATACATTCATCATCTCATCTGCATTCCATTTAAATTTGATAAATTATAAACTCAACCAATGAACCCATTTGTCTTTTATTTTATTTTTTCACAAAAGGGTATTTTTAATTTTTATTAAATTATTTTGTATCGAGAGGACTACCATTAGTTTCTATTTTGCACAAGCTTTCCAAAACATATTTTAAAATAAATTTTTGAAAATATTTGAACCAAGAACTGAAAACAGAAAAGAGAAAAGAAAAGAACAAAAAAAAAGGGTTAGCCGGGCCAGCCGAGCCGGCCCAGCTCTTACCTGCCGCTCACGCCGCGCGCAGAGGCCCACTGCCAGCCCAGCCCCGCAGCTCTCCCCTTCTCTCACTGACTGACGGGCCCCACCCGTCAGCGCCCTCCTTCCCCAACCTCCGGCCGAAACCGCCCCCGCCCACGACGCGCACGGACGCGCTCCACCTCGCCACGCTCCCCACTCCCCCACGCCTCGCAACGGCCCTCCGAGACCCCCTTAAATCCCCGCACCCCGCTCCTCCATCTTCCCCAACCCACGCACACCACACCGCCCCCAGGCCGCCGGATTTCGCCGCCGAAGACCACCATGGCCGCCGCCGTCCTTCACTGATTCCGGTGAGCACAGACTGCCCCGCCCCTCCCGTCCATCCCCTCGACTTCGCCGCCCTTTCGCGCACCTCCCTGACCTGTTTTCCGTCCCCTGCGTGCACTAGATCGAGCGGAGCTTCCTCGACCGACGCCACCGTCCGCTGCCGCAACTCCGGCAAGGATCCACCGACGCCCCGGAGCTTCCCCGACCACGCCATCGACCCCGCCTCGAGCTCCTCTGCCTTCTGGTGAGTCCGCAGCATCCCCTGGCCCTCTCCCCCGTCGCGTCCATGCACGCCGGCAATGACGCCGCCGTCGCCGGAGCCGCGCCGGCGCAACGCGCCGCTCTGCTTAGGTCGCTAGGATCTCGACCGTCCGATCGCGATCGGACGGCTACCGTTAGTTCACTTAAGCGAACCGGTACGGGCCAGTGGCGTTGCGCCACGTCGCCCTATTCGATTTAATTCGTCTGGAAATTGAGAAATAAAAACAGAAAATGATTCAAACTTCAAAAATTCATAACTTTCTAACCTAAGTCCAAATTTAGCAAACTTTATATCACTGAAAGCTATGACGTAGTTTTCTGTGGCATCATTTGTTTTATTTTTGCATCTGTTAAAATTGATCAATTTGCAGAGAGCCATTTCGGCCATTTAATTCAAAACTGGAGTTTTAAAAATTATTTTAAAATGAATCTTTTTGGTAAATGTCAACAATTAACTCCTCTGTCCAGAGAGCCTAACACACTATTTTATTTATTAATAAGAGTTCAAAGGTATCAAATTTACTTGTAAATGCTCTAGTATTTCAAAAATGTTTTCAATTAATAACAATGCATTAAACTTTGCTCATTTCATCATGCATCATTTAAAACCAGAGAACTAATAAAGTGTACTACTCTTTAATAATGTTGTTTGCATCCATACATGCATAGCATTGTTTTTGTAATGTGCATGTGTATTGAATTGTTGTATGTTTGTTGTCTTTTAGATTGTGCGGAGTGTCTCACGTGTTGTGAAGAGTGTAACTACAACTCTTCAGTTGGCCAAGGCAAGTGACACCATAAAAGTCCTACTACTTTTACTACTATGCACTTAGTGTTTTCAGTAGTATGCATGATAGGCTTGTTACTGAATATTATACTATGCTATGCTCCTATTAGTGTGTAGCCATCCCCCACCCAGAACTTGTAGTATGGAACTTAGTATAGTCATGCTATGAAAAATGTTTTGATTAGTTGGATAGTGATGGAAACTAATAACTAATCAATGAACTACCTGGGTGCTGGTTGGAGAACCATGGTGGGTGACTACTCAGGGGGTCCATGTCTATGGTTCATGTCTATGGTAATTTGCCCTTGGTGGAAGTGCACAATTGTGGAAAGTCACCCAGGCTTAAAGAGATTGTAGACTCTCCTTGTTCAGTAGCTTCTAGTGCAGCCACATGTCATATGGGCTCTGTCTTGATGGAGTAAGTTGAGCGGACTCATCCCGGCTTGACAGGTGGTGGTAGAGGTTTATAGGTGAAGCGCGTCAGGCCGGTATGGGATGGGAAAGTTCTTCCGAAATATCTCGTCTCAGTCTTCTCTTTTCCATTTCATAATTGGTTGCAATGGAGGAGGAATGATTGGGTCTTGTGGTGAAAGTGCACACCCTCTCGAGAGTTAAAACTAAGTATACTTAGCCGTGTCCCCGGTTATGGACAATTTTGAGCAACTAGACCGGGAAGCTGTTGAAGATCTCCTCATCCCAATTTCTAAATTAAAACTTGAGGGTGAACAAGGGATGGGAGCTCACTGATGTCTATCGGTGGTGCTTGTTGTGAGTAGTTGTCAAAGGTGTTCACTGATGTCTATCAGTGGTACTCTTTGTCTAAGATAAAATTGTTTTACAAATGATAGGATGAAACTGGCTTTATGCAAACAGCCTCAAACTCCACTTAGCCAAATATTCATGTAGAAGATAGGTTGCCATTTATATCCACATAAGTGTCATCTTGCCATCACAATTCAATTGTGCTGACCCATATAGTTGGGCTGTAACTCACCGTTGCAGGTCCGTCAGACGATGAGTGAGGTTTCGACAGGGTTTCGAGTCTACAACCAACATGCTTGCCTGTGGCACATGAAGATGATGGGCTCACTGTATCATTTGCTTTCCGCTGTGTGTTTACTTTGGTTTGAGCTAGCCTTCGGCTATGCACCTTGTATCGAATCTTTTAAATTCTGGATCATCGTGTAATATACTTTGATACAATGTTATGGTATTGCATCTCAAACTGTGTGTGCTAGCAAGTCGATCCAGGGACTAGCACGTTACACGGGGAATCCCAACCTTTGTTAAAAGGTGGGGGTTCTACAGATGGTATCAGAGCACTGTGTTGCCTGTAGGTTCGTGACCCTAGGTTGATTCTAGAACATAGGAAAGACCATAGGACAAAAACTATATATACTATTTTATCTTGGAAAGAAAATGCTTTATAAGAAGAGTTTTGACTTTGCATTTATTTGTTTCATAATTTCATCTCATAACACTTGTCTAATCTTTTACCTCCTCTCTCAAAATTGTTTTGTAGATGTCTACCTTCACGCACCGTATTGTGGCTGGAAACGGAGAGACTGAGCACTTTGATCAGCAGCTGGCTGAACTGGCCCAGTTGGTGGGGATACCTCCGCCAATATTTCGGGGTCAGCTGTTGTACCAGGAGTACGGCATCGAGAGGTGGCTGATTGAGACGACGATTCCGGCTCGCATTGACGACCCCACGACTCGGGAGGAGATCTATGAGGAGAGGTACCCTGACTGGGATATGTCCGTGCAGGTGGCTATGCAAGGAGCCATGGCACGCATATGCGGACTGTACCGCTGCTACATACCTTCTGGATCCCCTTACCGTACCTTTGGGAGACGCCGCATGGATGGTACCCCGTACTTCTTCCCCAACAATGAGAACATGACGGTACATCGTCAACATCTGGTGGAGCGTGAGTGCAACGCAGTAGACCTCGAGGAGTTGATGAGGGGCCAGATGACTTATCTGGATCAAGCTATCAACACACTTGAGAAGCCAACACCAAGATTGAGCATTGTGAGCTAGCCAACGCGTACGTTCTCAACAAGAGATGAGCTACTGGAAGCCAACAAAGTACTAGAGGAAAGCAACAAGAAGTTGTTGGAGAGGATTGAGAAGTTGGAAGAGCCACGAAGCTAGAGGAGGAACTTCTCGGGATCAAGGTGTTTGATGAAGTTCTGGTCAAGACCATGAAGTTGATGATAGAGCGCAGGGAGTTGCTAGTACAGGAGAATGTCGAACTGAAGAAGAAGCTAGCAGAGGCAAGCTCCCAAGATAGATCAGGTGATGGCTGATGCAGAAGAGGAGGACCCAGAGGAGCGGGCCATAGAGACCTCGGATGGACAGACCATTTGGATTGTTCCTGAGGATGAGGACAAACCAGCGTTCAACACTCGGTCCCATGCACGCAAGGTCATCTGTCTCAAGGCCATCAGAGAGTTTCCCCAGTAGTAGTTCGACCACCATTTATCCTTCGAGTAGTCATTTCGATTTGAGTATTGATCTACCAACTTGTGGTATGGCAGTACATGTTAGCCTATTTGTTTTCCAAAACTCTTTCATTTATCACTTTTGAGATTATCAAAGTACTACATTGTTTAAAATCCTTGTGTTGAGTTGTTTGCTTGATGTGTTACCTAGTATTGTTTGCATGGGTAGTTTTCCTTCCTTTCTATCTCGATCTCATCTATGCTAAACCCACAGATGCCTCCTCGCCGTGAAACAACAACAACAACGATGGAACAACAACGATGGGTTGCAGCAAGTGATGACCAACTCATGCAAGTGATGACCCAGATTAGCAAACAACAACAACAACAACAACCCACCACCACCTCATGTGGACATGCTCACCCGATTCTGAGGCTGAGACCAGCAACATTCACTAGTGCCTCAGAGCCCGTCGTGGCTGATGACTGGTTACGCTCAGTGAATAAGAATCTGGTGACCATTGGCTGTTCTGATGCTGAGAAGGTTCGGTTTGCGGCACACTTGTTAGAAGGACCCGCCGCTAGCTGGTGGGACAACTTTCAGATCACTCACCCAATTGAGGAGGTCACTTGGGAACTATTCCAAGAAGGTTTCCGCACTGCCACATATCAACTGGGGTGATGAGTCTGAAGAAGAGAGAGTTCCGCAACCTGCGACAGGGTAACCGCACAGTGGCTGCATACATAGAGGAATTCAACAATCTGGCACGCTATGCCCGGACGACGTCGACAGCGACACTAAAAGAAGGGAGAGATTCTTGGATGGACTGAATGATGAACTAGCTATTCAGCTGTCAGTTGTCTACACGCCCAACTATCAATCCCTGCTTGACAAGGCCACTATCTTAGAGAGCAAACAGAAGCAGGCGAGAACAGGAAGAGGAAGCACACCTTTGAAAAGAATTATGCTGGACCCCCAGAAGATGCGTGGCTTCCAGGATGGCAATGGAAGTTCTGGATTCCACAAGCACAACAACAGTGGACACCAGCATGGGGAACAACCACAACCACAGCCACAACCCCAATGGAGGCTATCGGGGCCACAACCACAATGGAAACGGAAACCACCATGGGCAGCATCGTCACAACCCTCCAGAGAAGAGGGACATCAGTCAGGTGCAATGCTACTCATGCAAGAAGATGGGACACTACTCCAATGAGTGCCCAGAAAAGAGGATTGATCAGACTACCAAACCCAACCCATTCTCTAAGGGACATGTGAACCATATGGATGTGAAGAAGTCATGGAACAACCAGACCTGGTTATAGGTACGTTCTTGGTCAATTCTTGTCCAGCACTCGTACTTTTCGATTCTGGAGCATCTCATTCATTTATCTCAAGAGCATTTGTGAATAAGCATAGTTTGCCTACCGCAACTTGGTAGACCAATGAGGGTGAACTCTCCTGGGGGAGAAATGTTAGCAAATCAGGGAGTAGCCCACTGACTCTGGACATTGGAAACCATAAATTCCCCACAAACTGATCGTATTAGAAAACCAAGGCCTTGATGTCATACTAGGTATGGATTGGTTATCACAGTATGGAGGTCAGATAGACTGCTCTAGTAGAGCCATTATTCTCACTACCCCGGAAAAGAAAAGGATCAAGTACCAGTCCTTCTATGGATCAAAGGAGAGTAAGCTTCATTCTCTTAAGGGGGTTAGCATGGAAGAGATACCTATAGTGAAGGATTACCCGGATGTATTTCCGGAGGAACTACCAGGAATGCCACCAAATAGAGATGTAGAGTTCCTCATAGAATTACTACCCGGCACAGGACCATAGCCAAGAGACCTTACCCAATGTCAGTGGAGGAACTAAGGAACTTAAGTCACAGCTTGAAGAACAGTTAGGAAAGGGGTTCATTCGCCCAAGTTCGTCCTCATGGGGAGCTCCTGTTCTGTTTGTGGAGAAGAAGGACAAGAGTATGAGGTTATGCATGGATTATCGTTCCCTGAACGAAGTGACCATTAAGAATAAATACCCACTACCGAGGATCAATGACTTATTTGACCAGTTAGAAGGAGCTACAGTATTCTCTAAGATCGACCTCGGTCGGATATTTTCAACTAAAGATCAGGAACACGATATTCCAAAAACAGCCTTTGTCACGGATATGGACTCTATGAGTATACCGTCATGCCATTCGGGTTGACCAATGCCCCAGCCTACTTCATGAACATGATGAACAAAGTGTTCATGGAGTTCCTAGATAAGTTTGTTGTCGTTTTTATCGACGACATACTGATCTACTCCAAGAACAAGGAAGAACATGAAGAACACCTACGTCTAGTCATGGAGAAGCTCAGAGAGCATAAGTTATATGCCAAATTCAGCAAGTGTGAATTTTGGCTACAAGAGGTTGGATTCTTGGGACATATAGTATCAAGAGAAGGATTGCAGTTGACCCTGCAAAGGTCGCAGCAGTAATGGAATGGTTGTCTCCCAAGACAGTAGCAGAGATACGCAGTTTCTTAGGTTTGGCAGGGTACTATCGGAGATTCATTGAGAACTTCTCCAAGATAGCTAAACCCATGACAGAATTGCTAAAGAAAGGGAAGAAGTTTGAATGGACAGAAGCTTGTGAAGCTAGTTTCCAAGAGTTGAAGAAACGATTAGTGTCAGCCCCAGTCCTATGCCTACCTGATCTGGAGAAGGATTTCCAGGTTTACTGTGATGCCTCTCGCCAAGGTTTAGGATGCGTCTTGATGCAGACAAAGTAGTATCTTATGCCTCGAGGCAACTCAAGAAGCATGAGGGCAATTATCCCACACATGATCTTGAGTTGGCAGCAGTGGTGCATGCATTGAAGACTTGGAGGCATTACCTGATGGGAAAGCGTTGTGAAGTATTCACTGACCACAAGAGTTTGAAGTATATTTTCACTCAGAAGGAGCTGAACTTGAGACAGAGAAGGTGGTTAGAATTAATCAAGGATTATGACCTAAGTCTACAGTATCACCCTGGCAAGGCTAATGTAGTGGCCGACGCCTTAAGTCGTAAGGTTTATGTAAATGGCCTCACGGCGGGAGAATTACCCGAGGACTTGTGCGAACAGTTTAAGGAGCTAAGATTGGAAGTGGTGTCGGAAGGATATGTGGCATCACTTGAAGTTCAGCCCACATTGATGGATAGGATCAGAGAAGCACAAAAGACCGACAAGAGATGGAAGAAATCAGAGTTAACATGAGCAAGGATAAAGCAAAGGGTTTCCGCAAGATGAACAAGGAACCCTATGGTTCGAAAATCGTATTTGTGTACCCTGTGACGCAGAGCTTAGGAGCCTAATTCTGCAAGAGGCTCATGATTCACCATACTCTATCCACCCTGGCAACACAAAGATGTACATGGATATAAAGGGTAGATTTTGGTGGAGTAATCTGAAGAAAGACATAGCTAAGCACATTGCATTATGCGACGTGTGTAATAAAGTTAAAGCAGAACATCAGAAACCAGCCGGGACTACTACAACCCTTGCCTGTGCCTGAATGGAAGTGGGATAAGATAGGCATGGACTTCATCACAGGTTTACCCAGAACCAAGTCCGGATATGACTCTATATGGGTAGTAGTGGATCGTTTGACCAAGGTGGCTCACTTTATTCCCGTAAAGACCACTTACACCAGTGCTAAGCTAGCAAAGTTGTACATCAATAGGATTGTGTGTCTGCACGGTGTGCCGAAGAGCATTGTTTCCGACAGAGGAACACAATTCACATCACATTTTTGGAAGCAACTACATGAGTCCCTAGGGACTAGGCTGGAGTTCAGCACTGCATTCCACCCACAAACTGATGGACAAACAGAAAGGGTGAACCAAATCCTGGAGGATATGCTGAGAGCATGTGCGTTAGATTATGGGTCTAGTTGGGATGATAATCTACCATATGCCGAGTTTTCATATAACAATAGTTACCAGGCCAGCATTGAGATGGCACCATTTGAGGCCTTGTATGGAAGGAAATGCACCACCCCATTGTTATGGAGCGGTGTTGGAGAGCGCAGTTTGTTTGGACCAGACATCATTCAAGAGGCCGAAGAGAAAGTCAGATTGATTAAGGATAGACTAAAGATAGCTCAGTCTAGACAGAAGAGCTACGCAGATTCGAAGCGTAGAGATGTCACGTACGAGATCGGAGATAGGGCTTACCTCAGAGTCTCCCCACTACGCGGTGTGAAGAGATTTGGAATCAAAGGAAAGTTAGCACCACGATTCATTGGACCATACAAAATCCTCTCTCGCAAGGAGAAGTAGCTTATGAGTTAGAACTTCCAGGAGTACTATCAGCAGTACACAATGTGTTCCACGTGAGTCAGTTGAAGAAGTGTCACCCAGAAATGGCAGAAACCTCATTGAAGGACACGGTATCTTTGGACGAAGTCCAGCTCGAGAGTGACCTCACTTACGAAGAAAAACCTATCAAGATCTTGGAAACAGCCGAGAGACTTACCCGTACCAAGACAATCATGCTTTGCAAGTTCAGTGGGATCACCACACCGAAGAAGAAGCCACTTGGGAAAGAGAAGAAGATCTTCGTGAAGACCACCCACACCTCTTTGCTATCCCATCCGAATCTCGAGGGCGAGATTCATCTTAAGGGGGTTAGATTTGTAACATCCCAATTTTCAAATTCCAAAAGCATGCATACATTCATCATCTCATCTGCATTCCATTTAAATTTATAAATTATAAACTCAACCAATGAACCCATTTGTCTTTTATTTTATTTTTTCACAAAAGGGTATTTTTAATTTTTATTAAATTATTTTGTATCGAGAGGACTACCATTAGTTTCTATTTTGCACAAGCTTTCCAAAACATATTTTAAAATAAATTTTTGAAAATATTTGAACCAAGAACTGAAAACAGAAAAGAGAAAAGAAAAGAACAAAAAAAAAGGGTTAGCCGGGCCGGCTCTTACCTGCCGCTCACGCCGCGCGCAGAGGCCCACTGCCAGCCCAGCCCGCAGCTCTCCCCTTCTCTCTGACTGACGGGCCCCACCCGTCAGCGCCCTCCTTCCCCAACCTCCGGCCGAAACCGCCCCGCCCCACGACGCGCACGGACGCGCTCCACCTCGCCACGCTCCCCACTCCCCCACGCCTCGCAACGGCCCTCCGAGACCCCCTTAAATCCCCGCACCCCGCTCCTCCATCTTCCCCAACCCACGCACACCACACCGCCCCCAGGCCGCCGGATTTCGCCGCCGAAGACCACCATGGCCGCCGCCGTCCTTCACTGATTCCGGTGAGCACAGACTCCCCGCCCCTCCCGTCCATCCCCTCGACTTCGCCGCCCTTTCGCGCACCTCCCTGACCTGTTTTCCGTCCCCTGCCGTGCACTAGATCGAGCGGAGCTTCCTCGACCGACGCCACCGTCCGCTGCCGCAACTCCGGCAAGGATCCACCGACGCCCCGGAGCTTCCCCGACCACGCCATCGACCCCGCCTCGAGCTCCTCCGCCTTCTGGTGAGTCCGCAGCATCCCTGGCCCTCTCCCCCGTCGCGTCCATGCACGCCGGCAATGACGCCGCCGTCGCCGGAGCCGCGCCGGCGCAACGCGCCGCTTGCTTAGGTCGCTAGGATCTCGACCGTCCGATCGCGATCGGACGGCTACCGTTAGTTCACTTAAGCGAACCGGTACGGGCCAGTGGCGTTGCGCCACGTCGCCCTATTCGATTTAATTCGTCTGGAAATTGAGAAATAAAAACAGAAAATGATTCAAACTTCAAAAATTCATAACTTTCTAACCTAAGTCCAAATTTAGCAAACTTTATATCACTGAAAAGCTATTGACATGTAGTTTTCTGTGGCATCATTTGTTTTACTTTTTGCATCTGTTAAAATTGATCAATTTGCAGAGAGCCATTTCGGCCATTTAATCAAAACTGGAGTTTTAAAAATTATTTTAAAATGAATCTTTTTGGTAAATGTCAACAATTAACTCCTCTGTCCAGAGAGCCTAACACACTATTTTATTTATTAATAAGAGTTCAAAGGTATCAAATTTACTTGTAAATGCTCTAGTATTTCAAAAATGTTTTCAATTAATAACAATGCATTAAACTTTGCTCATTTCATCATGCATCATTTAAAAACCAGAGAACTAATAAAGTGTACTACTCTTTAATAATGTTGTTTGCATCCATACATGCATAGCATTGTTTTTGTAATGTGCATGTGTATTGAATTGTTGTATGTTTGTTGTCTTTTAGATTGTGCGGAGTGTCTCACGTGTTGTGAAGAGTGTAACTACAACTCTTCAGTTGGCCAAGGCAAGTGACACCATAAAAGTCCTACTACTTTTACTACTATGCACTTAGTGTTTTCAGTAGTATGCATGATAGGCTTGTTACTGAATATTATACTATGCTATGCTCCTATTAGTGTGTAGCCATCCCCCACCCAGAACTTGTAGTATGGAACTTAGTATAGTCATGCTATGAAAAATGTTTTGATTAGTTGGATAGTGATGGAAACTAATAACTAATCAATGAACTACCTGGGTGCTGGTTGGAGAACCATGGTGGGTGACTACTCAGGGGGTCCATGTCTATGGTTCATGTCTATGGTAATTTGCCCTTGGTGGAAGTGCACAATTGTGGAAAGTCACCCAGGCTTAAAGAGATTGTAGACTCTCCTTGTTCAGTAGCTTCTAGTGCAGCCACATGTCATATGGGCTCTGTCTTGATGGAGTAAGTTGAGCGGACTCATCCCGGCTTGACAGGTGGTGGTAGAGGTTTATAGGTGAAGCGCGTCAGGCCGGTATGGGATGGGAAAGTTCTTCCGAAATATCTCGTCTCAGTCTTCTCTTTTCCATTTCATAATTGGTTGCAATGGAGGAGGAATGATTGGGTCTTGTGGTGAAAGTGCACACCCTCTCGAGAGTTAAAACTAAGTATACTTAGCCGTGTCCCCGGTTATGGACAATTTTGAGCAACTAGACCGGGAAGCTGTTGAAGATCTCCTCATCCCAATTTCTAAAATTAAAACTTGAGGGTGAACAAGGGATGGGAGCTCACTGATGTCTATCGGTGGTGCTTGTTGTGAGTAGTTGTCAAAGGTGTTCATTGATGTCTATCAGTGGTACCCTTTGTCTAAGATAAAATTTGTTTTACAAATGATAGGATGAAACTGGCTTTATGCAAAACAGCCTCAAGCTCCACTTAGCCAAATATTCATGTAGAAGATAGGTTGCCATTTATAACCACATAAGTGTCATCTTGCCATCACAATTCAATTGTGCTGACCCATATAGTTGGGCTGTAACTCACCGTTGCAGGTCCGTCAGACGATGAGTGAGGTTTCGACAGGGTTTCGAGTCTACAACCAACATGCTTGCCTGTGGCACATGAAGATGATGGGCTCACTGTATCATTTGCTTTCCGCTGTGTGTTTACTTTGGTTTGAGCTAGCCTTCGGCTATGCACCTTGTATCGAATCTTTTTAATTCTGGATCATCGTGTAATATACTTTGATACAATGTTATGGTATTGCATCTCAAACTGTGTGTGCTAGCAAGTCGATCCAGGGACTAGCACGTTACACGGGGAATCCCAACCTTTGTTAAAAAGTGGGGGTTCTACATCAAGGCCCAAGTCACTTCGTTGAAGAAAGACTTGGAAAAGCGTCATGGTGGAGATTCTACATTTGACAATATGTTGAGTGTGCAAAGACGCCCCAATGACAAGAGTGGACTTGGATTCAACTCCAATAACAAGAACAAGTCCAAGTATAACAAGAAGAAAAAGGGTCAAGAACAAGTTAAAGATTCGGCCAAGATTATTTGCTTCAAGTGCAAAGTGGAAGGGCACCATGTTAGATCTTGCCCTTTGAAGAAGAAGGTTCTTAGTGAGAAGCAACAAGGGAAGAAGCCTCAAGTGCAATCTCAAGTTCCTCAAGGTGAAGAACGGCCTCTTCCCAAGAAGAATCAAGCTACCCATCCTCAAGTCAAGACTCCAACTAAGAAGAAAGGAGGAAGTAGGTGTTGCTACCTATGCCGTGAGAAGGGTCACGTTGCTTCTTCATGCACAAATGGTACCTTATCCAACCCCATTATTATTGATGATGATTATTCTCTTCGGAAGGATAAGGTTGGCAATGTGTTTGCCAAATATGTTGGTACTCAAAGTGGTGTCAAGAAAAGAACCATTTGGGTTGCCAAACCTATTGTGATTAACCTCTTAGGACCCAACTTGGTTGGGGACCAACAAGCTAAAACTTGATCAATAGGTGTTGATGGAGGACATTGGAGACTTGGCTATATATGAAGAATTAAGGGATCTTCATCAATTATATTCTCTCAAGTCAAGTCATTTGGATTATATTGTTCTATCTCATATCCAATGTTCCTCCTTGCGGTAACTTTTATTTAAATCATATATACATTGAAAGTTGCTTGCACCCTTGCATGTGTTAGGTTTTGTACCTTACAAGTGTTGGTATGTGTTGTGCTCTCTACTTACTTATCTTGAGAAATCAAGTATGTGTATTTTGGTTTGCACACCATTTACTTGTTTTGAGCCTTATTGCTTTTATTTGTTATCTCGTCTTGTCGGCTCTCTTTTTGAGAGATTATTGGACTATCCTATTTTGGGGGAGTGATATGCTTCTTGCACTTCATAATCCTAAAATTGTGTATACATGAGGAATACCACTTAGTGTTGATATTTCAATGTTATCTATTCTCTATGTGGTATGTCATGCTCATGAGAAATTCAGATTCTATAATGTCCATTAATTTCTCAAATTGGTTTTGTTTGCCTCTTGTTTTAAAATAAATGGATTATCACATTATGGGGGACTAATAAGCTTTGTGCATATTACAAGCCTAGAAAATGTGAACATGTGAGGTTTTGCCACCTAGAATTGATATTCTTAGTTATTTTATTCCTATGTGGCATGTTGCTCAAACAAGTTCCTTTTTGCTTAAATGCTTTTTGCCTCTCACCATTGGATCTTGTTGGTGATGGACATTCTTGGTATGGCTTTCCCTAAATATGTTCTTATATATCTTTTTGGGAAACCAATTGCTTCAAGCTTCTCCTTGGAGTTGCTTTGCATGATCGCGTGAATATTTGAAGCTATCAAGAATATCTATATATCTAAGCATGGCTTTTATTTCCTATCCTTTGCCATATGCTTATGTTTTGTGAATATGATCTTGAATATATCTTTGCAATCCACCACCGAGAAATATCTCCATACATTACTTGTCTTGACAAGTGATAATCATATTTGTGGTAAATATATTGATCATATTCACTTTGTCTCTTGCTTTGAATTGCCTTATTTGATTGCCAATGATTTGTTTTGATCTAATTCTCATTTGTCTTCCTTGTATCTTTTGGATCCTTTATTGCTCTACACAAAATTTATTTTGTGCTTTCTTGAGTTGGGAAAAGCAATGATCCAATCCTTGTGCATTGACATTCAAAAGTCATACTTCTTAATAATGCACTATTCTTTGGGAAGCTATCCTACTTTGAGTAAAACAACGTTCTTTAAATTGGTATTGCAATTTCTTGCCTTTCTTGAACATGACTAGTGTTTGAATAATATATATGGAGAGTGATGATCTCATGTGTGTGCATTTTGTATTCAAATGCAAAATCATAAATAATGCACACGTCTTGGGGGAGCAATCCTATAAGCCTTTAGAACATTAGTTGTATTCATTTGGCAGTTGATCCCGATGACTTGTCTCCTTGGAAGACAAACATTTTTTCGTCTTGGTACTTTGTGCCATCGTGAAAAGTGTAGAGGGTTTGGTTTATTCCTTGATAATATTTTCATCAATTGGTATTTTGATTTCATTGGTATCTTTTCAAAGTGGTATCTTCAATCATGTGTTGATTTGGGTCTTTGATATAATTTGGGCAATTTATTTCCTTGTCACACGTGTGTGTGCTTTGTTGGTTAATTGGTGTTTTGTCCGAATTGTATCTTGTTTGGTTCTTGAAAGTCTTGTGCATGCATATTTACTATATGTATATCTTATGGCATGCTTATTTTGATTGATCCAATATATAGGATAAACTCCATCAAATCCTAAATGGCTAAGATGTGCATGAAATTCAATTTCATATTAATATGCACATATTTATGTGGAGTTTGTCCTATGTATGGTAGTGCTCTAACTACTTTGGACCCAATTAGTTTGGGAACCATGTTGTACTTGAATTTGTTTTAGGTACACTTGAGATGCATTGGAAGCTTGTCTCATTTACAAGGAAGGTGTTATCACCATGTGCTTAGTGGAGCCAAGCTCGGATGATCGTGAACTCTTATCTTCTACATCACCAATGCTATCTCGGTAACAAGTATTTACCTCATGCATACTTTTCTAGTTTGCAACCTTGTGTAGGTTGTTTCATGGCATGAATCTCTTATGTTGCAAATGTGGGCAAGCCGGGATGATTACATATCAAGGGGAATATATAATCATTCTCATGATTCATCAATCCCATATATGTTAATCTAGCACTTTCTATTCTATGTCTCACATATGCAATATTGATGCTTTTCAAAATCATTTGCCTTTTGCGATACTTGTTATCTTTCTCGGAGCATCCCATTTTTCCTTTATCCCTTGTGGATAGTTTTGATGCTATGATGAGTATGTGTTGGAAGTTCATCCATATCCCTTTAAGATAAAATTGAGCTTTGTGCTATGCTTTTAAGCAAAGATCTTATTGGTATATACGACTTCCACTTCGATATCATGTTCTTCACCGTAGTATCTACTTTGTGTGTGCATGATTCTTTGTGGACTTATATCTTTGTGATTGGTCTCTACTTAGAAACGTATACACATGAGAATAGTTACATCTTTAATTGGTATTCCAATTCTTTAGTGACCACCCCTTGTTCCTTTTTGATTCTTTGGTGGTTTCTAATTGGCACAAGCTTTGTTTTATTTGTTATGCTTTTGCATCTTAATAAGCTTGTGGACCTATTTGCTCCATCTTTTGGGTTGTGTTTATGGAAAGACATGATATGCACTATGTGCCACTTATATTGAACGACTATGTTGATGCTATGCATCTTTGCATTAGTCTCCTAAAAAGTCTCTCTTTATCACACCCATCCTTTTTGGTTGAGCAAGTCTTTATTTGTTACTCCTTACTTTTGTTGCTCAACTTCTTATTAGTTGCAATTTGTTTTGCTTCTTTTCTTATATGCTCTCTTGCGAGTGTTTGTGTTCAAAATTTCTAGGAGGGAGTGAGGATTCCATGTTGTGCACACAATATTGAAATGCAAATCCGTTTTGTGCACATACCTTGGGGAGTTCCCTCTTAATTTTGAGAACATTTTTTCGGATCCTTGATTGGTTACTTCTTTTGTCGAAGTATCTTTCAATTGTTTTTCTTTTGCAATCTTTGGATCCTCAATATAGTTTGATCTCCTTCCCAATTATTCGTCATCGGATATGTGCATTTGATTTCACTCATATTATGAGAAATGCACACATTATGGGGGAGCTCTTACTATATTGGCCTTCTAAAGTTTTCCTCCCATTTAGGCAATCGATGCCAATGGGGGAGAAGTTTAGAGGGTTTAAGGGAATTTGGTTTTATGCTTTAGTTTCGTTCTTAAGCATTTGCCTTTCTTCTCTTGCATCCTTGCTCTTTGTGTTGCATGGTTGTTTAATTCATTATATAAACCCTCGTAAAAGGGATTGTCATCAATTACCAAAATGGGAGAGATTGAAAGTGCATGCGTTGCCCCATGCGTGGTTTTGGTAATTAATGACAATCCTTATGGACTAATGTTTGCATTGAGATTTATTTGTAGATCTTGTCCATAGGAAAAGATTGGAGTTCATGTGTTGGACTCTAGAAGATTACATGATGATCAATGCTCTATTCAAGGGTTTATATGAAGAATGGTCATGTGTAGAGTTGAGCATATTGCAAGCATGTCTTGAAGGATTCAAGACATCATCTTTGTGAAGATAGAGAAGATTATGAAGTGCAAGTTCAATATGATCTTTCTCGGAAGATATCGTTTGATTGAAGCTTGCAATGGATACATGAAGACGGAGCTTAGCGAGGCTCTCCCATAATGGTGTATGGGGGAGTATTTGGAGAAGTCGTCATCAAGCATGTGCTAGCAAGCGCAATCAAGAAAGGTGGTCCACTTGAAGAGATCAAGATCGTCATCATCTAGCTCAAGTGGAATGCGCAAGGCAAAGGTATTATCTTGATAGGGTTTCTATTTTACCGGTCTCATGGTGTTAGTGGGAGACCGGGTTATAGGATAGATGCCGTACTATCAAGAGGGGCTCTCAAGTGAGTAACTTGATCGTATCTTTGTGGAGAGCTCAAACCGTTGCATACTTGGCATTATCATCTTTCTTGGTTCTTATTTGGCTTTTATCCATGTGAGAATTTAGAGCTTGTGTTCATATCCATACCAAGCTTTAGTTCACCGAAAACGGATTTCGTATTGACAACTTGTTGCGTTTTCGGTTTTGGAGGTTTTGCCGATTCATCTTTTTATAGAGAGGTTTTACCTCTCTACATTTAATTTCCTTCTCACATGATGGACTATGATGTGTATATGCATGATCTTGTAGGGATTGTGGTTACCTTCGGAACAAGCCTAAGATCATAGAAAATGGAGTCCGGATGAAAAACTTGTTGCGTTCTCGGTGTTGGAAATATTACCGGTCCTCCTCGAGATAAGGTCCACACCTTCCATGTGTGGTATCTCCTCTATATTTGTGACCCTTAATATTTCCACTTTTTGTCATCGCGTATCTTGTCGCTACCTTTTCAACCTCGTTGGTTTCATCTCGTTTGGAGCTTCCTTGCAAAAGTTATTGCATCTCAGGATTTACCGGTTGTTCTTATTTAGAGAAGTTTACATTTGGTTTTATCCTCACATGATGGACTATGATGTTTCTCTGCATAATCTTGAAGGACTTTTCGTTGCGATTCCAACGAGCCCAAGAACGTCGAAAACGGAGTCCGGATGATCAAGATATGTTCGTTTTCGTGTTGCACGTTTTGCTGTTTTTTGTAGGCCGGCCCTCAGGCCGGTTTTGGCCGGCCGTACGACCGGTTGCCTCTGTTGGGTGTCCGGTTTTCAGCCCGGTTTAGGCCGGCTGTACGACCGGACGGGTCTGTGAGGCGTCCGGTCTTCAGCCCGGTTTGAACCGGCCTCCAGGCCGGTCCTCGCGACTTTTGAACCCAACGGGCTGATTTCTGCTGCCCCTTTTAAGGGGTCTTCTCCCCCAAAGAGACCTTAACTAAAACACAACTCTTGAGCAACTTTTCCTCTCTCTCACTCCTCCATTGTTGTCTTTGAAAAGCTTGCTCTTCGTCTCAATCCCTCCTATGATTCTTGCTTATATTTGAGGGAAAGTGAGAGGTGATCTTGATCTACATATTTACCGATCCATTCCTGCTCTAAGTGAGGGGAACCTAGTAGATCTTGATCTTGGAGTTCTTGGTGCATCTCCTCTTTGTTCTTCCTCTCTTATTCCCCCACAAGCATTTGTTGCTTTGTTGGAATTTGAGAGTGAAGGATTTGAGCACTCGTGCTCTTGCCATTTGCTTTGTGCATCGGTGTGCTCTCCACGAGGATTCGTGGAAGTTGAAAACTTGTGAGCTTATTACTCTTGGGTCGTTGGACCCTATATGGTGTTCTTGTGAGCTTTTGTGGTCAACGCCTTTTGTGGCGAGTGGCGCCTTTTGTGGCGTTGCAAGGCCTTTTGTGGCCGCTTGGGAGCTCCCAATCCTTTTGTGGGTTGTGCCTCAAGTTTGTTGTAAGGGACTCGATTTCCGCCCCAAAGGAAATCAATAGTGGAAGGTGAACCGAGCTTTGTGCGAGGTTCATCGGAGAATAGGGTGAGGCCATTTGTGGCGTCTTGAGTTTGACACTCACACCCCTCCAACGAGACGTACTCCCCTAAAAAGGAGGAACTCGGGAATACATCGTCGTCTCCGCGTGCCTCGGTTATTTCTATACCCGAGCTCTTTACTTATGCGCTTTACATTGTGATAGCCTTCGAGCTTGAAGTATCATATCTTGCTATCACCTTGTTGCTTGTCTTGCTTAGCATAAGTTGTTGGTGCACATAGGTGAACCTAGTTTATTTAGGTTGTGTGCTTGATAATTTAAACACCTAGTTTTATTCCGCATTTATCAAGCCTAAACCGGAAAAGTTTTAAACGCCTATTCACCCCCTCTAGGCGACATCCTTGTCCTTTCACGAAGAACTTTAAGCGATGATGAAAGATTTGAAGACGGGCTTATCATAATATGCCCTTCGAGATAATTTGCCGACAGATTCAACACTTCAATATGTTTTTTAGATAAAGGGCTTTATTACTCAAAATTTGGAGTATTACACCCGGGCTCTGCATAACAAATGCACACAGCCGCAATCCAACGTACAAAGCAAAAGAAGTGTGAAAATAAACGAATTACAATCCTCAGCAATGAAAAACGTCTATGATATGACCATCCTAACAGCCTATGGAGGACCAATCCGGCGATCAAGCGGCCACCCATGATGTGAAAAAATGTCCCTCGCCACCTCTTCCAAGCGTGCACACGCCTCCGTAAAGTGGTCTTGATATCCCAAGCGCTGTAAGGTGGACCACGAACGGAGAGTACTTATGCATCGGTAGAGTACCTGCAAGAGAGAAACATTTTTGTCATTGAAAACCTTGTCATTTCTACTAAGCCAAAGCGACCATATAACGGCAATCGCTCCCACCCTAATAACCGTTCTAAGCTTCTTTTCAATCCCATGTAGCCAGTTGCCAAACACGTTTGCAATGGACTTGGGAGGATATAAGTTAGAGGCTATTTGGATAGATGACCATATAGAACGGGCAAAATCACACTCGAAGAATAAGTGTTTAATTGTCTCTTGCTTTGAACAAAACATACACTTTGTACTTCCATGCCAATTCCGTTTGACAAGGTTATCCTTAGTTAAAATGACACCCTTACGAAGATACCACGAGAAAACTTTAATCTTTAGTGGAATCTTCATTTGCCATATTTTCTTATTATCGTCGACTGGAATATCAGAATGGACTAACGCCCTATACATGGAATCTACTGAGAATTTCCCATTCCCGCATAAGTTCCACCGGAATTTATCGGAACCTTGTGTGAGTTGGATTGATTCCAACCGTGCCAACAAGGTGTTCCAAGCCGTTAATCTTGGACCGAATAAATCCCGCCTGAACGTCACATTGGGGGGTGAAGACTGCATAACAGTAGCTATAGTATCCCCTTTGTGACGTACAATATCGTATAAAGCCGGATATTGCTCCCGGAGAGTGGTAGTACCTAACCATTTATCCTCCCAGAATCTAATCTCCGAACCATCCTTAATATTAAAAACACCAAAGCGAAAGAAATGTTTCTTAGTCGCCATCAGCCCAGCCCAAAAGTGGGAATCACCAGATTTCCATATCACCTGTGATACCGCCTTTGTGCCAATATATTTTCTTTTAAGGAGAGTTTGCCAGATACCATCTTCGGTTAGCAGCTTGAACAGCCACTTCCCTAGGAGGGCGGAATTCTTGATGCCAAGATCATGAATACCCAACCCACCCTGATCCTTAGGTCGGCAAACCACATCCCATTTAGCCAGTCTATACTTATTTTTCTCACCATCCCCTTGCCAAAAGAATCTTGATCGGAAATAATCCAGCTTATACAAGACCCCTTTGGGCAACTGGAAGAAGGAGATCATATACAGCACCATGTTTGTGAGTACCGAATTGATGAGAACCAACCTTCCACACAGGGATAGTAATTTTCCGCTGAATTGGTTAGAGCTCAGATACAACTCGCGTAGATTCTGGAGACTTTCGAATGCTGTGAGCATAGTAAATTCATGCAACAATTAGAATCAACGGAAACATTAATTTTAGAGTAAAATACACAGTTAGTATACAAACTTGCCAGCAATGAACATCATTGACAAGTTTATGAACTAATCATATTATTTTACTCTTAATTTTGCTGATATAAGCGGGAAATATCAATTCTCTACCTCCTTCAGACGGAAGAACCCCACTCATGTTATTACCATGAAGGTTTAATACTTGAAGTGGAACTGCTTCTGAAGACAAACTAACATGAAGGTGTCCCTCAAAATAATTATGCGAGAGATCTAGGAACTTCAGATGAGGATGTGCAAATAACGACGCAGGGAGATGTCCACTAAATTGGTTGTCATGCAAATTCAAGCTCCTGATGTTTTTAAAAGCTGTGATGCATGCAAGTAGTATAGTTATTACAGGTGCCACGAACTGAAGAATGAAACATGAACTACCTTTCTCGAATATAAGTAAGAATTTCTTTTTTACCTGCAACCGGTAGATTTCCATTGAATTGATTAGAGCTAAGATCGAAGACTTCAATTGAAACTGGTCCAGAGAATGAGCTAATTGGAATATGTCCACCAAAGTTATTGACGGAAAGATCTAGGATCTTCAGGCGAGGAAGTAAAAATAGTGATTCCGGGAGGTTTCCGTCGAAGTTATTCCAAGACATATTCAACTTTCGCAAGTTCCTAAGATTTTTAACAGCTGCAAAGTGTGTGGGGACATGTGACCGATTATGGATATGAATTATGAAATGTCAACCTCTACCTTACTGCTCCTACTCTAAGCAGTAAAATTAAGTACCTGCGCATGGAAGACCTCCGGTCATGATGTTACCGTTGAGAGCTAGGACCTCCAGCGAAACAATTTTGCTGATAAATTCTGGGAATCCCCCTCCCAAAATAGTGTCACTGAGGTCGAGATATCGAAGCTTGGCTAGCCCAACTAGTCCTGCATGTATTTTGTTTGTACAGTTTTGAGAGCCTAGAAGCAACCAATGTACATGTTATTCTGAGGGTATTTGGAGCGCATACATACCTTCCAAGCTTAGCGAACAGGGAGAATTTCCTGATAGATCTAGGTACTGAAGCTCATGGAATACAGAAAACACAGTCGAGTTTAAACACCAATTGCCATCTCCAGTTAGCGTAAAATATAAATTGGAAAGATCAAGATGGGACACTCGCCGTGTGCTATTGTCACATTTCAGCAGTCATCATCGTCCTCCCCCCAGGCAGGCACCACCAGGGAGCGCGCTCTCACCAGAGAAAACCGGATTTCCAGTAGGGCCGCCCTCTCGTCCACGGAGCAGCCAGAGGACATGTGAAGCATTGGCTGTAACAAGAGAAATAGGACCAAAGATAATGATCCCCATGGAACGGAGCTGCCCATGTGCAGATAATCAGCCTTGCCTTCTTCTGGCTTATGCGCGTATACACTGCTGTCGGGCTGTAGCCTGTAGGTTGCTAGACTTTGAGGAAAAAATGGTGAGTGGTTATAACGTTCTGCAGGCTCGCCTTATCTTTGGCTAGCTTTGTACTCCTACCAGAACGCAAGGAGTACTCACTTGGACATGCAAGGAATTTAAGTCTAAAAGAACAACCTGGCACACACGGTGAGTTTACTTGGACCAAGACTTCAGCAATGTACCATCATCCATAGGGAATCTTGTAGAAAAGATGATGCATGCCGACAGAGACAGGGGCACACATATGTTTGTTACCAGGCTTATGAAAAGACAAGAAAACATGGTGCGCGAAATCGAACCGAAGATTCGGATACTAAATGTCTGAATCAAACAAAGTGTACTTGGCAATAGCAACGGAGAAGAGATTGATCAAGGAATACATGGCAACAACTCACACGAGCATGCCTGCAATCCTCCTCCGCGGCATCAGCTCGGCGCCGAGTCGATAGACATCACCGCCATGGCTCAGCTGAAACCCCTTGCGCCGCCGCCTAGCCATCCGCAACCAGCAAGCTGTCGTCCCCGCCGGGGAGGATGGCGCGCGTGGTCTGTCTGCCGCGAGGTACACATGTGCTCTCCCCGGATTCCGTCGTTTCCAGGTGCGCCCGGTCGCCGGCGACGGGCACGGCCGCAAGGGCCCCAAGTCCGCCAGGTCGGTAACAAGGCCGGCTCACTCACTGTTTCCCCGGCCTGCTATCGCAAATCATGTCTGGGTGGGCTGCTCCCACCATTAGGCCCCCACCTTTGGATTTTGCCGAGCTGCTAGGCCTCCTCGACGGCTAGGCCCATTAACCTCCCGGGAGCGATGCTACAATTTTGTTTTTACAGCTAGCGATGCCTTCGAAACCATTTTATTCAGGCACGAAGCTGTTGCCACGCAAAACTGCACAGCACCACGATAACCGTCGTACTTTCGTGACGACGAAACGATTGCTTTCCAGGCAAAACAACAAAGATCTCCTCGCTTTCGTGAAGGAGGAACGACCGTTTTTTAGCGCAAAACGGCAAAGATAAACCAAACCCTAGGGCTGCTAGAGCTCGGCAGGAGAAAAACTATGAAGAAAACGATAAGTAAAAGGGTCTGTCTACGTATCAGCTGACTGAGACGTACGTCTCAGTCAGGTGACGTCACCTTCCGATCGATCATGTTTGGTCGTTAGCTAAGAATCGCATGGGCCTTGACGTTGCTTCTAATGGGCCTAGCAGCGCCTGTGAACGGTCGGCAAGCCACGCGACGCGCGAGCGGGCCGGTCAACGCGAGCGGCCGAGCGACCTGGTCGCACGGGAGCATGCTAGCTTAGATCGATCCACCTGCTAGCCTATTAGCTTAGCATAGCTTTGTGCGTATATTTTTTTTATTTTTAAACGTGATACAACAAATCTTACAAATCTAGTGTATTTTTGTTGGGTGTATTTTTGCATTAAAGTATCCGTCAAAGGCAGTGCACCGTAAAATAGAAGAAGACAGTGCCCGCTCCACCTGAACAGTGCACCGCAAAAAGTGAACGCAGTGTACTGCCCCATCCAAAGCAGTGCACCGCAAAAGAGAAGGTAGTGCACTGTCCATCTGAGGCGGTGCACTGTCCCATCCAATGTAGTTGTAACTGGCTACCCAGACAAAAAAAAGCACAAAAATTAAAAATAATTAAAATGATAAGAAAAAATTCAGTTGAAAGTGCAGTTGCAACTAGCTCAGAAAAAACTAGGTTGCAAGGGCAATTGCAACTGACTCTAAAAAAACTCAGTTGCAAGTGGAGTTGCAACTGACTCAGGAAAAACTCAGTTGCAAATGCAGTTGCAACTGCCTTGAGATAACTTAGTTGCAAGTGCAGTTGCAACTGTCTTCGAGACCAAAAACAAAACACAAAAATAACAAATCATTAAAAATAATATGGAAAAGTAACAAAAATAATAATAAAAACACTCAGTTGTAAGTACAATTGCAACTGGCCGTCTCAGTGAAAAACTCAATTGCAAGTGTTGTTGCAACTGGCATGTCTTAGGGGAAAACTTTTCAAAAAAATAAAAAAACAATATAATTAAAATTAAATTAATAAGAAAAAAAGTACAAAAAATAATAATTGAAACTCAGTTGCAAGTGCGGTTGCAACTGGCCTGACTCAGGGGGGACTCAGTTTCAAACACATTTGCAACTAGTCGATCCAAGAAAAAAACCTCAGTTGCAAGTGCGTTTGCAGCCGGATTTCAAAAAAAAAAAATCCAAAGCCCCAATTAAAACTAAAAAAATCCACAATTCTAAATCGTCCAACCCCTAACCCAAAAAATTAGATCCGACAAAAAAGAGTAAATGCCTTAACACAAATGTTTTGTTGTGTTTACACCTATTTTCAACACAATAAAAAATAAAATAAAAAATAATGATTAAAAAATTCAGTTGTCGGTGTAGTTGCAACTGGCCTCTCTCGAAAAAAAACTCAGTTGCAAGCGCAGCCGCAACTAGCCTGTCTTGGAAAAAGAACTCAGTTGCAAGCACAGTTACAACTGACCCGTCTCAAGAAAAAAAATTCAGTTGCAAGCGCCGTTGCAACTTTCTTCCAAAAAACAAATAAATAATAATTAAATCTAAAAAGAAAAAAGAAAAAATAATAATTAAAAAACTCAATTTCAAATGTAGTTGCAACTGTTCTCTTTTAGAAAAGAACTCAGTCGCAAGCGTAGTTGAAACTAGCTTGTCTCAGGAAAAAACTCAGTTGCAAGCGCAGTTGAAAACTAGACTGTCTCGGAAAAAAACTAAGCTGCAAGCGCAGTTGCAACTGGCTTCCAAAAAACAAATAAATAATAATTAAAAATTTAAAAAGAAAAAGCATAATTAAAAACTCAGTTGCAGGTGCAGTTGCAACTGGCCTGTCAGGAAAAAACTTAGTTTCAAGTGCAGTTGCAACTAGCCTTTCTCGGAAAAAAACTCAGTTTTAAATGCAGTTGCAACTGGACTATCTTGAGAAAAAAAACTCAGTTTCAAATGCAGTTGCAACTGTCCTATCTCGGGAATTTTGTTTTGTTTCAAATGCAGTTGCAACTGGCCTGTCTTGGAAAAAAAAAGACTCAGTGCAAGCGCAGTTACAAATGGCATGCCTCGAAAAAAAAACACAGTTGCAACTAACGTACCTCAGGAAAAAACTCAGATGCAAGCGCAGTTGCAACTGGCTTTCAAAAAACAAATAAATAATAGTTAAAATAAAAATAACAAGAAAAAATTGAAACTGAGTTGTAGCTGTAGTTGCAACTGGTCTGCTTCAGGAAAAAACTCACGCGCAGTTGCAAGGCTTATAGAATCGGAAATACCACTTGCAAGTGCAGTTGCAACTGCCTTCAAGACAAAAAATTAATAACTAAAACATAAAAAACTCTCAAGGGAAAAAACATGAGCATGTTGACATCCGAGTCGAAAAAACTAAAAACATAATACAACTCCTAAAAAAGAAAACAAAATACAACTCAATTGAAAATTGGCTTTTAGAAACTACAAATCTCATTATTTTTATAAATATGTAGTAAAAATAATAATAAAACAATGAATAGTCGTCTGTTGACATGAAAGCCTACATAGATAATATTTTTCTACCTGTAATGGTAGAAAACTCATCTTCCTCGAATAAGCTAGTTCATATTGTTAACATCAAGAGCCAAAAAAATTGTATGAAAGAAATTGCCTCTTGCAAATCTCAAGATGGACGGTACTTCTAAAAATCTGGGCATCTATTTAATAATAATAATTTACAGGACACAAAAAATTTAAAAATGAACAAAAAAAATGCCCGTGAAACCTACAAACTAAAAAGACAATCACTCCTAAACAAAAAAAAAACCACAATTCCTAGTCAAGAAAAAAACAAAAGAAAAAATGCCTTCAGAAAAAATAATGATGACGCAAATACATTAAAGAAAGTAAAATTGAATAATTGTACAGAAAAAGAGCAAATAGCCTTCACGACTAAAGTACAGGAAAAAACAAAATAATCGGACAGAAAAAAAAAAGTGCTAAGCAACAACCCAGCCTAGCCATATCACAACTTCAGAAGAAAAAAAAAGAGCAAAAAAGAGGCAAACACAGAACCCGCAAACCCCAGCCCAGTCCACTATCTTATTTCGCACCTCTAAGAAAAAGATCACAACCAATCCCAACAACACAGAACGGGCCAAAATAGTACAAGCGCGAATCGTAAAGCGAAGACAAAAGATCTAACGGCTACGAAGGTGACTGAGACGTAAGGTTCGTCTCAGTCGACTGAGACATAGCAAAACCGTAAGTAAAAAGATACGTAAAAAAGTAGATATGTTGTTTGTTGAATAACGATTGGGGGTATCAATCGGCCGTGGCCTATACATTTATATAGAGGCACGCTGGACTTGGCGTATAGGAAAAGGAGTCTAAACCTGAACCGAATAGGATATGTCCTCGTTGATTCGGTTATGATCCGTAGCAGCTCCATATCCCATGTCACGTACAAATACTTTTGGCCCACATGGAAAGTAATAAAATATCCGGCCACGGTGCTAATCATACCATCTAATGAAGATCTCATACTACTCGTACATCATCATGCATATTTGATTTTCCTTGCTCCACGTCTCCTTGTGTGATAGCCTGGAACTTTAGCCTGTATATCTTAGGCCGGTTAGGAATTCTCCTAAGCAGCGGCGTGGTAGCTCGACGTATTTGAGAATCTGGTCAGGAGTTGTCCTAGGAGCAGTTCACGCAAAATACCTGTAGCAACACTTTGAGCAATGTAATCAGATGATTAGCTAAATCAGTAAATAAATTAATTTGGCTCATCCTGAAAACTGCTAGCCAAATTAGACCATGAACACATGCCCCCCTGTTTTTGGTGCAATTGCTCGCATTTACCAAAACACTGTAGCAATACCTTAGGATGATATATTGATCACTTCATCAGCTCATTAGTTTCTTAGGCGATGTCCAAACAACACATCGGCCAAATATAGTTCATCAGCTCATTAGTTTCTTAGGGCGATCCGGCCTAGCTTAGTTCCGGTACTAGCACGTACGATCTAATATCAAACATGGAAATCCTGGCGTACGTGACTGGTTATATACAATACGTCTTCGACCTGGCTTCCGCCCATTATATTCAGGACTTGTCTTCGGTTGCCATTAGTTCAGGAAATACTCCACATATTTCGCATGATTCAATAGCTTGCTTCATCGGCTGTACGTCGGCCATACCATTCTTCACTAGAATAAAATACTCCGGCCAGGACGCTAATGACAGCAGATAATAACGATCGATCTCATGTCCATGCAACTTCTCCTATTGCACCTTTCCTTACGTTACTCCACAGCCTTTGCAAACTTGAAATTCAGCTTGATATCCGAAGCGTCATAGGACTTGCCCTAGGCAGCCGGTTTTTAGCTCAGCTTATAGATGAATCCGGGCAGGACTTGTCTTAGCTTGCTGCTTGTGTATGCAAAACTCTCACAGATTCACCTTGGATAAATAGCTTCACAAGCTTGATATGTCACCGTGGTATTCGTCCTGGACTTTTATCAGACCTGCATGTTGAACTCAACAGCAATATATGTCAATCAATGATCTAACCCCATTCATCATTTTAATTTGGCCCAAACATACCTAGTAGCCAAATTATACCGTCAACACATGCCCCCCATGTTTTTGGTATAATTAGATTTATCAATAACACGTAGTACCTTTGGACGATGTCGATAACTGCACCGGCCATATATACTTGCTTAGGGCGACGTTCCAAGAACACATCGGCCAGATTTTTCTATTTAGGCCGATGTATAAATATTGCATCGGTCAATATTCCCACGGCGATACTTGGGATAATATTTCGGCCAAATCTTTCTTAGGGCGATAATTCAAAAAGATTAGTGTCCATGGCATTTTCAAGCTTTGGGTGCACGAAATTCAGCTGGCAATACAAACACCATATTAACATCCATATCAGTATGTATTTCTTGGCTATTCTCTGAATCTTCGTCGTAAGTTGTATCACCTATGGAATCAACAACTGTATCATGTATGGCTCTACTATCCTCTCCCGTAATGCACCTCTCCCTCCAAATTTTTGTAGGAACTGTTGATCTTTCTCGATTAAACAACTCATCACGCTTCTTCTCGGCTATCTGCTCATTTATTTCCAAAGCTCGCAGCCTCTGTACACGCCGTTTCTGAGTATGTGTTAGTCCCATTGGACACCACAGAGCTCCCGGTTTAGTCTCTGGGGCGACTGGTTTAATTCTGCTGCCCCCCGAGTCTCTCAGCCTGTATTGACGTACTGTCGTTCCTGGGATAAATTTTCTATCCTTGGCCGAAATATTTCTCTGCCGATCAAATACACCTCCAGCGGCAAATTTCTGGATTCTGCTACTACTTGGATTCCCACATTGATCAAACGTGCCAAAAACAATTGGAGACCAGCTTGTGGATATACGTGAACTGCTGCTTCTCATAGCTGGATTATGCATGTCAACTAATTCAATTTTCTGGCTCGTACTGGAGGATGCAGTAAACGTATTATCCAAATGTGTATCTTGTGTACCAACATCTCTTTTCTGCACCGATACACTCCCTATTGCATTAGGGCTTTTTGCCTCTGTACTATTTTTGACATAGCCACGCGCAGTTGCATTACGTGTTTCTGCATGGCTTTCACGAGTGATCGGCACCCACTTAAACTTCTGACCACCAATAATAATTCCTCTCGTATATGAAGTTCCTGAGACTGGCCTCTCATCACTGCCACGAATTACATTGCCATCACGTGGTCTAGCCCTATGATTAAACCGAGCTCTTTTTTATGCCATGGCTTTTGGTACATAGTCCTTGATGAAGGCCACTCCGATTGAAAATAACATGCTGGCCTTGTAGGATTTTGCGCCCGAAAATTAAAACCCCACGGACTAAATTGTGGATACATAGGAGATGTATAGCCCCAATAAGCCGACTTCATTGGATAGTATGGCTGCTGGTCATATGAATATTTCCTCCATCGCTCATGACCACCAAGTTCATAAGGAGACCTAGGACGCCTAATGCTTCCAAACCGATTAAACACATTGCTGGTCTTGCGTGAAGTATATTTTTCCAACAACATGCTAACTGTCGGCTTTATTCTCGGAGCTTGTCTCTTTTTCCCATTGACTTTCCATGCCCCCACTTCTAAATTTTGTGGTTTGATCATCCTCGGTGCAGCACTATCATCAACGACGACATTTTTCCCCTTAGTAGATTTGGTCTGATCCAACCGAATAAGCACTTTTTTTTTCAAACTCGATCACATTGATAGGGGAAGAATTACTATCGAGTTTCATGTTAGTATTCTTTGTAAATGTCAATCGTCCATCATTAATGGCCGATTGCACCTGCCGTCGAAACACATCACAATCATTAGTAGAGTGAGAAAATGAATTGTGTAACTTACAGTAAACTCCTTTACCCAATTCTCCTGGAGATGGAATACTCTGACCTTCTCTCATTCTAATTATTTTTCCTTGCACCAATATATCAAAAATCATATCACACTTGCTGACATCAAAAGTATACTTCATTTCCTCTTTTCTAGCAAGTGTAGCCTTCAAACTAGAACATGCAAAAGAATTTGACTTTGGCGCTTGAACCCATTCGGCTACACACAGGTCAATGTCGTCTTTACTAGCCGAACCACTACCATAATCTACAGCATCAACCGCATGGTCCCCCTTCTCATTATTTTTGGGATCACTAAATCGGCTGTGTTGTTTAATTTCCTTAGCACGATTTTCTTCTGCCAAAGCCTTTTGCAATACCTGACTAACATCTAAAAATTCTTGCCCTTGTAATTTATGCTTAATATGAGTGAGCAGACCCGAAAAAGCAAGTTCAGCTAATTCCTTTTCGGCTAAAGTCAAGCTAAAATATTGGCTTTTGACCTCTCTAAACCTCTTAATATAATCATCGACATGCTCATTATATTTTTGTTTAACCATAATCAAATCTAAAAGCCGAAGTTCAGTTTCACGTCGATAAAAATACTCATGAAATTTTTTCTCTAATTGTGCCCATGTTAAAATAGAATTAGAAGCAAGCGATGTAAACCAATTAAATGCAGTACCAGATAAAGACAACGGAAATAATTTAACTCTATAAACATCCGATGTCCCGGCTTCACTACATTGTGATAAAAATAGCCCTACATGCTCAAAAGTTGACCTACCATCTTCCCCTGTGAACTTAACAAAATCTGGAATTTTAAAACCAGGAGGATATGGCGTCGAGTCAAAGTAATCAGGGTATGGTTTTTGATTTGGACGTGCTCTACCCTCGGGTTTTAAACCAAATTCTATAAGTATACTATCAAGCTGATCCTTAAAACTACCATTGGGCTGTGAAGAATTGGTTTGTCGAGTAGATGGAACACAAGCACGCGGTTGAATCTCCGGCAAAGAAATTTGAGCATGTGACGTTTGCAACGGAGACTCACTAAAATAGGAATCGTGTACCGGCCTGCATGGAACCCCGGTACCAACAGGCGGCAATGATGTTGTATTGTATGCTACCGACTGATAACTAGCTTGCTGCAAATTAGAATATAAACAACCGCTTCGGTTATTGCTGCTATTATTTTGTGAAACCGAAGCTGAAATAGCAAGAGGAGCAATGCTAGGTACAAAGGCTTCGGCCGAACTGCTGGCATAGTTTTGGCCACTTTGAAAGCTACTTGAAGCAACGTGAGGCAGCTGTGCTAGATTAGCCGAAGCGCCGGAAGTTTGATTAGGAAATTTAATTAACCTATTGCTTTCGGCTGGAAGCGTCGGCTTTCTACTAGAATTTTCGTCGCTACTAGGCAACAGTACTGAGCGAACATGACTAGAAAGACTAATTTCAAGCCGCTCCTTCGATTTCTCAACTCTATTAGCTGCTGATTGACTAATTGTGCTTGCCGTAGTTGACATATCAGAATCATGCTTACTAGCTACGGATGCATCAACTAGATGAGCAATTTTTTCGGTTGACTTTTTTACCTCAGCGCCGAGCAGATCGGAGGGACTCGGCACAACTACCTTCTTGACGACGCGGTTCCTTGTCTTCTGGTATTCAGCCAACCTCAGTTTTAGTTGTTCAGCCATATATTCTTCAACCTCCCGTTAAACCTCGCGCCGATCATCTTCCGACAGATCATCGAGTTGGCGTTGTCCGGGTCGATGTCGCTCCTGTTCTTGAGGTCGGTTTTCGTCCCCAGCGGAGTCGCCAATTGTGTTGCCACGCAAAACTGCACAGCACCACGATAACCGTCGTACTTTCGTGACGACGAAACGATTGCTTTCCATGCAAAGCAACAAAGATCCCCTCGCTTTCGTGGAGGAGGAACGACCGCTTTTCAGCGCAAAACGGCAAAGATAAGCCAAACCCTAGGGCTGCTAGAGCTCGGCAGGAGAAAAACTATGAAGAAAACGATAAGTAAAAAGATACGTAAAAAAGTAGATATGTTGTTTGTTGAATAACGATTGGGGGTATCAATCGGCCATGGCCTATACATTTATATAGAGGCACGCTGGACTTGGCGTATAGGAAAAGGAGTCTAAACCTGAACCGAATAGGATATGTCCTCGTTGATTGGGTTATGATCCGTAGCAGCTCCATATCCCATGTCACGTACAAATACTTTTGGCCCACATGGAAAGTAATAAAATATCCGGCCACGGTGCTAATCATACCATCTAATGAAGATCTCATACTACTCGTACATCATCATGCATATTTGATTTTCCTTGCTCCACGTCTCCTTGTGTGATAGCCTGGAACTTTAGCCAGTATATCTTAGGCCGGTTAGGAATTCTCCTAAGCAGCGGCGTGGTAGCTCGACGTATTTGAGAATCTGGTCAGGAGTTGTCCTAGGAGCAGTTCACGCAAAATACCTGTAGCAACACTTTGAGCAATGTAATCAGATGATTAGCTAAATCAGTAAATAAATTAATTTGGCTCATCCTGAAAACTGCTAGCCAAATTAGACCATGAACAGAAGCTACCAAACTTGGAGGGTAGTCATGGCGCCAGCCGCCATTCAACGGCCACACCGATGCGTTCGGTGTAACTCCTCCCACCCCCAGGCCCCAGCTACATGCTCACCGAAGCACCCAACCACCCCTTATTTCCGTCGACCTTGATTTGAACAGGAGACTTTTTTATGGCACACATAATTGCCTGCCGGCGCCGAAAATACTGCAGAGAAGACTTTTGCAGAAAAGATAGGGAGATTTTGATGTTTCATCGAATTGGCACACGATACGTCAATCATATACAGTATAACCATTGAGTAAGGCTAAGAGCACTTTACATTATCCGGTTGAGTCGTGCCAATAGACTCTTTCATTGCAAGTTGGAACAAGGCAATAAACTGCCAATGAGCTTTACAAAAGCAGTACTGCTAATTAATCTCATGTGCCTGGTTGCGTCCTCGCCAAGACTAGAGACAAATCCAGCGGAGCAAGACTTGGATGAACGCCAATGCAATTGGTTGCAGTTTGCGCTCACACCAGATCTGTATCTACGATACAGAAACGCATCCATCCATAGCAAAGTGGTTGATGCAGATAATGAATTCTGACCGCGCAAGTAATTCCCCTGTATGTTGTTTCTCCCTGGACCTAGTATTTCTTCAGATAACATACTAGTGCACTGCCGGTCATCCAACTCTGCACCTCGACATACCCTTCCTCTTTTTACGAGGATCATCAGGTTATCCGTCGCCGCCACCTAGGCTTGGCCATCCGTACTTTCTTGTCTTGCTGTACCAACGTCTGTTTCTGAATGCACATGGCAAATTCGCAGTGAATTTACCTGCCGTTTTCTGAGAGTTTCTATCGCAACGAAAGCTAGGTAATTTCTCGAGGAAAAAAACGCTCGACATGTGGACAGATTCTCCCCCAGTTGAGAGGTGCCGAAATATGCCGAATATAATAAGCTCCTGAAATGAAAAATAAAACATCCCTTGTCTCACTCACTAACACACTCTCCAGTACACTAGTTTACTCAGCTTTAGCCGCCGGGGCAGTTCATCTTTGGCTGACACCGTGGACGAATCCGTTTCATTATCCCCAGATTTCGTGGGAGCGCGGGCGAAAATTCTCCGGAAACAAAACCAAAAAAATCCCGTCCGTGCCAAGCGCGAGGAGGGTAGAGGAGAGTGGGAGCAGATCAGGGAGAGTCAGACAACGACGATAGCTATTCATTGACTTCCACGCCCGCCCACCCGCCCAATCGGATCCATCCGCCGCTCGCCCATAAACTCCGCCCACGCCCAGCTGCCGCGGCAGTCCACCTCCCAACTGATCCCACCAATTCTGACGGCCCCGTACCCCCGTTCCTCGGTTCCACCGGCGCGCTCCGCTTGCTTCTCTGAGAGAGGTCTGAGGACTGGGGACTATGGCGGAGGAGGGGAGGTGTACGTGGCGTCGATCGACCAGGGCACCACCAGCACCAGGTTCATCGTCTACGACCGCCACGCCAGGCCCGTCGCATCGCATCAGCTCGAGTTCAAGCAGCACTACCCGGAGGCAGGGTAAGCGCACCACCAGCCTTGCGAATTCGTTTATCTGATCCGTGCCAGTGGAATTTTGCGGGGGCTTGAATGTTTCTGTTCGATCGCTTGACCTGGACAGATTATTACGGACTTTCTAGTTAAGATGTACAGTACCGTCGTGGTTGTTATGAGCTCCGATTTATGTGGAGTGCGAAAGTTCAGTCTGAACTGTCATGTCATGTTAGTGATCCAGGTCTGCCAAGCTACTGTGTGCTTTTGGTAACTCGGTTAGCACAGTTTAGGATTACATATGATGTGATGTCACAGTTCGGATCAAGGATCCCCTCCATGTATTTTTGAAGGTTCTCTAGATTTCCGAGTGCTACACAGTAACCAGAAAGTTCCACTCTTTTATGCACATCAAGCTTCTCTGTTTCAGTATTGAACTCGGTACACAAAATTGGGATAGGAGGAAAATAAAGTTAGTCTACACAAGATAAACATGATTAGTTTACTTACCGAGTTAGTGGAGTCATTGAAGTCATGGTCTTGCTTGATTTGCAGGTAACCCCTTAAATTATGTAGAGGCTGAGACTTTTCCACTGTAACCTCTATTTCACTGTAAACCTATGACCCAGATGGGCAGATGGATTGGGAGACTATTGGATAATATTTCCATACTGAGAAGTCACTCAGGGGCTTACTGGCTAGCACCACGGATGGTGGACTTGGCAGCCTTGGTGCGATCCTCAGCTTCTTCTTAATAAAATTAGTGTCTAGTTCCTCCTAGACACTCATTCATTTTTATAATATTTCCATACTCCAACATAAATTAAAAGAAAATCAAAAGAAATTGAGCTTTTTCTATGACAGGGCAATTTGATGTTCTTAAACAATTGTGGCATATGACTCTGACCATGTTTTGATATCTCATTTCCCTTTCACTGAAAAGGTATGAATGTCTGATCAGTGAATGACATTAATTCAAATCTAATACAGTACTAGTACTAAATATCTTGATGCACTTCTGGGATTGATTATTGTCTGACTAAAATAGTGGCCTGGGAAGCACATAAAACATTAATGTTTCACTTCAGTTTCCATTTATCAGTCAATATATGAAAAAGGGAAATTTGCTATGCTGAACATTGCTTTATGTTCCGATGTTCTATGCTATTTGATTCTGGTAATAGTCTGTAGTGTCCTCTTCCTGTGTAAGGCAGTGACAATTTTCATCTTGAATTATTTATAATGCTTGCAGCGTCCCTTACTTTGCAATTAGGAGATGTTTTCTGACTTTTATTATATGTGTCTTGATGTGAACTACAAGATGGGTCGAGCATGATCCTATTGAGATTATGGAGAGCGTGAAGATTTGCATGTCAACCACACTTGACAAAGCTTCGGCTAGTGGACTTAATGTGGATGCTGGTTTGAAGGCCATTGGGATCACAAATCAGAGGGAGACCACCGTTATGTGGAGCAAATCCACAGGCCTTCCACTCTACAATGCCATTGTGTGGATGGATGTCCGCACAAGCTCTATTTGCAGGTATCCTTTTGTCCATCTGCCACTTTCTGTTAATTTTTTGTACTTCGCAGTGGTTTGACCGTGCTTAATGCTTCAACTCTTCAGGAGACTGGAAAGTGAGCTATCTGGTGGCAGAACACACTTTGTGGAGACATGTGGCTTACCAATCAGTACATATTTCAGTGCTCTGAAGTTATTATGGTTGATGGAGAATGTTGACGCTGTAAAGGATGCAGTCAAGGCTGGTGATGCATTATTTGGCACAATTGACACCTGGTTGATCTGGAACCTCACAGGAGGCATTGGTGGGAAAGACTCTGATGGAAAAGAATTACTTGGGCAGCATGTCACGGACTGCTCAAATGCATCTCGCACGATGCTTATGAATCTAAAGGCACTTGATTGGGACAAGCCTACACTTGAGGCATTAGCATTCCTGCCGGCATCTTGCCGAAGATTATCAGTAACTCGGAGAAAATAGGTCTAGTTGCCAGTGGGTTTCCTTTGGCTGGTGTCCCCATCTCAGGGTGTCTAGGAGACCAGCATGCTGCAATGCTCGGGCAGCTGTGTCAGAAAGGTGAAGCAAAAAGCACCTATGGAACTGGTGCCTTCATCCTTCTCAACACAGGGGAGGAGGTTACCCAGTCCTCCCACGGTCTTCTTAGCACCATTGCTTACAAGCTTGGCCCAGACGTGCCCACTAATTATGCTCTAGAAGGCTCAATTGCAATTGCTGGTGCAGCAGTTCAGTGGTTAAGGGACAGCCTTGGAATCATTAGCTCTGCAGCAGAAATTGAAGGATTGGCTGAAAGCGTGCAGGATTCAGGTGGCATATACTTTGTCCCAGCATTCAATGGATTGTTCGCACCATGGTGGAGGGATGATGCAAGGGGTGTCTGCATAGGAATCACAAGGTTCACAAACAAGGGGCACATTGCTCGAGCAGTGCTTGAGAGTATGTGCTTTCAGGTGAATGATGTTCTCAGCTCCATGCATAAGGATGCTGGGGAGGCAGGAGAAGTCAAGAGTGCAGAAGGGGAGTTCTTGTTGCGAGTTGATGGTGGTGCTACTGTTAACAACCTTCTAATGCAGATCCAGGTAAAGAAACTGTGTTTACCCCCCTTCAGCAGTTCCTTTTCCTCTAATTAAATCTGAGATGCAGAAAACCCTATCTTAATTACCTCCTGAATGGTTTTATTTAATAGTGTAATGATTCTTGAGCACACAACCTGTTCGTTACTGAACTTCTGTTTGTAGTTTATTTCTTGCAAGGTTAAAAATCTAAGTTTCCATAAGATCACTAACGATTGTTGTTCAAAAAAAAAAGATCACTAACGATTCAATGTACTGACCTGCAGGCTGATTTGTTGGGCAGCCCTGTTGTCAGACCAGCTGACATCGAGACCACAGCCCTCGGAGCTGCATACGCAGCAGGTTTAGCTGCTGGTGTCTGGACGAAGGAGGAAATATTTGCAGGCTTGCACAAGGATAACACTACGGTGTTCCGCCCGAAACTGGATGATGCCCATAGGAAGAAGAGAGGAGACTCCTGGTACAAGGCGGTTTCGAGATCTTTTGATCTGGCCGATCTTTCTCTCTAGATTGTTACACCTTGTTGCACGGTAAATCGCACCAGTGTGTGCCATGGTGGTGTATCAGTTAGCCTTTGTTTGTCAACAAATAAATGTTATGTTGCGCATTACTTTGGTGGGATTGCTCTTCGTTTTTACAGGAAGAATTGGAGCATACTTCTTACATATCTATACAAGTACATGAACGTCTGATTTCTTCAGAAACAAATATCTGTACTCCCTCCGATCCATATTAGTGGACATAGGTTTGTCTAAATTCATATGTATCTAGTTAAGTATTTAGACTAGATACATGTGTATCTAGACAAAGTTGTGCCCACTAATATGGATCGGAGGGAGTATATTATTTGCTTTCTTAATTAACTGGCAGTCTTTTCTTTGGTACGTTCATGGTTATTCTTAAGCATTTGTGCGCCCAGGGCTCCAGGCCATGCGTAGAGCGATTTCAATTTGATGATGAATCTCGAAAACTCGCATAGCTGGGGTATGTTAAGCTGCAATATGAAGTATCAAACACTTCATGGTCATCAGCATAGGGTGGGGCTGGGACGTGCTCATTGCCATGGATGGAAACAAGAACAGTGGCCAAGGTTATGAAAACCACGCTCAAGGAGAGGAAGAAGCTTGATTGGGTGAAGTGGTGACCTGAACTCGATGCCTGCTGTATATACAGACACCAATTTGACAGTCTTCAGTTCGGCGGTTCGGCCATCGCTTGAGAAGGCAAAGATATATCTTGTAGAGGGCAGTAGGGCCGTCCCAGCACAATGCTGGAGAAGAGAACATGTCCATTTCAGTGAAAGAAATATTAGCCCACACTTTTTTTTGAATTTAAATATTAGCCCACACTTGATGGTGAATGCCAACCCGACAGGGAGTTTGGCCATTGAAAATGCGGAATCTTCCGGTGCTAGCTCTGAACGTGGAGTTTGCCCATGCGCTACGGCGCCCATGCACAATTCTGGATCATCGATTTCAGCCATCCGACAGCCAGGGTCAACGCTAAATCCTGATCGTCGGATGGCTGAAATCGACGGTCCAGATTGCGCATGGACGCCATAGCGCATGGTAAAGAGATTATTCGCCCTTGACTCCATATTTCGACATAATGTTGTTCTTAAAGTTTGCCTGTCTCGGCATAATGTTCGACATGCAAAGCAACGTCTTACCTGTAGATTAACCTGTCAACCTGACAGTAGAGGAAGCACTAGTACAAAACCTCAAATGGCAGACGGGACCTAGAGCCGGTCAAACTAAAAAGAAAAACGGCCGTTTGGGATAAAACACCTCAGCCGGCTGGAATTTTCTGTTCGTCTCTGATAACACATGTGTCGGTTAATATTTCTGACCGTCGCCAATGTATTTCTATTTGCGACGGCTTGGATATCTGACCGACGCGGAGTACTTCTTAGGCGGTCGTGATTGGCGTCCGTCACGTCGCTAGTAAACAGTTTGTGGGTGAATTTATAAGAGTTCAGTTTCAGTATACTACGTATGCTACTTTTGCTCTGTTCTTCTAATATAGTGACAACAGTTTGGACAATTTATAAACCATCAAAAATAATAAAACAAAGATAATGATCGACCCCGTTACATATAGCAGAAACAGAGTCATAGAAGCAGAGGGCCTACACGGCGCAGTACAAAGGCGCGACGTCAACAGCAAAGCGCTACACATTAGTTCAGATAGATAGGAAACAGAATAAATTAAAGCAGAGAGAGATGCCGACCGGCCAGAGATCGATGCTCTAGGCGCCGCGATGGAGGACACGGACGGGTACACCGGTGGGAGTCTCGCGTCATGGAGGAGCTCCGGGTTTACCTGGACGCAGCAGACAAGGGTGTCCCTCACCCAGAAGACGTCGCCGTGCATCTTCGCCGCCATGGGTGAATCCCAGAGCCTGACGTAGACCCCGCTGCCATCCGCGCCAGGGTCGACCTTGTACATGCGAGAGATGCCGGCCGGCCAGAGATCGATGCTCTAGGCGCCGCGATGGAGGACACGGACAATCGGGTACACCGGTGGGAGTCTCGCATCATGGAGGAGCTCCGGGTTTACCTGGACGCAGCAGACGAGGGTGTCCCTCACCTAGAAGACGTCGCCGTGCATCTTCGCCGCCATGGGTGAATCCCAGAGACTGACGTAGACCCCGCTGCCATCCACGCCAGGGTCGACCTTGTTGTCATGGGGTTAACACGGCAGATGTTACCATAGGGTAACTTGTATGTTGGGGCAAGGCGCCTTGGTCCTTCAGGAGATTGTCACGCTCGTTGAGGAAAAAGGATTTACCCAGGTTCAGCCTCTCCATTGGAGATAAAGACCTACTTCCTGCTTCTATGTTATTGATCTCGAGGTCTCGATAACTCGGCTACGACAACAGAGCCGGGTTACGAGACAAGTTACAAGGGTTTCGCTTGATAGCGGTGATATCGAACTAGGGTTACAACTTATGACTTCAGGCTTCGAACTCTCCTATCTACGTTCTGGGAGCCCGTTTATATAGACACCGGGTCTCCCTAACTTACAATGAGTACCGGGTTACATACGAGCTCGGAGTCCTACTCTAGATTCTCCTGGACCTTCCGTAGCCTCCAAGTCACCCGGTTTCTTCCTTCACTCGGACTCCAGTTCTTCTAGGTCCTTCCATCCAGGGACGAGTCATGTTAGGCCTAGTAGCCCAACTATAACCCGGCCCATATCTTGTACACTTCACTCGGTCCAGACCTTGGACCGTCCGACTGATTATTCCTTGGTCATAAGTATACCGGGTTATTATCCCCCCAACAGTAGTCCCCAAGTTTGACTTGCATAAGCTCATCAGTTGCTTCACTTGATACTCTTGATCTTGATTTAATTACTCGAGGGTAGCTGCTGATGAGATTATCCGAGTTAAACTCCTGAAAACAAAATAAAAAGCATTAACACTGAATGGCCGGGTTATGTTTCAGACCAGCTCCTTTTGGCGGTTCTCTTTATAACCCGGCATTTCTCTCGTACTCAACTCTCTCCAGTCAACAACCAAGAGACATTCTCTGACAGATTCTCTCGTATCTTTGACCTATGGTCAACCAGAACCTTATCTCTTCGTTTTTCACGCTCCTAGGGTTTTCACCCTGGGCTATAAATAGTGGACCACGGTGAAAGGGTTTCACTTTCCCCATTCACCGCGCCCTTCATCTTCAACCTCCTTTTTCTCTCTCCTCGAGCTAGGGTTAGGGTTCCTCCGAGCTTGCCGCGCCGCCGCTGGACATTGGAGCCCCGCATTGCCGCAGCTAACCTCCGAGAAATCAGCCCCGCATCAGATCTCCACGAGCTCCGGTAAGTATTTCATTCCCGCATTTGGTTTCCATCTAGATCTTGAATCACTTTTCCTCGGGCTGTTCTTGAGCTCACTGTTCTTCATTTCTTTTCTGGTATTTTCCAGATCTTCAGATCTCATGGCACCCAAGGATCCGAGGAAGCTGAAGGCCAAGGCCAAAGCCGGTGATGGTGCCACCGCATCTGCATCAAAGAAAATCAAAAAGACCACCAAGCGCAAATCTGGGATTACGGCCAACTGGGCCAAATCCATGGCCACACAGACCAAGCTGGAAGAACTGGCAGAGGCCGGCGTTCTTCCTCTTCAGTCGGAAATCGAGTGGAGAGGGACTGAAGAGGAGACTCGGCCTTCCCCCAAGGAAGGTGAAGTTATCTGCTTTCTTGAGCATGTCACCCGGGGTTTTCGTCCCCCGGGTCATCCTTTCTTTAGGGATCTTCTTCGTCACTACGGCCTCCGGGTCTTCGATCTCGGACCCAATTCCATCTTGAACATCAGTAATTACATAGTTCTTTGTGAATCATATTTATGCACTCCTCCCAGCTTAGCTCTTTTCCTGGAGCTGTTCTTGTGCAAACCTCAGCGTGAGCACAAGAATGGCCCCCTCTTAGTCTGTGGCGGTGTTTCCATTCAACGCCGCAAAGGTTCTGCCATGCCTTCTCTAGAACTTCATACCCACGTGAAACATTGGCAAAAATCATACTTTTACTGTAAAACCAAGATACCAGCCGGTGAACATCCCTTACCGGGTTATTCAGTCGAACCCCTCATTCTTAACAACAACATGAAATCCTTTGCCTCTGACACCGAGAGAGAAGCTATCCAGCCTCTTCTTAAGAAGATCTCGGTTCTTGTTGCACACGGTCTCCGTGGGATTGATCTGATCAAAACGTGGATGGGTTGGCGAATTCAGCCCAACAGTATTCGCAAGAAGCTTCTTTGCGATTACTCGGGCCATCTGACAGATTCCCTCCGTTACTCGGAAAAATCCTACCCAAACACTGCTCTGAACAAGGCTATCAAGGCCTTCCTTGCTGAAAAGGTTGAGACGATCAAAGAAAATGGCCTTCTGCCATTCAGCAAGAATAACCCGGCACCACCAGTAAGTACCGACTGACAAAAATCTCGATAACATATTCTTTTCTCAATTGTATACTGATTACTTTGCTTCTACTTTTTCACTAGGAATCTGATGACTGGTGGCAAGTTGAAACTCCCCCTGCCACTCCTGAGGCAGACGATGATGAAGATGATGATGACGAGGTTCAGTCCTCAAGTGAAGAAGAAGAGGAAGAAGAAAAGGAAAAAGAAGAAGAAGGTGAACTCGACTCCCTTGGCCACTTCTTCACAAGCTTGATTGAGAACGAATCTCAAGACAATTTATCCACTGATGTCCACTTTGTGATACCAGAACCGACTGAAAAGGCAGCCACCCCTTCACCCGGCCATAGCTCTGAAGCTACTGAATCTGCTGCTACCGGAAAAAGGAAGGCTCGCACCATCTGTGCCAAGGTGCCATATTCTCGCATGTCCATAGAACCATATTCTTATCCTGCTATGCTAAAACTCAACCAAACTCTTCTTCAAAAATCCTCGCAGAACTCTGCTGAACCCTCTCTCAAGAGAAGAGCTACTCGGACCTCCCCTGGTGAGGATCCTCTTAACCCGGGAATCCCAAACATTCCCTCTCCACGCCGTCCTGGTACTTCCTTTTCCAACTTCGAACCACAAAAACATCCCTCTGATAGTTATCCTTTAGCTGGTCAAATCCGAGTTTCTAAGTCATACTCCCTTACAGCTTCATCAGGCTCCAGTAATGACCTCCCCCGTGACTTTCAAGTCAACACCGGGTAATACATATAATCCTTCTATTACTTGTACTTACCACCTTTGCTTTCTTTTGCTCTTTCTTATATTACTTTCATACTTGCAATTTCAGGGCAAAAGCTACTCTTAGCGGTGATCCAAGCCCTCCCATAGCTGAAGAGGAGAACTTGGAAAATACCCCTGAAAAACATGCTGAGCCGACTGATAAGGGCAGACAACTGACCAAAGGAACGTTTCTCCTCCTCCTGCTGAAATCCGACTGATCCAGAAGTCGTGATCACAGGAGCTTGCTCCACTGAGAAGATCTCTCCCGTTAAAACTGCAACCAAGTTTGTTGCTCCTGAAGAAAGGTCGAAGCCGACTGATAAAGGCGAAGGCTCCACTGTGCCACAATATGGCCATACAAACTTTGAAAATCTGTTGACCAAGTTCAACACATACAAACTTGCTGAGGGCAAACTTGTGGATTCTCTTGTCCAAGAACATCAGGTACATATCTTTCCTCTTCATATCTCATATACCAAACCCAGTCCCCAAGTATCGAGTAAACTGTCCTCAGTCACTCGGTACTTGAAAGTATACATCTCTCTGCCATCATTTTGAAAACTTCAGAATATCCCAGTCCCCAAGTTCCGAGCTATCAGTCTACGATAACATGGAACTTGTTTTACTTTCTGATTTCAAATCCTCATAACCCCCAAGTTCCGGGTAATATGTTAACAATTTATCTGGAACTTTGAAAATGCATTACTGAATAACTTGCAAAAATTTAAAAGACATACCAGTCCCCAAGTGCCGAGTGATCTGCTTTTCGGTCACTCGGAACTTGTACAAATATTCTACCTGCATATAGTTTCACTGTCAACTTACTATTTCTTTCAATTGCCGACTGAAATATACTCAGTCCCCATGTGTCTAACTTGTTATTCTTTTTTCAGAGATATGTGTCCCAAAATGACCAAATACTTGCCAAGACCAACCAACTCCTTGAAGCTGAACCAAGCTGCGCAAAGAAACTGAAGTTCATGCTTCAGACTTGGAGAGAACAATTGAGTCTCTAACTGCAGAGAACACCAAACTGAAGAAGGAATTGGAAGAGGCTGGAGATAAATACAAGGTCTGCTATGACAAGATGATCAGTGTCCAGAAATATTTGGACACTCTGAAAGACCATATCAAGGATATCCTCAATCCACTTATTGGTAAGCACCACTTCTTTTCACTTTTTCTTCTTTACTCGGCTTTCCATACTAACCCACATCATACTTTTCAGGCGAACAGAATGCTGCCATCAGGAGATCATATCCAGAGAAGTTGAATTGCTTGAACACCATCATCCGGCAATTCCAGTTTGGCACTGCTGAGATCATGAAGCGTGTTAAGAGCAACTGTGCTCCTCCCCAAGTGATATATGAATCCCTGCATCAACTTTCCACGATCCCCGAGTGGTTAGATCTCTGGCGCGATCAGCATGCCGGGTTGGCGCAATGCGCAGCTTGGCTCTTGCCAAAGCTTACAACCCACGCCTTAACCCGGCTCCTTTTGTCAAAGGATTTCCTCAGTACAACGCTGATGGCACCAAGTTTGGAGGAAAAGATTTCAAGGAAATTTCTGCCCAAACCCGGCCTATTGCTTGCAAAATAGCTGAGGGTCTCAATCTGTCGGTTTTCCAAGATGCAGTGGATGAGAATAACACTCCAATCCCCACTCCTGAACCCAAGCACTTTGATCTATTGGCCAAGCTGAGAGATTCCATTGCAAAGATGAAGAAAGCTACAGCGCCAAGTACCTCTACTCCAGTTGTCCCTGCACCCAGCCGTGCCCCTACTACACCAGTCATGGAAAAGCCGGCTGATGTTGCTAAGGACACTGCAGAAGATCAAGGGACTGCCCCGACTGATTCCCAGGCCAAAGCTCCTGAAGATAACCCGGCTTCTGCCGAGGCTGAAGCTGCCAAGGGAACCACCACCGATAACCCGGCTATCTGAGCTAGCTCTCCTGTTTCACCTTTTCCTGCAAAACAATTATTCGGCCAACGGGCATTGTAATATGCTCTGAAATACTTTGCCTTTTATTTGATGGTGCGTCTGTGCACTATATGAAATACTCAATATTTTGTAATAACTTATACTTTTTATGGTTTAGATGACCCTTTTGGTTTATCTTTAGCTTCTTATCAGTCGGTTTTCACATGACTTTCTCAGTTGCTACTTTTTCCTTTGCTAAAACAGGGTCAAACTAAGTCCCAGCATGGGCATCATAGTTGATTGAATTAACAAGTAAGCAATCTGGTCATAAAATTGTGATAACATCAAACTGATAGGCAAGTTTAACCAAGAATAAAATTAAGGCTTAAAAGCCGGGTCTTAGGATTAAAACTTATGAACTTATAATTCACAAGTCCCCAAGCCCTGAATCAATGTTTATAAGTAAAGGCTTAAACTATGCATCATTACCCCATTGATCTCAAAACATCTCTATGCGTGCTCTCTTGGGCAACAGCTATAGGACTTCTTGCTAAGCACTCCTTTGGGCAAAGCTTTGTAAACATAATCTATGCATAAAAAGTAAAACAGTGGAAAAAATTTCTTCTCAAAATTCTTCTTTATTAAAGATACACCAGCAAGCCGCCTCATTAAAAACCTTCCAGTCCCCTTAGGTACCCTGGTAAGGAAAAGAGCGCGTCTGAAACCTGCTGGGGGTTACATCGTGTGTTACATAACTTGGCCTAGGTTCATGTTCACTAGGTATAATATGGGCGAAGATGAGCAATGTTCCACGGCCGCTTCGTCTCTTCCATAGGAAGGATAGCATGGTCCGTGTTGTTCTCTTCACCTTTCTCTCTCACATCTATCAGATAATATGAACCATTATGCAATTTTCGACTGATAAGGAACGGCCCTTCCCATGGAGGAGTTAGCTTGTGCATCCCCGACTGATTCTGTCTGAGCCGTAAAACTAAATCTCCTTCCTGGAAAGTTCTTGATCTTACTCGGCGACTATGATAACGCCGCAAATCCTGCTGATAAACTGCGGACCGTTCCAATGCTAACTCACGCTCCTCCTCGAGGGCATCAATCGAATCTTCTCTTGCAATTGCGTTGCTTGACTCAACATACGCCGCCACCCTTGGCGAGTCATGACTATATCACTCGGTAACACTGCTTCTGCTCCATATACCAGAAAGAACGGTGTACGTTTGGTTGATCTATTCGGGGTTGTATTGATCCCCCAAACCACTGCGGGTAACTCTTTCACCCAAGCTCCATACGCCTTTTCAATCGGAACTCGAAGTCTTGGTTTGATTCCTTTCAATATTTCCTGATTACTCCTTCTACCTGCCCGTTGGCCTGTGGATGTGCCACCGAAGCAAGGTCTAATCTAATTCCCTTCTCTTTGCAGAATATCTCTGTTTCACCGAGTGACATGTTAGTCCCATTATCGTGATGATACTGTGAGGATAACCAAACCGACTGATAATTTTCTTCAGAAACGTGACAACTTTGGAGGCATCACAACTTGTAACTGGCTCCACTTCAACCCACTTAGTGAACTTATCAACAGCCACCAAGAGATGAGTTTTCTTGCACGATGTCATCTGAAAGGGCCCCATCATATCAAGACCCCAAACTGCAAACGGCCAAGTGATTGGTATTGTCCTCAATTCTTGAGCTGGCACATGCTCCTGTCTTGCATATCTTTGACATCCATCACATGCCCTAACAATCTGTTCTGCATCCTTGAAAGCTGTGAGCCAAAAGAATCCATGCCTAAATGCCTTGGCCACCAGAGACCTAGATGAAGCATGATGACCACAGTCCCCAGCATGTATCTCTTGCAAAATTTGCCTTCCTTCAACTGATGAAACACATCGCTGATAAACTCCAGAAACACTGCGCTTGTACAACTCACCATCAATTACTGCATAGCCGAGTGATCTTCGAACAATTTGTCGCGCCATAACTTCATTACTCGGCAAAATCTTCCTTATCATATAATCCAGATATGGTTCAGTCCACTCAGGAATCTCATGCAACGCTGCAACTAACTCGGAATCTTGATCTGGACTTTCATCTTCCTCTTCACCCGGAAGTTGGACTGATGGCTTCCATAACTCGTCCAGGAACACATTTGGTGGAACTGGCTCTCTACGTGATCCCAATCTTGACAAAGCATCTGCTGCCTCGTTTTTCCTTCTATCAATATGATCCACCTGGAACCCTGAAAAGAATCCAGCTGCTTCATCAACAGCCCTCCTGTAAGCCGCCATCTTCTCATCTTTCCTATCCCAAGTCCCAGAAACTTGCTGCGCTACAAGATCCGAGTCACCGAAACACATAATCCTTTTGATGTTCATCTCCTTGGCAATGCGCAAACCATGTAACAAAGCTTCATACTCAGCAATATTATTGGTGCAATCGAAGTGAATCTGAAGAACATAACTCATCTTATCCCCTTTGGGTGAAGTGAGAACCACTCCTGCTCCTGACCCCTCATACTGCTTGGATCCATCAAAATGCATAACCCATGACTTATAACTCGGCGCCTTGGGTGGTGCCGTGCTTAACTCGGTCCAATCATTGACAAAATCAATCAAGGCTTGTGACTTAATCGCTGTGCGAGGCTCATACTTGATGTGATAATCACCCATCTCAATCGCCCACTTGGCTATTCTTCCAGTAGCTTCAGTATTGCACACAATGTCTGCCAATGGTGCTCCACTTACCACTGTAATGGGTGTTCTTGAAAATAATGCTTCAATTTCCGACTGGCCATGAAAACGCCAAAAACTAACTTCTGCCACTGGGGATACCTCTGTTTAGCCGGAGTCAAAACCTCACTGACATAATAAACCGGCCTTTGAACCAGATGCTCCTTTCCTTCTTCCTTTCGCTCTACCACAATAACTACACTAACTGCTCGGGAATTCGCAGCTATGTACAACAACATGGGCTCCTTTGGAGCTGGAGCAGCTAAGATTGGCGCTTTTGATAATGTTTCCTTCAATGCCTCCAGGGCTTTATCAGCTTCCTCATCCCAAACAAACTTATCTGACTTCCTCAAGAGTCGGTATAAGGGAATTGCTTTCTCTCCCAGTCGGGATATGAACCTACTCAACGCAGCTACGCAGCCCGTGATCTTCTGGACTTCCTTCAATTCAGTCGGCTTTCCCAACCTATTGATTGCTGCTATCTTTTCCGGGTTTGCTTCAATACCACGCTCGGATACAATAAAACCGAGTAACTTTCCTGATGGAACTCCAAACACACACTTTTTTGGGTTAAGCTTCATCTGAAACCTCCTTAAGTTAGCAAAAGTTTCTCTCAAATCATCGATAAATGTCTCAGCTTTCTTTGTCTTGATCACCACATCATCAACATACGCATGCACGTTCCGATCTATCTGCTTCTCAAAACAACTCTGGATGCACCTCTGATAAGTTGCTCCAGCATTCTTCAGTCCAAATGTCATGTTCTTGTAACAAAAAGCTCCAAATGGGGTGATAAATGATGTTTTCTCCCAATCTTCCTCTGCAAGCTTGATTTGATGGTATCCTGAATATGCATCCAGGAAACACAAAAGATCACTACCTGCCACAGCATCTATGATTTGATCAATCCTTGGTAACGCAAACGGATCCTTCGGACAATGCTTGTTCAAACTTGTGAAATCAATACACATTCTCCACTCATTGTTCTTTTTCAACACTAAAACCGGGTTAGCCAACCACTTTGGATGTAACACCTCCATAATGAATCCTGCGGCGAGTAAACGAGCTATCTCTTCTCCTACAATCCTTCTTCTTTCCTCATTCAACCTGCGCAATCCCTGTTTAATCGGTCTTGCTTTAGGATCAACATGTAAGCGGTGCTCAGCGAATTCAGTCGGTATGCCTGGCATGTCACTAGGTTTCCATGCAAAGACATCCCGATTCTCACGGATGAACTCGATGAGCGCGCTTTCCTATTTGTCAGTCAGATTTGACCCGATAGAGAACTGCTTGGACGAATCACCCGGCACGAAGTCAATCATCTTGGTATCCTGAGCCGCTTTGAATTTCGCCCTCTCTTCGGTCATTGGTTTCTTCAAAATTGTCCCATCATCCGGATTTGTGGTAGCTTTAGTAATTCAACTCCTCTTCCGCACAGGCTTGTTCTGCCATAACAGCATCACCTTGCTCACATTGTAACGCCAACTCACGATTGCCATTGACTGTGATAATACCTTTTGGACCTGGCATCTTCATCTTTAAGTACACATAACACGGCCTCGCCATGAATCTAGCAAAAACGTTACGGCCAAAGAGAGCATGATAGGGGCTCTTCAATTTGACCACCTCAAAACAAATCATCTCAGACCTAAAATTATCCTTTGATTCTCCAAACGCGACCTCCAATGTTATTGTTCCCTCTGGTCTTGCTGATTTTCCAGGAACAATACCATGAAAGATAGTACCAGAAGGGTGAAGCTGCTTGGCTGTAAAACCCATCCGGATGAATGTATCCCAATACAGATGTTGATGCTACTACCCCCATCCATAAGAACCTTGTGTAAAATATAACCCGAAACCTGAGGTGCAACAACTAAAGCCAACGCTCCAGGTGCATCCACTCGGTCCGGGTGATCCTCTCTAGACCAAGTGATCGGATACTCGGACCACTTCAAATATCTCGGAACTGCGGGAAGAACGGCGTTGACAGCTCTCTTCTTTAATTTCTGATCTCTCCGACAAGTACTGGAAACTGTAATATGATACTGTCCTCGATTTAACTCTTTGGGGTTTTGCTGGAAACCTAACCCGGCTGGTCCATTATCGGGCCGGGTGGTCCTCCATTATTTCCTCCAGCTTGTGGTCCGTGGGCCGGGTTATTTCCATTACCCGGCCTCGGACCGTTTCCTCCCATATTCATCCTGGCAAACTCCTCGTTCTTCCATCTCTGAAGATCAACACACTGGGCCAAAGAGTGATTTGCCGGTTTACCGTTCCTACTATGACGTGGACACGGCATGTTGAATGCTTCCTGGGGTTAGCCGGTCCTCGGAAATTTCCCCTGTAATTGCCATTGTTGTTATTGCCTCGATAATTGTCATCTCGCCGCTGAAACTTGTTATACCCGGTGTTTGTGTTTGCCACCAAGTCTGAACCACCATCATGCTGCCTTTTGGAGTTATTCCCATTGTTACCATTGTGATTATTGTTCCCATTGTTGTTGTTACCGTTGTTGTTGTTGTTTTTCCCCGTTGTTGACGTTTCCTTTTCCCTTATCTTCATCATCATCCCGGGTCTTGTCTGTGGATGCGTGCTTATGAGCCGCTTCCATCAGCTGTCCCATGGTGATGGTTTCTGCTTCGCCAGTGGCCCTCAGTCGACCCATCTTCTGATTACCGGGTCATATCTGCAGGTTTTCTCCATCGACGACACGGCCGCAGCTGGTGTAATTCCCTTTGATGAGTGAATGATGGCTGTGACCCGGCGCATCCAGTGACGCGCTGACTCGCCTTTCTTCTGGAAACACCGCTAAATCTTCTATAGTGAACAACTTCTCACACGTGCCCTTGAAATTTTGACAAATAATGCCTTCAACTCATCCCAAGAATTGATAGATTTCTCAGGTAATCCATTGAACCATAACTTTGCTGCTCCTTCACTCATCATCAGGTACATGTATCTGCGCACAAGTTGGCGGTGGCATTGCGAATACTCATCGCCATCTCGTAACTGCTGAGCCATGTTTCTGGATCCATGCTGGGGTCATAATTTGTCACCTTGCTTGGCTCTTTAAACTTCTCGGGAAAAGGTTCGCTCTTAATAGCATCTGAAAGACATTTAGTTCCAACCGGGTTAAGTAATGAAGAAACTAACGGCAAACCTGACCCGGTATTTGGTGCGTGGCCCATCACTCCTGCTTCAGGTTGTCCTCCGGCTCCTCCGGCGACACCTAAAGCCGGGTTTGCGCTCGCCGCACGCCGTGCTCTTGAACTGTTGACAATTGCTTGGGCCACAGACTGGGCCGGGGCCGGCTGATGCGGCCTCGGCACCGGTTGATTCTGGGCTGGTCTCTGCTGATGTCCCGAACGCTGAGGCTGCGGCGCCGGGTGACCTTGATTCTGCTGTCCGTTCCTGATGCCTGATCCGGCTGGCCTCGGTGTTTCTCCGTGATGACTCCGGTTAGCTCGGCTATTATATGGTGTTGAATGTAACGCTCCACTCTTATCCGGCATGTTTCCCTGCTGCGTGATTGCAGTTTTCAACATCTCGATTGCCCTGCGTGCTTCGTCTCCCTGTGGTGATTGATCAATCGGCATGCGGCATAAAGCTAATGTTGCTGCGTACACGTTATCAGCCGGATTTGAGTAGTGACCCCTGGGCGTGTGGAACCGATCTGCTGGTGGTGGCATATCACCCGCAGCTGCTGTGTTCTGATTTTGCTGAGCTCCGGCCCGAGTGTTGGGTGGCACCCGTTTCCTCCCTGATTTGCTCTAACCATGATTCCATGCCCAATTCCAACCGGCTCTGGCTCAGGCCGAGTGACATTGGGAGCTCCGTTTGGTGATGCAAAGTTCAATCTCGTTGGATCTAAAGTCATGCCTGGCATCACCCGGGTTTCGTGCCTCCTCCGATGTACTGCTGTAAGATCTTCATGGCGATTCTGCACTGTTATCCTTTCTTGCTCCACACGGGCTCGATCCCGTTCTATCTCTTGTTGCTCATCGTACATGCGCTGCTGCTCCGCCAATAAAGCCTTCTGTTGATTCTCCAGCGTGATTCGTAACGTATCCAATTGCTGCGCCCGGGTTGCTGCGTTATCTGGTGTGACTGGGGTTGTAACTATTGCTGCGTCAAAGTCCAAGGGCCTAAAAACTGGTGGGATTTCCATCACAACCGGCTGTCCCGAGCCTTCACCCGGTTGAAACGTTGTGAGACGTTGAATTCTTTCTCTGTTTTCTCTGGCCGTCGCGTGGCATCGTCCTCGCTTACTGAAGTTTCTGTTCCATCATTGTGATTCCTCAGAGTATACACCATCGCATGCTTCATGGTCCTTGGCTCCGACTCATAATCTTCCTCATCAGCCACATACCCAAATCTCTCGTCAAACAACGGTAAAATCGATTCAGTATCTGTATCCAGATCTTCCTCACGTCGGTACTCCGGCTCGCAAGCCCGGATGTCCGACTGATGTTCGAAACCTCCTGTTCCGACTGATTCTTCTCCATCAGATTGGACGATGGTGGCTGCCCCTGAAACGGAGTCGCACATAACCTCGTCATCAAATTGCTGAATTGCATTAACCATACCTACGAAGACGTGGATCCGACCGAACGGGATCACCCGGCCGGTATCCAGCAGATCTGCTTCTTCCTTCCAGCCGGAATCGTCGACGATGCGGTTTCCGCGCTGATCCATCCTGACTTCGCCGATCGCGAGGTTCTCCATCCCTCGCAGAGCTTCTCCCTTGATGAGGACAGCTTTGGTCGCAGGCCCCACGGTGGGCGCCAACTGTCGTGGGGTTAACACGGCAGATGTTACCATAGGGTAACTTGTATGTTGGGGCAAGGCGCCTTGGTCCTTCAGGAGATTGTCACGCTCGTTGGGGAAAAAGGTTTACCCAGGTTCAGCCTCTCCATTGGAGATAAAGACCTACTTCCTGCTTCTATGTTATTGATCTCGAGGTCTCGATAACTCGGCTACGACAACAGAGCCGGGTTACGAGACAGTTACAAGGGTTTCGCTTGATAGCGGTGATATCGAACTAGGGTTAAACTTATGACTTCAGGCTTCGAACTCTCTATCTACGTTCTGGGAGCCCGTTTATATAGACCGGGTCTCCCTAACTTACAATGAGTACCGGGTTACATACGAGCTCGGAGTCCTACTCTAGATTCTCCTGGACCTTCCGTAGCCTCCAAGTCACCCGGTTTCTTCCTTCACTCGGACTCCAGTTCTTCTAGGTCCTTCCATCCAGGGACGAGTCATGTTAGGCCTAGTAGCCCAACTATAACCCGGCCCATATCTTGTACACTTCACTCGGTCCAGACCTTGGACCGTCCGACTGATTATTCCTTGGTCATAAGTATACCGGGTTATTATCCCCCCAACACTTGTACATGCGATGATTGCGGTACATCGAACGCATGATGATGTTCGCCGCGCGCCATGCGGTGACGTATCCACCGATGGTGAAAAACTGAGCTCGTTCCCGTGGCCATAGACAGCGGGGCGAGGAACTCCACCGGGTGCGCGACCTGCAAAGGAGTCTCGCTGACAACCTCGATGGTAGTCCAGGCCATTGTTGGCGGCCCTAGCTATAGAGGATCTCGATCGAGCTTGATCTCTAGATCTCTTTTTGGATGTGGGAGAGAGAGATCGATCGACCGAAAGCAGAGGAGGCGCGCGGATAAGAGTGCGCTGAGCGCGCTGCCGGGATCGAAATTTATAGCGGCGCGCGAGAGGGGAGACATATAGCTAGGCGCGGCGGTGATACCCAATGATGCTATTATAACGGACGCCAGAAAACAGTCTTGATGGCGTGGAGTTACCTGCGTCAAAAGAATATAGGTTAGGTTGAGACTCCAAGTGCAGAGTGTATGTAGTAGTGGAAGACAGTTTTCCCCCACGAGGGGTGACTCGAGGGTTTAATATCGAAATCCCGGGGAACCAGTATTTCAGGTGTTATCTCCTTATCCTTCTCTGAGAACCTGCAACAAAATAGATTGTTTTGTGCCCTCAACCTCACCAAGTGGTTGTCAAGCACAAGGTGTGAGAATGATAATAAAATAAATATGCAAACAGTAGTAAATATGTAATGATGGTAAAATAAATATGCAATGATGGTGGAAACAATGATAAATGATATTTTTGGATTTTTTTTATAATGAATGCAAGATATAAAAGTGTTTTTGTATTTTCGGATTTAATAATGGCAGCAAACAAAAGTGGTGATAAAAGTGTTGGAAAGGTGTTTCTTATGATTAAAAATGGACCGGGGTTCATGGTTTCACAAATGCACTCTCTCTTGATAATGTGGTAGACAATGGAACACTAAAATTAACATGTAAGATGGCAAGACATGGTTATTAATAATATGGGCATCACGTCCTAACATAGAGATCTCAAGTATAAGTTGTTCTCTCTCTTATGCTCCACCAAGATGTGAACTAAATCATAACACCTTAGTAATTAAGATAAATCAGAGCATAGCAATAAGTTCAATGACATGAAGTTAAAATAAGAACATGCTAGATCTAGTCATGGAGGTAGTGGCCAAGGTCACATCCACTCTCCGGTAGCATGGTATTTTTGTTTATCCCTAGTGAGGCAACAAACTAAGGTAGAAAACCCAAGTGGATCGCAGAACTATCTGTCACGTTCAGTGCACTAGCCACCCCCGTTATTCCAACTAATGCACACGTTCCCCCTCACATGCTCTCATAAACATGCTTGATCATGACAAGTAAATAAGAACGGGGTACATAATATGCATCTACTTTCATAACTGAAACAAAAACCATTGCAATCTCAAACATGTATTAACTCATAATAAAGATCCACCACAAAGGAATTACATAGATGACCGTAATCATGTTCAGCAGCTCATACGGTACTAATTAGTGAAGCTCATAGAGAGGAGAGATACATAAGTTACTTCCACAAACCCATAGTCCAGGGGTGGACTACTCCCTCTTCATCATGGTGTCGGTGGAGATGTTGTTGGAGGGGAAGGAGACCACACCGGCAGCGCCCCGCCGGAGTTTCCCCCTCCAATCTTCAGCTCCAGGTCTCTGTTTCGTGGTTTCTATGTTTCGGCGGCGCTCCCTTTCGCGAAAGCCCTGGGGGGGTCTATATATAGTCGTTTTTAGGTCAAGACGAAGCTTCAGGAAGAAGGATCGACGGCAGCGGAGGCCCGAGGGCCATTTGGTGGGTCCCACGCAGTCAGGGAATCTGGCCGCGTGGGCCCACCCCTTTCGGCCTTCTGGTCTTGTTTCTTCGCTTCCTTTGCGACTAAGTTTCGTTCCTTCCAAAAAAGTGATCCCCGTAAAATTTCAGGCCATTTGGACGTCATTTGGTCGCTGAAACTTAAAAATATAGAAAAAGGGGTTTTCTGACAGCGCAGGGTTAATTCCAGAAAAATGGGGACATTGTTAATTATCCCAAAACTTAATATAAATCATGAATATAACCCTTATATGATGCAAATAACATGGAATAACATGTAATAAAATGTAAAGTTCATGTATGCATTTTACATGCATCAACATCCCCAAGCTTAACACATGCTCGTCCCGAGTATGAAGGTGATAAAACTAACATGGACTTTGCATTTTAATACTATAAATGGATATCAAAGGTGATTACTATTGCTACATAAAGTCAAATGATTCATTCTTCAAAGGAATAACAATATGCAAGATAAATTATGAAGTGATATCAAATACTCAATGTAAAGATGTTCAATGATAAATTCACAAAGTGTAACATAGAAGAAAGTACTATGGACCAAATGTATGCATAATGAAAAGTAAAAACATCCTATGGTGGTCATAGAGTACTTCTTATGAAAACTGAATATAAAAGGTGGACACTTTGGATAGATAAATAAGTAGAGGTAAAGCATGAATAAGTTTCATCTAACTTCCAAACACTTCTACTTAAGTTAATGCTTGCAATGTGGTAGTCATTGGTGTGGAGCTCTCATTACCCCTATCATAGCATCTTGAATGCTTAATGTTTAAAGTGAAAGCAAATATGAGTGGTGTGCTTGACAATGTATTGGTTGAATGTCTCATGTCCCTTGAATACAAGTACTACACCATGTGTTACTCACTTTGGTCCACAAAGTAAATTTAAATAAAGGTCATTGCAAGTAATAATAGTATTATCAAGAACTGCACTGGGGTACCTCTTGCCCCTTGACATGAACAAACCCATGTCAAAACAACAAGACAAACAGATAATGAACAATCTCAGCACTCTTTTATTTACTATGGGTATAGCTTTTTATTATGAGGTGCATCACTAAATGAACATTATGGTTATGCTGTAAATTTCCACCATGAATGATGCATGGCTTAGATTAGCGGCCCAGGCATTTCTCTAACCATTTATACAAACTCTTTGAACTTACTAAGTATCCACATTCATTTCACCCATGATAGGCATCCATAAACAAAAGTACATGACATCAACTAAATATACATAAGTGCAATGTTGAAAGCTTGCCATGTGACAGCACATATGGGCTAACTCCCAACCAAAACTATTGTCAAGCCCACAACTTCATAATTTTAATCACAATGGTTCATGCTTATTAAATGCAATAAAAGTAAATTGTGCATCAAGTTCGTGAGAGCTTTTAACCAATTTTTCCCATGACAATCAGTAACATAAGCATTTAAATTCAGAAATTAGATAACACAATATAACATGATAAACATACTTGGAATAGCATAAAGCTAATAGGTAGATATGGTGTACTCACTGGAAAAACTTTGGTTGAAGGTGTTGGGAAACAAGCTTTTTACTTGTTGTAATTTTTGGGCTAGCAATAGGGAGAAAGTTGACCATCTAAATGCATGCATAAGTGTCCATAGAACTAATCAATCCATGTTAAATCAAGTAAAGTTAAAATTCAACATCTAAACATGGTAAAAGATAGCTCTTGACAACACACTTGCAAATTAACATTCATTCAAAGCACATGAATTATGCAACTATATGTATCTTTTAAAATCAACTCAAACATCCCTATCCCAATATATTTAATAGCATCCAACATAATTCAACCCAAACTTCCAGTAGCTCTCTCATATATAAATGATAGTGGTGGTCTTAAGAAAATAAAATCAAACCGAAATAACAAAAAGCAAATAAACAGACGCTCCAAGTTTGTACGATAAAGTGCTTTGATCGTAAAACAGAATTTACGTGTGCAAACCGAGAGTGTGTTGTCAGTGGGGTTGTCTTGACATCCCCAAGCTTATGGTCTTCACCATCCTTGGATAGCTCTTGGTGCAGCTCCTCTAATCCCTGTGAAAAAACTTCAAAACACCGTTTCTCCCATTTCTTTTCTGTGGGGTGATATTAGTAGTGATAAACAAATAGGTTCCTTGCTGCATAAAATCCTTAGGCAAAAATTCATATGAATGTCCAGAGAGTATATAATTTGTATGCCTACTCATAAACTCAATTGAATCAAAAAGATTCAAGCAAAAAGCTCAAAGAATGCATCAAACAATATCAAGACAGAATCTGTCCAGAAAAACAGCAGCAGCAAAACGCATTTTTCTACCCTACTTAAACTCGTCAGAAAAATCTACAAAAATCACGTGTGCAGAGGATGAAAAGTTGAAGCTACTGTTCAAATTACAGCTCAATCGGAGTTACAGATAAAAAATGAAAAATCAAACCGTGCACAGACTTCGTGCAGGCAGAAAACTCTCCGAAAATGAATAGCAACTTTTCAAACCCAAAATAGGTAAAACTTGGTTCTTTATTAAAAATCCCAGAAACAAAACTAACAACCTACTCTCTTGTTACAGCAAGAGGACTCAAAGAAAATCTCAAACAAAAACAACCGGGTTGCCTCCCGTAAAGCGCTTTTTTTATAGCCATATAGCTAGGCTTACTTACTTGATAATCAAAGGGGACGTAGCTCATGAGGGAGCTTGAACCTTGGTGTGTCCCTCTTCCTTGGGAAGTGTTCCATGCTCTTCTTGTGTGGAAACTGAAACTTCACATTCCCTTCCTTTGAATCAATAATGGCACCTGTAGTACGAAGAAAAGGTCTTCCCAAAATAATAGGACTAGAGGTTTTATTCCCCATGTCCATGATTAGAAAATCAACAGGCACAAAAGTCATGTGTAACTCTACCATAACATCACTTACTTTTCCTAGAGCATGTCTAATGGAATCATCAAAGTGCAAGTTCAATAGAGCATTTCTCAATATTTTTAAGTTCAAGGACTTCATATAGTTCTTTAGATAATATAGAGACACTAGATCCTAGATCTAAAATGGCATGGTGTGTCTCTTTTCCAATGGTTACTAGTACTTAGGGATCCAGATATCCCCAAGCTTAGGTGGTATCATAGCTTCTTGATTGTACCTAGCAATCTTTCTTTTAAGACATGATTAGCAATATAGGAACCAAAACCAGCCTGGTTAATATTAACAGAAGGATCACTTGCAAATTTTTGTAAGATAGAAATTAATTCATCAAGCTACACTTCTCTAAATCAACAAATGGTTCCTTAACTTCACTAAGCATTTTAACTTCCTCAACTTTTTCTCTTTCACAACCATAATAGTTTCCTTAGCAGGGAGTACTTCCCCAGTTCTAGTCTTTTTCTCAACATGCATAGAATTGACCAGTTCGTTTCTATGTTGCCAAACTTTAAAAAGGGGATAATATTTCCTAAGGAATGCCTTTTCTAGTTCTCTCCAAGTTTTAACTTCAGCAAGGGGTAATGAATATATCCACTCTTTTGCCTCTCCATTTAGCGAAAAAGGGAATAATTTTGGCATCACAATATCAGGTTCCTTAAAGTCTTGCACAATACAAATGCCGGTAAAATTATTAAGATGATCAAGACCATCTTTCCATGCTCTACCGCCAAATTGTTTCCTAGTTATCAAGTTCAACAAACTAGGACTTACTTCATAGCTCTCAGCAGTAATCTCAGGTGTGGTGATAGGCTTAGCAATAAATTGATCATTAGGAGTGTTTGTGTAGTCACACAATTTAGTTCTATCTCCCATTTCAACAAGTTTTTATGTATTTTTATTTTTTATGCAAAACTGAAAGTAAAATGATACTAATGCGACTCGAAATAACAAATGCAACACAAAAATGCAAAACTGAATATAAATATGCAAACCGAAATATAAAGATGATAGCAAGACAAGAACAAAACAAAATAAAATGATTGTAGGTAAAGATGGATAAGATGATGCTCACGTAGGTGCAACCTCCCCAAGCTTAGGTTGTTACACAAGTTGGTGATGAAGTTGACTTGATGTGATGATCCTTGGATAAACCTTTCACTATGGTTGCCCGGCAACGGCGCCGGAAAACGTCTTGATACCCAATGATGCTATTATAACGGCGCCAGAAAACAGTCTTGATGACGTGGGTTACGTGCGTCAAAAGAATATGGGTTAGGTTGAGACTCCAAGTGCAGAGTGTATGTAGTAGTGGAAGACAGTTTTCCCCACGAGGGGTGACTCGAGGGTTTAATATCGAACTCTCGGGGAACCAGTATTTCAGGTGTTATCTCCTTATCCTTCTCTTGAGAACCTGCAACAAAATAGATTGTTTTGTGCCCTCAACCTCACCAAGTGGTTGTCAAGCACAAGGTGTGAGAATGATAATAAAATAAATATGCAAACAGTAGTAAATATGCAATGATGGTAAAATAATATGCAATGATGGTGGAAACAATGATAAATGATATTTTTAGGTTTTTTTATAATGAATGCAAGATATAAAACTGTTTTTGTATTTTCGGATTTAATAATGGCAGCAAACAAAAGTGGTGATAAAAGTGTTGGAAAAGTGTTTCTTATGATTAAAAATGGACCGGGGTTCATGGTTTCACAAATGCACTCTCTCTTGATAACGTGGTAGACAATGGAACACTAAAATTAACATGTAAGATGGCAAGACATGGTTATTAATAATATGGGCATCACGTCCTAACATAGAGATCTCAAGTATAAGTTGTTCTCTCTCTTATGCTCCACCAAGATGCGAACTAAATCATAACACCTTAGTAATTAAGATAAATCAGAGCATAGCAATAAGTTCAATGACATGAAGTTAAAATAAGAACATGCTAGATCTAGTCATGGAGGTAGTGGCCAAGGTCACATCCACTCTCCGGTAGCATGGTATTTTTGTTTATCCCTAGTGAGGCAACAAAGTAAGGTAGAAAACCCAAGTGGATCGCAGAACTATCTGTCACGTTCAGTGCACTAGCCACCCCCGTTATTCCAACTAATGCACACGTTCCCCCTCACATGCTCTCATAAACATGCTTCATCATGACAAGTAAATAAGAACGGGGTACATAATATGCATCTACTTTCATAACTGAAACAAAAACCATTGCAATCTCAAACATGTATTAACTCATAATAAAGATCCACCACAAAGGAATTACATAGATGACCGTAATCATGTTCAGCAGCTCGTACGGTACTAATTAGTGAAGCTCATAGAGAGGAGAGATACATAAGTTACTTCCACAAACCCATAGTCCAGGGGTGGACTACTCCCTCTTCATCATGGTGTCGGTGGAGATGTTGTTGGAGGGGAAGGAGACCACACCGGCAGCGCCCTGCCGGAGTTTTCCCCCTCCAATCTTCAGCTCCAGGTCTCTGTTTCGTGGTTTCTGTGTTTCGGCGGCGCTGCCTTTCGCGAAAGCCCCGGGGGGTCTATATATAGTTGTTTTTAGGTCAAGACGAAGCTTCGGGAAGAAGGATCGACGGCAGCGGAGGCCCGAGGGCCAATTTGGTGGGTCCCACGCGGTCAGGGAATCTGGCCGCGTGGGCCCACCCCTTTCGGCCTTCTGGTCTCTGTTTCTTCGCTTCCTTTGCGCCTACGTTTCGTTCCTTCCACAAAAGTGATCCCGTAAAATTTCAAGTCAATTGGACGTCGTTTGGTCGCCTGAAACCTAAAAATATAGAAAAAGGGGTTTTCTGACAGCGCAGGGTTAATTCCAGAAAAATGGGGACATTGTTAATTATCCCCAAAACATAATATAAATCATGAATATAACCCTTATATGATGCAAATAACATGGAATAACATGTAATAAAATATAAAGTTCATGTAAGCATTTTACATGCATCAGGCGGCGCGGCGTGCAGTCATAAATTTCCTCTGGCGAGCGCGCTGATCGAGCGAGGCCAAGCTCGCTCTCCGATGACCTGAGACGCGCGCGCTGTCGGCATGCATGCATGCCGCATGCATATGTGAGCGAGCAGGCATTAGCGCGGCCGCATAGACCGCGACGCAGAGCGCGCCACGGTGCGCATGCACAAGGCACGTACACACACGACAGGGCGCCACGCTTCGACCCAGTGGGCAGGCGAGTGTGCGCGATCATACACCGATACAACGGCGCACCACAGGCAGGCGCACGCTGCACAACCTGCATACACGGGAGCGGCGCGCCGTGCATGCATGCGCGCGTGTACCGACATCGATGCAGAGGTAGCCCAAGCTGCGCGCCGGCCGGTAGTTCTAGTTCTGCTAATGTATTCATCACTCGCGTGCATTCTAATTATAATATATATCTAATGGTGGAAGTTTTGTCGCAAACATAGTGTCGGCCCAGTGAAAACCAGAGTGTCATGGGCCGGCCTGCCACAACCCTCGAACGCTCCGCAGGAATTTCCGCTAAGGACCAGGCTTTCAGCCTGGCGAGCCTCGCGAGGGCTTATTTGCTCGACCGAGCATTTCTGCTAAGGACCAAACGATCGGCCTAGAGGCCTCGAGAGGGACCTCTGCCTCGGGAAGGCCTCTCCTAGAAGATCTCTAGACCCTGGCGCGTCTCCGCGCCACCCTCGGGAGGTTTTCCCTCGCGAGAAGTCAATAGCTACAAAACCTCGGCGAGGGTTCAGGCCTCGCGGGGTTCCTTCAAGTCGAAGCAAGCTCCTGCACTGCTGCAGGGCGCACATGGGCTCTGCGCCCGCCGCAGAGTGACGCATGCGCCTGCGCGCGATGACGAAGACGCCGCAGTTGCCGTTCTCGTGTATAAAGTGGTCAAAGGAGCTGCGGCAAACAAAGCGGACTCCAAGACTTGCCAAATTGGTGATAAAGCGGCCGGCCGCCGCTACCCTCCAACTGCGACGTCACCGTGGGGCGCGCCCCAAAGCTCTGCAGCGCCGGCCCACCGTCCTGGTTGGACGGTGGCTTTTTTGCCAAGACGACGTGCTCCCTGCCATGGACCGTGTCCATGGACGCCCCCGACGCTGTGCGCTGTGCTCCAACTCGGCGGCATTGTGGTATCCCTTCCCGCCGGAGATTTTCGGGGAAGAGGACCAAGCCCGGTATCTAAGGAGCCAGTGTACGACCTAGGAGGGGGATCCCGCATTCACCAAGTCATTCCACAACCAAGGAGCTACGTCCGAGAAGAAGACGGAGCTCATTCCACCATAGTCCACCATAGCCATAGCAGTGCCCTCGGCAAGCACCCTTGTACTGTGAACCTCTCCAAGCAGTGCAATACATCTTAGCAGGACGTAGGGCTTTTGCACCTCTCGGTGGGCCTGAACCTGGGTAGCGACTCGTGTTACCTCTCTGCCGTGATGTTACTCACCGAGCTCGACGAGCACCATCGCCGAGGTTGTTGAGGATTTGTTTGACATTGTGTTCAGCCCCTTACTCGTTTTATGGCACTTGAGAGACACCCCTAGTTCCTGGGACCAGTCTCCGACACATGGGCTTAGCCTAGTGGCAAGGGGATGTTGATGCCTTCCTTGCCCACCCAAGTTCTAGTCCCCACGCTCGCAATTTAGGTGTTGCATATAAAGAGGTTGTGATCCTGCAGTCCCGTGGCTCCGGCAATTCACTATTATCGACTAATTAGTAGTCGATGATAGTGGGTTGTCACATCCATCGAACTGTTGCATTGCAACCAATTTTTTTTCCAGTTATATATACACAAATTTTTGGCTTTTTATTAATTATTTTCAATTTACATGCCATATATTTACCTATATTAATGTGTTGTACTAAGTACTTAATTATAAAATAGTTGTATCTAGCTAGCTCATATTTTGATAGACCAATAACCGGAAGGTCGGACATACTCTGAGTTTGCATGCTAACTTTAATATATATATATATATATATATATAACGGTTGGAGTTTTGTCGCAAACATAGGCTTAGCCTAGTGGCAAGGAGATGTTGATGTCTTCCTTGCCCACCCAAGTTCGAGTCCCCATGCTTACAATTTAGTTGTTGCATATATATAATTGCTGGTTCTGATCTAGTAGTTCTGTGGGTCTGGCATCTTATTATTATCGATTAAACGATAATAATGAGTTGTCCCATCCATTGAAATGCTGCATTGGAATCAACAAAAAAATTGCATTTACATATATACGCAATTTTTTGAAGTAATAATTTACATGCCATTTTTTTACCTATGTAAATATGTATGAAAATTGCCATCTTTGCACTAAATTAATGATATCAGTACATGTGTTCTAGTAAGTACTTAATTATAAAATATTTGTAGCTAACTAGCTCGTATTTTGATAGACCAATATCCACAGGGTCCGGACACACTCCGAGTTTGCTCTAAAACGATGTTCGTGTATTAATAGTTCTTTAAAATGTTATTATTAAATTTTATAATGATACTTATCACAAAATGTTGGTACTGTAACTTTTTGGGGAGTTTTAAAATTGAATATCTATTGTTCTTGCATTTAATTGATTTATTGGCTTTTTAATGTTTTTTTCTATAATACGTAAAACATGTCAGAAAATCATGAAACTTGCTATGTGTTTATCACATGATACCTACGTACATGATGTGGTAATTGTGTTACGCAATTCCAAAAAAATGCACTGAAGTTCTATTGTGATGAGTACAATTTCCATGCCGGATCATCATACCTTTGAGTATAAACTCCAATTCTTGTATATTGCATCATATAATCTCTTCATTATATGCTTAGTTTATTGTATATCAACTTAAATGAACAGTACAAAGATATGTACACCTTATTTGAAATTTATAACATTTTGTCTTATTTGTTTGATTTTTTATATGATCAGAGCAAACTCCGGAGTGACCGAACATATACGCAAAAAGGCCAAAAAAAATTGGCTCAAAATTAAGGGGGAGGGGGCGGGGGATTTTTTTCCCCATTGCCGCCACGCAACTCAAACCCTATCTCGACCCTGACTCTCTCGCCGCCGCCCCATTCCCCACTTCCCCGCCCCCTCACAGTTCCCTATCGCTGCCCCTCTGCTCACCGCCTCACCGCCGGCCGCCGTTCCTCGTCGCTCTCAATCCCCAGCTCAGGTGCGTTCTTCCTCTGACCCGCTCCGCTCCGCTGCTCTCTGGTTGCTTAGATCATATCTGATAGCTCCGCTCCACCGCTCTGGTAGCTTTAGATCTTCTCCGAGCCACCTCCTCTAGCTTAGATCTTCCCCCTTACTTCAGATTGATGGTCGGATACATGCGCAGCAGAGGTGGGCGCGGCTCCGAGGCTGCTAGATTTGCCGCTCGGTTGGATGCCACGGAGGCTCGGGCTGATGTCCAGCACAGTCGGGCTGATGTCGCGCGCACTGAGACTGCTGTAGCCGCGGCTGCTCATGTCGCCGCGTCTGCTCGGCTTGATGTTGCGGCCGCTCGGAATGATATCGCAGCCGCTCGGGGTGATGTCCTCTCCGCTCGGGCTGATGCTGCGGACCTAAGGTCTGAAGCCGCGGTTGGCACATCCGTTCGGGCTGATGTCCTCGCCGCTCGGGCTGATGTCGCGGCAGGTGATGACGTGAAAACACACGTTCGTTGGGAGACTCCAAGAGCAAGTTATGATGTAGTGCAGCAGCAATTTTTCCTTGATATCTATCAAGGTTATCAATCGAGTAGGAGTCAAAAGTGCTTTAGAAGGTTGTCAACGGCACCAGAAAATATGGCACGGCGCAATGTCAGATGATTTGGTGGTTGACGTGGACCTGCACACAACACAATAAAACTACTTTGCCCCATCGAAACAGGAAGGTTGTCAATCTTCCCGGCTTGCTGATTACAAAGGATTAAACATATGGTTTGGAGAATAATAATAAATGCAGAAAGTAACAGAGAACAGATGATTGCAGTTGGTGTTTTTATCAGTGTAAAAGAATGGACCGGGGTCCACAGTTCACTAGTGGTGTCTCTCCATAAAAGATAAGATGCATGTTGGATAAACAAATTACAGCTAGGCAATTGACAAATAGCAAGCGCATGACAATGCAATATATGACAAGATAGTTTATTGTAGTATTTATTGGGCATTACAACATAATACATGGACCGCTTACCAGCTGCATCCATGCCTAAATAATCCACTTCTGGGATAGCATCCGTATCTCCCGTTAGTATTAAGTTGCAAACAACAGATTATTGCATTAAGCAAAGTGTGTAATGTAAACAAACACATTAGACTTACCAGCAGTACCCTTAAGCTAAGCATTAGTTATTTTATCCCTAGTGGCAACAGCACATCCACAACCTTAGATGTTCTTGTCACTCACCCACATTACTGGAGGCATGAACCCACTATCGAGCATAAATACTCCCTCTTGGAGTCACAAACATCTACTTGATCAAAGCATCTACTAGCAACGGAGAGCATGCAAGAACATAAATAAAACAGTAGATAGATTGATAAACAACTTGATCATAACATCACTATTCATCGGATCCCAGCAAACACAACATGTAGCATTACAATAAGATGATCTTGATCATGTTAGGCAGCTCACAAGATCTAAACATGATAGCACAAAGTGGAGAGACAACCATCTAGCTACTGCTATGGACCCGTAGTCCAAGGATGAACTACTCACGCATCACCCCGGAGGCGGGCATGGTGATGTAGAGCCCTCCGGTGATGATCTCCCTCTCAAGCAGGGTGCCGGGAAGAGCTTCAGAACTCTCCCGAACTTGGGTTGACGACGGCGGCGGCGACGGAACTTTTCGTGGAATAATGGTAGGGTATTTAGTGTTTTCGGGACGAAGGCAATATATAGGCGAAAGCGCGGCGCGTGGGGCCAGCCGAGGGCCCCACACACCACCTCGGCGCGACAGCAAGGGTGGGGGCGCCCTAGTGGTGTTTGGCTCCACTGGGTCGCCTCTTCGTGCGCCCTTCGGACTTCGTCTTCGTGTCGGTGAAAAACTGGGCTCCGTTGATTTTCGCCCAATTCCGAGAATATTTTCTGACTAGCTTTTCTGAAACGGAAAAACAGCAGAAAACAGGAACTGGCACTGTGTCATCTTGTTAATAGGTTAGTCCCAAAAAATGCATAAAAATGCTATGAAGTGTATATAAAACATGTAGCAATATGTATAAAACAAGCATGGAACATCGAAAATTATAGATACGTTTAAGACGTATCAGCAAGTCGGGTTGATGCCGCGGCCGCTCGAGCTGATGTCCTCGCCGCTCGGGCTGACAAGACAATGCTTCAAGCCGAGCAAGGTGTGGAGACCGGCGACGCTGCCCTGGACGACAACCAGCTGGCGTGAAGAGTACTAGCTACATGAACTACGACGAGCAGCCGCCAAGAATCTGTTTGGATTATGTTTAGTTTCGTTATCTGAAATGTTAAATTCTGGCCGCTCAGGCTGAACATCAGTTTGTTCTAACTAGTAACCGAATTTGTTATTTGAATATGTACCATGTTGTTTGACTACGCAGTAATATGCATTTCAGATTTCGTATGCACATGTTGTGACTTCTGTTTATTTTAACTAATTAATGAGCAGGATACATATGGCATGCCAAGTATGCAAAAATGATTGCGCATGCATGAACTACACTGGATCCTTCAGTGTTTATCTGCAAGAGTGCCACCGGAAGTCATTGGTAAGATAGAAAGTCTTGTTCCACATCAAATATTTGTACTGTCTTTGTGTTCATATCAGAATATACCTAATTTATGGTTTGCTTTTGCTGCTGCACAGATTGTACCATGCTATGCCAGGCAAGAGTTCGAGTTAGTACGCAAAAGTTTAGTTTTTCGTTCTCTTCGGGGCACATACAAAATTCATGTGAAAAACAAACATAGCAAGAGTCGCTTGTACGGCAAAGGATGGGAACAGTTGATCAAGCTGAACAATCTCAGGGTAGGAGACATGCTAGTTTTTAGCATGACCGGACCAAACCCAAAGATCTCTGTTTTCATTATGGACTTTGACAAAAACGCAGAGGAAACTGACGAGAATTCTTCTGACAGTAATTCTGATGAGGATTCAGAGAGTGAAGAAGAGGATAGTTACATAGTTGCCCAAAGTGTCCATCTCAAGAACCATGAGAAGTACCGCCTCGTTCCGCTTCTACCCCAAAGAGCTAACTATGTTGGGGTTCCTTTTGTCACTTGTTTGACGAGCACAAATCTGAACCAACATGATATGGTAACGAAACACTATCATGCCTCTTTACCTCTTCAATGTACATATGTCTACATATATAGTTATGTTGTCTCTTTACATGCGTAGAAACTATCTAAGACGATAGCAGAAGAGGCTGGCCTACCGACTAAAGGCAATGCTGGACTACGACTTGGAACAACAGGGGTTGTCACCATCATAACGTACACCACGAAAACTGACGACCGCATTGTCTTTGCCAAGCCGGGATGGAAGAATTTCCTCGAAGGCAAGAACTTTAAGGTTGATCAACCTATGCTGATCATTCTTAGAAAACCCAATGATCTCAGCTTGAAAGTTATCATTGAGATGCAGATCATCTAGTAGTACTTGTTTAGTTATATGCATGTGGGTTTGGTGAAATCGAAATATTAAATATTTTGTTGTAGCTACCTTGGGTTGAAGTTTCTTTATGTGAATTGATTTATATGAATGGAACAAGGGACTGATTCCCTGATGGGGATGATCTGATAATTATTATGTTTTGCTTCACAAAGTTGGACCACCCGGAAATATCCCCGGAGACAACGAATATTACGGCTGGAGGGCTATGTCGGACCCCACAGGTTCCATGTGACGGCCAGCCATTACGTACGTCTCTGATTAGTCAAGATCACCGACGGCTGTTTTTATTGGCCGTCTCTATATTCAAGACGGTTGATTCTCTCGGCCGTCTGAGGGTCGAGCTCAATACAGCTGGCCCCAGGAAACGGGCTCTAATGGAGCGTACATTAGAGACCCCGCGCAAAGACGGACATTTTAACCGGCTGAGATGACTCTCTGGGGCCGGATCTAATTTACGTTTTTGTACTAATTGAACTTGACTTCTATTCTGTCCACTCCATGTTTTCAGTACAAGATCTTAATTCATTCACATGCAAGCCTGGTTTTTAGTCCGCGTTGCACTGCTGCGCACGGCCGCACGCGGCACGCCACGCTCTTTCCACTTGTCATAACAGGCGAAGAACTGACATCGTGCCGAACACAGCAGAGGCGAGGGCCACAAACAACTAAGAGTGCGGGATTGCTTTGCAGTTGTAGGGTGTTATCTGGATGACGGTGGTGCTTCCAGGGTGGCGCCGACGGGGGAATGGAGGGCGGGGGACTAGGGTTTCAGCGATGGGGGTCGGATAGGGGGCACGGGAACCGGAACAGAGGTTCGAGTGCCGCGCGGGTTGTGTGGGGGTGGGGATTATTTTGCAAACCGCAACCTCAGGGTAGAAACAGTCAGATTCGTTAACATCGCAGCGGTTCCTCCTCCCGATCTTCTCATACTACGGCCTGTAGGTGCATCAATCCGTTGGATTTGGGCCGCAGAAGGAACTGCATCAGTCCGAGTAAGATCTTCCTCTTTTGCTCTACATCAGTATCGCACATTACCCTCTATCAAAATTGGCATCGTTGCATTTCTTGTACAGTTGTTAGATCCATGGTAAATCATGACCTCATGAGATGATTAGATAAATTATATCTGATGATGTGGCCCTGGAATCTTCCTATTATCATACTAGCATATTAACAATCTTCCTTGTTTGTGACACAATCGTGCTGTTATGGTGAGGAGTACAAAACCTACTGTCCGGGAGCTGTTTTCGGTGATAGCTTGAACATTGAAGGGAAACATTTATGAACCTATGTGATCTCAAATACAAAACATAGGCATGTGGGAAATATCAAGATCATTATATGTTTGTCTTACTCTGGAGTTGCATATAGGGTCAGATTCGAATTCATTGTATTTACAAACTGAAATCAGTTAACATCCGTTCATTTTTAGGGGAGTTAACACATGGCTTTTCTTTTTTGTTCTTTAGGCGATCCGATTTGTGTCCGGTTATTTCTGGTTGGGTTGTGGTGTTGTAGATGACGAAAATTGGCACAACGCGTCAAACTGATTATGTAGACATGGATAAGATGGTCAACTCAATTACTAGGGAAATAGATTCCTTTTGGTCTGCCTATGAATCCCGTAATGGGCATATGCAATTCCAAATTCACAAGGTTCCTCAACATATACACGAGGTTGACAAAAACATATATGAGCCCATCATTCTATCAATTGGTCCATATCACCATGGATCTCAGAGCTCGATATCCATGGAAAAGGAAAAATGGAAAAGCCTAGACTACATTCTGAAACTGAATTGTAGAGTTAGTTTGCAGGATTATTTTAGAGAAATTTCTAATTTAGAGAAACAAGCAAGGAGTTGTTACTCGGAGGAAATAACTATGGTCAGAAAGAAATTTGTGCAGATGCTTTTGCTTGATGCATGCTTCATCTTAGTGAAAGTTGATGGAACTGTTTTGGCAGCAAGGCAAGTAGAGGATCAATCTACAGGTGATACAACTCAGAAAATAACTGATGCAAATGCAGAGGACATTGGCGTACAGTCCAACCAGTCAGTTAAGAGACACAAAACCCAGCATGAACATGCAACTGGCAGTTTGGTTCCTGAAATTGAATTAACAACGGTACATAATCAAGTGGACGCTCAAGGTAAGAGGACTGGAGATTATGATGTCACTGGAGATCTGTATGCTAATTTTGCTTGGCATGACCTGTTTTTGCTGGAGAACCAAATACCATTCTACATCATTGACGCAGTTTACAAATTAGTTGCAAGCAATAATGGCTTGAGAATGCCTCTGCTGGCAGACACCATTGTTGACTGCGTACAGGATATCTTGCGGCAGTTTCCAATTGGTACCGAAGGATCTAATAGACCCCAAAGTTTTCACCATCTGCTCCACTTGTGTCACATGTTCTTCAGACCTACACAGAAGTTTGTGGAAGTCCATGAGACTCAACCAAATGGTCGATATTTTTACCGTCTTATCCACTTAGGACTAAAATATTTGACAAGTGGTCCTAGGACAGATGAAAATGTGGAACGTCTGTTGCCAATTCAACAAGAGGATTACATTAAAGATGGTTATTTGCCGACTCGGTGGCGCCAAGCAGTACAGTACCATGAAGCAGGAATTGAACTGAAGAAAAGGGAGTATAGTAGTTGTAGTAGGCATTCACTTTTGGATATAAGATTCAACAACGGGGTTGTAGAAGTTCCGTGTTTTGCCATAGATGAAAATACCGAATCCTTATTTATGAACCTAATTGCTCTTGAGCAAACAGACCCTCAATTCGGCAATGATGTGAGTGCTTATATTGCTTTTATGGCTCAGCTTGCTATGACACCTGATGATGCAACACTATTGGCTAGGCGAGGGATTATCGTCCATATGTTGCATAGTGATGAAGAGGTGTCCTCTCTGTTTATCAGGCTAACCAAAGATGTAACCTTCGACGTCAGTCATAACAATTACATGAGAGTTTTATTTTGGACACTGGAAAACCAGTACCAGAATCGATTGAATAGATGGATAGCGTGGTTATGGCAGAAACACTTCAGTAATCCCTGGCTGGCATTAGCTGTATTTGCTGCAGTCATCGTGCTTCTGTGCACCATTGTTCAGACCTGGTTTACTGTCTTGGCATATGTTGACCCTCCAAAATAGGATTTTGGTTTACAGCCTCCACAGATGGTATCTTCTAATTGCAATTCTTGGTTAACTGGAGATTGTTTAGCCATGGGAACACGAGGATCGAGCTTATATATTTGCCTCTTTTCCAAAAATGTATGTAATGTTTTTTTTATGTAATTGAGCTTAGTATTGTTTTTGCACAAATGATATGGCTGGTAGATGATCTTTTTTGTTAAAACAACTTACCATATTTTGAAAACTTGGTTTCCAGAATGCAATGCAACATAGAAATGGTCCTCTAAAAGAGCCTTGGATCTGTTTTCATTATTAAGTCGATGCACCAAACTATTAAAGTCTTATTCCGAACATAGTGTCATGGAATACAAGTTATTAGGTTCTTAACCAAGCTTTGCATTCGCAGCACATTACTCTTTCAGAGCAGCCGATATGTAGCATACATTGCAGATACTGGCATGCTCTAGCTTTGAAATTCTGTATCAACAGGCTCTCGACATGCATGATGGATCGCGCTTGGGAGGTTTAAAGTTGCTGGGCCAGGAAATCAGGATCTTCTCTGCAGTATTCGGCAGTACACCAGCCGTTCCTGACCCAAACAAGAAACTATTTAGGCAGCTGAGCTCCGAGAAAGTAGTACTAGTAAACACCAAAGGGGGCAGTTTTACTTACCGTCTGTGGCCGTTTTGGTGGGTGCGTCTGCGGGTGTAGCTGCAGGAACATTAATCAACTTCTGTGGAGAAAGCGAGTCCCCATCCACCAAAGAAGGTACGTGTTGGGATGCAGCGAAATATGTGAGCGCGCTCATGGTGAGCAGAAGGATGGCCATTTTGCTCGCCATCTTTCAGTTAGCTACTGAAGATGGATGATCGAAGCCAAGGACTGCCTCCTATATATATGCGTTAGATGCACTGTCATGCCTCAACTTTTTTTAGATACCGTCGTGCCTTACCTACTGTTCATAAACCTAGCTATGGCTCTACCGGGAATCAATATCTTGTAGGCATGTGAAATGTCGGAAGGATCTTCGATTAGCAAAAGAACACGAGGTTGTGATCACTTCCACCGCCTCCTAACCGCTTGATCCACTCAGTTGCAGTACATTACTTCTCAGAGCAGCCGATACTGTAGCAGACAATGCAGATACTTCCACTGCCTCCTAAGAGCATATCTAGCAGTAACCGTAAACCGCGAAACTGAAAACCATATTTTAAGGGATGAAAACTGCCCAGACCGAACAGATACTGAAAACACAAACCGTAAAAGAGAATATTACTGAATTTTCTTTTTTCCCCATCCCACCGTCTTCTTCATGGGAAGCTAGGATCGATCCTGGAATCGATCGATCCACGAATCCCCGCGACGCTGGACATAGGCAGTGCGGATGAGGACGAAGCCCCCCGGCGTCGCGCCGTCGCTCCTCTCGCGGGCGCCTCTGCCGGTCCTCGTGGCCGCTGCAGGTCCTCGCCGCCGTCGTCGCGCGCTTCGCGGGCGATGCCGCCTCCCCTCCTCCCACCCCCTAGGACCGCCGCCCCCCTCCCCTAGGACCACCGAGTCGGCGCTGCCCATTGCGGCTCCATTTTCCCTCGACCGGCTAGTTTGGTGGAGGTTTGCCAGATTCCGGCGAGTTCCGTGGCGGAAGTTCATCGGCACGTTCTGAACATTCCCTCCTGCTAACTGCTTCTTGGCTTTTCAGACCACCCTCGATTCGGTCGTGAAAACTGTGATTTTTGGTTTGGAGGGGAAAATTCTCGGGCGCCTGAAAAAGTTTTTCAGTTTGGGGAGTTTTAAGGTCAGGCACTTCTTCTGCCGCGCAAACCGAAAACGACAGTTATTTCTTGGTTCAGCGGATTTTTTCGGTTACTGCTAGAGATGCTCTAACCGCTCTAGCTCGCTGCTGGTTGTCTCCTTTTCCATCATCGACTCTTTCTAGTCGATCCGCCTTTCGGCACTGCCCTCACAACGCGCCTCCAGCCCACCCGGCCTGCTTGCCATCACAAGTTCTTATCGTGAGCACCCCCTCCACCTCGAATCCTAAGAAAACTTCTCAAAAATCCTATAAATCCTCTGGCCTCTCAAAAAACTGCTAGAATAAAGGACGGAAGGGCGAGAGATCACTCTAAGAGCCTCTTGGAATTGAAGGAATTCCATAGGAATTTAGGAGGATTCCAATCCATAGGAATTTTTTTCTATGGAATACCTTTGGATCATAGGATTGAACCCACCAAATTCTTAAGGAATCCATTCCTATGCCCCCTATTTCATAGGAATCTCATCATAAGGTCAAACCTCATTTTATTTTTACTTTGCAAAGTCCAATGCACTCACACTCTATCTCTATCTACTCTATCTCCTCATTCCTGCAAAGTTCCTATGTTTGTTTCCTATGCACCATCCAAAGGCGTCTTTTACAAAATTCCTGTGTTTTGCAATTGAAATGTATGACATCTCAATCCTTTGCTTTTCCTATTCTGCATTTTAAAAATCCTGCGATCCAAAGAGCCCAAAACCATCCTCCATCCTAAGGGCCTCTTTGGATAGTAGGAATTTCAAAGAATGTTCATAGGATTTCAATCCTTAGAAATATTTCCTATGGATTGCCTTTGATTTATAGGAATGATGCTACAAGAATTCTATCGATTGGATTCCTATGCCTCAATTGTATAGGAATTTGAAGATCCACTTCAACCACTTTTTTTAGACTATGCGCAGGATCGAGATACTTCTCTTGTGTTTCTCTGTTTTGCACTTGCAAACCTGTGAAATTCCTATTTTTTCATATTCCTAGGCTTTTAAACTATGTGATCCAAAGAGGCCCTAAAGTATTTTAGAGATTTGTAGGATTGCACTACACAGCAGTTGCCGCGTGTAAGGCTTGGCGTGCGGCAGTTTTTCCTTCTCCCTACTATGCATGCATGTGAAGATATATGTGATAACATAAATGATATTTATATGCCATAAATGATAATTTTTTAAGTTAACAATAAAATATTTTTATCTTTTCAATGGCTAATTTGATTGACATTTCGTTTGCATTGTTGGTTTAGTTGCGACACAATGTTCAAAAGTACACCCCATGTTGACACATTTTTTTTTCCGTAGACAAATTGTTAACACTTGGTTGTCGATTCTGCTTTAGGAAGAGCTCTATTTGGACCCCCGCCGCACCGTAGATTAATTTGCGGAATGTGCCCGAGATAGAATAACCATACTTTCCATCTAGGAGAGAGGGAGGGGGGGTGGGGGCATACATCATTCTCTATCCACTAATTTTTTGGCGGTATGAAGTCTCATGTTCCTGCTTACCAAGGGGGGGGGGGGGGGGGGGGGCATATATCCTTCTCAAAAGATTATGAAAGAACATCAAGAATATCAAGTGATGAGCAAGGTGATGTTAGAGGTGTAATTTGAAGGATGGTCATTAGAGAGTTGAGGCTATGGCGAGCATGTCTTTAAAAATAAAGAGTGTGTGATAATTCGTGTTTAATTTCAAGACATCATCATAATGAAGATAGAAAAAATTATACTCACTTGATCAAGAAAAAAAATGTGAAGATTCGATTCAACTAGAGCTAAAACGCAACGAGTACCTCTATTTGAACAATGACAATATCATGAGAAGAAACCAGCATGGATAAATTGACCAAACGACCAACTTAAAAACGAGAACTAATCTATGGTTGGATGGTACGACTATGGTTGTACACTCAGTTCATCAGATTCATACCACATATGTTTCAGTGTGAGGCGGCGTTTCCGTTGATAAAGAGGCGTCTGCGCCGATTTCCTTCATCTCGAAATCTGGCGTGTGGTGTAGAATGTGCTGTATGTCCGTGTATGTGACCGTCTGCACATTTGTACAGTATTTCTCAACAAAGAAAACTGAAAAGAGAGATATGAGGGATCTCTCATGCCATGTGTGCGGGTAGAGTGATACTACAATTAACGGAAAGATGTAGGAGTACATGACAACAAGCATGGGCGGACGCCGGACGCAGCGTCCCTTCACGGAAATATCTAGGAGTACATGACAACAAGTCAACAAGTGTAGTCTGGACTGGAGTTTAAAACTTCTGAGGTTTGTAGAGTTTGTGTTGGGTCTGAAGTGCTGGAATGTGCGGTTTGTGCACATACGGCTGGCTGTAGGTTGTCTGTTGAGTGGGGTAGCGCTCGGGGCAGAAAAACTACTTATAACTCTTGTATTATCGGATTCGTGTGAACAGACACATAACGAAAAAACACTCCTCCCGGGCTGCTCGCGCGAGCAGCTCCGGAGGCTCCCCAACCCTAGAAAAAAGCGACCGCGCGGCAGCTCGCCCCGGCCGCTGCCGCCGCTGGTGCCGGCGGTGGCGGCCGCGCCCGGCCGACAAAGGAGGCGGGCGAGGTGGGCGCGCTCCGTCGAGTTCTCCTTCGCGCGGAGGAGAGGCGACAAGCGGGCGGCGTCGGGGTGCTGGTGACGGCGATACGCGCGGCTGGGCGGTGCTGAGGAGGTGACGGCGGCATGTCGAGCAAGTGCCACGACGGCTCCGTGGTGGTGGCGGCGCCCTGAGCCGCTGGAGGGATGCGCGGCGGCGCGGGTCCGATCTGGGCCCGATCTGGGCAGAGCGGGCTGCCTCGCGCTCCAGTGTGCTTGCTCGACCTCGACTTGGAGTTTCCGGCACGGCGGTGGTGCTCCGGTCCTGGTCTTCGCGTGGAGGTCTCCGGGGTGGCTGTAGGGTGGTGCGGTCTAGTTCACCCGCCTCGATGGGCTTGGGGCAGGGGCCCCACCATCGAGCTCTACTGCCCCCGTGCCAGGTCTGTGGCCGCGGGTAGCCAGGGGGCTGCTCGGCGGTGGACATGGTGGTGGAGCCTCCCTCCTTGTTTCAGCCTTTTCAGCAGTGCGCGGAGCTGGGACGCCGGGGCGGCGGCCCTGGACGGTGGGAGTCCTTTGGTTGGCGGGCGAGCCAGGGACTCCGGTGCTGGTCGGTGACCTCGGCCACAGGGGTGGCGGGGTGGCTGGCGTGCGGCGTGCGGTGACAGGGGCTTGAGTGTCGCTTGTCGATGCTTGGTGCCCCGGGTAGAAGGCAGAGAGTTTGCCGGGGGAAACCCTTGCCCGAGGTCTTCTCGGGATGCGATGGCGACGTCCATGGACGCCGTTCCCTCTTGAGGGCGTCGTAGCGGCTTCTCTTGATCCTTTTACGCTCCGGATGAAAATCCAAGGTCCTCGGACCGGGCGGTGGCGGCGCTCCGGCGTCATGTGCTTCTTGAAGACACCGTCTTGGAGTTCACGGCAGGTTGCTTTCCGGAGGTGCTGTGGCGTCGTTTCTGCGTCGAGCTCCCTCGGGCAAAGCTTGTACCTTGTTCTGCACCTCGGTGTTTCTTGTGCAGGGCCTGCTGACTGAGCCTGTCTGCCTTTGCGGAGAGTGGCGTTGATGATCCTGCTGGTGGTGCTCCTTGGTTGGTGTAGTTGTCTCGGCGGTGTGCCGTGTGCGTTGGTGTGCCCGTGCTCTGGGTGAGCTCCGGCCCGACACCTCGGCCCGTCCTGCTTGTGCTCTCCATCTTCGGCGTTGCTCGTCTTTGGTGTTTCAACTGTAATCTCGTCGGTAGCTCTGTGTTCATGTGTAAGTGTGCAGCACTTTGTTGTAAGCTGGTTTTAGCACCATGTACTCTGTCGCCGTTCTTGGCGTTATTAATTTAACGTTGGGCCTTTTGGCCTTGTATCTAAAAAAAACTCTTGTATTATCAGTTTTCATTTTATAATGAAAATTGGGAGCGTGGGCTCCTTAAATCAAAAAAAAAAACAAGTAGGGGATCTCGCAAATGAAATACTACAGTACCCTCGAATATTTACGGGCGATAGGACCGGCCGCTTCACCTAGAGTCGTGATCGCGGAGCACATACGCACGTAGTATGCGGATGCGGAGAGTCAGTACTAACTGTTCTCCCTAAAGGGCGATCATTTTACCATCGAAATCTCGAACGAGGTCGCCGCCGATCTGCCCATTATTCGACGCCTTACGCCGCGTGAGTAGCCAGGCACGGTGGTTGCGCCCGAGCACCCCAGCGGCTGCTGTTTGAAGTTAGGTCGTCGCCAATCAGGTATGTTCGTTGCCATCTCTGAATCATTTCGCGTAGCTAATTTAATTATGGACCTCTTTCATCTAAAAATCCGCCTCCTCCCCTCCTGCAAAAGTTTGTGCTGTGTGATTTAATTTTTGTCTGGTATAATCACCGCAACATGGTCTACAGCGAAAAGATTTGTAAAAGAGCATAAGCCCTATCATCATTAAATAATGGAAGAACTGTCAGGTCTTTGATTAAGATGAATATAAAAATGAGTTGCGAACACTGCACGGATGGTTTCAGAAATAAAATTCACGTTTCCCATATTCAGCCCCGAACCATGAAGATTTTTTTATGGAAACGGAGGCAGAAGGCGCCTAAATCAATTAGTTAAGGGAGAGTTTATGTACAAACAGAAAATGAAAAGGAACATAATTACAAGCTTCTTTAGTCTAATCTCCTGAGATGAAATGTCCATGTTTAGGATCACTTTGCCGCTTTTGTTTTCTGTCTTTGCTGGTAGCGTAGTTTTTTTTTGCGGGTTGAAACTCCAAGAGCCATGAATATTTTATCTTCCATGTAGATTGAACTTGGATCCAGGGATTTCCTCCAAGGTTTACAGGAGTTATTTGAAATTCGTAGCTTTGGCAGACAGTACTGTAGACATAGGACAGTATCTCATTTTCGAACTCCCAAACCATCATCTTGCTTAACAAATTTCTGTTTTTCTCAAAAATTTCCCTGCACAATTAGGTCATTTGGATCAATGAAAACTCTTGGACAAATGGTTTAATAGTGGCATTTGCAAAAAATAAAAACATGCACAAGATAGTTGCAAAAAAATTGCGAGCATTAGCAGCAGAGTGAAGAAATGATGATACTTTAGTGGGAAAAAAGAAGACTACATATTTTCTGTCCGTTTGCTATTCTACCATCTTGGTACATATTTTAAGTTTTCGATGAATGTCTCAGGTTTTCCCATGAGCTAGTTACTTATACATTTCGCTTCTTTCCCTTTCTCTTAACCTATATGTGTTGCCGGATGATATTATGACCAGACACACAATGTTTACTGAAGGCGAAAGGAGTGAGACTAAATTTACAAAGATATGTGAATTGGCAAGTACTATGAAGGAGCAACTCGACTATTACTGGTCACTAGGTGAAGTGTCTGAGACACATAATGGTACATGCCTCATTCACAAAGTGCAACAGCACATCCGCGATGTAGGAAGATTTTCTTATCAGCCTATCATACTATCAATGGGTCCCTATCACCATGGAGCTGCATCATGTCTAGCTATGCAGAAAACTAAATGGGGTTATCTTTCTGAGATTCTCCAACTTAACAGAAAGATAAATTTGATGGATTATCTGAACGCGGTGGGGGCACTGGTGAGCCAGGCCAGAAATTGTTACTCTGAGCAAATCAACATGGACAATGAGGCATTCATACAGATGCTCTTGCTTGATGGATGCACCATTCTAGTTGCGCTAGGTGGGACTGTACAACTTCGTGGGCATGTCCAATCATCTGAGGTATCTAGCGACGTGGATGAAATAACTGTGGATGGTGGAAATGGGAAGCTGAAACAGAAGAAAGAAGAGGGACAACCACGGAGCATGAGACTCACAATCAGAACAACAAACAAAACAAAGAGACTGAAGATACAGAGGCAGATCAATCTGGACTATGGTTTATTAGATTTGTGAATCATGACCTACTATTGCTTGAAAATCAAATTCCATTTTTCATTGTCATGAAACTGTATGAGCTAGTTGCAGGGAAAAACACACCAAGTGAGCCGTTTACAGTTGCAATTGCCAAGTACATAGAGTCTGCGCTAAGGTGCTACCCAATAGGAATCAAAGATTTCGACAGACCAAAGAATTTTCAACATTTGCTTCATTTATGTCATATTTATTTCAGGCCAACTGAAAAGCCGGTGGAGGAGTATGAGTTTGCTCCCCATTATCTGCACAGAATTCTTTGTTTTGGGCGTAAGTATCTGAAGCTTGGGCAGCATAAAAATTACTATGATCGAAATAGTCATAGAACCCATCATGACTTAGAAGCTAATCAGCAGCTTAATCGCTGGTGTAGGGTTGCACAATATCTGGAAGCTGGAATTAAATTTGAGAAACGTATGTTCGACACGCTCGACTCCCATTCTCTACTAGACATCAGGTTCAGCAGTACTGCACTGGAAGTGCCACGCCTTGTGATTGACGTGCACACTGAGTTCCTCTTCAGGAACCTTATTGCGTTCGAGCAGACCTGCCCGCAGTTTGGGGATGACTTCACTGCCTATTCAGTGTTTATGTCTCAGCTTATTAGCATGCCTGAGGATGTGACTCTACTCGCTAAGAAAGGCATAATTATGCATTACCTTGACTCTGATGAAGAGGTGTCTGATCTTTTCACTATGCTTAGCAAAGACGTGGTATTCGATTTCAACGGGAATTATTACTTGAAATCACTTTGTCAGACAATGGAAGCACACTATCAAAACCGGTTGAATCGGTGGATGGCATGGCTGTGGTTCAACCATTTTAGCAATCCATGGATGGTGTTAGCTGCATTAGCCACTGTTGTTGTTCTCGTGTGCACCATTGTGCAAACTGTCTACGGTATTTTGGCCTATGTTTATCCACCAGGCCGTCAAGATCCATAACAGAAGCCCCAACCATCTCTGTACCATGGAGCAGCCATTTGAGTGGCAATTCACAGGTTTAGTTTGTGCTCTTTCTTTGTTTATGATGATGCTGAATTTCTAAGAGACTAAACTATATATCTATGTGACAGGAAGCACATGATTGCGCAGAAATGTGGTACTATCTGATGAGCCTTATACTTGTTTTGGTTATTGGAGTAGGAAGTGGCTATTCAGTACAATCTCATTGCACTCATTTGTCCAACCAATCTACTAGTTTTGCTTAAATATAGGGAATTTAGATGGCCGCATAAGATTAACAATTTTTTGTATTTGATTGCTTGTAGTACGTAGCACCCTACCAAAGGACAAATGGTATAGAAGAGGTTGACAAAGCTCTACCAAATGTGAAATTGTGGTGCTGAAGAATTATGCATCGTCTGCTTTTCTCTTGCCCTCTAGCCAAGTACATTTGGACTGTGTTTATCTGTACACTAGCGATCAGCAAAAGGAACTCATCTATATTTTAATAATATTCTTTAAGTAAAAATTAGTTTTGCGGCAATTTTGTAACAGCTTTTGTGACCTCGATCATGTGGAATCTAGGTAAAGCGTGGTTTGAAAACCGACGAAGCCCTCTGTTCACCTATGCACGGAAGGCTAGTAGTGTTGAGGCAAAGGAGGGGGAGATACACAACCCCAATAATCTCTAGCCTGTAATGAACTTTGAGGACAGATTCAACCGATAACAATATGCAGGTGAAATATAAAATCAATCACACGTACAATTGACACAAAGATTTACGTGAAAAACCTACTCAACGTGAGGAGGTTGTTAACCAACCGGTCCAAGCAAGATTCACTATGAGCAACCTGGGTAATTTTCTCTAGAACATTTAGAGATTACAAAACACACTTCTGCTCATTGCCAACCGTTAACAACAACAATCACATGGGACAAGATTTCAGCAAAGCAGAGTATCTCAGTTTCAGTCCCCTTCAGTAATTACCAAACTCCTCTTAAACTACATATCCAAACTGAACGAAACTTGGTAGACAAACAGACATATGAGTTCCCAAGATAATCACCAAAGATAAACTCAATCGGACACCGTTTCGCCTGCCCAAACTGCTCCTCTACCAAAACTATTATGTGATGAAACTGCAACAGTCTAAACTGACAAAACCTCTCTAAAATCTGATGCTTCACTGACCCAAATCTCAAACCAGCTAACCGGATCAAAATACTCAAGATAAGAAACAAACTCACCAAGATTGGAGCCAATCCAAACATGTTTGAGTCTCCACACACATGTTTGAAAACAGACTTGTCAGAAGCACCAATCGTGACAGAAATCACATCTTTTACTCTCTTCTCACTTGGTTATGGTGTTCTCGTGTGTTATATCACCCTCTCATATAGCAGCCACGTTCTGTCACTCTCACTTACTTTCTTGCACAACCATCTTAGAGTTTCCTTCTTCTTACCTCTACTGTAGGCAGCTCAGCCGTTAAATGCATATAGCGGTCAACGGTTTAGACACGGGGAACTTTGGACTGGAGTTGGTCCGCCAACACACCTACGTGTGGAAGGACAGGTCCCAACAAGTAGGACACCTTAGGGACAAACTAAGTCACGTGGATATCTTTGATTGATTGTCAGTAAAGCCCATCTTATAGTTATTTATTCGGGATGTCTTTAATGTATTATTCTAACATGGTTCATGGTTGTACCGTTGATGTTAATCTCCTTAACTCAAGGGGATTATTTATTAAATGACGGACAATTTTTGTCGCCAAAAGACACAGGTGAGATGTCGTTGCTAAAATGAAATCACTAGCTTTATTGTCTTAGTATGTTGAGAATTCTTTCTCGGTCAACTCCAACAGAAAGACCCAATTCACCCACCAGCCTCTGTTTCTATCCATGCGGACAAAGGACACAACTAAAGAGGCGACGCAAACCACGGTTCTATTGAGCACTAGATGCCGATTGAGCGTTTTACTTCTCGCTTTTTCCTATTCTTAAGGATTAAAGCGCTAAACACATTTAATTACAGTTACCGCTGGATTTTTTTGCCTCGGCTCAGTGTCTTAGCGAGCTTAAGCGTGCGTTTAGGTGCAGTTTTTATAACCTTGATGCAAACGGTCGCACACATGCTAGTACTCCCGCCTGTCGGCGGCACACATGCTAGTGCTCCCCCACCGCGATTTCCTACCTCTTCGGCCCTCTCTGCTGCCACGACGCTCTAGGCCTCATCGTCGTCTCTGCCAACACCCGCCGTTGGCGCCAACACAAAGCAGGAAGAGGCCCCGGTGTTGCTTCACCGCATGAGTAACTCGGGCCATGCAACCTTTGCCCCCTTCAACTCGAGACGTCGCCGTCCTTCCCACCGGCAACTGAGTCCACACCATCATCAGAGGCCGTCAGGTTCAAAGGCTATGCTCCGGTACCGACTAGTACACGATGCCTTCGGCCCTGGGTTTGTCCACCCCCGTGACCTTCGCCGCCCACAACATGTTCGACCATTTTTCTGACCTAGTTGTGAGGTAAAAATTCATCACTTCTAGAGATCATAGTGGATGGTTCGAATAAGTTCCTTTTATCATCATATCGTTTGTTTTTCATCTTCCGATAATTGTCTGACGATGATAGTGATGTTTTGGTTGCCACACTTCTCATCAATGACCACATTGATAATAAGCAACCACGGTTCAAGGGCTCGGTAAAGGTTTGTGCGCATGTGTTGGATCGTAATAGAGAAGGGGGCCATGTCCAACTTTACGAATACTACTTCCATCGTACAAATCCACTATCCCATCTCAGTCTTTTAGCATGACGCTTTCATATAGCAAAATATGTGTTCAACTATATTCAGAAGGGAGTGATGGCTCGTGATGATTATTTCCAGTGCAAGAAAGATGTTGTTGGTAAGCTTGGCTTCTCCTCTTATCTGAAATACACTGCAGTTGTTCAGATGCTTGCATATATATGGACTTGCTGGTGATGAATACATGTGCATGAGTGAGTCCATGCCTTGATGCAATATACAATTATTGCAAAGTAGTGGTTCAGGTGTTAGTCAAAGAATACTTGAGAGAACAAAATGCTACTGATACAAGCCGGTTGTTATCAATCAATGATTAGAGAGTGTTTTCTCGGAAGCTTGGACGGATATATCGTATGCATTGGGAGTGGAAAAACTCTCCGCTTGCTTGAAATATGAGGGTATATTGGAGAGTGCACAATCATACTTGAAGCCGTGACATCACAAGATATCTAAATTTGGCACTTTAACGGCATAGCAGGTTCTCACAATGACACCAACGTGCTTCAATACTCTCCGATATTATCTAAGCTTGTAGAAGGCAATCTCCGAAGGTAACCTATGAGATAATGACCACAAATACACCATATGTATATTACGCTGAAGCATCTATACATCTATATCTGTGAAGAAAATCTCCAGTCCACATGGGAGAAGGAGTTTAGGTGTGCTAAAAAAAATAAGAGAATGGTACGAGGTATGTGGAGCGGGGTCTCGGTGTGCTCCAATCTCGTTGGGTTATTGTTCTATACCTCGCTTGAATATGGAGCGTTGAGACTAGCTACGTGGAAGGTGATGACTGTTTGCGAGACCATGCACAACATGATCGTGGAGTATGACCAAGGGTGGGACTAACATGGTGATTTGATTAAGCCCGAAGGTGAACCGATAACGTTCTAACAGTTTATCCAGTTTCATCATGAAATGCGTGATCAGGAAACTCATGTTAATTACAAAATGATTCAGTTGAGCATGTGTGTACTCGTCTTCTCTTTTTTTCCTATTTATTTGCTAGTGTGAATAATGTTTAATTTGTTTTGGTTGCAAACTATGTTTTTTGAAGTATTGTATAATCGTGTAAAATATTTCATTTGTATCAATTAAGATTGTATAGAATGGGAGAATTGTTTACATAGTCACAATTGAGAAAAAAAAGGACATCATGAAACAAATGGGTCGCCCCATTTAGTACCATAGTCATGAAATGGTGGATAATGGCCGAAGGACGGCCCGTATGTCCATCCAAACAGTTACAATCATGTTTCGTGCCCATTTTAGCTTGCCCTGTGCTGAGAAAATAGTCAATTGTTCGATTGAATTAATCCAATAATAAATCATGAACATGACAAAAGTAGTGCTAATGACATACTGAAACTTGATGATAAAACTATGTACTAGACAGATAGGAGAAACATCTACACATATCCCTAGTACTGCAGACATGGAAATAATCATGAGAGGGATAAACATGTTATACACTCCAGTAGGCCAGTTGGCCGCAGCAGCAGCGGAGGCGGTGGCTTCGTCGGCGATCCTCTTGTCAGCGGCAACCTTCTCCTTGTCAGCGTCGGTGGCCATGGTGATGAAGAAGACGACGCGGACGTAGTTGATGCAGATGTAGATGAAGCAGACGGACTTGAGTGAGCAATCGCGTAGAGACGCTTCCCAAAAACCTAATCGCCCCTCTCCCGTACAGGATCTAGAGAGGCGGAGTTTCGGAGGCCTGCTCTCCCGTCAGCCGTGTACGCGGTGGACGGGATGGGATCAGCGATGGCAGCAACAGCGGGAGGAACGGCGATGCGAGGAGCAAATGCGATGTGGTGTCTGTTGTGTATGTCCGAGAGAGGAGCAACCTCTCTTATATACACACGCAGGCGGAAGACCAACGGAAACACACGCAATTAAGGGGAAAATTAAGAGACTGGTAACGGCCGTACTTAAGAGCACTTAAGACAAATCGTTCGAGCTCAAATTCATTCTCCATTAAGCGCAATGAATTCTGAAAACTCCCGTACTTAATAGCACTTAAGACGGACGTTTCAGCTCGCAATGAATTCTGAAAACTCCCATACTTAATAGCACTTAATACAGACGTTTCAACTCATATTCATTTTCCATTAAGGCAAATGTTTCAGTTGACCGCATGACAGTATGGGCCTTTAGGGATTTTCTGGAATTGTTATATGCTAATATTTCAACAATATTTCAGCAATCCCCCACTAGATCCCAAAGACCCATGATGTTGTTCTCTGTTCCAAACACTGTTTGGATATACCAGTATTTTCGGTGGAGACCTGTTAAGGTTGAGCTCCACCTAGAACGAATAGCTACACTCCTTCACAACTGACAATGGACTATGCCTTGAATTGTCAATTTGGCGTAAAGTAGTTTCGCCAAACGTCTTACCAGTACTAGGCTGCCGAAGGCTGACCCTCGGGTGGAGCATATTAGTCACACTCATGACCTATTCATGATCTTTCTAGAGATCAACCCAATCTCATAGACTGTGACCAGCAGTCAGGCTCATATAGGTGTGTTCCGCCGAAGATCGCTCTGTAGGATAGAATCTTGCTTATACAAAGCCTTGGAACACATTAAGACAAATATCAACCTGCCATACAGTTAACGAGAGTTGTGCATCACGGCAACTCATAGGTTGGGTTACTACCATGGCAACTCATGTGGGTTTCATCCCTATCTCCCTCGATGCATTTTCTATCACAACACGTGATAGCCCTTTAGTAAAGGGATCTGCCAGATTCTTAGCCGACTGGATATAATCCAGCGCTATCACTCCGGAGTTTCTCAAATGTCTGACAGCTTTTAATCTCATTCTTATATGTTTATCGCACTGCATGTTGTCCTTTGAACTTTTGACCTTGGTAATCACTGTCTGATTGTCACAGTTCATAAGGATAGCCGGAACTGGCTTTTCAACCACAGGCAAGTCCATCAACAGATCTCGAAGCCATCCTGCTTCGACACCAGATGTGTCCAATGCTGTTAATTCTGCTTCCATTGTCGATCTCGTCAGGATCATTAGTTTGCAAGACTTCCAGGAAACAGCACCACCTCCAAGGGTAAACACATAACCCGTTGTGGCTTTCATCTCATCAGCATCAGAGATCCAATTCGCATCACAATAACCTTCAAGCACTGATGGGCTTCCGGTATAGTGAAGTCCATAGTTCTCTGTACCTTTCAGATAGCGCATAATTCTTTCAACAGCACGCCAATGTACATCACCCGGATTGGAAACAAACCGGCTCAGTTTGCACACAGCGAACATGATGTCAGGCCTTGTAGCGCTCGCTAGGTACATGAGTGAACCAATTACTTGAGAGTATCTCAGCTGATCCTTAGCTGTGCCTGTGAACTTTCGAATCTGCACACTAGGATCATATGGTGTTGGAGAAATTTTGCAGTCTGAATATCCAAAGCGACTCAAAATCTTCTCAACATAGTGGGATTGCAACAGTGTAATCCCACCTTCATTATCTCTCAGTAGCTTGATGTTCAAAATAACATCAGCCACACCAAGGTCTTCATCTCAAAGTTCTGAGATAGAAATGACTTAACCTCCTCAATGACTTTGAGGTTGGTCCCAAATATCAGTATGTCATCAACATACAAGCACAGTATAACTCCTTCGCCCCCACCATGGCGATAGTATACGCATTTGTCAGCTTCATTAACAACAAAACCAGCAGAGGTTAAAGTTGTATTGAACTTCTCATGCCATTGCTTAGGTGCTTGTTTCAGGCCATATAAAGATTTCAGTAACTTACACACCTTTCCTTCCTGACCATCTAATACAAAGCCATCTGGCTGTTGCATGTAGATTTCCTCGTCTAGCTCTCCGTTCAGGAAAGCCGTCTTAACATCCATCTGGTGGACGAGAAGACCATGCGAGGCCGCCAACGAGAGTAATACTCGTATGGTGGTCAGTCTGGCCACTGGTGAATAAGTATCGAAGAAATCTTCCTCTTCTTTTGGGAATAACCCTTGGCCACAAGCCTAGCCTTGTACTTTTCAATCGTACCATCGGGCCTAAGCTTCTTTTGAACACCCACTTACATCCCAACGGTTTACAACCATAGGGACGTTCAGTAATTTCCCATGTCCCGTTAGCCATGATGGAGTCCATCTCGCTACGGACCGCTTCTTTCCAGTAATCAGCATCCGGAGACGCATAAGCCTCTGAAATAGAAGTGGGAGTATCATCCACAAGGTACACAAGGAAATCATCACCAAAGGACTTTGCAGTCCTCTGTCTCTTGCCCCTACCAAGGGTTTCCTCGTCATCCTCCTCAGGATTTTCATCATGTGTTTGTTCATAATATTCCATAGGAATGGCAGGTTCAGGAGTCTCATCAGATTCCTGTCTAGAAGTGCTTTGCATATCTCTCATAGGAAAAATATCCTCAAAGAATGTAGCATCTTTAGACTCCAGAATTGTACCGACCTTCACGTCAGGTACCTCAGATTTCACTACTAGAAATCTATAGCCGACGCTATTCTTAGCGTAGCCCAAATTAACGCAGTCCACGGTCTTTGGTCCAAGCTTACGCTTTTTGGGGATCGGCACGTTGACTTTCGCCAAACAGCCCCAAGTACGTAAGTATGAGAGTGTCGTTCTTCTCTTCTCCCATTGCTCATAGGGAGTAATCTCATTGTCTTTTGTCGGAACTTTATTCAGGACATGACATGATGTCAATATAGCCTCCCCCCACCATGCCTTGGATAAACCCGATGTATCTAACATGGCGTTAACCAAATCTGTTAGAGTACGGTTTTTCCGTTCGGCAACCCCATTTGACTGGGGAGAATAGGGAGGCGTCCTCTCATGAATAATACCATGTTCCGCACAGAAAGAATCAAACTCATTAGAGAAGTACTCTCCACCACGATCTGACCGGATTCGCTTAATTTTCTTTTCAAGTTGATTCTCAACTTCTGCCTTATAGATTTTAAAGTAGTGTAGAGCCTCATCTTTGGTGCTTAACAAATATACATAGCAATATCTAGTGGAATCATCTATCAGAGTCATGAAGTATCTCTTTCCACCTTCAGTCAACACACCATTCATCTCACAAAGATCAGAATGTATGAGTTCTAACGGTGCCAAGTGTCTCTCCTCCGCAGCCTTGTGGGGCTTGCGAGGTTGCTTTGCTTGCACACACGAATGGCACTTAGAACCTTTGGCTAAAGTGAAACTCGGGATTAAATTCGATTTTACTAGCCGCGTCATACAACCGAAACTAATGTGACAAAGACGTGAATGCCAAACTTCTGTTTCATTAACATTCGAATGAATATTGTTCACGACTTTATTACAAAAATCAGCGAGGGAAAAGCGGAACAAGCCTCCGCATTCATAGCCTTTTCCAACAAATAGTCCATATTTCGTAACAACTACTTTATTAGACTCAAATACCAACTTAAACCCTTCTCTACATAGAAGGGAGCCACTAACGAGATTCTTCTTGATGGCGGGGACATGCTGCACGTTCTTGAGCTGCACGATCCTTCCCGAAGTAAACTTCAGATCGACCGTGCCAACACCAAGAACAGAAGCAGTTGCGCCATTCCCCATCAGTACGGATCCGTTCCCTGTGACCTGATAAGAAGAAAACAATGAAATGTCAGCACATACATGAATATTTGCACCCGTGTCAATCCACCAATCGTTAGACTGACAAACTGAAAATACAGTAAACAAATTACCGTACCCGGATGCCCCATTCTCATTGTTGCTCACAATCATGTTGACGGACTTGGAGTCCTGTCCTGCCTTGAACTTGTTCGGGCACTTGTTAGCCCAATGTTCCTCTGAACCACAAGTGAAGCAACGACCTTTCTTCTTATCCTTCTTGAAGGGCTTCTTACCCTTCTTCTTGAAGTCGGTATTCTGTGGGCTTCTGGAAGCCGGAGTTCTTCTGTACCATATTGGCGACAGAAGTCCCTTCCCTTTTCCGTGCGAGTCTTTTGCTCTCGAATTCTGCTCAACACTCAGATGGCCGATGACATCCTCAACAGAGAATTCACGCCTCTGGTGTTTCAGAGTAGTAGCAAAGTTCCTCCAGGAATTAGGCAGCTTAGCGATTATGCATCCCGCGACAAATTTGCCCGGTAGCACACACTTGAGAAGCTCAAGCTCCTTAGCGATGCACTGTATCTCATGAGCTTGTTCCAATACAGAACGGTTTTCAACCATCTTGTAATCGTGGAACTGCTCTATAGTGTACATCTCGCTTCCAGCATCGGTTGCGCCGAATTTAGATTCGAGCGCCTCCCACAAGTCCTTGGCAACCCGCACATGTAAATATGCATCAACCAACTTATCTCCGATCACGCTCAGAACGGCTCCAACAAAGACGACGGTGGCTTCCCTGAACGCCTTCTCCTGTTCAGGAGCAATCGTTCCAGTGGGAGTAACACCGGCGACCCAGAACACGTTCATCGCAGTGAGCCATAAGGTGGTTTTGGTTTGCCAACGCTTAAAATATGTCCCCGTAAACGGGGCTGGTTTCAGTGCAGCAGCAAAACCTTGGATCGAAAATTGCCTACACATATTAGGTTTTTGGATTGCTAGAATATAGGCAATTGTTCGATTAAATTAATCCAATAATAAATCATGAACATGACAAAAGTAGTGCTAATGACATACTGAAACTTGATGATAAAACTATGTACTAGACAGATAGTAGAAACATCTACGCATATACCTAGTACTGCAGACATGGAAATAATCATGAGAGGGATAAACATGTTATACCCTCCAGTAGGCCAGTTGGCCGCAGCAGCAGCGGAGGCGGTGACTTCGTCGGCGATCCTCTTGTCAGCGGCAGCCTTCTCCTTGTCGTCGTCGGTGGCCATGGTGATGAAGAAGACGACGCGGACGTAGTTGATGCAGATGTAGATGAAGCAGACGGACTTGAGCTAGCAGTCGCGTAGAGACGCTCCCCAAAATCCTAATCGCCCCTCTCCCTTACAGGATCTAGAGAGGCGGAGTTTCGGAGGCCTGCTCTCTCGTCAGCCGTGTACGCGGTGGACGGGATGGGATCAGCGATGGTAGCAATAGCGGGAGGAACGGCGATGCGAGGAGCAAATGCGATGTGGTGTCTGTTGTGTATGTCCGAGAGAGGAGCGACCTCTCTTATATACACACGCAAGCGGAAGACCAATGGAAACACACGCAATTAAGGGGAGAATTAAGAGACTGGTAACGGTCGTACTTAAGAGCACTTAAGACAAAACGTTTCAGCTCAAATTCATTCTCCATTAAGCGCAATGAATTCTGAAAACTCCCGTACTTACTAGCACTTAAGACGGACGTTTCAGCTCGCAATGAATTCTGAAAAATCCCGTACTTAATAACACTTAATACAGACGTTTCAACTCATATTAATTTTTCCATTAAGGCAAATGTTTCAGTTGACCGCATGACAATATGGGCCTTTAGGGATTTTTCTGGAATTGTTATATGCTAATATTTGAACAATATTTCAGCACCCTGTTGAAGTTGGCCTAACATTTACTGCCTCCGTTCCGCGTATAAATTTTTTAGAACTCAAACAATGAAAGCTTTGACCATGTTTTTGGAAAAAACTATCAACATGTAGCATGCTAAATCTTTTTTTTCATCATTAGATACCCCATAACATCATTAGTATCACAATTTTGATAGATTTTTCTATAAACTTGATTAAAATTTACATATTTGACTTCTGAAAAAAAATTGGGATAACATTCTTCGGTAGCTCAGTGACGTGCCCGTGCTGCTACACTGAGCTAAGCTACACTGGCGAGAACCTAATCTGCTGGTCAGATCGTGATCCCGCAGTGCACGAGAACCGCCTCTCCCGAGTCCTGACCCATGGCTCTGACTCCATGACCCATACCTTCCATCTCCACCGCCGCCACCGTCCCGACGCCACCACCCCCACTTCAGCACGTCACCCCGCACCGCCTGCTGCCACTCCATCATCCGCCCTCTGCCCTGTCCCCACCGCCGCCCCCTCCCTCTCCGATGACCAGCCCATCTGCGCCGCCGCCCTGCCCGCACCTCGCCGCGCACCGCCTCACCTCGCGCCCGCTCCGCTTCCTCCGCCGCTGTCTCCGCGTGCGCCCGCTCGGCCGCCCCGAGATCCGCCGCGACGCGCGCGAGGTGCCCCGCTGCACCCCCTGCCCCTCCTCTGCCCCACCCCCATCCCGCCTCTACGCCTGCCTCTCCTGCGCCGCCGTCTTCTGCCCCTCCCACGCCACATCCCACGCCGCCTCCTCCTCCTCCCCGGGCCACCAGATCGCCGTCGACGTCGACCGCGCCGAGCTCTTCTGCGCCGCCTGCGGGGACCAGGTCTACGACCCGGACTTCGACCACGCCGTCGTCCTGGCCCAGTCCACCGCCCTCCACCCCCCATCCACATCCACTTCTGCCCCCACCTCCCCCGCTCCCCGCAAGCGCCGCCGCGTCGATTACCGCGCGTGGGCGCCAGATCCGATCGAATCTGCGCTCGTGAGCTCCGCGGCCGATCCCACCACTTCCGGGTCCGCCTCCGAGCCGGCGGGGCTGCGCGGGCTCAACAACCTCGGCAACACCTGCTTCATGAACTCCGTGCTGCAGGCGCTCCTCCACGCGCCGCCGCTCCGGAACTACTTCCTTGGCGATCGGCACAACCGCTTCCTCTGCCCGCGCCGAACGCCCATGAGGCATCGTGCCACCGATGCTGAGGCCAAGGCTGCGTGCCTCGCGTGCGATCTCGACGAGATCTACTCCGCCACCTTCTCTGGGGAGCGCACGCCTTACAGCCCCTCCAAGTTCCTGTATAGGTCCGGATCTCGCACTCTGTTTGCATTGGTTGACTCACGGTGTGATTGATTTTAGCAACATGCTGTTTTTTTTAATCTTGAGTTCGTTGCGTATTAGGGAAGTTAGCCGTTATTTAAATGGCTGTGTGAAGTAATGTAACTATGGGCAGGTGCCAGGTGGTCTTATTTGAGACACTAGATTTTATATTCTCTCCTGAAAATGATAGTGTATCGGTTCCATGTTATGCCATGGAATTTTTTGAAGTTAGATTATGCAGATTGCAAGTGTACTTGACATGAGATGAGATGAATGATGTGAACAAATATATGTCACTAAAAGGGGCAGGATCTGCTTAGTATGTGCTGCTACGGAGGGAAAATGGTTGACATTTGCATGTATATGGCCTGTTTGAGGAAATTCCCTCGTATATATAGCATATAGAGTTAAGTACTCACGTTTCATTTGATTCTGTAAGTACTTTTGGCATGCCTACCTGAACTTCCTTTGGACTGCGTTTATTGATCAAGTGACAAAATTCATGAGCATCCATTATCTCTCTCAAGTCACCTGTTTGACAGGCATATCTGAAAGTAGCAGAAGCATTTGCTCCATTGTTGGATTGTTTTGAATTTTCCTGGTGTATATTTGCGTTATTTATGGCATAACTAAGTTCAGTTTTGTGCTATGGCAGTATGTCTTGCTACTTCATGTTACTATGCAAGTATGTAGCATCTGTAGTAGGTACATAAGTTATTGCTAGTTGTTTTTTTTTTGCTGTGGCCTATTAAAAGTTTCTTATTTTACTTGGGGACAAACTGTTTATGCCTGTGGGCTAGCGCCGGTGCGCTGGGCCTGCGTGATGCTATTCCCCAGACCTGGGATGTACATTGATTAATCCTTTCAGCTCTGTAATTGCCTCCTAGGAGGATTGTAACACAAACTCTACCTTTCCAATAAAATGAAACGCAAAAGTCTTTTGCGTTTTCTCTAAAAAACTGTTTATGCCTTTGCTCATTACAACGTGTGTGTGCTATCTCCTATGGCTGTTTTAAAACTATTTTCATCTTACTGAGAAATAGTGCAGCCCTGCACTTCATATTTCTAGAGTTTAAACTATGTGAAATCCCCCCCCCCCCCCTCTTATTGTTTCCTGAGCGTGGACTTGCACAGAATATATAGTCTAGTACTTGTTTCTTCTGGTTTCTGAATCAACGTACTTGATTTTCTTCTGATTATTATCGTTATGAATTGTTAGCTGGTGGCAGCATGCAACAAACCTTGCAAGCTACGAGCAACAGGATGCGCATGAATTTTTTATCTCCATCCTTGACCATATTCATGAAAATATAAAGGATGATCAGCACAAATCACATGAACAAGGTAGTTAGCTCCTCTCTTTCTACTACATGAACTTAAGACTTGCATGTATTGCAGTAAGTTCAGATATGAACTAAACAGCCAATTTTTGCAAAATTACTTTCAGGATATTCACATGTGTGTATACAGTGACTCCCATGATTGGTCATATCCTTTCTGTTCAATGCATTCAGATCCATCCTTTATGTTGTTCTTACTTGTTTGTCCGACTATTCTTCGGAGGACAGACAAACAAGAGAAGTGAGAAAAAGTCATCTTCCTGTACTTGTCTTTTTTTTGGTGATAATGTACTTTACCTGGCTAGATTTTGATATGCTGGAGTATGATTTATCGTGAACAGCTGTCATGTGCTTTTCCAGTCTTGCTCTTTAGATGCTAGACTGCAATTTGGCTTTACAAATATATTCTGTCCTTGGTCCTAACCTTGATTTGTTTGTTTTGTGTGCTCATAACAGGCCATGGAGACTGTTGCATTGCACACCGGGTGTTTTCTGGTATTGTGAGGTCAGACGTCATATGCACAAACTGTGGGTTCTCATCCACAACTTTTGAACCCTGCATGGACTTCTCTCTAGACTTGGGTGCTGGATGTAACATTTCTCTCGGTGCTGCAAACCCAAAAGTGCGCAATGGAGAGAGGAACTCAGCTGGCACAAATTCAAAGGTATCAACACTCATGAGATGTTTGGAGCGGTTTACCAGGGCTGAGAGGCTAGATGCTGAACAGAAGTTCTTCTGTGAACGTTGCAAGGAGAGGCAAGAGTCCCTTAAGCAAATGTCCATTCGGAGGCTTCCACTAGTTTCTTGCTTTCACATCAAGAGGTTTGAGCATTTGTCAGTTAAGAAGATGTCAAGGAAGGTTGATCACTCTTTGCAGTTCCCTTTTTCTCTTGACATGGCACCGTACCTGTCATCCTCGATTCTCAGAAGTAGATACGGGAACCGTATATTTCCATCAGAAGCCATTGATTCCGAATCAGTTTCGGAATTGTCTTCAGAATTTGAGATATTTGCGGTGATCACGCATAGCGGTAAGCTAGATGCTGGCCACTACGTGACGTATCTCAGGTTAAACAATCACTGGTACAGATGTGATGATGCATGGGTAACCAGCGTTGACGAGCAGACTGTCAGGACATCCCAGGCTTATATGCTCTTCTATGTGCAGAAGACGCTTTACTATAAAGCTTGTGAAAGAGCAGCTGCAGTCTGAATGATTTTGAACAAACATTGAGGGCCTTATTCTGCACCACTTGGATATACAGCCATCATCCGATACAACCTAGCTCCACCCAGAAAAAAAATGCCTGGCGTTTTCATATCGTAGCCAGCAAGGCAGATGGTCAAGTTTTGTAATCCCATTGACCTGTAGATTCAGTCAGAGGTTATTTGTGGCGATTTTTCAACAGCCAGCCACCCAAAAGAAAGATGGTCACATTTGTGTTGGATTTATCCTGATGATGGATGTCTTGCAGTTGCAGTGGATCTTCGTTGAACTGAAAGCATTTCATTATTTCACACCATTTGTGGTGACGGTCTGACCAATCTTACAGGATGTAAGATTGATTTGGTTAAGGAAAGAGTGGAATATGTAGAAGTAAGACAAAAGGGAACCTAATTTTTGATGTGTTCCTTTGAGTAATCGAATACCATTTCTAGAAATGAAGCTAGAGCTCTCTTACCGACACATGTAGACCAGTCTGCCCTGGTTTTTTCTCTATTGATTTGATTTGTTCTTGCCTGTACTTCACAGATGAAATAAAGAGATATAGCTGATTATAGATGAGATATTCTTTTGCCCTTTTCTCTCTATCCCTTTTCGCACTGTTATTGGTTTTCTTTCAACTGTACATTTTAAAGTTAAGCAAACAGGGCGTCTAGACGACTTTGTACAGAATAAGCTCCGCATCTCGTGTTCTTAATGAAGATTTCAGGTCAGTCGGGTGTCTGGTGTGGCTGTCAGTGATAAACCGATCAATGGGCGAACGTTGCAACAGCAATACGGTATTCCTGTGGTGCTCTCAATGAACGGCTCCTGTCAAAATTGGCATCGTTTTCATGATGAGAGGAGCGAGGTGGTTTCGCCAGGAGTCTGGAAGAGAGAGCAACGTGCAGATTCCTCCTACCTGCTTCCCTGTACTGGGAAAAATACCTGTAACGGAAACGAAAAGGCTCCAGGATCAGATACGATGGGTTCCTTTGGCAGGTGGTGGTTGTACAATCACTACTGAAGATAACGCGAGTCGCGACGATGCTCCACTGAATGGAAACAAAAAGGCAAACACATTTTCCATTAACTTGGGAGGAGCTAGGAAGAATCGATCTATCCTGGGAGACGTGAGCGATGCAACGCCGACCCTTTTCTGAAACCGGAAGGAACAGCACAGGCGCACGCTACTCGTCCCGCTTTCCAGCCGAGCTTCGCTGGCCGGCGTGCTGCGTGCAGTAACCGCTGCGCTAAGCATGCTTACCAAATCTTTCATGCTTTTCTGGACAAATCGGCAGTGCTGAACTGTATCCGCGTGCATTTCCTTCTTGTGCTCCCAGCTCTCCCAAACTTCCTCACAGTTCACACCAGCATCTCAGTGAACTCCTCTTCTTCGGCCTAGTCCCTATGTGCTTGGACCAGGCAGTGGTTCACGCTTCATAATCGGCGAAAAGGACGTTGCCTTGCTCGATATAACTGCATATCTTCCGATCTTCGCATTTATTTATGTTCGATCGGGCATGTACTGGCCACACGATATCTTTATGTAACGGGCAGTGACAGGTCCATCGTACCGGAACGGTCTCGCATGGAGTTTGTTACTGAACAAAATGGGCATGAGGTCGGCATCCATTAGTAGGAGAGCACCGGCGAGGCCATGTTGCTGTCGAATGCTTTGATGAAGCATACGTTCGTGGTCTACTGAAGTGTGAAAGAAGTACTCCAAGCTATGGCGCACGCAAGTAATGCTGTAGAGGGCACGTAACGGTCTATCGGATTTAAGAAGATAAGAAAGATAACAAACTTTGTCTCGCCCAATAATGCGCCCCAGTTTGACTTTTTCTTTTAGTTTTTCTTTTTTTATGCTTATTAAGCAATGCTAGGCCATCAGTTTGGTTGGAACTTGGCAGTAGCTGCTCTATCAACTACTAGTAGGGTGCAAAGCCGGCGAGCAGTCTGAGCAGAGGAAGGAAGACTTCGAACTATTGTTGATCATCTTTGCAAGTCTTCGAAGCCAAGGTTCGGAACTAAACTGATACTGATTTATCCCGCTTTATACAATTATTTGAACTACCTTGTTACTGCTCCCGCTCCATGCAAACGTACGCTGATTTCTTCAAATTCGTCCCCTATATATCTCGGTGGAAGATAGAATCGTCATTAGCGTAATCCACCCAGCCAACGAATTAATTTGCTGGTTGACCAACATATTTGACCATGTTATTAAATGACAAAGAGTTAACGTAATGCCAACAGCCTAACCCGGTCCCTTTTTCGTCACCGTGACCAGGACGTCCCGGTACCGTGCCACTCAACGCACTCTTCCCCTCCAATTCCCAACGCGTGACGCAGCTTCCATCGCCCGGTACACTGCTCGCACCGTCGCACGCGCGCACCATTCTTCTTCCCAGTCCCCACCAGCGCCAGGAGCATCCGCCCGGACAGCAACGGCCGTACCCCGACCGACACCGCCATTCCCCATCCGCCACCCAGCGGCCACGGCAAATACCCCCTCCGTCCGTCGGAACTCGGAACCCCCGGAAAGCTCGCCGTGCCGTGCAACGCCGCGTGCGTGCGCTTCTCTGTGATCCCGAGCGACGTCGCCTCCTCGGCGTTAAGACCAGAATAGAAACTTCCGCTGGTAGGTCTCCCCCGGCTTCAGTTCAGTTCAACCCCACCCACCACTCTCCCCCAAAACCGTTCTCCTCCCCGCGCCCCGCTCTCTTTCCGTGGGGGAGCGAACCGGGGCGGGGGATGGGGCGAGCCAGGCCGCAGAGCTCACCCACTGACTCCACCGCAAGCATGTGCTGAGCCGCCACTGCGCCACTCCACCTCCCGCGCGCTCGCGGTTAAATTGCCCGCCTTTCTCCTCCTCTTCCTCCCGCACCGAAGCACCAGAGACGACTGGGGGGATCGTTGATCGAGTCGCGCCGGCATGGGTTCCAGTGTCAAGTACCGCGCTGGGCTGGTGCTCATCGTCGCCGTCGTGCTGATATGGGTCACCTCCGCCGAGGTCACGCAGGTATTGGCAGACACAGCTTTTGTTCCTCCCCCTATTCTTCTTCTTCGCATGCTTGGTTTGTTCCTTTTCCTTTCATTGTTTATTGGAGACCTGGATCTCCGCTTGGGGACTGTGCTTGCTTATCAGCCGATTAATCTGATGATTAAAGTAGCCTTTTTGCGTGCCATTTGTTCCGCGTCTGATTTTTTTAACATCACGCGCAAGCTTGTCTGTAACTGAGAAATGGTCAGGGGAATGTTATGGCAGCATTTAGAATATTTGACAGAATTGCTCTATCTCTGTTCCATCCCGATTTCGTGGTCTTGCCATGGAGTAGAAATTTTGAAAAAAATGTTTGGAATTGTATTGTTGTAATCTGATTTTTTGCAAAAAAAAAAAAGTTGCTGGGGATGTGCACCTGTCATCACTCATCAGTTAGTTGCGACAATGTGCATCACCATTACCTGGCTGATTCTAGGCGGTTGTGATATTCTTGCTCACCTAATTCATGATTGTATATTAGATGAGGAACCTTACTTTAGTGTTGCCAATCGGTAGTCATTTATATGAATTGTCCAGATTATAGGCTCCAAGAAACAAGGGATTAGTTGCATTTGACTGAAGAACATTACATGGACCCTACTAGTTCATGTGGAGAACATATGCTTTTTACTCTTGGATTTTTTTTTTGTCCGTTCCAATAAATATCTGTTGTTGAATGAATTACATTTTAACTTCAGTGTCTGAACTGAACTTGTGTGTGCAGGAGATATTCACTAACTACAAGCATCCGTTCGCAATCACTTACTTAGGGGCCTCCCTTATGGTCATTTACATTCCTTTGGCATTTCTAAAGGATTTCATATACAAATTGTTGAGAAGGAATTCAGGAAGCAGCAGGGCATCAAAAGTCGCGAGCAAATCTTCCTTTGGCGGTAGCGCTCCTCTGAAGAATGGTGAATTTCAGAAGATGTTGGAAATGGAATCACAGAAAACCATAGTGATTGATTTCACTGATGTCAATCTTCCTGTACTAGAAGAGGCAAAACCGCTTATTTGTGGAATTGGTGAATGTGACGGTGATGTTTTGAAGGAGCAACAACTCTCCGTTAAGGAGATTGCAATTTACGGGTTGTATCTTTGTCCCATATGGTTTGTCACAGAGGTAACTTTCCAATTATCTGCCTGCTCTTTATAATCCATTGAATAGTTTGATTTCATTTGTGCAGACAGTATGTTGATACATACAGTTACTCATTTTCTCTTATGCTTGATGAATGCAGTATTTATCAAATGCAGCACTTGCAAGAACAAGTGTTGCCAGCACTACTGTACTATCTTCAACTTCGGGACTCTTTACACTTGTCATTGGTGTGCTCCTTGGCCAAGATTCTATAAATGCTGCCAAAGTTATTGCTGTTTTCGTTAGCATGGCTGGTGTAGCAATGACAACTATGGGCCAGACCTGGGCAACTGATGAATCAGAAGTAAGCAATTCAGGGTGAGTGAGTTTACCCTGTCAATTAAGCTTCTCAACTGTTAGTTGGTGCCAACTGCCAAGTGATCTGTATGTTGTTCGTACTTAATTTGTTGCTTATTAAGCCATGTAGTTGCTTGCTCTGTAGTGAGATGGTTAGTTGTAATTTAAAAAATCGCAAAAGAAGAAACTAGAAACATTTTGCATTCCTATTTCATAGGAAAATTGATAAGATCATTTAAGTGAGCTTGTATCTTTGGTACAGAATTTATTGCTCGTCTAATTCTTAAGCTTTTACAACTGCAGGACCACACAGAGGACCCTTCTAGGTGATATGTTTGGTCTTATGTCAGCTATGTCATATGGTCTATTCACTGGTTGGTTATTGCACTTCTCTGTTCAGTTTGCAGTCAAGTATTTTTAATTCAATCTCTAACTGTATCAACATCATTCCAGTGCTTCTCAAAAAATTTGCTGGAGGGGAAGGATCAGAAAAGCTTGATGTCCAAAAACTGTTTGGCTTTCTCGGATTTTTCACTCTTTGCCTTCTTTGGTGGGTTGGTAAGATTTCCCATTTTGAAATTTGATTGCTCTTTAACATTCAAATTTGAAATATTCAATGGTATAAATAGCATGTACAAAACGGAAACTTATGTCCTCGGTATTTTCTTACTGATGATCCAAAATGTTCTGTACGTTTGCATGTGAGTATTTATTTGGTATTTTGGTATACAACTGATCAACAAATATAGCCTTTGTGTCGATATGCTTTTGTAGTTTGGTTCAACCACTTATACTTTGCATGTATTTATAGCTGGTACTCTGGTCTAATTGATTGGCAAATAGCTTTTCTGTCGCAGGTTCTTCTGTAGTTTGGTTCAACCACATATTGTCTGCATGTATTAATAGTTGGTTCTTGGTCTGAATATACGAATATACTGAAGTACTTTTATATTTTCAGTCTGGCCATTAACTGCACTAGGCATCGAACCAAAGTTTACAATGCCCCACTCAGCTAAAGTGGATGAAGTGGTGCTGGCAAATGGTCTCATTGGGAGTGTGCTATCAGACTATTTCTGGTATGCATTGAAAGAAGGCTAATGTATTTTTCTTCTAGTATTGCATAACTGCGGCGCTTTGACAACTGAACTTGTGTGCAGGGCTCTGTCTGTTGTTTGGACTAATCCCTTGGTGGCCACCTTAGGCATGTCACTCACAATTCCACTAGCAATGGTTGCTGACATGATCATCCACGGTCGACATTATTCAGCAGTCTACATTATTGGTTCTCTACAGGTAACTAATTCCTTGCATCTCAGATAAGCTTACTGGAGGTTTGTCGAAAAACATAGTTCTAACCACTCTTGATACACTGAAAGTGCAAACTTATGTCATTATTTCCAAAGTTGGAGTAGTCAGTCGCATCAGTTGTATGAACCTCTTCATCTGCTCGACATCACTCTTATCTGCAGTTTTCTTTACTCTGTCTACCTGTGCTACTTCTGCAGGTGTTTTCTGGGTTTGTCATTGCCAACCTTGCCGACCGATTTTCACGTTTTCTGGGTCTATAGTTATGAAATCTACAAGATTGTACCTGAGGTTACATCTGTAAGGTTGGATCGATTAGCTATGAAGTGTACACTCGGAGACCTGGTTTGGTTAGTCTAAGACAACCATGTCCTTCAGTTCAAAAGGACGGGGAACGAGCACTGCAGCTCTCTGTTTTTCTTTGAACCTTTGGCTCTCTTTACACACAGAAATGCAGATTTTTGTTCTGATGAAATAGAAACAGTGAAAGCTATGACGCGAAGTCGAGAAGGCCCATATATGCTGTAGCAAACCTTTGCACCTGTAAATTATTTAGCCCGCTACACAATGCTTTGTGAGCATATAATGTATAGCGTTGTTATTCTCAGTGACATCAATCGTCAATGGCTCAATGCGTTATGTTTTCTAACATGAATTGCATCCGTACGATGAATTGAGTCGAGGGAGGCACTCTCAAGTTCAGGAGACGTAAAATGTTGTATGTCCAGTTGAGCCACTCTAAAGTTTCCATGAAACTGAAATAAAATCACGGCCATAGATACTTAAATAACTATAGATATACCTACATTTTTTTCAATAAAATAAGTTTTATTGGCCTCTGCATAAATAGGATGCACACAACCGTCACAAGTCTCAACATAAAGGAAAATACGAATTACATATCATAATGATAAATTGTAAAACGCCATGATGGTGGAGGGCCGATCCGAAGATTATGTAGCCATTCATGTTTGGAAAAAAAAGTCCCTCGCCGTATCCTCACACATCTTCGTAAACAGGTCACGATGCTCCACACGTTAGTGTGGCGACCATGAGCGGAGCGTGGCCATGCACCGGTAGAGAAACTGCACGAGAGACGATTTTTTATCAGTAAAAACCTTATCATTTCTACAAACCCGTAAGCGCTTTCACCCTAATAAGTCGTTTAAATCTATGATCCACACCATTAAGCCAATTGCCAAATATGTTTGCAATGCTTCGTGGTGGGCATAAGGTAGAACCTACATGGATGACTGACCTTATAGAACTAGCAAATTTACACTCGAAAAATAAGTGTTTGATCGTCTAATCATTGTGACAGAAGATACACTTTTTACTTCCATGCCAATTATGTTTCGCAAGGTAGTCCATAGTGAGAATTACACCTCGACCGAATATATCATGCAAAAAGTTTAATTTTAGTGGAATCTTCATCTTTCATATCATCTTTCATATTTTTTTGTTTTTGTCCAGTGGCACATCCGACTGAATTAGAGCTTGGTACATAGAGCCCACCAAGAATTTACCACTCTTTGTGCAAAATTCCATCAAAATTCAGGAATAAATATTTTCCTTCGTGCGGTACACTAAAATAACAAATGTGTTGATCTATAATAGACCACATGTCCGTCGGCTTTGTATAGCCCACGAATAAACTTATTTATTCATTCAATTTTACATATGGATATTGCATTGTGACATCTACATGGACTTGCGGGAAAAAAAATCAGACTCTACTCTGGAATTGACTCAGCCACTCAGGATCAGGTACAGAACAAGAGAAAGAACAGGCGGTGCAACGAAGCGGAGTCAGCCCTCATGACCCAGCCGATATTCGACGCGATACACGGCGAAGTCTGCAACCTGGGCGGGGTCGCGCTGCAGCGGCCTGGTGACCCTGTCGACCTCGGCCACGTCGAAGCCTTCCTCCCGGAGCACGTCCACGCAGTCCTGCACGCCGCACCGCACCTCGCTCGCTGCCCAACTCACCATGCCGTCTCGCCACAGCGCCTGCAGCGTGGCTGCCAGATCCGGCATCGCCTCCGGGTCGTAGAACACGTCCGACATGAGCACCACGTCCACGCGATCGAGCTGCACCAGGTCATCCTCCTGCCCCCAGCGAAGCTCCCGCACGTCGGCCTGCGCGGGCGTGAGCCCGTTGGCCTCGGCGTTGGCCCTGAGGCCCGGCAGCAGCGGACGCACGTCAGTGAGCACGCAGCGCGCGGCGCCGAGGCATGCCACGGCCGCGATGCCCGGGAGGCCCGTACCGGCTCCGAGCTCGAGCACGGTGGCGCCGAGGAGCGGGATGGGCTCGGCCGAGGCGAGGTGGGTGGCGAGGACGACGGCTGAGTCCCAGAGCCAGGAGCCCGTGAGCGCGCGGCCGGTGGCCGGGTCGTGCGCGCCGTCGCGCTCCACCACGGCCAGGGGGTGCCCGGCCACTTCTACGTTCTGTGGCGCATGCATCAGGTGTGGCTTATCTGCTCGATCGATCTCAGCGGGCGAGCGATCGACGCTGGGGTCTGCAGTCTGGACGCAGACAAGCGGCATCCGGCATCATATCCCCCGGCTTTATTCGAACGCTTCCGAACGAATGGAAGGTTCAGGATAATGGCGGGACCGCCGCTTGGCTGTCTCGATGATATATATGCGTCCGTGTTCCTCGCGGGCTGGATATGTATGCCGTGTTAGTTGAGGGAGCTCCTATCTGGCCCTTGACACCTCCTATCTGGCCCTTGGCCCTTGACTGCAGATGTAACTCGGTCTAAATCTCGTAGTCCATGTCCCCATCCCTACTTCCCGAGCTCAAAGGGAGCGAGACAGGGATCCGGTCTCATTTCTTGCTTAATCTAGCTGTTGAGAACCTTCGGTAATATGCCCTGTTTTGTTCGCAAGAATTGGAGAATTGGCAAAGGATTGTAGGACCTTGATGACTTCAGTAAGAGTGAAACTATCATAATCAAATTATTTGTAGTCTAAAACACTGAGAGTAATGCTACCTATTCACACCCACGTTTAGCATTTTATTACAAGATTGATCACTCTCTAAATTCATGGGACTCCTTCTAGATAAAGTAGAGACTCTCCAATCCCATCTTCTTTAACATATTTAGCCTTTTTAATTATATGATCTACAAAAGATTCACTACTATTACCTAAAGTTTAAATTTCTACATTGCCATGAGTAGGTTGGAAGTTGGATATCTTTTAGAGATTCAGACGAGGGTAGCTTTGCATTTGAATCTGGCTTGGCTGACATTTTATTGACTAAGATAGCTTGGTTATCAGACATTCCAGCCCAGAGAACCGACTAGTAGTCAGGTGGTTAGTGCTGCAGTGGTGCAGCCAGCCCATCAGAGCTCGAAACCCAGTCTGGGCGAATTTCTGGTGTCTCACTCCTATGAAAAAACCGTGGAGCTCCTCCTCAGCTGAGTTAAAAAAAAAGATATTCCAGCCCGGATAAGTTCAGTGCTAGCTAATTTAATTTGCTAGTTGATGATTTCATTTCTTCATTTTCCTTACTTATGTTTCTTAAGATACAAAAATGCTCCCTGACTCCCTCTGATGACGGAGTAACCAATGCCCAATTGAAACCGCCATGAATCTGATGGGTCCCATAGTTCAAATTAAAGAAGGACATGTTTCCCAATCTATGGTCGTGACAGAACATCTTGATGAAATGCAAAGAGTTACTAACTAATAGTATTGTGATACATTGTTACTATGTTTCAGTTTTCTGTGCGGAGTTCGATTAATCTAGGATAACCCCAAAAAAATCAGGCTAATCTAATCCAAAAAGTATGTTGTTTTCATCTTGTAATTACTTACCTGAGTGCCTCAATGAATATTATCGTTGTTATACACTAGAAATCTGCTAGCTCAAGGAGCGCACAAAAATCCTTAGAGCATCGCTACGGTTACCCACAGAAATGATAATGCACCCGCTGCGTTGCCTACCCACTCCAGGAAGACGAAGCAACGCGTAAGAGTGTGCCGCTGCATATCCCCGTGTGCTGCAATGTATGCTCACCATTTGGTTTGAGACATCTATGTGGTATCCAACAACATTACCTGTGCTTTGTAAGCTGTTGAATAAATTTACCCCTCAGCTCTGCTTGGCCCTCTCAATAATCTACGTCAAATACGCCATTGTATATAGACTACCTAAATGCTCGTACCTTGCTAAGGTTTCGTGATTTTTATCACTCACATGTCACATTATTTGTAAACATAATATGGACGCAGACATTCACGCATGTAAAAAGGAAATTCATATAGTATTTAACAAGTATTAAAATGTTCACTTTGCTTAATTCAACATCGTGTGCATGAAGAGAAAGAACCTAACTGCTTATCACTTGTTAACTAATATACTACTCCCTCCGTCCCAAAATATCTGTCTTAGATTTGTCAAAAAGTGGATGTATCTAGACATGAAACAAGTATAGATACATTCACTTTTGGACAAATTTGAGACACTTATTTTGGGACGGAGGGGGTATTATTTTGACACGCTTAAAACATTTTCGTAGAAGATCACAAATGTTCTCTTCGACACTATTTGCATGGTACTTGAGCAGGCCTATGACACTTCATTCTCAGCTTGTCACCGTCATGGATGAGCAATGCATGTTGTTACGATAAAAATTTCACGTGAAGATGTGAAAATATGCAATAAGGAATACTCAATGTCCGAATTGGATGAAGTTATTTTTTACCATCCCACGAGAGTATAAAACACTTGTATGTTGCTATGGAACAACAATAAAACACATAAAAGGGAAGTGTTTTATTTTTTATTCTAGAGTACTATCTTCGTCTCTCCCTAGTCATATGCATGGATTGTACTTCCTGCTCCAATGCGGGGCAACATACTATTGTGCGTTGCTACACGCATGCATACTTGGGTTAACTGAATAGATGCCACTGCTACTTTTGGCTATTTGAGGAATGCCATTACAATTTTCGTCTATAAAGATGCGTTCAGTACAACTCAAAATGAGGTCACACATACCGGGCTGACCACTTCGGAGGTGATGGGCGTCCGCTCGTCGGAGTACTGGGTTTGAGCTGGATTGGGCAAGCGTGCGGACTAGTTGAATATAGCCTAAATTGGGCGCGTACGATGGACGAGGGAAGGAGCAAGGTAGATTCTGTGAAGGGCAGCGCCGCTTCCATTGCCGATGAGCGGAGGAGCAGTGTAATGCAGTGGAGGTGGCGGGGCGGGGACATGACCGGCGGTCTCTTCGGGTCAGTTCCGGCTAGGCGATGGTCAAAATGGGTCAAAATGAGGTGACATAGGCCCACCTATCAGCATTTTTAGAGAGCCCACTCGTGGGGTCAAATCTGGATCGAGGCGATTTAAACTGAGATGTCCCATGGAGGCCCCACTAAAAATAGTGGGCCCACTCGTGGGGTTAGATCAGGATCGGAGTGATTCAACATTTGATGCCCCAGGCCGACCTCACTAATTACTTACCTGAATGCCTCAATCAATATTGTTGTTATACACTAGAAATCTGCCAGCTTAAGGAGGGTATTGTCCATGCAAAGGATAATGCACCCGCGGCATTTCCTGCCCACTCCAAGAAGAAGAATCAACGGGGAAGAGTGTGCCGCTGCGTAGCACCCGTGTGCCGCAATGTATGCATGCTCACCATTTGGTTTGAGACGTCTATGTAGTAAACAACAACATTATCTGTGCTTTGTAACTTGTAAGCTGCTGACTGAGAAAGGAAATGTGGCAAGTGATGTGAGGAGGGGGGCACGGCCCCCTACTGTAGAAAATTTCTTTAAAATATGATCATTATTAGGCTTAAATTTCAAAAGATTACTGAAACTTCAATTAATTTACCTTCTCAGCCTCCTCAGCTCTGCTTGGCCCTCTCAATAATCTACGTCAAAATGCGCCATTGTATATAGATTAGCTAAATGACCGTACCTTGTTAAGGTTTCATGATTTTTATAACTCACATGTCACATTATTTGTAAACATAAAATGGACGCAGATATTCACGCATATAAAAAAGAAATGCATATAGAATTTCACAAGTATTAAAAGTTCACTTTGCTTAATTCAACATCATGTGCATGAAAAGAAAGAACCTAACTGCTTATCACTTGTTAACTAATATATATTATTTTGACACGCTTAAAACATTTCCGTACAAGATCACAAATGTTCTCTTCGACACTATTTGCATGGTACTTGAGCAGGTGTATGCCACTTCTTTCTCAGCTTGTCACCGTCATGGATGAGCAATGCATGTTGTAACAATAAAAATTTCGCGAGAAGATGTTAAAATATGCAATAAGGAATACTCAATGTTTGAACTGAATGAACTTTTTTTTTACCATCCCAAGAGAGCAACACTTGTACGTTGCTATGGAACAACAATAGAACACATAAAAGGGAAGTGTTTTAATTTTTTTTATTCCAGAGTACCATCTCCGTCTCTCCCTAGTCATCCATCGATTGCCGGGCAACACATTATTGTGCGTCGCTACACGCATACATGCTTGGATTAATTGGATAGACGCCACTGCTACTTTCAGCTATTTGAGAAATGCCATTGCAAATTTCGTCTTTAAAGATGTGCTTGGTACAACTAAAAAATGAGGTCACACATACCAGGCTGACCACTTCAGAGATGCTGGATTGGAAAAGCGTGCGGACCAATGGAATAGAGACTAAATTGGGCGCGTATGATGGACGAGGGAAGGAGAAAGGATTCTGTGCCGCCTTTCTTCACCGATGAGCGGAGGAGCTGTGTAATGCGGTGGAGGTGGCGTGGCAGGGACGGGGCCGGCGGTCTCTTCAGATCAGATCCGGCTCGACGACGGTCAAAATGGGTCAAAATGAGACAACATTTTTAGAGGGCCCACTCGTGGGGTCAGATCTGGGTCAGGGCAATTTAAAATGAGATGTCCCTAGCTGCTCCCACTAGTTTCAGATCAGAGTCGGATTCAAAATGATATGGTCCAAGCCAGCCCCACTAGTCAGATCAAGTAACAACCCCAAAGAGTGAAGTAGGGAAAACCGAGAAAACTAAGCGAGTATGGCACAACTGAGGAAAACTAAATGAAGTAACAAAGATAATCCACCCTACAATTTCCCCATGTCCCCAAATATGATAATTTTGTTGCCCGGATTTTTTTTCCAGGATGAGAGTACTCCAGATGTGGTCACCGAACATGACCAAGCTTGTAGGTATGCCTGCATGTTTTTAGAGTGCCCCGTTTGTTAGTAGCTAGATATACTCTCAAAATTGTAAAACAGGTTAAAATAGGCCACACACTGCGAATCTGCCCACGATTCATTCAAAATTATAAGTATCGCTTGTTCTAACTCGCGTGAGAAACTCATATGAATTTCCGGCGCTCCTAACAGATTTGAGAAACAAGTGGTTGGATAAAGTTTGGTTTTTTAGATAAAGAGTATATATAAATATCACGAAGATACCAATTACACCCAGCCTCTGTAACAGCGCAATAACCTAGCTATTACGGATGCACACAGCCGAAAAATAATAATAAGAAGAAATTAAAAAAGAAAAATCCCGCTACAGAGTTACAGTCTTTACAGCAGCAGCACAACCACCACCAAAACAACACCTGATGTCCAAATTCTCCAAAAACAACACCTTCAAGAAGGAAACAGTGCACAAGCGTCGTCGTCGCCCGATCGAAAATCTTAGGTTTTGACCCTGGAGATAGTCCCCGCTCTCAAAACAATGTCTTCAATAAGGCCATTGCCACGCACAACCAACTAAGGCCAGACCTTGGATTTTCATCCTGAAAGTTAAGACTCTGAACTTCACCTGTGCTGTCGCCCCCACTTACATACCGCTGCTACGAGTCCTGAAACTCCAAGCAAGTTCCTCATCGCCGCCAAAGACTCCAATCACCATTACTAGTCCTCCGATCTCGACCTCCATGACATTCTCCGTCTTTGACTTCACCATGGATTTGCCCATGATGGCAACAGAATTAGAGCTTCACGCCGCTCCCTCCGGCGCGACCGAATCTCATCCGATCCAGTAGTATCTAGGCATAAACATCCATGCGAGATCGCCGGCGGAGCCTTCTGGAACCCCGACACTCCGGCCGATCAACAAGAACAGGTGTCGGACAGATCTTTATCTTGACACGAGAGAAACTTAGCCGCACCGACCCGGCAAAGCGAGCTCACTCAAGTCGCAACAGACGCCGCGCATGAGTGAGCGGCTCGACACCCGACGCACCACCGACTCCATCTGGTCACAACACAACGTCATGGAGACCAGACCCTTCCGTGAGCGCCCGCCGGTGCTCCGATAATCTGACCGTGGCCGGCCTCAAGATCGGGCCGCCGCCGGCTTGCGTCGTCGGCCTCACGATCTGGCCACCGCCTTTCTGCATCATGGCCTCCCGAATGTCAGGTCGCTGGACTTGCCTTCGATCTGAATGAAGCTGGACGCAGGGCAGCAAGCCACGAGCAATTTGCATGTGCGGCTGCATGCATCGTGCCCATGCACAGGCGGACGAGCTGGGCATGATCCGTAGAGTTGCATGCCCTGTTCGTGCGCTCGGACGCGGCCGGCCGCCGGCCAGAGATCCAGATCAGATCGGATCAGATCAGCTCGGTGACGTCTGCGGGGCTTATTTTTGTAAGAAAAAACAGGCAGGGACGTCCCGCCGCCGCCGTCCGCCGTCAGACGACCTCCTCCGGCGGCGACGGGGGAGCGGAATGGACGGGAGGGGTGGCCGGCGGCTAGGGCGATGGGTTCCCCTGAGCCGCCCGATAACGGACAACGCTAGGGACGCGGTTCTATTCTTAAACCTGGGGCGGCGAGCCGATGGCTGATGGATAAAGTTTGATTATGTATTGGTTGTTATACATCGGGTGAGAAACTCCGCGCGAGATGGGTGTGGACATAGTGACGCAGATGGCGAGCGACAAAATCACTACAACCTACAATCGAGCTAGGATTGCTGGTCTGTGGTGAATCCACATTTTAGGCCCACAGATCAGTGACTCAGCTTGGCGTTATGGTCCCGCCTGTCAACCTCAGAGATCTCGTTTCTTTTCAGTCCGCACCAATGATGAGTTCACACGTGGTTTGTTGTCTCGTGGGGCCCGCCTTACGTCGGTTTGCTCCCGTGGCTCGTGGAAAACAGAGGGATTTCGGCGATGCGGATGTTTGCGACTAGCACGAGAAATGTCGCCGCCGCCGCAGTTTTCTGCTCCGCCTCCGTCCCGAGCTATCAGCTCTGCCGTCAAGCCTCAGCTCTCCGACCGGAGCCCAGAGGTCCACCGCTGTATTGATTCGGCCGGTACCGTTTGTTGGCGTCTTTCGTCTCCGGCTAAGGCACGGTAATCTCCTGCTTTTCCCCTTTCCCTCAAGCTAGGTTTCAGACGTGAGCTAAATCGCGGATTTCACGTGCAGATCTCTGCCGCTCCTGCCGATGCCGTTGTATAGGGAAGAAAGGGACGTTGTGGACGAGAGGAAGTGGGAGTTGCGCCGCCGCGGAGAAAAGGGAGGGCGGAGAACCTCCACGCGGAAAGGCATGACGGGGCCAACACTAGGAGAGAGGGAGTAGAGACAGCGCCTCCGCGCGGCCGCTCGATTCCAGCGCGCTTCCGTCTCAAATAGGTTTGTCTCCTGGTCCTGGCTTTGTTTCATAAATCTAGATCGAAAGATAGGAACCTAGGGGGAGAGAGGAAGATGAGCTGTGGGGAGTCCCTGTTGTTACGATGTGGCACAGCCGCACGGGGGAGGGAACAAATCAGTCGCCGCCTGTTGTGTGTGCCTTCTCTCGGCACTCTTGTTCGCCATCCACCTTCTCCTTGTGCCCTGCTCTCTGTTGCCGCAAGGGCGACCAACCTGCCTTTGTCATAGGTGATGGAGGATTGAACTCAGGAAGCAGCCCGCCACCAGCGACCTTCCATGGATTCCCTCCTTTCTCTACTCAACTGACGCCTCTCCTGTTGCTTACCGCTAATTTGTCAAACACCATGGAGATCTGTAGGGTATGAAGAAGAGTTGGCAAGAAAGACGAGGGAGTCAGAGAGAGCTGGGACCGGTGCATTTAGTTGTGTGCTGTTTATTGCTAGGGTTCTCTGTTGCATCTGCTGCTCTCAAGCAATATCAAATCTGCTCCATTAATGCATCAGTTTCTGATAATACTACTAGAGTTAATTTGTTCGATCTGTAGCACTACTCCATTACTCCAGATGTTTGGTCTTTTGAATTCCTTGGTTGGGCTGAAGTGAACTACATTAAGTAACATATTGTGTTGACGCTCTACTCCATCCAGCAGCTCTCCTGAAGCAACGCAGATTCTGATGTATTGGTTATAGTTAGCTACATTGTGTAGTAAGATGCAATCTTCTCTGTTAGTAGAAGCAACCAAGAAATTTTTGGTGAATGTGCTTATGGTTAGCGAATATAATATGCAATCAGTGTAACAGAAATATCATATATATTCAGTTTGGTGTGTCATATCATGTTTGCTAACGAGGATATTATTTTGCTAACCAGGATTTAGGGAATAATTGTTTTCTTCTTAAAGAGAAATATATAATTACTCTGTTGCAGGATATACTTCATGGCACTGCATTGCACTGATAATTTAAAACTGGCATATGAACTTAGTTCTGGTCCTAATCTTTGTTGATTTTTCTTTTATTTACAGAAGTATAAAGTCAAGCTCTATAATGCTATCCTTTAAATTATATAGTACTCTCTTTTGCTAATTACAGAATTACATGCCAGCAGTCAAGTAAACTGATTAATTTTATTTTCATGAGTCCATTAGGATTCAACATCAAGTTCACTTTTCTTAACTATTATCAGGTAGTTTCAGTATTGTAATCTACATGAGTTCATCTGTGGGTACTATTTGAGATTTTGAGAAGATGTCTATTTTTTCCTTCATGTATATGCTTCTAAATAGTTGACTAGATGAAGTTCTCTCTTCTCTGCAATCAATATGCATATTTGATATTTTTCTCACACGATTACCCCAAGCATGTAGTCATTTGCATGCATATGCCAGTCTCACGAGAGCACCACAATGTATTTGACATGAATTAGTTTGCTTAGTTTTTCTCCGGAAGGTATCCTTTTATTCCGCTCACTATTTTCCCACAAAAAATGTAAGTTATCAATCTTGTGGACAAACCTGGGATGCATAAATGACTACTTATTTTGTTGTTTGGACTTTAGGATACACTTCATATTTGCGTATGCTCTGCTCCAATCATGTACTGTTGTTTAGTGCATGCTTACATAGAAATGCATTGTTTGGCACTGATCAGTAGCGCGGAAGTCTGAAAATAGGTAAATACAACTTTGTTAGGCAATTATCATATAGAAAAGGCACATTTACATCTATGCCACTGCATAATGGCATATGATATTGCATGTATTTCAATCTGACATTGCCCAATACTTTAGTTATATTGTCATGGTTCAATTTTCACTTGGTAGTATATTGTGCATCTTCTCTGAAGAATTCTTCTCAAGATAGTGCACTTACTACCTTTTGCAAAAAAAAAAATCAAATTTAGGCATGCTACTTTTTCCTATAATAGCTAGATTCCATGTTTTCATTGAAGCATTTAAATGTTTGTTTACCCACTGTCCTCTGTGAGATATAGTCATGCTTTGATTTCATTGTGCATGCCTGCATGGGTGAACCAATGTAGATGACAAACCTGTGAGCTGGTCCTCGACGACGTGCGATAGAGACTAAGGTTGTCATGTGCGTCTATCCTAGGAATTATGTGCACTGGATACACAGATTATTTCAACATAGAATTATGCGATAGAGACTAGGCTTGTTCATCATGCATTTCATCGTACACTAATTTGTCTAACATTGGGTTATGAATTATTATGAATGTGATCAACACTACATTCACTTGCGCCTCACTTTCTTTAGTGTTGTGGAGGCATGCTAGGATTGGTGGTGGCTAGCTGGTGCATAGGACAATCCTGCACGGATAGCGTGAGAGGTGTGACTATATATTTCTCAGCACTTACATACATAATGCATGTTCACGGTGTATAAATGAGGTTCATCCCAACGCTTGCCTTTGTTTTTCATTTCCTCACAGAATCACCGAACCACCTTTTTGTAATTCCTCGGTTAGCTTAAGCCTTTAGTATTTGATTCACTAAGGGACTAAAAGAGATTGAAGTTATGTACGAGATGTATATACTTGGGAAATCGGAACGATAGAAACAGTCAAAATTCTTAATAAAACTAAAATGTAACCACTAATATGAAGGAGTAAAATACCTGCATTGGTAATTTTCTGTTCTTTTTCTGAGTTTGAATCCAGTCCTACCAAAAGATAACTTGACTGGTAATACTAAAAAAATGCCATATAAACATGCCCATTCTATGTTCGAGGAAATGATTGTGTCATGTGTGAATTATCTGCTCTCTTTGGTTGTGCTTCTTCAGCTTGCAATGGATTTCTTCCAGGGTTGAAATTTAACTTTATGAGAATTCGGTCAAGCCATTCAGTTCCTTACTAAATGTTGTCGATTTGATCATTTAATCATGCGGATGTACTTGGATTTTATTTTAATGTCTATCTATTCTCTACCTACTTGAGGGATCCATCAGCCTGATAATAATGATTATGTGTAAGTGTGTTATTGTAGAATATGAGTATATGTAAACTATGATATGTTTTCCCCGGTTGTGAGGGGAATCTTTCGAGTAAATCTTGAATGGGAGAATTTGTGTGTGCTAATTATTGTCAAAGGGCCAAGCTTTTTTTCTCGTGTTATTTGAAAGGTGAGATGACATGAATAAACATGTAATGCTTCACTGTTTTGCGTTCATTTATCCATTGTTTTAGGTCATTGTTCCTCTTCATAGTTTATTTAACAATTATCAGTAATGGTTTGTAATCACTTTTCAGTAGTGTGAGCAGTTGACATTTCTGTATTGTATTACTATATACTCAAGCCTCATGTTTTATTCCGGGTTAAACTGAAAATGCATGTTACAACCAATTGGTTTGGAGAGAAACCTTTGTACAACTATTTCGCTTCATATAGTAATACTTTACCCTGTTGAAGATGACGAAACTATTCCACTTCCTGGGAAAATGCTTTGTTCGTATTTCACAACACAAATTTCATACCATGCTAACCTAATTCTGTTTGTAAATCCAGTACATGTGATGTCCTTCTCCATCCTGCTTACATGAATAGAATGCTCAAATTGCAAAATCATGATTCAAATAGCAGCAACTCATGTGCACACATTTTTTGCAAAGGGAAGATGAGTTCCTTAAAAAAGTGCACATTTTTTGCAAAGGGAAGATGAGTTCCTTAAAAATAAATTGGTGTTGTCACCAGATGACTGGGAGTTCCTAAGCTTCCCATAATCAAACTAAACCGTCAGCCTCAAGAGTCAGAATCAGGTTGGCCCTCCAGCTAGCATGCTGCTGAGTAACTTTGTCCCAGATCATGATGTTGTCCGTTGTCACTATCTTGTGCAATGTGAAATTAACAGTTGCTCCACAAACAACAAATAGTCATTGTAACACGATGAGTCCAGACGCAGCAAAGTGCGCCTTACCCTTCTTCTATATATATTAAACCTGTACGGAGATGACGCATAGGGAGTACCAAGAAACTCCCTCCGTCGGTGGAGTAACCAGTGCCCAATGGGCACCACCACGCATCTGATGCACACCATGGTACCGAAGAAGATAAACCCTTGTCTACATCTCCCAGTTTGTTAATTCTCTTGCTCTCATTCCGTTCAAGCAAGAATGGTCATACCGCTGTCTCAAAAAAAAAAAGAATGGTCATACCGCCTCCGTTTATAAATATAAGATGTTTTAACTTTTATCCACATTCACATGTGTCAACATGTATGTAGACATGTTTTAATGTGTATGTACACTTATTTGGGTGTGCACCTATCCAACATGTGAGTTAGATAAAAACATCTTATAGTTAAAAAACGGAGGGAGTAGGCCCTAAAATTTAGGGGCGCGCAAAAATTAAGGTCAGACTCGCTAGCGAAGCATACTGTCGATGCTACTTTAATCAGATGCAAAGCAACAAGAATTGTTTCCAAATGAACAAACTGTGACGGGTTCAGAGTGAGCAACGATAAGGCCAGGGACCGTGACACAAGACATGTATAGCGATAAATACAAGTCTAAGCACTCAGCTCCGTTTCCATCACATGTATTATTTCGGGAGATTCAGATTTCGTTTTTGAAACATCATCGGAAAAAAATAAAAAGGAATTTTGAACGTCCGAAGAAGGGAAAACTCAACCGAAGCACGAGCCGAGGAGGGGCTGCATGGTGGATCGACACATCGGCCCGCCACAAGTTATCGCGGGATCCATTCCACCCCCGTGATGGTCCGATGGATCGAACGGCCGATCGACGGACGTTACGTGACAACACCGGATCGGACGTCGCGGGTCCCTCCGGCCGCGTCAGCGTACGTGTCCATCGATCCGGACAGGTCAGCTCCCATGCACGCTCCAGCTCACGATTCCACGGAACACGCGACACGGGAACCCGCCAGGTGGCACGGCGACGGCGTCCATCGGCCGAACCGGTCTCTCTTCCGTTCGGACGCGGCGCAAGCAAGCCATCCAAGCGCGCGGCAGCTTCTTCTTCCCCTCACGCAAACCCTGGCCGGCCGGATCCCCTGCACGCGCCCCGTCACAGCTAGCTGCGTCAACGTCGACGATGAACCCATGTATATTCCCATGTCGCACTGCACTAGTACCCTCACTCGGTACGTCAACTCATCAGAAGAACGCGTCGAGCCGAGAGAAAAACTTTGCTTTGCGTGGACGTACACATTAATCGGCTAGCTCGTTTTGCATTGATCGGTGTTAGCGATGGGTTCTATATATGGCAAGCATCATACGCTTGCTTAATCTGCTCACTGACACCAACAGGGCACCGAACAGAGACGAGTAATCAATATCGATCTCCCTCAAGGTTTAATTTTCTGCTGATCTTACGCAGACAGCCATGGATTCGCATGTACTACTTCGTGTAATGGAATGGTACATAGTACGTCTAGGTACAGTACCTGCTGAGAGCACGTCGGCTAAGCTAAGCAACCGGCGCTCAGTATGACAGTATACGTACACGTAAGGCGCCGCATATGCCTCGCGCAGGCATGTACACGGTGGTACATGGCCGGGCGGCCAGACACTGCAACGGCCAAGCTCTGTCTTCGTGCATCTGATCAACGTACAATACCTGAAGCCCCAAGGCCAGGGTGAAGTCTCGATCAATTAGGAGGGAGAGAAGAAGAAGGGACACCACCGTGTTCATAGACCGGACCTCTCGCCGTATCGTGTGCTCTTTATCGTCGTAGTACGCAGGCATCTAGCTAGCCATCTATCTGCACGCTTCCTGACCTGCAGGGCGTGAGAGGACCAGGAGAAAAGATGCATCATGCTAGCTGCAGTGCAGCACGCACATGCATCAACATGTACTAGTTGAATTTTGGCGCGCCGTAACGTCGCGCGCTGTGTGGATATTTCTGTTAATATAACTTGTTTTTTTGTTTTGGTCACGTAATATATTTTGTGAATAGAAATGGTGATGTTGTTTGTATAATGCATTTATCTTTGCATAAATGTTACTCCCTCCGTCCATAAAAAGATGGCTCAAACTAGTCTAAATTTGCTTGTATCTAGACATGATTTGGCTCAAACTAGTCTAAATTTGCTTGTATCTACACACTAAATCATGTCTAGATACGTACAAATTTAGGTTAGGTTGAGACATCTTTTTATGGACGGAGGGAGTACAACTTATTGAGTTACTGCGAAGACAGAACAATCGTTTTACTGGTTGAACATAAATTTCAATGTTTTTTTGCAAATCTATTAAAGTAAACTGAAATTGAAAAAGAGAATTTATAATTGTCTTGTAAACTAAAATGTGTTTTTTTAATCATTATTCCGATGTTGTTGTAATGCGAAGCAAAAGAAATGCAAAAAACAAAAGAAAACAAATACGAAGATTTAATTTCCATGTTTTTTACAACTTTACCACAACAAACTGGAATTTAAAAAGAGAAATTACAGTTGTTTTGGAAGCTAAAATGTGCTGAAATTATTTTGCTTCGAGGTGTTCATTAATTCGATGTTGTTTTGTTGCAAACCAAAAGAAAAGAAAAGAATATATATATTGTATTAGTGTTTATTAAATTAAATCCATCTGTAGAGGAAATGAATATGTGGTTTCTTGAAATATGCATGTAGTCAAGCATTATTTAAATTAAAGTACATAATTAGAGAGAGGTAAGTTCAACTTGAGCATTTATTAAATTGAACTCCATAATTAGAGGGAGTTTAGTTACATTATGTGTAAATATTAACCTATTTGAATTAGTATGATGTGTTTGTGGTTTGTCTTAAATATTTAGTTGAACTCAATAATTGGAGGAAATATGTTGTATGACCATTTATTAAATTCAGTTTGAAATCAATCCATAGTTTGAGGAAATGAATTTGCATTTTCTCGAAATATCCATCTAATCAACCATTTTTTTTGTAAATGTAACTACGGAGCTAGAGAGATGTAAGGTGTAATACTTCCAAATAGGTTAGATAAATCGAAATAATTAAATATGGTTCCATTTTGCCATAGTTTTCTTATTTAGCACCATAAGCAGAGGAAATATTTTTCAGTTTTTTTGGAAAATTATTTAAATGCAAAGAGAGCTTACGTTCAAAAATTGTTCAGTTTTTTGGAAAATATTCAAATTGGGAAGTTTTTTAGATTTGATTTCTTTTTAACTTTGTAAAATAATCAGATTTAAAAGACATTTAAAAGTTTGAAATATTCAAATTTTGAAATTAGGTTGATTGTCATAAATAGTCAGCATTTATTTTTGTGAGCATGTCGATATATTTTTCATATTTTTCAGATGAATATACTTGAAGTTGTTGATTTTATAATATTTAGAATGTTAACATTTAAAAAGTTGCGTAGATTTGAAAATAATTTATATGGAAAGAGAGCTTACGTTTTAAAATTGTTTAGATTTTGGAAAATATTCAAATTGAGAAGCTTTTTAGATTTGATTTCTTCTTGCGTTTGTAAAGTAATCAGATTTGGAAGACATTTAAAAGTTTGAATTATTCAAATTTTGAAATTTGATTGAGTGATATAAATAGTCAGCATTTTTTTGTGTGGCACTGGTGATACATTTTTCATATTTTTTAGATGAATATACTTTAAGTTGTTGTTTTTATAGTACTTAGTAAGTTTTGGATTTAGAAATATATTTAGAAGTCTGAAATATTCAAATTTGGAATTTGATCACATGGTATAAATAGTCAGCATTTATTTTTGTGGTTATGTTGACATATTTTTCAGATGGATATATTTGAAGGTATTGATTTTATAGTATGTAGTAATTGTTGTAATTTGATGATCAAATTTGAAAGTCTGTAATTTGATGATTAGATTTAGAAGGCATTTAAAAGTTTGAAATATTCAAATTTGAAATTTGATTGTGTGTTATAAATAGTCAGCACTTATTTTTTGTGGTCCAGTTGATATATATTTTATATTTTCCAGATGGATATATCTAAACTTATTGATTTTATAGTATTTAGGAGTTTCTGGAGTTTGTTTAATTAAGTTATACCCACATGTTAGAAGTCTAGGATTTTTTTAAATAAAAATTTAGTTTTTGAAAATTGTTCAAATTGGGAAGTTCTTCAGGTTTGATTTGTTCTTACGCTTGTGAAATGAACAGATTTGAAAGACATTTAAAAGTTTGAAATATTCAAATTTGAAAGTTGATTACATGCAATAAATAGTCAGCATTTATTTTTGTGGTCATGGCGATATTTTTTTCATATTTTTCAGATGGATATATTTAAAGTTTTTGATTTTATGGTATGTAGAAGTTTTTTCGAAATTTGAAAGACATTTAAAAGTTTAAAATGTTCAAATTTGTCCGGGGAGGAGCGCAGTGGCGGCGGTGAGCGTCGGCGGCGGCGGCGAGCTTGGGCGTCGCGCGGGAGAGAGAATGAGGAGGGGGATCTGTGGAACGCTTTGCGAAGAAGTCCTTGGTGTTTTCCATAATTACAAATAGGTCCATCTACGTGGCGAGGTTTGGGTTGCGGAGTAAATTCTGGCTTCGCGAGGTTGTTTTTTGTAAAATGGCGCGGTGGACATCGCGGGGACCATCCGATCGCCGAGCGACGGTGTGGATCGAAGCACTGTTCAACACTGTTCCTAGGAACAGTGATGAACAGTACCCCCCGAGCGCGGAGAGCTCGCTAAATCGCTCAGCTTTCATATATAGTAGTATGTACAAACCATGGCAGGCTCCACCGGATGGGCGTGTCTGTCAGACTGCATGAAGCCACACGAGGTCATCCCGGTGTTTGGATGCCCGCATGAGTTTCTAGTTTAGGTCGGCGTGAAACGCAAAGCACTTTCGAGCCAGACCCGCTGGGAACAATGGATTCGATAGTTTTCGTGTAGCCAGTCTCCCGGTGTGCGAGCTGCGGCAGCCACCGGAGATGGCGCGTTGTGAAAATTGCGGCGGGAGAAATCCAGTCACCACCCATCTAATTCGCCCTTTGTTTACAGCCACCACGCTCATCATCCAAATCCAAAATCACAATTTTCCTTTCAAGCTCCATGGCGATGGCGGGAGTTTCCTTTATCGACTCCACTCACGAGCACAGCGGTGGAGGTCGTCGGCGCCAAGCCTATTCCTTGCTCTTTCCCAATTGCGTTCCGCACCTGGTGGCTGTAAGACTCTCTAAACCTTGTTCTTATAAATTTATATATGTCAGCATGTGTTATATATGTGGCAGATTTTGATGGATTCACTTATCTGGTGTCTCATTCGTGCTTACCATTGTTCATAAGTAGCTTCTCTAGATTGTTTATGTAGTGTATGAATTTGGACGTGGTTAGATGATCCGTCGCCAGGATGTGGTTGATTGTGATTCATGGTTACCATTGTTCTGTACTAGCTTGCGGATAGTTCTTTATTCGTTCATGGTTACGGTCTTAGCATATTTGTATGCTCCCTCGGTGTTATTTCAAAATTCCTTGCCTGACATGGTATCTAAGAATTCACTGCATGCCACACACAACAAACTTATTGCAGGCAGCTAAATACCCAACATTTGCAATAGCCTTACCCAGAATGGAAGAACACAGACAACCAACTATCCGGTTCTCGTTTCAAATCCTCATGCAAGAAATTAAGATGCAACCAACTAAACAACATGCACAACATGTATGAGACATACTAGACCCTTAACAATCTAGATCCACAGTCTGCAGCCTACCAAACACGCCCGATGTATCCAAGGATGGATGGATGGGAAGCCGTGAGCAGCCGTCGTCGTTGTCGTCGTGACATGTACGTACGTACAATGTACATGCATGTACGGCAATGAAGAGACACAAAGGTTCGTAGCTCGCAGAAAGAAAGCAAAGAAAAGACCCTCGTCCTACGAGCGATAGATCGATGGATCCCTACACGCTTTAATGCAGCCTTTCTTTCTGTCCCTTAAAAAGCTACCGAGCGAGCGAGCGGCCGGGCGAGAGAAGCTCTTGCATTCCGTTCCACACTCTCGCATGTGCCGCACGCCGCCTCGCCATCCCACGCTGCTTCGTCTTTAGGTAGCTAACTCTCGTGTCGTGTCTATGTCGCCGTCATCGTCTCGCGCTCCGGCGGCGAGGGGCGGGCCGGCGGAGGCGGATGCGAACACGACGTTCGTGCAGGCGGACCCGGCGACGTTCCGCGCGCTCGTGCAGAGGCTGACGGGCGCACCAGGGGGAGCGGCACCGGCGTCATGCGAGAAGCAGCAGCAAGCAGCCGCGGCTGTCTTCTCGTCGGTGCCGCAGCCGCTGAGGCGACCGAAGCTGCAGGAGAGGCGGCGGGCGGCGCCGGCCAGGCTGGAGCTCGCGCGGCCGCAGCCTTTCTACTACCACCACCATCACCACCACCACCACCACCACCACCAGCACGGTCTCATGCAGTACTCGCCGGTCTCCACCATGGACTATGCCCGCGCCCTGGCGGTCTCCTCCTCTTCCGCCTCCTCGCCGTCACCGTCGCCGCCCTCGTCGTGCTCCTGCGGGGTGGTGATAAGCAAGGAGGAGGAGGAGAGGGAGGAGAAGGCCATCGCCTCCAAGTCCTTCTACCTGCACTCCTCGCCGAGGAGCACCGGAGGCGATCCCAAGCTGCTGCCGCTGTTCCCCGTCCACTCCCCACGGAACTCCTCCTTCGCCTAGCTCTTAATTAGCCGTTAGTGTACCTCTAGGTCTAGCTAGTACTCAACCCGGCCCATTAATCCCCACGATATGCTACGCTGAATTCTCTGTACCACCTAGCTAATTCGGATTAGATGATCCATGACCAGTGTTACTTCCTGATTAATCATGTGTAATTGGGTTTCTTGACTCTTTGTCCACATTTCACTCTAGCTAGTATGATGAATCCACTCGTGCAAGTCATAAATATTCTTTCTTTACACACAAGTAGCTAGCTAACATAAGAACACGTGGTCAATTAAGATGCTTTATTTCTACTAACCAAAAAAATGTCCGTCAAAGTTGCTTATATGAGAAATATTTTGTCCAATCCGTCATAAATCTTCATTCGCGGAGATCAGTAGCATAGGTCATGGAGTCAACTATTAAATTGATGCACTAGTCAATTATTCCAAAAATCCAAACTGATGAGAAAAGGCAGTGCAATGTATATATTATATTTCTGACACTTCCCCTCATGTCCAGCCTATGAACTTTTTCTCACAAGAATAGGACGTGGATTTTAGGGTGTCCGCAGGTATTTAATTTTTTAATACTGCGTCGGTCAGGACTTGAACTCTAGACCTCTGACTCTGATACCAAGTCAATAAACAGGTTTTAGGGCTTCGATAGGGTCAAAGCCTCTACCTCATCTCTTTATATACTTGGCAGGATTACAATACATGTATACAATACGTACGTAGTACGTGTCCGTTCTAATATCAACAACCTCTCTAAACGTAGGAGAAAAGTATCACAAATTTCCCGAAAGGCGTGCACATGAACCTTCAACGCGAGTTCCCCTTGAAAGTTTCGAACATTATCTTCCGGGAAGTGATCTTGAGGTATCGCTCTTTGGTCATAAAAGTTGGATAGGACTCGGATGCCGACGTCAGTGTTTTATTCTACGATCCCTTGTGGAGAGCAACAGCATTTGTACGTATCTTGTACAGTGACTAGCATGTGGGGGCCCACCAACATGTCGAGGAATATATATTTTGTGCGTGCCTAGAAGATTAGTAGCAGTCACGGGCACCGTGCCGTTCGTACTGCGGATAGACTAAACATGGATGTAGTTATGAATCGGATGCGTAGAGGGTCAGCCAATGTTTGTATGGTAAATAAATTAGCAAAAAATGGTTTTGCTAATTCTCGATAGAATGAGAATTAAGTTAGAATCCATTCAACTCCAGAACCATCGGAATTGTATCGCGATTTGTGCACCCTATAAGTAACAACTTGGATTGCAAATGATTTTTTTTTTGTTACAAGTGAGGTGTTGCAACTGAGAATAATGGCCCGAACGGTTCGATTTGATTCGTAGTTCATGCTAGTTACTCTTTTGAAGTCTACCTGGGTGAAAAAATTGCCTGTGGATTTTATGAATCCACTACAACTTAAGAAAATATCAATCAATCGAGACTTCATTCATGTATTGTGTTGCATTACGCTACGTAAATGTTGGTTAAGAAAGAAACAAAAAACAATGGAGATCGTGTTTTGTGTATTTATGATTTTTTTGTCTATAGAAAAATGAGTGAGAAAATATCAGAAAGTTTAGTTATAGACGAAAATGTAGGTGCAAAATTTAAGATAAAGAAAATTTCTATTGACTGCGCTACATTTAGACCCTCTTTGGATTTCAATCCTTAGGACATCCCTATGGATTTCTTTGGAGAATGGTGCTAACAAAATTTGTATGGATTGAATTCTTATGTCCTAGTTTCATATGAATTTAACATTTTCACTCCAACCACATTTTAAGACTCGTTCGCATAGGATTAAGGCAATTTTTCAATGTTTTTATATATTCAATCCAACTGACTATATCTGCATTTTCTTATACGTTTGCAATCATCTGTTTTATCAAAATCCTATATCTTCTCTATTCGTAGGCTTTCTCAAGTTTTCAACCCCGCAATCGGAAGAAGCCCCTACCTTGGTGGAGCATACATACCCGGAACTGGAAGCATCCACCCACAGATTCCGCATAGACGACGTACACGCCGCCGGCAGGAGCCCACCGCCCACGCGTGCGCGCGCAAAGTATATATTCCAGCTGAGCACAGCATCCCGAAACTACCTGCAATAACTACCGGGTTTCTGGTCGCAACCAAACCCCTGATCTCTGTGTCAACCGGCCAGGACAAGAGAGCCTCGTCGGAGCATCTCAGCAGCTCCGGCCCAACCGGATTCCCGTGACTAGCCTCTCCGGCATGGCAGGCCGCCGCAGTGTTTCTTTCAACACGGTTAATTAAGAGTTCACGCTGCCACGCCGGTCTCTGCTGATCCGGTCTTGTCTGAGCCTGATCAAACCTGGCTCAGAATAAATGGACATGTCATAAATAAATAAAATTGAAAACGGTGCAGCGTAGACGTAAGCGTAGCATCCGGCGTGGCAGTGCACAGCGCGCATACGCACAGGCACAGCGAGAGGCCGGCAGGGTCAGCGACCGGCCGGATTCAGAGAGCGCAGAGGCCGGCCATGAAATGAATGCGTCGAGCATGCGTGCATGGGTGGTGGCATGGCAATGGCGCTGCTGCACGGGGCCCGGCCCCTGGCTATTGGCGGATCCATGAGTTGACCTCGTGAGGCCTGTGAGGTACGGAGTAGGATCTAGCATCGGCGCAGTGCATCAGTAGTTCAGTATGCAGCTGCAACCCTGCGTCTGCCGTGCAACGGCTTAACTGTAAGTGCGAGGCAAGCGATGTCGGTCTCTTCATGCTTGGCTGCTCTGCGTGCAACGGCTTTAACTGTAAAACTCAGGAAAGAGGTGTCGCCGAGAAGGCATCCCAAGAGCTTACTAGTACTTGACAAGTGCAAACTGAAGCAAGCACCAAGCATTAACGAGGGGCTCCGTTGGAATGTTTGGATCAATGTTCAAGATATCGCTTATCGTTTACTGCTCGGTCGGCCTCAGATTAGAGATTAATCGTTTATCGGACGATTAATCGATTTTATCGGTCGCCTATTTATCGGCTAGTTTTTTTGTAAAAATTAAATAATTTAATAAAATATATAGCTGAGCCTAGGCACACACCCACGAGACATGACAAACAAAATAGGTCAGCAACTATATAATCTAATAATCTATATTACAAGGGCCACAAAATCCGAAGAGGAGTACATTACATAGTCTTAGTCTCGTAGATGCTTAATACAATAGCAAACAGGAGCAATATTGAACAGGAGTTTAGAGCTGCTGCTGGAGGAAGGGGCGCTGGTCGGGGTGGTGCTGCTGGCCTGGACGAGCTGGGCGGACGGAAGCCTGCTGCTCATGGAAGAAGCGCCGGACGTCATGCTGCTGCCGACCCGGACGAGATGGGAGCTTCCCCGCGTCGGCGCTCTAGCTACTGGGAAAGTCAAGAGAAGGGAGAGATCCAGACGGTGGGGAGCATGGCGTGTAGGGGAGGGCGGGCTAACTCCGGACGCCGGAGGGTACCATGGTGGCGGCTGCGGCGGTGGCGGGCGGGGGCTGAATCGCGCGCGGGCACCATGGTACCCTATCGAGCAGGAGTTAGACAGAGGAATGTGGGAGGAGGCTGAGCGAGGGGATTTTTTTTAGAGATTTGGTGTCATTGACCTAACCGATTTATCGGTCTGACCCCGATAAATCGCTTGTCAGAGCGATTAATCGCCCAAAACGATAAACCTTGACGATATGGCAAAATCTTATCGCTCACCCACTGATTCACGATTAATCGGCAACTCGGCCGATTTTTGAACATTGGTTTGGATGGATCAGTAAATACAGAATGTGTCTGATTGGGAAATTAGATTTGTTATGTTGAACAGTAAGTTAAGGACACAATTATTTAAAGAAGAAAAGAAAGAACGGAAGAACAATGCAAGAGCCTGCGGCAGAAGAAAACTAGTTATGACACAGTAAGTTGGTGAACTTGGCTCTGGCCGGCAGTGACAATGATAATGATAATGTTTTGAGTACTACTAGTCTTCATAGGACTAAGCTAAACAAATTGTAGTAACAAAATCATCAAATTATGCTCCCCTCGTCAGGTGGCATTTGGAATTACGTGCATGGGTGTGTGCCGCGCGCCCTGATAAACAAAGGGTTATTCATTGATTTGAGTGAAATCATGAAAGATATTACACTCTAAACTGCTGCCACCATCTACGCCGCTATTGCCTGGAACATTTGGAAGAGGCGCAACGACACCGTCTTCAACAGCGTCAACGTGCCCCTCCCCGTCATTCTTAATCGCTGCTCTACTGATGTTAGGTTGTGGACCAATTAATAGATGTTCCTCTTCTCATGTCGTTGATTATCTCCGCTCCTGGTGTAACACAATAGACCCCCCCTTAGTCTTCTACCTCTGTTTTGTTGTTTAATTGTGCTCCGAATCCTACCATATATGGAGTCCTACCGGAAAGGCATGTGTACAATTATGTTTCGTGTCCGTCAAGAAAGAAAGTTGTTTGTCCCCCATATATAGTTCCATGTAGTCATAGATTAGATCGTGAGATTGAGAGAGATCCACCAGATCCATAGCACGTAAGGGTTTGTCCTCTCGTGTATTGTAATACTCCTCCCGATTATAGTGATACGCCTTTGTGCGTTCCGTGGTTTTTTCTCCTCCATTATTGGAGGGGTTTTCCACGTTAAAATCTGTGTTCTTATTATTTGTTTGATCTACTTTTGCTGCGCAGTTTTACAACAAGTGGTATCAGAGCAGAAGGATTCGGCGATCCGCTGCTCTGGGAGACTTTCTGCTGCGCTCCCGGAGCAGCACGGCGCAGCGTTTCGACTGGATCAACAAGCTGCAGTTTCGACTGGATCAACAAGCTGCAGTTTGCGGAATCATGCAGCTTCATCAAGTTCAAGCATCCTTCGTCAGATCCGAGATCGTGTTTTTCGTCGGCTTCCTGTGTGCTGTTTTGGCGATCCATCCGTCTGCAAGTTTGGATTGGTCGCGTCTTCAAATCCGGTACAACTTCTGATCCATCGTTTTGTCCTGTTCTCTATTCGGTATTAATTCCGTACGAGAAGTTGCACGAGGATCACCGTAAGTACCAGATTGTTTTGGACACTTGAATCATTAGATCGATCGGTTTGTTGCTGGTCGGTCGAATCGTCGAGATCGGATCGTATTAGCTGGGCAGCTGCGTGAGTCACTTGCAGTATTAGATCGATCCAACCATCAAGTCCCGAGGTGGAGCAAAGGCAGCAATAGCAATCCGTTTCGCTCACGTGAAGACTAGTCAATTGCAAATTGATTTTCAATCTTTAATTGCTATGTCCACCCAGTCAGCTACCAGGTGCTATCCAGTCTAATATTTGTTTCGCAAATTTAATTTAATTCTGCAAGGAATATTTTTGGCTTGTACTACTTGTGCACAGATTATCGGCTCATGGTTATCATGAACTACGATCTTTGTTGTTGGATCGTGACACAAGGTTTTTCCTATGACAAGTCAAGATGCGGGCATTGTTAGCGCAAGCCGATTATGAGATGCACTGGTTAGTTTTCTGTTTAAGGTGGAGTTTCTTGGATTATAGTTTTCAGGGGATATTATGGATGCAAATTCAAGATATTATATTGCTGCAATTACATGAACACAATTCAGTTATGAGATAAAAATATTATGGAGGAGGTGATTATTAAGCCTGTTGGTAGCCAACATATACTTTTTTCTCTCCAAAGTTTTGCTGTTATGCACGTGAAGATTTTGTTTTGATATTCATGTTCGTGATGAGGATCAGTTGAGGTGCAAGAAGGATATTTGTTTCTGCTAGATACTACAACATTTAGTATTGTTGAGTTTACAGTGCAATTCAGTTGTCTTTGCTCTTTCATGAGGGGTCTATTGCGGAGTTGATATCCGTTGCATGTTGAGGAGGTTCCTTCATCCGACCGTTGTTCTATAGGGACAAATTTTTGACAATGTCATGGATTTTTCATTAATCGTCGACAGTTTTTGATGTACATGATGTTATCCGTACCAGATGCTCTTGCATGAGTATTGTTTGCCGAGATTTGTGCTTTCAGGTTTGTAGCACGTTCAGATTCCATGATATGAGTTCTTCACATTGTTATGTACACCGAGATGTTGCACTATGAGCTATGCGCTTGTTCAGGCACCACAGGAGATATGATGACTTATGTCATTTGATGATTGGACAGTTTTCAGTTTTTGGAGGTCAGTGGCACAGACTCAGACTTTTATTGGGTTTTATGGGAGACCCAAGTTTCGTTTGTCTGCTTTGTTGACAGCTGTGTTATTTTCTGGACGACCTACCGTTGATTTGCTCAATATGACTTCGAGAGAAGTTTATTCGTCATATGGACGTTTGAAGACACAAGGTTTACTTGTGCTGACTTTAATTGAGGAGTTGATGCTATCTATGACTGTTATAGAGGATTCGTCTCAAGGTGGAGTGTTGTTTTATTGTGCTCCGAATCCTACCATATATGGAGTCCTACCGAAAAGGCATGTGTACAATTATGTTTCGTGTCCGTCAAGAAAGAGAGTTGTTTGTCCCCCATATATAGTTACATGTAGTCATAGATTAAATCGTGAGATTGAGAGAGATCCACCAGATCCATAGCACGTAAGGGTTTGTCCTCTCGTGTATTGTAATACTCCTCCCGATTATAGTGATACGCCTTTGTGCGTTCCGTGGTTTTTTCTCCTTCATTGTTGGAGGGGTTTTCCACGTTAAAATCTGTGTTCTTGTTCTTTGTTTGATCTACTTTTGCTGCGCAGTTTTACAACATGTTTTTCCTCGCTTTCTCTCCAACCTTTTGTAACATGCTACTTCGTAAATCTCCTTGATTGTTTCTATAAAGTTCAGGCTGGCTAAAAGCCCGCCAAGTTACGGTAAAAAATATATAAATAAACTGCTGCTAATAGGTATTTTATCTCGCAACATAGTGCTTCAACAAGAAACTACGGTGATCTTTTACTGGGAGTAGATGCCGACAGTTTTATGTTCTTATTCAGTCTGAGTAAGGGGATTACTTCAGTAGAATGACGCTAGAGAATTTTTATCCAAAAAAGTTGCATCCAGTGGTCTATGGTGTTGTTCAATCCTAAGGCAAAGTTTGTTCGTTGAAGAATTTCCACAAGTGTGCAATAATAACAACGGGCCATACTAGTTGGTAGCGATTTTAATATCATCGTGAAACCATTGAAAAAAAAACATGTGTTGCCGAAATGGAGTCATATCTTTTATTGTATTATTGAAATTAATGGATTGAATAATAAAACTTCAAGCCAGACTTTACGTATGGAAGATAACATAGAAAGTCCTACTTTTGAGAAATTAGACATAATTTTAGTTTCTACAGAATGGGATATAGATATCTCGGAACTCTTCAAGGAGAGGTTTCAGCTCTGCGGGGACTTCGAGGTCTCCGTTTTGAGGGGTATCGGGTTGCCATGTTCATACTCCGAGCATGAGTTAATATACTCTTGTAGAGCAGATTACTTAGGGATTTATACTGGTTTGATGACTGGCTTCTTGTTCTGATCATCTATTGGAAATAGTAACTTAGTTAAACAGAGAGTTTTCTGATCGTGTGCCTTAACAGCTGGCTAATGAGATCGCATATCAACTTATTAGATATGAAAATTGATGGCTGGAAAGAGAAAGTTTTAACGATGTCGTGATAAAGTGTGTTGGAACTAAAAAGCCTTACTGAAAACATGATACTAATGAAGTGGCAACAAAAAGCTAGACGATTGAGGAGGAAACTCAAAAGATGGCACGTAAATGTTGAAGGTGTTTGCTAAAAAGGAGGATCTGGAAATTTTGAGCAAGCTATATGAGCCAGACAAGAAAAATGAAGCAGCCACTCTATCTATAACTTGGAGACAGCTTAAACTGTTTGTGCATACCAGTTTGAAAAGGTTGTTAAGAGATGAGGAATCGAATTGGAGACAAAGAGCAAATGTAAACAATTTACAATAGGAGATGGCAACATAAAGTATTTTCGCCTTAAGCTAGTGGAAGAAGAAAATTCATACAAGTGTGTCAGGTAGAAAATATTCTTAAACGCATAATGGTTTTATGTTGGACCCCCTGATGTGACTTATTTGATATTCAATGGTATTAAATGTGCATAGACGACGATGATAAGGATTTCTGGGTAAAACCCCTTTCATCGGGGTAAATTAAGGAAGTGGTGTTTAACAAGAAAAACACCAAAACTGTTGCTCCAAATGGCCAACCAACAGAGTTTTATCAGGTGTTTCGGGAAGTCACGTAACATGATTTAAAAGAACTATTTTATGTTTTACATGCCAAGGGTCTAGACATTGAGAGCTTAAATCATCGAATTATTTTCCTAAAAAATGCAAGTGTTGGAGATATGCTATAGAGGCAATAATAAATTTATTGTTTATTTCCATGTTCATAATTAATGTTTATATTTTTGTGTTATAACCGATATGGTTCTTAAATGTGAGATTGAGAGAAAAACTCATCAGCAAGTGCGGAAACCTAAACACAAAGAAGTCCCTAGTCTCGCCACGTAGACTAGTTCATCTGTTGTATGATGGTCCTGTTTTACTGACCATGGGCATTGTTAAAGTAAAAAAGAGTGCCGACAACAGTGAGAGTACACCGTTGGAAAAATATAGGTATTGGATAGACCAAACTAAGTGTTATACTACCACATCACATCGTCACATGTTGTTACTAAAATCATAAAAGTGTTAACTTATACTCACATCCCTAGACCATAAGAACTTCCTACGAATCGGACGTTTTATTTTGGGGCTGTCAAACATTACCCGCAATAGGGCAGTTTTCAGACAATTTTTAGGTACCGCGGAAAGTATGTTTAGGACTCAATAGTTCAAGACCGGGTTTGCTCCTCCGACAATGGAGAGATACTCTTTTGGCCCTCTCGGTGTTACGGTATCTATCATCGCCTAGCCAGATACTGGAATAAGGAATCGAGAAAATAGAACAAACCGGCAACAAGGATAACAAGTTATCGCGGTGAAGTGTTGCTTCACGGGGATACTGATATAATTTCGCCTCGGGTTTGTTATGTATCATGGAGCAAAGGGAACTTTGTACGTGAACAAAAGTTTCACTCGGATCCATTCATGTAAGAGTACGAATAAATATGGGTGTCCAGATCCTGCTATTGAGTATTGACCGGAACGAGTTCCGGGTCCTGTATACACGATACCAAACCTTCGGGATCACGCGCTAAAATATCATCAATCTTTTGAGTACTAAGATGGTTAGGAACATGACAAAACGGCACCGTAATAGTTTCAGATACGAACCCGTAATAGTTCCGGGGTACCTAGAAGGTCCCAATATAACCAAATGGACACTAGAAGGTTCTAGAAGGGTACGGAAGGTACCAGAAACTTCTAGAATATTCTAGCAAGTCCCATGGGCTGCCCCACTAGGTTGGACCAAGTAGGGCAGCCGCATGGGCCTCTAGGCCCATATATAGTGGGGTGCTTCCCCTTTCCTTGGGGGCAAGGCAAGGAGGGGGATCCTCCCCCCTCCAAATGCGTCGGCCCTAGCGTGTCCCCACCTAGGGCGCCGCCTCTAGAGGGAGGGGGGACCTTCCTCCTAAAAGGAGAGGAGGGGTAGCCCCTCTCCACACGCCAAGTGCTGAAGGGATGCATCCTCCTCTTCCCTCTTTTTCTCGTGTTCTCCACCATACGCCGTAACCCTGCTAGTGCTCCGGCTTCTCTTCGTAATGGATGGCGGAGCGTTGCTGGAAAATGCTACAAGAAGATTATCCAATTCGCTACTTCACTATAAGAACATGGACCAAAAATAACTCGAGCATTCTCCCAAAGCAGACCAGGTTCGTTTCTTCATGATGCAGCCACAATAAACCCACTGAGAACAATGCCTATAGCAAAACATCGACGGCAGTTGCTGAAAAGTCACTATTCAATTTGCATCTCCCTGCTGGTACTTTCTATCTTTTCCGAGCATACAAGGGTGTCGGCCCTTGAAGTATATCAATAGTGGTACGCCTCAATACCTTCTTTAGACCACCTTTCGCTCGCAGTAATCTATAAATCCCAAGCCAGTACGCTCTGCTGTGCTTCACACCAACTATTCCATCGTAGGCCATAGTGGAATAGAGATAAACATTAAACCACCTAAGACCAACAAATAACATTTTTAGTTATAAAAAGACATTGTACATAGGCAGGATTTCAAGACATAAGCATAAGAGAAACAACATATTCTCCTCTACGGGAGATCAACCTTTGTTGAACGTGGAATAATTTTACTCAAAATTTCCAGAATGTTCATTATTGTTTCAGACTTTATTTTCGAAGGGGATTCCAGACTTTACTACTTCTCTTAGGGATTTGAACCTTTCCTTGAGGTACGAGGAGTGAACCCCATTAGTCCCTATACATACATTGACAAGTTCAGTGGCTAAATCAATTACATACCTAATGACCAAACTTACTCAGAGAATATGGACTAACAAAAATTTACTGATCCCAAATCAACAGTTTATGCTCTACGAGCCTTTCGATTTTAGGATTTCGAGGAGAATTTGGGTGGATTTGGCAATTTTTCACACAAGGTTATACGAGACTCTCGTGTTTCTCATATTCTTACATTTTTCTAATTCTGAGATCCAAAGAGGCCCTACATGGTGTTCCAAGTGCATATCTACCAAACATAAAGCAAGTTGCTATTTACCACCCACAGCTCTACAATTCAAGCTAAGTGGTACAAATTCACAGTTATCTAGAATTAGCCCAAAAACTTAGCAGCTCAGGGGCCATGCCCCTTCTTTCTATTTCAATAGCATTGATTAACTATATTTATAGATGAGGGATAAAGTGTTCCAACCATGCATCCATTGGATTTCATAAATAAACAATCCCTAAATAGCATCAACAGATAAAAATACAGCAGATAATCAAAGTTGTGTACTAAAATACTGACCAGATTGGTTGCACAAGAATGCGGTAGAAGCCCTATATCATCGCACACCCCCCCCCCCCCCCCCCCCCAAAAAAGATCAAGGTTAATTAATGAAAAAACCTTAATAAGGGAGTACATGAAGTATGTGGAGCTAGTTTGTAGCACTACAGGAATGGCGAACTGTGCCGATGGCCAGAACCTGTGCCGACGGCTATTTATCGGGGCCGTCGGCACAGAGGTGGACCAGGACCAGCCATCGACAAGGCCGTCGGCACAGACATTCTATCCCGACGGCCACCGTCGGGACACAGGCAGCCGTCGGCATAGAAAATCAGGTGACGTCGACGGCAATCTGTGCCGACGGCAAAGCCGGCCGTCGGCACAGGACTCTACCATTTTTTGGGCAATTTTGTTTCTGTCGCTCATCGTTGCGGTTTCCACCCACAATTAAGTTTAATATGTATATATACAGATTCGCCGAAAATAGTCATAATGTTTTTTTACCCTAATCTTCTTTTTTTATGCAATCTTGTAAAACTTGTGATAAAAGTGGGTTTCCCATGTGCCTATGTCCCAACCAAAGACAATCAAGCAAAAAAGTCCACTGGCCTACCCCTTTCGACGCCGTTCACGGGGGTAGACGTAAACATTAGGGTTTTTCTAGCGGATCTAGGGTTTCGCCGAAGCGGGGCCCCGGAGCGTCGGAACCCATCCCAAACCTAGGTTGTTCCATACCATATGTATACAAGTGTTTTTTGTGTTTTAAATATCCAAGATACCACTCCGGGGTGTGACCGGCTTCACCGACTGCACTTTCTCTCGAGTGAGTTCCTGCACTTAGAGGTGAAAACTCCCGTTTCGGACTAACCGAGGGCAACCTTGTGACAACTTGTTATAAAAGTTGGTTTCACATGTTCCCATGGACTAGTCTAACACAATCAAGCAAAAAAGTCCACTGGCCTACCCCCTTTCGACGCCGTTCACGGGGGTAGACGTAAATATTAGGGTTTTTCCAGCAGATCTAGGGTTTCGCCGAAGCGGGGCCCCGGAGCGTCGGAACCCCACCAAAACCTAGGTTGCTGCATACCATATGTGTACAAGTGTTTTGGGTGATTCAAATGTCCAAGAATCTACCCCGGTGTGTGACCGGCTTCACCGGCTTCACTTTCTCTCTACCAAGTGTGTGGACTTAGAGGTGAAAACTCCCACTTCGGACGAAACGGGGGCAATCTTGTAAAAAACTTGTGATAAAAGTTGGTTTCCCATGTGCCTATGTCCCAACCAAACACAATCAAGCAAAAAAGTCCACTGGCCTACCCCCTTTCGATGACGTTCACGGGGGTAGACGAAAACGTTAGGGTTTTTCCAACAGATTTAGGGTTTTGCCGAAGCGGGGCCCCGGAGCGTCGGAACCCCACCAAAACCTAGGTTGATGCATACCATATGTGTACACGTGTTTTGGGTGATTCAAATCTACCCCGGTGTGTGACCGGCTTCACCGGCTTCACTTTCTCTCTACCAAGTGTGTGGACTTAGAGGTGAAAACTCCCACTTCGGACGAAACGGGGGCAATCTTGTAAAAACTTGTGATAAAAGTTGGTTTCCCATGTGCCTATGTCCCAACCAAACACAATCAAGCAAAAAGTCCACTGGCCTACCCCTTTCGACGTCGTTCACGGGGGTAGATGAAAAAGTTAGGATTTTTCCAGCAGATCTAGGGTTTCGCCGAAGTGGGGCCCCGGAGCGTCGGAACCCCACCAAAACCTAGGTTGCTGCATACCATATGTTGATGCATGTAAAATGCATACATGAACTTTGCATTATTTTACTTCTATTCCAATCATATTTGCATCATATAAGGGTTATATCAATGTTTTATAATGATTTTGGGAATATTTCATAGTTTTCCCATTTATTTGGAATTAACCTTGTTTTCCAGAAAACGTCTTTTTTAGTGTTTCAGACTTTCCGGGAGCTTCGGGACTCCAAAAAGGGCAAGGCCAAAGAGCACGGTTCATAATTTTCGAGACGAACGCAATGGGCTCAAATTGAAGACCAGAAGCCCAACAGGCTGGAAGATAGAGGGTCCCACGCGGCCTCCTGTACCTGGCCACGTGGGCCCACCTCTTTACCCCCTCGGAGCTCCGTGGCCGTCGATCTTTGCTCCACCGATATAGTCTTGACCTAAAAACGCCTATAAAAATAGCCCCCCGACGTTCTCTGGAAGGAGCGCCGCCAAACACAGAAACACCGAAACAGATACCTGGAGCTGCAGATTGGAGGGGGAAAACTTCGGCGGGGCGTTGCCGGCGTGGTCTCCATCTTCTCCAACGACTTCTCCACCGTCTCCATGATGAAGGGGGAGTAGTCCACCCCCTGGACCTGGGTTTGTGGTGGTAACTTATGTATCTCTCCTCTCTTTGAGCTTCACTAATTAGTACCGTATGAGCTGTTGAACATGATTACGGTCATCTATGTAATTCCTATGGTGGATATTGTGGTATGAGATGATTTGTTATGCATTTACTGTTGTGTTGGAACTTTTATGATTTGTCATACTTTGGATATATTCTATGATGCATGTGATGGTTTGAATTTTGCATAATGCCTTGTTTATCCTTGTCATGAGGTGATTGACACCACCAGGTGTGGATAGATGAGAGAGATGTGGTCATGCACACGAATTATGAATCATTGCACTAGTGTTTAGAATATTGTCCATTATGAAGTATGATGTATTTAGGTACGGGATGGCCGATGTGACACGGCATATGTATTGAGTGACATGTGAAATACAGCCCAACATCCTTTATCTGGGGGTAAAAAGGAAGAGTATGATGTGGAAGTGACAACAACCACGCTAGCCTTACGAGGGTGACATAGCAACACAAATGAGTACTTCTTTCAACTATGTGTTTTAGGACATATAGCCGTCATAAAAGCTACCATTAAAACATGAAAATTGCGTGTACTTTATCTATAACATGATAATCACTGTAGATGAGAGAGAGAGAGAGGATTAAGTGAACCCATGAACCCATGTACATTGTTCCTATAAGAGAAAACCTTTGTCTTGTCCTCTAGCATTGAAGAGGATTGGGACACTTTTACATTCTTGTTTTGTTACATAAAACTTCCATCAATTAAATCAACCACCTTGTTTTTTAAACTTGTTTAGTGCATAATCAACTAAAACTTGTGACACTTTAGTTGTAGGGAATATATAACTTTTCCTTCTTGCTCCTGCGGATCGATACCTTACTTCCACATTGAGAGGTGCTACAGTGATCCCCTGCTCTTGGGGGTTATCATATGTGTACAAGTGTTTTGGGTGATTCAAATGTCCAAGAATCTACCCGGTGTGTGACCGGCTTCACTTTCTCTCTACCAAGTGTGTGGACTTAGAGGTGAAAACTCCCACTTCGGACGAAACGGGGGCAATCTTGTAAAAACTTGTGATAAAAGTTGGTTTCCCATGTGCCTATGTCCCAACCAAACACAATCAAGCAAAAAAGTCCACTGGCCTACCCCCTTTCGACGCCGTTCACGGGGGTAGACGAAAACATTAGGGTTTTTTCCAGCAGATCTAGGGTTTCGCCGAAGCGGGGCCCCGGAGCGTCGGAACCCCACCAAAACCTAGGTTGATGCATACCATATGTGTACAAGTGTTTTGGGTGATTCAAATGTCCAAGAATCTACCCCGTTGTGTGACCGGCTTCACCGGCTTCACTTTCTCTCTACCAAGTGTGTGGAGGACTTAGAGGTGAAAACTTGAGGGATCTCTCGTGCCTGCTGAGGGATCTATCCGAAAATTTGAGGGGTATGGTGTAACGCACAACTGGACTCATGTGGCAGTCTTAACGCAGCTAGAGTATTACAAGGACCTCGAACTTCCCCATAACATCGATGTGATGCACACCGAAAAGAATGTTGGAGAGATGATCTTTCACACAGTCCTGAACATTCCTAAGAAGACAAAGGACAATGTGAAGGCTAGAGTTGATGTTCAGAAGCTCTGTGATAGGGAGAGATTACACATGAAGCCTCCTAACCCTCGTCAAAAAAATTGGTTTAAGCCAAATGCCGACTACTGCCTTGATAATATCCAAAAGAAGGAGGCATTCAAGTGGCTCAAAAACATCGCCGTGATGTTCCCTGATGGTTACTGTTCCAATATAAGTAATGGAGTCAATCTTCTTACAGGAAAAGTCACTGGGCTCAAGAGTCACGACTATCACATATGGATTGAGCGGTTGATGCCGGTGATGCTTCGAGGGTATCTCCCCGATAGTATCTGGCGAGTGCTTGCGGAGTTGAGCCATTTCTTCCGCACGCTCTGTGCGAAACAGATATGTCCCCTGATTATTGCGAAGCTGCGTGATCTTGTTATGCAAGTTAGAGATGATCTTTCCGCCAGGCTTCTTTGTTCCGATGGCACATCTCGTTGTGCATCTCGCGAACGAGGCACTCTTGGGTGGACCGGTGCAGTTTCGTTGGCAGTTTTGTATTGAGAGAGAGTTTAAGTACATTCGAAACATAACTGGAAACAAAGCTAGGATTGAAGCATGCATAGCTGAGGCAACAATACTCAGGAGATGGCAGACGCCGTGACAACGTACTTTCCCGATGAAGTTGCCACTATGCATAACCCGGTCACTCGGTACAATGTCGACGAGCCCAAGAATGACCCCAAGCTCCTCCTCTTCCAATGTCCCGGTGGCAAGGCCGGTGCCGGTGAAAAATGTAAATTGACCAAGGAAGAGAAGGATTGCATAATGCTCTATGTGCTTATAAACATGACGGAAGTACTCGATTTCATGAGGTAAATGGTGAACAAATTACTTTGCAACTAGTAACTCAGTTTCGGTCTAATACGTATTTTCTCCTTTTAGACAATTCCAAGATGAATACTGGTTGGGAACGGTGGATCCCGATCCCGCGGAGCTGGACACTCTTCTGAAAGAGGGTGCTCACGGAGGAAAAAAATTTGTGTCTTGGTTCATGGGAAAAGTAATTTCTAACGTGTCCCTCTTACCTTGCAATATGTGACTTGTCCCTCTTATTACACGTAACTAATGCACAAAACAATTTGAACCGTACTTGTAGGGAGCTGATCCCAACGTTGAGATGACAAATGAGCTGAGATGTGTTTCCCAAGGATTTAACCGTACCGTCATTAAGTATGAGAAGTATGATGTGAATGGGTTCCGCTTCCATACAGAGTATCACCAGAATAATCGTCCTGGAGCAAAAACTGTAAATACTGGGGTCTTCACCAAAGGATCCAGAGGAGCCGATGGAGCCAATTACGTAGATTACTACGGAAGGTTACAAAACGTATACGAGCTGACGTTCAATCGTACGAACATAGAACTCAAGCTCGTTGTGTTCAAGTGCCACTGGTTCGACCCATGCACTGGACCACATGGTGGACAGAGAAGTGAGCCTTCCATTGGGTTAGTTGAAGTTAAGCCTTCAACCACCTATACCGGAGCCGATGTCTATATTGTGGCTCACCAAGCCAAGCAAGTTTATTATTTGCCCTACCCATGCCAGAAAGAGAACCTCAAGGGCTGGGAAGTCGTGTTCCGGGTATCCCCACATGGTAAGCTACCCAGGCCCTCCGACGACGATTACAACAACATTGACCCTAAAACATACGAGGGAATTTTCTATCAAGAGCAAGAGGACTTCGGGCACTTTGACTTACAAATAGGTGGTCTCGAGGACCTCGAGAACAATGCACACACTCGTGGTGAGTCAGTGGTGGATCTGAAGGACATAGATGTGCTCTCGAAGTTTCATGCGGAAAATGACGACGATGACGAGCCTGGCGATGAGCTTCCGCCCTACTACTCACGTGATAGTGATAGTGATAGTGATAGTGATAGTGAGAATGAGAACCAACACCCTGATGAGGAGAGTGATGACGATAGGTGACGGTCTATAATGTCTTTATGCTTTAGTAATTATTTTCCAACATGCTTCTTAATTGCATTACGTCTTTATGCTTGGTATCTACATGTTATTATGTCTTTTATTCTTTAGTATTTATTTTTCGACATGCTTCTTCATTGCATATGTCTTTATGCTTAGTGTCTACATTTTATTATGTCTTGATGCTTACTTGTTTTCTCTTTCTCAATGCAGTTGATTGAACAATATGAGCCAGGGCAAGGAAAGCGCTTCTGGTGGTCCTTCTCCCGGTGCTTCAGCTTCTCCTGGTGCTTCGCCTTCTTCCGGTGCTTCTGCTGCGCCGATCCGACGCTCACCTATTATCAGCCGGGGAGATATGGGGTTCACCCCGTCGCCGTCGGCGCAATAGATGTAGGGCTTTGGACGTCTAGACATCTAGCTATGTATGTATCTACTTGATGATGGTCCTATGTGTATCTACTTGATGATATAGCATGCTTGATGATATATGGAGCCATTGTGTGATCTTGTTTGTTGTGAATTTGTCGTGATTTTTGATTATTTTTTCTGCTATTTTTGCTGCAAAAAACGAGCTGCTGGATCAAAAAATCTGGTCAACCTGTGCCGACGGCATGCCGTCGGCACAGACCCCTTAATGTGACCAAATGGTCAACCTTTGCCGACGGATTGCCGTCGGCACAGGCCCCTCCCAGGAGCGCCCAGCTGCCTCCACGTGGCAACGCGGGCCCCTCCACCTCGCCCGGCCAATGTGGGCCCCACCCCCGCTGTGCCGACAACCTAGGTGCCGACGGTGCGTTCTGGCCGTCGGGAAAAGCTGTGCCGACGGTTTCTGTGCCGACGGCCAGGTGGCCTGTGCCTACGGGCCCTATGCCGACCACCCTGTGCCGACGGTGGCCGTCGGCATAGGTGTGTGCCGACGGCATTGGGACCTTTGCCGACGGGCTGCGGCCGTCGGCACATGTGGCCATTCCTGTAGTGTAGGTGGGAAAAACACCATACCTGAAAAGCACTGTTATCCTTGAAAGATAAAATAAGTAACAGAACTGTGGAGAAAACATGTTATATCAGCACAGGTGCAAACTCCACCATGGAAACTAAGCATAAACAGACAAATGCGAAAGTAAAACCATGTATTTTGTCCCTCTACATGCTAATGTATCACAAGGGGGCCGCTGGGCATTGAAAAGAAAAAAGTATGGAAACAAAATCCTTTACAAAACGCACCTAGCTGTATTCGTGCACATATGTTAAATGCTCTGCCACTCCTTTGCAACTTCCCTGCTAAAATACTTAACTTGTAGAATGTATATCCAAGAGCAATGTCCATGAAAAGGGTGTTAGGTAATCTAGTGTTCAGGTTCAGTTAAGTTAGTGGCAGTTTCAGGTTTCAGTTAGCCGTCAGCTATTTCTTTGGATTTTCAGTTAGAGCAAGCCACGGTTTGTGTGAGCTGCTAGTCAACGATCTGTTGCGCCAGATTCGTTTCACCTGATCGTGGGATGGCACGATTAGAAAGAGTGGCGATTAAGGCCACGATCGATTTCCCTTTCGTTATAAATAAAGAGGAGAACAGAAAAGCTGTAGCAAGTTTACACAGCACAAAATCCTCTCGTGTTCATCGTTGAGCTTGGGTTCCTGTAAGAGTATCTCCACTCGGAGAGCCCAAACGGCCGACCAAACGGTGTCCAGATGAGTGATTTGGGGTGTGTCCGGATGGATAAATTATATGGGGCGTCGCTCTCCCAGTCGCACCGCCCAATGCCATTTCTTTTTCTTTTTTTCTGCTATAATATTTCGTTTAGACATTCTCACAAACAGCTGATGGGCGTGGACGGCCAGCAGCAGGCCGACGCTGGCGCCGGCGCACACGACCGGGTGGAGTCGAGCTGGACCACGCCGGCGATGCGGTGTGCGGTGGGCACGAGCCTCGCGACACCTCGCCATGGACGTCGGACGTGGAGGATGGCGTTGTCACTTGCGTCCTCCAGGACGGCGGCGAAGGAGGCCGCGTCTTCCTCCTTGGGCAGGAGCAGCACGCCCAGGGTCGACGCGGGCAGGAGCAGCACGTCTTTCGGGTCGACACGGCCACGCGGGAGTGGCAGAGCGGGCAGCCCGTGGTCGAGCGTGGCGGCTGCCGGGCGCCGGGCGCACGGGGAGGACGTGGACGACAGCGACCTGCTGCTCTGCAACCACGGCGAAGCGCATCCGTAGCAGGCGGCGAGGAGCCCGGCGGCCGCTGGACGTCCTTGGGCGTGGCTCTGGCCGTGCGCACGGGACGGAGGAGCATGGAGAGGGAGGACAACATTGGCGTCAGCCTGGCCAAGCAGCACGACCTCGGGCTCCTTGTGCTCAGCTCAGCGCGGGCACGGAGCCACCTCGGCGAGCGCGGGCACGCAGCCACCTCTTCCCCTCTGCTCGTCGTGCCACCGCCGGGAGGCTGCTCCTCGACCTCCATGCTCCGGGACATGGCGGCGAGCTCCGGGACACGGCGGGCGAGCTGGAGGCGCCGGCGTGCTGCCGCCGGGAGGCTGCTCCTCGACCTCCATGCTCCGGGACACGGCGGCGAGCTCCGGGACACGACGGGCGAGCTGGAGGCGCCGGTGTGCTGCTGCTGGGCGCCCCGGCAGCGATGCTGCGGCCGGCGGGGGCGTGGTGGTGGGAGTGCTCTGCTACTGCTGCTCTCTCCCGATGCATGTGAGAGAAAAGATTGGGACGTGGGGTGACAGAGGATAGAGGAGAGAGAGAGAGAGGGGAGAGGTACGTGGAGTTTGCTGATTGGAAGGAGCGGACAAAGTTTTATGTCCGGGGGCGCCCAAGGCCTCCCCATTCAAAGGGCTTCATGTGACGCTGCCGGACACAAAACTGGGCGCTTCCGGACGAAATTTGCTTTTGGGCGCCGCGAGTGGAAGTAAAAATTTGTCCGGCACGCCCCAAAGGCCTTTGGGCGGCCATTTGGGCGCCCCGAGTGGAGATGCTCTACAAAGGGCAGGTGATAATTTGTATAGTTGACAAAAACCAGCAACGAGTAATAAAGCACCTGAATTCAAGAAAGAAAACAGCTTGAGTAAGTCATCTTTGGATCACTGACTTCAGCTAGCACACCACACTGGCATTGCATTGTCCATATAAACATGATTACACGACCCAATTGACAGAACCTAACAGTGTCTACTACAATTCCCCAATGGAGGATCACAGACTGAAATAAAACAGAGAAGTGTAAAAACAACAGTATCATCAGGATTGCAAACTGAAGACTTTGCCAAATAAAGTGGTTGCATATAGTTTACGGATTAAGTCTATTTCTTCTCTTACCGGAGAGGGTGCCGGCGTGGAAGCTGCGGCAGCGGAACAAGTTGCCGGCGGCCATGATCTCACGCAGGGTGAGCACAATCGATTGGAGGGGGCCAGCGACGAGGGCGTGCCATATAGCATCGAGCTCCCCCCCCCCCCCCCCCCCCCCAACTCGTCGTCTTCGTCTAGCAGCTCCTCTCCCCACCACGGCAAAGGCGGCAAGGGTTCCAAATCTGAGTCTAGGTCATGGGCGTAGCTCCAGGCAGCAGGGGGGCCGCAGGAGAGCTACCTTTATTGCTTACCGGGAGCGGTAGGCCAGCGCTGAGCGTATCGGCGCGCCTCCTTAATTCTCGTGGGTTGCCGCCTTTGCCATGATGGCAGGGCAGCACCGGAGAGACGATGCCATGGTGGCTGAAATTAGTGCCATTGTTAGGGTTTTGGGAGTTTCGCCGAATGGGTTTCGTGGGGAGAGACAGAGGCGTCCGATGGTCGGGAAAGCAGGGGGCAGCGCAATAGTCTGGCAGTGCCCCGTCGGGGTTCGGAAAAACAGGGGGCGGCGGCGGAGTTTTTGTTTTCGCGTGCAAGCCGAAGCCGTTTCTGCAGTCTAAGCAGAACTCGACCTAAGAGCAAAGCCCAATAGCTAAGCATTGCCCGAGCCCAATAGGTGGAGTTTTTTTTCCTAGTTGACGACCAGGTCAATACGCTGCGCACACCCCCTGTGGCTAATGAGCCGGCCCAATAGGTGGACCTGCTTTTTCTTTTTCGTTTTTTTTGGCTGTTTCTTTTTTCTTTGGCTGTTTTTTTTCTTTCTTCTTATGTGTTTTCTTTTTAGATATAATTTTAAATTTTTCATTTTTTGAAAAACGTTCAAATTTAAAAAATGTTCAGTGAAAATTATTCATGTTTTCAAAAAATTGTTCATATTTCGAAAAATGTTCAGATTTGCAAATTGTTCATATTAGAAAATTGTTCATATTTCAAAAAATCGTTCAAAAATAATTTCCGTTCATAGAGTTTTTCTTTTCATTTTTTAAAAATTGCTCAAAAATAATTTCCTTTTTTTGTTCATTTTTTAAAATCGTTCAAAATCGATTGCGTTTATCGGCCTTTTCTGTTCACTTTCAAAATCGTTCACCGTCATTTTCTGTTCATTTTTTAAAATCGTTCGAAAATAGCTTTCGTCCAGCGGCCTTTTCTGTTCACTTTTAAAATCGCTCAAAAATAGTTTTTGTTCATCGCTATTTTCTGTTCATATTTGAAAAAATCTAGATTTAAAATTGTTCACTTGAAAATGTCCATATTTCAAAAATGTTCAGATTTAAAAAAATCATATTCGAAAGATGTTCATATTCAAAAATTGTTCTGATTTTAAAAAAATTCATATTTTTAAAAATGTTCAGATTTCAAAATAATTCATATTTGAAATTGTTCAGATTTGAAAAAAAATCATATTTTGAAAAATGTCCGTATTTTCAAAAATGTTCAGATTTAAAAATGTTCAGATTTGAAAAAAAATACATATTTACTTTTTTAGAACGATTTTTCTGTTCTTATTTTTCATCATTTTTTGTTATTGTAAAAACAGAAAAGAAAAAGGGAGAAGAACGGAGCGCAGCGAAATGGACCGACCCACAGGCTCCTCCCTGCGGGCGGAGCGAAATGCGCTCTGCCCGGGTCAGAGAGTAGCTCCCAAGAAAATACACATATTGTCCTTTCGGCTGACGCCGCACACGTAGCAGAGTACAGTACTTAAAAATGTTAGAGCATCTGTAACAGATACCCTAAAATCTCGTATCGGATACACTAAAATGATTATGCGATACGAGAAAAGCTGGGCAGAACAGATTCAAGATACTTGTACTGCATATTTAAACTGAAATGAACAACTAGAATTCACGCGAGATTTTAATATAGTAGGATGCAAGAACTACAGCTAGGAACTGAAATAACAGATGATCTACTAGAAGCCGAGCTCCTCCTTCTCCATGATCTTGCGCACCGCCCATGGGAGGACGTGCTCGTCCACCGTCGTTTGGAGGCGTTCCGCAGCACCGGGAGCTCCTACCTACCTCGCGGTCATGGCGGCCACGAGCTCGTCGTCGGCGTCGTCGGTCCGCTTGAAGACCGGCATTAACAGGGGCTCCGCTGGAATGTTTGAATGGTGTAAACACATTATGTGTCTAATTTGGAAAACACATGTTACATGATTGGTTCGGAAACCCCCACCCCCTTTTTTAACACAAGAAGGGCCCATAAGGGCCCCGTCCTCGCTTATATTAAGGTAATAACAATACATCTTACAAGTAGATCCAAAGGAAACCAGAAATTAGAAACTAGTCCCTGTCTTTTGAAAAAGGACCCCAAACACCTGATGGAGATATGATAAGGCGGGTATAGCCACATCCAGAGCTTCTTTTGGCGGTGGTCGACACGCTTAAAATAAAATATGCCTTTGGGTCTGGCGTCACGGGCACCCCTGCCTTCCGCGTCGCGAGGATGCCATGTTCGGCAAACTCTTTTGCATCGTGCCAAGAGAGTCACTTTCTATTCACATACATGATGGCGGTGGTGCGCGTGTGTGGCCGGTGACGGAAGAGATTGGGGGAGAGTGCGGGAGAAGACCAAGATGAAGCCGATCAGTCAGGAAATGGGCCTTCTTATCACGGCTGGGGTAAGCTGAGCGGTGCTTGCACCGGCGTTAATGCACGAGTGGCAAAGGCGCAGCGTTGTATGGCGTTAATGCGATGTGTGGGGAAGGCATGGCACGCCGTCGGGTCACGTCGCCTGGTGTCCGCGTTAATGCGATGCGTGGTGAAGGCAAAGCACGCCTTTAGGACGCGTCACATGGGGAACCGCCCCACGAGGTGGTCGTCATTACACCCATACCTGCCTCCGCCACGTCCCAATTAAACGCGGCTGATCGAGCGTGAGTCTATGACAAGCGGGGGCCGTCTGTCAGAGGGCTTGTCCGGGCGTTGTCGAGCGCCCCGAGCGGGCCTCCAAATATGGGGGCAGCGTAGGGGTTGCCGAATTGATTTTAGACCGGTCTGCACATATGGGACACGGAGTTGTGTCCAACACTTCTGAAAATTCTCCGAGATTTAATGTCTACGCAGAGGGCGCAAGTTCCACTTGCAAATCTTGACCACAAACTGGATCATTTGACAAGTGTCCAAATACTACCACACTACAGAAACCCCATCCCAAATGAATTGAAACAACGAAGGCCACTAGTACAGATCAGGCAAACGCACACGGTCAACTTTGGCCATCGCAAACAATTCTAGCGGACGTCGCTATCCATGGGAGAGCGATGTGGGCAGACATCGCAAACGAGCAAATAAATCGTGTGTGATGGCGCAAACTTCGCAAACGACTATTTTTCCGAAATCGTGTGCGATGTCTCAGGTTATCACATACAGTTATAGATATTTAATCGTCTGGGTTTACTTGTAATTGCACACGCGTTAGTAAGGTCTTTCGTGTGTATTTAAGAACTTATTGCTAAAGCTTGTCATAGTGCTAGTCGTGTGTGGTTGAAGACCCATCACACACGTTTATAATTTTTCAAGAACATGCATGTATGCTTTCATTTCAGATTCATACATTACGACACATGCAAATATCAAGAGCAAGTATTATTCGGTAGCAAATCTCCTTGTTTCATTCATTTCATATTTCATATTCGTACATTGTGACAAAAGTATCAATTGCTAGCTATAAAAATGTGAAAACTACACAAAAAAAGAAAGAACTTTTCTTGGTTACGTCTTTGTTTTGAATTCATAAGCTAGAACGAAGGTGGTCATTTCTTCCAATCTGCTCCTCATCCGGCAGAGGATATCACTTATGTAACATTTCTTCCAATCGGCAAGGGTAGACGCCACTCGTTTGAAAAGAAGTATACTTCACAAATCTCATCATCCTTCTTTCTCCTGGAGGATATTTGAGAAACTTTGTTATCCTTCTTTGACATTTGCCAATCTTTTAAAGCAAGGTGCATCACGTTGAGCAATAGTTGCAAGTATTGCTCAAAGGGCATGCATGTTTCGTCCATAGAATTCATTAAAGCGAGAATGTAGAAACAATGAAAAGAGTGCAAATCAAAATGCTTGTTCACTTACTAGGGACAAATGAAGGCAAAGGAATGTGGTGAAGCTTGCCTAGCCGCAAGGATCTTATTCACTAACTAGGTATGGGGCAAAACCCTCTGCCCCTTCTTTTTCTTGTATAGTTCCACCAAAATACGATCCCTATTACACAAGTATCATATGACAAGTGTTTTATCAAATCCCTTCTGGTTAGGTATTTCTATGGTGACAAGATCAAAGATAAAAGAATAAACAAAATCTAACAGTACGAACCACTATAGAACATCTAACTGAACCAACCTATTGAACAAAGATGCAACATAACCGAGTTGCACAAAGATCTAACTGTACCACACCAATAAACAAGGACCAACAGGATATTCTAACAAATCCGGCCTTGCTAGTGCATGATCAAGATATTCTAGCAGATCCGCATCTAGGAGATCAATATACAAACAGATGTGGCATTCCTAGTGAGATACGACATATAAACATGGATACATCCTTGCTAAACGAGCGCTAACCTTCGGGATGTCGACGAGAAGACGACGACATCGCCATGGGGGTGGGAGGCCTTGGACATGCATCCCGCGAGGTCATTGGCCGGCGGAGAAGGCCAAATGCAGCAGTGTCGCACCACGGGGGCCAGGAGGGCGTGTGCGACTGTAGAGGAGAGGAGTCGGCTGGGAGATGGGAGAGTGGATTGTGTGTACGAGTCAAGCGCGTCTGGTCCTTACTTATAAGGTAGGGTTCCACTTACTGGGCCCTAACGGCCCAGCAGGTATCGCACACCGTTAAAGAGGAGTAAACCGTGTGGGAACATGATCCCGTCTAGCAAGTTATCACACACGATTCTTCTCGGGCGAAACCGTGGGCATTAGTTTTGTGCTAAAGAGTACATTTCGCACACGATTTTTCTGGGTCATAAATGTGTGCGATATCTCTTGTTTTTGCCAAATTTATCAACTTCTGAGCAAAACATTAAAAATGTCAAATCGTGTCGTTAGAAAGAAAGAGTCCTAGACATAATGGAACCTGGTTTATAATATTTGGATAATATTAGTTGGTACCAAAACGGCACCATTAATTCAAACGCATGGTTTGCTGCTACAAAAAGATTGGACATTCCCAATCTCAAAGTATATATATATATAACACATAAAAAAGACCTAGTAATACCTATCTAAACATCGTCATCGTCGTCAGATAGGACGACAACGTCTTCGTCGCCGGCTGGGCCCTTGCCGTTGCTTGAGGCCTCTGCATTGTCAGCGAGTGGGTTTTCGGAGCCTAAGGCCTCGACATCGTGGTGAGCGGCTTTCCACTTGGCCAAACGCTTTGCCGCGGCGCCCATCCAAAGCCGCGTCTGCTTCTTGGCCTCCTTCCTAGCGAGCAACAGTGCACGCACCTGGTCCTTACGAAGAGAGTCGAAAGACTCCTCCACCACGCGATGCACCGCTGCTTCCTCATGCCCCGCCGTCGCAATGGACACATCCACCAGCTTATGCTCCTATAGTTCCTCTAGGCTAGCCATCGTCTCGTCCGACGATGAACCCCAATAGCTGTCTTCGGGCTCCTCCACCGTGAGCTCAACGAAGTTACTCCCAGCTCCATGCACTAGGGACAGCTCCTCCTTCGCCTCAGTCGGCGTGATGTCGAATGAGCTACTCCCAGCTACGGACGTTGTGGACATCAGCTCCTCTGACAATGACGGTGCGATGGCCAGATCTGTCATGGCTTCTGTGCTGTGAGACATTGTACAAAAGCTAAATAAATGCATAGCCATGTCCGTCGACGAAATATATAGGCAAGCAGGAGTAGGCCAAAAGGCGGGAACAACATGGTATTTCATACTAACCGAAAATTCCGAAAGAAGCGGGAAGACGGATTATTAGACCACAAAAACCGTCTGCGGCGAGGGAACAACACAAACAAACTCTTCTTGTAAATCGTGTGTAATTTGTAAACATCACACACAAATTTCTCATTGAGCTTGAGGCGTCGGCATCATTGAATGCGTGCGCTCTGTCTTCTTCTAGCTTCTTGGCGATGGAGTCCTCGACCACGTGATGATCTTCAATCATGGCCCGGTCGTACTCTTCGGCCTTCTCGGCCTCGCGCACAGCTGCCATGGCCTCCCAGGCCTCGAACTCAGCTTCCCTGGCCTCACGCTCAGCCACCTCCCACCACTCGAGACGTGCCTCTGCCCCGCGCTCAGAGGAATCATCTGATGTCGCCATCGCAGCGTCCTCGCCCTTTGTCGTGGTGGGATCACGGCAGATGCCATGGGTATGGCTAAGATGGGGCCGAATGGTCATTGGGGGAATCCGGGGAGGGTTTATGCACTCAAGAAGTGCACAAGCAAGAGTACGCAAGAAACCGCAAGAACACGAACGAGAAACCAAGAAACCAAGCACACAAAGCACACCACAATGTACCCTGCTTCGGGGCCCTCTTGCGGAGGTAACACCCCTACTGCAGCACTATCCTACTCGGTGTATAGCACAAGGTGATAAGTACAAGCTGCTCCTCGAGCTGTGCGATGATACAATGGTGAGAACTTGAGGTAGAAGATGAAGCTACAAGGGGGGAAGAAGGAACTCCGAGCTTGAACCGAGGTATCTCAGGGGATTCCGAGGTTCCTTTCTCTGTGTCGATTTATGGATGCCTCTCTCTCTCCGTCTTCTTTTTCGACCCCTCAAGCAGGAGGGGTTGAAGCCCATTATATAGGCTAGCCGAGTTACCGTTATGCCCCTCGCTGAACACTGTAGCCATGCCTCTGCATTGGTCATCATTGTACTCCTGCCAGGGACAAGACATGGCATGCCCATCCTCTGCATCACCACAGTAGAGCTAGGATGTCCCCTCTGACTGAGACAGGACGTAGCCTGGCTGAGCTACCTCGTAGCCTTTTCCCCGGATCTCGCGTGGTCAGCGGTCAGAGACGTGCAGCCCCGCCGAACCCGGGGCACGCCTCTGCCAGGCTCCGTGGCAGACGCTCCCGTGTCAGGCAGGAAGTGACAGGAGCATTGACTCCTGCCCGACCTACGGCTTCTTGCCTTGGTTAGCCCGGCACGGATGTGTCGGGCTCTTTACCTTGGGTCTTGCGCTTAAGATCTTTACTAGGTCGGACCTTACTTCCTTCCAACAGCTTCTCCTGCACTCACAATACAAATCACAGCACCGGGGTAGTTAGGTCGGCTGATCATAGCTCGGACTATGAACCTCGGCCCATGCCAACGGGATACCTCGGACCCCTCTGGGCCAAGACAGGTCGGCCTTTATATTCTCCAGGTCAAGATGAAGCTCGGACACTCCCAAGCCCAAACAGGTCGGCCCCTTCCGTACCTCGGCACATCTTTAAACTCATCTTATGCCAAGCCTTGACCCTACCCGGGGGTAGCCCCCCGACACCCTTCTCCAAATTCGCCTCCATATCCTCCTCCTTCGGGCACCCGTGCTCCACGCGGTGATAGCGTAGGCGGGGAGTAGTTCTCGGAATCGAAAGACGGGGAGGATTTCCCGAAAGCCGCGGCGAGCGCGACAATGCTCCACTGAGACACATACGATAGGCGACGAGTAGCATTATATAGGACGAGGAGTAGCATCGTGTACCTAGTGAGTCTACGGTGGCGCACCATCATGTACCTAGTGAGTCTACGGTGGCGCCGCTTCTGAGTTCACTGACAAACGTCGACGAGTAGCATTATATAGGACGAGGAAGTTGGCTCGTCGTCAACGCGTGGCAGACTGGAGGAAGCGAGAAGGCTATACAGTGTACACGCGTCGAACAGAAACCGAGTAGGCAATTCAGATTACAGACGATGAGTGCACGTAACTCGTCTGTGAAACCGCACAAGAATGCAAAATCGTTGTTATATTTAACCACGTGTGATGTATCGCACATGATTGAAAACTAAAACCGTATGCGAACGTTTGACCCATGGACACCGTTCGGAGACTCACACACGGCTATAATTGTAAAGCTAATGCAATAGGGGATAACGCACATGGGGGGTTACTCGCGTGTGCGATGGCGGGGCCTTAAATTGCCTGATCTGTACTAGTGGGCTTAGCTCCCTTAGCCCACTCCCTCATTTCCATCACAGAAGTAGGAAGCGAAATCCACTCCATCGTCTCCCTCACAACTGCCGACGTGAATTTTGACACCATACACTGAAATAGTAGGTGATCGACGGTTTTCAAATTACCCACATCTAAAGAGTATAATCATGGGGGTGCTAGGAGGCTCACCACAGCTTTGGAATTACCGACCGTCCGTTCGAAACTTGATGCGATCTCAGCCGTCCGATCGAGCGGTTTTTTTACTGTGCTTGGTCCCACCCGTCATCGACTGGGTGGCTGGGAGATTCGGTGCAAAACGTGCCGCGGTGGCAGTGCCTGTTATTACGACGAAGCTTTTCTGGGCATTCTGGTCATTTCGCGTCTGTGGTATAAAACGCAGCACACCGTGCTGGAAAACCTAGCCGCCGGCCCCCAATCCCCGCACGCGTTGTCCTCCTCGCGTTCGCTCCTTCCCCAATCCTCTTCCTCCTCCCGCCGCCGGCTCGACCCTCCCGCCTCCACTGCTCCTCCCCACCATGGCCCCCTCCTCCTCCTCCAGCTCACACTCCTCGGCTCCCCGCCCCTACCAGATCCCCCACCCGCAGTTGGAGGGCGCCGGACGCAGCGCCGCGGGTGGATGAGGAGATGGGGATGGCAGTGGAGACGAGCAGCAGGTTGACGGCGGCGGCTGCTCCACCATGACCCGTCCCGTCCTCCTCCTTCCGCCCCTGGCCCCTGCCGCCGCCGGCCGCCGGCGCTGGGGAAGGAAAGCAGCGGCGAGCGGCGACGCCGGCGGGCGGCTGCTGGACCCGGCGGCGACCAGCGGCGGCGCTAGGGAAGGACGGCGGCGAGTTGCTGGACCCGGCGGCGAGCGGCGGCGGCTGCTGGACACGTGAGGAGCTTGACCTCCGCTGGAGCGTCCCCAGCTCCATGGTGGCCGGCAGCGCGGTATCTGGCCGCAGCAAACGCGTATTGAAGCTCCCATGGACGGCATTCTCCTGCAGCAAGCCTCCAATATGAATTTCCGGTCATCCTCATGACTTCCTCTCAAGCAAGGTGATGTGCGCTGGTCTCTCCTAGCTCTTTTTTTTCTTAGATGTGCTCTCCCGTGCTAGATCTTCTTTGGCGTTGCAACGGGAGGTATCTGCTTACTCAGAGAGCTCACTGATATGCCATCTCCTGGTTCATGATGTTTATGCCTGCTAGGTGTTCGACAAGTTTTCCATATGAGCCAATGAGTTTTCACTGGCTGCAGTGCAGGCTGGACAAGAGACCCACATTATGATGTTATTTGCTGATGTATAGATCCTTATTTGTACTCTCAAGTTTGCAACTTATTTTCTCTCTCTCTATGGTAATACACTGTAGGGTCTTGGGAGCAGCAGCTTTTGGTCGGCGCCCGGAAGATATAGATGTGTGGCCTCTTCCTCAAGGTGGTTGCTGCCTTTCTTTTTATGTCGTCTTGCTTGCTAATAGTTTTGTTACACAAGGAACTGATGAATTGGCTTATGATTTTTGAAAAGATTCAGTGAGACAAAAAATGGCAGCAGGCCAGCCAAGCTAATCATATATATATTTACTTTGAAATTTGTTTTGAGCAGGATGCAAATATTTTCACGCATTGGTTCCGATTTTCACGCATTGGTTCCGATTTTCACGGACATAGGTAAGCAATTGTTTTCTCTTATTTTAGCTAGAATACATATTTTAATAGATAATAAATAAACTGAATCGATTGTGCGTGTAGTGGGATGGAAGGTTGGATAACGCTTAATGTTACTTCTGTTTTCTCCTCTCCTTGCCTCAGCTTTGAGGGGATGGATGGTAGGATAACACTTCCTGATATTGTGTACTGAAAGTGTGCCTTTGTTCTTTTTCATCGTTTTGTATGTGACCATTAGCCAAAACAGAGCATGGCTAGACATCAGAAAAGATAGACAGAGAGCAAAATTTGATGAACATGGTGCGCATTAATAAAGTTTATCCTTCGTTGTCTTTCCTGGATGGTTGATAATCACATCTCAACTACCGCTGGATGCTTCATATAGTTTTGTAAATTTTAGAGGAGAGCAACGCCGGAAGGGGCATGCATGCATTCAGGACCATAGTAGAAGCAACATGTTTCCACATCCCTCATACTTTTGCTGTAATTTGTGTTGTGACCTTCCAGTTTTGTAAAACCCGTGATCCTTCGTTTTAATATTTGGTAGACATAACATGCTTTGTACTCCTTTAGATATTCATTAAAATGGATTTGAATACTAAATAGAGACGATTTACATGTTCACACATTCCTATCGCTACAAATCCACCATTTCTTATTATAAGTATTCATAGTTAGGTTTAACATTTTTATCTTGCCACACATTCTGCTACGACTGTGTAAAATAGAGCCTATAGATTCAGTTATTTGGCTCCTCTTTTGGTTAACTTTCTACCATTTCCTGTGCATGTGTATTGGTTATATATTCCATTTAGCTATAGGTGTATGATGGTTTATGCCTGCTTTACAATCATATGCTTATTTTTATCTTCCCGTAGGTGCTATTTTTATCTTTTGTTCGGTTGGATCTGGTGGCATTGCGGGCACACTGGTTTCAGGTTAGTTGTCTCTAATCTATTGGGGAAGAACATTGCTTGGGTCTTTATTTGCTCTAGGGGATCAATGCTCTGGTTGGGTTTGGGTCACAACATATTGGAATATCAACAATACTTTTTTCTATACTAGATGCTACAGCCTATTCTCATTCAAGCTCTATTTGTTGTTTAAATATCCAGTGTTCTAAAGAATTAGAACAAAGGGGAGTGCCTCGCCAAAACTGCACTTCTTGGCTGTAGCACAACAATAAATTCGAGTAAAAATGTTGGTTAATTTTATTATTATGATGTTGGTTTGATGCTGCTTTACTTTTCTTACCAGTTGGTACTGTTTGTGTGTTGCCTAATGATATATTTATTTATGTTCTTCAAAAAATTCATGCACTGTTTTTATTTCTGTTCGTCAAATCATTTACCTGATTCTATCATGTTCTTGTAGATTAATCTGAACCAAGAGTTCGTAGATAGAGCATATTATTGAGGAGTTTGAGGTTGAGTATGCTCTCAATGCCTCGTGATCGATTCGCTCACCTCTCTACGTTTGGTATTTGGCCTTTTTTGCATTGTTTGTTAGCCTGTGAACATGATGACATTATATGGCATTGCTCATTCCTGATATTTTCAGTGTGCTAATAGCACGTTCATGTCTTTCTTATTAGTTAGCATAAGATATTTCATTAACCATAGCTAGGTTGCCAACTAACTATGGGTTTTGTTGCCCTTTGTGCATAGTTCAGTGAATTGACCAATTAATGCTTAATCTTCAAAATGAAAGAGGGAACGGATCGGTTTTGACATTGATAATGGTTATTTGATTCTACTTGGTGTCATACAACTGACATGAAGAACTATAATTTCTGCTCTCCTGCATAAGTATAGTGTGGTGTTGATGCCTGGTTAATTATGGGATGCATCGCTTTCGCAAGTCAATTTCTTCTTAACCTTTTGAATTTTGGTGTCGCCCTTCTCATGTTTACATAATTGGCTGCCTTTGATGTATTCCTAAATTCTGAATCAAGATCATATCAGCTAATAAGGCTACCATATTTCTAGCATTGTATTCAGACATGTTTTAACACATGGGATAATGACACACGTGTTCTAACTAAGCAATAAGTTCATATAAATTTTGGCTTAACTATGTTCTCTACCAATTGTTTGTGTGAGTTGCAATAGTGGCAATGCTATTTTTTTTTTTGTGTGGACTAAACCGCGAGTTCGCTGTTTGTGAAGATTTAAATTGGCTAGTGTAATTCAATTTTGAGTACTAACTGTAATGTCACATGACTACATGACTTCAGTACTCAATTTCTGATGAGCAATACTTTGGTTTATAACGATCTTTATTCTTTTTTAAAATCATTTATTCTTCCCTCTTTTGAGTTTTTACCGTTCTTCATTTTGGATCTGCTTCTTCACATATATCAATGGTATCATTCAGTCTTCAGATTACATGATTATTTATATGTTCTTGGGACTATTTCATTTGAAACCAAGCTACTTAATGCATGCTTTAGACCATTTCACTTCAGTAGGAGTATCTTGCATTTCCTTCTCTTTTGTGGTACAGTGTCATATGCAGTATGAGTTGATGAGGTTGCTGCTATTGTGAGAGATATCAGATGATAGCTATTGTATATTTTTATCCACGAGGTTGTATATTTCTGCTTATATATATGAGGTGGAGCTAGATACCGGATGGCAGAGCTTATATTTGCTTCTTTGTCGTCCATGTATTTGAATGAATGTACACACAATTGCTAATTTGGTTTCTATTTCTGTTTAGCAGGATGTCATTTTCATGGTCTTCTTTCCAGCCTTCCAGTGCGCTTCCGTGAGACTAAATTGTCACTTGTCAGGTATATGAGGTACACCATGCCCTCAGTTTTTTTATTCTCTGAATAGGCGCAAGGTTTCTTTTTAGTTTCAAAATGGTGACATGGTGGGAATTCAGATTTGGAATAATGCATTTTCTTTGTTGTCTCTCCTGATCTGTTAGCCTATAGAGCTAGATTGTTTGGCTGTGTCTGTAGATTAATGTCCGGCATTGATGTAAAAGTAGCTACCCAATGGCATATATTGTATTCTCATTTAGCTTTCTCGGTGTATCCTTTTTACTATAATTCTTCCCCTGATCTTTCTTCTTTGCAGTTGCTGTTGTGACTTAGTCTCTACAAAGTGCTGGTTTGAGGTTTGTGCGATAATCCTTTAGTTTACTCATTGGTTGGCCGTGCATACCGGTAGATGCAACTTCAGGTTCTTTAGATTGTGCAAAAAACTTTCTGTTTTACCAGCGGTTCTTAGTGGCCATGCGTGAACTAGAGGTACATAACGTTTTCAGATTGCTAGACCTCCAGTTGCTGGTTATCGTTGGTCAGTGGTTATCACTTAGGAAATAGGAACAATCAAATTGACGTAGTGCTAGAAGTTTGCTTGGGTGTTTTACCAGCGGTGCTTATTGGCCATGACATGTGGGGTGTCTAATGATTTCAGCATGGTTACTTGTTTCTTTGTTATCCATCCTATTGTTAATGTTTTGGATTTTTTTACTGTCCTTGCACGTTGCTGGATGCAAATGAAGACATGCATACAGTTGGGTTATTGTCTGCTGCTCCTGATGTTTCAGCATGGAGCTGAAACATTTTTCGCTGTGAGGGCTTTGCTTGCGAGTATAAACCTATTAACCTCACATAACAAAATGTGTTGAATTAAGCATCAACCTTCAATAGGGTTGCATTTTCCATTGTAGTCTACATTTGTAAAATGGTCTGAAGTTTTTTTCTTCATTGTGTTGTCACGACTTTAATTATAAGAGTGACTTCTTACTGACCCCATATGGCTTATGCAATTAGATTGCCTTAGCTTCTCAATCCCTTGCTGCCTATATGAGGTTAAAGTCAAGGTTTAGCTATGGGTCTCTTCGTTTATAGAAAGAAAGGTGCCCATTTTAGATATTAGCAAGTTATAGTTGGTTCTTCGGTGTATATTTAAAATGAAAAGTGTAGCTATCTTTATTGCAATGCTGGTAATTTTTTAAACCATCTCGAACATTTCATACCCTCTCAAGAATTTGAATTTTGCAAGAACGATACAAAGAAGCTGTTGAGTCTACGTGCTCGGCGGCTTTGGCATATATCTTAGAAGACACATATGTTGGTTCTCGATGATGCCAATTATGTTGGACTGAAAAAATGGCAGGCAAAACTAAAGGAAAGACAATTCTTGACAGTGGTGTGAGTGATATTGTAGCAATTGTAGACACTGATCCCTTTCAAAATTCATCTGAAATAGTGGATGCACCAAATAATTACCATTTTTCATTTTTGGGCCTTACTCTAATTATTGTTTGTACTGACCTTGTGAACGAACCCTTCATTAAAATCCCCTAAATTATGTTCTAGAAAGCATGTCCCCGGTGTAATGTACTTCCTACTTTGTGCAAGCAATTTAGTCCGATGGGTTCAAGTGCTATCTACTTCTTGCTTACGTCTGTTCACCTTTTTTCTTCATCTTGACTGCATTTTAGAACATGTCATACTACTGCTGACCAACTTAGCATTTTAAAAAGTATTAATTTATGGGAGTAAAGATCTTTCAGTATTCTGGTAGTGCAAAAGCATATGTTGTAATTGTGCATTTCTTAGAATCCTAAAACACATGAGCATATTTCTCTTGCTATTATAATAAAAAAACTCAGTTGTTGTAATTCATTGTTTCTACAGGGAGCTAGAGTGCCTGCCATGAGGGTGGTCTAAAGGGTCGGCTGTCTTGCCGATCGACACATTGCCCGAAATAGAGGGCATACTTAGGCTAAATATAGTATAATGTAGCATACTTAGGCTAAATAAAGTTTTGAATCAAGCATAGGTAGGCAGTAGGCTCATGTCGTTAATCTTATGTGAGTGTTGTTTATCCAGAGTATGCATATTGTGTTTATATGCTCATGAGGATGTCGTTAAATATGTTGGTTGATCTTAAGGTTAAAACCTATTTGGATATGTCCCGATGTCTGACCAGTCGCACCGTTCTTTTGTATAATTGCTTTTATGCTTTCTCTAGGCTGTGGGGAAAAGTGTGCAAAACTGTACAACTAAGCCTATTTAGCTGCATCACGAGATTGAAATTCTTTGTGCAAGCCATGTTTCAGTCTTTCAAAATGAGCTGAGGAAATGATGGGTTTAGACAATTCAGTTTGGTTAGATGATTGTGGACGTGTTCATTTATGTTAGTACCACTGTTTGACTGGATTTGTGATATGGCCGTGTTCTTTTCGCAGGTGCTATTCACATCTGCTGTTGGAATGGACATGTTCATTTATGTTAGAACGCCACTTAGACCCAAAGGCATTATTGATTTTTTTCAGGTTTTTGTTTCTTCTAGACGAAGGGTTGCCGTCGGTTAGCATATTTTGTTGGAGAGGAATCAATGCTCGGGTTAGGTTAAGGTTGCTGAAGCTCCGATAGCAAGACCCTTTTAATTTTTTATGTGTTTGATAATTCAGTTTTAGTTAGCTGATACCTGATTGTTGTGATCGTTGTTATGAATAGGTTTATTCCCTATTCTTATTGCCTTTGAAGATGCCCATTTATTTGTTACTATACATAATTTTAGATTTTTACAAACTGGTACTTAGCTGTTTGAAGAGCTTTTGCATGTGTACTTCAACATTGCGTTGGTCTTCCTATTTCTGAATTTTTTTGATTGTACAGTATGGTGATTGTTGATATCACACCATTCTTAAGATATGTTTTCAAGTCAATTGGCATATTATTTTTCTTATAGATGTGGATATAAATCATCCTTTTTAGTAAGCTGTATACAATGCGACAACCACGGGCAAGAAAATGAAAGATCCGACAAGTGCCGCGCGGCGAGCCGCGCCGTTCGAATCTAGTTGGACATATACCATCTGTTGGTCCATGTCTTTTCAACATCTGCTCCCTAGTCGGCAGACACTCCTCAATAACCTGCCATAAGAATAATTTTTTTAAACGAAGGCAAAAACTTCCCTTTTCCATTAATTTAGAAGAAGGTGCTCGATTAATTAGCAAAAAACCCGGAGAAATCCATACAACAAACACCAACACCACAAGGCCACGCCCACACTCACCACAGTGCCAAAACACACTTAAGACCCGAGAACAACGAGGACCAAACTCAAAACACCACTCAGCAAATACCAGACGGTCTCTCACCCTTGTCGGATACGTGACTACTATGGGAGGAATAGACACAGGACACTCCAACATAGATGAAGAAACCAACCCTCCAGGGAGCTGCATCAACGTGACACCGACGTCCAGTATCAAGGGCAACGTCGCCATCCGCATGACACAATGTTGACGCCACAACACTATCAAACTTTCTGGGCCACCGCCCCGACATCCAGCTACTCCGCCACGCTTAGCAGACCACCAATTCCTGGACCACCGTCCATCCCGACGTACCACCGCTCGCAATCGAGCCACAACGCTGCACAACCCAGCCGCCCGCAGCCGAATCTGCACAAATGACAAAGATCCACCGTGCATGGCCACTTCAATGACCTGCGATGTCGTTACCCTCATCCGGGCCCGCTGACCTGGCTTCCTCTTCGTGCATGACGTCGGCAACGAGCAACCTCTTAAGAGAATATGATTTGTTATGAATAAACTTCTCTGGCAGGAAAAAGATGGTGTGAAAAATATCATTTACTCCCTCCGATCCGAAAAAGTGTCGGAAGTTGGGGGGTAGATTTAGCAACTATGAACAAATGTCTACTTAGCAAATGGATCTGGAAACTAGAGAATTCGGAGGGCATTTGGTAGGATGCCATTAGGGCTAAATACCTAAGGTACTTTTATCTCTATGCACTATAAAAGCTAATCAGTCTAATTTTTTGAAGGGTTTGATGAATGTTTCTAGTACCTTCTATCATTTTTTTTAGGAAACTAGTTGGAAATGAGGAAAGAACACTTCTCTGGGAGGATTTATGGATTGGGCAGAAACCTCTAAAGAGTTCTTTCCTATATTACATTTTTTAACTTTAAGTATTAATATTATTTGTTGCCAAAGTATTTAATGAAGGTTGGGGTGCAATCTGCTTTCGTAGAAATTTATACGGAGATACTGCTACTACGTGGAATGAACTAAAGGATCTATGTATGGATTTTGTTTTAAATACTGAAAATGATAAATCTAAATGGCTGTTGGATAAGAATGGTATATTTTTTGTTAAGTCTATGTATATAGCTCTTAAGACTTGCCGGGCAAGGATACCTTCTAAGGATTTCTGGTTAGTTAAGATACCTTTGAGAATTAAAGTGTTTATGTGGTTAACATTTAAGAATAAAGATGTTTAGGGAAAAGAGGATGGTCTGGAGATGAATCGTGTAGATTTTGTCAATGTAAAGAGATAGGGTTTGGACCGCGGACCGCTTGCAGCGTCGTGGATGGCCTAATGTGGTACTTGCCCCCTCTGTCATCAGGAGTAAGGCCCGGAAACCACCTTCTCTTCCATTGTAGGTTCTCCAGCCGCATCTACGAATGCAATCTCCTTGTGGCTTGGCTCTCCCCGCCTTAGGCCGGACATATGCATGGGTCATACCTCGGTTTTGAACTGTTGGACCGCCTCGGTTCTCCACTCTGAGGCCCCGCGCAGGGCAACCGCGTCCGTCATCACTCTCGTGGCTTGGAAATTGTTGAATGAACGAAACTCGAGAGTCTTCAGGCACATGTCTCACCTCCCTAGCGTGATCATTTTGGACATCAAGAAGGAGGCGAGAACTTAGGTCAAAGCGGGTGTCAAATGCTTGGTGAACTTCATCCCAAAAGAGTAGTCCCTTTATCATATTTTTGCCCGCTAGTGCGTGTGTTGCACTTGGGGGAGGTGATGGCATTGGCCGTGTAATTATTTTAAACCTGCAACCTCTTTCTCTCTTAATTAATGAATAGGCTAGCCTTTTGGCTCGTTCAAAAAAGTTGAAGATTGTGAAGCATTTATTTTTTGACTATGCTTTAGCTAAATTTAGTTGGGTCATGAAATTTTTGTTTTCAGGATGGGTGTTGGCGGTGGGATCAATCATGGACTCTTCTTTCTCCTGGTAGCCTGACTTCGACTACCTCTTCAAGGTCCTGTCATCGGCGACTATGGCGTCAGCATGAGCGGTCATTACACTAGGAAAGTTTGTGCGCTGAAATTTTACCAGTTTCTGTTTGCGCTGGAAGTTTGTAACTGCAATGTTCTATATCTGTTGTCACTGTCATAATTACATAGGATTGAATATTTGTTGCGGCAGCAGCAGGTAGCCGTCTGCTGGAAGGCAAACAGTACCTGGAGCTGGATGATCTGTTGTCATGTCAAGTTGAAGACGAGACAAGATCATCGTCCTCAAAACTGTACTGTATCCTTTTTTTTCAGAGAGTACTGTATCCTGTTGATGATGCCGACCAACCTCTGCATCTAGAGCCCAGCATTGACCGGCAGCAAAATAAATTAATATTTCCTCCGTATCAAAATATAAGACTTTCTGGCTAGTTTCTGAACCTTGCACTAAAATATATCTAGATACATGCATGCAGAAACTAGTTAGAAAGTTTTATATTTTGATACGGAGGGAGCACAAACTACCAGATGACAGCACCCATAGACAAAAAATCACAAGGGAGGAGGCAAGGGCGATACCCAACAAACACTACCTTCATAGTACAACGACACTAGTAAAACATGCATCATCAGAAGTTATTAGTACATAGAGCATACAACTTGAACATAATTAACTCGACAAGCAGCAACTAGGGTAGTGCCAGTGCATAAGAAACGGCCACCTATATCACATACAAGCCCAAACCTCTGAGCTGACATCAACGGTCATAAGTTAAGAGAAGAGACCATGCCACACTTACTTCCATATCACAGGAGCCAACCTTCAGCATCAGCTTGCTTCTACCGGATTTCTTGGGTGTGAAAACCTGATCAGCTCCCAGCACATTCTCGCTGCTACCACCAAGTAGCACTGCCTTCCCTGAGACTTTAAGCTTTCCATCGACTTCGACACCGACAACACAGCAAGAGAGTCTTATCTGTTTTCCACCTTCTTCAACAGGCAAACCATCATCTCCAAAAGAAAGCAGTTTGATTTCCATGTGATCCAAGCTAGCAGTACTGACTGTAAATACACCTCCACAACCAGATGGCCATTTCCCACTCCTGACCTTCACACTGATTGTAGCCTCCACAGAGTTGACAATGTACCCAACAGTCAACTCAAGCGTGCTAAGCCTGCTAGACAGAACACGTTTCATGATGAACGACTGGCCTGGGGCAATCTGTATGTAAGCAGTAGCTAGGTAGCTGAAATCTTTATCATCGGAATCACTAGAATTGTCCTTGATTTTCAGGTCAGCCTCAATGTACGAGTAACGCACCGACAACACAGCAGCACGCAAAGGACCGGTCAGAGTTAAATACGGATCCTGCACAGCGCACACCATGTATATGATTAGTAGCGATACTAATATGGTAGATCGATGCCAATGAATTATGTAAATGATGGCAGACTATAGCTCATACCAAGAGACATGCAAAAAATAATGTTAAAATGTAAAGCATGCATGCATAATCAAAAAACTCTTCTGCCAATGGCTTACAAACAACCATTTTCAAGCGCAATTTAACAAGACAAAACATAATAAACTATGTAAATAGTTACAAAACAACAATGAAAGTTCAAACTCAAATGGACTCAACAATCTACCTACTCATTAAGGAGGTGCATGTAAAGGGGCCTTAATTTTCAAGGGAAAAGCCAGGATTATGGTTAAAAGTTGTAGACACTCTTCTTCCCTAAGACATACATAGTTAAGACTAAGTTGACGTCCAAACTATGTATTATCCTTAAACATTTACATTGATAAAAATAGGCAGAAACAAAATTAAGGTGGAAGGGGAGAACTGGATCCTGGCATGCGCGAAGCATCTTCGAGAGATCAGTTCAGTTTAGTACAAGTTTTTTTTTAAGCGGGCAGTTTAGTTCAAGTTTGAAGCAATGACGATTTTCTTCTCAGAGAGACTGGACGGTGTTGGGTGATTGCATCTTAGTCTGTAGTCTCCCCCCAGTTTTTACTTTGGCCTAGGCCGTGTTGTATTTGCTTCTCCTATATCAATATAAAAGGCAAAGCTTTTGCCCCGCTTCAAAAAAAAAAAAAGATAAACAAGCACCAACTCTAGTCAAATTTAAGAGATCTACAGCAATTCATTCACGCATGTCATCTAATTGCAGGATTGTTGATTAGATGGCATAAATATTTTTAAACTCAGGCATTAGGACAACAAACTCAGGAAAATTGTTTTTCCAGCTCAATTTGTGTAATAATTCAGTCTCTCATACGTTACTGCTTATTGAAAACTCTAGTTGTTGTTACACAATTTTTTTACGAATAAGGATTCAATCTGCAATCAGATTTACTGCCGTAGCTTAGTTTCAAAGAAACACTATTATACAAACAAATATTTGCACGAGCTTATATCTCTGCATCGATATGAATGTAAAAAAATTGTATATTCAATCGATATTGATGAAGCCAAAGGAAGTGACGTTGAATAACATTCCAAATCTCTAACTGTATTATACTAACAGAGACGAGGAAGATCATGGAAGTAAGAACATATGAGCGTACCTCCTTGGTGACAGTCTGGTAATTATCTCTTTGGCGATCAAAGATATAATTACGTTTACGGTCGACTGTGTCGCGTACTGCAAGCTTGCCATATACATACAGTGGCCAACCAACGCCCTCCTTCACCCCCACGACTTTGACAGAAAAGATCTGCAGAGTTTCACGCGGCCCAGCAGAGTCATCCACGCAGTCGGTGAAACGCATGGAGGGGATATCAGCTGAAACAACAACATTGTAGCTATCTTAGTTAAGTAGTTGTCATAAGAGATTTATAAGGGTTAACACGCATGGTAGTGTGAGCGAATTTTAAAAGAGCAAGTAATTAAAAGCCAAGAGATTACTCACTGGCTGTCTCGTAGGTTCCATAGTGGCCACCAGCAGCGAAGAATTCGTTCCAAGAATCACGACGGAGACGAGCTTGGTAGGCGTTCCAGTCGGAGCTGGATTCTGACTCAGGTTCAGACTCCTTCTCCTTTGCCCACAAGGCCATATACGCTGCCGCCTTGTCCTCCATCGGCGGTTTCTCCATATTGCTCTTCTTCACCTTGTCCATTGCGATTTTCCTCACAGCCATTCTGCTTTTGCGGCAATGTTTCTTTGGCATAGATACCTTTTGTTTCTGTAGCTGATTTTCTTGCTTCTGTCGCTGATTTTCTTGTTCCTGTCGCTGATTTTCTTCCTCATTATTCAGAATCTCCTCCTGATGGCTCGGACGCATACTCTGCCTCAGAATCCTCACCACGGCGTTCACCTCATCCTCATGCACCCCTTGTACCTCAGGTCTCTTCCTCGCCGCATGCAACTGCACTCCCCCATCAGATCTCTGGTTGTTTCGCATCTCCATCTCCTCCTCCCAATCCCCTCCTTGTCCCGCAGGTCTCTTCCCCGCCGCATGGAACTGCAGTCTTTCATCAGATCTCAGGTTGATCGGCATCTTCCCCCTGATCCCCATCTCCTCCTCCGATTGCCCCCTTGTACCACGGGCATCTTCCCCGCCGATTCCATCTGAAGCCCCTCATCAGATCTCTTGTTTCTCTCCATATACAAACTCACCCCCTCCCGGAAACGATAACTCAACTCATCCATCTCTTCTCTTTTCTTCCCCGCCGAATCCATCTGCAGCACTACGCAAAAAAAAAAAAAAAAAAAAAAAAAGAATCCATCTGCAGCTCTATGGCTCGTTTGATTCATAGGATAGGAAAAAACATAGTAATAGGAACCCGTAGGAATGGAATGTCAAGTCTAGTTGAATCCTATAGGACGATTATTTTGTGTTTGATGGCAAAAGAAAAACAAAGGAATTGTGTAAAAAGAGGCCAAAGTGAATGTTAGAATTTCTATGAGATGTAGTACAAAGATTTCTATGGAAAAAATTCCTATAGAACTAATCCTCTAATTCAAACGAGTAATGTAGGAAAAATTTCTATAGGATAAAATCCTCCAAGAATTCTATGAAGTTTCTTTGAATCAAACAAGCCCCTACTTTTTGTACCAAAGGAAAGGAAACCCTAGATCGATGTGCGGTGGTTCGGGGTAGTAGTAGAAATAGTACTCCTAGCTGCGGAGAGGGAGCAAACTCACCAAAGACAGCTTCCGCTGTGTGGCGCGCAATTGTGGCGGGTCACTCGGCCCTGGATGTAGGGCTAATAAAAAGGGTGGGCAATGGATCTTCTATTTCCATTTGGGAGGACAAATGGATTCCATCGGCACCTAATTTTTCTACACTTTACAAACCTAATGGTGCGACACTGGTAAAAGTGGATGAACTCATTGATGCAAGCATTGGGAAGTGGCGTACAGACTTGGTGAGATCTTCTTTCTCACGGCCTGATGCTGATGCTATTCTGAATATCCCGCTACGTCGGCATGGCGGTGATGATTCTTTTGCTTGGGCTTTTGAGAATTCTAGCCTCTACACTGTAAAATCGGCTTACCATGCTCTAATGAATCGAAAAAGGAGTTCTTCTCCAGATGAAGGGACGGCAACCAACACCTCAATGACTGAGAAACAGATGTGGAGTACGTTGTGGAAACTCAAGGTAATGCCAAAGGTAAAGGTGTTTTGGTGGCGCGTGGTGAGAGGTATACTGCCAGATGAAGCAACCTTGCGTTGACGACACATAAAACCAACTAGCATTTGCAATATTTGCTTAGCAGAGGAGGAGGACCTGATGCATGCTCTAATGCATTGTTCACATGTGAGGCGCTTTTGGGATGAGGCGTAGTCGATGTTTGATTTTCGTATGCCTGTGTTACACCCTCAGACGTGGTCTCGAGATATCTTATGTGATGATCGTTTCACTGTCACAGACAGGGCGAAGATCATCTCGGTTATGTGGGTTGTCTGGCAGTCTCGAAATAGATGGACGCATGATAAGATTCCATGGGATCCAGGACTAGCAGTAAAACGGGTCGAGAAGATCTTGCGATCCTAGAAATTCCAGGTGATTTGGCAATGGTGTTACCTGTATACGGATGGAGGCCTCCAGAGCAGGAAATAATCAAGATCAACACGGATGGAGCTATCAATTCTGAGGCTGAAACTGCTGGGACTGGTGGTGTTGCTCGATCAACTACTGCTCTCTTGTGTGCTTGGTGCAAGCCTCACCCAGGGGTTACCGATCCAGCAATTGTTGAGGCTGAAGCTTTGAGGGATGGAGTGGTCTTTGCCAGATTAAGAGGCTACTCGCATGTGCTCATGGAGACGGACTGCCTGGAGGTTGTTAACCTCTGGAAATCTAGCCATAATTCACGATCGATTATGGCTCCTATACTTTTAGATATTGGAGAACTTGCATCTACTTTTACCTCTTTTGATATTGTTCATGGAAGTAGATCAGCGAACTTGCCGGCTCATCTTTGTGCTAAGCTTGCTTGTACATTGATGGTGACCGACAGTTGGCAAGATTCTGTACTTTCGTTCCTGGTCACGAGTCTGTTGGCGGATGATCCCATGACTGCTTGGGCATTTCCTATCTACCTTTATGGGCCTAGCCTAATAACTGCCTCAATCAGCTTCTCTGGCAATAGCGAACCTATACCACAAGGGGAGGTCCTATACACCGACCCGGTCGGCCTGTTACCAGATGCCGCACAACCCAGGCGCGGGTGTTGGGCCAGCCAAGTACCTTTTTTTCTTCTTCCTGCCGTTTCTTTTCTGTTTTTTCTGGAATCTGAACATTTTGAACAATTTTCAAAATTCAACAAATTTGGAACTGAACTTTTTTCAAATTTTATAGAATTTTCTAAAATGAACATTTTTCGAATTTAAACAATTTTTAAATATGAAAATTTTAAAAAAATCTAAACAATTTTCAAATTTGAACAATTTCGAATCGGAATATTTCGAACAAATTTTCAAATCTGGACTTTTTTCGAAAACTGAATATTTTTTAATCTGTACTTTTTCAGATCTGAACATTTTTAGATCCGAACAATTTTTAAAATTGGACATTTTCTACTTAAACAATTTCCAATTTCAAAGCATGTTCAAGAAATGAACAATTCTTAAATTAGAACATTTTCAAAAATGGACATTTTTTGAAAAACCGAAAAAACAGGCAGGAACTATGAAATTCAGGAAAAAAAAACGACGGAAAACAAGATAAAACTGGGCGGAAAAAATAAAATCGCGATCTATGGGCCAGGCACATGTCTTCGCAGGGGTTTGCGGCACGTGGTAACTGCCGACCTCCTATTTGCCGACCACAAGGGTGAATTACATTCGCCACATACTGTGGGCACCACCAGGCACCGTGCACCCAATCGCAGGTTTGGGCCTGGCCCATCTATTCCAAAGCCCTTAGCTGTTAGCGCTGCCTCCCATGCGACTGGTTGTTTTTTTAGATTTCCTTTATGTTTCTTTTCTTTTAATACATTTATTATTATTACCTTTATCTTCTTTTTGTCCTTTTTACTTGTATGCTCATTTGTTAGCCCGTGCGTTAGTATAGCAACAGAACAAATTTTATTTTACAAATGTTTGTGTCGAATGCGACTAAGGATGGTGATGCATTAGTTATGGGGCGGGTAGACGAAAACCCCTAGTGTGGCCTGAGCTATATAGCTCTCTTTTTTGAAAAAGAAATAAATACACACTTTTATGTTTCCAAAAAAAATTGAACAAATTTTTTGGAGGAGATAATGTCGAGATCTATTGTTGTGCAAAATCTTAATGAAAAATTCAATATATTTCGGCCTGGTCAAAAAAGACAAATTTGGCAAAGTTTTCAAATTTTGAAACTCAACACTGTTCATCATTCAGAACTGTGGATTTTTTTTTGCCCAAGCCAAAATGCTACAATTTTTTCGCTGAGATTTTGCACAAGTATACTCAACAATATCTCCACCCATAATTTGTTTTCGATTTTTTAGAAACACAGAAGTGTTGATTTCAATTTTTTTTAAAGGAGCTATATAGGTCGGCCTACATATCATCGGGCTTGCGGGTAGAGCAATACTTTACCCCTATAGTTAATGGGTAAAAAATTCTAGGCATAGTCGTACGCACGGGTATGAAACTTTATCCGTAACCGACGGGTACACATACCCATTGGGTACCCGACTGGTAGATCGAATAGTACAGAAGTTATTCAATTAACATTTATGGATAGCACATTTGACTAAAAATATTTATCTCAAGTCAATAACAAATAGATGAGTACATGACAATTGAGACAACTTTAGCACATGTCGATATACCGAGTAGAGCATGGGTATACTCACGAGTACAGGCTAAACCCGTGCACTACCCACGACTTAACGAGTAGGGTACGGTTACTATCCATGTCCATGGCTATAAAATTATACTCATACTATACCCATGAGGGCACGGAATCCGCGCCGAGGGTAAAATTGGCATCCATAAATGGGACGTTCTTTTGGTTTTCCATGTCTACCCAATTTCTTCCGCGCGGCAGAATGAAAAACATATCTCAGGGTGGACTGAGATTTCCGATAACCATGTTTACTTGAAATTACTTGGGCGGTTACCGGACGATATTATCCTTCAAATTTGAAATTCAAATTTTAACGCGTCAAAAAGTTTAAAAATTCGATGATGGGAGGAAGAATCTGGTCATGATCTTCCAGTACTCCCCAAGCATCTGGAGGGAATGGAAGGACGCAGCTTCAGTGAATTTATGCTTCAAAGTCGCTGATGGACTTTGGAGCAACCATAGCCTTTCTACACAAATCCAACGGACACGAATAGATGTATTAGCCAAAATCAGACTCGAAAGTGCCTATAAAATTTTGAAAAAAATAGTAATTTTTATACGTTGAATTATACCTCTTGGGAAAGTTTTGTATGATTCGGGCATAGGGTCTAAGAATTAACCTCATCTTAAGTTCCACACCAAATTTTGAACAAAATCGTATATCTGAATTTCCGAATCCGATAAAGCTTATCTAGAATGTATAATGCCACATATAAAAATTAGCTGAATATTTTCAAAAATTTCTGAGCAATTTAAATTTTAAGTTTGCCAAATGCATATATTTCTGCCCGTTGAATTGGCTTTGGATGGCTGAGATGGCTTCAAAATCTAGACGTGACTTTGAAACGGAATGGAAGGGCAGGGCAGGGCAGGTATGTAGGTGATGCCGACCTTGACTAGCCCCAGTCTCAGACTCGTGCTCACCACACTTCCTCCTTTTTGGTGTGTTACTGCAGCCCGACAGAATCTGAAGAAGGATTGGGCTAGATCAGGAGAGGAGATGGTGGAACAAAGTGGGAACGGGAGGGATATGGAGAGGTTGATGAGGAGAAGATGTACATGCGCACCTGATCCATGGCCTCCTGGATGACAGCCTTGGTTAGGATGCTCCTCAGCCAGCTGTGAGAAACGAACACTAATAGGAAAATAGCTATCAGTGACCAGCTACCGGTGACGTACATGTGTGCGCCACTTTAGCTCGCCATTGGTAAGTGGTACCGGTGACACATAAATTTGTGTGTCACCCGTATCTCTCACCGGTGACTGACATGTTTGTGTGCCACTGGTAGCACTTACCAGTGACATGCATGCCTCTCGAAACGGCACTGGCACTACTAAGTGTAATACAAGTGGCGTGCTTTGAGATATGTGCACCACTAACAAGTGATTTACTCCCTCCGTATCAAAATATAAGATTTTCTGGGTAGTTTCTACATGTATGCATTATGTGAATCTTGCACTAAAATATATCTAGATGCATGCATACAGAAACTACCTAGAAAGTCTTAGAACATCTCCAGTCACGGCGCCCAAATGGCCGCCCAAAAGCCTTCCGGACGGGCCATTTGGGCGCCGTCCGGACTACCTGTTGCCTTTGGGCGCCGTCGCTCCCCGCTCGCGGCGCCAAATCTTTTTTTGTAAAATAAAACTTCGGCAAATTTCATTCAAACTTTAGAAAATTTTACAAATTTGAATGAAATGTAAATAATCTAATCTACTGGCGGCGGTTGCGGCGCCTGAAGGCGAAGTAGTGGTCCTCCTCCTCCTCATCCTTCTTCACGCTGGCGCCGCCGCTGCTGGTCCCTACGCCGCCGTCCTCCTCCTTGACGCGGATAGGGCATGCGCCGTCGCCGGTGAGGTCGAAGAAGGGCCCGTCGAGCGGCGGAATGTCGTCGATGGACGCGGTGACGACGGCCTACGTGATGGCGTCGTCGTCCGTGCCCGCCTGCGCCACCATGAGATCGGCCAAGAGCGGTGACACCTCCGGCTCCGCCTTGACCTTCATATGCTCCGGCTTTGGCGTGAGCAGAGTCGAGGTGCGGGAGCGGGAGGAGGAGGGCGCCGAGCGGGAGGAGGAGGCCGCCGAGCGCGACGAGGCAGACACCGCACGCGGCGCCCAAAGATTCGCCGGAGGAGGAGGAGGAGGCGGAGCAGGCGCCGGCGTCTGGAGCAGCGACCCGCCGTTGCGGATGTGCTCCATGACGGCGTCGAGGGTGCGCCCGGGCACGCCCCAGAACGCCTCGCGCCCCATGACGTTCTTGTCCCGCGGCACCGGCCCAGGGCCGTCCCAGCGGTTCATCTCCTCGTCGAAGAGCCGCTGGAACGCCGCCTCGTAGCGGCCGAAGTTGGCCGGGTTCTACGGGTCCCACCACGGGTCGGCGCGCTCGTCCTGCGTGAGCTCCCGCCAGTAGTGGGCGATGATCTCGGCGCGGAAGTCGCAGTTCGCCCGCCTCAGCGGGCGCGTCACCGGGATGCCGCCGACGGAGACCGCAAAGCGGCCGGGGGCGCGCATGTCGGGTGGCATCGGGTAGCCATTCTCCCTCAATGCCTCCGCCTGCTCACGGAGGAGGGTGCGCGGCCCGAAGCCGTTCGCGGCCGCGCCTCCGGTGCGCCTCCAGTTGCCGGCCATGTTCGCGGTGGCGGGCGAGTCTTGGTTCGCGGCGGCGGAGGTTGCGAGTTTGCGAGTGCGAGGGCGAGGGAGAGGTGTGCGACTGGGAGCGGCGGGCCAGGCCTTTTAAGGTCGCCGGAGGACGGTGGCATTAACGCCGCTGCCCTCGAAAAGGCGAGCCGCATTGACGCCGCCGATCAGTGGGACGCGACGGCTCACTGGCGGCCGCCGGCTGTGAAAACGAGGCGCGGCCACGTGGCTTTCACCACCGTTGGTTGAAGTCGCCTGTGCCGCTGACAAGCATGGCCCGCGAATCGGAGGCAGACGTGGCGTCAGGCGCCGTTGCGTCCGGGGCCGCCCGAGGACTCCCCAAGTTGAGGACGTGGGTTGGGCGTGCCGGACAGAAAACTGGGCCGCGCCGGACCCAGTTCGCGTTTGGGCGTCGCGAGTGGGAGCAAAAATCTGTCCGGCACGTGCGAGTGGAGATACTCTTATATTTTGATACGGAGGGAGTAGAATTTAAAAACTAAAAACTCACACATAAACAGCTAGCACACAAGCAATCACACACCTCAAACGGATTGATCGTTTCAGCTAAGTAGCCACACAAGCTGCTCAAATCTTCTCATACGTACAAATATCAGTAGTACAATTAGGAAGAAATACCAATAGCAAACAGGAAAAGGCCACTTGGCAGGTGATTGTCACCGTTGTGTTGATATCGTCGTCGCCACATTCCTATGTCGATGTCATCGTCGACGTCGCTGCAGTCTCGTGTTGATGTCGTCGTTGCCTCCATAGTCCCTTGGATATCATCGTCGTCTTCGCGGCAGCAGCTCGGGCAGTTGTTCGCCGGCAGCAGACCGGCTCCTCCCTTCGGACCTCAACATACCTTGTTTCCGGGAAACAACAAGTAGTCTGCTGTAGTACCATAAGAGCATAAACAGAACGGAAAGATGTTTAGTAAAGAAAGAATTAGGTATAACTACCTTAGAGAACTTGGAAGATGACTGTCTTTTTTCTTTGGCTAGATGGTACAGAGTGTGTTCATTCTTTTGCCAAAGCTGCTAGGATCGAGAGGAAACTGATGAGCCCATTTCAATACAGTATACAAGTGCTTTTGTATATCAACACCAAATGAGGAAAATAATCATGTTGTGTGCAATTATATGTCAATATGATGGTGGGCTGCATGGAAGACTTACATGTGACATCTCAAGTTCTCAGTACAGCTAGCTAACCAATTTTCAACAAACATTACCTTATTTGCAAGAAACAAATGCAGCTAGGTGCTGTCAGTCAGCATTTGACCTTATGTTTTGTCTAAAATTGGTGATTGCTACAAACAGGAAATAAAGCTAGCTCCCTCCACAATTACAAACTTATTATTACTACATAGTCATGATACATGATCCAACTGCTTTGGCCTCTAGTTCGTACTGTTTAAGGTCATGTCTGAAGCACCGGCCGATCCAGATGAACTGTAAACCCACAAGCCAGTGCTATCAACTGGCGGAGCTCGAGCAAATGCTCGTAGGCTTTGAGTTTGAGCAACAGAAATCACAAAGTTTGACAAATATGGGTAACTAAAAAATCAATGTACACTCATATTTAGTAATTAGCCCGATAAAGTATCAGTAGGCTCGATAAGTGAGTCTGCACTGTACAAAACTAGTGCGTATCTTGCATTAAAAAAGAAAGTACATTTGTTAAATCTCCAATAAACTCGAGCTCGAAGCTGATTCTTTTAAATGATATCGCAATAGTTAACAACTCGGGTTATGGCGACCGCGACCCCGCTCGCCTCCCCTGCCCACCGCCCCCTTCCGGCGACTGCCGCTCCGGCCTCGTCGTCCAAAGCACTTTCCCTCCGCCCCAACCAGATCCCCCTTGCCGCCGTCCGTCCTGCCGCGCGGATTTGTTCCCCGCGTAGTGCCGCTGTCCCCCATCCTCTCAGATGCGGAATCGCGGCCGACCATCAGATCCGTGCGTGCTGGTCGGCGACCTAGGTGGCCTGCCCCTGCTGGATGAGCTGGACTCGGACGTCGAGGAGGTGCCCGAGACCCAGGCAAACGCCCCTGCGCCCTCCACCGGCCGCGCCTTCAAGCCAAGCTCTACCGTTGCCCCGCCATTACTGCGGTCTCCTCTGCCATTAATGGAGGTCGGTCACTTCAGGTACCTCCTCCCGCTCCCCTTGTTCCCGGCTCTGCTGCAGGGCACATTGCCGCGTCCCCGACAGGCGAGCGGCGCCTTCAAGACCAGGAGGAGACAGGGAAGCCCTGGCAACTGGTGCAGCACCGCCGCCCCCGTCAGCCACCACCACCTCCCCTGCATTCAAGACCCTCACCGGCTCTGCGACCACGGCTCCCCATCCCTCGCCATTTATGGGGCCTCTGTTTCAAGTGCTACAAGAAGGGCCACCTACTGCGAGATTGCAGAGACCCTTACTGCTGTCGGCCCTGCGGTGGTTCTGGGCACAAGGAGAGGGAGTGCACCAAGCCGCCAAGCCCTCCCGCTCCCTTCAAGCTCGACCAGGCCGCGTTCCTGCCGCTCCGGCTGCCGACCATGCCTCGCCGCCCTGGGGACCCGCGCTCTCGACCGGCAGAGGGCAACGTCATGGTGCTGGGCACCTTGCAGATGCAGATTTCCGCGGCCGCCCTCAACTCCAACTCCGTGCTACTCAGCCTTGGGGGCTCGAGGCCGCACGTCTCCCCCGCGGCCGTGGCGGACGCCCTGCACGACGAGTTCACCATCCCCACGGCGTTCATCACCGTGGTGCGCCATCACCCTGAAGATTTTTTGGTCACCTTCCATCATCAGCACCACCGCGAGCTCGCCCTCGCCAACCCGTCCTTCCGATGGGGCTTCCTGGAGATCCACATCAAGCCTTGGTCCATGGAGGGGCTCGCCGAGCACGTGGACATGAAGTACCACGTCCATCTGGAGCTGGAGGGCGTCAAGCTTCACGCTTGGGACGTCAACACGGTCACGCGAGCCATCGGAGACGAGTGCGAGCTCGACTACATCATGGCCCGCATGGTGTCGAGGGAAGACACAAGGACAATGGTGTGAGGACCCCGGATTAGCAATCCAAGATACTCGTTATGTTTCCTGCAACAATCCCATGATCAGTCTATTGTTGCACATAACTCGAATTGGCATCATAGAACACCCATAAATACCGAATAAATTTACTTACTTGATTGAAGCCATAACTTCAACAGGTACTTGCAGCGGAAATCACCAGAACAACGTGGAGCCCAAGTCATTTGCCAACCCTACAGGCAGCTGACTGGGAAGCGCCCTAGTTCGCATTGACGTCAGTGAATGCCCTTTTTCTCTTCAAACTGCTCCTCGTCAAAATCTGGCTAAGACAATAGCCAGGGACGAAACCAATATGTGTACATTTGATTGTACTCGCAAACTACCCCCGAAATGAGCATGCACTACTCTTTTTATTGTTTAAATAAAACTTTCTTTGCTTTGAAAACTCAACATCCTTATTGAAAAAGAGAAGGATAGACTTTTGTTTAATAAACCTTTGTTTGAAATTCCTATAACATTATTTGGAAAAAGGAAAGAAGGCTTTAGAACTTTTTCCCATAAATCTGACTTTGTAAGAAGTCTCGTTTAAAACTTTTTTCCCGAAAAATACATCTTTGTTGAAAAAGGTAAGAAGTCTCTTTGATAAACATTTTCCAGGAAAATCACTATTTGGTTTATTTCTCCCAAAACTCCTCCTTTTTCGACCATAACCCTTCATAGTCAAATCATTTTCCAACAACCTTATACCAGCCCTTCGGTATAGTTGCCTTAAACGTTTTCCCTCTTCAAATCACCAAACTCTTCACTTCTCGACCATAGCCCGTCATGGTCAAATCATTCTCCGGCAATCTCATACCAGCCCGTCGGTAGAGTTGCAGACACAACACATCTCCATTTTATTTTCAAATCTCTAAACTTTGCAAAACTTGCACATGGTCAGAGGACAGCCTCCCAACTGTCCATATCCGAGGACTCGGCTATTCGAATAGTTTTACCCTCTGCAGAGGTAGCACGCTTTTTCCACACCCATCCGGCAACTCATCGTGTCAGCCACGTCCCGCCATACAAGGTGTATGTGAAGTTGAGTCACCGACCATAGCCTGTCCTTTGCTCACGCTAGTATAGGACCCTACCGCTACGAAACTTTCCATCAACACTTAACCCAGCCCGTCGGAATCTAAGTGTGAGGACTCGTAGTTCTGCCCGGCGATCTATGGTGGAACCTTCAATCCTCTATCTCCAATTCATATCAGTCCTCAGGCGTTGCCCTCTGGCGTTCTTCTCTTTAGAGGACTCGGGTCAGGGGGTAGGTCCTCAGACCATCCCCTCATGGAACGGAGTCATCTCCGTTGTTGAGGCATCCTATACTAATATGAGCAAACTATATGACTACGCCCTTTCCCATATGTGGGTAAATGTGGTCGCACAGATTATCGGCTGGTCGTCATAGTACAAAGACACAATGTGCATTTTTCATAAACATCTCCATTCTCCGTTTCTCCACTTCAACACCGACATCTCGGCATTCCATAACCACACAAGTATTTTCAAAGGAGTTTTGAGTAAACAATATTTTTCCCATCCTATAGTTTGAAAAAGAATTTCCATCTAAGATCTCCATATAGGGTGTCAAAATAATATACTTATATTTTGGAAAGGGGTTTTCAAAATCATATCTTTTGTGGCAAACACCACATAAATCACTTATGCTCTTTATAAGTAAAACATGTGAACCAAAATAGATGTATATAGATGCAAGCTCCGAGAATAGCTTGCCTGATTTCAGCATGATGTTCCTGGACTTCTCCTCATTGATCAAAGAAATAACTCTCATCCTTCTCCGATAAATCCTTTCCAAATACCACTCCGGTAGCGTTTATCTCTAGCGTCGCAAACATGAAAATAAAACACACTCAATAAGCAAACCAAACCACAAGTGGTATACAAACAAGGAATCATACCAAAAACATAGTACTAATTTAATCAAGCAACAAACTAAGATCTATATTTACAAGGGCATTATACTCACAGGAGTATAACACCAAACACATGCTAAAACATCGAGCACCAAGACATCTTCTACTAAAGGTGCTTAACAACCATTTTCTCTAAACAGGAAATACTTCAGACAAAAGTTAAGTCACCAAATAATCTCTGTAAATGAAAACATCACACCAAGCTAGGGTAGATACATAACAAGATACGTAAGCTAGTACTCAACTTAAGATAATCAAGTTCATCAAGCAAGGTGAACATTTTACTCATACCAACATGTCTAACAAATACCACTAACAGTACTAACATATTATAACCTGCTAAACAATAATGACACGCAAGCATAGTACCACCACAACCATTAACAAGCAAGGAATACATTTTAATCTCACACAATATTCTCATATCAAAATAAACAAGGTTAACAAATTCCTAATTACTAGGAGAAAGCTATATAGGGAATAAAACCCTAACAAATACATGACTCACAAATAGCTCTCCTAACATGCTAGTAAAGATAAGGAAACATGTCACAACAGTGGATTACCACCCTACACATGCAAGGAAACACATTTATAATCAATAAAGTTATAACGCAACAATTAATAAGGTCTAATAAAAATAGGCAGAAAAGGCCTAAACCTTATAATTAGCACCACAGTCAATCAGTGACTCCTAAATTCAAACCAAGCTAGGGATATGTTCTCCTACACATATAGAAGACAAGCCAATTGTATTTACTCCAAAATTCATTTCACAAAAATCTACAAAAATCACCAAAGTGCCACTGGTATGTTTACAAGAATGAATAGAACTTTTGTGTTAGACTTCATTTGTATACAAGGCCAACAGACCTGGAAAGGTATCACTTCAAGCTATCCAGGGAATTTTAGTTTGCAATATTTGGATTTCTAAAACTCTAGATATTGAATATTTAGTGAAAAAGATCATTTTGACAAGATTTAATCTAGCCATCATTTAAAAATATATTTTTGCAAACAGCCAGTTCTGGATGTTTAAGAAAACACATGAGAATACTACAAAATTTGAATCACTCAAATATCTATCACAGATTTATCACAAACGAATTAAAGCTGCACTGTAAAAAAATAACAGGAATTAAAAACATATATTAGATCTACTGAAAAAATAGAAACGGGCCAGATCTGGCCCAGATCCGGCCGTGCGGCACAGATCGTGGCCCAGCTAGCGGCCCATGAGCAAAACGAAGCGGTACGGTGCTTTCTTCTTCCTCTCGACACGCACGGCAGAGCGAGGTAACGAGCAGGGAGAAGGGCGAGGACGGCGCCGGCGACTCCGGTGTTCCCTGGGCAAAAGAAGGTGCGCATGAGATGGAGAAGATCAAGGGGAGATTAGAGATGCAACAATGGCAGAGAATGGAGGTCTGTGGTGCCCGTGAGCTTCACGGCAAGGTGGCGGCCGGAGAGGAAGAGGATGGAGACGAGCCGCTCGATTTACTGCTTCCCGCGTCGATTCCTTGCACGGAGATGAAGAGGACGACGAGGCGCATCTTCTGGTGGCCTTCGATCTGCTCTGGGAGGCTTCAATCGACGGCGGTGCTCGACGGCATCCATGGACGGGTTCGGTCGAGGCAGAGGAAAGGATATGGAGAGCAGGCGAGGTGGGTGAGTGAGGGAGGGGTGAGAGAGCAGAGGAGAGCCTGGGGGGCTCCTTATCCTCTTCGAGCGGCATGAGAGCAGAGGGGGGGTCCAGGCGGCGAGCGGCGTCGAGCGGGAACGTGGAGCACGCAGCACTGGCACCATGTGCTGCGGCTACAGGAAGGCGATGGCGATTTTATAGAAACCCCCTAGACTACTTTTTCCAGTCACAACTAGGTCCTTTGCTGTTTCTTTTATTTTCTTTTTAAAACCAGTAAGTTTCAGTGATTTAATTGATGCACTCAAACATTTTTAAAAATTCTAAGAAAATTCATGTAGCCTCCCATATACATGTAGAAGCTCCACAAAAATTGGTGTTGAGAAATAAAATGTTTTGAACAACATTTTTTCATAGGGTTTGAATATGTTGTTTTTGGTAAATAATATTTGATACTCCTTTAATATTTTCAAGCAAGTGATAAAATATTGTTTTGAACTTTTGGAACTTTCTTGACAAATATGGCAACTTCAACTACTTTATATTTCCATAGAGAAAATATTTGTTTGAAGAAAATAGAGAGTTAAGTAGGGAAAATAATTTATTAAGATCATTTCTTTGATTCATGATCTAATTTTCCCTTTGTTGAATAATTTTGAGGAGTTTGTTTTAAATTTAAGTCACATTCCAAATTTGTGACCAGTGGGTTTTCAACTTAATACTCAAGTATATTGGTGTAATTATTCACCCAAGCAAACAATAAAACAAGAATTAACAATCAATACAATCATAAGTCCAATAAGCAAACAATCACAACAAGATCAACACCACAACCAAGTCCACACAATTCAAACCACAAGAATTAATCACACCACCATTTACATAATTAACAATACTATCTTATGGTCACACTTAATTATGACAAGATGATGTTTAAAACTATCTCAACTCCACCTTTGTATTTTTGAAAAGGGTTTTGAGCAAGACAAAATATGTGGGGTAATATATTTCCCACTTGTGTTCTTTTTAAAATGTAATGATAATCAAAGCTTATAAAATGGGCTCAAGGTGAAGAACATCAAGCTCCCGGCGCGCGTCGCCGTTGTGGCGTAATATATTTCCGACAGCATCCCCAAGGTGAAGAACATCAAGCTCCCGGCGCGCGTCGCCGTTGTGGCTCTGCTGACCATCGGCCGCCGCGCGCTGCGCTCGCGTGTCATTGGCCACCTCGTCATGTATGAAGACTTCACGGGTATTGAAGCTGTCCCGGGCATGCCAGCCAAGACGCGGCGCACGGAGGTCTTCGACTGGGACATTGGGGTTGTCGACGGCGAGTGCCGGCCCCACGGTAACCCCGACACACAGCGCGGACCTTCAAGGGAGCCGCGCCGGGACGACGATGAAGACAGGGATGATGGCGACCGCGGCTGTGGCCGTGACGGAGACCGGCGCTCCCTGCGCGACCGCATCATGGGTCGGAGCCGCTACCGGGCCACCCGCGACCGGACTAGCGACGTAGCCAACCAAAGGCTAGGCCATGATCGCCACAACTCTCGCCATGACGGCCAGCATCACCGTCGCGGCCTTGCCCCTGACTCGTCCCCGAGCCCGCCGCCCAGCCCAAGAGGCGGATCTGCGCACCGTCGCCACCCGCTTGACCGTCCACGGTCGAGCTCGCCGTCCTCTGTGCTCCCGATGCCCTCCGATGCCCTCGCGCGAACTGAGAGTGGGCCACCTGGTTTCACCACGTCGCCGATGCCCACGACTCCGCTGCTCCAAATCGAAGAGGCCAATGCTCGCACTCCTTCAATGGTCCCCGCCACGCCAGCTTCGGATGCTCCACCGACCCGTGGCTCTGATGGCCACAACGCCCAGCCGATCTTCCTGTCCAAGATGAGAGCTCTTCTCTTGACGCCGCCGTCTTCTCCACCAAAGGACCCTGCTGCCAAGCGCAAGACGATCGTCGGTTGCTCATACCGCCGGTCCAGCGTCCGGCTGAACCTCAAGGGCCGCCGTGTGCCGGTGGCCAGGCTAGCTGAGGAGCTGATCTGACGCCGCATGGGAATTGTGCAAGATGGGGAGCCGGTCACTGAGCAGGCCGTGGCGGAGTTCATCCGCCTCTTCCAGGGGCAGCTTCCGAGCACCATCCTCGCTGCGCTGTGGGCTCTTTTCCGCCTGGACTGCGCTGGAGCCAACTGATACGTGCATTTTATATCATCATTTATATAACTTTTAGTATCATATTAGAATGTTATTTGCATGATTATATGATTGTTTTTACATGTTTTAGATGATTTTGGGGACTTTCACACAAAGTCCCATTTTTGGTATTTAATATCTGGGAGGCAGAAAACCCCTTTTTCTTGTTTTTATTGTTTCAGGAGTTTCAGGAACCCAAATAATAAAAGGAAAAATACCACGTCAGTTTTTATCGGGAGAAAGGCAGAGGGAAGAAGACCGAAGAGAGAGAGAGAGCCACGAGGCCCAAAAGGGGTGGGCCCACGCGGCCAAAACCTAGGCCGCGTGGGGCCCACTAAAAGGCCTCGGGCACCTCCTCGCCTGGGGCTTTTTATCGACGCCTTCGTCTCGCCCGAAAAGTAACGCCCTAATTTTTCCAAGTCCATCCGAGGTCGCGGCGGCGAAACTCCTGATCCCTTCCGAGGGGGGTCAGATCCTGCTGCTCCGGAGCTCCGGAGAAGGGGGAAATCATCGTCATCATCATCACCTCTCCTCCTTGGCGTGGGAGGAGGCCTCTACATCATCCCCCCATCAAGACCAGCACCATCTCCATCATCATCACCGTGATCCACTCCGTTCCCCTCGCAGTTTGAGAGTTGCTATACCCTAGATACTTGTCTTGTGCTACTATTCATGTTTGTGATTGAGTACTTGTCATTATTTGGTGGTGAAGTTATAATTTCAGATTGTGTTGTACCACTTATGCCACTGATTATGATCATGTTTGCACGTTGTGAGTAGTTCCCGTATGTTCCTGAGGGCATAGGATGAATTGGCAATGATTTATATATGACATGTGTTGGTATTTTGTCAAGAGTTTATCTTTTATGTGATTCTATGATGGTGTTGTGCGAACGTCGACTGCACAACACTTCACCTATATGGGCTCATAGGAGAACACCGTAGTATAATGAATTGAGGAGACTTGGGAGGACACGTAAACCTGAGAGAATCATGAAGTTATATATGAGGGTATTAGTATCGGGGACCTTAGAGTGTAATGCTATGGTGGGACTTTATGTCTTAATAATTCTTGTGCAGTCATTTACTTGGCCACATGATCCATCATAAGGGGTGTAGTTATTTATTTAGCTATACCTAATTATGGCTCCGTCCAAAAAGATTAAAACTTGACAAGATATTCAACGTGTTGTTTAATAAATCTCTATGCCTAGCATATCCATGCCGCCCTCGGGAACGTTTTCCACATATAAGTTACACATCACTTGAGCTTGTCCTCTTGTCACATAAGAGGATTGGGCTTTCTCTCTTTGAGAGCTTTCACTTGCTACTGTTACTTGCTGCATTGGAATTATACAACCGAAAATACCAAAAACACTTGCATCTTTTATTGTTTTGTTTATCAATCTTACTAACCAATACCTTCAGCTCCTCGTGGGTTCGACAACCTTTTCTAATTGAAAGGTACTACAATTGATCTCCTGCACTTGGGAGTCATCAAGATACTTTTCTGGCGCCGTTGCCGGGGAGCGTAGCGCTATTGGTAAGAAGTTTGGTAAGGAAACTTGAAAGCTGTTTTATCTCATTGTTACTATGGCATTTATGAATCGTGCCTCGCTGCATCTTGCTCTATATGAAAGTGCTTATGCCACTACTGCAAAGGTGGTTGAAACTACTGTGTCTGAGTACCTAAAGTGGGATTTAAAATTCCCATGGTCATGTTAAAAGAGTTATGAAAAATCCATTTACAGGGATGGAACTAAGTCTGCACGCGAACACATGGAGTTGATTGAAGACATATGTGGTTTATTTAGACTTCCTGGTATTTCTGAGGATCAGGTAAAAAGAAAGTTACTATATTTGTCTTTATCTGGTAATGCTCGTGATTGGTACAGGTCTCTGGATGAAGAAGCTATATGACTGGAATATCTTGAGGAAGGTTTTCTTTCTTAAATACTTCACACCTAAAGAAGCTTATGAGAACCGCTGCTACATATTCAATTTCTGGCCACATCTGGGAGAGAGTATTACTCAAGCTTGGGGGAGGTTAAAGGAACTCCTTCGCAAGAATCCTTGTCATGATCTTACAAGGAAACTTATATTGATAAACTTTTATGTGAGGTACCTATGAAGCACAAGGAAATTCTGGATAATTCATCTGGTGGAAGTTTTACAAACAATACTGAAGAAGAAGCATGGAATTTATTGGAGACTATTTCTGAAAATACTAGTCATTGGGATCTTGATAAAGGTAATGAGCCTATTTTGACTATGGATATTCATGTGTAGAGAACTTCTCTACTTCTATCTTGTTTAAAAATATGAGTGATACTTTTAATCTTGATCCTTATGTTATAATTGAGATAGCTAAATTTTTGCTGAACATATCTGTGTTCCAAAAAGTGGATTTGAAGTTTATGTTGAACCTGTTAAACAATCTATTGTTGTTCCTAAAGTTATTAAACAGGTTGAACCGTGTCATCTGTGACAATTGAGGAGTATGTTGAACACCACCCTATCCAAACCAAGTTAAGGAGAATTTACTTATTGCTGTTACTAACAAAGTAATAGAAAATGTTCTCAGCCTTATGAACAGGTGGAAGTCAACACTCAAATTTCTGTCATCAAGCAACTTAATGAAGAAGACCTGTTGATGTTTATCTATGTGAAGATGCTACTAAAGTCATCAAAGGTAATTCGGCCAAGTTGGGAAACCTGTTATATCATGCTCTATTGGGACTTCAAGTTATCATGGTCTATGTGATATTGGGCAAGCATAAGTGTCATTCCATATTCTCTTATCTTGAAATCAAGCCTGATATTGATCCTATTGCTATGGAAGAGACAGGTATGACAATTCAACTTGCTAATAAAGATATATATCCATTTGGAATTGTTAGAGATGTTGAAGTATTGGTTGGCAAAATAAAATATCCTGCTGATTTTATTGTGCTTGGTTGTCCTCAAGATTCATTTTGTCCTATCATTTTTGGTAGACCTTTCTTGCGTACTGTTGGTGCTGAAATTAATTTGCTAAAGAGAAAGTGTTTATTAAATGTGGTGAGAAACTTGAATTCAACTTTTCCAAATTTGCTGATAAACATGTTGAAAGAGCCTTTCTGAAGATTTAATTGAAACTCTTGCTCATATAGCTGTAGCTTCAACAGATGTTGTAGAACGTTATATGCTTAATCAAGATGAACCATTTAATGATGAGGAAAAAAGGCTTTAGAACAAATATTATGGCAACAACCACCACAATTACAATTGCATATCCCACCTGATAATTTAGGAGTGCTACCACCACCTAAAGGGGATCCTAGTTTTGAATTGAAACCTTTGCCTACAAATCTGAAATATGCATATTTATGATGAAAGAGCATATATCCTGTCATTATTAGTGCTAACCTTTCAGCTGAAGAAGAAGAGAAATTACTTGATGTGCTAAAAGCTCACCGACCAGCCATTGGATACTCTCTTGATGATCTTAAAGGTATAAGCCCAGCTCTATGTATGCATAAAATTAATCTGGAAGAAGATGCAAAACCTGTTGTTGATTATCAACGCCGTCTCCATCCAAAAATGAAAGAAGTGGTAAGAAAAGAGGTAATAAGACTTATTGAAGCTGGTATCATTTATCCTATAGCTGATAGTAAGTGGGTTAGTCCTGTTCATTGTGTTCCTAAAAAGGGTGGAATGACTGTTGTTCCAAATGATGAGGATGAACTTGTGGCTCAACGTACTGTTGTTGGTTATAGGATGTGTATTGATTTCAGGAAATTAAAAAAGCAACTCGAAAAGATCATTATCCATTGCCATTTATTGATCAAATGTTAGAAAGGTTATCTAAACACTCTCACTTTTGCTATCTAGATGGTTATTCAGGTTTCTCACAAATTCCTGTCCATAAGGATGATCAAGAAAAGACCACTTTTACTTGCCCATATGGTACTTTTGCTTATAGGAGAATGCCATTCGGTTTATGTAATGCTCCTGCTACTTTTCAAAGATGCATGAATGCTATATTTGCTGATTATATTGAAAAGATAATGGAAGTTTTATGGATGATTTTTCTGTGTATGGTACTTCCTTCGATAATTGCTTGTTCAACCTTAACAAAGTTTTGCAGCGTTGTGAAGACCAACACTTAGTTCTTAATTGGGAGAAGTGTCACTTCATGGTTACTGAAGGTATTGTTCTTGGGCATAAGATTTCTGGAAAGGAATAGAAGTTGATCCAGCAAAGATAGAAGCTATTGAAAAGCTACCATACCCAAGGGACATCAAAGGTATAAGAAGTTTTCTTGGGCATGCAGGTTTTTACCGTAGGTTTATTAAAGATTTCTCCAAAATATCAAAACCTCTAACCAATCTTTTGCAAAAGGATGTTCCTTTTCTTTTAATGATGATTGCATTGAGTCCTTTAATATTTTGAAGAATGCTTTAATAAGTGCTCCTATTATTCAACCTCCTGATTGGAAATTGCCTTTTGAAATTATGTGTGATGCTAGTGATTATGCAGTTGGGGCTGTTTTGGGCCAACGTGTTGATAAGAAACTGAATGTTATTATTATGCTAGTAGAACACTTGATGCTGCTCAAAGAATTATGCTACAACTGAGAAAGAATTTTTAGCAGTACTGTTTGCTTGTGACAAGTTTAGACCTTATATTACTGATTCAAAAGTCACATTGCATACTGATCATTCTGCTATTAAATACTTGATGCATAAGAAAGATGCTAAGCCTAGATTAATAAGATGGGTACTTTATTGCAAGAATTTGATTTACACATTGTTGATAGGAAAGGGGAAGATAATCAAGTAGCTGATCATCTCTCTAGGATGGAAAATATACCTGATGATCCTATTCCTATTAATGATAGCTTTGTTAATGAACAACTTGCAATTGTTAATGTTTCTAGTGCTAAAGTTGCATCTCCTTGGTTTGCCAACTATGCAAATTTTATTGTTGGTAAAGTTTTACCTCCACACTTCACTTTCAACAAAGAAAGAAATTCTTTTATGATCTTAGACATTATTTTGGGATGATCCTTTTCTTTATAAGAAAAGTGTGGATGGTATTATTAGACGTTGTGTACCTGAGCATGAACAACAGGCTATTATAAGAGATTGTCATGACAGTCCCTATGGAGGGCATCATGCAGGAGATCGCACAGGAGCAAAGGTATTACAATCTGGTTTCTATTGGCCTACTTTATTTAAGGATTGTGCTGAATATGTTAAATCTTGTGATAAATGTCAAAGAGTAGGAAATATTGGTAGGAGAAATGAAATGCCTATGAATTATTCTTTGCCACTTGAGCCATTTGATGTGTGGGGTTTTGACTTTATGGGACCTTTCCCAGAATCAAAGACAAAGCATACTCACATTTTGGTTGCAGTTGACTATGTTACAAAGTGGGTGGAAGCAATTCCAACCAAAAGTGCAGATCATGCCACAGCAATGAAGATGCTCAAGGACATCATTTTCCCCAGGTTTGGTGTTCCTAGGTTTTTAATTACTGATGGTGGTTCTCATTTCTTGCATGGTATTCTTAGAAAAACTTTGGCAAAATATGATGTTAACCATAGAATTGCATCACCATATCATCCTCAAACAAGTGGACAAGTTGAATTAAGTAATAGGGAAATTAAACTTATTTGGAAAAGACAGTTAATAAGTCTAGGTCTGATTGGCCAGCTAAAATTAATGATGCTTTATGGGCTTATAGAACTGCTTTTAAAAATCCCATGGGAATGTCTCCTTACAAGGATAAATGGATCACGGTCACAAAAGCCAAGTTAATGGTAAACAGTGAGATACATGATATGTTTTTCTTGCCACTTTCATTGATTGCCTATGATCAAAGCAATCAGCTCCTGGAAATGTTGAACATCATACAAAATAATGATGGATCGGATGTTTGGAAAATGCCATGGAATGGTACTAAATACAATACCAGAAAGGTGTATCTCGAACTGAATAAATATCCGGAGGCACCTACCATGTTCAAATGGATCTGGAGCTCTCCTTGTCTCCCAAAACATAAATTTTTCTTCTGGTTGATGATTCAGGACAGAATAAATACAAGAGATATGCTGGCAAGGAAACACTTTCAGGTGGAAACTACCGATTGTGTTTTATGTGATGATGCTGCTTTGGAGACGATGCCGCACCTATTCTTCTCATGCAGTTTCAGTGAGGAATTTTGGAATAAACTAGGAGTATCATGGCATACAAGTATGGAACTGAATCAAATGTTTCTGGATGCTAAAACCAGATCAAATAATGCCTTTTTTGAGACAGCGTTAATAGCTGGATGCTGGAGTATTTGGAACCACCGGAATAGTATTATTTTTGATAATGAAGTGAGAAATCTCAATGCTTGCTTCAGCTTTTTCAAAAAATCTATAGAAAGTGTTAGGCATAGGGTTAAGCCCAGCCTGAAGGAAGGCATGCAAGACTGGCTTGATTTGTTGTAATTTCTTTTTTTGAATTAACGACCCGGGACTCTGTATGTAAATATTTATTTATGAGAAAATGACGCAGTGGGGGTCTTCCCCACTGTCTTACGCATCGAAAAAAATGTCTCCTTACAAAATGGTTTATGGGAAAGCTTGTCATTTGCATGTTGAGTTAGAACACAATGCTAGATGGGTTGTTAAATGATTGAACTTTGACTTTAAGACTTCAGGAGAAAAGAGGATTGTTGATTTGAGCCTACTAGATGAATGGAGAAATGAAGCTTATGAAAAATGCTAAAATGTTTAAGGAAAAGTTAAAATATGGCATGACAAGAAAATTAAGAGGAAGGAATTCCAAGTGGGTGATCAAGTTTTCCTATACAACTCTCGCTTTAAGTTTTCTGCAGGGAAGTTGCGTTCAAGATGGCAGGGACCACTAGTGATACAGGAGGTGTACCGTTCAGGAGCTATCCGCCTTCACGGTGATATGAAAGGTAAACCTCATGTAGTTAATGGACAACGCCTTAAACCTTATATTGCAGGAAAAAGCTTTATCGGAATGGTGGAAGAGCTGAACCTACAAACACGGAGGAGGTAATTGAGAGAAACCGTGCAGTTTCAGAAACCCCAAATCAATAGAAGGTAACTTACTGTTGGAAAGTTTCTCGGAATTGCATAATATTTTACGGAAGTCATTTTTTATGGAAATTAACGTGTGGGACAAGAAAACTAGACGAAGCGGAGACCCGAGGAAGGAAAGAGGGGGTCCCACGCGGCCCATGTACCTGGCCGCGTGGGCCCACTCCTTTTCCACCTCGGAGTCCCTTTTCGTCTCGTTTTTTATCCCGACGCTTCGCCTTGACCCAAAAACCCTCAATATATACCCCTCTCTGTTGATCTAATCTCGCACCGAGCGTTCTCGAGCGATTCTTTCTTTTGCTGTTTCTGCCTGTCAGGTTTTTAGCCATGTCTTCGGGAGACTCCTACCAATGCTCCTCCATGGACGACGATGATGATGAACTCGATGGGTACAGCCCCACGTCCATATGGAGAAGGAATAGGAAGAGGAAGGACTACTCCGATGATGAAGACTACAAGCTTGACGAGAAGGAGGAGTTGCAGAAGAAGGAAGCTGAAGAAGGAGAGTACAAGCCCTCCATCAACATCGCACCTCTGGCGACAGCACCTCCTTCACCCATTGCTGTTGCCGGTGTGAGGGTGAACCACTCTATTGTAAACAAGAGGCAGAGCGCGCGCATGCAAACCGGAGGGAAGGTTCCCAGGCGCTTCCTTGCAAGCAAAAACGTAGCTTCTACTCTTATTGACAGGGAATTCCGGCGCGCCACTCAAGAGAACTATCCTGGTGAATGGGATCGCAAGATCCCCAACAAGAAGGTGCCAAGCCCGGAGTGGAAGCCTTGCAAAGAGTCGGTGGAAAAGAATCTCGTGCAAAAACTGGGAGAAGCCGCAAAAGAGTTCGAAAAAGCTTACAACCTCATGATGAAGATCATTGGGGATCTTGAAGATAATTATTATGAAGGCAATGTGAAAGAAGAGAGGGAGTTCTAGCAAGACGCCAAGCTTGGGGGAGTTCCATCTAGTATTTCTCTTTATCAATCTATCATATCTATCTAGTCATGGCGTGCTTTGCTTTTATCAATTAGTTATCAATATCTCTTAGGCGTGTGTGAGCTCATGGAGCATTATCATGTATCTCTATCTTATGGTTTATCAATGAATATTAAAGTATGGTGTCATCCATGATTCTCTTGTTTGGGGATTTATGGGTAACATTCATGCAAATGAGCGTGGCATATTTAGAGTTTCAATCACATCTTGCCTTGAAACTAATTAACTTGAGTGTGTTGGACAATTGTAGAATCATCTCATAACAAAATAAGTAAAAGTCAACTTATGACATGGAATTAATAGTTTGAGGTTGAGATATTGTCTTGTGGGGTAAAAAGTTGAGAAGGGATAATGAAAAGGATATAAAACACTCTTGTTAGACTCTAGTATCTTTTGAGCAAATTAATGATCATGGATATTTCAATACTTATGCTCTTGAATGTGTATGAAAAGGTAGGCACCTGAAGTTTCAGTTAGCCATGGAAAGTGTAAGATAAAGGTTGTATGGAGCATAGGAACTTGATTGAGATGTCCATGACTAAAGTTTGTACTAGTTACTAGAGAAGCAAGGGTGATAACATCTTTTATATTTATCTTTTCATTTGTCTTCTCTGAACTTGTTATCCAATGAGAGTCTATCTTGTCTTTAAATTTCAGTAAAGGATAAAAGATTATAATGCTTGCTAGAAAGAGCAAAGGCATGTGAAAAGTATATGATTCAATTGTCCAACATACAATGGTTATTTGCTTTCAAAAGTAAGGGGTGATTGCTAGAGCTTCTACTTATGTTGCCCTCATATGCATGAGTTTTATTCATCCAACTTATCTTGCAAGTGAATATGATGATGATACAATGCTCGTATTTATTTATCAACCATAAGTCCATTGATGCATGTAATGATCTATGTCCTTACTTACTCGAGGACGAGTAAAGGTTTAAGCTTGGGGGAGTTGATACGTGCATTTTATATCATCATTTATATAACTTTTAGTATCATACTAGAATGTTATTTGCATGATTATATGATTGTTTTTACATGTTTTAGATAATTTTGGGGACTTTCACACAAAGTCCCCATTTTTGGTATTTAATATCTGGGAGGCAGAAAACCCCTTTTCTTGTTTTTATTGTTTCAGGAGTTTCAGGAATCCAAATAATAAAAGGAAAAATACCACGTCAGGTTTTCATCGGGAGAAAGGCAGAGGGAAGAAGACCGAAGAGAGGAGAGCCACGAGGCCCAAAAGGGGTGGGCCCACGCGGCCAAAACCCTAGGCCGCGTGGGGCCCACTAAAAGCAGCCTCGGGCACCTCCTCGCCTGGGGCTTTTTATCGACGCTTTCGTCTCGCCCGAAAAGTAACACCCTAATTTTTCCAAGTCCATCCGAGGTCGCGGCGGCGGCGAAACTCCTGATCCCTTCCGAGGGGGGTCAGATCCTGCTGCTCCGGAGCTCCGGAGAAGGGGGAAATCATCGCCATCATCATCACCTCTCCTCCTTGGCGTGGGAGGAGGCCTCTACATCATCACCCCCATCAAGACCAGCACCATCTCCATCATCATCACCGTGATCCACTCTGTTCCCCTCGCAGTTTGAGAGTTGCTATACCCTAGATACTTGTCTTGTGCTACTACTCATGTTAGTGATTGAGTACTTGTCATTATTTGGTGGTGAAGTTATAATTTCAGATTGTGTTGTACCACTTATGCCACTGATTATGATCATGTTTGCACGTTGTGAGTAGTTCCCGTATGTTCCTGAGGGCATAGGATGAATTGGCAATGATTTATATATGACATGTGTTGGTATTTTGTCAAGAGTTTATCTTTTATGTGATTCTATGATGGTGTTGTGCGAACGTCGACTGCACAACACTTCACCTATATGGGCTCATAGGAGAACACCGTAGTATAATGAATTGAGGAAGACTTGGGAGGACACGTAAGCTGAGTGAGAATCTTGAAGTTATAGTATGAGGGTATTAGTATCGGGGACCTTAGAGTGTAATGCTATGGTGGGACTTTATGTCTTAATAACTCTTGTGCAGTCATTTACTTGGCCACATGATCCATCATAAGGGGCTGTAGTCTATTTATTTAGCTATACCGAATTATGGCTCCGTCCAAAAAGATTAAAACTTGACAAGATATTCAACGTGTTGTTTAATAAATCTCTATGCCTAGCATTATCCATGCCGCCCTCGGGAACGTTTTCCACATATAAGTTACACATCACTTGAGCTTGTCCTCTTGTCACATATGAGGATTGGGCTTTCTCTCTTTGAGAGCTTTCACTTGCTACTGTTACTTGCTGCATTGGAATTATACAACCGAAAACACCAAAAACACTTGCATCTTTCATTGCTTTGTTTATCAATCTTACTAACCAATACCTTCAGCTCCTCATGGGTTCGACAACCTATTTGAAAGGTACTACAATTGATCTCCTGCACTTGGGAGTCATCACCAACGCCGTCGAAGATGCCCTCCTTAACCACGGTGGTGGAGGCGCCCTAGACCTTGCCGATGCTACCGAAGATGAGGCTGCGATCGAAGCCTGATGACAACTCGAGGCTTCGAGTACACTAGAGTACCAGTGTGTTCCATGTTAGATCGATGCTTTAAGATTTTGGTTCTGTTCCCCTTGCCAATGCTGAGTACCTGGCGCATGTGCTGGATATTGTTGCTGCTTCTTCCCGATTGTGCTGGTCACCCTGGCTCTCTGTTAGCCCGGCTCCAGCTCCTGTTATGTGTTTGCTCATGTTTTAATGGATGATCTTATGAAATTGCTCTATTTCCTTTGCTGGAACGTGAGGGGCTTAAATGATCCTGATAGACAAACTATAGTCCATGACCTCGTCGCTTCTTCATCTTGTCAACATAGTTTGCCTCCAGAGACTAAACTCCAGAATGTGGACCCTTTCACTGCTTGTTACCTGGGAGGTGGTAGGTTGCGTGGCTTTGCCCAGCGCCCTACCCTTGGGACCAGAGGAGGAATCCTCCTTTTGTGGGATGAAAACGTGATCAATATCACCGATGTCCAAGCCACCGAGTTTTGCCTCTCGGCTAAGTTAACCTCGATGCACTCTGATGCTAGCTTCAAGATCACAACAGTCTATGGTCCTACACTTGCCTCGCGAAAGGAAGACTTCTTTGCCGAGCACTTGGCGTCAAAACCTACCGCGGGCACAATGTGGTTGGTCCTTGGTGATTTCAACCAAATCTTTAGAGCGAGAGACAAAAACAACACCAACATCAATAGGCAGCGAATGAACAAGTTATAATGGTCAAGTGAAGATGTGCCAATAAGAGTCTCTCCCATAGTGGAGTATGGGGAGCAATATTTGAGTCTTCAACAAGCGAAGCGCAATCAAGAAAGCTGGTCCACTTGAAAAGATCAAATGAAGATTTCATATAGCCCATGGGGATGACGTCAAGTGGTGATCGTCATCAAGTTTGAGATGTGCAAGTTCAAGAGAAGTATCTCGAAGTTATCATATGCTTCATGCTTGCCACCCTCTTGTATATAATGGTCAAGTGAAGATGTGCCAATAAGAGTCTCTCCCATAGTAGAGTATGGGGAGCAATATTTGAGTCTTCACCAAGCAAAGCGCAATCAAGAAAGGTGGCCCACTTGAAAAGATCAAAATCATCAACATCTAGCTCAAGTGGAATGCGCAAGGCAAAGGTATGATAGGGTTTCTATTTTACCGGTCTCGTGGTGCTAGTTGGGAGACCGGGTTATAGGATAGATACCGTACTATCAAGAGGGGCTCTCGACTAAAGCTTAAGCGTATCAGTTGTAGAGAGCTCAAACCTTTGCATACTTGGCATCGTCATTTTTCTTGGTTCTTACTTGGCTTTTCTCCTTGTTGGGTTTTGGTGCTTGTCGTGTTCTTCATGACAAGCACAAGTTCTTCAAAAACGGATTTCGTATGAAAAACCATTTGTGTTTTCGGTGTTGGAAATATTATGGTTTCGCCTTTATGAAAGGTCCCACACCTTACCATGTGTGGTATCCTCTCTCCATTATTGATTACTAATATTTCCACCTTTTGTATGGAAGCTCTTGACGATAGCTTTCCATCAAAATTGGTCTCACCTTATTTGGAGTTAAATTGCAAAAGTTGTGGGGTTTACAGTTTTGCTGAGTGGTTGTTGGAAACAGTCCGGAGACTCCGGTGTTGTCCAGGCCGGAGACTCCGGTGTCCAACACCGGACCGGAGTTTCTGACTCAGGGCAGCCGGAGACTCCGGCCTATATTTTTCTGGGCTGGGCTCATTTTGCCAGCACGTGGCGTAAGCCTCTTGTGCCCAGTCCGGAGACTGCCGAAGACTGGCCGGAGACTTTGGAAGTCTCTGGTCTGGCCGGAATTTCCGGTTCCCTCGTGGGCCGGATATTCCGCCCAGGCCGGAGTCTCCGGCCTCCCAGGCCGGAATCTCCGGCGTTAAGTTTCCAGCAACGGCTCTATTTCGTGGGGCCCTATAAAGGCCCCTTCTTCCCCATTGAGACTAGCTTTGCTGAGCACGAAATTGACCTCCATTGTTGACCTCCTTGAGCTTAGCTATCTCTCAATCCCTCCATGATTCTTGCCTCCATTTAGTGGGAAAAGAGAGAGGAGATCTAGATCTTTTGTTCCACCAATCCATCTCTCCTCTAAGTGAGGGGAAGCCTTTGGATCTAGATCTTGGAGTTCCATTTGTTGAGTTCTTCTTTGTTCTTCCTCTCTTCTCCCCCACAAGCATTAGTTGCTTTTGGTGGGATTTGGGAGTGAAGGATTTGATCACTTATAGTTTGTTTTGCCTTCTTGCATTAGTTGCATCGGTTTGAGTTCTCCACGGTGATACGTGGAAAGTGAAGTTGAGAAGCTTGTTACTCTTGGGTACTTGGGGTGCCCTAGAGCTTGTCCTTTAGGGTACTTGGGGTGCCCTAGACGGTCCTTGTTGATCTCGGAGTTTTGGTGGCTCCGGGATTAGTTGAGAGACTCCAATTAAGTTATGGAGTGTGCCTCAACCTTGTGATTCTTGTGACTTTGGGAGCCACGGGAATTTGGTGGGAGCCTCCAATTAAGTTGTGGAGTGTGCAATCCTTGTACGGGTTCGGTGACCACCCTCGAGTGTCCCATGGTGGTTCGTGGTTCTCTACATTGGTAGAGGCACGAAGGAGATTACGGTGTGCCATTTGACGGCTATTCGGGGATCACTTTGTGACTCCGCACCGCTCCAACGGAGACGTAGCTTCCATTGGGAAGTGAACTTCGGGATAAATCATCGTCTCCAAGTGCCTCGGTATTTCTATACCCGAGCTTCTTACTTATGCAATTTACTTTGTGATAGCCATCAAGCTTGATGTAATATATCTTGCTATCACATAGTTGCTTATTTGATTAGCATAAGTTGTTGGTGCACATAGGTAAACCTAGCTTTGTTTAGGTTTTGTGCTTGATAAATTAACCGCTAGTTTTATTCCACATTTATTCAAGCCTAAACCGTAAAGAATTTTAATCGCCTATTCACCCCACCTCTAGGCGACATCCGTGTCCTTTCAATTGGTATCTGAGCGGGTTCTCTCGTTTTTGGCTTCACCGCCTTGAGAGTAAAGATGTCGTCTAGTGAACTAGTGCACAATGCTTCTTTTATATTAGATGGCACAAATTATGATGTTTGGAAAATTCACATGCTTGATAGTTTTCGGGTCATGGACCCATACATAGAGCGAATTCTAGATAGGGGTTATTCTCCTCCAAAGAATCCCAAAAGATTATCTTTATTGGATAAGAATAATTCCTATCTAGATGCTCAAGCTTCTAATGCGATTTTCAATGCTTTGAGCGATGTAGTTATTATGTCGGTCTCTCCTATTCGGAATGCTCATGAGCTTTGGATCAAGCTTCAAGATAAATATGATGTGTCCAAGAATTGTGGAGATGATTGTTGTCCCTCCACTTTCGGCCGTGATGAGTTCTCAACTTCTTCTACTTCACCTACATGTGGCAAGCCACAAAGTAATGCAATGGTGAGTAGTGATAGATATTGCAATAATGATAGTAAGCTTATTGTTGATGATACTTCACCACTATCTTATTGCAATGATTTATCTTTGGACTTAAACGCATCTAGAACCAAAAATGATCTACATGCTTGTGTTGATAGTCCTTGCATATCATGTACAAATTGCTTGATTAATCCTTGTGATGATATGCTCTCTATATCTTGTTGCCATGATAAAAATGGTTCTATTTCCTCTAGTATTTGTTTGGCTAACAATGTAGAGGAAACCGAACACTCCATGGAACAAGATATGGATTTAAATGGTGACTCAAGTAATTCTTCATCATCATTGTCATGTACTCACTTTTGCCTTATGGCTAAGGCTTCAGAGGTATCTCCTACTTTGAATCCCAATATATCTCATGATGATATTGATGAGGAAAATGAACAAAATGATAATGATGCTTCCATACTTGAGAAGGGTAAAATGGTTATTCTTTCTCTTTCAAAGAATAAAAATGCTCGTGCTAACTTCTTAGAAATCATGTCTACCCTTGTTGAGCGCAAACTTACCATTGAGGAGTTGGAAGCTCGCATTGATGAAAGCCTTAACCGCGAATACAAGTATGCGGAAGAGATCGCCGATCTCAAGGAAGCTCTTGAGGAAGAACAAACCACCAAGACGTCTCTTGAGGAAACTTTTGCTCTCGAACTTTCTAGAGTAAAGGGATCCCATGATAGATCTCTTAAAGTGGCTAATGATTTCAAAATAACAAATGGTAAGCTTATAGATGCACATGCCAAACTCCTTGAGGATTTTGAGCACCTAGAAAATGGCTCTAGGGTCATTAAGGGTAAGCTCATCAAACTCACCGAGTCTCATGCGTAACTTAAAGCTTCTCACTCAAAATAGCTTGCAGTGTTACCTTCTCCTATTGCCATTAATAATGATACTTGTGCTACTAACTCTATCTCTTGTGAAGCATCCATTTTGACGGAGAATATTGAGCTAAGAGCTGAATTTGGATTGCTATCTAGCAATTAAGGGAAATTGGAAGAAAGACACGAAAAGCTTTCAAGCTCTCATGAGGATCTTTTAGTCTCCCATGATAAGCTAAACTTAGCTCATGAGACTATTATGTCTAAGGTAACATCATGTGAATCTCATGTGGACAATGGCACAACTTCTACCCAATATGCTTTATTGTCACGTGCTAGTCCTAGTAATTTATCCACTCAAACTATCGATAAATCTTGTGATGAATTACTTTCCGCACCTTGTTGCTCTAACAATGAAGTATCTACCTCCTCTAGTGTTTGTGTTGATACTAACCATGTAGAGAAATTAAAAGAGCTCAAGGCCCAAGTCACTTCTTTGAAGAAAGACTTGGAAAAACGTCATGATGGGAAGCCCACACTTGACAACATGTTGAGTGTGCAAAGACGCCCCAATGACAAGAGTGGACTTGGATTCAACTCCAATAACAATAACAAGTCCAAGGATAACAAGAAGAAAAAGGGCCAAGAACAATTCAAGAATTCGGCCAAAATTATTTGTTTCAAGTGCAAAGTTGAAGGGCACCATGTTAGATCTTGCCCTTTGAAGAAGAAGTCTTTTAGCAAGAAGCAACAAGGGAAGATGCCCCAAGTTTCCCAAGTTGAAGAACGGTCCCTTCCTAAGACGAATCAAGCTATTCCTCCTCAAGTTGAGATTCCAACTAAGAAGAAAGGAGGAAGCCAATGTTGCTACATATGCCGTGAGATGGGTCACTTTGCTTCTGCATGCACTAGTGGTACCCTTATCCAACCCTATCATAATTGATAATGCTTACTCTCTTATGAAGGATAAGGTTGGTAATGTGTTTGCCAAATATGTTGGTACTCAAAGTGGTGTCAAGAAAATAACCATTTGGGTTGCCAAGCCTATTGTGACTGACCTCTTAGGACCCAACTTGGTTGGGGACCAACAAGTTAAAACTTGATCAATAGGTGTTGGTGGAGGGCATTGGAGACTTGGCTACATCATGAAGAATTAAGGGATCTTCATCAATTATATTCTCTCAAGCAAAGTCATTTGGATTATATTGTTCTATCTCATGTCCAATGTTTCTCCTTGCGATAACTTGTATTTAAATCATACATTGAAAGTTGCTTGCACCCTTGCATGTGTTTGGTTTTGTACCTTGCTAGTGTTTGTATGTGTTGTGCTCTCTACTTACTTATCTTGAGTAATCATGTATGTGTATGTTGGTTTGCACACCATGTATGTGTGAGTTTGTGTTGGGCCTTTAGAGCATCTTGCTTATATCTTAATTGGCTCTTTTTGAGAGATTAATGGACTATCCCATTTTGGGGGAGTGATATGCTTTGGCACTTCGCGACCCTAAAAATGTGTATACATGAGGAATACCACTTAGTGTTGATATTTAATATTATCTAGTTTCTATGTGGTATGTCATACTCATGAGAAATTCAAATTCTATAATGACCATTAATTATCTCTTGTTGGATTATATTTTGCCACTTGTTAATATAAAATGGATTATCACATTATGGGGGAGTAATAAGCTTTGTGCATATTACAATCCTAAAAATCTGAACATATGAGGTATTGCCATTTAGAATTGATATTGTTAGTTATCTTGTTCCTATGTGACATATTGCTCAAACAAGTTCCATTTTGCTAAATGATTTTGTTTGCTCATATTTGGATCTTGTTTGTGAAGGAAGTTCTTGGTACGATTTTCCCCTAATATATTCACATATATCTCTTTGGGAAATCGTTTTCTTCAAGCTACTCTTTGAAGTTGCTTTGCATGATCGCGTGAATATTTGAAGCTATCAAGAACATTTATCTACATAAGCATTGTTGTTAAATCTTATCCTTGCCATATGCTTATTTGTTGTGAAGTTGATCTTGATGAATATCATTCCTATACACCACGAGAAATGTCTACATATACTCCTTGTCCATGACAAGTGATACTTAATTGTGGTGAAATTTGTAGATCATCTTCATATTGGCTCTTGATTTATTGCCTTATTTCTTGCCAAAATTAATGTGTTTTAACTCCCGTTGTCTTCCTTGTCTCTTGTGGATCACTTTGCTTTACTCAAACTTTCCTAGTGTTTTATTTGGTGTAGGAGAGGCATTGATCCCATCATTGTGCACCTTGCATTCAAAGGCTACTTATAGATAATGCACTATTCTTGGGTGAGCTATCCTATATTGAGTACAACTTATATTTTCATTAGTATTGGATCTTATTGCTTTTTCTTGATATATGACTAGTGTTTGAATAGATATTTGGAGAGCGATGATTCCATGTGTGTGCATTGTGTATTCAAATACAAGATCATAATAGTGCACTTTTGTTGGGAGAGCTATCATGTATCCTTTTAAACACTATTTATATTCTATTGGTATTTGATCCTTTCCATTGGTCTTTGATTCCGATGACATGTCTCATGGAAGACAAACCTTTTCAGCTTGGTACTTTGTGCCATCATGAAAAGTGTAGAGGGTGTGGTTTATTTGTTGGAACCCTGCTCTTTCTTTTTGAGAGTTTGTCTCAATTGGCACCTCTCTTTGGGAGTGGGCTATATCATTCGTTGACATATCTCTTTTTTATATCTCTTTTGGAAATTTGATACATATTCCTTTTATTTATTAATTAATTGGTATCTTATTTCCTTTTTGCTATTTTTGTCCAATTGGTATCTCATCAATCATATGTTGGTTTGTTTTAGTTTCAATTGGCTTATCTAAATCAATTTTTGATTTGGATCTTTGATATAATTTGGACCTTCTTTGATTTCTTGATATTTGTCCAAATTGTATCTCCGTTTGGTTATTAAAGTTAATAGGCATGCATATCTACTACATGTTTATTTTTTGGCATGTTTTCCTTCTTTGTACCAATATATAGGTGAAACTCCATGGAATCCAAAATCGGCTAAGATGTGCATGAAATTCAATTTCATATCTATATGTACATATTTATGTGGAGTTCCTTCTATGTATTGTAGTTTGACTAACTACTTTGGACCCAATTAGTTTGGGAACAATTTTACTTGAATATGTTTTAGGTACATGGAGATGCATTGGATGCTTGTCTCATTTACAATGAAAGTGTCTTCACCACATGCTTATTGGAGCCAAGCTAGGATGGTTGATAAACTCTTGTCTACTACATCAACCCCATGCCATCTCGGTAACAAGTATCCACCCCATGCATACTTTTATAGCATTGAACCTTGTGTAGGTTTCATCATGGCATGAAAAGTATTTATTTGCCTTTGTTGTAGCTATTGCAAATTCTATTCGGCTCTTATGATACTTGTTGCTTTCCTCAATGCATCCCAACTACCTCCTTTTTCCCTTAGTGATATTTGTGATGCTTGTGTTGAGGTTGAATTTGAAGTTCATTATTATACAATATGAGAATATTGAGCTATGGGCTATGATCCTAAACAAACATCATATGTGTATATTATATGAGTTCTCTTTTGGATATCTTGTTTCTTTTCTTTCTTAACTAATTTTGTGTATACGTATTTCTTTGTGGATATATATCATCATGATTGTTGTCTACTTATAAACTTATATACACGAAAAGAGTTACATCTTTACTTGATGTCTTAATCTTCGGTGTCACCTCTTTATTCTTCTTAATTTGGCTTATGAGTGCCTATCCTATTTTATCACATCTTGGTGCACTCATCTTGGTGAATATCCTTAACCTCATGCTTGTCTTGACGAGCCAATTATCTTCACCATAGGATAAGACACAAGCTTTGATTTTTATTTTGCATCTTTTTGAGCTTGTGTATCCATTTAAACTTGGTGTTATAGAGGATACTGGGGAGTGAGGATTCCATGTTTGTACACCTTGTATTCAAATACAATCACCTAGTTTGTGTACAAATATTGGGGAGCTCCTCTATTTTTCTTTAAAGCACTCCTTTGTTCAAATCATAATATTTTTTGTTGTTGGATCTTTTGGTTACTTGCTTTCTCTTTGGAAAATGGTAAAAAGTTTTCCATAACATTCTTTTGCAATCTTCGATCCTCAATATAGTTTGATCTCACTCCAACTACTCGTAATTGGATAGGTGCATTTGACTTCACTCACATTTTGAGAAATGCACACATTATGGGGGAGCTCTTACTATATTGACCGCCTAAGATTTTTCGCCCATTTTGGAAATGGATGCCAATGAGGGAGAAGTTTTAGAGGGTTCAAGGGAATTTGGTTCTATGCTTTTGATTTGTTCTCAAGCATCTTTCCTCTCATGCTCATGCATTCTTGCTTGTTTACTTACATGGTTGCTTAAATTCATTATATAAACCCTCGTAAAAGAGAATGTCATCAATTACCAAAATGGGGGAGATTGAAAGGGCATGGCGCCCCCATGTGTGGTTTTGGTAATTAATGACAATCCCTATGGACTAATGGTTGCATTGAGTTGTACTTGTAGTGTTTGTCCATAGACCATGCTTGAACTCCATATGTTGGATTCAAGGTTGATGCCATGAATATATTGATATAATGAAGTATTTGGCATCAATATCATCGAGGTTTATGGATATATACTTGATATGATCAAGAAGAAGAGTATGTGTTGACCAAGTTGCTATTCGAGGAGTTATCCGATGATTGGTCATATGTGAGTTGAGCATATTGCAAGTATGTCTTGAAGACAAGGATTATGTGACATTCATGGTTATCTTCAAGACATCATCTATTGAAAAAAGAAGAAAAGATACAAGGTTGATCAAGATTGATCAACACACAAAGCTCCAAGATGTACCAAGTGGGATAATGTATCTCTTGGTACGGTAAGAAATTGTCCATATAGCTTTGTCAACTAACCCATTACATGTGTGTGGCATTTCTATGTGTGGTTAGGTATCTTTATATGGGCGTGCATCAAATGAAGATTTCATATAGCCCATGGGGATGACGTCAAGTGGTGATCGTCATCAAGTTTGAGATGTGCAAGTTCAAGAGAAGTATCTCGAAGTTATCATATGCTTGATGCTTGCCACCCTCTTGGATATAATGGTCAAGTGAAGATGTGCCAATAAGAGTCTCTCCCATAGTGGAGTATGGGGAGCAATATTTGAGTCTTCACCAAGCGAAGCGCAATCAAGAAAGGTGGTCCACTTGAAAAGATCAAATGAAGATTTCATATAGCCCATGGGGATGACGTCAAGTGGTGATCGTCATCAAGTTTGAGATGTGCAAGTTCAAGAGAAGTATCTCGCAGTTATCATATGCTTGATGCTTGCCACCCTCTTGGATATAATGGTCAAGTGAAGATGTGCCAATAAGATTCTCTCCCATAGTGGAGTATGGGGAGCAATATTTGAGTCTTCACCAAGCGAAGCGCAATCAAGAAAGCTGGTCCACTTGAAAAGATCAAATGAAGATTTCATATAGCCCATGGGGATGACGTCAAGTGGTGATCGTCATCAAGTTTGAGATGTGCAAGTTCAAGATAAGTATCTCGAAGTTATCATATGCTTGATGCTTGCCACCCTCTTGGATATAATGGTCAAGTGAAGATGTGCCAATAAGAGTCTCTCCCATAGTGGAGTATGGGGAGCAATATTTGAGTCTTCACCAAGCGAAGCGCAATCAAGAAAGGTGGTCCACTTGAAAAGATCAAGATCATCAACATCTAGCTCAAGTGGAATGCGCAAGGCAAAGGTATGATCGGGTTTCTATTTTACCGGTCTTGTGGTGCTAGTTGGGAGACCGGGTTATAGGATAGATATTGTACTATCAAGAGGGGCTCTCGACTAAAGCTTAAGCGTATCAGTTGGAGAGATCTCAAACCTTTGCATACTTGGCATCGTCATTTTTCTTGGCTCTTACTTGGCTTTTCTCCTTTTGGGGTTTTGGTGCTTGTCGTGTTCTTCATGACAAGCACAAGTTCTTCGAAAACGGATTTCGTATGAAAAACCATTTGTGTTTTCGGTGTTGGAAATATTATGGTTTCACCTTTATGAAAGGTTCCACACCTTACCATGTGTGGTATCCTCTCTCCATTATTGATTACTAATATTTCCACCTTTTGTATGGAAGCTCTTGTCGCTAGCTTTCCATCAAAATTGGTCTCACCTTATTTGGAGTTAAATTGCAAAAGTTGTGGGGTTTACAGTTTTGCTAAGTGGCTGTTGGAAATAGTCCGGAGACTCCGGTGCTGTCTAGGCTGGAGACTCCGTTGTCGAACACCGGAGTTTCTGACTCAGGGCAGCCGGAGACTCCGGCCTATATTTTTCTGGGCTGGGCTCATTTCGCCAGCGCGTGGCGTAAACCTCTGGTGCCCAGTCCGGAGACTGGCCGAAGACTGGTCGGAGACTTTGGAAGTCTCTGGTCTGGCCGGAATTTCCGGTTCCCTCGTGGGCCGGATATTCCACCCAGGCCGGAATCTCTGGGGTTAAGTTTCCAGCAACGGCTCTATTTCGTGGGGCCCTATAAAGGCCCCTTCTTCCCCATTGAGACTTGCTTTGCTGAGCACGAAATTGACCTCTATTGCTGACCTCCTTGAGCTTAGCTATCTCTCAATCCCTCCATGATTTTTGCCTCCATTTAGTGGGAAAAGAGAGAGGAGATCTAGATCTATTGTTCCACCAATCCATCTCTCCTCTAAGTGAGGGGCAGCCTTTGGATCTAGATCTTGGAGTTCCATTTGTTGAGTTCTTCCTCTCTTCTCTCCCCCCCCCCCCCCACACAAGCATTAGTTGCTTTTGGTGGGATTTGGGAGTGAAGGATTTGATCACTTATAGTGGTTTTGTCTTCTTGCATTAGTTGCATCGGTTTGAGTTCTCCACGGTGATACGTGGAAAGTGAATTTGAGAAGCTTGTTACTCTTGGGTACTTGGGGTGCCCTAGACGGTCCTTGTTGATCTCGGAGTTTTGGTGGCTCCCGGTATTAGTTGAGAGCCTCGAATTGAGTTGTGGGGTGTGCCTCAACCTTGTGATTCTTGTGGCTTTGGGAGCCGCGGGAATTCGGTGGGAGCCTCCAATTAAGTTGTGGAGTGTGCCTCATCCTTTTACGGGTTCGGTGACCACCCTCGAGTGTCCCATAGTGGTTCGTGGTTCTCTACATTGGTAGAGGCACGAAGGAGATTACGGTGTGCCATTTGACGGCTATTCGGGGATCACTTTGTGACTCCGCACCGCTCCAACGGAGACGTAGCTTCCATTGGGAAGTGAACTTCGGGATAAATCATCGTCTCCAAGTGCCTCAGTATTTCTATACCCGAGCTTCTTACTTATGCAATTTACTTTGTGATAGCCATCAAGCTTGAAGTAATATATCTTGCTATCATATAGTTTCTTATCTTGATTAGCATAAGTTGTTGGTGCACATAGGTAAACCTAGCTTTGTTTAGGTTTTGTGCTTGATAAATTAACCGCTAGTTTTATTCCGCATTTATTCAAGCCTAAACTGTAAAGAATTTTAATCGCCTATTCACCCCCCTCTAGGCGACATCCATGTCCTTTCAGGAATGCTCCATGCTCTAGCTAATTTTCTGTTCGTTTCAAAACTGCAGATTGTTGATTCGAATTTCCACTCCTAGCAGTTGATTGAAGGTATAACGCATCTCTGCCCATGTGGTGTTGCTAGTATAGTGTGCTATATGAATGTGATTGTGTGACCATGTGGTGTTGCTAGTATAGTGTGCAAATTGGGTAGGCACTTCTCTACTGTGTTATCAGCAATCCTGTCTCTAACCGGGGAGTTCATGAAGCTTCCCGATCCTTCTACCAGTCCTCCCGATGATTACAAGTGGAAGTGGTTTCCTAATGCACTTGGAGCTCTAGATGGGTGTCATATTCCTGTATTTGTCAATACTGCTGACAAAGGGAGGTATAGGAACAGGCACCAAGAAATCAGCACTAACATGCTAGGTGTGGTAGACTGGAACATGAAATTTCTCTATGTTCTACCTGGTTGGGAGGGTTCGGCATCAGACTCGAGAGTGCTAAAAGATGCTATGAGAATCGATCGTGAAGATGCATTTGTTGTACCACAGGGTACGACCCTTTCTCTTTGCGTTTCATTTCTCATATTTACTTGCTCACTAACTAATGTACTTGTCAATAGGAAAGTACTATCTTGTTGATGCTGGCTATACCAATGGACCTGGATTTCTATCTCCATTCACATCCACTCGGTACCACTTGAAAGAGTGGCTTGTTAGTCAACAAAACATCCAATTCCAAGATTCATACATCCAAACAGGAATTGGAATTGTGTGCTACCCTCTGATTCCAGCCATATATTACATTCACAACCAAACAGCGGAATTGGAATTGAACACCATTTCCTTTCCATCTGGGAAATGAAATTGTCAGTCCAATTCAATTCCCAGGAAACTTTCTTACATCCAAACACACTAGGAGACCAGCACTTTTTTTACATGAGGAGAACAGCACTTGAGGAAGTGTCAACTGTTTGTGGTCTTTTTTATAAATAGGGAGGACTCTCACGCGCACCAATTGTTTACCTGTGTTCCTTTTAGTTTTGTGCAACTTGGTATGGGCCAAGTGATCAATACTTTATTTTCCGACTCGATGCGGATTAAGAGTGTAGACCACAACTTACACTAGGATTTCAAGGTCTCTACCGGGAGCACGTTCCTCATTTTCACGAGGCGACGATCGATTTTATTCATTCGACATACTACTTGTGCTAGGAATGATGCTATTGATACACCCTAGACATACATTAACCATGTGCTTCTTGTCTACTTCGTTAAGTTTTAAACAGAACACGTATAATGATTTTGGTTTTGGGTTAAGTGGCTTGACCTCCAAGGTTGTCGTGCCTCTCGAATATATACCCTTGTGGTCAGATCGTACAAATTAGTTACAACAGGAACACACACGATAACAATCTTATTTTTTTTTGACTGGAACGATATAACATTCTTACCAGAACGGATCGGCCGAACTTGGTGTAGATACACAATTTGGGGTACAAGGCACACCGCGATAACCATTAATACAATCCTAACAGCTCGTTTAACACGCCCCTCAAACGCAGCTCTCTAAGTTCATATGACGCTTCACGTTGTTTGACAGAGAGCATATTCCGGAGCACCATTGTCTTGTTAGATGAAATGAATATATTTTCTAGTACATGGTTCTGTCATACACAACATACATAAGAAGGGGAAATAAAACATTTTATTCAGCACCACTGCTACCCAAGTTACAAAAAAAATATTAGGAAAAGGTGACAGAAAACTCTGTACAGTTTTGGCTACATGCTCGCTCATCTGAATAGGGCAAAACTTTGCGACCAAGCATTGCAGGTCTCAAGAAATGCAGCACCCTCAGCTGACCGAAGTGCAGATTGACTGCTGAGAGTAGAGACCATTTATGGGATTCACGAAGTGTTGCTTGCTTCTTCTACGCTTTGAGACTACCGTGAAGCCCTCTGTATCCTTCTCGCTTTTCGGCACCTCTGCGGCCTTGGGTTGTTTATCCAACTCTTTGCGAGTTACGGTGGGCTTGGTTATGTTGGTGCTCTGTTCGTTACTGGCTTCATCCAGTACACTTGGCTTTCTGTCCAGTTGAGCTCGAGTCGAACCTAAACTGTCATGCACCGACTTGACAATGAAACTGAGCAGAATCTGCCTTGCCAGCTCTGCTTTGTATGAATCTCTCATCGCGTCTTTCCCTCTGTTTTCCTTCCCTTTACCTGAAGCTGTCTTCTCCAATTGGCATGCCTTGTCTGCAGCATGAATATCAGCTTTCAATTCATCTGAGACCTGCGATGCCAGCTTCTGATCAACTGAATCAGTTACTTGTTCCCCGTTAGCTGAATCAGTTTGTTGCAGAGCTTGTCCAGGCACAAACTCAGCAGCATGGGGATTCATGGCTGGGGGAGAGGTGCTACCCCTGAGAACAGTGCTCTGGCTCTGTGTATAACCCTGCTTCCTTTGGAAAGAATGCCCAGTACGATAGTACAAGGTGGACCGAGGACCACGAGGCATTCTAGTATCAACAGCATGAGGAAGAATCTCCATTCCTTGACTTGGGATTGGCTGAAGAACAGCGCTAGCATCATATATTGCCACTGTGCTGTAAGGATGGGACACTGATAAGAGTGATCCAGGTTTGAATGGAGGTGCTGAAGCTGAAAGTTTGCTTCCACTTGTTTTCTTGTGCGGAGATGTGCTTCCGTCACTATTGCTGTCAGAAGCTTTCTCTGAATGACTGCCTCCCTCTGGCTGACTTGAGACAATCTCTTTCCTGCCCTCATCACTTGACTTCTCAACTTCATCTGTAAGCTTCCTATCTTCTTCCTCAGATGAAGGTGTTACATCAGTATCTTGTTCATTGTCCTTCTCCTTTGCTTCCTTCTGTTCCAAAATTGGTTTCCAGACTGTGCCAGGCGGTGACGCTGCCACATCTTTGTATGATACCAACTTGGAAGCGATGCTAGTTGGCCTGTTAATTCCTGTAGGTTTCATGCTCCGTTCTGATTTGGAAGTAGCATTACCAGACTTGTCTTCAGTAATGACGGGATCCCCATTCAACTTGTCACTTTTGAAAAAGCTGCCAAATGATAGTTGGCTAGGGGAGTATATAGCTTCCTCTTTATGCTCTTTTGTTTGTTGTTGTACACCAGTCCTATGAGCAGAAGCAGTGTGACCATCTTCTATGCGATCAACCACTATTTTACTGAGAGCTGGCCTTCTGCGGATGCTTTTCTTCCGCACATTTGCAGATCTCCCTCTCAAAGTAGCTGCTTGCCAACCCTCATCAGAATACTCTTCAGGTGATAAAGCATCTACGTTCTTCAACTCGTCATGGACAGCATAAATTTCTTCTGTTACTACTGCTACAACAGGAGCCTGCGGTTCCAGTTTTGCTTCTTGGAAATCAATTTTGTCTGCTTCACTAAGAGATCCTGAGTCATGCTGGAAGTTCTCCTTTTCTTCAACTGATTCACCTTGTTGGGCTCTGGTAGTATTCTGCATTTAATAGTACATGTGATGAAAAAGGGAAAGTAAGAGGCAATGTGAGTAAAATTAAAGTCTCACATAGTAATTTAGGCAGCAGCCGTAGAATTCTTAAGCAAGAGGTTACACAAGGGACACTTAAGTGACCGCAATTCATGAATCATATAGCACAATCAAGGATTAAATACTTGTCCATATCCAGGGAAGCTCTATTTAAGAACAAAATGGATTTAGTTGGCTCATAAGTTAATGGGTGGACCTGGAGTACTGCACTAATAAATCAGGTATCTTAGCATAATATATGGCAGTAGATGCCCAGAAATATATTTTAATCAAAATAAAACGAGTATATCTCTTAAAGAGATGCTATAATCACCTTTGCACGCCTGCACTTCCTTTGCATGTCCCTCTCTTTTCTATCCTGGTCCGGGCTTATGTAGTCAAGTAGATCTGATACACTGGAAAGATAAATGTTTCAATCTAGATTGAAACAGTTTAGAATTGATAATACACAATTTATTCATACCTAAGATGGCCTTTACTTGCAATAGAAGAATCAGGTTTTGGGATGCCTCTCCTAGCGGCCTCTTGTTGTTCTAATGCTTTTGAATCGAAATACTCCAGCCAAGCAGCAGCATCCTGCAGCAAGAAGTAGCGTTTAAAAATCCAAAGAACATTGAAATATTTGGCCTCCAGCTTCATATATTCACAAAAATTTAACCTGAGTTCGAAGGTCATCTTCTCCTAGTTTCTCCTGAAGTATCTGTAAGGTGGTTTGTTCATGTTGCACACTTAGGGAGTATGCATCCATCATGGAAAGGGCTATAGCTATGGCATGGTAGCTTGCAGCAGTCTGATTGGAAAAAAAAAGTGATGCTAATTTAGTTTAGTAACTGGATCTTGTGCATATTATAGACTTCAAAGGAATTCAAATGTACATGCATGTCAAAAAGTTGATGTGTGATTCTCCTATGGCACTTGAGGTGAAAAGGTGTCTGCGCATTTTGCTACAACCTTTTATCGATACATGACAGCACAGAGCTTAAGTGAGAAACCTTTTCTGAACCAAAGAACAGCATGGTGATATCAGAATTATGTAAAAGGCACGCCATTTCAAAACTGGGAACACATCAAAGAGTATAACTGAGAGAACATGAAAAGTTGGGTATATGGCATTTGAGGCAGATCAATGGAGAATATTCTGAAACTTCAGAAGCTACATAGCAAGTTGGATTTTGCATGCATCGTCTCTATGCACATTTTGCTGTACGACAAGCATTTTAGAACAGTAATGCCATGCTAAGGAAAAGTTGGTGCAAGAGAGCTTCTAAAAATGTCGTTTCGGTTAGAAATATGTAGCTAGATGAAGAAACTGATCCCATAATGATTGTAAATGGTGTATTATATCATATGTAGCTAGATGAAGAAACTGATCCCATAATGATTGTAAATGGTGTATTATATCATCATTGTTACCAATACAAGCATTCCAGTATTCATATGCCATTCTTAAAAAAAATAGTGCAGGAGGGAGCTCAAATAATGTGTTGGAGTAGACAGACAAACAGAACTGACATCTACAAAATAACTTGGGAATGCATATGCATCAACTAATTCTAATAAAAAATATCTTAAGAGAAATTGCCTTAAGGTGGACGAACGAAAAAACGGTAAGAAAATAACTAACGATTCATTTACCTGTATGTGATCAGCTCCAAGCAATCTTTTGTTGCACTTCAGCGCTTCATGCAAATACCTTAGAGCAACATGAACATTTCCCATACCTTCTTCCATCATAGCAACATTTATGTAGGTGGCAGCTGAATTTGGATGTGAAAGCCCACAAGAAAATTGGAGTAGATAAAGTGCACGGTTGACATACCTTCAAGACGAAATAAACTGTTAAAGTCAACCAAAATAGAGAACGGAAATGAAAAAAAGTGGATGATGTGTGACAAATGATTGTTATCCAACAAACAGGTGGCCATGGCCACTTTTCATGGGTAACCACACTTCCAGTAACAGGCTATTAGACAAAACAGCACACATGCTGCAATGCACATTCTACTAGCAATAAATATGCTTGATCATATATTCATATATGGTGATAAATATATCAGCACGATGACACTGTGGATCACAATGAACTGCCTTAGAGCAAAAATAATGACACAAAGAAACACCTATGACAGCACTTACTTCAGAGCCATCTCAATATGTTGGAGACGGTAGTAGAAAACAGATAAATCCCCATAGCTCTTCATAGTTTCTGGATGGTCAAGACCTAGCTCCCTTTCATTGATATCGAGTGCCTTCTGCTGATATATAGTTGCCTACAAAGAAAGAACAAAATAGCAGTAAAGAAGTGCAACTTCCAACATGTTCATATAGTGCCTCGACATGTCCCTCTTTGAGGAGCTTCTATGAATGACAACTATGCAGCTCACTGCAACAATAATACTAGGGTGGTTTTGAGCAAAACGTATTTATGCAAACAACAGGCAGAGTACAGATAACCTAGACTAAGTTCATTTGCATACCTGATTAAAATCACCAGTATGGTAAAGAACGACAGCAAGAAGACTGTAGGCGTTAGCAGTTAGCCGATGGTATGGACCACAAACTGCTATAACTTTGGACAAGGCCTTCATAAGAAAAGAGAGTATATTAGACATAAAGGTGGCAAACCAATGACTTCACTGAACAAAATGCCGGAAGAACTATAGCACAGCAGTCAAATGATGTACAGAAAAGGCACAGAAAAGATTGACCACTACAAACCTTTGCTCCATAGTTAACAGCATCGTCAAGCTTTCCTTTATCCAAAGCCATCTTTGATGATTCCAGTAAGTTTCGACTATCAATAGATGAGTACACGACATGCTGAAAGAGAAGATCACACCAAAGCAAAGTTAATTAACATTTAACCCAAACGATGAGACATAGATACTTCAGCAACTTTCAGAAATATGCTACCTTGCATATAGGAACTATGTTGACAATGTCGGATTTGTCAAACGGGTTTGGGCTATTCATATCATAATCTCTTGCAACCAACTCAAGGCCAACCTGATCAACAAATACATTAATATGCTGTTTAGAAAATGAATGATGTGAATGTTTGTAGATCTCAGTTTACAGTATGTACCTTGCTGCAAAGGCCTCTCAAAATGATGGACTTCCGCAAGTGTTCAAATTCATCTTTCAACTTCCAACAGTATCTATTAGATAGGAAGCTCTCTATCCATTTCAGTCGTAAGTTATGCTCATTATTGGCATTTGTATCAAGATCATTATCCAATCTTGGAGATCCCAGTAAAATGTTTAAGGTCTCAGCTATAACTGCAGACATATTTTGCATGTCACCAACAGCTGCAATAACAGCTCGAATGACATGCTTAAAGGATCGAATGACCATTTCATGTATGCATATTGACTGGATGTGTGGAAGCTTCTCTGCTAACTCTACCTGATATTTTGAACAAAAACGTCAGGATGTTCTGGGAGTTTCAGCCGAATATAGAAGCACAAGCAATTAAGTAGTAGTTACACTCACCACACGGCCTAATGAGCACATATTTAGTCCCCTTGTGTGCATGAAATCAGTCATGGTTCTTCCATCCACAGGAGAAAGTTCAAGGGAAGCAAAATCAGCCACCTGCACACATAAGTCACAGAGAAAAGTAATTATTCACTAAGAAAGTTTCAAAACGAGCAATGTTTTAAATAAGGCCTTCCAGAATGATGGATCTTAAATAAGGTTATCCTAATAGATAAGAGTAGACAACGCTTTACCAGCTTTGGGAGTGCAGTATCATCATAAAACTTATGGGCCATCTTTGTGAGCTCTTCAAGAGACTGGATCAAGAAAAATGAAGTTAGGTAATAACACAACAAAGTCCCACCAACATTTTCCTGAGGACTGCTCATACGGCATGTACACAACATAATACAAAGGCTTCTAGCAAATTAGTGGCATATGTACAACCAATTGCTTGCTCTGTCAATCCCGAGAAAATAGCATGGATAGGCTCAACAGCGCATAAATTAAATTCTTTTCAGACAGAACATATTAATTGATGGCCCTTTGAAATTCTATAACTACTGTGAACTTGTATAGTTAAATCACCTTCTGATGAAGGCCAGCTCCCAAACTCTTCAAGCGACAGAAAGCATCTTCTGGCATCAGCTTCTCATTTCAGCCTCATTGGTTTCATTAAATGCTAAATTATCCGATTCTTCCATACCATTTGTCAGCGAGCAGTTGCTATCAGATTCTTCCTTCTCATTCTTAGCATCTTCAGCATTCTTTTTAATTTTCCGTAATTGTTCAAAGTGCTTGCCAAGACCTTTGACAGATGAAGCTTTTTCAACTTTTTTGCCACTCTTTTCACTATCCTCAGAAACTGAAGAATCCTTTTTCTGCAAGTGTTGCAGCCAGGACGACCCAAGTTCCCATCTGATAAGTCTAGGATTTTCGTTTGGCATGTTCTCCAGCTTCATCAAGCTAGCTTCAAGTACTTTATGTGCTACTTTTCTCGCATTACTATCAACATGAGATTTAGAGGCAAGGTGCTGATTACTGGCAGCCCCTGGGTTCACAATTTTTGGCAGTGGTATTCTTAGACTGAAAAAATATACACAGAGAAAAAGAAAGTTAATTCAACATCGAGAAAATGTGAAAAAAATAGTACATGTTAAACAGTGTTTCCTTAAGTGATGAGTAAATATTTGAGTAAGATCTTAAAGCTACCAGCCTGTCACTAAGCAAGTATGTAAATGAGAATAAATATCAAACCTGTTAACATTCAAGGCATTGGAACCTCCATCGGGATGATCATCTACATCAATGTTCAGCATTCCATCAAGATGGTCAGAGACATCAGTGGTTTGTTTGCTATCACTGCTATTCTTTGTACGTCCGAAAACCTTCACTGTTGCCGTATATCCACAATGCTTAACAATCACCACACCTAGCGTGGAAGAGTCCTGCAAGGGAATCATGTTGACAAAACTTACCAGTTAAAATTAAGAGCACAGAGTTACTTGTATAAATCATGAAGGAGGCAGGTAATCACCTTAGCAACGACACTCTCATCAGAAGTTAAACCTTTCAGAAGATTTCTTTGTGATATATCCATAGCATCTGTCTGGTAGATGGCAGCTCCATCAACTTTATCCCCCAACTTTACACTAGCATCCGCCTCATCCTTCTTTACAGTTATATGCAAGTCCCCAACACGTTCATCAAATACTAACGAACCATCAGATCCAGTTTGTACACTAGTATCAATCAGTCGCCGTATCGTTGATGCGGCTCTGAAAATCGCGGTATCTACAAATAGATTGTGTAAAAGGAAAGCCTTCCGGTCTCTGATCACCCTCTCTTCCTCCGTTTTACACGGCATCCTAGCCAAAATAGAAAACTCTTTCGCCCACCGTCTCCGGTCACATTTCCCGTCTCGTCCGCTGCCACCTCCATGCCCACCCCAGCTCTCATCCTCAGCAGGCAATGCTGGGCTCTTTGTAGCAGAGTCCACATATATAGGTGGAGCAAGCCATGTGTTTGCACGGAAGCCGAACGGTAGATTCCCAAACTAGAGATGAAAGAAATGTATCACCATCAAATGTTCAACAGATTTAAGCAGTGAGATTCAGTCTTCAGTATATCAACAAGCAAAAGCAAAGTATTTACGACAGTCACCTTGTTGTGATCCACAAAAGCTTTCATCAGGGCCTCGTATGCCTGTGGCAAAAACACTCGTCAGGTAATGGAAAATGAAATGCGGAGTACTGAAGCGCATTCAACAAAATACCATGCAAGGCAACGTTACTAACATTGGCAAATCCACTGCTGAGCTGCTGTAACAGGTCCACCAAGGACCGGCTCAGGGTGCGTGGCTTCCCCACCAGGTAGAACCCCTTGACCGAAGCAACTATGTGCAGAAGCTTCCCGTTGCAAACCTTCACCTGGGCAAACATATCAAAATCTTTTCAGTGAGGTCGTATGGTGGTCACAATGCAATTCCCCATTGCAACTCACAGGGACAATCAAACCAAAATGCTGGGATTTGGACACAGGGAGGGAGGGAGAGCAGACCTCGATTTCGAAGTAATCGCCGTCCTGGGCAGCGCCGGCATCCCTCTCCTTCCTCCTGATAACTGCACGCGCGAGTTAATCTTAATCCCCCACACAACATGGCCACACATACGAGAAGCCAAAACAGTTGAACAAAATGCGTGTCCTTACAGTGGAGGGGCGGGGTGAGGTGGGCGAAGGAGAAGAAGTCGTAGAACTCGCCCAGCTTGGGCGGCGGCCCGATGGCCGCCATGTCGTGCGCCTCCGATATCGCGGGCGCCTCGCCTTTGCCGCCATTGGCGACCTTGGGGGAGGCGGCGGGGGGAGGGTACGGGGGCGTCGCGGGGCGAGCGTGCTTGGAGGAGGACTTGTGCTTGGGCTTGGCGAAGGCGGTGGTGCAGGCGACGATGTCCAGCAGGCGGCGGACGTGCGCCACCGCGGCCTCCTCCGTCGCGTACTCCTCTGCACAAAGGAAAGGAAAACCGTTGTTGGGCTCAGTTAGACTCGAGGCTTATTGTTGGGCTGGGCCGCGTTGCGAGGCTTATACTACTAGCCTAACAACAGTGGTGAAATGGTCCATATCCATTCTTTTCTGAATTGTTTCTTCTGAAAAAACAAAAGTTGCTAACGGACTACCTTAATTGTGCAATGGCACCATATCGAATACAATGCATGAAATACAAAAAAACATATAAAATGCCTGAATGTACTTTCAACGCATACCAAGTAGAGTCAACAAAGCTTGCAATACACATTTTTTGGCTATTTATTTTTAGACATGCCTTGTTATCTACGGTGTAAAGTCGTTGTATTGAACACATCCCATGCTAGAGCAAAAAAAACCAGAAAAAATACGTCACGCCAGGCCAATATCCATTAAAAAATTGCTCTCTGAAAAATTCAACGGACGCCCAGTAGAGTAACAAGCTAGCAATACACATGTTTTGACTAGGAAGAGAATGTATGTAAAAAATATCATTGTGACGAACCCTAATTAAGGTCCCTGCTGCGGAGTCATGACAAATGAGGTAACAACAAGAGAACTTAAATTAGCAGCCAGTGGAGCTAACAGTCCAACGCACGCGCTCATCGACCGCTGATTCCGAAGAGCCGCCCTTTGTCCGTACGTACCAGGCTACCAGCCCCGCCGGAGCTGGAGCCGGACAACGACCACCAGATACTTTTTGTTCGTTCGACAAAATATGATACTTGCCCGTTGGTAGTTAGGAAAGACAAGGGAGCTGTGCAGATGCTAAATTTTCTACTCGGATCTGTAATAAGATGGTGCTAGAGTTAAGCGCCGCGCTCAATTAGTCCGATTAGTTAAGTAGGGGAAGGTGCAAGACATGGATTTTGCATCGGCCGAACGGAAAATATGCCCTCCCAGTGCGTCCAAATTCCACTTAGCACTTGACGTACGACACCACCGGTACGGTCGCTCTTCCATAAACAAGACGTATCTGACGACGACCAATCACCTCGCCGGTCAGTACAAACAAAAACGTTAAGTACAGTACTATATATGCGTGGTGAGAGTCAGCAGATACATCCTGTCCTAGGTGACGCGCGCGCGGGGAGGAAAGGGACATGCATGGTCGGCCGGCCAAGAGGTGGACATGCGTGGTTGGTGGGAGGTGAAAATTTTCCAACGTGTAGCCGCCCCGATCGAAATTCGACAGTACTTGGACACGCGGCAATGAGCGCCCCATCAATAATCTTCCCATTTGGTTGGGGGTTTTGTACCGGCGAGTCAAGCTATCTCGCTTGTTAACTAAACCCTAAACCCAATTTAGGGTTATGACAAATCACTCTCTACTACGACCGTCCATTAATTTTGGCTAGTTCTAGTGGTAGTGGTGCACTCTCTACTACGACCAATCACTAGCTATGACACCGGCACCGGCACTGCGACAACGAGACGTGACGGCGGCGCATAGGAACGCACGACTGCATTATAAATGTGTTGTACGTCTTACTTTTTAACAAAGGGAATGTATTAATATCGCGAAGATACCAATTACACTCAGCTTCTGCACTAACGAGACTCGTACGTGGGAGAGTGAGTCGATCCATACTCCTGCATGTGTGCGTGGTTCCCGTCAATTTCTACCCTCACGACATCAATGCCGGCTCACGTACGTATAGCTCTGCCCCCACTGATCCGATCCACGGATCGGATCGAGGGTGATCGATCGCACATGACATGGCACGGAACAGTGCGTCTGTTCCGTTTGTCCAGTAGCACGTTGCGTCTAGCTTGTACCCAATTACTCTATCTATGAAGCATCTCACTCAATTATTTCCTGTATTGTACTGTACGTATCTCAGCATGGCTCTACTATACCAGCTCCGTCGTGTCTGGGCGAGAAACGCAAGGTGCGATCGAATCCACGTGCGTGCGTGAACCCGGCCTTCTTCACTGACGCCAAGAAATTGAAACAGAAACGAAAAGAACAAGGAAATGACAGCACCACACGCAGCTCTAGCTAGCAGGTAAGTAGATTCTGTCACCAAGCACCTACTTACCTTCAACGATGGTGAGAGCGCAGGGTCTGAGCGCCACGATCTCCACGCCGTCGTCCAGCCGATCACCACGCACCTGCATACATGCATACGCAACACGTGCACCCTTGTCAATGGATTCATTTTAGTACAGGTTAATTAAGCAGCCGAGCGTTTACCAAATTAATTAGGTGATGCTAGTAAGTACTCCCTCCGTTCTAAAATAGATGACTTTTATTTATCTACATACGGATGTATGTAGACATCTTTTAGTGTGTACATACATCAATATGTGGTTATATTGAAGTCAATTAATTTGGAACGGAGGGAGTAGTACAATGCAAATAACTGCAGCTGATTAATTCGCTTGGCATTACATTACTAGCTACTACTCCCTCCGTTCCAAATTATTTGAGTTGGGTTTGTCTAAATATGGATGTATCTAAACACTAAACAAGTATAGATACATCCGTATTTGGATAAAACCAAATCAAGTATTCCCTCCGTGTCAAAATATAAGTCGCACTAGTCACTTACCACACACATGTATGTAGACATGTTTTAGTGCAAGATTCACTAGTCACTTACATGAATCTTGCACTAAAACATGTCTACATACATTTGTGTGGTAAGTGACTAGTGCGACTTATATTTTGATACGGAGGGAGTAATTTGGAACGGAGGGAGTAGGTAGTACGACTTGCACCCCAACAATATAATGTTGAAGCAGCAGCTAGCTAGTCTGTAGTAAGTACAGTTGTACTGCGAATGAATTTGGGCCGTCCACACTCCACAGGCCGGGCAGGGAGGAGCATTACGTACCGCATGGGAGAGTGAGTAGTTTGTGAGGTGGCACGTCTCCACGTTCGACCCCAGCAGCTTCCGAACGTCCAGCACGCGATCCGTCGATATCCCCTGCACACACAAGAGCACACACGAACCAACTGCATGTGACCACAGAGAAGATAACAGAGACTGATCCAAGATAACGTATTTCCAGAGTTCACTGTTTCATTGCTGGGCATGCATTGTCAAGTGCAAATAAACAACGACGCTTTGGGGTATCTGGATCTGTCCTACAGATTTGCTGCAGGGTGAAACTATACCGGTTTCAACAGATGCGTCAGCAATGAGCTAAAAAATTCTACATTCAGGTTCAGTTTGTCCTATTTGTTGTCCTCTTGGGGAGCTCTTCTCGATGTTCATCGAGCGATGCGTGGGAGAGAAAGAGAAGGCAGGGTAATTGGAGTCATCGATCGCACATACCTTGAGTGTCACCTGGGATTCGTAAGGGGTGGTGACCGTGACGTCTATCACACTCGGCACCACTGCACAAACACACAACAACAAACTCTGTTTCAGACAAGTATACACAAGACACTAACCACCAACAACAAGAACACATGAAAATCGGGAGCATGAGGAGGAAATTAAGGTGGTGAGAGGCTTCACGGCTGCGCAATTCACTGCGCGCTCACGAACCGCATGACCCAACCGACGTCCGGCCGGGCGGGCGCAGTACGTTACACCAAGAACAGAAACAAGACTCTAATTCGAAACAGAGGAGATTAAGAGAAACGAGCATCGAACGTCGGGAGCAGGAGAACTAATCATCAGCCAGAAAAGGGTTACGCAAAGCAGGGGCGGCGTATGGTTGAATTCATCGCAGAAAGCATGCATGGCCAGGAATCGAAGGAACGGATTTTGTAAAGCAAAAGAAGAAAGAAAGAACAGACAGACAGACAGTATTACTGCTGCTACTAATAGTCTTTACCCTTTATTACAACACATTTAAAGAGGTCGTCCTCCAACAGAAATAGGCAGACATCATCATCGTCAACAACGGCAATTCAATTGCTTGCGAGAATTAACGAACTCGAGCAGGGCGAGGATTATGAACACCGACGACTCTGTACGGGCATGCATGCAGAGATAGGAGGACGTTTCAAGGATGCATACCTTTCTCTTCCTTCTTCTTGCGGTCGCCTTTGCCGCCCCTCCCCTTGCCGCGGCCGGCCTTGGGGGCCATTGCTTGCTGCTGCGTACCCTCCCTCCAACCTCAACGGAGAGGGAAATGGATGGAGGATATGGGTTTAAACCAAGGTGCAAGGGGGTGAAGAGGAAGAAGGGGAGCTCGACTCAAGACGGAGCGAAGTGCGAAGGGGTGAGGATATAGGATGTGCGGCTTGGTTCAGCCGGGCTCTCATCCGATCGACCTCGCGGCCTCCCGTGCGATCCTAGCCTCTCGTCCACCCCCGCCCCAACGGTGGTACGCTCCTGACCCGTGGGCCCGCGCCTCCAGTCACATAAACCCCGCCGGTGTGCAGGACATAGCTTGACACATGTATCGGTTCCGCATCGTCCGCTCAATCAACGGCCCTCGTTGGCCTGCCATGGCGCATGCACAGTAAGAAGCGGCCAAAAAGATTTACACGCAACAGTTGTGCCGTAGCTGGTTTTTCTCGAAAAAGGAACTTTGGTTGGCTCATTGGTGCGCGAGTAACACGCGAGAGTGCAACGGAACAAGGCAAGCTAGGTACTAGCTTGCGCCGGGAGCGTCGGAAAAACCACGGAGGGAGCGGACTGAGGCTGTCATCAGGAACGGGACAAGCAAGGGTGGCTGGCGTGAGGCCAGATGGAGGAGGACGCCGTCTCTGTGCCAGGCCGGTGGTGTTCCATTGGGCGTCCGCCCCCTCGCGTTTTGGTTTCAGGCTGCCTTCCTTCCTTTCTTCCAGGTTTCGCTCTTCTGTTTGGGCGGCCCATGGATGTTTCTGACCAACTATCAAACGTTACTGAACTCCACGCAAGGTGCAGTTCGTCAGCAGAATTGGGTGGAATATTCTGGTGTGCTAATGGAAACATCATCATCTGCCGGGAGAAAGCAGCATGGTCTACTGCCGTTCTTGTCCACGATCTGCTTGGAGAACGCCGACAGTGCGCAATGGAGGTCGACGGATACTTTTGATATAAACTGTGAATGTCAGGACATAACAAGTTTCATACCGTAGCCAACTCAATCAAGTCTGAAGTGATGGAAATAAGAGATGCCACCGGCGACAGCTAGGGGTTTCTCCTGGGCCACCCGCTAGATCAACACGGGGATTTCTTTGCGCAATTAAGGAACTAACCTTTCCCATTTTATTACGTACGAGATTCGCTTTCGTAGTTGTCTGGGTATGATTTAGTGTGTGACATATGGGTGTGCGTCGTCTTTGTAATCACAATTCACAATAAAGAAAAAACATCCGTTTGTTACAAGAAAAGACTCTGCCTGCTCAAGGGAAGAGTTCCAAAATAAGGGAAACGTGGGGTGCGTCCGTGCGTGAGCCTGGAAGCAAGATGTGTAAGTTTATTTACTCTAGCACCACCGTACGTCTCTTCAGACATGTCGACAATACACTTTGTGCACTTCAACTCGGCACTCCTCCAGTTGGAGAGCATAGGAATCAGGACTCCAGGTTTGCGCGTAGATTCATGTGTTAACGACATGGACATAACAGCAAAGCACTTTGCGCGTGTCCTGTCACTCACTCACACTCATTCATTCCCCTAGCTACGAAACTCTTGTCTCCTCTTCTAGGCGTTGTTAATGCGTCGTGTCCCCTGTCAAAGCTATAGCTCGAGCCGATTGCGACTGCGCAGATAACAAAATGTTTTCAGGGCGAAGGGAGTCCTCTGCTTAGGTTAACTACAGAAGCAAAATGGCGCTTATTTTAGTGATGGAAGAAACGAGAGGATGCTCCCGTCGTCGAAGCTGGCCGGCGGTAGCGTCCAAATCGCCAAACGCATCTTCCCAAGTAGGGAAACCCTGGGATGCTCGTGCCCGTGTCCGGATCCGCCATGGAATCTCTTTGTGTCCACGCCGTTTAATTGTCTTGTAATGTCCACGGCCGATTTTGATATGTTCAGAACTACTGTGGCTGGTACAACGAGTATTGTCCATTGACCAAAGCTCCTTCAGCAGATTACTACTCCCTCCGTTCGGAAAAGAATGTCACAAAAATGAACTATAAAAGATGTCACAAAATTTATAGTTCATTTTTGTGACATCCTTTTCCGAACGGAGCGAGTATATTGCGTTGGAACCGTCGTTCGTTTGTGGTCTGATAGGGACGGGAACGTTCAGGTAACTTGTTTGACGTGACTAGGCAATCGATGGGAAGAAATTGACATATGATCTTGGGTAATGAGAGTAATCAGACTGCGCAGGCAATGGTACTACTGAATCCTGATTTCTTACCTCCTTCAAACAGGCTTCTTCGGAAACGCAGTTTGTTGGGTGTTAAATTCAGACGGCAAGAGCAACTCATTTGCAACCGCCGGCTGCTGCAACTAATAAAATGGATTAATCCTGATGAGAGTGACAAACAATTAACGGTTGCTCCAACAGCTCATTTTTCCTACCAGATTTACAGATGTTGCCCTGGGGCTGGGCATGGCATTACAAGGAAAACGGAACTTTGTTTGACCAATGCTATTACCATTGCAGAGTTCGAGCTATCAACAGCATAACTCTGCCTCGCGCCAATATGATGCTATCAATTTACACCTGAGAAAACGATGAGTGAACCCAGCTGGTTTTCGGACTACAGTCAACCCAATCTCCACTCACAAAAAACAGAGGACCGAATGTGAATCCTCTGAACTTTAAGCTGCTTCTCCCGAATCACGGAAGATTGATTGCGGCGACCACTTCAGATGCAAGTTGAGCTTCCCAGACTTTGCTCCCTCCAGCGGGAAGCTATCACTGTAATCTTCTTCGATTAAAACCTTTGTCAAAGTCAGGATGCACCGTCCCATGTAATCCTACGGAAAACATAGGTAACAGTTACCACGCTAACATGAAAAACATATCAAAGTTGAAAAACTAGCTGGAGAACATTACAATGAAAACTTCAACACAACTTACCCTACTGAAAGTGTCATGGTCATATACTTCCAGCATTAGCATATCATGTAAGCCATCTTCCACAACGAAGTCAAAAGTTTGATTCCAAACTGGGTTCAGGCTTTCAGTCACAACCTGCAGTCAGTGACATGATAGGAACAGTGAAGACATGCTACCACTTAGATATTCTGATGGTAACACGTTGAATAGCTTAACAGAGGTCAACTTCGCGAAATAGTTAAAGAAAATAGTGTGGTTCAGACAAACATTGTGCTATTAGCCTATTATACTTGTTATGAAACATAGATATGCGCCCCTATTTTGTTAATATATCTGATAAAGAATTACCCTTGTCTTGTACTTCGTTTTTGTTTTCTTGAGAGAAACCACAACATATGGGTCAGACTTCCCATTCATATCCATTGCTGGCAAATCTTCACCAGATACCACAGTTACTGAGAGAACCCCCCGCAGGATAATTTCCTTTCTCTTCCTTGATGACAACCTGCTATACTCTGTGCTCCCTGATCCATTTCCATTACTCGTCATTGACCTCTCTAAGGAGGTCATAGAAAACTGTTGTTTAAAAGGATTTGGAGTCTCATCCTTCATGTTATATGGATAATAGAGTAGCTCAAGGTGCACCTGTTGGGGTCATGTCACAAGAAAAGGTGACATCCAAACAAGAATGTTAGGTACCCAATTTGGCAATATGCCCGATGAAAATATGATGATATGGTGTCTTTTCCTCGAAAACTGGTCTCACCTGACCCCGATCTTTTCTGTCTCGTTGAATCTCCAAATCTTTTACAAGCTTCAACCAGACATCCTTCACTTTGCCTGGTTGAAGATCCTTCAGGCTAACTTGAACACAGCCAATCAACTCAGATTCCTGTATACCATCATCGTCGAAAATCTTCACTGTCACACTCTGAGTATCAGCATCTTCAACAATAAACTCAAAGTGTTCATTCCAAATGGGGTTGAGATCATTGCTCTGTACAATTGACGACAGAAGTTAGTAGGAATCCCCAAAAGCAGAGCGTGCAAACAAGGAATGGAATTAGTACTACTTACAATTGTTTTACTTCTCTTGGTTTTGTCTGGTAATGGTCGGATATATAAAGTGGCAAAAGGATCAGATTTCCCTATGAGATCCTTGTTTGTCAAATCTTTTGCTTGCACAAGCTTGACCTCCAATGTACCGACAGGCTTCAGTTCCAAATTACTGACACAGAATATATGTTATGGTCATTCCTTTGTGATTCAGTGACAGCGATTTTTTTCTAAATAACACTATCATGTAACCATTAATCAACCAATAGCTACCTGTAATCTCCAGGTATTATAGGAATGACCTTCCTTACTGGCCATGTTATTGAGTCTTCAACAGCATTTTTTATAGTGTCCTGTAAACAGATGAAGGATATCAACCATCTCAACAGTAGGATTTTGATAAATTCCAAATCTGTGTTATAAAACACAAAAGCATAGCCAAACCTCAAGAGCAGCTGAAATTCCGGGTATAGCAGAAATATCACCACCAATTACCTTCAGTTTGAAATCCAGTTTTTTCTAACATAATTTCCGAAGAGAAAAAATAGTGAGGCTAATGATGTCATAGCTTTGGCAATCAGAGAAAAACAACGATGGATAGCAGGATAACCTTCTTTCTAAGAGAAAAACAAACAGCTCCAAAGCATGGTAATTCTTCAACTAGCGGTCTGAAAATCAAACGGAAAACTCCTGTGAAGCCGATGTCCTTCACCTATATGCCAAAAGCACTCTTATAAGTATGGGAAATAGTAAATAAGTTCATTTGCGTGTATGAAATACAGGACATGATCACAGTTTTAATACCCAATCAAAGTGCACAAAGTGCGCTTAAATTTTGCACCACAGAAACTGCTGAGTTGGCTGATGAATACAGTATGGTCCTAGGTTGGTCATGACCATAGTAGCCGGAAACGGGGTCCATGTCGCGTTCCTCGACCCGGGATCGATCGACCCAGATCGAGGGTCGGGAACGACGGTGGGTCGCCATGGGTCGTGGCCGGGTCACGGTCCCGTTCAATGCCTACTGAACCCTATTGAGTAACCAATATTGCAAGGCGGAGTACATACCAGGCATCCCGTATTACCGTCGCATGCAGTCCTCCCGTGGCCGACCTGAACGCCATCGCCGCCGCACTGCTTCCTGCCTTGCCCTCCCTTCATCCGTCGCCACACCTTGCAGCTTGGTCGCCAGCTAGCGAGTCGTCCGAGGAGGCCGCCGGAGTGCCGGGCTGCCGGAGAGACCGGTGGACTGTAGCGCTCGCGAGTGAATTTGGGGGGGGATTGATTTGTGTTTGTGGAGAAAGAAAGAGAGCAGAGGAGAGAGATTGGTTCGTGAGGTGGAAGAAGCAGTCAATCGTGGCTGAAATATAGACTGTAGAGCCCACGTCCACGTAATTAAAGGTGGAGTTTTGCCTCCATGCCCACGTAATTAAAGGAAATTTCCAAAAAAAACAACTAAATTAAAAATATCAGCATAAAAGGTGGGATTTTTTCCACATTGCGAAATAATCAGAAGTTGTAATATCGTCCTATCGCACTAGGTCATCGACCCAAAATGTTGTGGATCACGACCCTCGACCCTAATTGTGGTACCAAAGATGTATACCCCTTGTCGAACCCTGTTCCCGGCAGCGGCGATCCTCGACCCGCGACCCCGTTCCTCGACCCGGACGACCCGAATTTCTGGCAACTATGGTCATGACTCATGAGTATACCAGAGTAGAATCTGATTAACAAACGTTTACGTACTGTCTTGTTAGATGTACAAGACAACTATTTCATTATACCAACAGTCCTTATTGAAAAAAATATATAACCAACAGTCTAAAAGAAATGTCAATTGTGTGAGCTAGGCTTAAATCCTTCCTCATATTCCAGCATTCATACAACAGAATCAAAGATATAGACATGAAATAGATCACCTGTATTGGTAGTGACACCCCGAGTCTAGTTTTTACATCTAAGATGATGCTTGGATTGGCATCCCAGTTCATCTCTAGCTCCATAATAATACCTTCTTCATTACTCTCAATGATCGAAATACCTGCACCAAGATGGGTAGGAAAACTTATAAGTTAAAATCCAACGGACAATTTGAAATGTACACCAAAATATTGGTCAAGCTAGATAAATTTAAACAAAAATAAAGTTCCACACAAATGAAAAACCTGCAAAATTGCAATAACGTAACCAAATGTTTACATAAACTAGCACTCAAATGGATAAGATGTAGTGGAGCACCTTAAATGAGCAGCACGAAATCATTTAGACCACCTTCTTTCCATTGGGATGGAATTTTGTGTAATTTATAAGGTGCTATGCATCTAAAAACAGGCATTCAGCCGCACCCTCAAGGCCTCAAGGCCTCGAAACCATTTTACTATTACTGACTCTAGAAAAAAGGCAGATATCATGTACAGCTGCAGACTTCAGCAGTTATTGATTGCTTTGCTGGTATCATACTCTTAAAAGATACAAAATGGGGTTAATGAAGTTTGTGTAGGAACAATATGTGGGCAACAAATAAACAGTAGTTTTCCATGTCATAAAAAAATTAGACAGAGATAACAGTGAAAGATAGTTCGAATATACGTACCAGTAAACTGTGGTGCAACAGTACCAAGAGTGAGTTTTGAGAACTTGAGGGCGGCAAAGACCACTGGCCTATATTGTTCAAGAACAGGCTCAACAGAGACTTTGATGAGTTCTGACGCTGCCTGCAACAATGAATACCAGAGAAGAAAATGCTCAAGAAGAGAATGCTTTCAAATGAAATCAGATAAAGAGAATTACAGTCCCGGTTTCAGGTTACATGGAAAGAAATGCATACCTCATTCACAAAGGGCCATATTTTTGTGAGCTCCTCATTCAGCCATTTTAACTGCATAATAGCACACATCAACATATGATCATCCACCTGTAGTGTGAAGTAGAGCTAACTAGAGATTGCTAAAAGAGTATACCTTCTGTTGCGTAGAGAAAACAACCCAGGATGGGTAAAGGTCACCTGGAAGTAACTTGCGTGAATCTTCAACCGTCATCTTAGAGAAAGTAGCAACCGTGGCAGCCTGCACAAATGACCAGCGAAAGATCCCGCTTAATTCAGGCTGACAGAGCGAGGTGTTCCAAGTATAAGATGGACATGAAGTAACTAGGCCTATCTCAGTTGGGTGGGGGTGGATGTGCAATCCCACCACCTGGGTTCAAGTACTAGGCACAAATTTGGGAGCCAATGCCTTCTCTATCTATAGAACATGCAGTTTTTTCAACAAAAAATGATGATACATGAGCAATCCCATGGAGATAATTGGCCTAGCCTAACTGTCTTACTCGCAACAACAGGAAGTGGGCAAGTGGCCAGCATTGCAACTACATTAACCATATTGCCTGCTTGCAACAACATGCCATTGCGCTTATCTGTCGGCAGAAATGGAGGGCCCCAAAAATGTGTGCTATCCTACAAGCTTATGTGTGACAAAAGGAAACTATGCTAACACTGTAACAAGCTCCAAACATGCTAGTAAGTAGCAAGCCATCTAAGCCAAAACCTATGCCGTGCCGGTAAGCATAACTGTCTTCTCACAGTGGCAGGAAGTGCCCAGCATTGCAAGTTTGCAACTGTATGAACTATACAGGTGTGGTTGCAAACCAAGAATAGCACTGACAGAGCGAGGCGTTCCTAGTATGAGATGGACATGAAGTAACTAGGCCTATCTCAGTTGTGTGGGGGTCGATGTGCAATCAGGGTTCAAGTACTGTGCACAAATTTGGGTGTCAATGCTTTCTCTGTCTATAGAACATGCAGTTTCTTAACCAAAAAACGATTATACACAAGTAATCCCATGGGTAGTAATTGGCCTAGATTAACTGTCGTACTCATAACGACAGGAAGTGGCCAGCATTGCAAGTTTGCAACTACATGAACCATATTACCTGCTTACAAACACTTGTCATTGCGCTTATCTGTCAGCAAAAATCGAGCGCCCCCAAAATGATTGCTGTCCTACAAGCTTATGTCTGTGTGACAAAAAAAAACAACTATGCTACCATTGCAACATGCCACGAGATCACGCTTGTACTATGTTGCAAGCCAAGCTGCCAAAACCTATGCCGACGCAAGCAGCAACGCGACACGGGAAGCTCACAGCGCCCTGTCTGTCTACCAACCGAAGGGACACAACAGCTCACCAATCACACCACAAAAGGCAAGTATAGATAGATTCGGGCCACCTCCTCCTCGGTTCATACGCGAAACTACTCTTTCAATCCACCCTAATCACGCTCTATCGCAAATCGAGGAAGGAAAAAGGGGAAAGGCGACGCTTACCAGCTGGCGGCGGCGGGCGCCTCGGGCGTTCTCGCAGCGGGCGAAGGCGACGATGAGCGCGACGCCGGCCGCGACCCCCAGCGCCAGCCCCAACCAGAACCCCATTCCGCCGGCTCTTCTCCGCTCCTCCCCTACCACCGGCCGCTTCGCCTCCCCCTCCCACGAAATCTGGGTACAGACTAAGCGGGCGAAAAGCGAGGCATCCAGCAGGCGACGGCCGGGCGGGGTGCGGCGCGGGACGGGGGAGTGGGCGGAGTCGTCCAAGTGGCGCCTCGGTGCCGCCGCTGGCTGCTGCTGCCGTGGGGCAAGAAAAGAGACGAAGAGTTTGAAAGAAAGAAAAAAACAGAGAAATGTGGAGACCGGAGAGCGGAAAACGTGAGGGGAGAAAGCGAAACGGGTTCGGAGATCTTGGCAGGCAACTGGTGGCCAGCCAGAAGAAACTGTTTTTATTTTTTCGTGCTGGCCTTTTCGCCAGGTGTGCATGCCCTTGGCCCGCGTGCGAATGATGAGCTGGAGTGGGCTCGGATTTGTGGGTCGCTGGCTGTGGCGGCCCGCAGGGAGGTGTGCATGTGTTGATGGCTGAGCGGTGGATCGGTTACCGATTCCATGATCCGAAGCTTCTTCTCAAGTTCCGTGCTCAGATCTCAAGGAAGGGCGGCACTCGCTTTGTTGTTTTTGATTCGGCGTCATTTTAATCCTGCTGGTACGACGATTTATTATTATGCAGACTGGTTCAAACCACAGCAGTCGCTCCAGACGGGCAGTGAGGATTGCTCTAGTCGATATCTCCGATCCAAGAAAGAGTTCCATCAAGGGATTTCAGTTTTCCTTTGGACCAAAAGTATTTAGACCCGTTTGGAACACATGAAGTAAAAAAAGTAGGAATAGGAGCTGTCATGTTTTCTAGATTCCTACAGGAAGTAAAACCACATGAACTTTTTTAAAGTGTTGTTTGGATGTCACGCAAGAAAAACACAGAAATTGTAGACATGGGAAGATGAAAACATGAGGTCTCACCTCATGTTTGTTTTCCTCCAAAATTCCTATGAAATGAGCTATTCCATAGGAATTCCAAAGGAATCTAGCATTCCTATTCCTATGTTCCAAACGGTGTCATAGGAAAGTTTCCTATGGTAATCCTATCCTCCAAGATTTTTACATTTTTTCTTTGTTCTAAACGGGGCCTTAACATAGTTTCAAAAAAAAAACATTTAACTTACCACATGGCATATGTGGTGAGTAACCCAAACAAAATCAATTTCAAGAATAGAAAAAGCCTTTAACTTGCCTGATGAATAAGGACTGAGACCAGCCACTCGATTACTACGAGCAAGTAGGCCCGTCGCATGAGTGTTTACCACTTTTTTCTTTGAATTGGAGTGTTTCCCACTCCTTTCCAATTATTAGACCGTCCTACATCATTCCCTTGCCGCTGTTAACTGATAGCGAATTGGCACGTGGTCGAAGGAGATGGTTATTTAGATAAGGAAAAATCGTGTGAAGGTACTGAATTTCAACGAAATATTGATACTGTTTCTTTTTTTTACGGTTAAATATTGATATTATTTTGTCTTTCCATCAATGACAAATTCAAACCATGGGTGGCAAATTGAGTAGGGAATGTACTGATCATAAAACAATGATACAATTGATTGTAGGCATATCACCATTTTCAATCTACAATTTTTTGCTTCTGTCCATGGTATCGGAAATTAAATTACCGCTTGGTATATTGTGACTTGGGACACATTCTTTGCATGGCTAGTTATCTAGTTTTAAATACGCTTGCTAGACAGCCCACGAGACTTGGAACAAAAAGGGTGAGACTAAAGAATCAGACACCTAAACAAACTTGGCACGACCGCTAACCAAACTTAAGGCACAGAGCTAAAATGCATCGAATGGAGAGTGGCCACACTATGGAGTACGATTGAATGATGGTTCCTCGGGTTGGTGCAGCCATGCCAAGACGTCGATGGAGCCGAATAACTTTCATGTCATACTGTACTACCTTTGTGGCCACAGGAACACACGCCACCAGGACACAATCGCCAAAAATACACGAACCACAAAATTATACATCAAGCGACGAACCAGTATTCTGCCCTCGTGTGTTGGAGGTCAGCAGGTGACAAGAATGAGCAAAGACGGTGAAGGAGGAAATAGATTGTTGTGTGGCGTGATGACAGATGAATAAATGGTCAGCGTTAGACCCTGTACTGTACAAAAGCAAGGCTGATCCATAGGCTGAAAAACAGAGTGACTACCCCAGCAATTACTATTTCTATTAGATCTTTATTATGACAAAGAGTCTACGTAGAAAAAACAAAATATCCAATCTCTATGATTAAGTCTACACGACAAACAAACTGATAATCTGAATATAGAAAGAAATTATATGATAAGATCAACAAGGGCGGTTGGTTCACTACTTCACTTAGACATCGAGTCTAAAGACCTTCATAAGAAACATTATAAGACCTTCATCAACAAATAGATAATCGAGTCTAGCTAAAGTAGTTCGTAAACTAAAAGCAAGACATCGAGTCTGCACCAACAATAGAAAATCTAAAGTACTTCGTAGCTCTAGCTAAAGTAGTCTTTAGTACACCTTATAAGACCTTCATCAACAAATTATGGAACCCATTATTATGTGTAAGAAACATTTAACCTAAAAATGACACTAACATGCCAAATATTAAATTGGTGACAATGTCCTCTTAAGAATATATACTCCAGATTATCTATTTGATATAACGAATCATAAACTAGAAACATCTATGAAAATATTCTTATAACATGCATTTTAGAAATTATACCAAGATATAGAAGGATACACATGTATATACACTATATTCTACAAGTGACACAAATTAATCCCATTAGACATATGATTTTGTCTTTTCTTTATTTCCCATGTTTGACATGATTTTTCTTATATATAAAGACGCAATGTATTAAAACAACAATGTATTAAAACAAGTGTAAATTTATTGTAAATGTGGTGACGTCAAATCGGTTATTGACAAGTATACAAGTTTAGTATAAATTAATTACATTCATTTTCACACGCTCCTGAGCCTAATTTGCATGGACCGCTCCACCAATTGATGGTGCAATAGCCGATCAAAATCACCGGAAAATATAATTGTTGCAGATATACCGCCTATGTCCAACTAACCATAAAAACAAACACTACAGAAAGAAGACATGCATCTACAATAGTTGGTAGTCAACACGAGATTCTCTACTTGTACAATGTTCACTTCCACTATCTTCTTTTATCTGTCAGCTGCGAGCATATTGACATCTTGGTTTAGCTGTGTTCTCAGGTCACAGCTTCAGCTTCACTGTTCACATTTAATCAGTGGGGTGGCAGTGTTACCCTCACTGTTGCTATCATTGTTGGTGGTAGCCCTAGCAACTAAAGCTCCAATAGCAGCGTGTGCTCCTTGTACAAGGCAATGAAATACAATAGGAGCTGAGAGTAATCTTTAGTCTCCTTAACAATCGTGTATATAGACTTGCCTAGAACCACGAGCAGAGCTGCCCTAGTAGCCAGCATCTAGCGAACTTGACCCTGGTAGAGATATACTCGGCGACATTTCTAAGACCTACCAGGTAGATAACAAGCCTATCTGTGACCCCCACAACACCCACTGCAATATGAAGATCCCACTTGAAGTCTGCTTTCTTTGTGTTCTTGTCGGTGACCCACTCGGAGTTCTCCACAGGGGTACAACGTGTGTGTCCAAATTCCCTTGGCGTTTGTAACATGTTTCAAAAATAATGTTACAACTATTGAACAAACTTGAACTGTAATATATTTCAAAGAATAGTTTCACAAAAAAGATTTATAACTTCATAACTTAGAATGTGGCATGACCATTACTACTAGATCCTCACCCACGAAAAACAGCGCATAGGAATAGTAGTTAAGGTCGAAACACCTACAAACAGGAATGACAATGATATACTGATATCAAAATGAAGTCTGGAACCGATGGCCATTTCCTGATGCCATTGTCCCATTGCAGCTAGCTTCAGCACCGCAAGCCAAACAACAGACATACCATGCTAAACAACATCGCAACATTGCAATTGTGCCACCTCGAATCGGGATCATGACGTACCATAATGAGTGCGCCTGGGCAGAGCATGAGCGTGGGCGACCTTATGTAGCAGAGACGACGCCTGAGATCCCGCGCCAAGCGAGTAAGCGTGACACATCACGCCGTGTCAGCCTAAGCCCTGGAGACCCGGTTCAGGTGCTGCCGCACGGGGATTGCGAGGACAACGACAAGCCCCTCATTTGTGGTGAACTGGATGCGCGGGAAGGAGGGCGAGGCTGCTGCATGCGAAACCCTAGGTCCTGGTCCCGCGTGGCCTGGCGTGGCCGCGGGCTATGTGTCAGCATCGGACGACTGCACGTGTGGCGGCGGCGTACCGGCAACATACGTGTTGGTACATTACAACATTTTCAGGGCACCACCTCCCATACCACCGCCATCTTCGCCTCCCCCTTCACGAAATTTAGGGGCAGACTAAGCGAGTTTCCTAGCAGGCCTAGCCTACGCGACGGATCCAAGCCCAGCCGCTGCGGGGTGAGGCGAGGCAACGACAGTGCGGGACGGGGCAGCAGGGGTAAAACCTATACATCGCGTACCGCGATGGTTGCTTAGCTCCGCGTGCCCCTAGTGGGCCGAGCCCACGGCGCGCACAGGAAGAAGGGGAAGAAGAAGACGAGGCAAGCACGGGAAGAAGAAGAAGCGGTCGCCGCGGATGCTCGCTGGCGCCATCGCCACTCACCGACGTCAGGGTCGACGCGGCTGGCCGCGTCGCCCCGGCGGAGGTGAGGATAGGACCTCGCCGGAGACGGGGACGACGCGGCTGGCCACGGCGTCGCCGGCGGAAGCGAGGAAAGAAACTTAACGCAGGTGGTGCGGTGCGGGTGGGTGTGGAGCTCGCAGGAGAGGGTTCGGGGTGCGGGGGGCGGCGGACCGGCGACGGAGGCGGCTTGGGTAGGGCGGGGCGGCAGCAGGCGGTTAGGCTGGCGGCGGCGGGCGGGTCGACGACGGCGAGGCGAGGAAGACGATGCGGAAGGACGGCGAGGTGAGGAAGAGGAAGACGACGCGGAAGGACGGCGAGGCGAGGAAGAGGAAGAAGGTGGACCGCGGCCCATGCAGCAGGAGGCGGGTACGCGGAGCTTCGCTCCCTCCGCGTACCGTGCGATATAGGGGCTCCCGGCAGCAGGCGGAGTCGTCCAAGTGGCGCTTCGGTGCCACTGCTGGCTGCTGCTGCCTCGCCAAGAGAAGGAACGAATAGTTTGAGAAAAGCGGAGAAATGTCGAGACCAGGGAGCGGAAAGCTTGAGGGAGAAAGTGAAACGGGTTCGGAGACCAGAAAGAAGAAACTGTTTTTATTTTTCGTGCTAGCCTTTTCGCGAGGTGTGCCTGCCCTTGTCTCGCGTGCGAATGATGAGCTGGAGACGGCTGGAGCCTGCCTGTGGGTTGCTGGCAAGGGGGGTATTGGCTCGCGTGCAAATGATGAGCTGGAGAGGGCTGGGGCTTGGGTGGGTCACTGGCTGGTGGGGTCCAATAGGGAGGTGGAGAGTGTCATGGCGTGAGCGGTGGAACTGGCGAACGTGAATGGGGACGGTCGAGGCTGTAGGATTATGAGATTGGCGGAATTGGTGGATGTATTATTGAGCCTCATGGGCGAGTATATATAGGAGTACAAACTTGGAGGGCAAGAAGCCTCTCCTAGAGATAAGGTAGGAGCCAGATACAAATCCTAACCTACCAAATACATGTACGCTAATTATATCTCTAACATCCCCCCGCAGTCGTAGCGGTATCGTCGTGAACAACTGGAACGTCGCGGACGGTCAGACTGAGAGAGACCGAAGTAGATCTAGTGGGCTGACATCCCCCCGCAGTCCGAGCGGGAGTGTCGTGGACGTGTCGCGGCGCGAAGCTTGGACTGTAGAGGACGCTGATGATGCTCAAGCGAGGTGGTAGCCCTTGTGCCGATGTCGAGGAGCCGAGAGCGTTGGGCGGTGCCGTGGTCGGGTAGCCGCGCGAGGGGTTGCCGTGGTTGATGTCGTGGCCGTGTCGAGGAAGCCGCACATGAAGCCGCATGCGCATAGTGCGCGAGGATGACGGAGACGCGTCAAGGCAGTCGTCGAGGATGCCGATGCCGGAGACGACGCAGTACGAGCCGTCGAGGACGAGGTGCGGCCATTGTTTTGCCAGAACAAGGCGCACGTCGGGGACGAAGGCATACTCCGGTTTTGCCAGAACCGAGTACGCATAGAAGAACTCGTCGGTGACGCGGTCGAGGCGGTCGTAGAGGGTCGATGCCGTAGAAGACGTTGTCGAAGCCGATGAAGACGAGGCGCTGATCCGAGTTTGCCAGACTCGGAACGCGTCGGGGACGAAGGCACTCCCGTGTTGCCAGTACCAGGTGCGAGGGCAGGGACCATCATAAACTTGTCGCCATGTCAGAGAAATACTAGCAAAGGAGGACTCCACGACGGTTGCGACGCGCAGAGCGGCGAGGGAGAGATGCCGATGCTGTCCGCGATTGTCGAGCAGAGTAGCAGGTGGTGTAGTCGGGACGAGGCGATGACGCTGGCGACGAAGTTGTAGTGGACGTAGACGTAAAGGCGGCGGAACCAGCGGTGACCTGGGTGGTCATGCGGACGCCTAGATCGATGATGGGTAGTTGGCGGGACCTCGACAACGAGAAGTCGCCCTGCAGGTTACCTTGTGAAGCGCGCGGCGGTGCTCGAGGGAGGTGAGGAAGAACCCGGCGGCGTGACGAAGACCGTGCGCAGACGGCGGCGATCCGCGCCATGGGAGATGGCGTGGTGGAAGCCGAGGCCGTCGATGCGCGGGGATGGCGAAGAAGACTGCGTGCAGCGACGCTACGACCCGAGGGGCGGCATAGAACAAGGCGCGAGTCGGTGCAGCGCGCTGGAGGCCACCGGCACGTACACGCTTGGGACCGCGTTGGCCGCCGGTAGGCGCTGACCAAGGCGGCGGCGCTGCGGCCCGTAGGGGCGACGCAGCAGCAGCCCGTAGCTCGATCGGTGGTTGGCGCGTGCTCGGGACGTGCTGGCGTAGACGGGCGCGAGATCGGTTGATCAGACCGACGTGCGCCGTATGCGCCATGGCGGGGACTACGCGAGATCGGAGTCGATGGCGGCGTTGTCGGTGAAGTCCCGGCGATGACGACGAAGACGATCCGAGGGGACGGCCGCAGTATCCTCCCGAGGAAGGCGCAGCAGCCGGCCGCGGTGCGCGGCAGCCTGCCGTGAGGCCGCGACGGCCTACCGAGGCAGGCACGGCGGCGCAGGTGGCAGCGCACGGGCGCGGTGTAGATCGTCGATGCTATTCGGTCGGAGTGGAGGCGCGGCGATGACGACGGCGGGGACGACTCAATCCGATCTAAGATCGGTAAACCAAAAAAGAAAACCGATCAAGAGATCGGAAAAAAAAAACTTACAGGGCAGCCGATCACGATCGGCGGACGAACCCTGCGTACGGGCGGCGCGGCCCCCGCGGAGATCATGGAGATCGACCTCCCCGGGGGCGGCGCGGTGCGGAAGTGCGGCGGCTAGGTCAGATCGTGCCGCTCTGATAGCATGTAGGATTATGAGATTGGCGGAATTGGTGGATGTATTATTGAGCCTCATGGGCGTATATATAGGAGTACAAACTTGGAGGGCAAGAAGCCTCTCCTAGAGATAAGGTAGGAGCCGGATACAAATCCTAACCTACCAAATACATGGACGCTAATTATCTCTAACAGAGGCCTCGAGGCAACGGATCGGCTCCGATTCCGTGATCCAAATCTTCTTCTAAAGTTTAAAAATCTGAGGACTGTTCCATACTCAGGCGGCACTCACTTGTTGGACGATTTTCCCACCTCTTGTTTATTTGGTCAAAATTGGTGCGACCTACTGCGAGTGCTAGTATGCCTGATGTGCTCTGGTACATTGCATGTATAAAGACAGTCAGATGTGGGTGGTTTCTGGTGAGTAGAAGCGCTTAAACATCGAGTGAATTCACTGGGTGTGGGGCTGTGCCAGTTCAGAAAACACATTACGCTTGTCATCGTGTTTATATTAACTGCATTTTTTTTGGTGGTGCCTTATATTGTTATTATCAAATATTGCTGGACGATATTTTCGCAATCCATCTAGCAATCACTAGTAACACTTTGCTATAGTACTAACTCATTCTATCATACAAATCATGTACAAGTCTAGTGATCATAATGTGCGGGTTACTAGCCGGGGATCAGATCTATGAGGAACCCTCAGAACAGCTTACCTAAACAGATCTGATTGCTGCTTGCACCGGAAACTCTCATGAGCAATATTCGATGGATGGACCGGAAACTCTTGTCTAACATCTCTTTATGTGTGTGCTTTCCAGGGCATCTCCCATGAGCAACATACATTGTCATGGCTCATTTGATACCACAAAATGCTACTGCAAATGTAGCACAGCTAGCTTGATCCATATGCTGGTGAAATTATATTCCGTGGACGGTCATCATCCAGTATCCTTTTTTAAACAGCGTGATCCTCATCGTTTTGATAGTTGCTCTCAAACTAGTCAAGGCTATCTCTACATGGTGCTACTGCCCAAGCACGATTGTCATGTCTTCAAAAGAAACCTTATCGACAATGACATGATGGAATATAGAGCGGTATCCCGATAACCGATACCAATATAACAGTCACTTGGTTACTTCTCCAAACTGTCAGTCGCTAGCTCTAGTGACGAAAGAAGTTGGTGAAAGCTGACTTGCCAAATCGCACCTTCTTCCATCTGCTCTTGAACAGGTTAGGATGAATACCCAGTACGTGCTCAGGCATGAAATCGTGCCGTGTTAGTATGCCAACGACAGGTGACCTCTGCATTCACAGAAATTAAATGGTACAGAAATTTATCAACGCTGATCACCAGAACAAAAATAATATAATTCAAATAAGGAATACACGTGCCTGCAGTATAGAAGATAATTCTAACTGTACATGCATTTTGCGACCTTGTACGACTACTCATCATGGTTACCGTCAGAATTAGTCAGGGTTAGTAATTCCCAGTGAAACACATGACTATTGCAATTTGCAAAATAGGTGCTAGTCAGCTAGATTTGTCGAGCAAGCACAAGAATCAATAACAAAGAGATACAAAGTAGATTTGCGAAATAATACTTGAAAACCTTAAACGCTGTGATAAATGAAATGTAAACAAGTCGCTAACCTTAGAAGATTTGGGAAGAACCAAAAGGTGTCTCAATCCAACTTCACGAAAAAGTATAAGAGCCTTAGCCAAAGACATAGTCTCAACCACAGTGTAAGGAGATGTGTTTGTGAATGGATGCAAGTCTACAAACATTTCCATCTCCTCTGCAGTTAATTCAATGTCCTCAATTCTGTCATGTTTTCCTGAACCACGTTTAGCAAAATCCTCAGGTGAGAAATGCTTCGAGGCATCTGATGCTGAAGCTGCGCAACTACTGACAAAATCTTTCTTCCTCAATAGAACAAGCAGGTGGGCTCGCAGAACAAGACCATATAACTCGGGAGTATCTGAAAATGGTGGCTCGTCAATGACAGGGAAACCATTATGACCGGTTGTCTTCAAGACATGTACAATACGGCCAACCTTCTCTATGCCATGAATGTCTGTAGAGGACCAGTTACAACATCACTAACTGACAATTGCCTCATATAGGGTTCAGCATGCCCTTCAAGAAAGGGAAAACCTTTCAATTTAACAAGCAAATCATAGACATTCGCATTAAAAGCATCTGCCACTGTCTTTGATATGATAAGGACCAGCATAACCAGAGGAAGCATGAGCAGATTGTTTGTCAGTTCTAGGATGACAACACAAACCGAGACAGTCATTCTCATTGATCCACCTAGAAGGGCAGCAGAGCCAAGAACTGCAAAAAGACCCTGATCTAGAGTTGATCGCGACCCAATCAACATGCCAACCAGACGACCGTAAGCTGCACCAGTTAAAATAAGTGGCACAAACAGGCCAGATGGTAAGGCAAGCCCATAGCTGAAGATGCCGAGAAAATATGATGCCAAAAAGAACAAAAGGATGGAAGAGAGATGGAACTCATGATCGGTGCCAGAGCTGTAGAGGTTTCTAATAGTATCATCATTGGTGTTGAAGAGCAGGCTAGCCAAGTCATTGTATTGACCCATTGACACTGGAACTTCTTGAAATTTCCAGATCTCCCTATTGATGGACAAGCTTCTTCTGAGTCAGCTGGACAAGGTTTGCAAGCAGCGACCCATGGCAAACCAAAGAGGCAACATGAAGTACAGATGGAGACTGTTGCAGCCAGGAGTAGTTTGTAGGTTTGCCCTCTCCTGAGAGTGTAAATTGAAGAGATTAGGAAAGAAATTAAGATGGGGAAAATGCAAGCACTTTAAATGGAAAAATCGAGTCTAATTGACAACTGCAATTAATTATCTATGAAAAGGAGCAGTACATGCACATTGAGGTTGTTATGATTTGTGAACTACTTCTCAAAATTGATAGGAGATAATGGTAAAAGGAAGTGATGTATTTAGGACTACTAAGCTTTACCAAAAGGGAATGCCTGCAAGTTAAAATTATGAAAGTGAAGACCATAAACAGTAAGTCGTCACATACCCGTTGATAATATTGTAAAGACGAAGAACCTTGTCAAGGAAAAGGTTGTACAAGCTCCCCAGTACTCCTCCAAGAACTGCTAGAGTGATTACGGGGGTAAATCAACCACATGATAGTTGACGTAACTCGAAGTCACATCAAACATTATAAGACCACCTTTACCAAACAATCCACACATGCCACTTTTACAAACATCTATTAATGCCCTAAGCACAACAGCAACGATTGCTGTTGTGAAAAAAGCTCGCCAGAGTAGGGCACTCCTCCACCTGCAAAAAAAGATAGTTCTTAGTATTTTATTTTTATGCAGAACTTTGCATACAGGTACCATGTTGTAGGAGGCCTTAGAGATATACTTTCATTTCAAAATATTTAGGGTCATGTCACATGGCAGAAAATGAAAGGACATATTATCTTGTACGCTATCCTCCCTTACTCTAACAATTTCCTGAAATTCTAGTAAGAATTGGTCGGGAAAGTAAATGATGATTCAAAATTTCAGATAACCCTAGCTGAAGGGGGAAGTGGTGAAAAAAAGGAGAAACTAATTAAGATAAAGGTGGCAGATGATAAAGCTATAATTTGTTATAAAAATTTCTAATATCTTAAATTATGTTTCGAGTTTATCGTTTTGGCACTAGGTGGTGCAGCCCTTTCCTTGCCAGTAAAAAATCAAGGACTTGAGGAATGCCATGGACATCTTGTGTAACACTTTAAGCATAGAACCTATTGTTAACTAAACGTAGAAAAAATGCTCTCCTACATTTCAGCTGGTACGGACATTATTCTTATCTTAATCAACAAAAGATGAAATAAGACAATTCATCGACGTAAGTATCACTATTTCAAGTAAACTGTAAAAGAAAGTTTTTACCGTGAAGACACTGTTTCCAGAGCAAAAAGAACTCCAGCAACTGGAGCCCTGAAAGCACCAGCAATACCAGCACCAGCACCACAAGTGACAAGGTCCCTCCGATCCCTATCATTCTTGAAGTACCTTAGCCATTTACTTGTCATTCGATATTTACGTGAACCACCTTGCCCAAGTATTGATGCAATGCATGCACCTATGTGTACCAGAGGACCAGCTTTTCCCACATGCAGTGATGATGATACTGCAGCAATGCATCCAACAATCTGCTCAAAATAAGAAAATATGAAATTCAGGTATATTAATAGAAGAGGAAAGAGCAGAAACAATTTGAATCATACAGCAAAATGAGATGAAATATGCGGGGACCGTATTTGGCTGGAAATGGTGTAGATGGCCACAACGGCATCTGAACAATTCCAAGTTTACAACAAGTGAGCAGTTTACGAAATAGAACTTTTTCCCTAAAAAAACAATAGGGACGTTCCTAGAAAACACACACTTTGCAGGGCATATATATATACATAGTTCCATACTTCTATTGATAAAATTTCCTAGCCCACAGAGATCCGATCAAATCCAACACTCCAACTTGTGTAGAGCATCTCTGACGCGATGGAGAACAAAAAACAGAGTAATACTGTAATATATAAAAAACAGCGCTACTGCAGATCCAGTTCAAATGTCTGACAAGCAGATTAGAAATACCTCGGCTAGATCACTACCAGAATCACAGATCAAGAAACTAATCGAGCAGTTCATTGCTTCAAGTTACCTAAAAGCCAAGTAGTACTCTATTTGATTACAAGGAAACTAAAGGAATGCTTCCAAGTTCAGTTTCATGAAACACCACGAATGAAGGCGAACTGAATTGATGTATGATGTTACCTTGACGAGCAGAGTCTTGAGACAGAATATCTTGGGGGCATCGACGCCGTTCAAGTAGGCCTTCACCTCTGGGATGCCGGACCCGGCCGCCGCCGGCGCCACGTACACCGTCAGCGCCGCCGCGAACATGGTGAGCAGGAAATTCGACACCAGGAACACCGTGAACGCCGTTTCAAACCTGACCGAGTCGAGTCAAAACCAAATTGAGCGCCCTGAACGCGCTTGACAGAGATGGAGTGCTTGCTTACCTGCGCTCGAACATGAGTGGGGTGACGACGAACTTGACCCCGGCGACGTTCTCAACGCCGAGGTTGGCGAGGAAGGCGGCGGGCGGTGAGCGCCCCGACGAGGAAGCAGAGGGCCCACTTGAGCGCGAAGTAGCGCAGGATGTGGGTCCGCCCCTGCGCCCTCCAGTCCTGCTTGAACACGTCGTTCTCGATCAACCTGCGCGCGCGCGGTCGACGGCGTCAGTCAACACCAAATGGAACCAAGCCAGCGAGCGAATCGCCTGAGATTGGGGGAGTGAGGGGCGTACTCGTAGTCGAGGCTCTCGATGGGGCAGACGTCGGTGCCGACGAGCGCGACCTGGGAGGTGAAGTTGGACCGCAGGCGGCCGAAGGAGAGAGGAACCGCCACCGGGCCCGCCGCTGCTGCTCCAGCTCCAGCTCCTCCTCGCCGCCCTCCACCTCGTCCTGGAACAACAAGAAGGACGAGCCGGATGAGATGAGAGGGGCCTCGATGTCAGCCTCCGGATCCGCCGCGCCGCCCCCATTCGGCTCCTTCGGAGCCGCCATCGCCTCCGCGTTCCGCTTCCGCTACCGGCCAACAGTCTCCGCCACACACGACACGAGCAGGGGAGTGGTGGCTCTGCTCTCTGAGCTCAGCGACAAAAATTCCCCGGGCCGGGATAGCGAGACGCTTTTATGACTGGGACGCTGACCGCCGGGACCGGCGGCATCCGGGTCCCGCGTGGACGTGACGGTTGTCAGTAGTAGGTGGAGCCGGTGCCAGTGGGAAACTGGAGAACTGGAAGCTCGGAAACGGTTGGCGAAGACTCCGGTGGCAGCACGCCTGAGCCAAACGGAAGAGAGGAGCAAACCGAAACGCCTCTCGACAAGAAGAAGCTCCGCCGGCGTTAGCAAAACGTCGATCGGATCTGATTCTGATTCCCGTGGGCGGCGTGTCTTGTGCAGTTGGTTTGATTCTCTCAGTTTTTTTTATAACGAGTCTTTGTCTTACGGGCTTTTTGCTTAAAGAAACTATAGTGGTTGTTCTAGTACATCTTGATTTTGTTAGCAGTACGGTGTCACTTTCCACATGTCGATTCCAACTTCAAACCGGAAGTTTATTTCTGGCTCCACAAACCGCAATTTTGTTGTTCCAAGATTTTTTCTAAATATCTAGAGTTATTTCTTATTTTTACCCACTTGTATGTCCAAATGTCAAGGTATGTTGTAAATGACTGAGACATTTACGTGTTTGTAAGTTTGCGTGGTGTAAAAAACAATTATTGCATTCTTGGGTGTGTGCGTTTTATATGTTGGTACTTTAACCTTGAGTTACGGTCTTTTGCTACAATAATCGATTTCGTAAATTGCTACATTCTTCAAAATGTGTTTTTCATGATTTTTTATAAGATGATTGAATATCAGACATGTACTAAGTTTAGTTTTCTTACCTACTTCTAGTAGATGTGCATCTTTACATTATAATATGGTGTCACTTTCACATGTACATTTTAAATCAAAACAACAATTGTTTTATTTTAGCTTTTCCTTAGAAAATATTGGAATGTTTGGACGGTTTAAGTGGGTAGTTGTGCGTCTAAATGTCAAGTTACACATGTAAATAAGGGTGATATTTGATATTCATGTGTTCATAACACAATATTTGCATCTGTTATAGAAGTTTAGTGTCAAGATTGGCCCTTAAAGCACTATTTTATTTCAGGGTGCATTTCTTTCATGAAGTTTACAAGCAGCTTGAAGACTCTGATATGTATTTTTTTTTGTGGATTGTTTTTACATTAAAAAAACCATTGTACTTATCTCAAGTTTAGATGCGCTCAGTGGGGCTATTTTGCACCTCTCCCCAAGAATCGTCTGGCCTTCTCTTTCACATTCTCTTGGATGGAAACTTCTAAAAACTCGGGCAGCAGGAGGGAGGAACCCCCTACGCCATATCTTAAAGAAGATGGAGCTCTAGGCGCGCACAGCCGAGCGAGCCGGGGCTCGAACTCGGGTCGCAGGAGCGCGCACGGACGACCGTGGGCAGCTGCCTAACTGGGCGACGCCCAGTCCCCAAAGGGGTGAGATGCCCGGAAATTCGAGAGAAAGCGCAGCCAAATAGGCGCAGCTAGGACTCGAACCCGGGTTGGCTGGGCGCGCACACGCAGCCACTGCCACTGGGCTAACACCCAGTTCTCGATGGAAACTTCTTGGTTGCATTCTTTTTCTCAGAAACATAATTCTCCCCCTAGATTTTCTTTGAGACATTCACTACTAGGAAAACCATTATAGGTAGGTTGTATTCTGTGGCGCACCCCTAATTGGTGCGCCACAGAAATATAATTCTGTGGCGCACCAGGCCTGGTGCGCCACAGAAATGTGACTTTCTGTGGCGCACGTGGCCAGGTGCGCCACAGAAATATGACTTTCTGTGGCGCACCAAGCCAGGTGCGCCACAGAAAGTCACATTTCTGTGGCGCACCAGGCCAGGTGCGCCACAAAAGTTATCCAGGGGGCAGGTAAAAAATTGAAAAAAAATTCTGTGGCGCACCAGGCAGGTGCGCCACAGAAAGTTGACATTCTGTGGCGCACCAGGCAGGTGCGCCACAGAAAGGTCACATTATGTGGCGGGGTGCGCCACAGAATCTCATTTTTCAAATCCCACCCCCCCCCCCCCCCCCGTGGATCGCCTTTTTTAGTCTTGCAGGAATTAAAAAAAATGAAAAAAAATTGAAAAATTAAAACCCTTTGACATGTGGCTAGGTATGAGTGTGTAGTACGTGTAGAAATTTTGAAATATGAATTTTGACCTTTTCTGCAACAAATGAAAAAGAAATTTTTGTACGGCCATAACTTTTGCATACGACGTCGAAATAACGCAAATAATATGTCAAAAAAATCGTGAGAAAAATCCGAGTTTGAAACCACCAGGGTTAACCCGTCAGCAATTCACAGATTCCTCAAATTCAAAAAGAAAAAAAAAGTTATTTGAAACAGACGATTTTTCGCAGCAAAATCAAAAAATTCAAAAAATTCAAAAAAATTCAAAAATTCAAAAAAGACACAGAAATATATAACAAAGAAGATTGTTGAATGTTTTTAAAGTGTTTTGACTTTTTTGGATTTTTTGAGTTTTTTTATTTTTTTTTGAAGTGTTTTGACTTTTTTGGATTTTTTAAGTTTTTTGAATTTTTTTTGGATTTTTGAAACTTTTTAAATCATTTTCAAAGTTTAGAAGTTTTTTAAAAATCTGAACTTTAAAAACGCACATTTATAACACATAGGTAACATGCACACATACAAGACTTAACAGGATTCATATGATATATATCAATAAGAACTTGAGTATCACAAGGGTAGGTGAATTGGGTGGAACTTAGAAGTTAAGCGTGCTAGGGTTGGAGCATTTTGAGGATGGGTGACCTAGCGGGAAGGTAGAGTTCAAAAGATTCAAAAAAATTGAAAATAATTCTAATAAATAGGATTTTTCATATTATTTCATATTTTGATTTTTCTGATTTTTTTTGAAACTTTTTTTTGCAGCTTTTGAATTTTTTGAATTTTTTTGATAATTCTGTGGCGCACTAGTCAGGTGCGCCACAGAAATCCGCATTTCTGTGGCGCACCAAGCTCGTGCGCCACAGAAAGTGGGTTTCTGTGGCGCATCTGCCTGGTGCGCCACAGAAATAAAAATTTTGTGGCGACGATTCTGTGGCGCACCAGGGATTTCTGGGGTGCGCCACAGAATCCCTTTTTGGTGCGCCACTGATAGGGCTTTTCCCAGTAGTGATTCTTTGTCCGAGAAACATGGTTCTTTCCCTAAATTTTCTTTGAGGCAGTTACCAAGGGGCCCAAAGTGGAGGCGGGAGGCTGAACAGGTTTAGGCCCCGGTTGGTTCACCTTTTTTCCCACTGGTGGAAAACGACCTATTCCTTCAGAAAATTACGGAGCATTACAGGTCCGTGGAATTATACCAGCTATTTCCGGTCCAAAAACCCCGTATCCAAGTGGGGCCTTAATGGTGGAGCGCAAGAACGCAAGGAGAGCTATTTCCACCAAGTTCCCCAGATTGTTTGTTCGCAAAATACATGTTCAATCGAATGAAAGGAAAGTAGCTTCGTTCTTCACCATCCTATACCCCTGACACCTAGGTACCTCCCGTCTAACATTTCCTTGTTTCCTCACATCGGTGCACCTACCTGTCGCCACCTCCCACCTCGTTTGGCATTGTGGATCGCCTTTATCAACCATCCAAAACCTTCCTATGCTTCTTCTTTTGTAGAAGTCGGGTGTAAAATATCTTGCTTGTATTGTCGTGATGAGAGTTTTGAGTTAATTAAATTTCCTTTTTTATTAAAAAAGAACCCTTCACGTGCCAAATGGACGAGGTACCACCGTTCCCCTTCTCTACCACACATTCTAATTAAATTCGCGAGGTTCCAATAACCTCTAATTCTAGCCCAATGTGGCATACTCGCATATGAGGGTGAGCTCATCGGATAATGAATTTTGAAGCAAATTGATCCAAAGGTCTCATGAACCGACTGGTTTGTACTACAATGTATAGGTACATCGGAGTGATATTTACCAAATCCGATACTTATATCTACATTAGCAAAAATCAGGAGGTAGATCATATGCATCTAACTATCAAAAATCCGTACTGTCAAGAAAAAAACGTAGTGGCATGGCAAAAGCAAGCACCGTGAGAGCAAGTGTGCATTCGTCAAGGCAGACGTAAGTAGTTGAGCATGCACGTACGTCGACCTCTTCCACTAATGTATATCGATCACAGTGCAACAAGAAGTGCATACCACGCGAGAGGTAAAAGCAAATGCGATTCTTACCCGTGGAACGACGACGCATATATGGTCGTCGGCCATCGCCGCAGCGGCAGAAACATCGGGTGAGACGGCCTCGGCGGGCAGGTCGCCGGTGCCTGATCCTCCTGCCGCCGCCGTCGACATGGACGATGGGAGGTGCTCTGCATGAGATCGAGAAGCGCAATGGAATCAGGTCCCGAGCGCTGCACTTGACAGTTCCAGAAGGATCGGGACATCATTATTCCGAGGCAGAGCTAAGGGAAGTGAGAGCATACCAGCTGGGTGGACAGCGTACATAGTAGGGAGCTGTACGTTGAAGTGTTGAGACCAGCTAGCGGAGGGGCTCGATCATTAGGGATTTGTACCCGGCGTAGCAACTAAACGCGCGGGGACGAAAGGGTGCCCATCGGAGAGGGAAGCATGGCCATCACCTGACAAGCAACGTACGCCTTACGGAGGAAACAGCAGCGTAATTTACGGAAGGCAACAGCGGGGGCATCAGGGCAGAAGGCCGGGGAAGCGGCTAGCAGCCTCGGCGACATCGCCACCAATGGGAGGGCACACAACCCACCCACGCCCACACGGCAAATGGAGAGATCAAACTGCACTTTCGAGCAGAATCATCGCACTGGTTAGCAGGCAACTCGGCCGACCCATACACGCGCACAGGGCGCTGTCAGCCGCCGGCCGGGCAAGGAGACAGAAGCCCAAGGGAACAGAAAATACAGGCAGCTATACTAGCCCGGGGATACGCTGACGGGTACCAGCCAAATTAAACCCCGGTCGCCATCGACCGGCCAGAACGCGCGGGCACCAGCCGCTGCCGCGCTGGGCAGGTTAACCTGGCGGCGAACACGCGCGCACGTGGCAAGCCCCTTGAACACCACGATCGCCGGCAAATGGAGGGTACTGACGACGAGTCGTCAGGCTTCTCTGATCGCTTATCAAATCATCATAGGTTGTGATGGAGGGTCAACTGATGGTGAACTCATCGGCGGCACCGGGGCATGCCGATCGCGCATCGCGGCTATCAGTCGTGATACCAACTCGCCGACCGCGAGAGCAAGCTCATGCGTTGTTGTGTTGTGTCAACGAGGCGGCACATGTATTTGCCACCTAGCTAGAATGAGCAGGCATTGGGCCTGATCGATGGTGAAGTTTTACAGTGACTCGTTAAAAAAAGTTAAGTTGACCTTCGAGATTTGGAAGTAAGCATAAGAATTGTTATTGTTCTGAATTGGGTGCTGTGAGACAAGAGTGTTTGCTTTGGTATGTCGAGCGACAGGTTTAGTTGAAAAATACAAGTGAATTACTCATGCCACCGCTTGGCAGGCTCTGTCGAAGCTGTCTTCGGCAGAGGACATTCGCTTCACCAGTACGTGCTCGGGATGCGCTAGCTTCAGTTGGCTGCAAAGAAACACAAAGTTTGCGTCAGTTCAGAGTGAGCAGACAAATACTGATAATACTCAAGCTAAGCATTGAGCACTATGCAAGGTAGTTCAGCTTATCAGGCATAGATAATTACTTTGTGCAGGTTCAGTTGATTGAAGTTTGTTTATGTCTCAATCGATTGGAGTTTTTGTAAGGGTCAATTGATTCAGAGAAGCGCAACTTCAGGTTAGTGAAAGATGCAGTTTGCACTTTTTCATCTAGTGGCGCTTAAATAAAATGCAAGTTGCTTTTTACTAAACCGAACTTGCACGTTTTTCTAAATCGACTAAGACTTGAAAATCTCAGTCGATTGAGACCCATCATCAAAACCTGACCAATAAAATACTATGTATTATAGCTTCTACCTTCTACGGTGCAAAATGTGTGGAGTTCACTTACTTGACATAGCGCGATGCAGGTTTCCCCAGTTTCAGACTGCACACGGCGAGGTTGGCAAGAGTTTCTGCATCCTTGGCATCCTGAACAATTTGAGGCATTCAGCGAAGTACTAGTACTTTTCACTTTGCGTGAGAAACACACAAGTTTTGTGGTGACCAAGAAATTAGTTGCTCAGATGTGGGCTAGCTAAGATGATCAGATTCAGAGCCGACCTTGTTCAGTGATTCCAGCAGCAAACCCTCTGCCTGTTCAAAGTTGCCCATGTGCATCAAGCACTGGGCTTTCCCGTTAAGAATCATGCAGGTCGCCGGGTATTTCTCCGATAAGTCCTGAAAGGTGAGGTGCGCCTCTTGGATCTTGGAGCCACCCTGCGGAGAGTGCAGATATACAGACTGAAAGTGATGGCAAGCGACAGTAACATTTTTTCCGTCCCGTTTTTCCCTAGCAAGTAAGTTTTTCTTAGTAAATGCTTACCGTGACAAGATGTACCCATGCGCTGGCCAGCTGCGTCAGCGTGTGGTCTTCGTCCAGCTTCTGCATGACCCTGAGCTGCTTCTCCGCGTGATTGGGCCTGTGCATTTGGAGGTATATCTGAACATTCAACGCCAGCCTGAAACATATCAATGAGACTTTAGTTTAGTGTCCTAATCTCTCAGGAAAACTGAAGCATAACGCATCTATATGAATAATCTGCAGTCAGCGAATAATATATGGAACAAGACATGATTCCACGCAGATATACAATATTCAGCAAAGTGGTTAACTGACAGAGGGAAAATGTTGAAGAAGGGGTCCTTACAGCTCCATAGTTCCACCAGAATTCGTGTACTTCAGAGCTTCGGCGCAATCCTGTTCGTGCACGAAGACAGTCCCTGCAATGAGCCGGAGAATCGGGTTGCTCCCCACCGCGGCATCACCCAGGAGCTCTCTGAGTTTCGAGACGGCCGACCCCTGGCACACACGCGCGAGCGAAAACAAAAGCACAACGCGTGTCATATATAGGTGGACGATCTACGAATGTGGCAAGGAAATGGCACGAGCCAAGTAGCCAAACCTTGTTGTCGGAGCCGCCGGAGAGGTACACCGCGAGCAGTTTGATGGCTTGGAGCGGCGTGGCCGCGCCCGGGCCGATCTCGTCGATCACCAGCTGGTGGGAGCCGATGGCGATGTAGGAGCGGTAGAGGAGGGCGTCGCGGCTGAGGACCTCGTCGGGGGAGAGCGTGGGAGGGGACGGACTGGCTGCCGGTGATGGCGGCATGGTACGCGCCCACGTAGAAGCTGTTGCGGAGGCCCAACAGGTGGTCCGGCTCCGGCGAAACGCCATCGCCATGCTTCTCTCTGTCTGTTCCCTGGTCGATCGGCGCAGGTTTTGATCTCGTCTACGACGATGCGCTGTTACGCAAAGGCCAGACGCGCGCGCGTGCGACGTACTCCGTCGACGATGTCGCGGTTTAAGCATGCAAAGCTTGGCGGTTTTCCGGATCTCGCCTCGTTCTATGCAACGCAGTGATCACTCCGGCTGATGCAGCTAGCCTCTGGCCCGAAAACAATCCCATCTACGATATCAAGAGCATGATGACTAGTGCAGTAGTGCTAGTACGTGTGATGAGACTGAGAGACGCGACACAAACGCTGACACGGATAGCAACAGCTAGCGTAGGAACTGCAGTTCACCGCCCTTTTTTCATTGGAATTCCAACATCCATTTGAGGTTTTATTTCTCGAAAGAGGGAAGCACGATTGATACACACAACCATTTCAACTCCTTTTGCTTTACTTTATCGTACAGGATTGAGATTTTCCCCCCTTCCTGTATCGAAAGGATTGTCATATTTTTTTCATTTCTATTTTGTGTGAAAATGATTAGGCCATATACATACATGAAAATCAAAGACATAAATCCCAGTACCACCCTAATTTCTGCCTTTTTTATTCTACTGAAAGAATGTGGGACCCTTCCTGACCTTTGTAACTTGCTCAAACGCGTACGACATCTCAATCAGCCTCGGCTCGTACCCCCTCAACCCACCAAATGAGAGACCGAATGGCACCCCTAACTCGTTGTACCCAGCTGGCACGGTGATTCCCGGCATCCCGCCAATGGCGAGCACAGGGGACAAGGCGCTGTTTGGAGTCACGACAGCATCCAACTCATTCTCCTTCATCAGCTTCTCCAGCCCGTCGACAGAGAGCTTGTTCAGTCGGTTGATCGCTGCTTTCTCCATGGCGTTGATGCCGGTCGTGTTCTCCGCTACTAGGAAGATGAGCTGCCCGATTTCCTTCAACTTCTCCTGCCATAATCATGCATATTGAAGTATTCATTCATCGTTCATGTTGAGAATATGTAAGCAGAAAAGGCAGAAAAGCCAGATATAACGATGATGAAATGTATACAAAATAAAATCAAATTAATCTAAATTTGAATGTTGGAACTTACCTCAACGGGATGTGCGATGTTGAAATCAATGATGTCCGCGAGTGATCTGACTGGAGAATATGACAAGTCTGACAGATAGGAGTCGAGACTTAACTTGAGCTCTGCTGCTAACACAATCTGTTCACCGTTGTTAAGGGAATCTAGTATGGTGCTTAGATTCTCTATGTCAAGGTTCTCAATCACGACTGCTCCTTGTTCCCTTCAAACAAACAAAATGCAAGTCGATGTAATATTAATATGATATCATACCCGATCTTATTTTTTCTTACAAACTTAGCAATAGTTTGAGCATGGTGCATATGCGAGAGTATTCCTATGATGTTTTGTAAAATAATATGAAAGTATAAATAGTACCACATGGTATCGAGATGTTGTTGGTAAACCGTGTGTTGCAATGTCCCGTTTGGGTAGGTGAAGAAGCCGTTGGGGACACCGATCATCTTCCCCTTTAGTCCATCTTTCTTCAGGAACTGTGCATACCCGCCATGAGGGATGTATTTGGAAGCTTCCGTTGTGGCAGTCGCGTCGAGGGTGTCGTAGCCAACGATAGCATCCAACACATGGACCGCGTCCGTCACGCTGCGACAAATTGGCCTGTAGTTTGAAAATCTCAAGATTCTTCTTTTCAAAAAGTGTTGCTTGATAAAAAGGAACATCATATGCCGACCAAAGGGGCAATGGGGTATAGGGGTTGGGGTTCTTATATAAAAAACAAATGTTTACTCAGATTAATTTGGGGATTGTGATTTAAGTTGGCCCATATGGAACTATTGAAGCAATATTGTTTTTTATAAGTATAGAAATACTCTTTTTTTTATAATTATTCATATGGCCACGCATTGGATCCACACGTGGTCTTCTTCCAGAAGCGCAGCGGGCCCCTATGGATTCTTGTTGCATCCCAATGGAGACGGTTGGTCGGTATATCTACAATCGGGGTGGCTCACGGCATACTACAAATACTACATGATGCATATGTGTTTTATGTTCATCTTGTTCCGCTAGTTAATTTTCATGTACACCTTGTGTGATCTATGAGATGTATACTATGAGTGATAAAACTCTGCAGTAAAGGTTCAAAATGAAAAACTGTGCAATAAAATATCTATATGCAGTAATTGATAGAGAGGTCGGGGATATGTTCCCATTTTTCAAAATAAAAAAGTGTTCACAAATAATTTTATCTTTTTGATTGATTATTTCCCGGTACATGATATAGAAAGACCTACTTCCGTTATTTCTTTCCTCTGTTTTGAAAAAAAAAATCATAGTAGGGGGAAAAAGGGAAAACATAGCGTATACACCGTAGCGCGTAGTGGTACAAAACTTATAAACAGACATATTTACAATATTTCTGTGTCATGCCTACCTATACTAATGCAACATATCATTTCAAAATACAATTCATGTATGTCAGTGTTGCATAGACCAATAAAACAGGCACTGTGTGACTGACATCTGGCTCAATATTTCATGTAATCTGGCTAGATAAGTAGTAGTACATGGATTTTTTTTTCAATTTTTTTTTGTTGAAACGGAAAAAGGCATCCACAACTTCAACAAAATTAATAGATAAAGTAATGCAGCATAACTAATTGTCATTTTGTAGAATAAGTATATTGTGAGTACCTATTCTTCTGTTTCAAATACAGCTACGCATATATATATATATATATATATATATATATATATATATATATAGGTATACATATAGGTAAATTAACAGGTGCTCCCTGGTGCCCGGGCACCTGGATAGAATACAATACATTTTGGGTATGTAGATGACACATTTAACTCGGGTATGCACATGTTGGGTATATAGGAGGTACACATAACTTTGGGTATGTGTATTCGAGGTATCTACATGTTATATATACCTCGGGTATGTGTGTTCAATTGTACGCGTACAGATCAGGTATATATATAAATAACTTAGGTATGTGCACATTATTAGGTATCCATACCCCATAATGTGCATACCCAAAATCATATGTACCTCCTACATACCTAAGGTATACATACCCAAGGTATATGTATATGTCTACATACCTAAAACTGTTCGTATTCCATCCTGGTGCCCATGCTCCTAGGTGCCCCATCTGAGTTTCCTATATATATATATATGTATACACGTGCAATGCACGTACGTTTTATAATTATACAACGATTTTTTTCGAGTAACTTTATACAACGATTTTGGCTTAAGGCATGGAGTGTCTTGCGAAATAATAAAGCAAATATGAACATTCTGGATGTGTGAATCCTCGTAAGGGCAATACTCATTTATTAGTGATAAAGAGAGGAATTAGAGTATAGTAAACAAAACATTAATCTATGTAAAAAAACCAATGGGACCCGCACTAATTTAATTTCTTTTCTCCTTTCCCTTGGGAAGGCCCCTGTGCACTTGCTTCAGCTCAAATGGTACGTGGCCATGAGGCTGGTATGAATCTTAATTTTTTTTGCCGGAAGGAAGACCCGATGGTTCCAGAACCCGGTGGAGACAACTAAGGTTACTGTTCACTGCGAATCCCTCTACTCTAAGCCGTTAGATGTACGGTGCCAACGGTTCAGATTGATACTATGTGTCTAGTTCAAGATTGGTACACTATATAGGAGTATATTTATAAGTATAGAAATACTCTTTTTTTTATTATAATTATTCATATGGCCACGCATTGGATCCACACGTGGTCTTCTTCCAGAAGCGCAGCGGGCCCCTATGGATTCTTGTTGCATCCCAATGGAGACGGTTGGTCGGTATATCTACAATCGGAGTGGCTCACGGCATACTACAAATACTACATGATGCATATGTGTTTTATGTTCAAAATCTTGTTCCGCTAGTTAATTTTCATGTACACCTTGTGTGATCTATGAGATGTATACTATGAGTGATAAAACTCTGCAGTAAAGGTTCAAAATGAAAAACTGTGCAATAAAATATCTATATGCAGTAATTGATAGAGAGGTCGGGGATATGTTCCCATTTTTCAAAATAAAAAAGTGTTCACAAATAATTTTATCTTTTTGATTGATTATTTCCCGGTACATGATATAGAAAGACCTACTTCCGTTATTTCTTTCCTCTGTTTTGAAAAAAAAATCATAGTAGGAGGAAAAAGGGAAAACATAGCATATACACCGTAGCGCGTAGTGGTACAAAACTTATAAACAGACATATTTTACAATATTTCTGTGTCATGCCTACCTATACTAATGCAACATATCATTTCAAAATACAATTCATGTATGTCAGTGTTGCATAGACCAATAAAACAGGCACTGTGTGACTGACATCTGGCTCAATATTTCATGTAATCTGGCTAGATAAGTAGTAGTACATGGATTTTTTTTTCAATTTTTTTTTGTTGAAACGGAAAAAAGGCATCCACAACTTCAACAAAATTAATAGATAAAGTAATGCAGCATAACTAATTGTCATTTTGTAGAATAAGTATATTGTGAGTACCTATTCTTCTGTTTCAAATACAGCTACGCATAGATATATATATATATATATATATATATATATATATATATATATATATATATATATATATATATATATACCCCTGCTATTCTAGACTCCCTTCTAGAATAACTATTCTGAACAACTTTATAAACTTCCGCGTTAATAATAGGTGAACTTCCGGATGGAACACTTAGATTCAGTGAGTTTTTCCATCGTGGTTTTGAAACCGTTTGTCGGATTGAAGCATATGATACGGCGTTGGAAAGGTACGAAAAATGCGCACCTTTTTCACTTCTACAAGATTTTGAAATTAGTTACAGTTTTAAAATAATTTTAAATATACGAAACACTGTTTTTCACGTATTTTCCACGTTTTCGTACTGTTTTGGACGCCATTTTCTAACCGTTGGTCGGATTGAAGCAAATGATACGCCGTTGGAAAGATATGAAACATTCGCACCTTTTTCACTTCTACAAGATTTTGAAATTAGTTACGGTTGTAAAGTAATTTTAAAAATAGAAACACTGATTTTCGCGTATTTTCTTCGTTTTCGTACTGTTTTGGACGCCATTTTCAAGCCGTTTGTCGGATTGAAGTAAATGATACGCCGTTGGAAAGATATGGAAAAACCGCATCTTCACTATCTCAGGTCAATTTTCGTAATTCATCACGGAATAAGAGCAGTTTGAAAAATAAACGATTCTGTTTTTCTGAAATTTAAGTCCAGCGGAAAGTATTTTGGAAATTACTTTCAAACCTTTATCGGATTGATGCAAACGATATACCATTGGAAAGCTACGGAAAATGCGCAACTTTTCTATGTCTAGCAAATTTCGAAATTCATTACGGTTTAAGAGCAGTTTGAAAAATCGTCATTTCTGTTTTTTAACTTTTATGTCCAGCGGACGGTTTTTGTGCAATTACTTTCAAACCGGTTATCGAAAAGTAACAAATGATATGGCGTTGGAAAGATATTGACTAGGCGCAACTTTTTCGTATAGAAATGTTTTCGAAATTCATTACGGTTTTTGATTAATTTTGAAAATACGAAAAACGAAGAAACGAGAAGACATTGGAATAACAGAGTGTAATGAACTTCCTTTTTATGCGGCTGTAAACTTCCGTTTAGTCTGTTGGTGAACTTCCGTTTAGTCAGTTAGTTAACTTCCGATCACGATTTATTTCACGCGGATAAGTTGCAAGTTTTTTGCCAAAAAAATGAACTCCATGCCCCGCACTGAACTTTCTGCCAACAAAAAAGTGAACTTCACCGCCACACAACAAAATTTTTTGGGTTAATTAACTTCTAGGTTAATGAACTCCTTAACTTTCCAAACTTTTGTTTTAATACTAAGTGAACTTCGCGGGTAAACTTCTGTTTAATACGGATCGAACGGCCGAACTTCCGTTTTAATACAAGATGAAAAAAGTGAACTTTTTATTAATTTTAAAAGTGAACTTAAATCTTGAAATGATTTTTCTCATCATTATTTTCAAAATCAATGCACTCCCTGAAAAAAGTTAACTTCCAACGTAGTAGATATGAACTTCCGGCGCGTTCAAAGTAAACTCCCCCACGGTATAAAGTGAACCTCGGATTTGATCGAAACTAGCACAGTATTTTCCCAACATATGTTCAATGTGAAATTCCAACAGGTGCAAAGTGAACTCCCTTTGTCTAAAGTGAACTCCATAATAATTTACCGAAGCTAACAAATTAGCTTCCATCAGGTGTAACATTTTTCTCGTGAACTTATGTGCTTTGCTCGTTAACATTTTTGCACTTCCGTTGTAGACAATGTAAACTTCCATTATTGCAAATGTAAACTTTGTTTTTAACAATCAGAACCCTCTACTTTCAAATGAATTTTTTTTCTGCCAAATGAATTGATTCATGTTATCAACAAAATAGTGAACCCAACTACCCAAAAAACATCCTTAATTCAAATACTAATGCAAGCGAACCGTTGTGGCTTAACAATTGGATTTTTTTTTTGTGGTGAGCTACCTGACTAAAAGATGATATTGTGACATGTTTGAGGCAATTTTCTCGATTTTGTTTTGCGTTGAACTTCTGATAGATCAAAGCGAACTTCCAATGATTAAACATGCTTAATTCAAATGCTAATGCGTGTATACCCAAAAAAAGTATAGATATTTTGTATCTTTAATTTGCAATACAAAACAATTTTTCTAATCGTCATAGAAAACTGATATTGTCTTTCTATAATAATACAGGTTGTATTTTTGTCCGTATAAAATATTCAGAAAGTAGTAGCCCAATTTAGCAAACATTGATTTTTCTCCACCACTCATTCTCGTGTAATCCTCTCCTAGCGCATCTTATCCAGTAGTACGAGACAACAAGTAGCAACAGGTGATGCCTGACGAGGTTCAGAGGAGAACCAGAGCAGTTCGATGCCGGCACAAAGGGCATAAGTTACAGTGAACTCAAGCGCAGAGGAGCTTCTTCTCCATCGTCCTCTCTTGCCTCCATCAGTCGAAATTCTTCAGATAGCAAAAGAAAATCCAGGTGAACTCCCGACGGACACACGGTGGACTCCACGGGCTGCACTCTGTGTACTCCCGATGGATGGCACGTCGGGCACAGGCTGGCGAAGGTGAGGCAAACAAGACGACGGCGGGATGTGCCCCGTAGGCGAGCAGGACGAGGAAATCCGTGGCGGGGGAGAAGCAGCTGGATCCGTCGAGCAGCGATGAGCAAGCCCAGCGAAGCAGATGGCCGGGCGACGGGAGCAGGTAGCCTGCGGTGAGGGCTTGGGGATCCCGGCGGCTGCGGAGTCCGGCCATGTCTTTCGCCGGCTCGGTGCGCGTCGAGCAGTGGAGGACTAGTTCTTCAGCTCCACTGCCTGGTGTGAACCTCCCATGGGCAGCACGGTGGACTTCGATGGCGCCCTGCGTTAACTTCCTTCGAGCGTCGCGCACCGAATCAGTCAAGCTCTTCCACCTCTCACCGGCTGCTTTACCGACCTGAGAACAAAATTATCAGCCACACTTGCCTACTAATCAGCTCATGGATCATGCTCTCATCGACACTAGCTAGTTACTACTGTACTAAATAAATTTGGAGTGGAAATTTCACAGGAAAATTACGGCAGCGACGGATTTATTCTTGGGGTTCTTTTCCTTGAACTCCTTGCGGAACTCGTCCCTGGCAGACAGACGGAGTCACGAGATCAAACCGGCCGCCCCGAAATCATGTAAGAAAACAGAGCAAAGGGAATTTGCGAGGAACACACATGAAGACCCTCTTCGGCTTATTGGGGTCCTTGCCGGCCTTGTTCTTACCAGGGGAACGAGCGGTGGCCACCCCGGCCTCAAGCTCAAAGTGGTGGCGGAGACCAGGCTGCTGGCCCGCACTAGGGAGAAGATGGTCGGGCGGCCAGCGGCGTACTGATGCTGGGCTCGCACGGAGCAGGAGGTAGGAGGGGAGACGACCTCGACAGCGCGCATGGGGAGCTCCTGTGGCGGCTCGCCGGGGAATTCAGGGGCTGCTCGTCGGGGATGCGGCCGCAGGTGCCGGGCCGCGTAGGGGATAGGGCCGAAGGTGCCTCGCCGCGACGGGATGGGGCCGGAGGATTGGGGGCGGGGGCCGTCCAGCCGCCCGCGGTTGGCGGTGAAGGTGCGGTGGCTCGCCGGCGCTTGGTGGGCCGCGGGCCTCGCCGGCAGTTATTGGTCGCGGCGCGGGTGAGAGGAAGAGAGAGAAACAGATAAGGGTGTGGTGGAGGTTCAGTTCGGGTTAATGCCTGTTTTCGGGTGATCGGGTCTAGAAGGTCTCTAGGATTGAAAAGTTGTCTAGAATAGTTATTCTACAAACACTATAGGGGTTGTCTAGAATAGTCCTGTCCTATATATATATATATATATATATATATATATATATATACTAGTATGTATACACGTGCAATGCACGTACGTTTTATAATTATACAACGATTTTTTTCGAGTAACTTTATACAACGATTTTGGCTTAAGGCATGGAGTGTCTTGCGAAATAATAAAGCAAATATGAACATTCTGGATGTGCGAATCCTTGTAAGGGCAATACTCATTTATTAGTGATAAAGAGAGGAATTAGAGTATAGTAAACAAAACATTAATCTATGTAAAAAAACCAATGGGACCCGCACTAATTTAATTTCTTTTCTCCTTTCCCTTGGGAAGGCCCCTGTGCACTTGCTTCAGCTCAAATGGTACGTGGCCATGAGGCTGGTATGAATCTTAATTTTTTTTGCCGGAAGGAAGACCCGATGGTTCCAGAACCCGGTGGAGACAACTAAGGTTACTGTTCACTGCGAATCCCTCTACTCTAAGCCGTTAGATGTACGGTGCCAACGGTTCAGATTGATACTATGTGTCTAGTTCAAGATTGGTACACTATATAGGAGTATAGATATATATATATATATATATATATATATATATATATATATTGTCTAGTGTGTCGCGTCCGACATTCGATATTCGCCGACACCAGGCTGATAAATACTCCCTCCGTTCCACAATGTAAGATGTTTTAGGTGTTACACATGCATGTCTAGATTCATACTAAAAAGAATGGACACATGCACTTAAACATGTCTAGATACATGTGTGTGCATGTGCATGTGCATGTGGAAAAAGACTAAAACATCTTATATTGTGGAACGAAGGGAGTACGTAGTAAGCTAATTCACCATTTTGTATTTTTGCAGGTTGCTAGCTCGTTGATTTTAGATTGGCGGCCCGTAATCCTGACCCTTACCCTCTCTTCATCTTATTGAGCATGTTCAATCGAATTTGAATTCGTTAATATTGAATAAACTGCTTGAAGGGCGAATTCTCAAAAAAAAAAAAAAAACTCGACAGGCAACTTATAGCTTGTCCGCAAAAAAAAAAAATCTTGTTGTCACCAAGTCTCTGCCAAATTTATTTTCTAGTAGTTGACAGAGAGGACTAGGAGTATGACGAAATACTGTATGTTGAGTATTTTTTGCCAAATCTGGCCCTTTGTCGGAACTATTCTCGCATCTGGCCCTTTGGCAAAACTATTTTCAGATCTGACCCCTCGGGTCGGCGCCAGAGGGTTTGGCGCCGACGTTGCACAGCTCGGCGCCGAGTCAATTTGGCAGTACATTGGTTTTAGACGTCGGCGCCATGGTCTTTGGCGCCGACCCATGTTCGGCGCCGCGCTCGTCTGGCGCCGTCCTGTGCAACGTCGGCGCCAAACCCTCTGGCGCCGACCCGAGGGGCCAGATCTGGAAATAGTTTTGCAAAAGGGCCAGATGCTGACGTTAATTCCGGCAAAGGGCCAGATTTGGCAAATTATACGTATGTTGATGACTTACCCAACAGTGTCTTGCCTAGGTGAGATGGGGACGACCCCGGCCCGGCTGGTCAACCCCACGGTGGGCTTGATCCCGACCACCGAGTTCAGCGACGCCGGGCACAGTATGGAGCCGTCCGTCTCTGTCCCCAGCGTCACCGCCGCCATGCTTGCCGCCGCCGCGATCGCCGACCCCGTGCTCGACCCACACGGGCTCTCCGTCAACACGTACGGGTTCTAGCAACGCAAGTCCATTATTTCTTTCGGTCGCCATTGAACTGTTGGAGCAAAATGAGAAGGATTTCGCATGGTTCATTGGCTTACCCGGGCCTGGCCGCCGCGGGCACTCCAGCCGTCGGTGCCGGGGAGGCTGCGAGAGTTGGCCCACTCGTCCATGTTCGCCTTGCCCAGCACCACGGCGCCGGCGCGCCGCAGCCGGGACACCACGCCGGCGTCCCGTGGCGGCACGGACCCGAGCAGCGCGAACGAGCCGGCCGTCGTGTTGAGCGTGTCGCGCGTGGCGATGTTGTCCTTGAGCAGCACGGGCACGCCGTGGAGGAGCCCGCCGGCGCCGGCGGTGAAGCATTTTCCGGAGCGGCGCTCAGCGTCGGCGCGGGCGGCCTCCCGGAGCGCGTCCGGGTTGACCTCGATGACGGCGCGAAGCAGCGGGTTCAGGCCACGGATGCGGTCCAGGTAAAACCGGACGAGGCCTACCGAGGTGACGCTGCCGTTGCCGAAGCCCTGCTGGATGCTCTCCACGGTCGCCTCCTCGATCCGGAAGCCATGAGCGCCGCCGGCCAGCAGAGCTATGAAGGCGGCAACTGCAAGGAGCAGACGCGGCATCGTCGAAATGTCTAGCTTCTTTGTGTCGACTGAACCGTGCTCAACTCAATTCAAGCTGCTCACCCTACTAGTAATATGTACTCTACTCCACTAGTATTGTATTCCTTTTTGATATCCCTGACCCGGTAAAATTAGGCCTATCGACGAGAACAACTTTGAGATGAAATAAACTTGCTTATAGGAAGCTGTGCGCTGATAAACAATGGTAGCCTTGCTGGTGGGTATCATGTGATGGACTCCAATTGGCAAAACTATAGAATCACACAAGCTGCAATCGCCGATGGATACAAAGATAGATGGTCATAGTAGGTTCCGTTTGACTTGGGAGTCGGCAGCAAGCTGATCCTTTCCTAACCTGTTTTCATACATCATGGTGGATTATTATTACTATATTTTTAGTGACTTTTCTTTACTTTATTTTACGGTTAGAAGAACATTTGTGCTCATTTATTTCATTTCAGGTTGTGGAATGTATTCAACACACCAGAGTTTAGCAGCCATAGGCCAAATCTTAATGTGTGATGGAGTTTCTAATTGAGAACCAGGAGAACAAACTTCTACCCCCTGAGGTCCTATTTGTTTCTAGAGTTTTTCTGGGGATTGGTGTGGATTATCCCGGTCAAACCCCGAAATCCCCACATATGTCAAAACATCGTTTGTTTCTAGTGTATTGGACAGGGTTTATCCCCACCTTTCCCCACAAATCTCCAAACTCTAGTTCATTTTTTCTCAATCCCCTAGGGGATCCAATACTCTACCCCTGCCTAGTGGATTGGATCTCCAATCCCCTAGAGTGTTGGGTGAAGTTTGGGGTTTCACCTAATCCACTAGAGGATTATCCCCACCAATCCCCAAAAATACTCTAGAAACAAACAGGACCTGACTAATTTAGGCCATGCTCTCTTGGTTATCTGTTTGTGTTTTGTCGTGATCAAGATTTTGATCTTTGTTTGGACGACTGCCAGTTTATTCGCATCTCAATGTTATTTTAGCAACTTTAGGTCATTTTCTTGTCAATATTAGAGAACTGATGGCAAGCAAAAGTTTTACTAGCTAAAACCAAATATACTCCAAATCTTTGTATCCGTGAAGTTGTCTGTCCATTTTTCCTTGGATTTAATTATTTATTTTAATGTATGAGAACATTTTCTCTGCTATTTACATCTGAATATGCATTAAATATTGTTCTAAGGCTTGAACATCGGCGGACGCTGCGCTTTGGTACCCTGCTCGAACCCATAAGCCATTTCAATAAGCCTCTGGCTCGTACCCCTGCAGCCCACCAAAGCACACACCAAATGGTAAACCCTCCTCGTCATAGCCCGCCGGCACTGCAATGCCTGGGAGGCCATTGAAGGCTAGGACGACAGCGGCATCAGCATCGGGGGTGACGATTGCATCTAGCCGGTGTTCTTTCATTAGCTTCTCCACACCGTTCTCTGATAGCTTGCGGAGCCGGTGCATCGCCGATATCTCTGCAGGACCGATACCTGTAGTGTTCTCTGACATTAGCAAGAGGCTTTGTCCGTACTTCCTGAGCTGCTCCTGCATTCCATGTGTGCATCCAAAGGTTCAATATATTTTGTGTTCAAGAAAAATATAAATTTGTAGGCTTGCATATATGCAATTTTGAGTTCGTAACATGTACAAATATAGTTTGATAATTTTTGTTTTGGGGTAACCTCAACAGGATGTGCGTAATTGAATGGAATTATTTCGGCGAGGGAGCGGACCGGCGAATGCGACAAGTCCGACAAATATTTGTTAAGATTTAGCTTGAACTCTGCCATAAGTGCAGTCAACAATCCACTAGAAGTGAAGTTTTGTATGACAGCCAAATTTGCTATCTCCACGTTTTCCATCACCACCGCTCCATATGTTTCCTTCAAACAAGAGGAGAAATGACTGACTAAATTGTTGTTCAGATTCAACTATTCGGGGTTATTATATAATCTGCTTTGAGAAAATAGCCAGTACACTCAAAACTATTAGCTAGCAAGATAACCGGCAACGCACTAGAAAAACATGCCAAAACTGATTGAGCAGACGAGATTATCATGATCCACAAGGACTCAGAACTTGATTGAACAATCTTATTTACCTCATTGTGTGTAGGTGATCCCTGTACACTATGTCCCGCACTGTTCCTTCATGAAAATCAAAGAAGCCCTTTGGGACGCCTATTCTCTTACCCTTTTAACACATCCGTCCTTAGGAACTGTGCGTATCCGCCGGCAGGGATGAAGCGAGAGACTGCTCCGGTGGCCGCAGCGTCAAGGGCGTCATAGCCAACGATGGCGTCCATCACATGGACGGCGTCTGCCACCGTGCGACACAATGGTCTGCATGCATTTGAAATTTCAAAACAAGATGTTTATGAAAGGTTAAGAAGTGGCCGCAAAGGTCGGTTCTGATCTGTGAAATAAAATTGAACAGATTAAAAGCCTTTGTTTTTCACGCGATCCAAACTGGATTGATTTCCATTACAGATTAGAAGTTTAACCTGGTGGAGGAAGTTCAACAATATATATGGAGCCTAAGATCAATTTTTGGATTTGGCCAATTTCTCCAATTGCCGCGGGGGCTGGATTACCCCACAACGTCGGTGTATAGTGCGTTGTTCTCTTTTTCTCCATCGACATGACTTAAAAACAAAGAAAAAATGGTATTTTAAAGTTTCAAAATAATATGAATTTGACATACAGCTATTTTCTATGAAGTTGTAAATTTTGTTGAGATAGGTTGATTTGGGCAACACAAAAAACCTAATTATGGCTCTAAATACGCAAAAAAAAAACTCGGTTTTTGTCTTCGCATTTGTTTTTTTTTTTGTAGGTAGCATATGAAAAGATAATTCGATGAAACTTTAAAGGTACTTAGTAGACATCTATATCTATATGTACTTGTATATTTTCTTTAAGATTTTCTTGAAGTGCAAAAATGAACCTTTTGATTTTCAAAGAAGGTCTCCGTTTAGCCCGAACTCCATTTGAAGTTATCAGACATTCTGCCATTCAATTAGATAGAAATAGAGACTTTATGTACAAAAGATGCTCTATTTTGAGGGTGTCTAAGTCTCATAAATTCTACCTCTATTCCGATTTAATTAACGCCATTTGTATAAAACTTTGCATTATATAAATCTCCCTCCGCGTCAGTTAATTCGGTACGGAGGGAGTAGAATTTTGATCATACGTGTTAAAGAAAGTTTATGCTGATGTAATAAATGGTACGTCTCGTGCCAAAAAAATACAGTTTGTTCTCAAAGTTTCAAATAATTTATATTCTTGCACGCATCTCAACATGGATGCAAAGAAGATTCAAACAGAGGCATCAAATTTGGCAAACCTTTTTTTGTGTGATTACAGGAGTCACTACAGGAAAGCCAAAAGACGCCGACGGCGAACCAGTACGCCGACGGCCAAATGTCGGGGCCGTCGGCGTACGACCGGACAAATGGTAGCTCTGCAACCAGGCCGTTGGCGTACAAAAACCGTCGGCGTAGTCCTCTTTACGCCGACGGCGTCCGTCGGCGACAGTTTGGCTGTCGGCGTAAGTTGACGACACGCACCCCGGAAAACGGCCACGTTGGGACGGCGTTATGGCAGGAGGTACGCCGACGGCAATGCCGTTGGCCTATCGTTTATTTTTATTTTTTTCACCTTATTAAACTCCGTCTGTGGTAGCTCAGTGCGAAGGTCACATAAAATGACGTTGTGCGCGGGTTTTCCTTTTTTTAGATTTTTCTGAATTAATTGTAGCAAATTTTGGTCTCACATGCAATGATAGCACGCAAAACGTTGTACATTTGTCATGGGACTTCCTAGGGCCTACCCTAACACAGCCAAGTAACTAGTTCCTCTTTGCTACCCTCTTCCGGCTTCGGTCAAGGTTGTAGACGATAAGTTGGACTTTTCTCCGGCTGGGCTAGGATTTCGCCGGAGAGGGGGTCCGGAGCGTCGGGATGTCACCACAAGTTAAGAGATGCCATACCATGTGTGTACAAGTGTGTTATGAGTTTTGAATGGCAAAGATTCATTTTTTTTAAAAAGCTTAGTTGCAATACGCCAATACCGTACAAAACTTAGTTGATTCATTTTTTTTAGAACAGCTTAGTTGCTACATACCCAACGGTGTCTTGCCTTGAGGAAAAGGGGATGACGCCGGCTCGGCTGGTCAACCCCACCGTGGGCTTAATCCCGACCACCGAGTTCAACGCCGCCGGGCACAGTATCGACGCCGTGGTCTCCGTCCCCAGCGTCACCGCGGCCATGTTCGCCGCCGCAGCGATCGCCGAGCCGGTGCCGACACCACGTAAGGGTTCTGCACAGCACGCATAACTAAGAAAGCCAACTCTTGCAATTTCGATCGAGCTGCTCTGGTCAATGGCGCTTCTCCCATGGCACGGTGCGTCCGACTGACATACATACTTACCCGAGGCTGTCCGCCGCGGGCGCCCCAGCCTTTGAGGCCCGGCGGCGCGCTGCGGAAGTTGGCCCACTCGGGGAGACTGGTTTTGCCGAGCACGACGGCGCCGGCGCGCCGGAGCCGGGCCACCACGCTGGCGTCGCGCCTGACCACGGATCCGAGCAGCGCCAGCGACCCGGCCGTCGTGTTGAGCGCGTCGCGCGTGGCGATGAGGTCCTTGAGTAGGACGGGCACGCCATGGAGGAAGCCAGCGGACCGCCGACGGGAAGCGCGCTCGGCGTCCGCGCGCGCCGTCTGCCGGAGAGCGTCCGGGTTGACCTCAATGACGGCGCGGAGCAGCGGGTTAAGTCGGGTGATCTGGTCAAGGTAGAACCGGACAAGACCTACGGAGGTGAGCGTGCCGTTGCTGAAACCGAGGTGGATGGCCTCCACGGTGGCGTCGTGGAACTCGAATCCGGTGCCGGAAACAGCGGCCACGGCGAGGACGGCAGCGACGACGAGCAGCGCTCCTCGCGGCGGTGCCATGCGGTACCGTTGGGTGGTTAGTTGTGATCGAGCAGTGGACTTTTGGTTTGTTTGCACTTTGGAGCCGGAGCAAATTCCAATCATGATGACATCAGATGGGTTTCTAATAAGTACTCCTAGCACTCTACTTATTTTAGACATTTTTGGTGTACTCAAAATTTTGAAAAAAATAATCTTAGTGACTGGTATTATTTGACAGAAACAAAAAGATAAATTTGATGAATCTTATATTCACATACATATCCTACCGGTAGTTATTTTTTTGTAGGTCACATACATGGTGATGTGGCAGTCGTCAGAGTTGGACTACGAAACAATCCTTAAAAATGGGTCAGCTGGTTTGAACCAGGAGAATTTTTGTAAAACGAGACAAAATTTTGTATATTGATATAGGAGGAGCAAGTACAGGGTGGCCAAAGCCAAAAGCAAAAAGGGAGAAGGCGATGAAGGCTTTTTTTTTCTTCATCATACTCATTATCTAGAAGCAGAGCAAGGCTTATTCCCTCGGGATTCTCCTCTGAACCAGCAGATCAAGGCTTATTTCATCTGTATCTTCCTCCTCCGCTATTAGAACAAGGATTATACCCTCTGTATACTCCTCATGTACCAGCAAATCAACGCATATTTCGTCGACATTCTCCTCTGGTACTAGCAGAGCAAGGCTCGTATCCACCACATCCTCCTTCTTGGACTACCAGATAAAGGCTTATACCCTCGCCATCCTCCTCCTTTACCAACAGATCAAGGCTTCTTTCATCGACATCATCCCCGGCGATCAAGGCTTCATTTCCCATCGTCCTCCTCCGAGTTTTGCACCATGTTATTTCAGCTCCTTAAGATATCATGTAAACAACTCCTGACCAGCAACAACATTGGATTTTTTTTTTTTTTTTGCGGGGGAAAGGAACTATATTACTTAAACAAGAGTATTACAATCCCTAAGGATGAAATTAAGGATCTCATCCGGCCCAGAACCAAACCACACATCAGTGCTATCATGAACTCTACCATACCGAGCTAATGCGTCGCTAGCCAAGTTTTGAGAACGAGAAATCTTAACAAAGCGAATATCACGCCCAGAACTAAGCAAGGCCTTGATCTCAGCAACTAGATGGCCTAGACACGAAACATCCTTCGCTGCACTAGTCACCATCTTTACCAGAGACGCATTATCAGTCTCCACAATGATAGGTTCTTGGCTCCATTGCAAGGCAAGAGCAATGCCCACCATGCATGCTCCCAGCTCGGCCTCAAGTGCTGAAGTACAGTGACGCAAGGAACGGCAAGAAGAAAGGATGATCTGTCCCGACGAGTCTCTCAGGATCATTCCTGCGCCCGCCGTGCCATGTTCTTGAACGAAAGACCCATCCACATTGAGCTTGACTGCACCTTCCGGGGGCCGGATCCATATCTTACCCCCCTCATCAATAGCAGCGGAAGCCAGAGCAGGGGACGCCGCACACACCACCACAACTTGCTTGCCCTTTACAATTTCTTCCGGTGACAGTTGGCGTAAGTTGGCCAGGGATTGAACATAACTGCACAAGAATCTCCGTGATCCCTCGATAGCCGGCAGGGGCTTATCATGCGTGACTTCATTCCTACAGAACCATGCGCGCCATGCAATCAACAGAACAAAGCTGCAAGTCACCACCGGCATTGAAAGCAAGAAATCATCCAGCCATGAATGGTGGCATTGAGGTTGTGCAGGTACAGGAATCTGCCACACCTTTGCCATGGCCTCCCAAAGCGCCTTGGCGTGTGGGCATCTATAAATAGCATGGCCTACATCCTCACGTTCCTGATCACAAATTTTGCAGCGACCTGTAACTTTCAAATGCCTCCGCAGCTTGTTCTCCTCAGTAGCCAGGCCATTAGAGACAGTTTTCCATGCAAAAATTCGCACCTTCTCTGGCACATTACACTGCCAAATCTTCCTCCAAACAGGCTTCTGTCCCTCCGGGAACACACTGGACGCAACCGACAATTCAGCTTGTTGTTGGAGCTTAAGTCCCAGGTGATAGGCACTCCTGACCGAAAAGACCCCATTTTTCTCCGGTTGCCATGCTAGGAAATCTTCATTCAACCTGGGCGACGCCCGGATAGAAAGGATCGCCTCCGCGTCAATTGGACAAAAGTCTTCTCTAACCTTCTGCTCTCTCCAGGCACCATGGTCATCAAGAAGTTGTGCAACACGAGATACTCTCGAATTACCCCGTGGCCCAAACGGTTTATAGTGAGTGTCTCTTGGAATCCAACTATCACGCCAAGCACGGATCGATTTGCCATTCCCTACTCTCCATATGATCCCCTTTTTAAGAAGCTCGACTCCATGCGCAATGGCCGTCCACGTCGAGGACGGATTCCCAGTGAACACAGTGTCGATCAAGTTTCCTTGAGGATAGTATTTAGCCTTTAGTACGCGAGCACAAAGACTACCCGGCAACTCTAGCAACCTCCACGCTTGGCGAGCGAGCATTGCTTGGTTAAACAAACGCATATCGCGGAAGCCAATGCCTCCATGTTGCTTCGATCGAGTCAGTTTACTCCAGCTTAACCAATGTGTCTTCCGTACACCATTCGAGGCCCCCCACCAAAAATCTCGGACCAACTTATTCAGATCATCACAAACTGACAATGGTAACTTGAAAACCCCCATGATGTAGGTGGTAAGAGACTGAGCAATGGCCTTAATCATGACCTCCTTTCCGCCAAGAGAGAGATCACCCCATAGCAGGATGCGTTTGGCTAGCTGTTCTTGTAATTTCTGAAATTTGCCACGATTCATTCGGCCATCAGGGGTAGGCAAACCGAGGTATTTGTCCTCAAAACCTTGCTTCTGAATTTGGAGGGTCAATCTGATGCTCTCCTGTACTTTGGTCGGGCACCTCTTACTAAACTGAATGGAGCATTTAGCCGGGTTAATTAATTGCCCTGTGCTAGCAGCATAAGCATCAATCACCTGTTTCACACGCACAGCCTCTCCCTCAACTGCCTTGAAAAATAGTAATGTGTCATCCGCAAAGAGGAGGTGAGAAATTCCCGGGGCGCGCCGACAGACCCTCACTGGAGAAATACCACCTGACTCCACTTCCGCATGTAACAGGGCAGATAAACCATCAGCGACAAAGAGAAACAAGAACGGGGAAAGCGGATCACCTTGTCTGAGACCTCGAGTGGGGGTGAATGCTTCCAAAAAGGCTCCATTTAATTTCACAGAGTATCTCACCGTGGTCACGCACAACATTATCCATCGTACCCACCGGTGAGCAAAGCCCATTTTATGCATAACATCCTCCAAAAAGGTCCAGTCAACACGATCATAAGCCTTGGACAGATCCAATTTATAAGCGCAAAAAGAATTGTCAGTCTTGGCTCCATGCTCCATAAAGTGTAGACACTCAAAGGCCAATAACGCATTATCAGAAATCAAGCGTCCGGGGATAAAAGCACTTTGGTTCTCCGATATCACTTCTCCTAACAGGGGTCTGAGACGATTCACCAAGCATTTTGATATAATTTTATACAACACATTGCAAAGACTGATAGGGCGGTAATCTTTCAGCTCTTGCGGATTATCAATCTTCGGAATAAGCACAATTGATGTGTCGTTCACACCCTCAGGCATGTGTCCAGTCTCAAAGAATTTTAGTACTGCATGTGTAATTTCCTCCTTGAGCACGCCCCAACTCCGCTGATAAAAATGTGCCGGAAAGCCATCAGGCCCTGGTGCCTTCAAAGGTCCAATCTGAAACAGGGCCAAAGAAATCTCCTCCAGAGTAAACTCCTCACAAAGCTTTACATTCATATCATCTGAAATTTTGTCTCCAAAAAGATTAGTGACCGGATTAGCATTTAAAGAAGGGTCCCGGGTGAACACTGATTGAAAATAAGAAGCAGCCATGCGCTCCATTTCACTAGGTGACTCCTTCACCACACCATTCTGGTCTTTCAGTGAAGCTATGCGGTTCTTTCGGGCACGCCACACATCCTTGCGGTGAAAAAATTTAGTATTCCGATCACCCTCTTTTAGCCAAGAAATTCTCGATCTCTGGAGCCAAAGCATCTCCTCTCTATATAGTAATTCATTCATAGCATCTGTTGTTTCTCGGATCAATTCTGCAGGCGCATTGTCCTTGGCTAATTGGTTGTTTGACCAACGACCCAAACCAACTATGCTTCTATAAGTTCACAACACACGAGGCCACCTAGCGGATCTTCTCATGGTCGGTTTTGGCGTCCCATTTCTCATCCAAGGCCTAGGAACAATCACCATGGGTTTCGAAGATCAGAAGGCTTCTATGGCTCTAGCACATGTCATTACTCTAGACCTGAAAATGGGCCAGGTGGCAGCCCTCCAGCTACTCAGCTCATTGGTGAAATCATATCCTTGTCACAACTCACAAGCAACGTTCTGAATAATTTGGCTTAGATTGGTAATCTTTAGCATCACATGCTAGACGCCAAAATATGGATTCTTGTTTTATTTTATTTTGGACTAGTTCCTCCAGTTTCTTCGATTTCGGTCACATACTATGACACTACTAGGAAAAGGGTTATAGGGAGGTTGGCATTCTATGGCGCACATAGGGAGGTTGGCATTCTGTGGCGCACCCTTAATTGGTGTGCCACAGAATTATTTCTTGTGGCGCATGGTGTCTGGTGCGCCACAGAAAGACACATTTCTGTGGCGCACTAAACCAAATGCGCCACAGAAAGTTATCTGGGGGCGGGTTAAAATTTGAAGAAAAAAAATCTGTGGCGCACCAGGCTTGGATCTTTTGAAAGTCACATTTTTTAGGATTTTTTGAAATTTTTTAAGTTTTTTGATTTTTTGGATCTTTTGAAACTTTTGAATCTCCTTTTGAAACTTTAGAAGTTTTTGAAAAATCTGAAATTTATAACACATACCACACATATACACATACAAGACTTAAGAGGGTTCATATGATATATATATCAGTAAGAATTTGAGAAGCACAAGGGTAGGTGGAGTGGGTGGAACTTAGAAGTTAAGCGTGCTAGGTTTGGAGCAATTTGAGGATGGGTGACCTAGCGGGAAGTTATCAGTTCAAATAATTCAAATAAATAGGATTTTTCATATTATTTCTTTTTTTGATTTTTCTGATTTTTTAAAACTTTTTTATATTTTTTTTGCATTTTTTGAATTTTATGAATTTTTGAGAATTCTGTGGTGCACGGGGTTTGGGTGCGCCACAGAAATGTGAGAATTCTGTGGCGCACCGATCCCATGCACCACAGAATAATTTTTTGTGGTGAGAATTCTGTGGCGCACCCAACAATTTGGCGGGTGCGCCACAGTAATCCAATTTGGTGCGCCACTGATAGCCTTTTCTGTACTAGTGTGATGCTTGATATTGGATTAATTCTCTCGATGGCTTGTTTTCCAACAAGGAAAACTCATAACATTAATGTTGCATCCCGCACTGTTGCAATTACTATTGTTAAAAACTACCAAAGTGGATAAAAAAATTCACTGGTGTCTAATTCTGTTAAAAATAAATCTGGTGTTTAATGGCATAATTCCAACCATAGACTCTTGGAAAGTAAGATTTATCACAGACTTTAGTCTCTTGGTTCATAGGACCAAGGAAGAACTACACACTTTTATTACCTCTCTAATACAAATGACTGTCATCCAAGAAGGCTGCTAGCCTCCACCCCCGTAACACTATGTAGTTATTCCCCCTTTTTAATTTAAGATAGCAGTAGGGAGCTCCTTACTGTTTTAAAGGTTCAAAATAATTATGTTAAACTAAGCAGTTTGGTTGATGCTCCCATTGCTTCAGCGGTGAGTACAAGAGTTTATAGAGACCCCCAATAAAAAATAAAATATAAACATTGTTAAAACAATGTTAAATTTGGTGTAGACCGCCTCCAGGCTTCGTTATGCTATCAGTGGAGGATTCTTTCCACGTTGTTGATCGAACTGCTGGGTCAGGCATTACCATCCGAGATGAACATGGTAATACCATCCTCACTGCTTGCCGTTCTCTTGACAACTATAGTGGCCCTCTGGAAGCGGAAGTTCGAGCGTGCATGGAAGGACTGGAGCTGGCTCTCAACCATAGCACACTGCCAATCATAGTCGAGACAGACTATACTCAACTTACTGCTGCTACTAGAGAGAAGGCTCAAGACAGATCTCCACTGGCACATACTCACTCTGTCCATAAAAGGATGTCTTAACTTTGTCCAAGTTTGCATGTATCTAGACATGGTTTAGTGTGTAGACACATGCAAATTTAGACAAAGTTGAGACATCCTTTTATGGACGGAGAGAGTATAATATATGAGCTTAATTAAACTTTTGTTTAGTCATGATCGAGTCAGTAAAATTGTAAAAGTGGAGCGATCTCAGATTAGGGTTAGTCATTGCCTTGCCAATTTGGAGAGAGCGGAACATACTACTGCTACCTAGTTAGGTTTAGGACCTGATGTTGTCCTTCAGGTTCTTGAACATGCTCGTCGTGTAACCCGGCCTGAGTAATAAAGCTCCTTTTTTACCTGAAAAAAAAACAATGTTAAATTTCATGTGAAGCAATAGCATCACTTCATTCAAACATTTTCATACATGGAGAGACGAATCATCAATATTAAGTAACTTAGCACGAGCTACCCAAGATCGCTCCAGAGATCTCTCAAGCAACAAGATCTCGACGTATCAACACGAAATTAAAAGAGTTAGCTAGCGGTGTTTGGAAAATGTTGATGATATTCGATAAATGCATACATCTTAAAAAATGCATTTCAACACTATGCAGATAATTTACGATCACTGGAAGATGCTTCACGCACATCGATGCCAATTTATCTGTCATATGCACATGATAAGACTACAACAATAAAAGTTTTTCAGATTTCCTCTTGGGCGGACGAAGACATTTCCTTTGGCTCATGGTTTAGGAGAGTGAGGACGGCGGCACTGCCGGAAAACAAAAAGTCCACGCCAACTCTAACCAATCTGATATGCCGGGAATTGTGGAATGAGCGCAACAGGAGAATTTTTCAGCAAAAGGAGATGTCAGCAACGGCGCTTGCTACTCGTATCAAAGAAGAGGCACGATTATGGAAGAGAGCAGGGGCACCACTATCCCTTGTTGATCTGGGCGCGTGGGGCGCCTTTCGACCCCGGCTGAATTTCTTCCTTTCTTTTTTTGCCCAAAGGGGAGGCCATTTAGGCTTCCTCCACCATTTACTCTGTTACAACTCCTTCTATTAAAATAAACATAGCAGCTCTCCCGTCGTCATTGTGCGTTGTAAACCGTGCAAACCTCTAGTTACACGGAAAAGAAAGAGAGACCCTAGCCGTCGCCACCGTCATCATCTGCATCTTCATCGTCGTCTTTGTCTAAGAATTGACGGGTCCTCACCTTCTCTATGTGCCGCTCTGTCACTAAGAGGGGTGGGGATCTCGGACCTGCGCAGGGCGTTATACAAAGGTTTTTAATATTAGAGCTTGTTTTTGATTGTTGTCTTCTTCGTCAATGGAGATGACATCGTCTGTAATAAGTGATCTTCCGCGTTTCGTTCGTCGGCGAGATCTCCTTCCTGACGTCAATGGTGGCTTTGAAAGATTAAGTTTGTCTAGATATGGTTCTTCAGATCTTACTTCGCCAGATCAATCTTGGATTGTTTCTCATGGTTGCCGCGAGGAGTTTTGTCCTCGCATTATCTATCCCGGCTACTACGTCTTCGGCAATGGTGATTCGTTCTCTCGGCTCCCAACGACGTTGACAAAGTGGCTCGGTTATTTGTCCCTGAAATATCAGTGGTGTTGCTCTTACCGATGTTGCTTGATTAATTTAATGGCTGCGTGCGTGCACAAAGCCTTAGCATTGCGGCTCAAAATTAAAAGGGGAGAATCTTCGTTGGTATTCACAGATCAGTGGTTTGGTGTTTTCGACGTTGTTCTATGGCTGCCTTCAGAAAAGTACAAGATTGTGTCATGGAAAAATAAAGAGGTTGAAGATCTCATAGATTTGCTCGTCTTTTTTAGTATTATTTTTGTAATCGATGTAATCGTGTACTCTTTGTTGGTTTAATATATATGAAAAAATCCAAGAAAACAAAGCAGCTCTCCTGCTATTATTAAAAAAAAAAGTTTTTCACGTACATTTGACGCACAAAAAGATGCTTCACGTCAGAAAAAAAGGAAAACCCGTTGGGCCCCACGGCAATCCACAGAATCTTCGTTCCCGTGGCTCGCGGGCCGCGACGCCGCTGAGCCAACCGAAGCATTTCGCTTCGCGGCCACATTCTGCCGGCGGAATCCACCACCCACTGACGATCCAGGCAGCAGCCACCGCCGCCGCCATGTCCGGCTGCCCCTGCTTCACCTCCACCTGCTCTCCCCTGTCTCTCCTGCCCCCCGTCCCCGGCGCCCCCAGACGCAGCAACGTCGTCGCCTTCTCCTCCTCGTGCGGCCCAAGACGGAGAGGCGCGCGCGTGGTAGTCGCGGCGAGCAAGGACGAGAAGGCGGAGGAGGGAGACCCGGCGTTCAACCCGTTCGGGTTCGTGACGGACAACCCGTCGAGCCGCAGCGCCATCCAGCTGCCAGAGTCGCCCGCCCAGGACGGCAATGTCGGCCAGATGCTCTACGTAATGCGGACCTCCCCTTCCTCTTGTCTGATCCTTCCTGCTGCGCATTTTTAGCTGCTGATGACTAACCTTGTTGCGTGTAGAGGACAGAGGACAAGGGAAAGAGTACGGCAAGAGTATCAGATCAGGAGAGTTCCGATGGTTCGTGAGAGAAACAGGTAATACATTTGCTTGTTCATATTTGTGTTGCTCCGCGGGGACAATGTTGAACCATGTGAAACTGTGAATGCCGATTGCTGATTGGCTTGGAACTGCAATTGCATGCAGGTAACCCTGATGCCCGGCGTGGAACTATTATGTTTATTCATGGTGCTCCAACTCAGTCGTTTAGCTATCGCACCGTGATGGCTCAGGTTAGTTTCATTGACATTGTAGTCTAGACCTTAGTATGAAGAACCAGTTGCTCTTAATTTTCCTTACTGAAAAACAACATTACTAGTTCTGGAAATTATTTGAATTGGTTAATTATAAGTATAGCTAAATATTTCGTAATAGTCAAATATTATTGTGCTGTGCACTAAAAAATTATGTGGTTCTCCTGTCAAGGTTCAAAAATTGGTTAGAAGGTTTAGAGCCATACTCAATCTGTAACGTGTCTTGAGACACTAGCAACCACAAAACCTGACAGTTTTGTTTGATTTTGGGAACCTGATGGGATGGCTGACCTTCCGTAGGCTGTAATAAAATAACAAGGGTTTATTTTGAGCGTTTTTTCGGAACTTTTAAAAGAACCTTAAGGTTATAATGAATATGCACATTTCTGCTTTTGTCGTAATCAACCATTCCATCCCCTAAGCAGCTACTGAACTTACTAGATGGCAGATGCTGGCTACCACTGCTTTGCTCCTGACTGGATAGGATTTGGGTTCAGTGAGATGCCACAACCTGGGTATGGATTCGATTTCAAAGGTCAGGAAATGCCTATGAAATTCCTGCTACTGAAGTGTCTTTAAAACTGGATTTAACCAAAGACTCACATATGTTGAATCGTTTGTAGAAGAGGAGTTCCACAAGGCATTTGATGAACTTCTCGGCACTCTAAATGTCACTGAACCATTCTACTTAGTTGTCCAGGTACAAACTAGGAACTTCTCGGAAAAACCTTGCCATAGAGGATCACATATGGAAGGTTGGGATCATTTCATTCATTCATTTCCTTGTAGGGATTTATTGTAGGTTCTTATGGTCTAACATGGGCATTGAAGAACCCGAGCAAGCTTCGTAAGGTAGCAATTCTTAACAGCCCACTTACTGTTTCTTCCCCAGTGCCTGGAGTGATAAAGCAGCTCAGGTCAGCTATTTATGTTTCTCTTTTTTCCTTAATATTATTTCTTCTACATTCAACCTGTATTCTTTGGTAGATTTCAAACTAGTATGAATCCAGACACTTAATCATATGGCTCTCCAACTAAGTTTGCTTAAAACAAACATATGTTCTATTGCTCTCATATTTTGTTAATGGAACTTCCATTTATTGTGTTGTTAGTTGTTTTGGGTGTGTAATGATGTTTATGTTTGACTCAGCAGTTTTGTCACTTGTGGTATTGTAGAGTGAGTATTTGAGATAGTATCTAGCCTTTTGTATTTTTTCATTAATATTTTAGTTGATGTTCTTATTTTTTTCCTGTAAGTTTATACTTATGTATGTGAACTGAGAATCTTTTTCAATGCAGGTTACCACTCTTAGGTGAATTTACTTGCCAAAATGCTATTTTGGCTGAAAGATTCATTGAAGCAGGTAGCCCGTATGTATCCCTGTCGCAGAAACTCTGTTTTTTATACCATGCTGATTTTGTTAGCACTATGCGTCTTTGTTTGTTCGAAAAATGCATGTTGCTTGAAACAAGAAAATAACTTCTGTTCACCATATGATGGTATTTATTTTTCAAAATGTCAATATCTATGTAGCAGTATGGCACACTATCAATTCACTTACTGGCGGGAATGATTTGAACTCTGTTTTGTTTGGCAGCTACGTGCTGAAGTCAGAGAAGGCTGACGTATACAGATTGCCGTATCTATCAAGTGGTGCACCTGGATTTGGTTTGTCCTTTGCTCCCAGTCTCTTATTTCCAACTCTCCATAACGTCACTAGGTCAGTTTGTACTACTGTCCCTAAGCATGAAAAGAACTTCAAATTACGAAACAAGAGATCCCCTTTTTCCTAATAAAGGGAATGTAAGTTTTACATATTACCCATGTTTTGGAAATTTTAAATCACCTGAAGCCATGCATCCACATAACAATATACACTTGTGCCATTCCCTGGGGAAACCTTCTTTAAGATATATTGTGCATACTGGCCTCACTGTCCTTCTATCTGGAAAGCTATCAATTTGGCTCCTGTAAAGCTATCTTTTCCAAGTAATTTCATACTTGCCTCTATGTTTTTATTTTGAACAATTGTGTATGTGTTTTGAACGAAGGATGTACTTCGTTGCATTAACCTTCACGGATAAACCTCAAAGAACCTCGCTGGATGCAAAATTGTACATTCATATGTTATAATGTTTCAGTTTGCTTGCCTATTTTCTGGAATAAGTTAGTTACCGAGTTGCAAACTTCCAATTTACTAGTTCTGATATATTTGGCAACCCTATTATCTCACTCGTTTAATTGTTTATTTTGTAGCATTGCTTGAAACTGCCAGGAAAGCCAATTTTAAAGATGTATTAAGCAAGATTTCGGCTGGATTTTCATCCAACAGGTAGGACATATCAAAGCAATTGATTAAACAGACTGATTAGTCATTCTGACTTAGGCTTCGAACTGTTTCAGTCTGACTGATTAGTCATTCTGAAGTCTTAACACACAGTATTGATATCAGCAGCAAAATCACTTATCAGACATCTCGTATCTTTTGGATAACTTCCTGCAGCTGGGAAATACCCATATTGCTCGCATGGGGGGAGTCTGACAAGTACTTGCCACTCTCGATAGCCGAGGAGTTCCAGAAAAACAATCCCAAAGTGGTGAAACTGAAGCCAATAGAAGGGGCCAGTCATATGCCGCAGGAGGACTGGTAACTATTTTGAGTAGCGCACTATATTCAGTTGATTTCTGACCTGCTCCTGCATTTTATTGTACATGTGTGCTACTCAGTTCTGAAAATCAGAATAGCCAGGCGCTTGACACTATTGTACTGACGCTAACATCTAGTCTAATTAGGCGATATATACAACACATGATTCTGCTGATCCTTGACACATCTTTCATGTTTATGCAGGCCAGAGAAGGTGGTGAGTGCCTTGACAAACTTCCTGTTTTAGTCTACAAAAGCCGTCGTACAGTGTATGCGTAAATAAGATTTGGTTTCACTTAGGTGTTTGTTACGTTCGACCATAAATGTACAGTGTGTAAATGAAATGATTCTGGACAACTTGTATGTAATATACGATGCCTGGTTCAGACAGTGGCGGATCCAGCACCCTAAAACGGGGGGTGCCACAATCTCTGAACAACAAAACTTTAGTACATCGATTGGATTTTTTTTTTGAAAAAAGATACTACAAATTGTCTAGTATAGTTCAAATATCATTAGAATTCCAACAAATAGTTTAAAATAGGCTTTAGACTTTAGTAGTAATAGTATTAAGTATATAATACATACTGTTTTGCATTTTCGGGGGGGTGCCATGGGTATATCCAGTTTTGTATAGTTATTTACCCGACTGGACAGTGACGTCGTTTCTTTCACGTGTGCCAATGGTGCCATGGAGGACGGCGCTGCGCATGCGGCTCTTCTTCCGCTGTATCATTGCCCGGAAGCTGGTACCGGTGCCGCTCTCCGTGACGGAGGCGGCGAGGCTTCCCTGGAGTCTCCCGGATGCGCTGGCATCGGTTAGCCGGAGGACGTCCGGAGGCTGCAGCTAGCCTCTGCTGTTTCCGTCATGGACCCATCTACTCTATCTTGCAGTTGCAGGTTTGAGGCGCTTCTCTCTGGAGCCAGCTACCATCTAGCAGCACATGGGCGTACGTGAAGCCATGCCCATGAACAGATTGATAGGAGGACTCTTGTGTTTCAGAGAAAACAGATCTGTGTGGAGATCCTGAAAGACCCAGACAGGACGCTTGTGTGGCCACCCGCCGTCTCCCTGTACCCGCATTGTTCCATCGATGTAGCCATCCCCTCGTCACATGCATGGCCTCTGGACGCACACGCATTCATTCAGAACATGGCCGTACCCCATACGGAATGCGATGCTTCACGTAGTATCGGCCATGCATGGATGGACCACCGGCCGGAGTTGCCATCGTGCCGTGGTGTCGATCATGATAATGATCCTATCACAGTCACAGTATCGCAGGCAGCATCATGCATTGTCGAACACACACCATATACCTCGTTGCTTGCTGCAACACTGTAAACGTGCACTACGAGCTGTCGTCTGTAGATATCAAAATTAACGTTGTACCGTTTAATCTGCAGCGTACTTGTACCAGCCGTGCACCGGGCAGTATAAAAATGTGTGTGACACACGATGACACGAACAACGGCAAGGCTAGCAACTCAGAGCTACCGTACCGCAAGATGGTTCGCCGCGGCGGCACCGTGTTCCTCGCGCTCCTCCTCCTCGCCGCGGCGTCCCACTCCGCCGCCGCCCAAGCGTTCCCCACGACCGACAGGGGCGCGCCACGCAAGGTGCTGTGGACGAAGGACCTCCCGGCCGACCAGTTCTGCCCGCGGGACGCCGTCAAGTTCGGCTGGTGCGCCGCCGTGCTCGGCCTCGTGGAAGAGAACGCCGGCGCGCAGCTCGGGAGCAAGTGCTGCGAGCTCGTCACCGGGCTCGCCTCGGTGGAGGCGGCCGCGTGTCTCTGCGTCGCCGCCAAAGAGAGCGTGCTCGGCGTCGTCTCCGTGGAGTGGTCCGTCGGCGTCCAGCTCCTCGCCAGCGCCTGCAAGAAGGAGCTCCCCGACGGCTTCAAGTGCGTCTGATCTGATTGAATGATTGTTTGGAGCAACGCCCATGCAGCGGCTATCCGTCTGCCCGTCCAAGTGTTTTTTTCTTGCTATGGACTAGATACACACAATCTCCATCTAGACCAGCATACTCTGCAGATTACTGGGGTTGTGCCTGGCATCAAAGGAATATGATGATCAAACTTCCAATGAGGAGGCAGTGTTTGTGGATCCTCAAAGATAATTTGGTACTTCTGGATTATTGGTGTAATTTCGGAAGGAATTTCCTCTGAACTTGTGTGGTCTGTGGTTGTCATTTCATGCAATTCAATCAACTGACACACTTCTCCTGTCTGCAGCATGGTTTCCAACATGTGACAGGAGATTACGGCACAGGAATCAGGCTTGGGTTGAATACCTCGAAGGGTGATGCGCACACCTTCAAGTTTGAACCTCATCGTTTTCTTCTTCCAGTTAACCCACATCTTGCCATCGTTTTGGTGTTCTAACCAATCCATACCCAGAATTATATCATATGATGTCAGTGGCAGGATCTTGAGATTAGTGGTGAATTTGTGCCCCTGTGTGTACCACACCACCTCAGGAATGTATTTGGTGCAAGCTATTGTACCACCACCTGCAACACTGACGGTAGCTGGTGGCATTTGTTTTTGAGGAAGATCTAGCTTGTGTGCCAACTGCTGACTGATGAAATTGCTGGAGCTCCCTGAGTCAATCAATATGATGACATTTTGCTTAGCTACCGGTCCATTCAACCGCATGCTTCTAGGACTGGTTGTACCTTCGAGAGCGTGCACAAAAAGTTTCATGACATGCTCCTTTCCGTCATCAGCCTCATCATCATCATCAGAATCGTCACTGTCAGAGACAGTTTCAGAGGAGTTTGTTACCTGTAATGCCTCCAAGAGCTCCTCTAACACATGCAGCTGAACTTGCGCCGGGCATTTGTGAGTTGGGGAGTACTTCTCACCACATTTGAAGCATTCACCTCTTGCGCGCCTTTGAGCCTTCAGAGAATCAAATTTTGTTTGTGGTGCAGGTTGATCAGAAGTATGTTTCTCGTCAGGTCTATTGCCCAGAAATCCTGGCAGCTGGCTGTGTTGCTTGTATTCGGAACGCAATTGATCTCGCTGGCTGTATTTATAAGGTTGCACAGCCATGTCTCGCTGATAATACTTGTTGCTGTTCATAGCTGTATCTTTCACCAGAAGAGCTTCATGCGTTTGAGCCATGGAATAAGCCAGATCAACTGTTCCAGGGTTATGCAGCTTAATAGCTGAACGAATTGCAGGTTTCAGTCCAGCAATGAAACGTCTGACAAAGAACATTTCATCGTAGGAATGATTGTACAGTAAGACCTTATGCATCAGCTCTTCAAATTTGTGAGCATAATCATCTACTGACCCAGTTTGGTGGTGTGCAAAAAGTGTGTCAACAGTTTTAGCATATTTATCTCTATTGAATTTGCTAAAAACTCCTACACACAGCTCTGCCCAATTGGCAACGCTATGCAGTGCTTCATATGTCTGAAGCCAAAGAGCAGCATTGCCTTTGAAATGCATAGTGGCAAAATCTACCCACAAATGATTCTGAATTTGGTACAACTGAAAGTATTTTTCGCAGTTTTTCTTCCACCATTTTGGGTTATCACCATTGAAATATGGGAAATCAGATTTAGGAAGTCTAGGTCATGAATTATGCCTCTTCCTAGCAGAATGATTGTGATGATGTTCAGGTTCACCATCATCATCGGAAATCACAAATTCAAGGTCACGGGTGCCAGAATTCTCACCCCTGACCAGGGTGCGTCCAGAGGTCTGATCCTCTCTGAAAGCAACACCCTGGTGTTGTGCTTGCTGATGGTGCCCTTGAGGCCGAAGCGCACCCGTGTACAGATCGGCGTACTCCAGGGTCGATGGAGGGGCGCCCTTCTCGATGGTGGTGATGCGGGCCGTGACTGAGTCCATCGACAGCTTCAAGTCGTTGACGGATTTGTCCAGCGCCATGTTGGCCTGAATTACTCTGTCCAGCGAGGTCTCCACCCGCTTGGAAGCGGTGGTGAGCTCGCCCTGAGAGAGCGTGAGCTTGTCCAGGGCGGCGTGGAGGTCGGTGATGCGGGAGGCGTTGACTTGGCCGGCCTCTGCCGTCGCCTTGTTCGCCTCGGCCGTCGCCTGCAGCAGGAGCTGCAGATCCGCGATCGTGGTCTCAGCCATGGTGACGCGCTGTGTCAAGGTGGGGTGGCCGGATCTAGCTGTTGGAGCTGACGAGACTTGGATCGGACCGGAAAAAATTCCCTAAACGAAACTTGGCTCTGATACCACTTGCTATGGACTAGATACACACAATCTCCATCTAGACCAGCATACTCGCGTCACGCACAGTTATGGATCTAAACTTTGATTACAGTCACCAGGCAGATGCCGTGGGAAGGAAGAAGATGGGGAAGGAGCAGCTAGCTCGAGCTACAGTACCGGATCGATCCACTCTCTGCATCTTCTGTGCTTCATCGCCACGGTTGAAGTAGTCTCTTGCGTGGGCTGGGCTGGCATGGGCTTGGTCTTGTGTTCCCGGCCCACAGCCCATCTTATGTCTCTCGTCCTTCGACGCCTCGTCACCGGTATCGTAGCATTTCTAGAAGAAAATATTGCTTTCTTTGACTTGTGAACATTGCATGTTTCCCTTTTTTGCTTTCTTGAAGTGTATGCAATTGCCTTACTTGTACATGCACCAATGTCAATTTGACTGTTTTTCTTTGCACAAAGAAGACACAATCGCTCACTGACATCTGTAAGACTGTAACTACCATGGCGTAGACCATCCAGTGCATCCCACGATTTCGTTGAGAAAATGAGCACACATTTAATGTGATCCAAAAATTACAGAGGAAACAAGATATAATTTGCGTATGACTTGTATCCTAACACAAGGTCATCATTAAAAAGGAACATATGCATATTCAGTCTATATAGAGTAACTAGTTCAAATCACACTTATGACACCGTCTTAGATCTTGAGAATCACCCTAAACTTAGTAGCAACATCAACATAACACCATATGTAACATGTGAAACCTCCAAATTTGGAGATAAACCACGAGCAAAATCTTTATAATATTATCAAATGTGGTGTGGGGTACAACAAGTTCGAAGCTGCACTCTCATACAACAAGTTCCTCTATAGACTATAGGTAGAGATTAGAGAGAGGACAAATGGCTCTTGAGCTACAGGGAGCTCGTTTTTATTAAAAAACGAAAATAACATTTTAAAATTAAAAAAAATCAAGAAATGAATTCAGATGTAGTGAGATGATCTACAAGTGTGCAAAATTTTAAATCGAAATTCGTTGTATTGGTGGCTGGGAAAAAATAGAAAAATGGGTGGATATGGGTACACAGTTTCAAAAACTTGAAAACTTCCCGATTTGTCTTTTTTGTGCAGCCCAAAATAACAAAATTTGAATTAAAATTTTGCACGCTTGTAAATCTCGACACTATCTACATCCGGGAATTTTTCTCGATTTTTTGAAACGCAGAAGTGCTGATTTCGATTTTTTTTCAAAAACGAGCTGCATGTAGCTCGGGAGCCACTTGCAGTATCCGCTATAGGTAGCACTTTATTTTTTTTTTACCGAAATAGCATGTGCTATGCCTTTTCCCCAAGAAGAGGGAACATACAATGTTCCTGACTTGTGGGTGACTGCGATAGGAAAATGAAGGAAGAAGCGGTTATGACATGTGTGCCTGCATTAATAAGTGAAGAGTAGCATTTGAACCCCGCGGGATAGTCTTCTTCATGACTCCAAATATGTCTAGGGTCGAAATTTTCCAGGATTGGGGGTACATGGTACCAATTTCATGGATTAGAAGTTCGATTTTCGAGATTCCATGCTATGAGTTAAGGGTTCAAAGTAGCCTTAACTCTGTGAATATTCTTTTTTTTTCGATTGAAGGAGCTTCTCGTTCCAGATTTCATTTCATGATATGAAACCCATAATTAGAGAGCTTCCACTCTATGATTATTCTAAATAAACGTATTACTCCCTCTTGTCCAGAATGAGTGTCAGTGACTATGTAAAAATTTGTACTACCATAGTACTTTTTTTGCGTCACTTAAATTGAACCGGAGGGAGTATTAATTATAGAAACATACTCGCTCTGATTCTAAAAGATTATCGTGAGTTGAGCGTTTGAAACATAACGTACATAGTTATATAGTTCTCTGCGGCACTTAACTGGAGGGAGTAGTATTACTTCCCATAATTTTTAGTATTACATCTCATTATACAACACAAATAAGTCCTTCTGTCTTAATTAACTCCTGAACGAAACATGAATCTTCCGGTAAATTGTCTGAAATTCGTTTAAATCAGCAAAAGTATCAAAGAAGTTGAGGGGGCGCAGGAGCTTGCGCTTGCGCTTGCGCTTTGCCCGATATGGGGAGGGGCACGTTGCGTTGCTTGAGCTTGCTGGATTTGGGGTCCCCATCGGTCCTGGTTGAACTCGCGCTTGCTCTTTGTCACCACGTTGTGGAGTAATTGGCCATGGCGGCCGCCGGCCGGCCTCTTGGCCGCCTCGGAAGAGGGAGGGCAAAAGAGGAAGGCGACCGAACCCTTCCGATCCGGCCTTAAACCCTTCTCTACCGCCTCGAGATTCGTGCAGGTACACGTGTCTTGCATGCCTGCCCAGCGACAGAGTTACTTGTTACCTTAACCTTTCTGTGGCACACGATGCAAAAGTTGGAGTGATCGGTCCGTTCCATTGTTCGATTCGGATTTCTATTCCGGCTTCCGACTGGAGAGCGAGTTTCATGATCAATCCATGCACAAAAGGGGCACCAGGCTTCTCCACACCAAACGCGAAAGCACGAGCCAACAGCGCGCACCGCAAGCAGCGCGTCTCCATGGCGACCGTGGCACATGTCGTCCTCTGCGTCATCTTGTCGCTCCTGCTCGTCGGCTCTTGCGAGGCGAGGCCGCTCCGGCAACCCATGGCGACGTCGAAACAGGGGACGGTGGACGGCATCACGGCAATCTACAACTTCGGAGACTCCATATCAGACACTGGGAACTTCGTCCGCGAAGGCGCCGTCGGCATGATGAGTCACACCGGCGAGCTCCCGTACGGCACCGCCATGGACGGCGCAACCGGAAGGTGCTCCGACAGGTACCTCATGATAGACAATCTCGCCAAGGATCTCGGACTGCCGCTGCTCAAGCCTTACCTCGACAAAGGCACTGATTTCACACATGGCGTCAACTTCGCCGTCACTGGTGCCACCGCCCTCGACACGGCGGCCCTGGCAAAGAGAGGGATCACCGTCGCCCACACCAACAGCTCCCTCGCTGTCCAGCTCAAATGGTTCAAGGACTTCATGGCGCCACCACCAATTCACCTCAGGAGATCCGCGAGAAGCTGGCCGATTCGCTGGTGATGGTGGGAGAGATCGGTGGGAACGACTACAACTACGCCTTCGTCGCGAACAAGCCGGTGGCTGGAGCCGAGCGTGGCATCTACAGCACATCCGCACGACAATCGGCGCGGTCGAGGCGATGACCCTCGTCCCGGAGGTTGTTCAGTCGATACTAAGCACGGACAAGGAGGTGCTTGAGATGGGCGCAACACGGATGGTGATCCCGGGCAACTTCCCGATCGGGTGCGTGCCGAGCTACCTGAGCGCGGTGAACGAGAAGGACCCGGCAGCGTACGACGGCAGCGGCTGCCTCATCGGCCTCAACCTCTTCGCGCAGATGCACAACATGATGCTGCAGCAGGGCATCCGGGAGCTGCGCGAGTCGTACCCGAGCGCGACGATCGCCTACGCCGACTACTTCTCCGCGTACGTGCGGTTGCTCAGGGACGCGCCCAAGATGGGCTTCGACGGGGCGGCGGTGACCAAGGCGTGCTGCGGCGCGGGCGGCGGTGCGCACAACGTTGACGTGGAAAGGATGTGCGGCGCGCCGGGGACGACGGTGTGCGCGAGGCCGGATGAGTACATAAGCTGGGACGGTGTCCACCTCACACAGCACGCGTACAGAGTCATGAGCGAGCTGCTCTACCACAGAGGTCTTGCGTCTCCTGCGCCAGTCAAGTTCCCTCCTGTATAGAGGCAGCGGCCCGGGACTATTTTTTTTTTTGAGGACAGCCCGGGACTAATTTTTCATCGACTATCTGTTTTATTTTCCTAGTGATGTACGGGTGGTGTACTGCAGTAGTACAATTTGCTTCTAATGTACTCCCTCCGTTCTAAATTAATTGACTTAGTTTTAGTACAACTTTGTACTAAAACTGCGTCAATTAATTTGGAAGGGAGGGAGTACAATATTACTTCTTTTTATAGCACTGCTTTCATTGTTTGATAATAGGAGGGGGAAACACCAGGGCCTCTCAATGAGAGGAATACAGAGTAGAAAGAACAGGAAAGAAAACGAAAACTAAAAGAGAAAGGAACAAAGCCAGCCCCATATAAAGGTAGCAGAGGAAGCTATCCTGTATCCGATCCAGCGATGCCAGCCCAAGGGTAACTAATCAGGCTCTCTTCTTTGAGCTAGCTTCAGTAGCAGATGTCGGCCGGCGAAGTTCCACTCCTGTGCCAGGTCAGATATTTTCAGGAAAACGCTGACAGGCGACGACTGTTATTGATTAAAGATTCGTGCATTTTGCTCCTTCCAAAGCATCAACCATACCAAAGTAACGCAGGAATTACAAGCTTTCGAAGCTTTTCTGTTCAAGCCAGCATCTTGCTCATCCCACCAGCCAACGAGAGAGGTTGCAGATTGAAGAGATGCGGCTGGGAGGAACTGAAGTTTCTGAAAAACCAAGCTTTTTTTAAAATAAAATTCATATTTGGAAATATTCGCATTAAAAAAATTGTTCAGATTGTAGAACTGTTGGAATTATAAATAAATAAAAAGTTTACATTTATTAATTGTTTAGATTTGAAGTAGCTGGTAAAATTGTTATAGATAGTGGTAAGTGTAGTGCGGCAATGCCATGCCTTTGTTTTAAATAAAATTTAAATTTGGTAACGTATGCATTTAGAAATTGTGTAGGTTTGGAAATTATTGAATTTCAGAAAAGTTTGTGTCTTTAAAATTGTTTAGATTTTGAAAATTGTTTCGAGTTGGGGTGTTTTTCAGATTCGATTTCTTTTTACTTTTGCGAAATGATCAGAGTTCGAAGTTGTTTGAAAGTTTAGAATATCTAAAATTGAAATTTGATCGTACGACATAAATAGTCATTTTTTGTGTCTATTTCGATATATTTTTCATATTTTGTTGATGAATATAGTTTAAGTTACTGATTTTGCAGCATTTAGTAGATTTTAGAAAATGTATAAATACCTTATAACAACATATATAAAGTGTTTTAAATTGTTCGAAACATGGTATTTTTCAAATTTTGTTTGTTGATTCAATTATGTTTGTTTGGGAAATAAGTTTGAAATAGCTATTTTTCAATATTTACATTTGTGGTATCCATATTTTGATATTTTAGAGCCGATTTTCTACCAAATTGTATTGTTCAAATGTGTTGCGATTATGGTTTTATGATGAATTTTTTTCTTAAAAAAATACGAAGTAGTTTGGAATGCTAAAATTTGTGTTTTTTTGGGTATTTTGATGTGTTTTTGGGGTTTTTTGTGAAATATAGTTTTTTTGTGGTAATTTTCAAAATTTGCTGATTTTTTTTGATATATAGTCGAATCGTAGATTAAAAGATATGTTACATTTGTGGTATTCATATTTTGATATTTTAGAGCCGATTTTCTACCAAATTGTAATGTTCAAATGTGTAGTAATTATGGTTTTTATGAGTTTTTTTGAAATATTTTATCGTATTTCCAAATATTTAGCAAATCAAAACGTGGGGATGCCGATATGTTTTAAATTTTTTTCTTAAAAAAATTTGAAGTAGTTTGGAATGTTAAAATTTGTGACATTTTTTTTGTGAGCATTTTGATGTGTTTTAGTGTTTTTTGAAATATATTTTTTTGTGGTAATTTTGAAAATTTGGTGATTTTTTTTTCAAATGTGTTGTAATTATGATTTTTATGAGTTTTTTGAAATATTTTATTGTATTTCCAAATATTTAGCAAATTAAAACGTGGGGATGTCGATATGTTTTAAAGTTTTTTAAAAAATATTTGAAGTAGTTTGGAATGTTAAAATTTGTGACATTTTTTTGTGGGCATTTTGATGTGTTTTAGTTTTTTTGAAATATAGTTTTTTTTGTGTGGTAATTTTGAAAATTTGGTGAATTTAAATTTTTTGATATATTGTTTGCAATATTTCGAATCGTAGAGTAAAAGAAATATTTTTTACTAATTTCAGCAATATTATGTATTTGTGAAATTTCTGACAGGTCGGTCCTAGGCGTCAGGTTTTTTTTTTCTGTTTTGAAAATAATTTACGAAAATCTGGGAAAATAATTGGTGGGGCCGTGAGTGACGTCAGCATGACGGAATTCGCCGGCGGACGCGGCCGCGCTGTCGAGCTCGCGCTCGGTCAGCTGCGCGTGCGCGCGAGCCTGAGAGTGCTTGGAGTCGTCGACGGCGTGCAGATCCGCGGCGGCGGACATGGAGCACGGCGAAGCTCACGGCGGCGCTGATTACGGCGAGCTCGCGGCGTTTCAGCACGCGTTAGTTGGCGAAGAGGTAGAGGGCGCGACGGCGGAGGTCTCCATGTAATTCGATCTGAACGGGGAGACGGAGAGCGGCGGTGGCAAGCGTCGGCGGCGCCGGTGAGCTCAGGCTCGCGCGGGAAGAGGGGCGGAGAAAGGGGAGTTGTGCGGCCGTTTTTACACGGAGATCCCTACCATTTCCAAAATTTGTGAATTAGTCCTTTTCGGGGGGTATTTTGTAAAATCTTGCGCCAAAAATCGTGCGGGAGGGGTCACCGGCTGGCCACCGTTTCCACCGGCGGTGACCGGGTGACGTGGCAACGCCTGGTTGGTGCGGAGGTGTGCTTACTGTTGCCAGGAACAGTAACGCGAGCTGGGGAGGACGTGGCTCGATCCTGGCCGTCCGTTTTGCAGATCAGACGGCCAGGGGAAAAGGGGCGACGTGGCGCGCTGGAGAGGGGGAGGTCATGTCCTCCCTTTATATATAGAGGGATGGATAGACCGTGTTATGCAATGTGTTCGCACTGTCTCTTTCTCAATCCGGATTAATGGCTCCTACTCAGATTTCTTTCTTCCGTCAAGGGGAATTAGACAGGGTGATCCAATATCTCCTTATTTATTTCTCTTACGCGCTAACGGCTTATCTTCCATGTTGAACAGATGTGGTCCGACTTATTTAAGTCGGGGCATCAGAGTAGGAATTCATGCGCCGTGGATTTCTCACCTTCTTTTTGCAGACGACTCGATTATCTTCACAGAAGCATCCAACAAAGGGGCTGATCGGGTTCGAAATATTTTGGAGGATTATCACCATGGCTCAGGTCAGCTTGTCAACAAGCAAAAATCAGCTATCTTCTTTAGTATAAATTGTGAAGATACAGAGAAGAACCATGTCATGCAATGTTTGGGAATCCATACTGAAGCTCTTGGTGAAAAATACCTAGGCCTTCCTACAGCAGTGGGGCGGTCAACCAAAGAAGCTTTTGAATATCTCCCTGAGCAGGCCTGCAACTTGACGTCAGGATGGGGTGAAAGGAACCTCAACTATGCTGCCCGAGAGGTTCTTCTAAAATCAGTAGCTCAGTCAATTACAACTTATTCTATGAGCTGTTTCAAGTTAAGCCCTCAAACTTGTGAAAAGCTAACATCTGCGATGGCAAAATATTTCTGGGGAGGCACGAAAGATAAAAGGAAGATGCACTGGCTCCGGTGGTCTCAGATGGCTCGACCCAAAAATGAGGGAGGCATGGGATTTAGGGACCTCAAATGTTTCAACAGAGCTTTGTTGGGCAAGCAGGCGTGGAGACTAATTACTAAACCAACATCTCAATGTGCCAGAATTTTGAAGGGGAAATATTTTCCAAATTCAGATTTGCTGCACGCAAACAAAGGGAAGCATACATCGCATACTTGGCGTGCAATACATGATGGGAAAGCTGTATTGCAGAAAGGCATCATCAAGCGGATTGGGAACGGGAAGAATACCAAAGTTTGGGAAGATAATTGGATTCCCAACAGGAAAACCATGAAGCCATTCTGGAAGCCATTGCATACCGATATTCATTTAGTCTCTCAGTTGTTGGATCAGAGAGGCGAAAGCTGGAATACAAATACAGTATATCAAAGCTTCATTCCTCCGGACGCCGACGAAATTCTGAAGATTCCAGTGGGCAAAGTACATGAAGATGTCATAGCATGGGCATACGAGAAACATGGTAACTATTCTGTCAAATCAGCTTACCACATGTTATCATCTCTTCATTTATCCAACTCTGCTCCTTCATCATCTACTGGAAATAGACACCCAATGTGGAAGCATCTTTGGTAAATGCGTATACCTCCCAAAGTTAAGACATTTTGGTGGAGGGTTTTAAAAGGTTTTATACCTTGCATGCAAGTTCTAAAACAAAGGCACATTGAAAAAGTCAGTTTTTGCAAATTTTGTGGACACCACGAAGAATCTGCACAGCATGCTATGATGGAGTGTCCAAATATTATTTCCTTCTGGAAATCAATTACAGAGGTAACGAGTGTCAAACTTCCTTCTATGCATCCCCACACTTGGGCATCTGATGTGATTTCAGGACGATCTGTACTGAGAGGGATGCAGAGATTATTGTTTGTGGTGCTTATGCTCTGTGGCATAACCGAAACAAAATTACAAGGGGGAAATCTGGTTTACCTACAAAGAAATTGGTTTCATGGATTCAAAGCGCTGTCGACGAAACCTGTAATCTGGTTCGCCACTCTGCATATAAATCCTTTCCGAAACAACATTGGGCGCCTCCTCCTTCTTCTATGGTGAAGGTTAATTCCGACGGCGTGTTTTACCCTCTTGAAAGTACTGCGGCTGGAGGGGCTGTGATTAGAGGCTCTAATGGAAATTTCCTGGGTGCTCATGCACGTTGGTATGGTGCTGTAACAAGCCCGCTTGTGGCAGAAGCAATGGCATGCTTCGAGGGTTTGGAATTTGCTCTGATAGCCAAGAGCTTCTCAATCTTTGGCATATGCATGACGAACAAAGGTCAGAAATCATGGGACCTCTGCAAAGAATCAAAGAGCTGTCTGAACGAGCTGTGTCTTTCAATTTCGTCCATGTGCCGAGGAGCTGTAACTTTGCCGCACATCTTTGCGCCAAACAGGCGAATCCGGCGCGAGTGTCCTGTGTATGGTTAGGAGAATCCCCAAGTTTTATTGTAAGCTGTTTACAACACGACTATAACTTCATGGTTCCAAGTTAATATGAAAGTTTCTTTGACTCGCAAAAAAAAAAAAAACCAGTTTGAGGCATCGAGCACCGATTCCCTCCGTTGCCCAACCGGTGCCGCAAAAATAATTCAGGGAATCGGAGCAGCTAGGTGCTCCGATGTCTCAACTCTGATTCCCTCCGTTGCCCAACCGGTGTCGCAAAAAAAATTCAGGGAATCAGAGCAGCTAGGTGCTCCGATGTCTCAACTCGTTGGCCAATATAATATTGTTGCTAATGAATGTATCAGCCAATAGAAAGGAGGAGAAGGAGAGAGGGAAGCTGGCTTGTCTAATTCGCTGTACTCGTATGGTCTCACTTTTCTATAGGCATCGGTTGTACGCTCTGAGACCGGAGCCTTAATATTTTTCTTGAGGCATCGCTATGAGGTGGCAAACTTTTCAGATTTCTGGTATCGCCACGCTGTGGAAGGCCTTACAGGCAACAAAGAACAAGAAAGAAATTACAAAGAAGCACAGCTCGATCTTTGTGCCAACGTCTGTCGAGAAGGACAACACCAAGGAGAAACGTCGTGAAGCAGGCACACCACCAGGAAGATCCCGCCTTTCGTGCACCCCTGCTCGTTGTCGCCGAATGATGATCGCCTCCACCTTCAAAGAAGACCCCTGTCTTCTCGCCCCGGATCGGAGGACGACGCCCGGTCAGAAGGCAAAGCAACTCACCCTAAAGCACGAAAGCACAAAGACGATTTGCAGGAGAGTACGTAGAACCCAGCACGGCCAGCCTTGCACCCGAGCTACCCACAGACTTCGCCGCGGGCACCGTCGAACTAGCAAGACGCAAGCTTTAGGACGATATCACACACCAAAGACACGGCAAGAAGATGGCAATTCCACACCTGAATTGTGAAGTCGCAGTATGCCAACAGGTGGGCTGCTGTCTCAGGCTCTCTGGCGCGAGAATATGGGGTTATGAGGAATGCCTCGCACTATCAGGTTTTCAGCAGTTAAACACTTGCCATTGGCCGCCAACCAAGCAAACAATTGGTGCTTCAAGAGTGCATAAGAGTTCCACACACACTGAGTTGGCGCCGATCTAATCCGTCCCTCAAACTGGGCAAGGTACGCAGAAGCAACCGAGAATTGGTCGTGAGTGGTCAAAGTCCATTTGATTGAGTCTGGGGGGTTCTAGGGTCGAAGTCCATTCGTTTCAAATCGCTCAGTGAACTGCCTAATGGCATATGGCGTCATGTCGCTCTTGAAGTATCGATCGAACCCACCGGTTATTGGTTAGAGCCTGGGCAACCGAGTACTCGACGTTGCTGGGAAGAGGCGAAGCAGGTGAGGTGCGCTATGTGCAGGGAAAGAGAAGGCAGCGGCGGAGGAGGACAGAGAGGCGATTGTGAGAAGAAGCGGTGGAGAGTTTTACACAGACGTGACGCTCGATTAGATCCGCCGGACGTTACCAGTGCCTAGAATTTCTTGTGAGTATAGAGGTATGAAACGTGCCACCAAGTACCCACAGCCACACCGGCCCATGCGAGCCCACACCTCGCGGTCGCAGACAGTCGAGGCCTCAGAGTGCTGCAGCGGTGGACGCACCACAAGCCTAGAAATTCAGGGAGTGTAGGGATGAGAAGGGATACAGCAAGATCAAGCCTTTGGACATTCCGTCTTTCTCTGGTTAAAAACTTAAAACCAACAGAAAAACGAATGCGTTGGCGCATGCACTTGCTCACTCAAGAATGGTGTGTCTTGCTTTCCCATAACCATATTCAAACTCATGCCGACAACCAAACAAACATCTTGCATGGCTCTCTGTATAAACAACCAGCTTGAGCACGCGTCCCAGTCACCACAACCTAGTTTGGTAGTAGAGCGTAGTTGCAAAAATTCTGCATGCGACCAGACACGGTCGATCGAGATGTTAGGTGGTATGTCGTGGCACCTCTCGATGGAACGGAATATTCACGAGCTGGCTAGGGAAGCGACGCCGTACATCCCATCGCGCTTTAACTGGCCCGGCCTTGTCTAATTTTGCATGGATGATACGTCCACGTCACATGAACATGCATGGTTTCGTCTGCCGGTCTCGTGGGTCGGTCGGTAACTCGGTATGAGGCTACTAGCTTTACACGTGTGAGTTTGTGACTAGACCGTCTGATGGAACATTCAGCCGACCCAGATCGGTGAAAAAGTTTTACTACCTGGTTGCGTCAGGATCGATCCAACAAGACCCGCTGGCTTACTCAATATGCAAATGCAATGCAGCGTAGGCGAGCAAGGCATATTGAGATGCGTTAAAACTTAGTGTAACTTGATAGAACTTAACGTACATATTCCAAAAATTAATTTTGTTTTATTTGTGACTGTCCAGACTCAAAACTGATTGTCCAATTCCTCGTATGTTTCTATTATAATTGTGGAATTGGTTATGAAGAGGAACAACCATATTGCGTCACTTTTCCAGAAACATGAAGCAAAGAAGATTGCGTCTTCTGCCCTTCTTCATCACCGTTGGCGGTAGATGATGAGCAAACCGAACACGATGGGATATTCCTCCAATTTTTCCTGCCTCCGCCATTAGTCGCCGCAGCCACCCGATTGAGACACAATATCGAGGGTGATGGACACAATATCGGGGGCGTGAATGGAGATGCTTTGACTTAACTAGTACACAAGCCCAAATCCAAAAAAAAAGACAATGGATAAATCTTATGTGGTCTTGTTTTCGATAGCCATATTCAAAGTACTCATGCCGACAACCGAACAGTTAATATCTTGCATGGCTCTCTGTATAAACAACAGCTGGAGCGCGCGGTGACACCGCGTCCTATTTTGCTAGAGCCTAGTTGACCAGACACGGCGGCTACCGCTATGGTACGAGCCCGATCGCCAGGGAAGCCACGACGTACGTCGCATCGCGGTTTGTCTCATGGATGAAACCAGGATACGTCGCCGTTGCATGAGCATGCAAAAATGCATTTCTTTGACTTTCACGTATGGAACATGCTTTTGTGGATAGGTACAGGCTTTATGGTAAGTTCTGCCCCCAGTCTGTTGCCGTGTAGTGTACGTCAGCCTCTAGATTACACATTATTCTGCACCACCCACCAACATATGAAGTTGAATCCGATTCCACATTTTAAAAGCTCCGTTGCTTTTGATCCCCCGTCCAATTTATGATCTGTTTGAAGTTTGATCGTTTAGTTCCTAGTCATGAGAGAGCTTCAAAATAAGAGCAACATTAAATATATATGTTTTGATATAATTTAAATTTCAAAGTTTAAAACTTAGTGTAATTCGATTTAACTTAACAAAACCATGTAAATTAGTATAGTGCAATGTAAGATTTGATTGGTGTCCATTTGCAGAGTATATTTTCCTCGTATGTTCATCATGCTTTTATGTGTTACATACATATTCCAAAAAATATTCGTGTTTTATTGCAACCTTTGTTTTGCGTGCATATAAGGAGTTTCACATCATTTCTATTGTTCATTGTGTTCCAGTCTTTGCAAAATATGACTCCTTGTGTGTTTCCTCATTCTTCATAGACCTTAAACAGTATTAACGATTGGAAAACAAAACGATCAAATACAGTGTAATGAGGTTAATTTCACTTCTTCTGCCTCAAAGAAACTATTTGAAATACAACACAAACACATCTTCCGCCCCAAAGAAACGCTGACATATAATCTAACACTGAATAGTTGGGAGAAACTTAACACATTGCCGAGAAATAAACTGTCAATGGACCGTTTAACGCCGACAGTTTATGTGTTAGAATACTTGCAGACGGAAAGAGTGTCGGCATATTTGTGTATTACCAACAGATGTGTGTTGCCCGTGTAGTGTCGTGGTGTAGTGGAAGCCTACTTAGCGCTCTCCTAAGATATCAAACCATTTATTGTTTAATAAGTGATATAGCAAACCATTGAGTGTTTGAATTCTAGATCAAACACTTCGGTGAGAAGGGGATACAAGAGAAGAATTGACATGATATGAGGGTTCTTTTATGAACAAAGAACACAATCTGCCAACGAAAATTATAGTTCCTCATGTTTGATGTTGGATAAGAGACAATATGAATTATATAGGAAAATTATATGGTTTTGTATATGTTTAGATAGTGTCAAAAGTAAATTGAATGGCGTTTCGACTTGGTTTTGCACAAAAATTAAGCGTATGTTATTTCACTCAAGCTTATTTGTTTTGGTAAGTTTTTGTTAAGATCCACTTATTCAGAATAATTTCCTATGTTTGTCGTGTTTTGGAGGGCCTCATATTTTCCATTGTTTATGGGTGCGCTTCAAACTTGTTTGAGGTGAATGCAAACTATATTTGTTTAAATAGTGTGTCATAATGTTTCGTTATGTTCTTGTACACTTTTAGTCTACTTCATTCTGCATGAAAAAAAAACCTGTATTAGGGCAATAATGTGTGTAATAATTTAATGATCGGCAGCTACAACTACAACTACAACAATACAATGATCGATCTACAATTACAACAACAGTACGTAATGTGCGATATTCAGCACATTGAACAAAAAGATATTGTGAATACTCAATATGTACTAAGATAGGGATTAAAAATAGTGATCAAATATTTCAGTGACACGTCACACACAAAAGTATCATAAAAAATATTTAGTATTTGGAGTTTACATTGAAACATTTTCGTTCTAACATACATACAAATTAACTTATAGTCTAATAAATAATTTAACTAAACATTCTCTTTGCCAGAGGAGATGTCTTCATCGGTAACACCGGCGACGCCTTCCCCCTTCTTGGAGCCCGAGGTGTCATCATCATTGGCGGCGGATGGCTGGTCGCAGCCCGATGCCTCGGCGGTGTCGATGGCGGACCATGCGGCCTTGCACCTTTTTGGTGTGTAAGCCCGACAACTTTGAGCTCCTTCTTGCACACATCGATGACCGCACCGAGTATTCGCGTAGAGTATCGATGGACTCCTCCACCAATATGTGCTCCTCCAGCTCCTCTTCTTGCCTACACTCGAGCTCTTCAAACTAATTGAGATCCAGCGACGAAGGCGAATCCGACGTCACCGAATGTAACATCGACCGCCGTTTCCGCGGAGGGGATGTACTCGGACGACGAGCCAGGCAGGTGGGAAGGGCATGGGAGGAGGTGTGAGCGCCCTGATCCGGTGATTTCAGGGTAAGGATCCACGGGCCGGTGCTCGGCCATACTGTTGTGAGGAGTGCTCCTCCTCTGCCTCCGTCATTGTGAGGGCTAATGCGTCCGTACCCGTTGAGGTGTCCGCCGCTTTTGGTGCGCTTGCCACCTTCGGTTCACCACCGAGTATCACATCTTATTAGGGACAATGACTTTGTAGCGGGGCATTGTGTGAATTAGCGGCACATGATGACACTAGTTATATTTATAGAAGCGGGCAAGGAGGTGGAAAGACGGTGAAACGGCAAGAAAAGAGGACCGAAAGATATAAAGTTAAGCAAATGTTTTGTAATAATACTTGTATTCTTACGAAGGCATGGAGAAAACACATGTTGAATAAAATTACCATTTATAAAGTTTTCTACCATCGAACATTTGAGCAAAAGTATGTGATGTCAACAATCTTCAAAGGTGGGTACGGTATACAAAACCATGTGCCATATATCGCATATATTTGCTAGTGACAAATTGTGTGACTCTCTGACGGTTTTTAATTTGTACCTTAAGGGACAGATCACCAACCTATATGCATGTGTCGTTCCATCCGTGAGCAATTGGGGCTTCCGTTGTTACTAGTTGTGTAGTAGTGCTTCGTATACTATTTTGGGACCTGAATGTACTTAAGGACTCATTTTTGGACAAATTATGTGTTGAATGACTATGATAGAACGCTACGCACGCGATTGGCGCGGCGCGCGGAACCACCGGCCGGCCAGTCCCGTGGAGGCGCTGAGACGGTGGAGGGTGGCAGTCCTGGCCGCTTTGGCGCGGCCCGAAGCGCCCAAAATAGGCGGGGCGGCCTGTGACGCTCGCATGTCGGCGTCCGTCCCCCTAGTTGCTTTCTTGCTTGTTAGGTGTACGTGTGCAATCGGTACGTACTGTCTTCGTCTTCCCATTGGCTGGGTGCCTGGGTTCAGTACTCTAGTTCAGTTTTTTTTTTTTTTTTTGAAACCGAAGATAAAAGTTTGCCCTATCCATTTATTAAGCAGCCCGGTTTATTATCGGAAGAAACCGGGCGAAAATCATACAACACAACCCGACGGAGCGAAGCCCCCACACAACCTCAAGAACAACTATAGCCAAGCTCCAAACGCAACTCCGCAACGAGTCGGTCAACCATCCACCCATGCCGGAGAGAAGAGGCCTTAACTGCTATGGGAGGATCAATTACGGGACGCTCTAACGTAGACGAAAGCGACGAACCCACCAGGAGCCCTGACGACGACCAAGACCGTGAACAACCTTGTCGCCCACACGACACAAAGGTGGAACACCCGCGATGTTGCAGAAAACTCGGAGCCGCCGCCCCGACATCCACCTCTCCGTCACGCCCTGCGCAATCCACTTGTACCACTTTCCGGGGCCGCCGCCCCGACATGCCACCGCTCGCACCCGAGCTGCAACGTCGCACGACCTAGCTGCCCGCAGCCCAAACTGTCCAGAGCAACTACCCACAGACCACGGCCGCCACACCACGTCGAGGCCGCTGCCTCGACATACTGAAGATCGCCCCACGCTAGAACGCATCGACCGAACCGACAACCTCGCCACCCTTGTAGCACGATGCCGCACTCACACTCTGTCGAGCCGCAGCCCCACCTCGCCAATATTAGGTAATCACTGCCGAGCAGTCCGGGGCCGCCGCCCCGGCATACAAGAACCATCTCGAAGCTGCCGCCTCGACGTCCACGCACCCGCCGATGGGATAAGCTAGCATGGTAACACAAGGCATGTGTACTATCAAAAAAAAAGGCATGTGTACCGAAACTCCAAGACGACGCCCCAAGGAGGAAAACGACGAAAACGCCGCCGTCGCCCGCATTGTCAACGACAATGCAAGGTTTTCACCCGGAGAAACTCGGGGAATTGGGGTGACAAAGGGAGTTTTGCGCTCCACGACGACGCCTCCAAGGAGGGGAACGACATCCACATCAACGTCCACCAAGCCCACCATCACTCGAGCCATCTCCAAGCACCACGGCCACAGGAGCACCGCACCTCCAAACTCCGGCCGCCGCCCCGCCCCAAGGCAGCCACGCCGACTGCCGCACACCTCACGCCCGACCCACATGCCCACGCCACGCCCTGCGCGGGCGCGGCAACTCCTCATGGCCGCCGAACCGTCCCAAAATCGACTGGCCCGCCAGAACCCAGATGCGGCCTAAGCAAGCCCATCGCGCCCGGGCAGGGCAACCGCGCCGCCGACCTGCCACCCTTGAGGCCAGGCCGTCACGCCCCACCAGCCCCAGAGCCGCCGCTCCGACGTGCCATTCGTTGGCGGCCCGCCAGCGCCGTCCCAGGCGGCCCGACGCCGCCCGCCGCAACGGAAGGGAAGGGAAACACCCCGCCAGCCAGTTGTTTGGCGGCGGGGAGGCCGCCGCCACCGTGGCCCGGTGGCTGGCGGCAGCAGCGGCGAGGGGGGCAGAGGAGGAGGGGCCTGGCGGCGGGGCGATTTTTTTGCCTCCGGTGCCGCCCTGGGAGCGGCACGGGAGTTCTCAATCCACGGAGAAAAGTGTGAAGCCCTAGTTCAGTTTATAAACATGCACTTTCAGCAGCAATATACCAGCAGATACCTCGGTGAAATTAAGCCGTGAAATGGAAGCTTATGGGTTTTTTACTGTGGAACTTAGGATTTATGGACAGTGAATCAATTCATCACCATGATACCATTTTTATGCACATACTTACTTGTTTACATGTAGAGCTGGCCACAGAAATATCAATGAAAAAGTGCTAGTTAAAATGCAAGAAACCAGCGAAAAAATGAATGAAGAATTGATATTGTAGCTGTTCAGAATATATATTACCATGCAATCCATTTTTTATTTTTCGTAGCCTTTTATATACACAATGCAAATTTTTGATTTTTCATTAGTGTAATATAGGACTTTGTATCATATAAAGAATGCAACATTTTGATTTTATATATCACAAGTCTATTTTATTGGTTTACATTGATTTTTGTTTCCTATACCGCTCAAGTATCATATTATCATGGTTGGAAGACAAAGATTCTCCCGACAAAAAAAAAGACAAAGGTGCTGCTATATTCTCTCAAGTACAAGACAAAGATTGGTGTTACACTGTTAGCTTGTGTTGCGCTAGTACGAAAGCAGGTCTAGATATAGTGGTACAAGAAGACGGTAGGAATGGCTACACAGAACAGGTTAGGCAGATATACTAGTGCATAAATTCCAAGATCCTGATTAGCCTGGACGGTCTAGATAACACGATACGCACGCGTTCACGTAGGAAATCTGCTCTCTAGCGTGGGCGCGAAATATCGCATACCCCTCTCTCGCGCGCCTATAAAACCAAGCGCGGAGTAAGCGAAGAGAGACACAGGCACAGCACACGTACCACGCACTCAAGTAAACGTAGTAAGCTCGCAGCAATGGAATCCACGAAGCTCTCTGTGGTGCTTCTTCTCGCCATGCTCGCGCTCTCCTCCTCCCTGTGGCGCTCTCTCAGGACCTCGGACCCCTCGCTCCCGTCATCGGCGGCGTCGCTCCAGTCGTCGGATCCGTCGCTCCAGTCGTCGGATCCGTCGCCCCCGTGGTCGGCGGCGGCCTCGCTCCGGTCATTGGCCAAGCCGCTCCCCAAGTCGGCCAACTCGCTCCCGTCGTCGGCCAAGTCGCTCCCGTCATCGGCGGAGGCCTCCCGGGCATCGGCGCCGCCTCTCCAGTCCTGGCAGCCATGTCTACCGATCCCGGCACCCTCGCTCCGGTTGTCGGAGGCGTCGCTCCCGTCGTTGGCGGAGCCGCTCCTGTCATCGGAGGAGTTGCTCCCGTCGTCGGCGGAGGCGTCCCGGGCATCGGCGGCGCCTCTCCGGTCCTCGCAGCCAAGCCTACCGACCTCGGCACCCTCGCTCCGGTCGTCGGTGGTGTCGCTCCTGTCGTCGGATCGACAGCTCCCGTCGTTGGAAGCGTTTCTCCTGTCATCGGCAGCGGCATCCCCGGTATTGGCGCCGCCTCTCCGGTCCTCGGGGCCATGCCTACCAGCGTCGTTGGCGGCGTTGCTCCGGACCTCGGCAGGAAGACCCTCCACGGCGGACGCAAGGTTGCCGGGAATAATTAAGCAACATGATGGAAATGAATGTCGTTACGTCGATGAATCTACTTGCTCTCCGTGTTATTCGTTTAGAGTACGTTTATGTATTAGCGAGTGTGTAAGACTGTAAGTCTCAGTAACAAAGTTTCAGTCAATAAAAATGTTCGCGCTGATAATAGCTTACTAGTGGAATTTGGTGCGGCGACACGCCGCACCCGTTGTATCTAAATATGTCGAAATTTAGAAATAATGTTAGTTAATTGCTGTAATTGGGAAAATTTACGGTTTTTAAAACGTTTAGATTTTAAAAATTGTCGAAAGTGGGAACGTACATGTCACGTTCATAAAATATTCGGGCTTCAAGGAGTTATAATTTTTGTTTGGAGGGTTTAAATTTGGAATATGGATTGAAATGCTTCAGTTTGTTTATTTGTTTTCCTAAAATTCTGCCACAAGTTGACAAATTTGAATCTTCCAAACATGTTTGTTTTTTTGTCGTGAATAATTGGTTTTATGTTTTTGAAATGTTTAGGTTCGAAAAATTGTTCAGGTTGGAAAGTTATTAAGATTGGTATTTTTGGAGACTTAAATTTTAAATTTGGATGTGAATGTTCTAACATGTTTGTGTTTTTTGCACAAATTTTTGCAAATGTTGGTTGATACAAAAAAGTCTAATTTTTGTATTTGTTGTTGCAATTTTTTTATAATTATTTTGATATTTTCTAATATTTGTACGATGATTATCAAGTTAGTTCGAACGTTTTTTATTTGCTGGAAATTGTTGAAGTGAAAGGGTACAACCGGTCAGAAACGTAACGCTTTGAAATAAGGCATCAGAAAAGGGTGAAATTCACGTTAATTTACCAGATGCGGTTAAATATTTATCGGATGTTTTCACGTTTGTAAAATGGTCAGGCTTGAAAGAACGATATAATTTTGGAAGGCTCAAATTTGAAGTTATACTAAAATATGAACGTGTTATTTGGATTTAAATGACGTAACATGTTTGTGTGTTTCCCACAAATTTATCCAAATATTTGACAATACGGAAAATTCAAACTTTTCTTTTGTTGTCGTAATTTTTTTTTGTTTCCTGTAGTCACTTCGATATTTTGTGGATGATCATTTATGGAAATGTTTCCATTTTCTGGTTTTGCTTTAAAATGATTATTGGAAATGATTATGTTGTTTCCATTTTCTGTTTTCTGCGTTAAAATGATTATTGGAAATGGTTATTTTAATTTTGTAATTTTGTTGAACTTGGATTGAATTGAGTGTTTTTTCAAATTTGCAACACTTGTAATAATTTAGAGAAGGTCCCAAAGAATTTTAAATGGTTATTTTGTTTTTTACAAATTGTTAGAAGTTGGTTTGAAATTTTTTGGAGTTGTGTTTGAAAAGTTTTGTAAGGTTTGGAAAAATAGAAAAACAAAACAGGGAAAAAAAAAGAGGGCCGGCGTGCCGTGCAGCAAGCAGGCCGGCCCAGCAGGCAGGCCAGCGCGCAGCCCTGGCCCGCAGCGTCGTTAGCGTGACGTCACGCGCGGCCGGCCTGTGCCGCGGCGGTGTGGGCGTCGCCGGTGCCGCAGCAGAGCGCGCTCGGACGCGGTGTGCCCGACAGCGGCGGCGCCGCTGATTTTGAGACGCCGGAGCGTCGCCGGCGAGCTGCAGACGGTGCGGAGGCCTGCGACGACGGCAACGTCGATTGTGGCGAGGTCGCGCCGTTCCGGCTTGCGAGAGCGGACGAGGAGGGGGAGCGCGCGACGGTGGATGTCTCCGTGTGCGCCGATCTGGACGGGGAGGGCCGGAACGGCGGCGGAGCGCGCCGGCGTCGCCGGCGACGGCGGTTCGCGGGAGAGAGAGGAGGAGAGAGGGGGAGTGCGCGAAGTTTTACGACGGGGTCCCTGTGCTTGTACGGAATTTCGTTTGGTCCCTGTCTGCGAGAAAACGTGGGTAGCGGAGCTAATTCTCGACTTGTGAGGGGCGTTTTTGAAAATCTATCACGGAGGATGTGCTGCACGTTGGATCAACAATTGACGGCCAGGATCGAGTACTGTAGATAGCTACAGTGTACAACAGTACTACTGTAGCTAACACTGTAGATCTACAGTGTCAGAGGGCCTCTCCGCGCGAGAAAGTCACTTCCCTTAATATATTGTGTAATTCACATCGTGCAAATAGAAATGTAGATTTCAGAAAATGTGAAGTGTAGCACATGTCTCAACGTTGCCTTGGGCCTGAATTGAGACTTAAGTAATTCTCCGTCTATAACCGTATTCATGAGAACCAATTATGGTTCGTAGGGTGTTTGTATCACCAGCCCACCAGAGTTTAACCCTAGTTTTGATGCTGATGTTTCTCATTTAGATGAATTGTCTTTAGTGGTAGGCGACGTTTCCGTCGATAGTGAGACGTCCGTGATGGCTTCGTCTTAACACCCGAACCACCGGCTCAGTCTATTGAAGGTGCACATAGGGTAGGATGTGCATGTGTGCTATCAGGGCTGAGTGTATGCGTATGTAAATGACCTTCTGCGTCTGTGAAAAAAAGAAGTATTCATCATTACCTGCAATCGGTTTTATCTTTATCATGTAAAGATTTGTTTTTCTATAAAGAAAATGTATTAATAAACTGAAGATATTAATTAATCCCATTTTCTTTAACAACGTAATGTTAAAATATGGCAAGACATTAAATATGCACACAACTAAAAGATAAAGAAGAAAAAATGGAAAAGGGAAAGAAAAAAGAGTATTTTTTAGAATTGTGGAAAAAAAGAGTATTTGGTAACGTTAGCAGCAGCAGTAAAGAAAACACCACCATATACAACACCCGGATTGAAAAACGGTACTCAAATAGCGATCCCTCCAGAAAGGTAACTGTGCACAACCCCTATCGTCGTCCAATATTTTTTGCATGAAATTTTCGGTACCATATATATGAGGATATTCATGATGGTAGCTTTTTACGTGTAGAGTGCCCTTTTTTTGGGCCCAAGAGTCTCTCTAGGCTGCTGCCCGACGTTACACGCTAAATAAAAAGCAAAAAGGCCGAAATCTACCAGCCCAGCCCCAAAGCATTGGTTCTTCGTCCTTTCTTGTTGTGTCGCTCTCCATTTTTTTACCTACGCTGCGCTGTGACGTCGCTCCCTTTTTTTTTATCGAACTCCCGTTTTGATTCTTCCCGTGCTGACAAACCGTGAGTCTGTTTTTTCCAGCCGAGTATAGGTGATAACTAGCAATTTAAATTTAAGAAACAATTCAAATTGATGTATTTTTTTCGCAAAAAAAAATTGATGTATTATGTATACTGTGATACTCCTCAATTTTAATTTTTGCCTTGTTTTCGTAACATAACTAAATTATCTGAGACGATGTGACTACTTTGAATAGTTTGAAGTTCTGTTATTGCTATTGTGGATCTTCCTATTGGTTTTTTAGCTCGAACACATGATATGAAAATCCTAGCTCCGCCACTCCGCCAAATTCATTAAGGAAATTGTTAGAACTTCATCATTGTCACGTGCAAAGTTAGAACTCGAATTTTCACACAGGAATCGAGACTCTTACTCAAAGAGCACCACCAATTACGAAGTCACACTGCAATCAGTTGCGGAGCTAGCTCATCGATAGAGCCTGGGCAAAGTCCAAGTGAATTTGCTTTGCCAGATTTTTGCCCCTACAGAACTTTGATTAACACTTCAAGTACCGTTAGTTTTTAAAGGGTAATCACCAGCTTAGCCCGGGCAGCTGCCCGGGCATGTCGGGCCCTAGCTCCGCCCCTGACTACAATGCAGCAATATGCAAGCTCATAGACACCACATGTGTTTTGGACGTGAACATCGTAATGCAAACGAAACAATATCCAAAGTAATGGACATGCATGTGTTGCCGCGCCACCAATATCGTGTTTTGCCCTTGTGTGTCTGGCTCGTGGCGACCGTGCGGAAGATTTAAACATTGTTACCTCACCTTTTTGTTCGTGACATAGCGAGCACTGAGGAGGAGAATCGCGGCGGTGAGGATATAACCGGAATTGGGGATTGACTGGTTAGATGCCTTCAGATTCATTTTTCCATGAGTCGAACAGTTGATTTGGTCTGGCCATCCGAAGTGTGCGACCTAGGTCGTATATCATTTTCCTCCATTGTGTGTACACTAGAAGTGGAATTCTCTCAGTGCCAGTGAGGCAGCAACTAGCCCCCAGACCAAAGAAAATGTGTCCATCATTTTAATGCACTAGGCCAGGTGTTTCAACCTGAAAAAAAGACTTGTTGAACCAGCACCCGGTCGACCAGCAGGCAGTGACGCGTGAAGAGGCAGGCCCACGACGTAGTGGCAGACAAACGGCAGGTTACCTGAGAAGAGCCACCGGTAGGGCGGCTTACATTTTAGAGGAATGTGAACCATGCCCAATTAATGTGGAGATTGCATGGGTCAGATATAGAGCATGATTGCATACTTTCCCGCATAGATTAGATCTATATATAAAAGGTGGAAAGGATCTCCCCCAATCCCGCGGGCCACGTCGCTGCCTTTTCTGGGCCGTCCGATCTACGCGATCCGACGGCCAGGAAACGGCCACGCCAGCCCCTCGCACGGCGCACTGTTCACGTGCGAATTTCTACCAATCAGGAGGCGACACGTGGCCCGGTCACCACCCGGTCACGCCGGTTCCAGCCGGTAACCCGCCGTGCATGGTTTTTGGCGCAAACAATTACAGGGAAACCCTCCCGAAGGACCTGATTGCAAATTCAGAAAAACCGAGGGACTTTTCTGCAAAAGTATCAACGAAATCCTCCCTCCCTCTTCCTCTCTCCCGCGCCGCCGGGGATCGCCGCCGCCGCCGACGCGCTCCGCCGCCGCTGCGCTCCGCCCCGGACGAATCGACGCCCACAGGACGCTCCGCCGCCGCGTCCTCTCCGTCCTCGCCAAGTTTGGCGTGCTGGGCCGCCGCACACGCGCCGGATTCGCCGCCGCCGTCCACGCTCTGGCGACCTAGGCGCGGCGGCGCCGCCACGTACGGGTAGCCCGCGTCGAGGCGCGTCCGCCGCGCTAAGCCGCGCATCCTAGAACGCGCGGGTTCGTCGCCGGCGTGCTCGCCGCCGCCGCGGCAGATTCCGGCCATTGGTGACGTCACTGTGGCGTTGGGCTGAAGAGGTGGGCCGGTTCGTGGGCTGGGCCGCCTGCTGTGCGGCTGGCTCGCCCCTTTTTTTTTGTTCTTTTTTCTGTTTTCCAAAACTTTTGTAACTTTTCAAATACAGCTCCAAATCAATTCAGACCAATTTCCAAAACATTGTGAAATAAAAATAGCCATTTGAAATACTTTGGGACCTTTTCCAAATTATTTAAAATCTTAATTTTTTTAAATAATACATAAAGGCTCATTTGACATCTTTACGTCATTTTGTAAAATATAAATTTCATAATTTTCTTTTGAACTCAAATAAAATCGAGAAATACAATATCAGCAATAGCATTCAATATGACAAGCCCAATAAAATAATTTGGTACAAAACATCTTATTTAAATAGAGTTTGATAGATCATTTAAATACGATTACCCATTTATATCATGGGCTTTACAATATCAAAATAAGAATACCACAAATGTAAATATCAATAAATAGCTGGTTTAAGCTTACTTTCCAAATAAATATAATTGAATCAAAAACCAAAATTTAAAACAGAACATGTTTCAAGTAATTTAAAATGCTTTACAGATATTGTTCTAGGTATTCAAACAATTTCCCAAAATTACTAAATGCTGCAAAATCAGTAACTTCAACTATATCCATCATGAACATACGAAGAATATATCACAATGATCAAGAAAACACATGCTGGTTATTTACGGCATACGGTCAAATTTTAAATTTGGATATTTTAAACTTTTCAACGTCTTCCAAATCTGATCATTTTACAAACGTAAAAGAAATCGAATCTGAAAAGCTTTCCAATTTGAATAAATTTCGAAATCTGCACACTCTAGAAATTTGGACATTTTCCAAGTTTGAATTTTACCACAATAACGCGGCATACAAAGTTGAATATTTCAAAAATTTACATGCCTTTAAAATCTAGACATTTTACAAACGTGAAAAGAATTCATATCTAAATAACTTTCCAATTTGAACCATTTTCAAACTCTAGACAATTTTAAAACGTACGCTCTCTTTGCATTCCAGCGATTCTCAAATTTGCACAGCTTTTAATGTCGACATTTTTAAATTCGAATTTTACCACATGAGTGCGGCGTGTCGCCGCGCGAAGATGGCTAGTGTATATAATCTTAATACAAAACACACAATTAACACTACTCCCTCCGTTCCGTAAAGATGCCGTGCGCTATGTAGGAATTCATGCTAGCTCAGTATCGTTTTTATGACAATTATTTCGGACCGGAGGTTGTACTAATTAGCGGTAGCGGCACGGTTTGAAGCAGCTTGACAGCACGCCTAGGATATAAAAGTACGACAATGCACGGTGACACCAGACAGAGTTCAACTTCAACATAGCACTTCAGTTGAGAGAAAAAAAAAAGGAGTGGTTGCTTCACTAACCCCAGAACTAAAGTCATATTCGCTTCATAAAGCCCATCACACTTCGAGAAGGCCACAAAGTACATGCATGGAGGCAGCAGTGCTATATCGTGTATGGATGCAAAATGAGGACAAACCATTTGGAATGTGTGTAAGCTAAGGGCATCTCCAGTTGTCTCCCCCAGGAGCCCCCCAGGCCACTTTTTGGCCAAATAGCGCCGAAATCTACCGGTCGGCCCCCGGAACTTAAAATAGCGCCGTTTTGCGTCGTTTTAGCGCCGGCGCACCCAGCACAAACCCAGCAGGCTGGGTTCGGCCTGGGGGGCGGCGCTAAGGAAAAGGACCCGCAATCAGCCACTACCGCACATTTTCTCTCTTTTATTCTCTCCCCACCACCCACGTGACCTCTCTCTCCTCTTTCTCCCATGCTCGCACGTCACCGCCGTCCTCGCCCATCGCCGCCGTCCTCTCTCACGCCGCCTCCCCTCCGCCCAGCTCCGCCCCTATGTGAACGGCGCTTTTTTTTCCGCTTCTCCTCCACCTCGCCGCGTTCTTTCTCGCGCCAGCCGCCGGCGTCGCCGTCTGGCTCACGGCCATGGCGGAGCTCATGGCTCACGGCCATGGCAGAGCTCGCTGCCCACGCGGCCGGGGCGGACCTCCACGCGGCCGGGGCAGACCTCCACGCGCGAGCTTGTCCGACCGTGGAGGCGCGCGGGGCCGGGACCGGGGCTCGCGCTCTGCCATGGGTGGCTTCGAGCGGCTGGGCAGTGGAGGCCCACGGTGACGGCGAGCTCGTCTGGGCGCAGCTCGCGGTCGTCCTCACGGCGCGCAGCTCACGGGGAGCTCCGGCGTGCGGGGCGGCGACGTGGCCGGGGAAGCGCGCGGCGGCGACCGGGCAGTGGAGGCGCACGGGGGCAGCGTCCTCGTCGGGGAGCACGGCGCCGGTGAAGTGGACTGGGCACGCCCACAACTTGTTTGTTGAAATGACTCGCGTCCATCTGTGCCACGTCGACCTAGCTCCTTTTCTTGGGTGGTTGAACGGCTGGAGAATCTGCCTCCCCAGAAATCAAATTCGCGCCGATTAGCGCCGGCGCCAACGAAAATCACGTCCTGGGGGGGCTATACGACTGGAGATGCCCTAAGCATACCACAGTAGGCTAGCGGTGCGAGAGAGCTTTCATCAAGTTGGGTGTCTACGTAGGCCAATTTCTAAAGCAACATCAGGGTCTAACATTTAAGATCAAATTGGAGCGTGTCTCGCCTTTCCTAATTAAGCTTGGCTAGACTGATTCTCCAAAATTATTTTTTGGCACAATATAAAGAGGACCAAAATACCTTGGATTTGATGATGTTCTCTGTTACCTCACCCATACACGAAGGTCGAAAGGGACATCATGTATGGAGTGGGGATTGTATGCCGGCATGCCGCTACATGGAGAAGCCGACGACTGATCACCTAGCTGCTGTACTGTACACTAGTGGAAACAGGGCCACTGGTCCCGGGTCGTAAGGGCCTCTAGTACCGGGTGTCCACCCGGGACTAGCAAGGCGACACTAGAGGCCCCCCCTCTAGTACCGGGTCCGTTACGACCCGGAACAACAGGCTCCCACGTGGCCGCCGAGGCGCGGGCGTGGTGGAGGACCTCTAGTCCCGATTGGTCATACGACCCGGGACCAAGGACCTCACACGTGGCAGCCTGTAATTTTTTGTTTTTCCTCCCAATTTAATATTGAAATGGTGCAAAAAAATATGCGTTTAATTAATTAAAAACAGAAACTACATATAACATATCAAAATGTTCATAAATAAAAAATATGTTCACGTCTATCCGGTTACATGGAGGTGCTCATAACCGGGACTAGAGCCCGTCTATTCGATTACACGTGTGTGGAGATCATAACCGGGACTAGAGCCCGTCTATTCGGTTACACGGGAGATCATAACCGGGACTTCACCGCTATTCTCCATTGTATGTTCCTTTTGTAGGTATGACTTCGCTGAGCAGAAACCCCGCAAGTTCCTCTGCTAGTGCTTGAAAGCGCTTCTTTAGTGGCATACTCTCGCGCAATGGCTCTGCCTATAAAAGAAGGAGATCAATACGAATATTAATCATGACTATCAAAAATTATGAATGACACTGGAGATCAATTGATGAATATGATTGTTCACGTACGTCTAAAATTTCTTTGGGTCCCGCTCAGTGACCGAACGACGAATCCACTCGCAAACGAAATATCCACAGAAATTGGTCCCCTGTGGTTGCCTCTCGATCCACTTTACGAGAATAGAATTCAATCAAATCATAGTCAACATATAGTGGTATTGAAAACTATAAATAAAGAGATGCGCGAACCTAGCTAGACCGTACTACCTACCTGTGGGTGAACAAAAGTCAGCTGTTCTTCAAATGAACCTGAACCCTTTGTCCTCGCTTTGAATTGTTTCCAAACCCTGCCGGCAAAAAAAAGAATAAATGAGTTATTAGTTGCTTGATATCTCTGAAATCAATAAGAGAGACTGATATAGTGCGATAATGTTTGAAATTACCTTTGGAGCGTATCTAGAATGCTTTGGTACCTCTCCTCAGGCCAGTCCAATGAGTCGTAGACTTGAACTCTTGATCTATCAACTTCAATGACTAGCAGAATGTAATGATCGCTGCGCATGATTATATACACGTCAGTAACTCATCAGTTACACTTAATTTGTACAAGCGAGTAACACTCTCTTACCTGAAGAAGTAAGGAAACATTATCTCCGTGTTGAAATGTTGCTTCATTAGGGCATTTAGCAAGTTCTTCTCCGTGTCCTTCACGTGGTTTTTTAGTGTCCTTGCATTAACTCGTACTGGGTTAACGAACCCAAAGCCATAGATGCCCTTTCTACCACATTCATCACTCTTCATTCTGCATAATACCGTAGTGAGCATAATTAGCGATGGCAATGAACGAGCTGAGAGCTAAAGACTTTATCTTTTTTGGAAATAAATGAATTGAATCACTTACAGACAGTAGGCACCGACGAGAGCCAAGTCGAGGGAGTCAAGGTTGTATAAGTACCAGAGTTCTTCGAGCTGAATTGTGAACATGTCTTCACCCGCGAAATGATTTTTTGTAACTTTCACACAGATCAAAAAGTCATCAAATTCCTTTGTGGTTTTCATGTACCAACTATGGAGTTGTCGCATACATGTCGGTAGACACTTTATCTGATCACCTCGCAGCAGGGACCTCCCCCATTTCCATTTCCATGAATCATCTACATCAGACGGAAAGAGATTTTCGTTGTCCAGTTGAGCAAGAGTAATACCAGCATCTGCAGCAAAGTCCTTCTTCAAGGATAAAGTAGGAATTAGGTCCGTCACGGAGCCATGACCACTGGGTATAACTACGAGCGGGGCTATCGACTGGTTTGCCTGTTGTCCGAGCTGGGCAACGTCTCTTTTCCCTCTGGCACTACTACTTCTCGTCTTGGGAGAGCTACTACTTTTACTCAGAGCTCGTAAATAGTTATCTGGCTTATTTTTCTCATATTGCGATGGTTCCGTGATGAATCCAATAGCCCACTTGTTTTCCTTTGCAGTAAATGTTTGCTTTTCCTCGGGCTTTTTCCGTGCAAGCTGTCTTTTTGTGTCTGCATCCACCCACGCATCCAATTGCTCTTTAGTCATGTCGCAAGCTCTGAGGTCGTCAAGGCTTTTGGGTACTTTTGGGAGGGGCGAACGTCGGGGGTCTCGCCCGAATCCCATGGACGACGAAGTGGCGCCCTTCCTATGTCGGGGCTCAGGAGTCGGCTCATGCGGCGGTGGAGTCGGCTCATGCGGCGGCGGAGTGGGCTGACGCGGCGGTGGAGTCGGCTCACGCGGCGGTGGAGTCGGCGCACGCGGCGGCGGAGACGACTGATGCGGAGGCGACTGATGGTTGTCGTCCCCTTCATCGTCATCAGGTGGTGAATCGTGAATTGGCGGAGACGATGGTGGCCTTGGCGCCCAGCCTTCAAACTTGATGTATTTCTTCCGCCATAGAATTAGACCACCCACGACGTCCCCTAGCACCGACTCATCATCAGCTCTTGGGAACTCAAGGTTCAGTGATTCATATCCTTGTACAACTTGATCCACGCCGACACGAGCAAATCCATCTGGAATGGCATTGCCAAGCCACGATGCTGTAGAGTCAATGGAGAATGCATAGCCGTCCGCCGCCTTCATGGATAAGTTAAATACTGGGACATGCAGCTCACAAGTTGTTTTCTCCGTGATATAATCCACGGGGTAACTTGTCTCATCATCACCGACCATAACCGAGGAAGCCACGCTGCTTCTGCGATGCGATGGGCCGCCTTGACTCGCTTGTTCCAGCTGAAGAGTTGGCGCCCCTTGCTCGCGCATTTGATCTATTTGCTTCTGCTGCTCCTTATAGAGAGCAACCATCTGGTCATGATTTCTTTCTAAGATCATCAACCGGTCTGATTCCTGCTGCTCCTTCCTCCTCTTTGCTCTCAATCGGCTTCTATAAGAGGCACGGTCCTGGGAAACCCTTCAATCCACGGCACTTCTCCTAAGCCTCGTGTTGATCCTCCTTTTTCTTTGGTCCCGAGGGCCTCTGACAGCTCGTCCTTCTCTCTGTCGGAAATAAACTTTCCCTCTTTAGACTTGGCAATTAAGTCAATAATTTTTTTTGGGCTCCGTTGACTACTTTGCTTTCATCAATTATTAACTCCCTGTTTCCATGTCATACTCCCCTCCATGCGCAAGTAGCCAATTCCTTATCCTTCTGTCCCATTCCTCTGTGACCGGGGTGAGCCCTTTTGCACGCAACTCGGACTCAATTTTTTCCCACTTAGGCTCGGCAACTCGGTAGCCACCTGGCCCCATCTTATGGTGATACTTCTTTTTCGCTGCATTATTCTTATTCGTTTGCGACCTTTTCTTAGCTCGTTCTGATTTCTTGTACTCCAGAAATGCAGGCCAGTGAGGCCGCTGCCTCTCTCGTGTGCCGGTGAAATCCGGAAGTTTCCCATCTTCTTCCCACTCACGGAATAATTTGTTCTTGTAGTTATTGAATTGTTGAGCCATCTTCTTAAGAGCGAAATGCTTGACTTTGTCCGTCATTTTTTTTGTCTTCACCTCATCTTCCAAGACCGGTAGGGTGAAATGTGCAATGAGCTTGTTCCAAAGCACATCTTTGGTTCTCTTGTCGACGTAACTAACTCCCTCTAACTTTGGCTTAATCCATTCCTGAGTGCTGATATAAACGTTGTCCCTGACAGTGACTCCGCATTGATGCACAAACTTAACTGCGTTCGGCACGGGTGCCAGTGGTTGGCCAGTAGTTGCATTCACCTCGTCAATTGTGAGATGCTCATCTTTGCCCATCCCTTGGGCATGGCCTCGTTTAGTGGATTGGTTCGATGCGGAGGTCTAAAAATATGAAACATGTGTGAATACATATATATGCACAAATCAGTTATTGCATCTGCTCAACATAGGCTTAATATACCTCGCCAGACGGCGTGGGTCCACCAATTTCCGAGTCCTCATCTTCAGCTCCTTCCGCGGGATGCCGAAATTCACCGGGTTCCAAAATGTAGGAAAGTATCTCTTCTTCCCCTTCTCTCGTTGGAAGGGAGCATCGACATCCATTGTTTAACTAATACAAAAAAAAGATAAAACAATAATAGCATTAGTACAATAATTCAAAGGAGGGAACTATACAAATATGCAACAAAAACAATTTAATATTGCATCTAAAGAAAAAAATCTTTCAAAAAAAACATAGGCTGTCCCAATCCCAGCCCAGCCCAAATTTGGGCCAGAACCTGGTCAAAGGTGGCCACCGTGGTCATCGCTGGCCCACCTGCCAGCGCCTACCCGCCCCACCGCCACGTGTGACCGCCCACTGGCCACGCGTGGTCAATGCTGGCCCACCTGCCAGCGACCCAGTTCTGACCCCGCCGCCCTGCCTCGTGTTCCCGCCCCGCCTCGTCTTCACCTCCCCGCCTCGTGTTCCCACCCGGCCGCCTCGCCTTCACCCCCCGTGGTCAATGCGGAGCACCAACAGCCCCCGCCCACCCGGAGTCAATGCTCCTGGCCCACTTGCCAGCGACTCGGGCGCTGGCCCACCCGACGGTTCCCCTCCCGACGGTCCTGGTCTTTAAAAAGGGACGCGCCCGTGCGGATATGGACACTCCACTCCGCTCCGCTCCCACGGTTCCCCTCCGCCCGACGGTTCCCCTCCCCCGTCCAGTGCCCTCGCCGCCATGTCGCGCTGGTTCGGGAAGTCCCCGAAGAACGAGACCGGCGAGTCCTCCAACCGTCGCCGCTTCTCCACCGCCTCCACCGCCGGCGGCCTTGGGCGTCGTTCCGCAGGGCGTGCGGAGGACCGCGCCACCGGTGCGGGTCGCCCACGCACCCGACGCGCCGTCACGAACCACCACCACCACCGCCGGAGGGAGGAGGATCCGGCGCCGGCGCTACGTGCCGGAGCCGGAGTGCCAGTGGCACTGGGACAACGCCGCCACGCTGGAGTGGAGCGACGTCCACCTCCCCGAGGGCTGGCACCTGAACCCGCAGAGGATTCCGGTGCCGGCGGTCCCGCTCCCTGGGAGGCAACTGGACAGGGAGATCGCGCCGGCGCCGCCTCCCCCGGCGGAGCTCCGCGACGACCCCGTCTACGCGGCGGACTCCCCACACTGGGAGCAGTGGCTCAAGGACGAGCACGAGGACCGCCGCCACTCCTACTTCGCCCCGGCGCCCCGCGCCGTCCAATCCGCCTACCCAGCGCTGCCCGACGCGCTGTGGTTCGAGGAGGAGGTCCCCGAGGATGAGGACGACCCGGAGATGGTGGTCGCGTACGGGCCTCCAACCTCAGCCTCGTCGAGGACGAGATCAAGAGGTGGGAGAAGGTGAGGACCGCGGCCGCGGCCGCCGCCCTGATGCCGCCGCCGCCACCGCAGTACTACGACCCGGACGAGGTCGAGCCGTGGCACTACGCCATGGAACGCGAGCAGGAGCAGGACCTTCCGCCGCCGCCTCCTCTGCCTCCCGGCCTCGTTGGCCAGTCCTGGGTCTTTACCGGCGGGAGCTGGTCGGCGGATCAGGAGCAGGAGCAGGAGGCGCCACCGGAGCAGTAGGAGGCACAACCGGAGCATCTCTGGACCCCGCCGCCCTTCATCGTCCTCGACGACTAGGCGGCACCGGCGACGACGACCCCCCTCCCCCCTCCAATGTAATGGCCTCCCCCCCCCAATGTAATCTGCCGTTTGTGGCCTCCCCCATAATGAAATCTGCCCTTAGGCCCTAAAAAATATGTTCTTGTTTGCCAACTCCGCCGCCGCTGCCGCCGCCGCCGCGCGCTAGATCTGAGAGAGGAAGAGAGTAGTTGGTCGGGGGGACGAGCTCACCGTGGGTCGGGGGGGCGAGCTTTGCTTGCTCGGGGACGACGATCTTGCTCGGGGGAAGAGCGGGGACGGCCGCGCCCGGAGCAGGACGGCGACCCACGGTGAGGGCGGCAGCGGCGCGGGGACGAAATCCGGCAGCCTGGCGGCGCAGGAGGCGGCGTCGTCTGGAGCCCGGAGGCGGAGCGTCGATTTGCTGGACTTGGGCAAATTTTCGGCCCGAGCCACTAGAATTAGCGCCAAAAAGGCCTCTAGCACTAGTAGGAAAAGGCTTATAGGTAGGTTAGCATTCTGTGGCGCACCCTTAATTAGTGCGTCACAGAAATATTTTTTGTGGCGCACGTTTCTGAGTGCGCCACAGAATTTTGCAATTCTGTGGCGCACGAAACTGATGTGCGCCACAGAAATACACATTTCTGTGGCGCACGGGGCTGGGTGCGCCACAGAAAACAAAATTCTGTGGCGCACCCAGTCCCGTGCGCCACAGAAAACATGATTTCTGTGGCGCACCCAGTCCCGTGCGCCACAGAATTGTGTATTTCTGTGGCGCACCCAGTGCTGTGTGCCACAGAAAGATAGCAGTTAATCCCATATATCAGAATCTGGTCAAACCTGGGCCCACACACGCACGACACGTACCACGCCACACACGGCTCGTTCTCTCTCTCTCCCTTATCTCTTCACGCTAGCCACACACATCTCGTTCCTGGCCACACACTAGCACGCACACAGCCACACACTAGCACGCACGCACCCACGCCGATCCAAGCACGCAGCTCTCTCTCCCTTATCTCTCTTCTCTATCTTTAGAACAAATCCTTCTCGCCGCGCCGACGACAGCCGGCCAGAAGCAGCTCCGCCATCATCGACCTGCAGGTGCGCACGAGGGCCGGCGAGCCCTGCCCGCTCGAGCCAATGGTCCACACCGGGGCCCTCCCCTAGCACCTCGACGCGGCCGGCGCCGCGCTCAAGTTCCCCGGCGAGGTCTTCCGCGTCGGCCAGCACGGCGAGGCCCGACAGCGTTCACGGCGAGGGCGGCCCGGCGCGGCCGAGGAGACGTGCGGATGGCGTGGAGACGCGGACGGGGCGGAGCAACCGTCGCGGCGGCGCGGGTTGACCATGGCGACGAGGACGGCCTCATCTTCCTCCTCCCAAACTGCGAGCAGGGCGCGGGAGCTCAAGGCCGGGCCCGAGCAAGATGAAGCTCTCGCTGTTGGCGGGGTCGCCGGACTCCACGCCGGAGCTGACCACGGTGGCGGCGGACGATGTATACGATTTTGTATATGTCGTATTTTGTATTTTTTTTAAACCTGAAAAACACTTTTAGTGGCGCATGCAATGGGGTGCGCCACAGAATTTGCATATTTCTGTGGCGCACGGGCTGGGTGCGCCACAGAAAAAAATTAGTGGCGAGAATTCTGTGGCGCACCCAGCAATTTGGCGGGTGCGCCACAGAATTCTAAAAACGTGCGCCACAGATAGCCCTTTTCCCACTAGTGTAGTACCGGGCCGTGGCTCCACCCGGTACTATAGACCCTCTAGTACCGGGCCGTGTTACCACCCGGTACTAGAGATCCCTCAGGGCCGCGAAAATTTGCGCGCCAAGCCCAGTGGACCTGTAGTACCGGGTGGTCGCACGGCCCGGTACTAGAGGTTAATTTTTTTTAATTTTCTGGTTTCTTACTTTTTTTATATCTTTTGATTTACTTGTCTAAATTAAGTAAAAATTGCTTTCATTTTCCTGTTTTCTGTTTTGGTTTAAAATGAAGTATCACATGCGCTTGGTTTTAAATTAAGTACTACATACGCTTAATTTAAAATCAATTCAAAAATTTATAAATCAAGTACTACATGCGCAGTGGATCATTTCACATCACAAAGTTTGATGCTACATCAAAAATTTATAAATTAAGTACTACATTCCGCCACCGCCATACGCTTGATTTCATTGACATGTCTGTCTTGTCCTCCATACTATAAATTATATAAAAGTTTAATAAATTATTACACATCATGAACAACATCCCTATTTAGTCTTCGCTTTTTCTTTTTGTGAGACCCTTTCTTCTGATCGCTCCGTAACCATGGACAAGGGTCTGCATATAACTTGAGACTTGGGTCAGTGGTCACTTTGAAGGGCGGAATTTCATGAAACTTGTCGTAATCTTCTGACATGTCTGTCTTGTCCTCCACTCCCACGATGGTTCTTTTCCCTGAAAGAACTATGTGGCGCTTTGGCTCATCGGCTGATGTATTCACTTCCTTATCTTTTCTTTTTTTTGGCTTGGTAGACATGTCCTTCACATAGAAAACCTGAGCCACATCCTTGGCTAGAACGAATGGTTCGTTGTCGTACGCAACATTCGTGAGATCCACTGTAGTCATTCCGTACAATGGGTCTTCCTTTACCCCGCCGCCTCTCAGGTTGAACCATTTGCACCAGAACAAAGGGACCTTCAAAGAAGGTCCATAGTCAAGTTCCCATATCTGCTCTATGCAACCATAATATGTGACCGTGGCCTCATTCGTGCTCTTATCATCAAAGCGGACACCACTATTTTGGTTGGTGCTCTTTTTATCTTGGGCGTTCGTGTAAAATGTATTCCCGTTTATCTCATACCCTTGGAAAGTCCAAATAGTCGAAGATGGCCCCTTAGACAACAAGAACAGCTCATCTGAGACTGTGTTGTTGTTGTTCAGATGCGTTTCCAACCAACCGCCAAAATTCTCCATGTGTTCCTTTGCAATGGCGGAGTCATCCATCCCCGGGTTGTTAGAGCGTACAATATCCTTGTGCATCTGGATATACGGAGCCACCAAAGTGGAATTATGCAGAACTGTGTAGTGTGCTTTTGTGAAAGAATACCCGTCCCTGCATATGTATGATTTCTTTCCTAGAGTGCCTTCTCCACTTAGTCTCCCCTCATGTCGCGATTCAGGAAGACCAATCGACTTAATGCCGGGAATAAAGTCAACACAAAACTCAATGACCTCCTCTGTTCCATACCCTTTGGAGATGCTTCCTTCTGGCCTAGCACGGTTATGAACATACTTCTTCAACACTCCCATGAACCTCTCAAAGGGGAACATATTGTGTAGAAATACAGGACCCAGAATGTGAATCTCGTCGACCAGGTGTACTAGGAGATGTGTCATAATAGTGAAGAAGGATGGTGGGAACACCAACTCAAAACTAACGAGACACATCCTTCTGTAACCTTAATAGAGTGGTTGGGCTGATTGACTTCTGCGAAATTGCATTGAGGAACGCACATAGCTGAACAATGGATACTCGAACATTTTCCGGTAGAAGCCCCCGCAATGCAACCGGAAGCAGTTGAGTCATCAGCACGTGGCAGTCATGAGACTTTAGGTTCTGGAACTTTTTCTCTGCCATATTTATTATTCCCTTTATATTCGACGAGAAGCCAGACGGGACCTTCATACTGCTCAGGACTTCAAAAAATATCTCCTTCTCTTCTTTGGTAAGAACGTAGCTAGCAGGACGTAGACGTCCTTTATCCGTCCTCATTGGATGCAGGTTCTTTGGGTCTTTCAAAAGTTGCTGGTCCTCTCGTGCTTCCGGAGTATCTTTTGCCTTCCCATACACGCCCAAGAAGCCTAGCAGGTTCACGCAAACATTCTTCGTCACGTGCATCACGTCGATTGCAGAGCGGACCTTTAGGATTTTCCAATAGGGTAGTTCCCAAAATATAGACTTCTTCTTCCACAGGGGAACGTGGTTGTTAGCGTCCTTCGGAACAGACTGTCCGCCAGGACCCTTTCCAAAGATTACATCTAAATCCTTGACCGCATCATATATATCTTCACCACTTTGGAGGGGTGGCTTCGGCCGGCGATCTTCCTCACCTTTGAAATGCTGCTGCTTGCTTTTCTTTCTTAGGGGATGCTGAGTTGTAAGAAATCGACGATGACCCGGGTACACATTCTTGTTACCTACATATATACTTTCAGTGCTATCTAAACAGTGTGTGCATGCATTGTATCCCTTGTTCGACTGTCCTGAAATGTTACTAAGAGCAGGCCAATCATTGATGGTTACAAACAACAACCCTCGTAGGTTAAATTCCGCTTGTTTGTACTCATCCCACACAGGTACCCCTTCATCACGCCACAACTGTAAAAGTTCATCAACTAATGGCCTCAGGTAGACATCAATGTTGTTACCGGGTTGCTTCGGGCCTTGGATGAGCACTGGCATCATAATGAACTTCCGCTTCATGCACAACCAAGGAGGAAGGTTATAGATACATAGAGTCACAGGCCAGGTGCTATGACTGCTGCTCTGCTCCCCAAAAGGATTAAAGCCATCCGTGCTAAGACCAAACCTTAAGTTCCTTGGGTCACGTGCAAATTCCTTGTACTCTGTATCGATTTTTCTCCACTGCGACCCATCAGCCGGGTGTCTCAACATCTCGTCGCTCTTGCGGTCTTCTTTGTGCCATCGCAACAACTTGGCATGCTCTTTGTTTCTGAACAAACGTTTCAACCGTGGTATTATAGGAGCGTACCACATCACCTTGGCAGGAACCTTCTTCCTGGCGGGCAGGCCCTCAACATCGCCAGGGTCATCTGCTCTGATCTTATACCGCAATGCACCGCATACCGGGCATTCATTCAAATTCTCATACTTCTCACCGCGGTAGAGGATGCAGTCATTAATGCATGCATGTATCTTCTGCACATCTAATCCTAGAGGGCAGATAATCTTCTTTGCTTCATACGCACTCTCGGGCAATTCGTTACCAGCCGGCAGCTTGTCCTTCACTATTTTCAGTAAACTCCCAAATCCCTTGTCAGATAAACCATTCGCTGCCTTCCATTGCAATAATTCCAGTGTGGTACCGAGCTTTGTGTTGCCATCTTCGCAAGTTGGGTACAACTTTGTTTTGTGATCCTCTAACATGCGCTCCAACTTCAACTTCTCAAGTGTAGTTTCTGCTAGGGTATGTGCATCAACGATGACCCCACGTAAATCATCATGTATGATGGGATCATCTGGTACCTCTTCATCATCAGCTTCCCCTGTTGGGTTACCAACATATTCAGGGTACATGTAGTTGTCATCGTTCTCTTCTTCTTCGTTATCTTCCATCATAACCCCTTTTTCTCCGTGCTTGGTCCAACAATTATAGCCGGGCATGAAACCAGAAGTTATCAGGTGGAGGTGAATTCTGTCTGTGTTAGGGTAATCCTTCTCATTCCGACATTTCTTGCATGGACAACACATAAAACCATTCGGCCCCTTGTTATCCTTAGCCACATTGAGAAAAGATTGCACGCCATCCATGTACTCTTTAGAGCGTCGGTCAGCGTACATCCACGGATGACTCATCTGCAAATCACCGCTAAAACCCATTACGATAAACCAACATAATAGGAAACATATCATATTCATTAATACAAGTTCATCACATTAAAACCAAAGTATAGTAGTGACCAAATGTAATACATAGTTCTCATAAAACATAAATTAATTGAAACTAGAATACAACTATCTAAAGAATTTAAATCCAACAACAAATGCGATCAGAATCGCAACTAAGGTAACTATTGAACCAACAGCATAATGATACCAAGCCTCTTGACTAATGACATATTTTCTAATCTTTCTAAGCTTCAAGCGCATTGCATCCATCTTCATCTCGTGAACAGCGACGACGTCGGTAAGCTCGACCCCGTGAGCATCAACGATGTCGGCAATCTTCAAGTCCAATACCATCTTCTCTTCTAGGCATTGGAGACGAAGATCTTCACTTATCTTCAATTTTGCTTTCAAATCGTTGTTTTCTTTTTAAAAAACTCTACAATAGGGTCGGCTGGAATTTCCGGTTCAACTACCTCCTAAATAAAAATATATCTATGTCAATTTGGTCGGCATGATTGTTATAAACACGAAACAAAATAAATAGTGATAAAAATATACCACATCCGAATCATAGACCGGACGAGGGACGACGGGGACGGATATCAAAACCATGACACTATACATAAAAAACATAAGAAAATTATACAAGAAAAATAATTATGCATTCAAATCATACAAGTAATTTTGTAAAATAACAGATAAAAGAAGAGGCTCACCGAGGTGGTGCCGGTCACGGGATGGCGGGGGCTATCGACGGCGGTGAGGACCGAGACGACACTAAAATCCACAAATAATAAATTAATTTGAGCTCAAAATACATAAAAAAATGAACTACCTAGCTTAGGCATTTCATCAAACACCTAGGTAGCACTATAAAAATGAAATGAGCTAAACTTGTATGGAAATGGCTAAAATTCGGCCGCCGGGTGAAAGGATCAAGTGTTGCTAACCCTTGGAGAGATGGGTGCCGTCTATCTTGACAAATCTTGGAAAAAAATGGGGCTACACTTGAGCTTGAGAGAGGAAACAATGAAGATGAGCTTGAGAGTTCAAAAATGGTGGCTGGCCCGGGGTGGGAGATGATATAGCGGGACCTCTAGTCCCGGGCTGTACCACGGCCCGGGACGAAAGGTCCACCCTCCTGTCTCCACCCTGCCGCTGACTGCCTCGGTCCCGGGTGGTATCACGGCCCGGAACTAGAGGTGCCCTACAACCCGGGACCCGACCTGCGCAGCGTCGGAGCAGCCGGCCCGGTACTAGTTCCCTCCTCTAGTCCGGGTTCGAACCACGCCCGGGACTAGAGCCCAACACCCCTCTCCACCAAAGCTCCTGTTTCCACTTTGTGGTAGGTCAAGGATATATTGCGGTATGAATTGCGACATCGACTGAACCTGATGTGCTACAGGGCCTGTGGGTGCGCACGGGCTCTGGGCGGTGATGGTGGTGCTGGGCCGGACAAGAGCGCGCTGGACTGGTCCAGGCGCGCGGCCAGCCAGGTGGTGGCCGGAATTGCCCCAGGCTAGCAGGCCGGCGGGTGGACCTTGCCAGGCCTCGGCCTTCGGGCACGCCAGCAGCGGCGGCGGTGCCAGGTTTCGTCTCTCTCTGGTACGTGCAGACTACAACTCTAGCTGGAACCCGCATCACCACCAACTCCGGAGTAGCTTGCTAGAGCCCGGTTGCCAAAACGATGCAAGCGATCGACGATGCCAGGTACGTGTACGTGGATCGGACGGGATCACGACTTCACGAGGCAGGGAGGGAAGGAAGCGACGGCGTACGTCCCATCGCGCTGAACTGGCCCCCTCATCTCGTCTGATGATCAATGGTACCACGCACGCACGTCCCCGTCACATGAGCCTGCATGCATGCATGATTCCCTCCATCTGCTGCTCTCCTCTCGCGCGCCGGTCGGCATGACTAGACCACTTACCGAGCTTGCTAGATAGATGAACAAGTGTCTACTCCCTCTGATCCAGAAAAAGATTCGGAATATGTACGTAACGTTTGTACTACCCACGCTCGTTTCTGGCAAATGTTATAACGGATCCGAGGGAGTATTATTTACTCCCTCCGTATGCAAGTTTGGACAAACTTGAGACATCCTTTTATGAACGGAGGGAGTACTTGATAACTCAGCTGGCACGCACCTGAATGTACGAGATCTCTGATTGGACTTGTGATTATTGAAGTATTCCCAGTAGTAACATAATTGAAAGTACTCCATGAATCAACTGAGGCACTTGGGATTGAACTTCCACACCAGATCGTCCTCGCCGATTGCATCAGCCAGAGTAGAGATCGACATGATTGGGGTTTCGGACAGCTCCAAACATAACACTGAAGGGATACAGCTTTTCTTTCTGAAGCAGACATGAACTCCCAGCTGGCAAACCCTGCATGTGATGTAAGCAAGGCATCTCACATTCTCACCGATAGGGGCACTCCGCTGCAAAGAAACCAGAAAAGTTTCAAGCGCTGTTTAATTTCACCTGTTGGATGTTTGTATTCACAGCTTGGCATTGCATCGACTCCAATTCCAGTGCCAATATCACAGGATACTAGCATTTGATACTTACTGTCAATACTTATGTTTGGATGTTTAGTTATTACAGATGAACTGACAAGCAGTATCAACATTCTACTGCGATCAGCAAAGTAAAGTAGTAACAACGAACTGTTATTTTTTGGTGTTCCAAATTCCAGCGGCAGAAAAGCGGTACTACCGCTGAGAACTACCGCCACCGCTACCGCCTCCGCTGCCGCTGAAATGGCCGTCTGACGCGCTTGTCCGGTACCGACTGGTACCGCTGACGGTACCGCCGCCGGTACCGCTGAGGTGGGAAGAGACGAACCAGCCCACCCCAGCGGTAGTACCGCTGGGTTAAGCGGTACTACCGCCGAGGTGGGATTGATTCCGGGTTGGACTGCAGCCGACCTAGGGTTTGATGTTTCTATTTATTCCTCTTGTAAGCCGCCGTTTTGGGGTAAGCCACACATTGTAAACCCACGGCGTTTGTAACCTCACCCGATATAGTGAAGTATTGCTGGCTGGCGCCCGTGGTTTTTTCCTCTCCTTTGTTTGGAGAGGTTTTCCACGTTAAATCTCGTGTCCCCTTTGGTTTGATCGTTCCGCTCTTCGTCGTTTCTTTGCTATCTTTTACAACAAGTGGTATCAGAGCCCTGTTTCAGATCTGTTTTCAGATTAGGGTTTTGGATGGCATCGATGAAGTTCGATCTACCGGCGCTGGACTACAAGACGAGATTCTCGTTGTGGCAGGTCAAGATGCGTGCGATCCTCGCACAGTCCAATGATCTTGACGAGGCGCTGGAGAAATTCGGCGACAAGGATGCGGCGGCATGGACCGCCGATGAGAAGCGGAAAGACCGTAAGGCTTTATCGCTTATTCAACTTCATCTATCTAATGATATTCTGCAAGAAGTACTCCAGGAGAAAACCGCAGCGGCACTGTGGGCTAAGCTGGAGTCGATCTGCATGTCCAAAGATCTCACCAGCAAGATGCATGTGAAGATGAAGTTGTTCACGCACAAGTTGCAAGAAGGTGGTTCGGTAATGAATCACTTATCGATCTTTAAGGAGATCGTTTCTGACCTAGTGTCGATGGAGGTAAAGTACGATGATGAAGATCTAGCACTTTTACTTCTATGCTCGCTGCCAAATTCCTTTGCAAATTTTCGTGATACCATACTGTTAAGCCGTGATGAACTAACCACCGCGGAAGTATATGAGGCCCTGCTTGCCAGGGAAAAGATGAAAGGTATGGTACAGAAAGAGGAGTCGTCGTCCTCCAAGGGCGATGCTTTGCAGGTCCGAGGGAGGCCTGAGCAGCGAGATAACCACTACCACAACAACAACAGAGACAAGAGCAAGGGTGACAGAGGTCGCTCAAAGTCTAAAGGCCGTGACAAGTTCTGCAGGTATTGTAAGAAATCTAATCATGTCATTGATGATTGTTGGAAGTTGCAGAACAAGGAGAAAAGAAAAGGTACTTACCAACCGAAAAATAATGAAGGTAAAGATACCGGTGAGGCTTCTGTTGTTGATGGTAGTTCTGATGGCGAATGCCTAGCTGTTTTAGCTGCATGTGTTTCTCGTCAGGATGAATGGATTCTAGATACTGCATGTTCTTTTCATATTTGCTGTAACAAAGATTGGTTCAGTTCTTATGAGTTAGTGCAGACTGGAGATTTCGTGCGTGTGGGGAACGACCAGCAATGCAACATTGTTGGCGTTGGTTCCGTTCAGGTCAAGACACATGACGGTATGACACGCACGCTGACGGGAGTGAAACACATACCAACCATGGCAAGAAATTTGATCTCGCTCAGTACCCTTGACTGTGACGGGTACAAGTACAAAGGAGGAAATAAACTCCTAAAGGTATCAAAAGGTTCTCTCATAGTTATGGTTGGTGATATGAATTCTGCTAAGTTATATGTTCTTAGAGGTAGCACGTTATCTGGTACTGTTGCTGCTGTTTCTCATGATGACGCTAGTAAAACTAACCTTTGGCATAAGCGTCTTGGACATATGAGTGAACTTGGTATGGCAGAATTGATCAAGAGAGACTTGCTGCAAGGATGCAGTTTGGGTAAGATGCAGTTCTGTGAACACTGCATTTTCGGTAAGCACACAAGAGTTAAGTTTAATGCTTCTGTTCACACCACCAAAGGTACACTTGATTATGTACATGCTGATGTTTGGGGGCCATCTCGTAAGCCCTCTTATGGTGGTGCTCGTTATATGCTTACCATTATTGATGATTACTCTAGAAGAGTTTGGCCTTATTTCATGAAAAATAAGGATGATGCGTTTGCTGCTTTTAAAGAGTGGAAAGCTATGATTGAAAGGCAAACAGAAAGGAAGGTGAAATTACTTCGTACTGACAATGGTGGCGAATTTTGTTCGAATGCCTTTAATGATTATTGCAGGAAAGAAGGCATTGTCAGGCACCTCACCATCCCGTACACGCCTCAGCAGAATGGTGTAGCGGAGCGGATGAACAGGACCATCATCTCCAAGGCTCGCTGCATGATCTCCAACGCTCGCATGAGTAAGCGTTTTTGGGCTGAGGCGGCTGCCACCGCCTGCTACTTGATAAACAGGTCACCATCTATTCCCCTCGACAAGAAAACTCCCATTGAGGTATGGTCAGATTCTCCTGCTGATTATTCACAGCTTAAAGTTTTCGGCTGCACTGCTTATGCTCATGTTGATAATGGAAAGTTAGAGCCGAGAGCTATTAAGTGTGTGTTCATTGGTTATGGTTCGGGTGTAAAAGGATACAAGTTATGGAATCCCGAAACTAGCAAGGCATTTATGAGCAGGAGTGTTGTTTTCAATGAATCTGTTATGTACTTTGATAAGTTGTCCTCAGATGTTTTGCCAGATTTTTCTGAGGAGCAGGTTCGTGTCGAGGTGGAGCACTCTGTTGAAAATGAAAATGTCACTGTTGACAATGATGGTGCTGCTACTTCAGATGATTCTGATCCTGATTCTGCTGGTTCTGATGATTCTGTTTCTTCTGATTCTGATAATAATAATGTTCAGAACTCACCCCCTGTTTTGCAGCCACAACAGTCTATTGCTGCTCGTAGGAACAGGAGGAATTGTGGTCCTCGACCACGTTTAATTGAAGAGTGTAACATTGTTGATTATGCTCTGAGTTGTGCAGAACAGGTGGAGCACGGACATGAGCCGTCCACCTATACTGAAGCTATTGGTTCCGGTGACCGCGAGAAGTGGCTTGCTGCTATGCAAGAAGAAATGCAGTCACTCGATAAGAATGGCACATGGGAAGTTGTGCGCTTGCCTAAGAAAAAGAAGGCAGTCCGCTGTAAGTGGATCTTCAAGAGAAAGGAGGGTTTATCTCCTAGCGAGCCTCCGAGGTTTAAGGCAAGGTTAGTTGCAAAAGGCTTCAGTCAAATTCCAGGTGTGGATTATAATGATGTTTTCTCTCCGGTTGTTAAGCATAGTTCAATTCGTACATTCTTTGGTATTGTTGCTATGCGTGATCTTGAGCTTGAGCAGTTAGATGTAAAGACTGCGTTTCTGCATGGAGAGTTGGAGGAGGAGATATACATGGACCAGCCAGAAGGGTTCATAGTGCCGGTAAGGAGGATCTTGTGTGTAAGTTGAAAAGGTCCTTATACGGTTTGAAACAATCTCCTCGTCAGTGGTATAAAAGGTTTGATTCTTTTATGTTGTCACATGGCTTTAAGAGGTCTGAATTTGATAGCTGTGTGTACATTAAGTTTGTTAATGGATCACCTATATACCTGTTATTATATGTTGATGATATGTTGATTGCTGCCAAGAGCAAGAAAGATATCGCTGCTCTCAAGTCACAGTTGAGTAGCGAGTTTGAGATGAAGGATCTTGGTGCTGCTAAGAAAATTCTAGGTATGGAGATTACCCGTGACAGAAATTCTGGTTTGTTGTTTCTTAGTCAGCAAAATTACATTAAGAAAGTTCTTCATCGTTTTAACATGCATGATGCAAAGTCTGTTAGTACTCCTATTGCTCCTCACTTTAAATTGTCAGCTGAACAATGTCCTAGTACGGATGAGGATTTTGAGTACATGTCTAGAGTTCCATATTCTAGTGCTGTTGGTTCTTTAATGTATGCCATGGTTTGCTCACGTCCAGATTTATCATATGCTATGAGTTTGGTTAGTAGATATATGGCTAATCCTGGTAAAGAACATTGGAAGGCTGTTCAGTGGATTTTCAGGTACCTTCGTGGCACATCCAATGCTTGCCTCAAGTTCGGCAAGACTGATGAGGGACTCGTAGGCTATGTGGATTCAGATTTTGCTGCCGATTTGGATAAGAGGAGATCCCTCACAGGTTATGTGTTCACGCTTGGTGGTTGTGCCGTGAGTTGGAGGGCAACGTTGCAATCCGTTGTTGCCCAGTCTACCACTGAAGCAGAATACATGGCTATTGCTGAAGCATGTAAAGAATCGGTTTGGCTGAAAGGTTTGTTTGCTGAGCTTTGTGGAGATGATACTTGCATTAACCTGTTTTGTGATAGTCAGAGTGCTATTTACCTTACCAAGGATCAGATGTTCCATGAGAGAACAAAGCACATTGACGTCAAATACCATTATGTGCGTGATGTTGTTGCAAAAGGTAAACTAAGGTATGCAAGATAAGTACTCATGATAATCCTGCTGATATGATGACAAAGCCAGTTCCTGTTACTAAGTTCGAGCTTTGCTCGGGCTTAGTTGGTATCACTGTCTAGCCCAAGAGGCTATTTGGCGCCGAAGGTGTTTTTCTTTGTTGTTTCAGGATGAAGTTCTCTTTCATGCTACAAGATGGAATTTGTCTCAAGGTGGAGTGTTATTTTCTGGTGTTCCAAATTCCAGCGGTAGTACCGCTGGGTTAAGCGGTACTACCGCTGAGAGCTACCGCCACCGCTACCGCCTCCGCTACCGCTGAAATGGCCGTCTGACGCTTGTCCGGTACCGACTGGTACCGCTGGCGGTACCGCCGCCGGTACCGCTGAGGTGGGAAGAGACGAACCAGCCCACCCCAGCGGTAGTACCGCTGGGTTAAGCGGTACTACCGCCGAGGTGGGATTGTTTCCGGGATTGATTCCGGGTTGGACTGCAGCCGACCTAGGGTTTGATGTTTCTATTTATTCCTCTTGTAAGCCGCCGTTTTGGGGTAAGCCACACATTGTAAACCCACGGCGTTTGTAACCTCACCCGATATAGTGAAGTATTGCTGGCTGCCCGTGGTTTTTTCCTCTCCTTTGTTTGGAGAGGTTTTCCACGTTAAATCTCGTGTCCCCTTTGGTTTGATCGTTCCGCTCTTCGTCATTTTCTTTGCTATCCGTTTTACAACACGAACTAGGATTGCAAATACATCTGGGATTCGAGAAACTGTATCAGCATGCAAGGACAACATATGATGAACCTTTCTTTTACACGAGAATTCTTGTTTACATTGCCTGTCATCTCATATTCTCACACCGGATGCCACAACACTGTCACACATCTATGAGCAGCCCAATGTCATTCAGGAGACACGTACAGATAAACTAGGAAGAATCCAACAGTGCGGTCCAAGGGGTTTTGTCATCGGAGCCTCACAATGCATACATCCAATGGAGGCATTGGGATTGAACTTTCAAATCAGATCCTCCTAACTGAAGGTCCTCGATCGCATCAGCTAGGTGATCGAGATGATTGGACCATCGGACAGCTCCAAACGTAACACTGGAGAGATACAGCTTTTCCTTCTGAATCAGACATGGACTCCCAGCTGGTGAACTCTGCATGTAAGCAACGTAACTAAGTAAGGCACCTCGCAGGATCGGATCCGAAGGTGGATTTCATAAGCTATCCGTAACACTCGGTGTACACTGCAGCGAAACCAGATGAAACTTTAAATTTTGGTTTAATTTCACTTAACCGTTTCTGCAGCATTGTTTTTGCTGCAAGTGCAGTTAAACTGATCACTGAACCCAGCCAGTGGCGAAGACGAAGACAGTACCGATTACACGCGAACACCACACGTATCTAGCCCTAATTCTAGACCAAGCAAGGAAGGATCTAGGTAGTAGGGGATGATCGCGCTAGCGCTGCAATCATTCTCCCGGACGGACGCAGACAAGCGCGAGTCACACGCCGCCGCGCCTATTTTGGCCGCATCGGCGTCGCTCCAAGGCGGCCAGCACTGGCCTCTCCCCACCGGCTCAGCGCCTCCACGTGACCGGCCGGCCGGTTGCTTCCGCAGGCCATCGCCACCGCACACCAATGGCGCGAGCGCAATAATACCCCATGCCAGTAGGCCACGGCCCCGGCTTCGCGCGCCTATAAAAGCACGCTGGATCGGAGACCTCCTGCAACACAACACAGCATAGTACAGAAGGTAACGAACTCACGTACGTAGCGACCTTGAAGCAATGGAGTCCACCAAGGTCTCGGCGCTGCTGCTGCTCGCCATGCTCGCGCTCTCCTCCTCCCCCGTGGTGCTCGCCTGCGGCTCCGCAGGTACCGGCACCGGTACCGGTGGCGGTACAGCGTGCGGCGCCCCGTCCACCGGCACGCCCTCCACCGGCATCCCATCCGTCGGAGGCGTCGTCTCTCCAGTCGTCGGCACAGTCGGCGGCATGGTCGCTCCCGTCGTCGGCGCAGTCCCTTCCGCCGGCGGCGTGGCCTCTCCGGTCGTCGGCACAGTCGGTGGCATGGTCGCTCCCGTCGTCGGCAAAGTCGGCAGCATGGTCGCTCCCGTCGTCGGTGCCGTCCCTTCCGTCGGCGGCATGGTCGCTCCCGTCGTCGGTGCCGTCCCTTCCGCCGGCGGCATGGTCGCTCCCGTCGTCGGCAAAGTCGGCGGCATGGTCGCTCCCGTCGTCGGCAAAGTCGGTGGCATGGTCGCTCCCGTCGTCGGCGCCGTCCCTTCCGCCGGCGTTGTCGTCTCTCCGGTCGTCGGAACAGTCGGCGGCATGGTCGCTCCCGTAGTGGGCACCGTCACTCCCATCATCAACGGCGGGAGCCCTTCTCCGAAGCACAAGGGTGGACGCAAGGCATGCCCACCTTCTCCCCCGACGCCCACGCCGTCTCCCCCGACCAGCACCTACTCCTCCGACGCCCACCCCGAGCCCCACGCCGTCCTCGGACACCTGCCCGATCGACGCCCTGAAGCTCGGCGTGTGCCTGGACATCCTCGGAAACGAGGTGCACATCGGCGACAGCAAGGTCAAATGCTGCGCGCTCGTGCAGGGCGTCGCCGGCCTGACCGCGGCGGCCTGCCTCTGCACCGCCCTCAAGGACAAGGTGCTGGACCTCTCCCTCTACGTGCCGCTCGCGCTCAAGCTGCTCGTCAACGACTGCGGCTGCGCCGTCCCGCCGGGCTACACCTGCGCCTAAGCCCTAAGCCATCCCACGTTTCCAACGCATCCATAGTTTGAAATTGTTATCAAGGTTGTTTGGTCGATGATGAAGCCACTTGCTTCCGGGTTGTTCATTTGGTACATTTATTTATTATTACCACCATTCGGTTTGATATTCATCCTGTAAGATCTGTATATCCAGATCATATGGAGCCTGCCATTGTACGTTGTGTAACTATCTCACCAACTATTTATCCAAATGTAATACCACTCTTGTTTGCACTACTCCTTTAAACAAGAACATGGTGTCGGTTTTCTTACTGATGTTCACACAATTATTTCAAAAGTTTGGACGAATGTGGTACAGAAACAGTCATGAATCTGAGGAAATGCATATTCGCAACAGAGGATGTGCTTCTGAAAAATCTCATTGGCAAAATAGCGGCATCCTGTAGCATTTTGCAACTCATGAAAAATATCCCTAAAATTGTGTACTCAAGATTTGATATGCACACGAGTACTCTTACTTAATACGGAGTATAATAATAAGCTAGCATATGAGTTTCCAGGTGGCAGGTGTCGGTCACAAAGGTAGCATACATATTCATATGTACAAAGTGAACTTCTACCAAGTAATCAAACTCTCATTCTGAGGCTACGCTATGTTCCTCCACCTGAAGCTCTGAAGATGCCTAACTTATCTTGCGCATCAAGAGCTAGCAGCAGCGGCGGACTCCAACAGGCTCAAGTACTCTGCTATAGCCTGTCCTTCATTGCCGACATTAATGTCATAGTCATCCAGGGCATCCCCTGTCAGCTCGTGGGCGAGCTCATTCTCCATCACCACGTCCCTGGCTGGGCCTTGATGATGGCTTGCGCTTGCTTCTTCATCGCCTACATCTGCTTCATCGACCATGCCTTCATCATGGTTCACGGCCTCGGCTTCGTTGTTCCCAGCTTCTCCATTGTCGTTCACGGCCTCAGCTTCGTTGTTCCCAGCTTCTACATTGTTGTTCGCAGCCTCTTCGCTGTTCCCGGCTTCTCCATTGTTGTTCACAGCTTCTTCATTGTTCACAAGCTGCTCCTGATCACCCTCGGCTATGTTTACTGGGACAAGTGGCGGAGGGTTAACCGCCCCTGGAGCAGTCACGGCAGCAGCGGCCGTGGCTCTTGATGATCCTGCACCCAAGCCTAGAAGGAAGAGAAGAAACAAGTGGAGTGTAAGCCCATTTCATTTGCGGCCACACAATATAAAAGAGCAATGATGAATGTCTTGAATCCATATATACCTTGAGATGGTCGTCTCGTCCTTGACTGAATTTTACTCTGTGGTGAAAATGACGATATAGAATAAAGTGTTAACAACTGCAGAGAATCTTGCTAGGATAGGAGTAAGAAAATAACACATACTTGTAGGACACAGTTCTGCTCAGGATCTGTCAATATATCTAATGCTTTTTCAGCATCATTTTCGTTTATGCGAAGCGCCTCTGCAGCAAGATACTTCTCAAACCTTCAAAATTGAAACAATTGACCGGTTACAAATAGGACGAATATCAGCATAATAAATGTGGTAATATAATATTAGTTTTGCTGCCACTATGCACAAGTGGCTGCACAGTATCCGTAATTTAACGTGTCACTGGGCCATAAATGTACATTTGTTCCTTTTTTTCTTTGATTCACACAAACACAGCAAAATGACCGAAACCAAGCAAAAAAGCAAATTTCCAGAATTTGTTAATAGAATAACTTCTGAACATCTTTAGATTGTATGCCAGGTATAGAGAGTTGAGAAATATTGTGTCATAAGATAAAGACTTTTCCCCGTGAATCATGATATAAAGTTTCCTATAATAGGCCATCTCCACAAGGAAGCGGAGTTTTGGATCTCGGGCACCAGTGCTCCTGGTGCCCCAATTTTTTTTTTTAAATTGTTGTTACACATAAAATTCTGAAAAAAATCAAGCATATAGATTTGAATGTTCATTACCATAGGAAAAAGTTACAAAAAAAATGTTAATATTTGCAGGCTGTGTGAAAATAACAAATATCAGCAGTTAACAAAGCAAATTCAAAAACGTGCAAACATGCCCAGATTTCTAATTTTTGCACAGGTCAAATTATTTCGATTTTTTTTTGCAAATTTATGAGTTAAGCACACATGTAGACTACTACCTGTGTGATTTTTTTTGTGATTTTTTGGCAAAAGAATAAAGTTTAAAAAAAAATTGGGCACCAGGAGCACTGGTGCCCGAGATCCAAAACGTATTTCCGATCTCCACAAGACAACTAAAGCGATACTGAACTACGTCTCTAAATGATAATTTATGGCTGCTCCGAATAGGTGTCCAGAAACTATGTCCAAATCTAGTCTCCAAAGATTGGTTCATAATAAAGGAAATACACTGGTGCACGTGGACATGCAGCGCTCACTTGTGCAACGCGCAGTTCCATGTTTTTTAAAAGTTCTGACAAAACTTAGACATGTGCATCGCTGGATTTAGTGTGAATCTGCAAATGTTGGTGCAAAATTAATCTATTTATGTGCTACACACAAAGACTATCTCTAGTTGTTTCAAGGCCCTAATGCATTTACTTTTTGTGCAAACTGTCATGTTTGTTGCTCAAAATTGGCAGGTTCACACTCATTCCAACAAATTTTCTTCAGTTGTAGAAGATCCGCTCTCCATAAAAGCATGTTACATTCTATCAAATGAAACATGAACAACATGCCAACTTAACAATCACATGGCTAAGAAATCATTCTGCGAGAAACAAACTACGGTACCTTCTGTAAAATGCTATTGAGATTTGCCAAGCAATAGATATGAGCAAACAGAATGGATTTCACTTTTTTTTAATCACTAACATTCTTCTGTAAAAAATATGTATTTTAATTAAACAACACACGGATTGTAAATTAATTTACGCTGACTTCTTGACAATGCGGTAAATACAGCTTTGGGTTTTTAGGCCATCCTTGGTGCTCGCTATTGTGGTTTCCTATTAAAAGCAACCTTTTATTACTTTACAATAGTACTAACTGACTGTGAGACTCTTGTTTGGACCTTGGACCCATAACAAGCACGATTCACTAGAACTGGTAAAGAGTCTGTACAAACCCACTAAGAAACATTGATCCCAAAGCACAGTGTAAAAAAGCAGACTGGTAGTGGCATCTGATTTTCCAAAAGTCATCCTATGGGGATTTGATGATAAAATCAACATCTACTAATAAAATACTTCCAGTCAACATAATAAGACTAAAACATTCTTACCCGATACTAGTCAAGCCTTTCAACTTCTGCATATCAACTCCCTTGTTCATGGGAGTTTTACCATATCTCATTTGTTCCCTACGATAACACAAAACAAAATGTGCACAAATCAGCTAACAAAGAAAAGAATGAGGATATACAGAAGGGAAAGAAAGCCTCTTGATGAGAGAAGCTTACAAGATCTCTCTTTGTGTCTCCCGGTCCTGCTCCCTTCTACGAATTTTCTTTTCACGCTCCTCACATAACAGATCAACAGAAGATTGAATGTCATAGCCAGTCATCTTTAGTGCTCTTTTTGAAGCTCGAGCCTCGTAGCCCATCTCCATTAACATTGTTATAGCTTCTTCTGGTACTTGCAGCTAAAATGACATGTATTTAGCAAACATATAAAGCTAACATTTAGGAACAGCACATGCTATAATAAGGTTAAGGTGCAGAGTAGTATAAAATAAGCTACAAAATGATGACAGCCAACAGAATATGGGTCGGTCTAGGGAGCGCTCAGGCGCCAGATGGATATGTGGAGCGCTCACTTTTTTTGCGCTCGATGGGCAGCACGGGCGCACCCTCGTCACCTCCCCGACTCTTTTTTACTCTTCCCCAACCGTCCGACTGCTCGTTCTCCCCGGAAATCAACGCATCCCCGCGCCGCCGCCGGCCACCACCGACAGAGCCAGCCCCAGAAACCTACCCACAGCGCCGGCACCGGCCACCCACCGCGCAGCGCCACCAGGAGTGGCTACATTCACTACGCGCCGCCACCGGCCAGCTCCTGTGGGGTAGGGAATCGCCGCTGATAGAGGAAGGGGGCGGCTAAAAGCGGAGGAGTGCGGGGTGGACGCGAGGCCGGCGAGCCCGTGAGCGGGAGCGGGCGAGGCGACGATTGGAGGGCCGGCGGCGGCGTATCTACCTCAACTAGAACGGGGCACGTTCTCGCATCTGTGGTCCTGGCTCACGTTCGTGCGCAGCTCCTGCCTCACGATACAGAGGAAACAAGGAGCTAATGGGCTTCCTTTTGGGCTGAATCTGGGCTTAACTCGGGCCACATCTAAAAGGCAAGAAAAAAAATGCTATGCCCTGGTTCATGGCCAGGTTTTCAGAGTCCAAGCTCCGCTCGTGCTCACACCTGCATTTTGAAATTGAACATCGAAATGAACTGCATTTTGAAATTGAACATCAACTTGACAACAGTTGAATGTAAATTTACATTAGGCAACTTTAATCCAGTGGTAGACGAACTTTCACTACAACATAGGCAACATCTCATCATTTATAAGCAACAACTATAGCCTGCACCTGCACTAAATGCAATCCAGTGTGAGATGGCTACAACTAAAACACAACTAGCAGCAACTCTTTTTTCTAAGACAACTTTAGTACTAAGAGCAGCAACATGCAGCTTTAGTAACTAAGAGCAGCAATACTGGCACCAGCAACTTGAACTACTTTTGTGAGCACCGAAGCAACTTTTGTGGGCACCGAAACAACTGTTGTGTGTGAGGAAGCAACTGGTGTGTGTGAGGAAGCAACATTCGTGGGCAACGAAACAACTTTCGTGGGCGACGAAGCAACTTTTGTGGGCGACGAAGCAACTTTCGTGGGTGTCGAAGAAACTTTTTTTGGGCAACGAAGCAACATTCGTGGGCGTCGAAGCAACATTCGTGGGCGTCGAAGCAACTTTCGTGGGCAACGAAGCAACTTTTGTGGGCGATGAAGCAACTTTCATGTGCAACGAAGCAACTTTTTCCTTCGCGACGAAGCTAGATTCGTGGGCGATGAAGCAACTTTTGTGGGACTCGAAGCAACTTTCATGGGAGACGAATCAACTTTCGTGTGCGACGAAGCAACATTGTTGGGCACAGAAGCAACTGTTGTGGGCGCCGAAGCAACTTTTGTGTGCGGCAAAGATTGTTGGGCACAGATGCAATCGTTGTGTGTGAGTAAGCAACATTTGTGGTCGACGAAACAACTTTCGTAGGCGTCGATGCAACTTTCGTGGGCATCGAAGCAACTTTCTTGTGCGACGAATGTAATACCCCAGCATTTAGGAGTTATCGGAGGGCAGAAATAGAAATTTGTGTATCTGCATGCATGTATTTGAAAATCCTGAATAAATTTTTCGCAAGTTAAAACCCTGGAGTGATCGAAGTTTGATCATTATTATGATTTAAGCTTTACATCATCTTAGGTAAATTTGATAATTTTTAACATGACCTTTAGGAATTAGCTTGTAGAAAGAATTTGAATTCAAATTAAATATTCAAAAAAATTGAATTTGTAAAGTAAATTCAAATTCAAAGATTTAAGAAACTAAAACAATAATTATGTAAATGAATTGATGGAGATTTGAATAATTCAAATCTTTGCAATAAGTAATACAATTTATGAATTCTTGTATAGACAAACAAATCATTTTATTGATTGAATACAACAATACAATGTCTTTACAAATTTTGTTACAACATAATGAAATACAAAAAGGAAAATTACAATTATTTCCTAAACTAAATGTCTTGTATTTCTTCTTCTTGATCTTCATTCTATAGTTGTTCCTGCAAAACAAAAGAAAGGCAAGAACAAAAGAAAACCAAATACAAAGAGGGGGTAGGATTAGTTTAACTCTCAGTCTAGCAAAGAAATGCTTTGCTATTAACATCATTGAGTATAATTAAGGGACTAAGTATAGTATCTGTTCTTAATCCACAAACTTTAGCCTCAGTACAACATCATTGGCTGGGCAGCAATAAATCCACTTGGCAAGCCAAAAGAATGCATCACATAGGGATAATACCAACCAGCCGAAGCTCCACGTTAACAGAACCTGGGAAGCAACTAACCAAGCAGCACAATCACCTGGTACTACTGTGCTGTCCTCAGCACAGCCATTTCACTCCCAGGAGGGGATAAGAGCAAGGAAGCAGCCGTAGGAGCTAGCAAAATAGAACCACAACACTCACTCAAGCAACCAATTCGAGTTCTTCACATCTCAGAGCTCAGTTCATCACAGAAACACCCACATCAAAGTATTTCACCACTGGATCTTGCTAAGAGCAAGAACAAGATGGGATAGAAGAAGAAAGGACCACTGGAGCAAGGAGGGAAGGCCAGGAGCTAGAGGATAGCATTTGGAGCTGGAGGAGCAGGCCAGCAAGGAGAGCAAGGAGAGGAGATCCACAAGATCTGTTGATCAAGAAAAGCAGCAGATCCATAAGCCACACCACACAACCAACACCACCACTCATCAGAAGGTGAATACTCAAAATTCCCTAGCAAAAGAATTTGCTAGAGTAAATATGTGGTTTGGCTGGATATTTCCCTCAGTCTAGCATAGTGATGCTATGCTAAATTCATCACAGGGAATTAAAATCACAAGCAAGCATCTGTTCTTAAAAAGGGGCCTCAGTCTCTCGCATCATAGGCAGGGGCAAGTTCTCCAATATTTAGCAAAGGCACAACATGCTAATAGCATGATTTACACATAAAGGCAGCACAAGGCCAGCACTTGGTTGCTGGGCACAAAACCCACATAGGGGAGGAGCACCACAACACACACACATGCACCAAATGCACCACTGCTTAGTATAATTTATTTTGCCTAAGCTAAACACATGAAATTGCTTCTGTGTAACTCAAATGAGACATCACAGCAAGCAAAGCAACATTATTTAGCTCAAGAAACTAGATTAACTAACACAGGGCACAAATAGAGCTTGTTACACATGCACATAACCAATCAGAGCTAAACAGCCACAGATTTCAGCAGAGGCACATCTCTGACCACATGGTTCAAAGTAGCACACACCAGCATCATCATCACCACCAACCAATAATATTAGTGGCATCATTGGATGATCAGAGAACATCACAGGAGCAGCCGAGCAGCTTAACACCTAAAATAGAAAACCTAGAATCATAATTTGCTGCACATCACAGAGCATGGCCTTGGGCCAGGAGAGAGGAAGAGAGGAGAGAAGCAGCGGCTTACCAACGCCCATGGCCGTAACTCCACGGCGACGGGGCAGTGCCCGTGTGGCCGATGAAGGAGGACCACGGGAGGAGCGCACATCACCACCACACCAGCCACGGCGGAGCAGCAAGGGCTGGGAGCACGGCGATGCCGCGCTGCCACCGGAACCCTAGGCTCGGGTACGGGTCGCGCACGGCCGCATCCGGCGGAGAGGAGTAAATCGCCGGGGTGGGATTGGAGAGGACGGCGGGGCGCATCGTTGCGCTACGGCACGGCAGCGGAGCCTATCGGAGCTCGCCGTATTCAAGCGGCGACGGCGTCGGCGACAGAGGAGCTCGAGAGAGAGAGAAGGAGAAGGAGAGGGTCGGGTGAGAGTGTGGCTCGGTCGGGTTGACCACCGACCCGAGCCAGTCCTTGGTCTGGTTCAACCAGATTTGACCAAGGGTACTATGGTCATTTCACAAATCAAAAATTAATAATTCAGAAATATTTAAATTGAATAAAATTGGAAATTCACAACAATTTCATATTAAATCAGAATAACATAATTAATACACCAAAGTTAACAGAACAATAAAATCTATTTGTTTATATAAATAAATTATTTGTTTGACTAAATTTGTATCATTCAAAAATTGAAACAAATATTTACCTATATATGAAGATGAAGCTAATTTGAAATGCTATCTTGGATGCATTTCAAATACTTTAATTCATATGTTAATTTCAAATAAGGAATTTGTTTCAATAATATTATTTATGACCATTTTAAGAATTCTATTTAAAAAAACATGTGTTAGTAATATTCTTTAAGTGGTTATTCAAATGGTATTTTCAATAAAGAAAATAATTATTATTCAAGAAATTTTAAAAAGAAACAAATTGCTAAGTCACCATGTTATTATTCCATGATATCCCATATAGTTCTTAATTCATATGAGTGAATTCTTTACTTAATAAAATATGACCATCATGATTAATACCCTTTAGTGATTGGATTGCTTTGTGTTAGAACCTTATTCTTATCCATAATCTAAAACAAACAAATTGTAGTATGATACCAAAGATTGTTAATAAATTTGTTCTTCAAAAGTTATTCTTTTTGCCTCCGTCGACAATAATACTACATTATATCATATTATTTATTTCTTCAAAAGTTATTCCTTTTGCAATCATGAATAATAGTACTACATCATCTTTTAAATAATCACAAGACGATATGTGTTCCTTTCAACCCTAAAGATGATAACCAAACATAAAAGCAAACATTTAGTATCATGATGTTGTTTTACTTTACTCCTATGTTTAATATGGTACTTTAAGTTAAAGTTAAAAACTCATACTTCTTGTGAAGTAAACTTGAAGATAAACAAATCTTTGATTAATCATCTAAACTTAACCACACACAATGTCGGGAATTACTTCGGGGTTTTATAAAGTGCATTACATATATTATGCATAATAGCATATTGCTTCTTCAAACATTAGTCCTTACCGGACCAATGTCATTCTTTCCAGATTTTGGAGTCTTTATTGTATCGAAGACCTTGGCTGCATAATCTTGCAGTCAAAAAGGCAAGTTCACTCTTGCTCATGTCCTACTTGATTATGTTTATCAAAGTAAATGCAAAATACTATGGTTTATCATTGCATGAAAAAGTAAAACCTATTTTCGAATGATGTGAATTGCTATATATATATATATTGTTGGCTGGCAGATGGAACCATGGTATGATGTGGTTGGTGGAGGTTCCATTTGCACGGGAAAGTATTACCTAGGACTTAAGAACCAATGTCGTCAGCGTTCTTGCGCCGTAAATGAAGCGTTAACCATGAGACTTGGAATGGGACGGGAAAGTCATCTGTGATCTTCTCCCTTTCGCATGTCAACGGACTGCCAGTTCCTTACGCTGTAGATCTTGCGGGACTACATGCACATGGGTGGGATCCCTTAATTCCCAACGGTAACTGGGGTCTATGATGGTCTGCAAGGGGACACCTAGGTATCTATCGTGAGGGGTAGAACCAGGGGTGATTCGGCTATGCATGAATTGGGTGGGCATGCGGGGTTGTTGGAGAAGCACGGCGAATGGCTTGGATCATCGACTGGGCCCCACACCAAGGAAGTGTGGACGGGAAAGATCGCCCGGTTGTGCAACAAGGCGTTGATCTCTTATGGGTAAAGTAACGCACCTCTGCAGAGTGTAAAAATGTGACATGTTACTCCACGTTCCAGGAAGGAACGGCGAACGCTGCAGGAAAGGAGGCTCCTCAAGGCCCTAGCACATGTGAATCGATGACGGGCATAGTTTTCTGAAGATAAAATAAATCTTTTCCTAAAAATGTTTTACAAAGATATGCATGTTCATCCATGACCTTTTGGTATGGATGGTAGCTAGTGCATAAAACACCTTATTCCTGTTATATGAACTTGCTGAGTAACGCTCGTGTTGCTCACTCTTTCCTCTGTTGACCCCCTGCTTAGATTATTGGAGACAGCAGAAGAAGGACAGGAATCCATAAATCAACCTGGTGGAGTCTGCCGACTAATGAGTAGCGACAACAGTGCAACGGTGGACACGTCGACAGCAATACCTATAGACAAGACAACTATAATTGGATGGAGGAGCACAACTCCAGACAAAGATATTCCAGATGGATAGATTAGGGCTGTGACAACAGCAGTAGTGGATTAAGAGTTAGAAGTAGAGCTGGTATCCAGCTTAGTGCTTCGACTTGAGTCTTTCGGGAGTTTCATTTGCACGAAACCTACTTCTGTTTGGAAAGGAGGTTCTCGAGATTTTGTATTGAATAGTGTTGTAATCCTATAGTGTTACCTTGAACCGACTATGTTTCTGTTGTACTACTCTGAAGGATGTAATATTTACGGATTGGTCCTTCCGTGAGTATTATGTCAACGACTTGTACACTACAACATGCAGTAGTGTGCTGGGTCATTACAACGAAGCAACTTTCGTGGGCAATGAGCAATATTTACGGACGCTGAAGCAACATTTATGGACGTCGAAGCAACTTTTGTGGTTGCCGAATCAACTTTTGTGGGCCACGAGCCTATGGAGATTGATTGGACATTTGGTACTTCAAACTTGACCCCAGGACGCACCCGCCAAAGTGCTTCAAAACTCACACATTTTCTGAAACTTTGCAGTTTGCACAAAGTGTCGGGAATTTCAGAGAGAAAACATGCACCAACATATGCCGTGACGTGTCCATTCCATTCTCTATTTTACACAATAGATCTAATTCGCTGTGGATGCAATGGCCACACAAGCAGCCGCGGCCTCCACTAGTACTTCCACTCCATCGTTTTCATTTTGCTGATCCGCATCTAGAGTACAAATAGCTGCAACTCCGTCTCACAGCCGGAGCTCCACGCAGCACCGGCAAAGACGAGGTCACGTTCTCCTCCTCCCTCTACTGCGTCCTCCCCACCAGCCGCGTACACCAACGGTCAACTCGCGAGTGCGGCATCGTTGTGGCTACAACGGCAAAGCAGGGCAACAATGGAGGCCACGCTGGTTGAAGTCTTGAAGACCTGCAAGGGGGAAGGAGCTGCTGCTAGCCGTGCGCGCCGGGGCCTGCCAAAATTAGTCGGCATGGCGGCAGTGCGGACCGGGGCCGGCCATAATTAATCGGCATGGTGGCCATGCGTGCCCGGGCCAGCAGAAATCTGTCGGTTTGGCGTCTATGCGCGCCATGGAGGGACGGAATCGGTGGGGCTGGCGGCGCTAGTTCGGGGACGGGGAAAACATAGGCGGGAGGTTGAGGAGCTTGCACAGCAGCTTCGCGAGCTAGGGAATCGGAGCGGGGGGAAATGACGAGAGGAACAGGGCGTGGCCGGCGGCGGCGGAAACGGGGCGAGGCCGGCTGCGGGAGCACCCTGACAACGGCGTGACGTGCTGCGGAGAAGTTTTGTCGGGAGGGAGGTAGGAGACGATAGCGTCGGCTGTTTTTTCTTTCCACGGGCGTCGCTTGCATCGATCCGACGGCTGGCACAGTGGGCGTTCGAAACGTCGAAATAGCGCAGCTGCGCTATGTGGCAATTACCACAGAATATACCTGCATGAATTTAGATTGTGCAGAACTGAGAGAGCCGCGTGCCTTTTCAGCATGACCATTATGATATGCTACGACTCCTTCCAAAAGCTCCAGCTTTACATAGCTATTACACAGGCAAAAGTTTTGATACATCAGGAAACAATGCAAGTCAAAGCTAGAATGCTTAACAGGTCTCACTCTTGAAGAGCCACCACTAGAGAAAGTTACAAGTCTCAAGCTTTTGTTAATGAAAACCCAAAAAGATCAAAACATAGATTTGCATCACATCTAGAATACCACTGTGGGAATCACCGATTGATTGTACTATGAACACCTCTACATTTTCATTGCATTTATCTTTCTAAATGTAGCAATTAGTTCTCGATTTCTCAATGAAAATATCCAGTCTATCTCCAGTCGGTGCTGTCCCTGCCGTCGGCGGTGTCGTCTCCCCCGTTGTTGGCGTCGTCACTCCCATCATCGGCGGCGGGAGCCCTTCTCCGAAGCACAAGGGTGGACGCAAGGCATGCCCGCCTTCTCCCCGACGCCCACGCCGTCTCCCCCGACCCCGGCACCTACTCCTCCGACGCCCACCCCGAGCCCCACGCCGTCCTCGGACACCTGCCCGATCGACGCCCTGAAGCTCGGCGTGTGCCTGGACATCCTCGGAAACGAGGTGCACATCGGCGACAGCAAGGTCAAGTGCTGCGCGCTCGTGCAGGGCGTCGCCGGCCTGACCACGGCGGCGTGCCTCTGCACCGCCCTCAAGGTCAAGGTGCTGGACCTCTCCCTCTACGTGCCGCTCGCGCTCAAGCTGCTCGTCAACGACTGCGGCTGCGCCGTCCCGCCGGGTTACACCTGCGCCTAAGCCCTAAGCCATCCCACGTTTCCACGCATCCATAGTTTGAAATTATTATCAAGGTTGTTAATTTGGTCGATGATGAAGCCACTTGCTTCCGGTTGTTCATTTGGTATATTTATTTATTACTCCTTCATTCGGTTTGATATTCATCCTGTAAGATCTGTATATCCAGATCATATGGAACCTGCCATTGTACGTTGTGTAACTATCTCACCAACCATTTATCCAAATGTAATACCACTATTGTTTGCACTACCCCTTTAAACAAGAAAATGTTGTCGGTTCTCTTACTGATGTTCACACAATGATTTCAAAAGTTTGGACGAATGTGGTACAGAAACAGTCATTAATCCGAGGAAACCCATATTCGCATCAGAGGATGTGGTTCTGAAAAATCTCATTGGCAAAGTAGCGGCATCCTGTTGCATTTTGCAATTAATGAAAATTTCCCTAAATTTTTGTACTCAAGATTTGATATGCACACGAGTACTCTTTTACTTAATATAATAATAAGCTACCATATGAGTTTCCAGGTGGCAGGTGTCGGTCACAAAGGTATCATCCATATTCATATGTACAAAGTGAACTTCTACCAAGTAATCAAACTCTCAGTCTGAGGCTACGCTATGTTCCTCCACCTGAAGCTCTGAAGATGCCTAACTTATCTTGCGCATCAAGAGCTAGCAGCAGCGGCGGACTCCAACAGGCTCAAGTACTCTGCTATAGCCTGTCCTTCGTTGCCGACATCAATGTCATAGTCATCCAGGGCATCTCCCGTCAGCTCGTGGGCGAGCTCATTCTCCATCACCACGTCCCTGGCTGGGCCTTGATGATGGCTTGCGCTTGCTTCTTCCTCGCCCACATTTGCTTCATCGACCATGTCTTCTTCATGGTTCACGGCCTCAGCTTCGTTGTTCTCAGCTTCTTCATTGTCGTTCACGGCCTCAGCTTCATTGTTCCCAGCTTCTCCATTGTTGTTCGCAGCCTCTTCACTGTTCCCGGCTTCTCCATTGTTGTTCACAGCTTCTTCATTGTTTACAAGCTGCTCCTGATCACCCTCGGCTATGTTCAAATCTGGGACAAGTGGAGGAGGGTTAACCGCCGCTGGAGCAGTCACGGCAGCAGCAGCGGCCGAGGCTGATGATCCTGCGCCCAAGCCTAGCAGGAAGAAGAGAAGAAAGAAGTGGAGTGTAAGTCCATCTCATTTGCGGTCACACAGCTTCAAAGAGCAATGACGAATGTCTTCAATCCATACATACCTTGAGATGGTCGTCTCCTCCTTGACTGCATTTTACTCTGCGGTGAAAATAGCAATATAAAAGGAAGTGTTAACAACTGTAGAGCAACTTGCTGGGATATAGGAGTAAGAAAATAACACATACCTGTAGGATACAGTTTTTCTCAGGATCTGTCAAAATATCTAATGCCTTTTCAGCATCATTTTCGTTTATGCGGAGTGCCTCTGCAGCAAGATACTTCTCAAACCTTCAAAATTGAAACAACTGGCCGGTTACAAATAGGACGAATATCAGCAAAAATGTGGTGATATAATATTAGTTTTACTGCCACCATGCACAAGTGGCTGCAATTTATTTTGCTTATATTGGACACTGTTGCTCAGTATCTGTAATCTAACGTGTAACTGGGCGGTAAATACACATTTGTTCCTTTTTTCCTTTGATTCACACAAACACATCAAAATGACCGAAAACCAAAAGAAATAGTGAGCAAAATGCCCAAATTTGTAAATGGAATAACTTTTGAAGATTTTTTAGATTGTATGCCAGGTATTCAGAGTTGAGAAATATTGTGTCATAAGATGAGTATGTATAACCTGGTGAAAATCAGAAGGGACTTATAAATTATAAAAAAAGGAATCTGATTCCATAACAAGCATATTTCAATAGAAGGTAAAGGGTATGTACTCCCTCCGTTTTTAATATAAGATGTTTTAACTTTTGTCCACATACACATGTACACAAATGTATGTAGACATATTTTTGTGTGTATGTTCACTCATTTTAGTGTGCATATAGACAACATGTGTACCACCTAAAACATCTTATATTAAAAAACGGAGGGAGTACAATCCAGTGAGAAACATTGATCCCAAGACACAGTTAAATAAAGCCAGACTGGTAGTAAGGAATCTGATTCTCCAAATAGAGGCCAATGGGGATTTCATGATAAAATCGACATCTAATAATATACTTCTATAATATAATATAAGACCAAAACACTCACCCAATACTAGTCAAGCCTTTCAACTTCTGCATATCAACTCCCTTGTTCATGGGAGTTTTACCATATCTCATTTGTTCCCTGGGATAACACCAAACAAAATGTGCACAAATCAGCTAACAAGGAAAATAAGAAGGATATATGGAAGGGAAAGAAAGCCTTCTGACGAGAAGCTTACAAGATCTCTCTTTGTGTCTCTCGGTCCTGCTCCCTTCTACGAATTTTCTTTTCACGCTCCTCACATAAGAGATCAACAGAAGATTGAATGTCATAGCCAGTCATCTTTAGTGCTCTTTTTGAAGCTCGTGCCTCGTAGCCCATCTCCATTAACATTGTTATAGCTTCTTCTGGTACTTGCAGCTAAGATGACATGCATTTAGCAAACATATAAATCTAACATTTAGGAACCACACATGCTATGGTAATAAGGTTAAGGTGCAGAGTAGTATAAAATAGACTACAAAATGATGACAGCCAACAGAACATACCTGCATGAATTTAGATTGTGCGGAACTGAGCGAGCCACGTGCCTTTTCAGTATGACCATTATGATATGCTACGACTCCTTCCAAAAGCTCCAGCCTTACATAGCTATTACACAGGCAAAAGTTTTAACACGTCAGGAAACAATGTAAGTAAAAGCTTGAATGCTTAAGTTCTTAACAGGTCTCACTCTTGAAGAGCCACCACTAGAGAAAGTTATAAACGTCAAACTTTTTTGTTAAAGGAATATCCACAAAGATCAAACCATAGATGTGCATCACATCCAGAATACCATACAGTGGGAATCACCGATTTATTTTATCATGAACACCTCTACATTTTCATTTATTTTATCTTTCTAAATGTAGCAATTAGCTCTCGATTTCTCAATGAAAAAATACCCACTCTATATAAACAACTGCACAGTAAAAAAGAGAGAGGGAAAGACAAACTCTTACATAGCAAGATCTGCATGACGAGCAGAGTGGAGTAGTCTGAAGCGAGTGGAATCTTTACCATGGGAACGTTCCAATCCTATCCTAGACTTGTTTAGGCGATCCCCTGCAACTTCTAAGCATGACACGTCACGAAGCATAAAATAACACCATACTATATCCAGTTGAAGCATTGGCACATTATCAACTCTCTGCAGAATGAACAGAGGGTAAGTAAAATACTTGCAACACTCTGTTTGATACAGATAAGAGACAATCCTTCTCACAGTTCAAGTTACCTCAATGATTTTAGGGTCACAAAGAGAAAAGGCTTCCTGGTAAGACAGCAGAAGGAATAGTCAATATACAGCTATTTAAAAGCTGCACATGCTTCTTACAATAGCACGAAAACAATAACATAAGGAAGCATACCTCAGCCATCATCAACACATCCAGTGCCTCCTTATAATTGTCCCTCTTGATAAGAATTTTGGCTTTTTGATGAAGCATCAGAGCCATCTTCAATGCCCTAGAGATAGCATAGGGTCATAGATGAGTTAATTAGTACATATGGAGTGCCATATAAGAAAACCCTGAACATTAGATTGAATATATTACTTGATATCATCTGTCGATCCAAACATCACTTTCTGTCCACTCTGATCCTCGAGATCTAAGTTGAAATCTTCTTCAGGGAAGGAACCATCTGAATGCCTTTGAGACAATGATTTTGCAGCATCCCTGTAAACCACAAAATTAATTATTGAGTAAAACACATGTCAGTTCCAACAGGATTAGGCGTAACTTAGGGTTGAACCCTGATCATCACTGAGTAAATCACATATTCAATCAAGGAACACAACTATATAAACTCCCTTCAGGTTCAGTAAAAGTTCTGAACTTTCTTCGTTTACAGGATTTGTGGATTTTATGAAATACGAAGTACACATTACGAACTTACAACTAACGCAGGGTAAATCATGATCCAATTCACAATAATGGGTGCTTCCTCCTCGTGGAGAAACTTTCTATTGACTAGGGTACTTTTTTCTGAGGGGGCTATTGACTAGGGTACTTGACTTGCTACTAGAGTCAATGCCCTAACCAGGGAAGGCAGAATTTGTACATGATTCCGCAGTTGGGAAATTCATAACAGGATAGTAAAATCGGGGCTCCTAAATTACTAGACTGCCCAGTGAAATCCCGCACGCGGAAACTGCGATTTTTTTCGGCCGGAAACAAAGGGGAACAGAAACCTCGAAATCGAAGAAGCTCATCAGGGATTCGAGGAGAAAGGCGAAGCGATTCCTCACCAGAGCCTGACGAGTCTCTTGGCGTGCTCCTCCTCCGCCGCCGCCTTGGCGGCCTCGGCGGCGATGGCCTTGCCGCGATCGGGGGCGGCGAGGGTGGAGAGCACCTTGGCGTTGCTCTTGAGCCCGACCTGCTGCAGGGGGGCGGCGGGTTCATCCTTGAGCACGCGGCCGCCGAAGATGAGGCCGACGCGCTCGGGCTCCACGCCCCCGGCCCGCCGCGCCACCTCCGCCCGCAGCATCGGCACCGTCCAGGTCCCCAATTCCACCTCCAGGGCGCCGGCCCACGCCCCGACAAGGCGAATCCGGTCCGCCGGAGGGGCGGCCGCCGCCGGGGCCTCGCCGGAGGCCATCGGGTGATCGGAGGTTGGGGTTTTGGGGCTCGGGTTGGGACGGGGTTCGTTGTTTGTTCTGGGGTTTGTTGCGAGGGTTGCAGATAGGAACAGAAATATACCGATCTTGTTTATGTAGAGTTGTAGACTCGTTCGATTCGAGTTTGAGTCGATTTTCCGTGAAATTTCCTCCGGAATCCGGATTCTGAATCCAGATTCTGGGTGTTAAAAAAAGTGACGAAAACAAATACTAATATGGATCAGAGGGAGTAACAGCTTTTACAGCGACAGTGGCCAAAAAGTGGTATCTAACAGTAGCCCGTGATAGGTTCTAAGAACGAGTTGGACCGTTCCCCCTCTCTCCTCGCCGCCGGCGATTCGAGCGATTCCCCACCTCCGGCAGCCGCTCCGGCGGCGGGAGGCTGGGGAATCGCCGGATCCCGGCGTGTACATAGCGTAGGAAGCAGTAGGTTGCTAGCGGCGGCGCTGTGGAGTTGGTGGCGTGGCCGGAGTGGCTTTTGGAGGCGGTGGTCCTCTCCTTCGTCGTTGGTGCTCCGGTGGAGGCCAGCTTCGGATCTGCCGCCTGCGCGGCGCTCGCGTCTCCTCGGAGGTGTGCTGCGTCTCGTCCCCGCGCCGGAGTCCATGTGGTGGTGGATCCGGCTTTTGAAGTTGTCGAGGGTGCTGCTCGAGTTGACCAAGCCAGCGTCGTCGATCGGAGTGCAGGGTGGAGGTGCTTCGGCACCGAGGAGCGTCGCCTTCCTGGCTGCATGGGGGCTCCGTCCAGTCCAAGCTTTGCGTGGTGGAGTAGCGGCGGGTTTCGCCGGCGTGTCGTCCTACGTGACGAAGACGATGCTGGGGTTCAGGAGGGCCTCGTTGTAATTTTCTTTGTTTCCTGGACCTTTCTGTGAAGCTTGGTCAGCTTCTTGTAGCTCTCTCTTCGCAAAAAAAAAACAGCAGCCCGTGATGTATATTTCGCCAAAAAATTTAGGGCACGATGTAAAAATAGCTCCGGCGATCCAAATACGCGCGACTCCAACCGCCCCAGGGGAAACTTCCCGTCCGCGGCCCCGTCGGACCGCGGCGGCCTCGCGGACCGCCGATCCAACCCCGTGACCCTGCCGCCCCTTCGCGCTGGCACCACCGCCGTCGATCCATCCCGACCCCACCGGTCCGCCGATTCGCCGATTTCCCGACCGTCCGCCGCCCCTGAGCCCCTCTTCTAACGCCGTGGCGATTCCTCCAGGCTGTACTGCCCCCGCCGCGCTCTGTTGTCGTTGCCGATGCTCGGCTCAGTGGATGTAAAGAAATGTTCCCCTCTGTTTTCATTTTTTTAAATAGTTGCAACAAACTAGTAAGTAATTTTTGTGTTTTACATGAGTTCGACGAGTATGATTCATCGTCCTATGATTAAGAGTTTGATTTGGCCGAAGAGGAAGACATAACAATGTTGACAATAGTGCACAAGAATAATAGGCCAAAACTCGTGGATCCTTGTTTGGGCGTGAGTTTTTACGGAGAGAGCGGGTCGAACCTCATGAAAGATTGATGAAGAATTATTTTGTTCCAAATCCAGTATATTGAGAGAAATATTTTCGACGCCATTTCAGAATGTCTACAAATTTGTTTAATCATGTTTGCAACTAAGTAACCGAATATGACCGACCATTTCAGCAAAGGAGAAATGTTTGTGGTATGCTTGGACACAACACTGAGCAGAAGGTCACAGAAAGATCTCATGGAGGAGCGGTGGACATGGCATGGGAAGTAATGAAGTATTTTATTGTCTTTTCATGAACTTTATTGTAATAACTTGCCCAAACTATGTATTTTTTGTTGGACCTTGTGAGATTGATGAATTTTGTAATAATCTTATGGTTTGTGGAATTTTTGTTCTTAGTTTTTCATGCTTATTTGCAATTATATTCACATGGCACTCATTTTTGGGTGGTGGCTGCCGCACGGTTGCACTATTTTACATCACCTACTGGGGACGTGTTGCCCTAAAATACATCACCTGTCGGAGTTGGACGCATTCGTTGGCCTAAAAACACGTTTTTGGTGATGTATCATTTACATCACCCAGTTTTTTGCCTCTTGTTTTACATCACCTATTGGAGATGCTCTTAGGGACTTAGCATTGATTTGTAATTTCTAATGGAGCTTACAACTTTTCTGTTTCGTATAAATGTTTTCACTAGGAGGTACATAATCCATATATTAACCAGAGTAAAATGTGGCTTCGGTAATTTAACTTGCTGACAGTATTAGTAATTTTACTTGCGAAGAAAGCTCACTTTGATCACCGTAATAATACGGTCACTACGATAACTACTTTCAATGAGACGTGTATAAGGTCACTTCTTGTGATTGTCATACAACGCTCGTATGACCATGTGCTAACCATTCCACGAGCTCCACGTGCGCGGAGGAAGGGAGGTTGGTCATTGTCCTTAATGAAATGGCAAAAGTAAGAATGGTAAATGTTTGATCTTTTTTGGTTGATAGCATCCATGTGATTTCTTGCATTCGGATTTGCACTATGTGGGCTATTTGCTGGATCATTAGATCCTCGTTGGCAATCATGCGGTTGGCGCACTTAGCGTAACAGAGGACGTGACAAAAGAGCTTAATCAAGTATAGATTGAAAGGCAAGGAACGGAGGTACCATAAAAGGAATTTGAGTTGCAAGGGATATGAAGAGAAGTCCTCAAGTACCATGACCTTGCCCAAGGGCTTCAGTAGATAAACAATGTTGATCAAGAATCTTATGACGGCAAGTTCATGATGGTGTGTGTGTTATGTGCTATCTTTCTACTGAAAAGAATGATGTCATGTTAGTTAACTGGTATGGAGAGGGCATTTCCCTCCCTATTTGGTTTCGGCGCTTAATAACAATATATAAATGATATTTTAACCATGTACTTGAACATAATAGGAACTATTCGAAGAGGGGACATGGTGGTTGGCATCCCTCTATGTGGAAAGAGAAAAGAACTAGGGCCCAATGTTTTTTGTTTATGTTTGATTCATATGGTAACTGTGCTATCAAGAGGGAATTCTTCTCAAAAGTTATGGTGGAACAGTGGTGGAGGTGGGAGGGGGGTAGGCAAATGGGCTGATGTGCCATGTTGGGCCTTCGTTGGGGGAGGGGGGCAAATAGGCTGAATATCGTCGATTTCTTAGGAAAAGGGTCAAATAGTACTGGATTTTTTTGTAAAAGTTTCTTAGGCAGAAGATTTGTAAAATCTATGTAGTCTTCCTTCTCTAGAAAGTTTCCGCAAGTCGGCAGTGTGAACTGTGGTAAGACTCTGATTAACACACTCCCGCGCTCAATGCATTTACAGTACAATAGACCACACAAAAATGAACAGAGTAGCACACGTGGATGTGTATGACCCACCCAAGAAAAATCTACAACTACTAGTGACTTCCAAAATCTCGCCAAGTCGTCATGATGAGCTCAGGGGTGCGGGTGGGGGGGGGGGGGGGGGCGATGGTCTCCCTGAACTATACGTAGCTCAGTCAGTCTGATGGAAATATAATCATGTATCATCCTACATATGCATCGATCCTAGCCTTCCCTTAGCAAGAGAGAGCCCCTCATAATCTGCCTATGTTGATACGTTATTTCAGACTCGGTTGTGCTCGAGTTTTACCCCACTTGTACCAAACCAGAATAGTTTCGGCATACTAGTGATGGGTGCTCTCGCGGGGTTGTGCACTTGTGCATTTCGTTGGAAACCCTGGAACATAGACCACATACTTAGCCCGGTTTTACCGGCCCGACAGCGTCGGGGTCTTTTTTGCTGACACACCATGAGATTTCCAATTGTGTAATCATACGAGGGAGCCTTGTACTTTGGACCGGACATGGCACTGTTATTTCGGGCATGTACCCGGGTTGTACGGGACATGGGGAGCAACAACGGTGGATGTTCCGGGACTTATAAAATGACCCATTTTCTCAAGAGGATATGACAAATTCTGTTCTCTCTTCTCCATTGTTTCTTGTACCCCAATATTGTTGAAACTTTGAGTAGCATAGTCATCAGACCTGACCAAGATGAGTTTCAAGCAGTTCTCGTGGGAGCCCGATGCGGCGAGTAAGTTCATCCTCCAGTTTGACGGGAAACAAACCTGTCGTAGCTAGTCGTCAAAGGACTGTCTTCACATTTTTTTTCCCGTAGTGTGTCGTTTTACCGAGTTCCAAAAGAACAGAAGTATATTCATTTGTCGGGTTCCACATGTCCAACAGCTGGGAAATAGTTTGAGGCCGTATGCTGAAGGCTAAATACCAAGTGCCACACTCGGCATATAGGTATTCCGAACAGTGTTGGGTGTTTGATGCCTCGGGCACTCATTAAAGAACCCGAATCGGCTATGTTGTTGACTTTGACGGTATGTTTTGTTCCGGACGACCCTTTGTTTTACTGTTATCTCTAAAGTTGTCTTTCGTGGAAGTCATCATGGCTTTGTCACGAACATCGAATTGGTGGGTGCTTCCTAAGAGCATCTCCAACCGGAGCCCCAAATTCGGCCCCCAAACCGGACGTGTCGCGGACAGTGACCGGACGACCCCCAAAGTTGGTGTTCTACAACCATACTCCTTATATTCTCTCCTCAAATACATGCAGCCCATGCATTTGCTTCTTTTTGCATTATGCAAGATCTATCTAATGCACGAAGAAATAGTGTACATAGCAATTATAATTATAACTAAAATAACTATAGCTCCCAATGCATAATGAAGATGGATATCCTTCTCGACGACGCATTTCTTGATGTTCTTCATCTTTGTCCGATGTGCATCCGTCTTGCACTTGTAATCATCGACAACGTTTGCTAGTTGCAACTCCATTGTCATCTTCTTTTCTTCCAGGCTCATCTTCTCTTGTTGTATTTTCTTATTCTCTTCTTCAACCTTCATCAATTTCTCCTCCAACTTTCTGTTTGTACGTTGAACCTCCTCCAGTTTTTCTTCAAGCTTCTTTTTTTCCTCAATTGTGAAGTTCAAATCCTCCAAAATGAGCATTTTCCCTCTGAGAAAGTCGTTCAACTCGGATATCACACCACAACTATCGCAACTATACTACATGCTTGTGAATCCTACATTTCAACAAAGTACAACTCAAATCCTACACTCGCAATGCACAACTTTGGGGAAAACTCAAAATGTGGGCAAAACCTAGGACATACCGGATCGGATGAGGTGCTCTCCTCGTATAGCAGGTAGGAGCCGGCCGAGTCCTCCTTCGTTTCCCAGGAAACCATGGTCTCGGCGGAGAAGCTGGGGAAGATCGACGGCTGCCTGCGGGAGAGGCGGAGGTGGCGGCAGAAATGGTAGGCGAAAATGTTCCCAACTCCGTCAAGATGTGGTCGCAACGGAGCTATGCTACGGCCCAAATTTGGTCGGAGCAAGTGCAGACGACGACGAGTGGGTGGGAGACCGAATCGGTGGGGCGGGGCCGCCAGAGCTAGCTAGAGGGGCGGACATATAGAAGGAGCCGGCGGAGTGTGAAAAATATCTACTGGCCAGGCAAGGGTTCCGTCCGATTTATGGTGGAAATGGGTAGGTCCGCGCTGTCAGCGTCCAAGGGGCGGGCGCGTCCGGGCGGCCCCAAACCCGCCCCACATATGGGCTGGCTTTAGGGTGTGCGGGACAGTCCGGACGTTTGGGCTGAGTTTAGGGGGAGCCGTTGGGTGCTGGTTTTTAGCCCAAAACCTGTCCGGGATGTCTGCCCGGACGTATAGGACGGCTTTGGAGGATCCGGTTGGAGATGCTCTAAAGCGGCACTAGTTTCCACCGGTGGTTTGACGGATCATAGACGCTAGACCGACTAACTGTGTGTTTCTTAGTTAATAAGCTTTGCAAACCTTTTATGTCATCCTAAAATAATTCCTGGCTTCCAAACACTACTAGAAAATGTTATCAATATATTCCTTAGATCGTACACTTCACACATATTTAAAACAAATATGTATTCACTATAAATATTATGCGATTGTTAAAATACGACTCAAGAATAACTTTATAAATAAGTACATTTCAAATTTAGCACAAAGCAAGTTTATTGAATTTATACAATTAGTAAACAATGCAACTATTAACATTTAACATCACTACTATATGTTTAACTCCGTTAAATATCTAATAAAAAATTATACTCATCAATATTAGAGAATACAATAAATTATGAAAAGTATAAAAGTTTAGTATGAAATTTAACTTCTTAAATACTATTTGGTGTTTATGATGCACAATATGCGGTCCAAGGCATGCAACTAAAGATGTGGTCGAGAACTCGTGGCAGCTAGAAGCCCAGCCACAAACACTGGTCGGAGCACCCGTGGCCACAGGAGTGCAGAGGCGGCCGTGGTGATATGGCTGGCGCTTTTGGACGCTATAGTGCCCGCATAACACAACATGCAAATCCGCTCCGTCGGCGGGCCCGGCGTGCCCAGGACCTTGCCGGACGCCATCAGGTGACCAGGGGCTCGGGTTGAGAGGGGTGGCTAGTTTTGGGGTTTGTTGCGGGGCTTGCAGATAGGAACAGAATACCGAATGAGTTTGTTTATGTAGACTCGTTTGATTCAAGTTTGAGTCGATTTCCGTCGAAATATGCTTTGGAATCCAGATTTGGGGGTGTTTCGTACGTGTCAGGGTTGATTTGTAATTTCGAACGGAACTTACAACTTATGTTTTGTAGTATCAATGTTTTCACTAGGAGGTCTAGAATCCATATATTAACCAGAGTAAAATGCAGCTTTGGTAATTTAACTTGATGATAGTTTTAGTGATTTTACTTTGCGAAGAGAACTCACTTTGATCACTATACTTAAGAATACGTTCATTACGGTATCTAGTTTCGATGAGACGTGATTACAAGTCACTTCTTGTCGTACGGCGCTCGTATTACCATGTACCGACCATTCCACGAGCTCCACGTACGCGGGGGCGGGGGCAGGGGAGGTTGGTAATTGTCCTTAATGAAATGGCAAAATTAAGAATTGGCACACCTCACTTCCCCTCCCTTCCTCTTATCTGTAGCTTGCGCTTACACCCTGAATTTCTCGTCATCGTCCAACATGGATTCAATGTAGACTAGTAATTTGGTTTGATCAGGTCTCCACCGCGGCGCCGGTTGAAGTGTCGCTCGTTAGTTGCTTGGACTAACGCAATCCGGTGAATTCCTATGTCTCCAGCACCGAGGTACACGACGGTTGTGCCTTCTACAAGTGTGTTAATCACAATGTAAGTACCCTATCGACGTGCTTGATCTTTTTGGTTGATATCATTTGTGTAGTGAGAAATGATTAAGGCTTGAGATATGTTGTTGCTGTTAGGGGTAAAACAGTGGTGTTTATTGTTTTATGTTGTAACAATTGCTTACATTATGCGCCATGTTTATTGCAATTATCTGTTGCTTGCAACTTAATATTTTCGGGCGACATGCTGGATAGCGATCCCGGGGTGGATTATTAGTCATAGATGCAGTTGGATAATGGTATATTTATTTTAACGTAATGCCCATACTAAATGAAACGGTGAACTATATGTCATGATAATATTGTTATACGCTCATGCTTTGTCAATTGTCTCGCTGTAATTTGTTTACCCAACACGTTTATCTTTCGGAGAGACACCACTAGTTATCTGTGGAATCTGGTCTTATTTTTCTATATTGTTTACAACCGTTTCCATATCTTTTTCTATTCATTTGCTCGTTGGTCATTTTTGCTCTCATATCATTTTACACATATACGTTTAATCCTTTGTGTTCAGCAAGCCGGAGGGGATTGACAACCTCTCTGTTTCGTTGGAGCAAATAGTTTGTTTGTGTGTGTGCACAAGTCCACATCAACAGCTCTTTTTGGCGCCATTGCTATGGACACCAAGCCGAAGTCTTCTCCAAGTCCTACTTGGATTGATAACCTTGGTTTTACAATCAAGGAAAAATTAATGCTACGCTACATCATACCTTCCTTTTGGGTTCCCAGTGAACGTGTTATCCACGCCATCACAAACCCGTCGGTCGATTCAGCCCGGTGGAGGCCGTCGCCGGGGGGGGAGAAGGTCGGCGCGGCCCCCAGATGCTCGTGGCCGTCTTTCTCCATCACACCTGCCCCCTCGCCTCCGCACCGCCGGCACTGCCCTGCCTCACCGCCAACCCCGCCGTGCCTCACCGTCGGCCCCGCCTCTTATTACCGCCCCACGCTAAATTACGGCCAGGTGCGGTCAATTCCGGCCCGTCCCGCTGCTTCCTACCGCCAAGCCGCTCCGCTGTGCTTGCGGTGTATGTGGCCAGCCAGACATTCGTGCGAGCAGTATTGGGTTCTTTTGTGGCTGACAAGTACGACCCCACTTGTGAGTAAGATATACATGGGATTTTGCAATTTCGATATACAAAGGCTGGCAAAGCGGAAACCTGTTGGCTCTGTAAACCCTCCCTCCTCTTACTATAGCAAGTTTTTACCAATTCAGGGTACAAATGTTGTTGGAGATACTCTTATGACAATAGACTAGCTTGATAGTGGAGGCACAATCACTCCTTTCCTTCTGAGAGAACTTTCACGTTTTTAGACTCCTGCCGTGCATTCTTCCACAACTGCAGCTGTACAACAAAAAAATCTTCGTATGGTGTGACAGTTTCGCTTTTTTTTTTAGGCTTTTCTTTGTACGAGTGAAAGGGAGGCCCTTATGTCTTTGTACGTAGCATAGGTTTGGGCCAATACTCGTCAACATTTACGGACAGCCCAGGCTTATCAACCGACGAAGCCCAACAACCCATCCTGGACCCGGCCCAAATCCGAGACACGAACTCACGCTTATCCACACTCGTGATGAGATGGCAAGAAAAAAACATTCACGCACGAGTCGCGTGGAGCTATACGACGATGTGCGGCAGTAACAATTCTGTCTCCCGAGGAAAGGAAATGCCCCCACTTCCCACTGCCTCAACTACGACCGGCTCGGGCACGCACCACCATGGCCGAGTCCACGACCTGCACAACCACACAGAGGCCCATGTCGTCGCGAAGCCCGAGGCGCGGAGCCCGCTGGCCGCCCATTAAACCCACCACACAGACACGCTCCACTGATCCAGTGCGAGTGACCCACCACTCCATCCCAGCTGAGCTCAGTCTTTCACACGTCGCCATCGCCAATAACCACCGCCGCACCGCCCTCCGCGAAAGAACCAACGGTTCCTTCCTTCCGTCGCGCGCGCGTCCCGAGGATGGTCACCGCCGCCGCCCGCCGCAAGCGCTCCCGCCATCCTCCCGCGACGCGGCCCCGTCCGCCTCCGCCTCCTCCTCCCCAGCTGACGGCGCTGCTGGCGGACCTGGCCTCGTCGGTCTCCCTGGCGCTGCACTTCGCGTCGGACCGGGACCTCCTGCTGCGGCCCTCCCAGTCCCTGGTGCTCGACCCGCTCCTCCTCGCCGCCGCGCGCGCCGTCTCCCGCCTCCTCGCGCTCCTCCCGCTCCACCTCCAGACGCTCACGCTCACCTCCCTCTCCCTCTCCCCGCCCGCCCCGGCGCCCTCCTCGCTCCCCTCCTCCTGGTTCCACCGCCTCCTCTCCTCCCCCTCCTCCTCGCTCCAGGACACCGCCTGGCGCGACGCCTTCCGCATGTCCAAGCCCGCCTTCTTCCACCTCCTCCACTCCCTCGCGCTCTCCCCCGACCGCGCCACATCCTCCTCCTCCTCCCTCGCGCTGCTGGCCGACCACAAGCTCGGCGCGGCGCTCTACCGCCTGGCCCACGCCGCGCCATTGCGCGCCGTGGCGCGCCGCTTCGGGCTCCCGTCCCCCGCCGTCGCCGCGCGCGCCTTCTACGAGGTCTGCCGCGCCGTCGCCGACCGCCTCGCCGCCCTGCTCGACCTCGCCGCGCCCGACCGCATCTCCCGCGCCGTCCCGGGCTTCTGCGCGCTCTCCCTCCCCAACTGCTGCGGCGCGCTCGGCTACGCGCGCTTCGGGGGCGCCGCCGTCACCGCGCAGGCGCTCGTCGACGCCGAGGGCCGCTTCCTCGACGTCTCCGTGGGGTGGGACCCCTCCGCGCCGCCGCCGGAGATCCTCCCGCGGACCAAGCTCTACGGCTCGCAGTCACTCGTGCTCTCCAACGCCCCCCACGGCGAGCTCATCGGCGGCTCCGTGCCGCGCTACTTCCTGGCGCCCGCCTGCTGCCCGCTGCTCCCCTGGCTCGTCACGCCCTACAAGAATGTCGATTCCAAAGATCACAGGTCCAAGGAGAGGATCTTCAACAATGTGCACGCGCACGGGGCACAGCTGGTGAGGAATGCCTTCGGCCATGTGCGCGCGCGGTGGCAGCTTCTCGGGGAATGCTGGAAGGGCGAGTGCCAGGAGGCGCTGCCGTACGTCGTGGTTGCCGGCTGCCTGCTGCACAATTTTCTCGTCAAATTCGGCGAGCCGATGATGCCCGACGGCAGCGTTTCGGTGGACGCCGGCGACGACGACGTGTTTGTGGACTTCCAGGGGGAGAATGACAGGGAAGGGGAGAGGATCCGGGATGTTCTTGCTGTGCACTTGAGCCTGGTAAGCCGAACCCAGTGACAGACAGTGAGTGAGCAGTTTGTGAGAGCTCTATAGTCTTTCCCCCTAGTGTGTGCATATTTAGTCTGTATTTCATCAGCATCAGCGGTTATTCTCCTCTGTATTAGTTTAACTTGTATCATAGGCTTAGAGCTGCCTCTGTCCAATTCTCTCTACTCTCGTCGATTCAGTTGATGTCTAGTGTTAGTGTAGCATGATAAACGGCATTGACATGTCTGGTGTTTGTATTCTCACATTCTGTCTCGATATGTTCTGCCACATGTTTGCTGTAGCATGTGTTCGTTATTTCAGTAACTTGGACAGTGTAGGATTTTGCTGCGTACCATTTCACCATTTGCTGCAACCCACTAGAGTTAGATGTCTGATTTAGGAGTACATAATTTCTAGTGGGATTTTATTTATCTAGTCATCTGAGATTTCTCAACCCTCATGTATGTTGCTTTTCTTTTGTGTGGTCAGAGTCACTATTTTATTCATCGATGTTGCTCTTGTTCTTTAGCTCTAGCTTCACCTTTCCAATACAATTCTGCTCTTTGACGCTATCTTTCTTTACGCTTATTTTGTCTAATCTGATCTTCCTAGTACATATGGTTAGATTTGAAATATTTGTGATCAGACACTGTTATATACCACTTTTGGTTCAGAGATAAGTAAAGGATTTGAAGTGTGGCTTGGAAAAACAATGGTGGCCCATGAGGCAGCTTAGTGTTGACCAGGTTCAAAAGCACACATGCTGTCTCAAGATTGGAAGAGATGAAAATTCTGAAATTTTGGAGGTTAATATAGAAATTGGGTGCCCCCAGATTTAATTTAGTTAGAAACTGCCAGAATGAAATTTGCACATATTCATCGCTTCCCGAAGAGATATAATCAGAATATCTAACTAACCTACAATTATCCCGAATTGCACTAAGTGTAAGTATCTTTTAACGCTAATGAGAAAGTTGCATTTTCCCTCCTCCGAAGCTATATTGAAGCAACGGCTGTAAGCAGGTTAGTGCACATAGAGTATTTTTTTGATCGAAGTCAGACTTAGGCCTCCACGTCGCTCCACGGGGGCGACTCCACGGGGCGACTTGGGCGGCAACCCTAACCACCACCGCTGCCCCCTTTACCTCCTCCCCTTGGTCGCCGCCGGGTCTCGACGGCGCGAGCTCTTCGTGGCGGCGCGACCTGATTCTTCCTGGTGTTGCACCCTCGCTCATCTACCCTTCCCTGCCACGGATGGAGGAGGCAGTTGGCGGACGACGACGGTGGGGTGCCCCTAATAAAGTGGTGATCCTAACGTGCTCTGTCGTCGCCGCCTCGTGCATCGTCAACTAGCGGGAGCAGCCGGCGGCGGGAGGTGGGGGGAACCTTGGGCCCCGGCATGTACATAGTGTAGGCGTTGCTAGGGTCTTCGCCGGCGGCGTCAGGGAGGTGGTGGCGCGGCTGGTGTTGCTGTTCGTTTTGCAGGAGGTGCTCTTCCTCTCCGGCGGCGGTGCTCGTTGGAGCGTCGCGTTGGAGCGCCCCCTTCCGCGTGCTCGCGCCCCCCGGGGTCGCCGTGTGCGCTCAATCCCCTTCCGGGTCTCGTCGCGGTGGATCCGGTCGACACTTTTGAAGCAGCTGGAGGACCATCAAGGCGATGCTGGCGATGGAGCGAGGCGGAGGCTCTCCGGAGTTCGAGGCCGATGACTTCCCGTCCGCTCGGGGATCTTCTTCCATCCAAGGCATCAGTGGAGAAGGAGCGGCGGCGCGCCATCGACACGTTTCTCTCCTCGTCGTCGACATCGATCTACAGGAGGACTGGTCTGTAATTTCTAAGTTTGTGGTGTCCCTTTCTGTATTCCCTTGATGTTTTTTGGCTGTTTCCTCGCAAAAAAAAAAAAACTAGCGGGAGCAGGACTGGTTCGGAAGGCGGGTGATCTTGGCGTTGCCAACGTTCTTGGATGCAGTCAGGCGACTTCGTGATCTGCTATAACCAGGGAAAGCACTCAATAATTCACCCAGAAGGCGTGCGTGCTTGGATCTTCAGGGTAAACATCTCTGGTAGGCAACACATTGGGCTCTTCGCCTCCTCTACACCCCCCACCACCTTCCCCCACGGGAGTGCGGCCTAACGTGAAGATTCATTTTTCCATGGCTATACCCCATCCACCTTGGGCCAGCCTTGACATCTTCTTTGCCGCGAATTGATGGGAGGATCATTGTGGTCGTGATTGAAGAACACCGGCTAGGCTTTGAAGGTTCCATCTCACATGCTCGTGTTGAGTCGAGAAGCTTCAAGGGAGCACTCACAACGGACTAGGAGAAGTATGCGTGTCAGAAGATTGGTATTTTGTAGTAGTGTTCTGGACGAGTGGGGGCAGTGACACTGGCAAATTTCGTTCTTGGCGGTGTTCTTTGAGCTACGTGTCTCAATTTTCGGGTGAAAACATTAGGTCCGACCTTTGGTGGTTGTACCTGGCAATGGTGGCTCCCTAGTCATTTTCTTGTTGAACGCATTGTATGAAGATTGGACCTTCTTCAGGATGAAAACTCAAGATGTGACCATGCTGGTTGAACCGTTCTCACCGTACTGGTATTAAACTTCCTATAGTCAATGCAAAGCCTCCAATGCAGAGCGCCTTCTTCTTCACTAACAACGCTAGGCAAATGGGCTGTGGTGCACTGTTAACTTTCTGTAGGGGTCATCTTGGAGAAAAAAAAATCGAAATCAAGGTGTGGCCATCACTCGTGGTGCTATTGCTGAGTATGCGATTGCTTCGATGGGGCCTTTGTTTTTCTGTTTTAATCTTTTCTTTGTTTTTCGGCTGTACGCATGTCTAGATTTTGCTCTAACATTGTGTTGTCACAAAGGCTGTTGGTATTAATATATTCTCTTTATCTAAAAATGTGAACAAATTGTATAGGTAGGTGAATATAAAAATAGAATGTGTTTGTAAAAGATATCAATAAACTATACATAAACGCATGAAAAATAGTATAAAAAGTAAAAAAGGAGTCGAATAAATGGTTACAAAAATAAAAAGGAGAAAAGATGCGTCCGACTCGTGCTAATGGCCTTTTGGGATGCCAGGACACTTGGAGGCACAGGTAGAAGGCTGCAACCTGTGGCTCCAACCTGTGCCTCCAAGTGTCACAGGTAGAAGGCCCATCATTCTCAAAAAAAAAGTTAGAAGGCCCATCGAAACCAGATAATTGTCAGGAAAACTGGCGCGAACCCAGATCGTCGCTCCCGCCAAAAAAAGAAGCGAACAATCGATTTCCCCAATTCCACCTCACTCCATGGCGACTTCGGCGCCGACGGCTACTTCAAGTACGGCCGCCGCCCGGGTCGCTAATCCCGCGACTGCCCCTCCGCCCGCTGAGCTCCTCCACCAACCCAAACCCCAACTCCGACCATGTGGCCGGCGCCTCCCGCTTCGCCGGCACCTACCAGCCGAGACAGCTGCCCAAGCTCGCCTCATCGGCGCGGCAGGAGGGCGGCAAGAAAAGGAGGAAGGAGAGGGTGAAGCGGCCCAAGCTCCCGCCGGACCTGCTGCTCTCCGACGGCGGCCTGGGCTTCTTCCTCTGCCACTTCCCCATTCCCCAAGGGCCAAGGCGTTCAAGCCCCGCGCCAGGCCCGGCCACGAGGTACATGCTTGCTGCCGATCAGCTCCAACCAGAGGAAGACGATTCATCCTCTCCTCCGAGCTTCTGCAGTTCCGAGCTGATCGATTTGTGTAGATGCAGAGACACTTCTGCTAAAGGTACGTGCTGATGCTGCTTGTTCTTGTGATACATGTTGGCTGCACTCTGCAGTGGACTGGTCTGTTCTGTTTTGTTCTTGCAAGTCTATATACTGTATGATATGACATGTACTCTTTCGTTTGCAAAAAACGAGTGAAATGACAGTGTTTGTAAAAGACACGAAAATTAGTTCACGTCCAGTTATCGAGTTATTTACTGCATCTGTGGCATCAGAAGTCAAAATATTCAGAGAGATGGTTATACTTGTGCGTGTTGCATATGACCAAACATTATAACCTGATGGAGAAGCCACCGATCAACTCCAGCCAGAGGATAATGATTCCTCCTCCCGTCTGTGCAGTGGGCGGTGGCAATGCAGTCAGGTGATCAGTTCGTGTAGAAAGCAAAGACACCTCCGTTACCTGCTGATGCTGTCCTTGGCATTTTTGTTGCGGTGGGTTGATCTGCTCACTGTTGGGATATGTTTACTCTTTTGTGTGCAATAGACAAATGAGATAATTATATTTGCAATGGACAAATGAAAGTACACGCCCTGAAACTTTTCAGTAATTTACTGCATTCTGCATATGTGGCATAAAAAACCAAAATATTTGAGCGAGATGATTATATCTCGTGTATTGCAATGCTATTGCTCACGCTACACGTGTGCTACTGTGCTTGGCCTCCTAATTTGTGTTTGTGTCTTGCTGTCAGGTGGAAGACCTCGGCAATCTGGTCAAGCTTTACATGGACTAGCACTCTCACGTGATCCCTTATTACCGTGTTAGGGTAAGCTTCTTTCTTCCTTTCAAGGTATATTTCCATGCTTCTTACTGCTATATTGAGCAAGTCTTCAGAGCATGACAACTGAACATATGTGATACTAGCTCTTTGAAGGTTTATTAAGCTAGATATATTTTCTTCCGCTGGATAGGATGCTAGAACAGAATAGGCAATGAAAAATGCAATGACCTGCAACACATCACACCTGGATAGGATGCATGAAGATTTTTTTAAATGACATGAAGATTTCATAAAGTACAACATCACACCTGAAATTATGCCAGTCTTGTTCAGAAATTACACTACAAGAATATGTTTTGGGGGAGTATGTGTAGAACTGATGTGTCCTTGTGTGATTTCACAAATTTCAATAGATTTACATGCTGTAGCATGTCCTGACAGCTAGTTGTGTATTTTATATATCGCTGCTCCCATCATGTCTACCTTGTTCTTCCTGGACCTATGTGTTCTTCACTGACACAGTCTTTGTTTCAGAGATGCATTTCTGGGCTGAAGGATACAGTTACCAGAGCCCAGGGGGCAAGATCCTACACAACTGCCAAACTGCGTGAACCGCCAGTGGAAGAAGTTGTTGGATAAGTTGACATGGTGTTGTCAGCTCTTAGTAAACACGCACGCAAGTTCCATGTGATTCATCTCATCCATGAAAGATAAAAAAGAAGCTTTCTAGAAAACAAATAAGTACAAATTAGTTTTGGGCAATTTGGACTTGTTTGTTCGGTATAATGGTTTTGTGGATCCGTGATGCGGTATTATCATGGATGGCACACCAGGAAGAATCAGGACCTGGCGAGGGAGGCACGGGAGAACTCTTGGCTCCACGTGAGGGGAGAAGCATCAAGGTGGAAGGGAGAGTGATGGAACCAAGCCAAGCAAAGTTGAGCTGACCGAGGAGCAGAAGGCGGGACATGGAGGCTAACCGGCTCAAGGTGCTGGAAGAGGGGCAACAGCAGCTCGCTCGCGCATCCCGGTCACAACCTCCTACCGAAACTGCCACCTAGGCGCATGCAGGGTCCTGGATCACTTTGCCTAGCAACGTTGGGTTTTATTGAAGGGTCAAGATAGTGTCACTTGAACTTGAGCTGTAAAATGCAGAGAACATTTCTTTTCTGCAATGATTAGTTTGCTAGAAATGTTTGTGGAAGTGCTCAGTGTATTGACTGCTGGAGGTGTTTTTTGGTGTTGGTGGACAAGTTTGTGGGTGTGCAGTGTGCAGTGTGCACTGTGAATTAAGTGCCGTACTGCCGTTTATGGCCATTGTTTGCAGCCTTTGAGCATGGTGAGAATGTTTGTGGAATTTGTGTGCATATCGATAGGAAACCTGATGTTCGAAGTTTCAACTTAAATCTGACTAATGATATGAAACCTGATGCTCTGAAATATGATGAGAAGTCTATTCTTTTGCATGCATCAGGTTTGTATGATATACATCTCTGTGCATCATGAAGAGCCTGGTTGGCTGGTTGTATGCATCAGGTTTCTATGGAATGGACCATCTTTTGCTGAGTTCACAAGAGACTAAACCATGACAGATGAACTCATTAGAAGCATCTTATAAAAGAAATTGAACTCACTCATGCAGAGAAAATCTAGTGATCAGGTACATATAGAGCATCTAGATTAATTAGATGGATAAAAAGAGGGGCCACATGAGAACTGGTCTAGCCAATCTTCTAACACAACCAACGGTACAAGTCTTAGACCGTCAGTGTTGGATAAAGTCAACTTGCTAACAACATATCCTGCTTACATACATATGCTTACTGCGGACATACATCAAACTACGTCATGACTAATTTCTGATAATGATACCAAGGTCTAAGTACTACATCTAGCTAGCAGATTTGCAGCACCATCGTCTTGATCATCCTCCATCCAACTCCCAGATGTTATGTGGCTAAAGCAAGACCACAGAAGGAAAGCCAGTCCAGATCTGCATATATATATTTTGGTTACATTTTTTAAACAACTGCCGGGGATGCAACAGGAATCTTTGTTATCCAGTTTCTTAGTAAGACGGCAAGTGCCAAACAGCAATAGATTAAGAATAAAGGCGCATTATTTGTGCTTCCCCAAAATCACAGAGACACCTTATTGCATTTTGGAAGCAATATACACAACAATTAGCAGACTGTAACTTTGAACTCCATGTGCTTGAAAACACAACATGGTAAATAAAAGGTCTCATGAATTCATGAATAGAAGACTATGGCCTTCAAACATTAACTTACTGGTTATGAAACATTCTTGGTTTGAACAACATTAACTCAAGGCCTTCACATGCTAAGCACAACTAAAGATGTACTATGTGAAGTTGCAAGCAAGAAAGCCTCATGTTACAATAAAATAATTAGCTTTCCAAACTAGCATGGAATCCTTTTATCTATTATCCTTCCAATCACATGCAAATGTCAAACATGCCTACATAAACAAACCATGAGTTGACTACCTTCCTAGCAAGTTTGACAAGGTCGTTAGCCTCAATATACAATAATTATACACAACAATGTGAGCAGGACCAGCAAAGCATGCACCAGTGCTAACATAGAATAAAACAATTAAGCTTAGCTAGCACTACAGGCGATAGATTTAATCCAGTTTCCAACAAAAGAAGCAAGCATCTTAATATATAAGCATGACAGCTAGCAAACTTACCCCTTGATCAAATAGATGGTTCCGACAGCAATGGAGGGAAGCTGAAGTAGGGGAGTGCATGTCTGCGGTTTAAGAAAATCTCCATCTTGCTACAGACCTTGGTGATTTCATAAGTCTTAACCTCCAACGAGTAACAATCCACATTCTCATCATTAATGCTTGCTGGAGCGCCTTGAAAGAACAAGAATCCATCGGATGCACCCACTGTGGAAACGGTGTAGTACTCATACTGGTTAGGCAGCGGATTATCTTCTCCAACTTCCATTCCTGGGAACCATTCTGCAGAGATGTATGGTGGAGAGTACATGAACCTTGACCAACAAGAAAAACATATCAATGCCTCCTTCTCTGCCCACAACAACAGCACTGGGACGCCGACGGCCAATGCTCTGGTCAGGCAGATCCCTGAGCTGCAATGGTAGCCGGTGAGAAGGTTGACACTGGAAAACTTCATAGTGTGCGTGTCCAGCACAAGCAGGTAGTCGCTCCAATCCCAAGGGTTTGTCCAGTAGAAGCAGCCACGCACGCAGTCGAAGCAGGACAAGGCGCCGAGAGGAGTGAAGATGGGAAATGTGGCCATGGACCATTTGCACCATTGCCTAGTTGTGGCAAGGAAGACAAAGAGGGCGGTCTTGGTCTCATATCTTGCTATGAATATCACCTTGAGGTTGAGGGAGTCATCATCCTCGCGGTCGTCGGCGGTGGTGGGAGCGAGCATGGGCACGAACTCGAGGAGGCGCTCAGCTGGGCGGGCGGCGAAATCGTCGGGTATGGTGGGAAGCAGGTCGTATCGGCGGGACAAGGGGTCGCAGATGGCGAAGTGGAAGTCGGCGGCGTTGCAGTACTCCCGTTTGATCCACGTGGAGTCGCCGGGGTGGTGGACGACCTCGTTGGAGTCCATGAGGACGCTCACGTGGTCGCCGGGGTCGCCCCACACGCGGACGCCGCGAGGGTGGAGGGAGACCCAGTCGAGGAGGACGCGGCCATCGCGGGCGTCGCGGGGGCGCCAGCGGGGGAGTTGGTCGTCGCCGGGCCCGACGGAGTGGTAGGAAGCAGAAGAGACGACGGGCGGGACGAAGGAGAAATCCTCGGCGAGGGGGGCCAGGGCGCCGGCGAGCGCGGCGGAGGGGTGCGGCGCCTCGGCGGGGTGGAAGCCGGCCGCGTCCATGAAGCCGAGGAGGGGAGGACGGTGCAGAGCGCGGAAGCGGCGGCGAAAGGCGCGGTCTTTGATGAGGCGGCGGAAGGAGGTGCACGCGGCGGCGGCGCGGGAGAGCGCGTCCGGGGTGGGCAGGCGGAGGAAGATCTCCACCAGGAGATCCTCGGGGATGGTCGCCTGCGCCGGCAAGGCCATGGCCGCCGGTGCGGAGGAAGGGGATCGGTTGGGGATCTGTGGGAGTGAGGAGTGGAAGTGGACTGAGCAGTGGGACTGGCCAGTGACCGACCAGCTAAAATCCAGAAATTGTAAGCTTCAAAAACAGAGGGATAGTACTCGTTTGATTGCTCGTGTTTTGCTTCAAAAACTTCAAGAAACTCATTTCTTGCAGTTTGGCATAATCACTCTACAGAAATGTAGTCGCATAAACATCTCAAACTGAAGACTCGGTTCTTATGAATACATACCTCTATATATAAAGGTGCGACATCTCCACCCCCTCTCCAGCGTTCCACGTCGCCCCCTTTCTTCTGACCGTCGGATTGATGAAACGGACGGCCAGGATCAAGCCATGACGCCCCAGCGTGCAACACTGTTCCTAGCTACAGTACGTGCATTTCAACCAATCAGCGGGTGCCACGTCGCCAGTCACCGGCCGGTGAAACCGGTTTCCAGCCGGTTACCCTCCCGCACGATTTTTGGCGCAAATTTTTACACAAAACCCCCCGCAAAGGACTGATACACAAATTTCGGAAACGGCAGGGACCTCCGTGCAAAAGCGCGCCACATCTCCCCCTCCCTCCTTCTTCTCCCGCGACGGCCCGAGGTCGCCGCCGCCACCGACGCGCGCAGTCGCCGCTCTGCTGCTCCTCCGACGAATCTACGAACACGGGGAGCTTCGCCGTTCTGTCCTCTCCATCCTCGCCCAATCTCGCTCGCGCGACGGAATCGACGCCGCCGCGCTCGCCATCCGCCGCCGCGGATTTGCTCACCACCGGCGACCAAATGGTCCAGCGCGCCGCCCCTCCGGCTCCCCTCCACCTCCTCGCGCGGATCCGCGCGATCTCAGCCCCACGCACGCGCAGCTGCTCGAGCGCGAGCTCGGCAGCGCGGCCGCGTCTGCCGCCGGCGAACATCATCTGATGACGTCACCGCGGGCCCGCCAGTCAGATTCTTCACATTTTCGTAAATATTTTCCAGAATTAAGAAAACCCTGACGTGTGGGTCCCATCTGTCAGAAATTTCATAATTACAGAACATGCTGAAATTCGTAAAATTTGTAACTTTCAAACTGCGATTCAGAATAATGCAAATAATATATCAAAATTTGCAGAAAATTGAAACCTTTACAACTGTTGCATCTCCATGCATGATTAACCAACTTGCAAACCTGTTTAAAATATGTGCGGTTTTCTCTCTATTCATAAATCACATTTTCCATCAACTTTCTTTTCAAAAAAAAATGACAGGGCATTCGACAAAATATAAATTTACAGTATATAAAAAAAAGCATTAGTCTCAAAACCAATATAGATTTAACAAAGCTGCACCAAATATATCCATTACATACGAAAGTGAAACTAATAAATTTTCAAATTTTTCACGAAAATTAAGAAATGTTCATTCTGTTGATGATTTGTTAGATAATTTTTCCAACTAATTCTTTCTCACCAGAAAATATTCAATATTTTTAATAAATTTCAAAATAGATTTCAGACAAGATTTGTTGGATATTTCCACAAATTTTTTTAAATAAATTTCAGATAAGATTTGTTGGATATTTCCACAAAAAAATATTTTCCCCCTTTCGTCAGTAAAATTTTCCCACCGTATCAAATCAAAATTTTAATAACATTTAACCAACTCTTAATTCTTCCTAATTGACAATGTGGTCGCATTTTTTCAATAAACCGAATGTCCTACACGAACTAAAATGAACTTCAATTTCCACAATAAATATTTTCCTCCCTTTCTCAGAAAATTTTCACACCGTATCAAATCAAAATTTTGAATAACATTTAACCAACTCTTAATTCTTCCTAATTGACAATGTGGTCGAATTTTTTCAATAAACCGAATGTCCTGCAGGAATTAAAATGAACTTAAAACAAATCATGAACTATTCTTTTGATTTTTTTTGTATTTTCCAATATTTGGATAAATTTGTGGGAAAAACACAAACATATTTGACCATTTAAATCCAAATTTCAAATTTGAATCTTCGAACATTATAGCATTCTTTCAAACCTGATCATTTTACAAACGTGAAAACAATTCAATTCATAATAATTTTCTAACTTTACCAATTTTTAAATCTGACCATTTCTGAAAACGTAAACTTTCTAAAAATTCCAACAATTTCCAAATTTGAACAGTTTTTGAAGTAGACGTTCTCAAAATTGAATTACAACCATATTGAAAAAATCTAATTCAAATTCCAAATTTCAGTACTTTAGAATTTTAAAAGTCTTTCGCATCTAACCATTTTACAAGCATGACAATAATTCAAATCTCAATAACTTTCCACATAACAACTACTTATGACAAAAAAAAAACATGTTTGAAAAATTCACACATTTTCCAGAAAATGAAAAATGTTATAAATTCAATAACTCTAAATCTATCCATCGGAAAAATATGAATAATATATCGAACCGATCAGAAAAATATATGCTAACTACTTGTGCTAAAAAACAAACATATCTGAATATTTCAATTTTATAACTATTTGGATGCAAACTAAATGCACTTCCTCTATTTATTATCAAATTAAAATCAACAAATGTGAATTCTCACTAAATACGTAGATAAATTAAATAATAATGGGAAAATAGAAGCATAGTTGAACATTACAATCTGCTAAAAATTGGAAATAATCTAAAATATATCGACATTAAAAATGCTCACATATTTCATTTTCTCTCATTATGGAGTTAACTTACAAATTTGTGGGAAAATACAAGCATATTCGAACATTTTAATTCGCTAAGTATTTTGATATACTGTAGACGTCAAATTCCGACGAATTACGGCTTTTCGAATTACAACGGGTACGACGTGTCCGCGCCAAATTGCCTATTTTGTTAAACTAACTTGGAAAGAAAGTTTCCTCCATTATTTATCGCATGGTGAATTGTTATATGTATTTTAGTTTCGCACATATTAACTAGCTATCATAATTTAATACCATGCATGATCAGGCTGTATTCACGTCAAGCATCATGTACCTATTTGAGGCTATAGGAAACAGACCATCATTCATATGAAAATATAGTGATACTTATTTGATACATGCGAAAGAAGTGTCGCTGAACATTCAACTAAAGAACTTATAATCGTCCTGAAACAGTTTGTATGAATCTATGGTGAACAAAAGGTGGTTGTTGAGAAAAGGAAAATAATGTTGAGGTATTTATCTTCTTCGCTCTTCTTTCCGCTGAATCAATGAAATTTATATATTGTTTCCTATTACATGAATTAGGACCATGCTTCACTTCCTGGTGTAACAATATGGCCATGTTTTGTCTTCACGAGTGCGCGTGTCGTGTAAAAAGCCTATAAAATGGCATTAGGTTTTATCGTCCTAATGAACCCTTTCGGTGGAAGCATATGAATCGTGTGTCAATACATAGTTTACTATTACGGTCAATATCTTTACACATTTTCTTATTCGACCATTTATAATCACTTGGGAAAGACACTGAAATGTCTATATCGGCCTTAGCAATAAATTGACAAAGCCAAAGAGAGTATGCCGATTTACTACTCAGTTTTACGGTTAAAACTTTTAACAGAATAGAATATATGATAAAACATAATTGTAAAAAAATGTTTTCTCTTGCCACCATGGCGGCTAAGCCAAAGAAACTCATCCCTCCAACTCCCACGACAAGCCGTGGATTCGCCTCCCGCCCGCATACCTCTCCGGCGACAGGGAGGGGAATTGATATTTTTGTCTGCTTAATAGTTTAGGTTACGATTTTTAATCCTCGCATTGGCGGTGCTCTCGCGGATGCCTGTGTAATGGCCTGGAAAAAATTCCATAACGATAGGTACTAACTAGGGATAATTCATGAATGTTCGAAAAAATTAACCATGGTTATTTGGAATAACAAAAAATAACCAAATCTTAACCATATTTAAAATGCCAAAGCTTTCCTTAATTCACAATGTGTTTAATTTTTTAGAGAATTCAAATGTATACGAATATTTTCCATACTTCTACAAATTACAAAATATTAAAATGAACTACATCAATATAACCACACGGGCGCGGCGTGTCGCCGCGCCATCTTACCTAGTACGATTTTATACACCAAAAGCAGCAGTGCCAAGTAGCGCACAACAGAAGCTACACAAGAATTCAAGTACCCATTGGAAATCTGAAGACTCGGTTCTTAAGAATTACATACATACATAGTGCACAAGTACAATCCACCATGCTATGCGGTGCACGTATCAATGAACCAATCACGTATACATAGTGTACAAAAACGAAAGAATCAACATCAAAACGATCGAATTGGTGCTTTTCACTTCTCGGCGTCGTTCCTTTTATTGACATCAGAACTCGCCGTGATAGAATCAACCGGTCATAACCCGGCGGAGAAGGGGATGGACGTGCCGGCTAGCCAGACGTCGCCGCCGATGAATGACCCCACCGTGAAGGTGCTGGCCTCTGACGCGCTGCTGATCACGCGGTAACCCTTCCAGGTCACCCTGTTGGACGTGCCGGCTCCGGCGCCTGTGTTTTGGTACTCGCCGTAGTAGAGCGTGTCGAGCGCGAAGGTGCCGTCCCACTCGAGCCACCCGGCAGGGTCAATGACGCTGTCTAGCTGTGATTGTAGGTACACCGTGCGCGAGTACTGCTTCCACGGCCTGCCCAGGAACGACCGGAAGCTGGACTGCACGGCGGCGAGGTCCGACGCGGCGGCCACCTTGCACTTCTGGATGGAGATGCCCGTGTTCTGGTTCGGGTCCGTCCGGCCTTGCGCTGTGTAGGTGTTCTTCTGGCTCGCTAGGGGCCGCCGCGCGTAGAGGTTGCAGCTCTGGAGCACCACGGCGGCGTTGCCGAAGACGAAGTCGACGGTGCCGTAGACGTCGCACTCGCGGAAAAATTGACGGAGGGAGTGCACGTACAGGGTGTCCTGGTAACCCACGAAGCTGCAGTGGTAGAAAGCCGACAGGTCGGCGCCGACGCGGAGTGCCACTGCCTGCTGCTTCGATGGGCCGGCAGAGTTCTCGATGGTTAGGTCGCGGGCCAGGAAGTTGTTGCCCACCACCGCTGCAGCATTACCACGTACAAAAAATTGTTAGACATATGTTTACATGTACAAAATATTTAATAATATGGAAGATATTTTATAAAGAATCTAAATAAACCGGAAAGTGCTTTGTGCTCCCTCCGACGGAAAAAAAAAATCGAAAACGATATTTAGGAGTTTCAAAAAATAATAAAAGAAAATCTGGATGTAGCCAATGGTATATCTCACAACCATGTAAAATATCAAGTTCAAATACTATATATTATGGGCTGCACAAAAATGACAAGATCTTAAAAATTTAGAGATTTGAGAATATGCATACTCAGATCCAAACTTTTGTCTTTTTTTGTGTATCCCAAAATACATAGTATTTGAAACTGATATTTTACAGGTTAGTGGGATACACCATTGTCTACATCCGGATTTATTTTCGGAATTTTTAAAACACAAAAATATAATTTTCGATTTTTCTTTAACGGAGGGAGCACTGGAACTTGGGAGCCGAAAATTTCCGCTCCTAATAAACCTAGTTTGGTATTGTGGATGTTGCTATATGTATTTTTTTTCTTTCTATATAGACTTGATCAAACCTGATTAAGTTTGACTTAGGGCAACACTATGGCTTCAACTAAATCAGAATTTTCAAATGCTAGCTTGCTTATTTCCAGTTGCTTGATTTTTCTTTCGAAAAAAGGTAAATCTCGGTCACCAAAAACGATTACACTAAATGTGGTTTTAGCAATAGAACAATGGAGCGTGGATGAGTGGATGGGACGATGGCAGTTGGCCGGTGAACAAAAGTTGAGAAAAAAGACTAAGATCTCAAGTCTAGTCGGGAATGTGAATAGGCAATCTCTGTCTGCTCCTCAATAATCCTCCTGGGCCAGCCAAGTATTATCCACGTTCACGTCCGGCCAGAAGGAGCGAAGATGATGGATGAACAGACGCATGGAAAGCGTCGTCTCACATGCATGCAGCGGTAGTTAGCATGTGACCACGCGCACGGCAGCTATCAGGCCCTGTGGGCGCCCACTGGGCCTTGAGCGTCCGATCTTGTTGTTTGACGACAATGACAAACTGACACCTGCTTCTGCACCGACGCATGGACTTGAGGCAGATGAAGGTTCCCAGCAGATGGATCACGGACAAGTGCGAGTAGCTAGGTGGGGTGGACTACATAGGTAACGGTCCACAGACCTAGCAGTCATTGCCAGCGGCGTAATCACAATTGTGCGGCACTAAAAAATGTAATAGATCGCACGGATCCATGCAGAGAAGTCGTGGACAACTTGTGTAGGATCTAACCATTATACAGAAACTAGGAGATCAATTTTTTTGAATGGACAAAACATGTTTAGATGTTCTTAAAACAATTGATCTATGTTAGATATGCAACGCCAAAAATTGTTCGACCTATACTTAGAGAGACAAAAAAAAGAGAAACTCAAAGATGACACTATTCACAGTATAATTTAGCCGTTCTGTTTCTATAACCATATATCGAGTTTTGAGCTATATGTTTTGGAACTATAAAAACAACCCGTACTTATGTTTAAATATGGTTTTTCTGCCATGATCCTATGATTTCATCTAAAGAACTGAAAAACATATCCTATATACAAGTCTCTCTCTCTCCCCCCACCCCCGGCACACACACGCACAGTGAGAAAAGTCCCACCTTTAGAAGCTCCACCTCCAGTACGTTCACCTAGTTTAGGTCGAAAACGCCATTTGCCGACACAGGGAATACTTGCATGGAACTATGGAAGCATGCTGCCAATGCTAGCCCAAATACGTACCGTCCGGCGCAATAGTGTATCTGTGCATCCAGGTGGTTGGATGATTGCTCGATACTGTACTATTTCCAGCCAAGCAGCTTGATCAATTGGTGTTGTCAGCTAACTCAATCGTACGCGATACTCGCGCGTACACAGTACCACGACGAAGTTGGTGCGCGATGAATTCGTACAGCAAAGCGAGCATTTAGCTCCTGGATAGACATGCCAGGGAGATGTGGATGGATCACTGACACTGTCTTCTGTTGCGAACTACTCCCTCCGTTTCAAAATAGATGACTTCCATTTGTTCAAAAGTGGATGTATCTATACACGTAACATGTCTAGATACATTTACTTTTTGACAAATGAAAATCATCTATTTTGGAACGGAGGGAGTACTAGTAGTAGTTCGAGCCTCGGAGCTTCGGAGTTGGGCTAAATAGATAAATCACCTGCCCAACCGCTGTATTCTTAGGATGATATTCGGAACTTCAAAGCAGCTTCTTGCTTCTGTGTACGAAATTCAAATGTTCTACATGCGCGTAAAGTCTCGTGAAGAAATGATATTTTCGGTGCTCTCTGTGATAAAAATCAGTGGCCAACGTTGGATAATTGTTTTTTTAGAGCACTGGTTTTATTTTTTCGCATAAAACACCCCCAAATGCCCTTTCTGCACGAACTTTCGATAATTTCCTTGTGTGTGAGACACTTGGACATGTTTGTCACCGACTTGTTTTTTAGATATTTTTGAACTATTTTACTATTTTTTTCGAATTTCGTCCTCTTCCATGAGCATGTGTATCGGAGCCAAAACTGCACGACCGTGAGTACTAGTGGAACACAAGGGTCAAGAGATGTCGAATGCACACATATACTGTGCTCTATATCAAAGCTCGATCTACCAATGCACCTAACTCGCTTTACTGAATTAATGTGTATATATACCTACTTAACGATCGATTTGACGGACTGTAGTCTGTAGCAAACAATTAGACTAAAAGTTTAAGATAAGGTGCGGGGCAAGGGAAAACTTGTTATTACCGACTGTGGCGGAGTCGAAGGTGGTGGAGCCGTCGACGACGTTGCGGCTGGCTTTGATGACCGTCTTGCCGATGCCGTCGCCGATGAACATGAGGTTCTTCTGGTTCTTCGCCACCGCCACGTTCTCCATGTACGCGCCGGCCTTGATGTAGATCACGTACCTGCTATTCGAGTTGGCTGGGGCAGCCGAGACCGCCGCTGAAACCGTCGTGTACGCCCCGCTCCCGTCCTTGGCCACTACCGCGTTCGCCGATATGCCTGACGCTGCCGCCTGCAGCAGCCGCCGGTCCCCGGGCTTCAACCACCGCGGGAACCCCTTCACCATCTGCCCGTACCCCGTGAACGGCTGCCGCTGCGTCTGCACGCCGGCCTCCATGTCCATCACCGTCGACGTGGCCGGCGAAGGCGAGGGCGAGGGCAGCTTCGTGGCCATGGCGAGCGAGTTGCTGGCCATTCGGGAGATGTGGCGAATGCCGGGCTCCATGTAGCGGCGCACGTCGCCGCCCTTCTGGTACGAGAAGCCCTCGAGGCAGGTCTGCTGGCTGGTGATAGCGGCGGAGAGGACCGTCATGACATGGTCCATGGTCGGGGCGGAGGGCTGCTGCTCCAGGTCGGACATGGTGGCCCGGAGGTGGTCCATGGTGGTGTCGAGAAGCTCCATGCAGTCGGACACGGCTTGGTGGTCGCGCGCAGTGAGGGACCTCTCGCGGAAGTAGGAGGAGCAGTTTGCAGACATGGTGGCGACTTCGGTCTCGGTGCGGTTGCAAGTGGCGCAGATGACTTCCGGGAGGGTCTTCTTGTGGAGGTCCGGAATGGTGGTGAGTGTGGACAGGCAGAGCTCAGGGTACAGCGTGCCGCCGCAGTGCGCCGCCGCGGCGGCCTCAGCAGAGGGATAGAAGGAGACATCGGACGATGCCGCCGTGGAGGCGGCGAGTGTGAGGGCGAGGAGGACGAAGAGGTGCCTTCGTTTCTCGTATAAGCCTGGCATTGTGATGTTTCTTTGCGGGCTACGTGAGCACGACTACCGGACTATACCAAGTATGGATATGGAGAGCTAGTATATGAGACTGGAGCAGTGGAGTGGTGGATATATATGTGTGGAAGGCGAGAATCTTTTCTATTTAGAGCCTTTTTTTTCCTATTTGGAGGTTGCCGGGATCCGCATTTACCATGTTGTATGGGATCTTCGTAATGCCCTACTTGTATGAGACGTTGCTGAGTTGACGGATCAACGCGGGGGTTCAATAAATCTATTCTTGGTAGCACATGGCTCATAACTATACAGCTAGTACGGCATTAAGTTCCCATTTTGTTCATATTCTCACCTCACACACCATATTTGGTTGCAATAATTTGTAGGTGAGGGGGTGCATTATACCCGGGCTACAAAAACAATTCTCGTACTCTGGAAATTGCATTTACCAAAAGGAAATAATTTTCCCTCGTAGCACCACATATGTTCTTTCTTCATAAAACTTTGCATGCATGTAAAACACACTAACATTGTAAAAAAACTGAATTTTTAATTTAAACATTTATACTAAATTTACTGTTCAGTACAGGTGCAGAGGCTTCTGCTTTTTTTTTTAAAACAAAGGCAAAAGTTTTGCCTTTTATGTTGATATAGTAGAAGCAAAGACAACCTGGCCGAAGCCAAAATATAAAGGAAAGACTATATCACGACATTAGCCGACGATTTCGGCTAACTTGTTCGCGCAACCTAGAATCCAATATTTCCCTTCGTATTTTGATGCGTTCAAACATCGTCGGTGACATCCAGAATTTGTTTTTGAAGATGCTAGTGTTTGTTTGCTTCCAAATCTCCCAAGCGATCAGGTTGATCGTTGTTTTTAGTCCCTTATTGGTTGGGGAGCCCGATGCGGCTAGAGTCTTTGTGGGGACTCCGGACTAGCCGTCCGAAATACCCGATTATGCTTAACACAACGATTCCGTGATCAGTCTGTCGTTGCACATAATCCGAACTGAATACCGAAGTTTACATCCATTACAATACCGAATTAAAGTCTTACATAAATGGTCATTTAGACCAAGTCTCACATAGGTGCCTTCATGGGCCAAACCAAAATAATCAGCGGAAGCTACGGCGTAGTAGACATCATATCCTAACAACGACCCGACAGGCAGCTGACTTATGGAGATCCCTAGTTCGCATAGAAGTCGCCATATTCCTGCTTGGTATAGTGCTCCTCGAAGTCTGGCTAAGACAATAGTCAGGGACGAAACCAATATGAGTACATTTGATTGTACTCGCAAACTACCCCAACATGATTATGCACTAGTTTTATTTTAATTTCATAGTTTTATTTATTTAAAACATCTCTATATCTTTATTGAAAAAGGTAAGACGAATTTTATAACAATCTTTAAATAAAATCACCATTTTATCAGTTTCTCCCAAAACTCCTCCTTTTTCCGACCATAGCCCGTCATGGTTCACTTGTCTCCAACAACCTCATACCGATCCGTTGGTATAGATGTATAAAACATTCTCCACTTCATTTTCTTTTTAAAACTCAAATCTTTTCAAAACTTGCACATGATCTTAGGACAGCCTTCCAACGGTACATATCCGAGGACTCGGCTATTCGAATAGTTTTACACTCTGCAGAGGTAGCACGCTTTTCCCACATCCATCCGATAACTCATCGTGTCAGTCACGTCCCGCCATACAAGGTGTATGCGAAGTTGAGTCATCGACCATAGCCTGTCCTTTGCTCATACTAGTATAGGACCCTGGCCATATGACACTTTCCATCAACACTTAATCCAGCCCGTCGGAATCTAAGTGTGATGACTCATAGTTTTGCCCGGCGGTGTATAGGGGACATCCTTCTATCCTCCTGCTTATCTTTCCACAGAGTTTGAGCGAGGACCCGGGTCAGGGGTAGGTCACCAAACCATCCCCTCATGCATAACGGAGTCATCTCCGTCGATGAGGCATCCCATACTGATATGAGCAAATTATATGACTAAGCCCTTTCCCATATGTGGGTAAATGTGGTCGCACAGGGTAAGATTGGTCGTCATAGTACTAGGACACACTGTGCATTTTTCATAAACATCTCCATTCTCCATTTCTCCATTTCAACACCGACATCTCGGCATTCCATAACCACACAAGTATTTTCAAACGAGTTTTGAATAAACAATATTTATTTTTCCCATCCTATAATTTTATATAAACTATCTTATACTTCTACATAGGGTGGCAAAATAATTTGCATATACTTTTTGAAAAGATTTAGAAATTATTTGCCTTAAGAGTAAATCATGTTATCAAAGTAGATGCATATATTTGGGGTGCAAGCTCAGAGAGTAGCTTGCCTTGCTCGACAAAGTGACCTTGATCTTGATCTTCGGGTTCAACAAATTCCCCTTCCTCGATAAATCCGACGACGTTCTCGTCTAATTAATAAACAAACAAATACAAACAATCACTAAACTACTCAATCAACGTCACAACATTACAATCTTAAATGTTATAAATAGCCACTGCACACATCAAACAACACAATTTGGTTTCAATTTAATTGAATTAACCATTATTTATTTATGTCTTAATTATGGCAGAAACTAGTTGAACATGTTTAATTGCATATCTCAAGTTCTGTTGGTCACAAAAATACAAACTAAATTTCTACAGAAATCTACTGATGTGTAGAGGACGAAGAGATGCCTTCGTTTCTCGTATAAGCCTGGCATTGTGATGTGTTCTTTGCGGGCTACGTGAGCACGACTACCGGACTATACCAAGTATGGATATGGAGAGCTAGTATATGAGACTGGAGCAGTGGAGTGGTGGATATATATGTGTGGAAGGCGAGAATCTTTTCTATTTAGAGCCTTTTTTTTCCTATTTGGAGGTTGCCGGGATCCGCATTTGCCATGTTGTATGGGATCTTCGTAATGCCCTACTTGTATGAGACGTTGCTGAGTTGACGGATCAACGCGGGGGCTCAATAAATCTATTCTTGGTAGCACATGGCTCATAACTATACAGCTAGTACGGCATTAAGTTCCCATTTTGTTCATATTCTCACCTCACACACCATATTTGGTTGCAATAATTTGTAGGTGAGGGGTGCATTATACCCGGGCTACAAAAACAATTCTCGTACTCTGGAAATTGCATTTACCAAAAGGAAACAATTTTCCCTCGTAGCACCACATATGTTCTTTCTTCATAAAACTTTGCATGCATGTAAAACACACTAACATTGTAAAAAAAACAGAATTTTCAATTTAAACATTTCTACTAAATTTACTGTTCAGTACAGGTGCAGAGGCTTCTGCTTTTATTTTTAAAACAAAGGCAAAAGTTTTGCCTTTTATGTTGATATAGTAGGAGCAAAGATAACCTGGCCGAAGCCAAAATATAAAGGAAAGACTATATCACGACATTAGCCGACGATTTCGGCTAACTTGTTCGGGCAACCTAGAATCCAATATTTCCCTTCGTATTTTGATGCGTTCAAACATCGTCGGCGACATCCAGAATTTGTTTTTGAAGATGCTAGTGTTTGTTTCCTTCCAAATATCCCAAGCGATCAGGTTGATCGTTGGTTTTAGTCCCTTATTGGTTGGGGAGCCCGATGCGGCTAGAGTCTTTGTGGGGACCCCGGACTAGCCGTCCGAAATACCCGATTATGCTTAACACAACGATCCCGTGATCAGTCTGTCGTTGCACATAATCCGAACTGAATACCGAAGTTTACATCCATTACAATACCGAATTAAAGTCTTACATAAATGGTCATTTAGACCAAGTCTTACATAGGTGCCTTCATGGGCCAAACCAAAATAATCAGCGGAAGCTACGACGTAGTAGACATCATATCCTAACAACGACCCGACAGACAGCTGACTTATGGAGATCCCTAGTTCGCATAGAAGTCGCCATATTCCTCCTCGGCGTAGTGCTCCTCGAAGTCTGGCTAAGACAATAGCCAGGGACGAAACCAATATGGGTACATTTGATTGTACTCGCAAACTACCCCAACATGAGTATGCACTAGTTTTATTTTAATTTCATAGTTTTATTTATTTAAAACATCTCTATATCTTTATTGAAAAAGGTAAGACGAATTTTATAACTATCTTTAAATAAAATCACCATTTTATCAGTTTCTCCCAAAGCTCCTCCTTTTTCCGACCATAGCCCGTCATGGTCCACTTGTCTCCAACAACCTCATACCGATCCGTTGGTATAGGTGTATAAAACATTCTCCACTTCATTTTCTTTTTAAAACTCAAATCTTTTCAAAATTTGCACATGGTGTTAGGACAGCCTTCCAACGGTTCATATCCGAGGACTCGGCTATTCGAATAGTTTTACACTCTGCAGAGGTAGCACGCTTTTCCCACATCCATCTGATAACTCATCGTGTCAGCCACGTCCCACCATACAAGGTGTATGCGAAGTTGAGTCACCGACCATAGCCTGTCTTTTGCTCATGCTAGTATAGGACCCTGCCCATATGACACTTTCCATCAACACTTAACCCAGCCCGTCGAAATCTAAGTGTGATGACTCATAGTTTTGCCCGACGGTGTATAGGGGACATCCTTCTATCCTCATCCTTATCTTTCCATAGAGTTTGAGCGAGGACCCGGGTCAGGGGTAGGTCACCAAACCATCCCTCATGCATAACGGAGTCATCTCCGTCGATGAGGCATCCCATACTAATATGAGCAAATTATATGACCAAGCCCTTTCCCATATGTGGGTATGTGGTCGCACAGGGTAAGATTGGTCGTCATAGTATTAGGACACACTGTGCATTTTTCATAAACATCTCCATTCTCCATTTCTCCATTTCAACACCGACATCTCGGCATTCCATAACCACACAAGTATTTTCAAAGGAGTTTTGAATAAACAATATTTATTTTTCCCATCCCATAATTTTATATAAACTATCCTATACTTCTACATAGGGTGGCAAAATAATTTTCATATACTTTTTGAAAAGATTTTAGAAATTCTTTGCCTTAAGAGTAAATCATGTTATCAAAGTAGATGCATATATTTGGGGTGCAAGCTCAGAGAGTAGCTTGCCTTGCTCGACAAAGTGACCTTGGTCTTGATCTTCGGGTTCAACAAATGCCCCTTCCTCGATAAATCCGACAACGTTCTCGTCTAATTAACAAACAAACAAATACAATCAATCACTAAACTACTCAATCAACGTCACAACATTACAATATTAAATGCTATAAATAGCCACTGCACACATCAAACAACACAATTTGGTTTCAATTTAATTGAATTAGCCATTATTTATTTATGTCTTAATTATGGCAGAAACTAGTTGAATATATTTAATTGCATATCTCAAGTTATGTTGGTCACAAAAATACAAAATAAATTTTTACAGAAAGCTACTGATGTGTAGAAGACAACACAATTTGATTTGGATTAATTGGAGTTACCAAACTCCCTACATAATTGTTTTAATCCAGAAACTTAATAGTCAAGTTTTAGCTCCAAATCAAGTTCTGTTGATCCTAAAATTAAATGCTTTTAGGGGTAAGTAACCATGACTAAATGTGACCTAATTTTTTTGGTCCTAATCCATTTGGGTTAAACATTAAACATCTATAATTGTTTTAGTGCAGAAGGGTTTTCTAACTTCAATTTTATACTAAACAATTATTACATAATTAATTCTACCAAAATTAAGGAAGCTAATAGATCACAGTACCAAGCTAACAAAATTGGTTTGGAATTATTTGGTTAACAGAGTATCAGAAACAAACAAGTTTAGGTTTTAAACCTTCTGTGGCATTTTGAATACTACACATTTAATATTTATCTAAATGAAATGAAACCACTTGGGTTGGTTAAGCAATTTCATAAGATTTCCAGAACATTTGGATTTGATTTATTTGGATTTATAAATCTCGAGATATTGAATTTTAAAGTTGATGCCAGTCCTGAAATTCCAGAGAAAACTAAATTAGAAAATCTCTCTGTTCTGAATAATGTTGAGATTTCTGACGGGTGGGGTCCACTCGTCAGTGACTCAAACGAAACGTTTCGCGCACTGGATAAAAATTAAAATGCTGACAGTGGGGTCCGCCTGTCAGCCTCTCATCTAACGCGAAGCGGTACGCTGCCGTGGATCAAAGAACCAACGGCCCACGTTCAATAGCAACGGCGACGACCTCGTTTGGGCGGCGCCGCCGTGCCCGTGACGACTACTGTGGTCGAAGGCTCACCTAGGGTGGCTTGGGGGTGGTGGAGATGATGCAGATCGACGGCGGAGGCTCGGGAAGCTTCTGGGTGGACTCGTGCTTGCTGGGGAGGCTCCTAGCGTCGGCGACGAGCAGCTCCTCCTCCGCGGCCGTGTACTGACTCCGGCGAGCTCCCTGCGTCGCTCCTGGGCATGAATCAAAGGGAAAGAGGGGCGGGTGAGTGCGGTGTTAATGGAGAGGAGAGCGCAGGCCAGAGAGAAGAGAAATAGAGAGCAGCACGGCACGGCCGTGGTCGACGCCCACCTTCGTCTCCGGCAACACTTGGCCGTGGAGCCACGGCAGAGCTCTGCTGCTACGGCATGCCCGCTCTCCTAGCGGTGCACAGAGATGGTGGAGAGCAAGGGAGAGGCAGTGGTGGAGTGTGGAGTGCACGGTGCGGGGTGCCCTTTTTATTGCCGAGCTCCGGCGCGTCGTGGACGCGGTGCAGGGAGAGGTCCAGAGGAAGGGAGAGCACGCCATAGGGGGCGGTGCGGTGCGGCTATGATGCTGGGTGCAGGGGAGCAAGGATGGCTGCGTGGAGGCGATCTGCGCTTGCTCGGAGTGGGGGACGGCCATGGGCGTGCTTGGGCGGTGCTCGACGTGCATGGGCGCGGCACAAGGCCTATGGGTGCGGGCTCCTACTGGGTGGTTTGCTGCGTCGAGAGGGAGCAGAGAGGTGAGGGAGAGAGGGGGGGCACGGTGGTGGGTCTCCAAGACGTCGCCACCTTCTTCCTCCACAGTGCCGACCACGGCGACGTGCGGCGCGGGCGCCTGTCCCTGGCGTTGCTCCTCCTAGCTCCCCGACCTGATTCCTTCGACTCCGGCGACCGCGGCGAGGTGAGTGAGGTGTGAAGGATCCAATGATGCCACGGATTTGCATCAATTTGGTCGAATTTGACCAAATCGATCTTCGGATTGGGAAGAACAAAGCACCGCCACCAAGTGTTCGACGAAATGTGTGAACCAAATGTACTTTCCAATTTCTGAAATTTATTTTCATAATTTGCTTCACATATATTTATAAGGATTTGTGGTGATGTTTAATTATTTATTTGACAAGTGCAACATAGCACATTTCTTGATTTGAATAAGATAAAGAAAGAAAAGGGAATTTAAATTTAGGTTTTTGAATTCAATATTTGGAGAGGGAAAAGTTGTAGGAATAAAATGAGAGTGATTATATTTTCACTCCACTGAATTTTGTTTGGAAGAAATTTAATTTCTCACTTGGAGAAATTGTGTGACACTTTGTCACATGATTTTATTGTTTCAACTTTTTATTTTATTCTTTTGTTTTTCCAAGTTTTTAATTAGAGCAAGCAACATCACAAGCTACAATATACAATCAACACACATAAATTAACAAAAGTTTTTGTTGGCCCACATTTTTGGAATTATAATACTTACTATAAATTTGGGATGTTATAGATCCTTCCCCCCTTAAAATAAATCTCGTCCCGAGATTTGCTAGGCTTAGGTACTAAAGAGGTTTGGAAATTCGCTTTTAAGATAGTCTTCGCGTTCCCAAGTTGATTCTTCTTCGGAGTGGTTAGTCCACTGGACTTTGTAGAACTTGATCGCGCGCCTCCGGGTAACACGAACATCTTCGTCGAGAATCTTGAGGGGTCTCTCACGATACGTCAGGTCATGGTTCAGGTCGATGGAGAGGTGGTCGGTGTTTTTGAAAACATCAGGCTGGTCGGGAACTTCAAGACATTTCCGGAGCAAGGAAATGTGGAAGACATCGTGATAATCCGATAACTCTTGGGGTAACTCCAGTTGATAGGATACTTCTCCTCGACGAGAAATGATCTTGAAAGGTCCAATATATCTTGGCGCTAATTTTCCTTTGACATAGAAACGCTGCATTCCCTTGAGTGGTGTTACTCGGAGATAGACATAATCTCCGACACTGAAAGTGACATCGCGACGCTTGGGATCAGCGTAGCTCTTCTGACGGGATTGGGCAGTTTGAAGACGCTCGCGAATAAGTTGAACTTGTTCTTCAGCATCACGGAGGGTATCTGGTCCAAACAATTTGCCTTCTCCGGTGTCGGACCAATTCAGGGGCGTGCGACACTTCTTGCCGTAAAGGGCTTCAAAAGGGCCATTTGTAGACTAGACTGATAACTATTGTTATAGGAGAACTCTGCAAACGGAAGACAATCTTCCCACTTGGAACCATAGGATAGAACACATGCGCGAAGCATGTCCTCCAATATCTGGTTCACTCGCTCAGTTTGGCCTGCGGTCTGGGGATGATAAGCTGTGCTAAACGCTAACTTGGTTCCAAGGGCTTCGTGAAGGGATTTCCAAAATCTTGAAGTGAATTGCGTGCCTCTATCAGATACAATCTTCTTAGGCACACCATGCAGGCTTACTATTCTGGAAATATACAAGTCTGCTAACTGAGCTTCGGTGTGGGTGGTCTTGACAAGAATAAAATGGGCAACCTTGGTCAGTCGATCAACGATGACCCAGATTGAGTCATGGCCTCGGTTGGACCTTGGAAGTCCGGTGATAAAATCCATTCCAATTTCGTCCCACTTCCACTCGGGGATTTTCAAAGGTTGAAGCAATCCAGCGGGTCGCTGATGTTCAGCCTTGACTGGCTGACAGATATCACACTTGGCTACAAAAGAACCAATCTCTCGCTTCATTCCATGCCACCAAAATCTTTCACGAAGGTCTTGGTACATTTTGGTTCCGCCGGGGTTGATTGAATAATGTCGGAGAATGACTCCCACGAAACAGGGGCAGTCACACTCGCGAAGAGAGTTCGTGTAAGGGGCTGAACACGACGTCAATCAACCCTCATCCGGCGCGGCGACGCTGCTCGTCGTGCCTGAGGAGGGACATCACGGCAGAGAGAGACACGGCGCGTACCCAGGTTCACGGCCCTCTTGTGGAGGTAAAACCGCTACGTCCTGCCTGTCTGTATTGCTGCTTGTAGAGGTTACAGTACAGCGTGCTTGCCGAGGGCACAGCTATGGCAATGGCGCGTACAAGGGGAGGGAAACTACTGTCTTCTTCTCCCTTGCGCGCAAGTAGCTAGACTAGGAGTAAAATGTGTTCGATCCCCTCTAGGGTGGTGCACCAGCTCCTTTTATAGGCGCCCCGGGCCTCCTCCCTGTCCTTGTGCAGCGGAGGGGCTACCACATGGCGACAACGGTCGGGAGCACGGTGCACCGCTGCTTGGGCGTCCATGAGCGCGGTCCATGGGCACAAAAGCTGAGGCCGCAGCAGAGAGGCCGCCGTCCATCCAGGACGGCCAGCTGCTGCCGCAGAGGAGCGGGGGAGTCCCCACGGTGACGTCGCGTTTGGCGCGTAGCGCCGGCCTGCTCCCTTATCACCAAAGAGGAAAGCTTGGTGGTCTGCGCCGTTGCCCCTGCTTTGTTGACTCCTTTATCACCAAAGTGGGACTGTAGCTCCGTCGTCACCCTGCGCAGAGGCGCGGTCACTCTGCGGCCGCTGCGGAAGCCATGTGCGCTCCGCAGAGCTTGCTTTACAGTGAAGGAACCCTCGCGTGGGCGGGAACGCCCTGTGGAGGATTCTGCGTTGACTTCCCTTCAGGGAAAGCTTCCTTGGAGAGGGGCAGCGGAGTAGAGGCTCCACAGGCCTAGCTGCCTCCTCAGGCCTCCGCGAGGCGATTCTGCCCCGCGGGCTCCCCAGGCTTGCAGACCTGGTCCTTAGCGAGATTCACTCGCCGAGTGTTGAGGGTTATAGAGGCCTGGCCCAGTACACCCTGGTTCTTACTGGGCTGACAGTAGCCCCCGGGCCCATGACGGGCACGACGCGGTCCAGGGGGCGCAGGCGAAGCGTCATGGGCCCAAAGTGTCCGGCCGGCCCGAGACACGTGGCGAGCGGTTGGTGCGTCTCGGCTTCTCCGGAGGAGGTGGGCGTCGTGGCGGGACCCACGACGCCTCGGAAACCGCCCTGAGGTGATATAAAGGCTGCCGCGGCTGTTCGGCAGCAGTTCCGCGCATTTACGCCCTTTCCTTCTTGCATACACCTCCGGTGCTCCACTACTCCGGCGATTTCCGTTCTTCTCCGAGCTTTTCCGCCGCCCTTCCTTCGCGAGCCATGGGCCCCAAGAAGGCAAGGCGGCGATGGTGGAGGCCTCCGCTGAAGCGCAGCGGGAGGAGGAGCTTGCGCCGGCTCTCATCGGCACTCGCGTCTCCACAGCGGAGGCGCTGGATAGGCTGAAGGTCCTCGTCGCCGGGAGGAATAATGAGCATGGCGCCAGCGGCGTCAAGGCGGCGCGCTTCGGCAAGCTGGCGGCGGGGTGGTATCCCATTTTCGTCCACACGCTGTTCGCCGGCTTGGTGCCGCCGTTCTCTCCCTTCCTTGCGGAGGTGCTGGCTTTCTATCAGATCCAGCTCCTGCACCTCCACCCGAACTCCATCCTGATTCTCGCCATCTTCGCCTATCTCTGCGAGGCGTATCTGGGAGTGATGCCTTCCGTGGCCTTCTTCCGGAGCTTCTACGCGCTCCGCAACACGGCGCCCGGCGAGCGGTCTGGGTGCGTGTCTTCCGCATCGCAGACGGGATGGGCGCCGTCTACATCCCCATGTCGTGGGATGGCGACAAGGCCGTTACGAGGGTGACGAAGAAGGTGGAGGACTTCCGCCAGAAGTGGGTTCTCGTCGACGCCAAGGAGCGGAATGCCTTCTTCGATGAGCCTGAGGCGCCGCCGCTGAAGAACTCAAATTGGTCCAGCGAGAAGTTCCAGCACCAGAAGATTGCCCACTTGGTCTCGCGCATGAAGCTCGTCCGCGAGGCTGGCCTCACGGGGCAGATGGTCGCTGAGGACTTCGTGAGGCGGCGCATCGCTCCCCTCCAGGCGCACACGAAGCCGGTGTGGATGTACTCCGGCCCGGCAGATCCAATGCGCTTGCACCTCAGCGCCCACGCGCCAGACGACGTCGCCTCCATCTTAGGCACGCTCTTCATCGCCCCGGAGATCCCTGTTCCGGGCACTGAGCACCTGAGGCCCCTCCACCAGCTCACTCCAAAGAAGCGCCTCGCAGTTCTGGAGATGATGCCGACGTTCACGCCAGAGGGCTTGGAGGGAGAAGAGGCGAAGGGGGCTGCGGCGCCTGTGGTGGAGGAAGACTTGTTTGGCGAGTCCTCTGCTGCTTCAGACGCCGAAGCTGACGCCGCCACAGGAGGAGTCAACCCCTCGTCAGGGGAGGCGAGCTCTTCAAAGCAGGCGGCCCCTGAGGAGGAGATCCTGGAGTATCGTCCGATGTGGACGAGGATTTTGTGGTGGCCCCGTCACGACGGGCCACAGAAGAAGAAGACGAAGACGGAGAGATAGCGGCCCGGAGGCCGCGGCAAAGCGGCGCGAGCCCCGCACCAAGGCCATCCACGACAGGGCCGCCAGAAGCCTGGAGAGCACTCCTCTTAAGAGGAAAGCTGAGGCGGCCCCTGAGGAGCCCAGCGCTGGAGCCTCATCAGGCCTGTGGCGCTCTGCCAACAAGGTGTGGGTGGACACCCGCGCCAAGCCATCTGGGTGAGTACTGTTTCTTCTTGACTTGTTCTTGCTTATCGAGAGTTCTTGCCTTTCTCGAGGATCTCACTGTCTTGATTATCAGGGGTCTGGTTCATGCGAAGCGCCGCCGACTCCGCAAGGCTGCGGACGTGCGGCGCGGCGCTACGCCCGTTGTTGAGGGGCCTACGGCGCCCCTTGGAGAAGAGACTGAGGAGCCCGTGGTGACAGTCACCACGGGCCGCTGTTGACGAGGCCATGAGGCCTGTGGGGGAGACGCCCCTTGAAGAAGCAACTGCCTCGCCACCTCCTGCCGAGAGTCAGATTGAGGAGGTGGTGAAGGCTCCGTCGCCGCCGCGCCCTGATGCTCCACTGGAGCCCCCAGAGACACCCGCCGTGGAGACGGCGGGGACCAGCACACAGGCGCCGGGAGGCGCCGACGCCGAGATGGAGGAGGGAACTCCTCCGCCGCCCCCTCCAAATTCCGAGCCTGAGGGGGAGGCCACTTCTTCTGAGGCCGCAGCAGGCGAGGCTGCGGTTGAGCCACTGGTGGCTAGGCCTCCCTCGCCAGCCCCCGAGGCCCACGAGGAGGTCGTCGTGGAGAACAACGACGCACAAGACGGTGGGGGCCCGCTCCTGGGCCCCGTGTTGACCCTGGTCCAAGCACTGTGCTTTCAGCACCAGAGGCTGGCGCTGGGGTGGAGGACGCTGCGCCACGTGAGGGCTCTTGGGCCTTGGTCTTGAGCGACCGGAGCCGGAGCAGCGCGTGCCGCCAAGCTGCCCTCCGTTTGGTGAGGGGCACCCTAGACGGGCTAGAAACCCAACTTGCCCTTGAGGAGGCGGAGCTTGGCAGGAGGTACGACGCCCTTGCTGCTGACTGGGCCCGCTTCTTCGAAGTCAGGCGGCGGAGTGGCCCTGACGACCAAGCCTTCAGGCGCAGCGCGACGAGGCGACGCGGCAGGCCCAGGAGATCCGCGAGAACGCGGAGCGCGAGGCGCAAGGGCCTTGGCGCCGGTCCAGGCGGAACGCAAGGCGGCTGCAGAGGATCGGGAGGCGGCTGTGGCGGAGCGCCAGGCTGCAGCCTCGACCGAGCGGCTATCGAGACCTCCCTCGCCGACCAGCGCAAGGAGCTGGCCAGCCGCGAGGAGAAGATAATTGCTGAAGCTGAGGTGGTGAGGAAGTCTCTGGAGCAGCATCGTCTGTCGCTGGAGGCTCGCGAGCAGGCCATGACGACACGCGAAGCTGAGGTGCTCAAGCGTGAGGAGAACTGGAGCAGGCGGAAACAGACATGAACACAGAACGTGAGGCCTTGGAGTCCCGCGAGAGCAGCTTGGCTGAGGCCATGGGCAAGCACGACAAGGAGGTGGAGCGGCACCGGGAGCTTGTGGAGAAGGCCAACCAAAGCTTGCCGAGAAGAAAAAGGAGGCGGAGGCGGAGGCCCTCACCAAGCAAAAAGAGTACCGCACTGCTGTCACACAGGCCGTCTCCCGGGAGTATGCTGGGAAGTTCAAGAAGCAGGAGGACGGCTTCCAGAAAAAGCGCAGAGAGCTCGGCAAGCGCATTCGCCAGCTGGAGGAGTGGAACGCCAACTTGAAATCCTCGCTGAAGCGCGCCAAGGACGCTAATCTCCGCACGGAACAGGCCCTCGAGCGCTCGGAGCAGGACCTCACAGCCCTGATGGCAGACATGCAGGAGCTGAATGCGCAGGTGGCCCCTGTTGTGGAGAGGGTCGAGGAGGCTGAGCAGAGCGCGGTGGCGGCACGGGTCTTGACGCAGCAGCGGGAGCGTATGTTCCGATCTTTGGTGACGCGCGGGAACGCTCTTGCTGCGAAGCTGGGGGTGGATGCTCCTGCCGTCCCCGTCCACGGGAACGCCGACGTCGCCACGTATCTGACCTACTTCGACCAGCTCTTCTCCGTCCTTGAGGGCCCTGTGGCGGAACTCGACGATGTTGTCGACGAGGAGTGCCGCAAGCTCCTGCTGGTGGCGGTCGAGCGCGTCTTCGTCAACCTCAAGCGCCTATATCCATGCTTCGACTTCGAGTCCGTGACCGAGCCCATGGGGATGCTCAGATCGAGACGCGCCTCTTCAACTCGCTGCGGGAGGAGATCAACGACTATGTCAACCGCTTCAAGAGGGTCGCTGAAGAGCCGGCCTCTGGCGAGGAGGAAGACGTCGAGGAGGAAGGCGCGGAGGAAGATGACGCTGAGGAGGATGAGGCCGCCAAGACTTCTGCTTAAGCTGCTCCTGCCACAAGTCGCGCCTGAGGCGCAAGTTATCTTTGTTTAAAGACTTTGTTTCATTTGTGATGGTCTGTAAAACACTTTATTGTGCTGCAATGTGTGTGCCCCTCGACGGGCATTTTATCCCTATTCCATGCCTTTTTCGCTTTACGTCGTCAGGACCCGTCTCTTAGCGCTATGACTCCGCCACTACGGTATGCCAGAGCAATGACTCAGCAAGGCCGGGGGGTGTTTAAGGCTTAGAGAGGTAAGAGCTCTCGAGTCGCGATGCTCGAGGGCTCCCCTTTGACGCTCAAGCAGTCCATGAAATGCGAAGGAGAAAATACCCGCCCGAGGGACGGAAGTTGCTCGTGAGAGGAAAAACACAACGCCTGAGGTGTAAGCGCAGGACTTAGCTTAGCGAGGTTCTGGCCTCGTGGAGGGCGTTGATTTCCCTGAAGGTGTGCTTCCCTCTTTGGGTCTGGAGCGTGACTCCACGAGCCTTGGGGGGACTCTTGTTCCCTGTGTAGGTTAGAGGCGGAACCAAAGCAAAACATGGTAGAGAAACTCATGCGCGCTTATAGGTTTCCTCATGGGTGCCTCGCGAGGAGAGTAAGTACCAAAGGTCCTTAGGTGAGGTGGCAGGTTTGGGAGCAAGCCCCTGGGCCAGAGCTCTTTGGTGAGGTAACAGGCGTGAGAGCGTGCTCACGTGTTAGAGCTCGGATCCTTTTGGATTTTGCGGTGCTGCTGGGATGCTCCCGAGGCACAGTCACCGTACTCAGCCCCCGCTCGCGAGGTGCGCAAGGGGAAAGATATGAGCGCGAATGAAAACACAGAGTAATGAGAACTAAAACTCACCCCCAAAATATTACATAGCGGCGCCGCAGCGCAATGTTTCACTAGGAAACGAATTGGTTCGTTACACTTGGGCTTGCCAAGATAAAGTTTCCATGTCGAGGCATGGGGACCACATTCAGTGGCTGAGACTCTTCACGGCCTGCGGCGGCACGTTACAGGAAGAGCTCAGAGGGACTGGCCCTCAGAGAGAGAAGCTTTTGTGAAGCTTGGAGGTGAAGCTGTGCGCTTTCCTCTAGAGACAAAAAATGCCTGGTGTGATAGAGATCACGGGTAGAACTTGCGTAGATGCGCGATGTTCCAAGGGTTCTTGACCGGGATGCCGTCCTCCGTCTCGAGGCGCACCGCGCCAGGTCTGGCGACATGCGCGACCCTGTAGGGGCCTTCCCACATGGGCGAGAGCTTGTGGAGACCTTCCCTGGAGAGGATCCTCCTGAGGACAAGGTCGCCTGTCTCGAGAGTGCGCGGACGTATGTGGCGGCTGTGGTAGCGTCGCAGGTCTTGCTGGTACTTTGCCGCTCTGAGGGCGGCTCGGCGGCGCAACCCGTCGAGGAACAGCAGGTCGTCGTTGTGGAGGTCTTCTTGATTGTCCTCATTGAAGGCAAGGACCCTTGCGGACCCGTGCTTGATCTCTGTGGGGAGGACTGCTTCGGCTCCATACACCAGGGCGAATGGCGTCTCACCAGTGGGCTTTGTAGGGTTCGTGCGGATGGACCAGAGCACGGAGGGGAGCTCATCGATCCAGCCCTTGCCATAGCCCTTGAGGCGGTTGAAACTTCTCGTCTTGAGGCCCTTGAGGACCTCAGCATTTGCTCGCTCGGCTTGACCATTGCTCTGTGGGTGAGCTACCGAGGCGAAACAGAGCTTGGTGCCGAGGCTCTCGCAGTAAGCCCTGAAGATGCCGCTGGTGAACTGTGAGCCATTGTCGGTGATGATGCGGTTTGGCACACCAAAGCGGCAGACCAGGCCTCTGATGAACTTCACGGCTGCCCTGGCTGGGATGGTGCGCACCGCTTCAACCTCTGCCCATTTGGTGAACTTGTCAACAGCCACGAAGAGGAAGCGGTAGCCCCCTTGCGATCTCGGGAAGGGTCCCAAGATGTCCAGCCCCCAGACCGCGAACGGCCAGGAGAGCGGGATGGTCTGGAGTCCCAGTGCAGGCTGATGGACTTGCTTGGCGTGGAACTGGCATGCATCGCAAGACTGAACGATGGTGACGGCATCTTGAAGCACTTGAGGCCAGTAGAAACCGCTCCTGAAGACCTTGCCAGCGAGGGTGCGCGCGCAGGAATGGTGGCCGCACTCTCCACTGTGTATGTCCCTGAGGAGCATGCGTCCTTCCTCAGGAGGCACACACTTGAGGGCAATGCCATTTGGGCGCTTGCGGTATAGGTCTCCCTCAAGGATGTAATAGGATTTCGCTTGTCGAGCGACTCGTTCTGCCTCTGCGTCTTCCTCGGGAAGGACTCCTTTTAGCAAGTAGTCCTTGAGCTCGTCAACCCAGCCTGTTTCTTGGTGCACCATGGTTAGCATCAGACGCTCCCCTGAGGATGGGCCACAGTTGGGTGCGCCACCTGTGGGAGGTGGTGGGAGTACTTCGTCTGTGCTTGTAGCTGGTGCTTGCAGCGGCTGCTTTATGGACGCCTTGGAGAGCCTCTCTTCAAAGACACCTGCGGGCTGGGCCTCCCTTCGCGATGCGCGCTTGGCGATGTCATCTGCTTCCTGGTTCTCCTTGCGCGGGATGTGCATGAGCTCCATGCCCCTGAAGTGCTTCTCGAGCTTGCGGACCTCTTCAAGGTAGGCAGCCATATGGCTGTCTTTAGGGGTGTAGCTCTTGTTGGAGAAGTTGACCAGGAGCTGGGAGTCGCCTTTGATGAGTAGGTGCTTGACACCGAGGGCAATGGCAGCTCTGAGCCCGGCGAGGAGGCCTTCATATTCAGCGATGTTGTTGGAGATCTTGTCCATCGTGAAACACAACTGGATGGCATAGTAGAGCTTGTCGCCTTTAGGTGAGGTCAGGACAACGCCAGCGCCTCCGTTGCGGCAGGAGAAAGCTCCATCGAAGTGCATGGTCCAGTGGCTTGGCATTGTATCTCCAGGCGGTACAGTTTCTGCTTCAGGAGGCTCTTCAGGAGTTGGGTCTGTCCATTCGGCGACAAAATCTGCCAGTGCTCTTCCTTTGATGACCCTTGTGGTGTCAAAACGCAAGTTGAAAGGCTGCAGCTCGATGTTCCACCCTGCTACGCGATCAGTGGCGTTGGGGTTGCGCAGGATTTGCTCCAGAGGGAATGATGTGACCACCGTGACAGGGTGGCCCTGGAAGTAGTGGCGCAGCTTTCTGGAGGCGATGAGCAGGGCGAGAAGGAGCTTCTGCTGCGTAGGGTACCGCTCGCGAGCATCTCTTAGCACAGTACTGACATAGTAGACTGGATGCTCGACAAGGGTTGTGGAGGGTGACGCGGCGTTGGCTCCCTCGAGGACTCCTCAGGCCCTTTGGCGAGGTTTCCTTGTGGAGGAGTCTCAGCAGGGGTGCCTGAAGTAGGCTCGACAGCTGGCTGTGGGTCTGGCTCTGGGCCTGGAGGGACTTTTTCCTTGTCGGGAGGCTCTGGACTTGGAGTGGCAGCACTTTTCTTGGGGAGGACTGGCTCTTCTCTTTCGACCACCAGGACGGCGCTTGCGGTTTGTGGAGTGGCTGCAAGGTACAGCTTTAGATGCTCGCCCGTCCTGGGGGCTACCATAACTGGTGCGCTAGCCAAGTACTTCTTCAAGTCCTCAAATGCCTTGTCTGCCTCTGGAGTCCACTTGAAGGTGCCGGACTTCTTCATGATCTTGAAAAATGGCAGGGCCCTCTCGCCAAACTTGGAGATGAAGCGGCCCAAGCTGGCCATGCACCCAGCTAGGCGCTGCATGTCCTTGAGGCGGCGAGGTGGCTGCATTTCTTCTATGGCCTTGATCTTGTCAGGGTTTGCTTCTATGCCGCGATGGGACACGAGGAACCCGAGGAGTTTGCCTGAAGGTACCCCGAAGACGCACTTGGCGGGGTTTAGCTTGATGTTCACCTTGCGCAGGCTGGCGAAGGTCTCCTCGAGGTCCTTCAAGAGAGTGTCTCCCTCGCGAGACTTGACTACGATGTCGTCAACATATGCCTCTGCATTTCTTCCCATCTGAGCCCCCAGGGCGATCCTCATGAGCCTCTGGAAGGTGGCGCCGGCGTTCTTCAACCCGAAGGGCATGCAAGTGTAGCAATACACGCCACAGGGGGTGAGGAACGCTGTTTTCTCCTCGTCCTCTTTAGCCATTTTGATCTGGTGGTAGCCTGAGAAGGCGTCCAGAAAACAGAGGAGATCACAGCCGGCTGTGGAGTCCACGATCTGATCAATCCTTGGCATGGGGTATGGGTCCTTGGGGCAGGCTTTATTTACATCAGTGTAATCGATGCAGAGCCGGCCTCCCCCATTGGGTTTTGGGACAACCACGCCATTAGAGACCCAGGTGGGGTGGGCAACTTCTCGAATAATGTCTGCTGCTTTTAGCTTTTCTACTTCTTTGATGATGAAGGCTTGCTTCTCAGGGGCTTGTTTCCGTGCTTCTGCTTGACGGGGCGTGCGTTTGGACACACAGCTAAGTGGTGCTCGATCACCTCCCTTGGTACGCCGGACATTTCTGACGGAGTCCATGCGAACATGTCAGAATTTGCCCGAAGGAAGGCGACGAGCGCGCTTTCCTATTTGGGAGGCAAGCCAGCGCCTATGGTGACGCTAGCCCCCGAGCCCTCAGCCCCCGAATCGCTGGTGCTCAGCGACACCTTCTTTGTAGCGGCCTGCTCCTGAGAGAACAGCTGCTTCTTCTTCTTGGGCCTCGCGAGGGGCTCCAGGTCTTCGTCAGCAGGGAACGCCATGGCAGCGCTTTGTAGGCGAGCTCGACAGCGCGTGTAGCGTCCTGTACGTGACCATGGATGGTGATGGTGCCGCCGCTGCCAGGGATCTTGACCATGTTGTAGGCGTGATGCGTGACGGCCATGAACTTCGCGAGGGCGGGGTAGCCGAGGATGGCGTTGTAGGGCAGGCCAATGTGCGCGACGTCGAAGTCGATGAGCTCGGTGCGATAGTTTTGCTGCGTGCCAAAGGTGACTGCAAGCCTCACTTGCCCCAGAGGCGAGATTGAGCCGCTGGTGACCCCTGTGAAGGGCCTGGAGGGCATAAGCCACTCGTAGGGCACTTGAAGCGTCTCAAAGGTCTCGACAGAGATGACGTTCAGGCCTGCACCCCCATCAATGAGCGTTTTGCCGACGGCGATATTGTTGATGGTGGGGGTGCACACCAGCGGGAGGGTGCCTACAGTCTTGGTCGACTTGGGGTGGTCCTTGGCGTCGAAGGCGATGGTGTACTGAGACCACTTGAGGGGACGCGATGTCTCCACCCCGGCAGCGCTGCGTTGAGCTCACGGGCGAACTGCTTGAACTGATTGTTGGACTTGGGCGCCTGAGCCCCGCCGAGGATGCACGCCATGGCGCCTCTAGGGGCCTGGTAGCCCCCAGGCTCCTCGTCAGGGAGGTTGTTGTTCTTCTCAGCGGCGTTGGCCTGAGTCCCTTGAGGCTTCTGGTAGCCACCTTTGCGTCCGCCCTTGCGGTAGTTACGGCCTCTGCCGCGACCACCGCTGCCTTCTTCCTGCTCGCGCTTCTTGCTCAGCTGCTTGAGGTCGTAGCAGTTCTCTGTCGCGTGGCCGCGCCTGTTGTGGTAGATGCAGAAGGGACGGTTGTCCATCTTCTTCTCGCCATCCTCTGCAGAGTCCTCTCGAGCGTGCTTAGCGCCGGGCTCAGCAGCCAGCACAGCAGTAGGCTTGCGCTTGGTCTCGTCACGCTTCTTGTGGGCCTTGGATCCCTCTGGGGGTCGTCTGCAGAGGCCACCTTGGTGAAGAGGAGACCCTCTTCAGCCTTGGCACACTTGTCTGCGATGTCGAAGAGCTTCACGACAGAGGAGAGGGTATCGTGAATGCCGAGCTTCTCAAGCATCCTGCGGTTGGTGACGCCCTCTCTGAAGGCAGCAATGACGTGCGAGTCAGGGATGTTGGGGATTTTGTTGCGGACTTGGCTGAAGCGCTGGATGTACTTGCGGAGAGTCTCGCCAGACTTCTGGCGTACGGCGCGCAGGTCGTTGTAGGTGAGGGCGCGCTCGTACGTGCCCTTGAAGTTCGCGACGAACTGCTTGCAGAGGTCCTCCCAGGAGTCGATGGAGTCCTCAGGGAGGTTCAGGAGCCACGACAGGGCAGAGTCCCTGAGGGCGTGCGAGAACCAGTTCGCCATGACCTTGTCGTCTCCTCCCGCAGCTTGGATGGAGGTGGTGTAGAGCTGCAGGAACTCGATGGGGTTGTTCGTGCCATCGTAGCCCTTGGGGAGGTCTGGCCTGAACTTCTGCGGCCAGACGACGCGGCGCAGGTTGCGGGTGAAGGCCGTGCAGCCTGTGGCGTACGTGGCCACGCCGCCCTGGAGAGCTCTGCGGTTTTGGCGCCCGGCCTGGCCAATTTCCTCGACGATGCGCTTCTGGAGGTCCCGCTGGCGCTCCATCTCCACCCGCGCGTCCGGCGGCGTCCGCTGCACGATTTGACAATCATGCGGCGAGGACGCGTGAGAGGCGGCTTTGTTTGCCGCAGCCGGAGGTGGTCCTGGCGGAGGCGGAGGCGCTCCATGCGCGGCGGTGCCTGCGCGCCCGGAGTTGTGGTGCACCAGGGAGCGCGAAGGTGCTGGAACCGCGCGCGGCGCAGCCGCGATGTCGACGAGGTGCTGGAGACGGCCAAGCCAGTTGTCGTGCGCCTCGGCGGTGGGGCGGTAGCGGAAGAGCTCTGCTGCCATGAGCAGCGCAGTGTTTGGGCTGGGCGCCGGGCGTCCAAGCGTGGACGCGCTTTGGCGCCGAGATGGATGCGAGGACTCAGCGTCCTCGCTGTGCTCGTGGTCGACGTCTTCGTCGTAGCGGTCGTCCTCATCCTCGGGGTGCTCCACGCGTGGCTCCGCAGTAGTGCGCCCCGAAGCGCGGTTGGTGCGCGGACGGCCGCGTGGCCTGGTGGTGTGGACGACGGGCTCGGTCTCAGCTCGGCCTGACGCGCGCCGGTTGGCGCGAGCAGCGCGAGTGTCCGCCATGGCGCAGAGGTCGATGGAGGTTGAATGCGCGCCTCAGCCCCCTACCTGGCGCGCCAATTGTCGGAGAATGACTCCCACGAAACAGGGGCAGTCACACTCGCGAAGAGAGTTCGTGTAAGGGGCTGAACACGACGTCAATCAACCCTCATCCGGCGCGGCGACGCTGCTCGTCGTGCCTGAGGAGGGACATCACGGCAGAGAGAGACACGGCGCGTACCCAGGTTCACGGCCCTCTTGTGGAGGTAAAACCGCTACGTCCTGCCTGTCTGTATTGCTGCTTGTAGAGGTTACAGTACAGCGTGCTTGCCGAGGGCACAGTTATGGCAATGGCGCGTACAAGGGGAGGGAAACTACTGTCTTCTTCTCCCTTGCGCGCAAGTAGCTAGACTAGGAGTAAAATGTGTTCGATCCCCCTCTAGGGTGGTGCACCAGCTCCTTTTATAGGCGCCCCGGGCCTCCTCCCTGTCCTTGTGCAGCGGAGGGGCTACCACATGGCGACAACGGTCGGGAGCACGGTGCACCGCTGCTTGGGCGTCCATGAGCGCGGTCCATGGGCACAAAAGCTGAGGCCGCAGCAGAGAGGCCGCCGTCCATCCAGGACGGCCAGCTGCTGCCGCAGAGGAGCGGGGGAGTCCCCACGGTGACGTCGCGTTTGGCGCGTAGCGCCGGCCTGCTCCCTTATCACCAAAGAGGAAAGCTTGGTGGTCTGCGCCGTTGCCCCCGCTTTGTTGACTCCTTTATCACCAAAGTGGGACTGTAGCTCCGTCGTCACCCTGCGCAGAGGCGCGGTCACTCTGCGGCCGCTGCGGAAGCCATGTGCGCTCCGCAGAGCTTGCTTTACAGTGAAGGAACCCTCGCGTGGGCGGGAACGCCCTGTGGAGGATTCTGCGTTGACTTCCCTTCAGGGAAAGCTTCCTTGGAGAGGGGGCAGCGGAGTAGAGGCTCCACAGGCCTTAGCTGCCTCCTCAGGCCTCCGCGAGGCGATTCTGCCCGCGGGCTCCCCAGGCTTGCAGTCCTGGTCCTTAGCGAGATTCACTCGCCGAGTGTTGAGGGTTATAGAGGCCTGGCCCAGTACACCCTGGTTCTTACTGGGCTGACAAATAAGGGTCTCATGGGCTTCCTTCAGGATTAATTCCTTAAGTTCCATGATATTGGGCACACAGATACAGCCATTGAATCTCAGCACTCCTTCAGCATCTTCGGTAAAACCGGGTGCTTTGCCGAGAGAAATCTTCTTCTTAATTCCTTCAATGCTTTCATGATCTTTTTGGGCTTCCTTGATTTGATCCATCAGGGTTGGGGCTAACTCTAAATTGGCGAGATATCCGTGGCTAACAAGTTCTAGTCCAAAATCTTTGAACTCTTTGAACAAGGCTGGCTGTTCGGCTTGGATCAAGGCATTCAGGGTGCAAGGTTTGCGACTAAGGGCATCGGCAACTACATTAGCCTTTCCGGGGTGATAGTGGATTCCAATATCATAATCCTTGATTAATTCCATCCATCTCCTCTGTCGCAGGTTCAACTCCTTCTGGGTAAAATATACTTCAAGCTCTTATGATCCGTATAGATCTCGCAGCGATGTCCCGCAAGATAGGGACGCCACGTCTTAAGAGCAAGAACAACAACAGCTAATTCCAGGTCATGGGTTGGGTAATTCTCTTCATGCGGTCGCAACTGCCGGGACAGATACGACACAACTTTGCCTTCTTGCATCAGAACGCAACCAAGTCCGAGGCGTGATGCATCGCAATACACGTCGAAACTCTTGGTGACGTCTGGCATAATCAAGATTGGGGTTGAGGTCAGTCTCTTCTTCAATTCTTGGAAACTATCTTCACACTTCTGAGTCCATTCAAATTTCTTGTCCTTATTCAACAGTTGGGTCATGGGTTTGGCTATACTGGAAAATCCTTCAACGAACTTGCGGTAATAACCCGCTAGTCCGAGAAAGCTTCGGATTTCAGTCACACTGGTTGGGGCCTTCCAGTCAACAATGGCTTGGATCTTCTCGGGGTCTACAGAAATTCCTCCGCAGATACAACATGTCCGAGAAATGCCACTTCACTAAGCCAAAACTCACACTTGCTAAGCTTGGCATACAGCTGGTGCTTTCGGAGGGTCTCCAAAACTAGACACAGGTGTTCAGCATGCTCTTCTTCGGTCTTGGAATAAATAAGGATGTCATCGAGGAAAACTACCACGAACTTGTCGAGGTACTCCATGAAAATCTTGTTCATGAGATTCATGAAATAGGCTGGGGCATTGGTCAGACCAAAGGACATCACGGTGTATTCAAACAAACCGTAACGGGTGGTGAAGGCGGTCTTGGGAATGTCTGACTCTCGGATTTTCAACTGATGATATCCTGTCCGAAGATCGATCTTGGAAAAGACTCGGGCTCCGTTCATCTGATCGAACAGATCCTCGATCTTGGGAAGAGGTACTTGTTTTTAATGGTCACGTCATTTAGCTTGCGATAATCCACACACAGGCGTGTGGTACCGTCTCTCTTGTCCACAAAAATAATGGGTGATCCCCAAGGTGAAGCGCTTGGGCGAACAAGACCTTTGCTGAGCATATCAGCCAACTGCTTCTTCAACTCAACCAGTTCTTCCGGATTCATCCGATAAGGCCTTTGGGATATAGGGGCTTTCCTGGGATAAGTTCAATTATGAACTCAATATCCCGGTCTGGCGGCATACCAGGCAACTCTTCAGGGAAAACATCTCGGAATAGGTGAACAACACGGATCTCATCTAGGGTGGGTCGAGCTATGCCCTCATGGCAGCCTGGTTGGGAATGGTTGGTTTGACACATACTCCACTTCTACCTCTTTGTCGGTGGTGATGGATACAGCTCTTCTGGTGCAGTCAATTCGACCACGGTACTTGGCTAGCCAATTCATACCAAGTATAACATCTATGCCTTGATTAAGTCGACTGGAAACTTTTCTCCTTTGATCTCAAGGGAAACGTCGGGCAAAACAACTTGGTCTCTACGGTGGATTCTGGGATTTGGATGACCATGGGTTTGGGTAAGAGACTTCCGACTAAACCTCCCTTAGCAACAAATTCTTGGGTAACAAAGGAATGGGTAGCACCAGAATCAAACAGAACAGTTGCAGGTACTGAGTTGACAAGGAACGTACCCAGCACAACATCTGGCGCATCCTGGGCTTCTTCAGCATTGATGTGGTGCAGACGGCCCTTGGCAACAGCAACATTTCCACGGGGTGCGGCATTCTTGCCATTTCCATTACGGCCTTGGCCATTGTTCGGTGCCGGTGCATTGGGGCGCTGAACATTCCTCTTAGGATTGGGGCATTCTCTGGAGTAGTGACCCTTGTTGCCGCATTCAAAGCAGACAACATTGGCATTGCGGTTGAAGTTGTTGAAGTTTCCTCCGGGACGGTTATTGTCATTGGGGCGGTTGAAGTTGTTTGGGCGGTTAGGGAAATTGGGGCGTGGAGCTTGTGGTGGTCGATAGGCAGGCTTGGGGTTTTGCTGAAAGATACGAGGCTTCTGGTTGCTCGAACCTTCCTGAGCATTCATCCTCCTCTTACGACCTTCAAACATAGACTTGCGCTTGGTCTCCAGCTGGATGGCTTTGTCCACAAGTGACTCCAAATCAAAGAAGTCATGGATAACCAAAGCACACTGCAGTTCATCATGAAGTCCATTCAGGAAACGCTCCATCTTCTTCTTCTCTGTGTCGGTGTCATCAGGAGCATACCGAGATAAGTCGGTAAACTCATCAAGATAACCGACCACATCTTTACTTCCCTGCCTCAGCTTGCGGAATTCATCCTTCTTCCTCTCGATGAGTCCGCCGGAATGTGCTTCTTGCGGAACTTCTCCTGGAACTCAGCCCAGTTGATAACATGGCCAGCTTGCTGGAGAGCCTTGGTAGCTTCCCACCAAGCTCGTGCAGGTCCAGCAAGATAGTGGGTTGCATACAGCACTTTCTCAGGTTCTCCCACGGCAGCAACTTCCAGGTTGTTCTCGATGGTGCGAAGCCAATCATCGGCTTCCAGTGGGTGAAGTCCCTTGGAATAGGTAGGTGGGTTGGTCTTCTGGAAATCGCTCAAAGTGGATCGCTGGTTTCCATCGCCATTGCCATTGCCACCATTGTTGTTGTTGTTATTGTTGTTATTGTGGTTGAGATGGGCGGCAGCGATCTGCTGCAGGGCAGCGAGATGAGCTTGACGCTCCTCCCGGGCATTTTGGCGTTCCTCCATGATAAGCGCGAGAAGTTGGGCGGGGGTGGGTTTGGTGGTGGTGGTGGTCCTCCATCCGTGGTGCGACGAGTGTCCACCATCCTGAAGCACACCGGGTATAAGAGGCAAGGCAAAAAGGTTCGACTAAGGGAAAACGATTTCGCGAAGTGGTTGATTAATTAAGGATGATATGGAAAATATTTTACACAGATCAAACAAGACTAACACACTTATATAACACAAACATCACATCAAGGAGTTCACAACATCAAGCTTACAACATCGCCCTACATCTAATGTACATAATACATGGTTTCCAAAAGAACCACTACTTCGACTCGACTAGCGATAGGGGGTCAACCTAATCCTGCGGTAGTACTCAAGTCACTCGCCTACTGAGGTGGAACCTCAGGCTCTGCTGCGTCAGCGTCGGACTGGTAGGGTGGCTCCTCGGGTCCTCCTCCTCGTCCTCGAGAACTGCCTCGAGTGGCTCCTCCTCCTCGTCAACTAACTCCTCCTCGTCGTCCTCCTGCTCATAGTCCATCTCCTCCAGGAAGTCGTCATCGTCACTGAGGAAAGCGTTGTTCTCCTTGCGGAGATCCTCGCCCTCCTCCTCCATCTCGTTCGCCTGTGCTCCATGTCCTCAATCATCTCGTCCTGCTCCGCCACCCTCTTGCGGAGCTTGGCGATGGTCCTCCTCAGCTGGGTCCTCTTCTTGAGAAGAGCGACCTTCTCCTCCTTCAGCTGCGCCTCACTCTCGCGACTCTCCTGAGCGAGATGCGCTCAAAGCGAGACCGGAGTCTAGCGCACATCAGATCCTCCTGGGTGCGGAAGAGCATAATCTCCATGTCCAGGATGTACTCTCCGAACGTCGGGTGCAGAGGGATCGGATAGGGTGTCCATCATCAGTGCGCCTCCCGTAGAACCGGAAACGGGAGTTCACCAACTCCGCCTTGTGCTCCTCACAAAGTCGGGCCAGCAGCCTCTGCATGGCACGACACAGTCCGTCGTCCCAGTGGACGTCCACGGTGGTGAAGATCAGCGTCCTGGATCCGGGAGACTTGATGTTCCCCCGAACAGACGACTCGACCAACCAACACAGGTTCCCGTTGCCGAGAGTGTCCACCTGGGCTCCCTTAAACTCTGGAGCGGGGCGACCTAACAGCTTGCTCAACTCGAACAAGTCCTTCTCGAACATCAACTTGCCGTCCCTCTCAAGCTGAACGAACTCGGTGAAATGGATCGCCATCTACAATTTTTAGCAAAATTTTAAGTTAGTGAGATGACAAGTGTACAAAATTTTAAATTTAGTGAGGCAACAAGTGAGCAAAATTTTAAGCTTAATGGGATGACAAGTGTGCAAAATTTTAAGGATACAAGGAAAATGTAATATTTAATGAGAGTAAAATTTTGCATAAGTAAGAGGATTGGAGATAAGCAATTTTCGAAAATACTTCACTCCTTTATTTTTAGAAATTAACTTTTGTAACACCTATCTAGCGACCATGCTAATCTAAGGTCTCTTAAAGTCAGGATGGCTCTGATACCAGCTCTGTGGGGACCCCGGACTAGCCGTCCGAAATACCCGATTATGCTTAACACAACGATCCCGTGATCAGTCTGTCGTTGCACATAATCCGAACTGAATACCAAGTTTACATCCATTACAATACCGAATTAAAGTCTTACATAAATGGTCATTTAGACCAAGTCTTACATAGGTGCCTTCATGGGCCAAACCAAAATAATCAGCGGAAGCTACGGCGTAGTAGACATCATATCCTAACAACGACCCGACAGGCAGCTGACTTATGGAGATCCCTAGTTCGCATAGAAGTCGCCATACTCCTCCTCGGCGTAGTGCTCCTCGAAGTCTGGCTAAGACAATAGCCAGGGACGAAACCAATATGAGTACATTTGATTGTACTCGCAAACTACCCCAACATGAGTATGCACTAGTTTTATTTTAATTTCATACTTTTATTTATTTAAAACATCTCTATATCTTTATTGAAAAAGGTAAGAAGATTTTATAACTATCTTTAAATAAAATCACCATTTTATCAGTTTTTCCAAAACTCCTCCTTTTTCCGACCATAGCCCGTCATGGTCCACTTGTCTCCAACAACCTCATACCGATCCGTTGGTATAGGTGTATAAAACATTCTCCACTTCATTTTCTTTTTAAAACTCAAATCTTTTCAAAACTTGCACATGGTCTTAGGACAGCCTTCCAACTGTCCATATCCGAGGACTCGGCTATTCGAATAGTTTTACACTCTGCAGAGGTAGCACGCTTTTCCCACATCCATCCGATAACTCATCGTGTCAGCCACGTCCCGCCATACAAGGTGTATGCGAAGTTGAGTCACCGACCCTAGCCTGTCCTTTGCTCATGCTAGTATAGGACCCTGCCCATATGACACTTTCCATCAACACTTAACCCAGCCCGTCGGAATCTAAGTGTGAGGACTCATAGTTTTGCCCGGCGGTGTATAGGGGACATCCTTCTATCCTCCTCCTTATCTTTCCATAGAGTTTGAGCGAGGACCCGGTCAGGGGTAGGTCACCAAACCATCCCCTCATGCATAACGGAGTCATCTCCGTCGATGAGGCATCCCATACTAATATGAGCAAATTATATGACTAAGCCCTTTCCCATATGTGGGTAAATGTGGTCGCACAGGGTAAGATTGGTCGTCATAGTACTAGGACACACTGTGCATTTTTCATAAACATCTCCATTTCTCCATTTCAGCACCGACATCTCGGCATTCCATAACCACACAAGTATTTTCAAAGGAGTTTTGAATAAACAATATTTATTTTTCCCATCCTATAATTTTATAAACTATCTTATACTTCTACATAGGGTGGCAAAATAATTTCCATATACTTTTTGAAAATATTTTAGAAATCTTTGCCTTAAGAGTAAATCATGTTATCAAAGTAGATGCATATATTTGGGGTGCAAGCTCAGAGAGTAGCTTGCCTTGCTCGACAAAGTGACCTTGGTCTTGATCTTCAGGTTCAACAAATTCCCCTTCCTCGATAAATCCGACAACGTTCTCGTCTAATTAATAAACAAACAAATACAAACAATCACTAAACTACTCAATCAATCACAACATTACAATCTTAAATGCTATAAATAGCCACTGCACACATCAAACAACACAATTTGGTTTCAATTTAATTGAATTAACCATTATTTATTTATGTCTTAATTATGGCAAAAACTAGTTGAACATGTTTAATTGCATACTCAAGTTCTGTTGGTCACAAAAATACAAACTAAATTTCTACAGAAAGCTACTGATGTGTAGAAGACAACACATTTTGATTTGGATTAATTGGAGTTACCAAACTCCCTACATAATTGTTTTAATCCAGAAACTTAATAGTCAAGTTTTAGCTCCAAATCAAGTTCCGTTGACCCTAAAATTAAATCCTTTTAGGGGTAAGTAACCATGACTAAATGTGACCTAACAAATTTGGTCCTAATCCATTTGGGTTAAACATTAAACATCTATAATTGTTTTAGTGCAGATCGACGGCGGAGGCTCGGGGAAGCTTCTGGGTGGACTCGTGCTTGCTGGGGAGGCTCCTAGCGTCGGCGACGAGCAACTCCTCCTCCGCGGCCGTGTACTGACTCCGGCGAGCTCCCTGCGTCGCTCCTAGGCACGAATCAAAGGGGAAAGAGGGGCGGGTGAGTGCGGTGTTAATGGAGAGGAGAGCGCAGGCCAGAGAGAAGAGAAAGAGAGAGCAGCACGGCACGGCCGTGGTCGACGCCCACCTTCGTCTCCGGCAACACTTGGCCGTGGAGCCACGGCAGAGCTCTGCTGCTACGGCGTGCCCGCTCTCCTAGCGGTGCACAGAGATGGTGGAGAGCAAGGGAGAGGCAGTGGTGGAGTGTGGAGTGCACGGTGCGGGGTGCCCTTTTTATTGCCGAGCTCCGGCGCGTCGTGGACGCGGTGCAGGGAGAGGTCCAGAGGAAGGGAGAGCACGCCATAGGGGGCGGTGCGGTGCGGCTACGATGCTGGGGTGCAGGGGAGCAAGGATGGCTGCGTGGAGGCGAGCTGCGCTTGCTCGGAGTGGGCGACGGCCATGGGCATGCTTGGGCGGTGCTCGACGTGCATGGGCGCGGCACAAGGCCTACGGGTGCGGGCTCCTGCTGGGTGGTTTGCTACGTTGAGAGGGAGCAGAGAGGTGAGGGAGAGAGGGGGGGCACGGTGCTGGGTCTCCACGGTGTCGCCACCTCCATCCTCCACAGTGCCGACCATGGCGACGTGCGGCGCGGGCGCCTGTCCCTGGCGTTGCTCCTCCTAGCTCCCCGACCTGATTCCTTCGACTCCGTCGACCGCGGCGAGGTGAGTGAGGTGTGAAGGATCCAATGGCGCCACGGATTTGCATCAATTTGGTCGAATTTGACCAAATCGATCTTCGGATTGGGAAGAACAAAGCACTGCCACCAAGTGTTCGACGAAATGTGTGAACCAAATTTACTTTCCAATTTCTGAAATTTATTTTCATAATTTGCTTCACATATATTTATAAGGATTTGTGGTGCTGTTTAATTATTTATTTGACAAGTGCAACATAGCACATTTCTTGATTTGAATAAGATAAAGAAAGAAAAGGGAATTTAAATTTAGGTTTTTGAATTCAATATTTGGAGAGGGAAAAGTTGTAGGAATAAAATGAGAGTGATTATATTTTCACTCCACTGAATTTTGTTTGGAAGAAATTTAATTTCTCACTTGGAGAAATTGTGTGACACTTTGTCACATGATTTTATTGTTTCAACTTTTTATTTTATTCTTTTGTTTTTCCAAGTTTTTAATTAGAGCAAGCAACATCACAAGCAACAATATACAATCAACACACATAAATTAACAAAAGTTTTTGTTGGCCCACATTTTTGGAATTATAATACTTACTATAAATTTGGGATGTTACAGTCTTCCAATAGTCAAACACCGTTGGCTTGGCCGAAACAAGACTTTGCATGAGCATGGGGGCATTTAAGGCAAACAATAGCATCAACCCAAATCCTCCTGGAATAACGACACTCAAAGAGGATGTGTCTTGCAGTCTTAGGTTGACATCTGCAGGACTGTCATGTAGGTTGGTGAGGCCATCCCCTCACGACCAATTGATCAGAAGTCCAAACCATATTTTGAACAGCAAGCCAGGTGAAAAAGCTGCACTTTGTAGGGACCCAAGTCTCCAAAACAACACTAATGAAGGGGCAGGATGAGGCGTCTATGAATTGAGCCTTATACGCCGAGCTGGTCGTGTATATCCCACTGCTCGAGAGTCCAACTGATGACAATCTAAATGAGGCTCCATAGGTGGATGAACTGAGAGATGTGGTGACAGAGAAGTTTTTGACGACGAGTTATGGTCTTCATCAGCTACACCACGCAAAGCCGCAAACTCAAGTGCCGGCTTATTACAAATATGAGGAGCATACACAACTGTAGCATCAATAAAATTCATACGAACTCTAAACTTCAAGTCACTCAGCAAAGCACCAAGGGGCGCGAGACCTAGGGATGCGAAAGCGGGACCCGTTTGTCCCACTTTTCCTCCATTTTAGCGAGACCATAGTTTCGAGTTGGGTCCTGTTTTTGCATCCTTAGCGAGACCATAGTTTCAAGTCGTCATTGCTTGCTGGAGATTGATGCAATCTGCTTGAAAAACCACCCTTCCAACTCCTAGCTGCTCTGCAACCTGTACCGCATTGGACAGAGCCATAGCTTCTGCATTAGACCATCATTGATCAGTACCAGTAAACTATCGACTCAAAACGTCGCGATTGTTTTTTTTGAGCATTGAAAGTGATATAATTGAAAGACAGGTCAAGGCCCAGGAGAATGCGGTCCGTGCCACCACACAGGACCCTAAATTTTTGGAGCCCAATAGTTTTATTTAGCCTTGCTTGATATAGTCTTTGCAGCCCGTCAGGCCCTTAACGCTGAGAGTATGGTAGTTGGGTCCGACGAGTCCTGGACTCGCCTGAGGACGCTAGCAATCGGAATAGCAAAGCGACGCGTTGACCTACTAATCGCACATCAGAAGAAAAAAAAACACGAAAGCAATACTCTGTCTGCAGCATGCCTTGCATGCATGCATGCACCAACCAAAGCGCTGCATTTATATGCACGTTGTAAACTTGTACTCACTCTGGCCGGAAAAGGATGTCACAAAAATGGATGTATCCATAGATGTATCCAGCACTATGGATACATCCATTTATCGTGATATCCTTTTCCGAACGAAGGGAGTAGCAAAATATCATCAAGATAATATTAACATGAAAAGGGCAAAAAATACAATCTTTATCTCTCCATTCGACACCATTCCACTTGATCACCAGTGGCGAGCCCATGATTTGAACAGCGGGTATTCAAAATTTTGAAGGCTAAAGTTTTTTTATAGCCTTAAACCTTATATTGGCTGGGATTTATATTTCGGCTAATGGGATTGGAGAAGGAAAGTTGGATCTTGCAGGAGTAGGGAGAGATAGAACCAGGAGGTAGGCTAGCTAGTTCTTATTTGGGGCTGGATGGTTGAATATAACATCATTTTGTGCCATTTTTATGTCTTTTCATACTTGTATATAGCATATGCTATATGTATATAATTGTTTTGGGAAAATAATGGGTATTCAGTTGAATACCCTTGACTTGAACTCGGCCCGCCCCTGTTGATCACATGTTTCAAGAATATAATAAATTGCCTAGACTCTTTCATCAGTTCGTACTTTTGTGATTGGATAGTGCGCTAAATTCAATATGGTATCAGAGTCAGAGGTTTTAAGTTTAAATCTTGGCCAACTCAGTATCAAAATAAATCCACGTCCTAGACTCATGAAGAAAAACCCACCATCATAGACGTCAGGGGAACTGTCAAGAATATAATATACTTCCTAACCCTTTTCATTAGTTCAGAATTTTGGTATAATTGCATAGTGCATCAATTTAATATGCATTGCAATGATGATGACATGTTTTAGGAAGCCGCTGTCATTGGAAGATTTTCTCCCAAAACCAAACTCTATAAATAACCCTCTTTATTGTCACCAATCGGAAGGCAAAAACTGCCGTTAGCCTAAAATATGCATTGCAACGATTACGACATTGTGATAACATAACATTATCTCGCCTAGATGAAGACATGAGCAATCAGGAAGAGATCTAGCAAATATATGTGCGAATGCAAAAGATGATGGCTCAACACGCGAACAACCTACAAGGTTCGCTATCTAAGATTCCTGCTTAGTGGTATGTTCTTGCCCATAATAGCTCCATTCTTACGGAACATGTAAAATGCACCTTCTCAAGTTAGATTTGAGATGCTTGATGCTATGAGTCTGCTAACAGTTTCTTCACATAGAGTGGGCCTTTCTGGTACACGGCAAACTCTTTGACGAGTTCCGACGAAAAAGTTTTGCAAATTCTCAATCGAATGAGAATTAGCTTAGTTCTCATTCGCATGACGTCATCAGTTGCAAGTGGACTTACAACTGATTTAGACCATTTGATTTGCTTCGTGATTCATGCATCAGTTGCAAATCAACTTGCAAGTGTGATTTGATGACGTCATGTGAATGAGAATTAAGTTAATTCTCATTTAAGTGAGTTGCAAGTGGACTTGGAACTACTCCGGACCGTTTGGTTTGCTTCGTGATTCGTGTTAATAATGTGTTGCAACTTGACTTGCAACTGGGATTAATAACGTCATGTGAATGAGAATTAAACTAATTCTCATGCTAGAGCGGGATTTTGCAAATAGCAACAACCCTCCAAAAAAGATATTGCGCTGCTAAATGAGCCTTTAACGTAAAACTGTATATATATTCATTTAGCAACAACATGCTATAACAACTATAGCTGAGCTATAACCTAGAAGCCCCAAATGGAGGCCGAGCTACATGTAGCTCGGTTTCCCAAACAAATTTGAATATGCATTTTTGTATTTCAAAAAATTCGAAAAAATCCCTAAATGTAGATAAGTCGAGATCTATCACTGTGTAAAGTTTCATGTCAAAATTCATTGTATTTTTACCGGGGGGAAAAAGACAAATACACATAATTAGATTGATGAATAGTGCACATTCTGAAAAATTCAAAATTTTGTCAGATTTGTCTTTTTTGTGTAGTCCAGAATAATAAGAATTTTTCCTTGAAACATTGCACAGTAGTAGATCTCGAATTTTCTACATCTAGGATTGTTTTCGAATTTTTTGAAACACAAAAATGTAGATTCAATTTTTTTGAAAACCGAGCTACATGTAGCTCAGCCTCCAAAACGCTGCGCTCAGCTATAACCGGGCTAAGGCCGGATATTTAAAACTATGCTAACATCCAACCCAACATGCGCCCTACCTCCAAATAGAAAAGGTTCTCGCCAGGAGCGTCGCCCTCCCTTTCCTCTCCCCGATACAGATCTGAGAGGCGATTTTGAGAGTCCACCGTCGGTCCACCTCTTCCGCCGGTGAGGCGTGGGTTCCCTCCCCTCCGTTGGCTGCTCCGGCGGCGGGAGGGTGGGGGAAGCCCGTCTCACGGCGTGTATTCATGGTAGGGTTTGGCAGGTGTCCGGCCGGCGGCGCTTCGGAGGCGGAGGTGCTGTTGGTTCGTCTGTTGTCCGCGCAGATCCCCTCCGGCGGTGGCGTTCCCCGGGGCTTCACCGACCTGCGCGCGATTTTCCTGCACCACGGCCAGATCTAGGTATGCGGTGGATCTGGATGCAGTTCAATAAGAGGATGATACAGAGGTTCTTCGCGGCGGCGCCGGTGTTCCCGGCAGTAGTCTCTTCGGAGGCGGTGCTCGGTGACTTCCCGTCTGCAGTGTGGTGGGCTCCGGCGATCCATTGTTTGGGGAGCTTCAGCAGCGGCGCGCCATCGTCAGCTCCGGCTCGTCGTCGTCGTCGGGATCCAGAGGGCTTCCTTGTAATTTTTCCTTTGTTTCTAGACCTTTCTGTAAATTCGGAGAATTAATATATCATCCCTTTCGCAAAAAAAAAAAAAAAGGTTCTCGCCTTCTAGCCTTCCACATAAGTACATACCAATAGCCAGTCTACCACTCGAGTCTCACATTCTAGCTCTCCATACTTCGTAATTTGCAGTCGTGCTCGCATAGCACGCAAACAATGCCACCATTAAACGGGAAGCAAAGGCACCTCTTTGTCATCCTCACCCTCACACTCGCCGCCGCCGCAGCGGCTTCGTCCGATGTTTCCATCTACCCCTCTGCGGAGGCCGCCGCGGCGGCGCACTGCGGTGGCACGCTGTACCCGGAGCTGTGCCTGTCCACGCTCACCACCATTCCGGACCTCCACAAGAAGACCCTCCCGAGCGTCATCTGCGCCACCTGCAACCGCACGGAGGCCGAGGTCGCCACCATGTCTGCGAACTGCTCCGCCTACCTCCGGGAGAGGTCCCTCACCGCGCGCGACCGCCTGGCCGTGTCGGACTGCATTGAGCTGCTCGACACCACCATGGACGACCTCCGGGCCACCATCTCCGACCTGGAGCAGCAGCCCTCCGGCGCCAGGTGCCCGACCAAGGACCACGTCATGACGGTCCTCTCCGCCGCCATCACCAACCAGCAGACCTGCCTCGAGGGCTTCTCGTACCAGAAGGGCGGCGAGGTGCGGCGCTACGTGGAGCCCGGCATCCGCCACATCGCCCTAATGGTCAGCAACGCGCTCGCCATGGCCACGAAGCTGCCCTCGCCTTCCCCGTCCACGTCGACGGTGATGGACATGGAGGGCGTGCAACGAGAGCGGCAGCCGTTCATGGGTTACGGGCAGATGGTGAAGGGGTTCCCGCGGTGGGTGAAGCCCGGGGACCGGCGGCTGCTGCAGGCGCCAGCGTCGGGCATAACGGCGAACGCGGTGGTGGCCAAGGACGGGAGCGGGGCGTACACGACGGTGTCGGCGGCGGTCGCGGCGGCGCCGGTCAAGTCGAAGAGCAGGTACGTGATATACATCAAGGCCGGCGCGTACATGGAGAACGTGGAGGTGGCGAAGAACCAGACGAACCTGATGTTCATCGGCGACGGCATCGGCAAGACGGTGATCAAGGCCAGCCTCAACGTCGTCGACGGCTCCACCACGTTCCACTCCGCCACAGTCGGTAATACAGTCATCCATTGCCCCGCACCCCTGTCTTAAAGTTTTGATTTGCTAAATATTGCTTGCTAATTCCGTCAAATCGATCGTGAAGTAGCAATGTAGATTCAGTGAAGTGAGTTAAGTACATTGGTAGATCGAGCTTTGATAGTACAGAGGACAGGATATGTCGTCTCTTGTGTTCCAGTACTGGTTACAGTGGATGGGCAGGCGTTCGCCACTGTCGGTTTGATCCAACCAGCTGCAATAGCAGACACTGTCGGTTTGATCCAACCATATGCATGGCATGTCAAATTGTCAGTCCAATCAGTCCAAGAATCGCTAAATGCTCGATCTGCTGTACGAATTTATCGCTGCACGTGGTCCTGCAGTGTGGGCAGTGGCGGATTTAGAACAAAATTGGTGGGAGTGCCAAGCTTAAAAACTTCCCTATTATACTTAGTATTTAGCAACAACTAGTTCAAATAGTAGTAGCATTTAGCAAATAATAGTCCAAATATTAGTATCTAAATAGATTTCTACATTTTTAGGGGGTGCCATGGCACCCATGGAACCCATGCTGGATACGCCCCTGAGTGTAGGGCGAGTATCACGAGTTAACTGAAAATCAGCAAGTGACCAAGCTAGCTGCTTGGCTGAGAAGAGTAGAGTACATCAAATATGGATGAAAACGGAGCGGATACTGAAGAAAAAGTCACAATTGTTTTCATATTTTCTTCCAGAACCAAAACTACATGAACAAATATTGCCAGAAACATATACAGATTGAATACAATGCGGACACAGAATAGAAAGTAGATACTTGCCGGAACCAAGAGTGAATAATGCAGGAAAATTCAAACAAACTACTCAAGTTTCAAAGATGAAATAAAATGTAAGGAGATAGCATATGATTACACTATAATATAGTGTGTATACATAATGAACTTTGGCAACACTTAAAATATCTACCATCGTCTATCGTCTCTAATAGAGCGCCACTAAAAGGAACGAGTGGAGAGGGACATGATATACGAATACATATAGGGTATAAACATGGTCATTTTTTCGCGGAAATGTCGGAAAGTTTCCGTTCTGTTTCATCCCTACGCGTAATAGATACACTGTATCGAGTATTTGGCTACATTGGCATGCAGCATGCACGCTTCCATGCTTCCGTGTGTCGGCAATGGCTTTTTCCGACCCAATGCAACTGGTGAACCGGGGCTTGAAGCTAGTAGCAAAATTAATTGTCGTGGTCAGGTTCACCGTCTGCAGCGCCGTGCGATCCGTTCCAGATCAGGCACTTGCGAGCACGCGGCTGGCAATGACTGCCCGGTCGGCGCCGGTGGGCCATTATCGATGTATCAAAGCTAGGACTGCTGTCTGTGCACAGCACCTAGCTGGGGAACGCGTCGGTGCGGTGGTCAGTCAGTGCAAGTGCAGCCCACACTATGATGATAAGCTGCAGGCCCACTCCGGTGGTACTCCGTAGTACTGTACTTATCTCGTACTCCGTAGTAAGGAAAACAGAATGATGCCGGCCTTAGAATAACTTTGTCAGATTGCACTTGTCCGAAGTTGGACGCCGCCCGTGATCTGTTGTCACCTAGCTAGTACTACGAACGTAGTAGTACGTGGTAATTCCGAATCATCAGTACTAGTTTAGCCGTTCATTTTCACTAGAGATACAGTCAATGCATTCTGCGCCACGAATTTTAGAGCTGCTACTATTCCGTCTGGCCTAGTTTGTGCCCAATTTGTCTTTGTCGTCAGTACAGGAATAGGACACTTCTCAAGTTCTCATGGTGGAGTGGCCTGATTGCTGACTTGCGCATGGTCACACGCTAGCTACCGCTGCATGCATGTGAGGTCACGCTTTCACTTGTCCTCTTGGATCCTTCTGGCTAGATGTGAACTTGGCGCAGAAAGAGAATCCAGGAGCAGAAAGAGATGGCCTACTCAGCGGAAAGTCATTTTGGCTCAAAAAATATATCTTAAAGTTTCAAACAAATCGGAAAAAAAATCAGTTTCAAAAAATGATGCATGTTCCAGTGATCTCGGTTTTTTCAACAAAAAAGTTTCAAAAATATATTGAAACAAGCCATGCATGTTCTCAATGATATATATCTTACAAACGTGCAAAATCTGAATGCAAAATACAATACGTTTTGAGCTAGATGAATAAGAAAAAAAAGTTGAAAATTGAAACTACATACTGTTCGCTATACTTGTACATTTGTCGTTTTTGTGGAGTTCAAACCGTAAAGTATTTTGCATTCAGATTTTGCATGCTTGTAGAATATATAATTGAGAACATGCATGCTTGTTTTAAGATTCTTTTGAATCTTTTAAATATAATTTTTAGACTTTTTGAAAAAGGCGCGATCACTCGATCTCGGGAGCACCAAATTTCCAATCCCCATTCACGGCATGACTTAAAAATCTTAGTTATTTGTCAAGCAGCCAACTATCATCATCCCATCCCATCCACGCTCCATTATTTTTTGGTAAAACAAGTAAATATTACGTGACTGAGATTTTCCTATAAAAAATCAAGCAAACTGGAAACAAGCAAGCTAGCATTAGAAATTTTCATTTGTCAACAAGCAGGTAAGGTAAACATTTTTATGTTTTTGGGTGTTACCGTTACGTTGGTACTTACTTTGTTTCCAAATTTGTTGAAGCTACAGTGTTGTCCTTTGGTCGAACCTAATTAGGTTTATTCAAGTCTACAAAAAAGTTTCAGTCTAAGTCTAAAATCTAAATCGACTGAGATTAAATCTCATTCAGTCGAGGAAAGTACAATTACAGTTTAAACAAGAGTGTAAGTCGTTTAAGTTGTACTTTTCTGTCCACAAAAATGCAACTTAAAGGGTTGCACTTTCTGCAAAGAAAAGTGCAACCAGATGCGAGATACACTTTTCTAAATTGTGGTTACACTTTTCTTTGTTGTTGAGACTTAGCAAAACCATAAAAAAAATCAATGTCTACAACATAAAATTAGTGTTTATTATATTCATCATAAATTATGTTCCGTAATGTCTATTTGATGATGTAGATATTAGCATTCGTTTCTATGGAAATGGGTAAACTTAATGAAGTTTAACAAGGACAAAGTTAGAACTTAAATTAAATTTATACACAAAGAATTACTGTATTATTTGGTAACTACGTGTACATGTCTAACAAATTCTTATACGTGGTAATGCTGCAGCGGTAGTGGGCAACAACTTCCTGGCTCGTGATTTGACCATTGAGAACTCTGCTGGCCCATCGAAGCACCAGGCAGTGGCACTCCGTGTCGGCGCCGACCTGTCAGCTTTCTACCGTTGCAGCTTCGTGGGCTACCAGGACACCCTGTACGTGCACTCCCTCCGCCAGTTCTTCCGCGAGTGCGACATCTACGGCACCATCGACTTCGTGTTCGGCAACGCCGCCGTGGTGCTCCAGAGCTGCAACCTCTACGCGCGGCGGCCCCTACCGAACCAGAGCAACATTTACACGGCGCAGGGCCGGACGGATCCGAACCAGAACACGGGCATCTCCATCCAGAAGTGCAAGGTGGCCGCCGCGTCGGACCTCGCCGCCGTGCAGTCCAGCTTTCGGACATACCTAGGCAGGCCATGGAAGCAGTACTCACGCACGGTGTACCTGCAGTCGGAGCTGGACAGCGTCGTCGACCCCGCTGGGTGGCTCGAGTGGGACGGCACCTTCGCGCTTGACACGCTCTACTACGGCGAGTACCAGAACACGGGGCCCGGAGCCGGCACGTCCAAGCGGGTGGCGTGGAAGGGTTACCGCGTGATCAGCAGCGCATCAGAGGCCAATACCTTCACGGTGGGATCGTTCATCGGCGGTGGCGTCTGGTTAGCCGGCACGTCCATCCCCTTCTCCTCCGGATTGTGATCGACTCATTCTATAACGGCGAATTCTGAGCGCGCGTGATGGAAATAAACGAACGGCTCCCGGAAGTGGAAAGCACCAGTTCTATCGTTTCGATGTTGATTCTTTTTGTTTTTGTACACCACCTATACGCTATTGGTTAATTCATACGTGCACCACATAGCATTGTGGATTGTACTGTTTGTGTAGTACGTAATTCTTATGGCCATGGATGAGTACAGTTTTCAGATTTTCCAGTGGGTTCCTCAGGGTTACTTCAATTCTTGCGTAGCTTATTTCTTTTGCATCGTGTTACAAAGTTGATGTTTTTTATATTTCAGTAATTATTGTTGGCCTCGAGAATGCTGAGTAGAAGTACCACTAGTGGAAAAAGGGGCTACAGTCCAGGTTGGTAAGGGGCTTTAGGTCCAGTTCTTTTGGCGGCTTCTCCGAGAAGCTGCCCCTCCCCTAACTTTTTGGAGAAGCCGCTCCCAAAATTTAGCGGTACTTTCAAAATAGGAACCAATCATTGAGTTTGGAAGTCCTCTCAAATTTTTCGGACGGCTTCTCCAAGAAGCTGGGGGAGGAGTAGCTTCTCGTAGAAGCCGCCAAAAGAACTGGGCTTTAGTCCTGATTGTCCAACCGGGACTGCCAAACTGGGACTAAAGCCCCCCCTTTAGTCCCGGTTTGCCACGAACCGGACTAAAGGCCCTCCACGTGGGCGGAGGCGATCGCGGCCGGCTAGAGACCTTTAGTCCCGGTTCGTGATATGTGCATTTTTGTTTTCTTTTCGATTAATTTTCAGGGTTTAGGGTTTAAAATATACATTGAAACTAACATACAACTATCTAATACATTTAAATGCAACAACAAATGCAATCAAAATCGCAACTAATTTAACTATTGATCCAACAGCATAATGATACCAAGACTATTTATTAATTGCATATTTTCTAATCTTTCTAATCTTCAAGCGCATTGCATCCATCTTGATCTTGTGATCATCAACGACATCGGCAAGATACAACTCCAATTTCATCTTCTCTTCTTCAATTCTTTTAAATCATCGTTTTATTTTGAACTAAATTTAACCTCTCCACAAGAGAGTCGGTTGTAATTTCCGGTTCACATACCTCCTAGATAAAAATATCTATGTCAAGTGTTGGTCGGCATAATTGTCACATAAACATGAAATTAAACAAATAGTTATAAAAGATAATATACCACATCCAAATCATAGACCGGACGAGGGTCGACGGGGACGGATATCAAAACCATGGCACTATACATATAACAAACAATCATACAAGTAAGAAAATTATGCAAGTAATAACTATGCATCTAAATCATACCAGTAAGATTAAAAAAAAAACAAAAAAAAAACAAAAGGCTCACCAAGTTGATGCCGGTGACGGGACGGCGCGGACGATCGACGGCGGTGAGGACGGGGACAGGACGGCACTAAAACCCACAAATCATACTTTAATTTGAGTTCAAATTGCATATAAAACAAATGAACTCCCTAACTTAGGCATTTCATCAAACACTTAGCTAGCACTAGAAAAATGAAATGAGCCAAACTAGTAATGAAATGAGCTAAATTAGCAACGCCAGAAGAAATGATGAAGTTGCTAACCCTTGGATAGATGGTTGCTGTCAATCTTGACAAATGGTGGAGAAAAATGAGATAAAATTGAGCTCGGGAGAGTAAACCGAGGAGAAAAATGGAGAAGTTTCGAGCAGGAAAAATGAAGATGGCTCGGCGTGGAAGAAGATGATATAGGGGAACCTTTTAGTCCCGGTTCGTCGCACGAACCGGGACTAAAGGAGCTCGCGCTGGCCCCACCTCTGCGGCTGCCTGCCGCGACCCTTTAGTCCCTGACGAACCGGTACTAAAGGTAGTGTTTGAACCGGGACTAGGCACGTGCGGCATCCTAGAAGTTGGAACTGGGACTAATGTTCACATTAGTCCGGGTTCCAATTTTGGCCGGGACTAAAGGTCTGAACGGAAGACCTGTTTTCTACTAGTGTACGCGTTCTCTTGTCCGAATAGTGAAGTATCTCTCGGACTCTCTTGTAGTGGTTACTACAAACCATACTTGTGATGGACCGCTTGGTTGCATCGGTTGGTATTAATATTCCACCTTTCACAATTCTTTCACGATTGGTTACTTTTTCGATAAAGGAAGTTCTATTGATTCAAAGCGCCGCATCAAAGTGATATAATTGAAAGAGTTTGTACCACATAACGAGATGCACACTGCCAATTCTTAATTTCTTTTAAAGCACGACATAAATTGGTCAAAAAGAACACAAGCACGGAGACAATCGGAGGGTTGTACCGTGATCAACACATGAGTAAACAAACTACTCCCTCCGTTCCAAATTAATTGACTTCTATTTGCCCACATGTGGACGTATCTAGACATGTTACAAGTATAGATACGTCCACATTTGGACAAATGGATATCAATTAATTAGGAACGGAGGGAGTATATTGGAGAAGAAATCTTGTGATTTTAGTCGTTGTAGTAAGGACCATGTACGAGACCAATGCATACATGAGTAAACAAACTATATTGGAGAAGAAATCTTCTTTTATCAAAGCGCGAGTGGTGTGGAAGGGTTATCACGTGATCAACGGCGCGTCGGAGGCTAGCACCTTCATGGTGCGGACAATCATAGTCGGTGACGTCGGACTAGCCGGCTTCCATCCCTTTCTCCACCGGGTTGTGACCGACTAATATTCTGGGAGCGATGACAATAATTAACGATGCTCATACTCAAAGGGAGAATAACTCTTCCCGTGTTTTTCTTTGTGTCCCCTCCCCAAGGACGCTAGAGGTTGGAAGGTGGAGGAATTTCACCAAGGACATACATTGCATGTGGGTCCTATGCCTACCAAAATTTTATATTTTTAATCTTCTCACAAGACAACTCCCATAAATACAAAGCTGGCCTATCAATTGGTGAGCACTGAAATTTGAGTAACTCTATACACCCACAACTTAGAGCAAGTACAATAGTGGGGCTTATAGCTCGTCTACGTGACACTTTTGCCTATGAGGAGAGAGACAAGGAAAAAGAAATGGAGTGGACTCTCATGCAAGAGTCAGACTCTACATGTGCTCCTAGGCAAAAACATTAAACGCGAGGAGAGATAAAGACACAAAGGTGGGAAAACATTAACCTAATAGCCAACCTTATAGCCAACTCTATTGTATGAGCTAACTATAAGGCTAACTTTTGATGACATGACAGTTTCATATAACCGGCTATTGGTTCTACTATTAAACTTGCTCTTACATGCTAGTCCTCCGTTTAGGGGTATTTGGGCCCCTAATTAATCGCACCGTCATGGAGGTAGGTTTCTATTGGCACAAGAATCTCGCGTGCATGCACTGATTGTTAGGTACATGCAATGGTCCTAGTCCACCGATTTTATTAGCTTAATTAATGGATATGGATCTTAGTCCTTGGTTGTTTAGAAACAAATATATTTTAATTAGGGGCCCAATACACGTAAACGGAGGGAGTATCAATATCTGTCAACTCCACATGATAGAATCATTAACTAGACTATGAAAACAAATATAGGTTCATTTAAAAGGCATGCTAGATATATGTAGAAAGCATAGACGTGTGGATTCACATGGTGATTTAGTTGCGGGAATTGCTAAGAAATAGGATGCACCGGGACATCTTGGACCAAGCATCATATAGCATGTTTGCACTATCTTTTTTGGTGTTTTAGATTACCTCACGTAAGTTGAAGAGGAGTTGTTCATGGCCACACTACGGGCAAGGAGAACAAAGAGGCTGAGTGTAGCTTCCAAAATTTTCAATTAAGTGAAGAAAACCCGACTCTGGTTGTTAGCTAGACCGCGGATCTAGGCCGCATCCACCGACAACCACCACCGCCCCGCTACAAGCCGATGAAGATCCAGCTCCGTAGGCCCATCATCATATCGTAGAGACTATCCCCTAAGATGGGAATTGCCTCCCAAGGATGGTACAATTTTTGGAAAAAAGAGGCAGAAGCCGTGCTACTCTATTAGAAGGAGTAGAAAGATCACAGTCAGAGAATTAAACAAGATATTTACATGGACATGACTTTGGCAGCCGCAACAACAAAGCCTATAAAAAACTATTCAGCTTACATATTCGTATACAATTTTAGATAGTGCTCTTTTCCTTACTGGCCTGTCTGATGTCAATTGAAACTAATTGCTTGTGAGAGCATAGAATTTCAAAAGCATGAGCATTCCTTTCTTTCCCAACGCCCCAATCTGCATGAGCAAAGTCGACATTGAGGTGCCAAATGACTCCGTCGCTAAGAGCTCTTGGGAGTCATGAGCATGGTATCCCCGGTGTATCTTTTATCCGTTGAGCGATAGCCCTCCACACGGGATCCTCGGACTGTTTGGCATATTCCCATGCATTACGCCACTGATCGCCATGTTGTTCTCAACTATTACAATTCTAGTAAACGAACGCCGGTAGGTCAAAGAGGTAGCGCACATCATGTAGCTTCGAAGTGATATAACAGAAACCTGCCCTTAACACTCAAATGAAAGCCCTCATGACACTCTTTAACTGCAAGTGCTCCCGCTTATGGTAGTAGATAAACAGGTTCCCCTTACTTTGTTCTCTCTCCACCTATGTTCTAGCTAGTCTGATGCCACCAGTCTTAAAAAGAGTTTACATATTGATTAGGAGGGTTTAAGCTCTGGAATTCAGACCACTAGGTGATAAAGTGCTAAACCCGTCTAGTGAAAATACATATAGCGAAGATATGGTCAACATCTTCGTTCTCCTGGCCTCAAAGCGTGCAAGTTTACCTGCAAGGCCAGACACAAAGGATCATTTTCATTTTGCGATTTTCACGCAACTTGATTATTTTTTAGTAAAAATATCTGAGTACCATAGTTTAGTTTGGTAGGAAGACTTTGCAGTGTACATCCCAGATACAGTATAATCCCATACGACAACATCAATCGAGGATGATCAGCCAAATATCGACAAATTCAGAGACCGGTTCATGTGAGTGAATCCCAGAAATTGACGTAGCCATTTATTGTTGGAGATCGTCGTGGAGACCGGTTCAGAGACCTTATGACAAAGATATGTATCCGGAATCGGGATGGTAGAGGAGAAGGTGGAGCACGAGATGATTTTTCATAATTTTTTTTTGCGGGGAAACAACTAGTACATCAAAGCAAGACTATTACAGAGAGGACCTCCACAAAGCATAAAAAAACAACAAAGTCCTTCTGCAACGCGATGACGCCGATGAAGAACAGAACGCTCCGATGACGCGCCGCCGCCGCATCTTCACACACTCCTTGGATCGGAAGATGTCCCATGGCGGACGGGAAGTCGTCGGTCCTTGAACTCCGGAGAGCCTCCATCCAGCACCACCGGCCGCACCACAAGCTTGCTTCGAAACCAGCTGCTTCAAGATCTTCAAAAGCCGGAGCCGCCATCCTCGAACTCCGGCGCGGGAAAGTCACCCACGGCAGCTGCAACGAGCTGCGAGGGCGACGGAGGCAGTAGATCCACTGCGGAACTCCACCGGAGCGCCGCCGTCGAAGGGGAAGACCACCACCTGCAAAACTCCACTCCGGCCGCGCCACCACCTTCCCGACGCCGCCGGCTGGAACCCCACACACACCTAGGCTATGTACAGGCCGGGATCCGCGGATTCCCCGCCCTCCCGCCGTCGGAGCGGCCGCCGGAGGGCGAGAAATCCGGCGAATCGCCGGCTGCTGCTGCTGCTGCTGTCGGACCCGCTAATTTATGACAGCCGAAACATACCGAGTTGCGCTGAGCACGGATGGGTGCAAATGGAGGGAGCAGGCGGACACAAGAGACCATCTACTTCTGCTCGGCATTTTACAATACCAACAATGATTAGCGAAATTATAAATGCATCAACTATGCAGCAGGATGGGAAAGAGATATCACGAGTTGAAATACCCCGACCCCGAGAACCCATCGGAAAATCTGGAAACTGTAGCCGCGTCCATGATCTTAAGTTCATAACTCATAAGAATTACAGGGCGAACAACAAGTAGAAGCCTCAATGGTAACATGACAGCCAGGCATGCTTGCACAGATTAACAAATGTTATTATTTAGAGGATGTTTACGACCATGCCCTGACAGCGAGTGGGACGTACGTACTCGATCATGCCGTCGATCAGTTGGGGTTGAGGTCCTGGAACAGGCGGTCCCACTTTACCGCATAATCGCCTCCCCTCCCGAAATCTTTCATGGCGTTCACAGTCGCGGCGCCGCCAGCCGGCCGCGTGGCCCTCGGTGCAGCGGCCGCGGGGCCCTTGGGGTTGGACCTGGTCCGCTTCGGCGCCTTGTAATGACTGAAGCTGGAGCCCACGCGTCCGAAATCGACGTCGTCGAGTGGTTGCAGCTGGCACGGGACCAGCACGACCGCCGCGGAGGATTCCTCCCTGCGGCGGCGGACGATCAAGCGGCGCACGTACCTGGCGGCGCGGTCGACGTTGTCGAGGATCCGGGAGAGCGACGCGATGGCGGAGGCAGCGGAGGAGGAGCGGCGGAGGCTGCGGGGGCGCGCGAGCTTGAGGATCTCGAGGCGGTGCTTGGCGACGGCGATGCCCATGCAGCGGAGGAACTCGTGGTCGAAGTAGGCGGCGTCGCCGGCCACCAGCTCGTTGCGCGACAGCAGCAGCGCGTACTCGTGCACCAGTGACGGCTCCAGCCGCGCCGACGAGAGCCACGCGTGCCAGTTCATGACGCCGCTCATCCCGCCGGGTTTCGCATGCCGCTCTGTGCGATCAAGGGAGTTGATATCGGCAGTGGTGAAACTGCACGGCGATCCCGGCCGTCCGCTTCTCTAACCCGGTCGTGCCTGCTACGGCATGGCACAGTTGGGAGCGCTCGTGACTTTTGTCACATTACTTACTTTTCAGCACATGGCAATGCAGTACTAGTCACTAGTTAGCGTGGAGTAATAAAGAACCCGCTTTAAAGCACAAGTTGTCGTAGTATGAAAAACTGTTAAAACACGACTGCATATACAGATAAACGAAATTAAGAGCTGGCACTCTACACCGACTTGACAAGTTTGACATCCTTGTCGACCTAGTCGACGGTCAATTCTCTCCTCCCCATTCTCTCTTCCAAAAGAGAGACACGTAGATAGAAATGTGTGTGAGAGCCGGAACAGTGACAATGCAATGCATTGGTTAACGGACGGCAACACGAGGCAACCCAACTCAACCTGAGTTACCTATCCAAAGTGAAACAGTATATATTATGGATAGGATAGCAAAAAAATGCAGAGTAATAGTGTAAAATAATGTCAAGAAACTAAAGGGTGCTCTGTGTTAACTCTTGGTTCAGTTGTCGTAATAAAGAGTACGCTACAAATCTTTGCATCTCATTTGCGCTCAAAAAAAGAAAGGAAATGTCTAGAAAAAACGTAAGGAAAAAGTAAAAATCCATTCGCACCGCATCAAACCGTGGAGCGCTAGGATAAACTTAGTGTCGTCATCTTACTAGAAAATGCCTAATCACTCTCCCTCTATATCTCTCTCTCTTCCAAAAGAATGCCACCTTGATAGATAAGTGATGGAGCTGGACAACAACATTGTAGCATATAAGTTCACAACCAAGACAAATATGCACAACAATACCCTCTGAACTTGTAGTAAATTAAGGGAATATCTTCAACCGACAAGTGACAAACGTAGTCAATAAAATAATATGCACAAGTAACACAAGTGATTTAAGTGAAAACCTTCTTAGGACGAGGGGTAAGAGCCGTGAGACAAACTAGCTCACTCAAACTTCCTATTGTCCGCAAAATGAACACAATACAATGTTATATGGAAACACCATGGGATCTGAACATAACCAACACATGTTATGATATGTCCCCACTAACCCCATCAATCACTCTTAACAAGATGAACAAAATAAATATGCTAAGCAGAGAATTATATATAGTTTCTTTTTGCGAAAATAACACTGGCATTAAAAAACACCGAACAGTACAAAACACCTCAACAAAAAGAGAAATTACAACGAAATTCTTAAGACGCCCTTCGTGATCAAACTCCAGACCGCGTTGATGGTGCGCCGCCGCTGCCACTCCTCCCTGAGCTGGCCTGACGTTGTTGACTGGGGACGGGAAGTCGTTGAACGGGTCTAGAAGACCACATTCGTCTTGAAGACGAAGAAGAAGGAATAACCGTTGATGAAGCTCCTTGAAAATCTGGAGAACGCCACCGCCAAAATACATCCTCGAGACCACACCACTCCCACAGGCTTCTCAACGTCGCCACCAAAATGGGACTGAAGCCGGGGATACCTTACTGAAACGAGGCGGCGCCGCCGCCATCTGAGTGCCGCCCTAACAAATCTTGAGCGAAACACCCGAAAACGGAGCCCTCCCGCCAACGAGGGCCGAGAACCACCGCGTCTCCATGGCCCGAAGGACACATAGGCGGGGCAGATCGACGGCGGCGCCGACGTGAGGTGAGGGAACCCTAAATCGCGATGGTTCGCTCACGGGGGCGAATGGGATGGTCGCTCTTACAGTTTTTAGAGAATTATATATAGTTTCGTCCTCTTATATTTTCAAATAAATATGCTAAGCAGAGAACACAAGTTATGGAAACACCATGGGATCAGAACATCAACACAAGTTGTCCGTGGATTATAGTGAGCTATCAACGTACTGTCAAAATTTTATACAAGATTTGACACATTTGACTTCCAATAGTCCAGAACCGCACACGGTTGATTTCTTAACAAGCAAACAATTTGACAAAGCACTTTAATACAGTACTCTAATCGGCTAATAATCACACCCACTGACAAAACGGAAATGTTACAAACATTGAACTGACTTACCAAGTTTCAAGCTAACTCAACCATGTTTGAGCCGCCAATGAAGTTTATGTCATGGTTACAGAACATTGTCGATGATAATTTTGCAGTCTTTCTGATATAGATGGTTGAATTCAGATCTCTAGTTGTACATGATGATACAAGAGGCATGTATATGGCATGTATATATTCATCAAAGATTGATGGTAATTATGAATCTTTTAAGAGCATGTGGTGATACATAACTATATTATGGTGCATTAAAAGCTTGCATGGGTTAGCTTCTAGAACTGCAGGTTTCTCACTTCTATGATTGTGTTCTCCTCTAGAATTTTAAACAATGCCGCTACACTGGATAATTGAAAGCTCATAATTTACAATATGATGATGTTTACACAGGGCAAGCAACGGTAATGTCGATGATAGATGGCGACATAGGATAGTATTTTCTATAGTACATGTCCCAGATATAACACATGATATGAAGAGGGTGCAAGCTAGAAACCGGTCTCTCACAAGGACCGACTCGATTTCTATGTGTCACCCCCTAGGTGATGACGCTAGACGTTAGAAGGTGGAGAAATTTCACCAAGGATAAACATTGGATGTGGGACCTACCTTAGGTATGCCAAACAAAACTGTACATTGTTTATGCTCTCAACACAAATATCAGAAATGTAGTTGGTCGGTCAGTTGGTGAACACTGAAATTTGAGTTACTCCATACACAAATAGCTTATAGATATCTTCCAACTCAACACCATATAATCATCAACTAGACTGCAGAAAATTGTCGCTTCCTTTCATTGGACCGCTAGATATATGAAAAAAGTATTGACATGCATGTGGGAAATAAGTTACTCATTTAGTTGCAAACAATTCTATGAATGGGATGCTGATAACCCACAAGTATAGGGGATCGCGTGTAGCATTTTCGATAAGTAAGAGTGTCGAACCCAACGAGGAGCTAAAGGTAGGATAAGTAATCCCTCAAGTTCTATCAACCACTGATACAATTCTACGCACACTAAACGTTTGCATTATCTAGGAAATAAAACTACAGTAGCAATAAGGGTATGAGAGCTAGTTTTGCAAGATAATAAATACAATAAAGTAAAAGTTAGTGCTGCAGCAATAAAGTACACTAAGTAACCATATACTAACAGTACCATGAGTGTGAAAAAGTGGTGGTAATTGTGGTGGCTTTGTCCAAGATTAATTAGTGAAGGTACTTGGTTCATTGTCTTCGATGCAGTTTTCTATGTGGGAGAGGCTAAATATACATGCACTCCACTACTTGGGATTACACGTACTATATGATTGGATTGTTTAGCAAGCATCCGCAAATACTAACAATGCATTAAGGTTTCCCCAACCATAGTCTTAAGTTCATGGTCCTCTTACTCCCATACGTGCAACTAATCGGTTCGCGTTCTCAGGTTTCTGTCACTCCGGCAGAACTTCCCCCGCTTCGTTTGCAAATACTACCAACCCTAGGGTGTTTGATCCATGCGCGCACAATATAATGGACACCAAAGGACAGTACCATATAGACATACAACTCTAATAATCGCATGCATTCAATTAAGCAATCAAAAGACAAATAAACTACGAAAACATGATGTAAATCATAGAATAAATATTATAGCATCAAACACCATGTTTACATAGGACGGTACAGAGGTTTATGGGAGGATGAACCACTGAATATAAGGAGGAGATGGTGATGGAGATGGCGGTGAAGACGGCGGAGAGGGCAGCGAGGAGCGCAGGGCGGCGACGGCGCCGGCGGCGCGGGGAACTCCTTCCCCGCCGCCGGCATCATGGGGGAGCGCCGCCCCTTAGCCTCCCTCCTTCATGGCTTCTTGGGAGCCCTCCCCCATGGAGATGGGATCCATGGGGGAGGCAAAAACGTGGCTTTTGGTGGCTGAAATTCGTGGGTGGAGCAGTCCTCCACGAATTAGGTTTCCTCCCTTTATATATCTTTTCGGATTTCCGTCATCCCCTTTTAGGGTTCCACCAAAACGGGCCTACAGGCCACGTCCGAACTCCGATTGGTCTGATCTCGGGCTTAAAATCTTTGTATGGAAAATTGTGACAACTTTCGTAAGAGACAGGTCTCCATTTGACGTCATCTTCGAGGGTCAAACTGACAATCTTCGTAAAAAGTTCTCAGACAGATTTCAGGAAAGTCCCAATTCGACTCCAACAAGGTTTCCTCTTGTATTCTTGATAATTTCTACACATCAAAGAGTAAAACAAGAACATTGTGCACTTTTGCAACTATTAGTAGGTTAGTCCAAATAAATAATAAATTTAATATAAAACAAGTTCTAAAAGCATAAAAATGGCATGAAACAATCAAAAATTATAGATACGTTTTGGACGTATCAGATGCACCGGGAAATTTTTGTGTAAACATCATCTAGAATTTTTGCACTAGATTTGTTCGTGTCTTAGCTTTTGGCGCAAGATTTGGGGAGGAGTTCTTCACAGTTACACTATGGTCAGCGGCGGAGCTAGCTTGCAAATGGAGCCTGGGCAAATTCTAAGTGCATTTTCATTGATGAGCGTTTGACAACATTTTTTTTAACTTTAATCATCAACACATGATAAGAATACAAGGGAGTGTATCAGCTTAGCCCGGGCAGTTTCCCGGGCATTCCGGGCCGTGGCTCCGCCACTGACTATGGTCGAGGAGCACAACAAGGATGGGTGCAACTTCCTATTTTTTTTCGAGTAAGTGATAGCAGCCCAAGATGGCGCAAGAGCACAACAAGGATAGCTCACCCAAGTTAGTTATTCGCTGCAATTTGTGTGCCATTGGTTTAAACTCGTTTATTAATAGTAAATGACACCTGTCGTACAACAACTTGGCTAGCAAGTGTAGTCTACCCATCAACCTACAAAATGAGTGATTGGAAGCCGAAACTTTGGAGAAGAGAGCAAACACGATTGAAACTATGCCCTGCCCTCATATTTCGTCGAGATGGCTTTGCTGAGTGCGTGACCATAGTGCCACGATAGCCGAAATACCGAATTTTATTTGTTGTTATATAAACTATCTATTGAAACAAAAAATTCACTTAATGCAACAAAACCAATTGTTGCGATACGGTGTTGACCTACCTTTAGCATATATGTCTCCGGAAACTGTACATTGGTGATGCTCTCATAAGCAATAACACAACTATCATAAATATAGATGGTTGATCAGTTGGTGAACGCTGAAATTTGAGTTATTCCATGCACCCACAGTATATAGATATATGCCAACTCCTCATGATAGAATAATCAACTAGACTGCAAAATATAGCAGCTCCGTTTAGAGAACTGCTAGATATATGAGCATAGTATGAAAAAGTGTGGACTCACTTGATGATTTAGTAGGGAGAATTGTTATGAATAGGATGCACCGGAAAATTTTGGCCAAACATCAGCTAGCATGTTTGCACTATCTTTGTTGGTTGCTGATACCTCCAATGGCTACTTTATGTGTTTGTCACCATCCCTCGACAATGGTGTTGAGTCAGTTGGGGTTAAGGACTTAAGGTCCTAGGTGTCCCACTTGACCGTATTCTCACTGCCGCTCTCGAAATCGTTGCGCCCCTGCATCCGCCAGCCAGCTGCATGCCCTCGGTGCAGTGGCCGCGACGCCCTCGGGCTTGGACATGCCCTCCAGCTCGTTGCGCGCCAGCACCAGCGCCGGCTCCAGCCGCGCCAACGACAGCCACGCGCGCCAGTATGATGCCGCTCACCGCGCCGGATTTTCGCTTGCCACCTATGTGATCAAGGGAGTTGATATCAGGAGTGGTGAAACTGCACGGCGATCCCGGCCGTCCGTTTCTCTAACACGGTCGTGCATGCTACGGCATGGCACAGTTGGTAGCGCTCGTGACTTTTGTCACATATACTTTCTTTTCAGCACATGGCAATGCAGTAGCGTGGAGTAATAAAGAACCCCATTTAAAGCACAAGTTGTCGTATGAAAAACTGTTAAAACAGGACTACAGATCAAGATAAACCATATAACACCGACTTGACATCCTAGTGGACCTACTCGACAGTCAATTCTCTCTTTAAAAAGAAAGAGACATCGATAGAAATGTGTATCAGATCTGGAACAATGACAACACAATGCATTGGTTAAGGAGACATGTGGCGTAGCCTGAATTATAGGCATGGATTTATGCCTGTCTAGGTTCGAGCCTCTGTCGACTGTCGCTCACAATTAACAGGTTGTGTACTCATGAATGCTTCTATAAAACTAAGCAAAGGGATTCTTCCCCTCCGATCGATTTAATTTTTCAATGTATTGATTAAGTGATGGCAACACAAAACAAGCCACTCAACTTGAGTGTGTGCCTTTGAATATAGCTTGAACCAACAAGTCGTGAAATTAACACAACAACCGACAAAAACGATGGTACATGACATTCTTCATGTGAGGACTTCGATGATCTGATATGGGAAGTGCATAGCATAGAAGAGAGGTTAGGACTTCTAGATTTCTCAACTTTCTAGAAGAAACATCTCAATCATGGATTCATTTGACATTAACAATCAAAATATGGGATTTGTGAGATGAGCTAGGATGCTATCTCAACTGCAAGCCGAGCAAAATATGAACCTGTAACATAGTCAAGTTTTACCGGGCTAGAGCTTGTATAGATCAAGACGATGACATTGAATTATTTTGATGTAACTTCTAGTGTTACCACAAATATTTGTTGTTCATATTTATGTATGTTTGTTCTATATGATGTACTTTTCTTACTTAATCAGTAAATTTGATCATCTACTAAGAATATCTTAGTTGACATGAGTGGGTTTTACTCATATAAAACTATATTTTTGGTGGCAAAACAATTGAAGAAGGTTCAAACCAATCACAAACAGTATTGCACTCTTTGTAATTGAAAATTTATTATTGTTATCCCATTTACCTATTATCATGATGACAAGCATGTGGACCTTCCTAGTTAGTTCCTATGTCCTTGTTCATTTAAGAATCTACAAAGACTAAAAACCATCTTTATTGGACACTAGCCCATGCATAGAAACTCAATAGTTGTCCAGGGATAGGACGCATAACGAAGATATAGGTTGAGACATGTAGACTGTCAAGAAAGGTCAATTTGTATTAGCACTTGATTCAGTTGTCCTAATCAGAGTAGGTTATGGATCTTTGCCGCCTCTCATGTGCATTCATAGGAAGAGAGGAAACATCTTTGAAAAATATAAGAATAAGAAAAAAAATTCGCAACCACTCAACCTGTGGGTTCTACGGTGAACTTAGTGGGGTCATCTAACTACAAATTTTTTACTGGCTCTCCCTATCTCTCTCTCTACCAAAATAATACCACTTTCGTAGAGTAGTGGTGGTGCTCGTGAAGAACAATGTACCATATATGTTCACAGCCAAAGCAATTATGCACAACACAACCCTCTCAACTTGTAGTAAATTACTGGGATATCTAAGAAGAGTAGTCAACACAATGACATGCACAATTAACGCAAGTGAATGAAGTGAAAACCTTCTTAAGGCTAGGTGAAGAACCATGAGACCAACTAACTCACTCAAACTTCTTATTGTTAGCAAACTGGATGCATTACAATCTTCAACGGAAATTCTACAGAATCATAACATCAACGACAAAAGTTACGATGTGTCACCACCAACACCATCAACCACTCTTAACATGATGAAACAATATATAATTAGAATATGCTAAGTGGAAAACGTAGTTTCGTTCTCTTCGATTTTAAAATTACTGTTCTTGAACCATGAGTTATCCGTGTATATGTATAAATATCTTACATCAATATGACACCATTTGGCTTATTTGACCGACAAAGTTTTAGAACCACACACATTTGATTTCTCAACAAGCAAACATAGAAATATTACAAATGTCAAAGTAAATCATCAAATTTGAATCTAATTAAACCATGCTTGAGCGTCAAAAGAAGTTTATATCTTGGTGTTATAGAACATTGACGATGGTGATTTCACAGTCTTTCTTATATGGAAGGTTGAAGTCAGATTTGTGATTGCACATGATACAAGAGGCATGTGTATGTGATATGTCGTGCATAGATTAATAAAAGAGGGATGGTGATTATGAATCCTCTAAGAGTATGTAGTGATACGAATTGTGGTGTTTCAAATCTTGCATCGATTAGCTTCTAGAACTGAAGGTTTCGCGCTTCTAGGGGTTGTATTGTCGTCTAGGCCTATGAGCGATGCCGTGCAACGCTGGATAATTTCAAGTTCATAATTTGCAATACTACAATTAATACTTACATGGGGTAAGTAATAATAATGTACTCCCTCCGTTTGGAAAAGGATGTCTTAGATATATCAAAATTTGGATGTATGTGGACATGTTTTAGTATACACATACATCCAAATCCAGATATATCCAAGACATCCTTTTCCGAACGGAGGGAGTATATTTTAGAGGGGGATATAAGATAGCTATCGTACATGTACTAGATATAACAAGCCATATGAACAGGGGTCTAAGCTAATGGGTCACACGACAGACTCAATGGGAGAAATTAACACTTTCTATGGTTTTCTTTGTGTCCTCCCATCATGACAGTAGAGGTTGGGAGGTGGAGAAAGTTCACCCATTCACGGAGGATGGATGTGGGACCTACCTTAGGTATGCCTACAAAAACTGTACATTGTTGATGCCCTAATAACAAAAACTGTTATAAATAAATAGTTGGTCCATGAGTGGGTGAACACTGAAATTTAAGTTAGTGCATACACCCACAGCCTATAGGCTATATATATCCGCCAACTCCACACGACCGAATCATCTAGACAACATAAACTATATCGCTTCCTTGCATAGGACTGCTAGATATATGATAAAAGCATAAACATGTGTATAATCACATGGTGATTTAGTTACATGAATTCATATGAATAGGATGCACTGGGAAATTTTCGGCCAAGCATCATATGCGTTCTATAACCCCTGAGGAGTTGTTTATGGCCCCACTATGGTCGAGGAACACAAAAAGGGTTAGTGTAACTTCCAAATATTTCCACATAGTGAAGATGGCCCGACTCTGTTTGAAAGCCAGACCGTGCTACCACACAACTGCTGTGGGAAGAACCACTGGAAGCCGCTATAAAACCCCCTATAGGACCCCTCTTTGTAAGTCTGTCATCATTTCATGCACACTAGCCCCTAAAATGAGAATTGTTGTCCAAGTACAATTTTCAGAAACAAATGCAGAATCGGCCCCGCTCTATTAGAAGGAGTAGATATGTCACAATTATATAATGAAACAAGATATTTACGGGTATGTCTTTGTGAGCCGCGACAATAAAGCCTTTTTAAACTATTCAGCCTGTGTACAACCCTAGATAATGTTTTATTCCTTTTTCCCTATCTGATATCATTTGAAACTAAATGCATGTTAGAGTACAGGTTTTTGAAAATACGAGATTTTTTTCCTTCCAAATTCCCCAAGCCAGCATCGGGAATCTATGTATGAGTTTTTGGCGCCTCCATTAAGGTCATTTGTGCGACCAGAGTTGATATCGAGGTGCCAAACGACTCTGTCGATAAGAGCTCTTAGGAGTCATCAGCATGTTATCCCTAGTGTACGTTTGATCCGTTGAGCGAGAGCTCTTCCACACGCTGCTCGGGGACTGTTCTGAATATTTCAACGCGTTAGACACCTGTTGGCCACTTTGTTCTCAACTAATCCGATTCCAGCAAACGGAGCCCGTTAGGTCAAATCCGTAGTGTGTGCCCTCTAGTTTTGAAGTAGGGCTACACAGCTTAAGTTAGATTTTTATCATTGTCTTACAGCAAAAAAATCTGGTGCTATAACAGAAACTGCCCTTAACACGCAAATGAAATCCCTCACAACACTATTTACCGGCAACGGCTCCCGCTTATGGTTGTAGATAAACAGGTTCCCTTACTCGTTCTCCCGCCATTCAGTTCCTGGGGTATGGGATCGTAGTGAACCGTATTGTCTTGCGTCTGGCTCCCTCGATATCAACTCTGGTCGTACCAATCTGAGAACGAGTCTAGGTATTGATCAGGAGGGTTTCAGGCCTGAAATTCAGACCATTAGGTGATACGGTGCCAAACCTGTCTAGTGAAACTACATCTAGCGGAGAGATGTGTCAGCATCTTGATCCTGTGAAGATCCCTCCTAGCTATGAGAGAATCTGTAACCCGTCTCGCCACTAACCAGTACGCGAGGAGTTGCCGAAGACCAGAGCATGTTGAGCCAATTCCTGTGAAGATGGTCCGAATTCGAGCACCTGCAAGGCTGCAAAAGCTAAAAAATGGTTCATCGGACAACTTTGTTGAAAACCATAGCTATGTCAAGTTTGAGGAGCATTCTAAAAATGGACAAAAGACAAAGCCCACTAGAACAATATCAAAACGGGCCCCATGTATAACTGCTGACATTGTCCTATTAAGAGTAGGCTTCGGATCATTGCGAATCCTGTGCGTTCATGGGCAGGCAAGCTAGCAAACGACCTCGATTGCACTACCTAGTAGAATCATCCAGGAGATCAGCTACCATACACATCATTTCAGCTTTCATGCACAAGTTTTGTAAGTATGCAATGCAACACAGTGTCATACACGGCATGTACACAACTGTTTGTCAGTCGAATAAGCTCGGACGCCGCACCACCAGGCACCAGCACCAGCCCCGACCTCATCCCGCCTGTTTCCCGCTGCGGGCGCGCCGGCGGCGCTGACGCGTGTGCACCATCCAAAACACGATGGAGAACATCAGGGCGCTAGACATGAGCATCAGTCCGTCGTACACCAGCCTGCTGTAGCGCTCGAGCCCGGGGCAGTTGTTGACGCTGATGGAGGTGAAGGTCTCCCTGACGAAGGTGCAGTCCTGCAGCTGCATGAGGAAGGGCCCGAACTCGTACAGCCCCATGCTGATGCTCGTCGCCGCCGTCATCTGGTTGTACGCCGGCGGCGTCACCCTCCCCACCGTCGTGCACACCTCCGACCCGGCCGCGCCGGCCGCCTGGCATTCGAACCTCTTCCACTCGTCGGGCGCCGTTTTGAAGGTGACCTCGCCAGGGTCGCACTTGCGTGGGGTCATGTCCGGGTTGAACGGGTTGCAGAGCTCCGGCATGAGAGGGCCGGATTGGTTGAACCAGAGCGGCTTGAACCCCGGCGGGAAGTCCCGGTTGGAGATGTTGACGATGACGTTGTTGACGAGCGCCACCAGCTGCGAGGTCACCTCCTGGCTCCGGCGCATCGACTCATTGGCGGTGGCGACGTCGACGCAGGGCAGGATGTCGTCCAGCGCCGAGTGATCCTGCGGGTGAGTCACCCACTCGTCCATGGCCACGCACGTGTCGCCCACCACGCTGCACGTATGATATATACTCCGTCGGTAAGAAACTGAATTACCTGACTGAGAAACCGCACCTTCAGAAAGTTTGGATTTTTGGCCGGAGCTTACTTGTGCAGGAGGATGAAACCGCCGGCCATCGAGATGGTGACGGTGAGGAGGACCCATCCGGCGATCACCAGTCTGCACCAAAGACATTAAAGTTTATTCGAACTTGCCATTGAATCTCAGTGCTGGGGAAAACATATAGCAAGTAGATGTGTCTGTAGAAAACGTCTCTACTTACAGAGAGACAAGAAACCGCAACCCCAGCACGGAGAACACTGCAAAAGGAGCGTCAAGAACAGTAAGTATGTCTGCCAACTAAATTACTGCAAGCCAAGTACAAATCGGGCCAAGGATTAATGCTTACGGAATCCGAGCAACGCAAGGCCAAGCATTATAACTGCAACCGCCATCAAGTAGTACTGCCTAAAACCAGCAAAAGTAAACGAAATCACATTACTGCATTCGTATTCAGAACATGCTGTGTTTGATACGCACATCTTGTCCACCTCGTTCTTGATCTTGTCGGAGTTGTGCACGATGCGAGCGGAGAACTCGTTGGCAGAGGAATTGAGCTTCTCCTCGACGATGTCGATCTTTTGCTGGACGTCGACTGGGAGGAAGATCTGGTCTACACCGATGTTCTTGGCCGCGGCCAAGCTCCCCGCGAAGCTCCGCAGGTTGTCCACCGTCAGGTTACCCTGCCCCACCACGTAGTCCACCGTGCCGATCGTGCTCCGGTGGAACGACTCCTGCCCGGCGTTCAGCACGAAACACCCGGCGCTGAAATCACCAAACAGAAGAATGTATCAGAAAATCACAACAATGTTGAACTGGTGATCGATGCGAAATGGTTGATGTGAATTACGTACATGGTGACGCAGGTGAGGATGACGAGGAGGACCAGGGAGGCGATGTAGGAGGTTGGCGAGTATCTGTCGCTCCTGTTCCGGCAGAAGCAGCAACAGCAGGAGATGACGAGCATCACGATCCCGAAGCCGACGAACCACACGACGGCGGCCGTGAAGAGGGGAACCCCGGTGTACGCCACCGACTGCACGAAGGAATGTGAGTGTATAACGGAACATAGTACATCGAAAATGCAGAAGATGAATTCGATTAGCCGTACGCACAGCCCAGTAATGTGTCTCGCTGATGTTCCAGCCGCCGCCGTACATGGTGAGGTTGGCCATGGGGTCGCTCCGGCGAGTCCTTGCCGCGGCCAGAACGAGGGAATTGTTTACAGGAGAGGGTGTCTCGGCAATCGACCGCCTCCATGATGATGCCACCGTACTCGTCGCATGATCCTCTGCTCAGGATCCGAAGAAATTGTTAGCAATTCTTGTACAGAAATGCTACCAAAGACAGGCCGTAGGAATTCAGTGTGACATTTCATCGTGCAGTTTCTGCAGAGATGACTCAAGGTACAACAAAGAATCATCATGACAATGGCATTACGAAATGGGGAAAATTTGCTCGTGGACATCGTTATTTCGTGTCATTTGCCCAGACACGCTAAACTTTTGTGACTTTGCTGAGTACCATTACAATTTCGTAGTCATTTGTTGTAACACACCGCACGGACTAAAACGGAAAGATTAATCTTTGTGCATCATTTAACCATCTTACCCTTTCGCCTATGCACATATGGCTGTCTACAAGTCGTGGAATACGATGGCCTACACCTAAAAATGCTGCTTTAGAGTCCGTGAATGAGCCAGGAGGAGCAGCGACCACGTGAGAATACTACTCCTGCACATGTTACCGTCCAATAGGCTAGCTGAGCAGTAGGTAAATATCAGCAGCTTCGTGGGTTTCCACTTTCCAGTAGTTCGAAGATTGAAGATTGGCTTGGACGGAGAAATACAGCGCAGTATACATGTTCAATATTAACACGATTGCATAAGTTTTTGGGCGTTCAGATGTAAACCAATGTGGATCCGTCCACGCATCAGAGTGGCTGCAGTCTCGCGCCATGGGATTGATCCCGATTTAAGCTAGCTCCCCGACAGATAAGATTCTCACCAAAACAGCGGCATCCTGCGGCATCCCGATTTAAGCAAACATTTGAAACCAGCAAAGAAAAAAGGTTCCATTAAAGATTTGAAACGGTCAAATCATGTACAAAGATCAAACTTTCCGTTTTAGTTCATCCGGTGTGTTAGAGCAAATGACCACGAAATTATAATGGTACTCAGCAAAGGCATAAAAGTTTAGTGTGTTTAGGCAAATGACACGATATAACGGTGTCCAGGAGCAAATTTTCCCTACGAAATGAGATGGGAAAACTGAGGACCAAAATTGATTGGGCTTGACAATTGACAACCGTGCATGCAGCACTGAGAAATTAAACGGTGTTTAATTCAACAGGCAGAGAAGATTGGCTCGGTCTCTCTGCTGAAAGTCTGAAACTGGGTTTGAAGGCAACGCCAGAACGAACGCCAAATTAATCGAGAGACACCAGTAATACTAGGGAAAAAATCAATACGGCACGAACCTGATAATATGCGCCTCTCCTCCAAATTAGCATCTGAGAATGAGACATTGGCGACGATGAGCAAGAGCAGGACCACGGAAGCGACGCCGCCGACCGACGAGGTGGCGGCCAGCGACATGTCCTTCCAAGAAAAAACCCGTATGCTCGATCTTCCTCCTCTTCTCTTGTTACGATCAATTCGCTACGGGGAGGATTACCTTCCCGGGAAACCAGCCGGCCGGATCGACCGGACCGATAGATGGAGCTCCCTGAATGCGTGGGTCTTTTTTCCAATTCTGCCACGGGATATTCACATCGTATTGGCCATCCTGTCTCCTTCCCCTCCCGTTACTGATTCATGTTGCGGAGCTCCGCAACGGCGGAAGGCCTTCTGTTTGCGCCCTCAAAACCGCCATGGCCGTAAATAGCAGCTCGAAGAGTTGCGCGCGTGCATGCCCGCCAGGCTGGCCGGCCGGCCGGATTCACTCTATTCATGGCCGCTCGCCACGGGAGGCATATGGAAAATTCGGAACACATGACACGGCCCAATCAACCCATTTGGAGAACCTGTTGTTCTACGATAGCTGTGGGCCTCAAATAGCCTGTTAACCCTGGCCTAGGCTCACTAAGCATACTAAAAAATTCTCAAAAAAACAAAAAAAAAACTAAGCATACTCAAACTTTCCCTCAAAAAAAAAAAAAACTAAGCATACTCAAACTTTCCCTCAAAAAAAAAAAAAACTAAGCATACTCAAACTGATGAATGGGCTTGGCACTATGATCGAAAAGGTATTTTTTCGGTCGGATCAGCATACATGATGCTAGTGGAAACAAAAAAAAGAGGAGAGAAGATTGGCTAGATGGGAATGCTGCGAACTCTAATACAGAACAGCAAAAGAAACAGTGGTTGTCAATGTGGAGAGTTCAGGTTCCATCAAAGATGAAGATATTCCTTTGGAGACTTGGAAGAAAATCGTTACCAACAAATGATACAAGGACCAAGGTACAGGCGTAACATGTCACCTTCGCCATGCTGCCGTCTGTGTGGTTCAGAAACTGATACATGGAGGCATGCTCTAGTTGATTGTCATATGGCAAAATGTGTTAGGGCTTTAGCAGATGCAGAGCTAGCCGACATGTTAGCCAAAATTCAGAGGAGTATGCTAAGCTTTGGTTGCGAAGATGATGACTTCGGTGAAATATGAGGAGTTCATCACTATTCTGGTTACCATGTGGGTATGCAAGGCGAAAGGCTTTATTTGATGCAGAGTACCAGAGTCCACTGTCCACACATAGCTTCATTCGAAGGTTTTTGGAGGATCTGAATGCATGGAAGCCTGAAGTTCAAAAGCGACAGACTAGGGTGAATTCATCTGTTCCCAAATGGTTGCCTCCTCCCCAAATTTTTTTCTCGAAAAGGGGCATCCTTGCCTCTGCATCAAAATGATGCATACGGCCGCTTTATTTTATTTATTCAACATATCTGGCAAAAGCCTTACAATGAACAAATACAAGCTGAACCCACCAACAGTGAAAACACCACAAAAAGCACAAACGACAGAGGAAACGGGGCCATGTACCCCGACCACAACCGTCGTCGGCTCCCTGGACAGTGCCTTGTGCACACACTCCGAAAATCACCTCCAACATCTTCCGCCAACCCAACTCCAGCGTGTAGTTCGAAGAAAACTCTCGCCAGGCCTGCTGGGCTATGCCACCAAGACACCAGGCCGCGCCCCCACACTGCGCAAGTCCACCATGTCACGACTGTCGTCGGATCCTCGCTGCACCACGCCGCCATAACCTGTCGTCGTCGTCGTTGTAGATGAGACTCCGCTTCATCAGCAACCCCTCCATGCATCACGTGTTCCAAAACGAGCCCCCAAGAGGTAAACTACACCGAGGGTGTAGCCATCGTCCGATCTGTTAGCCCAGATCTAGGGTTTCCCCCAGAACTTTGTGCGGACGGTTGGTGATTATCAGCGACGACCCCTTCAACAAGGCAACGACACCCAAAGGCGCCGCAATCGTCGGCCTAAGTCCGGCTTGCACCGGCCGATCTCCAAGATCCGTCGACCACCTAAGATGACCGGGATTTGGTCACCACGCCACGTCACCGATCCACCCGAAGTGGACCACCGCGCCACCGTCGCGCCGCCGTAAGGAGCAGCCACGCCGTGGCACCGGCGGCCGCGCCACGCCCGGCCCCAGGACGCCACCCGCGCCGCCTCCTGCGGGCAAAGGGACGGGAGAGATCCCGCCGCCGGCCAGGCACTGGCGGCGGCGGAAGGGGAGGGTGTGGGAGGGGGGAGGTGTGGGCGGCGGTTAGGGTTCCCTCGCGGCCGCCGCACGGGGGCGGCGCGAGAGCTTGGGCTGCAAACTGAAAAGCTCGCCTCCTCCCCAGAATGTAAACAAGATAAATGTCGACGCATCCCCTGCAAGAACTGAACCTAAGGGTGGAATGGATGAAGTGGCTATAGACTGGGGAAGGTAATTTCCTTGGATGTTCGGCACTGACGGTGGCAGAAATTACTAATCCGACAGTATTGGAGAGTCTCTTGCTTGCCGGGAGGCGCTCGCGTTGGTGACAGATTTATATATTCAACGGCTCAAGATCTCAACTGACAGCCTAGAGGTGGCCAATTCGTTACAATCTTCAGAGCAGGATCGAGAAAGGTTTGGTGCCATTGTGCGAGAGTGTGTCGACTTGGCTAAACAATCTGTTGAGGTCTCCTTTTGTCATGAAGGGAGATGTTCCAATGGAGAAGCACATTCTGTAGCTAGACTTGACTCGACTTGTGAGGTTGGTAGACTGGTCTGGCTAGGTACGCCACCAGTGCATCTTTGTATCCCTTTGAACATTTTAAGTTCAGAATGAGGGGGGATGATTCTAAAAAAACTAAGCATTGGCTAATCAGATTCTGACATCACTGGAGTCTTGAGACTCAAATAGAAGTTCAGCAGATGCTAAAAAAAACAGAAGTTCAACAAAGAGACTATTTCAACGGTTTTCGATGTAATTTTAGTTTTATCAAATATATTTGATTTTTATGTGCCTTCAATCAGTTTGTTCGACGTGGTGGATAGATTCAAATTGTCTGCAGAGCGCTCGAGACATTTGGATTTTGGCATTACCAATGCTAAGAGGAATTGTTGTTGTTTGGAATGTTGAGGTGGCAGCACAAGTTTTTTTTTTTGAGGTGGCAGCACAAGTTGACTTCAGTTTGGTGGTGGTGCTCTTCTAGTAGTACCACGTTTTGAGCTATGTGGTTGGTTGTACTTACCAATGACGGTGTGAATGTACCGTTCCATTGTTGAAAGTATTTTCTAAGATTGCTCAAACTTGGTCAACGGGGTGAAAACCCATGATCTTGCATTTAGTGGTTGGATTAGGATAGGACGGCGCTCACACGTCGTTCCCTTCGGCGGAGTATTTCTTGTGGAGAAGCTTTCTCGTTGCCCTCGTGTTGCACGAACAGTAGATCATGTTGAGGGTTGTTTACTTCTAGTCGACACATGACTGCTTTAGACTTCATGTATTTTATTCTCTTTTCTATTTTCTAAATTAATTTGGTATATGTACGCACTTAATATTTTCGTAGCTGCGAAGAGTACATTGTCTTGGTATTTATATATTGTCGTTCATAAAAATTCACCCATCGTAGAGAAGAAAACTGATGAAAACGAAGACACGAGGATCGATTTCTCTCGATGACGGCTAATTATTATTTTAGCAAACCAAGTGATTTTTATTGACTCAACCTAGCACGATGCGACCTACACATTGTTGAGTATTTAAGCAATTGTTTGATTAAATTAATCCAAGAATAAATCATGAACAAGATGTGGGCAGTGCTAATGACATACTGAAACTTGATGATAAATCCATGTACTAGACAAATTGTAGACACATCTACGCAAATCGCTAGTACAACAAACATGCAGGTTATCAGGAGAGGGATAAACGTGTACCCTCCAATAGGCCAGTTGGCTGTAGCAGCAGCAGAGGCAGCGGCAGCAGCGGCGGCTGCGGAGGCAGCAGCAGCGGTACCGGCCTCCTCGGCAATCTTGTCGGCGTCGGTGCTCATGTTGATGACGAATGCGACGCAGACGTAGTTGATACAGATGTAGTTGAAGCAGACGAACGGAGCCGAGCAGTCGCGTGGAAGACGCTCCCCAAAAACCTAATCGCCCCTCTCCCGTACAGGATGTTGAGAGGCGGGGTTTCGGAGGCCTGCTCTCCCGGCAACCGTGTACGCGGTGGACGGGACGGGATCACTGGTGGCAGCAACAGAGAGAGGAATGATGGTGGCGGCGCGAGCAGATTTGATCTGTTGTCTGTCTATTCCAGAGAGGAGCGACCTCTCTGATATAGGCACCGAGACAGGCGAGAGGTCCAACGAAAACGCACGTAATGAATCACAATGAATTATGGTAACGTCCGTAATTAAGACGAAACGTTTCAGCTCGTATTCATTTCCATTAATGCAGAAACGTTCCAGTTGACCGTTCATATTTTTCCCGCGTGACAAAAAGATAACATCGGCTCGGCGAGATTCCTGTAACCCGCGTCGTGTCGTGACGTAACGTGACGTGACGTGATGTGACGAGGCGAGGCGAGGCAGGCGGTGGAGAAGGAGGAGCACGCGTGTGGAACGCCTCCCTTCACTTCACAGCCAACACCTCATACATGTGGGAGAAGAGCTCACCTTATAAACTGGTGTAAATCTCTCCCAACTAGCCATGTGGGACTAAACTCACAGCATTTGCCACAACATGGGACTTTAGGGATTTTCTGGAAATTGTTAGATGGGCCAAAAGCCCACCCTAGGAATTTAACAATATTTCAACAATCCCCACCAGATCCAAAGACCCATGATGTTGTTCTCTGTTCCAAACACTGTTTTGATATACCAGTATTTTCAGTGGAGACCCGTTAAGGTTGAACATCCACCTAGAACAAATAGCTACACTCCTTCACAACTGACAATGGACTATGCCTTGAATTGTAGTTTGGCGTAAAGTAGTTTCACCAAATGTCTTACCAGTACTAGGCTGCCGAAGGCTGACCCCTCGGGTGGAGCATATTAGTCACACTCCTGACCTATTCATGAACTTACTAGAGATCAACCCAATCTCATAGACTGTGACCAGCAGTCAGGCTCATATAGGTGTGTTCCTCCAAAGATTGCTCTGTAGGATAGCATCTTGCTTATGCAAAGCCTTGGAACACATTAAGACAAATGTCAACCTGCCATACAGTTACCGAGAGTATTGCATCTCCAACGGAGTGGGTTAGTAAAAGTACTCTCCTCAGTTAACCACTAGCTTGTTTTCCCAGGTCCTACTTCACGGGATCTCCGATCACATAGGTTGGGTTACTACCATGGCAACTCATGTGGGTTTCATCCCATCTCCTCGATGCATTTTCTATCACAACACGTGATAGCCCTTTAGTAAAGGGATCTGCCAGATTCTTAGCCGACTGGATATAATCCAACGCTATTACTCCGGAGTTTCTCAAATGTCTGACAGCTTTTAATCTCATTCTTATATGTTTGTTGGACTGCATGTTGTCCTTTGAACTTTGACCTTGGTAATCACTGTCTGATTGTCACAGTTCATAAGGATAGCCGGTACTGGCTTTTCAACCACAGGCAAGTCCATCAACAGATCTCGAAGCCATCCTGCTTCGACACCAGATGTGTCCAATGCTGTTAATTCTGCTTCCATTGTCGATCTCGTCAGGATCGTTTGCTTGCAAGACTTCCAGGAAACAGCACCACCTCCAAGGGTAAACACATAACCCGTTGTGGCTTTCATCTCATCAGCATCAGAGATCCAATTCGCATCACAATACCCTTCAAGCACTGACGGGCTTCCAGAATAGTGAAGTCCATAGTTCTCAGTACCTTTCAGATAGCGCATAATTCTTTCAACAGCATGCCAATGTACATCACCCGGATTGGAAACAAACCGGCTCAGTTTGCACACAGCAAACATGATGTCAGGCCTTGTAGCGCTTGCTAGGTACATGAGTGAACCAATTACTTGAGAGTATCTCAGCTGATCCTTAGCTGTGCCTTTGAACTTTCGAATCTGCACACTAGGATCATATGGTGTTGGAGAAATTTTGCAGTCCGAATATCCAAAACGACTCAAAATCTTCTCAACATAATGGGATTGCAAAAGTGTAATCCCACCCTCATTATCTCTCAGTAGCTTGATGTTCAAAATAACATCAGCCACACCAAGGTCCTTCATCTCAAAGTTCTGAGATAGAAATGACTTAACCTCCTCAATGACTTTGAGGTTGGTCCCAAATATCAGTATGTCATCAACATACAAGCACAGTATAACTCCTTCGCCCCCACCATGGCGATAGTATACGCATTTGTCAGCTTCATTAACAACAAAACCAGCAGAGGTTAAAGTTGTATTGAACTTCTCATGCCATTGCTTAGGTGCTTGTTTCAGGCCATATAAGATTTCAGTAACTTACACACCTTTCCTTCCTGACCATCTATACAAAGCCATCTGGCTGTTGCATGTAGATTTCCTCGTCTAGCTCTCCGTTCAGGAAAGCCGTCTTAACATCCATCTGGTGGACGAGAAGACCATGCGAGGCCGCCAACGAGAGTAATACTCGTATGGTGGTCAGTCTGGCCACTGGTGAATAAGTATCGAAGAAATCTTCCTCTTCTTTTGGGAATAACCCTTGGCCACAAGCCTAGCCTTGTACTTTTCAATCGTACCATCGGGCCTAAGCTTCTTTTTGAACACCCACTTACATCCCAATGGTTTACAGCCATAGGGACGTTCAGTAATTTCCCATGTCCGTTAGCCATGATGGAATCCATCTCGCTACGGACTGCTTCTTTCCAGTAATCAGCATCCGGAGACGCATAAGCCTCTGAAATAGAAGTGGGAGTGTCATCCACAAGGTACACAAGGAAATCATCACCAAAGACTTTGCAGTCCTCTGTCTCTTGCCCCTACCAAGGGTTTCCTCGTCATCCTTCTCAGGATTTTCATCATGTGTTTGTTCATAATATTCCATAGGAATGGCAGGTTCAGGAGTCTCATCAGATTCCTGTCTAGAAGTGCTTGGCATATCTCTCATAGGAAAAATATCCTCAAAGAATGTAGCATCTTTAGACTCCAGAATTGTACCGACCTTCACGTCAGGTACCTCAGATTTCACTACTAGAAATCTATAACCGACGCTATTCTTAGCATAGCCCAAATTAACGCAAGTCCACGGTCTTTGGTCCAAGCTTACGCTTTTTGGGGATCGGCACATTGACTTTCGCCAAACAGCCCCAAGTACGTAAGTATGAGAGTGTCGTTCTTCTCTTCTCCCATTGCTCATAGGGAGTAATTCATTGTCTTTTGTCGGAACTTTATTCAGGACATGACATGATGTCAATATAGCCTCCCCCACCATGCCTTGGATAAACCCGATGTATCTAACATGGCGTTAACCAAATCTGTTAGAGTACGGTTTTTCCGTTCGGCAACCCCATTTGACTGGGCGAATAGGGAGGCGTCCTCTCATGAATAATACCATGTTCCGCACAGAAAGAATCAAACTCATTAGAGAAGTACTCTCCACCACGATCTGACCGGAATCGCTTAATTTTCTTTTCAAGTTGATTCTCAACTTCTGCCTTATAGATTTTAAAGTAGTGTAGAGCCTCATCTTTGGTGCTTAACAAATATACATAGCAATATCTAGTGGAATCATCTATCAGTGTCATGAAATATCTCTTTCCACCTTTAGTCAACACACCATTCATCTCACAAAGATCAGAATGTACAAGTTCTAACGGTGCCAAGTGTCTTCCTCCCAGCCTTATGGGGCTTGCGAGGTTGCTTTGCTTGCACACACGAATGACACTTAGAACCTTTGGCTAAAGTGAAACTCGGGATTAAATTCGATTTTACTAGCCGCGTCATACAACCGAAACCAATGTGACAAAGACGTGAATGCCAAACTTCTGTTTCATTAACATTCGAATGAATATTGTTCACGACTTTATTACAAAAATCAGCGAGGGAAAAGCGGAACAAGCCTCCGCATTCATAACCTTTTCCAACAAATAGTCCATATTTCGTAACAACTACTTTATTAGACTCAAATAACTTAAACCCTTCTCTACATAGAAGGGAGCCACTAACGAGATTCTTCTTGATGGCGGGGACATGCTGCACGTTCTTGAGCTGCACGATCCTTCCCGAAGTAAACTTCAGATCGACCGTGCCAACACCAAGAACAGAAGCACTTGCGCCATTCCCCATCAGTACGGATCCGTTCCCTGTGACCTGATAAGAAGAAAACAATGAGATGTCAGAACATACATGAATATTTGCACCTGTGTCAATCCACCAATCGTTAGACTGACAAACAGAAAATACAGTAAACAAATTACCGTACCCAGATGCACCATTCTCATTGTTGCTCACAATCATGTTGACGGACTTGAGTCCTGTCCTGGTTTCTTGAACTTCTTTGGGCACTTGGGAGCCCAATGTTCCTCTGAACCACATGTGAAGCAGGCTCCTTTCTTCTTATCCTTGTTGAAGGGCATCTTATCCTTCTTCTTGAAGTCGGTATTCTATTGGACACCAGGTTTCCCCTTGGCTTGTGGAAGTTGGAGTTCTTCTGTACAAAATTGGTGACAGAAGTTCCCTCGTTCCCTTTTCCGTGCGAGTCCTTTGCCCTCGAATTCTGCTCGACACTCAGATGGCCGATGACATCCTCATTCCTCCAGGAATTAGGCAGTTTAGCGATTATGCATCCCGCGACAAATTTGTCCGGTAGCACACACTTGAGAGGCTCAAGCTCCTTAGCGATGCACTTTATCTCATGAGCTTGTTCCAATACAGAACGGTTTTCAACCATCTTGTAATCGTGAAACTGCTCTATAGTGTACATCTCGCTTCCAGCATCGGTTGCGCCGAATTTAGATTCGAACGCCTCCCACAAGTCTTTGGCAACCCGCACATGTAAATATGCATCAACCAACTTATCTCCGATCACACTCAGAACGACCCCAACAAAGACGACGGTGGCATCCCTGAACGCCTTCTCCTGTTCAGGAGCAATCGTTCCAGTGGGAGTTACACCGGCGACCCAGAACATGTTCATGGCCGTGAGCCATAAAGTGGTTTTGGTTTGCCAACATTTAAAGTACGTCCCCGTAAACGGGGCAGGTTTCAGTGCAGCAGCAAAACCTTGGATCGAAAATTGCCTACACAAATTAGGTTTTTGGATTGTTGAGTATTTAAGCAATTGTTCGATTAAATTAATCCAAGAATAAATCATGAACAAGATGTGGGCAGTGCTAATGACATACTAAAACTTGATGATAAAACCATGTACTAGACAAATTGTAGAAACATCTACGCAAATCGCTAGTACAACAAACATGCAGGTTATCAGGAGAGGGATAAACGTGTACCCTCCAATAGGCTAGTTGGCTGTAGCAGCAGCAGCGGTACCGGTCTCCTCGGCAATCTTGTCGGCGTCGGTGCTCATGTTGATGACGAAGGCGATGCAGACGTAGTTGATGCAGATGTAGTTGAAGGAGACGAACGGAGGCGAGCAGTCGTGTGGAAGACGCTCCCCAAAAACCTAATCGCCCCTCTCCCGTACAGGATGTTGAGAGGCGGGGTTTCGGAGGCCTGCTCTTCCGGCAACCGTGTAAGCGGTGGACGGGATGGGATCACCGGTGGCAGCAACAGAGAGAGGAACGATGGTGGCGGCGCGAACAGATTTGATCTGTTGTCTGTCTATTCCGGAGAGGAGCGACCTCTCTGATATAGGCACCGAGGCAGGCGAGAGGTCCAACGGAAACACACGTAATGAATCACAATGAATTCTGGTAACGTCCGTAATTAAGACGAAATGTTTCAGCTCGTATTCATTTCCATTAATGCTGAAACGTTCCAGTTGACCGTTCATATTTTTCCTGCATGACAAAAAGATAACATCGGCTCGGCGAGATTCCCGCAACCCGCGGCGCGTCGTGACGAGGCGAGGCGGGCGGCGGAGGAGGAGCGCGCGTGTGGAACGCCTCCCTTCACTTCACAGCCAACACCTCATACATGTGGGGGAAGAGCTCACCTTATAAACTGGTGTAAATCTCTCCAAACTAGCCATGTAAGACTAAACTCCCAGCATTTGCCACAGCATGGGCTTTTAGGGATTTTCTGGAAATTGTTAGATGGGCCAAAAGCCCACCTTAGGAATTTAACAACATTTCAACACACATGGGAGGTTGTGTTGTTTGTATCACATGGGAAATTGCTTCTACAGCTAGGGGGTCGTCGTATATTGTATCTCTGAGTCTTGCTAGTGGGTCTAAACTTTTGTTTAGTCAGTACTTTTTGGTCTTTGGCGACGAATCGACCATCAACCATACTACCACGGAAGCAGTGCATCCATAACCACATTTCACGGCCAATAATATTATGTTGTCAACCAATTGGGACTTCAAAACATGTGAAGATAGTTCAGCTTCTGCAGATTTGATATTCTGTATGTTTTCATCAAAAGTCTACGAGGAACATTGAGATGCAGTAGAGGAGATGGAGACGATGAATTAGAGAGTCGTCGGTACAACTTTTAGGTTTTATCATAGGTCCAGAATATTTGTGTATGTTTCAGTTCCTTAGTGTATCTCAATAGAATCAGATCTTTGCTTAAGAAAAAAGCAGCATGACACACCTTTTTTTAACAACCACAACATGACTCATGACACACCTGGCTCTTTGTGGAGAAAGAAAAAGTCACACCGTACCACAGACTAATTAATTAACAAGATCTCCCTGCTCCAGTCGGGACGTGCGAGTCCGCACCCGAACATCGTCGCATTTAGTGGCACATCGATGATCTGAGTCACCTTGTTGTCGCCATATCCGGGCCGTCAAAACCCTGAACAGGATGCCCTATCGACTGTAACGGGCAGTGGGCCGTGTTTACTGCCTATGATCCACCGTGACATGCCGTGGGCCGTTTACACTGCTCATGTCATGGTCGTGACACGATGGCACAAAAAGAAATACTCCTACTTGACAAAGTTGTTTATACTACATATAAAATAACAAACATGTTCATTAAATGTTAATCGTTCAATATTCAACGTAGTGGATCTTTCCAGTGTTTGAGCAACTCAACACACCTTATTTATTACCAATTTGTTCTCCCACCAAATCACATATTACTACAAAGTTGCCATCCTGACGTGGGTGTGGCGATGCCATCCGCTTCTTCGCGGCGGCAAGGTCGAGCGGGGACGTGGCACAACAACATCCTCAGCGTTCTTCATGAGAGCGGGGTCGAGGGGGCTCATTGTCTTGGTGACGTCCTTCACGTTCTGCGCGTCGGCGAGGTCGATGGTGACATCCTCTTCCGAACATAGTTCATTGGGCTTCCACGACCGCAGACGAAAAATTTCTCGACATCCCATCCCCTGCCTATTCTTATAAGAAGACGCTCGATTAGTGGTGGCAACCGGCGGGGAGAACGACAACTAGAGGGGAGCCATGAGCCGCACGATGTACATTGAGCGGAGCGTGTGTGAGCTCGTTGTACGAGAGAGTCAAAGTCGACCATCAGATTTTGGGTTTATATCAAATATTTGTACTTTTAATAGATCCATATATTACTAAAATATATCAATAAAACAATCTTTAACATGTAATCATAATTACTATTTATCGATTTTGTCTAACAACATTAAACACGTATTGTGTTTGTAGTGTGAAGGTTCAGAGTTACAAAATCCAGTCGCCTACCATTAGAATATGCCGATGTTGAATTATCTTGCCCTAATGAAAATGTCATTACCTTGAAATTTAGTTTCAGAACTTTTATTGAATCATGTTCCATCTAATTGAAGCAAAGAATACTAGAGTATATTGATAGTTGGTCTATGCTTTCACAAGGGAATGACGGTGTCGACTTACCGTTCCCTTGCTGAAAGCATTGTCTAAGATTGTAAGAACCTGGTATACAGGGTGAAAGCTCAATAGTTGAATCCGGATATGCCGGCGCTCACACGTCACTCCCATCCGCGGAGCATTTTTCTTATGGAGAACCTTTCTCATTGTCCATGTGTTGCACGTACAATGGATCATTTTCAGACTTGTTACTTCTTGTGGACGACTGGTCAGGGAGACTTCACGTGTTTTTTCCTCTTCTCTTCTCTAAATTAATTTGGTTTGCGTGCACACTTAATGTCTTGACTAATTTTTAGTATTTTGGAGCTGAAGAGAGTGAATGTATTTCATATTGACTTGAAATTAATATATTATTCTATATTATCCTTTATAAAAATCACCCATGACAGGAAAAAACTAACAAAAACGATGACATGAAATCGAGCGGCTAATTAAGTTTTTTTTAAGCAAACAATGTGGTTTCATTGATTCAACCTAGTACTATGCGACATACACCTGGAAGGTTGTGATGTTTTATCCACGGGGAGTTGCTTCTACAGCTTGCGGGTTTGCCGTACACATTTTATCCGCATGTCTTGCCAATGGTTGATAAAATTTAGATTGGTTAGTACTTCTTATGTTTTGGTCTTTGTGTTTTTTCGACGAATCGGTGACTAGACACTACCACGCAAGCGGTGCATCCATCACCACATCACGGTCAATAATATTATGTTGTCGGGACTTTAAAATATTTGAAGATAGTTCCAGTTTTGCAGATTTGGTATTATGTAAGTTTTCGTCAAAAGTCTTCGAGGAACATTGAGATGCAACGGAGGAGATGTTGACAATGGCATTGGGTGTCTTTGCTAGAATTTTTAGGGTTTTATAATCCGGTATATTTGTGTATGTTTCAATTCCTTAGGCCCCGCTTGGAAGAAATGTATACTTTTACGCCCGGTACTTTTCAACCCGTCTACAGCTGTGAAATATAAGGACCTGACCATGTCTGTAATATTTCCCGACACTTTCCAGCCCCAAAACAGCCATCCAAGCGAGCCCTTAGTTGTAATCTAGCGTATCTCAGTAGAATCAGATACTCCCTCCATCCTAAAATTCTTAAAATAAGTGTCTCAAGTTTATACAAAAATGGATGTATATGTACATGTTTCATGTCTAGATACATCCATTTTTGATAAATCTAACACTTATTTTTGGACGGAGCGAGTATTTGCTTAAGAAAAAAACACCATGCCACGTTTTTTTACAGCCGCGGCATGACACACCTTGCACTCATGCCTCTATATATAAAAGTTGGTCTGAACCGCTCCCCCTCCGCACGGCCATGTCGCCTTTTTTCCACAGCCGTCCGATCACACTGTCCAACGGTCCAGATACGCTTTAGAAATCACGCTGCTACAGTATTACTGTAGCAGTGGTATTTCTTCCAATCGCACAGCGACACGTCGTGCCGCACGAATTTTGGCGCACAAAACCTTACGAAAAAGAACCCGAAACTTCCGCAAAACAACCCGCAGTCCAACTTATTACACTGCGAGGGACTTGTTTGTAATTACACAGGAAGACGTGGACCTTTATGCAAAACCATCCGCAGAAATTCCCCTCCTCCTTCTCTCTCGCGAACGGCGCGGAGGTTGCCGGCGCTGCCGACGCCTGCCGCCGCTGCTCCGCCTCCTCCCGTTCAAATCGAAGCACGCCAAGATCTCCGACGTCGCGCGCTCTCCCTCCACGCCGACTTTCGCGTGCCGGAACGCTCCCACCTCGCCGGAATCAACGCGCCCGTGCCCGCAGACCACCGCCGCCTTCTTGCTCGCCGCCGGCGGCTCCGGCGACCAAATGGTCCGAGCCGCCGCCCGTTCTGCTCCCCGCGATGTCCTCTTGCAGATCCACATGAATCCAGTCCCGCGCGCATGCACGGCTGCCCGGATGCGAGCTCGGCAGCTCCGCCGTCTCCGCCGCGCCGGCAGACATCGCCTAATGACGTCAGCACAGGTCCAACCGAGACTGACATGCGGGACCCACTTTTAGTTTTAAAAAAATTACTGAAAATTGTTACAAATTGTAAAATGCATAACTTTCAAACCATAATTCAGAAAAAAAAATTAATATACCAATTTTTTTTAGAAAATTACAAACTTTACAACTAACACATTTACATGCATGCAAATTTCCAAATTAATATCTTCCAAACCACAATTTAAAACATATGCAAATTGTAAAATTCATAACTTTCAATTTCAAACCATAATTATTAAAAACAAAAAACAAAAAAATAAAATCTTTATATTTAACACATTTCCATGCATAATTAAACAACTATAATTATTGATTAAGTAAAAAACTACAATATCAAATATAAAAAATGTAGAAATGACATTCCACCTCCTTTTAGCTCCATTTTCCTATTTCTTTTCTTATTTGCTTTCCTTTTGTTTTACAGTAAAACAACATTGGAAATACTTTCTATTTATTTTCTTTTCTTATTTGCTTTCCTTTTGTTGTACAGCAAAACAACATTGGAAATAATAATCAAAGAGAAGAAAATGCTTTCCCAATTTTAATTTGTTCAAATACAATTTTAAAATCATTGAAATCCAACCTTCATATTTTTCCCCTTTTTTTTCATTTGCAATAAAACAACATTGCAATAATGATAAAAGAGAAGAAACAATTTCTCCTTTTTTTCATTCGCAATAAAACAACATTGCAATAATGATAAAAAAGAAGAAAAAATGAATGCAGAACATTTTATTTTGCAGAATAATTGTAATTCCCTTTTTCCAAATTCAATCTACTGTAATAGATTTGTAAATAACACTGCAAGTTTTGTTCAACCAGCAAAACAATTGATCTGCCTTTCATAAAAACTCTACAAGTTCTAACCACCATATTTGCATATCGATGTTTCTAAATTTAAATTTCACCAAACAGGAGCATGGCACATACATTTGAATAATTCAAAAAAAAAGTGCCTTTCTAATCTATCCACTTTACAAATGCAAACAAAATTCAAACCTGAATAACTCCCTAATTTGATTAAATTTCAAAAACTTCACAATTTCCCCCTAAACTTTCTTCGCAATTCAAAAAATTTCAAATCTTCACACCAATTAAATATCAACATTTCCAAACTAAGATTTAACAAAAAACGCGCGGCATAGGCCGCGCTAATATACCTAATAGAGAAAGAAAAAGACACCACCACCTGTGGCACATCGCTGATCTGACTCGCCTTGTTATCACCTTATCTGGGCCCTCAAAAACCCGAACAGTATGCCCGATCGACTCCCCGGGCCGTGAGCCGTTTTTACTACCTATGATAGATCGTGACATGCCGTCGGCGGAAATCACTAAAAAAAAGGGTTCCCTTTGCGAAGGGAACCCAGCGAACCGTGGCGTGATGACAAGTGTCAGCTTCTCCCTTCACGCGGTCCTCCGTGGGTGCTTAAATATGTGACAAGTGGCAACACGAGAGAGTTTTGGTGGGATTTCTGCTTCTCCGTGCGGAGGGTTGTATGTTCATTTATTTTGAGATTCGTTTTTAAAAAATGAAATATCTTGAGAACCGTTTATCCGAATTACGAACCGTTTTCACTTTTGAGCTCCTCGCGTCGAGATCTTCAAAACTAGATCTCATGTTGATAGGTTTCGACCAACATTTTTTTTGTACAACCGGTTATGTATAGTTTGTACAACTTGTTTATATTACTTTGTACAACCATTTTTGTGTAGTTCGTACTTTTTGTTCTGTGTACTTTTTTTTTGTACAACCGGTTATGTATAGTTGTACAACCTGTGTTTGTACAAACTGTGTTTGTGTAGTTGTACAACATGTGCCTATATAGTTGTACACCATGTATCTGTACAACTTATGTCAGTCTAGTTGTACAACTTGTGTCTGTACAACTGTGTCTGTTTAGTTGTACAAACTGTGTCTGTACAACCTGTCTCTGTCTGGTTGTACAACATGTGTTATGTAGTTGTACAACCTGTGTCTGTACAACCTGTTTCTGTCTAGTTGTACAATCCGTGTATGTTTAGTTGTACAACCTGTGTCTGTCTAGTTGTAAAACATGTATCTATATAGTTGTACAACCTATTAATTGTACAACATGTGTCTGTCTAATTATACAACAACATAGATGTATTCTATATACTCTGTACATTGTGCTCTATTTATTTTTGTACTCACTATTCTTTGTTCCGTGTACTACGAGTGCTTCTGTACGTCCATCATATGAAAAGCGCAAACCAGATCGCAAACGAAATATGGCTTTTCAACCTTCGTACAGCATGCGCGGCGATCGCGCCCTGGACGTACGCGCGTGGGAGCTTCACATACGCATGCCACTCAGCTCTTGCTGATCGTTCGGTCGGTCAGCTTTAGCGTGACCGTTTAGTCGGCAAATTCCATTTGGCCTTCTCCAACTCACACAGGTTCACCACGTGGCGCTCGGACCTCGCTGTTTCCCTCTCGGAAGGAACCGTTCAGCTAGTCATACCCGCCGTCGGCCGCAGTTATACTGCCCATGTCGTGGGCTCGTGGCTGTGACCTGATCGCGGAAAAAGAAATGTTTTCCCTCCCAGTTTGGTTATGGACATTTCTGATCGATCGAGTAGAAATAATTCAGAAGTCAGGAGTGCGTGGAGGGGCACTGAGAACATACATACTCCATTTGTTCTGTAGAAATAATTCAGGAGTCAGGAGTGCATCCGTCTTGTTCCATGTGGCACGCGATATTTTCTCGCTTCCGATCAGAACGGCATGTACGCAGGCAGGCAGGCACTCATGAAGCGCGTCGGCGATCGTCATCACGGAAACGCAAGCACAGAAAACACTAAACAAAAAGTTCGTCAGAACTGAATAATTATGACTACAGTGCGTATCTATGTATGCGCATGAGTTCCCGCCGGTTCTTCTACGTCTGAACATTACGCATCCCAAGGCAGGACGGGTAGAGAAGTGAAGGCATAACTACTGCATGACAAGCTTGACATTCTGACAAGCATCATAACGGTGTCTTCGTTCCTTCGTCGAGTGCAAAACAAGTTAAAGCCGGCCGCGCCGGATCATAACGGTGTCTTCGTTCCTTCGTCGAGTGCAAAACAAGTTAAAGCCGGCCGGCGCTGCGCGGCGCGGCCCTCGTCATTGGATCGCGCGGCGAGTCCACCGTCGATGCAGTGCGCGGCCGGCGGGCGCCTCGCGCGCGCTGGTCTACCCCACGCCGTGGCTGCAGCCCCCGACACCAGCATGGCCACACCGCCATCTCGCCGGGCGGGGTGGCGAGATGGCTCCGGCCATGTGCATGCACCTCACGCTGCCACCAACGTCGCCTAGCTCGCCGGAAAGCGACGACGTACGCGCCGCGCGCGACGGCAACGTGTGCCAGGTCCGGCAATGCATGCATGCATGATGGATCGCCACCAGCGTACGGGCCGCGGCCATGACGCTCATCACGTACGATGCGCACCTGGCGACTACGTTAACCAACAGGCAGGCCGGGCCGCCTAATTAATCAAGCGGACATGAACACCGACAGTACACACAAAACCGCATGTGACTGATCTCCCCTTGCCGTGTCTCTCACCGACCAAACTCTTAACTAATTGAACAAGACCAGTAGAGTAGTAGCTCGTTAAGTGGAACACACTCCATTAATCTATCTCTTCGATTTTTTTGAAACAAAGCAAAAGGCTTACCATTCTCACTAATTAAGAAGAATAGAGTTGTCCAGATTATTAGCGGAAACCCGCCAAAAACCGGAACATACACCCTCGACGACCATCATGTCAACCGTCGTGAGGACACACAACCACTCTGACTAATCACACAAGCTGCACACACCACCGAAGCGAGAGTCATCGTTGAGTTCTCCATCCCTCCCCGTGTCATCGTCATCCCTCTGCAGTGATTCCTACTTCAATAGAACAACACCACGAAGACCATCACTAAAGCGGCGTCGAGAAGCCCATGTCGGACTATGCCAAACAGATGACGTCTCGCGCAAAGCCAGCCAACTCCGATTCTGATGATGAGTTCGGGAGAGGAGATGCACAAGACACGTGCCAAAAAAAAAATGCACCACCCAACCGCTTCTGTCGGTCATCGGTCATCGTACACCGCTCAAAGGTAGACGTCACATGCACATAAATGTAATCGGTCGATCGCACATCAAATGTGTTACACGCGCATGTTACACTCGCGGGATAGTCTGAGAAGCGATCGAAACACGAAGCCTTGTACAGTGCGTACGATCGAGTAGTATCACCTCCTTCACAAAAGACGCAGCGTTTCCTGCAACGCTGTCCCGTATCGATCTTGGTCATCACACTTAAATAATTAGCTGTACGCACTAATCTATTCCATCAGGCCGGACTCCGCTCATCAGGATCGAAGCCTAGCTAATACTCTAGATAAAACTAATATGCTCAATAGGCCAGTCGCGTAGTCCGGCGGTAATAAGCGCCGACGTGTTTGGATCCGTGCACGAACGCATGCACGCTCAGTTGTGGATGGGAGGCTTTCTGGTGGCCGGCGAGTAGTCCATCCCGGCGATGTCCAGGATGTCCGGGTACGCCCGTGTCTGCTGCGGTTGCCGCGGCAGCGCCCGCCGGGACCATGTCTGTGCCGCCGCCTGTTTGCCGCCGGCGTGGCTCGCCGTGGTCAGCTCCGCTTCGTGCCGGCTATGCCCGTCACCGTTGATCCTCTTCGGGGTTGTCTGCAAATGCACGCGTTTCAGCAGGTGGCGGAGCCGGAAAACCTGGAGAAGAAAACGGGAAGCTGCACTGACCTGATGCTTCGCTGCGCCCGGTGCTGCAGCATGCGGCGCCAGTGGCTTTCTCGCCTTTCCTGCACCAAGACCTGCGCTAGAATGATTAAGGCTGCCAGAGGAAGGTAAAATACATGTACTGCGAAAGCTGCATACTTTTAACTTGTTACAATGTTACTACAAGATCCGAAACATGCTACGTAGTCCTGACATGCGACTTAACGGTGAACACTGTCTTTTCCATGCGTGACCGGCGACTGGAATGCTGATGTTTCTTTCTAGTAGTACTTTTTTTGCTAGTCTGACATGTGACATCGCTGAGTATATATATAGAAATATATATACCGTTGCTGCCCAGATGGAACTATGGGCCATGCACATATTTCAGTGCATGCATCCGAAAGATCACAACAGTAGGTGAAAACTGACGATGCATGCAGATGTAAAACTCAAGAACACACAATATTACCTACTGATTAATCATAACGAGCTGGAGCAGAACTGCATAAGCTTCCTCCTTTTACATGATCCCAACTCCAAAGTCCAAACTAAGGTGTGTCACTACTACTACTGCTGCGGCTAAGGTAACTAAATATCAGTGATTAAGCTATTGCTGCGGCTAGCTAGCCCTGGAGGGGAGAAGGAGAGGATAGGTGCAGCTGGCTAGCTGTGCCTAGTGGTGGTTAGGTTCGTGGCCGCCCGGCCCGTAGTAATCTTCGTGGAACCTCGGCACTGGCCGCGCAGACGCACTAACAACCAATTTCTTGTTTGTATCCTTGGCAGCAGCAGCAACGGTAGGCGGAGTCATCTGCTCCATTGTTGTACCTGAGCAATTCCCGCAGCGCCGGCTGGTCGAATGAGCGACGGCATCGGACTGCTGCCCGGCCTTCGAATCGCCGGCGGCCTGTTCCTGCTGCATAAACGCAAGGGAAGTAAGGAAATGAGCACACCTTGCCTCAGTTTCAGGCTGGAAGGAACTTCTTGGATCAGGATCATTCTTACAAGAGTACTGACCTTGCTGTTAAGTGCTTCGTGTAGCTGCCTGTCGAGCCGAATCCCTGCATTTCATAAGAAAGGAGTTTTCAGTGGGCAACGAATCCAGGATGTACCTCCAGATCCCCACCAAAATGCAGGAAGTAGATGAGTAGCCAAGTGGCTATGGCCATGCATGAGGCATACCATGTGCTGTTGTAGCCAGAAGCTGGATGAGGAGGAGAGAGGCCAGGACCATCAGAGAAGTCCTCATGATCTGTATGCTTGTCCAAACGAATTGGGGGTCCTGAAGTAGTGATAGGAGATAACGCTAACGTTGTGCTATTTATATGTGAAGTAGGGCAGATGAAGGAGAATGAATGGAAAGCTTAAGAAGAACTGGCCTCAGGAGCTTGTATTTATAGACAGGCAGGGGTCTCTCCACTCGGATCCACTGACCACACTGTACTGACATGTCAAACTCCCAAATTAAGGCCAGTGTGCTTAGAAAAGAATTAGTTACGCAACGCTACTTTCCTTGGTGTTGGTGGTTGTTCTCTAACCCAGCTGGATCTGTATCTTGTGTTTGGGTTGTGCTGTCACTTTTTAAGGAAGAGTGTTCCCCGAAACTTGGTACCTGTTTTAATTACCTCTTCTGCTTTGTCCTGACCTGACTCAGTTATAATTTATACCAGGATTTCCCTTTTAAGTGCTTCAAACTCCCCTTCAACTGGTGAGGCTTACCAGGAGCAGTGGCAGCTGTAGCATGGTCCGGTCCCTACTTCTTGCAAGTTTGGTTGCATTATCAGCTGCTAATAACTAGACTTAGAAGCATTCAAAATGCTATTGCCAATCATCTTTGAACTTTTGACTTTTCAAAAGATTGTGATGTCTTCTCCCCATTTTGCTCTAGATATATTACTAGAAGGATAAGGCGCGCTTTGCTGCGCCCGCATGATCTTGCTACGTCTGTTTCTAACTTCATTTCGTATTCATCGATCTTCGATGAAGAAGAACTGTGTGTACATATAATTCAGATGCCTAAAAATTTGCTATAGATACATCGTCCAACGGATCGCGATTCAATGTCTTTATATTTTCCTCAATCTCTCTTGTTTTTAGTTTCCGACGATCCGACCTCATATACAGCCCAACCGACAGTCAATCACTCCTTCCACCGGCGTCGATACCTAGTTACACAGCCTGCTCTGACCCAAATCCTACCTCATACTGTATGTTGTTATCTCTATCAATATGCCATTGACACTTCATTGTGTCCACTTTATATCGCCGCCGTTTTCACATCGTTGCATACAAATTAGCAATAAATTAATGGTTGAGAAATCGATTGAGTTTATGAAATTTATCATGAAGCTAGGGATTTTTGAAATTTAAACCTGACAAAAAAATACTTCCTCTCTTTGTAGTAGCCAATGTTTGATCTGCCAAAAATATTGCCATGTTGAACATGAATCCATCCATAGCATAAAACAAAGATGTGTTTGGTTACCTGCATCACTTTTGCCTCTTACATATGTGTTTTTCCAGAGTCTGGCTGAGCAGAAACATGAGCTGAGTCATGTTATATACCCTATTTTGTTGCCTGCATTGATTTTTTCGAGAAACACAAACTCCAGCAGAGGTTCAGTAGGCAATGTCTGTCACGATAGATGTCTGTCACGATATATAGCTGTGTGTAGCCACTTAATAAAAAATAAAAATAGACAAGTTGGGTCACATGCAATGTCTCTACGCGGAGCAACCAGAGCATCCCATTTTGTGCAAGATTAGAGATTGTAGATATGAATTGTTCAACTGATCGAGATTTAGTTGATATGACAACATGTGACGTAAATTGTAACCGGCATCACATTAGCCTGAGATAAATTTAGGGGAGGAAGCATAAATATTACGTAAATTTTAAGCATATAATTTCACATATTATTACATTTTGTCAAATGAAAAAAATAACTAGTTGACTCATTGGATGCATCTGATGGCACAAGATCAGTTGGAGAATGATAGAGCATGTCATCACGTTAACCATATTGATTTTGTATTGCAGTTGGAAATTGTGTGCCAGTAGTGCACACTTTGAACAAGACCAATTGTGTGAAGAAGCACTTGGTAAGAACATAATCATGTTTTATGTTGTTAAAGTTCTTGTGTGGATGTACGATGTTAGTGGTTACTTATACTGAAATTTTGTTCTCGCAATACAAACTCCCACGTCGTGATGTTCCTGATGACATGGAAGATTATGGTGAAATCAAGCTGGTCTGTCATCCTAACACCGTGTTTGCGGGTCATATATGATTTCCGATGATGGCCGGTGAACCTGAATGGGTGGAACGAGTTCATGAACAATAACCTAGAGCTGGAGATTGGACATCAACTGCTCTTCTTGCTCTACCGTGGAGAATCAGGGCCTTTCCTCTTTGTTGCTCATGTGTCCACATGCACCGAGTACAGTTACATTTAGAATAATACTCATTTACATGCAAAATAGGTTTGGCGAATCACATATTCGTCAGGTTATTCACAAAGGTATTATTCAGGACATAAAACATGAATGTTCTTGAAACAATAAACATTTTTATCATTACCTCTAGGCCATAAATCCAACAGTTACATCCAAAAGTATCAATAAAAGGTTCAAGTTCACCCCAGTCTATCCCTATGGAGATGAGGTCACTCAGTGAGTAGTTTGTCTTCAAACCCAAAAACTCTATCATAACAAAGTGATAACCCCTTCCAGGTTTCTACATTTCTCTAAATTATTTTCTAAAAATTGGATTGTGTCATCTGCATACCGAAGGCATATGACATTTCCCAAACAGGCTGCATGAAACATGTCTGGACTTAGCTTTCAGAGGTAATCTTTCTAAGCATTCTAGCTACATCTACCACTAGACTGAATAAAAGGGAAGAGAGAGGATCTCATGTCTCATGACTTTACAGTTAGAAAAAAATGTGCTTCTACACCGTTAAACTTTACCCTTAGAAACCCACCTTGAGTGATTTGTTTGATCAAAGAGATTTAACACATCACCCACCCAAGGCCGGCAGTAGTTACTCCTCCCAGCTCTATAGAATATCCTCATTTTTTGAAGCTTTATAAAATCTCCTCATTGGCCGCATAGACAAACAGAAGTCCTTTTGGTACGCTTAACACTAAGGTTCTTTTGGGATGGGCCTCCGGAAAAGAAGATGTATATTGTTAGTACGGGTATCTTATCAATCATATTAAGTGATGGGTCAAGATGTCACAGAGATCCACTTAAGACCAAACCTTTTTAGTCCTAAGAAGTTCATCAAGAAACTCAATATTGACCTTGTCAAAGGCTTTTTCGTAATCTAGTTTAAGCACTAACCCTTTTAGATATGAAAACTACCTATTCACTTTTTCAGTGAATGGAGCTTCTAGGATGTCATTTTTCTCATGGGAGACTTTGTGTTCCTAAAAAAGAAATCCTGATAAGGCTAGACGCCGCTATGGAATGTATGTACATTTTAGCAAATATATTTATCATGCATGCTGCTAATTACAGCGACTAGAGTAAGGTTCTCTTTAATTTGAAGGATTTTCCAAAACTCAAGATGGGAAAAAAACATGATTAGAGATTCATGTCATCTCAAATACTAGAGGATTAAAATGATGTTTGATTGTGCATAGGAAAAAGAAATTATTTCCAAGAAGCTAGAGTGGACAAAAAATTCCAGTAAAATCTAGTGCAGTTGAATAAAATTCATATGGTTTGAAATCATACAAATCGAACGGCCGTTGCAGGAAAAAATTATAAGAATTGGAATCTCTATCAAAGAGGCCCCAGTTAGATTAAGAGATCAACTAGGTGGTCAAAAGAGAAATTTGGGGTCAACTTCATAGATAGTTCTCCGCTTCTCTCCATGAATTGTCCCCATGCATGCTCGACAAAATGGTGGTGTACATGCATGCATGTCCACATAAACAGCAACAGCATGCTGAATTGCCGATCCTGTGGTACGGCACAGTACGGTACGCAGTGGAAGAAGCTGTGAAAATGTGAGGGAATGTACTACGTACGTAGATTTGAAGGAATTTGTTCCGGCGACAAACCTCCCGAGTTCCAACGGAGTCAATGCCCCGTCCAATCGGAGTCACTCCTTTCCCCTCCCCGCCCCGCTACTGTAGCAAGAGGAAGGAAGGCGATTTTTGGAGCGAGCCGTCGATCCACCGTGCGCGCCGCGAGTCGGGGGATTCCTCCCCTCCGCCGGCCGCTTCGGCGGCGGGAGGGTGGGGGATCCCCGGCTCCGGCATGTATATACGGTAGGGTAGGGCGGGTTTCTCGCCGGCGGCGCTCTAGAGGAGTGGGTGCTGCGGGCGGGTGGTTTTGGTGCCGGCGTGTGCTTCTCCGGCGGCGGAGGTCTTCGGAGCTCCTCCCCCTCGCGTTGGACTGGCTGGATCCCGAGGCCCGGCGTGGCGCTCGTGATCTTTTGCTTTCCGTCAGATCCGAGGCGGCGGTGGATCTGGCGGCGGACGGATCGAGTTCTTCGACCTCCTCCGGCGGCGGCTTCGACGGCGGCTGCGGCAAAGAGGAATGGTTGGGTCCGGGGGGCGCTGCCCCGGTCGTTCATCGTCTTCAACTCCGGCGCGGCGCGGCGGAGGGGCACGGCAGCGTCTTCTATAGGGAAAAGATCTCCCTGACTGCGGCGAGGCGGCAGATGGTCGTCTTCGACTCCGACGCCGGCGAGGGCGTGGTCTTCGATCCTTGGTCCTTTTTCCTCTACGTATTCTGTACGTGTTTTTCTACTATGTACGTTGTATGTGGTTTCGTTTGATTATACGTGGAAAAATTCAAAAAAAAAAAAAAACGGAGTCAATGCCGTGGATACACCGAACATGCATGCTAGTACAGTAGTACCACCACTGTACCATCTGAATATCTGATCATGTGGTGGACTGCGGTTATTCATCCATCGGCACCACGCCCTGTCTGTCGGGCAAGACGATAGGATTTACCCTACTACGGAGTAAGTAGTAACCCTACCCATTTAAAACTAACTAACTAAACCCTGTGCAGCTAGCGGAGTATCTAGTGTGCATCAAAAGCACTAGTATACAATATTGCATGAGGTACTAGATGTTGTTCCTGTGGGCGGACATAGTTGAATGTTCGTCCTCAACTGTGGACGCTTTTGGCGTGAACAAGGACCCCTTGTCCCCTCCCCTCCATTTGCTGCATGTATTGCCAGTGAACCACGTACACAGGGACAGGGTGTGGATGATGATGATCGTCTGTGTTATCTTAGACTAGTCACAATGGACGTAACTTAGCTAGTAACATCACACATTTCAAGACAAATTTGGTTATGTGGAATGTAGTTAATGAAGAGAGAGGTGTTTGTGTTAACATAGCTAGTTACCGTAACATCACGCATTTCTAGACAAAATGAGTGTACAACATAATAAATAACGTCATGCATGACACCACACATAAGTTACTCCCCATTGTGGAGGTAGTAACATAGAGTAGTAACATATGCATGTTACTACTCTAAGTTACTCCCCATTGTGACTAGTCTTAAGGATGACTCCAACGGGGCGACGCATCGAGTCCGCGCGCATCCGTTCGTGTCCGCGAGGGACAAAAACACGGCCCAACGGGGCGACGCAAACGGACCGCGGTCCGTTTTTTGGTCCGCCGCGACGCATCCCTGACCCAAATTTGGGCCACCGATGCGTCGGCCCCGGACGCGAAACGGAGCTCTTTTGTGTCCTCCCCTAGTCCGCCCCTGGCCCGCAAATCAGACCATCCCCACCCCAATCTCCTCCTCCTCCGCCCCTCTCACCGCCACCCGCCGTCGCACCCTCGATTTGGCACCGCAGGCCATTCCGGGGACGCCGTCACCGGAGCAAGTGCTTCCCCGCCATCACCGGAGCAGGTGCTTCCCCACCGTCACCGGTGATTCTTGCGGCCAGGAGCGTCCACAACGCCTCGCGATAGACACGCCGCCCACAAGGTGTTCGGCCGTTCGCCCCGGCTACTCAGGTACGTCACTCGGCCATGGATAGCTCGGATGAGTACAAGAACCACATCATGCAGCGCTCATCCTCGGACGATTCCTCCGACGATGATGACAGTGACGGCCTGGTTGCCACCCTCATCGTCAACGAGTACATAGAGAGGATGCGACCGGTGTTTCTTGGCTCCTTGCCGGGCTGTTCTCCTGCTCTTGACCGGAACCGGCGAGCTGGCCAAATCCAGCTGTATGGGGACTACTTTCGTCCCCACAAGCCCACATACCCTCCCAAGGTTTTCTGGCGCCGTTTCCGGATGAGGAGGTCCTTGTTCAGAGGGCGGACTCGATGCGTCGCCCCGTTGGGGGCAGTGGCCGGAAAAGGGCGGACCTGGGCCGGACGCGCGTCCTGTAGCCGACGCAAACGGACCAAACGCAGACCAAACGCGCGTCCGTTTGCGTCGCCCCGTTAGAGTCATCTTAAGGCGGGCATGTTGAACGGCTGTATCCAGATAATTGGGTAGATGCATTGGCCAGGTGCCCTACCCCCAGGTGGGCGTGGGAGTTTGGGGACGTTGGGACTTGCATGCACTAGCTAGGCCGGGGGACGCAGCTTGCCGGAGATCTCAGCTTTGACCAGATGCTGTTCAAAGCCGTCACCTGATCATTCCTGACCTGAATCAGCCGCATCAGCAGTTGAGAGTGAAACTGGTTAATACAGTGGCAGCGCCGTCCGAGGAAGAAAGCGTCTTTGCTTTTCCGTTGCACACTGTGCCACATGGCTCAAGGCGCCGGGACACGTACGATACGACGCGCGCGCCGCTCTTTTTCACGCGCGCCGGAGATTGGACGGACGTACGACGTCCCACCCAGCTCCTCCTGCATGCATGCCCGTACGTGGACGTGGGGCAGGTGCATGCCAATTATCCGACTAGCTCCATCCCGCACGCACCACTAATCAACGCTGCTCGCCTCCCACGATTATCGCAATTATAAAAGCCAGTAATGATCGAATACCTATCCATGGCACACACGAAGAATTTCGTAATTGCATTGGGTTCTGCGTTTAGTCATGGCAAAACTGACCAAGTATACGCCGAGCCGAGGCAAAGGGATAAGATCATACGTATGAGCCTTCAAACGCCAGCTTGAATTAAGCTAGAACGGTCAGCAGCTTGAAGAGTTTGCATGTCCTTCAATCTGTGCTTACGACTGTTGATGATGCATATATATACACTCACGGAGTTTGACATAGATTGATGGGAGTGCAAACAGAGTGGAGGAGGCTGAAAACGTAAATTATAAGTACTCTGTACTTGAAGTTTCAGAAATTTAAGCCTAACAATAAGGACATTCTTGAAGATTTTTCTAAAGTAGGGGCGCCATGGCCCCCTATCCCCAAATCACTAACCACATTTGTTTCCGCGTCAGTAATTTGCAATGTCATATGGTGTTGTTCGATAGACGCTACCATGCTAGTCTGATATTCCAGTTGATTGAATGACTTACTTCATGTTGGCATTCCTTGCCCTATATAATTGTAATATATTTATTTCACACTTTGTAGCTCTTACCCACTTTGCAATTCTTGAAAATGAAAGCGGCCGGTATCATGATCAGCATCAACATCCCCGTGAGGGACGCCCCTGCGCCATTATATAGCCGGCCGAACCCCACGGGTGCAGCTCGCAGTCCTAAAGAAACATGCAATTAACGAACACGTTGATACACACGAACAAGAAAGATGTTGAATGGCAGTGATTTATACCTGGAACATCCTTTTCCCGTAGCCAGAGATGAAATCTATTGCTCCCTGTATTAAACACTCCTTGTACAAATGCCTACCGCTTAAGTCCCTTAGAGTGTCTTGGATTGACACGAATGTGTAGTCAGAAAACGCCACGCAGTCTCCAAGCACTTGAAGTGCCACAGCCAGAGCTGTGACGTTACCGCCATCGTAGGTGTTCTACATACAAGCATAAGTAATATAGTTGTCAGTACTGATAATAATTTCCTTCTACCAGTTTTGAGCTCAAATTTGTGTGTTCCCAACATACTCACAAAATTTTAGCTCAACCGGACACCGTTTGCCCACCCAAACTGTTCGCATACTAAAACCGCTATGTGCTGAAACTGCGGTATTCCGAACAAGTTTGGAGTCAATCCAAACATGTCTGAGCCTTCAAAAACCAGTTTGAAGAGTTTGCATGTCCTTCAATTTGTGCTTACGACTGTTGATGATTCATATATATATGACATAGATTGCTATGATTGCAAGCAGAGTTGAGGAGGCTGAGAATGTAAATTATACTCGAAGTTTCGGTAATCTGTGAAATTTAAGTTTAACAATAAAGTTATTCTTGAAGAATTTTCTAGAGTAGGGGGCCATGGACCCTATCCCCAAATCACTAGCCACATTTGTTCTCGCAGTCAGTAGTTTACAAAGACCAGATGGTGTTGTTGGATAGACATTGCCATGCTCATAAGTCCGATTTTCCAATTGATAGAATGACTTATTTCATGCTGGCACTCATGCGGTGGCAGCACGACGGCGGCGGCGCACTCAGCAGCAGGAGAGTGACCCCGCCGCTGACTCCAGCCGCGCCGACCTTGCCATCTTGTCCTTGTTCGTCGGCGGCACAAGGGCGATAAGCGTCTTCCGCAGTGCACAATTTTTCTGGCGTGGACATGCTATACCACCAGCACGGTGTCCTTTTTATGGGCAACTGTAGCGATGCTGGGAGGTTTTTTGGTGCTCATTAAGTCGGGAGATTTCTGGTGTGCAACGACAATCTTATCAAGTGAGGCATTCAGGTATGTAGTTACAAGAAGAAAAACATACTTTTCTATATTAGATTAACATGAGATTTTTGTGATTATCTTAGATTAATCGAACTCCGCACACAAAATTGAAACATAGTAACAGTAGCTCTAGCTTCGAACAATATTAGTTAGGTAACACTTTGTATTTCATCGGGATGTTCGCTCGGGGCCATACATTGGAAAATAGGCCCTTTTTGGGACTAGAGGGCCATCAGATTCGTGGCAATTCACATTGGACGCTGGTTACATACTCCATCGGCGGAGGGTGTTTTGTGCTATCTTAGTATTTACCGGTTTATCTGAGAGAATTATTAGCTATCGTCCGCTCTATCTAGCTATATGGTTGCTCACTTTGAAGCCTCAAACTTTGTCCATTTGAAAAGAAGTTCTTATTGCCCGAAAGTGTTGCATCTGATTAAAGTGGCATGAGCAATATGCTTCTTTGAAGAGTTTGTATATCCTTCAATTCGTGCTTACGACTATTGATGCTGCATATATATACAACGGCGAAGTTTGATGTGGATTGATGGGAGTGCAAGCAGAGTTGAGGAGGCTGAAAACATAAATTATAATTGAAGTTCCGGTAATCTTTGAAATTTAAGCCTAGCAACATGGGTATTCTTAAAGATTTTTCTAAACTAGGGGGCTATGGCCCCCTATCCTCAAATAACTAGCCACATTTGTTCTCTCGGTCAGTAGTTTGCAAAGGCCAGATGGTGTTGTTTGATAGACGTTGCCATGCTCACAAGTTTGATTTTCCAATTGATGGCTTTACTTACTTCATTTTGGCATTCCTTGCCCTATATATTGTAATATACTTACGTCACACTTTGTAGCTCTTACGCATCGAGAAACGTGGAGAAACCAAAGACATGTGAATTCTAAGGTACTTGAGACACCGAACTTAAATTGGCTTATGAAGATTTCGGTAATGTTACCTTGTTCATTCCTTTAGATGTTGTATATATTGCTCTAGAATGCACTAGTACAGAACGACACATCGAAACGGACCAAAACCCCATCGGAAACGGAGAAACGGTCCGTGTCCCCGCCCCGATACTGATATGAAGAGTTCAATGGCAACGGAGTTGATAAACCGTTGCCCCTAACATGGGCAACGGTTGTTATATTAGATCGTTACTAATATGTTTCACATTAGACACGGAGTTTTGCTAATCACCGTTTCTAATAAGGGTTACAGGAAAACAAAAAAACACGGTGACGGGCTGTGCCGTCGATGGAGCCCCGCTCCATGCGACTAGACGGCCGCCGGTCGTCACCGTATTCCTGTACGCCCTGCTTTACAAAAGTTCATCGGTGCGCGTGGTTGGAGCTCTGCTCCTATGTCTTCAAGGCCGCCAGATGATCATCGACTGACTTCATCCTACTGCACAAAATGTACTGCTCCTGGTGACGGCACCGTGTACAGAGCCCCGCTCCAAGGTCTTCATGGCAGCAACATCGTCACCAAGCATCCACCAAGCCCTTGACACAACGAATATTCTTTGTTAAAAACAGCAAACGGAGCTAATAAATAGAGCCAATAAGCAGTAAACAGAGCAAAATACAGAGATAACTAGAGGGAAATAACATAGCAAACTGGAGTGGGATAAGTAGCTAACATAGCAAAATAAGTAGCTAACAGAGCAAATACATAGCTGAACATAGCTAACTAACAGAGCAAATCGAGCTAAATAAGTAGCTAACAGAGCAAATACATAGCTAACATAGCAAAATAAGTAGCTAACGTAGCAAATACATAGCTGAACAGAGCTAATAACAGAGCAAACCGACCTAAATAAGTAGCTAACAGAGCAAATACATAGTAAAAGAGCTAAATAAGTAGCCGACAGAGCAAATACATAGCTAAACAGAGCTAAATAACAGAGCAAATCAAGCTAAATAAGTACTCTAACAGAGCAAATACATAGTAAAAAGAGCGGTCATTTACCTTAGGCGAGGCGGGGTCGCTTTCCGTCGCGGATTGCGTCCCAGGCGCCGGAGCCACAGTCAGAGGAGACGTCAGAGGAGACCTCATCCTCCTCGAACACCGGAGCGTCCTCCTCCTCTGCCGCCACCACTGCGCCGCAGCATCTGGCCCAGGGCCCTGGCCAGGGAGAAGAGACCGGTGTATGGCCGCCCGAAGCTGCGTCTGGAACAACGCCTCCTCGGCGGCCTCTATCGCGTGCTCGGCGGCGGACATGCGGACAGCTCTCTCCATCACAGACGCCCGAATGACACCGTCGGCGCGCTCGCGCTCAAAGTCGGCGCGAGAGAGGAGGAGACGACCTCCAGATCTGAGTCCTCATCGTCCGAGGAGGACGAGATCTGGGCGTCGGAGGCCGCCGCCGCCGTGGATCCATTGTGGATTTGACGGCTCCACAAGAACTCGCGACCTCGCTCGCGATGGACCTCATCCCAGTTGTCGTGGAGGTTCAGCTCGATCCGGTTGGCGCTCGGAGGGTTGGCGGAGGAAGATGCTCTATCCTGAATTCCGTCGGCGCCGGAGGGGTTCGCCATCGAGGGAGTGAAGTAGGTGGAGAGAGTGTGCGGCTAGGGTTAGGACCTGGGGAGAGTGAGAGTGAGAGTGAGAGTGAGAGTGAGATACACTGAAGTGGGTGATATTTATACGGGCACCGCTTAATGGGCCTTCACATGGGAAACGGAGATTGCCAGAACTATGTATCTGTTGCCAGAACTCCGTATCCATTGTGTCGGGCCCATCGACCGACTAGCGCGCGCGCACTCGCGGAAGCGCGCGGAACTCATTCTTCCGTCGCGTAACTCGTGTCGTTTCCATAGAGGGGTATCCGATGTGTCGTTCTGTCCTAGTGATGGGAATTGATACATAACATAAATTAGCTTTAGTCACTTCGGATATGTAAAACTGTACTTCACGCATATGCATAATGTCATGCTGATTTATTTGCATTTGTTAGACTATATACATACACCTTCTAGATTTGAATTGATTGCTTAATTCTTGATGTTCAAGCTGAATATTCCCTTTAGTGTTTGATATTCACCTCAAGCAAGTTTGTTTAAAGTTCATATATGTACTTTATTTTATCAAGATATGTGAAATATATTATTGACATTACTTGACTTAGTTTGTGCATAATATGCCATGTGATTGGTTTTACAAATGATTGGCGTATTAACAAATGATAATATATTTTTCAGGACCTCGGAGAGAAGAAAATCGTGAGCACGGCGACGACCTATCTAGTACGGGGCATCTTAACATCGAGATGTCACCAGGACCTAGTGCTATGTTGTGGCACAAGGGCGATAAGCAGCAACACAAATATTTGTCTTGTGAACTTCGTGCTATGTTGTATGAACCATGTACTGATGTGTACGTTTTTCTATATGAACCCTTTGTTGTATGAACTGTTTTGTTGTGTGAACCATTTGCTATTATGAACTATTTCTCGTGTGAACCATTTGTTGTTATGAACCCTTTTGTTAAATGAATCGTTGTGTTGAATGAAAGGGTGCATGATAGTAATTAAGAACACTTTATCACTCAATAATTGAAACAATAGATGATAGGAACGACCTACATGTTATTACGATGAGCATAATAATTAAAAGATACATGAAAATAAATTGTCTACAAAATTAAACAATGATATGTCCATAACATATCTAGTACTTTTGAAGTTTCATATATTGTTTCAATTGTTATTTACCAATTTTTATTAGAATTTTGCTCTAAATTATATTTATTTTCTCTTTAACCATAGAAAGGAGAAAACCCCTTTCGTGTATTTTCGAGTTTCACGAAACCTTCTGTACGCAAAACAATTCGGGGAAATTGGGTGATCCTATTTTTCAAATGCGAAGAGGTCCAGCACTGGACACACCAGATACAATCATTGTAGTTGATATATATACGAAACCGTGACGAAATTCGTAAAATAAATCACGAATTGAGATTTACCTTGTTGAAATAACCAAATATTTGTTAGAGATATAAGGAATGTTTCTGAAATAACATGGCTTCGTTTAATTGGATATATAGAATTCAAACAAATGGCATATCGATACGACTGAAAAATGTGACAAAGAAGCGAAGCACAAGTCACGAGAACCGCTAAAGTACCGTGAACGGCAGATGTGATCGGCAGGCCGTGACACCGTCAGAAAAAATCACTTTCAGTGAAACGTTCATACTGCGTGCGTACCAAACTCGGGAGCACCGTACGTGGAGGTGTTTATCCAATGTGCATCTTTTGTGCTAAACTGTGGATGGCCTGTTCATAAATCTCGAAAATGGACGGTTTTGTTCAGTTGCACATGTAACTGGATGGGGTCATTTGAGTGAGTGTTAACTTAATTCTCACTCCCGTGAGACCTAGTCGCTTCCGAAAATGAATTGCCGAAACATAATTTAATATGGGCAAGAAGTGATCGACAGAGTGATGCTTCTGCAATTCTTCCGGCGGGTGTCCTTTCTTTTGCCCACATTCCACATTTGACAAAATGTGAGATGAACCAATGATAGCATGGACGTAGTACGAGCCAATTGCCTCGCATCGCAATGGATGCAATTAACGAATCGGGTTAACTAGCTCGAACGGTCGCCAACTCGATGACCCCAGGTGTTGAATCCTGTTCCGGCAGCGGCGGGTACATACGCATAGAACGTCGTCGTCGTCTCGTGACCCTGTCGACTGGTCACGCTCGCCGTCGCATCGAAACGACGAAACGGCGACGGGTTATGATCCATCACCATTCACAACGTACGGTATACTATGAACGTAGCGTAACACGATCCCTCTCGATCTCCGGGGGTCCGACCAGCCGGCCCGGACGTCGCTGCATGCGGACACCGGGCGTTCACTGATGCGACGCCGAAGTGCACGACGGATTAAAACACGGCCACGGCAATTGATGCACGGAACTGCTTATCAGTCGCTAGCGATCACCGGCCGACCGGCGGCCACCTGTAGACTGTAGTCACCAGCTGCAGGAGACGCCGCTTTCGGCTGGCCGGCTGACCTGGAGCGTCGTCGCCGCCACGACTGCCGCCGCGCCGACCGCCAGAAAGTAGGGCCGGCGGACACCGTTCGGTGCCGCCGCGTTGCCTGGCTGAATATGGTGCGTTCATTTTCCTGCGCCGCTCTGCCGACGGTTGGTTGCGGCCTGGGCGCTTCCATCTCACCCCCACGGCGCTAGCGCACGCCGTCCTGTCGCGTGCCGTGCGCGGCCGAGGCCGATCGTTGGCGGCATCCACTACGCTCTGCGGGGCTCCGTCTGTCGGCGACATGTCCCCGGCCTTCGTCGTGGCGCCATTACTGCCTTGCTCCACCGATCCCATCCACACGGTCCCTGGCCGGCCGATGCGGCCAATCACACGTACGCCAGGCGGCCGCCTCACCCGACGACGTACCGCATCGACTACTGATTGGTACTACATGGCGACGTGCCTCGTTCGTTCCTCTCACTCTCACGGCGACGTCGCTGTACCCGGCCGGCCGCGTGGGAGAGATGGTTGCCGTCTCGCCTAGCCGCCAACGGAGACAGGTTCGTTCGACAGTGTGGCTGCCGGCCGTGTACGCGCGTCTGCAGACACCGTACGTACGTGCCCCGCCCTGTAGTGTACAGCAAGCAAGGCGCGCGTACTGGAGGAACAGGCAGTCTGGTAAGGCTGTCGGCTGACACAGATAGCGGCATATCAGGTTTGTCTCGCATCGAACACTTCACGTCGTCGATCGGTAGGCTGACTAACCTGGTCATGTGTTCATACTTCATACGGATCATTGATTCTCCTCTGGATTAGATTAAAAGGTGTATCAAATGGTCAATGTAGACAACAAGAGGAGAGGTAGAGCACAGTTTCAGAGTAGCTCCGACTGACAGTTCTATACTTCAAGAATGTCTTTAGGCTGCAGCTTCGTTATTACAGAAACTATCATTGATTCCTCCGTCCCTGCATCTTGCGCATATGTGTTGTTATCTGGCATCATGCTATGCGCCGTCATCTTTGGTAACTCCGGCGCCTGCGATTAACGGTGAGCGGTACCCTCCTTGCTCAGACAGGATCCTGCACTTTGAGCCGATCAGTATAGTACACAAGTTCTCTTCACCCGAGTGCCTGCCTGCATTTGATAGTTCCCTAGGATTAGATTCATGCTCCCTGCATTTGATTTGCGCCCAAGATTAGATTAAAAATGGTGCATAAGATACTATCTGATTCAAGTGATAATTTGCCTGATTTTGGACATTGACAGCAATCTTCATCATCTCCCAGAGATCCCAAATCAATGCCGTCGCACCCTTGGTTACCATCATGATTTCAATTCTGTCGATGGCTTGGAAGTTGGGTACGAATTTACTGGCAAATGTTTAGTTGACCCTGAGTACCCGACTCCCTGTGGTTAATTAAAATCCATGAGCATGTACAAGTAAACCCAATAACTTGTCAAAGAACACTCAAACGATCAGTGGTTAATTAGTCCAATGATATAGCAGAAAAGAAGCATCTCAGTGTCCCTATTAGACTCAATGCTTTCAGTCAAATGCTAGAGGCCATGACACTTGATCATTTTACATGATCCACATCGGCAAATCATACCTAATTGGCTAATTTGCAGCCAGCAGTGCTTGTGTAATCCATGTAACATTTTGAGTTTACATCTGGGTTACATGGAAAACCCTACTCTTACAGTATACCCGACTCCCTGTGGTTAAAATCCATGAGCATGTACAGTAATTAACTAAACCCAATAATTATTCAAAGAACACTCGAACGTGAAGTGGTCAATTATTCCAATTCTATAGCAGAAAACAAGCATCTCAGTGTCTCGATTAGAATCAATGTTTTCAGTCAAATGCTAGAGGCCAAGACACTTGATTCATTTTACATGATCCACCTGGGCAAATCGCAACGATTTTTTTTTTTTTTTTTGAAAAGAAGGCAAAAGCTTTGCCTTATCCATTTATAAAGAAGAAGGTGCCTGGTTTATTTGTGGGAGAAACCGGACGAAAACCATACAACAGACACCGACACCGTACCGAATTTGAAGTTAGCAGTGCTTGTGTAATCCATGTAACATTTTGAATTTACACCCAGGTTACATTTTTTGTGAAGCAAGTACAACAAATATTGTGCAAAATGGCACCCATCCAATTATCACACAAATTAGACCATATTTTATGGATAATCCAGCAATATTAGGAATTTTCTGGGTTTCTACCTAATTTCGCTTATTTAAATGACTTTATGCCTATTTTTCGAAAGTAATTGAATTTTGAACTACAAGTGTGTGATAGTTTGCTCTGAAAAATTTACAAAATTCATTTTAAGATACACCAGTGGTGGTTATATCACAGAAACGTCGATAGTTTTGAAAAATACGACCCCTTTCGATGAATAGGCACGGCAGCCATTTTGACAAATTTTTCAACAAAATAAAAGAAATTGAAAAAATACTGAAAAAAAGAAATCCTTTGGCATGGAGTCCTTTTATGTGTACTAGTTGCTAAGAAAAATGATAAACTTGAGTTTTGACAAAATTTTCAAAAACCTTCTTCACAAAAAGGTCAATCATCTATAAACATGTATAAGTTTCGAGTCAAATGACCTAGCTATGATCATTCCCGTGGCGTAATTTGTGATAATGTGCCCATATTTGACACATAGGTGTATCTTGGTATGACAAACAATGTTGCAGAACTGAGGTTTTTCAAATTAGTTTTATAGATATCATTTTTCATTTTTTAATTGTCAAAAATGACATTTTTTGTGAAGCAAGTACAACAAATATGGTGCAAAAAGGCACACATCCAATTATCACACAAAGTAGACCATATTTTATGCATAATCCAGCAATATTAGGAATTTTCCCGGTTTCTACCTAATTTCGCCTATTTAAATGACTTTATGCCTATTTTTTGAAAGTAATTGAATTTTGATCTACAAGTGTGTGATAGTTTGCTCTGTAAAATTTACAAAATTCATTTTAAGATACACCAGTAGTGGTTATATCACAGAACCGTCGATAGTTTTGAAAAATGCGACCCCTTTCGATGAATAGCCACAGCGGCCATTTTGACCTTTTTTCAACAAAATAAAAAAAGTGAAAAAATACTCAAAAATGAAATCCTTTGGCATGGAGTCCTTTTATGTGTACTAGTTGCTAGAAAAAATGATAAACTTGAATTTTGAGAAAGTTTCCAAAAACCTTCTTCACAAAAAAGGTCAATCGTCTATAAACATGTATAAGTTTCGAGTCAAATGACCAAGGTATGATCATTCCCGTGCGATAGTTTGTGATAATGTGCCCATATTTGACACATAGGTGTATCATGGTATGGCAAACAATGTTGCAGAACAGATTTTTTCAAAATATTTTTATAAATATCATTTTTTATTTTTTAAGTGTCAAAAATGATATTTTTTGTGAAACAAGTACAACAAATATGGTGCAAAATGGCACCCATCCAATTATCACACAAAGTAGACCATATTTTATGGATAATACAAAATATTATGAATTTTCCCGGTTTCTACCTAATTTCGCCTATTTAAACGACTTTATGCCGATTTTCCGAAAGTAATTCAAATTTGAACTACAAGTGTGTGATAGTTTGCTCTGAAAATTTTACAAAAATCATTTTAAGATACACAAGTAGTGACTATATCACAGAACTTTCGATAGTTTTGAAAAATGTGACCCCTTTCAATAAATAGGCACTGAGGCCATTTTGACCATTTTTTCAAAAAAATAAAAGAAAGTGAAAAAATACTCAAAAAATGAAATCATTTGGCATGGTCTCCTTTTATGTGTACTAGTTAATAGGAAAAATGATAAACTTTAGTTTTCACATACCTTTAAAAAAACCTTCACAAAAAGGTCTATCATCTATAGACATGTATAAGTTTCGAGCCAAATTACCAAGTTATGATCATCCCCGTGCATTAGTTTGTGATAAACTGTCCATATTTGACACATAGGTGTGTCTTGGTATTGCAAAAATTGTTGCCAAAAATAATTTTTAAAATATTTTTATAAATATCATTTTTCCATTTTTTTAAAGTACCAAAATGACTTTTTTGGTTAAGCAAGTACCAAAAATATGTTGCAAAAAGTCATATACATGATGAAAAAGATGATATGGATGTCATATTTGGATTCCTCTCATTTTTCTAATCGATTTAGATATTTTATTTATTAAATTTGATTTACGGATTTAAAGATATGAATTATTCCATATTAAATGTAAAAAGGAGAAAATAAAGTAAAATAAATTTTATTGTTATTTATTTAAAAAATATTATTACATAATCATTGTTATTTATTTAAATAAAATTTTAAAATTGAAACAACAAAAAGTGTAACATCATGACCCAGGGGTTAATATGATTGATAGGATACTAATATCAATAAGTTCTAATATCTCATTTGAAAGCTAATTTGGAAGGAACTCAAAATTTAAGCGTGCTTGGGCTGAAGCAATTTGAGGATGGGTGACCGTATGAAAAGTTTGATCAGGTAAGTACTTTGACTTGAGATTAAGTGTGTGGCTAAGTGAAAAAATTTGGAGTAGAATTAAAAAATATATAAAAAGTTTATTTTTTTAAAATAATTTTTTTGGAAAAAATATCGCCATAGCCTGTGCCGACGGCCTTTGGGCTTTTGCCGACGGCTTTTCCATGAAACCGGATTTTAGACTTCGCGCCACCATGCAAGGGCTTCCATTGCAATAACAAAAAGAAAATGCAGTTGACGCCACTACTGTTGCACCACCGTTGACGCCAATGCTCTTCTCCCTGTCAGGCCTTGAGTGTGATCAATTTGTCGGACGGGACTCCATTTACAGTTACCAGGAACTACCAGTGAGCAGCATCCTGACAACTTTCTGGAGATGCTCTTCACCCAAGTGCTGGCCTGCAGTGCCTTTCTGTTCCCTGCATTTGATAGAGTCGCTGAAGATCAGATAAAAATACAATTTGATTCCAGTGATAATTTGCTTGACTTCTGAAAGTGACAACAATGTTGATGATCTTCCAGACATTTCCAAATAAATGCTGCTCCACAGTTGGTCTATCATCATGAATGGAGTTCTGGGAAAAACCTGAGAGTCGAGTATAAATTTACTGGGAAATTGTTTGATTTACCCAGACTCCAAGGGTTAAAGTCTGAAAGCATGTCCAAGTACGGCCAATAATTAGGTCATTTCAACAGGTAATACAGATCAATAGGTAATACAGATCAATATATTCATCTGAAGCTGACAGATCAATAGGTAATACAGATCAATATATTCATCTGAAACAAGGAGAAGTTTGCACTGGATTGAGATATGCTTCTCAGGTTCTGATTAGGCCATTTCAACAGGTAATACAGATCAATATATTCATCTGAAGCTGACAGTTCAAGTCTCAGGTCAGCACAGCAAATTTTATTAGATTACAGTATGTTAAGATTTGAAAGCAAAATCCAAAAAAATAAGATATATTTGAAGTACACGTTAGAGAAGAAGTATGTTCCCCAAATTTTTCCCAGGATAAATCTCAGAAAGGTATATATTAACACTAGTGTAAAGATTCGGTTCAGTTCAAACTGAGTGCAATGTTGGATTGTAAGTAATTATCACATCAAGGGCCAGTACAAAGACATAGTTGAAGTTAATATTACGAAATATAAAAAGGGGATTATGGGAGTGTGTGACTTAAATTGTTGATTTGGCCATGCAGATAAAGAATTGGATCTGCCACATTAAAATTCACAACCAAAGTGTCTCCGCATCCAATCAACACGTAAGTCTCCTACCTAGGAAGGATAGGCTGGTTTACTTGAGGAGAATAATTTCTATGATCATACCCCAACCATGTCATCCATGAAAAGGCTCCGTAAGATCCCAAAGTAGAAAATACCATAACAACTGGTTACTTATTTGTATACACATGTTCTACTACGGCTGTGCAGTTTCTACGACGGTTTTATCGGACCGGAGGTAGTAGAAAGTATATTGCTGGAACCAAGATCTAGAGGAATGAAAACTTCATTATGATACAGTACATCTGGTGAATACATTTACCTGTAGTTTGTACAAGTAGCTAAATCTCCTATGTATGGTATATGCTGCTATTTGACACTTTCTTTGTGAAATCACATGAGATGTCCTGCATATAATTCTGCATTTTCCTCAGAGAGCAACCCAGTGAGAGTATGAGAACAAACGACTCTCACTGACTTGATTTCACTTGAGTGTAGAATGTATGATTCAATATTAAAATCCCCTTCCAAGACATTTAGTTTGAGGGGCGTCAAAATGATCATATATGATAACATTAAGGAGAAAAGCGACCTATCTAAAACCTGTAATACTGACCCTCCTTTCCAGCTCACAGAGTACACCAAATAGTGTAAAGATAAATGCATATCCCCTGCTTCAGTAACATCTGTTGAAGCAGGGTAACGTCCCAACTCAGCTTCCATCCACTTACAGGCCCTTCTTCAACTTAAGCGACTGCAAAACGGGCATTCTGGCAACACTTCAACAAGCACACTGTCTGCAAAACATCTGGGCTAAGCGTCTCTTTTTTCACATATTTTCTCAGGGACTAGCTGCATGATATTTGACGGGAAATCCAACATTCGCCATTCTATTTCTTTCAGCATGAAAACCACAGACTTGCATTGCATCTCCATCAACAAAAGAGCCACCTTTCTTTGGAAACATGTACATCTTCACATTATTACTTCAATCGCCCTCCAGTGGTCCAACAATGTCCAGTCATTAGATGAACATGCTAATGTCACTCTTCCTGTCTAGCTCTCAATATCAAAACACACCGTCCAACGCATTATCACTGTCAGACTCTGATCCTGGTAATTTAGTCCCTAGTTCTTTCCTTGGCTTGGGTGAGAGACCCTTGGCAAGCATCTCCTCATCATACTTCCTAGCCAAATCCACCATCCCCTTCTCCAGCAATGTATCAATAAGTGTGTTGTATGCAAATGCATCTGGACTGAGCCCTTGCTCCTCCATTGTCTTCCACACAAAGAACACCGGCCGAAGGAAACCCCACCGCCCAAACCTCTTTATGAGCATGACATACGTGTCCATTCTTGGCCGGCAACCTCTCTCGAGCATTTTCTCAAACAGTCCAAGGACCTCCTGCGGGCGGCTCAGATACTGGAAGAAGCAATGGTAAGTGAGCACATTGGGCTCACAGCCGGCCTTGTGCATCTGCGGTACAAACGCATACCCTTCCTTGAACCTCCCTTCCTTGCACAGTAACTTGACAATCGTATTGAAAGTTGCAGTGTTCGGCTTGCAACCAGCTTCAATCATCTGCCTGTACAGCCGGATCGCGAAATCGACGCCTTCCGCGAGCCCAACGGCGTGGATCGCAGTGTTGTACGCAACGACATCCACCGGAAGGCCTTTGAGCTTCATCTCCTTGAACACCTTGACGGCCTTCCACGGCTTCCCTGACTTGGCAAGGGCGTCCATGTAGATGGAGTAGGAGTGGAGGTCCTTGGCGACGCCGCGCGTGTCCATGTCGAGCCAGTGTTCGCGGAGGCGCGCCCAGGCGCGCGCCTTGGCCCAGCCGCGGAGGAGCAGGTTGTGGGCCTTGGTCCCCGGCGGGAAGGGCGGCGGGGCCGCCTTGCCGAAGCAGAGGTGGTGGGCCTCGTCGACGCGGCGGTGGTCGCAGAGCGCGTCGAGGAGGAGATGGAAGGAGGCCTCGTCCCGCAGGCCCACGGAGGCGGCGGTGGAGTCGAAGGCGCGGACGGCGTCGTCGACGAGATTGGCGGCGGCGAGGCGGTTGAGGAGGGCGCGGAGGGCGGGGCGGAGGAAGGAGGGGTCCGAGGGGTCGTGGTGGGAGAGGAGGAGGAGGTGGCGAGCGGGAACTCGAAGTGCTTGCCGAGGATGTCGACGGCGCGGGAGAGGGTCGACGGGGTCGGCGGCAGGTTGGCGCCGTCGGGGGAGGCGGACCAGTGGAAGAAGTCGAGCGCGGCGCGCCAGTCGTTGGTGTAGAGCGAGAGCGTCTCCAGAACCGCCGCCGCGTCCAGAGGGGAGGACGGCGCGGGGCGGGGACGGGGGAGGGGACCGTGGAGAAGGGGAGGGCGAGGAGGCGGCGGCGCGCCAGGGAGAGCATCCCGCGAGCAGAGATGAGTGTGGGCGTCGATGCCCTGAACCTGAATACTGAACCCTGACCTGCGACTTTCACTATAAAAACAGTCTAATTAGTCACATTTCTAAGCATTTGAATCAGCATCGAACCAAAACAGTAACCCCACTGATTCATTTATAAGCTACAACCCGTAAAATTGCAGTAACATTTCGCCAAATTTAGACGAAGTTTTGCAGAGAGTGGGACAGATTTTGGGAAGTTCCAGGTGACCGTGAAGTAACAAAACTGAGACATTATACATTTGCATCTTCTATAGTTGAACTTTTACAAGCATAATGTTGTGAGGCTGTATTTGAATTTTGTACACAATCTACAGAACCTTTCGGTCAACGGCAGCGTAAGTACAGGCATTTTACGTGTAAGTGTCTTGTTAGTCAGCATCGTCTTCGTCACCGAAATCTGGTTCCGGGGGCTTTGGCAGTCTCACGATGGCGGGAACGGCCTTGTTCCTAAGCCGGTGAACTCCCCGGAGGGCGTTGGCTGCGAACCGAGACGCATAGATGGTTGCTCCCAGGCTAGGCCCGTGCTCTGGCGGTTCGCAGCCTCTTCCTCCCTACGGCGCTGCTCGGCCATCTTCCTCTTGTAGTAGCGGCGCCAAGCCGCCTGGATGAAGCAGGCTCCCCAGGTCTTCCACTGCTGGGAGTAGAACCTGAATGTGTGCTGAACTTGCCTGCTGTGCAGCCTCCTGAACTGGCTGGCCACGAATTTCAGTTCATCAGCGCGCAAGGCGAATGCCTCAACCTCGCTTAGAGCTTTTACTGTCCTGGATGAGGCTGGGAAATTGGCAGCAGACTTGGGATCCAGTGCCCAAGTGAGTAGCTCATCACCACAGAAATCACCCTCCTTTAGCTGGACCTTGTTGAAGAACCCACTTCGTCCCCCATCAGTGGTCACGCTCTCTAAACAGCCGTGTAGAATAAATTGCATCTCGTCCACTGGATCACCTTCCCTCAAAATGTATTCGTTCTCGGTGTAGAGTGCAGGTCTTAAACGCTCGCATATTGCATCTAGCAATCTTTCATCCATATTCTCAAACAAAGGTACCTATAGGGAGCAAAACAAAACAAGTTCAGAGACAAGTGCAATTCACAAAAAGAAGCTGAAAGATACTTGACCGGACAAATCCTACCCTTCTCACTAAACCCAAACAGAGATGACGTTTGATGTCCCTCCTAAGATCTTTTGGAAGGCTTTGAACCAAATTTTCTTCATCCACTCCTCTGGTCTCCAACCACCTGTACCGTTCATATCGCCTTACTCGTTCTCTGATTTCCGGTGGCAGTGAACGGTGATGCATCCACCTCTCAGCATCTCGCTTTTTAACTCTCATCTCTTCAAGGCGTATAGCGACTGATTGAAGGTAGGTCTGAAAAGAAAATGGTTAGAATCAGGCAAAAAAAGGCTGAAAAGAAAGCTTTCCAAGCAATATCACTCTACCTGCATGTTACCGATGAGGAGCGCAAACAGAATTAGTCCAAGGATGCATATTGCAATAGAGAATAACACCTCCCCAGGATATGTGCTTGTTACAAACCCTTGGCCAAGGGTACTGTTAAATGGAAGGAAGTTAAACAATAAACAAAGCAAGCACAATGAACCACATATATAGGATATTGAAACATAATACCCCCTCCGTTCCATGATATAAGGTGCCTAAGGTTTTGCACGGAAATTAAAGAATGCTCGTGGAGTACAAAATTACACTAGTTTTGGACAGAATTATGTTTGGCTAATTGGCGTGGGAATAAGAGGAGTTTGCATGGGATAACGAAACATAATAATAGCCTGAAAAAATTATTCAGATGAGTGGTGGAAAGAAGTACACCCTATATTTTGGAATTTTTCTCAAAACCTTAGGCACCTTATATCAAGGAACGGAGGGAGTAATATATACTCTCTACTTGCAAAGCGGTAGTCATTGTGCAGACAGAATGATTTCAAGGTACCACTGGTAATTTCTATCATGATATTTTGTCAAAGATCGCAAATTAATTTATTATGGAGTTAAATTTCACAGCAAATCTAATAATGTGGATTTCATGCTGCCAATTATACAAAATCTTTATACCAAAGGTCCATTAGTCTTTGAAATGTTTAACAGATACAGTTTCTTGGACTCCATACATTTACAATTGGAAAAGGTACACAGAAAATGATAATAGCTCATATAAACGTGCAACAACAAGAGTGCAACTTTTGATATCCGAGCAGAACCCAGAGTAATTAGGATCAGGGTTCACAAGATAGCTTTTGCTAGATTTCCTGGCCTAAGGCAGGGTTCTGTACAGGCTGGTTTCTAGCTCTTTCTTGGCATGCCATTGTAGATCCTGCTACTGACCAGGGAACCAGGAATCGGTAGCAGCTCCCTTTGGTTTTCTCTCTTCTTGGTTTTTTCATCGCCCCAATTATATTTGTGATTTTAGTTCTAACAACATTATTTCCGAACAAAACCTAATCTAACAGCAGTGACCACTGACCAGTCAGTCCAGATTATACTTACAAGGTAACACCCATATACAATATCTCATATTCTCTCAGAAATTTGGCTCCAGCCCATGTGGTTTTTCGGACCATAAGTCGAAGAAATATTAACTGTGATGCTCTTTCAAATAGTACACAAACAATCTGTACTAATTATATTTATGCCACTCCATGCAATGTAGTGAACATATAATCGACTAATTTAGGAAAGGTAGAAAGTTCCTTTATGAGTCTCCAAGCTCTTTGTTGCTTCCCACTTCTTACATAACAGTATAACACTCACTAAATTTGTCTGGAGTGGCCATCATGCAGAACTAATTAAATTTCTATTCTCTAGAAGAGAGCAAAAATAGACTTTACACGCATTTCCATCGTGAAAGAACTTGTGTTTCAGCAAAATGACTCATTTTTGGGGATTCAGAGATATTCAAACAGAAAAATCTGCACAACGAGAGACTCATTCCATTACCTTAGATTTTGTAATCCCCACCAGAAGCAATAACAAAGTTTAGAGACAAAGTTTCCTGGACCAAGTATTCCAGACACCAACGCTTGCTGATAGATACCAAAGTTGAAAGCATCAGCATTATCATCAGTACCATTGCACTGATTAAATATCTGGGTATTCTTAGTCCAACTGTTATAGATGTCACTGCTAGCATGATTGTCACTACAATACAAGTAGCTTAAATCACAACCCTCGCTACGATGACAGTTGAAACGCCAGCAACTATCTTCGCGTTCAATTGTTAAGTAGTACCACAGAGTGCCAACATTCTGCAACAAATAGTGTATAGAAAAAATACAGCATAAGTCAAACAAACCATGAATGTCTACAACAAACTACAAGACAAAATTATTGAGCAATGCTGACAACGTTCAATTTAACATGATGTTAGACAATAATGACAGGTGCAGGAACAGGGATACCGTCAAAAGTTAACAAAGGTAAAATCATCAAATTTACTTGTAATAACTAATGGGCTGATTGGCAGTGCCTACAATGTATTATGCACAATCTTCAGGTGGTGAGAAATCTTATAATCTATCGTGTCTGACAGGATAGCTGTAGAGTTCAGATAGTAAAGAAGCAAATTTATATAAGTTGTCGGGAATGTTCTCAAGAAAATAATTCTGCTACTACTCCAGGCACTCATCATATGTGAAATACAGGAAATAACTGCGACGCGCTCCAGACAAAGATGTTCACGTCTGGATAGGCATAGGCAGAAACTTACATGACCAGCCAGCATAAACCAGAGAAGATAGTAACCAGCACCAGCCCAGGCAGTTTCAATAAAAACACCAGCTGTCCTTTTCAAATCTTTGATCACAGGGAATATCCTTAGCAACCTTGGAATGTATTGACATAATACAACCCAAACAAGCGCCTTTTTTGTAGCCAGTACGTCTGGACCATCAGAACTGTGGAGATATCTCCAAACTACAATCTGTCGATTGCCAACAAGATAGTTCCAGGTAAAACTCGAAAAATGCTTATAACTATGCAGAAATCACAGTTCAGATTATGGGCAGAAATTTTTGCTGTAAAGCTATCTGTATGTTTGTATGCAAGTAATGGTACAGATTCTGATGAAGCAAAACTGTGCTGTGCGTAGAGGCAGGCTAGTGAAATAATAAACATACCCAGTGCTGAAGTTTAAAAAGTAGTTGAAAGGCTTATTTCTTTATGCAAGCAAAAGGCTCATTGTTCAGGTATAAAGACTACAGGACAGCAAAGTAAACTTCATATTGTTGAAGAGCAAGACTGCAAGGAAGTACCTGTGGAAGTGGTAACAGTGCAAAGAAGTCCATTATAAAGTAACTTTTAATGTACCGCATCGCAATTAACATTGGATCAATCACAAGCTCGCCACTTCCAAACACTCGAGAAGATGGAGCAACATAAGCAGTGCGGAATTGAAGAAACACACGAACGAGATAGACAGAATCAATAATAGTCCGTATTACTGTTGATGTCACTGCCAATTTCTTATCTACATCGATGCATTTTGAATTGTTGATGATGGGTAGGAAGAAGAAGAGAGGATCCACTGCAACAGCGAGAATACATGACGAGAAGAAAAATCTATTCATCCGCAAAAGGAACTTTTCCTGGGGGTCGAATATATACTTCTTAGAAGATTTAAGATCTTCCGCAAAAGCTGTCTTAGGAGCATCAGATGTAAGGGACTGTTTGAGTCTTCCAGAACCCTTTCTCACCCCTGACATGAATGATTTGACTGGGTTAAACGAATCATAACCAAATCCAGGCATGCTGAACCTCCGGCTGCTCTTTGCTCCCAGTTCAGAATTTACAGAAGACCTAGGGCTTGACTCATCCAGCCTACATAAAGTAAAATGTAAAATACATTACCAGTTTTGCCTGTTTCTTCTAGAAACTAACATGGAGTATTCTTGCAGGTAAAAACAGAAGGTCAAGTAATTAGCAAGCAAAGATCCAGGTCATGTTCAAACAAAGAAAGACAGCAAGAAAAGATGTCAGGTGTCTGACGAGGGGGGTAGAAGAAACCAAAAGAACCGTGAATATTTGTTGTAGAAACGGACCATACAACAGCATTAGCTGCTTCAGCTAAAAGGTTACCACTACATGGTTTACAAAGCGTGAAGCGTCCCCAAAGCGATGGGGGGGCGCTTTGGCGCTTAAGCGACGCCTAAGCGGGCGCTTTGGACGCTTAAGCGCCTAAAGCGGGCGTTTTTCCAAAGCGTTGAGGGGGCGCCTTGACGCTTAGGCGTCGCTTAAGCGTCCCAAAGCGGACGCTTTGTAAACCATGCCACTAATATACAGGAGAGGACCAAGACTAAATTAGTACAAATGTCCAGGCGTATTTTATTTCACTATTTTTTAAACTAGTACAAATTTTCCACATTCCATTAATTTAAGAGTTATGACATAATACAAAAAAGGAAAACGAAAAGATTATCACTTTAGGTGAACAACCTTTAAGAGTTATGAAACCATAATAAAAATGCCCTTTTAAGTAAATGACCAACCTCTTAAAGGTCTCTCTGTGTCTATCCATGTATGGAGCTTTCTGAGCCACAGCCAAACATACAGCCGTGTCAAATGAATGAAGAGTAAAGCTGGTGAGAGATCCTCCACAGCTCCAAGAACCGTCACCAGTCTACCATTTCGGAGATCAACAATTAATTTCCACTTCAGTTCACGCTGTCAATGCGCCATCCACTGTCCTTGCGCAAAATGCCGTGATCTGTTTGATGATGAATCACACATGGTAGTCAATACAAAATACTACAAGCGTAAGCGTAAGACGAAGCTGTCAGGTAAGCGTCGTGTAGTACAAATGCAGTAGGAACGCACAAACAAGGAACGGGAGCACTCAAACTAGGAAACCTGCTATTAACGGGTAGTATAGCAAACGGAAGCAAACTGCTATAAGCAAGAGATTCATAAACGCTGGAATCCTGCAGCTCCAAACTAGGCGCCGCGCGTACCGAAACTACATACACCTTCATTTTCCCATGCTAGTATTCTAGAAAGAAAGAAAAAACCCTATGCTAGCAAGGCAAGACAGTAACTGAAAGAGCCTCCGTCCCGGCTCCGAGCGCGACGCTGATCCAGATCCACACGCCACGGCTGCCGGGACGCGGCGAGCAAATCGAAGGAACGGCCATAGCTAGCAACATCGATCCTACGCAGCCAAACAAAATAGCACCGAGAAATCGAGGTGGGAGAGGGCGTTTGTGTCCGGCTGGTGGCTCACCTGCGAGCCGCGCGGGGTGGGACGGGAGGTGGCGAGGGAGGGGAACCGGCGGCGAGGCGAGGTCACGGGCGAGGCGGGGAGGAAAAGGGGAGGCAGCGGCACGGCTTCGGGGAAGGAAGGCGAGAGGTGGTGGTAGGCAGTCAACGAGGGGAAGCGACTGCTTGGGCTTGGGTTGCTCGCCTCCGGCAGGCTGGCTGGCTGCTGGGTCCGGGAGTGTCAACGAGGAAACGGACGGACAAGGGGGTGGTGGCGCGGACGCGGATTGGCCGCAGCGGAAGGGCTGGCGGTTGGCCCGAGAATGGGCATGACATGGAGGACGGCGCCGAGCGATGGGCCGCTGCGCGATGATCCTTGGGATCGATGGGCTGGCCCAGCGGACGTGCGCTACTTTGTGGACTATTTACTGGTGTAGGCCGAAATCACTAGAAAAAGGTTCATTTGCGAAGCGACCCAGCGGATCATCTCGTGGTATAAAGTGTCGCCTTCTCCTTCGTGCGGTATCAACAGTTGTATGCATGTTTGTCAAGTGTCACAACCAGAATGAAAGTGAAGAGCAGGTCAGAGAAATGGACACCGAAGGTGGAAGAGGAGTTTTTGCCTTTTATTTTTCAAAACCAAAACTTCAAAACGAAATATCTTTAGAACCGTTTATCCAAATTACGAATCGTTTTCACTTTTGAGCTCCTCGCGTCGATATCTTCAAAACTAGATCCCATGCTGATAGGTTTCAACGAACTTTTTTTTACTTCCGGTTATGTATAGTTTGTACATACTGTTCTATATAGTTTGTACTTTCACTTCTCTGTACTTTGTACTTCATGTTCTTTATACTTTTGTATGATGAGAGAACGGATAGTGAGGTGGGAGGGCAGCTTTTTCCTTTTATTTTTCTAAACTGAATTTTTGAAATGAAATATCTCGAGAACCGTCTATTCAAATTACGAATTGTTTTCATTTTTAAGCTCCTCGCGTCGAACTAGATCTCATGTTGATAAGTTTCGACGAACTTTTTTTTGTACTCCCGATTATGTATAGTTGTATAACTTGTGTCTATTTAGTTGTACAACTTGTGTATGCACAACTGTGTCTGCATAGTTGTACAACATGTGTCTGTATAGTTGTACAACATGTGTCTGTACAACATGTGTTTGTCTAGTTGTACAACATGTGTCTGTACAAACTGTGGCTGTCCAGTTGTACAACATGTGTCTATGTAGTTGTACACCCTGTGTCTGTACAACCTGTGTTTGTCTAGTTGTACAACATGTGTTATGTAATTATACAAGCTATGTCTGTATAGTTATACAACTTGTTAGTTGTACAACATGTGTCTCTTTAGTGGTACAACTTATATCTGTATAGTTGTATAACCTGTTAATTGTACAACTTGTTAGTTGTACAATCTATGACTGTATAGTTATACATCTCAGATTTTTAGATTCAAGTGTAGCAGATTCTGTACCATACGGTATACGTACCTGCTTTTCTTCTACTCTACTATGCGGTGTAGTACCTACTTTTCCCTTTTTTGGGGAAATGTACCTGCTTTTCCGTGTTTTCCGTGTACATTATACGTGCCTGATTTTTTTTGTCTCGTGCATGCGAACCTAGTGTCCGCTCGGCCAGGGGCTTCGTATGCGCGTCTCACGCTAGTCTGTACATCTCGCTGCTGATCGGTCGCGGGGTCTTCCTCTATGCGCGTACACGGGGCCAGCACGGCTGCATGCTGGACTTACGCCGGGTGCCGTGCGTGCCCGGCCGATCGTACATTGAAGCGAACAAATTTGATTTTCTACACTACTAATAAACAAGCCAACTTGAGTCAGGCTACAGCCACCCCGTGTTGTGCACACAGCCAAATTACCACCGCCAGATTAGTCCTGGTTAACTAAATCTAAACGCCAGGATTAATCTAATCAACTCTGTGTGCAATTAGCAATTTGCACAGGCGGACCACGCTCCGCACGGACGAAAAGTTCTGTAGCCCATAGATGAAAAAAAAACTAACGAACTACAAGAACAACGATCTGCAGCCTCGCCGTTTTCGCCGCTGCGTCCACGCTGCCTGCTCCCGCCCCATCCCTGTCCTCGCGTCACCTTCCGCCGAACCCCGACTCAAATTTGTTGTTTCCATCTCCTCCGCTCCCTGTGCAGTCGCTAGGATTCCGGCGCCCCCACACCCTCGCACCGCGCCTCCGCCGCCCATGGCTGCCGCCTTGCAATCTAGCCCTCGCCCATGCACCCTCGTCTACGGCGTTGTCTCACCGATGTACCGTCGCCGCCGCCTCCTCCCAATCCCCCCTGCGCCGCCTCCACTTGCATGTCAACCGCAGGTCCGCGCGTGCGTGTCAATACATGGCAACCGCGGATCCTGGCGCAATGACCCGTGGATCCTGGCGCTCGTGAACTCATTGCCCCGCCAGCAAGTCTCCGGCAAGTACTTCTCTTCCTCGATTGGATTCTGTGTTCTGCCGAGACTGACACCCTTTCAATCATCGTGCAAACAGATCACACCATCGGTTCAATCCCCTGTCTATTTTACTTCACTTTATTCAGTTTTTTTCTGCCTACCGATTTCTCTGTTAATTAATAATTGTAGGATTAAGGTTCCGCTTTTACATATTCCTGGTTTGGTTTGTGTTTTTCACCTCAATGCCGCCAATGATGACTTATTACAATTACGAAACATGTTTTTCTGATGAAAGAGGAAGCAAGCAGCACGTACATATTATTCAGTATGATTCCTTGTACAAAACGGTAGATGTATTCAACAAATTGTGCAAGCTTGGATATCATAGATTGAGGGTTATTGCATTCAGTTTAGTGTGATTACAATAAGTAAATCCTATTTTCTCCTTGAATATTCTTTATCTTAAGTGAAACAATTGATCATCATTATATGACTTCACTGCAAATTCAGTAACAAAAATTGCACGTATGTGTCCAGGGAACCTGCATCCATGACCGGTGATGAGAGAATGAGCCCTGGCCACACCTGGTTTCATGCAGCAAGGAAGAATAAAGCCTATCGACATCAGGTTCATCCACACCGTGTTGTGAGATTTGTTGCATATCTGAAATCTGATTTCCATAACTGGAATTAAAATGCTCCTGGATAGAGGTTTTGTTCATAATTTGGTGAATGAATTATTGATTCAAGAGAGGTTTGTTACATCTGGCAGTATGCAGGTTGTGCCTTGGCTAGGTGGTGAAGCCCAAACTGAATAAAACGATGTACATCAAGGAATCGGTCGCGGGGTCTCCCTCGCCCATGCACCCTTGTCTACGGCATTGTCTCACCGATGTACCGTCGCCGCTGCCTCCTCCCAATCCCCCCTGCGCCGCCTCCACTTGCATGTCAACCGCAGGTCCGCGCGTGCGTGTCAATACATGGCAACCGCGGATCCTGGCGCAATGACCCGTGGATCCTGGCGCTCGTAAACTCATTGCCCCGCCAGCAAGTCTCCGGCAAGTACTTCTCTTCCTCGATTGGATTCTGTGTTCTGCCGAGACTGACACCCTTTCAATCGTCGTGCAAATAGATCACACCATCGGTTCAATCCCCTGTCTATTTTACTTCACTTTATTCAGTTTTTTCTGCCTACCGATTTCTCTGTTAATTAATAATTGTAGGATTAAGGTTCCGCTTTTACATATTCCTGGTTTGGTTTGTGTTTTTCACCTCAATGCCGCCAATGATGACTTATTACAATTACGAAACATGTTTTTCTGATGAAAGAGGAAGCAAGCAGCACGTACATATTATTCAGTATGATTCCTTGTACAAAACGGTAGCTGTATTCAACAAATTGTGCAAGCTTGGATATCATAGATTGAGGGTTATTGCATTCAGTTTAGTGTGATTACAATAAGTAAATCCTATTTTCTCCTTGAATATTCTTTATCTTAAGTGAAACAATTGATCATCATTATATGATTTCACTGCAAATTCAGTAACAAAAATTGCACGTATGTGTCCAGGGAACCTGCATCCATGACCGGTGATGAGAGAACGAGCCCTGGCCACACCTGGTTTCGTGCAGCAAGGAAGAATAAAGCCTATCGACATCAGGTTCATCCACACCGTGTTGTGAGATTTGTTGCATATCTGAAATCTGATTTCCATAACTGGAATTAAAATGCTCCTGGATAGAGGTTTTGTTCATAATTTGGTGAATGAATTATTGATTCAAGAGAGGTTTGTTACATCTGGCAGTATGCAGGTTGTGCCTTGGCTAGGTGGTGAAGCCCAAACTGAATAAAACGATGTACATCAAGAAATAAGAATGACCTCACGATGATGTTCAAGAAGAGGGAGCAATAACACATTCTGAGTTCGAGAAATATAGGTAAAGATACGAACCATTGTTACAATAGATGCATGTCCACTGCTTCCAGGAACTTTTCAACGCCGGAGGTCCGGTCCTTCACAATTTTGCGTTTGCCATTCTCTAGCCTACACTAAAATTAATCTCCTCCGTTAGTGCTCACATGGGAAAATATTTAGTGCTTCAATGATAAAGCAACCCAAAGCTACTTTTCTATGTTCTTTTGTCCAGTTCGTAAAATAAGGGATGCATTGCTTGGTTATATAAATCCATTTTTGCTAACATTGTCCGCGAAGGTTGTCATGTATAATCAAGATTGTATTGAGCACTTAACTACAATTCAATAAGAACCTGACCCAAATAAATGGTTATAAGAACCTGTACTAACACCATCTTATGTGCATTGACCTGGACTATTGGTACATCTTTCCAAATAAATGGTTATGAGAACCTGATTGGTGTAATCATCTTATGTGCATGGACCTGGCTTGTTAGTACATAATTTTAGTAGCTAGCTATACTACTTTGTAAGGTCAAGGTGTGAACTGTTTTGCTTGGTAGATGTTACTGATATTTAAGCGCAGTGTCCCCATTCTTAACTGGACAACCATGATGATAATGCACGTGCACTTATGAAGCGTTTAGTGCTTGCTGCTTACATTTTGATGCATCGCTAGCTTAATGCTATTTCATAAAAACAAGGTACATATATTAACTTCAGTCCTACAATTCACTCTGACGTAGCATATGTGGACTGGACCCAAGACCCTCTGCTTCTTTACTTCCTGAGTTACTAAATATAGATTATTACTGGCACCAAAATTGTAAGAATTTCACACGCGAGCCATAAGAATCCTATGTGGCCAGGCGAGGATGAGAAGAACGGTGAACGAACAATGCAGGAAAAAATCGATATTTGATGCATTAGAAAGCCGTATCCTAGCAGTCATGTGGCATGCTGCCTGTGTGGCCCAGTGCTCGGATGCATCATGCTCAACCAGACTGTCGTACTGCGCAGCTTCGTATTTTTGTGCCAACCACGCCATTCCCTTCTTTGTGCCAACTATTTGATGTGTGCGTGGAAATTATTTAGGCATGTGTGCATGCTTCTATTTGAAGATCAAGCTTCTTTGTGCCAACTATTTGATGTGTGCGTGGAAATTATTTAGGCATGTGTGCATGCTTCTATTTGAAGATCAAGCTTTGTTGATCAGGTCATCAATCAATGGATAAATTAAATTATGTGTCATGTATGAGTCGCCGGGACAGCGATGTGGTAACTGGTGATTCTAACTCCGCACGTGGTACTTCTTGGCATGCTCCATTATCTCAATATATACAGAGATAAAAAGGTGAGATCCAATTGCTTGTCATTTAGAAATCTTTATGTGCCCAAGGGAATGCCCTTCTTTCTAAGGGTGATGTGAAGATGCAGCTTGTAATCTGGAAGCTTGTATATTACTTTGTCACAGGAGTACAAATTGAGCACTCACAAATATTACATGATCTATAGTTTGTCTCCTCAAAATATTGTTAAGATCATATGACAATTTTTCTTTCTGAACATGTGTCATGTAGAGACGTGCGTTGCACGTGCAAATTTACTAGTACTAACTCTACAAGATAACCACGTGTCAGACGGGGACGAGCGAGAATTTACCATTGCGAAGGGAAGCCTCTCGCTAGTCGTACCCAGTGTAGCCCGATTGGAAGATATTGGGCACTCTAGTTTTTTTTTGAACCGTGGCCACTCTAGCTTTGCTAATATGGATAACTCCATTTTAAAAAAAATCAAGTGCCAGGCTTTAAATTAATATAGCCCACAAGTTTCGACAAGGTTTCATACATTCTGCAACATACATATTGTGCAAACAGAAGTAAAGCTTAAAAAGTTAAACACGATCAAATAAAGCCTAGAAACATGGGTTCCCCAAGAGTGCCTAGGCAAACAGAGCTACTTGGAAGACTTGATAGTGACACTTTACCTCGCGATGTCCTTCCGCTTGAGGCTTGAGGTTGGGCATCCAAAACTGCAAGAAGGCCATAGTTTTGAATATGATATCGGCATGGTGCTTGATAATTGTTGCCTCAATGCTAAGCTTGTTCCAAACACGGGGCCCAAAGTTGCGCAAGAAACAAATTCCAAAGGAGTTTGCGGGGTTAACCTGAGAAAATAGCGAAAACTTAAGCAAAATTGGCAGGGCACCAATTACTTCTCGGCACCTGGCGCAACACACTCCACGCCAAAGATGCATTAGGAAACATCCTCGTCAGAATCATGGAGAGGACATGATCGTTCGAGGGACCGTGCCTAGTGACCACTTGCGGGATAAACGGGAGGCGATCAAGCACCATTTGTCAAGGGCGGATTTTGATTTTCAGAGGCAACTTATCACCCAGTGTCGCGACAAGTAAGGTTTCCAACTTCGTCCATTGAGCAACCCCTGCCTGATCGAAGGAGCGATGAAAACGGCACCACCACCTCCCATAGCTTGACACATAGGTTGTCCGCCTTCTAGACAACCCTTTGTTTGACGTGTATCCCTGAAATTACAAAGAAAACTAAAAACTTTGAGTTGCTTATTCACCCTCCTCCCCCCTTCTAGTTGACTATAGAGATCCTTTCAATCTTCGGATGGCGACAGAAAACTCGTCCATTGTATAAAAAGGTCAATATTTATTACCAACATGAGTATGATTCGAATTATATCTTATTATGAGTGTACTTTTATTAATCTCGTAGGCCATAATGCAAGCAGATTTGGACTCTAATAGTTTATGACTTGTCCTATTAAGAAAGAATTTAATTTGAACATTCAATATAACCCCACACACTTCCAAAAAAAATTGTAGACATCCACACCCCAAACAAAAGTATTCTTTGTTTTGACGCAGACCGCAAGACTAACAAAAATAAGGACCGAACATTTTAGTAATCTCAAGAGGTTGTTGATTAGTCAGGCACAACCCTTTGTCTTTTGTTTTCCTAAGTTGAAGAAAACAAGTGGCCATTAAAGAAAAGACATTTTGTATCTGTCACATTGTATGTTATCTCTTCATCACATGTTTAACAAATAGAATTGTTTAGGGACCTGTTGTAGCCGCCTCTTTTACTTCGGAATTCCCTACTCCTCAAACTTTTCTATTTGTACTTTTTCTGTCGATCAGAATCACTTCTTCTTGGATTGGATGCTCAAAGATATGTCCTCTATTTTCTTCTATTGTGAAATAGAGGAAGTAGGTTCTATCTAAGTAGACTGGGGTTATTTTAAACTAATCTCCCTTATAAACTGGCCAACTCTCTTCTTCTATATCGATGAAAAGTAAAATCTTTTGTCTCGTTTTAAAAAACATCCATTTTACAAAAAAAAACAACTTCAAGATTGATGAAAGTCCGAGATTTGCACATCTTCATCAAGTTATGTTTCCAAAATCGACTTAGGTACAAAAATATTTAAGACGAATTAGGAACCAAAAATCAACTAAATTTTAGAAACATGCAATTGGTAACACTAACACTAAGGATAAATCATTAGCGTGTGGCTGCATCCTCGAACGTCAGAAGAGAGAACGGTTTACCTAATGGAAAAAATGACATATGGTATCTCACGATCTCATCTCGCCGACCTCATGGCTCTATTCTCTTTGTCCCTTTCTCCCTCGGCGGATAGGGACAGAGCTTCAAGCTTTGTCTATGACCGAGGCCCGGCCGCCGGTGGTGATCACTAAGCATCTGCTTATATATTCAAACGCTCCAATCCTAACCATCTCATCACTCGTTTAACTAAACTGAAGTCGTCGGCAATTAATTAACGCAGCACACGTACGTACATCGCCCGCGCTTGCGTAGGATCGAAGAGTCGGATCAGACCGACCGATCGAGCACATGGCGGCGGCAAGCGACGACGGCAGCGCCAACGCGCTCCCCGTGGTGGACCTTGCTCCGTTCTTCGTCCAAGGAGCCATCGCCGTCGACGGCCGCGCCCGCGCCACCGAGGCGGTGCGAGAGGCGTGTCTGTCGTCCGGGTTCTTCCGCGTCGTGAACCACGGCGTGCCGCGCGAGCTCATGGCGCGCGCGCTGGAGCTTCAGGCACAGTTCTTCGCGCTCCCGGACGAGGAGAAGGCCAAGGTGCGGGCGGCCGAGGGGACCTGTGCGCCCTTGCCGTCAGGGTACGCGCGGCAGCCCGCGCACTCCGTCGACAAGAACGAGTTCCTGATGGTTCTGCATCCGAGGATCTGGCCCAACCTGTACCCCGCCGAAGCAGCCGGATTCAGGTCAGCGTTTTGCAGTTTGTTGCCTGAGTTTCGGCTGATTATTTTCGATTTCGCCGATCGACCCCAAACCAAAGGGAAGCCGGAAGGTGGGCGAGATACACGATCATCGCATGCATGCATAGGCGTTGTGTGACGAATGCATGAGATAGCTAACCTTTGCATGTTGTTCATGCCAAGGACCTGATCTTCGCCGCTCTCGCTCCTCCTCTGTGCTACCCCTCTTAGCCGCGCGTGGAATGATGCGGCCGGCGCGGCCGACGGCAGCGGCGGGGCTATCCCGTACGTCCAGGGATGCTGAGGCATTTGGCAGTCGAGCAACTTGGGCGCGGGGGATCGAGTCCAGGGCGATGTCGTTTTCCTGTGGCGGATCGGATCTGCGATCTGGCTCTTGCTCTTGCCTTGCTGCCACACGGATCTGGAAGACTGGAACAGCTTGTGTTTGACTTGCGAGTTGCGACATGTGAAGTACGTAAGGATGAAGCTGGGAATAAGCTGCGTAGAGGTGTCGCCGTGATGCCTCTTGCTCATCAGTTTGCAGATGCGTCGGGTCAAGACTCAAGTGTCTCCCCCGTGCGGGCTGGCCGCCGCGCTACGGGTCAGAGCATCAATAGCTGTCTGAACAGCACAACACACCGCATGGTAGTTCTTTTTTTTTTAACTGGACCGCATGGTAGTTCTCACACATGGTAAAAATGACATAGTTCAATCAAAAAACATGTAACCTATCGGTGCTCTACACAAGATCATTAAGAAATTGGTGATGCATCTCCCTGTGGAGAATTTGTTGATACATCTCCAGAAAATGTGCTAGTGAAGATAATTGATGATCTGACTCGACTAGAAGGCCCATGAAGTCAAACTCAAGATCATGTGGTTGATCCTTCCACAATCATTTTGTGCATGATAACATAAACAGTCATGACCTTCCACGTGACATCTTTGCTCCACTTTAGAGCCAGGTGTCGAACAATAGTCCGACGAGTTTGGAGCACTCTAAATGTCCGCTCCACATCTTTCCTTACACTTTCTTGTTCATATGCAAATAAAGATCTTTTGTTTCCTTGGGGGTGGAGATTGTCTTCACAAATATCACAAATGACGATGGATACCATCAACAAGGTAGTACCTCTTGTCAAAGGTGCACTCAAAAGGCATTTTCTTAAACAAGTCTTTTTTTTTGCGAAACACAGTACAACGCAGACGCTCACAAACACGCGCATACGCTCACCCCTATGAACGCACACACGCACATCCTACCCCTGTGAGCACCTCCGAGAGACTGAGCCGGCGGATCAGGTCTTGAGATTGACGAAGTCACCACGGGCGCCTCGCTGTCGACGGGAACGTCGCCTCCCACTGAAGAATATTCCGCCTAAAAGAGAAACACCAGCGTCAAACCTAGGGTTTGAACTCTGGTGGGCTGGGGGTACAACCACCCTCCTATCCATCCTACCACAGGCAGTTTCTCCTTAAACAAGTCTTGGGAACACCAGAAAACGCTGAAACATGTTGATGTATCATGTCGTGCCAATAAAAGAGTGGCAAATCCATAGGTCATGCGATGCCACAGCTTGAAGAATCATAGTTGATTCATCCAGATGATCTTGATATTGCTCTTGCCAAGTGAAGGGACAATATTTCTATTCCACGGCGCCGGCCGTAACATTTCCATTCCATGACCATTTGTTTGTAAAACTGAAAAGAAAACTCGTCTGGTGCATGCATCAATCCACAGGGAGGCGCTAGAGGAGTGCCACGCCAAGCTCACCGACCTGGGGCTCCTCATCCAGGAGATCCTGAACGAGTGCATGGGCCTGCCACGACGAGGCTTCCTCGCGGAGTACAACGACGACCGCACCTTCGACTTCATCTCGGTGCGGCACGGCTACCCGGCGACGGAGGAGGACAGCACCGGCACCCGCGTGCACCAGGACGTCGGCTGCATCACCTTCGTCGTGCAGGACGGCGTCGGTGGCCTGGAGGTCCTCGCGCCCGACGGCGGCAGCTGGGCCCCCGTGGCGCCCGTCGAGGGCAGCGTCGTCGTCAACATAGGCGACGTCATGCAGGTGCTCAGCAACGACAGGTTCAGGAGCGCCACGCACCGGGTGGTGAGGAAGCCGGGGAAGCACCGATACTCGCTCGTCTTCTTCTTCAACCTCCACGGCGACAGTGGGTCGAGCCGCTGCCGGGGTTCGCCGGCGACGTCGGCGAGGCGCCGCACTACAGGGGGTTCAGGTACGGCGAGTACTTGCAGCTGCGGAGGAACATGACCCCGCCCGCCGACCAGGCCAGAGGACGTCGTCGACATCACCCATTACGCGATCTAGCTCGTGGAAGATTGACTTCCATGTGCTACGGTGTGCTGTGAAGTGTAAGGCACTGGTTGTATAACTCCATATATATTGAGGATAAATAAGTTAAAAGATGAGTTCTATCACAAATCCATTATCGTCCAGCCCGGTTAGGATACCTGGCTTTCACCCAGGCGACCCGGGTTCAAATCCCGGTAATGGAGAATTCTTTTTGTTTTTTCTGTTGTGCCGTTTTCCTTTATTAGCTTTGCTCAGCTATCAGAGTGGAATTCTTCCGAATCCCATCAGAGTTTTTAAACATTCATTATTTTTGGTGCATTCTTCTTCTAAATCCCATCAGAGTTCTCAACATTCATTATTTTTAGCACATTCTTAGAGTTCCTTTATTAGCTTTGCTCAGCTATCAGAGATTCAGAGTGGAACTCTTGCGAATCGCATTTCTAGTGCATTGTTAAAGTTAGCCTATGGTACCAATATCCAAGAGTTTTCTGGTACTATAGGCATCTAGAATCTGTTGTGATGCTGTGAGTTTGGAAGTTTTGTACTAGCAAAACTAGTTTCGTTAATGAAGCTGGGGGAGGCCCCCTTTTATATATTATAAAAAAAGTCTCCAATAGAACTCGTTTATAAATCATGACTCGACATTGGCCCACAGCACATGTCCAGCCATGTACAAGCTTATTGATGGAGACCACACAATGACCACAGTTCGAAACCATTGCCAAGAACCATTACCACTTTACAATGTAATCTCCTTTCAACACAAGCTAAATTTTCATCCAAGATGCAAAATACTGCCCGCACCACTCAAACTACAGAGTAGCAGTACAATACAAACACACTACTAAACCAATAATAACCACAATGACAACCGAGCTCTGTGACGGGCCAAACCGCCAACCAAAGGAATAGATGAATAAGGCAAAGTGCCACTGTGTTCATGAGCAACAAGGACATAAGAGAAAATTATCGGAGCAGGAAAGGGTAAATGACCCCTTGTAAAGGCTTAAACCCTAGGGCCATGCAGGCAAAAGCTTTGGAACCGGTGTTTTGATATGCTGTTGTTGTCATAACGCGCCGCGCAAAAAACGGTTTAGCCCCATCTCACGATAGCTGATCCCCAGGTAAGCCCAGCTCCGAAACCAGATGCCGCGATAATATCACCTGCCTTCACCCTCCCGTCGCGAACCGCCTCGTCCAACGCTAATGGGATGGACGCCGCACTGGTGTTGCCGTAATTAGCAAGGTTGGAAATAACTTTCTCTGATGGGATAGACAACCGAGTGGCAGCAGCATCGATAATCCGCTGGTTAGCCTGTAACATGGCGGGTCAATTAGATCGATGCTTAGGGTAAATAAAATCATTGTCGGCAAGGATACTCACTTGGTGCAGCAACAACCAATCAATACTGGATGCAGGTAGGCCAGCCTCTTCTAGTGCCTTCTCGATGGACTGTGGCACACAACGTACAGCAAAGCGGAAAACTTCTTTTCCGTTCATTTCAATGAACGAGAAAGTCTCCTTCTTTGGTGGGAAGCTAGGGACGTCGTTGGTCTTGGACAAGATCGACTTGGCGTTCGAATTCAAACAATGTAGGTGCCTGAATTAGTAAACAGCAAACATAAGGTGACTTACAAGAAGCGTGACATCAAAACTTGTTAGAGAGAAATCATACTTTTGCCCGTGGCCATCGCTTTGAACACAAAAACCTAGCAAGCCATCTTCATCAGGACTGCATGCCTGCAACATTGAGGATTAGAAAGTAGACAAAAGAAACTGCAGAAAGATTTGTAAATTAGAATGCCACAGCACCCAACACTTCATGTCTGTAATACAACAAATTGCATTGTCTTACCCAACAGACCATGGATAACTTACTGGGTAAGGGAAACCAGACCAACATTGCAGCAAGAAATAAGAGATACCTGAATCAAAACAGCACCAGCAGCATCACCAAAGAGGATACATGTACCTCTGTCTGTCCAGTCCACATACTGTGAAAGAGCATCTGCACCAACTACTAGGATATTCTCATAACCTCCGCCTACAATAGTAGCATATATCAATCCAACATAATAGCTATATTAATCCAACAAGGCACCGAACAACAACTTCCTGTCTTTGATAATGGAATTACCTTTCATATAACGAGTAGCTGTAATCAAACCAAGAATGAACCCACTACAGGCAGCAGTGAGATCCATGCCATGTGCCTTTGTGCACCCCCTCTGCCATCAGCTGTTTACATTTTATCCAGTTTTTACACAAATTTGAGCATAGTAAAATCCAAAAAGCACTAGAACAGTGTAGAATTATGATCAAAACAGATACTCCCTCTGTTCCTGAATGTAAGGCATATAGTTTTCTGCACGAATATGAAGACATAGGTATTTGGCATACGGTGGACTCATTTGTTTCTGAGAAAAATTATAAGAGAGGAGTCCCTAATAGCCACCAAATGAAAACAATCAGTAAAATTCCTCCGTTCGAGAATGGAACTCATTTTTGGATGGATAAAATCGTCCATAAATCGCAATAAACCCTATATTTTGGAATTTTTCTAAAAAACTATACGCCTTACATTCAGGAACGGAGGGAGTATAACAGAACATTTACAGTACTGAGCATAAATAAGAATGAAAACAGATGCAAAGATCGTTACGTAGTGAATATAATATTTAACTCCCTCCATGAACTATAGGCTGTTCCAGGAAGCATGCCAGTACGATATTTTGTGTTTTGATGTGCTAGAACTTAGAAGTGTCAAGATAGCAATCATGAATTTGGCATTGCTTTATTTATCATGAAATACACTTTCATCTTACCGGTTTGTTGTCAAGTATAACAACATACTTTAAACAGCAGCTCCTCAGATAAATTTAACAATAAAATAGTACCAATTCCATCCAACCACTGTATATTCTCACACATGAGTTGGTTCGCATTAAAAGCAGGGGTACACAAAAGCTCAAACATATCATTGTTTTAGTATGACAACTACTTCCTCCGTCCTAGTTTGTAAGGCATAATTTGTAAATCTCTTTGCCCAAGGTGCTACCTAATTGGGGCTAAAAACTTGCATGCATTGGTGGGAGAGCCAACTAGCCAATTATAGAGAGGAAATTAAATGCAATTGTGCCTAGGAGGTGGGGGGTTTTGGGACAAATTGTTTTTGGAATTGTGCCTAATACACCAGGACGGAGGGAGTACTGTATTGTCGAGAAAAGGCAGGGGCTGCATAGCCATACCTGACCAGCACCTCCAAAGAGATCATCTGGAGTAGATGTGCAGAGCAGAACAAGGTCAACATCTTCAGGTCTTACTTGAGCCATCTCAAGAGCCCTTTGTGCTGCCTGTGCTGAAAGGCCAGCCAGTGTTTCATTTCCTAACACATTAAAATATTACGAGTTACCCCTGAAACATAGAGAAATGAATGTCTGCAAACTGGAAACACTGTAGCTCTTAACGTTTTGACAGCAGGGTCTGGTTACCTACCTAGTACATACTTAGACACAATGGTATTTACCACATCTATACAGTTACACATATGCACTGACTTGGAACCAATATGTGAAAAGTGCTGCATTTATTTATATAAAGTAGAATCCAGCAAAGTGTTTGGTAACGTAAGAAGATACAGATTTACCAGCATGTAAATTTATTTTTCTAAATAGGTTCTTTATTATCTTTATGCTTGTCCACGTCACAGGATGTCGATATTCATTTAGTTTAAATGGAAAAGACTGTTTAATGCCAATCTATTACGATTATTGATAGAATCGGCATGTGTATGACCTAAAACTACTTCAAGCACAAAGTGAGATGCACATATCATCCACAAGCGATCACCTAAGTAAGAGAGAAGAAAATAACTACTCGGAAAAAATCACTATACATCTTTGCCAGAGGGAGCACAGTTACCCTATCAAACCACCTCAGTGAAAGAGAAGGGAGAAAAGTGAATCAAAAGTACCCGAAAGAACGCGCCTGCTCCGAATCCCAGTCCGTGTTGCGATCCATTCATCTGACGTTTCAACTAGCTTTGAAAGGTCATCATTTGAAATGGTAAGTGACGGAACGGCCGATCCGCATCCAATGAACTTCGAGCCCAGACCAACCACCCTGCAATTTCTCATGAATGTAAAGACATTTCCTGCGACGGTTAAACTGTATTTTATCTACGAAGCCAATAATTGCAGATCAGTGCGTCGACCCCAGCACCACAGTTGAATGAACACAAGCAATAGCATGGTGCCATTGCCTACACCACACAGTGATGTACAAAAATGGCACCATCTGCCAGCGCATTTATGACCAAAGCTGGGCGGATCCCCATCCATGGTCATAGAAACCATGAGCTAGCATCTGCAGAACTCTATGCGTAAGGGCGGCCTATTCTGGTGACACTCAGTAACACTAGCGAGCTGAGGCAACTTCGCATCATCACTGTAGTACCAACAAGCACCGAAGCTTCCAACAGGACTACATAGGCCCCCTTCTTTTGGGCTTCTACACCAGATTTTGGGCTAGAATCTAAAGAAGCTGAAAAGAATGGTCCAGCTACAAGCTAGCTTTTTTCCACCGAGAATCAACTTTCCTTCGTAAACCCAGAATCGAGTCGGGAGTCGATTCTGAGCAGATTCCCGCAAATGAATTGAAGGGGTATCGTATGTGGACATGTCGTTCTTCTAATTTACGGAAAACTGCCACCGCGTAGAGAGTAAAGGAAAAAAAAACAGGCCCGCACCGCGCCCCCCTGCTCGCTCGACTCTCCCCCAACTCGCTCGTCCTCTCTCCCGAAAAGAATGGCGGCTAGGGTTGGTTGCTTCCCCGCCGCCGCCGCCAGCGAGGGTCGCCGCTGAGCCCGACCCCCACCGCCCCGTCCGGCGCCCCGTCCGCCGCCCCCATCGCCCCGTCCGGCACCACGTCCGCCGCCCCCACCGCCCCGTCCGCCGCCCCCCACCCGCTCCTCGTTCGGCTGCCCCGAGCCGCTCCTCCTTCCACCGCCCCGACCGGCTCCTCCTTTCGCCGCCGTCCGCCGCCGACGTCGCCATGTCCTCCTCCCAGCTCCTGCCGTCCTCCTCCCAGGCCCCGCCGCAGGTACAAGCAAACTCCCCTGTTTTGCTTTTTTTTTTAATTTCGGTGATTGTATTGTGGCAATATGTAGTGATAGAATAATTTGTAGTAGTGGTACTCCATGTAGCAATCCTTTTGCTTGTAGATTATTGTGATGTTGTGGCCTGATTTGCTACTGTTTTTGTGGTAAAGATGTACTGATTTATTGGTAAAAGAAGAAAGCGAGCTGCTGGTTGTGCATGACTATTAGCTAGTTCCTTTACCGCATCTGACCATGAGACTGTATGTTGCAGTCCTTATATAACAAATATTTGGAGCAGTTTTACTAGACATGCTAATTGGTCCAGAACAAGGACTTGCTATTGTGCTAACTACTGCTATATGGTGTGTGAATGTGTGATAGAAAGAGAAGTTGAAAGCCCCGAAAGCCAAGTTTCGCATGACCCTATTTTAATTGTTTTGAACTTGTATGTTATCTGCATGTACCCGTATGTATGACAATGGATTTGTTTTGAACTTCTATGTTATTTGCTTTCAACTTATGCTTTCAGCTTGCGTATTTTTAGTATGACCATGGATTTACATTTTTTTTTTTTGTACTTATAGATGAATTATTCAAATGATGATTCTGATGATGAAGATTTGGACTTGTACTACATGCTTGCGGCTGCTGTTGCAGAAGAGGATGAAAAGGCACCTTATGCGGCTAGAAGTCTGCCTCAGATGACAGGGATACAATGGGTTGAGGAAAGGATGAAGGATCCAAGAAAATTCTACAACTGTTTTAGGATGAGGAGGTCAGTTTTCAGAATGTTGCATGAAACTCTTGTTGCTACATATGGTCTGCAGTCAACTTCGTTGATTGAAAATTCGTGATAGTAAGCTATATGATGGCCATTTCGACACGATTGAGCGAGGCTCATATATCCATGAGGATAGTGCATCTTTTGTCGGGGAGTCGCCTCATCTTCTTCTGATGAAGTCATGCGTGGGACGCGACAGAGAATTGTTGAAAGTTTAGTTGCATGAGGAGTATTCTAATTGTAATGGTTGAATCACTAAAAATGACTTTTATTTTATTTTGGCATGTAATATGAATTGTAACGTATGGAATTTGTACTAAAAAAGACTTCTGTATTCATTCCTATCTTATTTGTACTACAAAATAGCTTACAAATGAAATTTAGGGGCGTTGCAGACATTTCACCAACTCAGAGCATCTCCAAGCGGAGCCCCCAAATCCACCCCAAACGTCCGGGCGGACAGCCCGGACGGGGTTTGGCCCAAAAACCGCAACCCAACGACGGCCCCTATAGCGGCCCCAAACGACCGGACGGTCCGGCACACCCCAAACCCAGCACAAAACTGTGGCGGGTTTGGGGGCGCCCGGACGCGTCCGGACGTGTCCGCGCCCTCACTCGCTGACAGTGGGACCCTCCCTTGACCGGCCTACCGGAGCCTACTGGAGGGGAGGATCTAGCCTTTGACCGGCGCCGGCATTCATGGCGGAGCGACCAGGGGCAGCGGCCAACCCCCAACTACCCGCATTCATGGCGGTTCGGACACCACTATATCTACCGGCGACGCCGGAACCCTAATCCACATCCACATCCGCCGCCGGAACCCTAGTTCATCCACATCCACCATGCCTCGCCGCCTCCCCACCATCTTCGCCAGGATGACGGCGGAAAAGCTGAGGCAGCAGGCCCAAATCCGAGCTCAGGCTGAGGCGGATGCTGCGGCGGAGGCGGATTCGGAGTCGCCGGCCGTCGGATACTTCATGGTCTCCGACGACGCCGAGATCGTCGACATCACCGGCTCGGAGTTCATCCAGGCTGAGGATGAGAGGATGCGCGTCCGCGCGGAGGCGGAGCACGAAGCCCGACGCGCGGCGGCGGAGGCGGCGGTCGAACGGCAGGCGGCGGCCTGCGCGGCCGAAGCGCTTCACAGGCGGGCGGAGGCGGCGGCCGAAGCGCATCGCGCCCGAGTACGCGCTGCGACGGAGCGGTGGAGAGCTCAGGCGGAGGCGGAAGAGGGCCGGATCCGCGAGGAGGCGCTGCGCAACGACGATGCGGCGGAGCACCTTGCGGCGGAGGCGCAGCTGAAGGCGGAGGCGGCGGACCGCCTCTTCATGAGGCAGATGAGGAACCGCTCCGGGTTCCTCGACAAGCAGTTCAAGGCGGAGGCGGCGATTTGTGAAGGCCGCCCTTACGCCGGGGCCTCCTCCTCCTCTTCGTTCGGGTTCTTCTCCGACTCCGAGCGGGGTTCTTGCCCGGCTCCGGCCGGCAGTGCGGGACGGGCGGCTCCGCCGGCGCAGCGGCAACGGTCATCGTCTTCTCCGATGACGAGTAGGGAGATTCTAGCGTAGCAAGGCGGATGCAATGCAAGTTTCCATTCTAGTGTAGCAAATGCGGACGTGTTGCATGCCTTTGTAGTAATATGTCAACTAGAAAAGAGGAGTGTGGTTGTATGAGCATGTTTTTAGGGGTTGTCCGGTCACCCTCCGCGGACGCGTCCGGATGCGTCCGGGCGCAGTATGTGGTCCGATTTTGGGGGGTGCGGTTGGAGATGCTCTCAACACAGCTAGAATCTCAAATTTTAGAAGCTACAAAGAATGGAAAAAACAGATTCTTTGAGCTTCTCCCCACCACAGCTTCTGGCCAGATTTTTCTAAAAGCTAGCTTCTCTAGAATCACAAGCCGGAAAGAAGGGGGCCATAGAACTGCTGCATTTCGATCTTAACATGGCCGTATAAACCCGTCGTGGTACCAAAAAGTAAGTCCCGGAGCGACCTTTTGCATTTAGCGCCAACCATCCGACCAAGCGTAATAAATGCGAAACTGCCACGGGGCAAAGGTAAATAGGCAAATCTCCTAGTACTACCAAAAGCTTTGGCCGAATAACCAAATCACATCAGCGAACACATGATCTAAACATAAACCCAAGCCGAATCAACTGAAAACCACACCATCCCCAACAAAATCACCTGAAAATCAGGCAATGAGGAACGGAGAGTAAGATCCCCGGCATACTAACATCACGAACACAATCCCACCGCTGACGCGAGGAGGCCAGCCTAAAACCGTAAAATGATTCCCCAAGTTTGGTAGCACGAGCAATCGCATCTCGCCGCGTCGCCATTGCGGGTAGCAGTAACTAGTAAGGCACGTGAGTGGTGGCGGGTCACTGGCGTTACCTTGGGCTGCGGGTCTTGGGGGCTGCTGGGGTGGGCGCGCTGTCGTCGCCGGCGGAGGCGCAGCACAGGAGCTTGGCAGCCGCCGACGCCGCCACCTGCGGCTGGGACCGGAGAAAGCCGACTTGGGGCCAGCCTCGTGCCCGCGTGCCGGGGACGAAGGCGGCGGCCCGCGGCGGCGCGATGCCGGAGGCGGCAACCATGGCGCGGGCGGCCGGAGATCTCGCTGGGGTGGCGGTGGCGGCCCCCACTTGGGAACAGTGGCGAGAATAATCAGTTGCGAGCAGGAGGAGGCGGCGGCGGTGGCTTGGGGGAGGCGTGGCATGCGATGGGAGAGCGGGCGGTGGGGATATAGAGGCGGCGGCGGTGGGAACGGTGGGCGGTGGTGATGGTTGCGAGGGCGGGTGGGGCCGCGATGGGAGGGAGGGGGGAGCTTCGAAAGCTCCGCCCGGAGGAGGGCGAGGTTTTTTTATGGGGATGGCGATGGGCGTGCGCTGTGGGTGACTGACCCTGGCACAATCTATGCGGGCTTGGGTGGAGCGTTCCAGGCCTGTTCTTTTGGCCCTCGTAGCAAGTTTTTCCGCGTGCCAGATTGATCATCGGGGTTATCGGCTGGACGGGAGCGGGATTTCCGGCGTGTGATCGGGTTGTTGGTACAGTGAACCACTCTGGCCTACCGTGCGACTCGCCCGCCGCCACGTCTCCGGTCGGCAGGGGCGGAGCTGGAGTAAAAGTGCCTTGTGGTTTGTGGAAAATGGAATGCCTGATGCACACTTGGTGGACTAACCTGATGCAAAAATCCTGTTTATATACGTAGTAAGTAAGGGTAAAAAATATCTTGGACCCTGATGCATGTGTGCATCAGGGTCAGCCCATGCAGCTCCACCCCTGCCGGTCGCCGTCACCGTGGCCGATGTCCTTCCTCCTAACGGCCTCTCTGGTCTCTGCAACTCTTCGCCGTCGTCATTCGGTTGCATCGACCGGTCTATCGCGCGTCGTTCGTCTCCAAGCTGACGTAGCCATTGGCCACATTCAGTCGAAATGTTCTTGTTGATGTAATGACGAACGATGTATCCTTGTTGCTAAATGAATAAAATCACTCATGGTTGCTTTCTCTAAGAAAAAAAACAGTTTCAAAAATATGTTCAATCGAACATGACCTTCATGCAAGCGGCACGCTGCAATACAAAGATAAGAAGAAAAAAGGAGAGCAGCTAAAGCAAAATAGGCTCGCAAAAAAGAAACCGCCGGTTAAATATACATGATGCATAACTAGGGTGATGTAACTAACAAATGAGGGGACACCTAGATAATGTAAATATAAGTCATGTTCGCTAAATACCACTTATCGAGACAAGTAAGTAGGAATTTGAAGTTTGACGAGAGAGGGTGAATTTCTAGTTGAGCTGTTTTTTAAGGGACATGAGACTTCGTTAAGTAACAGTGTTTTTATAACATCTTTCATAATGACGATGTTAAGAGCTTTTTACATAATGACGATGTTAAGAGCTGTCGTAACCTTATGCAAGTGTGAGCTTGGAAGTTCATCTCCCTCATTCACATCGGAGGGCATAAACCATTGTGAGATCAAGACGGTTTTGCTGAGCCATACAAACTTACTCCGACTTTATGATATACCAAGGGTTACACAACTACATTACACCATGTGAAAAGCCCATATATTGACATACCGCTTCTAAACTCCTTGTCTATGTAAGCATGTTGTTTGCTTATTGATTGACGTTAATGCTCAAAATGCATGTTTGTTTCAGGGATGGGTGCGTGACAGTTATTCAAATAATGCATACAATATTATCCGATCAAAGTTTAGATATTTTGGATGTAGTGTAAACATATTCAAAATCATATGTCACTTTGTCATACCATCCAAAGGCTATCAGTTAGCAAAGAGTTACAAAAGAGTTATTAATATTACTTCACTATACATGGAAGTATTATTACCATATGTGGTGTCATTTTTCTCGCATGTGCACACAGAAGGTTGTACACCTAGCAAGTAGGATTGTCTAAAAGGTCCAACCTCGATGAGCTGTTTGAGTTCGGCTCGATATAGGTTTGGCTCAAGCCCTAAATGGGCCGAGCTTGGGCCTAGAATCGAACTCGGCTAGTTTGGTAAGATCATTTGGCTACATATATCTAGATAACTTTGGTGAGTCGCGCTTGAGCTTTCTCGAGTTTGTCGAACTTACCTTATTTTTTACAAATAAGCAATGTTCTATTACAGCGCACACTCACTTGTTTGAGAATGCCCGATCTTCTGTGGGCTTACTATTATTTTTATATCAATGACCATTTTCTTTACTTATTAAGCTTTGCCTAGCCCAACTTAACTCTTCACAAGCTTCTTCCAAGATGAGATCCAGTCTAACAGTATGCTCGAAGGCCAACCCGGACTAGCTTGAGTTTGGCTCGTTGAAAGCCCTAAACACATGAGGGTAACCTACATTTGTCCGAACCCCCGACGTACGCTTGAGGGAGCATTCGGGGCCTACAAAAGTTCACTTTGTTCGAATATGAATATGACCTTTGTTTTAACTAAGTTCTCCTAAACGAATGCAAAAGTAAGCATGGTTGAATTTTGACCAAATCTCTTCTTCTTGGGCTTAAATTTTAGCCAAAAAACTCCTCTGCTCCGCTTAGGATGACTCCAACGGGGCGACCCATCGAGTCCGTTTGTGTCCGGATGGGAAAAATCAGGCCCCAACCATGCAACGCATCCATCCGGCTGGTCCGTTTCGTGTCCATTTTGTGTCCGGGCCGACGCATTCCTGGCCCAAATTTGGGTCACCGATGCGTCGGGGACGAACAGAAACGGAGACAAAACGCGTCCGCTGCGTCCACCCATGTCCTGTCCGCGTGCTGCCCCACATGGCAGCCACACAAATATCCTCTCTCATCCTCCCACCTACCTCACTCTTCTCTCTCCTCCCTCTCTCTCCCGATCCCCCATCTCCATTGGCCCAGTCTCTCTCCCTCCTCTCGAGCTCCACCCCTCCTCCTGCCCACGATGCGGCGCCGGCCACGGCGAGCTCAATCTTTTCTTCGGCGCGTAGTAGGGTGTTTTTTTCCCGATCTATAGCGTTGCTCGCCCGAGCTCGCGATGTGGCGTTGATGCCCGGCGTCGGCAGCTGCCGTATCTGCACCTCGGCCGCGCGGTGGAAGCGACGTCGGCGTTGATGCCCGACGGCTACATGCCCGGCGATACGCCTAGCTGCTGCCGCCTTGCGTGCTCTCCACCGTGGCACAAAATCTGGAGGTCGCGTCTCCAATCCAAGATCCACGAGGACGAGCTGGGCGGCTGCTTGCGTGATCTATACTAGTTCATCTAGTAAGCGCGCGCCAGCTTGACAACCGTGACACCTTGCAGTACTACTTTGTTTGCTAGATCGATCTAGGAGCCTAGGATCGATCTATACTTTTTTTGCTCCCCACTTTTTTTGCTGGTGAGCTAGAGCTAGCTCTACTGCGTTTCCTTGCGTTGGAGTCATTTTGATTGCGTTCGTTCGCTCGTGCTGCTGCTTGCATTTTCTCTAGAATTTCTTAGTGTAGTCGTGCTGCTGATTGCGTACTTTTGCTCTCTCTCTTGCATCACGGCAGCATCTAGCACCCAAGTATCGATCTAGACGCGGTTAGCTGTACCGAGATGTGCAGCGTCTGGAGGAGGAAGAAGACCCGGACAAAATCCCAAATGTGTCGGCACCGTTGGGTGCACCCTCCGTTCGCCCCCTGTCCGCCCCCTGTCCGCCCGGCCGGACCCGACACAAACGGACATAATTTGGTGTCCGTTTGCGTTGCCCCGTTGGAGCCATCCTTATGTGTCTCCACGAATCAGAAGATCTACTAATGGGAACCTCGAGGAGCTCACAGGATCGGACGCCCACGGAGCGTTGACGTCCCACGTGTCTTCTATCCAAACAATCACTGCCCTTTCACCCAATCCCCAAATCCACACACCTTCCCCACTCCATCCAAACCCCAAACCCCCACGCGCACCGGCGTTCGCTGGAGAAGGGAGAACCTCCCCGCTGGCCGCCGCCATGCCGCCACCTCTCCAAGCCCACCGGATGCTCCTCTCCCACCGCCGTATCTCCCCGGCCCCTCGTCGCCGCTTCACCGCAGCCTCTTCCCTCCCCTCCGCTCCCACCAAGACCGTGGTGGCCCCAGCGGGCCCGGCCCCCTCTTCCATCCTCTCCATCCGCGAGTCGCTCCTCTCCGGGGAGAGGACCGCGGCCGACATCACTTCCGAGTACCTATCCCGCCTCCGCCGTACCGAGCCAAGCGTGCGCAGCTTCATCCACGTCGCGGACGCCGCCGCCGAGCGGGAGGCGGAGGAGCTCGACCGGAGGATTGCCTCCGGCGGGAAGGATGCGGTGGGACCGCTCGCGGGGGTGCTGGTGGGAGTCAAGGACAACCTCTGCACCGCCGACATGCCCTCCACTGGCGGGTCGCGGATACTGGACGGGTTCCAGCCTGCGTACGACGCCACGGCAGTGCGGCGGCTGCGGGAAGCGGGCGCCATTGTGATTGGGAAGACTAACCTTGACGAGTTTGGCATGGGGAGCACCACCGAGGGCTCCGCGTATCAGGTTTGGAGGCTCAGTGATCAGATTCTTACACTGTTTTGTTCAGATTCCTTGAAGTTTGCATCTGCATCATCCTAGGTTGACCAATGTGCAATTGTGCAAACTCGGGCTGCTTGATGGCACGCCACGAGATCGATCTCTCATTTATATATACAAGGGTACAAGGCGGTGACTTGGAGATCAAGTCGATTACATGATTGCCGTACAAGTTATTGTCTCATCTAACTAGGTAGGATCGGTATCCGTAACACAATGCGCTAAGGATGGTATTTGTATATTTATTGCTGACTTGTATAGTTCAGTGAAATCAAATCCACCAGGTGAAAATTGCAAGTGTTTATTGATATGAATGGAACATCTCGCTGCTTTCAAACTTTGTGAACATAACCTGTAGTTTCCATTGCCGCGTACTGCATCACTCTTGTGATATAATCATGGGGTAATATAACACTAACAGGCAACGATGATGGTATGCAGGTGACAACAAACCCTTGGGACGATTCGCGCGTTCCTGGGGGATCCTCAGGTGGCTCTGCTTCGGCTGTTTCTGCTAGACAATGTGTGGTGTCCTTAGGGAGTGATACTGGTGGAAGCGTGAGGCAACCAGCATCGTTCTGTGGTGTAGTAGGATTAAAGCCAACTTATGGCCGGGTATCCCGTTTTGGCCTGATGGCTTATGCTTCATCACTGGATGTTGTTGGATGCTTTGGGTCGTCAGTTTTTGACACCGCAACCATGCTATCAGTAATTGCTGGCCATGACAAAATGGATTCAACCAGTAGCTCTCATGTAAGGACACTGAAACTTCACCTGAATTTACATTTTCCATTTTTTATTTCAATCCAGACATATTTTCTTCTGATTTAAGACGTTTAGTTGAGGAACCACTTACACTTTCCTTAGGTTCATTCAGTTCATTAACTGTGAATAAGAAACAGACTGTAGCCACATATACATGTACAAAACAAGAAAAACGATATGGCCATATTTTGCACGAGCAAGACCTTATCTCATATTGGCAACTGTCATTCTCTTGGAACTGAATCTCCTGTTGTATAATTTCGTTCTCATGAATCGCATGTTTAGCGTGTCATTTGTTTGATGCACATATCGTGTTGAACTGTTGATACTGTTACAACACCATGGTAAATCCACAGTTAACATGCCATTGAATTTTTTTTTTTGGTGTGTGGGTGGGGGGCAGGGTGGGTGGGGGTGGGGGCAGAGGACTGTATACCGTTGCCCATCTCGACCCTATAAAGTGCTAATGCAATTCAGGGTATGTAATATAAAGTGCTAGTGCATCTATGTAAGTTCTTGAGGCAAGAAGGCAGGATAGCTTGGGTAATAGCTGCTGAATCTGATCTCTCGTATCTCTTTCTCAGGATGTTCCAGACTACAGATCAGACTTAGTTTCTCTAAACTTACTAGAATCAAAACCGTTAAATAATGTGAGAGTTGGGATTATTCAAGAAACTCTTGGAGAGGGTGTGGACACTGGAGTCATATCATCAATCAAGGCTGCTGCTTCACACCTGGAACAGTTGGGATCTGTGGTTGAAGAGGTTTGTTGCTTCCATCTTGCCGGGAAAGGATGAAGAAGGATATTCTTTCTTGTGTTACAGGGATTTCTGCAAAAACATAAAATATAAAGTGAAATATTCTTTTTAATGCATTTCAGGTTTCTCTGCCTTCATTTTCTCTTGGCTTACCTGCATACTACATACTGGCGTCTTCTGAATCTTCATCTAATCTGTCACGCTATGATGGTATCAGGTGATCTTGCTGTACTTGAAAACGTCATACGTTTTGAATTATTTTCAAATATAGAATATTGATGTTCTCAGAAAGTCATTTTCAGGTATGGAAAGCAGGCTACAGCTGATGAATTGAATGAGCTTTATGGAGATTCCCGGGCCAGTGGTCTCGGTCACGAGGTACAGTAACTCCACCACCCACCCGCCCTAAGACCCCCTTCCCATAACTAATTATCAGTCCTTTATGTGCATAAATGGACATTTGTACCATGTAAACTGTTTTCTGCTGAAGTAGGAAACGTAGCCAGCTCAGTTGTCTTCTCAAGAATCATGTGCCATGTTGCCTGAGGAAGCGCCTTACCAAGGTGCATTCTTAGGAGCAGTGCTGCTCCTGTGTACTGTAACAATCCTACCCATGTCACGGCGTGGGCAGTGACGTGGATATCAAGGATCACAACGGTTAAGGAGCTAGTCACGTTTTCCATTAAGTTTGCTACTGTACAACATTGGATATGCACTAGTCACTAGATATTTGTTTGGGTGCAAAATGTAGAGGCTGGGAGAGTGTTATCTTCCACAATATGAAAATAAAACTTGCACCTAGATCATTGGTGCACATCGTATTATGTAGAGACTGGGAGAGTGATATCTTACATTATCTAAAAAGGATAGCAACTTGATCTAAAGCAGTGCACTGCTTCAAGCAATTAGCAAGTACAACCTGCACTATACCTGAAACATAAACCAAAAACTCAGATGAACTTAGGTTACCGCTTTGTTCCCTCGTCAAGCAGAGCTTAGCGCACGTGAATCCAGACACACAGATGTGCCATGGTCATATTGTGTTGTTAAGCGATGCATGCCTACCTATTCTGGGCATGACATGTCGGTGACAGCATGCTAATTGGAATTCTAACTGTACTAGTATTAATGCCAAAATGTTGGCTGAATCTAGAATACCATAATCGATGAAAAAGAAGCATTGTTTTGTTGCTACATTGGGTTGTACTTTAATCTTTTTTTTTTGTTTTATATGGCTCACAATCATGGTAGTGGTAAATTACCTGAAAAAACAGTCGTGATAAATTGCGTGGAAATACAATTCTGATTGCTCTTTTCAGGTCAAAATGAGAATTTTGATGGGAACATATGCATTATCTGCTGGATACTATGATGCCTACTACAAACGAGCACAGCAGGTAAACGGTTAGAGAAGTACTCCCTCCGTTCCAAATTAATTGACTTTCATTTATCCAAATGTGAACGTATCTATACTTGTAACATGTCTAAATACATTCACATGTGAGTAAATAGAAGTCAATTAATTTGGAACGGAGGGAGTAGAAGTCAATGCAAAAATTTACATTTTTAATATATTGTGCCTCTTAACCGACAAATTTACACTGTAGTAGGTGAGGACACTGGTTAAGAAAAGCTTCGAAGAAGCTTTGAGAAAATACGATGTTCTTATTTCACCTGCTGCTCCATCAGCAGCCTACAAGATAGGTATGGTATTGTCTGCTCATATGTAATGTTCTCTTTCCTAGAAAAGAGTATGGTCCTCTGCCTTCTTTCCTTTAACAATTATAATTCGTGCCCTTTTGGCAGGTGAAAAGACAAATGATCCATTAGCTATGTACGCCGGAGACATCATGACGGTATGAATTGTTGAATGCGCAATTTGTTGCTGTATAACTGTAGACTTATCTCTAGGTTGATTCACGTTCCAAACTAATAATATATCCTACTGGTAACACATCCCATAATTCTTGTGAAGCTAGTTTGATTCATTGGTAAAACTCTACCATTGTGAAGTAGAACTCTGTCCATGATCATTTTTGGATGTTAAAGTTACCATGGCAGTGAATCTTAAATAGTGCGGTGCAAATCTGATGACTCTGATGCAGGTGAATGTTAATTTGGCCGGGCTTCCTGCATTGGTCGTGCCTTGTGGATTTGTCGCAGGCGGATCTGCGGGTCTCCCAGTTGGACTTCAGATGATCGGATCCCCCTTCAGCGAGGTAATACATATTGCCATCGTTGACCTTGAATGCTGCCCGCATCGTTCCAGGATCAGCGCAGTTTCTCTTCCAGTTCTTTCTACCGATTTCCTTCTACTAAGCGAATCTATTGACAGTCTTTTTTTCCCCGCTTATGTAGAGGAATTTGCTAAGAGTAGGGCACATCTTTGAGCAAACGCTGCAGGACTTCAGCTTTGTGCCGCCACTGTCGGCAGACGTATAGATACAGCTTTGGGATATTTTTCATGACGATTTGGCCTCTCTAGAGATACTCTGCAAGCAGTTCCTGGAGCTATGCGGTTTTGAACGCCCTTCTATCCATTGCTGCAGTTTTGAGACATGCTTCACGTGTATGCTCAGGAAACTGAATTCTGTGCGATGCGTAATCAGTGGATATTTCCCATGCGTCTCGGTTTTTGATATATCTTTTCATGTGGTTGTTGATACTATAACTGAGACACCATGTGCACATCTGCAAACAACAGCTGCACTGTACGCATTCAATATTGGTTCTCATCATTCATCAGTGAATAGTTTTGTAAGCCGATCTCTTTTAGTCGGGCGACGGGTTCATGGCTTTATGTGCATCACGTTGTGTATCCTTTCCGTTTTAGAATTTAGAAGCATCACGTCTTTGTACATATGGTTAAGCGACTTGCTCTTCTTCAATAATGAAGAATCTGTGCTCTTATACAACCCATTGTGTTGTACTTGGCCTTATATTAGTATATGAAAAATCACCCCAAAATAGTTGATTGGATTCTTGATTCACCTTGATCTAATGTTTAACTGGTGCCAAATCGGAGCTTAACTCCAGATCCACATCCTATGACAAACAGATAATGACAATCGCAAGCTATTTCCAGCACGAAAACTTGAGGAAAAAATACAAGCTGTGGAAGAGTACAGCCAGAAGAATACACAAGTCTGCATCAGTGCAGCTTTACATGAAATCTTGCTCAACAAATGCGTAACTAAAACGAGCGTGCAGGGAAGGAAATAAATATACGGTACAAATGAATTTGCTAACACAGCTGCACATAGCCACTCCGTGCTAAAGTTCATCCGCAATGTTTGGTTCCCAAATCTAGTACAGATTATTGTTTTGGGTCTCGGATGGCCAAAATTCAGGCTACCGCCTGAAACAAAACCTCCGCCGCCCTATAAACAGATGCGGTTCTGGAGCTCCAGGCACCAGAACTTATTGTCTCAACCACTGCAAAGAGAATAAGCAATTAAAATAATCGAAAACAAAGCAGGGCGTCTCTGCGAGGTGATCAAGCAACATGTTGTTACAGAATCAGAAATGAAGAGTAGTAAATTTCCATATGCGAAGGGTACAGCACACACGTTTACCCTTGCTTGTGCCTAGCCTTGCCTCTTAGCAAGGCAAGCAAGGTTTTCTTGCTTTTGATGGAGAACCAAACTGGTTATCCTCCCACTACCAAGTATTGCCTAACCCAGGTAAGTCTAGGCAAATGAACCACACATGCCCCAAGGTTGCCCTCAGGTGATCGTGAGAAACATCTGAGCAACAGTATCATGGCATTGACAACAACAAGAAGACTGCATCTATGCCTAAACAGAGAGTTCCAGCAACTAGTAGTCTGGCTTCACCTTTATTCGTTGATATGGACAATGGCCTATAATTTAGTGAATTCATAGAGTTGAAAAATCAAGACTTCGAGTTCATGTCCACTATGGCTTTATCAAACATTTGTTTTCCAAAGATATAACTCGGCTACTTATATAGAGTGAACTAGTGGTTTAGGCAAACCAACAGAAGAAGTTAACTTTCGAGAGATAAATTCCTATGAACTTCAAAAGAACAAGATTCAACTTAGTGTTACCCAGATACTCACGTGTGGAAATGAACATGTCCTGAGTACCACGTCTGGAGCGCAAGAGGATTTCATGCAAAGAAAAATTCATCATGATAGTGCTACCTCCCTCTTTTTCTGAGGAGATCAGCCTTCCCTAGCTCCAGATGTGGTTACCCTCGCTCTATATGTAAGCAATAGCCAGTAATTGTCCACAAGACTAGGCTAATTTTCACGAGAAGCGTAACAAGTAACATTCTTTGACAAGAAATAAATGCATGTATGATATTTATGGATTTTTAGCACACTATTTGCTTAATTTTCCTTTGTTCCCAATACTAATATGTGAGTGTATACATAAGAGTAGTTGGTCTTCTCTTTTCTACAGCATTTTGATGAGCACATGGAACTATGATATTATACATGGTGCCTTTTGTGAAGCTTCGGGGATGGGCTGGTGGGGTTTCTGCATCAGAGACAGCCAGCGTGCGGTGCAGGGTGCAGGTATGGGCCAATATGTTAATCTGATGGATGTCTAACATGCAGAGACAGTGGCCTGTCTTAAGGCGATTGATTTTGCATCATATTCTGGATTAGGGTGTATCATTGTTGAAACAGATGCAACAATCTTCGACATGCTATTCAGTCACGTGGCCATAACTCAGCGCACTATGGAGTGCTCTTCAGAAAGGAAAAATGTCAGGTTATTACTAGTTTTATGGATTTCAAAATTGTATCTTGCAATCGTGTCTAAAATTCGGTGGCTAATGTCTTAACTACTCATGTATCTTGTATGGAATATGGTGGCGCTATGTACTGGCACTACAATGTACCTGGCTTGCAAGTTCTGTGGTGGCCGATTTAGTTGTGCCAGTAAGTTAATAAAGCCCATCGGTTTCCCTTACAAAAATGCTGCTATCTGATCTGTGCTTTGCTAAGTTGTGTATAATGTGTTATTCCATGATTTTTCTGAGAGTGCATCATAGGTGGCTGACTAATCTGCCAGTGAACACAATACTACCACGTAAAGAGTAAATACCATCTTACTTGGATAGTTAGCACAGAGAAACATGAGAAGAGCAAAGTACATAGCTCATCGAATCTTATTGGCTAGCAGTTACTACTTACTAACCTTAGAACCATATGGAGTAAACAATTGTTTGGATAAACTACTGTAATGCGAGGCTAACAAACTTTTCCAACTTAGTAATGTGAAGATTGAGGATAATATAATGAAGCATGCACTTGTGATTCTGTGTGTTGTTTTTATGTTTCATGCACAGCCATCCACCTAAGAACTATTGTCCACAAAACCGCAGTTCTTTTTGTTGGGTACTACGATCAAATGAACTAAATCAAGCAGCATTTGCATAAGAAAGAATCAATCTACTATTATGTATGAAAATTTTCTAATCCTAGATCCAAAACATGTGCACAAGGTATCAGCACTCACCGATCGAAGAATAATTGGATAAACATGGGTGATCAGATCAGAAGATGATGTCGTCGTCCTTGTCGCCGCCCCCAGCCAGTATGTTGGCCGCGGCCCCCATGGAGATGCCCCTCTTGAGTGACAGATCCTCCGCAAGTTGCTCCTCCGCGAACAGCCTGGCGGCGTTCATCTGGCGCTCGACCTCCCTCCTCTTGTAGCCCTGGATCTTCTTGAGCCTGAAGAAGTCCTCACGCTCGAGCTCGTCCAGCTCCCCCTTGATGTAGGTGATTGTGTTCTCCAGCCTGGGCTTGACGACGTTCTCGAGCGCGTTGACACGGCGGTTGGTGGTCTTGATGGCCTCGTCGAGGGTGAGGAAGGAGGTCTGGAGCGATGCGAGCTCGACGAGCACCTCGATGGCCTTGACGTGCGCGGCGCGGCAGGCGGTGACCTGCTGCCCTCCGCGGGCGAGGCCGGTGAGGCTCGGGGAGGCGTTGGAGGGCCCGCCGGATGCGCCGGCGGGGTCGACGAAGTGGGAGAACTTGGGGAGCTTGACACCGGCGACGTTCTCCTGGTGGGAGCGGACGCGGAGGGAGGCGGAGCGGACGGACTGGAGCACGACGTGGCGGACGCCGTCGCCGGCGACGTACTTGGCCTCGGCGAGCGAGAAGGAGGAGGCCCGCATGGCCTCGCCCATGGACTCCTTGGTGGCCACGATCTTCTTGAGGATGGCGCGGAACTGCACCGTCAGCGCGTCCGACTTCTTCTTGAGCAGCGCGTGCCCGCGGGTCGCGCCGATCAGCCGCGCCTTGACGACGCCCAGCATCGTCACCGTCGGCACCACGTTCAGGCGCGCCGTCTGCCCCGACATCGCGCCGCCGTTGCCGATTCCCTGGGAGGTCGCGTCGGTGGATGGAGATCTGAGCGGAGGAGGAGGAAGGGGATCGCGGAGGGGAAGATGGGAGGATTCTTAATTATGTTCCGGGTTGGATCGGAATAATAATGTTTTGTCTAATTCACGAGTCGTCGACTTGTGTTGCGAAAACTGGTTTTTTCTGGAAAAAGAAATTCGAATTGAAATCGGATCGAGACACGTCTCCGAGCGAGGAATAACTGATGGCTGATTTATATTTCAATTTACAGTAATAATAACATTTTTCTATCGAAAAAACAAGATTTCTTCCACAATAATATGGTTACACCTAAAACTAGTCATGAAATACGTTCTCGAGTATGCCGTAGCCAACTACTCTACCTCAAAAAAAAAAAAGTACTCTCCCTCATCCATATTAATTATAGCTGAATTAGATGAATAACCATGACATCATGTACTCCCTCCGGCCCAGAAAAACCGTTTTGACCGGTAGTGTAAAATTGTACGTGAATAGTTCAACTCTGGCGACGTTTATTTGGATTAGAGGGAGTATTCTTTTTATACCTATCTTTATAAACTTTACCTCTTGTAATCCGATAAAAGTCACGTTTTGTTTTCACCGTTGCTTACCTACGACGAGATCTTAGAAACTAGATCCAGGTCTGTGCGATGCTTGTGTCGTACTTGCTCACAAATGTTTTAAATACACTGAATTTTTAAACAGATTATTAATATTTATTTTCTATTCCATTTTTAGTAAACCGGCAATTGAACGAGCGAACCAACGGTCCAACCGGGTGAACCGTGAACCGAGGCCCTCACCGGTTCGATCGTCGGTCCGGTTTTTAAAACTATGGATCCAATACATGTTTTGATAAAAAAAATCATGTTTAGTAACTGCAAAATTGTTATCACTTGATTGCAAAATTATAACAATTTGGTTGTCAGATTTATGTACGTCATCAATGCAATGCTGTGCGCTACTAATTTTTGTGCAATGATATTATCTCTTGGTTGTTGTTAACACTAGAATATTCACTCTTTGGTTGTGCATAACATTGTAATGACTAAAACAGTTATAAAGTTCTGTGGGAACTATATACTATTATTGTGACCACTTTTCACCCTTAATTTGGCAACCACAAGTATAAAAATATGACAGCTGTTGTGATATTTTTTTGATAAAACACAGTAACATGAGACCTAGTTTTGTAGCACTAATTGAGAAGAAGACAGTTCATTGATCACATTAATAGTTTAAGAGAAATAAATTTAAAAAAATCGGATTTAGCAAGTAATGTTAGGATATTGGCATGAGCTGGCAGATTGCAGCCTGTATACACATGCTCTCTCTATAGCTAGAAAAGTGCATGCAAACTACTTGCTTCACGAGAAAACAACCATGGGGACGCGCCTCAGTTAGATTAGCTTATAATTCATATATGTATATTATATATGTTGAAGGAAAAATACACCTGGTTGCAACTGTAATACTACAGAAATTAAGTAAAAATCTTCGAATATTAAGAATTATTTAGTCGGTACAATTTTGAAGACTTTCAGTGTAAATTGAAAGCCGTACCGATCCTATGATCCCGAAATTGTTTTCCAAAGTGTCTCGCTATAATGTACAACGGTATGTGCACCTCTCGTACTGCCATGATGTTGCCCCAACCGAGGTTATGTGAAAGAATGATATTTGTTTGATGATCAAGGGTGAGCACACCTTCCAGTCGAGAACGGCTTAGTTGTTGCTAACGAGAAGACAATCATATAAAATTTGCATGGTGTTAGCCAACGAATTTTTGTGTGGAAGCAACCTGCACCTATTTATACCGAACATTTTTACCTTTTTTTCACTGGTAGTTCCACCACTTAACTTATTTGAAATATGCCCATTTCGATATCTTTCACTTGCATTGAGAGTGTTCTTGATTGTACTGATCATTGCCACATAAGTGTATGGGAAATATGAAGACAAAATAGTTGTTCTTATAACATTCAAACACCCGTAATTACATATACACAAGTGTTAATGTGACATTATATTTTACCATTCAGATTATGTTATTTGTCAAAAGTTAGCTCGAAATTTGGTGAACTGAAGTATGTTGAATCAAAGTAAAATAAATATATGACTACAAGTTACTTTATATATTACAATATGTGTGTACATTATAGTATCCGAAATATTTCATAGATGCTTCTCTAGTGTATGAGTGTAACAAAGATCCTATTTTATAACTACCCTAATCTACCATAATAAGCTAAACAGTGTGCAACACTATTTTGATCAATGAGTTTAAAGCAGAGCCACATAATCTATCTTAAACCTTGAACTATCACCAGCATGCTAGACGGCTCTAGCGCCAAAGGAGTTTCTTCTATAATGGCAATCTCAAACTCTACTTCATCATTACAATTATGTATATATGCACCAAAATCACCTCGCTAGAGGAGTATCAAAATCACTGCTGAGTTGTTCGAGCTATGCAATTCCTCAAACATGCCATCAATTGGTTGGGAAATAGTTGAAATAGTGAGTGTTTTATTTCTAAAAATCCCTAGTATATTTTAGTGTACAGTCGAAAACATTTTGGTGTAAATTTAACCCCATGAAAGTAAAGTGGACATGACATTTTGATCCTATAATATTTTGGCTATTTTTGTGTCTTTCAGAACATGCAATTTAAAGAGGACTAAAACAATAGTGTATGTTGAAATGAAACATAATATGCTAAAATAATATTCAAATGTATATAATCCACATATATATGTATATTCCCCGGAAAATACATCTGCTTGCACTTGCAATGATATTTTGGTAAAATTAAGTATAACTAAAAAATAGGCTCAAGATTATCCACCGCATTTGAAACTTGAGTAGTTCTAATCTTTCTAGAAGACAATCATACATAAATGTTTTGGGTATATATTTTTTTTACTTCTTCATCGGTACTTCCAGCACTTAAATTTTTCATCGAACCATTTAATTATACGAGCAATATGTGACATAATATTCATTTTACAAAATTTAAATGTTTATCTTTGCAGGTCATCGATGTTAATGTGAAACTCTACCATTGATGTATTATGTTATTTGTTAAAATTCAGCTTGGAACTTCACTGAACCGAATTATGCTAAATCTAAGTAAAGTAAACATAATGGCATCAAGCTACTTTATATGTTAATCTTATTTATGTTTGTATATTTTAGTATCATAAAACATTTCATCGAAGGTTGTACAATGTACGAGTGTAGCAAATATCTGGTAGAGATTTTTGAGTAGTTTTTTTCAAGCAAAATTGCACCACTAAAAGTTATTTACTCCCCACTTCTCAATGTATATCTGCCTTTCTGTCTTTTCTAAAAACATTTGTATTTCTATACTTTGAATGCAGTTTAGTCAAGGTGTTCCTATTTTGCCCTTCATGAATACAGCAAAAGTTCATGTCATCTCCCACATGCAGGCGCTCGGCCGCGTCCAGTCCTGGCCTAGCGCGACACCCCCAGCCTGATGCATCGTTGCTCCCATTCTGTCCCTTGCCGGTGCCATCCTCCCCTTCTTGCTGCGCTGCATGGCGTAAAGCGACGGCACTGCTAGCTAGACTCTTGTACAACTAATCTATGTTACGGAGTGTACTAGTACTGAATCTGTTTTTGCTGAATTCGTCGGTCGACCGACGTGTACTACTAGTCGTAGTCAGCCTAATCGTTTGTTTTTTTTGTTAAATGTTGACCGAAGGTAAATTTTCGATGCATCTGTTTATCACCAATCTGATTTCAATTGCACAATCTGTATATTTAGGATTTTCCAAAAATTCTTGAATTTGAATTCTTGATTGAACTATGTCATTTAAAAGTTTGAACTGTTGTTGAATTCGTATATGCCATCATCAACTATGTTATAGAATTTCAAAAATGAGAAAAGAAAATTGGACACATGGGCATGTCCGGGATAAACGAGAGGTAATGTAGATACCATGGTAATTTGGCGTCCCCTATTTATTGGAACACCCTACACTACACAATTGGGGAGTACAGATAACTGAAGGGCAAAAAAATAATTGAAGGGAAATGTCACTACATCAGCATGCGCTCGCACTCTTGATTCTTGTGCTCAGACGAGAACCCACGCATTTTGAAACAAATGGAGGCATGGAGCCATGGGCGGAGCTAGCGGGTGTGCCGGGTGTGCCCTGGCACACCCAGAGCTTCCGTCAAAATTTTGGGATCAGCTGAGCAGTTGTCAAACCGTCACGACACAGCTAATGAAAAACCAAAGTTTCACTTCAAATAAAAAAGGAAAGCCTAGGGAGAAGCACAAATGACTCGATCGGTGCTTCAGTGCTTGGTCTCTTTCGTCTGCAACCGATCAACAGTTGCTCGCCTGCTCCCAAATCCCAATTCTTCTTAGCTCAATCGTAATTTCCTCTCCTTTTCAACTCGGCGGCCGGCAGCGCGACGCAGTGAAAGTCAGGAGGGAAGGCGGGATGGGTCCATGGGGAAGCGGAAGCAAGCGGCGAGCCTGCGCGGCGGCCTTAAGAACTCCGATGGTTCGCGTCGACCACGCGGGCGAGCGCTGCCGTAGCAGCGACTATGGTTTCCAGTGGCGTGGGCCGACCCGCTACGCCGCCCCGCGAATTAGGCCCGCTACGCGCCGCTGGGCCGCCGCGCAACTCCGAGCGGGCTGAAGCGGCACGCCGCGTAGACCACGAGCAAACCGCAGAACTGCTTGACCCGCAAAAAAAAAGACCCTAATCTCTATTCTCTCCCCCGACGAAGGCGACGATGGGGAAAGATCTCCCGACGGCGGCGCCTCACACCTGAGCTCGATGGAGTTCATGCTGGGGTCGACGGCGGCGGCGGCGCCGCGATCTCCACATCCGGCCCCCGCACATGCCCCTGACGCCGGATCGCCTTCACTCGCCGTCATCCCTCCGCCCCCCGCCCATGCCCCTAATGCGGGAGTTCATCAGTCGCTCGCCGTCGCTATGCCATCTCCGCCCCAAGCCCATGCTCCTTTCCCGGCCGCTGCCTCTGCTCCTGTTCGGGCACCCCGTCCATCGCAGGACGCTCAAGGTTTGCCGAGAGTTCAACTCCTATTTTCTTTGCTGATTTCTGTGGACACGGAGGCGGGAGGGATCAGTAATGGCTTTGTTTAATTGTATTAGCAAAATAAAGATCATTGGCAGTCAATTTGGCACTTAGTTGTTGATCATCCGTGAGGAAAAGCGTAACTTGATCATAATCTTGGTTATTGGTTACACTCAAACCTGGTTTCTACAGTAGCAGTTTGAACGATTATTGTCAGTTTTGTAGTTCGTTTCAAGGATGTATTGGTTGATGAATTGCCAACACCTGATCAGTAGTTTTTTAGTTCGTTTCACCATGACACTATCTTCCTTGAAAAGAAGGGAATTTATTACCACTTGCCTCTATATTTAGATGGTTACTTGCATGACACATTGTGCATTTGTCTATAGATTAATGGTCTGGTCAACAACTCATTTTCTAATACAATTCAGGAGAAAAAAGAAGACCCCCAAAAGCACCACCAAAGAAGAGGAGGTCACCTCTAGTCCTGTAGTTGGATCCCCGGGGATTAATGCAATATTACCTCAAACATCCCCAAAAACAATAGGTGTCAAACGATCCTCGCCAAAACCGTATGAGATTCCTTGTAAGTTCCCATGTACATTCTACCTATATTTTAAGTTTTCATGTCAACTGTGTGCATGTCTTAAATAGCAAATGCCTTAGCATGATTATTTGTTCTTTTTCAAATTCCGTAGGTCTGTCACGTAGATCAAAGAGAAGGAAGCTTAAATCTGAAATTTGGAATGATTTTGATCCCATATATGATGATGGTAATAAACTGAAAGAAGCCCAATGTAAACACTGTAAGAGAGTTTTTGTGGCTACAAGAGAAGTCGGCACTAGTAGTTGCACGAGGCATTTGTTAGTGTGCGAAGAGAGAGCTAAGGTAAATGAGTTTCTTGACTCCTTGAAATCTGCCATGTCACAAGTCAAAAAAATGGCAGTATGACTCTGATAGGGCACATTTGGAATTGGTAAGGATGATTGTCTTGCATGAACTGCCTTTCAGAATAGTAGAATGTGAAGGATTTAGGCAATTTGTGCGTAGTCTGAATCCGACATTTGAGTTCATGTCTAGGTCAACAATAAGACTTCATTGTGTCGACCTATTTAACGAACAAAAGACCATTCTTCGAGAGCTTCTACAGGAGTTGAACTCTCGGTCTCTCTAACAGCCGACTTGTGGACATCAAATCAAGTTGTGAGCTACATGTGCATCACTTGCCACTATGTTGATGAAAGATGGAGATTAAGGAAAAAAGTGATTTGGTTTTCCGAGGCAGATACACCACACGATGGAGCAAATTTGTTTAATATCATGTTGGATTGCATGCAAGATTGGGGTTTGCAAAAGAAGATCTTTGCCATTGCCCTAGACAATGCTTCCAATAATAATTTGTGTGTGAGCTACATGAAGTCAAATCTGCTAGGGAAGGATTTGCTGCCTTGCAAAGGAGATCTTTTACATGTTCGATGTGCAGCCCATGTCATCAACCTTATTGCTCAAGAAGGGTTGATGATTAGTTGCATGGCAGTTGATAATATTCGTGAAAGTATCAAGTATGTTAGAAGCTCGCCACCTCGGAAAAAGAAGTTTAAGGACATGATTGCCCAAGAAGGGATCTCTTGCAAGACTAACCTGTCTCTAGATGCTCCTACACGTTGGAATTCCAATACTTGATGATTAAAACAACTCTAGAGTATAGAAGGGCATTCACCGCTTTAAAGTTGCAAGATACCTCGTACACATGTCTACCTTCAAGTGGTGAATGGGAAACCGCAGAACCTGTTTGCGGCTTGCTAGAGGTTTTCCTCGATGCCACTAGGGTGGTCTATGTGATTTGGAGAGTTTGAATTAATCATAGCGCGTTATAAATTGGCACTGTGATTTCAGTGCAACCTGGACAAAGCTAGCAAGCGAGCGATCGTACGCGGCGTACGCTGTGCGCGCAGGTGCTGGCGGACCGAAGCGGGTCACCGCTCTGCCCCACGCTGATTCAAGCGGAGCGTGGCGGCCAGCCCGCAAACAACTGGCATGATCGATCAGGCCGCCAACGGAGGGTAGCTGAAAGGACAATGATGTCGCCTAGAGGGGGGTGAATAGGCGATTAAAACTTTTCCGGTTTAGGCTTGCTAATTGCAGAATAAAACTAGGTGTTTAAATTAACAAGCCAACAACCTAAATAAACTAGGTTCACCTATATGCACCAACAACTTATGCTAAGCAAGACAAGCAACAAGATGATAGCAATAGAATACTTCAAGCACGAAGGCTAACACAATGTAAGTTGCATAAGTAAAGAGCTCGGGTATAGAAATAACCGAGGCGCGCGGAGACGAGGATGTATTCCTGAGTTCCTCCTTGAAAGGGAGTACGTCTCGTTGGAGAGGTGTGAACCGACACAACGGTTCAACAACCACAAAGGTTTCACCCTCTTCTCCGATGAACCGCACCACAAAGGTTTGGTTCACCTTCCACTATCGGTATTCCTTCGAGGCGGAATCCGGAGCCTTTCAACAACAATCCGGGGCATAACCCACAATGGGATTGGGGCTCCCGAACGGCTTTCAACAACAATCCGAGGCACAACCCACAAAGGGATTGGGGGCTCCCGAACGGCTTCAAGTGACCACACAAGGGTCCAACCACCACAAAGGCGTCTAGGGCCCGAAGACCCAAGAGTAACAAGTTCACAAGATTTCAACTTCCACGAAACTTTGTGGAGAGCACACCGATGCACCAAATGCAAAAGGCAAGAACACAAGTGCTCAAGTCCTCCACTCTCAAATTCCAACAAAGCAACAAATGCTTATGGGGGAATAAGAGAGGAAGAACAAAGAGTAGAACCACTCAAGAACTCCAAGAACTAGATCCACTATGTTCCCCTCACTTAGAGGAGATATTGATTGGTGGAAATGTAGATCTAGGTCTTCTCCTTCAATCCTCCAAAGATCAAAGAGTTTGGGTGGAGGGATTGGGAGATATCAAGGAAATGAGCTTGCAACAATGAAGGAGAGAGAAAGCAAAGGTTGTTTGGAAGAGCTGCCTGGCTGGAGGTAGGTGGAGGGGTATTTATACCCCTCCCAGAAAAGAGGCGTTGCAGCCAGATATCACACCGGAGTTTCCGGCCCTAGTGACCGGAAACTCCGGTCCGGGGCAGAAACTCCGGCCCCCTGGGGGCGGAAACTCTGGCCCCCACCAGGGGGTGAACCATTTCCAGACGAGAAAAGCACAGGCAGAAACTCCGGCTCCTGGGACCGGAAACTCCGGCCTGGGGCGGATACTCCAGCCCCTTGGGCCGGAAACTCCGGCCCCCACCAGGGGCTGAACAAGAAAAACACTCTCGAGGAAAACCAAGGACCGGAGACTCCGTCCAGAAGACCGGAGACTCCGGCCTGAAAGCAGTGAAACTGCAAAGCCTGAAATGCAATAACTTTCTCGTATGAACTCCAAATCAGGTGAATCCAATTGCGTTGGAAAGGTAACGACGAGTGTTATCACACAGAGGGGATACCACACATGGGAAGGTGTGGACCCTAACTCGAAGGTGGACCGGTAATATTTCCAACACGAAAACGCAACAAGTTTTCAATAAGAAATCCGTTTTCGAAGAACTTGGGCTTGTCATGAAGATCACGACAAGCACCAAAACCCAACAAGGAGAAAAGCCAAATAAGAACCAAGAAAGATGATATGCCAAGTATGCAAAGGTATGAGCTCTCCACAAAGATGCGATCAAGTTACTCACTTGAGAACCCCTCTTGATAGTACGCCGTCTATCCTAAAACCCGGTCTCCCACTAACTACATGAGACAGGTAAAATAGAAAACCTATCAAGATCATACCTTTGCCTTGCGCATTCCACTTGAGCTTGATGATGACGATCTTGACTCTCTCAAGTTGGAACACCTTTCTTGATTGCGCTTTGCTTGGTGAAGATTCAAATGTTGCTCCCCCATACACCATGATGGGAGTGCCACTCTTAGGAACATCTTCACTTGACCATTATCTCTAAATGGGTGGCAAGCTTCAAGCATATGATTTCTTCAAGATGCTTCTCTTGAACTTGCACTTCATCTTCTGTACATATGACCATTCTTCAATAAACCTTTGAATAGAGCATTGATCATCATGTAATCTTCTAGAGTCCAACACATGAACTCTAACCTTTTCCAATGGACAAGATCTACAAGTATATCTCAATGCAAACATTAGTTCATAAGGATTGTCATTAATTACCAAAACCACGCATGAGGCAACACATTCACTTTCAGTAGCGAGCAGCCGCAACCCGCCCCGCTTGAAATCTGAGCAGCGACACATCGCACTCCAGAACGCACTCTAAAGCAGCGCACTCTAGGACGCAGCAGAATGCCGGCCGCCGGCTAGCCTATTTTATTATGCAAGTATCGGCGCATCAGTGCATCACAATCACATCGAGCAGCAGCAGACTCTATTTTTTTTATCACGTCCACTGTTCTTTACTGCAATAGACTATGTTTTGTGTAAATTCACTAGTTTATTATGCAAGTTTGGTGTTACTTTTGTTTTTAGAATTGACAAAAATGAAAAGACTATTTTGTTTACGTAAGACTATTTTTTCTTCCCAGCTATTTGTATTTGCTATTCTTCCCAGCTATTTGTCTTGGACAAAATAGTGCTCATGGACAAACCAGGTTTTCATGTCTTGAAATACTGGCACGAACCCAGCAGTCTTTGAATTTTGCCTTCCTATTTCTTAAATATAATCATAAAGTATTTTTCTGCTGCTAATTGGAACTCTAAACCTGAAGTTGTGTATGAGCTTGTGAATACTTGGTTTTTTTGTCTGAATATTGCTTAGAGGATCGTATATTTCTTTCTTGAACGCGAGTTGATTGTAGATTATATCACTTGAGCTTATGCATGATTTGTCGGTTAAATACATAGTGGCCACTGGCCAGTCCAAGCTAACATAGGGTAAATTGAATTTGTGTGGCATTTCTCGTTCCATGATCAGAATTTTGATTTACTAGAATACAAACTCCAAAATGGAAATTTATTCATGCTGCTGCTACGGATCCTGGTGACAACGAAAATTTGCTGTTCCAATATTTTGTTGACACTTTGGGCTCTGCCACACCGCATGAAGGTGGGCTGGACCTGGGCCGGCTTGGCGTCCCAAGCTGGGATCTTAGCAGTCTTGATGCAAATGTCAGCCTAGAGGAGGTTTGGGCCACCATAAAATCAATGCCAGCTGACAAAGCGCCTGGGCCGGATGGTTTCACGGGCCGCTTCTATCAGTATGCCTGGCCCATCATCCAGACTGATGTAATGGCAGCAATCTCCCATATCTTCAATCGTCGTGACAGAGGCTTTCAGCAGCTTAATGATGCTCTGATCCTCCTGCTGCCAAAGAAGGCTAATAGCGTCGACGTCACCTCCTATCGCCAATCAGCCTTGTCCACAGCTTTGGCAAGTTGCTTACCAAGATCCTCGCCTCTAGGCTCGCGCCGGAGCTTCCGAAGCTAATTGCGCCGAATCAGTCCGCGTTCATCCGCGGACGTAGCATCCATGACAACTTCCGCATGGTGCAGTTGGCGACAAAGGCACTGCATGCTCGTAGAGTTCCTATGGTGCTGCTTAAGATTGACATCGCCAAGGCTTTTGACACGGTGTCCTGGCCGTTCCTCCTCGACGTCCTCAAGCACATGGGCTTCGGGGAGCGATGGCTGGCGATTGTCTGCTCGATTCTGTGCGACTCTTCCTCTCGCGTGCTGCTCAACGGAGTCCCAGGGCCGAGATTCTGGCATCGACGGGGGGTACGGCAAGGCGACCCCCACTAGTGGGAAAACCACTATTAGTGGCGCACCAAATCAACATTCTGTGGCGCACCCGGCCAAATTGCTGGGTGCGCCACAGAATCCTCGCCACTAAATTTATATTTCTGTGGCGCACCATGGCATGCGCCACAGAAATCCACTTTGCGCGGCGCACCTGCCGCGCACCTGGCAGGTGCGCCACATAAATCCCCTGCCAGGTGCGCCACAAAATTCTGAAAATTTCAAAAAATTCAAAAACAACAAAAAAAGTTTTAAAAAAAATCAGAAAAATCAAAATATGAAATAATATAAAAAATCCTATTTATTTGAATTATTTTCAGATTTTTTGAATCTTTTGAACTCCACCTTCCCGCTAGGTCACCCATCCTCAAAGTGCTCCAACCCTAGCACGCTTAACTTCTAAGTTCCACCCACTTCACCTACCCTTGTGCTACTCAAGTTCTTATTGATATATATAACATATGAATCCTCTTAAGTCTTGTATGTGTGTATGTTACCTATGTGTTATAAATGTGCGTTTTTAAAGTTCAGATTTTTTAAAAACTTCTAAACTTTGAAAAGGAGATTAAAAAGTTTCAAAAGATCCTAAAAAATTCAAAAAAAATCAAAAAAAAGTCCAAAAAAGTCAAAACACTTTAAAAAGTCAAGACACTTCAAAAAAATTCAAAAAACTTAAAAAATCTAAAAAATTCAAAAAGCCGAAACAGTTAAAAAACATTCAATCTTCTTTGTTATACATTTCTGTGTCTTTTTTGAATTTTTTTATTTTTTTGAATTTTTTTTATTTTGCTGCGAAAACTCGTTTGTGTGAAATAACTTTTTTTCTTTTTGAATTTGAGGAATCTGTGAATTGCTGACCGGGTAAACCCTGGTGGATTCGAACTCGGATTTTTCTCACGATTTTTTTAACATATTATTTGCGTTATTTCGACGTCGTATGCAAAAGTTATGGCTGTACAAAGATTTCTTTTTCATTTGTTACAGAAAAGGTCAAAATTCATATTTCAAAATTTCTACACGTACTAGACACTCATACTTAGCCACATGCACCAAATTTTTTTTTTCAATTTTTTACCTGCCCCCTGGATAACTTTCTGTGGCGCACCAGACCACGTGCGCCACAGAAAGTCACATTTCTGTGGCGCACCAGGCCTGGTGCGCCACAGAATTATATTTCTGTGGCGCACCAATTAGGGGTGCTCAACAGAATACAACCTACTTATAATGGTTTTCTTACTAGTGCCCCTTGCGCCGATGTTCTTTGTGGCGGTGATGGAAGCTCTTAATGCTTTCTTCCGCAAAGCTGAAGATGATGGCATGCTCGCACCCCTTCCCTGCCAAGGAATCAAGCACCGCGTCTCCTTATATGCAGATGATGTTGCCATCTTCCTCTCGCCAGCCAGGCAGGACCTTGAGACCACTAGCGCGTTACTTCGCTGCTTTGGTGGGGCCTCTGGCCTTCGCACCAACATCGACAAGTGCATTGCCATGCCAATCCGCTGCCAACAATCTCACATCGACGCGGTTACGGAGGTGTTCCCTTGTCAGATCATGCACTTCCCTTGCCCATATTTGGGCTTGCCGCTTTCTTACAAGCAGCCGTCTAAGGCCGCGCTGCAACCGGTGCTGGATAAAATCATCAATCGATGCCCAACTTGGAAAGCTCACATGATGGCAAAGCAAGGTCGTCTTGTGCTGATCAAGAATGTGCTGGTTTCGATCCAAGTTCATCACTCGATCGCCCTCAGGCTGCCTGACTGGTTCCTCAAGGCGTATGAGCAGCGTCTGCGCGCCTTCTTTTGGCAAGGCACAGAGAGAGTCCATGGTGGACAATGTATGGTGGCGTGGGAGACTATCTGCCGTCCTGTCTGCTATGGGGGTCTCGGAATCCCCAGCCTGAAGATGATGGGCTGGGCCTTGCGCCTCCGCTGGCTTTGGCTCCGCCGCTCCGCTGATCGCAGTTGGACGGACTTACCCTCGACGCCTGATCCCGTTTTAGAGGGATTTTTCGCGGCGTCGACCTTCACGGTGGTGGGCAATGGCGCCTCTGCCCGCTTCTGGCTTGATCGTTGGTTGGATGGGCAGTCTGTGCGCGCCCTCGCGCCGCACCTCTTTGCTGCTGTCGATCCGGTGGAAGTTGAGACTCGGTTGGTGCAGCAGGCTCGGGCCGGCTTCTCTTGGGTCCGTGATGTTACAGGCGTCCTCACGGTGCCAGTCATTGCCGAGCTCCTGCAGCTGCATAACCGGATCGCTGCGCTCCCACCCCTAAACGAGAACGAAGACCGGCTCGTTTGGAAGCTGACCAATGATGGCGTCTACACATCAGCCTCTGCCTACAAAGCAATGTTTCTAGGCCTGGAGATGTTTGCTTGCGGCAAGACGGTTTGGAAGGCATGGGCGCCTGGAAAGTGCAAGATCCATGCTTGGCTGCTCCTTCATCGCCGTATGTGGACGGCTGATCGGCGCGCACGCCACGGTCTTGACACGCATGTCACCTGCCCCCTCTGTGAGGGCGCTCCGGAGACGGCTGATCACCTGTTTCTCGGCTGCCCCTTCTCCTTAGCTGTCTGGAGGGAGATTTTGGGCAAATGCGGCATTGCCGCTCTTGCCCCATCTTCAACTTCCCTTCCGGACTGGTGGTCTGCGGCCCGAGCCCGGCTGCGATCACAGCGACGTAAACGCTTTGACAGCCTAGTTCTCTTGATTCTCTGGAAGATTTGGCTGGAGCGGAACGCGCGTGTCTTCGAGGGAGCACCGTCGTCGTTCCGAACGCTCTGCTCCTCTATCGCCAACGAGGCGCTCCTTTGGAAGCTGGCTGGAGCGGCTGGGCTAGCTGCAATTTGGGTCTAGGCTAGCTGATTTTTTCCTAATCTGATGTGTCAGCTGTTGGCGGGGCGCGACTGTTGTTTTCGCGCCTTTTGTTGTGCTTCTTGGTGTGGTGTTATCCTGTATTGGCCTCTTTGGCCCCTCCTGTACTCTCTTTGCTCTTTCTATGGATTTGGCACGCAAGTTTTGCGGTGCCCGCAAAAAAAGCAGCCTCAGTTACCATTGTGCAACTACTTTGACCTTTCTCATCTACCAAGGTCCCTAACATATATATTCCAAATGAAAATTACCATGTATGCCTGATCACCATAATACGTAGGCTCGATGATCTCTTGTTGGGAAGCCCTGCAGAAGGTAATTTGAAAGCGAATGTGGACGCGGGATGGGACGCATACATCAATAACGCAGGGATTGCTGTTATAGTCAGAAATCATCTTGGCAGTGTCATGTTTCTGAGTGGAATTTCATTCCGTGGTGTACGAGCGCAGAAGAAGCAGAAATCCTGGCATATGCTTGGAAGGTCTGAAGCATCTGATTAATCTTCGTTGTCATTCAGCAGTCTTGGAGTCGGACTGTAGTCGTGGCGCAACCTCCGACACTCAGGACGGGGCAGATCCACCAAGAGAACTACTTAGACTAGTCATAGTGGGGAGTAACATTGAGTGGTAACATAGTTATGTTACTACCTATTGTTACTATCTCTATAGTGGGTAGTAATTTATTTGTGGTGTCATGCATGATAGTATTTATTAGGTTATAGACTCATTTTGCCTTGGGGTGTGTGATGTTCCGGTAACTAGCTATGTTACTCCAACCTACTCTTTCCTCATTAATTACTTGCCACATCATCTTTTTTACCTATGTGCATTGAAGTTACTAGCAATGTTCCTCCCACTATGACTAGTCTTATCCCTCGTGAGCTGATCTTGGTAGTGGCATTTCAGAATCTCATGTATGTGTTTGCGTGCGCAAAGTGATATTGCCCGATTTATTTTTTTGTGAATGAAAGTCATTCTGTCGTTTCGGGATGTGCACTTACTTGATGAACCACAATGCCTCGTACAAGCATCATCAATCGCAGAATTTCATTTGACGAACAACTGAGCACATCTATTACTCGTTGACATGACAGTTCCAGTAAGCCATTTGTCCACCACCCACAACATTTCAGCAACTATGACATACCGACACTCAAAAACAGATCGTTCTCGCTAGCATGCAAAGCACAGAAAAGAAGTCTCAAATCTCAATTTAGTAGCGAATCTTTGGGGTTTGGGGACAGAATGAAAAGTTATCCATGAATACATCACAAGTCGTGTGACACGCAGCCCTTCAACAGGTAGACAATTGCAGGCCTGGTGACCACGGGCAATTACCCATGTGAAACGTTATTTACTAAGAGCATCTCTAGCAGAACCCGTAAAAAGGGGAAACCCGCATAATAACCGCTCGATGCGGATTTAAAACCGCAAAAACACGGAGAACAGAACCCGCAAAACTCACCGGCCCGTAAAAGATTTTGCGGGGGCCCGTGAATTCGCGCCTCGGAACGGCTTTTTCGCAGATTTCGGCGCCGAACCGAGGGGGCCCTGCATATGGTGAAAGTACTTGGCGGGCTGAACATTCAGCACCGGCCGGTGACCTTCCGCCGTGGAACTCGCCGGAATCCGGCAAACTTCCGCTGCGCTCGCCGGAATCGCCGGAAATTGAAGCGCACACCAGGACATGACCGGCGCAGCAGTATCCAGCGGCGGCGCCCGCGACGTCCAGAGCGCGCGCAGCATCGGCGGTGCGGCCGGCGGCGCAGAGGGAGCCTAAATGGACGAGTCCACCAACGCCAGCGGCGCGGCCACATGCCGACGCTCGATTTCTCACTTCTGCTGGCAGATGGCCGGATGCGGCGATGGCATGTTGTAGGGGCGCTCACTCATCCGCTGGAGCAGTCCGCTCGTCTCCCGTCTTCCTCACCATCGTCCTTCCGGCCGTCCAGCGAATTACAGCCAAGCAACGTCTTGCCGTTCCCTAGCCTCCACGAGCACCTACTCATGTTCTCCTTTCCCGTTCAATTTCTCAAAGCTAAAATTTCTGTTTTGGATCTCTACCAATTTTCCCTTCATGTCTGCGCTTCAAGGATGCGATGGGTTCATGGACAAGTACTAGCGAGTACGCGTATATGCTAACAGCCTGACACTTATGCGAAATAACTTCTGCTTAGAAGCACCCAGCGCTAGAGGAGGGCGGAGATGCGGCCGCTCCCGCCAGCGACTGCCGCTCCAGGAAGAAGACGGTGGGATTGGGGAAAAATTAAAGAATATTCTAGAATATGCTTTTTTATAGTTTGTGTTTGCAGTGTCTGATCCGTCCCGCCTGTTTTCAGCCTCTAAAAGACGCTATCCGCGAACCGTAAACTTCTTTTGCAGTTCCAAGTTTTACGGTACACATCTCGAGCTACTCAGGTTGACAGAAGGAGAACCACAAAATTCTCCGCTGCGGCTTTTTAGGTCTACGATGCATTCAGTGGCACTTGTCACTCTGCTTCTTCTGAGAACATGCCCGGTGACCTGGTGATTATTTCATTAGCCTCAGGGAACATGCCCGGTGACCTGGTGATTATTTCATTAGCCTCGGGTAATGGTGAATCCTTTGCATCAGCGGCATAAAGTATCTTCCTTACCCCTTTGGTCATCTGTCAAGAAATATGTCAAGGTTAACAATAAAACCAAAATGAAGAAAAGCATGAACCGTAATAGCAATATACGAACTTCCACTATTACAGCCACTGTAACTTAAGTGAACCAATTTGTTTATGCCCAGAGGTTCAGTTCTGACATTACATGTGAAAAGCAAATCATAGCCATGCACATATGAGTTATGACAGGAGTCACACAATGCCATTTCAATGTTGTACTAATTCATTAGGTTGTTGTTGAAGTTGCGAGAAATAATAGATCGACATAATAGAAGACTAATCTTTGGAACAGTAAGGCCTATGTCAATGCTTCGTCTCTTAGCACGATATCATAGGAGTATTAAATATTTAAGATACAACTAGTACAATGCATTGTTTCCTATTTGTTGTATCTACATTTAATGCTTTGGGGCTCATGCATGCATATGATTGGATTAGAGCCATTTTTTGCTTATGGCTACGTGCAAAGGTTGTATCTTAGTTAAGCTACAACCTCACACTCTCTCTTCATTAACTAGTATGCCACATAAGTAAAATGCCTATAAAACCGTGCTAAGAACCTTGCATTGACATAGGCCTAACTGAAGTGCCAATGGATGGTAGTATGATAGAAGAGAACTTTTTTTTGCATAGGGACATAATGTTACCCATCAATGCGGACAAGTACAATATATAAATGCAGAAATATAAGGTGTCCAAAAGATATTCGTTTTACCGGTAGATGCTCCAACTCAGGTTTTTGACATAATAGCTCAATGTCGCGCAACTTTGAGAAGTAGAAGTCTTTTTCTTTCTCAGCGCTGTCCACAGAAACCTTCAGATCCGCGATCTGCAATCAATTAGAGATAGTTACATCAACAGTTAGATAAATGTATCATAAAGCTCACAAAAATGCAACCTGTACAGATTCATATCTGAATAACATAAACTCCACATGGCTCACCGTCTAAATGATCAGAATCTAGACTGAAGGTTAGGGTTATCAATAAAAACAGCTACAAAACAAGGTATTCAAGAGTAAACCTAAGGTCACATACTCATCTAACAGTCAATGGCAGATACCTGTTTTTTCAGTGAACAACACTACAAAAATGAAACAAAAATTTAAGTTATCAGTATCTACCTTCTCAGATAATTGCTGAATCTGCTCCATGTAATGCTCTTCCGTAACAGTGTTACAGACTTTTTCAATTGTGGGAGCTGCGTAAACCGGTCAGCATAGAGTTATTCAACAACGTCACACGAAATAAATATTGCAAAACAAAAAAGAGGATATACTAAGAAGTGATGACACCAACTTAAACTGAGACCCTATGTTGATTTGTTTTTATTGAGGAACATAGCCAATTTATTTGTAATAGTACAGAATTAATCTTATATTGTTTATACTAAGAGAAAGACAAGTACAGTCCTGTTATTTAGTTTTAGACGCAAGTACCAACACTAATCATAAAATTCAGGGTACCTCCATCTGCTGAATTAGCACTAGACAGTCTGTTAGCTTGAAGTGATTTGGATGACTTGTTGGAACCCTTGTGATTACGCTCTCTGCCCCCTTAGACCTTCTTTCTGCGGGATTGTAGTTCCTAAAACAAGAAACGGTGTATTTAAATCAACAGTTAGTGACGAACTATAGTTGTCTTCGGATTTAGCACATACTCATTCATGATTCCACCATTCACGGCATCACAATATCTTTTCAACCATTGAAGAAACTCCAAGTTGTCCAATGGACGTCCTTTCACAAGTTTGTTGACCTCAATATTCTGCAATGAGCATCCATTTATTAATTAGCACAGCAAATAACCTTTTATGCTACGAAATATCAACATTGATAAAAACTGGAAGCTGAATGACAGAGATTAAGCGCCCTTAGCTCTGTTAGATAAAACACAGACCACAAAATCGGCAAACATGCATATAGCAAAACTCGAAAACTAGTTTTTTGCGGAGGAATACAATCATAAACATAATAGTACGAGTTGAGAATACATTCTTGCGAGATGTGAATATTAACTATGCAAACAGTACCCACCACTCTATCTAGCCTTTCCTGATCCCATGTCAAGTCCTGAGCACAGACAGTCACAGAACACCAAACTCAGTCTTGTGATGTGTCCCCATATGCTAGCAAATAGCAATAGCATTAACATACTTTGACATCTCCTTCAGGCTTCACCCGACCATATTGTGCACTAGACTACAAGACACAAAAACACATCTCTTAAGTCCATTTCCAGTCCTACTCAGTGAACCTACTTTGCACCCCTTGGTTTGTCCAACCAAATTATGAATTGTAGCCTTCAATGACACAAAACACACATCTCTTAATTTCATCCCCTCCTCAGTCCTCACTGTGCACAACAATGAGCATAACTTCGGTACTGCATAACAAACTTAGTCCATTATCGAATGATTAATCGGCCATTAACATATGGTAACACATCAGGAACAGACATCTGTTCCAGGTTGAATCTCAACACACCATCTATATTCACACATGACAAACCACAAGGCAAAATCATGAGCAAATCCATATGGACCAAGGGCAAAATGGCAAGGCCAAGAGCCGGTAGGTACCTTGCCGATCCGCAACTTGTTGAACACGTCCTGAAGAACCTTGTAGTTCTGGATCATGTCGTACTCCGTCTTGGCGTCAAAATTCACCTGCGAAACATCCCAAAAAATCAGCATCGCGGCCGTCTAAGTCGGCCTAATACAGCACCCTAAATCGAGAAGGAACGCATCAGAAATCATCGTAATCACCTTGTGCATGGGCACCACTCCGGGGTGGACCATATCCAGCAGCTGGCACTGCACCGCCCCCGACGCCGCCTGCAGCGCATCAGAGAAATACAGTCTCAAATCAAAATCAGAACAACCAAACCGGGCCGCCTACGAATTAATTTCCCCCGACGAACTCCGACGCAAACCAATCTAGTACTACTAGCGCAGAGACAGGCGCGGGGCGAGGGGAATGGGGATTCGATTAGAGCGCGGGGGGTCTGACCTCCTCGACCTTGGCGAGGGAGAGCTGGAGCGTGGCATTGATCCAGCTGAGGATCTCGCCCCTCCCGACGAAGTAGGCGCTGTCCATCAGCCCGATGCTCGCCACCGCCGCCGCCGCCATCTCGATCGCTCGCTCGTGTTGGGAGAGGGAGAGAGGGGGAGGCTGTGAGATGAAACAACTTTTCGAAAACGCCTCCACGCGAAACGAACGGCGAGCAAAGCGAAACGGCACGCACACGCCCCCAGCTACGCCTAGGCCTAGGCGTTTGTGCCTCTGGATTTTTCTCCGCGGTCCCGTCACCTCCCGTAACGTTACCCCAGCCATGTTTTTCGCGTGCGTAGGGCGATCTTTTTGAAACGGGTTGGAGCGAGGAGGTGACCGGTGATGCGACCCAGCGAAAACAGGTTACGGAATGGCGTCGCGGGCCCGGCTGCCTTTACTGGCTCGCAAGCCGACGCGTCGGTACCCTGCCGACAGGTGGGACCACGTCACAGGGGACTCACGGGGGCCCGCATCCATGGCCTTCGTGAGACTGGCTGGTGGGACGTAGATTTCTGTGGGCGTAAATTCGGGTCAACTGCCCTGATGCTTGCATTTTATGGCTGTGGGCCGGGTTTTGAAGCGTTAGATTCGGGGCCCACAATGAAGTGTGCATGGACTCCTGGGCCGGGTCTGGTCGCGCCGTGTTTTCCGAGTCAGTTTAAAAATAGCGACACTCGTCGTCGCCGATGGAGCAGCACCATGTCACCGTCGCCGTCGACGCGAGTGCCGGTCCTACCCTTTCAGTGCTGCTGGATCACCGACAAGACGTGGGCCAAGTTCAACGAGGCGGTAGCACGTCGAGACCTACGGGAAGATCACCGTCCTGTGGCGCCGGTTTGCTCGCTTATGGTCCATGTCATGTTCACCGGAGGACTCCAAGTCCAAGGGAGGGGGAGGGTCCGGCAAGACGATATAACCAAGTAACCAACACTACACATGAGCTACACATGTCGCACAACTGAGTTAACACTCCAATTCACTAATAAACCACTGCCACAACGACTGTCACACTAAAAAATGTACATCATGCGCCTAAAGATGAGAAATAACAAGCCACCCCGTGTAGAGGCGCTTTTTATTGCAGGGACTAACAAATATTAACCGTCCATCTGGCAGATCCAATGGCTCTGATTAATCAATACTTGTTAAAAAATGAGTACTCCCTCCTTCCTTGTATACAAGGCCACAATCTCAAATTTCAGGTACCAAGGTAGCTATTCCAACTAATTAATACATGGTTAAATTCTTGGCAAAGAACGAAATATGCCCCTCGTTTCTGAAGCTAATAAATCATTTGCTCCACGACCCCACGTCATATGCAGCATGCAGGCCAATAGCAATACATTAGCTAGCGCATGCACTGGTTAATACATTGATTGGCTACTTAATGACGCCAATTCTGATTTTTTTTACTCAGGATACGAGGAAGCAATTCATTCAATTCTGCCTCGATTGCAGATTGTGGCCTTGTATATGTAGAAAATGTAAATTTGATTGTGGCCTTGTATTTAAAAACGGAGGGAGTAATATTTTTTCACCAAAGGGCAGATTCGGTAGATGCAAGAAAACACACGCATCTAATATCACTACAGCAAAAAAAGCCTGTAGCGATGGTTTTTGTGTCTTGTAGCCACGGTTTTACCCGTTTCTACGAGGTCTAGAGACAGTTCTACCACCCGTCTCATGGGCGTTGCCATAGCTTCCTTCTCAAACACATAAAGACGGTTTTGATAACCATATCTACAACTAGAGACGATCAATAGACACGGTCAAATCCACCGCTACATAGTGGATTTGAATTTGAACCAATTTCAGCTTGACATGCCAAGAGCCGTTTCTAATTCAGATTTTGCCTGTCTCTAGTTTGAAATGTGAAACGTGATAATAAACATTTAGAGACGTCTATCATGTTCATAGACACGGTCATGTCGTGTCTAAGCTCAAACAATAGAGACGTTGTTTTTATTTCAATAGACACGTTAGCACCCGTCTCTACTTTATTGTGCCATATATATTTTTATTTGTTTTGATCCGGTATTGCATCATATCTAGACACAGAAAGTATCCTTATCTATCCACGAATACCAATATACATCAGCAAGATCATATGGCACATATTTTCGAAGAAGACAATTTTACTAATATTGTACATCCAAAGCACAAATCAAATATGTAGGGTACAATAAATAGTTCTGCAAAGAACGAAACATAACAAATGCAAATCTTGACTACCAGATATGTATTTTCTAACACATGTCTGTAATTCTAACTAGCTTGATACAATTTCCAGGTACATATTTTATAGTCTTGGCTTCCTTATAGTCTTGGCTTCCTTCAGGTGACTCTTCAGAAGTTGAAGTCGAATTGCAATGTGACAGTTGAACCCTCTTTCTGCCAGCAACCTACCATTGAGAGCAAATAAAACATTTCATTTCTGATTCGTTGAATGTGTAAGAAAATAGGCATTCGCAAGTACGAGCATCAAAACTTATAATGGCTTATTTATTTTATTCCTTAGACGAGTTTCATGGTACTACTAGTTTCCTACTAGTTTCCTTACTTAACATTCCTTATAATGGCTTATTTATTTTATTCCTTAGACGAGTTTCATGGTAGTACAAGAATCTGTGTGGTTCATAAACTTGGATCAACACTTCCCGAAAGTTATATATGAGGTGGCAATACTAGCTTTTTCACAGGAGAATGATTTTTTTTTAAAGGGAGTCATGAAAGAACTTTTAAAGGGAGTCTCTAGCAATGTAATCCTTTTATCACATAGTGCAAAATTATGTACTACTTCTTCCAGAGTTAAAATAATGTAATTTTTTGAACGGGTCATAATGTAGGATCGATCATTCTCATCGTTAACTAAAATTAGAAAATTCTCCGTCGATTGAAGAATAGCAAACCATATTTAAAACAGGGAGGAGCGCGACTGGATAATGCTTGCAAAAATGTTTGTAGGATTAAGATTTCAAGGAAGAGGTATGCTGGAAGTGGCCAAAAGTGTACCATAGCTGGACCATGCTAACAAATTATGTACGTACTTCATCCCTTCATGAGTTCGTGCGCATGATAAGTAATTTATTTCCTTCTATTTTCTCACGCGATATGTTAATTAGTGAGAACAAATTGACCCATATGCATGGTAAGTATCATTGGAATATCAAATCGTGATGTGGCACATTGCACTTATCGTAGTAACAAATCAAATCAAATTTTCTCTAAAATACCCCTAAAATCAACGGTTGATATTACTCAATACTAGTAGTCCTACGGACTAGCAAATTGTATCGTAAAAAAACTACAGAGCACAGAGCGCTATGTACACCGGTGCCGGGATATCCTAGTCGTCGCCTTCCTCAGGTTCGGCCGAGTCATGTCGTCCATTCGCCGAATCCTTCTCTACGCCATTGGTGGGCGGTATGTCATCCTGGAGTCGGTGTCGTACTTATGAGGTGCGTTATTTCCGCTGAGACGCGGTCTTAAGCGACTTTGTGCCAAGACCCCTCGCCATTTTTGAAAGGAGTTTGGGCAAAGGAATCTTTGTCACGTGCTCGTGTGCGTTGAAGGCCGAGAGAAGTCCGTGTGGGTTCAAACCCGATGGCGTATGAGTTAGCTGAGGATTAGCGACCGAGAGAGATTGCAAAATCGCTCTGCATTCAAAATTTCTCCTGGAGACTGGCAGTTGTATCGTCTCGTCATCTGTTTGGGCCCGCCTGTGACGCGCGCCGCTGGTCGGTACGAGCAGTCCACGTGGTACGGATGGAAAGCCATGTTTAATGGTGGTACTCGCAAAACGATAAAAAAGGTGATGGGCAGGGTGACAAGATCACGCAGAGAGTACAGGGCCGCCATGCACGCTCGTCATCGCAAAATGAATGCCCATGATTTCTTCTGTGATCTCCCTGCCTGCCTGCCTGCCTGCCTGCCTGCCTGCCTGGTGTTTTCAGTACAACCTCCTATCCATATTAATGGTCTCAACTTTATCTAGATACGGATGTATCTAGTTAAATGTTTAGACTAGATGCATCCGTATTTAGACAATGTTGAGACCATTATGGATCGGAGGGACTATAATTTTTGATCGGTTTTGCTATCTGAACCTCTGCTTTTATTCTAAATACAGCGGGTACTTGCAGACAGTGCATTCAACTGCCTGCGGAGTTATTTAATGGCCACCCATAATCCTGGGTCATCTTCTGATGTTGCCAACATTCAGAGATTCAGGGATGCAGTGCTAAATATATCCGCTAGGCATACAGCGCTGCTACACTACACTACACACAGCACCCATCCATCACGCAGAATAATCGCACGCTTTCAGCTGCACGCGTGGTTGCAAGCATCCACGAGCAGTTCATTTGGTGTACTGTAATCTGGAGTACTAGTTGACAGACCGAGACGCAAAGCAGTATGCAGAAGAACTGCAACCACCGCTAGGTGTCGTTCACCGACAAGGATTACCGAACACAATCAGACTATTATCTGCAGCTTATCTCACATCATGGCCAGTAGCGAATCTCGCAGCAAGAGCGACCCGTGCGTGATTTTTCTATAAATATAGCCCTCTGCCTAATGGTAGTATTATTTTTGGCAATAGATTTGGGAGGGGGTCATTTTTTACAATATCATTGGGCAGAGGGCTATTTGTGAAAAAATCCCCGTACGTGCGTGCAGGTGCAGTGCAGCGGCTCTGCCCGGTGCAGGAACGGAACAGAGGAAAGACTGTAGCGGCTGTCGCCGGATCTCTCGTGCCCTGAATCCGAGGATGGACAGGCGGGCCGACGGGGCAAACAGGGCCGGCTGCGCGACACGTCGCGTCCAACGAACAGCGCCATCAATCATTCGCTCATACTCTACTCCACTGTCTACTCTACCATCCTCTCGGTCTCGTCGCCCTGGGCCAGACGAAAGGTACAATCATGGCTATGGAGAGCCTGATGGCCCATGAGCCATGTCTGGTGGCTGCGCCGAGCACGGAACCGCCCCAGCAAATTGGACGCACGCGCGGTCAGCAGTCCCCCGCGCACAGTGCCGCCACGTACGTGCACCACGGCTGACGCGCGCGCTGCCGGCCGGGGAAGGAAAAGCAGCACACCATGCTTTCTTCGGATTTTGTGTGGTGATGTGATCCGTGAACCATACTAGTGTATCTGCTGGGGCACGTCAATTTGTTTTAATTTGACGGGGCACTTTTCCTTTACAGTTACGTACTAGCTAATCTCCGCATCTCATCAGTCTCGGGTTCTTGTACGTTTCACACAACCCTCAGGCCTTGTTTGGCAGGCCGGTTTTTGGTGTTTTTCGGTGTAAATTCCCGGGCCAACATAAAACTCCAGAAAACACCGATGGGCCATTTGGTAGGCCGGTTTTGGGGGGCTTGGAATCTGAAAACACCCCAATACACGTCGGGTACGAGTGTATTCAAGACACTCCTCACCCCTCGCGTCTTGGCGTGCCGGCGCTGGCGGCGACGCTCGCGCGCCGGCTTGATCTTCTTCGTGTGCCGCCGCCGACGCCAGCGTATCCTCCTTCCCGCAGCCAGCCAACCCAAGGCAAGGACGAATCCTCCCCATCGTGCTTCCTCATCTATTGACGGCACCGCCACCACCGATGAGGTCCTCCCGCCGCCTATCAAGAAAAGTTAAATTTTGCTGCCGGATGGAAATTTGGGGCCTGCATTCCTCACATCTTGCTGTAGAAGTGCGCAAATTTACCTTAAATCTGTTCCTTTGCGTGGAGCTTTGGCTTGTTTATACAAAGTTTAATTTTGATGCTGGATGGAAGTTTTAGCTCCTGCGGTAGTCACCCCTCAGCTATAGGCAGTGGCAAATTTAACTCAACTTGTGCTGGATATGTGTTGTAGCGACTCTTGTATCATTGCATGCTTAAAAAACGTTTTTGTCACTAAGGTGTACCATGGAGCTGTGAGCTTTCTTTTGAAAAATCTTATACATGTCCTGCGTTAGGTACTATCAAAATAGCTAACATATGGTGTGCTTCTTGGAGTAGTGCAGCATTTCTTTTTGTTGACCGTAATTATTTAGTTCCATAGCAATCGCTTGTTAGCTGGTTTGTTGACAAAGGACATAACCTTAATTACTGAAAATAGCATGTCATTCGATGAATATTGAGTTGTTATGTAATGTTGTTTTTGTTGCCAGCTGCTTTCGATGAATCAACATGTGTTAAACTTATCCAATCATGAATCAATTGTATTCTTTTGCAATGAATCAAGTCCTTTCCTCTCTGTGGGAAGGGGCCAGTGGAAAGTGGTACTATACCACATACATATGGTCAATTATACGCTAGGCATAACTGAATGCAACTAAACTGTCGCTGCTGCTCCTTACTTGCTGAATATATTTGAACTACACACACTTATTGTTGTACAAGAGAACGCAAAAGGGATGAAGTTCAATTGCATTAGCATTTAGAAAACTGAAGCACTTGTTATACTACTGAAACTGAAGCATTTGTTAAACTGCTGAAACTTGTTTTTCACTACTGAAAGCACTTGTGTCACTTGTTATCATAAGATTCCTAGTAGTCTTTTTCCTGCTTATTGTCATGTCTTCTCTTCTGGTCTCGTTCTATTTTTGCTAACTAACATGCCTACTTTCCCTACTCAGGTCAGGTGCAACTTCCAGAAACTACAAAAAGTTGAGATGAAACAAGCTTGAAGTTCCAATATATGTGATGAAATAAACAAGTTTAAACATTGATCTGCGGCATGAGCATCGATTCATTTTTGTACTAAACTGCTGATTTCCTCTTGTTCCTGTAATGTTGCATTAAAAGTACTGTTTAAATTGTGTTATCAAGTGCTGCTGAAGATTATATTTTCGCTGATTATATACACTGAATTAAAAGTGCTGCTGAAGCATTCGATGCCTATGTGCTCACATGCTGTTAAAAAAATCAGGTTTTTGTTGATAACCAAAACATGTCAATTTTGTAATTGTGTGCACTAGTTCTGTGAAAAAACACCTCTTTGCAAAACCTGTGTACCAAACAACATGAAATAGTGAGGGTTTTGGTGGAGAAGGGGATTGGGAGGGATGGGAGTGTTTTGGGTGTGAGGAGTGTTTTCACCAAAAATACTAGGTAATATACACTAGAAAACACTCCAAAACTCCTCCACCAAACAAGGCCTCAGGAGTACTATACCTCCACCCCCGGAAATAATACGTTTTTCTAAGTGAAACATTGTAAATTTTCACCACGTATCTAGTTACAATGAATTTGACACTGTGAATGTTGATAGTTTTTTTTTATAAATTTGGTTAAACTTTAGTAGTATATGTTTTCGGGAAGGGATAGTGTACGACTAGCTGGTTGCTAGGAGCCTATGAGCTAGGATATACTAGTAGGGAGTACAGTGGAACTGCGCTGTTTCACTCGTACAGTTGCACTTGTGTCTTTCGGGATTAGTTAATGGCGACGCTAGGATTAGCTAGTGGTGGGGGAGCGCGGTGTCACACAGCTCGGAGCTTTGTTTGCTTTCCCCTAACCTTTTCTGCTCGCTAAGCATATGCCAGGCGATCGTTAATTAGAGCCTACATTATCGCACGGCAGCTTCGTAAGCAGCATCGCCTAGCTAGCTAAGTACTAACCTTAATCATGGGCGTCCTACATGATCACAGGGACAAGCTCTGATCCTACGAACGTATTCTATGATTTTAGGTTGTCCTCTGTCTAGTGGTTGATCATGCCTCCCACGAACCCTAATCATGGAAGAGAAGCACGGCAGACTCGCCTGCCGTTTAGTGCAACCCTTTTGGCTTAATTAGAGGAAATCGTACACGGACGTAGCTGTTCGCGTGAATAAAAATGTTTCTCGACATTCCTCAACTTGCCCGAGCGTGTGCATGTGCCCAACAGCTCTCGATCAGGGCATACCATTTCGTGCTGGACACCTCCAGAAACACAGATCCTTTTCGCCGTAATCCCAACGGCGAAACATGCGAAACAATCCCAACTTGAACACGCGCGCGCACGAACACGCCCGATTCCGGCAGCGATGGCTTCGGCTGCATCTGACGGCAGGAGACAGGGCATCGTGTGCCGTCCAGGACGCTCAACACACACAAGACCGGCGCCAGTGACGCAGCCTTTCTTTAATCCCAGCTCCATACTTTGATGAGCTGAAAAGAGACGACGAGCGGGAAAAAACTCGTCGGCTTTATCCAGGCCATCACATGTTCTTCCCCTCCTGTAAAGCTAGCGTAGCTCTCGTAAACATGCGAGGCACTGATGGCCGAGGATAGTAGACCGAATAGGGTGAATTAGCTAGTTTCACGGGTCTGTGATCGTTTTCCACAGCCCCATAAGTGTTCGTTTTTTACTTTGGCATCAGCCGTGTCATGTTTGCTCAATCTTTATTAATATAAGGCAAACCTTTTGCCCCGTTTAAAAAAAAACTAATGGCCGAGGATTATACTAACCCGTATGTCTGTATATTGTATTCGCCTGGTGAGCTGGAAATTCCGTGAAAGCGAAAAATATCATCATTGGTCTGATGCTGGCGGCTGCGGCGATCGTATCTGCAACATCTGGCCATGCTGCCAAAGCGATCGATCCTCCAAGGACCTGCGCAGCAGGACGACCAATGTGTATTATCGATAGATTGCCCTTTGATGGACTAAATTAGAACTCTGCAAACGTTTACATTCATAGTACACTCGAAATTACAGGTCAAGAATGAAAGAGGTGAACCCTGAATTCATTGAGAGCTAGACTTCTGAATCTTTCGGGACGACAGTAACATGTTACACTTATAGAAATTTCCACAAGTACAAATTAGCCTTAATTAGATTGTTCTGACAAGAAGTATTTTTTCTGCACGATATTTTGCCCACATATACCGGTACCTGGGAGTTGGCCCAGTACGCTATTATTTGAAGGGCAGCAGAATGAAAATGCACGTCAACATCCGGATCCACAGCCTGCCAAATCATACGCCAAATCATACGCATCATCATGCATGCATGGGTGGTCAAAGAAGATCGTTATCAATCAGTCGGCCTAACGTTGTGTCCAAGTTCACTTTCACGGATGTTTCAAGGATCCCAATTATCGCGAAAGCGGCCGCTTATTTTGCCCGGCCGCTTATTCTGATATCTAGGCAGTACTATATGGAGACTTTCCCATATTTTCTACAACATACAGTCTCGGTTTCTACCTTTCAGGGGCCGCCAAAGTTTAGGTTCACATTTGATTTACATGTGTTGATTAGTCTAGTCAAAAGACCAAAAGAGCACTCATGCCCACGTGGTGCCAGCATTATTTTAGCGAGCATGCATACTTGTATAATGGTAGTGGAGCAGAACTTATTTTACCTCAGCCGTCCATCATTAGCTCTAGCTGATTACTCGGGTAGGAAGCTCCTCACTTCTGACACTTAATTGCATCGCTAACAGCATCATTAGTTCCGCACCAAATTCATTCTACGACTTTGCGGCGAAAGTTTTTGGCACCTAGGTCCCTCCCATGGGATGGCAAAATCGTTTCGAAGATATTGTACAATATATTCGAAATGGAACTCTTACTGATTATCCATGTGAAAATAATTTTGAAGATTTTTGTTATTGTTGTGACCTTTCTACACCAGCAAAATGCCCTTGTAGGAGTATGAAACTGCATGTGAAAACAGCCGTGTGTCGTAAGAGCATTTTCATGTTCGATAGGGCAAATTTGGCCCCCTATGTACATCGGACACGTCCGGATGTTTCCACGGATGTGTCACGGACAACCCCCAATTCTGTGCATCTCCATCTCTCCCCCTCAATCTCATCCCTCAGAATCATACTACACATGCAACATAGATCACATACGAATAGACACCATAGTTCGACGGATACAATTTTAGACGGACAAAGTTCACACCAACATAGAAACTAATGGATAAAGTTCAACTAAATCAGTAGATAGTGAGGGAAAATCGTCATGATTGGATTTTGCCGTGGTGGTCAAACCGGAGCTTCACTAAGGGGGATCAAGTCATCCTCCACCGTGGCATATGCGACGGCCGCTGTTTTCGCGTTTTGCCTCTGCCTGGCATGTTGTACCATCGGAGCCAGCTTGTTGTCTGTTTATTTTCCGGAGCGGCTACCCCGTTCAAGATGTCTCTCTCAAGGTGATTGTACAAAAGATGGCACCCTCCATCTAGCAAATAAAAGAGTCACTCAACATATACAATAATAATAAGTGAAAGAACAACAAAAATGAAGCACACAAAACTTACATTGCCCACTTAGGCATAGCACACGGCAAATTTGTTGATGGAGTTTTGGATGCATGACCATATATGGTGGAGAGATTCATTGGTGTGGCTTGCATCCGGATCTTCATTGATTTGATGGATTTTTCCACAAAATTCCGACGTGTTTGATTCATCATCGGAATTGCTTAAGTCCAACCAAGTCTTGCACAACAACTCATTATCATGAACGCATTAGTGATTCCTTGTTGTTCGCTTCGGGTCCGACATTTAACAAACAAGTATCACCAATTAACTACCGTCCTAAAATTATATCCTACAACGGGTAAAGGATACGCGATGGGACATACCTGTGGATGACCTTACATTGGTTCGTCTCCGTTGTCGGACTTTTCCAACCCGCCGCTGCATTGACCCTAGCAAGCCGGTGACGCGGCTATTATGTCCTCCAGCTAGAGAGCTCCTCGTCGTTCAGCGGCGTGGCGCTAGAAACCTCCTCCTCCACTAGCGGATCAAAGTAGAGGTCGGCATCGGACAACCCATATCCGTTGCTAGAACTGGCCATGGTCGAGCGTTGGGGAGGGGAGAGAAAGGGGAAGAGAGTGGAGTGGAGTGGATTGGGCGAGTGTGAGATAGGATTTGGTCTGGGATGGAGATGGAGATGGAGTGGGGTTGGACTGGGCGTGCTGTCCGGGCATGTCCAGCACCCCCATTTCTGCACCACCTATGTGTTGAGTACGAGGGTTGCGGGACAGACCGAACATTCAGTCTAGATATGAGTCAGATTAGATGTGTGTTTTCAGTACGGAGGTTCGGTGTTTTCTATCCGGACCTTGTCTAGGCTGTCGGACGTTTGGGGAGGGGAAAGTTTGAGATCCGGTTGAAGAATGTGATCACCTGGTCGGTTCGACGCCACTTGTATCAAACCGTGTCACGTCTGTGATTTGATCGACACTTGGTCATGATTCAACAAATTGGCCAAGCCCAATAAAATCTAGTAACAATATTGAACTAGAAACCCCAAAATGAAATATAAGTGGGACTTTGATGGGATCCCACTCGCATATCTGACTCGTTGTGACCTATGTGCACCTGGATGAGGTTGCATGCGAAAACAGCCTCGTTCCGTAATCACCGTGTCGGCTCGGCGCCACTAGTGGATTAACAAACCGGTGTCTCGTCGGTGGTTCCGGGTCGGTAATCACATGATTTGATCGGCTCGCCGTGAAACGTGGGTGCGGTGCTTGTACTTGCATGTACCGCCGACCCGGACACGGACCACACACACCCCATTGGCCCATGCACACATCCAGTCGTCCAGTCCAGAGCATTGAACGGCGCTCACAATAACTTTCTCCGCCCGCCGGTGGTGGGATGGTCAAAGCCTAGTGCCTGTGCCGTCATAGCGGCGCAGAGCATCCGGTTGGCGATCAGGCGGGGCATGGCCACGAGGAATGGAGCAGGCGCCGATGGGCGAAAGGCGACGGGAGACGTGGCAGGGGCACATGAGCACGGGCCCGCGAGCCAGACGAGGGAGGAATCCGTCCGTCCGTCACAACTCACAAGCAAAGGGGACAGAGGTCGCTGCCTGCCATACGACTCCTACTCTCTCTGCGTGTGGGACCACGTTTCCTCTGTACGGGTGTCTGTAGTAGCCTCTACCTCTGCTCCTTCATTTATTTTACTGCTCTGCTCCCCGACGCACTACTGTTGGGTGCCGTCACCGCCAGATTCGCCCCTGGGTGAGCTGAGCCAGAGAGTGACGGACGCTGGTCAACCCGGTGAGCGGATATCAATGGGCGTGGCTGATTGTTCCTTGCCACTGTTTTCACTTGCGGCAGCTATGTACGTACGTGATGGTTGATTTATCCATGTTTTCTACTTTTTGTATAGACAAGACATGTATAATTCTCCCGTAAAGATAACTCTGCGATGCAAGCTTGAAATAATACTCCCTCTGACCGGAAATGTTTGACGTAGATTTGTCAAGATACGGATCTATCCGTGACTAGAAATATATCTAAATACATCCATATGCAAACAAATTTATGTCAATCTTTTCTAACCGGAGAGAGTATATGTTCCTTCTTAGCACCAAACAAATAAAAGATGGGAATATTTTTGGGCTAACTACGAAGATTCAAACCTCTACGATGTAATACTGCATATATATTCTAGAAAATTATATGCGCACCAAATCCAAGCTAGTACAAAATTTTAGCTCTGTAGTGGTGAAAGTTCGCATCCAGTTTCTCACAGAAAATTGTAGTTTCTAACCGCATGCAAAGATCCTCACTCGGCGCCCTTCTTTTTTTCTCGCAACTCGAGGAACATATGAACTAGGCAAACACCGATATAATCGACGATATTTTTATACTCACTCCGTTCCAAATTATAAGGCACACTTTTTTGGGTCTAATCTAATCACTAATATATACTGAATTATATGGATTGAGAATACATAAATGGTACCACTGGATTCATCTTGGAAAAATCTTTCATGTCATATACGTTGACCAACAAAATACAAGGGCGCCTTATATTTTGGATTGGAGTGAGTATGATACAAGAGATGTACAACAAAAAAATGTACATGATACGTCTGTTAAATACGATTTGGACAAAATATGTTAAATTTGGAAACTTAATAAAGGATCTCTGAAAGGGCATGGCGCCCCAATGTGTGGTTTTGGTAATTAATGACAATCCCTATGGACTAATGGTTGCATTGAGTTTTACTTGTAGTGTTTGTCCATATACCATGCTTGAACTCCATATGTTGGATTCAAGGTTGATGCCATGAGTATATTGATATAATGAAGTATTTGGCATCAAGATCATAGAGTTGAGCATATTGCAAGTATGTCTTGAAGAAAAGAATTATGTGATCATTCATGGTTATCTTCAAGACATCATCTATTGAAAAGATACAAGGTTGATCATGTATTGATCAACACACAAAGCTACAAGATGTACCAAGTGGGATCATGTATCTCTTGGTATGGTAAGCAATTGTCCATATAGCTTTGTGAACTAACCCATGATATGTGTGTAGCATTTCTATATGTGGTTAGGTATCTTTCTATGGGCTTGCATCAACTGAAGATTTCATATGACCCATGATCAATGACGTAAAGTGGTGATCGTCATCAATGTTGAGAAGCGCAAGTTCAAAAGGAGCATCTCGAAGAAATCCTAGGCTTGAACCTTGCCACCCATTTAGAGATAATGTTCATGTGAAGATGTGCCTAAGAGAGGCTCTCCCATAATGGAGTATGGGGGAGCAATGTTTGGGTCTTCACCAAGCGAAGCGCAATCAAGAAAGGTGGTCCACTTGAAGAGATCAAGATCAACGTCATCAAGCTCAAGTGAAATGCGCAAGGCAAAGGTATGATAGGGTTTCTATTTTACCGGTCTCATGGTACTAGTTGGGAGACCGGGTTATATGATACATACCGTACTATCAAGAGGGGCTCTCGATTGAGCTTTAGCGTATCAGTTGGAGAGAGATCAAATCTTTGCATACTTGCATTCATCATCTTTCTTGGTTCTTATTTGGACTTTCTCCTTGTTGGGTTTTGGTGCTTGTTGTGATCTTCATGACAAGCCCAAGTTCTCCGAAAACGGATTTCGAATGGAAAACTTGTTGCGTGTTCTGGTTAGAAATATTATCGGTCCACCTTCGAGATAGGGTCCACACCTTCCCATGTGTGGTATCCCCTCTATATTTGTGACCCTTAATATTTCCAACCTCGTTGGTTTCATCTCGTTTGGAGCTTCCTTGCAAAAGTTATTGCGGTTCTCTTTTTCTGGTTCTGCAGTTTCTTCTTAGGCCGGTAGTACCGACCCTCGCCCGGTACTACCGGGTTACCCCTTGCGGAACTACCGGGCCCTGTACCGGGCCCAGTACCGGATCTCCAAATGCTCTCTGAACTCGCTCGATTTAATCCGGTAGTAGCCCCGGTAGTGGCGCGGTACTACCGGAATGGAGCACTACCGGGCCAGGTGGTCCGGTACTACCGTTGCGCGCCGAGTCAGGAAGCGCTGACTGGTCTTCGTTCTTCCTCGAGTCAACACGGCTCGGTACTACCGGGATTGGCCCGGTACTACCGCTGCGGCCTTTTTCGTCTGCAACGGGCAGATTTTCGAGAGGACCTTTTTAAGGGGGTTTCTTCCCCAACGGTTCTCTTATCTCTTGAGCTAGCTTTTTCCCTCTCTCTCCTCCATTGTTGACCTTTGGAAAAGCTTGCCTTCCTCTCAATCCCTTCCATTATTCTTGCATATCTTTGAGGGAATTTGAGAGGAGATCTAGATCTACATATTCATCCAATCCATTCCTCCTCTAAGTGAGGGGAACCTAGTAGATCGTGATCTTGAAGTTCCATTTGTTGAGTTCTTCCTTGTTCTTCCTCTCTTCTCCCCCCCACAAGCATTAGTTGCTTTTGGTGGGATTTGAGAGTGAAGGATTTGACCACTTCTAGTGGTCTTGCCTTCTTGCATCGGTTGCATCGGTTTGAGTTCTCCACGGTGATACGTGGAAATCGAAGTTGAGAAACTTGTTACTCTTGGGTACTTGGGGTGCCCTAGAGCTTGTCCTCTTGGGTACTTGGGGTGCCCTAGACGGTCCTTGTTGATATCGGAGTTTTGGTGGCTCGCGGGATAGTTGGGAGCCTCCAATTAAGTTGTGGAGTCGCGCCCCAACCTTGTGATTCTTGTGGCTTTGGGAGCCGCGGGAATTCGGCGAGAGCCTCCAATTAAGTTGTGGAGTGTGCCTCATCCTTGTACGGGTTCGGTGACCACCCTCAAGTGTCCCATAGTGGTTCGTGGCACTCCGCATTGGTGGAGGCACGAAGGAGATTACGGTGTGCCATTTGACGACTATTCGGGGATCACTTTGTGATTCCGCACCGCTCCAACGGAGACGTAGCTTCCATTGGGAAGTGAACTTCGGGATAAATCATCGTCTCCAAGTGCCTCGGTATTTCTATACCCGAGCTTCTTACTTATGCTATTTACTTTGTGATAGCCATCGAGTTTGAAGTAATATATCTTGCTATCACATATTTGCTTATCTTTTTTAGCATAAGTTGTTGGTGCACATAGGTTAACCTAGCTTGTTTAGGTTTCGTGCTTGATAAATTAACCGCTAGTTTTATTCCGCATTTATTCAAGCCTAAACCGCAAAGAATTTTAATCGCCTATTCACCCCCCCCCTCTAGGCGACATCCGTGTCCTTTCAATCTCTATTAATAAGAGAAAATAATAGTAGTATCCTGTTGAATAAGATATGGAAAAAGTATTTTAAATTTGGAACCTTTATTAAGGATTTCTATTTATAAGAAAAACAATAGAATATCTGTATAAATATCTTGTGGTCAATCATATGTGCGGCTTTTTTTTTTGACAAAGAAAGAGGATTATATTGAAATTTCGTTCCTTACAGAAAGGTCCAGGAAACAGAAGAAAATTACAACAAAGCCCTCCTGGACCCCGACCACACCGACGGCCGGAACGGCCCGGTGATTTGCCGCCACCGCTGCTCCACAAGCTTCCTTGTCCTTGGTCGGAGTCAGCCCCTCCGTCGGCGGGAGACCACCGGACAACCCACGACGGACGCCCACGGTCGCCGTTGTCGCCGCGAAGCCCCAAAACTCCTCCTTCTTTGGATTATTTAACCGGATCCGCCGACAACCCACGGGATCCGGTGAGGAGAAGCCGAACCTGAGAGATCCGAAGAACCACCAGGTCGACGAAGGCAGCAGATCGACGCCGGAGCTCCACGGAGCGCCGCCATCGAGGGAAGGTCCACCGCCCGCAAAACCACTCCGGCCGCGCCTCCTCCACCACGACGCCGCCGACTGGAAACCCTAAGCAAGCCTACGCTATGTACACGACGCGGATCTGGGTTCCCCGTCCTCCCGTCGCCGGAGCGGCCGGCGGAGGGCGAGGGAGCCGTCGAAACAGCGCCGGCGAGGTGGTTTGCCTAAGGAAGCTCACAAATCGCCTCTCTGGGTTACTATAGACGGGAGAGGTCGGTCCAAGGTCCCTCGATTCACTCCGCGGCTGTTTTTTGTTCCAAAATAAATGTACTATTAATCAATGTCGGACGTGAAGTATTTTCCTAGCTAATCGGAATTGTATGCTCTACCGTGTCACTTTCTAATTTAACTTTTTTAGTACTACTAACTGAAATTCAATGCTGCATACTTTGTACTTCCTTCATTCATAAAAGGATGTCTCAACCAATTCAAATTTAGATGTATCTAGACATAATTTAGTGTGTAGATATATACAAATTTGAGGTTAGTTGAGACATCTTTTTTGAACGGAGTGAGGAGTACGTATTTTCAGAATTTAGTAGATTCTAAAGATTAAATTTTGAACCCAAAGACGCTAGAGCGGTACAGATTACCGCGAGTGAGGCTACCACTTGTTTCCATCTTTACTGACCCCGCCGCGCCTCGGCCTTCCTCCTCTTTATCTCTCGCCCCAACGCCGAGCCAACTTCTGACCACCGCGGCGCGGAGCACAAAAGCACCACCACCCCACAACCCTCTGCCGCACGTCACGAACTCCGAGGCGAACCACCCAAGCCCAAATCCAAGAGAGCAAAGCCAAAGGCCGGAGAGAGACGCCTCATTCAATGGCGGCCTGAGAGCGCGAGCCAGTGGGGAGGACGGGCGCATTGCGATGGCGGACTCGGCGGCGGGGGACGTGAAGGCGGAGAAGGCGGCGGCGAACGGATCAATTGCGGGCGGCGGGTGTGATGCGGCGCCGGCGGCCGGGCAGGGCAAGAAGCGGGCGGACCAGGCGGTGGCGTTCCACGAGCTCTTCTCCTTCGCCGACCGCTGGGACCTGGCGCTCATGTCCCTGGGCAGCCTCGGCGCGCTCGCGCACGGCGCCGCCATGCCCTGCTTCTTCCTCCTCTTCGGGGACCTCATCAACGGCTTCGGCAAGAACCAGACCGACCTCCGCACCATGACCGACGAGGTCGCCAAGGTGCGTGCTACTCCTTCACTGTTCCTCACTCTCGCCACTATTGCTCTGTGACTGCAGTCTTCAGTTTTGTTGGTTCGTCGATTTTTTTTCTTTGGCCGAGATCACTAGTGTTCACCACTCACTGATTTCTTCTTCACTCCTCTATTTTGCAGTATGCGCTCTACTTCGTCTACCTCGGACTGGTGGTCTGCGTCGCCTCCTACGCAGGTGAGCTTCTCGTCCTCCGTCACACTCCCTACATTTCCGGCAAATATCGATAACATCCCTCGGTCTCATTTCGTCCGGCGAACCGAGCCTCTATTCGAGCAGAACTGGGACTTTAGGGGTCTATCCGCGAAGTCGGATCTGGTCATGGCTGGTGGGGAGACCACACCACTGAGTAGTAACACAAGTCCCGTCGCCGTCACACCACAAGCGCCAACAAATTAACATTAATGCCGTTTGTCTCCTTGTCGCTCCCTCGCCGGAGTCCACGCCGGCGGCGACGGTTCGTCGCCAGTTCGGGCCCCTGCCGAGGCGGCCATGCTATTCTGCAAGGCGATTGAAGCTGCGATTTATTGGGATTAATTTGCTATGATGCAGAGATCGCGTGCTGGATGTACACCGGGGAGCGGCAGGTGATCGCGCTCCGGAAGGCGTACCTCGACGCGGTGCTGCGGCAGGACGTCGGGTTCTTCGACACGGACGCGCGCACGGGGGACATCGTCTTCGGCGTCTCCACCGACACGCTGCTCGTGCAGGACGCCATCGGCGAGAAGGTCGGCAACTTCATCCACTACCTGGCCACCTTCTTCGCCGGCCTCGTCGTCGGCTTCGTCTCCGCCTGGCGGCTCGCGCTGCTCAGCGTCGCCGTCATCCCAGCCATCGCCTTTGCCGGCGGCCTCTACGCCTACACGCTCACCGGCCTCACCTCCAAGAGCCGGGAGTCCTATGCCAATGCCGGCGTCGTCGCAGAACAGGTAAAAGATTAATGTTTATTCCCCGCCATACTGGATTCGTTTAGGATTTGTGTCGGACTAATCTATGCATCTGCGTAGTGCGGGCTTGGACTTCTGCTTGGACTAGGGTAGTGGGTTGGTAGTAATTTCCAATGGTGTCTGCTGATCAGGAACCAACAATGAAAAAATCTTGTAGTATTCTTATGCATCACGACGACTAGCCCGAATGTCTGTTTGTGCTTTTCGATTTTTATTCATGGGTATCCTATGAGCAATTCCATAACTAGGTGGGGCAGTGCATTGTCCCGGAATCGTTGTGCGTTTTGTGCTTCAAGCTGACTTATGTGTGAACTTTATGCTGTAGTGGCACATTGAGTCTATATTTCGATTTGGTTAAGGGTACCTACAAGGATCGTTTGTTCTTTTCTTAAACAATCAGGTTCAACAAATTTTACCTCAGAGAGTCCTTCTAAGTTGATGTGTGGACAAGCACATAATAAGTTTGTCGGTGTTTTGTCTATACATGGAGTACCAAAATTATGCATGTAGCTTCTTTGCTTAACTTAGGAGCAGAATAATGGTATGTCCTATATATGATGCCAACAATGACACCCTATATGAATTCAAGTTTGTTCTGTAATTTTTCTTGGATAAAATCTATTTTTGTAGGGAACCTACAGAATAATAGGTTAAAACGTGTGCAACTTTCACTTCGAAGTCTTAAAGTACTTTCTTAACCAGTTATCCTTATGCTCCGCCACTGCTAGTATTTACCGGAGTTAATAATGTATTTACTCTACTATTTTTAACTGAATGCGCTGTATTTTTTGTACTAATGTCATCGTTAATTTACATATGGAAGCAAGTTGCTTGGAACCTCTTATGCTGACTGTGTTTGGGTACACACTCTCTCACAGGCAATTGCACAAGTTAGAACAGTCTACTCATTTGTTGGAGAGAGCAAAGCACTCAATTCTTACTCTGAAGCAATCCAGAACACACTGAAGCTTGGTTACAAAGCTGGGATGGCAAAAGGTCTTGGAATTGGGTGCACATATGGGATAGCATGCATGTCATGGGCATTAGTATTCTGGTATGCTGGTGTCTTCATAAGGAATGGGCAGAGTGATGGTGGCAAGGCGTTTACTGCGATCTTTTCTGCAATCGTTGGTGGCATGTAAGTGAACATATATCGTTCTGTTTCATCTATTTTCCCTTGCTTCCTGTTTTTTTTCTGTAACATCTTTGTCTAATTGCTTGAACTTTGTTGCTACAGGAGTCTTGGCCAGGCATTCTCAAACCTTGGAGCTTTCAGCAAAGGGAAGATTGCTGGTTACAAACTGTTGGAGGTCATTCGTCAGAAACCTTCAATAGTGAATGATCAGAAGGATGGCAAGTGCTTAGCAGAGGTCCATGGAAATATAGAGTTCAAGGATGTTACTTTCAGTTATCCATCAAGGCCTGATGTTATGATCTTTCGGGATTTCTCTATGTTCTTTCCTTCTGGGAAAACTGTCGCAGTTGTTGGAGGCAGTGGATCTGGAAAGAGCACCGTTGTGGCTTTGATAGAACGATTCTATGACCCTAATGAAGGTAATAAATACTCTGTGACGGAGGGCTCATGATTTACTGTTTCTTTATATATGTAGCTCCTATTGGATTACCCTTACCGTCCCTTGAATTGCAGGCCAGGTTTTGCTGGACAATGTTGACATCAAGTCTCTGCAATTGAGGTGGCTGAGAGATCAGATTGGACTAGTAAACCAAGAACCTGCCCTTTTTGCAACTACTATCCTTGAGAATATACTGTATGGAAAGCCTGATGCCTCGATTGCAGAAGTTGAAGCTGCAGCAACTGCATCTAATGCTCATAGTTTTATCTCTCTCCTCCCGAATGGTTACAACACAATGGTGAGTCTTTTTGTTTGATAACGTGTGGTCAGGGTTTAGTCAATCAAGTGTTTTTCTTTTTATAAAACTGGTAATTAATCAAGTACTTATTTTTTCTGTTTCTTTCATAGGTTGGGGAGAGAGGAATTCAGCTCTCTGGTGGTCAGAAACAGCGTATTGCAATAGCTCGTGCTATGCTGAAGGACCCCAAGATACTGCTCCTTGATGAAGCTACCAGTGCTTTAGATGCAGACTCAGAAAACATTGTACAAGAAGCTCTAGATCGCCTGATGGTTGGGCGGACTACAGTAGTTGTTGCTCACCGCTTGTCTACTATTAGAAACGTAAACATGATCGCAGTAATACAACAAGGCCAAGTTGTTGAGACTGGGACACATGATGAACTTCTAGTGAAAGGAACCTCTGGAGCATATGCATCCCTGATTCGTTTTCAGGAATCGGCACGTAACAGAGATCTCGTTTGCGCATCTACCCGCAGGTCTCGCTCAATGCACTTGACAAGCTCTCTTTCCACAAAATCTTTGAGCCTGAGGTCGGGAAGTCTACGGAACCTGAGCTATCAGTACAGTACTGGAGCAGATGGGCGCATTGAGATGATCTCGGTTGCAGATAATAGCCTCAAATACCCAGCTCCTCGTGGTTACTTTTTCAAGCTCCTGAAACTGAATGCTCCAGAATGGCCTTATGCGGTGTTGGGTGCCATTGGTTCTGTTATGTCTGGATTCATCGGTCCAACATTTGCCATTGTTATGGGTGAAATGCTTGATGTGTTCTACTACAAGGATCCCATCGAAATGGAGAGAAAAACTAAGCTTTATGTGTTCATCTACATTGGCACCGGCATATATGCTGTAGTTGCCTATCTTGTGCAGCATTACTTCTTCAGCATAATGGGAGAAAATCTTACAACCAGGGTTAGGAGGATGATGCTGTCAGGTATGCATTTCTTGTTTCGCCATAAGCCAGTAACCAATCTATATTGCAGTCTCAGTTTTTTGAACTTACAGTATATCTCTATCCCTTTTGCTGCAGCAATACTAAGGAATGAAGTTGGTTGGTTTGACGAAGAAGAAAACAACTCAAGTCTTGTGGCTGCTCGTGTAGCAGTTGATGCGGCTGATGTGAAATCGGCGATAGCTGAGAGGATATCAGTGATACTGCAGAACATTACCTCCCTTATGACATCTTTCATCGTTGGTTTTATCATCGAGTGGAGAGTGGCACTCCTTATTCTGGCAACTTTCCCTCTTCTAGTGCTTGCCAACTTTGCTCAGGTAATTTCTTGGCCTACCTTTTTTCTGTCAACCAGTTCTCTTAGTGCTAAACAGTTCTTTACTCTAAGATAATGTAAATGGTAACATAGACCTTTTTCTGCCAATTTAATGCACTTGTCTTAATCAATATCAGAACAACACTATGCTTTTTAAGCAGTTTGAGTTTGTTCTATGGAACGTATACCGAATGTAACTGCATGGTCTAAACTTTGTGTTTTTTATGCTTTCAGCAACTTTCGATGAAGGGCTTTGCTGGTGACACAGCAAAGGCACATGCCAAGAGCAGCATGGTTGCTGGTGAAGGCGTGAGCAACATCCGCACCGTGGCGGCCTTCAACGCTCAAAGCAAGATCATGTCTCTCTTCAGCCATGAGCTGCGCATACCAGAGGAGCAGATCCTACGCCGCAGCCAGACCGCAGGTCTTCTGTATGGCCTCTCGCAGCTCTGCCTTTACTGCTCGGAAGCGCTCATTCTGTGGTATGGCTCTCACCTGGTCCGGTCACACGGGTCAACCTTCTCCAAGGTCATCAAGGTTTTCGTTGTCCTAGTTGTGACTGCGAACTCCGTGGCCGAGACGGTCAGCCTTGCGCCGGAGATCATCCGTGGAGGCGAATCGATCCGGTCCATCTTCGGCATCCTCAACAGGGCAACAAGGATCGAGCCTGATGATCCAGAGTCAGAGCGTGTCACCACTGTTCGTGGAGACATTGAGCTGCGGCATGTTGACTTTGCCTATCCGGCCCGTCCTGACATTGAGATCTTCAAGGACTTCAACCTGAAAATCCAGGCCGGGCGCAGCCAGGCTCTAGTTGGAGCCAGCGGTTCCGGGAAGAGCACCGTCATTGCCCTCATCGAGCGGTTCTACGACCCAACCGGTGGCAAGGTCATGATCGACGGCAAGGACATCAGAAGGCTGAACCTGAAGTCCCTGCGGCGCAAGATCGGCCTCGTGCAGCAGGAGCCCGTCCTCTTCGCGTCGAGCATCCTCGAGAACATCGCGTACGGCAAGGAAGGCGCGACCGAGGAGGAGGTGATCGAGGCGGCCAAGACCGCAAACGTGCACGGCTTCGTCAGCCAGCTCCCCGACGGGTACAGGACCGCCGTCGGCGAGCGTGGCGTGCAGCTGTCAGGCGGGCAGAAGCAGCGGATCGCCATCGCCAGGGCGGTGCTCAAGGACCCCGCCATCCTGCTCCTCGACGAGGCGACGAGCGCGCTGGACGCCGAGTCCGAGTGCGTGCTGCAGGAGGCGCTGGAGCGGCTGATGAAGGGGCGGACCACCGTGCTGGTCGCGCACCGTCTCTCGACGATCCGGGGCGTGGACCGCATCGCCGTCGTCCAGGACGGGCGCATCGTGGAGCACGGCGGCCACTCGGAGCTGGTGGCGCGGCCGGAGGGGGCCTACTCGCGGCTGCTGCAGTTGCAGCAACACCGCAACTGACGGACGGGGTGCTGGAGCCCTGATTAATCATTGACAGCTTTGCTTTGGTGGCTGGGATTGGAACGGTGGATTTTGTTGCGGTTTTTTTTTTTTTGCGGCTGGTGGTCTAGTGGGTGTAGATACTAGGGCAACCGTGTATGGTCTTTGTGCTACTATCCTATCTTAAGCTTAATCTGCAACTTTGTGATGTGTATCTTCTCCCTGAAATGCATGATATGCAACTTCTCAGTATCCCTCTTTCTTTGTCATGTGCATACTATGTGTGGCGTAGCATACCTGTGTTATCTCTCCAAGGGAGAAGTTTGCTGAGTGAGCAAATGATTTGACTGTACAGATTAAGTAAGCAACATACATAAGATCGAACAACTTAGCAAAAAATGAACAAGATTGATTCATGACAAGCTACATTATGGTTCTTTGATGTCATGGTCTCGAGCTTCCCCTTTTGCATCTCCACTTTCTACTATAGTTCTGTGTAGAATTCCAAACTTGCACAACCACGACTAACCTTACAAGTTTGAAAAGTTGTCGGAGCCATTGTAGCCAGGTATACACTCCTTGCAAACAAGTTGAACAACTCGAAACCGGAGAACACATGACCATAAGACACTTGGCAGCTGATCGCCACCACCAATGCCAAAACAGGCAGATTCACCCAACAACGTCATACCTCATGATCGAAAGTTGTTGATCTGCGGATCAAAACACCACGGATTCTCCAAATATCGGCCTTGCAGGAAACGACTCTATCATGACATGAAAAGAGTTATCGAACTATTATTCTTCTAACACCGATTCGCAGTCAAGATGTTATCGTCAAGAATAGAAAGACCTGCCGTGGTAGAAACTTAAACACCATTCAACGCTGAGATGAGGTTTCCCTTGCTTTTGGGTGCCGGACACGCGGCCGGAGACAAGAGGAACCAACAGAAGTACAGATGTAAACTAAGATTCTTCTCCGGCTTTACGATTAGGGCATTGTGGGATAGACCAGGTGGAATCAAATTACGTAAACAGGACTATATTTGCACACAAATTTGGCTTCGTACTTTGGACTGAGAGAGCCTTCATTTCTTGTCGTGGAGCTAGTTTTTCTGGACTAAGCTTCTGTGCGTAAATATCAGAACTTCCGTTGGCCGGAACTCCTCCCAACATCGACCTACACTTCCTGTCTAATTCCTAAAGTTGCGCCAAATGGTGCAACTCTCTAGAATCGGGCCAAAAGTTGGACCGGAAGTTTGTCCCAAAGTTCCCGCAACTTCCAGTGGGCTAGAATTTCTAACCATTTAAAATCAAAACTTCCCGTGCCCCGAACAACCCAATGGCTAGAAATTGGGAGACACCTATATAAATTCTTGTTCTTCCTCAAGAGCCCTTCTACTCTCCTCCACCTTTAACGCAAAGCTTAAATGTGTTAGACCTCTCACTCTATCCAACCAAACTTGATACATTAAATTTAGTGAGAAGAACTAGATCTACCATCGCACCAAAGGAAATTCGATCCACATTGAATTCCGTTGTGAAACCTTTTACTTTTGTGTTTTTGGGTACTCTAGAGGAACGAGGTCACCGTGGAGCTCAATCATTGTGGTGAAAAGTTTCATGGAGGTTTTGGGAGGTTCCAATTGAACTGTAGAGATTTTCCCAACCTGCTGTGTAAAGATTCAGTTGCCGCCTTCAAGTGCACTGGTTAGTGGATCGTGGCACCTTATATTGTGCGAGGGCACACGATGAAAACAAGGTGAGCCTTTGTGGAGTTGGTAAGATTTGTGCCGCCACACCTTTCCAACAGAGACATACATCCCCCTAAAGGAAGGAAACTACATCATCGTCTCCACCTTTCAGTTATTTTTATACTTTCCTTACTTATTTTTAGTTTATTTACTTGTGTATCTTCTCTTACAAGTTGTATCTTGTGCTTGTCATATAAGATGTCCGCCTAGTTGCATATCTAGACAATTTATATTTTATTGTATCTCTAAAATTGAAAACAAGACTAAAAATTATCAATAGACTATTTACCCATTTTCTAAACGACCATACTGATCCTTTCATTTAGTGACCAATTTGATACATTCATTGCTAATGTGAGAGGTAATTCAGTTTTTCATGAATGGTCATGAGCTTGATAATATTGCCATGAAGATGGTTTCGACTGATGGACACACGGTTTTTCTTTTGGTGTATCGCCTCATTGGCTTAGCATTGATTTTACCGTTGTAATGTGGGCAATTATGAACATTATCAAGACCTATGAAGGAATAAAATGGGCGATGATTGGATGAATTATTACATGGTGTGCTAAATTGAGCGAAATGTATTTCATGCTATCAATGATGATGATAGTTTACATCATTTTGAAGCATATAAGTCACACAAAGGAATTTTACCTCGTCGTTTTGGAAAATTCTTATAATTGTATCAACAATCGACTATTTTAGTTGATGTTTATGCTTTTTCTTATGACATCATTTTTTTTGTTTTCTTCAAGGTATTGGTTCTTCTCCTACTGTTGACGAGGTCATGGAAGGTTGGATGAACTCAACAATTGATTTGGCACTATATCTTCTGTATCTCCCTACTACTATTTCTAGTTTTTGTCATCTCTTGTGTACTTTCTCGAACCATTAACAATTGGAGCTGAAAATATATGATCATATTTGCAATCGTACAAAATTTATGTGCCATTACAAGACATTTTATCTTGGAAGGTTTTTAAGCTAAATATTGGCCCGGATCTTGCTCCAATCCTTGCTCCGTCGCATGAAAGCTCAGATTCTTATCCCGTGGCTATCTTTTTTTTTTGAGAGAGTGATCCGTGCTCCTGTTTAGGGCATTGTGGGATAAAGCAGGCGCCATTTCTTTTGTAGGCCACTTTATTTATCTAATTTCCTGGGCTTTGGGCCCATGGTAACTGGAGGTAGGCCTAAATTCTGCAGCCATCGACTAATAACCAAAACCCGGTCTAAATCTCATCTCCCTCCCGTCGACAGCAGAAGATGGTCACGTACAAAGCGGTTGGAATTGGATGGTGAAACACAGAGCTCATTTCCTTTTTTTTGAATTAAACGCGAGCTTTATTAATCAATCAACACAGAGTACAATCACACCTAGGCTGTGAACTAAGAACTGGTGGCTCCGCAAGCCAGGAATTCGACACCAACTGTATTGACACAAACTTTGCGCAACAGTGGGCCGCCTGGTTGGCTTCGCGATGGGCAAACACAATACTGAAATTAAGCAAAGAACCTAACTCCCTAATCTCATCAAGACAAACTTGATCACAGAACGATCAACAGCCCTATTATTCCAATGCTGAAGAAGAACAACACAATCCACTTCAAAGACGACTTGCGAGTAACCTTGATCAATGCAAAAGCAAAATCATCTCGGAGAGCAAGTGTCTCATAATGAGAGGCTCAGAAATCCCCTCATACACTTTACATGTTGCACCTCTGAACGCTGCAACATCTCTCGCCACCACCCCTGTGGCTGCAACATTGCCAGCCATTGCAGAGCACCATCTGAGTTCAATTTGATGAAACCAATGCTGGGTTTCTGCCATCTGCAGCATGGACGGACCTATTTATGAACTTTTTGCTCCCTCGGAAATTCCAAAGTTTGCAGAGTCTCCCGAACAATCTCCATTGTTTTCCTTGATCAAACCCATCATTACCATGGGTTAGATTATTCCTCGATGTCCATATCGAGTGCATGATTGTAATGATCATTTCCCTCTCTTTTGTGAAACTCTCATCACAAAGGATGTCCTTCGTCCAAGTAGAGGGATGCAGTCTGGGTAGTTTCAGCAGAAGAATATCTTTCGCAGCCTCCCAGAACATAGATGCATGGCTACACTCAATAAGTGCATGCATCAATGATTCAGACTCAGCTTTCAAATACCACAAGTACTATTATCCATGACATGCCGCCGTGACAGAGTCCTATAATCTGGTAAAATACCACGAAGAACTTGCCACCAAAATACCCGTACTTTTGGCACCACACAAAGCTTCCAAACTTTCTTCCAAATCTCTGTATCGTTATCTGAAGATGATGCCATAGCATCACTCCCTCCTCCAGCAATGGCCATTCTCTTCGAGACCAGCGTACGATACGCCGACCTTACCGAATACACACCTGATTTTTCTTTTGCCCATGCCAGCCAATCTTCTCCAGCAGTAGCTCTTAATGAAAATTTTAATATGTCCTTCGCATCTGGAGCTAAAAACACACTTCGAATCAATGGGATATTCCACTGAAATTCTAGTGCAATAAGTTCACTGACTTTTGTTAAATTAGTTTCCTTCAAACGGCCCATTGCCTCATAGATTGAGCCTCCGGGATCCAGTTGTCTCTCCATATAGAGATACTCTCACCCGAGCCCACCCTTTGATCAGCCACAATTCAAAGCTTCTCTTCCCGCCAGAATTGCCCTCCAAGTTCTCGAAGCAGCCCTTGGCGCTGTAGCTTCCATAAAGCTCGTGTTATGACAATATCTAGTCAGAAACACCTGAGAACACAGTGAATTTGGGTTCATTAAGATCCTCCAAGCCTGTTTTCCTAGCAATACAATGTTGAAAACAACATGTCTCTAAATCCCATCCCGCCCTGAGATTTGGGATAGCTAACTTGTCCCAAGCAATCCAATGCATGGACCTCTTATCCAAATTTCCACTCCACCAGAATTGCCCCATTATAGAAGTTAACTTCTTACAAGATCCTTTTGATAGCTGGAAGCAACTCATACTGAAAGTGGATTTTGCCTGAATGACTGATTTAATAAGTGTCTCCTTCCCCGGATATGACAAGAATTTTTCTGCCCATCCGTTAACTTTACTTCTTGAACTATCACAATATATTCAAAGGCTTCATCCGTGATCCTACCAACAGATGTAGGTAGACCCAAATATTTCTCACAAAAGGTTCCACCTGAATATTCATATTTGCTTTAACTGAATTTCTGTCGACATCCGAAGTACATGGACCGAAGAAGATTGCACTTTCTCCTTATTAACCCTCTGTCCTGTTGCTGCATCATAAATTTGGAGAATTTCATCCAACCTTCTTGCACTAGCTCCTTTTGCATTGATGAAAATAAGACTATCATCAGCAAAAGCAGGTGAGACACCCATGGTGACCTGTATTGTAATGGTGTAGGAGAGCTGTTAAACCTTCACCGCAAAACAAGAATATGTACGGAGAAATTGGGCCCCCTGTCTAATACCTCGGGTAGGATGAAACGGTTGCAACAAATTGCCATTCACCTTAACCGAGAATCTAACAGTGGACACACATGCCATTCACCTTAACCGAGAATCTAACAGTGGACACACATTTCATTATGATTTTAAATTGGGTTTCCCTGGCAGAGCTCGTTTCCTGCTAACTAACTCATGTGAAGCTAGCGAGAGATGGTACGGGCTACACGGTGGTGGTAGACTGCTAAACTTAATCGATCGTGTTGATGACTTGACAGTACCGCAGTGCGGCCGGCGATCGATAGAGCTTCCTGCTGCTGCTGTCCCGTTGGGCTCCTCCCTCCGGCGGGCTCGCATACGACAGCTTCTCACGCGCGCGTCCGTGTGCAGCTGCTGGTTGGTGGCGGGCGTGCAGTCCGGCGAACTGTGCGTGGGGGCCGGCCGGGCACCCACCCTCTCTCTCTCGCGGCCGGGCGGGCGAAAAAGGACGCTCTCACCGGGGTCGCATCCACGATCTCGTTTCCCTGTACACGGAGGTGTACCCGCAGCGACCGGGTTGCGTACGTCGGCCGCTCTCGTGTATCCCGTGTTCGGGCGTGCGCGGTGCACCGTGCCCATACGGCTACAGTGCACCGTTTCCTCGAGTGTTCTCGCGCGCCTGCATGGTGGTAAGCAGACCTGGCCGCTGATTGGGTACGTGTACTCTGTTACACGCCTCCGTCCGATGTGAATCTCTTGATGAAACTCCTAAATCCATGTGAACATATGCATTCTGTAAAAATATTTATCTTATGACGGTTCTACTGATATTGATTTGGTTATGTGGATCTTCAAAGGTGTATATGTATACTGGATCAAACTTATACTAGAACATTGGCTGTCATCTGTTTTGTGACAGAGGGAGTATATAACAAGAATAATAATCAAAATCGGATAATAAGACATGACTAGATTTAAGAAACTGTGGAAAAAACTAAGTGGAATCATATTTACAATTAAAGAAAGGTTTTTATTGACCAAACGGATATGGCAAGGGAACGCAAATCTTTCAACACAACTCAAATATAGATGCCGTCATATCAATAAAATACCACCAAAGCTTATACGCAGTTTTTTTTGTCTTACTGACACGTCGACTGAACAGTGAAGCGTCACCAGTATTTGGTACGTACATATATTCTGCGTGCAGTATCAGTGCACGTAGTAGGAGGTTGATGTCTTATATCATAAAAAACATTTTTGGAGGAGCATACATGAATATATTCGCGCGCGTAACAGTAGTGCATTGTGATCCTGTTTAGCATGCCCGTTACTGTGGCATACGAGTATTCGAGACAAGGAGCACTATAATTGGTGTACAGTAGGGCAGAGACTTTCTTGCTGCAAAAAAGAAAAGCGTACAGTTGAGAAATCTTGGCCGTATATTTTTGTCCCATTCAGCCTGAATTATTCAAACATAGCTACTGAATTTTTTTTTTTTTTTTGCGGAAAGAGGAGACACGTATTACACCATCGTTCTTACAGAAAGACCCAGAAGAAACATAAAATTACAAAGAAGCCCTTCTTCTAGGTCCCGACTAAGGCGACGAACTGGAGCCGTCGGTGGCGCGCCGCTGCCGCTGCTCCGTCTCAGACCTTGGAAAGGAGCCAACCCCATGGAAGCCGGGAAGTCGCCGATCGCCGGATCCGAAGATCCTACTCGCAAGAGCGCCGTCGTCGTCGCGATGGAAGTCAACGCCATCTTCTCCTTCTTATTCAGCATCCGGATCCTCCGCCACGCTGGATCCGGCCGGGGCACGAAGAACACGCCAGATCCGTAGATCGACGGGCTCGGGGAAGTCAGCCGCCGCACGGAGGAGCTCCAGGGAGCGCCGCCGCGAGAGAGGAAGCAGGCCGACACCAAAACCCGCACCGACGCCACCTCCACCTCCATGGCGCTGCCGGCCCGGGACCTACCAAACCCTACACTATAAACAGGCCCGGATCCACGGTTTTCCCAACCTCCCGCCTAAATTATTCAGCTACACTATAGCTACTGAATTATTCAGCCTAAATTGTTTCCAGACATGTGTTCGTACATCCAACAGCCAGCGCCTGTCGTCCGGCCGATGACAATGTTGTACTACTAGTTATTGTAGGTCTGCTTCACCGGATGCGCTTTCGTTAACATGGATGGAGGTGGAGCAGACCCACGGGCCACGGCCACGGGCGTACGTTCGATCGTATTCCGTATTCTGTAGCGGCCAAGTACTGCAGCTGGATGAGTACGTGCGCGTGCGTGTGGAGCCACGGTGAGTTGACGAGACGCGCTGTGTTGTTGTCGATCCTATGGCCTGCCTGCCGGTGTGCCCATGTCGTCTTCCTCCTCGGCTATTTCCCCTTTTTGCGAGACCGCGATCGATCTCCACATTTCCCTGCAGCGTCAGCTATAGTGGTACCGGTATGATTGACGGTATCGAAACGTTGTACAGCAGGAGCAGGGCGCGGAGATTCGGAGTCTACGGGAATTTTTTTTTTTTTTTTTTTGAGAATTCCTGATCTATTACAGTACAGCTGTAGTATCTGAACTCACGCACAACTCACTCCACACACACTCAACACCACACGCACGCCACCTGTGCGTAAGCTAGACCTAACCAGACTATACTAAGCTTCTGGGCCCCGTGAGCCTAGACCTACTGGGAAACCCCTGCGGTGGTGGGCACACCACAATACCTCTGACTGAACCACGGTGGAATTGGCCCAGAAGCACTGTTCACGTGAACAGTGCCACGCCGGGCACTGTTCACGCGGGAGAGACACCGCGAGCTGATCCAGGGATCGAACTCGGGTGGGTGGGCTGGCCACTGCCACACCCTACCACCGAGCCACTGGCTCGTTCTCAACGGAAAAGATTGTGGTGGAGCCTAGGTCCGGTGAGCAGCCTGGGCCGGCCTCCGAGCGGGCGGCGCTATCCAAGCGCAGCGGCGAGCTAGTGTGCGAGGAATCATCGCCTCTTCCGAGAATCTGCATCAACATTGGGTCGATTCAGACAGTTCTCGAGGATTTCGATCCAGGAACTGCTAGATCTTATGGAATTGCTATTTGTTGGTCCATATGGAATTGTAGGAATGATATTGTTTTTAACAGGAAAGATAAATTTCATGTTTTACAGGTTATACATACGGCGGTTCATTGGATACAGCTATGGGCTTTCCTGCTGCCTTCGGACCAACGGGAACTTATGGCGGCTGGATGTTCGAGACTCCTGCGGGTGGCACAGGATTTTTTCTCCCGACATACGTGGCAGCATATTAGTCGACTTTCGTACTTTACTTATTTACGCCATTGTCGGCTGAGGAGTTCTGCTTAATCTTAGTGATTTGTTGAGGATGTAACCTTTAAGCTACGATATACTTTGTAATAATGCGGCTGTGTGCATCACTCGATGCAGAGGCTGGAATTATTAAAATTCCCTTTTCTAAAAAAAGGAACTGCTAGATCGAGCCTAGCTGATACATGGACGCGGCGGGGAACAGCTGAAGGGGAAGTGCGATGCGGTGATGGGTTCCATGGCGGACGAGCCTGCGGAGAATTGCAGGTGGATGACCTCGCCTCAGTTTCTGTCGGAGTCAGGGCAAAATCCAGTTCCTCAAATTCAACAGGAGGGACACAGCGAGAGACAGGGCTTCTCCATCAGCGACATCATAGCTGCAACAACGTGGGTACAGTTGAGCCAACGATTTCTGATGCTGGACGAGGGGATGACTGTACTGATGAGATGCATCAGGAACATGAGGAAGACAAGGTCTCTGAACCAGTTATCTCCTTGACTGAAAGTCTGATGGAACTGAAGCAGAGTTCAGGATTTGGAGAGCGGGAGGTCGAACAGCAACTGAGGCCCATGTTACAGTCCAGAAGAGTCTTCAGGTTGTTGGGAAAGCAGTTGGGCTGTGATATTGCGAAAAAGTCTGCAGTAGAAGATGGTGGGGAGGACTTTGAGGCCTTTTTCTCCTAGCTTTGGCATATTCCCAAGCATCTCAACCACCCTGCTAGGTCTCGTGGCAGTATAAAAGGGTTGGTAGGATCTAGGGTTTGCTCCAGAAAGCTTGTGAGAGAGAGAATAGTCATTGACCTCACCGCCGCCGGGCTTGAGGAGGAGATATAACCCGTGGCGACATCTATGGCAAGCACCGGAGAGGAAAGCCTAGAGGGAGAGGTGGGGGGAAACAATAATGATCAGTGGCCACAACAACAGATGAGGCCTCCACAATATGATTTCCAGCAGTTTCCCCCGCAGCAATTCCCCTATGAACCTCCTCCGTTTGGTTTTCATCCTGGTCAGATGAAGGGGCAGTGGGGTTTTCCACCTCAATTCCCTCCTTTTCAGCCGCAGCAATTTGGCCCGCCTAACAATCAGTGGCTGGCGTCTGCTCAAGGTGGTGAGGGAAGTCAGCAGATGCAACAGAATCAAGGTGGCCCAGGTGGTGTGCTTGCAGGAAACAAGGCTACACGGAACAAAGCGCAAAAGAAGAAGGTAGTGCCTACTCAGCCTGAACTGCCCAGCAGTGTGGATGTGAGGATGAGCTACACAGATTCAGTGTGTGATTGCTGTGGAGAGCTAGGACATCATCAAGCAAGCTGTACAAGGACTCCTTTTTTGCTTCATCTGCAAATCTACCTTACATCTGGAGAAGAACTGCCCTGTCAGGAAAAGGCCACACCAAGCGGCGAGATACATTGGAAGTGCAGCTAATGGTTTAGGCTTCTACGATGTTGAGATGCCTGAAACCAATGTTAATCCTATATGTAATGCTAAGAACAGTGGTGTGGTTGTGGTGGAGGAAGGAGAGATCACCAAGGAAGAGCTGGCTGCTGAATTCTCAATAATCTATAGCACTAATTGGCCTTGGCAGGTTAGGGAATTGGGAGACTACTCTTACCTGGTGAAATTCCCTCCCCATCTGCAGGTTGAAACGGTGGTGGGCTACCCCAGGTTTGCCTTACCGAAAGCTGGTGTTTGGGTCAAAGTTGAGAAATGGGCTGATGATCCAGCTCCAGAGGAACCGTACCAATACGCCTGGATGACCGTTCAAGGTTTGCTGCCACATTGGTGTGAGTGGAATACTATTGATCAGGCTGTCTCAGTGGTAGGAATTCTTCAAGATGTAGATTGGAAGAGCGTCTTCAAGAACAATGCTGAGGAAGTCAGAGTCAAGATTAAGTGTAGAGATACCTCAAAAATTCCTGCAGGTAGATTGTTTGGCTTCCGAGGTGGCATGTTCCAATTGATCTTCACTGTTGGGCAATTGTTGACTGCAGAGGAAGTGCAGAAACAGCAACAACAGCATGATCCGGCTGATGGCGGTGCAGGGAAGGGGACGGATGCTCAGGGAGGACCAGACAATGACAACATGAGTAATGGGGCTAGTAAAAGCACCACTGCATCTCAGGGTAGCAGTGGAGGGAACCAAGGTGGTGGTCTGGGTGCTGGTAGGAACAGGGCTATGGATGAACAGCTTGAGTCCCGAGGTGATTTGATGGAGTCTTCTGCTAGTGAGGTTTACAAACTCCTCGTTCAGAAAGGTGTGGTCAGTAAAAGTGGGGGTTTTGTGTGGGACAAATCTCCTGCGACAGTGAATAAATCTGTGCTAGATGAGGTAGACAGCTTCTTGTGTGAGGAACGAGTTGCAACTGATAACCTTTAAGAAAGGATGGAGATAGCAAAAGATCAAGGTGCGCGCATTGAAGTCAGCAAAGGTCCAAGCAAGAAGCAGAAGGTTTGGGGACCAGTGCAGCCGCTCAGACAGAGCACCAAGATCGACAGGTCCAAGAATGTGCTAGAGAAAGCAAAGGAGAGAAAGATGGTAACCAATTTGGAGATCCCGTCAAGGATGAAAGGTATAATGCTTAGCAACCCTTTTAATTTACTGCAAGTAGAGGAACTAGATAAGATGTCTGAGATTGTAGGAGTAGAGATTCATGAGCTAGATGCTGATAGAAATGTAGCTATAGATGTTTGTCAAGATGTTTCTGTTTCGAGTAAGAAAACTAGTTTTACTTCTGTTGTAGAGAAAACCAGTGAAATAGCCACTGTTTTAGAAGTAGATGAACCTGTGACTCGCACATCAAGAGGTATGTGAGGACCACCGACGTTGCTCTCTTCTTGACGCCAACTCCATCATCGTAGAAGCATCGGTGCCGCTACATGACGGCACTGGTAGAACTCTTGACGGCTTCACGGCGCATGTTCATGTTTCAACGGGTCATCAGCCTCCACACGCATCGTCGCCATCGAGGTGCCCCGAAAGTTCAACCCATGGTGCCACAAGTTCAAGTCGCAGTCGGGGCACCTGCACCGCTAAATGTCGTCGTATCGGAGCCCCCTCTGCCGGCAGATCTACGTCTTAGCCTCCTACACCGTAATATCTTATCGGTGCTATGTTATTCTGTAGTAGTGACGGCCTTAACGTGTCCACGGTGTGGACTATCGAGGTACAGATTGGCTAATGACAAGTGGACTTGCCTCCTTCGTCAGTACAGTAGACATGACCGTTTCTGCCCGTCACCCCGCTATGTGTACTATGTATCTCTCGTGATTGAAGGGATGGTGCATAGATACGCAGTTTTTTTTTTGTCTTACTGACACGTCGACTGAACAGTGAAGCGTCACCAGCATTTGGTACGTACTCAAAGTCTAGATACATCCGCATGTGGACAAATGGAAGACATCTAATTTGGAATGGAGGGAGTACACATATTCTGCGTGCAGTATCAGTGCACGTAGTAGGAGGTTGATGTCTTATATCATAAAAACATTTTTGGAGGAGCATACATGAATATATTCGCGCGCGTAACAGTAGTGCATTGTGATCCTGTTTAGCATGCCCGTTACTGTGGCATACGAGTATTCGAGACAAGGAGCACTATAATTGGTGTACAGTAGGGGCAGAGACTTTCTTGCTGCAAAAAAGAAAAGCGTACAGTCGAGAAATCTTGGCCGTATCTTTTTGTCCCATTCAGCCCGATCGATGGCAGAGGATTGCGGATAGATCGAGATGGGCGTTTCTTGTTTCCAGACATGTGTTCGTACGTCCAACAGCCAGCGCCTGTCCGGCCGATGACAATGTTGTAGTTATTGTAGGTCTGCTTCACCGGATGCGCTTTCGTTAACAGTGTTGAATCCTACTCCCCTCCCATTCATCCAGCTGGTAGGCGCCCGTCCACGACGCCTGCACCGGCCGGATGGGCGAGCACTACACTTGCACCGATCTTCTTCATTTTCTCGATTGAGAAACGTACGGCCTGCCACTTGCATTGCATCGATCACCGCCGGAGATTCCGCTCGTCGCGATAGACATGGATTGAGGTGGAGCAGACCCACGGCCCCGGGCGTACGGTCGATCGTATTCCGTATTCTGTAGCGGCCAGGTACTGCAGCTGGATGAGTACGTGCGCGTGCGTGTGGAGCCACGGTGAGTAACTATTGATAGGACGAGACGCGCCGTGTTGTTGTCGATCCTATGGCCTGCCTGCCGGTGTGCCCATGTCGTCTTCCTCCTCGGCTATTTCCCCTTTTTGCGAGACCGCGATCTACACATTTTCCTTCCGCGTCAGCTATAGTGGTACTGGTATGATTGACGGTGTCCATCCTTCGCACCACTGTGGGTGATCCATCTCCTTCTCGTCACCAAACGTTGTAGGCACGTTTTTTTTTCCTGGTGTGAAGCCTTTCTTGACCGGCGGTTAACTTAAATAAAAAGCTTTTCCTTGACCGGCGGTTGGCTCAAGCAGCGCGGCACGGTCGGTGGCTCGATACGGCGTCCGCATTGGCCACCCGGCGCGCGCAACGAGGCTCGCCCGGCGTCCGCATTGGCCACCACCCGATGCCGGTACTAGCGGCCGGCGATAACGTATCCTGCCGCGCCGTCGGGCGTGCGCGCGTACGCTGCGCCGTGGTCGTTGGCTGCGAGATGGGTAGGATAAGCACCTGGTCACGTGCGTGCCGGCGTCGAGACAACGGAGATCATGCCTGCTTATGGTCGCCGGATGCCATCCCGGCCTGGTCCAGGCTATCTCTCTCCCTGGTTTTGATTTGTCAGTCTTCGTCTTCACGGATCGGGCCGGCGGCCGGCCGGGGACAAAACGTCTCTGGCGCCATGTTACAGGGCGCTCTCCCCGATTGAGAGATCTCCAGGAATCGCTTGGTTTCGTCGTTAGGTGTGAACCTGCGTGTGGCATGCAGTCCCGGCTAGGGATGTCAATGGGTACCCGTTTGGGTAAGGGTTTGGGAGAAAAAAATACCCATGGGTAAGTAAATGAGGAAATCTTATACCCATCGGGTGGAGAGGGTACGGGTATAAGTTCGTATAACCCATACCCGTGTACCCATGTACCCTTCTAAATATGTGACAACTGACAAGTGGGTCTCCGAATAATAACGTATGTTATAGTGTCAAAACATTATTGTAATGATTATTTTGTGGCCTTGCATACGGTCAAAATTTATATGTACTTTGTTGTGAGTTTGTGAAGTTAAAGTGTATGATTATGTGTTGTTGTTTTATGACTATGTGTTGTTGTTTATCATTAAAAAGTGCTGTTGTTTACATGTGTTGCTTACACGCAAGTGTTGATATTTATAAGTATATGTGTCAAGATGGCAACGGGGACGGGTACCTCCGGGGGGCACTCCACCATCCCCGCCCCGATCCCCGCCATTACCCGTCCCCGCTAGTCCCCGCTACACTATCGGGGAGGAAATGGCCCCCGTCCCCGTTATTAGCGGGTACCCGACCCCCATCGGGGACTCCACGGGGACTCGCCGTCAGCAGCCTCCCAGTGGTCGCGCGCGGTTGTCAGCTCGTCCAGCAGTTGAAGAAGATGGAGAGGCAGCAGCTCGACGCCGCTATGGGGTAGCTCGAGGAGGAGCCGGGCGCTGCGTGGAGAGGAGGAGCTAGAGCAGTTGAGGAAGATGGAGCGGCAGCAGCACGACGCCGCTATGGGGTGGTTCGAGGAGGAGCCGGGCCATGCGTAGAGAAAGGAGAGAGAGAGATACGTGAGAGAGGAACGACAGGGGAAGGGGATCGAGCGAAGCAGCGGCGGCGGCGCTGTGAGGAAGAGGACTGAGGGGCGAGTCTGCGTGTGTGTGGTGTCTCGTGTAGTATGCGTGTTGGGTTGGGTTAGGTTAGGTTAGGTTAGGTTGGGCTATTGGGTTGACTGGGCTATTCTCGGCCTCTTGGGCCGGCCGACTGGTGTTAAGTTGGCCTGCTACGGCTAGGGTGTGTTGGGCTGGTACTAGGAGGTCCCACACGTCAATAGCTGGCGGGTATCCATGGAGGCTCCACGGGGCGAATTTGCCCCCCATGCCCGCCCCGTTAGCTTAACGGGTACCCGCCCCGCTATCCCCATGGGGTGAATTTGCCCCCCATGCCCGACTCTTAGCGGGTATATCCCCACGGGTACCCGCCCCCACGGGGAAAACTGCCATCTTGATATATGTGTTGTTGTTTTTAATGTGTTGCTTTTGACAATGTGCTGCTATTCGTAATTTTGTGTTGTGGTTTAAAATGTGCTGCTGGTTAAAGTTATATGATTATACGATGTTTTTTACGACTATTTTCTACTTAATCTATTGTGTTGCAAACGAGGGTATTTTTACCCACGGGTAACCCTTTACCCTGTCGGGTGAAGGGTATGGGAAAAAGTTGTACCCGTACAAGGGTATGGGTACGGGTGACGGGTAAGGTTGAGGGCGGCGGGTAAGGGTACGGGGTGGCTCCACCCTTACCCATACCCTGCGGGTGCCATCCCTAGTCCCGGCAGACAAGCGCCCGCCATGATTGGCGAGTGTGTGTCGTCGTCTACTGGCATGTAGGAACAGACCCTGCTTTCTCGTAACTTGCCATTGCAACTCGTAGACGCTCTGACAACTGATACAGTTCACACATGCTCAGTCCCAAAATAAGTGTCCCTGAGTTGTCCAAATATAGATGTATGTTGATATGTTTTATGTCTAAATATATTCACATTTGGGTAAACACGAGACACTTATTTTGAAACAGAGGGACTAGTATATACCTTGGCATTCATTTATGGCTTATGTGGAGCGAAATTGCCGCGCCCATGTCGTCACTATTTCTTGTTGCTTTTGGTTTTAGGTCACCGTTCTAGGAAAAACCAAGATTACCCGTAAGCTAATGTTGGGTGCAACCAACAAATAGAATCTGGCCCCTTCTTCGGCCCTAAACTATGTTGACTCTAATCATTTTTTAATCATTTAGAAATTGCCAATCACTATACAAGTATAGCTAAAATCTCCGGCGCCCCTCTTTAGCGTCCGTGGCGCCTATATCTCGGTCACAAGCATTGTACGTCCGTCACATTGTTGATGTGTGCTACGTTCTTAGGTCACCATTGTAGAAAAGATCAAGACTCAATTACTCAAACCCATTTTTGTACTTCTGTTCATGAAATATGTTGAGTCCAATCATTTCAAGATTAATTGTTGATCACTATACAAGTATACAAACTCTTTGATAACGCCCTTTAGCTTCCACGGTAACTAGATAGCAGTCACCCTCGTCTTCTCCCATGACGAGTACCACCCTTTCATCTGGACCTCATTTTTATCCTGACTCGTTGTAAGTAGTTCCTCTACACCATCGATCAGCATCGCCTACCTAGTAGTGCCCTTCTCCAGCACTAACGGATTTTATATTCCGTCTGCTGCGTTGGTCTTTGATAATGCTGATTAAACACAGACACCTCTTATTTTTCAGTCCTCGCAAATTTGTTGTGGCCGAGTACGTCTTCCTAGGCGGCGTGAGCCATGTATTTGTTCTACCACGCTCATTGTGGTGCTATTTGTCATGTAGAAGATATGTGTTGTCATGGTATTCACGTGGCGCCCTTGTATTGCATGTTGCAACTGCCGTCAACATCACCGTAGATGTTCTCTTCTAGCGGTGGTTTCGCTCTCTTTGTGTTTCTAAATCCATTCTAGAGGCCTAAGTTAGAGCTTCGTGGCCTTGTTGTGAGCATCTCTTACTCGCCTTAGCCATTTTCTCCTTTTTTGTGCTGATTGTACCCCGGCGTGTCTCCCACCCTCCCCCTCTTTGTGCAATTGACACTTCTATCACTATTTTTTACTATAAAAAATGTTTAGGTGGGCTTAACTGCTTAAGCCCCTCTAGACCTTTCTAATATAAAATATTTTTTCATGATCAAAACCAACCATCAGATAGATAGCTAGTGGGCGTTGCTGTACCAACAATCCACCGGGGTTCAAATCCGAGGTTTGGTACTTGATGCACCAGGAACAGTCGGTGTAACCTTCCATTGGTCTATAGTACCCATCAAAAGTGGAGTGCCCTACTCTGGTATTTTAAAAGTTGCACTTTAAAATTCCAGTGATTATACCTTTGTTAGCGGGAATTTTTGTAGAAAAGTAAGTACAAGGAACAATAAACTCCTTGTTCTCAAATATGTATCATTAATTTCTATATTGATATAGTTAATTATAAGAGAATTAATCTCGTGCATATAGTAGCGTGTAGTATTAGTAAAAAGGAAAGTATAAGGAGCAATGAACTCCTTGTTCCTAAATATATGTGATTCATTGATATAGTTCATTATAATAGAATGAACCTTGTGCATATAAGAGTGTGTACTTGATTTATGATTTAGATCTTTACGGCTTCGCGGCGCATGTTCATGTTTCAACGGGTCATCAGCCTCCACACGCATCGTCGCCATCGAGGTGCCCCGAAAGTTCAACCCATGGTGCCACAATTTCAAGTCGCAGTCGGGGCACCTGCACCGCTAAATGTCGTCGTATCGGAGTCCCCCTCTGACGCCAGATCTACGTCTTAGCCTCCTACACCGTAATATCTTATCGGTGTTATTTTATTCTGTAGTAGTGACGGCCTTAACGCGTCCACGGTGTGGACTATCGAGGTACAGATTGGCTACTGACAAGTGGACTTGCTTGCCTCCTTCGTCAGTACAGTAGACGTGACCGTTTCTGCCCGTCACACGCTATGTGTACTACGTATCTTTCGTGATTGAAGGGATGGTGCATAGATACGCAGTTTTTTGTTTTTGTTTTACTGACACGTCGACTGAACAGTGAAGCGTCACCAGCATTTGGTACGTACAAATATTCTGCGTGCACGTAGTAGGAGGTTGATGTCTTATATCATAAAAACATTTTTGGAGGAGCATATATGCATGAATATATTCGCGCGCGTAACAGTAGTGCATTGTGATCCTGTTTAGCATGCATGCCCGTTACTGTGGCATACGATCGAGTATTCGAGACAAGGAGCACTATAATTGGTGTACAGTAGGGGGCAGAGACTTTTTTGCTGCAAAAAAGAAAAGCGTACAGTTGAGAAATCTTGGCCGTATCATTTTGTCCCGTTCAGTCTGAATTATTCAAACATAGCTACGGATATGGTATCTCATTTGGCCAATTCGGATGTTTTTGCACGTATCATCACCTAGACTGTTACTGTAACTGGTGGTCACAGCACGCGGTACATCGACAACACGGGCAGGCTAGCATTGGCAAGAACTGAGGTATACGCCTGTCGTCCGATGACAATGTTGTAGTTGTAGGTCTGCTTCACCGGATGCGCTTTCGTTTACAGTGTTGTAGCCTTGTAGGTGTGCTAGCTCCCATTCATCCAGCTGGTAGGCGTCCACCGTCCACGACGACTGCACCGGCCGGATGGAAGAGCACTACACCTGCACCGATCATCTTTCTCTCGAATGAGAGACGTACGGCCTTGCATTGCATTGCATCGATCACCGCCGGAGATTTCGCTCGTCGCGATCGACATGGATGGAGGTGGAGCAGACCCACGGCCACGGGCGTACGTTCTATCGTATTCTGTATTCTGTAGCGGCCAAGCACTGCAGCTGGATGAGTACGTGCGCGTGCGTGTGGAGCCACGGTGAGTAACTACTGATAGATGGCCTGCCGGTGTGCCCATGTCGTCTTCCTCCTCGGCTATTTCCCCTTTTTGCGAGACGGCGATCTCCACATTTCCCTGCAGCGTCAGCTATAGTGGTACTGGTATGATTGACGGTATCCATCCTTTGCACCACTGTGCTCGTCGCCAAACGTTGTACACAAGTTTTTTCCTTTCTCTGTCGTGAAGTCTTTCTCTGGCATAGTGAATCATGGGGGAGTAACTCCCATTCATACACCTTCTCTGTGGAAATTACATATTTCTCCTAGGACACCTTGAGCTACTGTCAACAATAAGCATTTATTTTGCCACATTTAACTTCAATAAACTTCTTGGCAAATAAATAAAGAAGATAACTTGAATAAACGAAGACCAGTGGATGATCTCACCCGTATGTTTTGCAGTGAGCATGAAACCGTGAAATCGCTCGTTCTTTGAATGTGTTGTTGCTAAAGCCATGATACATATTACCCGTGTTACCGTCGTAGGCGCATAATTGATCTACCGAGAACCAAGCAATCACAGCACAATGACGACACCGAGATTTGTTAACGCAGTTCGGCGAACTCGACAACATCTGCGAGGCATGACTACGGGCGTACCTCCCCATTGATACCGCAACCCTGACCGTCCTAGGCGCCGGCACAAACCACCGGCTCCCCCTACGTGCCTGTTGCTATCAGGTCGTCATAGGTTACACGTGTGGTGCTCCCCTCATTATATGGGAGGCCCAGGCTACAAGTGTTCGACTCGAACACTACTCGTATCCTATCCACACCTAATACAACTCTAAGTCCCAACGTAACCCAAATCGTACATAATATTCGACACAAACATAACAAACTCCACCTTGGCGAATATTCTCCACCAAATTGAATTCGTCAATGCGTTAAACCTCCATGTACTCCGGACTTGAGTTGTCTTACATGAGTTTCGCTGCTACTCCCAGATTCCATGTGACTCGGCCTGCAACTGTAGTCCCTTCTTCCCGTTTTAACATCATCACACACCGATCACTGATCTGCATGAAAGTGCTTCCAACTTGAAAGAATTTCACCGTCGCCATTTAGTCACCTTGAGTCAAATTCACAGCCGTCTCATCCTGGATAGTCTTCTAAATGTCCCACAGCTATAGCACTCCGTCTCCTTCTGTATCTAGTCATCCGCACTTTGTCATGCGCACTGAGCATCACAGAATATACGGCCATGTACTCTCCAAGCTTCCGACATTTCAGACTTTCCAACACTTTCTCAGACTCCCTATGGCCGACTTTGGTCTATCACTCGATGGCCATCCCGATAGACCCAGTCACCAACTTGAACCCGATACCTGCCAACACTGCTTCAGCACCCCATGCACACATGTCCGACAACATGTCTGACCGCCTGTGCCTTGGTCTATCGCCGTGTCCCGTGCTTACCGCACGCCTCGCCGCTATTACCGCGTCGAGCATCCGTAATCTTGGCCAAGATCTACTGGGTCGCTAACCCACACCACCTCAGGCCCCACTGCAGACAACCATCAGTCATACCCGACCGATGCCGAGTTCCACGTATCTCTCGAACCCTGACGTCCAGTCCGACCAACGTGCTTCTCGCCTTCCCGCTGACTAGGCTTCGACTCTCCGTGCACTTACGTTGTAGCCCCTCCATCAGCCGAGTGGAATCTCCCGCAAGACTCCAGCTCCACCTTCAACATGACTCCTTGGTAGATGATCAATCCACTCCACGCCTCGTCGACCTCGAAATCTCTTGTGTACACTATCACGAGTCAACCCCACGCCATCGCATGTCGAAGCACGCATAACCATGCGTCGCATGTTGCCACGCCACAGAATTCGGACACCATCAGCCCTCACGCTCCTACGTCGTTGTCGCCGATCTTCATCGTCTCCTGTCCGACCGACCTCCCGTCAATCTGTCAGACTGTCTAGTCCGACCCAGCCGAACCTATCCGACTGCAACCATGATTCACCCCGCGTCATATCAGCCCATCACATTACCGTGCTTTGCTCAACGCACTGGCGATACATGATTCCTTCATGCCGCAATCCAGGCTCCTGTGAATCTTATGTGGACATCACCAATCTGACAACCATCCCGTGGAATCTCGTATGCAATTAGCAACATCTCCAAATGAAAAACAAGTTATCCTGGTAGCTTCGTAGGTGCACCTAGCGTGTGCACACAAGTCCCAAAACTCCTTTTCTTGTCACGTTGCCATCCCATGTGAAGTCAATTGCAATTGTTATACTTAGATTGATTGGATCTCTTGATGTGATTATATAGTACAAGGAGGTGGCTTGGTTGCCAAGTAAAGATATTACAATTATGGAATTAAACTAAACAAATCTAATCCTCCTTGATTTCGGATGGGTAGACGTGTCCTACACGTACACGTCTAACACCCCCCCACCCCCCCCCCCCCCCCCCCCCCCCCCGCAGTCAGGGCGGGAGCAACGCGGACATTCAGGCTGGAGCGGAACTCGTTGAACACAGTGGACGGCAACCCCTTGGTGAAGATATCAGCATACTGGGAAGATGTCGGAACATGTAGAACACGACATCTCCAAAAGAAACCCGCTCACGAACAAAGTGTATGTCAATCTCCACATGCTTGGTGCGTTGATGCTGGACCGGATTTGTTGAAAGGTAGACAACAGAGATGTTGTCGCAGTAGACCACGTAGCTCGCTGAAGAGGTCGATGGAGCTCGGACAGGAGCTGGCGTAACCAGCATGCTTCAGCAACAACATTGGCAACACCCCTGTATTCAGCCTCCGCACTTGAGCGGGAGACAGTTGCTGGCGTTTGGACGACCAGGAAACCAGATTGTCACCAAGGAAAACGCCATAACCGGAGGTGGACTTGCGAGTATCGGGGCAACCAGCCCAGTCAGCATCCGTGTATGCAGTGAGTGATGCAGGCGACGAGCGGTATATCTGAAGGCCATGGTCGACGGTGCCGCGAAGGTACCAGAGAATCCGCTTGACCGCATTGAGATGCGGTTCCCATGGGTCGTGCATGTACAAGCAGACCTGTTGCACGCATAGGCGATGTTTGGTCTTGTGAAAGACAAGTACTGGAGAGCACCCACCAGGCTCCGATAAGAAGACGGATCAGCGACGGTGGCGCCAGCAGCTGAGAGCTTGGACTGTGTGTCTACGGGAGTGGAGCATGGATTGCACTCACTCATTCCTGCATGATCAAGGATGTCGATGATGTACTGCCGCTGGAGAGGAACATGCCATCCGTGGACCGTGTAACAGCGACTCCGAGGAAATAGTCCAATGTACCAAGGTCCTTGAGGGAGAACTCACGCTCGAGAGCCGTGATGGTTCTCCGAAGAAGCTGCGCAGATGAGGCTGTGAGAACTATATCATCGACGTACAACAACAGGTAAACAATCTCAGTGTTGCTGTTGTAGATGAAGAGCGAGGATCCACGCGGGAGCTGACAAAACCGAGGCGCAGCAGGTGGTCGGCAAAGCGGTTGTACCAGGCACGCGACGCCTGTTTAAGCCCATAGAGAGACTTATTGAGCTGGCAAACATGGTCGGGCTGGGAGACATCGACAAACCCAAATGGCTGTGCACAGTAGACCGTCTCGGCAAGAGTACCATGTAGAAAAGCATTGTTGATGTCGAGCTGATGAACCGGCCAATCTTGCGCGACGCAAGTGAGAGGACAGTGCGAACGGTGGCCGGTTTGACAACCGGGCTGAAAGTTTCTCCATAATCAACGCCTGCCGCTGGGTGAAGCCACGGAGGACCCAGCGGGCTTTGTATCGATCCAAAGACCCATCCGGCTTAAGCTTGTGCCGAAAAATCCACTTGCCAGTTACGACATTGCGCCAGGCGGACGAGGAACAAGATCCCATGTCCGATTAGTCTGCAGTGCACTGAATTCGTCCATCATAGCGGAGTGCCAATTAGGGTCCTTGAGAGCACCCCGGTAGCTCTTGGGTAGCGGACTAAGAACATCAGCCAAAAGATTAAGACGGTCAAGGTTTAGACATGCCACGTTTTCCACGAGTAAACATGGAGTGAGTGTTGTCGGCGAGTGGAGGGCCGACAGGGGCTAAAATTACTGGCGAAGCTGGAGGAGTGGGTTGAGGTGTGAGAGGAGTGTGGGGTTCGGGTGTCGGGGGTGTGTGGCTCGGGTGGAATAGGTGTTTGCGGCATTGGTGCAAGTGGGGTAATGTTGGATGGTAGAATGATAGGATGATCATCAAGAAAGGAGAGATCGGTGGCAGTAGGGGTGTAGTGGATTGTTGGGCGAAAGGGAAGGTGTTTTCGTCGAAGACGACATGGCGAGAGATTATTATTTTATGTGTCGCGAGGTCAAGGCAACGATAGCCGCGATGGTTAGAGGGGTACCCGAGAAAAACACACGCGGTTGTGCGAGGAGCTAGTTTGTGTGGTGCTGTAGCGGATAGGTTAGGATAGCAAAGGCAACCGAAAACCCGTAGGTGCTCAAGAGGTAGAGGGAGGCCGCGAGAGCTTCGTAAGGTGTACGGTGTTGGAGGGTTTTGGTAGGGTGAAGGTTGAACAGGAACGTGGCAGTGTGAAGAGCTTCAACCCAGTAGGTTGGTGGCATGCTAGCTTGAAAAAGAAGGGAACGCACCATGTTATTTGTCGAGCGAATGACACGTTCGGCTTTACCATTTTGGGAAGAGGTGTATGGGCAAGACATGCGAAGGGTGGCGCCGAGGGATAGGAGAAAAAGGTGAGCAGTTTTATTGTCAAATTCGCGACCATTGTCACATGGACAGATTGGATAGTTGTGTTAAATTGGGTAGAGACGTAGGCAAAGAAGTGTTTAAGTGTAGAGAAAGTGTCAGATTTTGCGCGCAAAGGAAAAGTCCAAAGGTAATGGGTGAAATCATCTAGAACAACTAAGTAATATTTGTAACCAGACACACTAGGAAGAGGTGAAGTCCATAAATCACAGTGGATAAGCTGAAAAGGACGAATAGTTTGAGTAGAGATGTATCAAAAGGTAGACGAACATGTTTTCCTAATTGACAAGCATGACACAGGTGATCATCGGTAGCATTTTTATTACACGGAAAAGAAAAAACACTTGCTAGGTGCGACAAAGCTTGACTACTGAGATGTCCTAGGCGACGATGCCACAATGTTGATGAGATGTGGTGGTGGAGAGGGCGTGCGCAGCGGAAGACGGCCACCAGAAGGGATAGAGGTCGCCGGAACTATTGCACCTGACGATCTCGTTCTTGGTGCGGAGGTCCTTCACAGAGAGACCAAAAGGATCAAACTCGACAGAAACAAGATTATCAGTGGTTAACTTACGAACGGAAATAAGATTTTTTACAAGGTTAGGTGTTAGGACATTATTAAGAGAAAACGAGTGATTAGGAGTAGAAAGGGTGGTGTGGCCAGTGCGAGTTATAGGAAGGGCATGACCGTTGCCGACGATGACATGTGGGTAAGGAGAGCTAGGGGGAGGATATGTGAAAGGTTACCCTGATTGCCGGTCATGTGGGCGGAGGTGCCAGAATCCATGATCCACTCATTCGGAGATGGTGGTGTGAGGGACATGGTGTTGAAGGCCTGCATGAGTTGTCCTTGGTCGAAAGACGGTGGCAACGCAGCATATGTCGGTGCAGGCATCGATGCGGACGGTGGAGCTCCTTGCATCCAGGGCATGGTGGTGGAGGCACCCCTGGTGGATACGGCATGGACGAGGGAGCACCATAGGCCCACGAAGGCGGAGGCAACATCACGGTATGATGAGCCTGAGGCATGCCGGGAGGCGGCGGGCGCGGTGGCGGACCTGGCCACATCTGGATAGACCCTGCCCAAGGGTTTTGCATGGATGGCCACGACGTCTGCGAGCCCTTCCCGGACATGTTGGAGTTTCCGCCTCACTGTTGAGGAGGTCCGGAGTGGAGGAAGCGGCATCGCGCCCATATTGGCAACTGCCTCGCTGCTGGAAGTTGCGGCATGGGTAGGGGCGGCGCGAAGGCGGCACGGTTTCCGTTGGACCGCGCGGTGTTGGAGGCGTGGAGATGCCTCGGGCGACGAAGGCGGTCGAGCAGAGGAGGACGACTCGGACTGCTTCAGCGTGAGTTCCTCGAGCAGAAGAGACGAGCGCACATCGAGGAACGACGGCAGTGGGCGCTGTTTGAGGGTCAGGGTGCGCATGTAGGCAAGCCCAGAGGGCCGCGAAGTGTGCACTGCACGAGGCGCTTGTCGGTGATGGTTGTGCCCAAAGCGTTGAGCTCGTCGGCGAGAATCTTCTGCTTGCGACAGTAATCCGCCACGGTCATGGACCCCTGTTGGAGACCGTGGAACTCTTGCTCGAGGTAGGAGGAGCGGGTCTCGGCGTTGTCGTGGTAGATGTTGGAGAGACGTGTCCACAAAGCGTGAGCAGGAAGTGGAGCGGTGGTGTCGACGATCATGGCGAGAAGCTTGGGCATGACGGTGCTGTTGAGCCACGATCGGACGATGGCGTCGTTCCGACTCCACTGTGGTGTGGGATCGGTGGGGTACTTATTCTCATCTCGATGGTCTTCGAGGGCATATTTCTCGACGGCGTCGGAGAACATGCCTCACCATTGGAGGAAGTTGGAGGTGGAGAGCTCGAGGGCGACCGGAACGGCGGCGTAGATGCTTGGTAGGGCGGCTGCGAGCGCCCATAGGGCTGCTTTGGCGGCGGCCACGGCCGCGATTTCGGCGGTGGTAGGTTGTGGCGCCATGGGGAGAGAGAATCGAAACCTAATCTGATACCATGAAGGCAATTGCAATTGTTGCACTAAGATTGATTGGATCCCTTGATGGGATTATATAGTACAAGGAGGTGGCTTGATTTCCAAGTAAAGATATTACAATTATGGAATTAAACTAAACAAATCTAATCCTCCTTGATTTCGGCTGGGTAGACACGTACACGTCTAACACCATGCATGCACCGATTCACCATGATCTAAATTGGCCTTTTTTTTTCTCACAACAAGATGAACACGGCCGAGGAGCGACATGAGGCGGAGAAGCCGGAGGCCAAGCAGGCCGGCAAACTGCTCCTCACGGAGGAGGAGTGGTTCTCTCGGATGTGCTTGCAGGACGGAGGTGGATCCTCCAGCCATGCCGGGCGCGACGGCGGCACGCCGCGTGGTCACGGCAGGGGCAGCTCGGCTCGCGGAGCCGGGAACCACGGCGCGTCGAAAGACACGTGCCGCTACTGCAGAGTCGCCGGCCATTGGGCGCGGGACTGCCGCAAGAAGAAGTGCGAGGAAGCACACCTCATGCGTGCAGAGGGTGCGGAAGCACACCTCGTCCGTGGTGGAGACGACGAAGACAACAGCGCGCTCCTTATGTTGGAGGCCTGTACCATCGCGTCTGCCCCACAGCTCCCTTTTTCGACTCGCCAGGCGGAGTCGAGCACCTCGGAGGCGGCACCCTTATCTCGACCGGTGGCAGAGTCAGCGACTCGGCCGGTGGCTGAGTCGGAGGGATCGTCGACTCCTCCGAAGGAACTCGCGTTGATCCAGTGGGTCGCGGAGTGAGACATGTCGACTCGAGAGGAGTCGACAGCTTCGTCGGGTCGCAAGGACTCGACTGCCCCAGCTCGGGAGGAGCTGGGCTCGTCGACTCAGGAGGAGTCGACAACATCGTTGGGTCTCGAGGACTCGACTGCCCCAGCTCGGGAGGAGCTGGACTCGGTGACTCGGGAGGAGTTGGCCATCTCAGGTCGCAAGGAACCGATAGCATCGTCGGGTCGCAAGGACTCGACTGCGTTGATTCGGGAGGAGTCGACCATGGTAGCTTGGGAGGAGCTGCTCGACCCGACTCGCAAGGAGCTAGGCCTCCTCATGCTAGAGGAGAAGGCGCAGGTCAACCTGACGCAAGAGGGGGACGCCAAGAAGGGCATCTGGTACCTCGACTCGGGCGCCACCAATCACATGACTGCTGACCGCGCCGCGTTCGCAGAGCTCGACACAAGCGTCACCGGGACTGTCAAGTTCGGCGACGGCTCACGAGTCGACATCTGCGGGCAAGGAACGGTGCTCTTCGTCTGCAAGTCAGGCGAGTATTGGGCCGTCACCGGGGTGTACTACATACCCCGGCTGAACACACAGATCATCAGCCTGGGCCAGTTCGACGAGAACAGCTGCTAGGTGCTGATCGAGGATGGGATCCTCCGAGTGCGTGATAGGGAGCGGCAGCTCCTGATCAAGGTCAGGCGAGAGCCGAACCGGATGCACAAGCTGCACACGCGAGTCACGCAACCAGTGTGCCTAGTCGTGGGCACTGGCGATGACCCGGTGTGGACTTGGCATGCGCGGTTCGGGCACCTCAATTTCGACAGCTTGCGCCGACTGGCGAAGGGCGAGATGGTGCGTGGCCTCGCTCTGGTGGAGCACGTGAACTAGCTTTGCGACGCATGCCTAGCAGGGAAGCAGAGGCGAGCCCCATTCGCAAAGCAAGCGAAGTTCTGGGCGAAGGAACGACTCGAGTTGGTCCACGGCGACCTCTGCGGGCCAATCACCCCGGCCACACCGAGCGGAAAGAGGTACTTCCACCTGCTGGTGGACCACCTGTCGCGGTACATGTGGCTCGCCCTTCTCTCGATGAAGGACGAGGCCGCAGCCGCCATCATTCGACTCCAGGCGGGAGCCGAGTCAGAAACCGGCTGCAAGCTGCGCACGATGCACACGGACCCGGAGGTGCGCTGAGCTCGGAGTGGAGCATCACCTGACGGCTCCGTACTCCCCGCAGCAGAACGGCGTCGTGGAGCGACGCAACCAGACGATTGTGGGCATGACCCGCAGTCTGCTGAAGGCCAAGAAAGTCCCCGGAGAATTCTGGGGTGAGGCGGTGACGACGACCGTGTTCATCTTGAACAGGTCACCCACCAAGAGCGTGGACGGCAAGACGCCGTTCGAGTCCTGGCATGGCCGCAAGCCGAATGTGAGCTTCCTGCGCACGTTCGGGTCTGTGGTGCACGTCAGGGAGACGCGCCCCAGGCTGAAGAAGCTCGACGACCAGAGTAGGCCGATGATCTTCGTCGGGTACCAACCTGGGACGAAGGGATATTGGGCCTATGACCCGGTGACTAACCGCGTGACCATCATGCGAGATGCCGTGTTCGACGAGAACGCGCGCTGGGACTGGAGTTCGCCGGACTCTCCGGTGAACACCTTCGGAGTCGACACCTTCGCGGTCGAGCACATGGTGTTCGAGCCGCAGCCAACTCCAGGAGACGGGAGTGTGGGTCCTGCACCCGACTCACCGGCTCCAGACTCGCCAACTCCAGGAGTCGGGACTGCATCCCTAGCTGGATCTCCAACAACACCGGAGCACCCGACAGCCGAGTCTTCGACTCTGGCTATCTCTGGCGTCGAGTTCGTCACGCCGCCCTCGAGGTACTCAGGTATGCTCGATGCAGAAGACGACATGAGCTTCGATCATCGATTCCGCACTCTGCAGAATGTGCTTGAAGTGGGTTCGGCCCTTGAGCCGGACGAGGACCTCCATTACCTCGCCTCCGAAGAGCCAGGCTCGTTCGATGAGGTGAAGGCGCATGCCAGCTGGAGGCAGGCGATGCAGGAGGAGCTGGAGGCCATCGAGTCCAATTCGACTTGGATGCTAGCCACCTTACCACCAAGTCACCGCGCGATCGGCCTGAAGTGGGTGTACAAGGTGAAGAAGGACACGCACGGCGCAGTCCTTAAGCACAAGGCTCGCCTGGTGGCGAAGGGCTATGTGCAGTGGCACGGGGTCGACTACGACGATGTCTTCGCACCCGTGGCCCGACTCGAGTCCGTCAGGCTGCTGCTAGCCGTGGCGGCGAGTGCGGGGTGGGACGTCCACCACATGGACGTCAAGTCTGCCTTCCTCAACGGCGAGTTGGAGGAAGAGGTGTATGTGCAGCAGCCAACTGGCTTCGCTGCAAAGGGGAAGGAGCACCTGGTGCTTCGACTCGACAAGGCGCTCTACGGCCTCAAGTAGGCGCCAAGGGCATGGAACACCAAGCTCGACGCATGCCTCGTCAAGCTCGGCTTCGCAAGGTGCGAGTCAGAGCATGGCATGCACGCGCGAGGAGCGACTCCGAGCCGGCTTCTAGTCGGTGTCTATGTCGACGAGTTGGTGATCACGGGCTTGGATTCCAGCAACATTGTCGGTTTCAAGCTGGAAATGTGGAGCCTATTCCAGATGTCCGACCTCGGGTTGCTGAGCTACTACCTCGGCATCGAGTTTCGACAAGGACCCAGCGGGATCGATATCTCTTAGGGTGCCTATGCCCTGAAGCTGCTGGAGAAGGCGAGGATGGGCGGGTGCAACTCCGTCCACACACCCATGGAGCCGCGCTTCAAGCTGTCCAAGTGTAGCATGGCACCCGCGACAGATGCTACCGAGTACCGGAGCATAGTCGGGAGCCTCCGGTACTTGGTGCACATGAGGCTGGACCTGACCTTCGCAGTCGGGTTCGTATCGCGGTTCATGGAGGCTCCAACACAGGAGCACCTCGTGGCCGTGAAGCACATCTTACGCTACATCGCCGGGTCGCCACGACTCGGGTGCAGGTATGGGAGGAGTGCAGGTACACCGCGTCTGGTCGGCTACAGCGACAGCGACCTGGCGGGCGACATCAACTCGCGCAAGAGTACGTCGGGCACCCTGTACTTTATCGAGAGCAGCCCAGTGACCTGGCAGTCTCTAAAGTAGAAGGTCGTGGCTTTGTCAAGCTGCGAGTCGGTGGCGGCTGCCACAACTGCTTGCCAGGGGATCTGGCTGGCTCGGTTGCCGTCCGAGTTCAGCAACGGCGAAGCTGAGCACGTGGTGCTCAAGGTCGACAACAAGTCGGCTATCGCGCTCGCCAAGAATCCCGTCTTCCACGAGCGATCAAAGCACATCAAGCTGAAGTACCACTTCATTCGAGACTGCGTGGAGGCGAAGAAGGTCGAGCTGGAGTTCGTGCCCACCGAACACCAACTCGCGGACATGCTGACCAAGCCACTTGGACGAGTCCGCCTGACGGAGCTGCGCATAAGGATCGGCATGGTGGAGGTGTCTCCGGAACTCAAGCCTAGGGAGTGATTGTTGGAAATAGACGTGTGTGTCCAGTCGACGATCCCTTCGAGTGGAGGGGGGAGTCGATAAGTTAGAGGGTGCCGACTTCGAGGTCTGTCCCAAGTCGAGGATGTGTTCGACTCCGGGGCCTGTCCCGAGTCGAAGCACTCGCCAGGTTCTTCGGGTACGAGGGTTTTGTCCTGTAGTCTGTGTCCTGAAGTGGTGCGTCAGCACCAGTACAGTGTAGGTAGATAGTACGTGCTAGACGTCACCTATAGTGTTTCTTAGTCATGACGTCGTCAACAGTGGCGAGTCGTGTAGACAGGGTATGGCCGGTCACGTCGTAGCGATGTGACCGGATAGTTGACTATTAGGCCAATACAATGTGAAAAATTGAGGCAAACCATTTCTCACAGTGGAACACACTTCCCTCTCTCTCGTGTAGCATCAGGGGCAACACGAACTACATCACACTTTCTGGGCATGACATTTTTGTTCAGTTAGACAGGACCTCTCTCGTGTAGTATCAGGGGCAACACGAACTACATCACACTTTCTGGGCATGACATTTTTGTTCAGTTAGACAGGATCGGCATGTTAGATCGATGTGGCTGCACAACATTGTGGAAAGCTCAGCGGGTGTCACTGACGATTATGTCTAGGCTTATCTTCTCCATCTGCTCCAATTCTCGTATCCTGCAGCTGAATCAGCTGATACCCTAGTACCTCTATCGGCGCGGCACATAGGACGACATGACGCGGTCGGTGGCTAGATCGGCGCGTGCGCGCGCGTAAGCTGCTGCATTGCCGTGGACGGCGTCCGCATTGGCCGCCCGGCGAGCGCTCCGAGGCCCGGCCGGCCCCGTCCGCTCGGCTCCTCCACCCGATGCCGTGCCGGTAATAGCGGCCGGAGATAACGTATCCTGCCGCGCCGTCGGGCGTGCGCGCGTACGCTGCCCCGTGGTCGTTGGCTGCGAGATGGGTAGGATAAGCACCTGGTCACGTGCGTGCCTGCGTCGAGACAACGGAGATCATGTCTGCTTATGGTCGCCGGATGCCATCCCGGCCTGGTCCAGGCTCTCTCTCTCCCTGGTTTTGATTTGTCAGTCTTCGTCTTCACGGATCGGGCCGGCGGCCGGCCGGGGACAAAACGTCTCTTGCGCGGTTGCGCCATGTTACAGGGCGCTCTCCCCGATAGAGAGCTCTCCAGGAATCGCTTGGTTTCGTCGTTAGGAGTGAACCTGCGTATGGCATGCAGTCCCAGCAGACAAGCGCCCGCCATGATTGGCGAGTGTGTGTCGTCGTCTACTGGCATGTAGGAACAGAGCCTGCTTTCTCGTAACTTGCCATTGCAACTCGTAGATGCTCTGACAACTGATATAGTTCACAGGCTCAGTCCCAAAATAAGTGTCCCTGAGTTGTCCAAATATAGATATAGATGTATGTTGATCTGTTTTATGTCTAAATATATTCACATTTGGGTAAACCCGAGACACTTATTTTGAAACGGAGGGACTAGTATATACATTGGCATTCATTCAGGGCTTATGTGGAGCGAAATTGCCGCGCCCATGTCGTCACTGTTTCTTGTTGCTTTTGGTTTTAGGTCACCGTTCTAGGAAAAACCAAGATTACCCGTAAGCTAATGTTGGGTGCATCCAACAAATAGAATCTGGCCCCTTCTTCGGCCCTAAACTATGTTGACTAATCATTTCAATCATTCTGAGATTGCAAATCACAATATAAGTATAGCAAAAATCTCCGGGCCCCCCTTTAGCGTCCGTGGCGCCTATATCTCGGTCACACGCATTTTACGTCCGTCACATTGTTGACGTGTGCCACGTTCTTACGTCACCATTGTAGAAAAGATCAAGACTCAATCACTCAAACCCAGAGAACTTGACTATGGCAAGATGGTTAGGAGGGTGGTTGTACCCCCCGCCCACCAGAGTTCAAACCCCAGGTTTGACGCTGATGTTTCTCATTTAAGGCGGAATATTCTTCAGTGGGAGGCGACGTTCCCGTCGACAGCGAGGTGTCCGTGGTGACTTCGTCAATTTCAAGACTCGATCCACCGACTCGGTCTCTCGGAGGTGCTCATAGGGGTAGGGTGTGTGTGCGTGCGTTCATAGGGGTGAGTGTGTACGCGTGTATATGAGCGCTTGCGTGGTACTGTGTTTAGCAAAAAAAAAATCACTCAAACCCATTTTGGTACTTCTGGTCATGAAATATGTTGACTCCACTACCACAGAAAGGCCTTTCTGTGGCGCACGTTTTTTACTTTCTGTGGCGCACCTGGAGGATTTCTGGGTGCGCCACAGAATTCTCGCCACAAAAATTATTTCTGTGGCGCACCCAGGGCGTGCGCCACAGAAAGTTCAACGTTCCGTCCAGATATCTGCTTATCTGCCCCGCGTAACCATGAGGAAATTTGACTCCTAGGAGACACATGTAGAATTGCTCGAGCTCCTCCGGACTCATAGTGAAGCACGTAGCGGGAAGCACCACAGTGTTCTTCTTTACCCTTTTGCGGCGACCTTGAGTCCCTTCCGTCTGATCATCATCATCATCATCGTCATCGCTATCGGGAGCCTGAAGATCTTTCCTGACACCAAGCCATTTCAGATCGTATCTTGCTTTCGTCCCATCCTTGGTCTTTTCCGGCATGTTGGAAAGAGTGCCAAGCAGAGCCTCGGTGACATTCTTCGTAATGTGCATCATATCGAGGCTATGTGGCGTCTTGAGGACCTTCCAGTACTCCAAGTCGTGGAAAACAGACCTCGCTTTCCATACACCCAGCAGCGGATCTACCTTCGGTCGTTTCTTTCCCGGCGCGGGGCACTCCTCCCAATGTTTCAACAGCTCGTCGATTTCTGTGCCGCTCCTCGGCCTCGGAGCTTCTTCGATCTCGTCCTTACCATTGAACAGTTCACCACGTTTTCTCCACGGGTGATCCATGCGAAGCCACCTTCGAGCCCCTGGGTACACGGTTTTCGAAGACCCGGGATTCCTTGGTAGCTGGAGATGCGGGGTCTTATCCATGCACCTGACACATGCGCAGAATCCGTGGCCTACCTGGGCCGATACATATGAGCAACCAGGATAGTCCTGCACCGTCGTGAGCAACGCGGCTCTCATGTCGAAATAATCTCCAGTGTAGGCATCCCACGTACGGGCTGGCGTCTCCCACAACGTGGCTAACTCCTCTTTCAACAGCGCGAGATACAGATGTATGTGGACACCTGCTTGTTTCGGCCCCTGAATGAGAATACTCATGTGTATGTACCTTTGCTTCGTGCACAACCACGGGGGAAGGTTGTAAGGCCATACAAACACGGGCCAGGTGCTATGCGTGCTACTCTGGTTGCCGAACGGATTGAGTCCATCGGTGCTCATACCGAGCCTGACGTTCCTTGCGTCGCCTCCGAAATTTCCGACGGCGTCCAACTCTTGCCACTGGCTAGCGTCTGAAGGGTGTGTAAGGATCCTGCCCTTCTCCGGATCTTCTTCGGGCTTCTCCCTTTCCGTGTGCCATTGCATGAGCTTTGCTTCCTTAGGGTCCACGAAGTACCGCTGCAGACGGGGAGTGATAGGAAAGTACCATACCACTTTTCGAGGAACTTTCTTCCCACGGCTCTTGTACCGTCCTTGGCCGCACACCGGACATGTGGTTCTGTCCTCGTACTCGCCCCGATAAATTGCGCAATCATTGATGCAGGCGTGGTATTTAACGTGCGGTAGGTCAAGAGGGCAAACGACTTTCTTGGCCTCCTCGATACTAGTTGGCAATGTGTTCCCCTCGGGAAGACGCTCGTGCAAGAATTGCATGTTCTTGTTGAAGCTCGCGTCGGTCCATTTGTTTCCCGACTTCATCTCCAGAGCATCAAGTGTTACTTGCAAGCGCGTATCCTGTGGCCGGCACCCAGGATACAACGGAGTCTTCCCGTCTATCTCCATTTGCGCCAGCTTGGCTTTCTCTCTAACGGTGCTCGCGTTCTTGAGGAGCAGTTCTTGAACATGGGACTCCATCAAGGCCGACATTAGCGAGCTCTGCGGCGTGTTCGCGTCTTCTCCACCACCATCATGACCATGTCCGTCGGCATCTCCTTCGTCACGATCATCTTGCCCGCCCTCGTCTTCAGGCGCAACATTTGCTGTCGGCGCTTGGTTGAAGCCTTCCATGAAACCGCGCCTGAGCAGGTGTTCCTCCAATTGTCCGAAATCAGGGTCGATCCATCTCACAAATTTGCAACTTCTACACGGACATCGTATCTGGCGCCCGTTGCACCGATTCATTTCCGCCTTCGCTTCTTCCTTGTAGTTGTTGATTCGATTGGAGCTCATCTTGATGACCATGGTCGCCTACGCGGTATACATATAGAGTATGTGTTATTAATTAGAATTAATTAACCGCAACATGCACACACACACATACAAGCTTCTCATGCGGGAAATCGGAAAGTTGGAAATGTTCGACGAAAAAATTCGGCATGACTTCCCCTAAAAGTAGGACATATGTGGTGCAAAAATTTACCGAAATGGAAATGAATCAACATTTCGGCAAACATCCATGCACCACGCCGGCGCAAGCAAAGATTCATGCAAACCACACACACAAGTTTCATGCATAGATCCGTTCAACAATAGTTTGCTTCATGCAAACCACACACAATCACCCGCCGACAAGTTTCTCATGCCTTTAACAAACATCCATCCAACAATACCCACCTAGTAGATCTAGATCCGTTGCCGAGACGTGACCGTGATCGATGAGAGAGAGTGTGTGGTGATAGAGAGAAAATTGTGGACAAAAAGAGAGGAGGAGAATATATATGGAGGCTCTCCCAAAGCGCTCACCAATTATATATCAAATAAATTAGGTTTAATAACAAATAATGGAGAATAGGATGGTCAAAATGGCATGGGAGAGAGGAGGAGCTCGAGCTAGATGGGAGGATGAAGAAGGTCACATGGGGGTGCCACCTTTTTGTAGATCTGGGCCAACTATCTGTGGCGCATGGTGTTTCATGCGCCACAGAAAGTTAACTTTCTGTGGCGCACCGTGTCTGGTGCGCCACAGAAACCCAACTTTCTGTGGCGCATAATGCTTGATGCGCCACAGAAAGTTGGGTTTCTGTGGCGCACCAGACACGGTGCGCCACAGAAATTCCCCAGATGCACCCTGGCCCAATGATTGCACGTGGGACCCACATGAATTCTGTGGCGCATGGTGTCTCATGCGCCACAAAAGTCCTATTTTCTGTGGCGCATCTGTGGACATGCGCCACAGAATGTTTACTTTCTGTGGCGCATGGGAAAAACATGCGCCACAGAAAGTGGCTAATTTCTGTGGCGCACTATCATCCATGCGCCACAGAAATAATTCTGTGGCGCACGAATTAATGGTGCGCCACAGACTGGAAACCTCTCTATAACCCTTTTCCTAGTAGTGCTCCAATCATTTCGAGATTAATTGTTGATCACTATACAAGTGTACAAACTCTTTGATAGATCCCTTTACCTTCTACCGTAACTGCATAGCAGTCTCCATCGCCTTCTCCCATGACGAGTACCGCCCTTTCATCTAGACCTCCTTTTTATGCTGGATCGGTGTAAGTAGTTCCTCTACCCCATCAGCATCGTCTAACTAGTAGTGCCCTTCTCCAACACTGACGCACTATATATTCCATCAGTTGTGTGGGTCTTTGATAATGCTGATTAGACCCGGGACACCTCTTATTTTCGGGTCCTCGCAAATGTTGTGGCCGAGTAGGTCTTTCTAGGCAGCGTGCGCCATGTATTTGCTCCACCACGGTGATTGTGGTGCTATTTGGCATGTAGAAGATCTGTGTCATCATGGTCTCCACGTCGCGACCTTGTACTGCATGTTGCATGCCCTCAACATCACCGCCGATGTTCTCTTGTAGCGGCGGTTTCCCTCTCTTTGTGTTTCTAAATCCATTTAGAGGCCTAGGTCAGAGCTTCGTGGCCTCGTTGTGAGCATCTCTTACTCACCTTAGCCCTTTTCTCCATTTTTGTGCTGATTATACCCCTGCGTGTCTCCCACCCTCCCTCTCTTTGTGCAATTGACACTTCTATCACTAATTTTTTACCTAATGAAAAATGTTTAGGTGGGATCAACTGCTTAAGCCCCTCTAGAACTTTCTAAAATAAAATATTTTTTCATGATCAAAACCAACCATCAGATAGATAGATAGATAGATAGTGGTTGTGATTGTACCAACAATCCACCGGGGTTCAACCCCGTGGTTTGTTACTTGATGCACTAGGAACAGTCGGTGTAACCCTCCATTCGTTTGTAGTACCCATCAAAAATGGAGTGCCTACTCTGGTATTTTTAAGAGTTGCACTTTAAATACGAGTGATTCTATCTTTGTTAGCGGGATTTTTTTTAGAAAAGTTAGTACCAGGAGCAATAAACGGATCCTTGTTCTCAAATATGTATCATTAATTTCTATATTGATATAGTTCATTATAAGAGCATTAATCTCGTGCATATAAGAGTGTGTATTAGTAAAAAGGAAAGTATAATGAGAAATAAACTCCTTGTTCCTAAATATGTGTGATTTATTAGTTCATTATAATAGAATGAACCTTGTGCATATAAGAGCGTGTACTTGATTTATGATTTAGATCTTTGTACATTTTGAAAATAGCCAAAACTCATGAACGTTGCACATGTGACTCTGCAAAAAAAAAAAGCCGTGAAAAACACGATAAATATACCCTAGCTAGATAAAAACATGAAAGATTCAGACATGCCAGATTCGTCAGCTCAGTTGCAAACGAGGTGATCTTCAATCTAGATGTGGCACAGGAGAGTAGGCAGCTGTCTGCCGACGAAAGAAACCTGAGAAGTTTTCTGAAAAACAAGTTGCTGGGTATTGCAGCAGTGGATAGAATGAAATGGTGGCAAAGATCTCGGCTAACTTGGATAAAAGCCGGTGATGCAAATACAAAACTTTTCCACATCAGAGCAACGGGCAGAAGGAGGAAAAATCATATCCCTAGCCTGCTAGGTGCGAATGGACCTGAAACCATGCATGAAAAGAAAGCCCAAATCCTTTTAGACCACTATAAGTTGCTCATGGGAACAAATGTTGAGGCCAGCGCTGATCTGCAGTGGGAAAACCTTGGCCTGCTGGAACGAAATCTTTCCCACCTTGATGCACGGTTCACAATGCAAGAGTTAAAACAGGTGATTGATGATATGCATGGAGAGTAAGCTCCAGGCCCTGATGGGTTCATCGGCAGTTTTTACAAGAGTAATTGGAACCTGATCAAGGTTGATCTGCTTGCTGCAATGAATCACATGCATTGTCTGAAAGGGAAGCATTGGCATCTGTTGAATTCTGCTAATTTGGTGCTGTTGCCAAAAAAGGAGGGGGCTGCGGATGCTAAAGACTACCGGCCTATCAGCTTAATGCACAGTGCAGCAAAAATTCTATGCAAACTCTTGGCAACTCGGCTGGCCCCTGAACTTCAGCATCTTATTTCCTGGGGACAGAGTGCTTTTGTTAAAGGACGTTATATTCATGAAAATTTCCTTTATGTCAGAAATGTGATCAAACAGGCCAAGACAAGGAACATTCCTCTCATCTTTTTGAAGCTCGATATTGCCAAGGCCTTTGATTCGGTGCACTGGGGTTTTCTGTTCAAGGTGTTAACAAAGCTAGGATTCGGTCAACGTTGGCGCAACATGCTTGCTCTGATTCTGGCGTCCTCCTCTTCGAGAATCCTCCTTAATGGTAGCCCAGGAAAGGCTTTCTCACATCGGCGTGGCCTACGGCAAGGGGACCCCCTGTCCCCCATGCTCTTTATCCTGGTATTAGAGCCTCTGCTGAAGTTGCTAGAGCTAGCTACTGAAAATCAGGTCCTCTCGCCACTTCGGCTAGGGACAGCACAAATGCGTGCAAGCTTCTATGCAGATGATGCAGCCCTGCTCGTCAACCCAGTAAAAGAAGACATCACTGCAATACAGAGAATTTTGAGTCTTTTCGGTGATGTTTCGGGACTTCGAACAAGTTTTCAAAAGTGTGTGGCTTATCCCGTCTCATGTGAGGGCATGAACTTGGAGGAAATTTTACAGGATTTTGGAGGCACCAGTGGAGTTTTTCCCTGTCGTTATCTTGGTCTACCCCTCAGTTTCAGGAAGCCAAAGAGAATTGAAGTTCAGCCGCTGCTGGATAGAGCACAAGGCCGCTTGAAAGGATGGAAAGGAAAGCTGCTAAATAGAAAAGGCAGACTTGAACTGGTAAACTCTGTCATCACATCCACAGCAACATATTTCCTCACAACCTTCTCGGCAGATAAATGGCTTGTGAAAAGATTAGACAAAATTAGGAGAAACTTCTTATGGGCTACTGATGAGGAGGCAAAAGGAGGCAAGTGTCTTGTAAACTGGAAGAGAATATGTGCCCCAAAAAAGTTTGGTGGCCTCGGAATCAAAGATTTGCAAGCTTTCAGTCGAGCCCTACGCTTGCGATGGGAATGGCTTCGATGGAGCACTACTGATCGTCCGTGGAAAGGCATGCCTACCCCTTGTGATGAAACTGACAAATCTATTTTCACTGCCTGCTCGTCAATCACCATTGGCAATGGAGAAACTGCAATTTTCTGGACTGATGCCTGGCTTGATGGCCACGCCCCCTGTCAGCTTGCCCCGGATTTGTTTCCTTTGGCGCGCAGGAAAACAATGTCTGTAAGAGATGCTCTCTCAGATCACAGATGGTTGAGAGGACTACAGCGGCTAAATACAACTTTACAACTCGATCAATTCATGCTGCTATGGGACAAGTTGCAGAGAATTCAGTTAACAGATCATGCAGATGCCATTGCCTGGAGGCTCACTGCGGACAGCAAGTACTCTGCTAAATCTGCTTACGCTGCACAATTCCTTGCGAGAATTTGGGAACCAGGACTTGAGAAAGTGTGGAGCATCCGTGCTGAGGGAAAAACAAATTTTTTCATCTGGCTGTTGCTTCAGAACAGAAATTGGACTGCTGATCGACTACAATCCAGAGGCTGGCCTCATGACGATCGTTTTTGTCTTTGCGATCAACAGCTGGAGTCAGCGTTACACCTTGCACTGCAATGTCCTTTTGCCAAGGAGGTTTGGTCCCAATTCGCTGGGCAATATCCGCTGGAGTTTCTTGCTGCTTCATCCTCGACGACCATTCAAGCCTGGTGGTCAAAGCTGAACGAAGGAAAACTGGATGTAAGTAGAAAGAAAGGGATCACGGCTTCGGTCTATGTAGTGTGGCACATCTGGAAAGAGAGAGGAAGACGTATTTTTCAACAGAAATCGATGACTGCTCCTCGCGTGGCTGAGTTGGTGACCGCAGACCTGATGATGCTGCAGATGGCGTATAGAATAGACAATACAATAGAAAATAGAAACTAGTTTGCCATGAGTAATATGGAGTTTAAGAGAACAACCTTAGGGTTGTATGTAACATGTAACTTTTGTTCCCCCTTCTTATAATGAATAAGCAGAGCTCCTGCTAGTTACCTAAAAAAAAAACTTATTTTTCCTAACAGTGCAACTGTAACCGGCAGTTTTTAAATTTTTAAAATTTTCGAGATGTACAAGTACATGAATCTTCAACTCAAGCAGCCACCCTTACATGCACATTTGCTTTTCTTCTTTTTTCAAGTGTTTCAAATGCTTTTTTACAAGAAAAAGCATAGTGTGTACAGTCTTGGATACTCAAGTAGCGAACCCATTACATGTAGAGGACGAATCCAATGATAGTAGTTGGTAGATTTCTGCAATGGGAACTGTTTGCCCGTACGGTTCAAATGATTATAGTTTTATGAGACCATTATGAATGGTCCTAGCGAGGCAGGCCAGCCAATGGCCATGGCCTAGTTAGTACCAAGTGTTGGAAATCTTTGTTAATTGAGCAGGACAAATATGGTCTACGTGGAGTGAGTTCATGGCGCCGGACAAGGACCAATCGGCATCTCCGGCTCCAGCAATCGGCATTTCTGCTCTCCACACAGTGCTAGCCAAAGACCGTTTTCTATTCAGACTCTCCCTTCTTCGCCACACAGCTTGGGACAACCCCAGACGAATGTTCCAGCGTCCCTAGATGTTCCCTGCACGACTAGCCTTGCTTTGCTAACCAGGCAAATCATGTGTAAACAGTCTTTAAGCTCCTGCTGCCATGAAGCCCACTACACTGAAGCAGCACACACATTTTCCAAGTAGGGACTCGATGTGTTCCACTAAAAAACGAAGGCGCTGACTGTTTGTTACTCCTTCCAGGTCACAAACTTTTTTAGTTTTAGAGATGTATTAATTAAGTTAAACTTTGGAAAATTTAACATGAGTATCTTTAAAAATAGTACTTAGGTTGAAAACTTGGAAAGCATATATATGAAGATCGTTACCGGCCTGGACTTAGTTCATAAGCACTATATAAATACATCTTGTACGCCGCCAGTTGGGATAAGTCGCAAGTTGTAAATCTCCGGCGTTTGTAACTTCTCCCAATATAGTGAAATTTTGCTGGCTGGCGCTCGGGATCTTTTACCCTTTTCTTTGAAGGGTTTTGGGTGTTAAATATTGTGTCCCCACGTGTCGATCTTACTTTCATTCATCGTTTTATTGCCTATCGTGTATAACAACCTATTCTATAATTCAATAAAAAAAAGCATGACATTTGAAGTTTCAGAAAAAAGTTGAAAGTCCAACATAAATATGCAAACCTAAAAGTTTTGTTGATAAATATGATCATTTTCGTGCCACATTAAAAAGTGTAGATCAATAATAGGTAGTGAATAATAAATTCATTATAGACCACATATTTTTGTTTCCATGCAGCCCTGAACAATAGCATATTTTTCGTGATAAATTACAGATACATAGTGGTCATCCATTTTTCTTTTTTGTGCAAAAGTTTCAGAATTCTTATGATATCGATTGTCGCGTTGTAATAATATGTTCATCTGTCGCAAAAAAAATTCTTGCATGGATCTTCATGTCAAATCAATGACTCTAAGTGTCGATCGATGGGATAATACAAAATTCTCAGAATACGTGAATTAGCAAAACTATGCTTATTTCACTTTGTCATGCACACACTAATAGGAGTTGCTTGGAGAACTTGCCTGTGGCAAGATGGTTATGAGAGTGGTTGTACCCCCAATCCACCAGAGTTCAAATCCTAGATTTGACATTGGTGTTTCTCATTTAGGCGGAATATTCTTCAGTGGGAGGCGACGTTCCCGTCGACAGCGAGGCGCCTGTGGTGACTTCGTCAATCTCAAGACCCGACCGCCGGTTCAGTCTTTCGAAGGTGCTCATAGGGGTATGGTGTGCGTGCGTTCATAGGGGTGAGTGTGTGCACGTGTATGTGAGCGTCTGCGTTGTATTGTGTTTCGTAAAAAAAAGGAGTTGCTTGTCTTTATGGACTTGCCGTCAGTGCTTCGTCCTACCTTGCGCAAACCATATGAAGGGAGGGGTTATGGAGGAGAAGTATTTGGGTGGCGAAGGCGGAGGGGACTTTTAATGATAGGTGGGAGTATTGGCACCTTGAATGGATGACATGTACATGGCAAAAACCATGTCATGTCATCCATCTAAATTGATTTTGACAGAGGAATGCCACTTACAGGATGACCCTAAGTATATCTTACAAAAGAGTGAAGCCAATTTACTTTCACCAATCAAGCTATTCTTCTCCACGGATGGTTGATTAATCTATGATCACATCTAGTACTACAAGATGCCGACGATTGATTAATCTACCCAACTACACTACACAATACAAGGACGCCCGTGCATGCATGCATGCATGTGAGCTCAGCATGCAGATCTAGCGAAACCACTCCCCAGCCGTGTGTAGACCACATGCACACAGCGCAGACAAATCCAGAGATTAAAGAACGAAGTAAGTAAACAAACATTTACTAGATCCATCGAGTATGTCCCATGGCCCAAACCCTGCAATGGCGTCCTCCACTACGAGTCTACTAGCACCCACGTCTCTCCTTGTCACGCATTTACAACTCTCGCTTTCGCCCTCTCCTCCCCCTAGCGCGGTAGCTCCCCTCTCCATCGTATAGCCAGCATTCTCTTCTTCCCCCGTCTCATCAACCTTGCGCGCGGCCGGTTACCTTCTCCTCAGCTACCCTTTCGTCCCCTTCTATCCGTAGTTCCTTACACGGCGCCCATTATATATAGCTCGCCTCGCCGGAAAAGCGAGCAATCGGCTCACACTGCCACTTACACACTCAGCTAGCTAGATTGCTCGATACATAAACAGAATCATGTCGTCGAGCAGCAGGAGGTCACGCTCGCGGCGCTCCGGGGGCTCGTCGTCGTCATCAATGTCCATCTCGGAGGAGCAGATCTCCGACCTCCTGTCCAAGCTGCAGGCGCTGCTCCCCGACTCGTCGCAGGCAGCTCGTAGTGGCGCTCACAGGGTAACTAATCGGATAGAGCGCGCACTAAGCAATCAAGCTAGCTTTCTTACGTTTCCATGAATATATAGCTAGCTAGTGAAGCCATGGTTACTCGTCTGAGCTTCCATGTTTGTGTGTTGATATATAGTGCACTAATGCAGGGGTCGGCGTCGAGGGTGCTGCAGGAGACGTGCAGCTACATCCGGAGCCTGCACCGGGAGGTGGACGACCTCAGCGAGACGCTGGCCGCGCTGCTCGGCCCCGACGCCGTCACCGCCGACCAGGCCGCGCTCATCAGGAGCCTCCTCCTCATGTGACCATCCATCGATCGACAGCAAGCTCGCTCCGCCGGCGCATATGAGTACGCCGTCCGTGGTGGGCGCTGGATCATACTCCAAGCTAGCACGCCTGGCCGGCATAGCTAGTGTTCATGCGAGCGAGCATTTCTTTAAGATTTTTCATTGTTTTGTTGATTAGTTTGATGGACCCGAGCTTGGATTGCGAGAGGTTTTGGTTTTTTGGACAACCATAATCACTCGAGATACTGGCACTGTGCGGTACACTGCTCTAGTATCTACTCCTAACTAGTCGGCGCTGTACGCTGAAAGGCTAATGCGTGTTGTTTAGTATGCACGAGCGGGTGCTTTATTTGTTTTTGGTACTGCTTGACTCTCTCCATTAATATGGATCATCGTTTTTTTTTTGACGGACCGGGACCACGCTCTTGATGATTGCAGCTACTTGTGTATAGTCTTTCGTCATATGTACGCTTTGCCTGAGATAATCTGGATTATACTCACTCCGTTCATAATTACCCTGCCTTACAGGTTTGTTGAAGGTAAAGTTTTGTCAAGTTTAGCCAAATAAATAGGAAAAATACGAACATTTATAATATAAATAATATCATATAAAAAATTTAGTATTAGATGTATTTGGTAATATACTAATATTGATGTCGATATTTTTCAACATATTTGGTCAAAATTTTAAAGTTTCACTTTGCCTTAACCTAAAACGCGGGATAATAAAAAATTAAAAGAGTACAATTAAATTGAAAGGCAATGATTTGTGGGCCTCCCTTAATTCATTGTGAAGCCTATGAATGTTTGTCCCGGTATTATCATATGGTATCCCACTAATAAATGCTGGATTACAAGCAATGCTAGCGTGAATTGATTCACCGTTCATTGTGCGGGAGATTCATGCACTAGGTTCTTATTTATATTATCGATATACAATAAAACAATGCAAAAAGTATGATTCATTCTGGAATAAAAAAACCAGCGGAAGCTAGAACAAAAATCCGTCCGCACACACTTTCTTTACTGGTACATGGTGATATATTATAATACACTCCGAAATAGCGAAGCCAGGAAACTGAAATTTGAAGGAGGGGGCAAGAGGGCAAAAAATGCGACAAATTGTACAAACTGTTGACATTTGTCTTGCAGTAAATTAAGAAGTCGGACATTGTAGAAAATAAAAAAATCAACATCTTAGTTGGGCTGCATACGGGAGGGAGGCATGAAATCAAAGACACCGGTTGCGTACGCTGATGACTACAACCGTGCAACTAATTAGAGGATATGTACGTCGATAGTACCCGATCCTAGGGATGAAGCTAGGAAAAAATGTTAATGGGGTCATGGCTATTTTTTCTCTATTTGATTGGGGTCATATTCTATAAGTACTCATTGATTAGTGCTAATTAATGAAGGTTTTGATGTTTTTCATTGGGGTCAGCTGACACCATCGCCTCTAAAGCAGCTCCGTTCCTCGATCCTGATGCTCAATTGTGGGTTCTGAAACCGGGACCATATTTGAAGATACACTTCGTTTCTAAATATAGACTTTGTAAATCTTCTGATTTGTCCTCTCGTTCGTTTGAATCTACACACTAAAACATTCTACATACCTACGAATTAGGATAAAGCGGAATACTACGTAGAATAGAAAGTCTTATATTTTGGAATGGAGTGAGTAGCTAATCTAGGGTTGCAGCAGAAAATCGCCGTGTGTCCTTAAACTATGCATTCCCTACGTACCTTTGAAGCAGCGTTGGGCTGAAAGTTTTGACCTGGAGAGTGCATGCAACCTTTTTTAGCGGGAGAGTCCATGCAACTTTGTGTGTTGCGATGAGCCAAGAATGGGCCGTCTTTTGTTCCATATCTCACTGTTTCTTGGACTTCTCTTTTGTTCAGCCCGACGAAGAAAACGTTATGTGCGTGCATCCTGTACTCCTGTCCTCCACTGTCCAGTTTTCCACAACATATCTTGACATAATAAACATTTAAAAGGAAAATACATAGCGATCTACGTCCATCTTGAAAAACAAAACCTAGCTACCTACGTACATTTTCGGGATCATCTAGGTGACCTAGCAATCTAACTAACTCTCAGTAGACTAAGAATCAGCAAAATCATAATATTAATGATCAAAATGCAGTACATCCATCACAGTTTCATTTGTTTGTTCATGGGATCAGACGCATACCAAATACTCCTTGATGTTAAAAAAATTCTTAGCTTAAAAATTGCAGACACACGCATATATTTTATATATTGATAAAAAAATTACGAGTTCAGATGGGATAATATATTTTTCAAAGATATGTCTTGGCGGACATATCAAACACATAGAAGAAGATGCCAAGCGGCTACTCAGAACGAACACCACTACCCTAGATACACCTAAAACAAGAAGGCGTCACCTTGCCCAGCGAGAGACTCAAGGCAACATCTTGACCAATGTCGGTCACCACCGACGAAGGAATAACTCCTCAGTATTTCCCTAGTTGACGTATCTTCCACCTTTAGGGGTTAGAAGAGTCGACAAGTGAATGATAAGACCTCTCTGTTCCTGACAACAATGGATTGTGCGGCATTTGTTTGCCACGATATTTGCAGTGGAGATTATAGCCCCCCTATAAGACTTGAACTTGATACGTCACCAAGTCATCTAGCTTCTTCCCTCTCACTTTATTATTTCAGTTCTCTCCTTTACCTACTTGTTCATCTTGTCATATGTTGCTTGCTGGAGTAATCTTCTCCCCGTAGGTTTGATTAAATAGTTGCATCTTTGGGAAATTTTATCCATCCACAATTACCTAGAAGCAATGAATTTTGAGAAAAAAATGTAGTAGCCTATTCACCCCTTGTAGGCTCCATCATTGATCTTTCTCCATACTTGCTATTTTAATCAGTGGTACCGTGAGTTTTTGCATAATCGATTGTATTATAGCTGTGCAAATTCTCGGCCTGAGAGCTCCCCACGTCACTGTAGCTAGATACAGTTGGTACTGTAGATTCTACAGTACGCTACAGTAGTCGGTGGGTCCCGCCTGTCATCCTCACAGCGGCCCGGGATTTCTTGCGAGGAAGCACACGGGGGGCTGGAAATTATATGTTCTTCTCAGAAAATTCCGTTTCAGGGACCTTTCCGCAATTTTGCGAAACGACGGGTTCTTTTTTGTAAAACTACCACACACACCTCTCCCTCTCCCCGCACGGCGCCGTTGCCGCCGCCGCCGCCGGCGCGTCTACCGCCCCTCCGGCCCTCCCCGGACGCATCGGAGGCGACGACGAGGTTCGCCGGCGCGCCCTCCACCACCTCGCCGCGCGCCGCCTCCTGAGACACCGGCGAGACGCCGGATTTGCCCCCGCCTTCCCGCGGTGGCCGCCGCCGTATACATGCTCGCCGGCGGCGCATACGGCGACCATATGGTCCGGGGCGCCGCTCCCTGGCCTCCCCGCGCCGTCCTCGCGCGGAATCTCGCGGCGCCGCTCCCGTGCGCGCGCTCCCCGCTCGCCGGCGAGCTCGGCAGAGCCGCCCATGGCCGCCGCCGGTGACGTCATCCGTGACGGCACGGTTGGCTGGGCTGCGGGCACGGGCCGGCTCCTGGGCCGGCCTGCTGGGCTGGCCTGGTGTGCAGCTCGCGCGCCTTTTTTTCCCCCTTACTTTCTGTTCTTTTTTTTTCGAAATCTTTGAAACCTTTCCAAACACAACTCCAAATAAATTCAGACTAATTTCTAACAAATTGTAAAAAATCAAACTACTCTGTAAGTGGGTGTTGTCACCAAGTTCAGTACAATTTTTTTCGAAAAGGGTAGCCCGGCCTCTGAATCATGATGATGCACACAACCATTTTATTGAAATTTTAAAGAGTATTAAGAGTATTACAAAACTTGGAATGTAAAGAAAATGCTGTCATAACTACAAAACAGCCACTAGGCTCAAAGTAAAACGCAACTCTAAGGAGCACAAATTCTTCGATCATGCTGCCACCCATCTCGGTTGAATATAGCCCGCACCACCGCCATAAGACGAGTGCATCCAGCCTCCATGAAAGGTCGCTGGTCTTGCGGCAAGAGGAAAGACCACATAGCAATCCAATAAGTAGCCCGGTGAACAATCTGTAAAAAGTGAGCATTTTCAAACTACTCATTTCAGATATTTCATGCCCTTTCCAAATTCAACTCTAAATAATTCAAAACCAATTTCTTGCAATTACTACAAAGAACATTCATTTCCAAATACTTCGTTATCTTTTCCACCTTACTTGAAAACTATGAATAATTCACACAATACAAACAACCTCATTTCACAACTTCACGACATTTCAAATATTATCAAACACTTAAATTCCCAACCTATTCCACCATACTCTGCCATTTAAAAAAAATTTAAATTGGATATTTGAAATACTGGAAAAAAAAAGTTATTTCCCTCTTATTTTCCCTTTAAAAAAAAACTTTTACAACTTCTCAAATTCAACTCTAAATAATTCAAAACCAATTTCTTGCAATTTCTACAAAAAACATTCATTTCCAAATATTTCGTTATCTTTTCCACCTTACTTGAAAACTATGAAAAATTCACACAATACAAACAACCTCATTTCACAACTTCACGACATTTCAAATATTACCAAACACTTAAATTTCCAACCTATTCCACCATATCCTGCCATTTTTTAAAAATTTAAATTGGATATTTGAGATATTGGAAAAAAAAATTATTTCCCTCTTATTTTCCCTTAAAAAAACTTTTACAACTTCTCAAATTCAACTCTAAATAATTCAAAACCAATTTCTTGCAATTTCTACAAAAACCATACATTTCCAAATACTTCGTTATCTTTTCCACCTTATTTGAAAACTATGAAAAATTCACACAATACAAACAACCTCATTTCCCAACTTCACGACATTTCAAATATTATCAAACATTTAAAATTCCAACCTATTCCACCATACCCTGACATTTTTGAAAAATTTAAATTGGACAACATTTAGGTACAATTTAAATACATTCCCTCTAATCCCAGTTAACAATTCAAAGCAATATACAAACATACTTAAATATTTCAAATTGCTACATATTGCAAAATTTCAAAACAATTTCTAACAAACTAAAAAAAACATTTGAAACACTTTGTGATCTTTCCCTAAATATTTCCAAGCCGTGGCATTTCCCTTAATATTTTCCTAAATATTTCTTCCCTCCAAAATTTCCAGTTTCTTTATAAGTCTTAAAATAGGTTTCAACAAATCACATGAAATACAAACTCTTGATTTATTAATTACAACAATGCAAATCATGCATACAGAATGTGAAAACAAAAAATTACAGCAATGCAGATCATGTACTTCATGAATTACAGCAGTGCAAATCATGTATGGAAAAAATGCACAACAATTGTATCAAAAACAAATACCAAATTTGTTTCAACATTTCAATTTGGCTAGCAGTTCAACTCGACACGAGCAAACATAATTTATTTTGTACCACAAATGTAACTACTCTTTCCCGCTAAACCATAATGTATCTAACATACTGCAACACACATCGACATGCTCAGAACAATAAATGGTACTTATTAGTGCCAAAATGCAAACATATTTAAACAATTCAAACTGACTAATATTTGTATACGATCTAAGTGTATTTCACCTAATTATGAATTTAAAATAAACAAATGCTCACAGAATACATATTCTCTGACTATAAAGATATCTTACAAATTTATGAAAAAAAACAAACATTTCTAAACAATGCAATTTGTTAAGTATTTGAAGATACCCTAAATGACAAATTCCAACAAATTTAAATATTTCCAAACCTGACAGGTACACCGTAACGCCACGCCAAATTGGCTGCAAAATTCAAAATTAGCAAATGTTCATCAACAATTCAAACACATTTTTCTCTAAATATGGTAAAATAAAATATGGCAACTTGCAAACATATTTAAACACTCCATATTGCCAAATATTTAGATATTCCATAAAATATATTACAAAAAAATGCTCATTAAAAAACAACATTACCTACGTACAGCAAAACACAAAACATAATTGAACAATTCAAAATGATTAAAAACTAACAAAATCACGGCATGACATCGACATAAGCAATCTTTCCCGAATTGTAAACTCGAATCCAAAAAATATGCATTACGACTAACTCAAGACTTAAATTAAATATCGTTTACAGATAAAAGTATAAATAAACATTTCAAACCACTAACATATTAAAAATACTCCAAAACATATCGACATGCCCAAAAAAAACACTTATTAATGCCAAATTACAAATATTTTCAAACAATTCAACTTAGCTAGCATTTGCACACAATGTAAGCAAACTTCATCAAATTATGAAGCAAATTAAATTTAACAAATACTCACAAAAATATATATTCTTTAATTACGGAGTTATCTTACAAATTTACGAAAAAATACAAACTAACAGAATCGCAGCCTGCCGCGGCGTTAAATACTATAGAAAAACCGTTATCTACATATATCAAAAATGTAAAAACCGCCGCATTAAATTGCTACATACTCACACAAAAGTAAAAACATGTTTGAATATTCTAATTTGGCCAGCATTTACGCGAATATTCCGATATTCCATAAAATAAAATAAAAAACTATAGAAAAAACGTTATCTACATATATAAAAAATGTAAATATATTAATTCATCAAGAATTTTTTATTCAAACATACTCACCAAAAAAATATGAAGACATACCAACATAACAACACACAAAAAATGCTAACATTACATGCCACATTGCCGAAAATCAAATTCGAAAATTCCAAAAAAATGCGTTACAAAAGACTCACACATTTTGTCTTCATTTCAAACAATTTAAATCTGAACATTTCTCTTTTTTAAAAAAAATCGAAACCGTCATCAAAATTTAACATCAAGGGCGCGGCGTGCGCCGCACCAAATACCACTAGTAGTTATTAATATTAGCTCCACAATTCATATGTTGTTGTTATTTGTTTATTTGATACTAATGTATTATGCATGCATGTTTAACTGATAAGCTTCTGGTGATTGTTCTATTTTCATGATTCTTTTATCTTTATTATAGTTACCGACTAATGTGGTTCTTGTTAGATGTGTGCCTAGCATTAGTTGTGTGTGTAGATGAATAACTAAAATATTTTTGTTCGTTATATATGTGATTTAGTACATGAGTCAACTTTGGCGACACTGTACAAAGTAACAAACACACTAAAGCACATCTAATGCCCCTAATGGTTTCTGATGATTAATGATAGATGATTATAGGACTAATGTTTATATGGAGTGTATGATTATAGCAACAGGCACGCAGGGGGAGCCGGCGGCTTGTGCCGACGCCTAGGGCGGCCAGGTGTTGCGGTATCAATGGGGAGGAGCGCTCGTAGTCATGCCCCGCAGATGTAGGCGAGTTCGCCGAACTGCGTTAACAAATCCCGGTGTCGTCATCGTGCTGTGATTGCTTGGTTCTTGGTAGATCAATTATGCACCTACGACGGTAACTAACAGTTAGAAATATTCCTAAGAGGGAATCATAGTTCATAGAGATGATGTATTTCGTTATATCCATGATTTATTATATGTTTTTGAATAATGTCTGTGTATTGATTTGCAAGTTTGTAACTTGTTTGTGAAACCCATTACTTGTGTGGCTATTCTGTCCCTAGTCAGAGTTCATGTGACGAGACACGTGAATATGATACTATGTGTAGATATTTAAAATAATGTGGACACATGGGGTTGGATTGACACCTTGAGATGTAGCAATACCGATCCTAGTTATTTCTCTTTACGATGTGTAGGATTTTATCTTTAGACCTGAGATTTTCGCATGTATTCAAGATGTGATCAACCTACTTTGGGACTAGCAAACGCCAAGCCATAATTGGGTTGTTGTAAATGTAGGTTTCGTGTTTGTCATGAAACATATTAACAAAATATAATCTTGCAAGCGACACTGGACAGGGTGTAAGAAGTGTATTTATTGTCGACACAGAAGAGTCTGCGAATTGTTTATTTGTGTGCAACATTTGGAGGTTAATTCATTTTACTTTTAGTATTTCTCATCCCATAAGTATTACCAATATGTTTGGTAGTTGGCTTAATGGAAATGCTAAAAAAAACGAAAGCACGCATACGTATATGCGTTTCTGCTTTTATGTTGACCATTTGGAATTGATTGCAGAATAGTAGATTCAACAAATGAATGGGAGCAATGTTACTATTCATTGCTGATTTTGTCAGCTTCTAAACCATTTTGAGTTTGAAATTGCAAATTTCAATATTCCCAACTTAATGTTTTTTTTGGGGATTTTTGTTAAACTTTATAACATGATTTTTTCGTGGTTTCCTCACATGATATTTTCCGAGAGCACAATTACCTAGTGACATGCAGAGAAAAGGATAGCACCGTCCCCACTCATGCAAGAGATCGATCAATCCATGGAAATGCAAAGTGTTCCCAACCAGACGAGATCATCGGAAGAAACATTCAAAGCGCTACATTCTGAGCCCAAGGCCAAACCAGGGCACTCCAAGAATAACCATTGCTCTTGTCCACAGGATGCACTTACATAAACGAGACCTCGCCGCGCCATTCTTCTTTCTCACTACGTACCCGTGCGGCGAGGAGCCCCGGCCGGCTCCGGCAACGAAACCACCAAAAACCCTCGCGATCCCGTGCATTGGTCACGCACAATGGCCAACAAGGCCGCCACCGCCAGCATCATCGCCGCCGTGGGCGTCGTGGCCGTCATCGGCACGATCGCGGCCGTCATGACATCCCGGAAGGCCCACGGCGAGGGGGCGCCAATGGCCACCAGTGTCAAGCTCTCCCAGCTCTGCGCCTCCACTCTGTACCCGGACAAGTGCGAGAAGAGCCTCACCCCCATGGTGAACGAATCCTCCAACCCGGAGGATGTCTTCAAGGCCGCGCTCCAGGTGGCCCTGGACGAGGTCGGCGCCGTGTTCGTCCGCTATACCGACGTCGGTAAGGGCGCCGCTGACAGCGTCACCAAGAGCGCCATCGGCGAGTGCAAGAAGCTCCTCGACGACGCCATCGGGGACCTCAAGGACATGGCAGGCCTTAGGTCCGACCAGGTGGTGCAGCACGTCAATGACCTGAGGGTCTGGCTCTCCGGAGCCATGACGTACGTCTACACCTGCGCCGACGGCTTCGACAAGCCCGAGCTCAAGGAGGCCATGGACAAGGTGCTCCAGAACTCCACTGAACTCAGCAGCAACGCGCTGGCCATCGTCACCAAGGTCGGCGAGTTCCTGCAGAGCCAGGAGGACTACAATAAGAAGAACGGCGCGGGGAGCCGCCGACTTCTCGGCTGGACAATCGGCGGCGACGCCACAACAGAGGAAAGCAGGCGCCGCCTTCTGGCCGTCAATAGCAGGCTGGACGAAATCGCCGACGTGAGAGACGCGAGCAGGCGCCTGCTGTCGGAGACGCTGGACGAGATCACCGAGATGTCCCACGACGGAAGCCGCCGCCTCCATAGCTTTATGTTGACCGACGACGATGAGTCCAACGCCAGCGAAGACAGCGGCCCCGAATTCGACGTCGTTGGGCGCCGCCGGCTGCTGATGAGCATGGATGCCTTTAAGGGATTCTCCAACCTGACCAAGGAGACCGACTTCGTCAGGCGCCGGCTGCTGAGCATGTCGTTCAACGACGCGTCGTCCGAGACCGGCGCCGAGGTTAAATACGACCAGGACGGTAACAAGCGCAGGCTGCTGAGCATGTCCTTCGACGGCGCGTCCTCCGAGACCGGCTCCGAGGTTAAATACGACCAGGAAGGAAACAGGCGAAGGCTTCTGTCCGCACAGATCGAGAGCATCGCCGACATGTCGGCCCAGATGAACCGGCGCCTCCTCACGACGGAGCTCCCCGAGGACCTCGCCGGCAAGCGCCAGCTCCTGTCCAACACGCTCATAATGGTCCACGACGTCGCCAGCGAGGCCAACTGCCAGCTCGAGGCGATCGGCCACGGCGAGGAGGATGAGCGGAGGGTGCTGTCGACGGAGGTGATCGGCACGGTCGAAGACCTCGACGACCACAACAAGCCCAACCACCAGCACCGGGCGCTTCTGTCCGCCGGCGCGTTCCCGGAGTGGATGCCGTCCCACGCCCGGAGGCTGCTGCAGCTCCCCGGGCTGCAAAAGCCCAACGCGGTGGTGGCCGCGGACGGTAGCGGTAACTTCAAGACCATCACGGAGGCCATCAACGCGGCGCCGAAGAAGTCCACCGCCCGCTTCGTCATCTACGTGAAGGCCGGCGAATACAAGGAGTATGTGACCATCCCAAAGGAGACGACCAACATTTTCATGTACGGCGACGGGCCCACCAAGACCCGTGTCATCGGCGACAAGAGCAACAAGGGGGGCTTCGCCACCATCGCCACCCGCACCTTCTGTAAGCTCTCTCCACATGAATTGGTTGATCTTGGTCATGCTTGTGTTTACCACATCCATTGATCGCCATATATGGATTTCTTGCAGCGGCGGAGGGGAACGGGTTCATCTGCAAGTCAATGGCGTTCGTGAACACGGCGGGGCCGGACGGGCACCAGGCGGTGGCGATGCACGCGCAGGGGGACTTTTCGGTGTTCTTCAACTGCCGGTTCGAGGGGTACCAGGACACGCTGTACGTGCACGCCGGCCGGCAGTTCTTCCGCAACTGCGAGGTGCTGGGAACCATCGACTTCATCTTCGGCAACTCGGCGGCGGTGTTCCAGAACTGCCTCATGACGGTGCGGAAGCCCATGGACAACCAGGGCAACATGGTGACCGCGCACGGCCGCACGGACCCCAACATGCCCACCGGCATCGTGCTCCAGGGCTGCAAGATCGTGCCGGAGCAGGCGCTGTTCCCCGTCCGGATGACCATCCCCAGCTACCTCGGCCGTCCGTGGAAGGAGTACGCCAGGACGGTGATCATGGAGAGCACCATCGGGGACCTGATCAAGCCGGAGGGGTGGTCGGAGTGGATGGGTGACCTCGGCCTCAAGACGCTCTACTACGCCGAGTACGCCAACACCGGGCCCGGCGCCGGCACCAGCAAGAGGGTCACGTGGCCCGGATACCGCGTCATCGGACAGGCCGAGGCCACGCACTTCACGGCGGGCGTGTTCATCGACGGCATGACCTGGCTCCAGAACACCGGCACGCCCAACGTCATGGGCTTCATCAAGTGATCCAGCTAGCTAGCTTGCGACTCCGGCCGTGTGCTCGTCAGGCATCGATCGGTGGAAGCACGTACGTACGGTGGATGCTTGGCGAGACATAAAGAGCAAGATGAATGTGTGTATCATTTGTACAGAAGTACAAAAAGCAAAATTAGTTCACGTTTGCGAAGTTTATGATGTAATGTACTAATTGATTAGAACCTTTCTACATGACCTTGTATATGTTTTTTGTTTGTTAAGAATGTCTAACGAAATTGATGAGATATAGTATTGGAGAAATATTAGTTTCATTCTTAGGATCATGTTTCTCTTATTTTCACTAGTTGCCAATACACGTGCAATGCACGTTTTATCTACCTAGCAATTTGCATGGTACTACTCTCTAATACAGAATACTCCCTCCGTTCCTTGAAAGGTAAGGCGTATATCTTTAGTCAAAATTCAACATAGGGTAATTTTGACCGATTTTTTTAAAAATATAAAAATTTCAAATACCAAATCAATATGAATAGACTCATCATTGAATATTTTCATTGTACGTAAATTAAATATTATAAACTTCTTTTTTTGTCTACAAGATTGGTCAAAGTTACACTATGTTGACTTTTGACTAAAAATATATGCCTTACTTTAACAAATGGAGGTACTATAGTGTATACCATTTTTGAGTCAAACATTAACAAAAAATCATCAACTTATAGAAAATTGTTGACTAATATAATAAAAATAAAGTCAGTGCAAGATTAAGATAATTTTGTATGAACTTGGTTGAAATTTAGAAAGGTTATCTCAGATAAAATCTTTGTGTACTAATTTTCTTTAAAAGAGAGAATAAGCTTGCAAAAGAAGGACACTACTTCGATCATCTCCACCAATCCATTCCACCATTCATGTGTGCTCTCAGATCCATAGAGATCATCACACACACTCCCCCGTCCCATCCATTGTTCTATCTCTAGCAACCCATTCAACGTTGCAGTTGAATTTGATATTTAAGACTTCTTGATTTTGAACCAAGGGTTGGATTTATGAACTGTTTGAATGGTTGTGTTTCGTTTTTTCACATCTTCAAAAAATAAGAACAATATTGGATATATTTGCCCAGTTTACAAAATCGAATTCTGAAATAATGATGAAACATATATTTGTACAAGAAAATCCCAAGATCTATCTATAAAGTTGCAATTAACAGATAAGATCTTGATCATACCAACAACCGATAGCGGAAGTAGATTGTCGGTGAAGCTAGTTGAGATCCCTGCAGCTAGGTGTATCCCTCCCAGTCACGAGGGTTAAATCTCCTTCCCGCTCACTGGATCAAACGTATGATCCCTTCACCGGTATCCATGTGTTCGTCGTCCAATCCGCCAGCGTTCCACCTTGTACTAAGGGCGAGAGAGGAACAACCTTTCGGCGTATGTGGAGAGAGAGAGAGATATTCAACTCAAAACATGAGTTATGGGACAAGCTTTCAATTACGAGTTTACTTGATATTCTCATGGTCAAGTAACTTATGCATATGACAACGACATAAAGAATAACTTAAGCCCATGACAAACTATCTCGTAGCATATCAATAAATTGATCGGTTCAATACCATTGTTTTTTCAACAATGTACTTTAATTTGTATTGGTATCCTTATCATTTTGACAATACCTACGACCATGAAAACATGATCATCACATAGCACATGAGCTAATACTAGAGGGGAGACTAGGAACAACCTGGTGTTCATCGACTCTCATGTGCTTGTGAGTTCGCCTTTGAATCTCTCATTCAAATACACAACAGTTAATACATAAAGAAATAAACATTAATGATGATCATGAAGATAAATAATAACATTTTTTTCTGCCTCTAGGGAATTTCTCCTTCACGAGTGACTAACACAAATTTAGGAAGCGATAACACAAATCGTGAGGGAATATAGTGTTATAGATGTGTTGCTGAGCATGTTTTTTTGTTGTCTGGCTTTCTGCGAACTTCCAAAAACTCTGATGTGGTTGTAACTATGGTAGTGAATATGCATTGTAAGGAAACTTTTTAGCTTGTTGGTTTCATAAAAGAAATCATAAACCTTTATTCCCAATGTTGGCTGGGAATGAAAAATCTGAAGAAAAAAAAGAGTCTAATGTTGATTGAGAAACATTTGCGAATTCAATATAACCGGGAATAACCTCCTCTCTTGTGAAAACACGTAAGCAGCTCCCATGTCGCCTCCCTGGCAAAACGGGGCGACAGATCCTAGCGTCGGCGGCAGGTCTTCCCCCTGCTCCTCTCGCCGCCGCCATTGGCCACGCTGGCGGCGGGCCTCGTCCCCCAAATGGCGGGCGGGCATCCTCTGTCTTCTCTCGACGCGGCGGAGGCTGGAGGTCGGGCAGGTGGTGGCGCGAAACACTATGTCGGTCGCGGCGGCGCGAGGTGGAGCTGCAGAGCAGTGGTGGTAGAGAAGCTCGTGGAGGCGCGCTGCCACTCCATCCCCGGATGGCGATCTTCGTCGCGGCGAGAAAAGAGGTGGCTTGACGAGAGGCGGTTTCTGAGCCCGGTGCCTAGTTCCTATGGTGGCCGCCTCAGATGACAGGCGCATGGGGTTGGCGGTATGCGTGCGGGTTTGTGGTAGTGGTATGCCGGTTCATGAGGCGGACTGGAGCTTTGCCACTCATTACCGGGCGAAAGCCTTGCCCTCTTAGCCGTCAAGGGCAGGCGACGGTGACGCCCCGGGGTGCCGCGTTCTTCTTGAAGGTGTCGTTGAGGTGATGTTCTCGCTCCTCCGTCCGGAAGCTTCCGGGAGAAATCTTGATTCCACGTGGGATCGGGCGAGGGCGGCGTTTTCTACGTCGTTTGTCTCTTGGGACCTCATCTTGGATGCTCCGCCGGAGGGAGGGCCCCATGGAGAGAGTTGGTGGTTGGCGGTGGCGAGCTGCATGGGATCTTAGCTGATTCGGACAAATAGACGCGGTTTTGGGATCGGTGAGCTCCGGGTGAAAATCCCGCACCGAGTTTGCCAGCGATGGCCTTGTCGGCAGCCGTCCCCTCCTTAGAGTCATCGTTCACGGGCCCTTTCACCACCCTTGTCTTGTTTGCCTTGTTCGTGTAGGTGGATTTGTCTTGCTTTTCTTCATCGTCTAGGTGGTGCGCAGCCATGGGAACCGTGTAGATGTCAGAGCGGTGGCTCCGGTTTCTCGTCTCTGCCCTGTTGCGTTGAGGTGTTTGTATGTTGGCTTTGGTCGCTTGGGCGATTTGGTGGTCCACTCATCTGGAATGCGGCCTCGGGGCCGATGTGTTGTTTTCTGTGTTGTATCGAATTTTAGCTAGTTTTTCTTATATGCTTGCCAATTCACCTTTTCTATATCAATGAAAAGTCAGATCTTGTACCTAGTTTCAAAAAAAGAATGCAATATAAAGTTCTTCAACCGATTGCCATTTCATTTTTCAAAATAATAACATAATTTTTTTTCCTTTTTTCAATTACTTGTAGTCTATGATTTTGTACTACCTGTAGGGGGTTATGTACTGAAACTCAATTACTATTGTAAGTGTTGTCATATATATTTTTTTGAACTAAATGGGTGAGCTTTATAATTAGGCAATAACAGCATTACAATCAAGCAATAGGGAGTCCGACGCGCAGGATGGAACTGCCCCATGCATCACTCCACAGTCACATTTGCCTAACTTTGCAAAATCATGTGCCACTCTGTTGCTCACCCGACCGACCTTTTCCAATCTCACATTCGCCAAAGTACGAAGCTCAGCTTTTGCTTCCATGAACACGCTCCAATGCCCAGACCGATCCATCTCTGATGAGGTTAGGCTGGCGATCGCCCGTGCACAATCCGATTCGATGATTCCAGATTGCTAGGGCTGGCCTGCCAAGAAGCGGATGCCTTCCAAGATGGCCAACACCTCTGCCTCTTCCGCGCTCGCACACACAGCAAGGGTCTTCCATTCTGAATAGACCACGCTACCATCCGCCCCGCGAGCCACAAGACCAGTACCTCCAGAGGTTGCCGCCGCATCCCAACCAACATCCATGTTGATTTTAATCCAGTCCGTATCAGGAGGCTGCCAGAAGGATCAAGTACTCACATGTGATGACGACTCAGGGTCAGCTGGCCGAGAGACGGCCGCCTTCCCATGCACTGCCGACTCGCAAGGTTCAGGCTTGATCGAGACAATGTAATTCTGAAGAAAGGGCACCGCGGCTGAGATGGAGGCCTTCCCATCACCATGGACAACATTGTTGCGTGATACCAAGTACGCCAAAAGAGGAAAATCAGTTTCGCTCTCATGTCTGCAGTCGCGCCGTCAAGCAGTTGAAAAAACCAACTGGGTCAGAAAGCTGGAACGTTGCTTCATCAGGAAGGTTCCAAACCTGGCGCATACCATCACGGAGGGCCCGAGCTAATGTGCACCTGACCATGGCATGGTGCGCCGTCTCCACCTCCATACCACAAATCGAGCATTGCGGATCAACCTTCAGGATTCATCGATGAATGCTGTCAGTGACCGCCAAGGAGTCCGTCGCGTGGCGCCAAGCAAACACCGTAGTTTCTGCGGCACACCAGCTTTCCAGACCAGGTTCCAAATACTCCGATCACCAGTAGGCTCGCACTACCTTGACCATGGCTTAGGCTGTTGATTTTGGGCTGCAAGGCTAGACGGTAAGCACTCCTTACAGAGAACACACCAGAGCTCTCCGGGTGCCAAGCAATGAACTCGTCTGACACACGGCGAGGAAGCTTGATCCGCAGAATGGCCTCAGCGTCATGCGGGTAGCAGTACTTCCGGATTAGACCTTCATCCCAGGACTTGGATGCTGGGTCAATTAGCTGTGACACCCACTTTAGCCTGCACCTTTCTTTCATGCCCGACACCTTCATACTACCAACGTGGCAGCCAATTGTCTCGCCAAATCTTAACCATGGAGCCAGAACCAATGCGCCAGATCGTGCCTTTCTTAAGTAACTCGAGGCCATGAACCACACCTTGCCACGAAGCCGAGATATTTTGAATGAAAGCAGTGTCCAGGAGGTGGCCATTGGGGTAGTATTTCGCCTTCAGAAGACGTGCACACAGACTATCGGGAACTGAAGGAGCCTCCACGCCTGCCGAGCCAGGAGAGCCTGGTTGAACAGCTTAAAATCAGCGAATCCCATGCCCCCAGCCATTTTTGGCAGGGTGACTTTGTCCCAAGACAACCAGTGCATCCGTCGCCGATCATGTTCATCACCCCAATGGAAATCACGGATCATCTTGTTGAGTTCTTCAATGAGGCCTGCAGGGAATTGGAAAACACTCATTGCATAAGTGGGCAGCGCTTGCAGCACTGCCTTGATCAGCACTTCCTTCCCTCCACTCGATAGGTACTTCTCCATCCAATCGGACAGACGCTTGTGGAATCGTTCCTTCAGAGATTGGAACTTCCCCTTTTTCATACGCCCTTCCGGCACAGGCAAGCCTAGATACTTTTGTTCAAAGCTTTCAGTTTCATAGCAGAGAAGCTCCTTCATCTCAGCCTGCACCGGCGCCGCAACCCTCCGTACATGATTGAGCATTTACCAAGGCTTACCAGCTGTCCAGTGCCATGTTCATATCTGTCCAAATGTCCTTTACCACCGACGCTTGCTGCACGGACCCTTCCAAGAAGAGAAGGCTGTCATCCGCGAACAGTAAATGTGACATGCCCGAGCATTGCGACATATCTTCAGCTCCTTCAGTCTATCAGTCTCAACCTCTCTTGGATCAGCCTTGACAGTCCATCCGCAACAAACAAAAACAGATAGGGAGAAAGCGGATCGCCTTGGCGCAGCCCACGCGTTGGTGTGAAGGTGTCCAACACATGACCATTGAGACGAACTGAGTATCGCACGGTGGTAACACACTGCATAATCCACCGTATCCATGTACTATGAAAGCCCAGGTTCGTCATAACACCTTCTAAAAAGCACCAATCCACGCGGTCATAAGCCTTAGCCATATCCAACTTGTAAGCACAGAAGTTTGCACGTTCTGGAGAATTTCCTTGAATGGCATGGATACACTCAAAAGCCATAAGAGCGTTATCAGTAATCAAGCGGCCAGGGATGAATGCGCTCTGCATAGGAAAGATGATATCGTGTAACAGAGGCCGCAGCCGATTCACCAGGCACTTGGAAATAATTTTGAACACAACGTTGCATAAACTGATGGGGCGGAAATCCTTAAGATCTTCAGGGTCGTTCTTCTTGGGAATCAGCACGATCGCAGTATCATTCACCTCTTCCGGCATCTTCCCTTCAGAAAAGAACATCTGCACAGCCGCAACAATATCAGTCTTCAGCAAGTCCCAATTACGTTGCAGAAAACGACCCGGAAAGCCGTCCGGTCCAGGAGCCTTTAAAGGGCCAATCTGGAAGAGAGCGTCGCTGATTTCTTTCTCAGAAAAAGGTGCACACAGTTTTGAATTCATGTCCGCATCCACTCTTTTAGAGAACAGACGAAGCAGTTCAGCAGGGTTTACGCTATCGTCCTTTGTATACAGCTTCTGAAAAAATTCAGTCGCAAGGTGCCCCATCTCTTCGCTATTTTCAGTCCACGAACCATCTGCACGCTTCAGTTTGGAAATTTTATTCTTCTTGCGCCGCCAAGTGGCTTTCCGGTGAAAGAAGCTCGTGTTGCGATCACCCTCCCGTAGCCAGGCAACACGGGATCTCTGCATCCACATAAGTTCCTCACGGTAAAGGAGTTATCCATGTCAGCAAGAATTTGTTTCCGTTCCTCCTGCTGGTTCGGATCATTAGCTTGAACTAAAACCTCCAGCCTTTTCCGTTTCTTCTCCAGCTCGTGAGCGATGGGTTTAAAGTATTGTCTTTTCCAGTCATAGAGCGAACCCATCACACCCCGCAGTGACGAACAGACGTCGCCAAGGTCACACACACTACACGGTGAGCCCAAGCCTCTTCCACTGTTGCAGCAAGCGTGGGCTCCCGCTCCCACATGATTTCATAGCGGCGAATAGGCTTTTTCCTTTGCTGATCCACATTGGCAGGCATGGTAGTCAGAAGCAACGGACAGTGGTCTGAGCGAGGCGAGACAAGGTGGCGCACCTGCGCCAAAGGGAACCGGAACGACCACGCCGGAGATGCCACACCTCGGTCAAGACGAACTTTTACATTCCGATCTCCCCTCTGCTTGTTGTCAAATGTCCAGGGGTGCCAACGAACCCTAGATCATGGACATCACAGTGCGAGAGCACCTCCCGAAATCCATCATAAGCCTCTCAGAACGGCGGGCACGTGAGAAGTGTTCCGCCTGCCACATCGCTTCGTTGAAGTCCCCCAAGAGTAACCAGGGCTCAGTAGATTCATTCTTAATACGTCGTAGCATTGTCCACATGTGATGACGCTCGCTGGGTTTAGGGTCCCCATAGACAAAGGTCCCTCGCCAGCGAGCTCCAAAAGGTCCGCCTTGAATATGCACATCAATATGTCGTTTGCTATAAGAGAGGAGATTGACCTCCACATCCTCATGATGGAAGAGGGCTATACCACCTCCAGAGCCATTCCCTTCCACGCAAAGCAGCCCTTCATGCCCAAACGGAACCTCAGATTTCGGATTCGGTCAGGTTTTTGCCTGGTTTCACTCAGAAACACAAGGCTGGGGTGGTGTGTCTGCACTAGACAGACAAGCTCTTGAACTGTCGGGGCCTGCCCCCCCCCCGACAGTTCCAGCCGAGAAACTCATTGCTCATGTCGGGCCTCGCCTTGAGGACCCGACATGTGTGCATTATTTGCTTAGAAACGTCCATCCGACACCGCTTTGATTCCACAAATTCAGCTCTACCTTTCTTGCCATCAAAATCGCGAAGACAAAGCTGCTTAACTGTCCCTCGCCTGTTCTTATAAACCCGGTATTGTTGCCTGTAGCTGCACAAAACCTCTGCGTCTCTGAATCTGAAAACTGTTGTTCACTCGAAGGCACAGGTTCCCCTTTATGTCCACCATCATCATGTGCAGTAGCATCATCAGTCTTGTATCTCTTGCTGTTTGAGCCAGAGTACTTGAGAGAGCCATCACTCTGATATAGTGCACAATAAGAACTACCAATGCGGCGAAATTGTGACCAGCAACGTTATCTTCACCAATTTTTATACTGTCAGCCTGAGACAAAAAGATCCCACATTGCCGGGATATTACTGATATATGATCCCTCATTCCACGTCCAAGATTATTTTCACTCTGATTTCGGTCACCTGTCACACAGATTGTGCTAGATGATCCCTTTCTATCATTTTCAAACTGAACATCTTCAACAGAATCGAACGCATCAGCCTTTTGCCCTAGCCTATCACAGTCATGATCTCCCTCTTCAATATCTTCCTTATACTGCTCCGTGATTGCCAGATTTTGCTTAGCATGCACAATAAAAGCCACAGTATCGCAATCTTCACTTATTTTATCAGCAACAGATGGCATAGGATCATGACTTTCACGTATATCATGATTTATATCATAATTACTAGAGAAAATTTGGAATCCGGGACTCATCCTGGTTCATAGCCCGCCCCTTAATCATGGAAAGGGCAGCAGATCTTACCATAGCGATCTCTGGTGACAGATCTGGGCGATCGGCCACTTGACCTCCCTTCTTTTTCGCAGCCTCGATGAAAGCGCTACATCGCCGTCAGAAATCCTCCTTGCAGATGCCTAGGCTCCCTAGGCCCATGCCCCAGCCCTCGCCAGACCGCATCCCACGCCGCAGGCATCGCAATCACCGGCGTAACCGGCGGTCGCTACTGGGTCGCCTCCAGGCACCGCCGCAGAGACGTCCATTCAGGCATGCAGAGACGGTGGAACGAGACAAGGGAACGGACCAAGACCAGGTCGCCGCGCTTGCAAAATGGGGCTTCCTGTAGGGGTCGCTGCTCAGACACTCAGCTTCTTCTTCCAACCAGCCCAAAAGAAGCCTAGCAGAGGCAGAGGATCGAGTACGGCGGGCAAGGTTGCTGGTGGTGATGAAGGCAGCAGAGAACGATCGTATCAGACTTGTCCTCTTTTTGGGGATTTTTTGGAGCGTGGGAAGACTGGAGAAAGATGGGACTAATCGAAAGGGGAAAACAGATCAAAGGATTGGGCTGAATCCGGAGAAGATGCGAAGGAAGATTGAGGAGGAATTTGGGGAAAATATAGCAGCATCACGCCAATCGCCAGCATATCGCCAGAGTCGCCGTAGAGGCAAAGTCTCGTGTTGTCATATTTTTCTATAAACTTAGTCAGGATTTGAAGTAATTTAACTTAGAACAAACCTAAAACTTCTTAATTCGGAATAATGGGAATACAAATCAGCTACAACGACCTGGTGCACCGTAGAAATGAACAACATACACGACTACAGGAAACACGAAATGCCCCAAATCAGAACAACGGAAGACCCTACGCGCCTCAGAAGCCTACGGCGCTGGACCATCTGCTATCGGACGTCGTCGACGCCGGGCTCCCCCGGTACGCCGATGACCCCGCCGACCCTGCCGGCGGCCGCTGGTTAGAGTTGGTCGCGTACTGGCGCGCCTGGTCTCCGCCGCCGGGTGCGGGCGCGGCGGCCACGGGCGCCCCGACCACCACGTACTGCTGCACCACCAGCACCGACACCGCCATGGAGAAGTCCGACGACACGAGCATGTCGCCGATGGGCCCCAGCTCCGGCGATTCCATCCAGTCCTCCAGTGCCGACGTCATCGGCGACCCGGCCTCGCCTGGGCGGTGGCCCACGATGTACAGGTCGTGCGCGCTGTTGTCCATGCCCCGGATGGCGGCCACCGTCTCCTCGCTGTTGGACACCATTCTGTCCGTGTACGTGATGGCGCTGTTGCCGTGGTTCTTCACGCGGAACTCGCTCAGGTATTCCTCGTCCATCTGAAGCTCGGATTTGCCCTCCGTGCTGCTGCTCATGGCGGCCGGGGCGCGCGGGTCCGTGCCCATGCCCGAGCGGTAGGAGGAGTCGGAGAAGGAGCGCGCCGCCGCGCGGTACTCCGGCGGGAGGAAGCGCACGATGGTGAGGGTGACGCCGGGGTGCTCGACCATCCTCCACGCGTAGGCGAGCGCCTCGCGGTCGTCGGGCCCGCCGAAGAAGAAGAGCGCGATGCGGTGCTCGCCGGACATGCGCGCCGCGGCGGCGCTGAGGCCGCGGTCGACGAGGATGGCGACGGAGCACGGGGAGGCGGAGAGGAGGCTCTCGTTGAAGCCCTTTATGGACGGATTGATTGGCTCCATGCCGCCGTCCACCGTCTGCTGCTTGTGGAAAGGGATCACGATGAGGGAGACGTGCTTGTCCTCGCCCAGCACGGACACGTCGTCATGCATGGTCTGGTACGGCGACACCGCCGCCAGCGTCTGGATGGACACGCCTCCTACGTACACATTCAAGTCAGATTGGGCATCCTATCTTGTCTTGCAGAAATAATCAAATAATAATAAGATGGTAGTATCATGTATGTGTAGAACGTGCACTGACCAGTGCACCTCTCGTAGTTCTCGAATGCGTTGAAGATGTGCTCGGTGGCGGCGGGCAAGCTGGAGGATGAGGTTGTCCGGCTGGAGGCGGAGGCGGCCGCGGCGGCGAGCATGTTGGAGGCTCGGCCGGTGAGCTCCACGAGGTGGAGCGCGTAGATGAAGATGGGGGAGCGCTTGCTCGGGTTGGAGAGCTCCAGCAGCGACAGCACCGACGGAACATTGCGGGTGGTGTGCACGCATGCCAGCATGCGGAGCTCACTGTCGTGCCTGATGCGCTGCAGGTTCCGCCGCTTGTACCCGACGAGCCGCCGCGACGGCCGGCGCACGCTGAGCACCACCGGCGTCACCAGTGTCGTCATCAACACCGACACCATCACCATCACCGCGAACGACTCGTCGTCCAGCACCTCCTTGTCTCTCCCGATGTTGAGCACGATCATCTCCACGAGGCCCCTGCTGTTCATGAGGAATCCGAGCGCGATGCCCTCGCGGAATGGCATGGTGTAGAGCGCCGCGATGATGATGGTGCCCATGACCTTGGCGAAACTGGCCATGACGAAGACCAACACGAGCAGCCCGACGGTGACGGGGTCACGCACCTTGGTGACGTTGGTGCGCAGGCCGCTGATGGCGAAGAAGAGCGGGAGGAGGAGCCCGGTGACGAAGTCCTCGAGCTTCTCGATCAGCGACACGCCGAGCGGCCCGCTCGGGATGACCAGCCCGTATACGAACGCGCCAAAGACGGAGTGGATGCCGATGGCGTCGGTGCACGCGCCGGCGAGCATGACACCGGCGAGGATGAGTGTGACCTGCACGTCGCTCAGGCTCTCGCCCTCGGGGATGCGGCGGACGAGCCACTGCATCCCGGGGCGCACGGCAAAGATGCAGAAGAGCACGAAGGCCACCCCGGAGAGGAGCACCCACAGGGACGACAGCGGCGTGCTGTGCTCCTCGGATATGGAGATGGCGAGCGCTAGCAGGATCCAAGCGCACATGTCGTTGACGATGGCGGCCGACATGGCGGTGCGGCCGAGGTCCGTGTTGAGCAGCTTGATCTCAGCGAGGATGCGGGCGAGCACGGGGAACGCCGTGACGGAGAGGGCGACGCCGAGGAAGAGCAAGAAGGAGGTCTGGTGCACGTTCCGGGACACCTGGTGCCGGAAGATGAAGGAGGTGGCGATGCCCATGCAGAAGGGCAGCGCCATGCCCGCCACGGCGACGAACACCGCCTTCTTCCCCGACTGGCGGATGATGTCGATGTCCATCTCGAGGCCGACGAGGAAGAGGAAGTAGAGGAGGCCGAGGTGCGCCACGGTCTCGAGCGTGAGCAGGCTGCGCATCGGGAACACCATGCTGGCCCACACCTCGTTCTGCCCCAGCATCGATGGCCCCAGCAGCACGCCGGCGAGGATCTCAGAGATGACGCGGGGCTGGCGGAAGGGCCTGAGGAGGACGACGAGGAGGCGGGTGGTGGCGACGATGACAGCCACCTGGACGATGAAGAGCGGGAGGGAGAACTCGAGCGGGTTCACGCCGTCGCCTGTCCACATGCCGTTGGCGGTCATCATCATGTTGGAGTAGCACACCACCGGGACGAACGCCTTGTCGGCCGTGACATTGCTGATCTGGGCCGTCGCGTTCGTCGGCACGTCGATGTCGGTGTTCAGCGGCGCGACGGTGGAGGCCATCTTGGCGCATGGCACGGCACGGAGCAGCCTTCGCAGTGATCAACCGGCCGCTTAATTCCCCCAGCTGCTCGACCGATCTGTCTCCGGTGCCAGTTTTGCTTCAGGGGAACTTGGGAAGATCGATGGCGAGGAAGCCGGATACTCTGGTTTTGACCGGTCACAGCAGTGTTTCTAAATGTGTCACGAATCGGGAGGTTCTCATTGAGGGTCGGTCCGTCTTCAACTCGACATGCATACTGGTTGATTCTAGTTCATCCTATTTTTGCCACCTTCGTGCTTGTAACCAATAAGCCACGTGGTACGAGTTGCATGTATAGTTGTATACACACCGTGAACACAGAGCTAAGTCCAGCTCCTTTGAATCATAATGTCGATGAATTTAGGATCTAAATCCAATAGTCTAAAGAGTTCGTTTATATTGAAACACATTGACTTAATAAAGTTGTTCCTGTCACGTTTGCCATCTCATAACTTTGTAATTTGACTTGATTTTCTTTCTAAGGCCAACTCCCTCAAATTTCCTACCCACAAATTTTTAAGTGTTATATAATTGAGGAAATAAAATATCTCTGAATAGTTTATTTATAGCATATGAGGCTTAAATTTTAATGAAATAAAGTTGGTTTTGCCACGTTCGTGATATGCAAATCCTAGCTCTGTATTTCGATTTGACTTTCTTTCCGAAGTCCACTGCTCACCCAGTTATAATAGATGTCATAGGAGATGTGCTATGAGCATCAGACAATTTCTTGTCCAACTTTGTCAGACGGAATAGCATGGCCCTTTGATGGCATCGTGTTGACGGTCAAATTTGGCTCGTTGTCAGAGTTTCAGTCCTGGGATGGAAATATATCGAATCGGAAGAATGGACTGAAACCGTGCCACGGCAACTCGGCAGAATTGGGTGCACGGGCAAGACACGACAGAGAAATCGGTGGAGTGGTTGTCGTGGCAGAGGCCAGCACATGGCGGAGAACCTCATTCCTTCAGGTTCGCGGCAAAGAAATCAAGGAAAACGCTGCCGCGGTTGACGACTGATTTTGGCTTACAAAGAGGTACCACCAAGATTGTCTCAGATGACAATATAATGTGAACAAAAGTTGTGCGTATCATCGAGACAACCAACTTTGGTTTTTGGATCATCTCAATCTGAGGTCATATGCAACTTGTGGAACCAAAATACTGTGCGCACCTTACCCTAGACATGCTCTGTCCTCGGGCGTGCAGACAGGGACGTTGGCGGCAGGCGGGTCGCCATACCATAGACACCCTCTGCCCTCGGGTGCGAGCAATTTGGAAAGACCAAAAATGCATCGAATTTGCTTCCAACTGAATTTGAAGGGTCCAGATGGCGTCAAATGGAAAAACGTATAAAAGGAAAGTTCTTCGTTTTTTCGAGACGAACAACTTCCATTTCTACGAGATTTCGATCTGGAGTCGTTTACTGCCTCAAAAACGACCCTCAACGTACAGACCGAACTGTTTTGGAAGGTTCGGGTCAGACCATCCGAATTGGACCCAGATTAGGGTTTTGGACGTGAATCCAAGCTCTTTTCTTGCACGGGAAGTCCAGCCGCCTCTTATATACACGAGGGGTGACGGCCGATTGAGACAACACCAATCGAACAAATCAATCTACTACTTTTTCGTGTTCATCTACTTTTATCCCTCTCCCTTTGTATCTTTCTTCTCGTTCTTCGTTGTTCTTCAAGATTGGAGGCTGCGAATCCACGAGGCTCTAGGGGCGGTTAGGCCGACCTAGGGCAATCCATAGCCACCGCGAGCCCTGACGGGTCCCTCCCGGGCAAGCGGGTTTCGGGTCTATAAAAGCGCCGCCGGATTGTCTTGCGTATCGCGCTTCCGGCGAGCCTCCCGCGGAGTGCGGAGCATCTCCCTGGGCGATGCGGGTACACGTGACGTGTTCGTGTGTCAACACACTTTTTGGCGACTCCGCTGGGGACGAAGCGAACAGTCTCCAGCCCGTTCTTGCTACGAGGAGCGCATCAAGAGACTGCAATCTACATCGGTAACATGAATTCACAATCTCCTTATGTAGATGCAAATTACTCTTATGTTGACGTTACTAAATCTTTTGATATGAGTATTGTATCGGCTAACCCTAGTTTAAACTATGCGCAAAAGCCGATGCAAAATAATCTCTATGTTTCAAATCCTTATAATATTAGCAACGTGCAACATATATATTCGAATTCTCATGCATCGGCTGCCCCATATCTTAGGCCGATGAGTAACGTGGGTTATTCGACAGATCAGTATGAGACACCTCATGGGCAAGAGGATATCTCATGGTTTTATCCATCGGCTGCCGACTCACAATATGCAGGGTCGTCCCCAGACATGCCGATGGATGGGGGAATCGGCTATGCTGGTACCAGCGACTTGGCCGGTTACTCCCAACCGACATATACTACGCCTTATATGATTACTCAATCGGCACCTTATGTTACTAACGTTTCAGCTTCATGTGGACCTAGTGAGACACATAATTCGGCTTCGTACTTTCACGGTGTTCACGGCCGAATAACTGAAAATTCAACAGGAGCACTTGTGCCTTCATCTTCTACTGACGCATATGGATTAGATGGTTGGAAGGAAAAATTTGCAGCGAAACTCAAAAGGGTCGGTGATGTTTATCTGGCATTAAAAGAAAATCCGCATGATCCCGCTGCAATACAAGCTTATGAGGCGCATAAGAAGAGGCGTGAAGAGGAGCGCAAACAATTTGAGATCAAGTTTTCACCATTACAAATTAGTTTCGGCAACGCACTGTCGAAAGAAACAAAAAATATTGGGGGCAATCATGCCCTGTAGAGGATAGCACCGATGACTTCACAACACCGACTCTTGAGGAATTACCGACCGAGTATCGACAAGCTTATGAAGCACTCAAGAAAAAGCGTGCTGAGCGATTTGAGGCGCTTGAGAAGAAACTCAAGGAGGAACATGAAGCATACAGGAGAAAGCTTGAAGAGGAAGGTCTGCACATGTTCCATGCAAAGCTCAAGAAGGACCCTCAAGAAACTATTACTCTAGTAGGAGAATCCTCTCTTATGTGCTGCAATCAAGTCAAGCCCCATGTTAAACCAAGGCAAGAAGAAGCTTTGCAAGTTGATGCAAGCCATGTAGAAAAGATGAATGATTCGGAAAGTGTGACTACTTCGGTTGTTGAAGCCGAATTAGACAGTACCGGTGCCGAATCTACTGAATCAAAAGAAGCAAGCTTCATTGATCAAGAGCATGGCATAACTAGCAACACAGCCATGATTGATTTTTCTGGGTGTAAAGGAGTTTATATGCTACCCTATGAATTTCGTGCCAAAGGAATTTATGAACATAAAGTAGAGAATATAGCCAAACAAAGTTCGGATGACATTGAACATCAAAGTAGTGGGGCGCGAGATCCAGAAAAGGAAGAAGACAAGGCGTTGGAGAATCATCTAGAGGCCGAACAAGATATTGTTCAGGACATGCAACCATCATGCTCCACCGATGTCGTTAATAAGAAAGTTTGCGTACTACCCAACGAATTCTGTGCCAAAAACTATGAGCATCATGAAGAAGAAGACACGACCGAACAAAGTTCGGTTAATGGTGAGCATCAGGAACCAGAGAAAGCAGCCGAGCAATGTTCGGTTGATGAGGAACACCCAGGTGACGCGGCACGGGATCCAGAAGAGGTGGAACGAAACATTGTTCCTGTTGTGCCAGCATCGTACTCTCCCGACGTCTTCGAAGAGGTACGCCTTGCCGACAATTTACTTGTCTTTCGATTCGGTCAAAGTCATATTGTTGATGCATCTTCCAACACGATTCTAATTAATATTTAAAGACCCGTCGAGATAAGTAATTTGTTTGCTAGGATTAATCTTGTCACTAATCATGCCAGCCAACATATCATACCTTTCGTAGAGGCTGATAGTGGCAATTTATCACAATCAAAGTTGTTCCCGCCATGCCGGCTAAGCTTTATATTCACATGGGCAATTTTGCTTGTTTCATGCCTGGCTAACATTTGGTCTCAAATAAGACATATATTTTGTAGCTATTTTGGTTGCAGAAACACAAAGCCGGGTTCAATGTCCTTCAAGATAGCCGATTCAGAAAAATCAGAAAAAGAAGGCGAAAGACGATGCATAGCCGAGTTGGATGACGTCAAGCTGGCACCACTCAGTTTCTTAATTCCAAAGCCAGTATCCCAATATTGGCTAAGGGATGAACAATGTACCACCAGTCCAGGCATAGGTGATCATATTGTCGGTGTGTCGCCGGCTAACCCAATTATCATAAAAGATCACCATGTCGAGCTATCAAAACAAGAGCGAATGCCCGATTCGTTCAAGCAAAATATGAAAGACTGCGAAGTGTTTTATGAAGCACAATCGGCCTTCGAATGACGATTGAAATTTGTTGAAGCACAAGCTAATAGCCATCCGGCTGACATTAGTCATGACGGCGATCAAGTATTGACTCGGCTGCCTCAAGCCGGCTCATCTGAAGACGGACGTGTACACACTATAGGTGATGGTATTGATTCATCAAGCAAAGAATTTATTCAAGCTAGAAATCCTAAGGACGGACATTCCATCAAAGCTACAAAGAGTACGCCTAACACTGGGGGGCAACAAGAAAATCCAAAGACCGATGCCTGCAAAGATAAAAAGGACAAAGGCAGTGATAAGCACCGAAGGAGGAAATCTAAGGTTTCCTTCGCTCAATTATTGGAGAAGTATCAGAAGATGAGCGAAGCAAAAAGTGCTTATCGGCCAGCTGAAGCAAAAGCATTGAAGTCACCCCCTATGGCGTAAATCTGAAGACCGGGACTGGCAAAGGGAGAAGCCCAACATGCCGACTCCACAAACTTCTTTTGGGCTGCCAATTTCGAAGTCATCTATGTCTTCCCATACCGGCTTCTATTCATATCATTCACGCGACAAGTATGATTCGCGGTCACACCATCAGTCTTATGCTAAATCACCTTGCCAAGTTTATGCAGCTCCAAGAGAATCAACTCGACAACCGCATATAAAAGATGAAGGAGGTGGTCAAGCAAGTATACATAGTAAAAAGAGATGGCCACAAAGGTGCTGTTCCGGACCCGATTCCAAGTAACCAAAAGCCAGCTAAAATGATGTTGGCTACAAAGGGCAAGGAAGTGAAATGAGTAACTTTCAAGGACCCAGTCATCGAGTCTGGACAGGTCAAGCCGGAAGTGCCCAAAGCTAAGAAAGAACTGCCAGTACATAAAGTAAAATCACAGCCGGGATACCCACTCGGCTTATCACATTGGCAAGAGTGGCAGGTGAAGTGGCTCAGAGCCGAAGAGTTGGAGAAGTTAAACATGGCATGGGTTCCTAAAAGAAGCCCTCAAATCAAGAACGGTGCACCAGCTTCTGTTGCAAAGCCGGCAGGAGTAAAGGAGGATAAGCAAGAAGTCGGCAGGCGAAGCCGGCGATCTTCATCTCACTATAGGAGACCTCAGGCGGTGCGTCGTCAATGTTCTTCAACTATACCATCAAAGCTAGCACCTCACAATTTATCCCCAGCTGAAACTTCTAATTTATTTCGGCTATTCACACTTTGGTGGACGAGTTCCCCTGGTCCTTTACGATGAGGATGCATGGCCGATATTTGCATATCGCCCTGAGAACACATGGCCGATGAAGTGGTAGTATTGTCCTTTGCAGCATAATGGTGCAAGTTATTTTTTGGCACACAAGTTTTACCAAAAAACAGGGGGGCATGTGTTGACGGTCAAATTTGTCTCATTGTCAGAGTTTCGGTCCTGGGATGGAAATGTATCGAATCGGAAGAATGGACTAAAACCGTGCCATGGCAACTCGGAAGAATTGGGTGCACGGGCAAGACACGACAGAGAAATCGGTGGATTGGTTGTCATGGCAGAGGCGAGCACATGGCGGAGAACCTCATTCCTTCAGGTTCGCGGCAAAGAAATCAAGGAAAACGCTGCCGCGGTTGACGACCGATTTTGGCTTACAAAGAGGTACCACCAAGATTGTCTCAGATGACAATATAATGGGAACGAAAGTTGTGCGTATCATCGAGACAACCAACTTTGATTTTTGGATCATCTCAATCTGAGGTCATATGCAACTTGTGGAGCCAAAATACTGTGCGCACCTTACCCTAGACATGCTCTGTCCTCAGGCGTGCAGACAGGGACGCTGGGCGCAGGCGGGTCGCCATACCATAGACACCCTCTGCCCTCGGGTGCGAGCAATTTGGAAAGACCAAAAATGCATCGAATTTGCTTCCAACTGAATTTGAAGGGTCCAGATGGCGTCAAATGGAAAAACGCATAAAAGGAAAGTTCTTCGTGTTTTCGAGACGAATAACTTCTCTTTCTATGAGATTTCGATCTGGAGTCGTTTACTGCCCCAAAAATGACCCACAAAGGTACAGACCGAACAGTTTTGGAAGGTTCGGGTCAGGCCATCCGAATTGGACCCAGATTAGGGTTTTGGACGTGAATCCAAGCTCTTTCCTTGCACGGGAGGTCCAGTCGCCTCTTATATACACGAGGGGTGATGGCCGATTGAGACAACACCAATCGAACAAATCAATCTACTATTTTTTCGTGTTCATCTACTTTTATCCCTCTCCCTTTGTATTTTTCTTCTCGATCTTCGTTGTTCTTTAAGATTGGAGACTGCGAATCCACGAGGCTCCAGGGGCGGTCAGGCCGACATAGGGCAACCCATGGCCGCCGTGAACCCTGACGGGGTCCCTCCCGGGCAAGCGGGGTTTCGGGTCTACAAAAGCGCCCGCCGGATTGTCTTGCGTATCGCGCTTCCGGTGAGCCTCCCGCGGAGTGAGTTGCGGAGCAGCTCCCTCGGCGACGCGGGTATACGTGACGTGTTCGTGTGTCAACACATCGGATAATCAACCTTGTCCCAGTTATTTTTAGAATAAAGGAGCTCCTCACCGCCGATTTTATTTCATAGAAATAAAACCCATAATACATAGACCCGTTCATTGTTTCACCCACCTCCAACCACAACCACCAATCCATTTATCACCAGCTATAGCAAAATTTCTAAAACTACAAAGTTTCTAAACTGATAAAGAGCTTGCACTCCATAACGAAAACATCCATAACCAACTAACAAGTTCCTCTTAACCATTACATTTTTTCAAAGTGAAACATCACAGCCCTTCTTCCAACTTTACAACTTTTTCATTTTCATCCTGCAATCCTCAGCGTCAATGGCGCCCATCCCTTCTTTCTGCTGAAGATTTTAGACGTTACACATAGCAACGCTTTTGCCCCTTGGCGCTGCAACTCTCGCCGACCTCGTCTCTGCAAGTCAGCCCATAAGTTTAACCAATAAGCAATTTTTTCGATTACACAACTAGGATCATATGGGAAAACTTTGTCAAAACATGTTGCATTCCTTGTTTTCCACAAAGCCCATATGACAGCCGCTACCCCTACTGAAATTACATTACGAATACTTACAGGAAACCTGAATACACAATCAATTATATCGTCTATCGTTCTAAACTCTACACGAATATCAAAAGTACATTCTACAACACTCCAGGCGAACCTCGCCAACTGACAATGTATGAAGAGATGATCTATACTTTCATCTTTATCACAAAACAAACATTTAGTTTCTCCTACTCAACCCCTATGTTTTAATACATCTCTAGTCAGAATACTTTTCCTAAACAACAACCATAAGAACCTTTATTTTTGCTGGTATCCTAACAAATTAACCACATCTTTGTAAAAGGACAACCTGTTTGGTTCATCTTCAGCACATTATATAAAGATTTCACTGAAATTTTACTAGAGCTATTTATACAACTATCCCTATTATCATTTAGCTCCACACCAGCACAAATACTTTGAATTCCTTCCACGTCTCTAAAGTCTCATTAACCAAAGTTCTCCTAAATCTCACACTCGCCCACCCATCATTAAACTTTCGCTACTGCTCACCCAGTTATAATAGATGCCATAGGAGATGTGCTATGCATCCGACAATTTCTTGTCCGACCTTTGTCAGACGGAATCGCAGGCCCTTTGATGGCATCGGATAATCAACCTTGTCCAACGGATGACATCGTTGTACATGATTATGACAACAATCATCGGATGCAAATAATTCTCTTAGGCTCGTTCTTATCTTCAGAGGTGTGTCATTACTTGGTGGCTTGTTCGCATCACCTCTAAGCTCGGCAGTTACATAGAAGATTTGCTTGAAATCCTTACGAATCTCCTGAAGGTGTTGTGAATCACTCTAAACTTCTAATTATGACTAACAACATGAAGGAACATTGTGACTTACTCTTCCGTAGATGTGTGGATACTATATACCAACAAACCCCTTCCAAAGGGTTTTGCAAAGGTGGAAAATGACGAGGGGGGAGCGGTTATTATTTGATGCACGCCGACTCCCTACATCATCAAAATTGGGTTTAGCTTTGGGCCATATGTTATCATAGGGACAAAGCATAGAATAGCCCTCTTACAGACCAATACCAACCACGCCCGAACCAATTATGAGGGTTGCGGTATGTATGAAAAGGTTCACCTGAAACATCATATGGAGTTTAACAGTTTATACGAAGTACGGGATAAGTACATGACCATAAAGGTGAGTCAACCAATCCATGGTTTAATCTTACATATATGTGTTAAATCGAGCAACCTACCCTTTGGGGGCACATGGTGCTTTCTGCCATGAGTAGTGGAGAAGGAGGAGAGCACCACCACTACATGAGAGGGAGGAGGGCACCACCGCTGGCAAAGAGGGAGAAGAGCACCACAAAGCGAGATTTGAATTAGAGTTAGCAAGCGATGACTATTGGATTCACGTAAGAACACATGGCCACGAGCCATCTCCCGCGTCGCTCTCGTCGAGCCAACCATTTCCAGCTTGAGCTTGGATGGCCCCAGCTTGTTGGAAATGTTCGAATCGAGCGATTCACTAGGACCTCGATGAGATGTGTTTTAAGTGGCGTGCGGGTTTTGTCCGATGCCTCATACAGATAACCAAACAGAAGGAAGCTGCATCTGACGGGCCTTGTTGGACCCCGATGGAGGCTACCAAATGCGCTATAATTTCCCTCATATCTTCACCATTTGTGTAGATCATTATCTTCTAGGCACTCGTAGAGTATATATTAGCTCAAATAATAGCTCTATCTCGCTTACAAGAGTTAGCATTGAGCCAAAAGTATACAAAATCAAATAATTATTAAAATGGTTCAATATTTCCTTCTAACTCGAGTCAAACGAAAAAGTTTGTGTAAAAATTGTGACGCATCATTGTTGTCGCATCAGTGGCTAATACTCGAGTGTGTGTTTTTCAACTTGAGAGCACTCAAATTTCTATGCGAGTAGAGGTTGATTGCGTAGAGTATAGATCGAAGTGCTTAGCATGTGAGTACTCATCAGCGGAAGAACAATCGAGTACTCCTTAGATATACGTTTCCCACAGATTAAAGGGATGGTTAATTTAATTCACTCAACAAAAACCCGGCCAGCTGCATTGATTTCTTCCAACAATTTTAATCAATGAAGCCATTCGTGCGTGCCATCATCCGTTATTCGTGCTATTTTTGTCACCTTCGCGCGCGCTCGTCTTCCGGCCGTTTCGTTGACGACTAATTAAGCCAACAAAGCTGTGGAGAAAACTGCTGGATCCGTTTCTTCCTACAAAGCCGCATCATCTCGAGCTCGCCACGCCCAGGAACCCAGAGACCATCCTCTCCATGCCATTCTCCAGATCCTCGGTTGCGGTTGCGTCGACGCCGTCACCGTCCATCGAGCGTGTGTGCGTGAATGAGAGCTAGCTCCGGCGCGCTGTGACGCCGGTTTGTGTCAGGCCGGCCGGCCGGACGTCGATGGGGTGCACCAACTCCATAGAGGCGCGCCGAGACATGCGCTGGGTGGAGGCCGCGACGGTGGCCAGCCCGCGCCCGAGCCGGAGCTTCTCGCTGCCGTCCGTGGACCGGCAGCGGCTGCGGACCAAGGCCGCGTCGGTGCTGGGCAACCTTGGTCTCGCCCCCAGCCGGCGCTCCGGCGCGACTTCGTGCAAGTACGCGACTCTGACGGCCGAGGAGATCATGATGAAGATCGAGAGTGACCGCGCCGCCGGCGCGGGGGAGGTTGTGGTGGTCGGCCCTGTCAAGGAGATGATGGTGCCGCCGAGGCGGCAGACCGTCGTCAGGGCCAGCACGCCGACGCGGACGCCGCCCAACGAGCCGGAGGTGATCAACGCGTGGGAGCTCATGGCCGGGCTCGAGGACGACGAGGGCCCGACGCCGCGTGCAGCGCATCATCAGCCGCCCAAGCCGACGCCGCCGCCGTGGATGCAGGCCGACGCGGACGTGCCAATCGCATTCGAGTTTGACCCGGAGATACTGTCCGGTTTCCGGGAGGCTCTTGCGGAGGACACGTCGCCGTCGCAGCCGATCACGGCTAGTTCGCCCACGGACAAGGAGGAACCGGCATCGGGGAAGGACACCCACGACGCCAGTGCGTGCACGCCGGTTTCGCCGGCCAAAAGGGACATGCCGGAGCTCTCTGGCATCGTCCGGGCCCGCATCAACGCGTTCCAAGAAAAGATCATCGAGCGGAGGGCGAGCAACGGCGGCCGCGACGCGAAGGTGGGGCCGCCGGGAGGGAAGCGGAAGGCGGTGGTGTACTTCACCAGCCTCCGCGGCGTGCGCAAGACGTTCGTGGACTGCTGCTCCGTGCGCAGCATCCTGCGCAGCTACGGCGTGCGCGTCGACGAGCGTGACGTGTCCTTGCACGCCGCCTTCAAGGCCGAGCTCGCCCAGCTCCTCGCCGCCGGAGCCATGCTCCCGCGCGTGTTCGTCGACGGGCGGTACCTCGGTGGCGCCGACGACGTGCAGGCGCTGCACGAGGCCGGCGAGCTGTCGCGCGCGCTGGAGGGGTGCGACGCGGCGCCAGTGCGCAAGCTCGGGTGCATGGAGGCGTGTGCGGCCTGCGGGGACGTCCGGTTCGTGCCCTGCGAGACGTGCTACGGCAGCTGCAAGATCTTCGTCCAGGAAGAGGAGGACGATGACGGCGGCGAGTTCCGGCGGTGCCCAGACTGCAACGAGAACGGCCTCATCGGGTGCCCCGTCTGCAGCTGCTGATGCCTTTTTTTTTGTTACAGTGTACCGTAGATTAAAAGTCCTCCTATGTTTTTAGCTGTTTGTACCTTGTACAGTGTGAAGAGCATTTGCAGAAGAATTTCATGCGGCAACAGGTTTGCTTAGGCACCTAATAATTTTTTTGGCTCTCCCTATATGCGCCTCTACTGTTCTAATATAGATTTGTCGGTTTAAAGTGGAGATACTCAGCTGTGTCAGAAATGAAATTTATGTCTCAAAAGTCGACGTGGGCAGAACGTTCAGAAATAAGGTCAGCAGGTCATCACTGAATGAATAAATAAGAAACCAGCAGAAAGTCAGAAACATGACTGCACGATGACCTGAACGAGCTCTGCACAAATAGCTTGTTCAACCAACATTTGTTATCTGAATAACCGACAGTTGTTACGTGGCTAGTACAGCAGTGTTATTATATACATATCGTCCATCGAATTATGTGGAAACATCATACCTTGAGTTCATTCCTATTGTCTGAACAACTGGCTTGTCTTTAACTGAAACAACCGGCCGTATGCACTGTGTGTTTATATCACTTAATTCTGCCTACCATGAGCAGCCAAATTTTCGGCGGCCTTGGCAGCCCGGTGGAGGGCGTCGGAAACCATCATAGCTCCCGCAGAGAAGTAGCTGCTGGTCACGATGCTGTTCACGACCTTCACCGCCGTTCTTCCGGTCACACCCGCGACGGTTCTGGTCGTCCCGGACACATTGTACGTCTCGTCCACTGATCTGATCGCACCGACACCAGCACTGACTCTATCGGTTAGGCCGATTCTCTTGCTCAGCTCTGCAGCCTTCGCTGCTGCAGACCCTGTTATCTGGTAGGACTCATCGAAGGCTCTAGCTTTGGACAGCGCGTCCTTGCTCAGTATGTATCCCCTCGCTAGCATCGTCTTAACGACGTCTTGAGCCACTGTGAAAGCTTCCTGTGGAGTGGAGTTGAACTGGCATGATTGGTACTCCTGCTCAAGTCGTAGTAATGAAAGAATAAAATGTTAGCGAATGAAATCAAGGCAACATTCGGATTAGTTTGTCAGAAACTGGTCATACTTGAAAAGAGATGTGTTTATGTAATGTTATTTCTACTGTTACTTTTCATGTAAGGGAAGGGGAGCCTTGGCGCAGCGGTAAAGCTGCTGCCTTGTGACCACGAGGTCACGGGTTCAAGTCCTGGAAACAGCCTCTTGCAGAAATGCAGGGAAAGGCTGCGTACTATAGACCCAAAGTGGTCGGACCCTTCCCCGGACCCTGCGCAAGCGGGATCTACTGCACCGGGGCTGCCCTTTTTTACTTTTCATGTAAGGAAATACTGTCTTACAATTAACAGAAAGATAAAAATTTACTGTCTGACAGTGTTTACTTATTTAGTTTTTAACGTATTGCTATTTACTGACTTACTCTGTGACCAACCCAGTCCAAATTATCGTCAGTTAACAGAAAGTTGGTCATAAGCAGGTGAAAAATAGCAGCATAAATGATGTATACCCTATATTCCATTTCCTCCTCGACATGCCAAGTTGGCCTGTCCCAGAAATTAGAAGGCTCATCAGGTTGCCAGGTTGGCCTGTCCCAGAAATTAGAAGGCTCATCAGGTTGTCCCCAGCGAGATATGCAAACCGGCTGATCCACAATAGTAGCCCCCTGTGAAGATGAAAAGTGTCATCAAGGACAAAAACAATGAAAGTATGTGTTTGGAATGCACGGGGGATATATAGGAAAAACAGTCATCTAAGTATTCAACAAAGAAGTATGCATGCGTAATGGATATGTAGGAAAAACAGTCATCTAAGTATTCAACAAAGAAGTATGCATGCGTAATGGCACCTTCCAGATTACTCAAATTAACACAGTGGATACACAAAATATTGAAAAAAGAACATCTGGCCACTATTTGTCAAGTGATAACAGTTGCATTTTCAAGGACTTCACCAGTAGGAAATCTGAGCAGAACTATGTACTTAAGATGATGCAATGTAGGGGACTAGGACAGAAAATTAGCTATACTTGTGTACATTAAGATGTACCAGTAACTCAAAAGAACCAAAGAACTCCTACTGAAGAAACTTAATACTACACTGAATAAGCAGACAATAGAACGTTAGGAATTAATCATAGGAAATTGTGATAAAAAAATGATCCAGACCACTAGTTTGAAAAATATTGCTGCCAATAAAACTTACACTCAGCAGTACTGCAGTTTCCAAGGCATACGGTTCCTTGAAGGTCACGTAAGCAGTAGAACCATATCCTCCTGACCTGTTAGTGTTAAATTCGTCAGAAAATGGATGATAAAAAGAAAATGAAATCAAAATAACACAAAATTTTGTGTTGAATAATCAGAATATAATTGGAGATTAAAAATGATCAGCAAAAAAAAATTCCTAGGTCTGAAAATTCTAGCAAATATGGTGTATCTTGAAATTTAGTCTGCATGTATTGACATCATAAATAGTAAACTAACTGTAACTTATGAAGGGCAAGTAAATATCACCTGATAAGGTCTATATGCTCAATAGGGCCAGAGAATGAAAAAAACTCATGAAGATCACTTTCAGATGCGCTGCTTGAAAGGTTAGTGACTTCTACCGTGTACCCGTTCCACTCATGATTCTGTAAGTCATCAAACACAAAGGTTGAGCATTTCCTGCAGATGGGTTACATGTGCCTCTAGTAATTGAATGTGCATATCAAAGTAGTACAGTACTATCTGGGATGTGCATACGCTACCTTACAAATGAAAACATTAGATTACGTTTCGACCTAGTTATACATAAACTGCAAACATTATCATTGCTTATGCTTTCTACAAGAGACGCTCTTAGAAAAATTTGGAAATTTTCTAAGTTCCTTATTCAGTCATCTCTTTTTGTCCTACAAGCATGGTATAGATGTAAAGTCTACATGGAAATAAATTTTAGAAGGATTTATGCTGCTTTTTTTATCAAAGCTTAAAAACTGATATTTTAGGAATGTGCACAAAAATTCGTACATTTAGCAGCTGGGTTGGCAAAAAAATACTTAGGAAACCATATATATTGCATCACCGCTATAATGACAACTGGAATACAAACCGTGCACAATAATATGGCCACTAGCAGCAGGTGACCTGCACCAAATTAGTACTACAGAAGGTGATACTGTATTTTTTTTCCTCTTTCTGATCGTGATTTGCTAAATGAAACTTTTTTACAAGATCACTTTATGCTTCGTGGACATCCCAAATTTGCAGTATTGGACTATTATCAGAAGCAGTAATATCTTGCCGGACCTAGGCTAAGTCTTGGGTTAAGATTTAAATATATTATAACTTCCCCACATATTGTTATCAGCCATCTGCACAGACTGGTTACTTTGGTCCGTGAGTCAAATACCACTGCAAAAAAGATTATGGATCCAGCGAAATCGGTGCTATCGTGTGACGTGTGCAACAGCTTTTCAGCTAACATTTTGAGACTAAAGCTTAGAGCTAGTTGATCATAATCTACTACTCCTTGGTGTTCCACTGATCCACTGCCAATAAAATAGTCCCACAACTCAACCACTGATATCTGTTTTTCCTGACCGAAATCATTCACTGTTCAACTAGCAGATTCGAGAACCTAAACAGTTGCATGAATGAACTATGAACTTCATTTTCGGTACATGCTTCCAGTACAGAACTGTGGCAACGTTAGTTACACAGAGAGCTGTATTAAAGGTAAACAAACGTACTAATACTAGTAGCAGGGCAGTCTGGGACCAAATCGGACAGAGGTGGATGAAATCAGGGCACGAACTGATTGAACGAGCGAATCACGAATGGACGAAATAAGCCACACTAAAACGAAGCAAGGCCTGATCTCTCCCTGGAGACGAATCATGGCGGCGGCATTCCGACGAATTGAACGAAAATCAGATGCGTGGGGGAGAAAACAGAAGATGAGGAATCCTTACCCGCCTCTCTGCCTCTCCCCGGACTCCTCTTCGTCGCGCTCCTCCGCTGCAATCACTCACGCACGCGGCCTAACTCCACCACCACCCACCGAAGGAAGCCGCGCCGGTCCAAGCCCCAAAGATATCGGCAGCAGGCAGCAGGCGGTGGCCTTTAGTGGTACGTGGGGGCCGGGCGAGACCTCGATCTCCCACCTAACTGCAACCGACGCCCTTTATCTTGTCTCCCTAGGAGCTCCTAGTCTCGTATTTTTTGCCAAAACTAGCCCCTGGCCCGAACTAATCTCGTATCTGCCCCTTCCGGAAAACTATGTCCGGATCTGACCCCTGAGGTCGGCGCCAACGCAAATGGCGCCGAACTTGTGCAGTTCGGCGCCAGCCAAAATTTTAAATCTGGTGCCTGATGGGTTCGGCGCCATTTCCATTGGCGCCGACCTAGCTCGGCTGAAATTTTGGCTGGCGCCGAACTGCACAAGTTCGGCGCCATTTGCGTTGGCGCCGACCTCAGGGGCCAGATCCGGACATAGTTTTTCGGAAGGGCCAGATACGGGATTAGTTCGGGCCAGGGGCCAGTTTTGGCAAAAAATACCCTAGTCTCCGCGTTACGCCGAGAAAACCACGCTCCGCGTACCCCCGCACGGTAATGGGTCGCTCTTTCCGGCCCAGTTTCGGTCGCTGGACTAGCATCTTCATCTCTTTTTCTTGTGACTGTTTCTTGTTTCGCGACTGTTTCGTGTTCCGTTGTTTCGTGCACGGTCGAATTACTTTGGTAAACATACACATACATACGTACTTCATTTATTTTGAAAACTGTAATATGAGCCAAGGTTTCAAAATTCGTATATTAAAGTTAGAAAAAAATAAAATGGAAAAGGATTGGGATCATCCGGGGATCCAGCCTTCCCGTCCTCCGCCTCCAGGACGCGCCACGCGTCCTCCGCGGGCCCGCCCGCCTGTGGAAGTCGTCGCCTCGCTTTTGTACTGCTTCCTTTCTCTGCCCGCACGCAACCATGGACGGCCGCATCCCCAATTCCAATTCCCCTTTCTCTACAGCTAGCAGCAGACGGGCATCAGGCCGGCGTGAGAGAAGGGGGCCAGCAGGCGGCCGCCGGGGCTGAGGGCCGGAGGCGGGGACGGCGACGGGGATGGGGCCGGCGAGGAGCGAGGGGGTACGGGTCCGCCGCGGCGGTTGTGCTCGTGCCAGTGCGCCGCCGCGCGCCGACCGCTGCTACCAGAGTTGGGGCGCTCTGGCGAGGCTGCGCCGCCGCGCCGCGCTCCGGTGAGGCTGTGATGTCGCGTCTCATTGGCTTCCGCCGCCGCGTCCCCTAGCTCGAGAAGGGCGAGCCTTGTCCTTCGCCGCTCGCGCCCCTGGCCTAGGGCCCCGCCGCCGCCGTGCCCCTGCTTCGACTTCGCCTCCGCGCTTCTGCTCTCCGACGCTGTCGTGCCCCTGCTTCGCCGTCGCCGCCGCGCTTCTGCTCTCTGACGCCGCCGTGACCCTGCGTCGACACCGCCGCGGTGCTCCCAGCCGATGTGGTGCTTTTTGCTGCAATTTTTACTATATGTGGTGTAAATTGGCTATATGTGGTGCAATTTTTTGCTATATGTGGTGCTTTTGCTGCAATTTTGATTGTAGCATTTTTATATTTTGCTATATGTGGTGCAAACTATTGTAAGGTTTGTAGCAATTTTATTTCTCATTTGTCGCAAATCCACTGAATGATTGTAGCAAACTAGCTAGCTTTGAGCTACGCGTGCAGCTCGATCTATCTAGGAGCGTTTTGCATTTTTTTTGCTGTATGCGGTGCAAATTTTGGTATAATTTGTAGCAATTTTTTTTTGCTGCAATAGTTTTATAGTTTTGCTAAAATAGCATAATGTTTTGCATTACAAGAAGAATTTTTATGCTACAATTTGTCCTGCTGTTTTGCCTCATAAGTCTTATCGAAGAACCTCGCCGGAAGAATTTTGCTACGATGCTGCAATATAACAATTTTTTTGCTATTATTGTGTTTGTGGTTTTGCTACAATAGAACAAAACATTTGCTACGATGTCTCCGGCGAGGTCTCCGTCGATGTCTCCGGCGAAATCGATTTTGCTACAATAGCATATTTTTCTGCTACGGGGTCTCCGGCGAGGTCTCCGGTGAGGTCCGGCGAGTCCGGTGAGGTCTCCGGCGAAATCGGTCTTTTCTTTTCTGTTTTCTGGGCGAACCGTTTTTTGCTACATAGGGAGCAAAAGCGGGGATTATTTGCTGCGGCGGCAGCAAAAGCAGATTGGTGTGGATAGTGCGGGATCTGACGGCTCCTATCGATCCGATCCAACGGCTGGCGACCCGGGGGATCCCAGGGAAAGATCCCCCGGGGGACGCCTAGTGGTTTCCAAATAAAATCTGCTTTTTAGTTGTTATTTGCAAGAGTTCACCTTATACCATTTGACATCAATAGAAGAAAGACAAAATGGGTCAACAAAAAATTATAGTGCCATGCACTTTAAAATAAATAATGTGTACCTAAAAATTATGCACGTCCACGAGTTTGTGCCATTCTGGTACTCAATTTCGAGTTTCATGGATTGTAACTTATCAAATTTGAATCGATGTACGAAACATGTTGAACAGGATTTTGGTAACCCCGTTGAATCTAATTTGGTCTTGAACGATTTTTTGAAAGACCCATTGCACAAAATTTGGTATTGAACAATTTTGTAAAACTCCGTTGAACAAAAACTTGGTTTAAACGGTTTTTGGAACGATTTTTAAAAACATGTTGAACATGATTTGGTAACCCGTTGAACGTAAATTGGTCTTGAACAATTTTAAAAAAACCCGTTGAATATAATTTGGTTTTGAACAGTTTTTGAAAAACCCGTTGAACAGAATTTGATACTGAACGATTTTCTAAAAACTCTGTTGAACGGAAATTAGGTTTAAAAGGATTTTGGAACGATTTTTGACATTTTTGACATGTTGAACGTAATTTGGTCTTGAACGGTTTTGGAAAGACCCATTGAACAAAATTTCGTATTGAACGATTTTGTAAAACTCCGTTGAACGGAAAATTGGTTTAAACAGATTTTGGAACGATTTTTTAAAACATGTTGAACAGGATTTGGTAACCCGTTAAACGTAATTTGGTCTGGAACAATTTTTAAGAAACCCGTTGAACGTGATTTGTCCTCGAACGATTTCAAAAATGCATAGAAAATGGCGGTGAATAAAAACTATGTTTGAACGATTTTAAAATTGAACAGAAAAAACCGATGAATGAAACCAATTTTAGAAAAGTGAACAAAAATTATTTTTAACGATTTTTAAACTAAAAACAGACTATGAACAAAAAATAATTGAACGATTTTTAAAATATGAACAATTTCCAAATATGAACATTTTTTAAATTTAAACATTTTTCAAAAACCTGAAATTTAAACAAAAACTAAAATAGTATCTAAAAATAAGAAAGAACGAAAAAAGAAAAAGCCAAAAAAAGAAAAATAGAAGTAAAACGAAAAATAAAACAGAAACTAAGAAGAAAAAAAGAAACAGCCAAAAAAGGAAAAACGAAACATAAAAGGAAAAGAAAAGCAAACAGAAAAAGAAAACGAACACGAAAAGTAATAGATCAAAATCTGGCTGGACGTGCCCTTATTGGGCCGGCCCATTGCGCGATGTGAGTGCGCGGAGCTGTGTTAGCTCTGTGGTACGCGGCAACTAGTGTTTGCCCATGGAAACGTTGGGACTACCATGCCTGGGTGAGGTGGCCGGCCCAAATGTCCGCAGGCCTACCAGCCTTTCGCAATGCGCAAGTACAATCATTGGCCGTGTCTTCAGTACCCTTAGCCAGGCTCTAAGTGAACTGTTCACTCCTTTTCATTTAGGATGAAAAAAAGTGAACGACCGAAATGGTTGTTTCGAGCAAGCCGGACGCAGAACCGAGAAAGAAATAGGAGGGATGGTATAAGAAATTTTGAATTACTATATGCTCAGGGAGCTCAAATGGAGAAGGCGGGAAATCGCGGGTGGCCGTGTGTTTTGGCGCAAATACCAACCTGTCTCTAGGCAAGAACTGGCGATGCTGACCCTCGCCGGCGCCTCCTCTTCCGTTTCAACAGCACCTCTTCTCTCGTATGCGTTAAGCGATGATATCGTCTAAGATTCTTCAAAATCTTAAATTTGGAAAGCTTTTATCTGCTGATGATTTTTTTTTATTACCTTTGGCTTACTCATGAGGGATCTATAAAATCCGACATTTTCTATAACTTTTTTGTCAGTAGTTGCCAAATATGGACACTTACTTGTCAGATTATAGATTACTTACCTAACCGATTATAATAAGTTGGTTGACATGTTCGTTAAGTCATTTTACACCAATATAAGACTTGCATTATACTAATTTGTGGTACGATATCATCTCTTACTTATTTGAAACACGCTAAGACATGCTTTCTAGCTATGCATATCGTTGCAATGTCTAAAACTATGTAAGATACTATCAACTATGCAATATCATCATAATAATTATTCATTGTTAATCTGACACCTGTAATATAGTAATCCGGTAACTAGAGCGACAAAAAAGATTGATCGAAAGTCGAAACTTGAAACAAAGGAACATGAGATCCAACTTTTAAACCTTTTACGAGACGAACTCGATGGTGCACAAACCGATTGCTAATCAGATTATCAGTTCAAAGATAAATCATTCTGAATTCTTAAATCCAACAACTAATTAATGCGATGATGGCAGAACGAGAGGTGACAACTTCACATACATGTGCACTTTTCTAGGAGAAAAAGCATAGTACAAAATAGGTGTATCAGATTATTCCGGCCGTTGGAACGCGACGGCTAACGTGAAGCTAGCTCTCGATGGCGCCTGTGCCACACAACAATGGCAACGATCAAGATCGAGGGCGTTCCCTGTCACGGCCGATCCATGTACAGACGCCGTGAGCGAGCAATCCGCTGATTATTTTTTAGACGAAACCGCAGTCGGAGCTGCTTATTCATTGCTTTAGAAGAAGAGTACAAGATGTACAAATAAACAGAAACGAACATAAAAGGAGCCCGGAAATGCCAGGCTCCAAAAAGATATGAAAACCTAACACATCAGTCCGGTTCCCTTGGTCTGTGGAGCAGCATGTCTGCTCTGGTCTTTCCTGCATGCCGCCAAGATCTCGCTTCCTCCATTATGCCATTGTAAATGTGGCTGAGTGGTGCTGCTTTATTCTGAAAAATCTTGTTGTTCCGCTCTTTCCACACGTTCCACCAAGTAAGGTGAACCACAGCATTCCAATTCTTCCGTGATGGTGTTGGCAGCAAGGCTAGAGAGGTGAGCATCCATTTCTCTAGCGAGGCAGTGTCCATCTTGGGTACCATGGCAAGAGGTAGTTGGGCCGTGGCGACGATCCTCTCCCAAACCCTGATTATCACCGGGCAGGAGGCTAGCAGGTGCAGGGCCGTCTCAGGCTCAGCAAGGCAAAAGGCGCAAGCTGCGTTGTGTGGCCAGCCCTTCTTCATCAAGCAATCCGCGGTATGGCACTTGCCAAGTATTGCCAACCATGCGAAGATGCGGCATTTCAACGGGGCATCACTTTCCCAAATATTTCACTGAAGCAGGTGCGTATTGATCCTTCAAATTGCACAGCATACGCCGAGGCAGAACTGAACTTGCCATCCGCTGTGAGCTTCCAGGTGACCGCATCCTCGGTGTTTTCCAGCAGCTGCACAGTACTCAAGCGATTGAAAAGTTCCATGAATTGCAAGACTGCATCGGCTGGCAGGTCCCTTTTGAAGTGGTGTATCCATTTATCTTGTTCCAGGGCTGTTTTGACAGACAAGTTCCTCTTGGTGCAGTATTTGAACAGGGTTGGCCAGCTAGCTGCTGGGCATTGTCCATCGAGCCAAGGATCCCTCCAGAAATCTAATTTGTTTCCATCACCAAGAGAATAGGTGACAGCAGCATTGAATAAGGATTTTGCCTTCAAATCATGTTTTAGAAGGTGCAGCCAAGGTTTTCCTGTTTGAGTCCAGCTTTGCCAGAGCCACCTGACACGTAGGGCAAGCCCTTTTGCTTGCAGGTCTGGGATCGCGAGCCCACCTAGCTCTTTTGGCCTACAAATAGCACCCCAGCGCACAAGGCAGCGTCCTCCCTGGGCAATCTCCTCATTGCTCCAGAGAAATCCTCTTCGCAGTTTGTCAACTGCTTTCACTAGCCAAACAGGAGGGTCAAAAACTAGTAGTTGGAAAACCAACATTGCTGAGAGGACATGGTTGAGCAGCAGCAGACGAGCATCAAAAGAGAACGATCCTTTGTTCCAGCCCTTGACCTTCCCAGCTAACTTATCGATTGAGGGTTGAAGATCAGATTTGCGCAGCTTGCTCTCGGAGAGCGGCATTCCTAGATATGTGCAAGGAAAACTCTGAATAGGGCACTGAAAGGCGGCCGCCAATGCCTGGTGTTGATTGCATGGCATTGGATTGGGATCATGGAGCATTTCTCGAAATTGGTGAACAGCCCAGATGCCTCTCCAAAGCAGCCTAGCACCTGCTTGATGGCCATGACCTCTGCATCTTCAGGATTGGCAAAAATGACCACGTCGTCGGCGTACATCGAGATACGGCATTGCGGCAGCATGTGTCTCGGCTTTGTCAGAGCGCCTTTATCTTCAGCTAGCTTGAGCAGTGCTGGGAGGACATCCGAAACAATGACAAACAGCATGGAGATAGGGGATCTCCCTGCCTAAGTCCACGCCTGTGAATTATGTCCTCCGTCAGCTCCCCATTCACCAAGATTCGAGTTGAGGCCGTCAGTAGCAGGCATGCTATCCAATCTCTCCATTTTCTCCCAAAGCCTTTAGCTTCCAGTACTTCCAAGAGGAACTCCTAAGAGATCGAGTCAAAAGCCTTTTGCAAATCCAGCTTGAGGAGCAAAGCCGGTGTCTTAGTCTGCTTAAATCTCTTGGCTTGTTCTCTTACCAGGATGAAATTATCATGTATAGCTCTTTTTCTGATAAAAGCACTTTGGCATGGACTGACAAGCTCGCTGAGCCTTGGACGAAGCCTGATCGCCAGGATTTTCGTGAACAATTTGGCGAAAAAGTGGATAAGACTTATCGGCCTGAAATCTTTTGGGTGGGCTGCCTCCGGCGTCTTGGGCAGTAATATCATCGTGGCAGTGTTTAGCAAGTGCAGGTTGCTCGAGGTGGTGCACTCCAGAGCTCTTATTGCTCTCATGATGTCGGCCTTGATAATTGTCCAGCATTTCTTGAAGAATAGGGCTGTGTAGCCATCCGAGCCCGGGGCCTTGTCAGATGGCAAGTCCATGATTGCCGCTCGCACCTCTTCCTCCGAGATAGGTGTCTCCTGATCAGATAGATCAATCTGGGTGATCCCTAATGCCTGCAAGTCCAACGTGCTGTCTATCTCTCTTTTCACCTAGCAAGCCATGGAAATATGCCCATATTGCCTCTTCTTTATCAGCTTGCTCCGTGAGCACTGCACTTTCGGTGACGATTCTATGGATGTAGCTCTTCCTACGGCGTGCAGATGCTTTTGAGTGGAAAAATCGTGTGCTGGCATCACCCTCTCTGAGCCATTGCACCCTCGACCTTTGCCGCCACATTGTGCGTTGGATAGCTGCGATCCCTAGACAGTTAACCTTGAGCATCGATCTGAACTGAGCTTCATCGGCCGTGAGCTGTCGTCTGTCCATTGCTTGGTCCAGTCTGAAGATTAGCTCGCTCGAGATTGCCGCACGCAATGCCAAATCACTTGTGAACTGGGAGCTCCATTTTTTCAATGCCCTAGCTGTTGCTGCCATCTTTGCGTGTAGGTTGATGAAGGGGTCAGCGACCTGGGCGCAGTTTTCCCAAGCCGAAGCAACAGCGTCATCAAAGTCCTCTCTAGAGGCCCAGGCATTCTCAAAGCGAAAGCGGCGACACGGTCTGAACCCTGCATCAGTTGTGAGCAACATGGGACAGTGGTCCGACATCTCAGAGGACAGGGCCTGCAGCATGCAGTTCGGGAACGCTGCGTCCCACTCCCCATTGAACAAGACTCTATCCAGCTTAACCATGGTGGCATCTCTCTGTTCATTGCTCCAGGTGTAACGGCGGCCTTGTAGGTACAGGTCCTGCAGCTGCAGCTCATTTACAAAATTCCTAAATGAAGCCATATTCCTGCGGTTGATATTCCTGTTGCTTTTGTCAGATGCCTGGAGGATCAAGTTGAAGTCTCCAGCGATGATTGTGGCATGTGACTGTGCAGCTGGGCATTGACACAGTTCTTGAGCGACTGCAGGAAGAGCTGCTTATCTGCATCTGATTGCGGCCCATAAACCGAGATCAGGTTGAGTGTTGTGCTTGCTTTAGCTAGGTGACCATGCGCTGCAATGTACCAAGGCGTGCTGAATTGGGATGTCAGTTGGAATTCCCCTGATTTCCAGGCAAGCAAGATGCCTCCTCTTGTTCCGTCGGCCGGTGCGTAACAGAATTCAGTAAAATCAGGGCCGCAGCATTGAAGAACAACATTCAGATCAACAAACTGCAGTTTTGTTTCTTGCAAGCAAACTACTGACACATTATAATTTCGGACAACAGCACACACAACTCCTCGGCGGGCGAGGTCGTTGAGACCACGCACATTCCAGACTAAAAGATTGAGACTCATAATTCCGCTGATTATTCATTACGCATGCAAGTGTCACCGATCAGCATTAGCTTGCGCTTTCCTGTAGAAACAAAGCCGCACGTGGCTTGTTGCCACTAGATGGAACGAGAAGCGTCGTACGAAGTGATCGACACGCGCAAACTAGTAAGAGTATCTCCACTCGCGGTACGCAAATAGTATCTGACAGCGCTGGACGGACACTATCGGCCTACTCACGGCGCCAATAGTAAAGTTTGAAACACGATTTGAACATAAATTTAGATAGATTTCATTTAAACTAAACATAATTCATTTAAATTAGATATAATTCATTCAAAACTAGATCTAATTCATTCAAACTATAACTAATCCTAATCAGGGCGGCACTTGGGGCACCTGCAGTTCGGGCAACTGCTCGCCCGAGCAGGCAGAGGTGCCCGCCGGCACTCAGCGCATCTGCCGTTGACGGCGGATGGTAGCGCAGGTGGCGCTGCACGGGCAAACGGGGCCAAGGACGCCTCAATGGCAAACCGCATGCCACCCCACTCGGGTGAGGACCACTCATCGTCATCATATCCCCTCCTCCTCCGCCGCCTACGGAGGTTGAGGTGCCGGCGATGCCACCGGCGGCTGCTGTTTCGCCACCTCCGCCGCCTCGTACCGCTGCCTCTCCATGTCAACGCCCGCCGAAAGTTCTCGTCTGAGGTGTGGGTGAGGGGATTGTGGTCGGAAAGTTCTATGTTAGTCGTTTGATTATATGATTACTTTCTATAGGAATTTTTCCATAGAAATATTTGTATTACATCCTATAGGAATTATACCATTCACTCCAATCTCCTTTTACAATTACCTTGCTTTCTCTTTGCAATCAAACACAAAGTACTCTTCTCATAAGATTCAAATAGCTGTACTACGCTCGCTGTACTGATCAGCGTCATTTATTGGGTACGTCTATTTCATTCAATTCAAATGGTACACATGTCCGAAAATGCTAGAATCTGGATCAAGGGACTCCCACAGCACAAATCTTCGCTGCTAATCAGATCTCGTTTGGGCATCTGTGCAAAAACAAATTTCAAGTTCTGATGCACCCATTTCCTAAACAGCATTTGTAGCAAAACAGTGTGTTTCCAAGTTTTGTAATCTTACTAATAATGAGTTGAAACTTCGAAAACAACATGACCTTTTGCTATGAGTTTTTGAAATGAGAAAATGAGAATGCTATAGTTCAAGTTTCATAACTTATGATGTAGCAATTTTGTTTTCTAAGTTTTGCGCTAACTTTGATGTGCTTTTGGTTTACCGAGGTTTCAAGAATTTGTTCTTCCGTACCACAAACTGGTGCACCCGCTGTCCGCTGAGATTCTAAGAAAATGTGTACCAAGGTTTCAAACAACCTGCTATAGGATACATTTATAAGGCTGTTGCATCATCATGATGCAGAGCCCGGGGCTATGCCCAAATTTCGAAAAAATAGAACTTGTATATATATACCCTATGTCCAAATCGATGTATTGGTAGTAGCACATAGACAATACCAAATTTAACATATTCTTTTTGCAAGGGCAATACAACATTCATTTCGTTAGGCACCGCAGCTAATTAAGAGAGGCTCACAAATCATTGACTTTAATTATACTCCAAAACTAGCCAGAGCGTACAAATGACGCTACTACAACTACTACAAAGAGTACTATACAGTTATACACACACAGACACGCACGCATACATCAAAGAGCGGTAGCTGCAATTATCAAGAGCGTGATCCATCAAGAAAAAAGAAAGCGATGATCCTTGCATCTTAATTAAGAGTGTCAAGCAGTGCCAAAAACTAATAAAGCACCTTCTCGTGCACACTAAACAACACGCATTAGCCTTTCAGCGTACAGCAGCGTCGCGGAGCTCTCGCGCTCGCGTGCTATAGCTCGACGTACATACTGGATACTGGCAGTGTAGAGCACAGTGCCAGTATCTCGTGTGATTAACACCACAGATCTTGATGTCCAAGCGCGCCGGCCGGACATGAACGCAATCCAAGCTCGGATCAACCAAATGAACCAAACAATGCAAAACTTTGAAGGAAAATTGATACAAGCATCGATCGATCTCACGCACTAGCCAGCCGGGCATGCTCGATCCAACGGCCATGGACGACGTACGCATGCGCCGAGCTCGGTGCGTCCATGGATGGATTCATCACATGAGGAAGCTCCTGATGACGGCGGCCTGGTCGGCGGTGACGGCATCAGAGTCGAGCAGCGCGGCGAGCGTCTCGCTGAGGTCGTCCACCTCCCGGTGGAGGCTCCGGATGTAGCTGCACGTCTCCTGCAGCACCCTCGACGCCGAACCCTGGTGCATTTAACCCAAGCACAAGCATCAGTAACCAAGTACTCATGTGTGATTGTACTCGAACGCAAGTTTCGTGAGCTAGAACATGAGCGAGCGTTCTAGTTGGTTACCCTGTGAGCGCCATTGCGTGCTTGGGACTCCGGAACCAGGGCCTGCAGCTTGGACAGGAGGTCGGAGATCTGCTCCTCCGAGATCGACGACGCCGTGGACCTTGACGACTGCGAGCTCCCGGCCCGCCGTGTACGTGACCTCCGGTTGCTCGACGACATGTCAGCAGTAGGATGTATGGTGCTAGCTAGCAAGTACTAGCAGTGAGCTTTGCTCGGTTTTCCGGTGCAGGTGAGTGGCACAGTTGCAGGCGAGGCGAGCTATATATAATGGGCCGGCGCAGCCAGTGTGGAGGGGAGCAAAAAGGAAGTAGCCGCTTGCCGCAAGATCATAGGGGACGAAGCTGGCTAGGCTTGGAGGGTGGAGCAGAGAGGGGAGCTAAGCTACGGACGGAGCTTGCTCCGAGTTAAGGGAGAAAACGAGTGCTGTAAATGTGTGTGTGACGAGGAGAGCGAGGCTACTAGAGGCGGTGTGTGCGTTGATCGAGTGCGCTTGGGTTATGTAGATGTTCATCTAACTGCTGGTAATTGTTCGGTTTGTTGTTCTTTTATCGTGTGGCCTCAGGATTTGTGTGCCACTGTGCGGTTTACATGGGGGAGTGTGGTTTCCCTAGATCAGCATGCCGAGCACACATGCAGGGGCATCCTTGTGCAGATTATTCAATCTTCAGCATCTTGTAGTACTATATTTAGATTAATCAACCATCCATGGAGGAGACTTCATTTGTGAAGTACAATAGTTTAGTGATTCCAGTTATCTCCACCTCCACCTGTTCCTTTTTTACTTTCCATGTTAGATTTGTCCTAAGTCAAACTTCTTAAACGAATTTATATTAAAAAAGTATCAATAACTACAATCCTAAACAAATATAATACAAAAATATATTCCATGACGGATCGAATAATATTGATTTCGTATTGTGTTGTCGGTATTTTGCAATAAACTTGTCAGACTATAACTTTTTTCTTCACTTAACACAAACCTAATATGCGGAGTAAAAATAAACAAGGGGACTATGCTAACATCTACTCCTCTGACCCGTATTAAGTGTCGGCAGCTCTATAGTAATTTGTACTGCCGCAATACACTTTCTGTGACACTTAATTACGACCTGAGATAGTAGTAAAATATATTTTCTAGTAACTAGTGCTACATTCATCAATATGATGGGCTCGCTAATTCTCAACTGCCAGAGATATTCTTTCTATGTCTCAGTCAACTCTGACCATCGCATGGACACTGATATATGCATAAGATTTTCACAATTTTTATAAACTCTGTGAGCAATTATCATGTTTTTGCACAAGATGAACATTATTACAACAATGTTATCTATACAAGAAAAAGTTGTGAAGTCAAGTAATTTTTTTCTTAATACTATATTTTTTGAACAAATTATCACAATACGGTGGAATATTGTTTAGATTCATATTTGACTGGGAAATAAGATCATCTAAGCTCACTTCGATGTACCTAGACCCAAATAATTAAGTGTTCTTATAACTAACTGCAAATAGACCTCTACTTAGAAATGTGTTCTAATATTTCCTACCATGTTCTTAAACAGTTCTACTTTTGTGCTTGGCTCGCAATTTTCTGTTTTATTTATGTAATATGTCACCGCTTGAATATTAATGCGGCTCTGGGTCAAAAAAGAACCTTACTAGGACTATATGTGTGCTTCAATGTTGTGGGCTTTTAGGGCCATGGCAGCAGGAGTTTCAAGACTGTTTACACATGATTTGCCTGGTTAGCAAAGCAAGGCTAGTCGTGCAGGGAACTTCTAGGGATGCTGGAAGGTCTAGGGGCTGTCCGAAACTGTGAGGGGAAGTGGGGAGAGTCTGAATAGAAAACGGTCTTCGCCAGTACTGTGTGGAGTTCAGAAATGCCAATTGCTGGAGCCGGAGATGCCGATTGGTCCTTGTCCGGTGCCATGAACTCACTCCACGTAGGTCAGATTGGTCCTGCTTACTTAACAATGATTTCGAACACTTGGTACCAATGAGCCATCACCATTGGCTGGTTGGCCTGCTTCGCGAGGATCACATTAAAGCTATAATCATTTGGACTGTACCGGCAAACAGTTCCCATTATAGAAATCTACCAACTACCATCATCGGATTCTTCCTCTACTAGAGTATCCAAGACTGTAGATATGTTTTTGTCTTTCAAGAAAAAAACATGGATGAAATACTTGAAGCGAATATTATGCAAGGAAAGCAAATGTGCTTTCAAGGTTTCCTGCTTGAGTTCAGATTTATGCCCTTGTATCTCGAAAATTCCTTAAAATGCACACACGGTTTTAGTTGCCCGTTAAAAAAAAAGAGGATATTTAACATCTAAGTTTTTTATTAGAGAATTTCAAGATGCAAAATACATGTCCTAAAATAAAATATGAAATATCCACCCTTTATGTGTACAAATATTTGTTCTCTTATATGCGAGTTCTGTCAATAAACTATAAATGTCACGTATCTGGGAACAACGAGTTCATTGCTCCTTACACTTTTTGTTACAAAAAATCCCAACAAAGGTAGAATCACTGGTTATTTACGATGCAATATTTTCAAAAGAACTTGAGCCATCGAGTACCGAGATTTATGAGGTCAGAAGTCACCACTAGCTCCACTTTCAATGGGTACTGCATAACACTAGGAGGTTACACCACCGGTTTGCAGCGCGTCAAGTGTCGAACTTCATAGTTGATCCCTGGTGGACTGCCTCCGCTAGCTATTTATCTGATGGTTGGTTTTGACCGTGCAAATTTTATTTTATTTTGGAAAGGTCTAGAGGGGCTTATGCTCACCTATTTTTTCATTCGGTCGATAATTAGTGATAGAAATATCCGTCAATTACACAAAGAGGAGGGAGGGTAGGAGATGCAGCTTTCACGAGAGAACGTTGGTAGTGATGTTGAAGGCCATTGCAGAATGCAGTGGAAGGTTATCATATGATGACCATGACGTTCTGGATCTTCTACATGCCGAAAGAGCACCGCAATCACCGCGGTTGAGAAAATATGGTGATAGGGTATGCTCTGACACAACGACTATGGGGACAAAAAAAGAAGAGGTGCTCGAGGGTCTCGCCAGCCTCATAAAAGGCATACACGCCGGATGAAATAATATGCCGGTTGTCGAGAAGGGCATGAATGGGAAGGTGGCGCTGATCACATATTGAGGTAGTACTTACAACCTCTAGGCATAAAGGAGGTCCTGATGAAGGGACGGAACTCGTCATGTGGCAAGACGACGGTGACCGCTATATAGTGGCCACATGGGGTAAATGGGTCTCCGCCAAAGAGTTCGGTATACCTTGTATAGTGATTGACAATCTCAAAATGATTGGAGTAAACATATTTCATGATCAAAAGGACCAAGTGAGTTGGAATACTATTTTCTATGCACCCACAACAACTTATGGGTATTCTTGAAATTTTCTAGAATGGTGACCTAAAACCGTAGCACAAAATCACCACTGCAATGACTTGGTCGGCGCAATAATTCCACATAACTTTTGGATGAATGAGAAGATGTGTGTGCGAATTTTATCCGTGGACCAAGCTTCTACGAGTTTTAACTGTGCTTTTCACTCACATATGTTGTATTTCTCTCTTCTCTGTTCAACGCTGTTGTGGGTAACTGCAACATGCATCAGAAGGTTTTCACAGCTGTTGTATCTATTCTAGGTTCGCCAGAACACCCCAATCACCGTGGTGGAGCGAATACATGGTGCACAATGTAGTGATGGTGCGTGGAGATATTGTGGAGCTTATCAACACTGGGAATCGTTGGCACACTAGCTAGTTGGACCCGCTTCGACGAAACGATTTTGGAAGGAGGAAAAGAAGAGGTGCTCTAAGGTCTTCTAGGTACCGCAAAAAATAACATGCGTCTGACAAAATAATGTATTGTTGGTGGAGAAAAGCATTACATGGCAGGTTGTGCAGGGCATAGCCAAAGGATTTTCTTAAACGGATAGGCGCGAAACGAGGTTTACATGAAGGGTGTGAACTTGTCAGGTGGCAAGACGCTTGGGACCGCGATCAAGGGCGTGCCCACGTTGAGCTTCCAGGGTGCCTTGGACACCGGGTCCAAAATCATTTCTGGTATTTTCACCTCTGATATTGTGTGTGACACCGTGTATCTAAGCGAGAATTCTATGTTATTTAGAAGTGGACAATGGGTTATTTTCTGCATGGGTCCGCCCCTTACCGGGATAAAGGCGCCGCATTAAAGGGGGCCACCGAAGATTTTTGATGTACTTGTTTAGCGATCGACAATCTCCAAATGATTGAAATGATTGCAGTCAACATATTTCGGTATCAGAAGGACCAAGAAGGGGCCGAATACTGTTTGTTCAATGCACCCAACAGCAGCTTATGGGTAGTCCTGATCTTTCCTAGAACGGTGACCTAAAGCCAAAACACAACAACAATTAATAGTAACAACACGCGCGCATGAATTCAACAATTGTCCTGGATGAGGGCCAAGATAGAATATATGTGGGAACTATATCAGTTGTCATAGCGTCTGGGAGTTGCAATTGCAAGTTGCACCACCTTGAAAACGATGAAAATTGCACCGTTCTCTGTTCGGTCGCTGGTGGCTATATAGGTCTGTCTCAAGTCTTGGCCGCTAACTAGATGCTTGAGTGCATGCAGGTGCGAGCGCTTTGGGAGAAATATTACACGGTGACATGTTTCTCCTTGCGCAAGGATACTCCTTGTGCATGTCCGGTGAGATGATGAATCGAGGATCCTCGTGTACGTACGAATCTACCTGCCATTAGACGACGACGCAAGCTAGCTCGCCAATCATGGCATGGACGCAAGTTCACACCCCCTGTACTAACGACGAGCTTAAGCAAAGCGAGTCCTGGCTGGAGAGCTGTCGATCGGGCATGGCAGAAGATTTAGACGATTTGTCCCGGTCTCAGATCGGTCAAGACGATTGAAGAGCAGAATCTGTCTCAGATCTCAGGGGAGAGAGAAAACCTGGACTGGACCACGCTGGGACGATGGCATCGGGCGACCAGGTGCTTATCCTAACCATGATCTCCGTTGTCTAGCTAGACGCAGGCACGCACATGACCAGGTGCTTATCATAACCATGTCGCCGCCAACGACCACGGCCGACGGCGCATATTTCCGTCGGTGCCCGGCCGGCCGCTAGTATATCGGCATCGGGTGGTGAGCGCATGACCATTTTTTTACCTGGCCATCGCCTGCCCACTTTAAGTTGGCACACGGCCGGTGGCACTATTGGCGTTTATTTGCTAGTACTATCGCACTATTCGAAGTAAAGAAACCTTGCACGAGTTTTCTCGTTTTCCTTCAAAACGTCGGGCTCAATAGGAGAACGGAAGTCTTGGGATCCAGGCATCCAGCCATTCACTGTTTGTAATGGCGGAAGATCCAGTCGGTTGTTGGGACGACGCGAGCACGGCTATCTTATATCTTATATTTACTAACCGTAAAAGCCTCCACGTTAACTCTCACGGAAAAAGAACAACAGCCATTAGATATTTACAACGCATGATACTAACCGTTAGATCACGCTGAATCTTCATGCGACTCTGTCGTATTATCTGTTCACGAAGTATACGAATGCAGGTTTGAACCGCAGTGGCCGCAAAATAATTCTATCGCCTTTTGCCCCAAAAATATCCGTCTCAAGTGCGCCACGTAGGTCTCAGGGTCCCGTCAAACTCCACCGGTCTGTACGTTTTCAAGCAGGCAAGCAGCCCGGCCCATCCTCTAGGGTTTCCAATTCCTGGCACTGCATCGGCCGCCTCCTCCAACTCTCGCCTTCTTCTCCTAGGTTTGGCGAGGAAGTGCGTCCATCTAACTCGGTGGACTGCCTCTGATTTTATCAGTCATTGCACGGTAGAGAAGCTGAATCCGCCTCCCCATGGCGTCTCCTGGTGCATCAGTTGGATTCTGCGGCTCCTCGACAGCAAAAAGAAAACAAAGTTTGCACCATCACGTCAGATTTATGCAGCTATCTTCCATAGTATTGTCCGTAATCGGCTCAGAAACAAGTTCCACGGATATCTCAGGTAAGCAACGTGATATTTTCTTCCCTATCTGATACATGTCCTGATTCGGTTGAAAGAGGAGATGCCACGCTTCGTGTGGAATTATCTTGCGGCGTCCGACGGCGGTCATGCCGAAATCGAAGACGCACTGTTCTTGATCGATCGTTGTTGATGCAAGATAATGCCAGCACATTCTCTCCACCAGGTTTCCACGGCTTCATGTATCTTGCCGCGTCCGGCGGATGACGGTGACTGCAACTACTTCATATATTGTCCTCAACGGAGGATCAGATGTTGCTGGAGTTGAGTCAATTTTAGGAGGTAGCGGCAAGCTGGAAAGAACATATGGCTGCTAGGGAAATTAAGAATCTCTCTCTGACTGATTTAGCATCACTCTCTGACTGTTGTTGGCATTAATTAGTGCCCTCATTGCCGACAATAATATAAACTATTCTCTAATAGGGAGGATGTACCACCATATCGCTGTCTTCCAGCTGTGACATCGTCTAATTAAGTTCACGCCCAGAGCAAATTGGCGCTGACTTAAGAACGCTTCTCAATAGATGTACAATTGTGTCTCCGTGTTGTTTATGGATGAGCCGATGAAATCCGGGTTCAGTGTATGACACGAAGGTCGCAATGCTGTTTAGAATTATAATGTAGCGATGGTGTTGTTGGAGTACTATTTTCTTGAAGATGGTAGCATTATACATTAGATTTGTCTCTCTGTTTCAAATATATATACTTGATGTTGTTGATTGCTTGACCACAGGATTCTACCCAGAAACAGCAATCTGGCAGTTGATCTCGCCCTCTTGCATCCTCTTATTCGATGCTGCCGCCGCTATGCTTGGAGTAGGAATGATGTAATAAGTTGTGTATATATATACAGTGTAATATTTCTGCACTGATTTCTCAATCGTATTACATAACTATTTTTTTTCACTCACAGGGTGGGATAACACTAACTGCTATGACCCACAATGGTGTTTTTCTCTTAGCTTAAAAGTAAGTAAGTAACAGAGGTAATATTATTTGAGTACTTGCATATATATATATTTAGAGCATAACTTTTTGTGTACTAATTTCTGATTCAGATGGAAAACAAATTATATATTATCAGAATGGCATGATCCATGTGCGCATATATATCTTGGAAGAAAACCTTTGCTGTATCCTGATTTTGAACTCAGATTTTAAACCACTATTTTTCTTCTTCTCAGACGGATGGAGTTATTCTGCAAAGCTAATAGGTACAAAAACTCCGCAGGCCAATCAGGTGCACCTTAGCATTATTTTTAGCTTATAACGTTGTGTTTCTCCAATAGCTTGCTGATTAAAAAAAATCCAGGAATGATATCCTAGAATAATGTCAGGTGAATATATTGGTTGTAGTACTATGTTATATATATATACTGCACGTGGATTGATGAGTTTACATGTAAACCGTGAGCAGAGACAAATAATATTCGCAAGACATTGTAATTCTCTCACAATGACGGAATTAATTTCCATAAAAAACATATATTTGATAGGTACATTTAATTGGTTCTTTAAATGCTTATGATGTTTTCTGAAATTTTCCTCCATCGTTTCTGATATATCTTTTGCCATATTCATCGCATCCTTTAAGAAAATATTTTTGTATATTGTAGTATGGATTATGAATCGCTGATCTATGGAAGAGCTTGCTTCTAAGACATATCCATTAATATACTCCAATCTTTAAATTTTGCTTTTATTTTAATGAGACATGTATAGTATTTAGTACATCTTTGTAGGACCCTATAATTATATTTATCAGGTGTATCCTGATTAATTAAATAAAAGTGTAGTACTATATAGTCCTAATACTATATTTGTATTGTAATCATTCGAGAAACCATCAGAGAAATGATGCCAACGTAGCTTAGCATGCATGATGAGACATGAAAGTACGTATATGCAATTCGTAGTGTGCAGTAGCCATTCTGTTCAATAAAAATAGCTATTAACATGAATAAGTTCAAGAATTGCTTAGTTTCTGACAACTTTCAATAAATTATATATGTCCAAATTTATCAATATTGAAATTTATACATGTACTAGCCCGTGCGGATGCACGGGTTGCCGACTAGTTAATTAAATTGATTTCCCTTGCATAAAGGCCAAGGGACGCAAGAGATGACTGAAAACGGGCACACCGTTGTACTCCTAGTCCCTACCCAGCCTACCGTTCTTCTGTATCCATCGACAAACAAGGGCGGAATCGGATGATTCTTCCCAGGAGACACCGAAACGGGGAATGGCCAAATTCTCTGTGTGTTGCTTCGGATGGGCGAGACGGCACGCCGAGTCCTAGAGCCCATCGCGTAGTTGGAATCCTATTTGGACAATTTAGAACAGAGTGAAAGCATAGGTGAAAAAAAAAGCTGGAAACTACCTTAATGCATGTTGGGTCATCCATGATCTATGGTTGTCTCTTTTCTAGAATACACGGAAGAAAAAGACTAAGACGGCCGGTATAACGCCAAGTAGGGCCACAACGATACAAACATCATACCACATGGCATACAACACAACTCACGCCAACCAAATGACGGTACTCGCCTTCCACGGTTGCACCGAGCTCCTAGACAACATCATGACCGATGAAGGAAACACCGGTCATTTTGACTGCAAGTTGGCCCAGATCAACGCACCGCCCGATCGTAAACTCTTAAGAAGCCGTGAGCGAACGACGGGGCTGGATATGACTGGTGATGGAGTCGACCAAGAAGCACATGCAACGGTGTACATTGCGCCCATGAAGCTCACGCTCTAAGGCCAACATCGACTCCTTCTGATGCACCGGGAACTCCGCAAACAACCAAGACACCACCTTTAAGGAGGGAAAAACACTCTCGCCCCAAAGCTACCCGATCTAATAATTCAGATCTAGGGTTTCTTTGGTGCTCGAGGCGGAAATGGACGAGCAGGGCCATGATGATGCCTCCAAGGATGTGACGGTGCCCACACGCGCTGTCATCGGCAGTGTCATGCAGAGATTTCGCCCAGGCGCTACCGTCAACCCCAAGATCGACCGGACAAACACAAGAAGGAATCGCCATTTGGCCTCACTGCCGACGAGAATTGAGCCAATATTTGTTGTCGTCGGCGGCGTAGGAGGCGCCGTCGGTCCACCACCACCACCAGACATGCCCGACCCTAAGACCCACTAGGAACTCGGAGCTGGACTCCACCCCAGCAGAAGCACCACAACAGCACCGTCCTACGTCGTTGGCATGCTGCCCTCCACGAAGCACTGATCCGCCGCCGCAAGAGGGGTGAGGGTGGTGGGAGGGGGACGAGAGGTGAGTGGCAGCGCCGCCTTAGTCATGTTCCATGATAATAACTCGGATGAAAAACCGTTACTGTCAAATGCATATAACCGATGTAATGGATCACCCACAGGTGCGAAGGATGGACACTTCTCTACTATAGCTGATGTGGAAGGGAAATGTGGAGATCGCCGTCTCGTAAGAACAGCCGAGGAGGAGGACGACATGGGCACACCGGCAGGCGGCAGGCTCGCCTCCAGGCCATAGGACAACAACACTGCGCGTCCCCTCCCGTCAAACAGTTTACTCGCCGTGGCTCCACACCCACACGCACGCACGTACTCGTCCAGGTGCAGTACTTTGCAGCTAGGATATACACGGTGGAAGCACCCGTGCATACCCAGGTCGCAAATCCATGCCGATCGCGACCACCGGAAAGCTCCGGCGATTGATCGGTGCAACGCATGCAATGCAAGTGGCCATTTCTTGACGGAGAGAAAAACTGATCGGTGCAAGTGCGGGACCGCGGAGGCTCATCGGTGCACTTCGCGTGGGCGCCTACCTGGATATGGGCACATCATCACACCTACAACACTGCTAACGAAAGCGCTTCCGGTGAAGCAGACCTACGACATTGTCACTTGACGACGGGCGCTGGCTGCTGCACGTACGTCTACAAACAAGAAACGTCCATCTCGACCTATCTGCAATGCAATCTGTGCGGCCGGTGGAGGCCGTTGTTCTATGTGGCGACGGGATACGGTCGACGTATACTTGAGTTCTTGCCACTGTTGGCCTGCCCGTGTGGTCGATGTACTGCATACAGTAGCCAGTTACAGTGACACAGTTATATATGGATGGGTGATGACGATACGTGCAAGAACATCCACTATGAGATACCATATCCGTAGGTAGCTGTGCTTGAAGAGTTCAGACTGAATGGGACAAAAAGATTGGGACATTTCTATATGGGCGATACGGCCAAGATTTCTCAACTGTACGGTTTTCTTTTTTTGCAGCAAGAAAGTCTCTACCGTACTGTACACCGATGATGATATAGATTTATAGTATTCATTCTCTCAAATACTTGTATATGCCGATTCATCTCGTTGCCGGAAGCCGCCCAGGAACTAGTCTTTTTAGGGGGTAGCCCAGAAACTAGTCGCCCCAGTTTCTCGATACACACAGAAAAACTGACTCGCGGTGGGTGCTTAAACAGGATGGGACCTCGAAGTTGCTTGGGAAGCCCAAAACAAGTGGACCTCGATACACACATATGCAAAGCATGAGGGCGCCTACTCTCCGACTCCGCCCGCAGGGAGGAGCCTGTGCGCCGGCCCATCAACTCGCTTCGTCCTCTTCCCTTTTTCTTTCCTGTTATTTTACTTGATTTCTTTTCTGTTTTTACAGTAACAAAAAATGATGAATAATAAGAACAGAAAAATCGTTCTAAAAAATTAATGTGTACTTTTTCGAATCTAAACATTTTTTAGATCTGAACATTTTTGAAAATACAGACATTTTTTCAAAATGTGAACAATTTAAAATATGAATTATTTTTGAAATATGAACATTTTAAAATATGACAATTTAAAAATCTGAACAATTTTGGAAAATGAATTTGTTCAAATATGAAGAATTTTTTAATATGATTTTTTTAAATCTGAACATTTTTAAATATGGATATTTTAAAATATGAACAATTTTCAAGTCTAGATTTTTTTCAAATATCAGAAAATGGTGGTGAACGGAAATTATTTTTAAACAGTTTGAAAAAAGGCAAAGATTCACACGAACGCGCTAAACAATCCGTAGCATAGTTGTGCATACGACTAATATGAATAACAGAGCAAGAACTAAAGGTCGAGAGCAACTTCTTGATGTCTTCTATGACAGGAGCGAAGATGGAACGATCCTTCAAAGCTGAGTAGATACGTTGCATAACAGATAGGCAGTCAGTAGCGATGATCATGTTGTCTAGGCCTTCATCTTTGACAAAATTCAGAGCCAAACGAACAGCAAAAGCTTCGGCTAGTTCAGGTGCTTGAACATTCGGCAAACTGGAACCGCATGCCACAACAAAATCACCTGGATGTTTGCGTAGTACCACACCAGCACCCATACCGCCTGACGAAGCAAACAAAGCAGCATCAACGTTGATCATCAGAGATCCTTCCGGCGGCGGAGCCCAAAATACTGCAAGAACAGGTTCACGCCTTTGGTTGGTCCCAGTATGAAACAATTGTGTGATGATCATCTCGACATAAGACTTGATCTTCATAGCTAGCGAGCGAGGGCATTGAGCATGAATTTGAAATAACATCTTTCATATTTATTTGTGTGATATAATCCGCAAAAATGATATTTCAACCAAATCAACATGACGCTTCATCATCTGTATTTCTATCTATGTGTGATCCACAATGTTAAATATACAAGGGGAGTGATGCATATTAACCTTGTCAATAAGTATATCTACCTTAGGTGTATCTTGCTTGCAAAATATTTGGTGAACTAAGCAAGCTATGCTAAGTTGCTAACTTGTGTTTCTATTAGGTAGTACTTAACAGGAGTTCGATAAATAATGAACCGGAAAGATATTGTAACAGAAAGTTGTACGCACATCAGGCATGTCTAATATTGAATATGACAATCGTCTTGATCAGATAAGTCATACATTCACAACACTTATAGTATAGCATTTGTGCAGTATAAAGGTAATCTTGAGAAAAATGGCAATAAAAGCAAAGGCCAAAAACTACATCTGGGGGCAACATTAAACACAGTGTCCAACAACAGTAAAAGAGGATCTTGGAAACAGACTAAACCTGGATGTGAAGGATAACTGGATGGATTACCAGCCACCTGAGGCGGAGGCGCACAAAGTCTGTAAACAATAAAAAATTAGATAACTCATGTGCAGAGCTGAGCTCACGTAATGATACATCCAGCTATAAGTGAAATAGCATGCATAAAACACTGAAGAAGCAAATATGCAAACTGTACTTTGTGAAGTAGAAGTAATGAATGTGTCCGGGATAGTTGTCTTCCTGCTGCTTCCTACAGCTTCTCTATAATTAGGCTTTAACTACTGCTTAGATTTCTACCAAATTGCACACGGAGACACATATTATCAAAGCCTTTGTCTCGACGATGCTTCTTATCAAATTGACTGAACCAAATCTTTTAGGCCAAAAACAGCACTGGGCAATCATTAACAGACTGATTCGTTCCAGTAGCAAGGGATCTTTCTTCGCACTAGACGAGACACATATTATCAAAGCCTTTGTCTCGACGATGCTTCTTATCAAATTGACTGAACCAAATCTTTTAGGCCAAGAACAGCACTGGGCAATCATTAACAGACTGATTCGTTCCAGTAGCAAGGGATCTTTCTTCGCACTAGAAAACTTTAAACCAAAGCATGTGTTCCAACAGCAAACAGTAGACAACTGACTGAGTTCTTAAGCACGCAACGACTCATTCCAATATAGCAACAAAAGTTTGCACCATGGCCATACTAAACCAAACCGTTCATTCCACCAGCAACAAATCTGCACAGGAGACCAGAAGGAATTAACCAAGTAGTTTGAACCTGTAACCATAGAAGCCTAATATTACTAACTATATGAAAGTTGGTCGATTTCTTGGCCTCTCAGCGATCGGGGCACTGTAGATCACTGTTCACTGCTACAGTGCTTCAATCCGCACCGTCCAATCTTCATCCAACGGCTAAACAACATCTCCGCGATGCTTTTCTAAAAAAGCCCATCATTAATCCACAGCTTGCTCCGCAGTCCACGATTTCACGAAGAAGAGGACCTATTCGAAAATTGCGCAAATCTGAGGGACCCCGACGCAAAACGACCACACAGCTCCCCCTCCCCCGTCTCTCTCGCGCGCGCCCGCGACATCGCTGCCGACGCGCCTCGCCGCCGCTCCAGCCCTCCTCCCTCAGATCCATGCATACGCCCAGGTGCGCAGTCTTCGCCTCCCCTCCCCGCCGCAGATCGCGTGCCGGAGCGCCGCAGCGTCGCCGGAATCAACGCCGGCGTGCCCGCAGGTCGCTGCCGCGTCCGCACGCCACAGCCGCCGCTTAGGCGACCCAAAAGCGGCGGCGCCGCCAGCTGCGGGTAGCCCGCGTGGAGGCGCTTCCAACGCGCGCACTCCCGCGTCCTGCCTCGCCGTGAATCGACGCCGGCGACGTCGCCGTCGCCGCAGCAGAGCCCCGCCACAGATGACGCCAGCTTGACGTCATGGTGGGCTAGACGGGCAAGCGGGCCGCTTGCTGGGCCGAGCCCTTCTTATTTTTTTTCTACTGTTCTTTTTCCCTGCTTTTCTTTTTTTAGAAACTTTTGTAATTTTTCAAATATAGCTCCAATTAAATTCAAACCAACCTCTAATAATTTGTAAATATCAAAATAAACAGTCCACATACTTTTGAACCTTTTCCAACATATTTCAAATCTTCTAAATATTAAATAATACATAAAGGCTCAATTGACACCTTTATATCAGTTCGAAAAACATGGATTCCACAATTTTCTTTCGAACTTAAATAATATCCAGAGAAATAATATCAACAACACCATTCAATATGACACACCCAACAAAATATTTTGTTATTACAAAACATTTCATTTAAATAGAGATTGCTAAATCATTTAAATATAATTATCCACTTATATCATGGCCTTTAAATGTTTTCGTAAACAGATACCGTAAAATGATAAATGTTCTAAAATCAATAGCTTCAAATACGAACTCATTTGAACAATTCAACTCGCAAAATATTTCGAACTACACTAAAATATATAGAAAAAAACTCACAAAAAAAATGCAACACATTTGACCATTTCAATTAGCTGATGAATTACAGATTCTCCAAAATATACCAAGATAATCTAAATGTATTTCAGCATTTCAAGCTGCTAAAAAACAAAATACTCTAAAATATACCAACACAATCTAAATATATTCCCCCTAATGACATTGATAAATTCTCACATATTGTAACCTCCCCAATTATGGACTCAAAATAAAAAATTATGGTACCTGTTGCTGCAAACAAGTTCCATAAAATAACAAATGCTACAAACTAAATAGTTTCAAACACAATCTCATTTGTGCATTTCAAATTACAAAATATTCCCAAATACGTAAAAATACATCAAAATGCTAAAAAAAATGCAACGAATTCGCCAAAATTCAACTAGTATTGCTTAACTTGTGTCAGACTGTAAGCCCATCTCTTTGTCACTACAAAGGAAAATATATTTGTTGACAAATCACTTTCATCATCTATAAGCCAAAATTCGTCGACAATTACATTGGGGTGACGAATTTTGATCGTCACGGGGTTCGTCACGGAAGTTCCGTCATAAAATATCCGGGGTGACGGTATGCACTTTTTCGTCAACGTCAAACGTTTGATTGTGACGACATAGAAATCCGTCAATGATTAGGGTTAATCGTTGACGGCCAGATTTGTCACTAAAAATTGAAATTTCGTCAATATCAAAATGTTGGGAAGGTTCTGATTGGTCCAAAAAAGCTGACTTGGCCTTACATGTGGGTCCCATCATGCTGATATGGCTGCTGACACCATGGGTCCGACGGCATCTACGTGGAATGTTGTTGTGTGGGTCCACATTATGGCACGTGGGATTCTGTCATGTGGGACCTGCATGGTACTAACCCGTAGGACCCACTATAATCATTAATTCATTTTCTCTATTAAAATTGCAACAATTTCTCGGAATAAATTGAATTCACATGGACACCACGGTATATTTTAAATTCAGAGCCAAATCATATTATACAGTCTGACCAATGCCAAATCACATATGTTGGATATTATACATACACAGATATTAACACATTAAGGAAGCTCACTCTCAAAAGCAATGTACAAATCACGTTCCCATCAGGAAAAAAACTAACAACAGAGATTTTTATTGCACAAGCTTCGTATGCATCTTCAGTTATGCGCCTTTTCTTATCGAACTAGCTTCCTGATGTATCATCTGCTATAGTGAGCTGCTGCTTCGTGCTATTTCTCTTTCCTTGAAGAACTTGTTGCCTACAGCAAAAAGTTTACACAGAAATTAATGAAGCATTTGTAGATTCCAGTTTTCCAAATTGATTTCACAATCCCTTTCGGAATACAAAGGAACTGCCAAAACAAATGGCTAGGAAAAAGTATAAATCTGGACCTATTGAGATGGACACACCTGGTCTTGCAATTTACATGGTACCAGAACTGTTTAATGGGATTCAATCTTCATAATATAATGACAGTAAACAAAACTCATATTGCAGTATCAAAGTGGCAAAAGCTGGAAAGATATGAATTCTACTATTACTTGCAAAAAACAGTGAACGAAAATCCATACCAAAATGTTCATTTTATCAGAATCATTTATCGGTGCATGTGAACATATTCTACGCCAGCTTTCTAACATAGCGGTGGTACTAGTAGCTATTTCTTGACACCTGCGTTCTTGGGCTGCAACAAAAGACAACATTGTCAGCACAACGGATCAGATCACATAGAACTGGAGTATGTAATGGTCTAGCGGTTAAATATAATGTGTTTCTTTGAGTATGTCTTGGGTTCGAGTCCCCAATTTACTAACTTTTTTCCATTTTCTAGTAATTGCCTCGCTGCATGCAAACTAGAAATTTATTCCGTATCCAAATATGTCAAATGGTGCGAAGTAGTGCACTGGTTAACGTACCTATCACTCCTTATTTGTTGGAGGTCTTGGGTTCGATTCCTCCTTCCTGCGTTTGTTTTTTAATATGCAAAATGAACGCTATATATGGTAGGCTGGTCCTACATGTAAGGTTTCTAATAATCGAGATCAAAATGAAAAATATATGCATGTGGGTCTCTAGCTTTTTTTTTCCATTTTCTACTAATTGCCTCGCTGCATGCAAACTAGAAATTTATTGCGTATCCAACTAAATGCAATGGTGCGAAGTGGTGTACTGGTTACCATACCTATCAACCCTGACTTGTTGGAGGTCTTGGGTTCGATTCCTTCTTGCTGCATTTGTTTTTTAATAAGCAAAATGAACGCTATATATGGCAGGCTGGTCCTACATGTAAGGTTTCTAATAATCGAGATCAAAATGAAAAATATATGCATGTGGGTCTCTAACTTCTATTCCATTTTCTAGTAATTGCCTCGCTGCATATAAATTAGAAATATATTCCGTATCAAACTAAATCAAATGGTGCGTTGGTTACCTATCACCCCTTACTTGGTTGTGGTCTTGGGTTCAATTTCTCCTTGCTGCACTGCATTTGTTTTTTAATATGCAAAATAAACGCTATATATGGTAGGCTGGTCCTACATGTAATTGTGGGTTTCTAATAATTGAGATCAAAATGAAAAATATATACATATAGTTTTTTCTAACTTATTTTTATACCTGGCAAGTGGGTCCCACATGATATTAAAAATTGCGCACATTTTTTTTATCACTAGTTGGTCTGGCATGATATTCAGTGACGGTTTAGATGCACCACGATCTTGATTCATCATCTATTATGGCGGCCCTTATGGGTTTGGTAATGGGTGACGATTTTTCGTTGACGAAAAAGCAAACCGTCAAGCATTAACATAATTGCGTGACGCCAGATGAATTCGTCACCTATTAAGACATATCCATGACGGTATGCAATTTCGTCACCAGGCTTTTCGTCAACAAATATCACATCTCTTGTAGTGTGTACAAAACATCAAACAGATCGCGGGCGTCTCAGAGAAGTTTCGAGTACGAACCTGCTAATATGAGCGTGAGCCCACGCGTACTTCGCCCAATACAGAGCCCAGGAGTCCTGGTCGGGCCACGGCGGCGAGCTTCCGGAGGCGGAGGAAAAAGAGCATAGCAAGAACAGGACCAAATTAGCAAGCAGGGTGGAAGAACCATCGCAAGAACCGGAACAAGAACGCAACCAATTAATTAGGCCCAAGAGGAATTCCCCGAAAGAACCAGTGCAAAATCCGAGCAATGACGTAGCTAATTAGGGCGCGAGAGGCAGCGAAAGAACCAGTGCCGAAATCAGAGCAAGAACCGCCAAATCACAGAAAGGCCTAGGGCAGCTAGCGCGAGAGAGGGGAAGAAGGAACCACCGCAAGAACTGGACGAATTAGCCCCCTGGAGAAAGCGATAGTTGCAAGAATCGTCTGGAACCGCCGCGAGAACTGGATCGGTTAAGCGCGAGAGGGCACCGGTAACATCACTCACCCCGGCCGCGGCGCCATGAGAGCCGTCCCTGCGAAGCTGACCAGGCGGCATTGCAGGTCCGCGCGAGCTCCGGGGATGGACTCCAAGTACTTGAAGAGGTCCCATGGCCGGCGTGTGCTGACCAGCTCGAAGACGCGCTCCGGGTCGAGAGAGCGTCCGGGGGAGGAGCCGTCGCCGGAGGAGCCCATCATCTGCACAAGCGCGACGAGAGAACCGGGAGTAAGCAAGTGATTGAGCAGGAAATGGAGCAGCAGCGGCAACGGGGAGGCGCAATGGTAGAGGCGTGCGATGAGGGCGATCTCTCACCTCGGGGGCGGCGGTCGGCGGCGCGAAGTCCAGAGGGCGGAGGCGGTGGTGGGCGTGAGCGACGGAGACGGCCGCGTTCCCGGTGTGCGTGCGAAATCTCAAATACTTCACGGTGCCGGATCTATGGGACGAAGAGACGGCGCCTATTTGGGCACAGGCGGCACAGTCGGTTCTGACGGAGCGCCGAAGTGGGCTTCTACGGGTGTGATGGCCAGACGCCGGCCCGTATTGGCCCTACTTAGATTTTGCCTTTGGAAAACTGGCTAAGCGGAAAGAATTCAATCACAATCCTTGTCTAAAACTAAAACAATGTCGACATCCAAACGGGGCCGGATAGGAAATTGTACTGCAGCTCTCAAATTTGATGCATGGAACAGCTGAATCCAACAAGTTAAAAACAAAATTCTTAAAAAAAAGTTAAACAAATTAGGTCGTCGGCAGGCCAAAATCCCCACCTTTTCTCCTAAAAGTTAAAAGATATCATGAGTTCATTTTTTTTAACAAAACAATCAAACTCGTATAACAACTTGGCAGGTAGGGTCACATTGGCTACGGAGAAATTTGAATCTCTGTCACTGATTATATTGGCAACGGTTTCAATTGTCCGCGAGGTCGAGGAGTTCGACCGGCTCCGATGGGAGTGCGAGCTCGTCCGCCGCCGGCACGGGTAGCTCAACAGTGGCGAGGGCAGCTCCAGCGCCGGCGCGAGCAGCTCATCCGCGCCGCCAGCTTCGGGTCCTCTGTCGCGCCGGAGGATTTCGTCCGCGACGATGAGCTCGAGCACACATGGCAGTGGTGATGCCGCGCTCCGAGCTGGAGGCGGAGGAGAGCGCTGCGCAGCTCCAGCGCGAGCAGGAGATCGATGGGATCTTCCTGCACCAGGGGTTCGAGCAGGACCGCGCTGCAGCGGAGAAGAAGTCGGAGTGGTAGAAGGAGGCGGCGATGGTCATCGACCTCGTCTCCGACGAGGACTGAATCTCCAAGGCCGTTGCGTCGCTGCCGCGCCGAGGCTCCGGTGAGCCTAATTTTGGGTTTAGGGTTAGTGCGGCGACGATTAGACTAGTTTAGATTTTGGTTTTAGTGTATTTTCTATGTAATATCCCGACGAATTCATCTGTATGCGATGAATCGATGATGAACTCGTTTGTTCCCACCAAAATTGCAACATTTTACAGTTCGGTTTAAGGTTTCTGCTATGCGCCATGCATATTTGTGAGCAGAAATGCCTAAAACGCGAACCGTAAACCACGTTTGAGGTTTCGCGTTCTAAGGGCTCTGCTAGAGATGCTCTAAGAGAAGCAGGTGACGGCGTATGTTGCATTGCAGTGTGCGCAATGACTCTCTAAACCTGAAGCAAGCCATGACCATGACAGATTACTCCTCTTCTACCGTCGGCAATATGATTGCAAACATTAAGTTCAGACTTCACAAGAATTTCATGGAAGCTAAAGTTGTATATGTCCCGAGTCCTGAGAATGTGTATCAAGCCCGCCAATGAGGTGGCTACGTTGGGTGTACATGGAGCTCACGGAAACAACGCTATATGGAGGAAGAACTTCCCTACTGTTGTAGCCCACGACCGACGATTATGCCGTGTCTTTATGAAGTACGAGTGACCCATGTCAAAAAAAAAAAAAAAAACCGCTCGGAGCTATCAGTCAGTCCATGACTGCTCATGTATAATGTTCATCTTAGTATTAACATATGATCCTTTATGCAAAAAAGATGTACCAACGCTAATGTACAACTAGATTCAAAACATATTAAGAGTACCAAGGGTGGTACGTACGCACGTAATATGCTATCTTCACGTGAATCACGTTCCATCTAGTATGAATCTCACTAGGAAACAACACATAATCTGGTTCATGTATTCATATGTGGGCACATAGCATCTGCTCTAACCGAGGAACACCTAAATTTTGAACACATACCATCTATCATTATTGTCAATACAATGACAGCGGTGGTAGATGTGATAAATGAGGCCACGATCACAACTGCCTTCCATGGTGTAACTATCATTGACACATTCAACCATTATCTGCGACGATTCACCGGTGGCGAGGTGGTACTGCCAAGAATTGAGGTGATGGAGACGTACAATGGTGTCGCTCATAATGGTAGGCATCAACTTGTAGGTGCTAGTCATGCTCCCTGAAATGAGTATATCACCAATGTGGGCGCCCAGACTTGTTTTGATATCGAGAAAGACAGTATTACCTCCGATGGTTGTTAATGGGGTAAATTTTCCATTGGCAAGATCAGCTAGTTTGTAAACCACTAGGTTGTCTTTACCCTGAAAACCAATCACTAGGATCTCCAGTTCACATTCTGATAGATCGAAGAAGTCTAGATGTTCGCCTACCGGACACGTGGCAATCAGTGTTGGTGGCATCAAAGAAGACGGCATCATAGTATGTTCATGGCGGGGTGGATCGAGTTGCAGAATCTGTTGTCCGCTGCTACATGTGGCACGAGGCTCCAAGATATATAACTTCCCTTGGAATGATATTGGCTTGCAATCGGGTGTAAGGTTCCAGGTTGACACACTCCATTGCTTGTCCTTGGTGGTGGCGAAAAATACACACCTCGGCGGCCTGGCCGTCGACCGACACAAGAACGCGCTGGTTAGTTAAGAGCGGGAGCCGGACGCGGACAAAGGATCCGGTGGAGAGGTTGAAGAAGCTTTTCTTGTCGTCGGCAGGGTGGACATCGTGGCCCTCGGGGAATATCATCCACCGGCGCGGGTGGAACCGTGGATCGACGATGCCACGCCCCTGCGGGCAGACAGTGCTGGACCGCCAGCGCGTGCACACGGCGCGAAATCGGACGTAGTCGAGCAGGTCTCCTGCCAGCACTCGCCAACCGACCAGCTGAACCAAATCCAGGAGAAGAGAAGACCACGCCGGAGGCATGTCGACGGCGATGGCCTGGGGCAGTTGCGATTTTCCGAAGGAGACATATGGATCGATTTGGACTGGTGGCGATCTCGACTTCACCGGCCCCGAGGAATATAAAACCGGTCACAGCTAAGACGACTCGACTCGGTTACGAATTAACAGGATTTGGTTCGTGTCACAACCGTAATTTCTGCGTCCACTAGTACTACTAGACGGGAGCGGAGATAGTATGTTGACCGGCCGGTGTGAAGCCTGGCGTGTGCATCGATGGAGCCGTTCCTCACACTCGACCACGCCCTTGGAGGAGCTTTCTCGACATGTGCTGTGCGCAGACACCGGGTCGGCAGCGGCGCCAGCTTAGTCGGGGTTGAAGCCGGCTGTGACGCTCGGCCAGGGGGCCCCGACCATCCCAGATCCAGGCGACTAGTTCGCTCAGGTGAACGACGCGGCTGCCGGAGGACACGACAGGTCTCTCCTTCCCATCCACCACGAGGTCCAACTTCACTGGAGAGGGCATCCGCGTGAACATGGAGGTTGAGGCTGCAATTAATTTCACCCTTCAGCTCGGACTTTTCAGCATTTTGGTTTGGCTTCTACTGTGTTGCAAATCTCATTATCTCCCAATGTTCTCTAGTTTTGTGATGTCCTCAAGACCTCAACATAAGCCCTTTTCTTTGTCTTGCTCCCTTCTATACCTAGTTGGGTTCGTTTCTGATTGTTCTTTCCTTTGCAGAAAATATAAAGGGAAAACGATGATGCATACCAAGAGATGCATCTAATTCCTTCTGTGTGCTGTGCACCTTGAGGGAGCGAGATTCTAATTGATGTTTCCCAACATTGATCCAGATTTTGGCATTTAAAATACCAACACACATCCTAACTTGCCTAACAATATAGCCAAGTGGTCTACCACGGATATGAACTTCCTGGCCCTACTGCGTAATTTCCTACCAATGTGGGATACTGGGATGTCTGGTCTTCAGTTACATATTTGGATGTGCCTAATAGTGCTACTTGTCTAGTTTATAGTTTTGTTCATTGTCTAGAATGGGTAGACTGGCAGCATCGCTTTGATAGTGACGATGAGGAGAGAGAGAGAGAGAGAGAGAGAGAGAGAGAGAGAGAGAGAGAGAGAGAGAGAGAGAGAGAGAGAGAGAGAGAGAGCAACAAAGTTGCCTATCACACCATAAAAAGAAACTAGCTTCATGATATAAGTTCGGGCAACTACTTTTTAAATAGAAGCAATTAGTGTCATGACCACACGTTGCTGTTGTCAATTTATATCACGCAATTTCATATATAATTTGTGCAACTACTCGTTAAATATGGTGACTAGTGTCGGACACACAGGTTGCTGTTGGCAATACTAGAATTTATCATGCATTTTTTTATATAATTTGGGCAACTACTCATTAAATGGGAGCAACGAGTAACAAATTAATAGGTTTCGTATTTTATATAATCATAAGAGGTTTCATTTGGCAAACTAATCGTTAAATAGAAGCAACTACTAGTTATATAATTTATATCATTGTCAGGCAAATTTATTGGTTTGTGTGGGCACCTTTTTCATTGTTAAACCAACAGGCAACTATTCAACTATGTAATAATTTTGTAGTCATGACAGACAGGCATTATGAAACGATGTCGGCAACTATTTATACTATACCAGAGTTTGATTTTTTCAAACATTGTTGGGTAATTTTGAATAAATTTTTCTATGCAATGTTTGAATAATATTTGTTATGCAATTTTACTTAACAACAATAGGCAACTAGGCACTACTGCTAATACTAGGTGGCAGATTGTTTCTGGGAGTACTGGGAAAACCATGGAGTAGTAGGATATTTTATGATACGTTATATGCATGCTTTCAATACTGGGAATGTTGCTCTAGAATTCAGAAGCAAGTTCTAGAGGGGGACGTTGAGAACCTGTGTTTTTGTGGTTCATGTTTTTCGGAGCAACGTTATCCACTTATTCTTGAAACTGCGAGCGGTTTTGTAGCCCTTATTTTGTTGTATCTTGCCGGCAGCTGCTGGTGGGTGCAGATTGAATATGGGATCCTAGGCAACAAAAACTTCGGAGTGATTGGCTCCCGTAGATGCAGAATTTTTCTCTAAGGTTTTTCCTCTGCCCCTGCCCTGTTTTGTGTTTGATGATGCATCTGATATCCGCCGCTATCGCTAGTATATTGAGCTTTCTGTTATGATTCCTGCTGCTTGTTTGTTTTATAGGTGCAAATCAAAATATGCATGTTTTAGTTTTGCAGATTTTGTGGGCGTGTTTGTTCTATGCAGATAGCATTTGTTGTAGGTGGAGGGGGATGTGTTTTTTTGTTATGTATATTTTGAATGTAGTTTTTCATGCTGTGGGTGGTCTGTTTATGTTCTTCAGGTTTCTGTAGATTGATGTAGCAATTTTTATGTGCAGGATTGATCGTTCTGTAGATTCAGGGAGCATATTTTGTGTGCGTATTTTCAATGCAGGAGGCTCGTGTTTTCGCTCGGAGGGAGGAATAATCGATGATGGCTGATTGTTCAGGCCAAAACCCCAGTTAGGTCGCGACGGAGTTCACTTCCTGCGCCTTCAAGCACTATGGTCGTCTTCTGAATGTTCCAGCACATGTTATAGCTCATAGTAGTGAACCAAATTTATGTTGACGTTATCCCGGATTCAATCCGGGACGAACTCTGTAATGATGTGTCTTGATCAATAAAGTGCCAACATTCTCTAAAAAAAGTGCGTGAGGCAGCATGAGACGCCCATTTTGAATCCGACGATGCACCGGCACCCTCGTGTTGCTATGGTTCTAATTTGAATTCCTCTTGCACGGCTCACACGCTGCTCTGCTTTCTCCTCTGTTTTTGTTCCTCTGCAACCCAAGGGATCGATTCATACACCGAACCAGCAAAACTAGACGAAATGGAAGCAAATCAGTAACACGAATTTAACCAACCAACCAAAGGACGGTTTTCCCCATTGTCATTCATCCCAATCAGGGATTCAAGGGACGCACAGACTAGTACTCCCTCCGTTCCAATTTAATTGACTTGCTATGCATCACAAGTGGATGTATCTAGACTTGTAACATGTCTAGATACATCCACATGTGGTGCATAGCAAGTCAATTAAATTGGAACGGAGGAACCCAAGGTTGTAACAACAGCTCGGTTTTGCTCTATTTTTTCTTCCTCTGCAACCCAAGGAGATCGATTCATACACCGGACCAGCAAAAATTGGACGAAATCGAAGCAGATCAGGAACACGAATTAACCAGCCAACCAAAGAACGGTTTTCCGCATTGTCAATCTCCCAAATCAGGGATTCAAGGGACGCTGTACTGTACAGACTAGTACTACACACAGGATGCCAGGAACAATGAACCCGTTCTCATCTGAATGCCACCGGGCGACCTTGCGGTTGTTCCGCTTACCGTTACCGTAGCTGTAGCCAGTGGGGTTGCCGGGGTTTGTAGGGGCGACGATGCTGTAGAGGACCGAGGCTGTGGACCATGCCCACGAACCCCGGCATGACTGAGTCGTTGAAGTGCACACCGCGGATGCCGCCGAAGGTGTCCCAGAATCCCAGGTGACCGCGCTGTCGGAGGCCGCCTGGTGCGACATCCCGGCCTCGCGCTCCACGCCAAGCTTTGCCGCCGCCGCGTCCAGGCTGCCGGGGAGCAGCGAACAGCTCCGCAGCATGTGCTTAACGTCGTACAGCTCGTCGCCAAAGTAGACGTGCACGAGGTCGAGGAACTCCGGGAGCGTCTCGGGCAGCTCGCGGCCCATGAGGAGCTTGACCAGGTACCGCAAGTCGTACCCTCCGCTGAAGGTGACCCAGGTGACGTCGATGCTGGCCCATTTTGTCCAGTTTAATAGCCGGTGTAGAACCGGTCCTAGTCGAAGTTCGCCACCGCGGCCTTGACGTCGAACGGCTTCCGCGGCAGCTCCTCCTCCTCCTCATTGACCTCGTCCTTGACCGTGGTGCCTGCTCGGGGCGGCCTGCTTATCGTCATCGTCGGGGATGACGACAATGTTTTCTGTTTTCTGACCAGCATGGTCTCTTTTATGATTTGGTATATGTGTCTCATTTATAAAATAAAGATCAAGTTACAAGGTAGGTGCACATCGGACTTACAAAACTGAAAAGATAGGATTCTCCAATGCAAAAAATCAGCGCTTCCCAGACCCCTCTCGCTTGGCCGCATGGTGGTCGAGATGACGCCGGGGAGGAAGCGGGAGGAGGCGCGGCTGTGTGAGCTGAGGGGGTGGCGGCGGGAGATTGATATGCGGTTGCCGGAAACCCTAGCAGAGAGCTTGGGAGGAAGATGATTTGAGAGAGACGAAGAATGAGAGATTTCGGGAGGGTTCAATGCAAAGCCACGCGTGTGAAACAACGAAAACTGACCACTACAGTCTACAGGTCCACAAACAGAGACAAACCTAGGCCCAGCTAGCTAACAGGCTCACAAGCAGTGTCACACAAAACTACAAAAGCAAAGCCCCACATACAGCCTTAGTTAATTTGAAAAACAATCGTATTCAAAAAAAAATTAGAATGAAAAACAACTTTGTTTAGCATCATGTCTGCTCTTGGGCCGGTCGCGGGCTTTAGTCCCCAAAAGAGCTAAGGGCTTGTTTACTTCAAGGGCTTTCTATGGGATGGGAAGAGTGGAGATGGGAGGAGATTTGGTGAACACCCAATCCCCATAAATCATCACAAATGGCTTTCTAAGGGCTTGTTTTAGCCAAAAATGAGATGGTTGGTGGGGTATATGTAGGGATTATCCTCTCTTATCCCCTAAAATACTATAGAAATAAACAGACTAATGGGAATTTTTAGATCCAAATAATCCCCTTCAATCCCCTAAAATACACTAGAGTTAAACAAGGCCTAACTGAGTTCGGGTCTGCCTGAAAACCGGGTCCGATAAAGCATAGGACTGGGGCAACTGCGTATATATCTGGTCCTTGGCCCAAACAGAATAGTCTACACTACAGCCACCCACGAGATCGCGATTAGGGTTCGAGAAGGAAAAGGGGTAGTGATGTCCGACGATCCTGCGGGAGAGAATGCGACCACGACGCTGAAGTTGTCAAGGTGAGAATGGACGGGGGCCACAAGTTCATCCAGTGGCTGCTGGAGTGGGACAAGAAGCCTCGCCTTCCGCTGCCAACCGGCTGGCCGGAGCAGCTCCGCGACTCCATGGACGCCTTTAAGGCATTTGACGAGGAAAACGAGATGGTCCTCGAGGAGTACAAGCGCCTCGGCTACGCCATCGTCGAGGTCGACGTCCTCAACGACAAAGACCCCATGGCCAGCATGGACGAGGACCAGTACGACGTTGTCGACGCCATGGAGGACCTTCTCTGATTAATCTTATGCATGCCTGCCATCGACACTCGTTCGTCTTAGTCATGATTTGTGTTCTGAGTAATGCGACAAGTATGCAGGTATGGGTGCCTAGTAACTAGTATAGCAGGGACAAGTATGGGTGCCTAGTATGTATAGCATTATTGGTATAGCATATATATCATCTTCCAAGAATCCAAGTCACACTGCACAAATCAAGCGCGCGTGTTCATGTTTCGCTTCGACCATATCAACTCATTGTTGTGGTATGCAACATTTAAAATTCAACGAACTTTTTCCTTCCAAAAAAAAATTCAACGAAATTTCCAAAAACAAATCGGTAATTGGGTAGTGAAATATTTGTAACCTTATATTTTGTGGCCAGATTCAATCTACTTTAAAAAATATTAAATTAGGTCAAAGTGAGTCAAACTTAAGTGGTTTCTAATAATTGATATAAATCCAAAGATTTCGGCCAAAGATACCCAGGCTGCACAAACAAGGTGGCGACACGGGGCGGACGCACGTTATGGTCTGTGGGGGCATTGGCCCCCACTCGATTTTCCGTCGTCTTTGTATACGTCGTATAGGATTAAGCAAATGCCCCCAGTCAGGCCAGTACGTGTGCCTCCAGCCAGCCCATTTGCAGCGCTCCTAGTGTCCCAGTCCGTCCAGCCTAACCTTTTTATATCATAGCCCATTAAGAAAAAGAAAGGCTGGTTAGCTTTGCTAGGCCAGTTTGGCCCGTTTCAGCTCGGCAGGCCATCGTTTTGACGCTTGGACGCCTCGACGGTTGGTCTCTGGAGTCTGGAGAACAAGAGCAGACCAGGCGACTCTCCGCTAGATCGCCACCGCCAGTCCGCCGCATGCCCGTCCGGCCGGCGCCATCTCCGCGTTTAGAGATTGCAGGTAAGTATGTACTCATCTCAACTGATAAATATTAGGGATTTCCAATTTGTGGTATGATCTTTTCTATCTGGTTCTCTTGATCTTTTCTGTGTCAAATCAAACAAAATCTTTACTGGTACCGTGGTATAAATTTAGCGTTGTAGAAGTAATTTGACATACTAGTATACTAGCCAATCTTTAGGATTTGGGAATTTTCTATGCAATGCAATCAGGACCCGAATGTAATCCGCCTAGCCTGATTAATGTACTACTCCGTAGTACACTCACTTCTATTTGCTGCTACTACTAGCATATGAAATTATACTGATTGTGTCTCAACGATTTGCAGGGAAGAAAGAAAATAGTAGAGAGATATTTAATTTTAAAACCAGAAAATGTCAACCCCACTAGCACCACCACAGAGTTCAACCCCAAATGCACCGAGACATAATTCTGCTGTTCCTGAACTGATTGATCTGGACAAGCTTCCTCGTAATCCAGCTAAAAGGAAGAGAACGACAGATTATCACCCCAATCAACGTGACCAAAATTGCTATATATATATATATATATATATCATATTTGGGCAAAAAAAAAAGCTTTATGTAGTTATGCGCTAGTGATTTTTTTCTCAAATAAAAAAAATGTTGATAATTTTCCCGTACATGATGCCCCCAGTCCCATTTTTCCCTGGGTCCGCCCCTACCGACACATACCATTGTTGCCTATTCCAACCAATGGACATCAGATCAACGGCCTTCAAGACAACACCCTTTGCAAGAAGACGGTCCACTGCACCTCGTCGTCCTTTGATGTGGTTCTTATGCAAGAAAAACGCAATGTTCTAACCATGTCATTCGTGCCTCGGCGTATTGTCAATTCCTCTGGAGCCGATCGTCCCTCTACCTAATAAGGTTACAAATCCCGCAACTCGAGTTGCATGCATATGAACATTGAAACTTAAATTTTTGCTTATGTTATGTACAAAAATCACAAAAATATTTGAGTTGCATACCAAGTTACATTTGTAACTTCAACACAACTATGTGTGATGTTGTCCTTTTTTGCATAATTCGTAATTTTCATAACTTCTTTTGCGGGAGTAATTTTTCATAACTTGCTACATGCATCATTTTACAATAATAAGTTTATACCCTATAACTACACGCATGCATGATTTGTTTCATAATTTTTTGAAACCTAGAAATACGATTTTTTGAAGTATGGTCGAACTTGGGTTCTGGGATGACTCTCGCTAGGGTTACACACATGCGTCCACGGAAGGGCAAGGGATACAAAAAACTTTAACTCCCTATATGCAAAAAAAATATAGTGCATATTTGTCTTAGTCAAATTCAAAATTCAGAAAAAAATTACCAAATATATAGGAAAAATATATCAACGCATACAATATCAAATCTGTATTGCTAGAACCATCATAGTTCCATGTTATACGTATTTGATATTATAGGTTAGTTTTGATCAAACTTTACAAAGTTTATCCTTGACCTTTTTTTTTTAGGAATTACAGCAGGAGAGGCTCCTTGAACAAATCTAATACTACATTTTGGCATAGAAGGATAAAAAATCTTGAGAAACCAAATGACAATTGCATTCGGACTAGCTTGTGCTCCGCTAGCTCTCTGCAACGGCGGCCCAAGCATGTCTGACTCGGTGGCACAGCCAGTTTGGAGAGTGTAATCGCAAAGTCTCTTTGTCATCTTGCCATCCCACGATCGAGACCGCGCCACGCCTACACCCAGCACCTAGCTGCCGCTTGGCGGGTTTACTTTTCTTATTAGCAGGAGAACTGCTAAACTCATTGATTAGAAAGGAGTGTGAGAAGTTACAGCGTAGGAGGTTTACCAAAGGCTAGATCTCAAGTTGCCCGCTCGCGCCCTAGATTCAGTTCAGCCATGTCGTGGTCGTGGTGGGCGATTACGTGTGTGCATGATGTATGTATGCCCATCAACGTGTGCTCCACGCTAGGCACAATACGACATGGTCGTCGGGTTCGAACCAGTTTTGTATGTATGTACTAGCTAGCTAAATGTAGAGGCAGATATGTTTGTGTCTTATGAGGGAACCTTTATTATTTTTGCGGAGAACTTATGGAAGGAAACCAACCTGAGAACTAGTGCAAAGCAAGTTCAATAGAAACCTGAAGCCGATGCGGCCGCTCTGATTAGTGCAACCAACATCAGTATGTACCCTGCATTTCTGTTGGTTCAATTTAACCTGGTCCCTTTATGGTTAGACACAACATAGATCGAGAGCATAACGAAACTAAAACAATTTTACTTCCCCCGATTCGGTTGGTACTATGCCTGTAACTGGACTTAACTATATGTATTGCATCCTTAAAATGTTGCGATTCAAACTGTCAAAAGGAAGAAAAGAAATGTTGCGATTGATTGTACCATGGAGTACTAGTTTCAAGGCTTACTTGCATTGTCATGACAAGCCCACGTAAGTACCTGGCCAAGTTTTGGGCCTCTCATTGATTTGGGCCTGAAAAGTGAGAGTGATTAGTACAACAAATATAAGGCCACCCACTGGCACAGTTCATTTAACGTACGTGCTTACCAATGTGATTGAACACTTTAAAATGTTGGATGTCACCTTGATTTCCCCAAACACTTCACATTGCACCTAAAAATCATCAAGAGAGGCATTGTGATGCACAATGTGAAGTGGTTGAATGGAACTCATGACGATACCAAACATGGTTCATCTTTGGAACATCTCACACTCGATCTTACTTGACCAACAGTTGCCAATTGCTTTGTGGCACTGATAGTCCCCCCCCCCCCCCCCCCCCCCCCCCACATACACTTACCAATGGTGCTTGAAATACTGCATCGTGAAGTGCTTGTGTAGGGAACCCATGGTAAATGCAAATATCATTTGCATTGATCATCTCTTAAGGTTCTTTGTCGGCATTGAGTAAACCTTGGGAGCATCGCTTGAGAATGGCGCTTGAAATAGTGCCTCGTGAAGTTCATGTAGGCCCATGGTAAAACTAAACATGCTTTGGATTGATTATGCTTGTTTAATCGAGAGTTCCCCCAAACACTTCACATAATACCTCAGAAAAGTGCTTTGTAAAGTGTTTGAAGGGAACTCCTGATAATACCAAACGTGGCTCACTATTAGTACATCTCTCTTATGGCATGTGGACAATATCTACTAAATGCTTGGTGACACCGAGAGTTCCCCCAAACACTTCAGAAAACCCCTTGAGGAGATGCTTCCTAAAGTGCTTGAAGGGAACTCCCGATGATGCCAAACTTGATTAATTCTCATCATAAAAATTGTTGGTTCCCACCCAGAGTTCCCCCAAACACTTCACTATTCACAACTCTCTATCCCTGCATTGAACACTTAAAAGATGTGAAAATGCAGTAATGAGGCATAAGCTAGCTACTGAAGTGATTTGAGGAGAACTCAAGGTGACGACCAACAAAAACTAAGTGGAATCTTATTTTTTTTCTCTTGTGGACCACACTTGTTTAATCTGCCCTGGTGATGAGCGCATAGGCGGCTGCTATTTATAAGTCTAGACGAGAGACTAAAAGATGTAGTTGCAAGTTTGCTGCCTCATGTGAACTGTGGTGTGCATTGGCAGTGGATCGATGAACCTAGCAATGCACCTAGCCGTGATGCAGCCTAGGTTAGAATGAAACTAGCTAGCTTGCTAGAGCGAAGGGAATCTCGTGAAGATGTGCTCTTTTGGGGAATCGTAAGAAAGCTCATGGAGTAAAGGTGTGTGTCCAGCCTGCAAATTCCTTATCTCCTGCAGCTAGCTAGAGATCAGTATCGTGGTCGTCGTTGCTCGGTTTCTGTCCACGAACACTTCTGTCAGCCCATGCAAAGGGTGTTCATGGATCATTTTATAATTATCATTATCTGCAAAGCTTGCCCAAGTTGCAGACATGGGAGCGACATGTTAGCTGGCTTCCCGGGCAATCTTTGCTAATAATTAGATGCAGAACATGCTCGACATATCTAAAAATTAGTACAGTAGTGCTCTGGTGCAGTATCCTGATGAATTGATTGATCAGGAACTTCGGTAGAAAAATTAAGTGATCTGGAATTTAGGTCGGAGAAGAGAAATATTTTCCGTATCTGCGATATGTTGAAGATTGCGCCCTGTTATAGAGGCCAACGGTGAAACGTCTATTTTTAAATGAAATCATAGTGTTTATGTCGGTTCAGTAATTAACTTGGAAACCCACCCACGTACTTGTGCTACTACTTTTCAGTTCAGGACGTGGATTCTTTGAAGTGCATCATCAGTGCATCTGCTCAGCAACAACGGATTAATCCATGTTGAAAACAGAAGAGCAGGGTGGGTGCGGCTATGATCTTGCACTAGTGACTTATGTATGAACTGAGCGTGAGATCGTCTTATACATAAGCAAACTACATCAAAAAACAACGTGACGAGCCTACAACACATTTGGTAATCGCGATGCTAGAGCACACAGACCTAATCTGGTATTTCCCAATAGAAAACCAGTCTAATCCAATGGGCTAAGCTAGTTGTCCCATTATGCGTGACTGTATGGGCATTGGGCAGGCAGCATAAAGAGACACAGAAAAGCTGAGACTCTGATGGCAACACGCTCGCTATCATATTGCCAAGCCCCAATGCCATACAACAGTGCAAAAAAAGCTACAAGAAGGTGTCCAGGTTCAGTGCACCCGATCCGATGATGACTCGGAGACGACAGGTTTCAAAGCAAGGTCGATTCAGATTAGAGAGGCTGGGCCTCTGAAGGGACAGATAGAGATACTTGGCGGTATAAGTATCTTCGGGGAAGCATCATTGTTAGAGAGCAAGATGACGACCAAGCTTCAGGAACTGTTCTTCTTCTTCGTGATGTAGGAGGGGGAGGAGGAGAGGCCGTCGTCGTCTCGCATGGAGTTCTCCCTTTCACTTCTTGGTTCTGGTTTGGTGTTGGTTCGGTTTAGGTAGGGAGGATGGTCTTGCTGCTGGAAATCATGTTTGGTGGTCGTCTTCTTCTCATCCTCTTGCTGCGTGTTATTGCACTTGCAGCTTGATTGTATGTTGTATCGGGGCAGCAAATAAATCTTTCGTGAGTAGAGAGTCTACTCGTGTTTCTTGGTGTCCCTTCTTGTTTTTCCTTCGTTTTGTGCTTGATTGTAATGGCCTCCGAAAATACAAATGTGTCTCTGAGTTTCTGAATGCATTCATAGTTATGATTATACCTTCAGAACTTCGTACCGATGAAGTTGTTTCCGATGCAGCAACAAATTATGATCCAACACTTGTTAGCACTGCAACGGACCCTCCTTAAGAGGAAGGCAAAGGTCTATTGAAAGTTTGGAACTTGTCAGTCGGTGGGAGTGCATATACCATTGTTGCTCGGTTGGACTGCATATACAATGTTGCTGGGTCCAACCAATGGAGACAAGACCGACGTCCACAAAATACATACAAGAAGATGGTGCACCTACCTTGTCGTCCTTCCTTCATTGTGAGTAGTGAAACTTAGATCTAGGTGTTTCACTAAGGAAAAATGGCACGCGTCGATGTTCGATGCAACAAAAACTCAACATCGATTAAGATCATTCTTGTATCCGCCAAAATCAGTCTTAATTCACCCTCGTGTAGGCCCCCCTCTACTCGATGACGTCGCACACTCCACAACACATCATGCATGGTTAGAGGAAGTAAGTGTAAGTTGGTGACCCATGTCTCCGCCATAACCATTCTTAATTCACCTCGTGTAGGCCCCGATCTACTCGATGACGTCGCACACTCCACAACTCATGATGCATGGTGGTGAGAGGAAGTAAGTGTAAGTCTACCGCAACAAAAACTAGATGAACGAAAAGATGAATGGCAGGCGGCCAAATATTTTCTATTTTCCGAGAAATAGAAAAGGACAATGTCTATAGCGTCGTCCTTGGGGTATGGGCTAGCGTCTACGGGAGCGGACAGCAGAGGCGTCAATGTTTTCTATGTATTTCCTTATTGATAAATTGCATTCTATACAGCTTGGTACACTAAACTTAACACTAACTATTTACATTGTGTGTTCTAGTGGAGCTTCTCAAGGCTATAACAAAAAGAAAACACGTGTGCACTGACCAGTCCGTCCAGAGCAGCAAGAGCTTCTTCCCGTTCCTCCACCATTGCAATGGTTACGAGCCCAATTTTCTTTGACATCTTGTTCTTCCTCTTACACATCACTTTAGCGTTGGACACCTTTCCATACTTGCTGAATAATTGTTTTAGCTGGAAGCTATCTACCCTGCGTGGTAGGTTGCGCACAAACACCCTGAAATAGGGATTGTAGCATTTTGGCTGAGGTCTTTCGATGTTAATGTTACTCCTTGGAGTTGGAGCCATATGCGGCTTCTTCTTTTTCCACCATTTTCGACCCTCGAGCCTCTTAATGATCTCCTGATCCAACAAAACCAAGCTTATTTCCAGAGATAGGAAGTACTATATTTACTTGACCAACATATATAATTATATTTTCACATATTGTAGAATATAGATCCAAGCTACTAGAGCTGAAGTAGTACAAAGCTCACACCTCAAGATGTGTTGATCCAGACTATTGTGATACCCCTAGCCCAATAAGAATCAAATGAACCCCAAGTTTGACACATTGGTGTCTCATTAATAAGGATTATTCTTCCAGGGGAGACAACACTCCTATCATCTTATGTGTGTCTATCTATTAGTCAGTGCTGTTCGAAAACAATAGGTGTGACCTCCTAGTTACAAAATAGAATTTGACCATAAGTTTTTAATATGGTATTTCTAGAAGAGAATAAATCATATCTAGTAGAGACCGCTACTCATCATTGATGCATTATATACATGTGCAGTACAAAATTGTGATGGATAGTTGAATAATACCTGAACTGGCAGTAGAGGGCTGGGGTAAGAGCCACGTGAATATATCCGTGTCCCATCCTTGAGGCAGCTGCTCCACAAACTTTACCTTGTCATGGACGACGTTATACCTGAAGACGTAGCCCGGTTGATTTTGCATGGTGCTACGATCGTAGTAGACAAAGTAGGCGCATCCACCTATGACGACATCACCGTTGAGCCGCGAGGAGTCGACGGCGAAGCTGTTGGGCCACCCACCACATCTTTCCCGGCCCCAATGCTTCCTGCTCTCGCGTGCGGAGAAGGCCGCGAACACTGCCTTGCTTCCTGCCCGAAGAATCCGGCCGGACATGAACATGTTGGAAAAATAGCATGGCCTACTATTAAAAATATTCCGAATTTGTATGACAAACTAGATGACAGAGATAGATCTAACAGATTTATACATGCGATCACAAAGACGAAGTCTAACATGGCATATGGAAACGACATGTACTCAAAACCTCTTGCTAGCAGATCAAAGTGTGATTGAATTCTTACAGCAGTTGGACGAAGATGTTGATGGAGAGTTGACGAAGCGAAGCAGCAAGATGTAGTCGAGGAAGTAGAAGAAGAAGCAGCCGTGCGAAGCACTGTCCAGAAACTTTATCGCACGGCTCCCTCGTGCAGGACGTCAATCGCCGGGGAAAGTCCGGAGACCACTGCTTTCCTCGCCCTGCTGCACGGCAGGGAAAGGATCGACGAAGATCGGCGGCGGCGGCTCAGAGGAGAACTGGTTAGGGTTGTGTTTCTCGTGGTTTCTATCGAGAGGAACGTCTCCCACTTATAGGACCAGATCGATAACCCCCACGCAGCACGTACTGCCTATATTCCAGGATCCGCCCCCTGGCATATCTCCATCACGAACGACTTCTAACGGCACGAAAACGTGCAGCTCTTTCTTGGGTCGTACGTGAGACAGTCGTGGGTGGATAAGATTAAACACCGCTTAACAAAAACATAAAAAGAGATGCAATTTATTAGCCCACGGTCGCGCTCGCCAAGCCCAAAGATCCAAAGTCACAAGTCACGCGTAATTAAACGCGAATAAATGCGAAATGCGAGCGAGCGCGCGCGTGTGGAGTACACTTAGCATAGCTCTTTCTAGTCAACTCATTCAAGGAGACCATGCAGGTCTTGCTTATAAGCTGGTGCAAAACTTGTTGCCTTAGCAGTATGGGACTATGTTCCCAACGTGCTGTCTGCCCCCTTGACTTCTCTCCAATTTTCTGAAATTCTTTTGGGCCCAAATCAACTAGAGACCCATTAATTCTAACAGAACAGACACACAGAGAAGCTCGCCACGAGACTCCAGCACGTAGTGGTGCACGTGGAAGTCGTAATCCAGCTCGCCCGGCATGCACGGTCGCGGCATTGTCATCACGTCCACAGCACCAACCTCCACATTATTCGGCAGCGTCACGACCGGCTTGTTGACGGGGATCACGATTTTCCCACGGTGATACACCACGTTGAATTCCTCCAATGGGGGGGACCCAAACGTCCTCTCCACCACCGTCCACGCGGTGTCGCCGGGGCGCAGGATCGCCGCCCTGAACTTGGCATTGTCACGGTTGTTGGAGACGGTGTACAGAAGGACGGTGCCGTCGCTGTAGATGATGCCGGGTGGGGAACCCTTCCACCACCTGCCCTTCTCGTGCGGCAAGGATGGCAGGAGGAGGTCGACGGCTCCGGTGAGAGCATCGCGGAGGCTAGGGATGGGGCCTGCGGCCAAGTACCAGACGGCGGTACCGTCGGCCCTGGTCATCCAGTTCCTCTGGCGGATGCAGAATGGCGTCAGCGCGCGGTAGCTTGTCCTGGAGAAGACGCCCCGCAAGTCGAGCAAGTTCGTGAGCATCATATTTGGCACGAGGAGCCACGGCAGGAACGACGACTGCTTCGTCATCCTCGCCCCTAAGGCTGTGTCCCGCCATGGCTTGCAGACGGCGCGGAAGTGCATGTAGTCAGCGGCGTCGCGCAACCGGCCGGAGATCTCGCGGAGCACGTCCGGCGGCAGGTCAGGTCACTGTGCAGACAGGATCGACGACGGCGCGTTCATGTTTTCTTTGTTTGGATCGAGCTGCTTCTTTTCGTGGTTTGCGTGGTCGATCGATGGTAGCACTACCCTTTGTAGTACAAGTAAAGGCATACACGTAACCTTTCGATTACGGATTACGGTCTGGTTCCATACGAATCATGAACTGATTTTATTACCAGTACGATATATTTTTGGAAAACGCTTAATCTAGGGCGAACCTATCCGACTTCGCTTACTCTCGCTCGTGCGAGTCCACTCGCTAGTCGCTACGCGTGCGACGCGGCCTTCCATTCCCTTTTCAGTTTTCACGCGCGGACACAATTTTCATTTGTGGCATGAACCGATCAGTACGTGGTCCCTCATCACATGGCCTCCTTTCTTTTCCTCATCACGTGGCCTGGCTGGTCCCCTCACTTTCCTTTTTACGTGTCTATATACAATACTGTTATTGCTTTTCTTTTTTTCACGTGCGTGGCACCCTAATCTCCTTTTCCCTTTACACAGATAACGTGAGTTGACCAGCAATTTTTTCTTTTGTCCTATTCCATTTTTACTATTCCCTTTACTATTCCTTTTTACTATTCCCTTTACGTGCTAAAAAAATTAGCTTTTTGCCTGCAAAAAATAGCCAGTATTTTTTTTCCCTTTTTGGGACTGTGGTTTTTTAGCGTAAATGAAAACGGGCGGGGAATATGAAAAGTCCACTTGCTACTAGTACAAAAAAATATAATAAAAAAGTACTACCACTTTCTACTAGTATAAATATTTTTTCAATTCCCTTTTTGGGACTGTGGTTTTTTAGGGTAAATGAAAACGGGTGGGGAATATGAAAAGTCCACTTTCTACTAGTACAAAAAAATATAATAAAAAAGAACTACCTCTTTCTACTAGTATTAATATTTTTTCAATTCCCTTTTTGGGACTGTGGTTTTTTAGGTAAATGAAAATGGGTGGGGAATATGAAAAGTCCACTTTCTACTAGTACAATAAATTATAATAGAAAAAAACTACCACTTTGTACTAGTATAAATTAGATCTACGATAGGTAACTTGCTTGCTATATACTTGGTATCATCATGTACTAGCTGTAGGTTGGCAATCCGTGCTCTAGATGTTTGGTAACACTTTAGCTAGTTATAATATCGGTAAATTGCTTGCTATGTACTTGGTCTTATTCATGTACTAGTTTTTAGATTGGTAACTCGTGGTTTAGATGCTCGGTAACACTTTAGCTAGTACTAGGATCGGTAATTCGTTTGTTATGTGATTGGTATCATCATGTACTAGTTTTTAGATTGGTAATTCGTGCGCTACATGCTTGGTAACACCTTAGTTAGTCCTAGGATCGGTAACTCGCTGGCTATGTGGTTGATATCATCGTGTACTAGTTTTTTAAGTTGGTAATTCGTGCGCTATATGCTTGGTAACATTTCAGTTTAGTTCTAGGATCGGTAACTTGCTTGCTATGGGCTTGGTATCATTATCTACTAGTTTTTAGTTGGTAATCGGTGCGCCAGATGATTGGTAACACTTTAGTTAGTCATATGATCGGTAACTTGCTTGCTATGTAGTTGGTATCATCATCTACTAGTTTTTAGTTTGGTAACTCATGCTCTAGATGCTTGGTAACACTTTAAATTAGTTATAAGATCAGTAACTTGCTTGCTATATACTGGATATCAACATCTATTAGTTTTTAGGTTGGTAATTCGTGCTCTAGGTGCTTGGTAACACTTTAGCTAGTTATAGGATCGGTAACTTGCTTGCTATGTACTTGGTATCATCATCTATTAGTTTTTAGGTTGGTAACTCGTGCTCTAGATGTTTGGTAACACTTTAAATTAGTTCTAAGATCGGTAACTTGCTTGCTATGTAATTGATATCAAAATGCAATAGTTTTTTGGTTGGTAATTTGTGCTCTAGATGCTTGATAACACTTTAGCTAGTTCTAGGATCGGTAAATTGCTTGCTATGTACTTGGTATCATCATGTACTAGTTTTTAGGTGGTAATTAATGTGCTACATGGTTGGTAACACTTTAGCCAGTCATGGGATCGGTAACTCGTTTGCTATGTGCTTGGTATCATCATCTACTAGTTTTCAGGTTGGTAATTCATGCGCTAGATGCTTGGTAACATTTCAGTTAGTCCTAGGATCGGTAACTCGCCGGCTATGTGGTTGGTATCATCATGTACTATTTTTTAATTTGGTAATTCGTGCGCTATATACTTGGTAACACTTTAGTTTAGTTTTAGGATCGGTAATTTGCTTGCCATGTTCTGGGTATCATCATCTACTAGTTATTATGTTACCAATGTATTTCCTGTATTTTCTGAATAGTTATCAAGATGTCGATGATTTTTATGTTTCAGCCTTGATAACTCATGTACATTAGCGTTGGTAACTTTTAGCTTGAAAATAAAAGTCGTCAAAATATATCAACATGGGATCTAGTTTTGAAGATCTCGTCACGACTGAGTTAGTGGTGAAAACGAAATTTCAATTCAATTTGTCGTTTGAAAGATAAAACATTTTGAAATTTAGAATTAGGAGAGAATCTCACTGACATCATCAAATCCGTCTCTCACTGCATGCGCATGCATGCGAGGAAGGAATCGTTTGGAAAAAAAGCGAATGGACTGAAAGCGCGTGGCCAGCTGGATAAAAAATGAACTAATTAATGCTAATCACCACGCTGCCTAAAAGGAAAGCGACGTGCGTCGTCGCTGGACCATGGGCGCACCAACACGGAAAGGGAATAGCGACAGCGACGTGCTGCCACACTTTCCTAATTAGGGCTGTCGGAAAATCGTGCACACGATTAGGATCGGTCGCACGTGCGAAAGCTAGACGCCCCCGAACCTATCGCGCGCAAACGTAGGTCCCCCGTCTCGCGCGCGTCGCTCTTTTTTTTTTGGAAAATGCTAATCTACAACCGGCTGTAGCTACATATACCATACAAAAATGTTTACGCTCGTTATTATTTTTGCTACATGACCGAGTTTATACAAATTCACACGGTACTATTGCAAAACGATGCCGCATTTTTTCAAGAGTGCTACATATACCATACAAAAATGTTTACGCTCGTTATTTTTTTTGCTACATGACTGAGTTTATACAAATTCACGCGGTACTATTGCAAAACGATGACACATTTTTCAAAAGTGCTACATACACAATACAAAAATGTTTACGCTCGTTATTTTTTTTGCTACATGACCGAGTTTATACAAATTCACACGGTACTATTGCAAAACGATGCCACATTTTTTCAAAAGTGCTACATATACCAATACAAAAATGTTTACGCTCTTTTTTTTTTGCTACATGACTGAGTTTATACAAATTCACGCGGTACTATTGCGAAAGGATGACACATTTTTGAAAAGTGCTACATACACAATACAAAAAAAATTATGCTCGTTATTTTTTTTGCTACATGACCGAGTTTATACAAATTCACACGGTACTATTGCAAAACGATGCCGCATTTTTTCAAAAGTGCTACATATACCGTACAAAAATGTTTACGCTCTTTTTTTTTGCTACATGACCGAGTTTATACAAATTCACGCGGTACTATTGCAAAACGATGCCGCATTTTTTTTAAAAAGTACATACACAATACAAAAATGTTTACGCTCGTTATTTTTTGAGTTTTTACAAATTCACACGGTACTATTGCAAAATGATGGCGCCTTTTTCTAAAATGCTACATACACAGAAAAATATTGTTACGTTCGAAATGTTTTTTTGCTACATGGCCGTGCAATATGTTACACATGTCGCAAGTTTTAATAGATCCATGAAAAAATGTTACAAAACGACGTCTCATTTTCTGCTACATACGCAGGAAAAAAAATATGACAGTAGCATTATCTTGTGTTTTATAGTGTAGGAGCTAATCTACCATGCATGTCGGTCATGGTGGGCATAAAACCTGAGACCCGAGCCCCGAACCCAAAAACCCGAGACCCGAACCCGTACTACCTGATACCCGAAACAACGGATCCAAAATCGGGTGGCAAATGTCAAAACCCGAATTAATTTCGGGGATCTCGGGTTTGGGCCTTGTGGACCCGAAAATCCCGTTTAACCCGTAGTTGTACGAAATCTTACGGAAATCGTAGCCCAGCAGTCCACTCCACCAGTCCACCCCACAGCCCAACTACCGCTTCAGCCTGTCAACAGTAGAGTCTCAACCCTAATCGATGTCTCCGCACCGCCCGCACTCCCCTAGAGCCCGACTTTGCCGCCGCCTCTGCTTGCTTCCGCGCACAGCCGCGCATGACCTGGTCGCCTTCCGCCGTCGCCACTGGCTGCCTCCGGCCGTCGCTGATGGCCGCCTCCCGCCGTCGCCACTGGTCACCTCCGGCTCCGGCAGTCGCCGCTGCTCTGCTTCCCCGCGTCCCCAGCAGCGTCCAGGGCGCACGACCGCGCCTCTGACTCCTGCCGTCACCACCGCTCCCATTCCTCTGCTCGGCAGCCACCGGTGCGTACACTACAGCCATCACCACTGCTCGTTCCCTCTCCTTCCGTCGCTCCCCTTCCTCTGCTTCGGGCTAATCGGGCATTACCCGAACCCGGACCCGAAATACCGGGTACCCGAATAGTCGGGTCTTCATTTTTTGGCAGTAATTTCGGGTGTCTTTTCCTGAAACCCGAATTTCTATCTACCCGAGAAACCCGACCCGAAATTTTCGGGTTACCCGAATGCCCAGCGTGACATGCCGGGACAACAGCATGCAGCGAGCCTGGACCACCCATCGCCTCAGCGCTGCAGCTAACCAAGAGCAGGAGAAAAGTAGTACTCCGTAGTCACGAGGTAGTGAGTCGGATCATGCATGTTAGTGGAAAAACGCTCAAAAGCGACGTCTCGCAAAGCAACCTGCGCGGCAGTCAGACCGGCTGTAGCTACAGCCGGCTGACGCCTAGCGCGCGCCTTTTTTTTCTTCTCCGCGGCTGTTTGGTGACCCGCACGGCTGCCTTTTTTCGGCCGATCCTTATTTTTTGCAACCGAGCATGCAAGCCACCACCAGCTGCTAGCATCCTCACGCTGTTTAGCTAGCTAGACGCTAGATGTAGAGCTGCTGCTGCTTGCCTGCAGGTGTACGGTGTACCGTGTACATACCAGCTTTTTGCAAGGTATAGTAGGAAAATACTACATGCTCCATGGATACACATGTACGACTAGCTGCCAGCTAGTCCATTCACTCTGGATGTTAGTTGTGGTGTTCCTTGGTTCACCACGTCGCCGTACGGGCACTCCGGCAACGTTTCGACGAGGTCGCCACCAATCCTATTTGAAGACGATTCCTCTCAGATTACACCGGTGACAGTGTCTGAGTCTCGACGGTTACGACTACGGCGAGAGATGTTGCTTACATCTTTGAAACTTGTACCAAACTCACACTATTTTTGTTGGAAAAGCACACGAGAGATGTTGCAACGTTTTCTTGGCATTAGCGACAAGTTTGTGTTTTCTCCGAATTGTTTGTTGTTGTAATAGTTTGTGATTTTTGTTTACATAGTTCGTGATTTTTGTTACAAATGAATATGTAGTCAAATGATTTTTTGCTAAACCAATTTTTTATTGTTGCAGACACATTTTTCTTGTTGTAATAGTTTGTAAAATTTGTTGGAATTATTAGTGATTTTTGTTACGATGAATCTCCAGCGAAAAAATGTACCTTACCCACTTCTCAAATTGGTGCAAACACATTTTTTTAATGATCATTCAAGATTTTTGTTGAAAATGTTGGTAATTGTTGTTGCAAAGCAATCTGCAGCAAAATACTTTTTTAAAATGTTGCAACAATTTTTTGCACTGGTATTTTTTTTACATGGTTTGAGAGATTTTGTTGCAAACGGGATTTTGTTGAAAATCGGAAGCCTGAGGTCCATCCACGTATAGCTAACAGCCTAGCACCAAACGTATAGAACGAGGCAGCAGCGGTGGGCTCCACACCACGTACCACGTGAGGGAAAGCGGCTACATATAGCCCTTTAATTTGAACTTTCAAAAAACATATTTCAAAGTTTCAAAAATATATATATATATATAATATTTACATGTAAGTAATGATGTATAGTTTAAGTGTGCAAAGTTCCAGTCGAAAATAATTTATATTTTACGCTATAAAAAAGACAAACTTCTGACAAGTTTGGAGATGTACTGTTCACTCTCTAGATCCATATTTTTTTTCTTTTTTCTGTAGCTCAGAATACATTGTCTTTCGGGTTGAGACTTTGCACATCTATAATGCATAGCATTCACTATATGTACATATTTTTTTCAGAAATTTTTGTAACTTTAAAACATTATTTTTAATTTTCAAAATTAAGTGTTGCATGTAGCTCGAGCTACAATGGCCTTTTTCGACAAAATACGAGTGAAGTTTTGTTTCCCGGGCTACATATAGCCCTTTAATTTGAATTTTCAAAAAACGTATTTCAAAGTTTCAAAAATATATATATAATATTTACATGTAAGTAATGATGTATAGTTTAAGTGTGCAAAGTTGACTTTCTATCTGATCTGAGGCGCAGATTCTCTGACTTGGTAAGCCAACGGTAGAGTTGACTTTGCCACAGGATCAAAATCCAACGGTGTAGAGTTGGTTAAAATACTGTTCGAACACTGTTTAGGGGAAATCATTGTTCATCTGCATGTAGCAAACACTGTTCATAGGTTCGGTAGCATCCGATCTATGTTGTGGGTTCTAGACCGGACGGATGAAAACTGGACAAAGGGTCACAGGATCTCATCCGCATTACAACGGAGCGCTCTCGGGTGTAATCTTAAAAAGATCTTGTAAATTGTAAGGGTTTTATCTTAGTTAGGTATTATTATTAGAGATAGCGACATAGTCTGTTAGGCTGTAGTGCAAGTCATGTAAATGATCTGATCTAAACTATAAAGATCAGATCGATCTCCCTGTTTCTCTCTTCTGTTGTAACTCTCTCCGTTGTAATCTGCCATGATGGTCGCTATATTAACACGCAATCGAGCCTGAGGTAAAGGGCATCATTCCACCAAAGAACTCGTGGTCTCTTCACATGGTATCGGAGCCCCTCTTCCCAAAACACATCTAGATGAGTTCATCCTCTTCCTCCGCCGCCACCATGACCAACCCACTCCCAAGCCAAGGTACGGCGGAGAAGCTCAAGAGGGAGAATTACCTGCTATGGGAGACAGCAAGTGCTCCTAGCAGTCCGTAGGGCGCGCTTGATGGGGTTCCTAGATGGAACCAATGTCTCACCCGCTTAGAAGACCACAGTCGACAACAACGACGGCAAGGGCAAGACAGAGGTGGCCAATCTTCTGCATCGGCATGAGGACAGCGGTCGCCGTCACGACGATGTTTGCCGCACAGTCCTGCACCCACATCGCCAACCTCCAGATCAAGTTCGACAACACCAAGAAGGAAGGCCAGACCATGGCGCAATACTCCGCCTAGGTCAAGGCGATCACCGACGAGCTCGCAGCTGCGGGTCGGAAGTCAAGGAGGATGAGCTAGTTGAGTACATGCTTGCACGGCTTAATGATCCCTACAATCCCACCACCAAGCTCACGATGAGCAAGATGTATGCCCAAGTGATGGTGTACGACAACCGCATGGAGCTTTCGATCAGAGTTGGTGGGGACGGCGGCGGCTAATCGGCAAACGATGTGCCGAGGTGTTCGAGGAGCACCTCGCGGACGTGGTGGAGGCGGTCGTGGATATGACCGCGGTCAAGGACGTCATCAAGTCGGCGGCTACAGTCACTGTGGTGGCCACAACAAGGGCAATAGCGACCGTGTCGTCTGTCAGATCTGCCAGAAGCCGGGTCAGCCCGCCTAGAAGTGTTGGCACCACTACTCCGAAGATGACAAGGAGGAAGAAGAAAAAAAGGTGCAAATGTCGTCTCCTACGGTGTGGAAACCAACTGGTACAGGGACACTCGCGCCACCAACCACATCACATGTGAGCATGACAAGCTCACCATGAAGGAGAAGTATAATGGTCGTGAGAAAATTCATGCAGCCCATACGACAGGTATGAACATTAGTCATGTCGGTCATGCATTTGTTGATTCCCCATCCAAACAATTGCATCTTCGCAATGCAATTAGTGTTCCACAAGCCACATAAAATCTTGTTTCCATTCATCGTCTCACTAGAAAGAATAATTCCATTGTTGAATTTCACCCGTGGCAATTTTTTGTGATGGATCAGGCAAGAAAGAAAGTTCTCTTTAAGGGTAGATGCACGAAGGGTCTCTATTCGTTGGCATCTTGATCAAGCATGAATAATAAGCAAGTTCTTAGCTTCACCAAGCCTTTAGCTACATGGTTTATCTTTGGATCATGATCTCACTCGACCACATTTGCCAATTGCATGGTGGCACCAAGAGTTCCCCCAAACACTTCACAATGGTGCTTGAAAGAGTGCATCATGAAGTGCTTGTAGGAAACCCATGATAAAACCAAACATGATTTGAATTGAGCCTCTCTTATAGTTCTTGGTCGCCATTGAGTAAAGGTTGGTAGCACCAAGAGTTCCCCCGAACACTTCACAATGGCAAAATAGTGTCACATGGACTGCCTGTAGGAAACCCATGGTAAAACCAAACATGTTTTGCATTGATTCTCTCTTATGGTGCCTGGTGGGCATTGGGTAAAGCTTGGTGGCACCAAGAGTTCCCCCAAACACTTCACAATGGGGCTTAAAATAGTGCATCGTGAAGTGCTTGTAGGAAACCCATGGTAAAAACAAACATCTTTTACATTGATCCTCTCTTTTGGTTCCTGGTTGGCTTTGAGTAAATCTTGGTAGCACCAAGAGTTCCCCCAAACACTTCACATAGCACTTGAAATAGTTCCTCGCGAAGTGCTTGTAGGAAACTCAAGGTAAAACCAAACATTTGTTTTGCATTGGTCCTCTCTTTCGGTTCTTGGTCGGCATTGCGCAAAGCTTGGTGGCACTAAGAGTTCCCCCAAACACTTCACAATGGCGCTTTAAGTAGTACCTCATGAAGTGCTTGTAGGAAACCCACGGTAAAACCAAACGTGATTCTCCAGTAGTATAACTCTCGTGGTATGTGACAAGTGTCTAGTAAATGCTTGGTTACACCAAGAGTTCCCCCAAACACTTCAAGGAAATGCTTGAAAATATGACTCCTAAAGTGCTTGAAGGGAACTCCCGATAATGCCAAACTCGATCAATTCTCATTGTACATATGGACTTCATATATTGACCTACCACTACACACTCCCAAACATATAAAAATGTTGGTTCCCACCCAGAGTTCCCCCAAACACTTCACTATTCACAGCTCTCTATCCCTGCATTGAACACTTAGCAAAAAGTGTCAATGCAACAATGAGGCATAAGCTAGCTACTGAAGTGATTTGAGGAGAACTCCAGGTGACGACCAACCAAAACTAGCTAGGACTCTTGTTCTCTCATGTGGACCACACTTGTTTAATCTGCCTTGGTGATGAGCGCATAGCTGGCTGCTATTTATAAGTCTAGACGAAAGACCAAAGAATTGTAGTAGCAAGTTTGTTGCCTCCTGTGGACTGTGGTGTTCAGATGCATACATGGTATTGGCACCGGCCGATGAACCTAGAAATGCACCTAGACGTGATGCAGCCTAGGTTAGAAGGGAACTAGAGCTGGATAGAGAAGGGAATCTCGTGAGATGTTGCCTTTTTGGGCATAGATTTGCAGCTCCGATTCGAAGAATAGTTCATGGGGTTAAATGTGTGTGCCCAGCCTGCAAATTCCTTATCTCGAGCAGCTAGCAAGAGATCAGTGTCGTCGTCGTCGTCGCTCGGTTTCTGTCCACGAACACTTCTGTCAGCCCATGCAAAGAGAGTGCAGCTGTGGATGGATCAGTTATAATTATCATTATCCCAACCGGTGCAAAGCTTGCGCAAGTTGCTGGACATGGGAACATGCGAGCTGGTATCCCGGGAAATAATGTTGCTGGAGAAAATGCTCTATAGATCTCTTCGGATTTGGTCGTTATGCAGTGCTGCTGTGGGTGCGGCATCTTGATGAAGTGACCGGGAACTTAGGTGGGTATATTATATAAACCGGTGGTTATGCACAGTGCAAACAGTCGCAGTTCAGTAACTTTGATGACCTACTAATGTACAACTAGTGCTAGACTGCACCATGCCTGATCTCTGCTCAGCTACATCTGATTAATCCATGTTAAAAACAGAAGAGCAGGGTATTGGTGACATGTGATTATCATATATTACAACATAAACAAAGTACTCCATCTGTCTTCTGCATGTCGGTAGCCTGTGGGACTTGCATGTTCATCACTGTTTATTATAGGCCAGCTATTTAAAAGACAAATAGTACTAGACCACATTTGGTAAGCATAACGCTACAACACACAGACCTAATCCGGTGGTATTTTTCGTAATAGAAAACCAGTCTAATCCAATGGGCTACTTGTCCCATTACGCGTGACTGTATGGGCAGGCAGCATAAAGAGAGAAAGAAAAAAGTTTGGGCACTGATGGCAACATGCTCGCTACCACCACAGGGATCGATCGGTGACTCATATTCCCAAGTCCCAATGCCTTACAACAGTGCGAAAAAGGCTACAGGTAGGTGTCCAGGTTCAGTGCACCCGATCCCTGTCACTGCAGGACATAGATCGTTCAAAGTTGAGGACTCGGAGACGACAGAGCAAAGGTCAGATTCAGATTAGCGAGGCTGGGCCTCTCTGAAGGGGCGTGTGGAGATACTTGGCAGTATAAGTATCTTTGCAGAAGCATCATTGGCAGAGGGCGAGATGATGATGATGCGTCAGGAGCTGTTCTTCTTCCTCGTGATGTAGGAGGAGCGACCGTCTTCGTCGTCGTCTCGCATGGAGTTCCCCCGTTCACTTCTTGGCTCTGGTTCGGTTCAGGTAGGGAAGAGGGTTTTGGTGCTGTGCTGTGATCCATCTCTTCTCCCTTGTGTTTGATGGTAGGGGAGATGGAGATGCGTCTTCTTCTCACCTGCGTGCTGCGTGTTGTTGCACCTGCAGCTTGATTGTATGTTGTATCCGGGCAAATCAATAAATCTTTGGCGTCTCTAAGCATCTCTTTCGATTTTGTTACTTGTGGTTCCTTCGTTATGATCCAGTATATACCACAGCCTGACACTATCCACGTCGTTGCCTGTCCAACGCAGATTACGATAGAATCGTGTAAATTCACACGGCATTTTTTGATTCAGGCATGTGCTCTCTATTCTATCTAATGCATATACCCGCAGCGAGTTGCATGTTCTCATGAAAACAGGTAATCATGAATTCATGATCGAACCTGCAAGACATCAGATGATATCATAACACAACTAGATCGTCTCTAAACTGATTCTGAAGCGAACAGAATGTCACGGGTTATCATGATAGCTTCAAACCAACCGACCCATCCAAACCAACAAGGCAAACAATGAACATGATAGATAGGCTTCTAAACACAAGAGTAAACAGGTAGATAGGAGTGAAACGAGATCCAGTCGCTAGGAAGAAGTTCATTTCAAGGGCGGAGTGAAACAGGTCTAGCAAGCCAAGTAAGAACTTCCCAGGCCGGTGGTAGATCCCCACGGCTGAAGAGATCCTGCGTGAGCAGCTTGGCATCACAGGGCTCACCCACCCACGCAGTCTACGCGAACACCATCGTCACAAGGGGTTTCACTACAGGTCCACAACCATAGATAACCTACATAATATACATACGAGTCTGATGACGGGAGTTCTAGCAGACTTCCGTCTGGAACTTGAGGCAGATCCCCATGCTGAAGAGTTCCTGGTAGAGCAGCTTCGCGCCGTAGGGGACAGCAATCCTAACAATGTTCTCTGAAGACTTGCAGAACCCGCAGTACGGGCCTCGGATCTTCTTCCCTCCCTGGACAGGCCTCACGATGACATTCGCCACCCGTTCACACGTCTGGCAGACGTGCATCTCCGAGAAGTCGCTGAGCATGAAAAGCCGCTCGTGGAGGTTGGCGGCAGCCCCGTGGGCGAGGAGGCAGTCACGCTCCATCTCTCCAAACTTCACGCCTCCAAACCTTTTCCTGTCTGCAACCGGTTGCCTTGTGAGAGGGTGCACTGGCCCAGTGTTCCGGAATTTCACCTTGTCTTCAGCCATGTGGTGCAGCCTCTGGTAGAAGGTGGGGCCCATGAAGATCAGTGACTTCATTCTTTCACCAGTCCGGCCGTTGACAACACTTTCAGCTCCCCATTTTGAAAATCCAGCCCTGAAATATAACAAGGCGCGTCAGCTTTGGACATTTGAGGCAATAATGTGTGCAACATTATGTGATACATGACTCGCAGACGATCACATCTTCTGGTAGTTACAGTACAAAAGTCTTAGTTAAAGAAAGCACATAATGATACATAGTAGTAGTAAAAAAGAAAGTAATCCCTCTGTCTCAAAATATAAGAGGTCCTAGCATTCAATTTGAACTGCTAGAGCGTCTTATATATAGGGACAGACGGAGTATATCAGATTGCTGTGCTCAAGAGTTCGATCTCCGTTCAACATTTAAGGGATTCTGTTCCCAGTCCAACTTCTATGGTATAAGAACAGATGAATGTGATTTACTGTTGCCAATGCCTGGTTATATGATGGTTAGAGGTAAACAACGAATATGATTGTCTGCCATACTATGTAAGTGCATGATCACATAAGTTGCTACGGCAACCATAGAAGCTGATTTGAATGTCAGTCTGACAACCATATGCTGCTCTGTTTTTAGGAGTTTTAATACTACAAAATGCAAAATCGGAAACAAAACTGTGGACCTTATACAACATGTTCGCACATGACAGCAGTAATGAGAAAGTAATGTACTTCTGTCATTTGAAGCAAAACTGGAAAGGTTACATATAGTTATGAAAACTGGTGCTATTTTAGATTAAAAATTAGAAAAAATATATATATCAGATGATTGTGCTGAACAGTTCTATTTCTGCTCAACTGATACATCCATAGGTTCTGTTCCTAGTCAACTAATACTATAGTCACAGATGAATATGATTTTTACCGTTGCCATCATATGCTGATTGGGGGTGAAGAACGAATATGATTATTTGTCATACTATGCAGGAGTATAATCACATATCAATGCTATGGCAAAAATCTAGAAGCTGATTTGTGTGGCAATCTGTCAATCACAAGCTGCTCTGTTTTCAGAATCAACCAACGAGTTTATACAATGAAATGGAATATAAAAACAGAAGTACAAACCTTGCAAAACATACATATTTTGTTATCCTTTTTATTACCAGAATATGTTTACCCATAAAAATATCAGCACAACAGGCTATTATGCTAGTTCCACTTGTAACATTACACTGCCGTTTTGGTAATGTATAAATTCCAAGATAACTGGGTGCCCTTTAGTGATCCAGAAAAAACCACAAAAGATGTAACTTCAACTGTACCAGTAATTGCAAAGTTCTACTAGTAGAAGATAACAGCAAAACTGGAGAGGTGGCCATCACTCGACAGAAAAAATTACATACAAAGAGGGGAACTAATTTCTTGCTAAAATTAGAGCTCGGTAAACTTATATTCCTTCTGTACCCATGCTCGATAAGAGGCTAGTTTTGAATTCAGAGAATTAAGACACTTACTTGTTCAATTGTTCTGAGATCACTTCAACTGATGCTGTTGTGAATGGTGTTGCATATCTCATTTTACCACCAAGAGCGATTCCCTTTCCTAAAGCAGCTTCAAGCAGCTGGCCTGGAGTTTGACGGGTAGGAAAGGCGTGTGGATTTATCACAACATCCGGAACTATTCCTTGGCAAGTAAAAGGGAAGTTCTCCTGAGATTCTAGAAAACCAACAACACCTTTCTGTCCATGCATACTAGAAAATTTATCTCCAACGCAAGGTGATCGAACCTGAAAAATCAGATCAGCAATTGAACTTCACGGCCATCTAAAGGAAACACGAGCTCTGGAAATGCAAAGACATAGCAAAAAGGATAGAGAAATATATGCAAAGACATAGTAATTAATGCCAGCTGGATGTCTGAGTATCACCTAGTTGACCTTGATCATGTTATATCCTACTCCCTCCATCCGCAAAAGACTGCACATCTAGAATTCAATTTATTCCAAAAAAGAGTGTTCCATCTACACCCATGGAGCAACTTGTGATCTAGTTATTGGCTGCATGCTCACTTGAGTCCCTGGGGTTACTGCCTTAATTACTGTATGTGAGAAACATTCCTTTAATGGCCTCTCTCAATGGTTGCATGCACGCATGGGGCTGCTAATTTTCTGCGTTAATTAGGCCATGGAGCAAAGTCCGCTCTCTTCTTGGTCTCTGTGTAAATCTCCAAAAGCAGTCTTTCGCGGACGGAGGGAGTATTTAATAGCAAAAAGAAAATGGAAAAATGAGACTTGGGCTGCCAGCACAATTGCCCATTTGTGACTGTCTACCGCTACCCCCCTCGTATAATCTCCCCCCATAATCTCCCTCCCTCTTTCAGGCTGCCTATCAACTCGAACTGCTGGCAGCGAGTCGGTGAAAGTGAAGAGGTAGCAATGGCATCAGTCAGCCACCTGTGAGCAAAGATCAACACGCTACGGTTTCCCTTCATCTCCATCTGCTCTCATAGACGGCTAGGCAACCATGTCCAAACAAGCGGTAAAACTGGAGCTCTACAATATTATGTACCAACCACGAATATGACAAAATGATCACAGGAACATATATCCCTGTTTGGGTATGTGCACTTACAAATTTATGTGGAAAAGTAAGTCTGTGTATTGTAGAAAAATCAAATGGTGAAACACATGGGGTTGATGCTATATTAGCTTCGCCCTTATGCTTTGTGCAGCACACAATGGACCCTTTTTTTTAGAAAATTCATCCATGAACATCTATCAGTTGCTTAAATCAGAAAAGGTCAAGACCATGCACCAGACAGGCAGACATCGTATGCATAGGTTACAACACTCACATATTAAATAACTCCATTCACATATATTTGCTCAAGAATTTGGATGTAATTATGGCTAATAATTTCTAAGTATATTTACATTGCTAGGCAAATTGAACATCTTGATTGCACGTTTCCAATAAAATATTGTTTGTAAGATGAGCGAGCACCATATTTATGCTCGAAATTAATGCAATGGGAAGCCCCTTATTACCTGAAATATAAACAGTTTGTTGGATTGCCTACATTCAGCTTAACTGTAGTTCAAACATAATTAGTGTTCTCTTACGATCCACCATTATTCTTAAAATTATTTTGAATAATTACTAGACTAGAGAAATTACATAGTCCCTCCATCACAGTTTATAAGGCACGCACGTGGTTTAAGAACATACTTTGACCATTAATTTAGTCAACATAATTTAAATTTAATATCACACAAAATATATCGTTAAAAACTTATTTTTAATATAAATCCAATGGTATAATTTTTGTGACATAATTTATATTTTGTTGACCAAATTGAGTGGTCAAACTTAGTCTTAAAATGCGTGTGCGCCTTATAAACTGCGACGGAGGGAGTACTACTCTATGACAAGATCACTCCGTGCCCATTACTTCTCTCAGGTATCATCAGTGCACACTGCACACTGATGATTAACTTTCTAATCTTCCATTTCTCTCTTATGACAGGAAAATAGGTAGCCAAAGCTGATTCATGCTTCACAAAGAGACATAAATATGTACAACAATATTCTCTCAGTAGCTAGTTCATTACTAAACCCCAAGGCAGCAATTAGCTAGTTCACTAGACCATGATATATTATTAGGCACGTGAAAGGAGAGCAAACATAACTAAGAAACAATTCAGTTGCAGTTGGTTTACGTTGATCAATCTGTAGAGCAGAAGGAAAACATATAGAGTTCTACTGTTTTTAAGATGAATGCAATTGCTGGTAAAGTTGAGTCCATGTAATGTGCAGATAATAGTTGTCCTTCACTGCAGATTTACCTGTCTTAAAGATACCACAGCAAACCTCTTCCCCTCATCATTGGCTGATAGCAACACTCTCTGGACCATTCCCTTTTCTGTATGCTTCAGCTTAATACTATGGTCTTCACCAGATTCTGACACTTTCCCTATGACAATGTCACCACTCTGAAGGCTTGCACCCACGTACGGTAATCCATCGTCTTCAAGATTGTCAACTCGCCCTTTCTTGCTTTGCATTTTACCAAAATCTACCTTCTCCTTCACTTTCAGTCGTTTGGTGGGCCCTTTGGTCTCCACTTCTGCTTTATAGCTCCGGATGAGCTCAGTTCTAAACATACCCCGTTCAAGAGAAGCTCTATTCATAACAAGGGAGTCCTCTTGGTTAAATCCCTGATGAACATTGACTGCCACTATCGCATTTTGTCCATTGAAATATTCTGGCCTAGAAAAGTCATCTTTTCTTCCAAAAGGATAATCTGATCTGCCAACACAATCAGCTGTAATTGTTTTAAAAAGGGGTTTCTGAGGGTAGAAAAGTTGATGGGAAAGAGTATCAACTCTGTTAAGTGGATTTGTTGTAGAGTATCCAATAGCTTGTTGCGAATGTTTTTCCGACTGGTATAGCACCCTTCTAGCGAAATTGTGATTTGCAAAAGGAATGAGACCACAGCTTAATCCCAACAGAAAAGAAAGATCCAGCTCACAGTGAGTATAACCAGAATCCACCTCCCCATTGCTCTTTAATAGGTGCCTAATTCCCCAGGCACATTGTATATCTTCCTCTTCTTCAACACCAATGTACTCAATTATTTCTTGTTGCATTAGTGTCTGAAAAGAGTAAGGACAGCCCTTCCGTTTTGTAATTTTATTTAGGTTCTCAACCACAAGAAGAGGCCTGAGGATTCTCCCTGCATCAGAAAACACCCGGACTTCTCCAGGCCACTGGTGCTTATCCCTTTTGATTTCAACCTGATCAGACAGAACGTGAAGCATAAGCAATACTACAAATGCCATTGTGGTGTAAAACATTAGCACATAATACACAAGGAGAGAACATATGTCGCAACAGGTATCTCCACTATTGTGCATCAGATAAGGAAGTAGTCTAAATTTACATTACACAAATAAGGCGGCACTAGTAACAATAAGGCGGCACAAAAAGGCAAAATAAGGTTTAGGGAGATAACAAATTAAGACAAATCACAATAATTTGACAAACTCAACAGGAGGAGATTATAAGCTTACTTATCGTTGACTGGACCGTGGCCTGTGCCAGTGCATCGTCTCTTAGCACGTTGTCATAGGAGCATTAAAATATTAAGAGACGACTAGTACAATGCATTGTCTCTTGTGGGTTGTATCTAAATTAAATGATTTAGTGCTCATGCATACATATGACTGGGCTAGAAACACTTTTTGCCTATGGCCACGTGCAAGGGTTGTATGTTAGCTAAGATACAACGACAATCTCTTTCTTCATTAACTATCATGCTACATCAGCAAAATGCATATGAAACCGTGCTAAGAAACTTGCATTGGCACAGGCCTAAAATGTTGATTCTCCAGAAATAGTAGAAGTAACATCGTGCACTATGGAAACCGTTGTTTTGAAGCAGAATGTATTTAACTTGGAGCGATCAATGATTTACTATGCATGCAAATTTGACCTTTCCAAGATTTATGAATAACCAACTCTTCTTAAAATAAACATGGTATGCATCATGGAACCTAGACACAAAACATATAGAAAAACCAATGCTTCTAAGTTCTAACCATGAGAAAGAGAGTAAACCTGTGGATCGATCAGACCGCCGCGCCTCATGCACCTTAAACGCATGACAAATGAAGCTGGATCAGTACATGATCCTACCCAATCACCATTCAGGAGGATCTTGTCCATTTTAGGAATCTCCTCGGCACGAATTCCATCCAGTTTATTCATTCCACAAGAAACAAATCTGTCAATCAATGGTTGTGTCACTCTAGAGCTAACAATAGCAGTAGCAGCCAGATTTTTCACAAGTCCGCAGTTTTCACCATCAGGAGTTGACATAAAACACAACTTTCCCCAGTAGGATGGGTTGCTGCAAGGTTTTTTCCTCGGGTTAGTTTACATACAGACATATAAGGCACAAAATGGACAAGCAAGTGTGCAAGACTTGTTTTAAGAAATTATACTTACGGATATCTTGCATCACCAGCTTTCCCAGCATAAGCAACCTGCTGGCGACTTTTCCTCAAGTCTGACATCATTTGAAGAGGATTTGTTCTCCTTAGAGTTGCAACGATTCCTGAGCGTCTTTCATTTCTTATGTAGGGATGGCACCAAGAACCAGTTGCAAAGGCACGATTTATACCATTAGTAATAATTGAAGAATCAAGATAGCGCAGAGGAAATTCCAAAACACGGTCACTATTCAAATCTCTCTGCATGGCCTTAACCATGAGTCTCTCTGCATGCCTAAGATGTGCCCGAAGTTCTCTTCCAAGTAATTCACCAGGTAGCTCCAACCTCTTGTTCCTGAAATCGTCCTTATTATCACATTTGCGCTTCCCAGTAAAAGCCATTAGAAGGCATTTGACCATGTAACCTAAGAAAAATGCTTTGTTCTTGTTCCCCTTTATACCAGGAAAGAGATTTTTATCAACATAATCATCAAACGACTCTGCTGGAGGAAATTTTGTACTCTTGACCAAATCATCAACATACTGGCGGGCCTTGTCAGCCTTACGAAAGCCTTCACACAGTTCTTCAGATTCACTAACAGTTGCAGATATCGCGTTGATAACAGAAGCATCACAGTCTCCCATATCTATCATATCAAATGCTTCCTTATCAGATGGCACGCCTAGAGCAAAAAACAGTAACCAAATCGGCATAGTGGCAAACAAAAAGGAAACGGAAATTATTTTGCTTCCACTGAAATCATTGTTCTTGGTAGAATCAAGTAGTGCTACAGATACACGTCTTCGTTTGATTTCAGACATGTAAGAGACAGTCCAGTAAGGGCGGTCGGCAACCCAAATCCTGGTCATGCATCTTTGCTCTTGCGCTATAAATACCTGCATAGTGAGATCCAACAAGCACAACATATGTTACAAAAACTATCTTTGTAGCAGGCAGTTTCTACTCTAAGAGAGTTGCTCCCCAAGAGAATATCTAACCTCCCAAACAAGATCGTGAACTGAGTCCAGATATGTCAATGTTATCAGCAGAAGCTCATGTTCATTTATAGTTTCATCAACCTAATTCTGGAAAATCTTTACTAGTATGTGTCATAGACTGGAGTTAAATGACATGTGGTTCATTATGCCTCTCACCTTCGTTTCCCACATTGCTAAAAGATCCCTAACAAACTAACTGATGTAACTAAAAATCAAATATGCAAGATGACAAGGAGCACAAATGTGCAGGCGTGATGCTGGTTCTAGGCTGAACTCGGCTAGGCATGACGGCGTTCCTAAGGTATGTTAAAGACTAGGCCGGTGATAATAACATGATCACTCATATTATTACTGTTATCTGTAGCAAAGCACGAGTATTTAACTAGTTTGATAGAATTCTACCTTGTGGTTCTAATAGCATAGTGTATTGAGGTCATATTTCACTAACGGGGCTAACACCACAAGAGTTCATATGGAAGCAGACCAATTCATATGGCAGTCATATTAACTCCTTTCTTCTGCGGAGTGGAGTATAAGCTATTTTGATAGTACTCTGTGTGCAACATTGTGTATTAAAATTATTGGTGAAACCTCGTAGCGCTTGGCACTAATGATTCATAAATAAATATATGTGCTTCTCAATTAAAACCTAAAAGCAGGACATATATAAGATTTTTCAATTAAAACCTAAGAAGCACATCTCCATGGTCCATCTTAGTGACAAAAAAAGTTTTCTAAGCATGCAATGATACAAGAGTCCCTACAAAATATAGTTTAAAATAGTCACAGAGACATGAATAGAATTTTACCTTCTCCATTCCCTTGATCAAAAAGTATCCACCAGAATCAAAAAGGCAATCACCTTTCTTATCTTCATGCTCACTTTCCTTATATGCATGCTTACTTTCCTTAGATCCATCATCACTTTTCTTATCATTATGCAACCAGCATAAGTTTGAATTAACCATAACCGGAAGGCGGCCTATAGGTACCCATGGAGTATCCTCAAAAATGATCTCTCTCCTCTGACAAAAAGGATCATTGCCTGTTTTAGCCTTGTCACTTTTCTCCATGGAATAAATCTGATAACAGTTTAGAGCACATCAGTCAATGGGGTGACTCAGGTCAGGTGACTGGAACACAGAAGAACGCAAATATGAATACACCAATATAACGATATTGATGGTGTAACTTCAAAATGTACTATGAAACAATTTATATAACATAGTTTATTCAAGTAAATAAACATATCAACACAACAGTTCAATAGGTCAAGCGCATAAAACACTAGCAGGGACATCTACAGCTATAGATGTTGCTGACTGCTGAGCTCTGGGAACATAAAGCAGCCATCTGTTCCTTGACTGTTGCCTTCAAGTACTATCAATGGACCATTTTGCTAAGTAGTTAAAGCACCAGGGAATAATACAACTATGAAATGAAACAAAGACAACAACAGATTCACAAGAACAGCAGCGAGAAAACCAAAGTCTCGCGTCTTTTACATGATTAGCTAATTTGAACAGAATTTAGTTGGGTATCGTCAACAGCATTCAAAAACAGGGTCATGTGCGCATGTCACAGGCTCACAGCATTTTGAATTTTCAAGTACTTCTTAAATAGATAACAGCAAAAAGATTAAGTAATTAGGATATAAAGAACATGAAGACCGCTAACCTTAATATTCACTTGTACTTCCATTTTGGAAGAATATGTCATATTTTGGAGGCGGGCATGTCTCGGCTTGAGCTTGAGTGGCCCCTCACCAATATCATTGTTGTCAGTCCAAAATACAGGCTTTTCTAGTTTCACTTTCCCAAACTTGATGATGGCATGCCTCCAACCACCAGGTCCTTTCTTTGACGGATCATAATCCGGCTCAACAGTAACTTCCCCTATCGAGTCAAAAAGCTCCTGGAGCCCATGCGAGACAAAGTCGTTGTAGGAATTTATCTGGTGGCTAATCAGACCAATCTCATCAAAAAATGACCTTGATGCTTCCTTGCAGAACTTCTCTAGGCTTCCCACGCTCATGTCAATTGGAACTTCTGGATGTGACTCAGAAGAATACTTCCCTTTACTATCACCATCCACAGATGGTTCCCCGTGCATATCCACATCCATAGAAGACCGTTCTCTTTCAACATCCATAGAAGACTGTCCGTTTGAATCATCCATGGTATGGGATATGCTCTCTCCATTGTCATCCAGCATCATAGATTCTAGCACAGGCTCAGGGCCATTTGTTGATTGCCCATTGTCGGATGGTGGATCTTCCATTGGACAAGCACAGGCTGCTAGTACCCTGTCAAGTCTTGAGATTTGCAACGCTGTCATACAAAAACACAAATTAGATACTCGCAGTTTCAATATAAAAGTACCATATACGGTGCAGCATTAAATACAAGAAATAAAAGTATCATAATGATTAACCATAAACAGTGACACGTGCGGTACATGTACACACACGAGGTACATGTACACGACGGATGGCTCGAGTTATCAATTTTGAAGTGAGAAGAGAAGGATCAACTCTTCCCCAATAAATAAACTATTCCAATGAATAGATTGAAAGTTTTTGGTAGTTATAGAATTCTCATACGTATACGTCATTTTCTCAAAAAGGTAAATACCTCGATCTCGGCTGGACAATAAATGAAGCATATGGCCTTTTTTAGATGAATGAAGCGTATGACTTACACTGCACTAAGTAGCACAAAACACCTAGTGACAGATTGCGTAAATAAAAGGAAACCCTATCCTAACTCACTTTACGCCGCTACACGAGCAGAAAGCGATGATTCTGACCACCCTAACCCCAAACACTCACACTCTGGACACCCTACCTCACATTCATCACGGTTCACGAACTGAGGGCATTGGAAGGTCAAACGTTTCATCAAAACAACTCAAACAGCCCCACACCATCTATGCTGCTCAACCATCAAGATTTCATCAGTACAGTATCAAACTATCAATATAGCTGTGCCTATTATATACCAGATGGGAAAATCTAACAAGAAAACATGGAGGGCGCGCACATCTAAGCAAAAGACTCCAAACAAAGAAACCGATTCTAACACTCACACTCCACCGCAAACAAATCCAAGTATGCGTCGTTTTCTCGACAAGGTAAATACCTCAATCTCAGCAGGACAATAAATGAAGCATATGGCCTCTTCTAGCTGAGTGAAGCGTATGGCTTACACTGCACTAAAAGTAGCACAGAACATCTATTAACTGATTGCGCAAAATAAATAGAAACCCTACCCTAACTCACTTCGACCTTGCTACACGAAGCAGTAAACGGCGATTCCAGCCACCCTAACCCTCAAGCAATCACGCTATGGAGTATGGACACCCTAGCTCACATTCATCACGGTTGACGAGCTGGGGCACTGGAAGCCACCGAAAGTTTTGGCAAAACAGCCGAAGCAGTCTCTTTCCAGCCCAAAACATAAATCGAGCTCACATTCATGACGGCTCAGGAGCTGGGGGCATTGGAAGCCACCGAACGTTTTGGCAAAACAACTCGAACCAGTCTCTCTCTCCCCACCCAAAAAAATAAATCTGTCCGCCCAATGATCTCGACTATATCAGCACAGAACAGAATCATTACAGCCCGCCTATATAACAGATTGGGAGATCTAATCTAACACCGATTCTAATACTCCACCGCAAACGAATCCACTGGACGCGTTGGAGACAGGGGAACCCCAAATGTCCGGATCAGACTGCTCAAACACCAGAACGGGAGAGATAAATGTTGGGTGAACCCAAACATGTTTTTGGAACAAGGTTGGGTGAAACATGTTATGCCAACGGAAGGGGGAGGGGGCGCGTCGGGGAGGAGCGCCGCCACGAGGGGGCGTTATACCTTCGGCGGCGGAGGACGGGCGGAGGGGCGGCACGGCCGAGGCGCGGAACCCTAGGTCGGCTGGGCGAGGATTCCGGCGTCGGGTCGGATGCTCTCCGGCTCCGCTCCCGAGAGGGTGGGTGCGGGGAGGGGTTCTAGGGGCCGGAGGGTGCCGGGGGCAGGGAGGTGGGGTTTAAATGGGAGTGCGCTGCGGCGGTGTGTCAGGGAGGCTGTGTCAGTGGCGGAGTGGATTTCTTCTGGGGAGTGAGGGCAGCCGTCCGCGGTGGGTCGGAGGATGGATCAAAGGTGGGATTCAGGGATCCTCTGCGCGTCACGCGGTGGCTGTAATTACGGGTGCGAAACGGTCAAAGGTGGCACCAGGTGGTGCTGCGGCCAGGACAAGTGTACCCGGAGGAGTACAATCGGGACACAGTGGGCAGTCACGAGTGTCAGGATGACTCCAACGGGTCGACGCATCGAGTCCGCGCGCCTCCGTTCCTGTCTGTTGGGGCTAAAAACACCGCCCAACGGGGCGACGCAAACGGATCACGGTCCGTTTTTTGGTCCGCCGCGACGCATCCCTGGCCCAAATTTGGGTCACCGATGCGTCGGGGCGGACGCGCGGCGGAGTGAAAACGCGTCCGCGCGTCCACGCGTGGCGTCCGCCCCGAGCCCACATGTCAGCGACAGGGCACCGGTCAGCTTCCCCCTGGCCCAGTCCTTTTTAATGTCAGGGGATAGGGACGGCCAGCCCCCACCAACCCGACTTCACTGCCTCACTGCCGCACCGTCTCCGGCGACCAAACCCTAGCCAAACCCTAGCCCACTGCCACCGTCGCAATGCCGCTCCGGTGGCCTGGATTCGGCAAGGCCAAGAATGCATGCAACAATTTATTATTTCTGAAACAGTTTGTTTGTGTTTGTTTGAACTATTTGGATTGTAATAATAAGTACTTGATGAACTATTCGGATTGTTTTTATGAATTGTATTATTTGTGCTATTTGAGCTTATTTTATTGTGCTTGATAATTGCTCGAGTATATATGGCCAAAAAAATGGTCAGAATGATCTAAAACTCTGGCCGTTTGTGGCCCACCTCCCCTATGTATCAATGAAAATGGTCCATATAGGGCCTGCTTACCTGGGAAAAAAAACAGAGGGCGGACTCAATGCGTCGTCCCGTTGGGGGCAGTGGCCGGAAAGGGGCGGACCTGGCCGGACGCGCGTCCTGTAGCCGACGCAAACGGACCAAACGCGGACCAAACGCGCGTCCGTTTGCGTCGCCCCGTTGAAGTCTTCCTCAGTGCCCTCGGTGAGTGAGTCCACCTATGCAAATATCGAGGATTTTATTTTCACACAATTCATGTACTCCTTCAAAATAAGTTTATTAGATTTGTCCAAGATTGAATGTATTTATATATGTTTCATGTCTATATATATATTCATCTTTTGCAAATTAAAACACTTATTTTGGGACGGAGTGAGTATATGTATTGTGTGATATGTCTAGATACATACAGTTTTAAGCAAATCTAAAACACTTGACGAGAGTACATGTCCATCGACCTTGGAGACTCTCTGGCTGGGCAGTAGGTCTTTTTTTTTCTTGTAATCGGTATCAAAACTTTGTACATAAACTGTTAAACTCTTTTTCTATCTAATCGGACAGCCGACTGCCTTTAACCTTAAAAAAATTCATATACGCGTAGGACGCGTTTGTTCAGGCAATGGTAAGGTGTAATCGACATTTTCCTGTTTTTGTTTTGTTTGGTTCAGGTTTGTAAAACTATAGCATGTGCTGCTTCTTGCTTACTGCTGTTGCAGGTGAGGTAGATATCGTCGATGGGAAGACGCTGGCCTGCAAAGCGCCAACACCGGCGCCTGCGATGGAGGGGGAATCAGAGTCAATCTAGACAGGACAGAGAGTCGCGAGTGAGATGTCATATGGTTATTCGTTTCTGCTCGGGGGTATCGGGGTTATGCTAAAGCGGGATTTGATTACGAGGACCATGTTCACGTGCAAGCTGAACCAAACTAGATTAGAGGCATCGGATTACAATGTAATGTGATACAAGAGTAAAACGGATGAACGCAACACGTTCAAGGGTCAAGTGTTTGTTCTCATACATTTTATTTAGTTGTTGTATACATACGTATAATTGTGGGGAACAACTGGATCAACGCGTAATGATCATATCACTGCCTTGCTCTTCCATTATATTGAGTATAGAAAGGATTTAGTGAGGCCATGGTCTGATGGCCTGATCTCTATGAAACTATGGTTGACGAAAGTAGGGTATATGGACCCTCATTGTCAAAGCTACACCACTAGTAGAAAACAGGCATTTCGTTCTGAGCATTAGTCCCGACCATGTTTGGAATCGGGGACTAATGTGAGCATTAGTCCCTGTTCCAACGGCTAGGATGCCGCACGGCTCTAGTCTTGGGTCGAATGGAACCTTTAGTTCCGGTTGGTAATACCAACCGGGACTAAAAGGGTTGCGAGATGCTGCGGCAGGGTGGGGCCAGCGCGATTGACCTTTAGTCCCGGTTGGTATTGATATACCTTTTGTCCCGGTTGGAGATACCAACCGGGACTAAAGGCTTTCTCCTACATATCAACTCCTGCCCGAGGCCATCTCCATTTTTCCTGCCCCGAGCCATCTCCATTTTTCTCCTCTGTTTCCTCTCCTGAGCTCGAGTTCATCCCCATTTTTTTCACGATTTGTCAAGATTGGCGGCGCCCCTTCTATCCAAGGGTTAGCAACTTCATCCTTTCATCCACATTGCTAGTTTAGCTCATTTCATTGCTAGTTTAGCTCATTTCATTTTGCTAGTGCTAGCTAGGTGTTTGATGAAATGCCTAAGTTAGTTGCTCATGAAATACTAACTTAGTAGAAAAGATCCATGAAGGTAAATTGTAAATCAGATGAATATTTGATAATTATGTGGAAGTTTATTTATTTTATATGCAATTTGAGCTCAAATTAAAGTATGATTTGTGGGTTTTAGTGTCGTCCCGTCCCCGTCCCGGTCCTCACCACCGTCGATCGCCTGCGTCGTCCCATCGCCGGCACCACCTTGGTGAGCCTCTTGTTCTTATCTTTAAAAAAAATCTTACTTGTATGATTTAGATGTATAGTTAGTTGTATAATTCTCTTACTTGTATGATTGTTTGTTATATATAGTGCCATAGTTTTGATATCTGTCCCCGTCGGCCCTCGTCCGGTTTATGATTCGGATGTGGTATATTATCTTTTATAACTATTTGTTTCATTTCGTGTTTATGACAATTATGCCGACCAACTTGACATGGATAATTTTATCTAGGAGGTACGTGAACCGAGAATTTCAACCGACCCTCTTGTCGAGAAGTTAAATTTAGTTGAAAAGAAAACGATGATTTGAAAGAAAAATTGAAAAGAATTGAAGATGAGAAGATGAAATTGGAGTTGTATCTTGCCGATGTCGTCGATGATCACAAGATCAAGATGGATGAAATGTGCATGAAGATTAGAAAGATTAGAAAATATGTCATTAATAAAGAGGCTTGGTATCATTATGATGTTGGATCAATGGTTACCTTAGTTGCGATTTTGATCGCATTTGTTGTTGCATTTAAATGCCTTAGATAGTTGTATGTGGTATGAGAACTATGTTTTTTATAAGAACTATGTATGAACTTTATGTATATATTTTTGCAATAATAATATTTGGTCACTACTCTACTTTGGTTTTAATGTGATGAACTTGAATTAATTTGGTCACTTCTCTATTCATGATGTTGTGTGTAATGGTTTTTGATATACTTATATAATGCAGATGAGTCGGCAATGGATGTACGCCGACCAACGCTCTCAGGAGTTCATTAATGGCATACATTCTTTTATCCGTGTGGCTGAGACAAACAAGCGGAATGGTTTTATGTGTTGTCCATGTGATGTCTGTAAGAATAAGAAGGATTACTCTTCCTCACAAACCCTTCACATCCACTTGTTTCGGTCCGGTTTCATGTCCAGCTATAATTGTTAAACCAAGCACGGAAAAGAGGGGTTATAATGGAAGACAATGAAGAAGAACATGATGATGACAACTATCCTATGTTCCCTGAATACGGTGGTACTAGAATGGGGGAAGTCGAAGAAGAGAAAGCTGAAGAAGAGCCCATTGTTGATGAGCCCGATGATGATCTTCGTCGGGCCATTCGTGATGCACAGATAAACTGCGAAAGTGAAAACGAGAGGTTAAAGTTGGAGCGCATGTTAGATGATCACACAAAATTATTGTACCCAAATTGCAAAGATGGCCAGAAAAAGCTAGGTACCATACTAGAATTGCTACAATGGAAGACAGAGAATGGTGTATCTGACAAGGGATTTGAAAAGTTGCTGACAATATTAAAGAAGATGCTTCCAAAGGATAACAAATTGCCCTCCAGTACGTACGAAGCAAAAAAGGTTGTCTGCCCTCTAGGATTAGAGGTGCAAAAGATATATGCATGCATTAATGACTGCATCCTCTACCGCGGTGAGGAGTACGAGAATTTGAATGTATGCCCGGTATGCGGTGCATTGCGGTATAAGATCAGGCGAGATGACCCTGGTGATGTTGATGGCGAGCGCCCCAGGAAGAGGGTTCCTGCCAAGGTGATGTGGTATGCTCTTATAATACCACGGTTGAAACGTTTGTTCCAAAACAAAGAGCATGCCAAGTTGTTGCGATGGCACAAAGAAGACCGTAAGAAAGACGTGATGTTGAGACACCCCGCTGATGCGTCGCAGTGGAGAAAAATCGTGAGAGAGTTCCCGGAGTTTAAGGAACTTATGGTTTGGTCTAAGTACAGATGGCATGAATCCTTTTGGGGAGCAAAGCTGCAGTCATAGCACCTGGCCTATGAATCTATGTATCTATAACCTTTCTCCTTGGTTGTGCATGAAACGGAAGTTCATTATGATGTCAGTGCTCATCCAAGGTCCGAAGCAACCCGGCAATGACATTGATGTGTACCTGAGGCCATTAGTTGAAGAACTTTTACAGTTGTGGCATCAAGAAGGTGTACGTGTGTGGGATGAGCATGAATAAAAGGAATTTGACATACGAGCGTTGCTGTTTGTAACCATCAATGATTGGCCTGCTCTTAGTAACCTTTCAGGACAGACAATCAAGGGATACAATGCATGCACGCACTGTTTAGGTGAGACTGAAAGTATATATTTGGACAAATGTAAGAAGAATGTGTACCCGGGGCATCGTCGATTTCTTCCAAATAGGCATCCTTTAAGAAAGAAAGGCAAGCATTTCAAAGGTGAGGCAGATCACCGGATGAAGCCTACCCGCCGTATTGGTGATGATATATATGGTATGGTTAAGGATTTAAAAGTAATCTTTGGAAAGGGTCCTGACGGACAATCTGTTCCGAATGACGCTAACGGACACGCACCCATGTGGAAGAAGAAATCTATATTTTGGGAGCTACCCTATTGGAAAATCTTAGAGGTCCACTGTGCAATCGACGTGATGCACATGGCGAAGAATCTTTGCTTGAACCTGCTAGGCTTATTGGGCATGTATGGGAAGACGAAAGATACACCGGAAGCACGGCTGGACCAGCAACGTATGAACGAACAAGACGACCTGCATCCAGAGAACTATCAAGGTCCTGCCAGCTACGCTCTTACCAAAGAAGAGATGGAAATCTTTTTTAAAGTCCTGAGCAGTATCAAGGTCCCGTCTGGCTTCTCGTCGAATATAAAGGGAATAATAAATATGGCAGAGAAAAAGTTCCAAAACCTAGTCTCATGACTACCACGTGATTATGACACAATTATTTCCGGTTGCATTGAGGGGGCTTCTATCGAAAAATGTTTGAGTACCCATTGTGAAGCTATGTGCATTCCTCAATGCAATTTCTCAGAAGGTAATCGATCCAGAAACTCTACAAAGTTTACAGAAGGATGTGGTCCAATGTGTTGTCGGCTTCGAGTTGGTGTTCCCACCATCCTTCTTCAATATTATGACGCACCTCATAGTTCACCTAGTCAAAGAGATTTCATTCTAGGTCATGTATTTCTACACAATATGTTCCCCTTTGAGAGGTTCATGGGAGTCTTAAAGAAATATGTTCATAACCGTGCTAGGCCAGAAGGAAGCATCTCCAAGGGCTATGGAACAGAGGAGGTCATTGAGTTTTGTGTTGACTTTATTCCTGACCTTAAGCCGATCAGTGTTTCTCAATCGCGGCATGAGGGGAGACTGCGTGGAAAAGGCATGCTAGGAAAGAAAGCAATAATAAGTATGGGCGGACATTCTTTCACTCAAGCACACTACACAGTTCTACAAAATTCTACCTTGGTGGCTCCGTATATCGAGGAACACATGAATATTGTACGCTCCGAAAACACTGAGCAGTCCTTGGATTAAAGGAAAACACATGGAGACTTTCGGCGGTTGGTTGCAAACACATCTCATTAATAACACCACTGTTGGAGAACAGCTGTACTTGACTATATTGACTTTCCAAGGGTACGAGATAAATGGGAATACATTTTACACGACCGCCCAAGATAAAAAGAGCACTAACCAAAACAGTGGTGTCCGCTATGATGCAACAAACAATGATGGGCAAAATGACACATATTATGGTTACATAAAGGAGATATGGGAACTTGACTATGGATATTTTTTTAAGATCCCTTTGTTTCGGTGCAAATGGGTCAAGCTGATAGGCGGGGTAAAGGTAGACCAGCAGTATAGAATGACAACATTGGATCTCAACAATCTTGGGTACAGAGACGAACCATTCGTCCTAGCCAATGATGTGGCTCAGGTTTTCTATGTAAAGGATATGTCTACCAAACCGGAAAAAAGAAAAGATAAGCAAGCGAATACATGATAATACGATGAGCCAAAGCGCCACATAGTTCTTTCAGGGAAAAGAAACATCATGGGAGTGGAGGACAAGACAGACATGTCAGAAGATTACAATAATTTTGATGAAATTTCACCCTTCAGAGTGAACACTGACCCAAGTCTCCTGTTAAATGATGAAGATTGTCCATGGTTACGGCGAAATTATGAGAAAGGGTCGACATACGCGAAGAAGAAAAGTTTTATACCCCAACACTAGATACGGATGTTGGTGATGTGTAATAATGTATTAAATCTTTTATTTAACTGTGTTCTGAAAACTGTTTGGTGATGTTTAATAATGTATTTAACATTTTACGTAACTGTATTAAAACAATAAGAATCACTCAAAAATATTGGATGTTCCAAAAGTTGTTGAGGATGTTTCAAAAAGGAACGAGAACAAATATAGACAATTTAACAATTAAATCAAATATAGATATGAGTTTTACAAATAAAGATATGATTTTTACAAATATAGACAATTAAACATGTAAATCAAATAGATATAAAAGAAAGCAGAAAAAAGAAAAAGGAACCAGAGCAAAAAACAAAACAATTCAAAAAGGAACTAAAGATATTTGATTTTTACAAATAAATAATTATATCAAATATAGATATGAGTTTTACAAATAAAGATATAATTTTTACAGATATAGACAATTAAACATGTAAATCAAATAGATATAAAAGAAAACAGAAAAAAGAAAAAGGAAGTAGAGCAAAAAAAAACAATTCGAAAAGACCATTTAGTCTCGGTTGGCACCACGAACCGGGACTAAAGGTGGGCTTCGCGCGAGAATTTTTGCGGCTGGCCCGAAAATACCTTTAGTCTTGGGTGGTGGAGGACCTTTAGTCCCGGTTCGTGGTGTCAACCGGGACTAAAGGGTGTTTGTATATAAGCCGCTGCCCGCTCGCCTGTCTTCCAGTTCCAAATCGATCGATCCCCTTCATCGCCTGTGCGCCCGTTCGCCGTCGCCCCGTTCGCCGTCGCCCTGTCCGCCGTCGCCCGTGCTCTCACCACCCCCTGTCTGCCATCGCCGTCGCTCGTGCGCCCGATCGAGGTCCACGAGACGCCGCCGTCGCGCCCGAGGTCCGTGCTCGCCGTCGCCTAACGTCTCGTCGTGCTCGCCGTCGCCTTCCGTGTGCTCGCCGCCGCCGTCGCCTCTGATCTTGTCATGTCCGCTGACTCCGTGCTCCCTCTCACCAAGGTGAGACCGATTCCTCCATTTTACTTCTACATTTTCTAGTTAGGTTGTAGTGTTAGCAAAATTAGTGTTAGCAAAAATCATGTTAGTGTTAGCAAAATTAGGTACTGTTAATTTTAGTTTTGCTATTGATGTTAGTGTTAGCAAAATTTGTTAGTGTTAGTTCTAGTTTTGCTATTGAAGTTAATTTTAGTTTTGCTATTGATGTTAGTGTTAGCAGAAATCATGTTACTGTTAGCAAAATTAGGTACTAGTTTTGTTAGAAGCAAAATTAGTGTTAGCAAAAATCCATATGTTAGAAGTAATTTGTTAGCCATTTTTGTTAGAAGTAATTTGTTAGAAGCAAAAAATCATATTAGTGATAGCTTCTAGCAAAATTTGTTAGAAGCAAAATTAGTGTTAGCAAAAATCCATATGTTAGAAGTAATCTGTTAGCCATTTTTGTTAGAAAGTTTTGTTAGAAGTAATTTGTTAGCCATTTTTAACATAGTTACTAGAACATGTTGAAAATTGCAAATGTTATGTTATATGTGTAGGGATATGCGCGACAGAAAATCAAAATTTTCTCTCACATGCGGAAGCAACACCCAAAGATCTTATCTAAGGAGATGCAAGCAACGGGGAGGGTAATCAATATACCCTCGAAGAACACGAGCGTTGGACGTTAATCACAACGTAGCTTGGTGTAGACCTTCATGCGGTTCACTCTGATCAGCACCACAATGAGCGGTGCCTCCGAGATTTACACACGTACGGCTCAGCAACGTCTCCTCTTCTTGATCCAGCAAGCCTCGAAGAAGAAGTAGATGGGATTCAAACCAGCAGCACGACGGTGTGGTGGTTCGGTGAGCTCTCACGCGGGCAGGGTTTCATCAAGCCAAGACCACAAGAGAAAGGAGTAAGAGGAAGTGTACTGGCTTAGGAATCAAAATCATGATCCTTTCCCCAAATGGTACCCTCCTTATATAGGATGTGGGGAGGGGGTGTGAGGCTATCTTCCCTAGGAAGAAACTAGCCTCCAAATCTTCCCTAGGAAGAAACCAGCCTCCATATCTTCCCTAGGAAGAAACTAGCCTCCAAATCTTCCCCAGGAAGGAACCAGCCTCCAAGGCTTCCCCAGGAAGGAACCTAGCTGCCAAGACTTCTCAAGGAAGGAACTTGGCTGCCAAATATCCTAAGTGGGACGTTCGGGATAGTGGGCCCCACCATGGGACCCACCGGAACATTTCAGGAAAAACCCCGATACAATATCGGTTAATTCCTGAACTTTTCCGGAACCCAAAACCACATTCCTATATATGAAACTTTATCTCCGGACTCTTCTGGAGCTCCTCGTGATATCCCGGATCACACACTTAAAGTTCGGTAACGCTAGAGTAGCTTTGGGATAATTATAATGGTGAGACCGAAGGTTGTTCGGAGTCCCGGATAGGATCCGGGATATCACGAGGAGCTCCGGAAGAGTCCGAAGATAAAGTTTCATATATAGGAATGTGGTTTTTGGCTTCTGGAAAAGTTCAGGAATTAACCGATATTGTATCGGGGTTTTTCCTGAAATGTTCCGGTGGGTCCCATGGTAGGGCCCACTATCCCGAACGTCCCACTTAGGATATTTGGCAGCCAAGTTCCTTCCTTGAGAAGTCTTGGCAGCTAGGTTTCTTCCTAGGGAAGATTTGGAGGCTAGTTTCTTCCTAGGGAAGATATGGAGGCTGGTTTCTTCCTAGGGAAGATTTGGAAGCTGGTTTCTTCCTGGGGAAGATAGCCTCACAACCCCTCCCCACATCCTATATAAGGAGGGTACCATTTGGGGAAAGGATCATGATTTTGATTCCTAAGCCGGTACACTTCCTCTTACTCCTTTCTCTTGTGGTCTTGGCTTGATGAAGCCCTGCCCGCGTGAGAGCTCACCGAACCACCACACCGTCGTGCTGCTGGTTTGAATCCCATCTACTTCTCCTTCAAGCTTGCTGGATCAAGAAGAGGAGACGTTGCTGAGCCGTACGTGTGTAAATCTCGGAGGCACTACTCATTGTGGTGCTGATCGGAGTGAACCGCATCAAGGTCTACACCAAGCTGCGTTGTGATTAACGTCCAACGCTCGTATTCTTCGAGGGTATGTTGATTACCCTCCCCGTTACTTGCATCTCCTTAGATAAGATCTTTGGGTGTTGCTTCCGCATGTGAGAGAAAATTTTGATTTTCTGTCGCGCATATCCCTACAGTGGTATCAGAGCCGTGCTTTGCGTAGTTGCTTTGTACGGATAGAACACAAGGAGTTGTGTGGCGTTTGATATTCATTGTTGCTACCCTCTCGCGTGTACTTCTTGGTTTTGTGGCATGGTAAGATGCAGCGGCCCGGACCAACTTTATAGTCTTCGGATTGAGACCGGTTCCGCACTTGACATGCAACTGGTTTGCATATGTGGCTGGCGGGTGTCTGTCGCTCTTATCATAGTGAAATCGGATTTACAATGGAGGGCTTATAGAAGTTAATAAGCAACTTGTATTATCAGCGTTGTGGTTTTTGCGTAGATAAGAACGGTTCTTACGCAGCCCCTAGAAGCCACGTAAAATTGCAAAAATCAAGGGAGAGTCGTGTAACTTGTTTTTGCAGGGGTGGTTGTGATTTGGTATAGCCCAATTTTACAATATTTGTTGTATGAGATGCACATTGATTGTAATATTATTTTGTGACCTGCGTGTCATGAGATCGGCAGCCGGCAGGAGCCAAATGGTTGTCTTATTATTTTGTGACATGCGTGTCAACTTAATACGCCATGTAATTGCATTACTTTATCGCTAAGGAGTTAGCAATAGTTGTGGATGCAACGTGATGGTGGAGGCAACTATGCATCTTGCTGGAGAGATGATGGAGATCATGCCGTGCGTTCTAGATGGAGATCAAGACGCAAGAAAAGGGCTATACCATATCACATTGTTTAAGCATGTGATGTTTATCCTTTATGCATCTTATTCTGCGTGTGCATGACGGTAGCATTATAAGATGATCTGATGGGGGGATGATAACCCGGTAGGCCCATGAAGAGGGAAGCATGACCCGCCAGGCAGGAGGCCCGGCCAGGCCAGCTAACCATCAGCATGGGCCGGGTTATGTTGCTGGGCCAGAGGCTTTGGCGGTAACCCGGTTCAGGAAGGGAAGTTTCTAGAAGACCAGAGGCGGTTCGTGACTTGGAGGATACGAAGGCTAGAAGAGCTAGAATAGGATTCCGAGTCTGGGTAGAGCCCGGGTTCGTATTGTAAAGTGCCAGGAGACCCGGTAGTCTATATAAGCCGGTTCCTGAGCCCTAGTTGAGGGAGAACTTTACGATCCAAGCTTAGGCGAGAGAACCACCGAGAGAAACACCACAACCTTGTAACCTAGATCGAGATCCGGCTCTGTTGTCGTAGCCGGGTTATCGAGATCAATAACAAGATAGCAGGAAGTAGGTCTTTATCTCCAATGGAGAGGCCGAACCTGGGTAAACCTTTTGTCCCTGCAATGCTAAACAATCTCCCAGACGCTAGTGTCGCCTTGCCCATCAACTCAAGCTACCCCAAAGTAGCATCTGCCGTGTTATCTACCCCACGACAGTTGGCGCCGTCTGTGGGAATCGCGTCCAAAGGTGTCACCATCATGGGAGAAGCAAAGCAAGGAGTAGAGAACTATGTTTTCGGCGAGATCACCCTCAATTCACAAGGAGAGCCCATCGTTGATGATTTTGGCTGGGGGCCGGAATCAGATCTACTTGAATCAGGTGATGTTATTCCAATTGGCAAGTTTAACGTTTTTGTTGGTATGATTGCAACTAGATCTGCTAGTGATGGAGACTATGAATCTGTGTCAGGAGCTGCCACAATTGTTCAATCTGATGGAGAAGAATCAGTTGGTACGGCTGAAGATGAGCTGCCCCTGGACGTGCACGAGGAAGATCGGGAAACCCGGCTCCAGTCCCGGGTGATGTGGGGGACTATGCAGATTCAGAATCGATCCTGCCCTTGTTCGAGGCCGGTTCGGATATGGAGTAGAAGAAGAGGACGAAGAGGAGCAAGAGTCCGTTCCAAGCCCGGTTAGGAGGGTGGCGGTTTACACTGCTCCTTCGATCAACGCGGGGGCATCACCGTCAACGGTTGTGCCACCAGCTTTTACTCCGGGTCAGCAGCAGCAACAATTGCCACCAGTGTTGGAGCTGGCGGGCCAAAGGGTTGATGGAGACCCGGCTTCGGTATCAGAGGAAAGTGAAAACACGGCGCGTTACAGGAATAGCTTCGGTTTTCTCAATAACCGAGCTCAGGGTGAGGAAAGAAACAATGCAACTGGGGCCCGGGCCATGTTTAACAATGGCCTGGTCCTAGATCCAACCGCACTTACGAGGATTGTTACTCCAGAGAACGCAGCAGCAAGAGCTATAGAATTGGATACTGCACGCCGGGCCTTGGAGCAGGTACGCAGAGACACAATGGCAGAAAAAGAAGATATGGAGATTAGGCGAAAGCAATTAGAGGATGAGGAAAATCGTCTCAATGAGATGACCAGGGCACACGGAGGAGGCACCAGAGCCGGCTGGCCCCTGGAGAAAACGCATAAACCCAGCAGTATTGTTTAGGACCCCAGAAGATCAACCAGTTGGTGTAACCCAGGTGGCTCCAGTTGTTAGAGCAAATATAGAACCAGACAGAGGAACAGGAGCAGCTGGGGTTGCAGTTGCAGCGGCGCCGGGTCTTCTCGCTGGGGGAGCCAGGGGAAATCCGGGTCTGCCGCCCAGGACACCAAGGTTTCATACGCCGGCGGGTCACTATTCCAATCCAGCAGATAACGTATATGCCGCAACTTTGGCACTAGATCGTATTCCATTAGGAGACTCGCCAGCAGAGGTTGAAGCTCGGCGTGCCATTGATATGTTACGCACTGCGGTTGCTCAGCAAGTTCAGTACTCAAAAGAGAAAAGTGCGCTTCACTCACAACGTATCGTAGCAAGAGTCGCCATGGGGGAAACCCGCCATTGGCCGGGTTTGCCGCGGCACAGCAGCAAAACCCGCCCCAGCAGAACCAAAACCAGAATAATCAGCAGTATCAACCCGCCCCTGCAATTTCTGTGGCTCAGCAGATAGTCAATAGATCGCGGGCAGGAAGGAGTGCAGCTAATGCAAACCCGGCAGTACCAGCAGCTGGAGCACCACAAGGAGGACCGGGTCCCGTGCCAGCAGCATCTGCAAGTTCGCCGGGTAACATTAATCTTTTAGCAAGTTCTTCCACTTTGGCGGGTCCCAAGTGTCTTTCAGATGCCATTAGAGCAGAGCCTTTCCCTGAGAAGTTCAAGGAGCCAAGCAAGATTGCCAATTATGAGCCGAGCACAGACCCGGCGAGTTGGTTGAGCAGTTATGAGATGGCAATGTGTATACGCAATGCCACAGAGAACGTTTGTGCAAAGTATATGTATTTGATGATGAGTGATGGTGCAGCAAAGTTGTGGTTCAAGAATCTGCCAGAAAATCTATCAATTCTTGGGATGAGCTGAAAACAATTTTCATCAAGCACTTTCAGGGCACGTGCAAGCGTTTATTTTCCATTGAAGATCTTGATCGTTGCGTACAGAGGAAGGGCGAGTCAGCTCGTCACTGGATGGGCCGGGTCACGGAGATCCTGCACTCTTCATCAGGTATCGAGCCCAAGGATGCAATTTCATCGATGGAGAAAACTTGCAAGTACGCTCCCTTGGTGCAGAAGCTGGGTCGCATGAAGGAAGGACACCGGGTTAAGCCCGTTACTATGGCAGAGTTGATGGATGCGTGCAACAGACATGCAGCCACGGACAAAACCCAGGATGATAGTGAGGAAGAAAAAGGGAAAGGTGCTGCGAACAATGGAGGAAAGAACAATGGCCCGGGAAACAATAACAACAGCAATCAGAACCAGCACAAGCGTGGGCATCAGGAAGGAAACTCAGAGCTAGTTGCAAATGCAAATGCCGGGTTTCAGAGGCAAAGGATGGATGGGAATTATCAGGAAAACAGAGGTTATCAGGAAAACAGAGGTTATCAGGGAAATAATGGGAGTTATGGTGGTGGAAATAGTTATCAAGGAACACGCCCAATGAGCACTGAAGAGGCCTTCAGGATGCCGTGTCCTCGTCATAGCAAGAACGGCAGACCTGCCAATCATTCATTGGCCCAGTGTGTGGATTTGAACAGGTGGAAAAACAATGAGATTCAAGAGCTCTGCAAGGAGCAAACAGGAGTGGAGGACCCGGCCCGAGTGCTAACCCGGCTGCGGGACCTCTAACTGGAGCAAACGCGGTACCAACTGGAAATACAGGACCCGGCCAAAACACAGCAATCAGGGTGGATTCTCGAACCAGCCGAGGCAACTTGGCCAATATCATATATATACAGTGGCACGACCAAGAGAGAAAGAAAGATAGTCAAAAGGGCAGTTAATTCAGTGGCTGTAGGGGTACCAAGGTATTTGAGATGGTCAGAGCATACTATTACTTGGAGCAGAGCAGATCACCCGGACGTGGTGGAGCACCCGGGTCTGCTTGCGTTAGTTGTGGCTCCTCAAGTTCATGGCTTTGAGTTAAAGAAGGTTTTGATGGACGGTGGCAGTAGCATTAACATCTTGTACTGGGAAACATTTATGCGTATGGGTCTGAAGGAGTCACAGTTGCAGAAAACATCAACAATATTTCATGGTATAGTTCCTGGGAAGTCTGCTACACCTGAGGGAAAAATTTCATTAGAGGTTGCTTTTGGCGAGTCTATCCATAACTTCAGATCAGAGTGGCTCACCTTTGAGGTGGTGAAATTTCCAAGTCCTTATCATGCGTTGTTTGGAAGGCCGGCCTTTGCCAAGTTCATGGCGAGGCCGTGTTATGTATACTTGCAGTTGAAGATGCCGGGTCCCAAGGGGATCATCACTGTTCATGGTAACAGAGAAATTGCAGCAGAATGTGACGAGGGAGATGCAGCCCTGGCAGAGCGAACTTGTGCTAGAGAGGAGTTGAAAGCTTACAGGTCTAATCTTGACCCGCAGGATAACAAGGCGCTCAAAAAACCAACAACAGAAGATGACAGGGCAAAGTTTAAAGCAGCAAAGGATACTAAGATGGTGGATTTTGTGCCTGGGGATTCCTCCAAGCAGTTCGCCATAGGGACCAGCCTAACTGATAAATAGGAAAGCGCGCTCATCGAGTTCATCCGTGAGAATCGGGATGTTTTTGCGTGGACACCTAGTGACATGCCAGGCATTCCGACTGAACTCGCTGAGCACCGTTTACATGTTGATCCAAAGGCAAGGCCGGTGAAACAAGGTTTGAGAAAAATGAACGCAGAGAGAAGAAAAGCTATAGGAGAGGAGATAGCCCGGTTGTTGGAAGCCGGCTTTATCATGGAGGTTTTCCACCCAGAGTGGTTGGCTAACCCGGTTTTGGTTCTGAAGAAAAATAACGAGTGGAGGATGTGTATTGATTTTACAAGTCTCAACAAACATTGTCCAAAAGACCCGTTCGCACTGCCGCGCATCGACCAAATTGTTGACGCAGTGGCAGGCAGCGAGCTCTTGTGTTTTCTGGACGCATATTCAGGTTATCATCAGATCAAGCTAACAGGCAGGATTGGGAAAAGACATCGTTCATCACCCCTTTTGGTGCTTTTTGCTACAAAACCATGACTTTTGGGTTGAAGAACGCAGGAGCAACTTATCAGAGGTGCATTCAAAATTGTTTTCATGATCAGATTGGGCGCAATGTGCATGCTTATGTGGATGATGTGGTGATCAAGTCAGAAAAAGCCGGGTCATTTATCAGCGACCTTACAGAAACATTCAAAAATTTGAGGAAGTACAAGATGAAGCTAATCCTACAAAGTGCGTGTTTGGAGTTCCAGCGGGAAAATTGCTCGGTTTCATTGTGTCAGAGCGTGGAATTGAGGCAAACCCGGAAAAAATCAGAGCCATCCAGAGTTTGAAAAAACCTGAGGAATTGGCAGATGTTCAGAAGTTGACAGGATGTGTGGCTGCTGAGCCGGTTTATATCCCGGCTCGGAGAAAAAGCAATACCTTTATACAAGTTACTAAAGAAAACAGACAATTTTGTGTGGAATCAGGAAGCAGACGAGGCATTTGAAGCTCTGAAGAAACAATTATCAAAAGCGCCAGTTCTGGCGGCCCCGGGTCCCAAGGAACCCATGCTGTTATACGTCGCTGCCGGGCCTCAAGCTGTGAGTGCTGTGGTGGTGGTCGAGCGTAAGGAGGAAGGCAAGGAAAACCCGGTTCAGAGGCCGGTTTATTATGTTAGTGAGGTGTTATCAGAAGCAAAGCAGCGCTATCCGCATTGGCAGAAGCTAGTATTTGGTGTTTTCATGGCAAGCAGAAAGTTGAAGCCATATTTTCAGGAGCATCCAATCACAGTGGTGAGTTCAATACCCTTAGCAGATATTATCAGGAATTCAGAAGCTACAGGAAGAATTGCCAAGTGGGCAATAGAGATGGGGCCTTACCACATTGACTATGTGCCTCGTACAGCTATCAAATCGCAGGCATTGGCGGATTTTCTTAATGATTGGACACAGTTGAGTGCACCACCTCTTGCGCCGGGTCTCAAACCTTGGGTTATGCACTTTGACGGGTCTAAGCAGGCACAAGGTTCAGGAGCTGGAGTTGTGTTAACTTCTCCCAAGGGTGATAAGCTGAGCTATGTTTTGCAAATTCACTTTGATTGCTCTAACAATGTGGCGGAATATGAGGCTTTGTTACATGGTTTGCGTATGGCAAAGGAGATGAGCATCAAGCATATTAATTGTTATGGGGATTCAGATCTAGTGGCACAGCAAGTTTCAGGAACATGGGATAGAAAAGATGCAACAATGGCGGCTTACAGGAGAGAGGTGGACAGGGTAGCCGGGTTTTTCTCAGGCTATCAGGTGGATCATATTGACCGCAGGAAAAATGATGCTGCAGATGCTTTGTCAAGACTCGGCTCACGCAGAGAGCCGGTTCCACCTAACGTTTTCTTGGACGAGCTATGGACTCCATCAGTTAAGCCTCAGGGCGTAGAGGAATTGGCGGGTCAGGAAGACCCGGATTCGCAATTGGTAGCAGCAACTCATGAAATTCCAGAGTGGACAGAACCTTATTTGGCGTATCTTTTGCGTGGAGAGCTGCCAGAGCAGGAAGTTATATCCCGGCAAATTGTGCGCCGAGCTAAGGCATACGTAGTTATTGATGGCGAGTTATATAAGAGAAGTGTTTCTGGAGTATTTCAGAGTGTGTGTCTGGAAAGGAGGGCCGGCAAATTTTGAAAGAGATTCACGAGGGAGATTGTGGTCATCATGCTTCAACAAGGTCTTTAGTAGCAAAAGCTTTCAGACACGGCTTTTCTGGCTCACAGCTCAGGCAGACGCAGAACGCTTGGTGAGTAGATGTGATGGTTGCCAAGATATGCACGGCAAATTCATGTGCCGGCTCAGGAGTTGCGAACAATACCTTGACTTGGCCCTTTGCAGTTTGGGGGCTTGATATGGTGGGTCCTTTTAGCATGTCTCCTTGCAAGAAAACCCACCTCTTGGTTGCCATTGATAAGTTTACAAAGTGGGTTGAGGTGATGCCTGTTACTAATTGTGAAGCAGCTACAGCGGTCAAGTTTTTGAAGCAGATCATACACAGGTTTGGGTATCCTCATAGTATCATCACAGATAATGGTACTAACATGTCCCTTGGTGAGATGGCAAAGTTTTGTGGAAATCAGGGTATACGTTTAGACGTTGCTTCAGTTGCTCATCCACAGGCCAATGGACAAGTAGAACGAGCAAATCAGGAGTTGCTTCGAGGTTTGAAACCACGTCTCCGGGTTCCGTGTCTCAGAGCTGCTGGAGCGTGGGTTGAGGAGTTGCCATCAGTAGTTTGGGGAATCAACACAACACCAAACAGATCCACAAAGATGACCCCTTTCTTTATGGTGTATGGGGCAGAGGCAGTTTTGCCAAGTGATATAATTCATGACTCGCCTCGCGTGGCGGCTTATGTTGAAACAGAAAATGAGCAGACCCGGCAGGATGCTGTGGACCTGCTTGAGGAGCATAGAGAACAAGCACTGGAGAGATCAGCAGTATATCAGCAAGATTTGAGGCGGTATCATAGTCGCCGGGTTAAAACTCGCACTTTCCAGGAGGGAGATTTAGTGCTACGATGGGTGCAATCCAGAGAAGGGATGCACAAGCTATCTCCCCCTTGGGAAGGGCCCTTCATCATAAGCAAGAAATTGAACAATGGTTCATATTATTTGGTGGATGCAAGAGAAAAGTCCGAGTCTGTCAATGACACATCGCACTCTACCTTTTCATTGGAAGAGCGTGAGAGGCCATGGAATATTGCGCAGCTGCGCCCATATTATACTTAGCATGAGAAAGAGATATGAGATGTAAAACACGATGTAACAGGCAGCAGGTTTCAGACGCGCTCTTTTCCTTACCAGGGTACCTAAGGGGACTGGAAGGTTTTTAATGAGGCGGCTTGCTGACCTAACCTTTTCTATCAATAAAGTGAAGGTTGAACAGAAATTTGTGTCCTTGTTTTTTTTGATGTTTGATAGTAGTGTTGCATAGCTATGGTTAAGTTTGGCCTTGGGGGCTCGCCCCAAGACCCGGCTTTTCACGGTCATCCGGGTCTCGATGTTTCGTGACCCGGCTGTGCAGTTTTCGTTACAGTATCCATAACTTTGGATTCAGAGGTATGAAGGAGAAGTTTATGTTTTATTTGTTTATGTTTTTGTCATAAGAATAAGTGCATAGTTATCTTTGAGGACGCCCAGAGAGCGTGTCCCACCAGTATGAGGATCAATGGGGTAATGTTGCATAGTTAAGCCATTACTTTATAAACATTGATCCAGGTCTTGGGGGCTCCTACTACAATAGTTTGCAGCTGCAATCCCAAGACCCGGCTTTACGCCACTAGTTTATTCTTGGTTATCTTGCTGTTGAGCTGATGTGACTCGCAATTTTATGGCCTGATTGCTCACCTGGAAATTCAATCAACCATGAAGCCCATTGGGACTTGGTTCGACCCTGTTTTTCTCAGAGAAGTAGCGACAGGGTATCCATGCGAAAGCCGGCTCACAGTTAAAGAAATCAAAAGGGTCATCAAAACCACAGAAGAGGCATATTTCATAGCAAAAGTTTGAGAATAGCATAAAAGTTTCATCAGGTGCATAGGCGCACCATCACAGGCATAGGCAGACAGTGCAAAAGTTATTACAATAAGCGCCCAAAGGGCCGAATAGAGATTGTTTTCTTGCAGAGATAACAGCATCTGCGTAAGTTTTCACGCTTTGGCTTCAGGAGCCGGGTCACGGGAGGAGAGCCGGTTGGTTGATCTTCGACGGTCTTTGCCGGGTCTTCTTCTTCTTCGGCGGCCGCCGGGTTAGCCTCTGGCTTTGGTCTCGTCGGTTTCTTTGGCCTTGGTCTTGCGCCGGGTGATTTTTCGAAGTGGCTGGAAGAAGGTTTCATCATCTTCTTCAGCTATCGCCCGTGACGGAGGAGGAATAACTGGCGTAGAGGAGCTGGGAGCAGTGGAGGTACCAGGAGCATTCTTTGCCGGGTCAATAGAATCCTTATAGCTTTGGAGGAGATCGACGCGTTGTGGCTCGTCATCCATGATCTCTTCATCATTCTCATTATATCCAAGCTGTAAGGTGGTGAGCTTCATCTTGCTGGCAATAACAGTGGCAACATGCCGGGTTTGCTTCACAACCCGGGCATAGCACTTCTTATCAAACTCCTTGCCATCAGTGTCAAACTGAGGAAAGCCCTTCATCAGTGGAGCCGGGTTTAGCTGGGGATGGTAGGCCTTTGCCAAGGCAAGACCTCGCATCACCCCGGCCCTGCAAGCTGATCTCTTGAGCAGATGGATCCATTGCGGCATTGTTGACAGATGCCCAAGGACTTCAGTGTACTTGCTTGGCGGGTTCTCCCAGAGCCTAGCGGCTTTGATGACCTCGCAGCTGCCAAAGTACAGCTGACGGGTCAGCGTGTACATGCATTTGATCTTCTCTGCAGCGGTTTTGCGGAGGTTACCATCACGAGGGCCTGTGTAAGAAAAAGTGGAGTAATGAAATTTCAAAAGCCGGGTCTGTTTGATCAGTTTAGGTTGAAATTCAAGGGAGTAGTGCTTACCCACTAAAGATTCAACCATTGAGGTGATCATTCTTTTTAGCCGGGTCAGCTCGTTGTTGGTTTCATCCAGCTGCTTCTGCAGGGTCTCCTGTTGCTCCTGGAAGTTCTCCTCGTTCTCCTGCATGTCCTTCTTCAGATCGGAGTTTTCTTGTGTCAAGGCAGTAATCTTTTCCTCCAAGGCCTGGAGTTGAGCTGAGTGGTCAGCCGGGTCTCAGATTCAGATTTGGCAGCATCAGTGAGCCGGGTGATCTCAGCCTGGGCTTTGGCATGGTCTTCCTGTTAAGATGCAAAAGTTATGTTAGTCCCAAAGTCTGAAAATTTATTAACTGTAAGTCCCAGGTAGCGTGGACAGCTAACCCGGCACTTGGGGGCTACTCAGTTTGAAGTTCAATTGTTCAACCTAATAAAGAAGTCCCAGGTTGCTGCAGGCACACAACCCGGCATTTGGGGCTACAGTGTTCAAAGTTTCGATGTGAAAATAAGCAAGTTTTAAATGATGGAAGTTTTTTAGTCCCAGGTTGCTGTAAACAGCTAACCCGGCACTTGGGGGCTACAGGTTCGAAGTTTTTATCTCAGGAGTGCATATTATAAGCACCAAGCTCATCACAAGTGATGAACTTAGAGCTTGGGGGCTACTCAGGGTATAGTTATGCAAGAAAATATATAGGCAAGAAGTAAAAATGGGTACCTGTATCGTTTTTGGATCAGGGCGACCAGTTCTGTCTCCAGGGTCTTGTGTTGAGCTAGGCGAGAAAAATATTCGTCGCAAAGTGCTGGAACAGACATGGTGTCAGAGCCGGTGAGTTTGAGGAGGAAGCCGGGTTTTGTTCTTGGCAGAAGTTGCCGGGTCAGCATCTGGGGCTGGCACCTTGGCCAGTGTCTCAGGAGCATTTTGTACTGGAACATGCCGGGTCCCAGTAACCTGCACTTCATCTTCTTTTGTCCCAGAGCCTAACCCGGGCGAGTGAGCAGCTGGGGAGGATTCTGGCACCGGGTCAACAACATTTTTTGGAGAAGCCGCGGGGGACGCTTGTTCCCTTGGCTCGTCCTTGTCCTCTGGTTCTTCTATATGTGCCTCCATAGGAGAAGGCTCTGTGGTTGCTGGAGGAGGGGATGCCGGGGAGGAGATTCCGGGTCTTCTTCCATAAAAGCCCTGGCACTGGAATAAAATGATGTCTTAGTTAAACAAGAATGGGACAGTGAAGTATAAAGGTATGGAAAAGATATGAGAAGTATTTCTAACCCGGTGTTGATTGGGAAATCCTCGGGTGTGCTAACACCATCCGAGGAAGAATCTGACAAACGAGATGGTTTAGGAACCCGGATCTTGCCAGCTAAAGGGAACTGTTTGCTGGGCGTCTTCTGGATGGATTTGGCCCAGCTTGATAAAGAGCGTTGAGGGATACCTGGGCTCAGGGAAGCTTCGCTTGTAGAAGACCGGGTTCGGCGTCTCTTGTTCGCCTCAGCCTCCTTCTCAGCCTCCTTTTCCTGTGGTTGTGCTTAAGTTTAAGATGAGTTCATTGTGAAGATTGAGAAAAAGAATGTGGTACCTTGGCAATGGTGGCCCGGGTCCTCTTCTGAGTTGGAGCTGCAGTAACTTGGGGACCCGGCGCTACGTCAGAAGCCGGGTCTGTGGGGCCTGGAATAAAATTTGCTGGGTTGTCAGTAGAGGTGTCCTTGTTGGGGACTTCGTTGTTAATCAACTGGAGGAAGAGCCGGCCTACGGAGTCAAGCTCACCTTCTTCTTCTTGTTCATCGTCTTCACTTTCTGTGTCCTCTCCGTCAGGAGAGGATGTTGGGGTAAAATCCACGCTCCACCATTTGGAGTCCTGAGAAAAAGCAGTCACGATAAATAACAGTCTATGGATGAGTTTGCCGGGTTAAAGTAAACAAGATGGATTGAGTGTTAGTTTTACCGTGGGGGGTTTGTTCTTGGCACTAAATGGGGCAAGCCCGTTCAGTGCAATGGCGTCTTTCTTCTCGCCAAGTAGTCTCTTGGCATTCTTCACAAGTTGATCATCAGTGAGCGTCATCTCTGAGTAACGCAAGTTGTCTGTGGTTTCACCAGTGTATTGGCAAATTAGCCGGGTCCTGATGCTAAGTGGCTGGATGAACCAACCGATCCAGCACTTAACCAGATCTGTGCCCTTAAGGCCATGGGCGAGTAAAGCTCTGGCCCGGCGAAGGATGGGCTCAAGCTTGACCCGGTCAGCATCTGCAGCGTAGCTGTTCATCTTGGTCTCATATGTCAGGCCCGAGTTCCGGAAAGCCGGGTAACGGGCGTCGTCAGATTCTGGTGAGGTGTCCTGGCAATAAAAGTATGTGTTTTGCCACCCCTTGGGATGGCTGGCTAGAAGAAGAGCCGGGAAATCGCATTCCCTTCGGCGCTGGATCGCAACTCCACGTATGGAAGTACTTGGTCCTTGCGGGATGGGTTGCAATAGAAGAATTCCAGGAACACTCGAGGCTTGGAGCCATTTGCAGATAATCTTCACAGAACACCACAAAGTTGCTGATGTTCAGCATGGAGTTAGGCGCGATGTCTTGAGGCCTAAGGCCGTAGTACTTTAAGACCCGGCGAAAAAACAGGGAGCCCGGGGGGCGAAGGCCACGCTGTACATGGTCAAGGAAAATCACCACCTCATCTTCTTTTGGGCTGGGGCGGATTTCTTCTCCAGCAGCACGCCATTGGATCTCATCCTTTGGAGGGAGCTCGCCGCAATTCACGTATTCCTGCAGCATCAAGGTCGTCACTGTGGATTTGGTCCAGTTGACCTGAGTAGCAGCAGGGGCGGCGGAGCCCGATGCACCGGCGTTGGCGCTGTGGGGCTTCTTCGCGAGCTTCTTCGCCGCGCGAGGAGCTCCGGCCTTGGTTTTGTCCTTCACCATGGCTGGGAAGTTTGATGTTCTCTGAGTGCATCAATGGAGGTGTGAAACCCTAGTTCTAGATGTGGAAATGTGGAGAGGGAAATGCGAAGCAAATCTGGACGAGATTCAAGTAGAAATCAAGTGCGGAGCACGGATGTGTGGGATAAACGCACCTGTAGATCTTTTGTAGGAGATTGAGGAGCTCGATTTGAGATTGGATCCGCAGCTGCTACAGTGCGCCGTGAGGAAGAAGATGAACTCGGTGGGGAAAAATGACCGTGGTGTCTCCTGGCTTCTATTTATAGGCGCAGTGAAAACCCTAAGGGTTTGTGGTAAAAAGTGAAGAGATAAGGATCTTTGACTAAAAGTCAACAACAAACAGAATGAGATAATTACGGAGTATTAAATGATAAGATCGCGATTAAAATGGATAAGGATGGAGTTATAGTTGGGAGATAGTTTTCGCTAAGTGCTGAAAGTGAAACCCGCAAGAATTAACCGGGTTATGGCGTGAACCGCCAAAGAAATTGGCCAAGTAAAGGAGAAAAGAGGCATGCTCTAATGTTAGACTTGTTATCTGTTGTCTTATGTTTCAGGTGATTAACCCGGCTGGCCAGGATACCAGCTCTGTTCAAAGAAGTAATATTCAAGAATGAGAAGTCGAGCATGCTAACCTGGCAACCAGGTTAATCTGGGGGCTACTGATGGGGGGATGATAACCCGGTAGGCCCATGAAGAGGGAAGCATGACCCGCCAGGCAGGAGGCCCGGCCAGGACAGCTAACCATCAGCATGGGCCGGGTTATGTTGCTGGGCTAGAGGCTTTGGCGGTAACCCGGTTCAGGAAGGGAAGTTTCTAGAAGACCAGAGACGGTTCGTGACTTGGAGGATACGAAGGCTAGAAGAGCTAGAATAGGATTCCGAGTCTGGGTAGAGCCCGAGTTCATATTGTAAAGTGCCAGGAGACCCGGTAGTCTATATAAGCCGGTTCCTGAGCCCTAATCGAGGGAGAACTTTACGATCCAAGCTTAGGCGAGAGAACCACCGAGAGAATCACCACAACCTTGTAACCTAGATCGAGATCCGGCTCTGTTGTCGTAGCCGGGTTATCGAGATCGAGATCAATAACAAGATAGCAGGAAGTAGGTCTTTATCTCCAATGGAGAGGCCGAACCTGGGTAAACCTTTTGTCCCTGCAATGCTAAACAATCTCCCAGACGCTAGTGTCACCTTGCCCATCAACTCAAGCTACCCCAAAGTAGCATCTGCCATGTTATCTACCCCACGGCATGATCCCTCACTCAAAATTAAGATCGTGTTCTCCCCAAGTATGCCACCGCCAAGACAGTTCTTCGTTTCTAAGCACCACGTGATGATCGGGTGTGATGGATTCTACGTTCCACACAGCGGGTGTTGCTCGAGCCTAGCATGTACAGACATGGCCTCGGCACACAGGCAGATATACTTGGGTTAGCTTAACGAGCCTAGCATGTGCAGACATGGCCTCGGAACACAAGAACTGAAAGGTTAAACACGAATCATATGGTTGATATGATCAACATGGTTGATGTTCACCATTGAAGCTACATCGGCTCACGTGATTATCGGAGTTTGGTGTGGTGGATTTGGATCGTGTTCCACTTAACAACTATGAGGGATGTTGGCTTAAGTGGGAGTTCTCTTGGTAATTTGATTACACTGAGCTCTTTATCATGAACAAGTCTAAAATTGTCTTTGCAAATTATGTTGTAGATCATGGCACGCAACGTAGCTCAGTTCAACATCAACGTGTTCCTTGAGAAAGAAAAACTGAAAACATCTGGGGCCAACTTCAATGACTGGCACCGCAATTTGAGGATTGTCCTCAATGGGTGTAAGAAGCATTATGTGCTCGATGCAGCGCTAGGTGACCCACCTGCAGTCAGTGCTCCCACTGAAGAACTGAACGCATTTGATGCGCGCAGTGATGACCACATGATAGTTAAATGTGCAATTCTTACATCTCTGGAGCCAGATCTCCAGAAACATTTTGAACTTCACAGGGCATTCGAAATGGTCGAAGAGTTGAAAACTATGTTTCAGACTCAAGCCCGTGCTGAAAGATATGAGATATCTGAGAAGTTCTTTACTTGTAAGATGGAGGAGCACAGCTCTGTCAGTGAACATGCTTTAGCCATGTCCGGCTATATCCAACGCCTTACTCAGCTGGGAATTGTCATCCCAGACGAGTTGGACACTGATAGGGTGCTCCAATCGCTACCACCGAGTTACAAATCGTTTGTGCTCAACTATAACATGCAAGGGATGAGAAAGTCGATTCCCGAGCTTTTCGAATGCTGAAATCTACGGAAGTGGACATAAAAAAGGAACATCAAGTGTTGATGGTCAACAGAACCACCGGCTTTAAGAAAGCTAAGGCAAAGAAGGGAAATTCAAGAAGGATGGCAAACCTGTTGCCACGCCTGCGAAGAAGCCCAAGGCTAAGCCTGAAACGGTGTGTTTCTACTGCAAAGGGGAAGGTCACTGGAAGCGCAACTGTGCCAAATACTTGGCGGATAAGAAGGCTGGAAATATCAAAGGTATATATGATATACATGTTATTGATGTGTACCTTACTAGTTCCCGTAGTAGTGCCTGGGTATTTGATACCGGTTCGGTTGCTCACATTTGCAACTCGAAACAGGAACTGCAGAATAAACGGAGACTAGCAACGGATGAGGTGACGATGCGCGTCGGGAATGGAACAAGAGTTGATGCCATCGCCGTCGGCATGCTACCTCTACATTTACCTTCGGGACTAGTCTTAAACCTAAATAATTGTTATTTGGTGCCTGTGTTAAGCATGAACATTATATCTGGATCTTGTTTATTGTGAGACAGTTACTCATTTAAATCTGAGAACAATGGTTGTTCTATTTCTATGAGTAATATCTTTTATGGTCATGCACCGGTTGTAAATGGTTTATTCTTGTTGAATCTCGAAAGTAATTCACACATCCATAACATTGATGCTAAAAGATGCAAGATGAATGATGATAATACCACATACTTGTGGCACTGCCGTTTAGGTCATATTGATGTAAAGCGTATGAAGAAACTCCATACTGATGGACTTTTGGAGTCACTTGATTTTGAATCATTTGACACGTGTGAACCATGCCTTATGGGTAAGATGACTAGAACTCCTTTTTCCGGTACGATGGAAAGGGCAAGTGACTTATTGGAAATCATACATACTGATGTGTGTGGACCGATGAGCATTTCGACACGCGGTGGATATCGTTACTTCATAACCTTCACTGATGATTTGAGTAGATATGGGTATATTTACTTAATGAAACACAAGTCTGAAACTTTTGAAAAGTTCAAAGAGTTCCAGAGTGAAGTGGAAAATCATCGTAACAAGAAGATTAAATTTCTACGATCTGATCGTGGAGGTGAATATTGAGTTACGAGTTTGGCATGCATTTGAAGACTTGTGGAATTGTTTCACAACTCACGCCACCTGGAACACCACAGCGTAATGGTGTGTTCGAACGTCGCAATCGCGCTTTATAAGATATGGTGCGTTCTATGATGTCTGTATCTGATCTGCCAATGTCGTTTTGGGGTTATGCATTAGAGACAGCCGCATTCACTTTAAACAGGTGCTGGCTACGTGTTGGTGAACCCTAAGAGGAAGGTTATGATGTAGACAGCAGAAGTTTTCCCTTGAGAAATCTACCCAAGGTTATCAATCCAGTAGGACTTGATGATCTATTGGAAGGTTGTTGATGTTGACTCCCCCTGGCGCTAGGGAGCTTGCACCAACGTGGAATCTGCACAGACACAAACCAGAACTTTGCCCAACACGAAACAGAGAGGTTGTCAATCTCTCCGGTCTTGCAGAAACAAAGAGTTAAACGTATGGTGTGGAAAACAGCAGGAAAACAGCAAGTAACAGGAAACAGATGATTGCAGCAGGTTGTGTAAACAGTATGAGGAAATTGGACCAGGGTCCACAGTTCACTAGTGGTGTCTCTCTCAGAACAGATAACTAGCATGTTGGGTAAACAAATTACAGCTGGGCAATTGACAAATAGAGAGGGCATAACAATGCAATACATGCCAAGATGTCTACTATGAAATCTAGTTGGGCATTACAACAAAGTACATAGACCGTTATTCCAACAGCATCTATGCCTAAATAATCCACCTTCAAGGCAGCATCCGCATCCCATTCAGTATTAAGTTGCTAACAACAGATTATTGCATGAAGTAAAGTGTGTAATGTAATCAATACAAGTGCCCTTGGACACTGCACCAATGTTTTATCCCTAGTAGCAACAGCACATCTACCATCTTAGACCTTTCTGTCACTGATCCAGATATCTAGAGACTGAACCCACTATCGAGCATAAATACCCCCTCTTGGAGTCACAAGCATCTACTTGGCCAAATAATCTACTAGCAACGGAGAGCATGCAAGATCAAGAGCACATAGATAAACAACTTGAATAAACATGGTATCAATATTCATCGGATCCCAGCAAACACAACATCTAGCATTACAATAAGATGATCTTGATCATGTTAGGCAGCTCACAAGATCTAAACATGGAGGCACAAGGTAGAGAGACAACCATCTAGCTACTGCTATGGACCCGTAGTCCAGGGGTGGACTACTCACGCATCACTCCGGAGGCAGGCATGGTGATGTAGAGCCCTCCGGTGATGATCTCCCCTCCGGCAGGGTGCCGGGAAGAGCTTCAGAACTCCTCCGATCTGAGATTGACGATGACGGCCGCGACGGAACTTTTCGTGGAATATGATCGACCGTAATAGGGTTTTCGCGTCGCGGAGAATATATAGGCGAAGAGGCGGCGTCGGTGGCCGAGGGGGGCCACCACGCCATAGGGGGCGCGGCCCACCCTGGGCCGCGTCCTAGTGTGGCGTGGCCCCCTGGTGGGTCTGCTCCGACTCCCCTTTGGACTCCGTGATCTCCTCGTGATATTATTGACGATGTCTTTTGTTTCGTCCAATTCCGAGAATATTTCCTTAATAGATTTTCTGAAACCAAAAACAGCAGAAAACAGGGAACTGGCACTGTGGCATCTTGTTAATAGGTTAGTCCCAGAAAATGCATAAAAATGATATAAAGTGTAACCAAAACATGTAGCAATTGATATAATAACAGCATGGAACATCAAAAATTATAGATACGTTTGAGACGTATCAAGCATCCCCAAGCTTAGTTCCTGCTCGTCCTCGAGTAGGTAAACGATAAAAACAGATAATTTTTGAAGTGACATGCTACCAACACAATCTTTGATCAAATAACAATGTAATGCACATGATCTGAATGAAGTGATCCAAGCCAATGGTCTATAGTTTGCAAGCAAGTAAATAAAGAGTAAACATAAGTGATCACACAAGTGCAAACTTTCATGAATAACACTATAAAACATTTAGAGATATAATAGTCTAACATAATAGTTAGTTCACAGCAGCAATAATTCTCAACATGAAAGTGTTTGTATCAACACAAAGGAAGATAATAGCTTCAGCTTTTGCTTCAACTTTCAACATGTATATCATATAGATAATGTCAATGCAAAGAATATGATCAACCAAACACAAAGTTATGTAAAAACTGTTATACTGGAGTTGACAATGATGTTTGCTTAAGTAGACAGAAAGAAGTGGGAAAACTGACTCAACATAAAAGTAAAAGAATGGCCCTTCGCAGAGGGAAGCAGGGATTAACATCATGTGCTAGAGCTGTAGTTCCCGAAGGCATATAGAGAGCATAAAATATTGTTTTGTAAGGTAATGGTGTATACAGGTGTCAACAAATCAGCAAATAGGCAATACTCTACTTCACTAGTTGATCAAACTTTACAAGAGCGGCTCCCATGAAGGACGTTATTTCTACCAGCGGGCAGATCATCCCTCTTCTCTTTTGTTTACACACTTGTGAACATTGCTTGACTGACGAATCAGGGGCAAAAAGATGTGAAGAGAATTGTTTGGTTAAAGTTGTAATTAATTGGGACTGGGCACCCCGTTGCCAGCTCTTTTTGCAAAATTATTGGATAAGCGGATGTATATGCCACTAGTCCAGGTGTGTAAAATTTGATCAACCAGGAAATAAAGACCACCTATCTACGTCCTTATGAGCTTTTCAAGTAGTGACACAAAAAGGAAATGTAACAGTTTTGAGTAGTTAGTAGATAGCACATGAAGAAATTTACTTGGAATGGTGAAAACACCACATAATAGGTAGGTATGGTGGACACAGGTGGCATGGATTTGGCTCAAGGTTTTGGATGTACAAGAAGCATTCCCTCTTAGTACAGAGTTTAGGCTAGCAAGTTATTATAAGCAAACATCATTATCAACTGGAATAGCAAGAGTGTACATAAAACACAAGGTTTGACGAACCATAGACTCCCACTGTCTTCCTTGTTAACACATAGCCTTCATCCAAAAATTATCTAGACTACTATGGACTTCCAATCATGCAACAGATTATTATAGCAGAAAATCCTTATAGTAGTTCTTCATTAATAGCCATTACTTACATGATGCACAAGCTTAAACATTAATTACTTGACAGCTCAAAACAATTGGCAAGCATCAAATTACTCAAGACAACGATCTAAAAAGATTCATGTAAGCATTTTATACCACTACCACATGCATAGCATTTTTCTGGTCCAACCAAACACCAATCAACTTATTTGACAACTCTCCAAACAGATATAAGTGAAGCAAGAGAGTACTTTCTTCAAAAGAAACTGAAAGCTCTAACAAGAGATGTATGAAAAACTGAGAGCTAACAGCAATAACAGCAACTAGACAGGAATACTCAACAAGTATAAGTGAAGCACAAGAGTATTCTAATGAAAAAGTGGAGCGTGTCTCTCTCCCAAACATGAATGCTAGGATCCAACAAGTATAGCACAGCAAACAAAACAAAACAAACTGAAAACAAAAACACACTGACGCTCCAAGGAAGAGTACACTAGTATGAAGCAATAAAAATATAGCACCATTAGAGATGACCTGATAATTTGTAGATGAAGAAGGGGATGCCTTGGGCATCCCCAAGCTTAGATGCTTGAGTCTTCTTGAAATATGCTGGGGAGGTAAGCCTCCCCAAGCTTAAGCTCTTCACTCTTCTTGATCATGTAATATCATTCTCCTCTATCAACACTTGAAAACTTCCTTCACACCAAAACTTAACAGCTTTTCTCATTAGCAGGTTAGTGCACTAAAAGATAATACTTCAAAGTTCTAGCAAAGACAAAACTCACAAGCCAACTATTTTAAACATTAGCCACTGTTACTAGGCTCAAGTGGGCACTTTTACACGAAAAGAAACCACTTAAAAACTTGTAAAAGAGAGAATGCAAAATAAAAGACAGAATCTGTCAAACCAGAACAGTCTGTAATGACGAATTTTTTCGAGGCACTTACGATGCTCAGATGAAAAACTTTTGAAATAATGAAAGTTGCGTAACATCATCAGGAACATGCACAAAAATTTCAGCATTTTTCGATTTTTTCTGATTTTCTACTGAATTAAACGGTGACGAACAGCAATCTGTCCCAATGCAGTCCCGAAAATAAAACCAACTTTGCATTAGTAACTCTCCTTGGCACAACAAAACAGCAAAATAAAATACAAAGGAGTTGCTACAGAGGTAAACAAGCATCCTTGACTCAAGAAAACAAAAATAAAACAGCAAATAAAAACATGGGTTATCTCCCAGAAGTGCTTTTCTTTAATGCCTTTGAGCTAGGCATGAAGAGATGCATCAAGTATTGTCAAGACCAGAAAATCCAAAACCATAATTTGTCTTGACACTAGTATCATGTGAGTATTTCATCTTCTTCCTAGGGAAGTGTTCCATACCTTTCTTGAGTGGGAATTGAAATTTTATATTCCCCTCTCTCATATCAATAACAGCACCAACAGTTCTCAGAAAAGGTCTTCCCAAAACAATAGGACAAGAAGGATTGCATTCAATATCCAAAACCACAAAATCAACAGGGACAAGATTGTTATTAACCATTATCAAAACATCATCAACTTTTCCTAAAGGTTTCTTCATAGAAGAATCAGCAAAGTGAACATCCAAATGACATTTTTCCAAAGGTGCAAGCTTGAGAATATCATATAAATTTTTAGGCATAACCGAAATACAAGAACCAAGGTCACACAAAGCATTGCATTCAAACTCACTCAGTTTCATTTTAATAACAGGTTCCCAATTATCATCTAACTTCCTAGGGATAGAAGCTTCAAGTTTTAATTTTTCTTCCCTAGCATGCATGAGAGCTTTGATAATATGTTCAGTAAAAGCCATATTTATTTTACTAGCATTAGGACTCTTAGCTAGCTTTTGCAAGAACATGATGACTTCAGTTATGTTACAATTTTCGAAATTGAAGTTGTTGTCATAAAAAACAATGGAGCAATTATCACCAACACCTCTAAAAATTTCAGCACTTTTACTAGGAACAAAAGTAGTGCTATCAGGCAATTTAAAACTTTTTGTAGAGGTAGTAGAGACATTTCCAACACTTATTATCTTTTCACTAACAGTAGGGGGCGCATTAGCATGTGAGGCATCATTTGTTTCATTAGTAAAAATAGTGCAAACTCTAACAACACTATTTTGTTCAGCAATTTCAGCTTCTCTTTCTTCTCTCTCCCATCTTTCATGAAGTTCAGCAAGCATCCTAATGTTATTATCAATTTTAATTTGGATAGCATTGAGTGTTTTACTCTCTCTAATATCACTAGGAATAGCTTTTATTTTCAGCATTTCAACATCATGAGCAAGACTATCAACTTTAGCAGCAAGAGTATCAATTTTTCCTAGCTTTTCCTCAACAGTTTTATTAAAAGTAGTTTGTGTGCTAATAAAATCCTTAAGCATGACTTCAAGATCAGAGGGCACACTCAGAATAATTTACCATCATATCATCAAAAAGCTTTGTAGCAGCACCCAAAGTGATGGACATAAAGGTCCCTCCAGCAGCCGAGTCCAATAAGTTCCTTGAGGAAAAATTTAGTCCTGCATAAAAGGTTTGGATGATCATCCAAGTAGTCAGTCCATGAGTGGGGCAATTTTTAACCAAAGACTTCATTCTTTCCCAAGCTTGGGCAACATGCTCATTATCAAGTTGCCTAAAGTTCATAATACCACTTCTTAAAGAGATAATTTTAGCAGGAGGATAATATTTTCCAATGAAAGCATCTTTGCATTTAGTCCAGGAATCAATACTATTTCTAGGCAAAGATAGCAACCAATCTTTAGCTCTTCCTCTTAAAGAGAAAGGAAAAAAATTCAGCTTAATAATATCACTCTCTACCTCCTTATACTTTTGCATATCACAAAGTTCAACAAAATTGTTTATGTGGGCAGCAGCATCATCAGTACTAACACCAGAAAATTGCTCTTTCATAACCAGATTTAACAGTGCAGGCTTAATCTCATAAAATTCTGGTTTAGAAGCAGGTGGAGCAATGGGTGTACAGATAAAATCATTGTTGTTTGTGCTAGTAAAGTCACACAACTTAGTATTTTCAGGATTACTCGTTTTAGCAAGCCTAAAACAAGCAACAGGGCAAGTCGAAATTAAAAACTAGATGCAGGAATTTATTTTTTTGGGGTTTTTGATTTTTAACAGCAAGCAAAACAAAAATAAAACAAGACAAAAAACAAAGTAAAGAGATTGGAACTGAGAGACTCCCCTTTCCAATAGCCTCCAAGTCCCCGGCAACGGCGCCAGAAAACAGCTTGATGGCTACGTGTTGGTGAACCCCAAGAGGAAGGTTATGATGTAGACAGCAGAAGTTTTCCCTTGAGAAATCTACCCAAGGTTATCAATCCAGTAGGACTTGATGATCTATCGGAAGGTTGTTGATGTTGACTCCCCCTGGCGCTAGGGAGCTTGCACCAACGTGGAATCTGCACAGACACAAACCAGAACTTTCCCAACACGAAACAAAGAGGTTGTCAATCTCTCCGGTCTTGCAGAAACAAAAAGTTAAACGTATGGTGTGGAAAACAGCAGGAAAAATAGCAAGTAACAGGAAACAGATGATTGCAGCAGGTTGTGTAAACAATATGAGGAAATTGGACCAGAGTCCACAGTTCACTAGTGGTGTCTCTCTCAGAACAGATAACTAGCATGTTGTGTAAACAAATTACAGCTGGGCAATTGACAAATAGAGAGGCATAACAATGCAATACATGCCAAGATGTCTACTATGAAATCTAGTTGGGCATTACAACAAAGTACATAGACCGTTATTCCAACAGCATCTATGCCTAAATAATCCACCTTCAAGGCAGCATCCGCATCCCATTCAGTATTAAGTTGCTAACAACAGATTATTGCATGAAGTAAAGTGTGTAATGTAATCAATACAAGTGCCCTTGGACACTGCACCAATATTTTATCCCTAGTAGCAACAGCACATCTACCATCTTAGACCTTTCTGTCACTGATCCAGATATCTAGAGACTGAACCCATTATCGAGCATAATACCCCCTCTTGGAGTCACAAGCATCTACTTGGCCAAAGCATCTACTAGAAACGGAGAGCATGCAAGATCAAGAGCACATAGATAAATAACTTGAATAAACATGGTATCAATATTCATCGGATCCCAGCAAACACAACATCTAGCATTACAATAAGATGATCTTGATCATGTTAGGCATCTCACAAGATCTAAACATGGAGGCACAAGGTAGAGAGAAAACCATCTAGCTACTGCTATGGACCCGTAGTCCAGGGTGGACTACTCACGCATCACTCCGGAGGCAGGCATGGTGATGTAGAGCCCTCCGGTGATGATCTTCCCTCCGGCAGGGTGCCGGGAAGAGCTTCAGAACTCCTCCAATATGAGATTGACGATGACGGCCGTGACGGAACTTTTCATGGAATATGATCGACCGTCATAGGGTTTTCGCGTCGCGGAGAATATATAGGCGAAGAGGCGGCATCGGTGGCCGAGGGGGGCCACCACGCCATAGGAGGGCGCGGGCCCACCCTGGGCCACGCCCTAGTGTGGCGTGGCCCCTGGTGGGTCTGCTCCGACTCCCCTTTGGACTCCGTGATCTCCTCGTGATATTATTGACGATGTCTTTTGTTTCGTCCAATTCCGAGAATATTTCCTTAATAGATTTTCTGAAACCAAAAACAGCAGAAAACAGGGAACTGGCACTGTGGCATCTTGTTAATAGGTTAGTCCCAGAAAATGCATAAAAATGATATAAAGTGTAACCAAAACATGTAGCAATTGATATAATAACAGCATGGAACATCAAAAATTATAGATACGTTTGAGACGTATCAACAGGGCACCATCTAAATCCGTTAAGACGACGCCATATGAGATATGGTGTGGCAAGAAGCCAAAGTTGTCGTTTCTTAAAGTTTGGGGATGCGAGGCTTATGTCAAAAGGCTGCTGCCTGATAAGCTCGAACCCAAAGCGGAAAAGTGCGTCTTCATAGGATACCCTAAGGAAACTGTCGGGTATACCTTCTATCACAGATCCGAAGGCAAAGTCTTTGTTTCCAAGAATGGATCCTTTCTTGAGAAAGAGTTTCTTTCGAAAGATGTGAGTGGGAGGAAAATAGAGCTAGACGAGGTTGTTGAACCTTCTCCCGAATTGGAGAGTAGCGCAGCGCAGGAAGTTGTTCAGGTGCCGCTTTCACCAACTAGAGAGGAAGCTAATGATGGTGATCATGAAACTTCGGTCTTAGCGGAAATTTGCAGGTCGGCTAGGATACGTACCGCTCCTGAGTGGTACGGTAACCCTGTCATGAATGTGTTATTGTTAGACAATGACGAACCTGCGAGTTATGAGGAAGCAATGATGAGCCCAAACTCTGGGAAATGGCAAGAAGCCATGCAATCCGAAATGGAATCCATGAGTGAAAACCAAGTATGGACTTTGGTTGATCTTCCTAATAGCCGCAAGGCTGTCGAGTGTAAATGGATTTTCAAGAAGAAAACAGACGCTAACGGTAATGTCACCGTTTATAAAGCACGACTTGTCGCAAAAGGTTTTTGACAAGTTCAAGGAGTTGACTACGATGAGACTTTCTCACCCGTAGTGATGCTTAAGTCCGTTAGGGTTCTACTAGCAATTGCTGCATTTTTCGATTATGAAATTTGGCAGATGGATGTCAAAACAGCGTTCCTCAACGGAAACATTGAAGAAGAGTTGTATATGATACAACCCGAAGGTTTTGTCGATCCTAAGTATGCTGGTAAAGTATGCAAACTTCAGCGTTCCATTTATGGGCTGAAGCAAGCATCCCGGAGTTGGAACATTTGCTTTGATGATGTGATCAAAGGTTTTGGATTTGTCCAAAATTATAAAGAAGCGTGTGTTTACAAGAAAGTGAGTGGGAGCTCGGTCGCATTCCTAGTGTTATATGTGGATGACATATTACTTATTGGGAATGACATGGAGCTGCTTAACAGTATAAAAGGTTATTTGAATAAGAGTTTTTCAATGAAAGACCTTGGTGAAGCTGCTTACATATTAGGCATTAAGATCTATAGAGATAGATCGAGACGCTTGATAGGACTTAGTCAAAGTACATACCTTGACAAAGTTTTGAAGAAGTTCAAAATGGATCATGCAAAGAAAGGGTTCTTGCCCATGTTGCAAGGTAAGACATTGAGTAAGACTCAGTGTCCAACTACGGCCGATGAAAGAGAGAGGATGAGTAAAATCCCCTATGCCTCAGCCATAGGCTAAATCATGTATGCCATGTTGTGTACTAGACCAGATGTGTCTCATGCTCTTAGTTTGACGAGCAGGTACCAGAGTGATCCTGGAGAGGAACACTGGACAGCGGTTAAAAATATCCTTAAGTACTTGAGAAGAACTAAGGACATGTTTCTTGTCTATGGTGGTTGCGAAGAGCTCGCCGTAAAAGGTTACGTCGATGCTAGCTTCGACACTGATCTCAATCTGGATACATTTTTGTTTTGAATGGAGCTGCGGTTAGCTGGAGGAGTTCCAAGCAGAACGTTGTTGCGGCATCCTCATTAGAGGCGGAATATATGGCTGCTTTCGAAGCAGCAAGAGAAGGGATATGGTTGAAGGAGTTCACCACAGAGCTCGGTGTGATTCCGAATGCACTGGATCCTATGGAGATCTATTGTGACAACACTGGTGCCATTGCTCTAGCCAAGGAACCAAGATGTCACAAGACCTCCAAGCATATCAAACGCCGTTTCCATCTAATTCGTGAAAGTGTTCACGTGGGAGATATTAGGATTTGCAAAGTACATACGAGTCTGAATGTTGCAGACCCGTTGACTAAACAACTTCCACGAGATAAACATGATCAGCACCTGAAGTCCATGGGTGTTAGATCTTTACCAATGTAAACTAGATTATTGACTCTAGTGCAAGTGGGAGACTGTTGGAAATATGCCCTAGAGGCAATAATAAAGAGTTATTATCATATTTCCATGTTCATGGTAATGTTTATTCTCCATGCTATAATTGTATTAACCGGAAACCTAATACATGTGTGGTTATGTGAACAACACAGAGTCCCTAGTAAGCCTCTACTAGACTAGCTCGTTGATTAATAATGGTTATGGTTTCCTAACCATGGACATGAGTTGTCATTAATAACGAGGTCATGTCATTGGAGAATGACGTGATGGACAGACCCAACCAAGCATAGCAATATTGATCGGATAAATAAGTATATATTGCCATGTCTTGTATTGTCAAGTATCCTGTTTCTTTAACCATGAGATTATGTCTATCCCGGGTACTGAGGAATACGTCTTGGGGACTTCAAACGTCACTTCGTAACTGGGTGACTATAAAGGTGTCTTACAGGTATCTCCGAAAGTACTTGTTGATTTGCATGTATCAAGACTGGGATTTGTCCCTCTGTGTGACGGAGAGATATACTCTGGGCCCACTCGGTAATGCACATTCGGTATCGCTTGCAAGCACGTGACTAAATAGTTAGCCACATGGAATGTTGTATTATGGAATGAGTAAAGAGTACTTACTAGTAACGAGATTGAGCTAGGTATGGTGATACCGCCGATCAGATCTCGGGTAAGTAAAATATCGTGAGACAAAGGAAATGGAATACGTTGACATTGTGGTTCACACTGACGATCTTCGTTGAACTTGTGGGAGTCATTATGGGCATCCAGGTCCCGCTAATGGTTATTGATCATAGAGGAGTCTCGATCATGTCCACTTGTTCTCGAACCCGTAGGGTCACACACTTAAAGTTCGATAACGCTAGAGTAGCTTTGGGATAATTATAATGGTGAGACCGAAGGTTGTTCGGAGACCCAGATAGGATCCTGGATATCACGAGGAGCTCCGGAAGAGTCCGGAGATAAAGTTTCATATATAGGAATGTGGTTTTTGGCTTCTGGAAAAGTTCAGGAATTAACCGATATTGTATCGGGGTTTTTCCTGAAATGTTCCGGTGGGTCCCATGGTGGGGCCCACTATCCCGAACGTCCCACTTAGGATATTTGGCAGCCAAGTTCCTTCCTTGAGAAGTCTTGGCAGCTAGGTTTCTTCCTAGGGAAGATTTGGAGGCTGGTTCTTCCTAGGGAAGATTTTGAGGCTGGTTTCTTCCCAGGGAAGATTTGGAGGCTGGTTTCTTCCTGGGGAAGATAGCCTCACAACCCCTCCCCACATCCTATATAAGGAGGGTACCATTTGGGGAAAGATCATGATTTTGATTCCTAAGCCGGTACACTTCCTCTTACTCCTTTCACTTGTGGTCTTGGCTTGATGAAACCCTGCCCGCGTGAGAGCTCACCGAACCACCACACCGTCGTGCTGCTGGTTTGAATCCCATCTACTTCTCCTTCAAGCTTGCTGGATCAAGAAGAGGAGACGTTGCTGAGCCGTACGTGTGTAAATCTCGGAGGCACCGCTCATTGTGGTGCTGATCGGAGTGAACCACATCAAGGTCTACACCAAGCTGCATTGTGATTAACGTCCAACGCTCGTGTTCTTCGAGGGTATGTTGATTACCCTCCCCGTTACTTGCATCTCCTTAGATAAGATCTTTGGGTGTTGCTTCCGCATGTGAGAGAAAATTTTGATTTTCTGTCGCGCATATCCCTACAAGACGATGGAGTTAGTTATGTCGACCAAATATTTGCTTTGGAATACGCTCTTGTCAAATTTCAACCTACCGCTAGAGAGCGATCAAGAAAAAGTCAAGGAGTGGGCTCTTAAGAAGATGGCCACACAATTCCAGACCTTCAAGAAAAAATTATATCAAGACTATATCAAGAAAAAAAGAACTCCAACAGTCACTGGAGCACTAGAGAAGATAAAAGATCACTGGGATGCATTTAAGGCGTAGAAGGAATCGTCTGAAGTTGTGGCAAGGTCGGTAAAAAATAAGGCAAATGCTGTGGAAAAGGAATATCACCATACTATGGGGACAGGTGGCTACAAGACTGCCATGCCTAAGTGGGATCAGATTGAAGCCGATCTGCTTGCTAAAGGGATCACTCCAATTCAATGAAGAACATATCCTTCAAGGTGGCGGTCAGTTATGCTTTACCAAATCAACTTGGAGCACGCTACCATGGAGGTCAGATTCTAGGGATATGCTCGTGTCGAGGTGGATGAAATTATGAAGGGATTTGAGACACTGGAGCTTGACATTCCTGGAGGTGACGGGGAGAAGACACTGGGAGAAGTCACACATGGTTTCATTCTATGGAACAAGAAATACATCATGTTTCCAGACTCGACGCCAAGGCCACCAACTCCTCCGAGTAGCCATCCACCTCAAAGTCCATCTCTCCCCGATCGGGAGCCTAGCGCGAGTCCATCTCGATCGCCGCCGCATCAGCCGACTGCACCCACTAAGTCGCTAAAGCGGAAACTGGACTTCCGGTCGACTAGTACTACTCAGAAGAAAGGTGCAAATAAGAAAACCAAGGACGACAAGGCACCTGCCAAGTTACCTTACGACATGACTGATGAGGAACTCAAAGAGAACGTGACTGCCGATGTGAAAAGACAGTTAGCACCGAAACGGCCCGAGCTAAAGGAGATACTACCTGAGGAAACCGTTAAGAAATTAGTGAGAAATCTATCGGGATCACCGTCACATGTGGCTAATAGGCCATCATACTATAATCGATGTATTGAGAAGACATATAAGGAACAGAGGCAGCAGACGGGAAGTAGTGGTGCAAAAAGCGGGAAGAAAGTGGCCCAGCTCGGAGAACAGGCAATACAATCGATCCCCTTGCTCAAGGTGTTTCCCGATAAGGACGTACACCACGACACTGGTCTCATAGGCGACACTGGTTTCCCCATAGCTGAGGTAGCATGGAAATATGTCCACGGGCAGTCTATGGTCAGACCTGAGGAGGTCAAGTTTCTACCAACACAAATGCGAAAATTGCATGAGCGGTACATGAAAGTCACAAAGGAAGGGCGAACCTGCCTCTATGCGGCACATAAGAAAGAGAATTAATTCAAGTACAATGTGATATGGATTGAGTTTGATGAACTTTTTCAGTTATTCAATCAAGACGCCCTCGACAAATCTCTCGTCAGTTGCTATTGCATGTAAGTGATTTATTTCTGTAATTTAAGTCTCTAGCTCAGCTCGTTCATTGCCTGTAATTTTCCTCACTATATTCTTTTGTATGCTATTATGCAGAATGGAGATTCTCGAATGCAAAAGAGGCAGAATCTATGACACTGGGTCATTGACCCATATACCAATCATGAAGTACCATACAAAACCATGCCAAGGACACAGAGGATAACTTGCTAATGTTTTTAGTGGAACAAAATCATGCAGGAGAAATACTTTTTCCTTACAACTTCAAGTGAGTGTTACTGTCTTGTACACATTCTATTTTGCTTACTCGATGTTTAGTATAATCGATGAGTTATGCATGCCTGCGCAGTTTCCACTGGATTATGCTAATCATTAGAGTTGACGAAGGAATCGTTGAAGTCATGGACTCATTAAGGAAAGATCATGACGAGTACATCAGCGTGCAACTAATGCTCCAGAAGTAATTTCAATCATTATCGCTCTATATCGACCTCTTTCGTTCATTTCCTGATATCAAGTAATTAAGAACTCTTTATTCATTTTCTTTGCCGGGCAGGGTTTGGGAACAGTTCATCAAGGAGGTTAGAGGTGCATGGAAACCGGAGCTGCGTTTTATTTGTAATAAGGTAAGTAGTACTATCTAGGTCCGCGCAACTCTTTAATTATTGTTTCAATATCATTATCATGCTTGATTATTATTTGATTGAATTATATTCTTTGTAAATTACTGCCTGAGGCAGGCACGGGGACTAATTTATGTGCATACTACGTTTGCGAGTTCATTCGCCTGACGATCAGTGAGCGGCGCAGAGATCTAAGACAAATTGAAGTACGTAAACACTATTCACAATTTATTTTATTACCATCAATTGTGTTGAGTTCCATTCATAATTTCTTTTATGGTGATTTGATATATATACACACAACTCACATATTCATATTGATCTAGATGGAAGGTATGCGGGACAAGCTCATACCAATGAACCGCGTAAAAGCAATTCAAAAGGAATTGGCGGGATTTTTGCTTAGGGAGGTCATATCTCCAGCCGGAGAATTGCATTACCACTAATGCCTCCATGTAATTTGATGATCTCCATGTAATTAAATAGATATATATATATATACCAAATTGTATGTGTATGTATATGCATCAATGTGATCTCCATGTAGTATGAGCTTTATGTATACGAAAACTTGTTTTTGGCGCATTAACGTGATCTCCATACGAAAAGAATTGAATGGAAAACACAAAATCCAAACCCCTAAACCCTGAAAAATAATTGAATATAAAACACAAAAAACACAAATCTTTACTAACCGGGACTAAAGGGTGTCCCGCCCCGGGCGCTCGGCCATGCCCACGTGTAGCCCTTTTAGTCACGGGTCGTGGCCAACCGGGACTAAAGGGGCTTTAGTCCTATTTGGCAGTCCCGGTTGGCAAACCGAGACTAGAGGCCCTTACCAACCGGGACGAAAGGCCGTTTTTCCACTAGTTCACACAGGTCAAGGGGCACTCCTAACCCCCACCCTAAATTATTTTATAGTAAGTAGCTGCATAATCTATACTTAGATAGGGAGAAAAAGGGTAAATGCGCCCCTCCACGTCCAGCCAGCCTGTCTCACAAATTCGCAAAGAGCCCCACCCCCCCCCCCCACACACACACAAAGAGATTGTTCTCTAGCTCTCAACCGTAGATCAGTTTTACGTATGCAAGTGGTGATGGCGACGATGGACGATGCTTGCGTATGGATGAATGGACCGTAGGTCATTGGAGAGCTCTGGGTTTTGGTATTTCTCCGTCTACATAGATAGCATCACGCATGAATAACATTGTTGTGATTATGGAAAGAGTTCCTCACCAACTCACGGAGTTTCATTTTTTCTTGAGTACGTCCATAAACAACAAGATGTAGGTTCTCGATGCGACATGAGTAAACCATATTTCAGGAAATTACAAAATAGCTTTTAATAATGTGGGCTCTAAAAATAATACGTAAACATGCATGGCTTGACCACACACTAACCAACTAAATATTTATTTTCTTGTCACCCATAGTTAAATTCTTTGAAAAGTTACCTTCTGGTGGTGGTGCTCTCACTACGAGAGCAATATGCGACTTGAAACTATCTCACTTATGTGCTTTGTACATGACGAACTAATGAGCTGCAATTAGGATTAATTCGGCGTTCTATTGTTTACTTCGCAAATTTTGAAAACTTGGAATTAGGCAAATCATAGGAATAGAATTCATGAATGTTGAATCTCACAAGAATTAAAGAATGTGACTGTGCAACATATATAGTAGAGTTAATTTGATAAATGTCACCGCAATTCATGCCAAATCGAAAAACCTCACTTTAATTTTCAACTTTTGAAAAATATCACTCTAATTTTTTTAATACATCTACAGATGCCACTCCAGCCATTTTAACTCACTTTGGGTCAAAAAATTAACCTTTTTGACAAATTTCCATTGCAATTAATTACCAACTTTTGTTCATAAATGAAAAAAAACATGATGAATAATTGGTAAAATTTTGATCAAAAGTGAGCTAAAATGGCCAGTATCCAGCGATATCCCAAATCGGCCTATCTTTCACTTGATTGTAAAATAAGTAGAATTTCCCGAGAGTGCTCGTAAGCTCATTGCTCATGATTTCAGCACTGTTTTTGGAAAAAAAGAATGATCGATGCTGCTTGGACCTTCTAATTTCTGAAATTGTTAGCTCCTCTAAACCTAGCTAACTCGTTAGTGCTAAGGACATGTACAATGGTGATATGTTAGTCATGCTAAGTAGAAATCAAAAAAAGAGGGTAGGACATCACCAATCCAGGCCCGCAAACAGACAGGCAGTCCGATTCCGTCCGAACATACAGGTGAGGAGCTCCAGTGGCCCACCACATACGGACCGTTGTCCGCGCGAACACGCGTTTTGGACCAAACCTGGCCCAAGTTTGGTACAAGTTTGGGGAGAAACGGACAGACTCCTGGTCCGCCTTTTGTCCTCCCTTGTCTGCGTCAGGCCCAGGCGCCAGCCACACAAACCGTCCCCCATCCCTTTCGTCCAAAAATGCTCCCGCGACCGCCGCCGCCCTAGCCACCGCCCCTCGATGGAGGATGGTCTGTCCAAGTCCACGGTCGGCGCCGGCGCCGCCCTATTGAAGCCAAAGAAGGAGCGGCTGCCGGAGTCGGACAAGAGGGCATCTCAGAGGGAGAAGACGCGGCTCAAGGCGGCCGAGGACAAGGCCGCCAAGCAGGCGGCCGAACAGGTGGAGAGGCTCGCCGCCATCCAGGCCCGCGTGATGATGACCCACAAGTATAAGGGATCACAACAGTCTTCGAGGGAAGTAAAAAATCCAAATTTATTGATACGACACAAGGGGAGACAAAGAATATTTATAAACCTTGACAGATGAATTGTCAGTTCAGCTGCACCTAGAAACAAGCTTGCTCGACACAATTTATCAGTAGCAACAGTAATATAACAGTAGCAGTAGTGAAATAAAGACAACAGTGGTGATTGAGGTAAACAGCAGGATTAAAATACTGTAGGCATAGCGATGGATGAACGGGTGTTGCATAGATAAGATAGCTCATATAATAGTCATAACGCATGACAATTGCAGGTAAACAATAATAAAGCATCCCAGTACTAGTCAATCATAGGCATGTGTTCCGTATTTAGTCGTACGTGCCCGCAATGAGAAACTTGCACGACATCTTTTGTCCTACCAGCCCATTTGCAGCGGGGCCAATAAAGGAAACTTCTGGTAATTAAGGTACTCCTTTTAATAAAGTACAGGAGCAAAGCATTAACATTCCATGAACACATGTGATCCTCAAGTCAAAACCATCCCCTCCGGTTATCCCAATTATTGTCACTTTGGGGCCTCGGGTTCTGGACAACGACAGGTGTATACAACTTGCAGATATGATCCAAAACAATAGTTATGCTCATGAAACAATAACATGTTCAGATCTGAAATCATGACACTCGGGCCCTAAGTGTCAAGCATGAGGCACAACAAGTTGCAGCAATGATAAATAGCACTAACAACGGATACTAGGCACCATGCCCTAACAATCTGACATCTATTACATGAACGATCTCATCCAATCCCTACCATCCCCTTCAGCCTACAGCGGGAATTACTCACACATGGATGGGGGATTCATGGATGGTTGATGGAGAGACGGTGGTGATGGCGATGGCGACGATCTCCTCCAAATCCCCATCCTGGAGGGTGCCAGAACGAAACTTCTGATCCCCGTATTAGGGTTTTTCGGTGGCGACGGAGCTCGGGAGTGTTTCTAGGAAAAGCGTCTCTCCCCCGACGTTTTTAGGTCGACGAGAATAAGTAGTCGAAAGGGCGTCGCGGGTGGCTGCACGAGGCAGCCACACCTGACCTGGGTGTGGCCCCACCTCTGCCGCGCCGAGGTGTGGTGGGGGCCCGTGGTCCCGTCTCTCTGCTTCGTCTTCTGACTCCGTGAGTCTTCCGACAAAATAGAACTCCTGGAATTTTTCGGGAATTTTCCCGAAACTTTGAGTTTCTGCACACCAAGGCAATTCTGCTGAAAACAGCGTTAGTCCGTATTAGTTTTATCCAAATCATACAAGTTAGAGGCAAAGCAATAGCAAAAGTGTTTGGGAAAGTAGATACGTTTTGGACGTATCAACTCCCCCAAAGCTTAGCTTATTGCTTGTCCTCAAGCAATTCAGTTGACAAACTGAACGCAATAAAAGAAACTTTAACGAACAAATTTGCTTCATATGATGTATATATACTTATGCTATGATCAAAATCTTATACAATGCATGAAGGAGCTTATGCAAGTAATGATACCAAATAATTATGTAGACCATGAAAAGATCCTAACATACTAATAATCAACAACATTTAATATATCTATCGGCGAGATTGCAATGCTCATAATAAAGTATGATACGGTGGTATCTCGCTTGCCCTTATTTGTGGAGCAAAACATAAATGCCAAGGCACCTCTGAAGTTTAAATGAAGACTAGATATAAAGATATCAAAGATAAAAGCATCGAAGTTATACCACAACCAATAATATTCTGGGACAAGCACATTACACTAAGAATGACAATTATCCCCGAAGAAGTGCTCAAAGAAAGGATGGTGACTCAACATAAAAGTAAAAGATTGACCCTTCGCAGAGGGGAGCAGGATTAACATGTGCTAGAGCTTTTTATTTATAAAACAAAAGTAAAAATTGTTTTGGGAGGTGGTTGTTCCTGTCAATGAATGGCAATAGAGTGTTTGTCATCTTCCATGCTAAATAATTTTGAGAGCGGTTCCGAGATATTAAAATTATGCATTTTATAGCATGCACTTTTATATAGTTTGACACTCTTCTCCACCTTTGCTAACACAAACCATGGCTAACCGAATCCTCGGGTGCCCGCCAACAATCACATACCATGGAGGAGTGTCTATTTTATTACTTTTTGGATGTTATAGTGGTCTAACCAGCTCTTTGCAAAATTATGACGAGTAGATGAAGCATTCAAGTCAAGAAAACTTTATTTAGCATGGAAGATAATAAACGCAAATACTACGTCCTCATGAGCTGAAAATAATGTCACAAAATGAGAAGTATTTTGAAGGTTTTAAAGGTAGCACATGAAAATTTACATGGAATGGTTTGAAGTACCATGTATAGGAATTTATAGTGGACTCTCTTGGGATAACTTGGTTTTAAGGATCTTGGATGCACGAGCAGCATTCCCTCTCAGTACGAGTGAAGGCTAGCAAAAGACTGGGAAGCGACAACTAAGAGAGCAATAACCGTCATAATCATGCTTGCGACGAAATAATATTAACTGAGGCATAAAAGTGATACTAGAACTCTGAGGCAAAATAAATCGTCGAGGCTTAATTGACTCTTTCTTTTTAGTCATATACATGTGTGAGCATGTGCCAAGTCGATTCAAGTAAATCATTCAAAGGAGGATACCACAATACCATACCATTTTATGGGCAAAACAATGCAAGCAAATATCTATATGACATATTACCGATAATTAGCAAATTGGGCCTTATCATAAGAAGACATGAACTATTAGGCAAACATTAATCACATAGTCTCCACCATGACAAGCTAAGCATGTTCATACGAACAAATATATGTACAAAAATGAAAAACAAATAGAGTTCATACCAGCTTCTTACCACGTCCACTTCATCGCATATCGTCATTATTGCTTTTCACTTGCATGGCTCGAATGATATAAAAATGATAACCAAGCCCAAGTGGAGTCACGGAACTCTGCTGAACTCTGCAACAACTATGCAAAATAGAAGAAGAGTAAAAATATTTTTGGGTTTTTGATTTATCAACAAGATATGAAAAAGAGATAAATAACTAAAGGGAAATCTTTTTGGATTTTTGAATAGCAAAACGAAAATTAAAAAGATTGAACAAAGTAAAACTGAAATGCAAAAGATAAGAGATAGAGAAATAAAAGAAATATTTTTGTCTTTTTGGTTTTCTAAAAATAAAACAAACGCAAGAGAGAACAACTAAAAACAAATGAAAAAGTGGATGTACAAAGTATCGATGAAACCACCGGCATAATATGAATAAGACAATGAATGAGATGTCGGTGAGAATGCGTACCCTCCCCCCCAAGCTTAGGCTTTTGGCCTAAGTTGGAGATCGATTATCACCACGGTTGCCATCCAGACGCGTCCTCGGAGGACCAATATCCCTGTGGTGGCTGTGATGAAGAAGGTCCTACCTCCTGCTGTGAGGATGTGCCACCATAGTGATATGTGGCGTGCTCTTCTGATGCGCCGTGTGGGTCTCCTGTCGATGCTCGGGGTAGTGCTGCAAGTGGTGCTCCGGAGTGTCCAGGTACATATCCAAATCGCGCATAGAGAATGACAATGTTTTCTTGTTATCAAGACTAAACAAACCAGGTTGTGGCAAACGGACTTCCCGTTCAGATTCATTAGCAAAAAGAATTCTATAAAACAAATTTCAATGGGAAGAACCAGGAGTTATAAACTGGTGAAGTTTCATAGTACAATGATCAAGTCTTTCTACAACCATTATCTCATCAGTGGGATCAACAGAGAAACAAGAATCATTTAAAATACGTGAAGCAATAACTCCTCCAAAAATGGGCCTTTAGCAGCAAGGCGGCGAGCAATCAAAGCACCAAGGTTGTAAGTCGTATCTTTCTTAAGTGCAGCAGCAAGAAAGGCTAGATGATAGTTGGAAATATTACTAGTGTTTTCCCTAGCAATAATTCCTGTAGCAAGATAGTAAGTGAAATACCGTATGGCCGGAAACTGAATACTCCTTATCTTACCACGATGGGCCGCTTGGTCATCCCCGTGGCACAACTCCTTGTAAAGTTCCAATAGATCATCCGGTTGCTCCTTAATCTTCTTGGCTGTCCCAGAAGGGGTAATACCTATGATGCTGCAAAACTTTTTCAAACTCATGGTACAAGCATTATCATAAAGCCTAAATTCAACAGTTGGGTTGAAAGGGGTATTTTGAATTTAAAACTTTCAACAAATATCTTGGTGAGCCTGGAATACTGAGGTCTCTCATTCCTCATGAAATTGTACAGCCCTACATTGTTGATTAGTTTCTAGAAATCATCTAGGATCCCTGCATCTCTCATGAACTGAAAACAAGGGTAAACCGAAGGATGTGCAATACCATCACCTTCCTCGTTTTCAAAACTTGTGCTATAAGATCCTCATTGTATGACCTTCTAAATTGAGAACTAGAGCTAGAGGACCTTGTTTTCCTCGAGGAGGGTAGTGCTTGCTTCTCAAACATCTCTTCAAAGGTGACTTTATCCATCTTCCTTTTCGGAGAGCAAACGATCCAAATCTCAACAGCAAAGATGGGCTGAGCAAGGAGATCAAAAAATTCGAACAAGAGCACCCCCCTGGTCAGCCCCAGGTGCCCCCGCATCACATTTTAAAAACAAGAATTTGTGGAATTTTGCTGGAATTTTTCGACAACTTTTATTTTTGGGCAATTCTAGGCATTTAAATAATGATTTGTAAGGGAGAAACAATTTTTATAAAGGAATAAAACAGCAACAAAACTTGAAATAAAAATAATACTACTGTAGATAAAATGAGCTAAAGAAAAATAAATGGTGTTTCAAAACTTTTATGCATGAAAAACACATTTGTTAACAAGGTTGATCAGGTCTTGCTACCAAGTATGTTTTTTATTGTCATAAAAGAATTAAACTCCATGGAACAATCATTTAACCTTGAATTGTATAGATATAGATCCAATCATCATAATATTCTAATATCCTTCACACTGATCATATATAGGACAATCAATACTTCCCACTTTGATTGAATTAAAATTTGCAATGGAATTCAAACCATATGACTTGTCTAGCTTTTTGGGAAAATAAACAGTATGCTCTTTATCATTGACATTGAAAGTGACCTTCCCTTTATTGCAACCAATAACAACCCCTGCAGTATTAAGAAAAGGTCTCACAAGAATAATAGCCATATTATCATCTTCGGGCTTTTCTAACACAACAAAATCGTTAAGATTAAACAATTGTTAGCCACTTGAACAGGAACATCCTCACATATACCAACAGGAACAACAGTAGATTTATCAGCCATTTGAAAAGAAATATCCGTCGGTATTAGCTTTTCCAAACAAAGCCTTTTATAGAGAGAAAAAGGCATAACACTTACTCCCGCACCAAGATCACATAAAGCAGTTCTCACATAATTATTTTTAATGGAGCATGGAATAGTTGGTATACCTGGATCTCCAAGCTTCTTTGGAACCTTACCATTGAAAGAGTATTAGCAAGCATAGTAGAAATTTATTCATTAGGAATCTTTCTTTTGTTAGAAACAATATCCTTCATATACTTAGAATAAGGAGGCAATTTAATAGCATCAGTCAAATGGATTTGTAAAAACAGAGGTTTCATCCAATCACAAAATTTATTATAGTGCTCTTGCTCCATTGATTTGTGTTTCTTATTAGGAAAAGGCATTCGTTTTTGCACCCAAGGTTCTCTTTCATTACCATGCTTTTTAGCAATAAAATCTTCTTTAGTATACCTCTTATTTTTAGAATGCTTTTCAGGTTGTTCTTTGTCGGAGGCATTGTTCTTTTCATTATCATTAGTATGTTCATTACCGCTTTCAGTTTCAGCATCACAGATAGATATACTATTAGGATCATTCTCAGGTTCTTTATCATTAATAGGTTCAGGAGACTCTACCACTTGCTTTTGTTTCTTTTTCTTTTTCTTTGTAGAAGAAGAACTAGTTTCATTAGCTAGTTGAGAGTCTTGCTCAATTCTTTTTGGATGTCCTTCAGGATACAAGGGGTCCTGAGTGGAAGCACCACCTCTAGTTGCTATACCAAAAGCATGTTATCACTTTTTTTGAAGCATTAGCTAGCAAATCCTTTTGGACTTTAGTAATTTGCTCTAGTTGAGTTTGAACCATATGAAAATGTTTAACAAGTCCTTTAACATCATTTAGCAGTTCTCTCCAAAACATCATGCAAATTATTAATAATGCGAGAATTTTCTAACGGATGGTTTCGAACTTTCATGTTAAAATGATTTTGCTTAACAATAAAATTATCAAATTCATCTAAGCATTGATCGGGTGGCTTACGATAAGGCATATCTCCTGTACTGAAATGTGAAGAGAATGTACCTCTATCATGGAAGGGTGAGGAATCGGCTTACATAATTCTTCTATAGGTGGTAGATTCTTCACTTCTTCGGATTTAATTCCTTCTCCTTAAGAGATTTCTTAGCTTCTCTCATTCCCTCGTCATTAAGCTCAATAACCCCCCTATTCCTTGGTAGGGACCAGAGGAGGTTCAGGTTTAGCCCAATCTTCATAATTCTGGCCTATTGATGGTCCGAAGAGCAAGGCTTTGATACCTGCAAAAATAAACAGGATTAGGTTGAGACTCCAAGTGCAGAGTGTATAGTAAGTGGAAGACAGTTTTCCCCACGAGGGGTGACTCGAGGGTTTAATATCGAACTCTCGGGAATCTGAAGTGGTAGATTTATCTTCTTATTCTTCTTTTGGTTACCTACAAAACAAGGTTAGATGTTTTGGTCCTCAACCTCACCTGTGTTGTCAAGCACAAGGTAAGAATGATATCAGGATAGTTATGCAATGCAAACAAGAAATAAATATGCAGTGATGGTGGATGCAATGGTAAATGATATTTTTGGTTTTTGAATGATGTATGCAAGATGAAAAGTATTTTTGTATTTTCGGATTTAAAGATGGCTGAAAATAGAAAAGTGGTATATGGTGTTGGAAAGGTGTTTCTTATGATTAAAAATGGATAGGGGTTCATGGTTTCACAAATGCACTCTCTCTTTATAAAGTGGTAGACAATGGAACACACACAGTTAACATATGAGATTACAACACAGGGTTTGATAATAAGTTACTTAGATATATGGCATCACGTCCTAACATAGAGATCTTTTGGTTATTAACCTCTCTTATACTCCACCAAGATGCGAACTAAATCATAACACCTCAGTAATTAAGATAACTCAGAGTATAGCATTAAGTATCATGACATGAAGTGAAAATAAGAACATGTTAGATCTAGTCATGGAGTAGTGGCAATGGTCACGCCCACATCCCCGGTAGCATGGTATTTTAGTTTATCCCTAGTGAGGTAACAAAGTAAGGTAAAGATACCAAAGTGGATCGCAGAACTTTCTCTCACGTTCACTGCACTAGCCACCCCCCCCGTTACTCCAACTAATGCACACGTTCCTCCACACATGCTCTCATAAACATGCTTGATCAAAACAAGTAAACAAGAACGGGTACATAATATACATCTATACTCATAACTGAAACAAACATTGCAATCTCAAACATATATTAACTCATAAAGATCCACCACAAAGGTATTACAACGTGACCGTAATCATGTTCAGCAGCTCATACGTGCTAATTAGTGAAGCTCAAGAGAGGAGAGATACATAAGTTACTTCCACAAACCCATAGTCCAGAGGTGGACTACTCCCTCTTCATCATGGAGACGGTGGAGAAGTCGATGGAGAAGATGGAGACCACGCCGCCAGCGCCCCGCCGGAGTTTCCCCCCTTCAATCTGCAGCTCCTGATCTCCGTTTCGGTGTTTCTGTGTTTGTGCGGCGCTCCTTCCAGAGAACATCGGGGGACCTTTTTTATAGGCGTTTTTAGGTCAAGACTATGTTGGTGGAGCGAAGATCGACGGCAACGGAGCCACGAGGGCCAAACGAGTGGGCCCCACGCGGCCACAGTACCTGGCCGCGTGGGCCACCCCCGTTTGGTCCTCGACCTCCGTTTGTTCGCTTCCTTCGCCCACATGTCTTCTTCCTTCCAAATATTGACGCCCGTAAATTTCTGGGTGATTTTTGTTGACTTTGGGTCCCTGAAACATAAAATAAGAAAACGGGGTTTTCTGCCTGTGCAGGTTAATTCCATAAAAATAGGAAATAAATGAATATTCCCAAAATCATTATAAAACATTGATATAACCCTTATATGATGCAAATATGATTGGAATATAAGCAATTAAAGTGCAAAGTTCATGTATGCATTTTACATGCATCACCTATTTTAGCCAATAATTCTTCAGCTTCATCCGAGTTCGTTTCCTGAAAACACAACCAGCACAACTGTCTAGGAAGACCATAGATTCATCGGTTAGTCCATTATAGAATAAATCAAGAAGTTCATTTTTAGCTATCTTGTGTCCAGGCCGAGCTCGAATTAAAGAGCAGTATCTTTCCCAAGATTCGGGTAGAATCTCTCTCTTTAATTGCTTGAAGTTATAAATTCTCTGCAAAGTAGCATGTTGAACACTACAGGAAAATATTTCTTGAAGAAAACATTAATCAAATCCGAAGGACTTTTAATGGATCCAGGAGGCAAATTGTTAAACCAAGTTTTAGCTTCATCTTTTAATGAAAAAGGAAACAATTTGGTAACAAGGTAACTATGTTTCTTATCATTATCAGAGAACAAGTTACTCAAAGCAGAAAGTTTATTCATGTGTCCTATAGCACTTTCGTTTCAGTACCTCGAAAAGATTCTTTTTCGACATTAGGTATAAGTGACAGGTCCACAGAAAAATCATATTCTTCATCCTCTATCTTTATTGGAGACGTGGCAAACTCAAGATCAGGAGAAAAATGATAATTAATAGCACGTTTGCAATAAGATTTTTAATAACATCAGCATCTTTAGAAATTCACAATCATATAATCTTCAAGAAACTCATCATCAATTTCAACGTAGGCTTCTGATACGTCTCCAACGTATCCATAATTTCTGCTGTTCCATGCTTATATTATACCATTTGCTACATGTTTTATATACACTTCATATCACTTTTATGCATTTTCTGGGACTAACCTATTAACAAGATGCCACAGTGCCAGTTCCCTGTTTTCTGCTGTTTTTGGTTTCAGAAAGTTACTTCTGGAAATATTCTCGGAATTGCACGAAACAAAAGGCCAAGTCCCTATTTTTCCAACACGTACACGGAGTCCGAAGGAGAGACGAAGAGCCACGAGGTGGCCAAACCAAGGCGGCGCGGCAGTGGGCCCACCGCGCCGCCTGTGGTTTGGGCCCCTCGGGGGTCCGCCGACATCGCCCCTTCGCCTATTTATTCCCCGAGACGTGAAAACCCTAAAACACCGAGCCTTTCATCCAGAACATATTCGCTGCCGCCGCCGTCGTCAACCCTAACTCGGGGGGTTCTGAAGCTCTTCCCGGCACCCTGCCGGAGAGGGGAATCATCACCGGAGGGCTCTACATCGCCATGCCCGCCTCCGGAGTGATGCGTGAGTAGTTCATCCTTGGACTATGGGTCCATAGCAGTAGCTAGATGGTTGTCTTCTCCACTTGTGCCATCATGTTTAGATCTTGTGAGCTGCCTATCATGATCAAGATCATCTTATTGTAATGCTACATGTTGTGTTTGCTGGGATCTGACTTATATTGATACCTATGTGGAGCTGAATATTATATTATCATGTCTATGTCATTTGTGATCTTGCATGCTCTCCGTTACTTGTTGAAGCCTTGGCCAAGTGAATACTTGTACTCCAAGAGGGGGTATTTATGCATGATAGTTGGGTTCAACCTCTATTTAACCTGGGATAGTGACAGCAAGTTCTAAGGTTGTAGATGTGTTGTTGCCACTAGGGGTAAAACAGCAATGCTTTATTCAAGGATGAATGTATTGTTTACATTACGCACATTACTTAATGCAATTGTCTGTTGCTTGCAACTTAATACTGGAAGGGGTACGGATGTTAACCGGAAAGTGGACTATTTAGGCATAGATGCATGCTGGATAGCGGTCTATGTACTTTGTCGTAATGCCCAAATGAATCTCATAGTAGACACCACAACTCACACATGCATGTTATATGCACTTATCAATTGTCAATTGCCCAGCTGTAATTTGTTTACCCAGCATGTTAGTTATCTTATTGGAGAGACACCACTAGTGAACTGTGGACCCCGGTCCATTCTTTTACATCTGAAATACAATCTACTGCAATCATTGTTCTCTACTGTTTTATGCAAACAAACATCATTTCCATTCGATACGTTTAACCCTTTGTTTTCAGCAAGCCGGTGAGATTGACAACCTCACTGTTAAGTTGGGGCAAAGTAATTTGATTGTGTTGTGCAGGTTCCACGTTGGCACCGGAATCCCTGGTGTTGCGCCGCACTACACTCCTTCACCAACACCTTCGAAGCAAACCTCGTTTTCCTACTGGTTCGATTAAACCTTGGTTTCATACTGAGGGAAAACTTGCTGCTGCACTCATCATACCTTCCTCTTGGGGTTCCCAACTGACGTGTGACGTACAAGCATTGTTTCTGGCTGTTGCCGGGGAGATATTCCCTCGTCAACTTAGCGCTAGCAACACGTTTTCTGGCGCCGTTGCCGGGGAAAACCGAATTGCTTCTGCAAGGGGAGTCTCTCACACCCAATCTCTTTACTTTGTTATTTGTCTTGCTTAGTTTATTTTTATTTAGTCTTGTTTGCTCTCTTTATCAAAAACACAAAAAAATTAGTTACTTGTTTAATTCGTTTGATTTTGTTTTTCAAAATGAGTACTCCTGAGAACACTAAGTTGTGTGACTTCACTAGCACAAACAACAATGATTTCATATGCACTCCTATTGCTCCACCTGCTTCTAAGCAGAATTTTATGAAATTAAACCTGCTCTATTAAATCTTGTTATGAAAGAGCAATTTTCTGGTGTTAGTACTGATGATGCTGCTGCCCATCTTAATAACTTTGTTGAACTTTGTGAAATGCAAAAGTATAAGGATATGGATGGGGATATTATAAAACTGAAACTTTTTCCTTTCTCCTTGAGAGGAAGAGCTAAAGAATGGTTGCTTTCTTTGCCTAGAAATAGTATTGATTCTTGGACAAAATGCAAAGATGCTTTCATAGGGAAATATTATCCTCCTGCTAAGATTATATCCTTGAGAAGTAGCATTATGAATTTTAAACAACTTGATAATGAACATGTTGCTCAAGCTTGGGAAAGAATGAAATCTTTGGTGAAGAATTGTCCCACTCATGGACTGACTACTTGGATGATCATCCAAACCTTTTATGCAGGATTAAATTTTTCCTCAAGGAACTTATTGGATTCAGCCTCTGGAGGAACCTTTATGTCCATCACTTTAGGTGCAGCAACAAAGCTACTTGATGATATGATGATCAACTATTCCGAATGGCACACCGAAAGAGCTCCTCAAGGTAAGAAGGTAAATTCTGTTGAAGAAACCTCCTCTTTGAGTGATAAGATTGATGCTATTATGTCTATGCTTGTGAATGGTAGATCTCATGTTGATCCTAATAATGTTCCTTTAGCTTCATTGGTTGCTCAAGAAGAGCATGTTGATGTAAACTTCATTAAAAACAACAACTTCAACAACAATGCTTATAGGAATAATTTTGGTAGCAACAATATAAGCCTTATCCTTCAAATGGTTATGGCAATTCTTATGGTAATTCCTACAGCAACAATAGAAGTGTGTCCTCTGATCTTGAAGCTATGCTTAAAGAATTTATTAGCACACAAAAAGCTTTCAATAAAACTGTTGAGGAAAAGTTTGAAAAAATTGATGATCTTGCTCTAAAGTTGATAGTCTTGCTCATGATGTTGAAATTCTAAAACTGAAAGTTATGCCTAATGAAGTTAAAGATACTAAGTCATTTGCTACAGCAAATGCCATCCAAGTTCGAATTGATAATAATATTAGGATGTTGGCTGAATTGCATGCTAGGTGGGAAAAAGAGGAAGAACTTGAAAAAGAGAATAGTATAGTTAGAGTTTGTACTATCACCACCACTAGTAATGCTAATGTTTACATGCTAGTAAGCCTCCTACTATTGATGGTAATGTTATTGGTGTTGGTAATGTCTCTACTACTTCTGCAAAGCGTTTGAAATTGCCTAAAACTGCTGAAACTTTTTCTGATAAAAGTGCTGAAATTTTTCAAACTATTGGAGACAATGGTTCCACCACCATTGACAATAATGATTTTGATTTTGATGATTGTAACATCTCTGAAGTTATTATGTTCTTGCAAAAATTAGCTAGAAGTCCCAATGCTAGCACTATTAATTTGGCTTTTACAAAGCATATTACAAATGCTCTTTTGCAAGCTAGGGAGGAGAAGTTGAAACTTAAAGCTTCTATTCCTAGGAAATTAGAAGATGGTTGGGAACCCATCATTAAGGTAAAGGTGAATGATTTTGATTGCAATGCCTTGTGTGATCTTGGTGCAAGTATTTCGGTTTTGCCCAAGAAGCTTTATGATATTCTTGATTTGCCACCTTTGGAACATTGTTATTTGGATGTTTTTCTCGCTGATAATGCTATGAAGAAACCTTTGGGGCGAGTTAATGATGTTTTTATTACAGTAAACAATAACCTTGTCCCCGTTGATTTTATTGTTATGGATATTGAATGCAATGCATCTTGTCCTATTGTTTTGGGAAGACCTTTTCTTCGAACTGTTGGTGCCATCATTGATATGAAAGAAGGTAATATAAGGTACCAATTTCCTCTCAAGAAAGGTATGGAACACTTCCCTAGGAAGAGAATGAAGTTACCTTTTGACTCTATTGTTAGAGCAAGTTATGATGTTGATGCTTCTTCTCTTGACAACACTTGATTTTCACTTTCTGCGCCTAGCTGAAAGGCGTTAAAGAAAAGCGCTTATGGGAGACAACCCATCGTTTTTATTTGCTGTTATTTTTGTTTTCTTTGAGTCAAGGAGTTTTGTTACTTCTGTAGCAACTCCTTTGTATCTTTATTTTATCGCAATGTTGTGCCAAGTAAAGTTCTATATTGAAAGTTGATGCAAGATTTGGATTTCTGCGCAGTGACAGATTTTTAGCTGTCACGGATTTGAGCTTATCTCCCTGTAGAAAATTCAAAAAATTCTGAAAAAATCACGCATATTCCTGAGATATGTACGCAACTTTCATTATTTTAGGCCAGATCCATCTGAGCAACTTAAGTGCCTCGAAAAAATTCGTCATTCCAGACTGTTCTGTTTTTGACAGATTCTGCCTTTTGTTTTGCATTCGCTCTTTTACTGTGTTTGTGTGGATTTCTTTGCTCCACAAAGCATTGGTGGCTGTAGCTAATGTCCAGAAGCTTTGGGATTGATTGTATCATTACAGAATATGAGAATTTTTGATTATGCACTAACCCTCTAATGAGAACTGTCTTGAGTTTGGTGTGAAGGAAGTTTTCAAGGATCAAGCGAGAAGGGTGATATTATGTGATCAAGAAGAGTGAAAAGCCTAAGCTTGGGGATGCCCCCGTGGTTCATCCCAACCATATTCAGAGAGACTCAAGCGTCTAAGCTTGGGGATGCCCAAGGCATCCCCTTCTTCATCAACAAACTTATCAGGTCATCTCTAGTGAAACTATATTTTAATTCTTTCACATCTTATGCGCTTTACTTGGAGCGTCTGTGTGTTTTTATTTTTGTTTTTGTTTGAATAAATTCGGATCCTAGCAATCCTTGTGTGGGAGAGAGACACGCTCCGCTTTTTCATGTGAATACTCATGTTCTTCACTTATATTTGTTGAGTATTCTTAACTAGCTACTGCAGTGCTTTTAGCTCCTGTTTTTCATGCATCTCTTCGAGCTGTTAGCACTTGTTTATAAATACTCTCTTGCTGCATTATATTATCATTTGGAGAGTTTATGTTTAAATAAATTGATTGGTGTTTGTTTGGAAGAAAGAAAATGCTACATGTAGTAGTTGGTATTGGAAAAGACATATGCATTCTTGTAGATCATTGTCTTGTTTCGATTTGATGCTTTGCAATTGTTTTGAGCTCTCAAGTAGATCATGTTTAAGCTCTTGCATCATGTAGTTAAAGCCTAGTAGTGGAGAACTACCGTAGAGCTTGTTGAGACTTGGGATGCATATTTGTTCTCTCTAAGGTCTAGATATTTTCTGGTAAAATGTTTGAGCAACAAGGAAGACAGTGTAGAGTCTTATAATACTTGCAATATGTTTTTATGTGATTCTTGCTGTACCGGTTTATACTTGTGTTTGCTTCAAACAACCTTGCTAGCCTAAACTCTGTACTGAGAGGGAATGCTTCTCGTGCATCCAAAACTTGAGCCAAAACCCATGCCATTTGTGTCCACCATACCTACCTACTATGTGGTATTTCCTGCCATTCCAAGTAAATATTTCATGTGCTACCTTTAAACTATTCAAAACTTTATTACTCCTTATTTGTGTCAATGTTTTATAGCTCATGAGGAAGTATGTGGTGTTTTATCTTTCAATCTTGTCATTTACTTCTGACAGACTTTCACCAATGGACTAGTGGCATATACATCCGCTTATCCAATAATTTGCAAAAAGAGCTGGCAACGGGGTGCCCAGCCCCAATTAATTACAACTTTCATTAATAATTCTCTTCACATGTTTTGCCCTGATTTATCAGTAAGCAACTTAATTTGCAAATAGACACTCCTCCATGGTATGTGAATGTTGGAAGGCACCCGAGGATTCGGTTAGCCATGGCTTGTGTAAGCAAAAGGTTGGGAGGAGTGTCATCTATAAAGAAACTAAAATACATGTGTAAACAAAAGAGAAGAGGGATGATCTACCTTGCTGGTAGAGATAACGTCCTTCATGGGAGCCGCTCTTGAAAGTCTGGTTGACAAGGGGGTTAGAGTGCCCACTACCATTCGTTGACAACAACAAACACCTCTCAAATACTTATTTTGTGCTCTCTATATGCTTTCGAAAACTTAAAAAGCTCTAGCACATGATTTAATCCCTGCTTCCCTCTGCGAAGGGCCTATCTTTTACTTTATGTTGAGTCAGTTTACCTACTCCTTTCTATCTTAGAAGCAAACACTTGTGTCAACTTTGTGTGCATTGATTCTTACATGTTTACTTATTGCACTTGTTATATTGCTTTATGTTGACAACTATCCATGAGATATACATGTTACAAGTTGAAAGCAAATGCTGAAACTTAATCATCCTTTGTGTTGCTTCAATGCCTTTTACTTTGAATCTATTGCTTTATGAGTTACCTCTTATGCAAAACTTTTTGATGCTTGTCTTGAAAGTACTATTCATGAAAAGTTTTTGCTTATATGATTCATTGTTTACTCTTTATCTATTTGTTAGCAAACTATAGATCATTGCTTTGAGTCACTTCATTCATGACATGAGCCTTGCAATATATTGATCAAGATTGTGTGAAAGCATGTCTCCTCAGAAATTATTTGTTGTTATCGTTTTACCTACTCGAGGACGAGTAGAACTAAGCTTGGGGATGCTTGATACGTCTCCAACGTATCCATAATTTCTGCTGTTCCATGCTTATATTATACCATTTGCTACATGTTTTATATACACTTCATATCACTTTTATGCATTTTCTGGGACTAACCTATTAACAAGATGCCACAGTGCCAGTTCCCTGTTTTCTGCTGTTTTTGGTTTCAGAAAGTTACTTCTGGAAATATTCTCGGAATTGCACGAAACAAAAGGCCAAGTCCCTATTTTTCCAGCACGTACACGGAGTCCGAAGGAGAGACGAAGAGCCACGAGGTGGCCAAACCACAGGCGGCGCGGCAGTGGGCCCACCGCGCCGCCTGTGGTTTGGGCCCCTCGGGGGTCCGCCGACATCGCCCCTTCGCCTATTTATTCCCCGAGACGTGAAAACCCTAAAACACCGAGCCTTTCATCCAGAACATATTCGCTGCCGCCGCCGTCGTCAACCCTAACTCGGGGGGTTCTGAAGCTCTTCCCGGCACCCTGCCGGAGAGGGGAATCATCACCGGAGGGCTCTACATCGCCATGCCCGCCTCCGGAGTGATGCGTGAGTAGTTCATCCTTGGACTATGGGTCCATAGCAGTAGCTAGATGGTTGTCTTCTCCACTTGTGCCATCATGTTTAGATCTTGTGAGCTGCCTATCATGATCAAGATCATCTTATTGTAATGCTACATGTTGTGTTTGCTGGGATCTGACTTATATTGATACCTATGTGGAGCTGAATATTATATTATCATGTCTATGTCATTTGTGATCTTGCATGCTCTCCGTTACTTGTTGAAGCCTTGGCCAAGTGAATACTTGTGACTCCAAGAGGGGGTATTTATGCATGATAGTTGGGTCCATTCTTTTACATCTGAAATACAATCTACTGCAATCATTGTTCTCTACTGTTTTATGCAAACAAACATCATCTTCCATACGATACATTTAACCCTTTGTTTTTAGCAAGCCGTGAGATTGACAACCTCACTGTTAAGTTGGGGCAAAGTAATTTGATTGTGTTGTGCAGGTTCCACGTTGGCACTGGAATCCCTGGTGTTGCACCGCACTACACTCCTTCACCAACACCTTCGAAGCAACCTCGTTTTCCTACTGGTTCGATAAAACCTGGTTTCATACTGAGGGAAAACTTGCTGCTGCACTCATCATACCTTCCTCTTGGGGTTCCCAACTGACGTGTGACGTACAAGCATTGTTTCTGGTGCTGTTGCCGGGAGATATTCCCTCGTTAACTTAGTGCTGGCAACAGCTTCCTCGAGATCATCACTAGTATGTTCTCTCGACCCCGGTGAATCAACAGGTGTAACAAGATTTTCATCAGATGTTTCAACATTTTCAATTCGTTTAGATTAGCAATAGTAGCATCTAGAAAAGGACCTAGTGAACCACTTTCATCAAGCACAGTAGAGGCATCATCAAATTCATCAGAAATATTTTCAGATTCAGCTATAGTTGCAATACGTGAAACATGTGTATGTGGTGGTGTGACAAGTTGACTTATAACAAATGGTGAATCAAGAGCAGCAGAAGTGTTCAGAGTTGTACCTTTCCTTGTAGTGGATGGTAATATGGTGACCTTCTTATCGCGAGGTTTCCCATAATGAATAAATTGCATCGAACAATATGACTCCTTGGTGAGGTTATAAATAGAGTTATGCTCCCCGGCAACGGCACCAGAAAATAGTCTTGATGACCCACAAGTATAGGGGATCGCAACAGTCTTCGAGGGAAGTAAAAACCCAAATTTATTGATTCGACACAAGGGGAGCCAAAGAATATTTATAAGCCTTGACAGATGGATTGTCAGTTCAGCTGCACCTGGAAACAAGCTTGCTCGACACAATTTATCAGTAGCAACAGTAATATAACATTAGCAGTAGTGAAATAACAGCAGCAGTGAAATAAAGACAGCAGTGGTGATTGAGGTAAACATCAGGATTAAAATACTGTAGGTATAGGGATGAATGAACAGGCGTTGCATAGATAAGATAGCTCATATAATAGTCATAACGCAGGGCAATTGCAGGTAAACAATAATAAAGCATCCCGTACTAGTCAATCATAGGCATGTGTTCCGTATTTAGTCGTACGTGCTCGCAATGAGAAACTTGCACGGCATATTTTGTCCTACCAGCCCGTTTGCAGCGGGGCCAATAAAGGAAACTTCTGGTAATTAAGTTACTCCTTTTAATAAAGTGCCGGAGCAAAGCATTAACATTCCATGAACACATGTGATCCTCAAGTCAAAACCATCCCCTCCGGTTTTCCCAATTATTGTCACTTTGGGCATCGGGTTCCGGACAACGATAGGTGTATACAACCTGCAGATATGATCCAAAACAATAGTTATACTCATGAAACAATAACATGTTCAAATCTGAAATCATGGCATTCGGGCCCTAAGTGTCAAGCATTAGGCACAACAAGTTGCAACAATGATAAATGGCACTAACAACGGATACTAGGCACCATGCCCTAACAATCTGACATCTATTACATGAACAATCTCATCCAATCCCTACCATCCCTTCAGCCTACAACGGGAATTACTCACACATGGATGGGGGATTCATGGATGGTCGATGGAGGCGGTGGTGATGGCGATGGCGATGATCTCCTCCAAATCCGCGTCCCGGCAGGGTGCCAGAACGGAACTTCCGATCCCCGTATTAGGGTTTTTTTTGGTGGCGGTGGAGCTCAGGAGTGTTTCTGGGAAAAGCGTCTCTCCCACGGCATTTTTAGGTCGAGGAGAATAAGTAGTCGAAAGGGCGTCGCGGTGGCTGCACGAGTGATACGTCTCAAACGTATCTATAATTTATGATGTTCCATGCTGATATTATACCAATTGTTACATGTTTTATATACACTTCATAGCATTTTTATGCATTTTCTGGACTAACCTATTAACAAGATGCCACAGTGCCAGTTTCTGTTTTCTGCTGTTTTTGTATTCCAGAAAAGCTAGTCTGGAAATATTCTCGGAATTGGACGAAACTTGGATAGAACCTCCTATTTTTCCAACACGAAGACGGAGTCCAGAGGAGACAAGGAGGGGAGCCACGTGGCGCCCACACCATGGGGCCGCGTGGGACCCCCTGCCGCGCCGTGGGTGGTGTGGGGCCCTCGTGGCTCCGCAGCCGCCGCCCTTTCGCCTATTTATTCCTCCCGACGTGAAAACCCTAAATACCCGAGCCATTATCCACGAAAAGTTCCAGAGACGCCGCCGCCGTCAACCCTACCTCGGGAGGGTTCAAAAGCTCTTCCCGGCACCCTGCCGGAGAGGGGAATCATCACCGGAGGACTCTACATCACCATGCCTGCCTCCGGAGTGATGCGTGAGTAGTTCATCCTTGGACTACGGGTCCATGGCAGTAGCTAGATGGTTGTCTCTCCACTTTATGCTATCATGTTTAGATCTTGTGAGCTGCCTATCATGTTCAAGATCATCTTATTGTAATGCTACATGTTGTGTTTGCTAGGATCCGATGAATATTGAATACAATGTCAAGTTGATTATCAATCTATCTTATATGTTATTTATGATCTTGCATGCTTTCCGTTACTAGTAGATGCTTTGCCAAGTAGATGCTTGTAACTCCAAGAGTGAATATTTATGATAGATAGTGGGTTCATGCCTCCGTAATCTGGGAGAGTGACAACAACTTCTAAGATTATGGATCTGCTGTTGCCACTAGGGATAAAATAACTGATGCTTAGTTTGAGGGTACACCGTTAGGTCTAATGCATTCATTTATTTTACGCACATTACTTAATACAATTATCCGTTGCTTGCAACTTAATACCAACGGGGAACTCGGTATGACAACCTGGCGGTGGATTATTAGTCATAGACGCTGTTGGATAACGGTCTATGTATTTTGTCGTAATGCCCACATGAATATCATAGTAATCATCATGTCATATATATGCATTGTTATGCGCTCAATATTTTGTCAATTGCCCAGCTGTAATTTGTTCACCCAGCATGTTAGTTATCTTTTATGGAGAGACACCACTAGTGAACTGTGGACCCCGGTCCATTCTTTTACACTGACAATACAACCAACTACAAATACTGTTCCTTTTTATTCTCTGCAATTTACTACTGTTTTCCACACCATACGTTTAATCCTTTGTTTTCAGCAAGCCGGTGAGATTGACAACCTCACTGTTTCGTTAGGGCAAAGTAGTTTGATTGTGTTGTGTGCAGATTCCACGTTGGCGCCGGATTCCCTGGTGCTGCGCCGTGCCATATTCCGCCACTGACAACCTTCTGAAGTGATTTCTTGCTCCTACTGGTTCGATTAAACCTTGGTTTCATACTGAGGGAAAACTGCTTCTATACTGCATCATACCTTCCTCTTGGGGTCTCCCAGCGAACGTGTGATCCACGCAATCAAGCATATTTTCTGGCGCCGTTGCCGGGGAGCAGAAGCATTTTGGTTCAGCAATCTCCTTGCCTTCCTTCCATACGCCATATTTTCTGACGCCATATTGGGAAGCAAGAGGATTTTACAAGGGGAGTTTCACGCTTCCAATCTCTTTACTTTGTTATTGTCTTGCTTTGTTTATTTTTATTTAGTCTTGTTTGTTTATTTATCAAAAACACAAAAAAATAGTTACTTTTATTTTTTTTCGAATTGTTATTTTTCAGTCTTGTTATCCTATCTAACCCTATTCCTATCATCATGTCACCTGAGGAAGAGATCTTTACTTTCAAGCAAGGAAGTGAGGAGAGTTTTAAAGATGCTTGGTCTAGAATTTTTGAGTCTTATGCTAAAACTGAACCTAAAATGACTTTAAGCCTACTTCTTAGTAGCTTTTATTTTGGTCTTGTTCTTTGCTACAGGTATGCTTTAGATGCTGTGGTAGGAGGAGATTTCCTTCGTTATGATGGGATCAAGCTTTTAATGCTATAAAAATGATTACAATTTCTAGCCCTCCAATCAGTAAAATTGATTTGGCTTTGACAAACATAAGTGATAGACTTAATACTCTTGAAACAAACATATCTGGTCTAAAAGAAGGGTATAATCAAATTTGTGAACACTATGATAATGTGCCAGTAACTTTTGAACCATCGGGATGGGTTCCTCAGTAAAAGTTATTATGAATAGTGAAACTTTTCATGCTCGCTGTGATATTATGTCTGAATTCTGTTTAATGCCCAAGGCTATTTTTAATTCCTTAAATCTTTGGGTGCTTTCCAAATGCGAAGATTGTATAATTTTGGGTGATAATACTATTAAATTACCAAGAGGAGTAGCCGAAGGAGTATTTACAAAACTCCTAGGGATAACAATATCTATTGATTATCTTGTCATTGAATGTGCAGGAGTAGGACAAATTACGCTTGGAATATCTCTGTTGAAACGCTTTGGAGCAATAATAGATGTGGGCCAAGGCACTATGAATTTCGCCTCTTCACCTATGTGTAACCAAGTATTTCCTAAAGATAAGGGTAAAGGTAAGAGAGCTAAGCGTAAGATTGTTGATGCTTCATCACTTGGAAACACTTGATTCTTACTTTCTGCGCCTAACTGAAAGGCGTTAAAGAAAAACGCTTATGGGAGACAACCCATTATTTTATTTCTGCAATTTTTCTTTTTTTTGAGTCAAGGAGTTGTTTACTTCTGTAACAATTCCTTTGTATCTTTATTTTATCGCATTGTTGTGCCAAGTATTGCCTCTAATAGGAAGATGATGCTAGATTTGGATTTATGCGCAGGAACAGATTTCTGCTGTTCACCGTTTTAATTCTGTAAAATCACAGAAAATTATTTAAATCTGAAATTTTTGTGCGTGATCCTCAGATATGTACTAATCTTTCGTTAGTTTAAAGTTTTTCGATCTGAGCAACGTAAGTGCCTCGAAAAAATTTGTCTTTACGGACTGTTCTGTTTAGACAGATTCTGTCTTTTATTTTTTGCATTCTCTCTTTACTAGTGTTGAGTGGAATTCTTTTTTAGGGTGAAGAGCTTCACATAACATCAGTGACAGTAGCTAATGTTAAAAGTAACTGTCATGTTTGTGTCCTTATAGAACATGTGAGTTTTTGATTGTGCACTAACCCTCTAATGAGAATTACTTGAGTTTGGTGTGGCGGAAGTTTTCAAGGGTCAAGAGAGAAGGATGATATAATGTGATCAAGAAGAGTGAAGAGTTTAAGCTTGGGGATGCTCCCATGGATCACCCCAGCATATTTCAAGAAGACTCAAGCGTCTAAGCTTGGGGATGCCCAAGGCATCCCCTTCTTCATCAGCAACTTATCAGGTCATCTCTAGTGAAAGTATATTTTAATTCTTTCACATCATATGTGCTTTACTTGGAGCGTCTGTGTGCTTTTATTTTCAGTATTTTATTTTTCGTATGGTCAACTTGATTAGACCCCAGCATTCTTGATTGGGAGAGAGACACGCTCCGCTTTTTCATATGAATACTCCTATTCTTCACTTATATTGTTGAGTATTCTTGTCTAGCTATTGCTATGCTTTTAGCTCCTGTTTTTCATGCATGTCTTATTCAGAGCTGTTAGTTCTTTTAAAGAAAGTACTCTATTGCTTCACGTATAATTGTTTGGAGAGTTTATGTTGAAATAAATTAATTGGTGTTTGGTTGGAACAGAAAATGTTGCATGTGGTAGATGGTATAATGGAAAAAGCTTACATATTCTTGTAGATCATTGTATTGGATAACTTGATACTTGTCAATTGTTTTGAGTTATCAAGTAGTTCATGTTTAAGCTTTTGTATCATGTAGTTAAAACCTATTAATGAAAACTACCGTAAAGCTCGTTGAAATTTGGTTTGCATGTTTGGTATCTCTAAGTTCTAGATATTTTCTAGTAAAAGGTTTGGTTAACAAGGAAGACAGTGTAGAGTCTTATAATGCTTGCAATATGTTTTCATATAAGCCTTGCTTTGTCGGTTGATATCATGTGTTTGCTTCAAATAACCTTGCTAGCCTAAACTCTGTACTGAGAGGGAATGCTTCTCGTGCATCCAAACCTTGAGCCAAATCCATGCCATCTGTGTCCACCATAACTACCTATATGTGGTATTTTCTTGCCATTCCAAGTAAATTTTTCATGTGCTACCTTTAAACTATTCAAACTTTATTATTCCTATTTTGTGTCAATGTTTACCAAGCTCATGAGGACGGGGTGGATGTCTTTATGTCAACTGTCAAACAGACTTTACCACCGGACTAGCGGCATATACATCCGCTTATCCATTAATTTTGCAAAAAGAGCTGGCAAATGGGGTGCCCAGTCCCAATTAATTACAACTTTAGCCGCTTAATTCTCTTCATATTTTTGCCCTGATTTATCAGTCAAGCAATGACAAACAGTGAAATATCTGCATGTGTAAACAAAAGAGAAAGAGGGATTATCTGCCTTGCTGGTAGAAATAACGTCCTTCATGGGAGCCACTCTTAAAAGTCTGGTTGGCAGGGGTCATATTGTACTTTCCATTTTCTGATTCGTTGACAATTAACAAACACCTCTCAAAACTTATTTTTACTCTCTATATGATTTCAAAAACTTAAAAAGCTCTAGCACATGATTTAATCCCTGCTTCCCTCTGCGAAGGGTCTTTCTTTTACTTTTATGTTGAGTCAGTTTACCTACTTCTTTCTATCTTAGAAGCAAACACTAGTGTCAACCTTGGTGCAACAATTTTTATATGCTCATATATTGCACTTATTATATGCTTTGTGTTGACAAATATCCATGAGATATATATGTTGAAAGTTGAAAGCAATTGCTGAAACTTAAATCTTCCTTTGTGTTGGTTAAATACCTTTTGCTTAGAATCTATTGCTTTATGAGTTAACTCTTATGCAAAACTCCTTGATGCTTGTCTCAAAAGTACTATTCATGAAAAGTTTTTGCTTATATGATTCAGTTGTTTGCTCATTATCTACTTGCTAGCAAACTATAGACCATTGACCGGGATCACTTCATTCATAACATGTGCTTTATAGTATCATTTGATCAAGATTATGATTGTAGCATGTCATCTCAAAAATTATTTTCTTTTTATTGTTTTACCTACTCGAGGACGAGTAGAACTAAGCTTGGGGATGCTTGATACGTGTCAAATGTATCTACAATTTCTGATGTTCCATGCTGATATTATACCAATTGTTACATGTTTTATATACACTTCATAGCATTTTTATGCATTTTCTGGGACTAACCTATTAACAAGATGCCACAGTGTCAGTTCCTGTTTTCTGCTGTTTTTGTATTCCAGAAACTTGGACATAACATCCTATTTTTCCAACACGAAGACGGAGTCCATAGGAGACTCGGACCACACCATGGGGCCGCGCGGGCCTCCCTCCCTGCCGCGCCGTGGGGTGGTGTGGGGCCCTCGTGGCTCCGCAGCCGCCGCCCTTTCGCCTATTTATTCCTCCCGACGCGAAAGCCCTAAATACCCGAGCCATTATCCACGAAAAGTTCCAGAGACGCCGCCGCCGTCAACCCTAGTCTGGAAATATTCTCGGAATTGGACGAAACTTGGACAGAACATCCTATTTTTCCAACACGAAGACGGAGTCCATAGGAGACACGGACCACACCATGGGGCCACGCGGGCCTCCCTCCCTGCCGCGCCGTGGGGTGGTGTGGGGCCCTCGTGGCTCCGCAGCCGCCGCCCTTTCGCCTATTTATTCCTCCCGACGCGAAAACCCTAAATACCCGAGCCATTATCCACGAAAAGTTCCAGAGACGCCGCCGCCGTCAAACCTAGCTCGGAAGGGTTCAGAAGCTCTTCCCGGCACCCTGTCGGAGAGGGAATCATCACCGGAGGGCTCTACATCACCATGCCTGACTCCGGAGTGATGCGTGAGTAGTTCACCCTTGGACTACGGGTCCATGGCAGTAGCTAGATGGTTGTCTCTCCACTTTATGCTATCATGTTTAGATCTTGTGAGCTGCCTATCATGATCAAGATCATCTTATTGTAATACTACATGTTGTGTTTGCTGGGATCCGATGAATATTGAATACTATGTCAAGTTGATTATCAATCTATCTTATATGTTATTTATGATCTTGCATGCTTTCCGTTACTAGTAGATGCTTTTGCCAAGTAGATGCTTGTAACTCCAAGAGTGAATATTTATGATAGATAGTGGGTTCATGCCTCCGGTAATCTGGGAGAGTGACAACAAGTTCTAAGATTATGGATCTGCTGTTGCCACTAGGGATAAAATAACCGATGCTTAGTTTAAGGGTACGCCGTTAGGTCTAATGCATTTATTTATTTTACGCACATTACTTAATACAATTATCCGTTGCTTGCAACTTAATACCAACGGGGAACTCGGTATGACAACCTGGCGGTGGATTATTAGTCATAGACGCTGTTGGATAACGGTCTATGTATTTTGTCGTAATGCCCACATGAATATCATAGTAATCATCATGTCATATATATGCATTGTTATGCGCTCAATATTTTATCAATTGCCCAGCTGTAATTTGTTCACCCAGCATATTAGTTATCTTTTATGGAGAGACACCACTAGTGAACTGTGGACCCCGTCCATTCTTTTACACTGATAATACAACTAACTGCAAACACTGTTCCTTTTTATTCTCTGTAATTTACTACTGTTTTCCACACCATACGTTTAATTCTTTGTTTTCTGCAAGCCGGTGAGATTGCCAACCTCACTGTTTCGTTGGGACAAAGTAGTTTGATTGTGTTGTGTGCAGATTCCACGTTGGCGCCGGATTCCCTGGTGCTGCGCCGTGCCATATTTCGCCACTGACAACCTTCTGAAGTGATTTCTTGCTCCTACTGGTTCGATTAAACCTTTGTTTCATACTGAGAGAAAACTGCTTCTATACTGCATCATACCTTCCTCTTGGGGTCTCCCAGCGAACGTGTGATCCACGCAATCAACGAGGCAACCACACCTGACCTGGGCGCGGCCCCACCTCTGCCGCGCCGAGGTGTGGTGTGGGGCCCGTGGGTCCCGTCTCTGCTTCGTCTTCTGGATCGGTGAATCTTCCGACAAAATAGAATTCCTGGAATTTTTCGGGAATTTTCCCAAAACTTTGAGTTTCTCCACAAAAACAAGACACCAAGTCAATTATGCTGAAAACAGCGTTAGTCCGTATTAGTTTTATCCAAATCACACAAGTTAGAGGCAAAATAATAGCAAAAGTGTTCAGAAAAGTAGATACGTTTTGGACGTATCACGCCACCGCGGACCTCATCGCCACCCAGGCCGCCGCCCAAGCCGTGCTTCTCCTCAAGGGGAGGTACTTGACGGTGCTTTCGGCGCTGGCGTCATCCCCGGTGTGGTGGCCTCGGCGGGGAGCTCGGCCTCGTCCGCCAAAGGGAGGCCGCCACGGTCCTCCTCGCATGCTCTCTCGACGGCTTCGCCGCCTGTTATGTACCCCGCGGGCGTGTCGCGGCTTGGGTCCTACGAGGCGTCGCCGGAAATTACTTCGGTCCCGGCAGCCCCTTTCGTGCCCCCCCATTGACCTCAATGTCACGCCTGCCTCGGCACCGATGCGTGGCAAGATAAAGTCCCGGTCGACAGAGGCTGGCCGTTGGGGGCCGTTGGGGCACCCCCACCCCAAATGGACAGAGGCCCCGAATCTGTCCATGATCCGCCCCAAACGGACATATTCTGTCCGTTTTTGGTGTCCGTATGCGGGTCTGGGTTGGAGATGCCCTTAGCCCTGTCTTAGCTAAAAGACGATCTCTTAATAAGAAAAGTCAATATATGTTCTCCATTGTATAAGGATTCTTGTCTTACTAACGTATTTTTGGGGTACGTTTAACAACTCTATAATTTTAGGATCCTGTAAATATTATATGTTAGAGATAACTTGATTCATTGTACTATATTTTTATTTGTCTTCTCTAAATGAGGTGGAATAAATAATACTCTCTCCGATCCGGAAAAAGTAGCGTTGGAAATGAACTTTTTTTTTTGAACAGGATCCGACTTACAACAAATAGGCAGCTCAACACAGATTACAAACAGGTCCAAAAGAGACAGGAAAATACAAAGAGGACCTAGCAAAATGCGAAGAACACCCAAAGCCACCGAGAGAGAACACAATCGGATCCAAGCACCGCGCGCCCAGCACCTAGGCTCGCCGGAGTCGCCGTACCCCAGTCGCCGAAGAGAGAGCGCCTCCACGCATGTAGAAGACTGCAAAGCCGTCCGCCGCCTGCGACGGAAACCGAGATCGATGAACAAACACAGCCACAACACCATCTCTCCGGAGCCACCCAGCTTCCCGCCGACTCAGCGCCGCCCAAGTCAACCACCGGCCTCCCCTTCCAACTTCCTGACGGCCCCTCCCCTCGCCACCACGGCCGGCCGGAGTAGAACCATCGAAGAAGACCACCTCAACCACCACCAAAAAACGGATGCCAACTGCAGATCCGGCGAACTGCACACCACCCCAGCCTCTCCCCCCACCTCCACGGCCGGCCAGAGAGACGGTGAGCCCACAACAGCAAGAGATCCACAGAGAGCCAGATCTACCTTCAAAGGGAAGAAGGACTCCAACCACCGCACCATCACCGTCAACCTTCCACCATGGAAGCTCGCCGGAGCGCAACGAGGTCAACCAGCCCGTGCAAAGCACCAGCCTGGAGAAGCCCGGCATCTCGCCAAACGCCAAAAAGGACCCTACTACTACAACAAAGACAAGAGGAACTACGCCTACTATGGACAGAGGAACTCGGCCGCCATCCCCAGCTCCCCTCCGGCCGGCAGAGCCGCCGGAGAAGGAGAGGAGCGACGGCGAAGGCTCACGGGCGACTCTCAAGAGGAGGGAGGAGAGAGAACGGGGAGGGGAAAGTGAGAGCTCGTGCTGGAAATGAACTGGCCACGTACAAATTTTATGTACAGTCACAACATTCTTATAGGATCAGAGGGAGTACTAGGTTTTAGTCCCCTAAATTTGATGTTGATTTTGTATTTACGTTTAATTGTCAAAAACAAACTTTATATTGCTAGTACTTCTTCTGTGATGTGTGAAAAAATGCTCCGAGTTGCTCCCGAGAATGCCCGGGAGTGCTCGGAAGTTTTTGGCTCCCGAGAATGCCCAGAGATTGCTCGGAACCTTGTTAGTCGCGATTGTATTTACGTTTAATTGACAAAAAAGACTTTGCATCCACGTTACGTAATCTAAAAAAGAGAGAGCTGGGTAGTCAACCGTTTTCACAGCGATTTGGAGCTCTCTGCCGTCCGATCTTTACCGCGAGACGATCACAGCCGTCTGTTTCATTGTTGAGTTTTGACTCTGGTTTTTTGTCCCACCGGTCATTGGCTTAGTGGGTGGCCAATTCGGTACGCACGGCTCTCTCCTCAGCGATTGGCCACCCTTAGCCGTCCGATCCAAGAACCGGTTCCACGTCGATCTGAGCCGTCGGTTTTTCACTGCCTGATACAAAACTCCCTCGCATGAAACCCTAGCCGCCACACCCTGCGCGCGCCCCTCCGCTTCGTCTCTCCTCTGGTCCTCCTTCTTCCCCTTTTCCCCGCGTATGCTCTGCCGGTCTCCCCATCGTCCGACGCCGATGATGGTAAGGAGGAGCACGAAGATGTGTTGCTGCTGCGTTGGTCCGCCCCCTTTTCCCAGGCGCAGGCGAAGCACGGCCGCCGCCACAAACAGACGAGATCGAACCGCGGTGAGCTTTCGCTGATTCTCTCTTCTCCTACCGCGCTATACTTTCCTTCCTCGAGCTCATACCGCTGCTTTACTCCATCTCAGAATGCACTTTTTTTTTGGTTATGCTGAACAGATTGCGAGGGTCTGGGACTATGTGCATCGGTGACCAGTGGGCTGGAGTATGCCAAGTATGTATGATGAGAAAATTTCAGCTTTCCTTTGCATTTGGATCTTCCAGTCACCTAAGATATTTTAGTTACATGAGCTGTCCATTATTCACTTGTACGTCTTTCACAGGTTGTGTTCACAAGACGCAATAGTTGACTCAAACCAACCAGTGGGCCTCGAGGGTTTCCGGTTGACAAAAGCTATATAATACCCAATTAATTAGTCTCTTATGTAGCCTAAGATGATTTTAAATATTAGAGCGGATTTTTAGCCACCCGTTGGTTATACCACCCCATTGGCTGTCGTTTGATCAAACATTGAGATTCGGTCTGGAGTGTCACACTTGTGTGAAAGTACGCCGGAAAAAACGTAAGACCACTACTTAGTTGCTAATTATCCGTCGTTATTGCAGGTGGTTTTGTCAGTGCGGGCAGTCGGGCTCAGCAGACGTAGCCAGACCCATCTGACACTTGCTATTCGTAAGGAGCGTTGAGCAGCGGTCTCGATGACGTGCATGCCAGTAGAACAACACGGTGCCAACAAGCTGGACTGTGTTTACTGCAAGGAGGACAAAAGCTAGGGACGGGATGCTCTATCCGTAATGGCATCGCCTACACGAACTAAATGCGAGTAATGACGGAATCCAGCTGGCTGAGGACTCGCATCTGTGAACTCGTACGGTCGTACCCCATCTCTTGGCTCTCATATCTTCGTTTCCTCTGATCTTCTCTCATCTGCTTTCAATCTCATCCCATACGCGCAGGGCCAGGACGGCGACATGCACGAGCTCGACGACAGCGGCTTCAATCAGGACGGTGTCTTGCATACAGAAGGCAGATCCATCCGGACGCCGGCGTGTTCGTGGAAGACAACATCCACTCCGACGATGGCGTTCTCGCGGACGGTGGCGTCCACCCGGACGACGGTGGCATCCAAGTGCTTGAACAAATCCTCCGCGTGCTGGTCGACACGGTGCGCACGCTAGCTGACACAGTTCACCGGCTCGCCGACCTGGTGCACGTGCGCCGCGCGCGGACATCACGATGGACTAGCACGTCGGCGCGCTACCTGTTGCCGCTTCCGCCTGAGTCGTCGACGCCGTGCATAGGGTCGTTGCAGTCACGTCCATCATTGTTCTGCTCTGCACCTTGATCTTCCATGGTTTATTTGCACGTCGAGAAGCAATCAAACACAACATAGAGAAAATGAGAGAGTAGAAGAACAAGTTCGTACCGCCATCGCTCTCCTCGAGTAGTGCATGGCCGGTGTACTGATCATCCACCACCTCGTCTCAGGTAATGGCATAATTAAGGTCTAGACTTTCCATTGCATTCTCGTGGTGAGGGAGAGAAGAGCAAAGAGAGAGAGAAGAGAAGTGGAGGTTGTTATGTTCATTAATGGCCGGTGTACTGTTCTATACCACGGGAACTGGAAATTTTTACGCAAAGATTTCTTCAGGGAGAGATACTTTAAATGAGGCCATTGACCAAGATTTGTGAACTTTGGAAATTATGCTCAAATATGAGCATTTCGAAAGTTCGTGTGAACGTGGAGCTCATTTAAATGAGGTATTTGACCAAGAGTACTGTTAAGTCATCCCACCGTACTGTCCCATTCCGGGTATGACGGATGTATAAGCCAGTACCCGATGCCAGAATGGTCAGGTGATTTGCGGCTAGTAGCTGTAATTAGATTGGGGAGGTGCGTGGGCAGTGCGAATCTAAATGCTCAATCGTACGCCTATTAGTGGGTGGGTATAGCCAACCGGTGGCTGGGCACATTTTGCCTTTTAAATATATGTGATGTTTTCTTAAGCATGCTTGCTGATATGAAAATAGCATCTCTATTTTTTGTGGAGCTCATTACGCATATTATAAACACTGCCCACTATTTTCAGATTTAAAATTTTAATTACCATACATCTAGGAAAACATGAACACTGAGACATTTGCACCTGCTGGTTCACAACTTTTCCTTGGTTATATCTGTGACTAAATTTGGAGCGATGATTTTTATGCAATTTGTCTGATGTTTCAGGAAATCAGATGGTCAAAATAGTGAATTGAGGTAGAGTAGACCAATGATCCGGTAGTTATTTGGCCAGCTATGGAAAGAAAAACCTTGCATCTGCTCCCCCTAAACTACCATTCAGTCCAGCTGATAACAGGTACAAGTATATAGTGGTCCATAGTACCTTTATTCAGTTTTGTTCCATTTTCACTAACATCACAGTAAACCTGAAATTGTAGTTCTATTGCATTTTTAACTATATAATGTGGATATCATGTCTATTCTTTCAGCTATGACAACGGAAAATCTTGTGCATGGTGCGGTTTATAAAAGGCATATCCAGTGAGCATACATCAGCTGTGAATATCAACATATTTTGGACAGGTTGGTAAGCTCACTTTCCTTCACCGAATTCTTCCCTTGGGCCATATATTTACTGAATTTTTCCATGTCTTCATTATTCAGGTTATTATGCTTCTTTGTTCTTACTTGATCAACCGTCCTATTTGAGAGAGTATGCACATATAGTGTTAAATTTGTTTGTGCGTGGTATGTTTTTGTTTCTGCCTAAATGTCCCTTCTCTGGCGGAGAAGTATCCTTTGGCATGTCTATAGTTATTGCACTTCTGGTCTTGCTGGCTCAGCTGTCTCCACTTTCTAGATAGCTATCTATATCTTCATCGCCTGTATTTACATGGTTGGAATTCGGTTTTTTGTTTCATACTTTCTTATTCATATTATATGCACCGATTGCTCAGGGCTAATGACATATGTTCTTTGTGTTCTCCCATTATTTTTGTTGGCTGTGTATTTCTTTGATATTTCTTCACTTTCACAATTTGTTTGTTGTTTATTCTTCTTATCTCCATCTCTTTGATGTGGTTGCATACCAATGTGGCTGCCCTACAGACTGATGTTGGAAAATTATGTAGGTTCTGGTCAGTTCAACTTCTTCTATAAGTACAGTACAAAATACAGAGCCCGGTTATCTGTAGTGTCTTGCAAATAGCATTTCCACTAACCTGATCTACATACGAAAGTTTGCTCTATCCGTAGCTGACCGATAATTCTTTTGTTTGGAGATCCAATACCAAATCCATAACAAAGCAAACTGTTAGATTTTTATGTTAGATGTACAACAGAAAGTAGATAGTTTGCCACTTCGCTTGCAGAGATGGGTCTGAAGAGCAAATGGATCTAAAACCTGTATTTGACTCTCGATAATTTAGTCAGTGACATCGTCGACGTGACAACAGAGTTCCAAAGCCATCAAACGTGACGGTGGTTCTACATTTTTTATACTCTGTGACATGGTTTCAAATTTGGTAGCATTTTAGTCTTTGTGACATTCCAACTGTCATGATATGTTTAGGTTATATTTGAACATAGCTAGATGTGTTCATATTCATACCTGTACTTCAATAGTTATCACCGGAAATTCACTTTCTACACCCAGCTTTTAAGTAATTTACATGTAAAGTTGCCTTAAAATTTGTGTTAAATTCGCGAGTGCAATTTTGCAACTTAATGAAGACATTAGAAAATTCTGATTCACACTCTACTGATAAGAGAATATATTGGAAGGTGTATCTCATTTTGGGTCCTTTCGTTTCCTCTGTTAGCAGGGGCGGAGCCAGGATTGTCAATTTTTAGCTGTTAGGGGGGGGCCGATTAGAGGAAATTCTCCGGAATGTACACTGTTCATCAAAAAATTAGGAGTGAATCAATGATGTTAGGGGGGGGGGGGGGGGGGGCAGGGCCCCTGCTGGTCCCCCCTGTCTCCGCCACTGTCTGTTAGTACTTCCTTTGTATGCCATATAATTTTGATATATATGGTTGGGCATGATAAGGTCACTCCTCGGTGATTTTGGATTTCCACGACTGCTTGCTGACCGTGGCCATTTGTTCTTGCATGTATCTGCCCTTCTCATCAGAAAATTCTGATTCACACATCAAGCATTTTATATGGGTATTGCAATTTCAATTGCATATGATTGTTTGGTTTTGCTTCTTTTACGCGTTTGATTGTTTGGTTTTGCTTCTTTCATGGCTTCTTTTAACATTTCACACACTAATTAAGATACATGTGTTTTGATACAACAGGTTAGTGATTAATCTGTCAGCATGATTTGGTCTATCTGTGTTCAAATTGACGTTCCTCCACATATCCATATGCCACAGCTAGAAACTAGACTCTTTTATGGATATTGATCCTTAAAAAACTGATGCAGCTATTCAGTCAGACTTCTTTAATGCTCTGGTTTACCTACAAAAGGTAAATATACTGATTATAAATGGTATACACTCAGCTGAGATTAAGAGTTTCCGAAGAGAATCACTCCCAAGCATTGTCCTGGGCAGAAGCGTTTGAGCAGTTGTAGGTAAGCTATAGTCAAAACTATCTGTAATTGTTAAGAAGAAAACCCCAGTCCTAGCCATCTCTCCGACCCCAGTTAAAGTCGATCTGATACAAGAAACCGCCGACACTAAGGTAAATTTCTCCAATCGTAATTCATGTATTGGCTTTACACACTGTCGTACAAGTAAACTCTATGATAATACTTAGTTTATTCAACTCCTCTCGATGAAAGATAGAAATGTCGTGTTTAATTCAGGTGCAACTACAGTTATTAGCTTCTTATAGACCCACTTTCTTGGATCTTTGTGGGCTTTTGATGGTTGTTGCCCCCGGTTTAGCTTCTTAAATACACCAGAGACTACAAAATATTGCTTGCATTTGGATCATTCATTTAGAGTACTAATTTTCACATGTCTGTTAACTGCTTTGAATCCGCTGATTGTGAATGCTATGTTCTTGAGATTTGATTGATTCTTATTTGTAATTTTTCTGGATTAGTGTACCTGATTGGATATACTGTCTTGCAGGATTATTTTGTTCTGCCTGTGAATATAATCCATCGGTAGTACTTCCTTGATGGCAAAGATCGGTTTAGTTTTGGATTTTTAATATTGCTTTAAGCGTGTGGTGTCTGCCTGTTTGTGCACGAGCTGACAAAACTTTGTTGGCTGCAAGAGCCCGTTGATCATTAGACTAGGCTACCGCAGAATGTTCCTGTGACTTCCATCAATTATCTTCTGTAATAGACTAAGACAATATTTAGTGCTACATGAACCAGTACCTGCTTTTGTCTATCCATGTTACGCTTTGTGTAGTGCTACATGAACCAGTACATGAACCAGTACCTTCTGTCGTTTATATGAAAATATTTCTAGCTGTTGGTCGATGTTGCCGTCTACATTTATTGGCTCATTCTTTCAAACTGTTTTACTTCAGCGTTGTGACAGTGGTTTACTTGCTCCATCTCAACTATTTATTTACAGCACCAAGCTATATGCAGTTACTAATACTCTTTTCTCGGCTTTTCATCACAACGGTGTCGCGCTTTGTGCTGTACTGTTGAAATGACTTTTTACCAATGTCAGACAATAAAGTATCGACACGGTGCTCATCCCTTCGCAAGTTTACTCTTTAGAAACCAGGTGGCGCGCGGCAAGCCGCGCCCCAAATCTAGTTAATGGAGAGGGAGTAGCATTGAACCGAGAAAAAAATATGATTGCAAAAATTGTACTACGAACTAGCTAGACAGGTTATATTGTTCTCGGAAGATTGCTGCTCGCGATTGTATCACTGTTTCTGAACTCTGGTAATTGAAGAAACAAAACATGGATGACTTGGAATTCTCGAGCAAAATGCACCATGTAACTGAATGTCTGTATTCAACCACGATAGGAATTGTAGCCAAAATAATGAAGTACTCCATCTAACTGAATATCCATGCCTAGCAGGGTAATCCGTCAGTTGATGGAGGGGTCAACGACGTGGCCCGCGAACAGGATCGCACCGGACACCTCCTCGATGACAAAGAAGGCGAACGGATGGTCGGCGACGAAGACCACAGGCGGCGGCCGTGGCTGGGGGTTCGGACTACTCATGCACAACATCGTAGCGGTGACTGCTGCGGCCTCGGTGCCTTCCTCGTTGACCTCTAGGACAGCCTTGTGCATCACCTGCTGTAGCGCGAGCCTCCTCCTTCCTCCTGCGCCGTCCTCCGCCATGTCCGACAGATCGGCCTTCTCCTGGTCGAACGCCTCCCTGACGCCCAATTCCCGGAGAGAGCCGGCCACGTCCTCACCGAAGCTGATCTTGAACTTGGGAAGCCGGAGGTCGTCGATCATGACGGTATTCCTCGGCAGGTGCTTCCGTAAGAAGCCCGGGTCGCACGCGATCTTGTCGGTGAGCCGCCACAGCCCGTCGCGCGCGTCAGGGAGGAAGACGCACATGGAGTAGACAGGCGCCGGCTGGAAGGGCAAGGGGCGGCCGCGTTCGTAGCGGAGCTGGAGCACCTTGAAGCCGTCGTGGCAGGCGAGGAGCCGGCGGCCGGACTCGCGCATGAAGGGCACGTCGACGTGGGTGCCGTCGAGGCGGTGGAACTTGTCGTCCTTGGTGCGCGCCTCGTGGAAGGGCTTCTCCCACCTGCCCTTGAAGTAGATGGCGTTAGCGAGCACAAGGTCCGTGAGAGGTGACAACTCGCCGGGGCTGATGATGGAGGGGATCAGGTTCTTCGTCGAATTGGCCACCCATGCGTTGATCTGCTTCCCTGCTTGCTCCGGCTGCACGCAGCACCACACACGTACTAATACATTACTTACACATATGCATGTGTATGAAGTGAAGTCAAGAAGATGACCAGTAATGCTACGTCTACGCCTCTACGGACTGTTTTCTACGGGATTACGGGATTACGCGCGTACTGACCTTTTGGTGGAAATTGACGGCACGCGCGACGGCCTTGAACGACTGCGCAGCAGCGTCGCGGTAGGCGGGACGGAGGGGAATCGTGATGTCGTGCCACACGCTGCACGCGAAGCTGACGCGGGGCCCGCCGGCATGGGACTGGTCGGAGAGGGCCTGACCGGCGAGCCGGCCGACGTGGTCGGCGAGGACGTCGCGCGAAGGTGCGCCCAGGACGCCGAGCAGCTCGCTGAGGGTACGCTCGCGGCGCCGGCGGCCACAAGCGAGAGCGCCGCGTAGACGGACAGCGGCGAGTAGACGAGGTTGCCGCTCCTGCCGGCGTCGTCGGCGAGCCGCTTGTTGAGGCCGAGCGCGAACGCCTGCAGGCCGTTCGAGGCAGATTGCATCTTGTCTTTCCGTTCGTTGTTTTTGACTTCTGGTCCAAGTCAAAGCCGGCCGTTTATATAAACCTGAGACTAGGGCTAGTTGACTTGGGTCAGAAGTCATTAATAACCATCGGTCTCACTTCAATCTCACGGTCGTAGGAAAGTGGTCACTGATTTCGCTGTCCAGTCTCATGCGCATCTCCGTTATGTTGTACTTCTAGTCTGCTACTCCCTCCATTCTGAATTAATTGATTCAGATTTAGTACAAGTTGTTCTAAATCTGAGTCAATTAATTCAGAACAGAGGGAGTACATCAGAATAAGTGTCGCAGAAAGTGTTCTGTGGCAGTTCAGATTCGTATAAAGCTGGCGACACGTCGAAGGAAGTAGTAATTTAGGCTCGGCCGACGGCGGCAACCGGGCTAGACATCTTTATCGTTGTAGGGGCATAATTATACGAGGATAGATAATCACGACAATGAAAATTGTTAAAAACACTAGCTAAATGTCCGTGCTTTGCAACGGGAGCATATATTTTCTGGTGGTTAAACATTAATCATGTAATTTAAGATTCATGTGCACATCAAGCAACATAATCAATTTTTTGAGCGAAAAGATAATAATGTTTCGTAACATGCTTTTTTAGCACAAGAATTCTAAGTTTATAGGGTTGACACAATTATTGTGGAACCAAGGATAATCATACCCATTGCAAGGCGTAGGTACTTACCTAGTTGGACACACATGATTAATCTCATTTGCATTTCTCAGCAAGAATAACGCAACTTAGGTGAAGACACAACAAAATCGAACAACATATCATGGTTTCCGAAGTCGTACTACGCTGGATCAAGGTTTTGGTTACCGGTCAGGAAATCCGATTACCGCCCGCTAACCGGATATCTTGACCAACCCCGGGAAATGGTTATCCCGGGCAAAAAAACCCAAATTTTTTGGGAATTTTAAATTTTAACAAAAACCCTCGGCAAATGGTAAAATCGGAACAAATTTCTTTTGAACTTTTAAATTTTTGTTTTCAAAGTCGTCCGGTAATCTGGACCACCCTTGGGAATTTTCTACCGGGAACCAAAACCATGGGCTGGATACACCTTTGTCTTCCAGTAAGACTCGCCACAGATTCAACTGGACTTCATGGTTTCAAATACTGTAAGCTGCCATGACAAGCAGTAGACAAACACACACCAACGGCCTTAAATGCGACTGATGACCCTTCACGTAGTTACCCCACAATGGTGCTAGAAAACAGTTGCTAGCCCCTTCGCGTGGTACTTGCGTGAAAAGTAAATGGGTTAGGTAGAGACTCCAAGTGCAGAGTGTATGTAGTAGTGAAAGACAGTTTTCCCCACGAGGGGTGACTCGAGGGTTTAATATCGAACTCTCGGGGAACCAGTATTTCAGGTGTTATCTCCTTATCCTTCTCTTGAGAACCTGCAACAAAATAAATTGTTTTGTGCCCTCAACCTCACCAAGTGGTTGTCAAGCACAAGGTGTGAGAATGATAATAAAATAAATATGCAAACAGTAGTAAATATGCAATGATGGTAAAATAAATATGCAATGATGGTGGAAACAATGGTAAATGATATTTTTGGTTTTTTTTATAATGTATGCAAGATGTGAAAGTGTTTTTGTATTTTCGGAATTAAAAATGGTAGCAAACAAAAGTGGTGATAAAAGTGTTGGAAAGGTGTTTCTTATGATTAAAAATGGACCGGGTTCATGGTTTCACAAATGCACTATCTCTTGATAACGTGGTAGACAATGAAACACTAAAATTAACATGAAAGATGGCAAAACATGGTTTGACAAGTTATTAATAATATGGGCCTCACGTCCTAACATAGAGATCTCAAGTATAAGTTGTTCTCTCTCTTATGCTCCACCAAGATGTGAACTAAATCATAACACCTTAGTAATTACGATAAATCAGAGCATAGCAAAAAGTTCAATGACATGAAGTTAAAATAAGAACATGATAGATCTAGTCATGGAGGTAGTTGAAAGGATCGTATGACACCTAGAGGGGGGGGGGGTGAATAGGTGCTACTTTAATTTTAGTACCTTTTTAAATTAGGCTTGACACAAAAGGTAAATTCTCTAGATATGCAACTAAGGTGAATTTACCTATATGACAAGCAAGCAACTAAGGTGAATTTACCTATATGACAAGCAAGCAACTAAGCAAGATACACGAAGTAAAGACTATAAACAAGGATAGAAGTAACCGAAATGAAAGCACGTGGAGACACGGATGTAATCCCGAGTTCCTCCTTTTTAGGGGAGTACGTCTCGTTGGAGAGGTGTGAGCTACCACAAAGGTCAAAACTCAACCGCCACAAAGGCGGATGCACCTTCTTCTCCGATGAACCACACCACAAAGGTTTGGTTCACCTTCCACTATCGAAATCCTTCAAGGCGGAATCCGGAGCCCTTACAACAACGATCCGGGGCACAACCCACAAGAGGATTGGGGTCTCCCGAACAGCTACAAATCTGTCACAAAGACAATCAAGTGGGTACAATAAGAGGCTAGGTTTTCCCAATGGAAATCCTAGCAAAGGGTCCCTCAAGTGAATGAGGGAGAAATGAAGAACGGCTTGGTGAAGATGTAGATCCGGGGCTTCTCCTTCAATCCTCCAAGTATCAACGAGTTTGGGTGGAGGGATTGGGAGATCTATCAAATCTTGAGCTTGCAATCAATGGTGTTCTTCAATGTGGTCAAGCTTGTTGTCCAGAGGTAGGTGAAGGGGTATTTATACTCCTCTCCGAAAAATGGTCGTTAAAGAGGTAAGTTGTTGCAGTGCAGGAGGAGAACCGGTCGTGGGGCCGGCCAAGACCGGCCTGAGGGCCGGACCCATACCCGAGACAACCGGCCTCTGGGCCGGCCAGAACTGGCCTGGGGACCGGACCCCAACCCGACGCAACCGGCCTCTGGGCCGGCCAAGACCGGCCTGGGGACCGGACCCCCACCCGACGCAACTGGCCACTGGCCCGGCCAAGACCGGTCTGGGGTCCGGGCAGGTGGCCGAGACGGCTGGCCTCTGGCCCGGTTTTGATCGGCTGGAAAGCCGGCTTGCATGCTGAGATCTTCTCCCTTCACCTCAACACTTTGACACACCATCTTTCTTCCCTTTTTGCATAGAGAGTGATCCACTAATGTCTTTTGATATATAAGGTCATATTTCCTATAGACACTTAGCGGTGTGTCAAATTCTTCCAAGTGTTGTGATCAACCATCAAAACAAGATTAACGGATTTTGTCCTTTCAGTAGTGGCCAAGGTCACATCCACTCTCCGGTAGCATGGTATTTTTGTTTATCCCTAGCGAGGCAACAAAGTAAGTAGAAAACCCAAGTGGATCGCAGAACTATCTGTCACGTTCACTGCACTAGCCACCCCCCGTTACTCCAACTAATGCACACGTTCCCCCTCACATGCTCTCATAAACATGCTTGATCATGACAAGTAAATAAGAACGGGGTACATAATATGCATCTACTTTCATAACTGAAACAAAACCATTGCAATCTCAAACATGTATTAACTCATAATAAAGATCTACCACAAAGGAATTACATAGATGACCATAATCATGTTCAGCAGCTCATACGGTACTAATTAGTGAAGCTTATAGAGAGGAGAGATACATAAGTTACTTCCGCAAACCCATAGTCCAGGGGTGGACTACTCCCTCTTCATCATGGTGTCGGTGGAGATGTTGTTGGAGGAGAAGGAGACCACGCCGGCAGCGCCCCGCCGGAGTTTCCCCCCTCCAATCTTCAGCTCCAAGTCTCTGTTTCGTGGTTTCTGTGTTTCGGCGGCGCTCCCTTTCGCGAAAGCCTTGGGGGGGGGTCTATATATAGTCGTTTTTAGGTCAAGCCGAAGCTTCGGGAAGAAGGATCGACGGCAGCGGAGGCCCGAGGGCCAAGATGAGGGGTCCCACGCGGTCAGGGAATCTGGCCACATGGGCCCACTTGTTTTGCCCTTCCGGTCTTCGTTTCTTCGTTTCCTTTGCGCCTACGTTTCGTTCCTTCCAAAAAAGTGATCCCCGTAAAATCTCAGGTCATTATGACGTGATTTGGTCGCCTGAAACGTAAAAATATAGAAAAAGCGGTTTTCTGACAGTGCAGGGTTAATTCCAGAAAAATGGGGAAATTGTTAATTATCCCCAAAACTCAATATAAATCATGAATATAACCCTTATATGATGCAAATAACATGGAATAACATGTAATAAAATGTAAAGTTCATGTATGCATTTTATATGCATCAGCGACACTGGAGCTCCACAGACTCAGCTCGCAAACGAAACGACATTGACTAATATAGGATGTTCATTGAAAGATTTCTGATCAAATTGTTCTTCATCCGGATCATGGTTCTCATCGTCCCTACCCCATTCTTGTTCATTGCTCGGAGCATCTTCAGCCTCACACCTGCCCTTTAGAATGAACCATCACCAGACCCATGCTCTGCTAGCTGAAGCAGAGATCAGCGCTATTACAAGTAGAGAACCTTTTCTCTCCCGGTTCAATGTCGCTCTCCATGTCATCTGCACAACCAACTGTTTACCCTACACATCACCATAGCTGCAATGAGAATAAAACCACACCGTTAGGTGTTAGATGTGTTGAATAAAAAGAATAGAGCTGGTCAACTTTAAGACAAGCTCAGTCATAGTAAGTACATATAATTAGATAATCACACATAACCAAAGTAAAAATAATATATTCATTAATGAAGAGATTTCATGAGAATTCATTTGAAAAAAACTCATAGGAAGGGAAAATTATAAATAAGTGTTCACTAAGAGAAATAGTACTCCCTCCATCCCAAAATACAAGGCGCTCTTTAATTTCGTTGGTCAACAACGTCGAACTTTGACCATGATTTATACTTATAATATGACCATAAAATTATTATAAAAATATGTGAAATGAAACAATTTTTGCAATACGAATCTAACGCTGCCATTTATACATTCTACATCCACATAATTTATTATTTATTAACGGTCAAAGTTGAGCACCGAAGACCAACACAAAATAGCGCGCCTTATATTTTGGGATGGAGGGAGTACATATTAATTACTCGGTTGTTAAGTGTTTTGCACTCCTGGATTATTTCCTCATCGTCAAGAAGGTCTTCATACTTAAATTTTTTCTTTTCTAAAAATATCATCCACTGAAAGAATTAGCAAGATGACATTAAATCAAATTTCAAAATTGTTCCTACACAATATATATTTGAGAACGCAGGCACTCGAAAGTCCAGATATGTGCCAAAACATGAGAAAATAATATCCGGGTGATTCATCGCTCAATACCAGATTACTTATATAACTGGAAAAAGCAGTTAGTCTAAGCTCTTTTGTACATGTACTCAAATCACTATACTATATGGAGAGTCGAGACCAACAAACTAACAAGCATTGCTTCATGGGGCATATCATATCAGTCCTTGGCAAAGCAATGCTTCATGGGGCAATCGATGTACACCGTGCCCTTGAGCCCTGCCTCGTGCACGTCTTCTTGCACACCTGCAAGCTGCAGCAGCGCATCAGAGATCACACATGGGAAAATGAAGTACAACAACACTCGCAACAAATGTTCCGGCAGCAGATGTAAGCCCGACATCTCGAAAATAAACGTGATTTATTCATGGATGCAATCGGCACCAGAGTAGCAAAATCGATGGAGAGAAAAGGTCGGAGAAAAATCACGTGAAGCCCACAGGCGCCTTGCACGCCTTCTTGATTCCGCTGGAAACTACGCCCTTCCTCCCGCCCCTTCCACGGCCGCCGCGGGAGACGGGGACGCCATGGCCGTAGGTGCTTCGGCGACTACCTCGTCCTCGTCTGAACCCTCGATCTCTGGCTCATCCTCTTCCATGTTGTAGGAGAAAGAGGAGGCTGACAGCGGCGGTGTTGGAAGAAGGGGCCGCGGGCTGTTTGATTAGTTACACAATCTCAAGCGTCCTCGCTCCGTGTCGCTTGCGGCTAGTCTAATCTAGATGTCTAAAAAGAATACAACGGCGCTAGGAGGTGAAGGCGTTAGCAGCAGCGGTAGACGGTAGTACGTAGGAGACGATGAAGATGGGCTTCTGGCGACCTTTTGGCAGCTTCATAGGCAGATACGGCTTCGTCTCAAAGTGGAGAACACCATGGCGTTGTCGGCCTGTCCCGGCTCCACTCCTAGCGATGGTGATGGCCTGATGGGCCCCTGATCGTCGCATGGTTCCGGTGATTCTCCGGGTCCTGGTCGATGTAGAGCTCCTGTGCACGGGAGATAGGCATGAGGGAGGGTAGATCTTGGTGGTGCTAGAGGTCCAGGACGACGGCGAACCAGTGGCTGTCCAGATGGGAGCAGGCGAGCTGAGAGAGACGTGGGCTTGCTGTCACATCCCAAATTTGGAAACTAAGAAAAACTTAGTTTTTACAAGACCAAAATTCAGAACCAACAAAAACTTTTTGAAATATTTTACTGATGATTGTGTTTTCCTTCCCGTTGCTGTGTTGAACCTTGTGTGACCTGTTGTTTAAAATGTTTGACTAATAAATATTAAACCTAAGAACTCAACCAAGATGAAAATATTATTAACTTGGTGATCATGTCATGACAAGAAAAATGTTCCATGTATCTTTCCCATTCTTATTTTGGCCAACTCCATTTCAATGATATTTGGTTTAGCAACAACAAAAACTAATACCCACTATTTGAGAAAGTAAAGGTATTTCCAAAGCTAGGTGTTCCCAAAAATATGGAGATCTATATGCTATCTCCTATCTATCTTTTAAACTTGATATTTTGCATTTGTATGCAACTCCCATTTTATAAACTTTGATTATCACTTCCCTTTTAAAAAAAGAACACAAGTGGGAAATATATTACCCCACATATTTTGCCTTGCTCAAAACCCTTTCCAAAAGTATCAAGGTGGAGTTGAGATAGTTTTAAACATCATCTTGTCATAATTAAGTGTGATCATATTTATAAGATAGTATTGTTAATTATGTAAATGGTGGTATGATTAATTCTTGTGGTTTGAATTGTGTGGTCTTGATGGTGTTGTTGATCTTTTGTATGCCACTGTTGATCTTGTTGTGTTTATTGCTTGTGAGAGTAATTCCTCAGTTGTGCTTAATACTAGAATAAGACACACTTGACCACAAATTTGGTATGTGACTTGAATAAAAACAAACCCTCTAGAAGTATTCACACCTAAGTTGAAATCCTAAATTAAGGGAAATGATCTTATTTAATTTCCCTCTATCCCTATTCCTCTATTTGATGAAAACAATTATATTTCCTTATTCTAGGAATGAGATGAAATAATAATCATTTCAACCCCATCTCACTCCCTCCTCAAGTAAACATACTTTTCAATTTGAAACAAAACTCTCAAAGTATTTAACAAAAGGAAATTAAGATCATGATAAATAAATGATCTTAATAAATTATTCCTCCCTATTTCTCTGTTTCTTTCAAACCAATATTTTCTCCATGAAAATATAACTTAATTGAAGTTACTATATTTGTTAAGAAAGTTCCAAAAGTTCAAAACAATATTTTATCACTTGTTTTAAAATATTAAAGAAATGTTAATTTAGTTTTACCAAAAATCATTTATTTAAACTCTATGAACAAATTATGTTCAAAACATTTTATTTTGAAAAACCAATTTTTGTGGAGGCTCTACTTGACAAGGGGAGCCTACCCAAATATTTTCAAATTTTTCTAAAATGTTTTAGTACCCCAAATAATTCCCTAAAACCCTACTGGTTTTAAAAGAAAAATAAAAGGAATAGAAAAGGACCTAGTTGTGATGGGAAAACGTTGCCAGGGGGTTTTCTGGAAAAGCAATGTTTCTTCTCTGTAGCAGCCCGTGCGCGTCACCGTTGTCGTCCTCCCGTGCGTCGCCCGCCCGGACCCCCCCCCCTTGCTGCAGCGCTCCTCGCCGGACCCCCCTCCTCTCCTGTCGCCTGCGAGGAGGATAAGAAGACCACCCCGTGCTCCTCTGCTCTCTCGCTCTCCTTCCTCTCTCTCTGCTCCTCTCCATGACCCGAACCCTAGCCACAGGTGGCCGAGCTCGCCGTCGCGCCTCGCCGTCGATTGCAACCTCCCCGAGCAGATCGAAGCGTGCAGTCGTCTCCGCCTCGTCGTCCTCTGCATCCCTGCCCAAGGAATCGAGCCGGATCGTCGTCGTCGCGGAGATCGGCGCCGTCTTCTCCGCTTCCGGCCGCCAACTTCCGAGCAAGCTCGCCGCCGTTCTGGTCCTCCTCTTCTGCAGCCGTTTGGTCTCACGCGACGAGGGTGAGCATGCGCATCTCCTAGACATCCCCGTTCATCCTAGCTCGCCGTAGTTCGTCGCTCCGCCGTTAGGCCGTAGACCGCCGCCGCCGTAGTGCATCGCCGGAGCTGTTGCCAGCAACCTTTTGGTCCATAGCGCCGCCAGTGGGTAGCCCGTACTCGTGCGTGTCGACTGCGAGTGTCAGTAGGTCCCCGCGCGCCTCAGAGCGACGCATCCGTGCTCGACGCCGCCGGGGATCACCACCGCGCGCGCGCCGGTCGTAGCGTCGCCGTGGTCAAACTGGCCGTGGGCCTCCGCGCTTGCGTGGCAGCCTACGTGGCCCTGTGGCCCACCAGTCAGTGGCACTGGGTAGACCGCGCTGTGTGAGAAACGTTTCGGTCAGATTTCGGGAAAAGAAAAGAAAAGGACAGAAATTGATAAAACTTATAAAATTCATAACTAAATAAATACTTATCCAAAAACTACAAACAAGATACCAAAATGTTCAGAAAAATAATACCTGTCTTTTGGTATAACTCACCTATCCAAATAAATTAGTTTACTTAATGTTTTGTTAAAATAAAGAAAATGGCAGAATATAAAACAAATTGGGAAAATTTATATCTTTAAAAATAAGGATCCAAAAATTAAGTTTGACCTCTTAAAATGTTCAGAAAATGATGACCTTCATGTTCCACCTTGTTTCCAAACATGGATAATTATTTTGTAATGTTGTTTAAAGTAAACTAACAAAGGGGCATATTTAAAAAGGATTTTATAAATTAATCCGTAATGATTTTGGAGCAAATCTAATTTTGCTAGGTTCCTAGTGTTTCACTTTATCATATCCTAACTTGGTGTAATATTTTGACTCACAGAAAATATATAGTGACCTAACTTTTGTCTGAAGTATTTCCTGTTCAACAGGAGGTGCTTGTTGTTAACCTTCGCCTCAGATAGTTTTGTGATCGATGTACCTAGCTTGCGTATAGGTGATGGACTACTGACTAGAATAAAACCCTCGTAAGTGTAGATCCTAGCTGTTGCCCGAACGATTAGCTCGAAGCTTACGGGTTGTTACTTGTCTGTCTACCACTTGTGGTTTGGTTTGCTTGTTGATTGTTGTGTTATTCTCATGTTTGCGACGCTAGATATAAACACTACCGGAGTGGTCTTTGGAATGGAGTTATTGAGGAAGGGAAATTTGTTGAACCTGAAGATCAAGACCAAGATCACTTTGCCGAGCAAGGCAAGCTATCCTCTGAGCTTGCATCTATATACATCTATTTTGGTTTACATGTTTTACTTATAAAGAGCATATGTTATTTATGTGGTGGTTGCCACTAAAGTTACGAATTTGAAAACCCTTTTGTTTTCGAAATACAAGTATACTACTTTGACACCCTCTACGGAGATATTAGATGGAAATTCTTTTTCAAACTATAGGATGGGAAAAAGTATTGTTTACTCCAAACTCATTTCAAAATACTCGTGTGGTCGTGGAATACCGAGATGTCGGTGTGGAAATGGAGAAATGGTGAATGGAGATGTTTATGAAAAATGCACATTGTGTCTTTGTACTATGACGACCAGCCGATAATCTGTGTGACCACATTTACCCACATATGGGAAAAGGGCGTAGTCATATAGTTTGCTCATATTAGTATGGGATGCCTCAACAACGAGGATGACCTCGTTCCATGAGGGGATGGTTTGGTGACCTACCCCCGACCTGGGTCCTAACACGATGGTGGGAGGATTGAAGGGTTCGCTCGCCGGGCAGAACTATGAGTCCTCACACTTAGGTTTCCCGACGGGGAATCTGGTCTGGGTGTTGATGGAAAGGATGATAAATTCGTAGCGGTAGGGTCCTATACTAGCATGAGCAAAGGACAGGCTACGGTCGGTGACTCAACTTCGCATACACCTTGTATGGCGGGACATGGCTGACACGATGAGTTACCGGATGGGTGTGGGAAAAGCGTGCTACCGGATGGAAGAAAGCATCGCCGATCTGTTCTCCAGCGTGTGCTCCGGGACACGCTGCGGCCGCCAGCTTGGGAGAGTCGTCAACGTCCACCGCCAGGTGCCAGCATCCACAGCCCTTGCTGGCGTGTCATTTGCTACACCGATCTGGGTGTCCAGCGTTGCCTTCGTGTGTCTTCCTCCTCCGATGGCGCCCCATGGGGTGCATGCGTTGTTGCTACCCCGTGTACCGCCGCCACGGTGTGTCATCCGCGGCCTACGCAATGTAGCATGTTGATGTAGATAGCAGCAGAGGTACCGTCGACCGACACGTGGATACACGTGCTGGCGCAGATGCACGTGTGGTGCAGTAACAATTCGTCAAGTTCTTGATACAGAACTCAGCGATTTCTCCAACGCCTGCCTTGGTTCTCCATGGGAGCTCCATATGCTCTAGGTGTCGGTGGCCCCGATGGAGTAGGGAAGAAGCTGTGATACAACATATCGCATGTAGAGGTATAGGCCTTCTTTTGGTGGTTGCACCTGAAGTTAATCTCCTCGCATAGGAGGGGACAATGGTTGAGGAGGAAGCGTAGCTCATGGAGGATCCAAGGTCGCCACTGCTGCATGGGACGAGGTTCCTCCCGTCTTTGTTGATGTCGTGACCACCGGTTCCAGCGTGGGGGGCATGGCTGGAAAATGTCCCCAGTTGGAGGGGTCGAGTTGGTGAAACTTAACGTCGAGGCGCCAAGGTATGACGCTCATGTTGAGGACGATGGCTAGGACCTTGGCGCTCATCCTGCCCCTTTCTTGCATCGAGTATCCTCGACGCTCCCTGCCCCTAGAGCCATCTGTGGAAATGGTTCATCGGCTCTTGACCCCGGTGAAATTCCTGCTGCAAGTCTTCTTTGCGTAGTGCAGGTGCCTCATTCCGAAGAACAAAGAAGAACCTGTTGTCGTTGAAGATAGGCCGTCCTCCCACTGTCGACGTGCAAAGGCAAGGCACCCACATGCCTCACCGCTTGTCTTCGAGGTTGATGTATTTCCTAGGGCCTGAAAGGACAGGCTCCTTGCACTGGCCGGCAGGCGTTGCCGCGCTCCACCGGTGTTGGTGTAGGTGGCAACACGGCTGAAGTAGCGGCAGGGGCGTAAAAAGACACCGCACCTGTCCGTCGGTTGGCGGCCTTGACGCGGAGTCGTTGTGCCGCCTCCACATCTTCTTGGAGTACAACCCTTGTTGACTCCTTCAATAGGGCGCGAGCCTCTAGCATTAGCTCGTGGCGCTCCTTCTTCGTCGTCTGCCTTTGTGACTTGTCATGCAAAATGTTGTGAAGAGGATGAACATGTGAAGACGATTCCGACGACCACTGCGAAGCAAAGATGGGAGGAGAACCATGTCCCACCGGGCGTGCCATTTTGTTTGACATGAAAAATAATAACTACGCGTATGCGCTATTATTATCTCTCTACGCACTAGGGGAAAATAAAATAATGCGGGCGTGCCAGTGTACTAAGTACACAACAAAAATATAGGGAAGCATATATTTCATTAATCTCTCTTGGAGAAACAAAATTACATGATCCCTTTATACAATGCACTCCGTGGCCTGCTAACGCGGCCAACCTGACTATGGCGACTGCGGTCTTCTGGTTCACGGGGCCTCGAAAGGCTCCCGCTTAATTACTCCCGCGGGTCACACCGCGAGACACCTCCGATTAAGCTGTGTGGTCGTCTTCGTCGTCTTCGCTTCACGTTCTGCATGCATGATGGTGTGGTGTGTGTGGGCAGCGGCAGAGCTTGTGTCCTCGTCGGTACACGCGCCGCTAAAGCGTGGCCTTGCATCGGCCTCGCCCGCCCTCGCCGTCGCGCCTCGTCGGTCTTGAACGGCGAAAGTTGTTGTTGTTGTTGAAGTAGCATGATGCAGTCCGTTATCTGGGACTTCTAGACGACTTGCAGCTTCGTCGGGATGCGCAGAGGGTAAGCCTCACGGGAGTATGTGATTAGAAGACCGGCGTCGGTATAAACCAACGGTCGCTCAAGTCGGCGTGGCCGGCATGGTCAACGCCTCGTCTTGGACGGACGCCGAGTTCACGGCTGTCTCGTCTTAGTCGGGGACGCCGTCTCATGGACCTGTGGAGAAATGGTGTCGGGGATGTCACTGGATGGTGGACGCCGTAGACGCCGCCCAGTTGTGCCTCTAGAACGAGCTGGCCCTGTACGCCAGGCCGTCGAGCTGATCTGTCTTCCTGCTACACCTGTACGCCGAGACTTGAGCTACACCTGCACGTCGTCGTCGCACCTGTTGGGCTGCAGCAGAACCGGCCTGTACTCCATGCTTTGCATGGGCCATGCATGCCATCGTGGGTGCCTGTGGATTAGCCATGCATGCACTCATAATTGAGCATGCATGCATAGTTTAGAATGGAGATCGATCGTTGCTCTCCGGGTCTTGTGAGCATGGCTTGCTTGTTCGCGTCCGGTCACCGCAGCTGGGCGTCGGCCACAGCGACGCACCACCGCGGGATGCCGATAGAGATGACGCAATCCGCCGCCGCCTACACTTGTTCCTCCCTTCCTGTACGCCGGATTGGGCTGAACTTCTTCATCGGAGTGTACGCCCATGACCTGTACGCCGGATTGGGCTGAACTTCTTCATTGGAGTGTACGCCGAGGACCTATACGCCGGGCTTGCTTGGCGTGCTGCTGCTGCTCAACAAATGGTTGTCGACGACGTGCTGTCGTCAATGACCGCCGTCGCGTGATGCAACAGCCTTGAGCCTGTCCGCCAATTGGAGCTGCACCTGCACGTCGGGGTCGCCTCGACCTGCACCTGTACGTCAGATTGGACTGTACGTCGAAGTCGTCGTGGGGAAGATGACGTCCCTGGCGCCGAGCTTCACGTCGGCTGCCCCGAGTACGTCGTCGCGGAGATGGAGATCACGCCAGACTGCACGCCGGCCGTCCGCCAACGTCGTAGGCGCGGAGAAGAAACCGAGCTGTACGCCGGCTGCCTCGCCAGCGTTGTCATATAAATGGAGATGACGCCAGGCCGTGAGCTTGCCGTCGTGACGTTGTCTTCGTGTCGGTGATGGAGAAAGCGCCGAGCTGTTCACCGGCAACTCCGCCGATGCTGCCGCGAAGATGAAGATGACGCCGGGCTGTGCGCCGACCGTCGCGTCGTCGTCTTTCCCGGTGTTGATGGAGAAGGCGCCGAGCTGCACGTCGACCGCCTCGCCGGAGTCGTCACATAGAGGGGACGCGACCTCGTCTTGGTGGCGTTGGATATGGCGCCGTGCCGCCGTGTCGCTTGCCGGCAGCCCCGCCGACGAAGAAGATGATGATCGGCCGTGCGCCGGCCGTCGTGACGTGTCCTCATGGTGTTGGAGATGGCGCCATGCTGCTCGTCATCCGCCTGCCGACGTCGTCGATAGCGCCCGGCTGCATGCCCGGCAGCTTCGATGACGTTGTCGTTGATGTGGGGATGATGCTGGATGGTGGTGGCGCCGACCTGCATGCCGGCCGCCCCGCCTATGTCGTCGCCGGGATGGAGATCGCGCCGGGCTGATGTCGAGCTGCATGCCGGCTGCCCCCGACGTTGTCGTGGAAGTGAAGAAGGCACCGGTGTCGCCGCCGTGGAAATGACGCCAGGCTGCTCACCGACAGCCCCGACCTCGACGTCGTTGGAGATGGCGCCGGACTGCACGCCGGCAGCCCCGACATGGTTATCTTGGGCATAACTCTCGAGAGTTTGGGACTACACGCCCGCAGTCCCGGCGTCGTCATGGTGGTGAATGGAGCAGCTGCATGCTAGCCATTCCAGCGCCGGTATCATGTCGCGATCCGCAGCGATGCAGGGCGAGGATGAAGTTGGCAACCAACCGCTAGTGCCGTCGGCTCCATCCGTCACCGTGGGAGACGCAAGTAGTGTGTGCATGTACCTGTTGAAGAGGGGAAGACAGAGAGAGGTAGAGAGAGTCAACCGTTGTTCTCACCATCAGGCAACGCTAGCTTCATCTCCATTGCCTTCTTGATAGATAGGTTCTGGACATGGGAGTTGTGTTCGTGTATGGGGGTAGATGGATCGGAGGTGTGTTGTGCGGATACGATCTCTTCTTCCTTCCGGCTGCGTGTAACAGCTTGATGCCTCCAGGTCTGTCCTCCACTCCGTGGCGAGACCTGTGCTTCTCTTTTGTCCAGGGCTCCTCCTGCGAGAGCTCCCTTCATCTCCTCCTCCGGCGGTGCGTCTCTCTCCTTGCTCCCCCCTTCTGGACTCCCGGTCTGTGTTCTTTTATAGGCAGCAGACGTGAGAGGATAACTACGCCGGGCCGCTCGGGTGCCAGCTGATCAGGTACGTGATCTTCGGCGGCGTCCGTTGGTGGCGAGAATATCTCCTCTGCCGGCCGGCCAGCCACGCGATCTTCTAGCGCAAGAAAATCCCACGGTTTGCGTCCTCCGCGTGATGGTTATCAGATTAGCTTGATCGATCAACAGAACGATTATAGCAAACAAAGGAATATTGTTAGACGTGACAAACTTACTGAACGGCTGACCCACGTACGTATAAGGGCGCTTGCACATGTGCTAGCTGCCGCATGGTTCAGCTGATGCCCCATGTATGATGTATGCACCTACGTGGGTTGATCGATCGATGGAACAGCTAGCCAGCTAGGTAGCTAGGTACATACATACATGTTTTAGTACCAGGCTACTAGCTCATCTTTTGTACCTTGTACGTACACGAGGTCCATAAGCTCGTACAAAAATGCGTTGAACAAATGCCCCTCGCCAAGTCGAGGTCACTGTGCGAAGCAAAGAGAACTTGGCTTGGCGAAATTCCGACGCAACAACTTAAACCGGCGTGAACCAGCGTTTAGCACCCTTAGGTGACACACTGGGTTATGGTGGCTGTAGACGATCTTCCGGCTCAAGACGATATGTGTCGAATGCCGGATGTTGATGTAGATTAGACGCCGGAAAGCCCTCAGCGTGGTTAACGTTGCATATAGACGCCACCAATAAGGCGAACGCCATGGGATGTAGAGACGCCGGAAAGCCCTCGGCATGGTTACCATTGCGTAGAGACACCACCCATAAGGTGGACGTCATGGAAGATGTAGACACCGGAAAACCCTCGGCGTGGTCACCATTGTGTAGTGTAGAGATGCCACCAATAAGGCGGACATTACGGGTGAAGTAGAGACGCAGGAAAGCCTTCGGCGGCGTCACCGTTGCGTAAAGACATCCACAAGGTGTATGCCATAGGTGGGCGACATCATCCCGCGGGCATCTGTTCGTCTTTTCCACACGCAGACTAGCTTGGCAATGGCGAATACCACAACTCGGCGCCACGACTCCTCCGGAGAGAGGCGCAAGTGTATGGACATGCTGCATGCCTCTGAGAATGCACCTGTAGAAGAGACAACAAAAGTATGTGTACGTGCATGCGAAGGTGGCGAAATACATGCCCCCATGAGCCATGCATGCTGTGTGAAGACACATTAGAAACTCGCATGGCTGGTCATGCGTGGAGGGGTTTAACGCAACCCAGCTCGAGGACTCATCGTGTTTGTGTATGGTGCAGGTAAGTCCGTCTGCACGTGTACAGGTATGTCCATCCGTACTTGTATTATCTGGGTAGCTTGTTGATGAACGGCTCCCATTTTGTCTTTACTTCGTGGCGAAATAACATGCCTTAACCTGAAAACAAAATAAACAAACAAAAACCTATCTCATCGCGACCGCCGGATTGTTGCGGTGTTAGTCGATTCGATCTTGACGCTGGCGACACGTCTCGTAACGTAGACGATCGAGGGGAAGAGACGTCCCTAGTATTGTTGATGTAGATGATGCGAACACTTGGATCCTGCTTAAGATTGTGGAACAAAACCAAGAGAAGCAAGAACGCAAATGAAAGCAAAGAAAAAAAAGGTTTTTGGTGGTGTTTTTAAAATGTTGGCTTTCCCGTGTACACTAGCTAAGATTGCGATATCAGAAAAGACCGTCGAAGAACTTGTCATTGGGAACCGTCGAAAGACCATGACGGTAACAACTTATCCTTCCGTGTATGTGTGTGGAGACGCCGTCTTCGGAGATGCTTCCGAAGGCAGTAAAAAGTCATACCCTAGCCCATCATGGTACTGAGGAGCCCCACAGCTCAACCATGCCCCCTGCACGATGTCCCACGAACCCAGAACCTTGGGTATGGTAGACGGGGCTATGTGGTTCTGGGATAAAAACTTGGGAATTTGCATGCCTTGTTGAGGGGTGGTGAACGGCTACCTCCCGCCTTCGATGGTTCCCTTAATGAGCCACTTGAACTTGATATCTTGATGCTTGGAATTCTTCATGTTTGGTCTCTTGTAAGACCTACTTGTATGGGCCACTTGGACGACCTTGAACTTGACGAGATTGCTTGGACTTTTTTTTCTTTTTTTTTCTTGATTTGCTTTTGATTGATTGACCTTCTCCATGATGGTTGCTTTTCTTCTCGGAGGCCCATCTTCAGAATTTGGAAGGCACCGTTCACCTTGGTGGACTAAGGAGCCCTCTGGCACTTTATCTGGAGCTTCTGGTGGCACACCCCAAGGTTGTCACGCGGCTACGACCAAGTTGGGCAGCCATTTCATGATCTTTTCCTAAGGTCTTCCCCGGGGTGCGACACACTGTGAGCGAGTGGCACGCCGAAGACATGGCGAGCGCGGAGCCTCAGCCCAATGAAGTGCCCAGGTCATCATCTCCACTGCCTCCGGAAGCATACACCTAGTACGTGTTGTGCATTGTGGGTGTGATACGATCCGCTTGCAACTTGGCATCTTGTGCCGCCCTCCGACAAGTTCTAAGACAGCCCAATCTTCCATCACTAGCATGGTGTGTTTGAGGGAAAGCCTTTTTGTTTTGTGAAAGGGGGGAAACAAATATCCACGTTATGCAAAAATGCACCATGGATCCGAGCCGACAGAAATATTTCCCCATTGAAAAAAAAGTAACGGAAGAGCCAAAGTTTTAGCAAAAGTATTTTTTGAGAAACCTTCCGTTGATTGGTGGCCTGGGCCGAGACCAGGGATCCTTGAGGGTCGACCAGCTGGTATGCGCCTCCGTCGTAGACTTGCTCGATGACATATGGTCCTTCCCACTTTGGCTCGAACTTCCCTCTCGTCTTGTGTGTGACGACGATGGGGCATCTTAGCACCAGGACCAGCTCGCCTTTCCTGAAAACGCGCGGCTTGACGATCTTGTCGTAAGCTCTCACCATGTTTTGGCGATAAAGCTCCAAGTTCTGCAGGGCATGAAGGCGGAGCAGTACGTCTGTCCCCCCGGCGATGCTTAGCGCATCCGCCAGCTTCTCGATGTGCGATGATGAAGATGTCTGGCTTCGTCAGCTCAGACAGGTGTACGGCCTTCGCCTCCTCGATGCCCGGCCTAGTGGTGTCCGCCTCGTCGATTGGACTTGATGGCGAAGGGAAGAAGTTGCCTCGTCGTCTCCATTCGCTTGGTGTAGATGATGGTGATGGGATGGCGAAGTGGAATACGTCCGTCACTCCGGCGATGCTTAGTCGCACCCCTCCAACTTGCCGATGTCCGATGAAGAAGATGTCTGGCTTCGTCAGCTCAGACAGGTAGGCGGCCTTCGCCTCGTCGGTGCCCGGCCTAGGATTGTCCACCTCGTCAGTCAGACTTGATGGCTTGTCTTCACCTCATCGGTACCTGGCAAGAAATGGTTTTCTTCATCGGAAGAAGACAAGTCGGTGGAGCATCTCGTCGGTGCTAGGACGATGTCGGGGAAGAATGTTGGCGTAGAAGTCGAAGTAGACTTGAATGTCGTCGCGCGGCAGTGTGGCTTGATGATGAAGGTATGTGAACTTGGTGATGTAGATCTTGTGACGGTGAAGGCGTGCATGAGATCTTCTGGGAGATGTCGTTGAAGTTGGGCCTGGCGTGTCGATGTAGTCTCCGTTGCAGCTCCGTTGACGGCAGCTGGCGTGCGGTCGTGCGGGCGTTGAGATCCGAGCATAGTGGAGCGTCGGAGCCAAGTCATGACGTTGTGTAGCCATGTCCCTGTTGCTATGTCTTCTGATCCTTCGTACCTGATAGTTGCACACATGCATGCGATGGAATAATTAATCAGTATATCCACGTACCTTTCTTAGATGGATTAGAGCGCCATGAGCTAGATGCATGGCAGCACGGGGTGGTAAGCAAAGAAATGAGCCACATCTTGGCGACATAGCTTATATATCGACCGCGGTCGGCATCACCAGGAACACGCCGGCCAGCTGCGCACGGGCAGCTCCGACGGCGACGTTCTTGCCGGCGAATATTGATGACAGTGCCATAGGCTCGACGTGGACGGCATGAACTCAGCATCACAGCGAGCTCCATCGGCTACTCTTCAACATGTACATCATGTCGTTGGAGTCGAATTTGGGCTGGACGTAGGCAGCACCTCGACGTAGGCGGGCTGCACGCTTGTAGTTCCTCGGCGTCGTCGTCTTTGGCCCTGCAAGTTCATGGCGGCAAAGACGGCTCCGGGCTGCGAGTCGGCAGCGCCTCGACGTAAGCAGGCTGCACGCCCATAGTGCCATGGCTTTCTTCCGCTTGGACGTCGGCAGTGCCTACATCCTTGGCTTTGGCACGACTCGGCGTCTTGACCTCGTCATCTGTGTAGATGGGGCCGGGCTGCACGCCGGCAGCTCGTCAATGACGCGGTTGACCAGGGAAAGGCGTCAGACTGTAGGTGCATGCCAGCAGTCCGACGTTGTTTGGAGTTGGCGCCGGGCTGCACGCCGGCAGCGCTTCGTCTTCATCTTCCAATGGTGTCATGGCCATCGGGTGAATGTACTCCGGACCTTCTCTTCCAAGCTCGCATCTTTTGCAGGCTGCCATGGCACGTCCCTCGTCTCCAGGGAACCTGCTAGATAAGAGGAAGAGAAAAAGAACATGTACTGATAGGAGGAGGATGGAATCATGGCCGTACATGCATCACCATGCATGCTAACTCCGGCTCCTTTCATGTGTAGAGGACCATTGCTTCCTCGACACCATTCATGTGGTGCATGTGCTGTTTCTGCATGTTGACGTAGATGGAAGGAGACCATCAGTCCGCTCGCGGGTGCACCTACTTGGGCGGATGGAAGAAAGCATCGCCGATCTGTTCTCCAGCGTGTGCTCCGGGACACGCTGCGGCCGCCAGCTTGGGAGAGTCGTCAACGTCCACCGCCAGGTGCCAGCATCCACAGCCCTTGCTGGCGTGTCATTTGCTACACCGATCTGGGTGTCCAGCGTTGCCTTCGTGTGTCTTCCTCCTCCGATGGCGCCCCATGGGGTGCATGCGTTGTTGCTACCCCGTGTACCGCCGCCACGGTGTGTCATCCGCGGCCTACGCAATGTAGCATGTTGATGTAGATAGCAGCAGAGGTACCGTCGACCGACACGTGGATACACGTGCTGGCGCAGATGCACGTGTGGTGCAGTAACAATTCGTCAAGTTCTTGATACAGAACTCAGCGATTTCTCCAACGCCTGCCTTGGTTCTCCATGGGAGCTCCATATGCTCTCGGTGTCGGTGGCCCCGATGGAGTAGGGAAGAAGCTGTGATACAACATATCGCATGTAGAGGTATAGGCCCTTCTTTTGGTGGTTGCACCTGAAGTTAATCTCCTCGCATAGGAGGGGACAATGGTTGAGGAGGAAGCGTAGCTCATGGAGGATCCAAGGTCGCCACTGCTGCATGGGACGAGGTTCCTCCCGTCTTCTTGATGTCGTGACCACCGGTTCCAGCGTGGGGGGCATGGCTGGAAAATGTCCCCAGTTGGAGGGGTCGAGTTGGTGAAACTTAACGTCGAGGCGCCAAGGTATGACGCTCATGTTGAGGACGATGGCTAGGACCTTGGCGCTCATCCTGCCCCTTTCTTGCGTCGAGGATGTACTCGACGCTCCCTGCCCCTAGAGCCATCTGTGGAAATGGTTCATCGGCTCTTGACCCCGGTGAAATTCCTGCTGCAAGTCTTCTTTGCGTAGTGCAGGTGCCTCATTCCGAAGAACAAAGAAGAACCTGTTGTCGTTGAAGATAGGCCGTCCTCCCACTGTCGACGTGCAAAGGCAAGGCACCCACATGCCTCACCGCTTGTCTTCGAGGTTGATGTATTTCCTAGGGCCTGAAAGGACAGGCTCCTTGCACCGGCCGGCAGGCGTTGCCGCGCTCCACCGGTGTTGGTGTAGGTGGCAACACGGCTGAAGTAGCGGCAGGGGCGTAAAAAGACACCGCACCTGTCCGTCGGTTGGCGGCCTTGACGCGGAGTCGTTGTGCCGCCTCCACATCTTCTTGGAGTACAACCCTTGTTGACTCCTTCAATAGGGCGCGAGCCTCTAGCATTAGCTCGTGGCGCTCCTTCTTCGTCGTCTGCCTTTGTGACTTGTCATGCAAAATGTTGTGAAGAGGATGAACATGTGAAGACGATTCCGACGACCACTGCGAAGCAAAGATGGGAGGAGAACCATGTCCCACCGGGCGTGCCATTTTGTTTGACATGAAAAATAATAACTACACGTATGCGCTATTATTATCTCTCTACGCACTAGGGGAAAATAAAATAATGCGGGCGTGCCAGTGTACTAAGTACACAACAAAAATATAGGGAAGCATATATTTCATTAATCTCTCTTGGAGAAACAAAATTACATGATCCCTTTATACAATGCACTCCGTGGCCTGCTAACGCGGCCAACCTGACTATGGCGACTGCGGTCTTCTGGTTCACGGGGCCTCGAAAGGCTCCCGCTTAATTACTCCCGCGGGTCACACCGCGAGACACCTCCGATTAAGCTGTGTGGTCGTCTTCGTCGTCTTCGCTTCACGTTCTGCATGCATGATGGTGTGGTGTGTGTGGGCAGCGGCAGAGCTTGTGTCCTCGTCGGTACACGCGCCGCTAAAGCGTGGCCTTGCATCGGCCTCGCCCGCCCTCGCCGTCGCGCCTCGTCGGTCTTGAACGGCGAAAGTTGTTGTTGTTGTTGAAGTAGCATGATGCAGTCCGTTATCTGGGACTTCTAGACGACTTGCAGCTTCGTCGGGATGCGCAGAGGGTAAGCCTCACGGGAGTATGTGATTAGAAGACCGGCGTCGGTATAAACCAACGGTCGCTCAAGTCGGCGTGGCCGGCATGGTCAACGCCTCGTCTTGGACGGACGCCGAGTTCACGGCTGTCTCGTCTTAGTCGGGGACGCCGTCTCATGGACCTGTGGAGAAATGGTGTCGGGGATGTCACTGGATGGTGGACGCCGTAGACGCCGCCCAGTTGTGCCTCTAGAACGAGCTGGCCCTGTACGCCAGGCCGTCGAGCTGATCTGTCTTCCTGCTACACCTGTACGCCGAGACTTGAGCTACACCTGCACGTCGTCGTCGCACCTGTTGGGCTGCAGCAGAACCGGCCTGTACTCCATGCTTTGCATGGGCCATGCATGCCATCGTGGGTGCCTGTGGATTAGCCATGCATGCACTCATAATTGAGCATGCATGCATAGTTTAGAATGGAGATCGATCGTTGCTCTCCGGGTCTTGTGAGCATGGCTTGCTTGTTCGCGTCCGGTCACCGCAGCTGGGCGTCGGCCACAGCGACGCACCACCGCGGGATGCCGATAGAGATGACGCAATCCGCCGCCGCCTACACTTGTTCCTCCCTTCCTGTACGCCGGATTGGGCTGAACTTCTTCATCGGAGTGTACGCCCATGACCTGTACGCCGGATTGGGCTGAACTTCTTCATTGGAGTGTACGCCGAGGACCTATACGCCGGGCTTGCTTGGCGTGCTGCTGCTGCTCAACAAATGGTTGTCGACGACGTGCTGTCGTCAATGACCGCCGTCGCGTGATGCAACAGCCTTGAGCCTGTCCGCCAATTGGAGCTGCACCTGCACGTCGGGGTCGCCTCGACCTGCACCTGTACGTCAGATTGGACTGTACGTCGAAGTCGTCGTGGGGAAGATGACGTCCCTGGCGCCGAGCTTCACGTCGGCTGCCCCGAGTACGTCGTCGCGGAGATGGAGATCACGCCAGACTGCACGCCGGCCGTCCGCCAACGTCGTAGGCGCGGAGAAGAAACCGAGCTGTACGCCGGCTGCCTCGCCAGCGTTGTCATATAAATGGAGATGACGCCAGGCCGTGAGCTTGCCGTCGTGACGTTGTCTTCGTGTCGGTGATGGAGAAAGCGCCGAGCTGTTCACCGGCAACTCCGCCGATGCTGCCGCGAAGATGAAGATGACGCCGGGCTGCACGCCGACCGTCACGTCGTCGTCTTTCCCGGTGTTGATGGAGAAGGCGCCGAGCTGCACGTCGACCGCCTCGCCGGAGTCGTCACATAGAGGGGACGCGACCTCGTCTTGGTGGCGTTGGATATGGCGCCGTGCCGCCGTGTCGCTTGCCGGCAGCCCCGCCGACGAAGAAGATGATGATCGGCCGTGCGCCGGCCGTCGTGACGTGTCCTCATGGTGTTGGAGATGGCGCCATGCTGCTCGTCATCCGCCTGCCGACGTCGTCGATAGCGCCCGGCTGCATGCCCGGCAGCTTCGATGACGTTGTCGTTGATGTGGGGATGATGCTGGATGGTGGTGGCGCCGACCTGCATGCCGGCCGCCCCGCCTATGTCGTCGCCGGGATGGAGATCGCGCCGGGCTGATGTCGAGCTGCATGCCGGCTGCCCCCGACGTTGTCGTGGAAGTGAAGAAGGCACCGGTGTCGCCGCCGTGGAAATGACGCCAGGCTGCTCACCGACAGCCCCGACCTCGACGTCGTTGGAGATGGCGCCGGACTGCACGCCGGCAGCCCCGACATGGTTATCTTGGGCATAACTCTCGAGAGTTTGGGACTACACGCTCGCAGTCCCGGTGTCGTCATGGTGGTGAATGGAGCAGCTGCATGCTAGCCATTCCAGCGCCGGTATCATGTCGCGATCCGCAGCGATGCAGGGCGAGGATGAAGTTGGCAACAAACGGCTAGTGCCGTCGGCTCCATCCGTCACCGTGGGAGACGCAAGTAGTGTGTGCATGTACCTGTTGAAGAGGGGAAGACAGAGAGAGGTAGAGAGAGTCAACCGTTGTTCTCACCATCAGGCAACGCTAGCTTCATCTCCATTGCCTTCTTGATAGATAGGTTCTGGACATGGAGTTGTGTTCGTGTATGGGGGTTGATGGATCGGAGGTGTGTTGTGCGGATACGATCTCTTCTTCCTTCCGGCTGCGTGTAACAGCTTGATGCCTCCAGGTCTGTCCTCCACTCCGTGGCGAGACCTGTGCTTCTCTTTTGTCCAGGGCTCCTCCTGCGAGAGCTCCCTTCATCTCCTCCTCCGGCGGTGCGTCTCTCTCCTTGCTCCCCCCCTTCTGGACTCCCGGTCTGTGTTCTTTTATAGGCAGCAGACGTGACAGGATAACTACGCCGGGCCGCTCGGGTGCCAGCTGATCAGGTACGTGATCTTCGGCGGCGTCCGTTGGTGGCGAGAATATCTCCTCTGCCGGCCGGCCAGCCACGCGATCTTCTAGCGCAAGAAAATCCCACGGTTTGCGTCCTCCGCGTGATGGTTATCAGATTAGCTTGATCGATCAACAGAACGATTATAGCAAACAAAGGAATATTGTTAGACGTGACAAACTTACTGAACGGCTGACCCACGTACGTATAAGGGCGCTTGCACATGTGCTAGCTGCCGCATGGTTCAGCTGATGCCCCATGTATGATGTATGCACCTACGTGGGTTGATCGATCGATGGAACAGCTAGCCAGCTAGGTAGCTAGGTACATACATACATGTTTTAGTACCAGGCTACTAGCTCATCTTTTGTACCTTGTACGTACACGAGGTCCATAAGCTCGTACAAAAATGCGTTGAACATCGGTATTTATGGGTGTTCTGTGATACCATTTCGAGTTATGTGCAACAACAGACTGATCATGGGATTGTTCCAGGAAACATAACGGGTATCTCGGATAGTTAATCCGGGGTCCCCGCAGACTTGGTATCAGAGCCATCCTGACTGTAACAGACCTTAGTTAGCATGGACGTTAGTTAGTAAAGAAATATTTGATTAAAAATCTATTAATACCAAAAATATATTTTTCCAAGGAAGTCCAAAAATAACTTCCACTCTTCGAATCTTCTCAAATATTTCTGAGTCTCATCCCTCTATTTTAAGATTTTCCAAGGATTTCTCTACTCTCTCTTACCCGTTCAAAATACTTGACGATGAACCCAAGTGAGACCTGATTAGCTAGCACCTATAAGAAAAAGCTTCCATCTCAAATATTCAACATTCAGCATCAAGGTGATTGATCTGCTAATACCAAGATCGTCAGTATCAATAAAGCAAGAAACCTCGAAGACCTCAACTCAATATCGACAATTCCACTCAGTTACTACCTCGACAATCCCAAGTATTCCAGCTGAAGACTAAGGCTATAAAAGGAAGACTTCAACAGCCCTATTTCACCAAGGCCCATACGAGAGAATTATTTTGGAAAGAAAAATATTACTACCTAAAATTACTTGTATCTAAGGAAGCCTAAGTGTAGCTTCCACTCTTTTCACCTTCTCGAATTATTCTAAACCTTATCTCTTGTCTAAAGGTTTGTCAAAAGTTTCCATCTGTTGTCTTACCTCCATTCAAACTTACATACTTGACGACACCCCAAACCAGACCTGGGTACTTAGCAACCCGAAGACTTCAACAGCAAGGCGATTTATACATGAAGACCGATGATCCGTGCAACCTTCCGAAATCGCAGTAATTTCACCGCCAAAGTTTCCCACTTGGACAAGGTGAAGAAAATCCTCGAGATACAAAGACCCATAGGATCAATAGGATAAGCTCGTTTTACTTGAGCAAAACCCATCTTCCACGGTATTAAACGCCTGTTGGTGCTAAAAGTGCCTTGATTGATCTTGCTTGTGTGTGGCATTCATGTGTGTTGTTTTCCTTGTGTGTTTCACAAAACCCGTCTTGTCGGGAACCCAAAGTAACCACACTTTTATCTGTTGCTTTATTTTAGACTGTTTGCAAAAACCTTTTTGCCGTGTTGGCCATAGATGTACTTTTGTACCCTCTCAAATGTTGACTTAGAAAAACCCTTCAGAAAATTTTCTCCTAGTAAGAGAAGCAAGGTATGGAATACTCTCTACCCCAAGACTTTGCGATCTTCTGCAAGACGGATACCTGCCTACATTCGTCATTTTGTACAACCACATCAAGCCATCGAGAAAGATGAAGATTCAAGACCCGACGGTAGATGACACTGGCCGTGTCCCGTCGGACTAACAAAACAATATGAAAAACTAACGTAACTAACATAATTTATCTAACTTTAATCTCTCATCTAACCAAATTTTGCAAAGATACTAACTGCTTTTTCTAGGCAAAGGGAATAAGTGCCATAGGACGACTCAAAACTAGTTGGTAGAAAGAGACTTTAGGAGGATATAAGAGTGTTGAACTATGAGTTTATTACTCAAAAGGATCATGATGAAATCAAAATTTGTTGGATAATGTTGGTAATGTCAAACATTTGAGGTTTAGAATAGGAGTGAAAACTTGGAGTGGATCGATAAAATTAATTGGGTTTGGACAGATGATATATTTGATTAATACTCTGGGGCTAACCAGTTGTGGACCCCAACCATTGGTGGTTATCTGGAACTAGAAGACGTGACCCTTGATTTAAGGTTTAGAAATAAAGGTGAAAGTTATTGGATCTTTAGGAAGCACTTGCTGATAAAATGATGTTGGATTGGTTAGAAGCAAGTAAATCAAGAAGAATACTCCGGTGTTGGAATGTTTAGGGTGATTCCTAGCGCAAGTGACCTTGTGCTAAATTCTTATGGAATTATAGGAAGTGGTCAAAATGAGTTAGCAAATGAATAGATCGTTGTATGCAGGAAATAATTGGTGGAGGATAAGTGAATGTTTATCGGATTCTAGGAATCAATATGACTTGGTCTAGTAGCAAGACCTTCTAGGTGAAAGTAGTTTTCAGAGCTTGTCACGCTCTGTTTGGATTATTCTTAGAAAGATCGTTTATCTTTATTATGAGATCAAGGCCCAAGAGTGTTGAGGTAAAATCTGAATTTGGATTGAAAGTGGGTCAATTCTTGATGATATGATCACATGATTGTTGGATGCTTTATTTAGCTTTGATGATATGATCGTGGGAAAATGACAACCTGAAGGAGTAAGATAATATGAGATATGCCTATTTATGGAGAGAAATCAATCAAGAAATAATTGGTGGACCGCTACGATTTTTGTGGTAGAAGGTAATGGGAAGATTATGCCTTAAAGGTTTGATGGGTATCCGATAGATTGAACTATAGTATGATAAAGAATTTATGCCCGAAGGAGATGATGGTGGATTAATAACTTTAGCGCGGGCAAAGGCCGTGATTCAATTAACTAGTTGATAGTAGTGGCCTTACCAGAGATGTTGGAATGGTATTTTGGAGACTCGAGAATTAGAGGCCTGTGTAAAGTTGGATGTTTTGGATTTTAGGTATAAAAAGTTGATATTCAGAGTATAGCACCCAACTCCCTTGAAAACTAACTTGAGCTCCTCAACCAGAAAGTTTTCCCGAAAACCTAACTGTTCTGGTGCACTCTAACTTACTTGTGAAGACACCTGCGAAGCTTCATGAAGACCCAAGACCAAAGAAGTATTTCAGGATCAGCCTTTTCTCGCCAAGCCGAAGGAAGAAAAGCGTGAAGAAAATCTACCGGAAGTCACTAAGAAGAATCAAACAACGGAAGCACCTGATGTTGGCAACATCAACCACCAAGCAAGTTCAGACGCCCTTAGAAGTTTATAACATCCCTCTACTAACTAGAAACCGGATAGAGTCGAGTGCTCAGACTTGACGCATCCGGAGAACAACGCGTCCCCACCTGCGACCCTCGTAAGGAGACAATATCAGGAAGCGATATCTGCACCAACCCCAAGCACCAAGGCGCGACACCAAGACGAGGAATGTCAAGCTACCCAAGAAGAACAATGCCTCCAAGTCAACTCCAGCCGCAACCTTCAGGATGACCCTTCAAAACCCTTTTTAAGGGGGGAAGACCTGCAATACGTATACCAGAAGGTGGTAATAATTAGTTCCTTACGCCTCAGTCTTGTAGTATCTGGAAACAGCCAACCACGATTATCCATCAGTGCCGATCGACAAGTCAACCCATCATCAAGGATCTGAACTCAGCACATAAGATCATCGACAAAGAAAGCCTCGCAACATCAATTTGTCAAGATCTCACATGGTGACCATACTAAGAAGCAACGACCTCAGAAGTATAGCCAGCCCAAAACCCTTGCCCTCGTACTCCCCTGTTACCATCGGGCAAATCTCGAGGACGAGATTTATTTTTAAGGGGGGAAGAGCTGTCACATCCCAAATTTGGAAACTAAGAAAAACTTAGTTTTTACAAGACCAAAATTCAGAACCAACAAAAACTTTTTGAAATATTTTACTGATGATTGTGTTTTCCTTCCCGTTGCTGTGTTGAACCTTGTGTGACCTGTTGTTTAAAATGTTTGACTAATAAATATTAAACCTAAGAACTCAACCAAGATGAAAATATTATTAACTTTGGTGATCATGTCATGACAAGAAAAATGTTCCATGTATCTTTTCCATTCTTATTTTGGCCAACTCCATTTCAATGATATTTGGTTTAGCAACAACCAAAACTAATACCCACTATTTGAGAAAGTAAAGGTATTTCCAAAGCTATGTGTTCCCAAAAATATGGAGATCTATATGCTATCTCCTATCTATCTTTTAAACTTGATATTTTGCATTTGTATGCAACTCCCATTTTATAAACTTTGATTATCACTTCCCTTTTAAAAAGAACACAAGTGGGAAATATATTACCCCACATATTTGCCTTGCTCAAAACCCTTTCCAAAAGTATCAAGGTGGAGTTGAGATAGTTTTAAACATCATCTTGTCATAATTAAGTGTGATCATATTTATAAGATAGTATTGTTAATTATGTAAATGGTGGTGTGATTAATTCTTGTGGTTTGAATTGTGTGGTCTTGATGGTGTTGTTGATCTTTTGTATGCCACTGTTGATCTTGTTGTGTTTATTGCTTGTGAGAGTAATTCCTCAGTTGTGCTTAATACTAGAATAAGACACACTTGACAACAAATTTGGTATGTGACTTGAATAAAAACAAACCCTCTAGAAGTATTCACACCTAAGTTGAAATCCTAAATTAAGGGAAATGATCTTATTTAATTTCCCTCTATCCCTATTCCTCTATTTGATGAAAACAATTATATTTCCTTATTCTAGGAATGAGATGAAATAATAATCATATCAACCCCATCTCACTCCCTCCTCAAGTAAACATACTTTTCAATTTGAAACAAAACTCTCAAAGTATTTAACAAAAGGAAATTAAGATCATGATAAATAAATGATCTTAATAAATTATTCCTCCCTATTTCTCTGTTTCTTTCAAACCAATATTTTCTCCATGAAAATATAACTTAATTCAAGTTACCATATTTGTCAAGAAAGTTCCAAAAGTTCAAAACAATATTTTATCACTTGTTTTAAAATATTAAAGAAATGTTAATTTAGTTTTACCAAAAATCATTTATTTAAACTCTATGAACAAATTATGTTCAAAACATTTTATTTTGAAAAACCAATTTTTGTGGAGGCTCTACTTGACAAGGGGAGCCTACCCAAATATTTTCAAATTTTTCTAAAATGTTTTAGTACCCCAAATAATTCCCTAAAACCCTACTGGTTTTAAAAGAAAAATAAAAGGAATAGAAAAGGACCTAGTTGTGATGGGAAAACGTTGCCAGGGGGTTTTCTAGAAAAGCACCGTTTCTTCTCTGTAGCAGCCCGTGCGCGTCGCCGTTGTCGTCCTCCCGTGCGTCGCCCGCCCGGACCCCCCCCCCCTTGCTGCAGCGCTCCTCGCCGGACCCCCCCCTCTCCTGTCCCCTGCGAGGAGGATAAGAAGACCACCCCGTGCTCCTCTGCTCTCTCGCTCTCCTTCCTCTCTCTCTGCTCCTCTCCATGACCCGAACCCTAGCCGCAGGTGGCCGAGCTCGCCGTCGCGCCTCGCCGTCGATTGCAACCTCCCCGAGCAGATCGAAGCATGCAGTCGTCTCCGCCTCGTCGTCCTCTGCATCCCTGCCCAAGGAATCGAGCCGGATCGTCGTCGTCGCGGAGATCGGCGCCGTCTTCTCCGCTTCCAGCCGCCAACTTCCGAGCAAGCTCGCCGCCGTTCTGGTCCTCCTCTTCTGCAGCCGTTTGGTCTCACGCGACGAGGGTGAGCATGCGCATCTCCTAGACATCCCCGTTCATCCTAGCTCGTCGTAGTTCGTCGCTCCGCCGTTAGGCCGTAGACCGCCGCCGCCATAGTGCATCGCCGGAGCTGTTGCCAGCAACCTTTTGGTCCATAGCGCCGCCAGTGGGTAGCCCGTACTCGTGCGTGTCGACTGCGAGTGTCAGTAGGTCCCCGCGCGCCTCAGAGCGACGCATCCGTGCTCGACGCCGCCGGGGATAACCACCGCGCGCGCGCCGGTCGTAGCGTCGCCGTGGTCAAACTGGCCGTGGGCCTCCGCGCTTGCGTGGCAGCCTAGGTGGCCCTGGGGCCCACCAGTCAGTGGCACTGGGTAGACCGCGCTGTGTGAGAAACGTTTCGGTCAGATTTCAGGAAAAGAAAAGAAAAGGACAGAAATTGGATAAAACTTATAAAATTCATAACTAAATAAATACTTATCCAAAAACTACAAACAAGATACCAAAATGTTCAGAAAAATAATACCTGTCTTTTGGTATAACTCACCTATCCAAATAAATTAGTTTATTTAATGTTTTGTTAAAATAAAGAAAATGGCAGAATATAAAACAAATTGGGAAAATTTATATCTTTAAAAATAAGGATCCAAAAATTAAGTTTGACCTCTTAAAATGTTCAGAAAATGATGACCTTCATGTTCCACCTTGTTTCCAAACATGGATAATTATTTTGTAATGTTGTTTAAAGTAAACTAACAAAGGGGCATATTTAAAAAGGATTTTATAAATTAATCCGTAATGATTTTGGAGAAAATCTAATTTTGCTAGGTTCCTAGTGTTTCACTTTATCATATCCTAACTTGGTGTAATATTTTGACTCACAGAAAATATATAGTGACCTAACTTTTGTCTGAAGTATTTCCTGTTCAACAGGAGGTGCTTGTTGTTAACCTTCGCCTCGGATAGTTTTGTGATCGATGTACCTAGCTTGCGTATAGGTGATGGACTACTGACTAGAATAAAACCCTCATAAGTGTAGATCCTAGTTGTTGCCCGAACGATTAGCTCGAAGCTTACGGGTTGTTACTTGTCTGTCTACCACTTGTGGTTTGGTTTGCTTGTTGATTGTTGTGTTATTCTCATGTTTGCGACGCTAGATATAAACACTACCGGAGTGGTCTTTGGAATGGAGTTATTGAGGAAGGGAAATTTGTTGAACCTGAAGATCAAGACCAAGATCACTTTGCCGAGCAAGGCAAGCTATCCTCTGAGCTTGCATCTATATACATCTATTTTGGTTTACATGTTTTACTTATAAAGATCATATGTTATTTATGTGGTGGTTGCCACTAAAGTTACGAATTTGAAAACCCTTTTGTTTTCGAAATACAAGTATACTACTTTGACACCCTCTACGGAGATATTAGATGGAAATTCTTTTTCAAACTATAGGATGGGAAAAAGTATTGTTTACTCCAAACTCCTTTGAAAATACTCGTGTGGTCGTGGAATACCGAGATGTCGGTGTGGAAATGGAGAAATGGTGAATGGAGTTGTTTATGAAAAATGCACATTGTGTCTTTGTACTATGACGACCAGCCGATAATCTGTGCGACCATATTACCCACATATGGGAAAAGGGCGTAGTCATATAGTTTGCTCATATTAGTATGGGATGCCTCAACAACGAGGATGACCTCGTTCCATGAGGGGATGGTTTGGTGACCTACCCCTGACCTGGGTCCTAACACGATGGTGGGAGGATTGAAGGGTTCGCTCGCCGGGCAGAACTACGAGTCCTCACACTTAGGTTTCCCGACGGGGAATCTGGTCTGGGTGTTGATGGAAAGGATGATAAATTCGTAGCGGTAGGGTCCTATACTAGCATGAGCAAAGGACAGGCTACGGTCGGTGACTCAACTTCGCATACACCTTGTATGGCGGGACGTGGCTGACACGATGAGTTACCGGATGGGTGTGGGAAAAGCGTGCTACCTCTGCAGAGGGTAAAACTATTCGAATAGCCGAGTCCTCGGATATGGACAGTTGGGAGGCTGTCCTCTGACCATGTGCAAGTTTTGCAAAGTTTTGAGATTTGAAAATAAAATGGAGATGTGTGGTATCTGCAACTCTACCGACGGGCTGGTATGAGGTTGCTGGAGAATGATTGACCATGAAGGGTTATGGTCGAAAAAGGAGGAGTTTTGGAGAATTAAACAAATGGTGATTTTCTGGGAAAATGTTTATTAAAGAGACTACTTACCTTTTTCCAACAAAGAGGTATTTACGGGGAAAAGTTTTAAAGGAGACTTCTTACAAAAATAGACTTATGGGAAAGATTCTAAAAGCCTTACTTTCTTTTCAATAAAGATATAGAGATTTCAAAACAAAGTTTTAATAAACAAAAGTATATCCTTCTTCTTTCAACAAGGATATAGAGTTTTCAAAGCAAACGAAGTTTTATTTTAACAATAAAAGAGTAGTGCATGCTCATTCCGGGGGTAGTTTGCGAGTACATTCAAATGTACTCATATTGGTTTCGTCCCTGGCTATTGTCTTAGCCAGATTCTGAAGAGGAGCACTTTGAAGAAAAAAGGGCTTTCGTGAACGTCAATGCGAACTAGGGCGCTTCCCAGTCAGCTGCCTGTAGGGTTGGCAAATGGCTTGGGCTCCACGTTGTTTGGTGATATCCGCTGCAAGTACCTGATGGAGTTATGGCTTCAGTCAAGTAAGTAATTTCATTCGGTATTTATGGGTGTTCTGTGATACCATTTCGAGTTATGTGCAACAACAGACTGATCATGGGATTGTTGCAGGAAACATAACGGGTATCTCAGATAGTTAATCCGGGGTCCCCACACTTGCTATCGTGGTTTCGGGCTTGGCCCATGTGCGCGAAACGAAGGGCTTGCGACACGAGCGACGAAGGATGTTGGACGAAACGGATGACGTACGAGAGGAAAGAAAATTTTCTTTTAGACAGGAGAGATTTGGCCATCTTGACTACTTCGGGCGGGCCGGGGCAAGCTTAACAAGGGGTGGACGTCTCCAGAAATCAGGGGTCCCGGTGCGAAACGTAAAATGGGGCTCTGATTTTTTTTAATGACATAACAACTAAAAATATTATCATTTTATTACATAACTTTGATATATGTTTTTTAAGAGTATGTGGACGCAGATTTGGTGCCATGGGGGTAGTGGTGCATATGGTGCCCACCGTTGGTTAACGCGATTACGTGCTCTCTTGATGAATCTATACTTAGCAGAACCGTATGTGCCTGCAACGACGGAAAGTTTCGGTTTATTCTCTTTGACGCATGCTTGTGTTGTCGTCCATGTCCTTTAGACATTTCCAACATCGCATCCACATCCATTAGACATTTCCAACGTCATACCCACATCCATTAGACAAATCGCTTTGAGAATTTCATAAAGGTAGAGAATGACTGCATTTCGTATGCACCATGGGTAGGGATGGTATGAACACGGGGTTGCTGTAGTGGATTTGGAAGGGGTTGTTCAAGTTTTGAGCATGAGAATGAATGATGTTGGACACCGGGGATTTAATGAAGCAGTGTACAAAAAATTCATGGCCCCACTTTTGAAATCCATGGTCCAACACCATACAACATTTCCCTCAAACACCATAAAACAATTCTTTCCATGCATGGTATGTGGAATTATCTAAAGTAGATGGATGTGAGAGAAAACAAGCATAACGCATGCACCATACAACAATTCTCTCCATGCATGGTATGCAGGGCAGCCATGGCCAACACCATACCAAATATTTCTCTCTCTCCAACACCATACAACAATTCTCTCCATGTTATATGAAATGTCTAAAGGAGATGGAAGGAGAGAGAACAAGCATAATGCATGAACCATACAACAATTCTCTCCATGCATGGCATGTGGAATTATCTAATGGAGATGGATGTGAGAGAAAACAAGCATAATGCATGCACCATACAACAATTCTCTCCATGCATGGTATGCACAACAGCCATGGCCAACATCATACCAAATATTTCTCTCCAACACCATACAACAATTCTCTTCATGGTATATAGAAATGTATAAAGGAGATGGAAGGAGAAAGAACAAGCATAATGCATGCACCATACAACAATTCTCTCCATGCATGGTATGCACGACAGAGCCATGGCCAACACTATACAAATATTTCTGTTCAACACCATATAACAATTCTCTCCATAGCATATGGAAAGGAGATGGAAGGAGAGGGAGAACAAGCATAACCATGCATTTTTGTGCTCTCGGTGTGACTGACGTGGTGTTAACACATCAAATCCCATGGTTTGGTACCTAGGGTTGAGATTAAGGGGGAGAGACGTGGTAGCGCTGGTAGTATCGTTGGCTGACAAGCAAGATTTACCCAGGTTCAGGCTCCCGGAGGGTAACACCCTCCTTCCTGCTTGTCTGGTATTGATGTATGAGGTGTAAAAAGGAGTTACAATGGTGTCCCGGCGAGACACGATCTCGCTAGTGCTTTGGTGGAATAGGTATTGCGTGACCTAGATCGGTGGCCCTCCCAGCCTTTATATAGGAGGCTGGGTCTCGAGGATTGACAACCGATTAGGTTTACAGGTAAGGTAAGTTTAAACCGACTCGGGCTTTACTTGTCTTGGGGTGTACGCCATCCTCCTGGGCCCCCTTCGTGGGCCTTGGTCGTGGATTACTGGCAGGCCAGCCCACGGGGCTTAGCTAATACGTGCACCAGTGATTCTCATGGTGAGGCACCCGAAGGGTAGGCCCATGTCAGTGACGGTCGTCAACTTTTTCCGTTTGCATTGGTTTCCATCTTGTGCTCCCTATAGTAGATCCAATGGTTGGATTTGGCTGCACCGCTACCCCCATGGCACCCCACTATTTCCCATAGAAACATATCCAATCTTAATTCAACTAAAAGTACCACTAAAGCAAAAAACTAACCTCATGTTCTACCAAAAAGCATCATCCGTCTGGTATTTTTAATGAAATCTTCAATCATATCTTCGTAATTAATTGATATTATTTTTAGATGCTATTGTTGCCAATTCATTGAGTCTTTATTGTGTCATAGTAGTAAGTTGTTTGGATAAGCTGCTTTCCGCCGATGCAACACTAACATAAATGGTCAACACAATTTTGTATGCAATAGTAGGAACAGGATAATACGAACGCTTCTTAAAATAGTTCAAAATATCAATAGGACACATGGATTTATGAAGTATATCTTGGACGTAGGTTGCAGCCCTTCAGGAGTGTTCGCTAATCCATGATTTCAGAGACGCCGGCTTGACGGACAAACGGTGAACCGAGGTAAATTTTCGTCGGCCGTGATCTCGATGCGACAGCATGTGGCCGTTTCTCTCACGGTGTCACTCAAGAGCGCGGACAGCGCCACAGCGGAACGTATGATTGGGATTCAGACGTGGTCCGCTACATCGATCGTAGCCTTTTTTTTTTGTTTAGTGGATGATCAATCGTGGGCTGGTAGCTCTCGCATGTGCTGGAGCGTGGTCCATGGGCTGCAGAAGTAAAGGAAACGTCAGATGGGCTGCTGCCTGGCTGCCTGCTTAAACTGGATCATTTGATACGTACTCCGTACATACTACTCCTTCCATTCAGAAATAGATGTGTTGACATATTTTAGTATATAAATACATCCAAATTTTAAGATAGATAAGATATCTATTTTCGAACGGAGTGAGTAGTTAGTAACCTGTAATTCGGAAGATACGTACGTACTAGGCAGCTGTAATTTGGGGCCCCTGAGATTTGGGGGGCCTGTTCCGTTGGTCACCTCGAACATGGCCATCCACGGCCAGCTAAGCCCCGGGCAATCAGAGCCATGAGCTGGTAATTTTTCCTTAGCAGTACGCATGCAAAAAATCTAATCTGCCCTTAGGTGTAAATACAAGCAAGGCCACTAATAGTTCATCGTTCTCCAAATTTTTAGGAAACCTCCGTCTCTCCAAATTGCCCATAGGAACATTGGATGGAGCAACTGGATCAATCCGTCGAGTATAAATCTCAAAGAAAATAAAAATCCGTCGACTATAAGCGCTTGCGGTCGGACTCAACTGCAGCAGCACTCAAAGGCATTTTTTTCTCAAAACAAAAAAGAAAGCTCAACCGCACCTTCACACTGACAAAGTGACCTAAAAAAATGCTTCCACAGCCAGTAGTCCATCAAGTTTTATGACTTTCATAGGTTGAAGTGACACAATTTCATTTCATTTGTTATAGAAAAAAGATGGAGAGATTTTATTCGTCCTTACCCAACTAATTAACAACAAAACCGTCAACATGATTTCAGGTGTACCTTATATATGTTGTTATATGTTCCAATAATCATGTATCGAGTAGAGATTTTAACAAAAATTATGCAAATTAAATTCTGTTTAATCCATTTCTACATGCTTTTATCGAAATAGTGTATCCTAGCTCTTAGTTGAATCATGTCTTCACCACTGCTGCTCCGCCAATGGTGGTGTGTTTTGTGGCGTTCGGTGGGCTAGCGTCATGTGGGCGACGGTCCTCTCGCTTGTGCGATTTTTGATCCTGTTTTTTTAATCATAAACAGGGCATTTGCGGCCCGGTTTCCTTTGAACTGGGTCAATTCTTTTCTTCTATACAAATTACATGAACGTCCTGCCCTTCTCAAGAGGTTACTCGAAAAAAGTGTAGTCGACGTTTTAGGCGGCTGTACCAACATGTACCACCGCTAAAGATGAACCTCGTGATATACCCTGGTGTAAACCTCCGGAGGGTTATGTCATGCTCTCGATTGACGGATCCTTCCATCCTGGAGATCATCGAGCTGGTTTGGGCATGGACTTGAGAGAGGAACATGGTCAAGTCATTTTTACCGCCTGCAGATTCTGGAGCTGTGTAGCGTGTCGCTGAAAGCTGAAGTGAGACTGTGCGTTGAAGGATTGGATCTAGCCTTTCTCCACATGCAGGTGCGTTGAAGTGAGACGGATTAATCTCGGCTTGTTGCTGCTACAAAGGATAAGTCGTAATGATCCATCATCAATCAGTTCGACTAAGCTAAACATAACTACTGTTTGCATTTTAAGTTTCAAAAAAATTGGTGAAAAATCTCAATTGTAGACCGTGATATGATCTACAAGTGTGACCAGCCGAAACTCAAAGTGCTTATCTTGGAAACATCGATACAGCGCATTGAAGAAGACTTTATATGCATCTAAAAAAAATTACTTTTACGGAGGAGAGACGATGGTGGACCCATAGGCCATGGCCTCGGGCTCGGCTCCTCTGCAGTTGTGTTGTTACTGTACAGCGTACAGTACTTCGAAAATCAGCCGTTCAAAACAATCGAGCGGACCTCATTCCTTTCCTCCGTTAACACCTAATTAGAAACAAATTCCTTGCATTTAAGGAGACAGCGGAGGGAAAATCACGCATCTTCTATCTTGGCGCCAAATACCATCGTGAAACATCTAAACTTGCGGCAAAAAACAAGAACCAAGTACAGACTTCAGATCGAGGATCAATCAGGCCACGGAATTCACGGCAGCACACAGCGCCTCGCCGCCGGCAGCCATGACGGGGACGACTCATCGCCGGCAGCCATGACGGGGACGACTCATCGCCGGCAGCCGTGACGGGGGCGAGTACCGTACTCGCCCCCGGCAGCTCTGACGGGGACACCTCGCCGCCGGTAGCAACACGGCGCCTTTCTCAACTGTGTTGCTTTTATTGTCTGATGTCGTCTCCCACCTCTCCCGTCTCCTGTCCAAGGTATTATCAATCTTCCCTGCGTTGTGTTCTTGTGGTTTCCGAAAAATAAGAAGACATCAGTATTATTTAACCGTGTCTTGCAGAACATATATTCTGTACATATGGTTTATCGATAGCTTAATCTGCTACGTACTTGTATATTTCCGTTGTGCACTTGCATTTATATTGAGTCATACATGTTTTGACCAGGACAAACATGATCCCTAGCTGGATGCCCCAGATTGGGATGAAATTTAAATGTAGAACAGATGCATTGGATTTTTGGAGAAGCTATGGTGGACATATTGGTTTTGATGTCAGGAAAAATTATGAAAACAAGAGCAAACTTGACAAGGTAGTCACTTCTGCAAGATATGTTTGCTCCAATGAGGGTTATCGAGTGAAAGACAAACGAGATCATAAAACACGTTGTCCTCGTGCGGAAACAAGAACATGTTGCAAAGTGCGGATGTACATCACGTTAGATCGAGAAGTAGGGGATTATCAGACAAATGATTTGGTTCTTGAACACAACCATGCCCTTCAATTGCCAGAAACATGCCACTTGATGCCGTCACAACATAAGATCTCGGCCATGCAAGCTTTTGAAATTGATACCGCAGATGCTTCAGGAATACTTCCAAAAGCTGCACATGAGCTAGCAAGCCGGCAAGTTGGTGGGTCAGCAAAACTTGGCTATTCTCGTCGTGACCACAAGAACTACTTAAGTACAAAGCGTCAAAGGGAGTTGGTGCATGGCGAAGCCGGAAGTATGTTAAAGTACTTTCGAGACAGAGCTGGTGAGAATCCTTCATTTGAGTATGCATTACAACACGATTGTGAAGAACAAATTACAAACATCTTCTGGGCTGATGCTAGGATGATCATTGACTATGCTAGAATGAGAAGCACACAATTAAGTGAGAGCTTGAATAGTGACTTGAAAAACCATTTGAAATCAGATCTTGACATCTTGCGTTTTTTCAAGCATCTTGAGAGAGCCATCAAAGGAAAGCGAGATAATGAGTTAAACTCAGAGTATGAGTCTCGGAAAAAATTGCCGAGACTGAAAGTGAGAACTCCTATATTACTTCAGGCAAGCAAAGTTTACACTCCAAATATATTTGGGAGTTTTCAGATTGAGTATGAAAGATCCATGTCAGCATACATCAAGGCACTAGGAGAACAGAATGAATATACAGTTGCAATAGGAAGTCTCGACCAAGAAGCAACATATGAAGAAGAGTGCAAAGTTCATGGTAATTATTCAGACCAATCAGTTATATGCAGCTGTGGGCAATTTGAACGAGCTGGTATACTATGCAGCTATGCTTTAAAAGTCCTTGATGTGATGAATATTAAGTCACTTCCTGAACGCTATATACTGAAGCGATGGACTCGAGAAGCTCAAAGCGGTTCTGTTGAGGACAAGTGTGGGAATATTATTTTGGAGGATCCTAGATCTGAAGATAGGCACCGCTTGAATTATCTTGTTAGAAAATTTATTGGTATAGCTTCTCGAGTAGCTCAGTCTGAAGAATGTAGCACACTATTAGATAATACCCTTGATGATTTCAGCAAGCGAGTTGATGGAAAAGCTCCTAGCAGTTTGTGCAACGCTGAAACTACACTTGAACAAGCAGATGAACATTTGCAGAGTGCAAGCCTAAAGAAAAAGGAACCTCAAAAGAAAAGTACAAGGAGAAAGAGAACTTGGCCTCATAAGCAGCGGCCGCGTAAAAAGAAGAAGGAATCAAGTAAAAAAGTACAGGAGAAACAAGTTGATTCTGTAAGTTACTTATATCTTTGTAAATATTAGTTACATTTGTTCAACATAGACTAGTATTTTACAAACTTTTTTGATTGATTAGATAGAGCGGGAAGAAATGGCAGCACCACAAGATCAAATTTCTCTGGAGCCAAACACTAGAACAAATGAGAATGGGTTTGAGGAATATGGGTGGATTCCTAATACCCACAAGTATAGGGGATCGCTGAAGTCTTCGTTGGGAAGTATTACCCAAATTTATAGTTCGACTCGATGGGAACACAAGAATATCAATAAGACCTTGGCAATTGAGGCGTCACTCTCAACCACACCTGTATATCAATAACTTGCAGCAGTAATAGTGATGGCAGTAGTATGATTCAAGTAACAAGCAGAACAGTAGCAGTGAACAAGTGTTTCCCAGTTTTCACCGGAAAAGTGAAAGTGTAACTCAGAGATTTAAAACGTAGGCATGAGGTGATAGCGGGGTGTTGCAAGAATGAGATTGATCATATAATAAGAAACAAATAACAATGGGACCTATCTCTAACTCCGATATATGTAGGTATGTGTTCCATATTTAGTTGTGCGTACTAACCAAGAGAATTTGCACAACATCTATTGTCCAACCTGCCCATTTCACCGGGGCCAACTTGGAACTACAGGTAATTAAGGTCTACCCTTTCGAATAGACCGGAACAATGCATTAACACTTCATGAACACATAGAATCCTCAAACTAAAACATCTCCCCCTTGTTTTCCCTATATGTCACGTTTAGGGTTCGCAGGTTCAACATAATAGCAGGTGATACACTTTGCAGATAAATACCAAACTCAAATATATGATGGGGCAATATAAGTTCAGTACTGAAATCATGCCACTCGGGCCCTAGTAGCAAGCATTAAACATAGCAAGAGTGCATCAACACAATACAAAAGTATCCTCAAGATAAAACCCTAAAATCCCGAACAACGGGTAGCATTACATGATCAATCTCATCCAATCCCCATCCACCTCACATGCCTACAGCGGACTACTCACACATGGTGATGGAGAGGGGCTCATGGTCGATGGAGATGAAGGCGGTGATGAAGGCGGTGAAGACGGCCTCCGGATCCCTCCACCGGAGGAGAAATCCTGGATCAATCTGTCCCCGAAACGAAGATCGTGATGGTGGCGGCGTTCTGTTTCGCGAAAGCTCCTCTCCTCCTAGGGCAAGCACTTTTTCGTATATATGAGGGGGTACGTCGAAGACCGAAGGCGAGGCGGCGCCCGAGGCCCATTTGGGCTGGGCCCACGCGGCCAGGTACAGGGGCCGCGTGGGCCCACCCATTTGGCCCTCGAGCGCTTCCTCGTGTCCATCTTTTGTCCATTGTCCTCCTTTTCCATAAAAATTGACGTGGTAATTTTCCCCGATTTTATTTCCTGCAGAAATAGCCAGAAAAGAGACTTTGCTAAAAACAGCGTCAGATTCAGCAGTTTTATTCAAATATGGGAAGATTCCGGAGCAAATTATGAGGCAAAGTGCTTGGAAAAGTAGATGCATTTTGGATGCATCAGCTCCCCCAAGCTTAGCTCGTTGTTTGTCCTCGAACAACTCAAACGTAGTGCAGAAGCGATAAAAGACTTTGACAAGAACTTTGCATTGCATATGTAACACAATTTAATATCAACAAGCATTCAAAGCATAGCTTCAACAACAAATGATAAGATGCTAGCAAAGGTATATCTAATCAATGTTAAAGCATTTATATTTGTTGCAAGAGAGATATCATGTAGTGTCAATACTTGGATGAGTTTGCTCAACTGTAGAAATAAACAAAGGTTCTTACATCGCTAATGATTGAATCATGACAAGACTTTTGAGGTCTTTTGATTCTTTCTTTTGTTACCTGGTGAAATCATTGTGCTTACAACCTTGCTCTTAGTTTTAGCAAACCATTTGATATTACTAATATGACTCATATGCTTGACCGACTAATGGTTGAAAACCTCATGCCCCGTGAATACGAGTACCTACACCATGGCTACTCAACTTGGGTCACTAGCAAGTTCGAAATTTTCAGTCATTGCAAGTAATAAAAGCGTCATCAAGAGCGTCAACTGGGGTACCTCTTGTCCCAGGACATGGACAAGCCCATGTCCAAACAACAAGACAAACAGACAATGAACAATCTCAGCACTCTTTTATTTACCATTTGCATAGCTTTTTATTATGAAGTGCATCACTGAATGTCCACCATGGTGCGCTGTAAATTTCCACCATGAATGATGCATGGCTTAAGTTGGCGGCCCAGGCGTCTCTCTAGCCAATTATTCTTACTCATCAAACTTGCTAAGTTTCCGCTTTCATTTCGCACATGATAAGCATCCATAAACAAAAGTACATGATATCAACTGAATATATTTTAGTGCAATGTTGAAAGCTTTACATGTGTCAGCACATTTCAGCTAACTCCCAACCACTAAACCTGTCAAGCATACAACTTCATGTTTATTATTTGAAAATTATTTTACTTTCTATTGGTTGGCAAGTTTAGTAAGCACAATGGGATGCGTAGACCTTTGTTTAGAGCACAATTATTCAATCCACAACCAAGTATTGTCACTAAATAAAATTTCACTTGCATCATCATATAACATACTAGAACATGGAGAAGATAAACATTTGCTACCATTTCTCTAGATGTTGAAGAAACTATGATGTGCTCACTTGCTGTTATTAAAGAGTCCACATAAGCATGGCAAAGGTGTCATACCTTTCATCCACTTCATGCACATCAACTTATCATCGTTGTTCTCCTCTCCCAACTTGAACTGCACAATAAAAACTCAAATCTGCCAGAAAATGTCACTGCATACAGTACTGTTTTTACCCTACCTAGACACCTCAGAAAAATCTCATATTTTACGTGTGTGTAGGTTATGATGTGTTGCAGCAGTGGTTAAAATTTCAGCTCAATCGGAGTTACAGAGAAAAAATGAAAAATAAAACAGCGAGCAGATTTCAGCAATTTCTGCACCTCCGTTTTTGCGTTTGTTTCAAGAAAACGAAAATATTTTTGTTATTTTTCGTTCTAAGAAACAAAAGACAAACAACCAGAAGTAAAAGAAACAAATAAAATCTTTTTGTGTTTTTCAAGAAACTTATCATAGCAATATAACGGTGATATAAAACAATGAATGGAGAGTAAGAGAAGTACTCCCCCAAGCTTGCGATCAAGCTAGTATCCTGGGTAGTTGCCGTATCCACTTCCACTTCCAGGGTAGTAACTATATGGGTAGCCTTGCATGCTTGGGTACAGGGGCTCCGCCTGAGGTATGTACCCCTGTGTCTCTGGAGCTTGTGGCTCCTCCTGAGGCGGCGCCTCTTCCACTATCCATTTTCCGGTACTCCTGTCAAAAAGGTCAGTACGGGGGAGCCTAATGGACACTCGCTGCCCACTAGTGCTCAAATAGTTATACAGATAATGTTCCCCATACAACGTACTTATATCCATGCGAGTAGTCAAAGCAAAATCAAGTAATTTGGACTCTCGCACTAGAGTACCCATGTTATCACCATATCCTCTCTCGTTTTTAATGTAATTGTACACCATAGTAGCAATAGCACCAGCATAAATAGGAGTTTGATCAGTAATATTTCTACTCACAGCAGTATGCAAAGATCTAGCAAGTATGACTCCCAAGTTATATTCACACGGTGTATTTTCTTTTGCACATTTTAGTAGATAAACCATTGGTCCAGTGCAAGCAGAATTGTTATCCCTAGCAAGAAATCCTCTTGCAAGAAACAACGCAAAATATCTCAAACTTGGGTGCTGTATATGAGTAAATTTACCCCTATTTAATCTATCATGAGAGTTTACAGATATAGTATGCCAAAACTCAACAAGCTCATGGTTGGTATCAGCACGAGTTTCACTCCAACTCCCTGAATTTTCTACACCAATAGCATTGCAAAATTCCCTAGAGACATAACAAGGCGCTCACCTCTCATAGTAAACAAAGGTAAGAGGGGGTGCCTTACTTCTCTTCCTGTGCTTTTGGGCTCCGGGCCCTCAAATCTGAAGGTAGAGAGAAATTCCCGAGAGAGTTCTTCATATGTATCTTGGGGTCTGAGAAACCTAAGCAAACCAGTTGTAGTGCGAAGGTGTCGAAGTCCTCTTTGATCCCCCACTGCTCAAGAACATAGGGATCTTGCCATCTTGTTGTATGTATTTTCAGCTTCTCCCCTACAAAGAATGCATCATCCTCCCACAGGTGTGGTCATCATAATTGAGGGAGACTTTGCATGCTCTTCTTCTTGGTCTTGAGCTCATCCCAACCAAAGCTTTGCCCTTGCTAAACATGATACCTTGCTGCCCAAAAACAATATTCAACAAAAATCAAGATGTAACACCTAAAACAACATTAAGCCATCCATAAATAGTCTCCACATCAATATCATGCATCAATATCAACTAGAAAACTTGAATCTATGGATTTCCTAAGCATAAAAGGGTGACACCTAGTGCAGCAAAATACTTCATGCATGAGGCATAAGAACAAAAAGTAATTGGATGAGTGGAGGAGTCACATACCAATGAGCAATCCCACCAAACAGATTTGAAAAATCTGCCCTAAACTTGGAGATCCGAGGAGAGCACGAGAAAATTTGGGAAAAATACCTGGGGCTGGTTTCCTGTCGAGGGGAAGGAGATGGGCACTGGATACTCACCTAACCCCTCTGTGGGCCAAAATAGTGGGTCCCACGCGGCCAGGTACTGTGGCCGCGTGGGACACCCTTTTGGGCCCTGGTGGCCCTCTGGTGTCTCCCTTTTGGCTGTTAGTTCCCTGGTAAAATAACTTACCTCCAAATTTTTCTGGAATTTTTCGAGAAAATTTTCTGAACAGAATTTTTCAAACTACATTTCTGGAATTTCTGCACTTTGAAATAATTATGCTCATGCAAATAATCTAAAAATTCTAGAATAAATGAAATCAAACATTCAAAGCAATTTTTATGGGAATCAAGTTTGCATCATTTTCATATTAGTAATGAGGTTGATCAAGTCTCATTAATAATATGCAAAAGATATAATACATGATTCTTTATTTTATATGTTTTGAGCAATTTCAAGTCACCTCATATTTGATTGGAATAGTTCCAATCATGATAGCATATTTTGGTTCAGGAGGTGGCAATGAATTCAAAACTTCCTATTATAAGAGTATTCCTTTTAATGGAGTTCACACTCTGGCTTACCATAGTAACAGATTTCTTCTTAGGAAAATAGATAGTGTGCTCATTTCCCTTGACATTGAATGTTACCTTGCTCTCAGTGCAATTTATAACAGCCCCTGCAGTGTTTAAAAAGGGTCTTCCAAGAATAATAGACAAATTATCATCTTCAGGCATTTCTAACACAACAAAGTCTGTAGGGATTAACACATTAGCAATAGAGATAGGGACATCCTCACATATTCCTATAGGCACAGCAGTTGATTTATCAGCCATTTGTAATGATACTTCAGTTGGAACCAATTTGTTTAGGTTAAGTTTCTTATATAAAGAAAAAGGCATAACACTAACACCAGCTCCTAAGTCACATAGAGCATATTTCACGTAAGTTTCTTTAATATGACAAGGAATAGTTGGAATACCAGGATCACCACGTTTTTCAGGCATTTTCCCTTTAAAGGAATATTCAGCAAGCATAGCAGTTATTGCATCAGTAGGAATCTTTCTTTTATTAGTCACAATGTCTTTCATGTATTTGGAATATGGAGGGATTTTAATAGCATCAACAAGAGGAATTTGCAAACACAAAGACTTAATCAACTCAAAGAATTTCTCAAATCTAGCATCATCCAAAGTTTTTATTACCTCTTGGGGATATGGTATGGGTTTTTGTACCCACGGATCCCTATCTTTACCTCTTTGTGGATTAGGATGGCTCTTCTTCTTATTCTTCTCAGTAGATGGTGGAGGGTCTTCTTTATCATTAGGTTCAGGTTCTTCAATATTTTCATCCTCTTGTGGCTCTTCTTCAGGTGAAGGTGATTCTTCTTCTTCATTATTATTATCTTCAGTCTCAGCATCAGAAATAGAAATATCCTTATCTTGCTCTTCAGAGTCATCAATGTCCTTGTTTTCATTGGGAGATTTTCCTGCAGAAGATTTCTTCTTGAGAGCTTCTTGTTCTTTTCTCTTGGGATGGCCTTCAGGAAAATCAGGATCCTGAGTACTTGCACCTCCCCTAGTGTTAACTCCACAAACCTGTTTCTTCACCATAAGACTTTCATACAATTGATTTTGAAGAGAAACCATTTGTTCAACTTGATTATTCATCATCTCACAGTGTTTAACAATTCTTTTTACCTCTCCCACACTAGCATGTAAACTTTCTCGAAGAGATTTAATTTTGTGAGAGTTCTCCATAATAGTCATTCTAATATTATGCTCCTCAGGATTATGATGATAAGCAAAATCATTCATGTAGGATACATCAACAGGAGGTGTTACCTTTTCATTACCTTTTATGGAGCTAATAGCATTGACTTGAATTGGAAAACATGGTTGATCATCAGGAAGTTTAACACCCATTTCAGATAATTCCTTAAGATGAGAGGTTTTAATTCCCTTCTCTTTAATAGCCTTGGAAGCTTCTTTCATTGTTTCGTTATCCAATTTGAGCATGCCTCCTTTTTCTCGGAAATATCTCTTCAATATTCCAGTCTTCATAATTCCTAGAGATAGTCTCCAATAGCTCAGTTGCTTCATCAACGGTCCTTTCCCTGAAAACATTACCTGCAATACCATCAAGATAGCCTCTGGTGTTTTCGGTTAGACCATTGTAAAATATATCAAGTATTTCATTACTCTTGAAGCCATGGGTAGGACATTTCCTAACCATCTTACTATACCTCCCCCAAGCTTGGGGTAAATCCTCCTTCTCTTTCTGTGAAAAGCTGCTAATCGCAACAGTCAAACCATGAATCTTATCAGCAGGGAAATACTTATTATAGAATACCTGCAAACATTCTTCCTTGCTAGTAATACATCCAGGTTCTAAACGATTATACCAAGTTTTAGCACTTCCTCCCAAAGTAAAAGGAAACAGCTTTAAGAAATAGTAGCGTTGATGGATTTCATCTTTACCAAATAACACAGATAAGTCATGCAAGACAGCAATGTGTTCAAAAGGAAACTCATCCTCTCTACCATAAAACTTATATTTTTCAGCTTTTTCAATTATTTCAGGATCAACACTAAACTCATAATCTTTATCTTTAATTTTAATCACTAGTAGGGATAACCCTTTTAGTGGCGCACCAGTTTTGTGATTCTGTGGCGCATGGGGCATGCGCCACAGACATCACGCCACAAAAATCCACATTCTGTGGCGCACTTGGGATGCGCCACAGAAATCCCACATTCTGTGGCGCACCGTCGACCATGCGCCACAGAAATTTTATTTAGTGGCGCACCAGAGAGGGGTGCGCCACAGAATAGGGTGCGCCACAGAAAAAAACTTGGTGCGCCACAGAATGTATGTACAGGAATTGGCAATTTACTACTGCCCGCTGTACAAATACAGATATATTACAGAAATACATGTATATTACAGTATTTATGCAGATATAACAGAAACAACAATATATTTTGACAGGTATATTAAAACAAACACAGTACTATGTCATCGCATTACTTATATCCGGCCCGAGATAACATACATATAGATCGAGTGACAAGTGCGGAATTTTTACACAAATGTTGATACAAAAGTTTCACATGTTACAGATGAAGTATTCACCGCCTACACTATAGGATCGAATAGAGTACATCGGCGATGATGGTGAGCAAGAGCAGGAGCACGATGATCATGAAGCCTTCTTCTTGGGGAGCGGCGCCCGGAACGGTTTATACATCTCTTTCGTCATCCACGTCCTGTTGTCACTCTGCAACTCTAGGCGTTTTTCGATGTCCCTCTGATGCAACCCTGGAGATGGATTGGGATATATATTGGTTAGTAATATAAATAGAGTATGCATGATTTATTCATCTAAGTGGATACATCCTACCTCGGCCGCGATAGTTGAAGGCCCCCCTGATGTGTTGAAATCATCGACGATGATTTCCGATAACTTTATCACGATGTGATGGAAGTCTTCTCTAAGATCAGCATCGGTGAGCCTATCGTCATTTTTGACCCATTCTCGCATACAAGATGGCATCCTCAATTGCTCAGCATCTCGAACATACCCTTTAAGGAACCGGAGGGCGTACAAGGCATCCTTCTTGCTGCCAGGCTGCTGCTTGAGGCAAGGAAACTCGGTCACATGCTTGAACCGGTGCTTGTTGTCTTTCGTAAGAACTTCGGCCTTATTTTTGAAGGTGCCTCCCTTTTGATAGTAGCCCTCGATAGCATCATCGAGAACACCTTTTATTCTGGTGTAGTCTTTCTCACTAGTAGGAAAAGCCTTAACAGTGACGCACCAAAAAGGGATTCTGTGGCGCACCCAGCAAATTTGCTGGCTGCGCCACAGAATTCTCGACACTAAAATTTATTATTTCTGTGGCACACCCCCTCTGTGCGCCACAGAAATATTTCTGTGGCGCACCCCCCATCGTGCGCCACAGAAATATTTCTGTGGCGCACCCCCATCGCCACAGAAGTTTTTTTGAATTTTAAAAAAGGGCGGCCAGATCTAGATCTGGATCTGGCCAGATCTAGATCTGGCCGCCGGAATTTCGTTTCGTTTCGTCGGAGGTCGTTGGGTGGTGGAGGATGGTGGTCGCCGGAGGTTGGTGGAGGATGGTGGTCGCCGGAGGTCGCCGGAGGATGGTGGTCGCCGGAGTTCGCCGGAGTTGGAGTAGGATGTCGCCGGGTGGAGGGAGAAGTCGCCAGAGGTGGTGGAGGAGGTCGTCGGAGTTGAAGGTTGCCGAAGGTCGCCGGAGGTGGTGGAGGAGGTCGCCGAAGGTCACCGGAGGCGGAGAAGGTCGCCGGGGTGGCGGAGGAGCAGAAGGAGAGGAGAAGTGGAGGAGAAGGAGTGGAGGATGGAGGAAAAGAGAAGAGGAGAAGTGGAGGAGAAGGAGGATGGAGGAAAAGGGGAGAGGAGAAGGAGAGGAGAAGTGGAGGAGAAAAGGGGAAAAGAGAGGGAGAAGAAGGGTTCGGCCGGCGGGATTCAAATTTCGAATCCCGCCAACAATTCTGTGGCGCACCCAAGCCTGGTGCGCCACAGAATTTTTTTCTTTTTTTTTATTTTGCTGCGAAAAATCGTCTGTTTGAAATAACTTTTTTTCTTTTGGAATTTGAGGATTCTGTGAATTGCTGACCGGGTAAAGGATTTTTCTCACAATTTTTTTGACATATTATTTGCGTTATTTCGACGTCGTATGCAAAAGTTATGGCCGTTACAAGTTTTTTTTCCTGTTTGTTGCAGAAAAGGTCAAAACTCATATTTCAAAATTTCTATACCTACTAGACACTCATACCTAACTACATGTCAAAGGATTTTATTTATTGAATTTTTTATCATTTTCTTTTACTTCTTGCAAGACAAAAAAGGCGATCCACGGGGGGTGGGGGTGGGTGGGATCTGAAGAAAATAATTCTGTGACAGTGCGCCACAGAATTGTTTTTTCCAAATTTCATCCACCCCCAGAATTGTTTTTTGTGGCGCACCTGGCCATGTGCGCCACAGAAATGCAACTTTCTGTGGCGCACCAGGTTTGGTGCGCCACAGAAAGGTGATATTTCTGTGGCGCATCGACCTCGGTGCGCCACAGAATGTCTAATTTCTGTGGCGCATGTGGTTTAGTGCGCCACAGAAATGTAACTTTCTGTGGCGCACCAGGCACCGTGCACCACAAAAAATATTTCTGTGGCGCACCAGTTAAGGGTGCGCCACAGAATGTCAACCTACCTATAACCCTTTTCCTAGTAGTGTCTTCCTCCTACTATCCGAGTCGAAATAAGTGGCAACGGACCACCTCAGGTTTAGGACGATGAGGACGCAGAACGTGTCCCTGCTCAACACAATTGAAACGGAATGTTGGAAAGGATCAGCAATAATGGAAGAAATCGATAAGAAAGCATAAGTTACGACGGCGGCGAGCGGATGTGTGTACTTACTCGGGAAAGAAAGGCAGAAGAAGGTTGTTCTTCCTCTTGTTTTCTAGCATGAACCTCTCGAGGTGCTCCGTTGCCATGGTCCGTGTCCTTGATCCTTCCTCCAGCTGGCTGTCACACATGTAGTAGGGATCCGCTACCGCGACGAGCTGGAGATTATAGATGGAAGACGTCCTCATATGCTATGAAGAACACATCGCGGGGGCTTCACAGACGAAGTCGAACTCATCATCCATTGGCACTTGGACAATGAACACCGGGTAATTTGGATGCTTGTCTTTAAGAAGGAGGCCCTCTAGATGCAGGATAGATTGATGCAAAACGTGCATGTGTCCATATGACATGCAGAGCATCTCGGAGGCAGTATCGGTTTACCAGCTTCATGAAGTCGGTGCGCAATGCCATCCGGACGGGGTGGTACCAAGTCTGCACGACCCCGGACAATCATAGGAGGCTAGCTCGAAGAGGCGCCTCCCTTCCTCTTCATGTGCTTCTAGTTCTTCACCTGCCCTGGAAGCCCACGCGAACCGTATTCCGTAGTGTGCCAGGGGTGAAAACGGTAGTCAGTTTGTCTAGAGCATCATCGCCGGTCGCTGGAGGCGTCTCTTGAGATAAAACCTGGAAGGTTAGGCGCTGCATGACTGTAGTGGGACGAGCAGGTTGATCGGCGTGATCACGAAAGAGTGGTTCGTCATCCACAGGAGGCATGTATATGTCTTCTCTGGCGCCAGTGTTTAGGAAGGCGTCGATGTCGACATGCTCATCATCACCGTCGTCGTTGCCATCAACAACTTGAGGTGTAGAGGCGTTGCCTAATTGGGACGATTGTGGTTCAGATGCTCCCAACAGTTTTAAGTGGCGGTTGGTGGTGGCGACGACCGCCGGTTCCTTCCGGGCGGTGGCGACGGCTGCAGTCTTCGAGGGCTTCGGGGGACGGATCGGGTTGACCCGAAACTTCGAGGTGGCGCCGGTGTTGCGTCTTGGGCCCTCATCAACAATACCCCCCCAAGACAAATCTGGTTCTTCGGCCATGGCGTGGGCCAGCCGGGGCACTTTCCAAAGACCAAGTGCTCATCGGCTCCCGGAGGTTGAACGGGGGGGGGGGGGGGGGGGGGGGGGGGTCCATGTCGAAAAACGCAGACAGTACGTAACTACCTTGACCTTCATATAAGCCTCGTCTATTCTAGCATGGTGGATTTCGCGGCTCTTTGGTTGTATGATAATGCCCGCACCAACTTCCTTCAACTCGCGCCGGCCTCTACCCTACGCAGGAGTATGCAAGGGGAGTCCTGAGTCAAAACAACACATGTTGGGCATCATCATGAGATGGCAGTCATCAAATCAGGCATAGTTATAGAATATGACGCGGACTAACTAATTAGTTACCTTGGTGATGGCATCCAGCTCGGCTAATGTCGAGACCGGGCGCCGGTGCCGGCGGCCGGACTCTTATTCTCGGGTGCCTGTGCCGTAGGGGGCGTCGGTGCGACCAACGGGAGCGGCGGCTGCGCCGCGGCGTTGGGCGGGTGGCGGGTCACCATGTCCGGCGACAGGTTCTACGGGTTCATGGTGGAGTTGCTGCCGGAGAAGCTGGGCACGTAGATCGGCCCTTGTTGACCTCCCGCATTCCAGGCAGCTATCCCTCCAATAACGCAGGGGAAACATCTCCCAGATCCTGTTGGTCACGAACTTGTCAACCGTGGTGGAGTCCACTTTTTCCTTCTCCAGTGACTCCACCTTCTTCTTTAGCTCCACAACCTCGGCTCTATCCTTGGTCGTCTTCTTCCTCTCCTTTTTCATTGCGCCACCGTCCGAGCTATAGTACTCTATGAACTTCATGCTCGTACCAAAGCCGGTCAACGGCCAGCTGATCTCGGCGGCGCCGACTTGTCCTTTCCCTGTAAACGTTCTCGCCCTGTTGAAAGTCGTGTCCCACAGTTCCGTCGACCCCTGGGACGATGGGCCGGACTGCAACTCTTCCTCCTGCATACAAAGGTGAACCCACTTAGAAATTTGGCTTTGTTATCTAATTACATCAACGCAATGGACTTTGAGATATATATATATATGTGGTAATTAAATTCCCTTACCAGCTTTTTCTGGAATTCCTTCACATCCTCATAATCGGTAACGAATTCCCCAGTCTCCCAGTCGAGATAGTAGCGGGACCGGACAAAATTCCTGGTCTGCTCGTCTAAGATTTTCCCAATGGTTTTCTTTTCCAAGACGTGCAATCTCTCTATCTCCTTCTCCCAAATGGGCTTTTTCCTTCGGTAACCGCCGCTTCCCAAATGGTGGTAACCTAAGTTCAGCTCCCGCATGTCCTTCCCCCACTTGGTCCATTTTTCAGCCTCCTCAGATTTTAAGGACAAGTTGAATTCCTCGAACTCTTCTTCGGTGATGTGCGGCTCTTTTTTCTAATCTCCTCCCAGCTGGCACCGCTCCAATCTTGTTCTTCACCGAGTTTCCAGCTGCTCAAGGCGTTGCTCATCTTCGTGATGGCTAAACTGTCCACCTTTTTGTTTAGCGGCAGCGGGAACGTGTATCGTTGGTGAACCCTCTTGAGGAGGTGTTCGACCAGAGCCTCATTAGCTTTGCTTCTAAGGTCCTTCATGTTGATCGACACGCTTACCCAAAGGATGCACCCTAGTTGCATGCCGTACCCTGCGGCAAGTTTCTCAGGCGCCACTGGTTGGCCACTTGTCGTGACCTCAGTGAACACGTCCGTGGCATTGTCGACCGATTGCGGTGTCCTATCCTTCCTTTGCTTCTTCTTCTTCGGAGCGGCCGGGTTGGCCGAGTTGCTACCGCCAAGGTCACTATCCGTGTGGTTGCCACCATCGGAGGTGGTGGTGTCATCCTCACCACCTTCTACGTTGTATTCGGGGTCATCCTCCTGTCCCTCTTGCTCATCGTCGGGACGCTCGGCGCCACTAGTGGCGGCGGCATCCTCCACCTCCCAGAACGACTGGTTCTTTTCTCTAGCTTCTTGTTCGACGCTCATGCGCTTAGAAGCGTCGGCCGACATGTTTGCACTGCATTAAAAAGAGGCAAACAGTTAGTACAACAAAAATTAATCACTTAATTAGTACTAATTAAGATACCCGGCCCATGCATTAGTCGCAATACCCCATATGTCCTTTTTTTTAGCAAAGTCATGCTAAATTTCTCAAAAAAATTCGGCATGACTTTTGCTAAAAAAGAGACATATGGAGTACCCGAATTTGCCGGAACGGAAGTTAATCGACATTCCGGCAATCTCAAGGGTCTCGGGGTACCTGCATATATTTCACAAATCATGTTGGCCGGCATCCCGGCCAACAACATCACACCAACACATCCACATCTCGGCCGGCATCTCCGGCCGGCAACAAACACAATATCACACATCCACATCTCACATACACGACAAACACAATATCACCACATCCACATCTCACATTTCACCACATCCACGTCTCGATCACACACATATACACGGCATCACCACATCCACATCTCACCTGAAAGAATGTGAAGGTTCGTCTTCTAAATTTCCTGCATATGGCAAAATAATGCATTAGTTGGTTTAAAAATGAACTATCAAAATGCTCACGAAACCTAGCAACTAACCTAGCTACTGCCACTAACCTAGCTACTGTTAAAAATACTAACCTAACAGCAACAACTACACCTAGCAGCAAGCAACTAAGAGCAAGCAAACTAACAGCAACAACTACACCTAGCAGCACCTAACCTAGCAGCAGCTAACAACACTAACCTAACAGTAAGTAAAAATGCATCTCCAAATTTAACACTTAGCAAATTTTTCATCAATTTCCTAAGAACTAACCTAACATCAACTAAATTAAACTAACAACTAGCAGCAACAACTAAACTAACCTAGCAACTAACCTAACAGCAAGCACTAACCAAAACTAACCTAGCAATCAACAAGTAACTAGCAGCAAGTAATTAACAGCAAAATTAAACTAACAAAATTTTAACTAGCAGCAAGTAAATTAAACTAACAAGTAACTAGCAGCAGTAAATTAAACTAACAAAATTTTAACTAGCAGCAAGTAAATTAAAATAACAAAATTTTAACAAGTAAAATTAACAAATTTCTGAAAGCAATCAACAAGTAAAATTAACCTAATTTTAACACCTAGCAACTAGCAGCAAGTAATTAACAGCAAAAAGCAATCGAGGAGAAGGTGTGGATGCAGGGTGTGGATTGGAGGGAGGAGGAAGAAGAGGAGCAGCACACACCGGGGAGGGGAGATGGAGTCCGAGGGAGGCGGCGTCGAGGTGGCGGCGCGGTGTGCGGCGTCGAGGAGGGCGTGCTGGTGTGGGCGTCGAGGCGGCGGTGCGGTGTGCGGCGTCGAGGAGGGTGTGCTGGTGTGGGCGCGAGGGGGGCCGCGCGCGGAGGAGGAAGAAGAGGCGGCGGCGCTAGGGCTGGGGCGCGGGGCGGTGTAGTGGGTCGCCGGCGTGTTCGCGGCCGTGGAGGAAGAGCAGCGCGGTCGCCGGCATTGTCGCGTGAGAGCTCGAGTTGCAGAGAAACGAGAGGAAGAAGAGAGATTGGGGAGGGCACGCGCACGAATATGCCTAAGTGTAAAATTTCTGTGGCGCATCCGAGGTGGCGATGCGCCACAGAATTTTGTAGCTACAAGTGTTAAAACGAACCACTGGCTGTTGTTTGACAAATCCTTGAGCATAGCCCAGTGGTTTGCCCACTGAAACCTTGAGGCAGCCAGGTTCGAATCCTGGCTGTCCCACTTTTTTTTTCTTTAAAAAAATATTTTTTTTGATTAAATTTAAAGAAAGAACACACACATTTGTTATTCTTTATAACTTGTGCCATATCAAAATATTTAACTTTGTGCCATATCAAAATATTTAACTTGTGCCATGTCAAAATACATAGATATGCTTGTTGTCTCACACACACAAACAAATTATACACCAAAAAAGTCTTCTTCGAGATTTCTTCTTTCCGGCCAGTTCCGAGCTAGCATCTCTTCTTTCCCTTCTTGGCGGTTGAGTACTTTAGGACGGACACCTTGAGATTTCTTCGCGTGAACGGACAACCTTTAGTAGGTAGGGAGGTCTCCTTCTTTCTCTACTAGTAGTAGGCATGTCGAAGTACTTGTCGAATACTCCTCGATCTTCGAATCATCGTTCTTGTCCAAGTCTTCCTCGTTGGCATCTCCTTCCATTCGATGATGCTCCTCTTGCCCCTCCTCACGACAACACGGCTAGGCTTTGACGGGTCGGTAATGAAGAAGCATTGCTCAACTTGGCTAGCGATTACCCATGGCTCATTTTTCGCGGAGGCGTTCTTCGATTTGGCATCGGGTATTACCATGGTGGTGAAATACCGGCCTTCTTTGACGACGTCCTTGGCCCATCTCACACGGAACATTGACACCGACTCTCCACAGTAGTTGAGGTCCCATATCTCCTCGATCATTCCGAAGTATCTTTGCTTGACAGTAGCCTCGTCATCACCGTAGGATAGCATAGTTACTCCTGAGTTTTGATATTCGCTATTCCTGTCCTTTTCCTCGGTGCAGAATCTGAAACCGCTGATGTCGTACGACTGATAGGTCCTTATGTTGTGCCCGGGGCCCTTTGATAAGGAGAATATGACTTTTTCATCTTCTGTAGATGCTTTTTGCGCTGTGCTTCAAGCAGTTGCCTTTTCTTGAACCAACTCGTGAAGCTGGAGTTGTGCTCTCTGGTTACGTCTCCCTTCTTCCTCGGCCGGCCCAGGTCGATGTAATTCTTCTCGATTAAGCTTTTGTGCTCTTTCACCCAAGGTTCGATCAATTGTAAGTGTTGTAGCGCGACCCAGTGAGCCCTGTCAAAGTCATCGCGTCGACCAACAATGTCGACAGGGAGTGAGCGGTAGCCCTCGCGGTGACCAAATCCATCGAGCCTGCCGAGGTGCGTCCTGGTGGGCAGACCAACATCTTGGTTCTCGGTCCTTAGATAACTCTGACAGAAGGAGATGCACTCATAGGTTAGAAAGCCTTGGCCATGCTTGCGTCTGGACGGGCTTGTTGCGAACGTATCCTTTCATGACACCGTTCTGCCTTTCGAACGGCATCATGTAGTGCAGGAACGTCGGCCCGAGCTGCAGGATGTCATCAACGACATGGAGAAGGAGATGCACGCAGATGTCAAAGAATGCGGGCGGGAAGTAAATCTCGAGCTCGCATAGTATCACCACAATCTCTTCTTGTAGCCTGTGGAGCTGCCTCACGCCGATCGACTTCTTGTTGATGACGTCGAAAAAGTTGCAAAGGCCAAACAGTGTATCATGGACGTGCTCGTCCATTATCCCTCGGATCGCAACGGGAAGTATCTGCGTCATCAGCACGTGACAATCGTGAGACTTCATCCCGCTGAACCTCTTCTTCGTTCCGTCCAGATATCTGCTTATCTTCCCCGCGTAACCGTAAGGAAATTTGACTCCTAGGAGGCACCTATAAAACTGCTCGAGCTCCTCCGGACTCATAGTGAAGCAGGCAGCGGGAAGCACCACCGCGTTCTTCTTTACCCTTTTGCGGCGACCTTGAGTCCCTTCCGTCTGACCATCATCATCATCATCACTATCGGGGGCCTGAAGATCTTTCTTGATGCCAAGCCATTTCAGATCGTATCTTGCTTTCGTCCCATCCTTGGTCTTTTCAGGCATGTTCGAAAGAGTGCCAAGAAGACTCTCGATAACATTCTTCGTAATGTGCATTAGATCGAGGCTATGGGGTGTATGGAGGACCTTCCAGTACTCCAAGTCGTGGAAAACAGACCTCGCTTTCCATACACCCAGCAGCGGATCTACCCTCGGTCGCTTCTTTCCCGGCGCAGGGCACTCCTCCCAATTTTTCAAAAGCTCGTCGATTTATGTGCTGCTCCTCGGGCACGGTTCTGTTTCAAGCTCGTCTTGACCATCGAACAAATCACCGCGTTTTCTCCACGGGTGCTCCATGCGAAGCCACCTTCGAGCCCCTGGGTACACGGTTTTCGAAGACCCGGGATCCCTTGGTAGCTGGATATGCGGGGTCTCATCCATGCACCTGACACATGCGCAGAATCCGTGGCCCACCTGGGCCGATACATATGAGCATCCAGGATAGTCCTGCACCATCGTGAGCAACGCGGCTCTCATATCAAAATAATCTTTAGTGTAGGCGTCCCACGTACGGGCTGGCGTCTTCCATAGCATTTCTAACTCCTCTTTCAACAGCTCGAGATACAGATGTATGTCGATACCAGGTTGTTTCGGCCCCTGAATGAGAATACTCATGTGTATGTACTTTTGCTTCGTGCACAGCCATGGGGGAAGGTTGTAAGGCCATACAAACACGGGCCAGGTGCTATGTGTGCTACTCTGGTTGCCGAACGGATTGAGTCCATCGGTGCTCATACCCAGCCTGACGTTCCTTGCGTCACCCCTGTCGTGGTGGGATCACGCAGATGCCTAGGGGTAGGCTTAGTCTGGGGCCGAACGTACGCTTGAGGATTCGGGGAGGGATTGCGCGATGGAGTCGCACACGAAGAAAACTGCAAACACAAAGATCTACCCTGCTTCGGGGCCCTCGTGAGGAGGTGAAACCCCTACTGCAGCATCTATCCTACTTTGGTGTATTTCCCTCTGTATATGCGGTGTGTACAAATGCTCCTCGAGCTGGATACTCTAAGTGCCTCTAAGTATGCCTCTAACCACTGCTAATTAAGCTGTTAATCTCCAGAGAGGAGAGCTCCCGCGGGGGGAAATGAGCCTAGGGGCCTCGTGTGCCCGTTGTATTGCCTCTCCCCTGGTGCTCTTTATATAGAGAGAGCCCAGGGGACAACCAGGGACAAGCAGTGGACAAGAAACACTATTCCAGGTACATTGTAGCTAACATGACCAATGGGGTCTTGTCAACACTGTTCACGCGTCATGGAGGTGTACTCTAGTCACATCAGGAGCACTGTAGCCACGCTGCCTGTGTCCTTGCTTTTGTCTTCTTGCACCTGTCTCCCGGATATTCTGGAGATGGCCAGGGTATCTTGTACTGGACGAGGTAGCAGCCGGGTATGTCGGAGGCGTGGAGATGTTGGCGCTGAGGTGGAGACCGAGGTATTGGAGACCTCGGTCGAACTTGGCCCGAGGCCTGGCGCCGCAACGTTGCTGGGGAATCTCGGTCGAGGTAGTGGTGACGGGGCGTGGCATTGGTCGATGAAGTATCGGGCGTGGTGTCGTAGATGTGGTCGAGGGAGCGCCTGGCCTCGGTCCAAACCGAGGTGGCGATGGAAGCGTGGCGCTGGTCGATCTGAGACGTGGACACTTCGGCCTGCCCAAGTTGCTGGAGGCAGCGATCTGCGCAGTGATCCAGAGCGGAGATGCCGGACGGGCCGGCCTACTGGAGGAGATCTGGTCCAGCCGAGGTCGGAGGTACTTCGGTCCACCCGAGCTGCCCATGCTGACCGAGGTAAGCAGGCCTCATCCATTCCGAGGCTGGATCAACTGGTCCAACCGAGGTTGGTTATCTCGGCCCACCCGGGGCTGGAGGCTCCTGCCCAGGCCAGCGAGGCCGGCCCACTGAGGCTGCCGAGGCCAAAGAGGCCCACGAGGCTGGAGACCTATCCCGACCGAGACAGGGATCTCGGTTCTGCCTGGGAGGACCGATCTCTGCCCAGTCTGAGACTCGTGAGTGCTGGAGTTCCATCTGAGGTAACTAAATCCCGGCCCACCCGAGGTAAACTGATCCGGGTAACATCAATGTCGTCCCAGGTCACTCTTTTCTCCTTTTTCCTTATCTTTTCTCTATTTACTTCCTGTTGTTATCTCTTTTAGTACCTCGGTTAAACCAACACTTTGGGGTACCCGAGGTCACATCCCGACAGCCCCTGAAATCTTCGAAGGCGATGTCCAATGCTTCCCAATTGCTAGCGTCTACAGGGTGTGTCAGGATGGTGCCCTTCTCCGGATCTTCTTCGGGCTTCTTCCTTTCCGCATGCCATTGCATGAGCTTTGCTTCCTTAGGGTCCACGAACCACTGATACGTCCATTTTGCATCACTATTTTATATCATAATTTGTCATTATCTATCCTTATATTTCATATTAATACATGATACTTATGTTATTTTGCCTTATTTTGCATGTTTGATGATTATTGGGAATTATCCTTCCGGAGTCAGGTTTCTGCTGGAAAAAGCGTCGTCAAGTCAGCATATCAGCGGAACTCCAAAAATCACGAAACCAATTCTGGGGGTCTTATAATGTCAGATGCCGGAGGCAGCCAGGTGGGCCCCACGCCACACCTGGGCGCGGCTGGCCTGTGGGCCGCGCCCAGCTATGGCGTGGCCACCTGGGTCCACCCCCAGGTTGCCTCTTCGCGTATATCTGCCTCCCGAAAACCTAAGCACGGGGGGTACGTCCACGAAATATTCCGCCGCCTCCACGGGACGGAAACCACCGAGAGAGAAAGAGCTCTCTGGCAGGGAGATCCTGCCGGGGAAATTCCCTCCCGGAGAGGGGAAATCATCGCCATCGTCATCGTCATCACGCTGGACTTCATCGGGATCATCATCACCACCATCCACTGCGCCATCACCATCATCTCCACCGACTCCACATCCATCTTGCTGTAACATCTAGGGCTGTACCTTGTCTAGTTCATTGGGGAGACTCTCCCGGTGTTGATTACTCCTTGTTATTGATGCTATTGAGTTTGTTTGGTGGATTAGTGTTCATGTCCAGATTGTTATTCATTGCCATATCATCTCTGATCATGATCCATATGATGTCTTGTGAGTAGTTTGTAGTTCTTGAGGACATGGGGAAGTCATGTTGTTAGTAGTGAAATAATGCTGCGTTAATATTTAATGGTTTGATATTTAAGTTGTGGTGTCATTCTTCTAGTGGTGTCATGTGAACGTCGACTACATGACACTTCACCTTTATGGGCCTAGGGGAATGCATCGTGTACCTAGCTTGCTAGTTGAGGGGTTGCCGGAGTGACAGAAACCTGAACCCCCGTTAGTAAGATAGTGCACGAGGGAGCGTAGGGTCTCAGAGTTTAAAGCTGTGGTTAGATTTATCTTAATTACTTTTCTGCATTCGCGGATGCTTGCAGGGGGTATAATCACAAGTGCGTATTAGTCCTAGGAAGGGCGGTGCGTTAGCATAGATTCACCCACACAACACTTATCAAAACAATGAAGATTAACCAGTTGCACGAAGCGAAAGCACTTGACGAAATTCCCATGTGTCCTCAGGAACATTTGTCTCTTATAAGTAACACACTCGGCTTGTCCTTTGCACTCAAAAGGATTGGGCCACTCGCTGCATTTGTTGCCGCGCTCGTTTATTTACTTGCACTGTTTTTACCTGCTGTTTCGAATACTACTGAAAACCTGTCTGCTAGCTTTTACAGTGAATTCTTGATCAAAACTACTTGCCAGCACCTTCTGCTCCTCGTTGGGTTCGACACTCTTATTTATCGAAAGTACTGCGATACACCCCCTATACTTGTGGGTCATCAAGACTATTTTCTGGCGCCGTTGCCGGGGAGTGAAGCGCTATTGGTAAGGAAATTGGTAAGGAAATTATTTACTGTAATGACTGTTATGGAGTCAAATCCATTTGGTTCGCTGTTTGGGAGGACTACTACCACTGCTACGGTAGTAGATGATCCTCCATCTGCTGAGATTGTTCCATTTAAAATACCTACGAAAATTGTTGGACGTATTATGGATAACCGCTATGATGGAACTGTTCATCCTGGTAATCATTTGCTTTATATACATGAACTATGCGGTTTGTTCAAGTGTGCAGGTATTTCGATGGACATTATTAAAAGGAAATTATTTACTCTGTCGCTGGATGGCAGAGCTGCTGAATGGTATAGTCTGCTGAAGAATGGTCCTTCATTGAGCTGGGCTGAAATTGTCCCTCTCTTTTATTACAAGTTTTATCCTCCAAGTGAGATTCATAAGGATCGGAATTCTATATTCACTTTTTGGCCTTATGAGGGAGAAAGTATTGCCCAAGCTTGGGGGAGATTGAAATTATTAATGCTCAAATGCCCTGTTCATGGGATTCCAAGTAATATTGTCATCAATAACTTTTATGCAAGACTTTCCTATCATGATAAAGATTTATTGGACACTTCTTGTTCTTGGTCATTCACTCGTATGAAGGATGAAGATAAATGGGATCTTCTTGATCGTATCCAGGAAAATACTGAAGGATGGGAGAACGACAAAGGTAGGGAGTCAGGTATAAATTATGATTTCGAATGCATTAAATCCTTTATGGAGACTGATAGTTTTCGTAATTTTAATGCTACTTATGGTCTTGATTCTCAAGTTGTTGTTAATTACTTTAAGGCCTTTGCCTCGTATCTCGATATTCCTAGACAAGGTTGGGAAAAGTATCATGAACCTTATGAAGATAATGCTAATTTGCTCTTGCTAAAAATGTTGAAGTTCAAACTGTTGATCGCATTATACCAGAACCCTATATTGAAAAAATACCTTTTCCTGTTAAAGTAAAAGAACACTCTATTTTGGCTAGTGTGGTTAGCAAAAGTGAACGTAAACCTAGGGAACCTGATGAGCAAATTAGTGTAGAACATGAAGTAGCTATGGTTAAGGAACTTGTAACTGAAAATGTAGAAGGAGGTCATATTGTGTTTTGTGAAGAAGCTTCTAACATGGTTACACATCCTAAAAGAGCTCGAAAGCCTAGTGTTCCTGTGCTTTCTGTTAAAATAGGTGAGCATTGTTATTATGGTCTCTGTGATATTGGTGCTAGTTCCAGCGCTATCCCTTATGCTCTCTACAAGGAAATCAGGAAGGAAATTGATCCTTGCGAATTGGAAGATATTGATGTGGTTATTCAGCTTGCTAATAGGGAAACTATCTGTCCAGTTGGCATTGTCAGAGATGTTGAAGTTTTATGTGGTAAGACTAAATACCCTGCTGATTTCTTAGTTCTCGGTTCTGCTGCTAGTGACTCTTGTCCTATTATTTTTGGTAGACCTTTCCTGAATACTTGTGGTGCTATTATTGACTGTCAAAAAGAGAAAAATTTACTAGATTCGATGGAGAGTCTTATGAGTTTAATTTTTCAAAATTTGCTAAGAATCATTATGAACCTGAAATGCCTAATGAGAACTTTCAAGTTGAACAGCTTGCTTCTATTGCTGTTGGTCCTAACAATGCTTTGCAGCAATTTTTGGAAGACCACGAAAGTGAAGTTTTTGCAGAAGAAAGAAGGGAGATTGACGACATCTTTCTGCGTCAACCTCAAATGCTTAGGCATGATTTACCTGTGGAGGACCTGGGAATTGCGCCCCCTCCTAAAGAAGACCCTGTTTTTGATCTTAAGCCTTTACCTGATAATCTTAAGTATGTTCATATTGATGATAAGAAAATATATCCTGTTATTATTAGTTCTAAACTTTCAGGAGATGAAGAAGCAAAATTATTGCAAGTTCTGAAGAAACATAGAGGCGCAATGGGCTATACTCTTGATGATTTAAAAGGGATTTCTCCTGCTATATGTCAGCATGCTATTAATATTGAGCCTGATGCCAAGCCTGTTGTTGAGCATCAACGTCGTTTAATTCCTAAGATGAAGGAAGTGGTAAGAAATGAGGTATTAAAACTTCTTGAAGCAGGTATAATTTATCCTATTGCTGATAGTAGATGGGTTAGTCCTGTTCATTGTGTTCCTAAGAAAGGAGGAATAACTGTTGTGCCTAATGAAAATGATGAGCTTATTCCTCAGAGAGTTGTAGTTGGTTATAGAATGTGCATTGATTTTCGTAAGGTCAATAAGGTTACTAAGAAAGATCATTATCCTTTGCCTTTTATTGATCAGATGTTAGAAAGGTTGTCTAAGAAAACTCATTTTTGTTTCCTTGATGGTTATTCTGGTTTTTCCCAAATAGCTGTTAGAAAGGAAGATCAGGAGAAAACCACTTTTACCTGTCCTTATGGTACTTATGCTTATAGACGTATGCCTTTTGGTTTATGTAATGCTCCTGCTACTTTTCAGAGATGCATGTCTGCTATTTTTCACGGTTTTTGTGAAGAAATTGTGGAAGTCTTCATGGACGATTTCTCCGTCTATGGAACTTCTTTTGATAACTGTTTGCACAATCTTGACAAAGTTTTGCAGAGATGTGAAGAAACCAATCTTGTTCTTAATTGGGAGAAATGCCATTTTATGGTTAATGAAGGCATTGTTCTTGGGCATAAAATTTCTGAAAGAGGTATTGAAGTTGATAGAGCTAAAGTGGAAGCAATTGAGAAAATGCCATGCCCCCGAGATGTGAAAGGTATTCGTAGTGTTCTTGGTCATGCTGGTTTTTATAGAAGGTTTATTAAAGATTTCTCTAAAATTTCAAAGCCACTTACCAATCTTCTTCAAAAGGATGTTCCATTTGTTTTTGATGACGAGTGTAAAGAGGCATTCGAAATTTTGAAGAAGGCTTTAATAACTGCTCCTATTGTTCAACCACCAGACTGGACTTTACCATTTGAAATTATGTGTGATGCTAGTGATTTTGCTGTAGGTGCTGTTTTAGGACAGCGAGTAGATAAAAAGTTAAATGTTATTCATTATGCTAGTAAGACTCTTGATGCAGCTCAAAAGAATTATGCTACTACTGAGAAGGAATTTTTAGCAGTAGTGTTTGCTTGTGATAAGTTTAGACCTTATATTGTTGATTCTAAGGTAACTATTCATACTGATCATGCTGCTATTAAATACCTTATGGATAAGAAGGATGCTAAGCCTAGACTTATTAGATGGGTTCTCCTGTTACAAGAGTTCGATTTGCATATTGTTGATAGAAAAGGTGCTGAAAATCCTGTTGCTGATAATCTAGATTAGAAAATATAATGCATGATCCTATTCCTGTTGATGACAATTTTCGAAATGAGCAGTTGGCTTCTATAAAGGTAAATTCGAATGATTGTCCCTGGTATGCTGATTATGCTAACTTTATTGTTGCCAAGTATTTGCCTCCAACTTTTACTTATCAGCAAAGGAGGAAATTCTTCTGTGACTTGAGGCATTATTTTTGGGATGACCCACATTTATATAGAGAAGGAGTTGATGGTATTATGAGAAGATGTGTTCCAGAGCATGAGCAGAAGGAAATATTGGATAAATGCCATGGTAGTGCTTATGGAGGACATCACGCCGGAGACAGAACTGCACAAAAGGTTCTACAATCAGGTTTTTATTGGCCTACTCTTTTTAAAGATGCAAGAAAATTTGTTTTGACCTGTGATCAATGTCAGAGAGTTGGGAATATTAGTAGACGTAATGAGATGCCTATGAATTATTCTCTTGTTATTGAACCTTTTGATTGTTGGGGATTTGACTTTATGGGTCCTTTTCCCGCTTCAGATGGTTATACTCATATTCTAGTTGCTGTTGATTATGTTACTAAGTGGGTAGAGGCTATACCAACCTCTAGTGCTGATGGTAAGACTTCCTTAAAAATGCTTAAGGATGTTATTTTCTCGAGGTTTGGTGTGCCTAGATATCTCATGACTGATGGTGGTTCACACTTTATTCATGGTGGTTTTAGAAAAACTCTTGCTAAATATGGTGTCAATCACAGAATTGCTTCACCGTATCATCCTCAAACTAGTGGTCAAGTAGAGTTATCAAATAGAGAAATTAAGTTGATTTTGCAAAAGACTGTCAATAGGTCTAGAAAGAATTGGGCTAGAAAGCTTAATGATGCTTTGTGGGCTTATAGAACAGCATATAAAAATCCTATGGGCATGTCTCCTTATAAAATGGTTTATGGAAAAGCTTGTCATTTACCTCTAGAATTAGAACACAAGGCCTATTGGGCAATCAAAGAGCTTAATAGAGATTTCAAATTAGCTGGTGAGAAAAGGTTGCTAGAGTTAAGCTCTCTAGATGAATGGAGAAGTGAAGCATATGAAAATGCTAAACTTTTCAAAGAGAAAGTTAAGAGATGGCATGACAAGAGAATTTTGCATAGGTGATAAAGTTTTATTGTATAGGTCTCGTCTCAGATTTTTTGCAGGAAAATTACTCTCAAAATGGGAAGGACCTTACATTGTGGAAGAAGTTTATCGTTCTGGTGCAATAAAAATTAATTCACTTGACGGTGACAAACCTCAAGTTGTTAATGGGCAGAGACTTAAACATTATATTTCTGGAGAATCTTATAATGAAAATGTTGATATTATTCAAATGGTATCTCCGGAGGAATTTATTAAAACTCAGAAACAGGAAACTGCAGAGTCTGATTTGAAGTAGGTATGATTTCGGTAAGAAAAAGTCCGCGTTTTACTTCGAAACTTTTATATTAGTTATTTTTATACAATTTTGGAAATATCAAGACGAATAAGTGCCGGAGGAGGTGCCCGAGGGCACCACGCCACAGCAGGGCGCGGGCCCCACCTGGGCCGCGCCCAGCTATGGCGTGGTCGCCTCGGAGACCCCCTCCGACTCCGCTTCGCCCTGTGCTTCCTTTTCACGCGTTATTTTCCGCTATATATTTACCCGGATCTCCCGAGGTCCGTATCTCGTGTTTTTGTTGCGTTTGTTTTCGAGCAGTTTCTGTCAGGTTTCCTATCAAGATTTAGATCCACCATGTCTTCTTCCGGAGCTCCGAAGGGCAAACCTCTCAAGGGGAGCGTCAACCCATACATGGCTGAGGTGAAGAGGCACCCACAGGAGTTGCGCAAGGTTGACGGTGTCATGGTGCAAGAAGATGTTCGAGGACCGAAGAAGGAGGGAGATGTCATGGCCAGGCTAGAAGAAGTGGAACATGAAGTTTTTAGGTACCAGAAGATGATAGAGCGTGGTGTAGAAGCCAATCACAAGATCATCTCCGAGCTCAGGGATAAACACCAAGAGGAGACCTCTAGGTTATGGGATGATATCTTCCTGCTCCATCAGTCCACCACAAAGTTGCAGGCCCAAATTTATGACCTGCAGAATCAAAATTTTGAGTATGAAACCAGGTTTCATCGCATGAGTCTGGGAGCCAGCGCCAGGACCCTTGAAACCAAGTCCTCCTTTGTTGATGGGAATCCTTTCTGGTGGAAGAATTATAATAATGGGCCTCAATCATCACCGCAATCACCAGACAGGGAGTAATTCACCATGGGTAACAACACACTCCCAGCTTGTTTCAAGCTTGGGGGGGGTGTTTTCAGTATCACCATCTTTATCTTTATCTTTATATTTTTGCTTAGTACCATGAGTAGAGAAGTTATCATATGAGATAGTTTGCAATGTGGAGTATCACTCCTTAGTTGGTTATCGTTGTATCCGTTGGTGTGAGGTTTATTGTGATGGAATATTAATGAGAAGCTTTATCTTTACTTTCTGCACACTTTATTTTAGCCAGCAAGTCCTTTGTCATATGCTGATCTTGTTACATTAGTATTGGCATCACTTTGGGTGCAGCAAGTAAATTTAGTTGGTTGTGGCAAACTTAGACTGGTCAGTAGTATCAATACTTTTTACACTTAAGTAGAAAAGAGGGAACTGGTTGCAATAACATTATCCCTATTGTTTTCCTCTTTGTTGGCCAATGAGTTTATTATTCTTGAATTAAAGTGTTTTGTGCCCACAAAGTAGATAGCATGGTTGTTCTATTAGATCTATAAGTGTTTGTCTCTCTCAATTCTTGTGCTTGCTACTAAACCTTGCTAGCCTAAAACCTTGTACTGAGAGGAGATACTTCTCGTGCATCCAAAACCCTGAACCAAAGCACTCCATTCGTGTCCACCATAACTACCTATCATGTAGTGTTCGCACTACTCCAAGTACATTTTCTCGTGTGCTACCTTTAACTATTCAAAACTATTATTATATCCCTTTTTGTGTCACTGTTCACCAAGCTCATAAGGACGTGGTAGCAGATGTGTCATCTTCCATGCTAACTGATTTACAAGGATTGGCAGCTTCATCTGCTTCTCCACCTTTTATTTTGCATTAAAAGAGCTGGTTAGTCCACCCTATAAATAAATAAATAAATAGACACTCCTCCACGGTGATTGTTGGTCGGCAACCGAGGATTCGGTCAAGCCATGGTTTGTGGAAAGAAATGGTTGGGAGGAGTGTCATCAATAAGTGCTTGTTACAAGTGCAGTTCTATAAACTCTCGGAACCGCTCTAAAAGTTAATTAGTATGGAAGATGACAAGGATTCTACCACTGATTTGTTGACCAATAGCATACACCTCTCAAAGCAATATTTTTACACTCTCTATGCCTTCGGGAACTAAAAAGCTCTAGCACACGTTTTAATCCCTGCTTCCCTCTGCGAAGGGCCTATCATTTATTTATTGTTGAGTCAGTAAACCTATTCCCTCTATCCCGAGCAAGCACTCGAATTGTTATAGATACAATCATTTATAGTTCATAATATTTCCTATCATGTTTTGTCTACTTTGCTTGAGCACATGAAGTTTTATCTTTGAGAATATGACTTTGACAGTTTTCTTTGGAATGTGAAAGGAACAGTGATGATTGAGCAACTCTATTTCTGCAATATAGCTCTAGTATAAAGACTCTTCTTGAAAGATAAGTTAGAATGTTGATTGTTCTCTGACCAAGAACACAGTTTGCCACATCCAATTGGTTTGCTTAATGTACCTTTATTTGTGGTTGTTCCATTACTTGTTCCAAGTTAAGTAGAATGTGTAGAGACTGCTGTTTAAAATGACTTGTTTAGCTGAGTAAATACTGATGCTTCTTGTCCGTATTCTTTATTATCGACACTTCACTCCATAAACATGTGGACTTGTTTACTGAGCTCAGTTTTCGCTTGGGGACAAGCGAGTCTAAGCTTGGGGGGAGTTGATACGTCCATTTTGCATCACTATTTTATATCATAATTTGTCATTATCTATCCTTATATTTCATATTAATACATGATACTTATGTTATTTTGCCTTATTTTGCATGTTTGATGATTATTGGGAATTATCCTTCCGGAGTCAGGTTTCTGCTGGAAAAAGCGTCGTCAAGTCAGCATATCAGCGGAACTCCAAAAATCACGAAACCAATTCTGGGGTCTTATAATGTCAGATGCCGGAGGCAGCCAAAAGGAGGCAGCCAGGTGGGCCCCACGCCACACCTGGGCGCGGCTGGCCTGTGGGCCGCGCCCAGCTATGGCGTGGCCACCTGGGTCCACCCCCAGGTTGCCTCTTCGCGTATATCTGCCTCCCGAAAACCTAAGCACGGGGGGTACGTCCACGAAATATTCCGCCGCCTCCACGGGACGGAAACCACCGAGAGAGAAAGAGCTCTCTGGCAGGGAGATCCTGCCGGGGAAATTCCCTCCCGGAGAGGGGAAATCATCGCCATCGTCATCGTCATCACGCTGGACTTCATCGGGATCATCATCACCACCATCCACTGCGCCATCACCATCATCTCCACCGACTCCACATCCATCTTGCTGTAACATCTAGGGCTGTACCTTGTCTAGTTCATTGGGGAGACTCTCCCGGTGTTGATTACTCCTTGTTATTGATGCTATTGAGTTTGTTTGGTGGATTAGTGTTCATGTCCAGATTGTTATTCATTGCCATATCATCTCTGATCATGATCCATATGATGTCTTGTGAGTAGTTTGTAGTTCTTGAGGACATGGGGAAGTCATGTTGTTAGTAGTGAAATAATGCTGCGTTAATATTTAATGGTTTGATATTTAAGTTGTGGTGTCATTCTTCTAGTGGTGTCATGTGAACGTCGACTACATGACACTTCACCTTTATGGGCCTAGGGGAATGCATCGTGTACCTAGCTTGCTAGTTGAGGGGTTGCCGGAGTGACAGAAACCTGAACCCCCGTTAGTAAGATAGTGCACGAGGGAGCGTAGGGTCTCAGAGTTTAAAGCTGTGGTTAGATTTATCTTAATTACTTTTCTGCATTCGCGGATGCTTGCAGGGGGTATAATCACAAGTGCGTATTAGTCCTAGGAAGGGCGGTGCGTTAGCATAGATTCACCCACACAACACTTATCAAAACAATGAAGATTAACCAGTTGCACGAAGCGAAAGCACTTGACGAAATTCCCATGTGTCCTCAGGAACATTTGTCTCTTATAAGTAACACACTCGGCTTGTCCTTTGCACTCAAAAGGATTGGGCCACTCGCTGCATTTGTTGCCGCGCTCGTTTATTTACTTGCACTGTTTTTACCTGCTGTTTCGAATACTACTGAAAACCTGTCTGCTAGCTTTTACAGTGAATTCTTGATCAAAACTACTTGCCAGCACCTTCTGCTCCTCGTTGGGTTCGACACTCTTATTTATCGAAAGTACTGCGATACACCCCCTATACTTGTGGGTCATCAACCACCGCTGCAGACGGGGAGTGATAGGAAAGTACCATACCACTTTTCGAGGATTTTTCTTGCTCCCACTCTTGTACCATCCGTGGCCGCACACCGGACATGTGGTCATGTCCTTGTAATCGCCCCGATAAATGGTGCAATCATTGATGCAGGCGTGGTATTTGACGTGCGGTAGGTCAAGAGGGCACACGACTTTCTTGGCCTCCTCGATACTACTTGGCAATGTGTTCCCCTCGGGGAGAATATCGTGCATGAATTTCATGTTCTTGTCGAAGCTCATGTCGGTCCATCTGTTTCCCGCCTTCATCTCCATAGCATCAAGCGTTACTTGCAAACGCGTATCCTGGGGCCGGCACTCAGGATACAACGGAGTCTTCCCGTCTATCTCCATTTGCGCCAGCTTGGCTTTCTCTCTGGCCGCAGCTCTGGCGTTGCTCGTCTCCTTGAGGAGCAGTTCTTGAACATGAGCGTCCTGCAAGGCCGAAGTTAGCGGGGTCTGCGTGTTCACGCCACCACCGGCATCTCCTTCGTCATGATGATGATCTTGTCTGCCGACATCTCCTTCGTCATGATGATGATCTTGTCCGCCGGCATCTTCTTCGTCATGATGATCTTGTTCGCCGGCATCTCCTTCGTCATGATGATGATCTTCTCCGCCGGCATCTCCTTCGTCATGATGATGATCTTGTCCGCCGACATCTCCTTCGTCATGACGATGATCTTGTTCCAGCATGAAACCGCGCATGAGCAGGTGATCCTCCAATTGTCCAGAATCAGGGTCGATCCACCTCACAAGTTTGCATCTTCGACATGGACATCTTATCTGGCTTCTGTTGAACCGAATCATGTCCGCCTTCGCTTCTTCCTTGTATCTTCTGATTCGACCGGAGCTCATCATGATGACCATGGTTGACTACGCGGTATACATAGAGCAGAGACGAGAGTATATATATGATAATTAGAACCGCAACATGCACAAACAGAAACACACATGCATGCAAGGTCGCCGAAAAAATTCGGCATGACCTCTCTTAAAAGTATGACATATGGGTGGTGCAAAAATTTGCCGAAATGGAAATTAATCAACATTTCGGCAAACATCCATGCACCACACCGGCGCAAGCAACAACAAAAAGTTTCTTCCCGACCAATTCATGCACAACACACAAGCTTCACATACACAACATACAAACATCCATGCACCACGCCGGCGCAAGCAACAACAAAAAGTTTCTTCCGGACCAATTCATGCACAACACACAAGCTTCACATACACAACATACAAACATGCATATGCATGTCCATCCAACTTTCCTCACCTAGTAGATTCGTTGCCGAGACGTGACCGCGATGGACGAGAGAGTGTGTGGGAGGAAAAGAGATGGGGGAGAGAGGAGGAGAGTATATTTGGGGAGCCTCCCGGTTCTCAACAATTATCTATCAACCAAAATAGGTTTAACTACAAAAAACGGAGAAAAGAGTGAGCAAAATGGGATGGGAGGGAGGAGGAACACGAGCTAGGTGGAGGAGGAAGAAGAGCAAATGGGTAGGGAAAAGGGGGCCTTTCCCCTTTTGTACATCTGGGACAGTAATTTTGTGGCGCATGGGCCCACATGCGCCACAGAAAGTTGACATTCTGTGGCGCATGTGGGTCCATGCGCCACAGAATTACTGTCCGACCAATCATTGGTGTGGGCCCCTCCAAGCTTTCTGTGGCGCATGAGCACAGATGTGCCACAGAAATGTATATTTCTGTGGCGCATCTGTGCTCATGCACCGCAGAAAGGACCCCAGAATTCGAAATTCAAAGATTGGAGGTGGGGCCCACAGGCTTTGCATGCTTTCTGTGGCGCATGGCCCCTGGATGCGCCACAAAAGCGTCACACTTTCTGTGGCGCACCAGTTGGTGTGCGCCACAGAATCTTTTTAGTGGCGCATGGACTTTGTGGTGCGCCACAAAAAGCCCTTCCATAGAAAGGAAGTTTCCTAGTAGTGAATAGCAGGAGCATTCATTTTCTCAGTAATCGGAAAATATCCATCAAGAGGAGAATTTTTATAGCTATCAAGTTTATCCAATTTATCAAAGTCAGAATTCATAAAAGCCATAGTAAATGCCTCCTCTTCCTCAGAAGAAGTTTCAAATTCATCATCACAGTATTCATTATCTTCTAACTCAGATTCCACATTTTCATTAGTAGAAGATTCCAGATTTTCAGGTGTTTCAGTTATCTCAGATGTTTCAGGTGTCACTTCTTTGTCTATGCTACCACATAATAAATCATTTTCATTACTAGTAGACATTTTAGACAATGGTGAACTAGATAAAACCTTTCCTTTTTTCTTAGGAACAACAGCAGAAGCAACATTAGGTGAAAAGTTTGGCCTACTTGGCAAATCCGTACATCTGCGAGTAGTTGAAGGCCTCACTTCCTTCGGAGTAATCTTTTCCTTTCCCATGGTTAGGAACAAGCAAAAGCAGTAAATAGATGATAACAAGTTGTCTTACCAATAAAGCTAGGTTCCCCGGGAACGGCGCCAGAAAACGTCTTGATACCCACAAGTATAGGGGATCGCTGAAGTCTTCGTTGGGAAGTATTACCCAAATTTATAGTTTGACTCGATGGGAACACAAGAATATCAATAAGACCTTGGCAATTGAGGCGTCACTCTCAACCACACCTGTATATCAATAACTTGCAGCAGTAATAGTGATGGCAGTAGTATGATTCAAGTAACAAGCAGAACAATAGCAGTGAACAAGTGTTTCCCAGTTTTCACCGGAAAAGTGAAAGTGTAACTCAGAGATTTAAAACGTAGGCATGAGGTGATAGCGGGGTGTTGCAAGAATGAGATTGATCATATAATAAGAAACAAATAACAATGGGACCTATCTCTAACTCCGATATATGTAGGTATGTGTTCCATATTTAGTTGTGCGTACTAACCAAGAGAATTTGCACAACATCTATTGTCCAACCTGCCCATTTCACCGGGGCCAACTTGGAACTACAGGTAATTAAGGTCTACCCTTTCGAATAGACCGGAACAATGCATTAACACTTCATGAACACATAGAATCCTCAAACTAAAATATCTCCCCCTTGTTTTCCCTATATGTCACGTTTAGGGTTCGCAGGTTCAACATAATAGCAGGTGATACACTTTGCAGATAAATACCAAACTCAAATATATGATGGGGCAATATAAGTTCAGTACTGAAATCATGCCACTCGGGCCCTAGTAGCAAGCATTAAACATAGCAAGAGTGCATCAACACAATACAAAAGTATCCTCAAGATAAAACCCTAAAATCCCGAACAACGGGTAGCATTACATGATCAATCTCATCCAATCCCCATCCACCTCACATGCCTACAGCGGACTACTCACACATGGTGATGGTGAAGGGCTCATGGTCGATGGAGATGAAGGCGGAGATGAAGGCGGTTAAGACGGCCTCCGGATCCCTCCACCGGAGGAGAAATCCTGGATCAATCTGTCCCCGAAACGAAGATCGTGATGGTGGCGGCGTTCTGTTTCGCGAAAGCTCCTCTCCTCCTAGGGCAAGCACTTTTTCGTATATATGAGGGGATACGTCGAAGACCGAAGGCGAGGCGGCGCCCGAGGCCCATTTGGGCTGGGCCCACGCGGCCAGGTACAGGGGCCGCGTGGGGCCCACCCATTTGGTCCTCGAGCGCTTCCTCGTGTCCATCTTTTATCCATTGTCCTCCTTTTCCATAAAAAATGACGTGGTAATTTTCCCCGATTTTATTTCCTGCAGAAATAGCCAGAAAAGAGACTTTGCTAAAAACAGCGTCAGATTCAGCAGTTTTATTCAAATATGGGAAGATTCCGGAGCAAATTATGAGGCAAAGTGTTTGGAAAAGTAGATGCATTTTGGATGCATCAATTCCCAGCTACACCCAGCTGCTAATGGTATTTAACTCAACTTGCCGAAATCAGTATGTCAATCTGTATGTTCTAATCAATTCTTTGTCTCTTTAATCTGTAGGGTTCTAGCATGGAGCAGAACATATCTGACGATACTTGGAACTTTCAGCACAACTCATATTTTACTGGCTGGCCACATTAGCTTGACATATACATACTGAATAAGTTTGTTATTTTCTGCTATGTAACAATCTCAATACAGCCTAAACTATGTACTCCCTCAGGTCCGTTTTAAGAGTCGGGGGATTTACCCGTACGTAGCACAGTTTTGTAGGCATAGTAGCGAATCTTTTTGCGGACCAGAGGGAGTACTTGTTTGAAGATTTTTTTACACATTTACTTAAAGGTACAGTTGCTCATTTCATATTCTCACTGGTTCATTGTTTGGGCTAGCTAGAAATCAATACACATATTTTGCAAGTCCATGAATGTACAGATGAGCAAAGTATATACTCTGAAAGTCCGGCAAGTTACAGGTGAGCAAGTTCAGTGCAAGGCCGGCCTGGCCGGCCGGCCGGCGACGTCGCCCTCATCTACGGCTGTTGCCTCCGGTGCGTCTTGTACCAGCGATCAACAATGTTGTGGCGAGTGTTGTCTCTGTAAGTCGTGTAATGAGCAAATACAAATTTGCCGCCTAGTCTGTTACTATAACGGAGGAACGGAAGGAGGTCTAGGTGTTAACGGAGGAAAGGAATGAGGTCCGCTCGATTGTTTTGAACGGCTGATTTTCGAAGTACTGTATACAGTAACAACACAGCTGCAGAGGAGCCGAGCCCCATGGCCTCGTACGGTGACTTGGACCAGAAGCCAAGATTAAAGACTTCTGTCCCAAGTCAAGTAGCCCTAGACCCCTAGTCTCATGTCATAAAAACAGCCAGCTGCGAGTCCTGCGACTTGAACCAGAAGTCAGAAAAACAACGAATGGAAGACAAGATGCAATCTGCGTCGAACGGCCTCCAGGCGTTCGCGCTCCGCCTCAAGCGGCTCGCCGACGACGCCGGCAGGAGCCGCAACCTCGTCTACTCGCCGCTGTCCGTCTACGCGGCGCTCTCGCTTGTGGCCGCCGGCGCCCGCGAGCGTACCCTCAACGAGCTGCTCGGCGTCCTCGGCGCACCTTCGCGCGACGTCCTCGCCGATCATGTCCGCGGGCTCGCCGATCAGGTCCTCGCCGACCAGTCTCATGCCTGCGGGCCCCGCGTCAGCTTCGCGTGCAGCGTGTGGCACGAAAGCACGATTCCCCCGGCCCGCCTACCGCGACGCTGCTGCCCAGTCGTACAAGGCCGTCACGCGTGCCGTCAATTTCCACCAGAAGGTCAGTACGCCGTACCTCCAGTTTTCTTCCTGACTTCATAGTTCATACACATAGACATAAGGGCCAACGTGTAACTGCATGCAGCCGGACGAAGCAGGGAAGCAGATGAACGCATGGGTGGCGAAGTCGACGAACAACCTGATCCCCTCCATCTTCGTCCCCGGCGCGCTGTCACCACTCACGGACCTCGTGCTCGCCAACGCCATCTACTTCAAGGGCCGGTGGGAGAAGCCCTTCGACAAGGAGCGCACCAAGGAGGACAAGTTCCACCGCCTCGACGGCACCCACGTCGACGTGCCCTTCATGCGCGCCTCCGGTCGGCGCCTCCTCGCCTGCCACGACGGCTTCAAGGTGCTCCAGCTCCGCTACGAGCGCGGCCGCCCCTTGCCGGCCCAGCCGGCGCCCGTCTACTCCATGTGCGTCTTCCTCCCCGGCTCGCCGACAAGATCGCGTGCGACCCGGGCTTCCTGCGGGAGCACCTGCCGAGGAACGACGTCCTGGTCTGCGACTTCCGGCTGCCCAAGTTCAAGATCAGCTTCGGCACGGACGTGACCGGCGCTCTCCGGGAATGGGGCGTCAGGGAAGCGTTTGACCTGGGCAAGGCCGACCTGTCGGACATGGCGGAGGACGGCCCAGGAGGAAGGAGGAGGATGCTGGCGCTGGAAAAGGTGGTGCACAAGGCTGTCTTAGAGGTCAACGAGGAAGGCACCGAGGCCGCGGCTGTCACCTATGCGGTGATGGAAGGGCGTGCACTTTGTCCGCCACCGCCGCCGCGTGTGGACTTCGTGGCCGACCATCCGTTTGCCTTCTTTGTGATCGAGGAGGTGTCCGGTGTGATCCTGTTCGCGGGCCACGTAGTTGACCCCTCGATGAACTGACAAATTACCACCGTGCCTGGAGCTTATGTGCGGACTCAAGGTCCGGCGACTCGGCGAGTTAATATATCTATGGACTTCCAATTAGTTGTACTTCATTATTTTTTGCTAGATTGCTAATTACCCTGGTTAAATATGGATATATGCATTCTGTTGCATGAGGATTACAAGCAGCTAGCATCGATCATCCATATTATTTTCTTCCTAAGAAGGAGCTCTATTTCAACAAGGATACAATCTTCAGCCAAGATTTTTCGGGGCATTTCTCACACATCACGGAAGAAGTAAAATATAACCTGGCTAGCAAATTCGTAGCACAATTTTTTGCAATCACATATTTTTGTACACGCCTGGAAAAATCTTGGCTACCAGGTTTGTTGTCTGTACGGGATATGAGAGTGAATAATAGAATTTCAGAAATACAATTGTTGTACATTCAAGTTTCAGATAACAGATTGCACAAGCACTGTACACGAGGACTACATCTTGACAGTATATTCAGTAGCGGATCATCGCAGAACATACTGCACAAGGCCCTGACTGCCACATACCTTCAGAACCATAACGGTGACAGCAAACCGCAATGTTGATCTGAAACCATAGAGATGGTGGACGCAGAATCATAGTGGAAGTACACCAAACAAGCCACCCGCTAGTCGAGGTGCAGCTTTCAGGATTTCGGAGCACGAATGTTGTTGCCACCAGCTCCTCCGAGCATCGACATCAGCCCTCCACCATGCACCCTACCTTCAGGCACGACGAACCCGAAGCTCTGGTTCAGGCTCCCTCCTCCGCCCTCCTGACCATTACCCGCCAGGTTAAACGAAGCAGGAACAAGCAATTGGGGCGGTAAGAGCCTGCCGCTCTGCATGTCTTGAAAGTCTGACGAGGTGCCGGGGACAGAAGAGGAGATCCCATGCTCCATGCTGCTGTCCGCCGTCGAGGAAGAAGAGCCGATCCTGCTAAAGACACCATGCCCGATCATGCTTCTGCCCTGATCGCATTCCAGCTCTTGCTTCGAGGCCATCAAGGTTCCATGCGCAGAGCATAGGCCGCTCCTCCCCCTGGCAAACTTATCACAGCCGGCACTCCAGGAGCACCGTTTCCCGCCACCATGCGCCTTGCAGAAGTCCGTGCTCCCCTGCGCACTCTTGTCGCATCCATCGGACTTGCAACGCTTGCCGCCACCATGTCTCACGCAGCAATCGGTACGGCCGCGAGCGCTCTTCGTGCACTCTGGTGCAGCACACCGTTTGCCTCCTCCGTGCACCACACAGAAGCTGGTACCGCCATGGACACTCTTAGGGCATGCCATGCCTCCCTCGAAGAGGCACCTCTTCCCACCGCCATGCCCTTTACATAGCATTGTGCTTCCCTCAGCCCCTCTGGTACAGCCTTCAGATATACACCGTTTGCCTCCACCATGGGACTTGCAGAACATGGTGCCTCCCTGGGCTCCCTTACCGCAGTCTGGATACTGACACCGGCGACCACCTCCATGTGAGATGCACAGCCCAGGATATCCCTCGGCACTCCGAGTGCACCCCTCCATGATGCACCTCTTCCCTCCACCATGTTTTATGCAGAATCCTGATCTTCCCCGTGCTGCTCTCGAGCACTCCTGAACCCCACACCGGTGCCCACCACCGTGAGCAATACAGAACTCTGTCTTTCCTTCGGCGCTCTTGGTGCAGCCTAACTCTTGGCACCGCCTTCCTCCTCCGTGAGCTTTACAGTACGCTGTTCGGCTCTCGGCACCTTTATAGCAACCTGGCTTTTGGCACCGCTGACCGCCACCATGGGAAATACAGAGTCCTGATGCACCCCTTCCACCCTTCGAACACCCATTGAACCTACACTTCTTAAGATGGCGCTGATGACTTCTCTGCTCCATACTGCTACTACAAGCTATTGTATCTGAAGTTGCAGTGAATGAAAAATCTGTTGTTGCTGAAGGCTCAGGGCTAAACTGAACCTCATGCTGATCAAGAAATCTATCGTGACTGGCCTCATATCTGGTTTCAAGGTGTTGCTGAACTTCACTCTCTGGCAATGTTCCACTGAGACAAATATCATTTGATCTTGGAGCAAACAGAAGTGGCAGCACATAATCACCTGATTTCCTTCTGGCTGAAGTTGACCCCTCGTCGATAAGTGGGAAGAAAATAGCATTTTTTCTTTTATGTGAATGTTCCTTGATGCTACGCACTGCTGTGGGTTGTAAATTTCTAGAGCTGTCTCTTGAAATCCCCAACACTAATCCAGGATCAGCTAAGGTACAATGGGCGAACAAAGTTCCAGATAACTTAACTTTGTTACCATCAGATGAGTGACTGACAGCAGAATACAGATTTGGTATTGGCCCAAGTCCTAGGACCAGCCTGGAGTCATCATCAGGAACAGTTTGATTCCTATGGTCGGATGATTTTCTAGAAGCCTCAACTTCTTCTGAGCTGCCGAGGCAACTACCGTTAACCGCTGTTATGTCCAAGTCTTCATTCCTGCAGTTTATTGCAGCAGGTTTAGCTTGAGAGAATGAAGCAGCTATATTTTCCTTCCCATGAAGCCAAAGATTTGCCATATTAAGGTCCATCCTAGTTAATATATGTACAGAGGAGGATTTTGATATAAGATGTAAGCACTGTCCGATGACCAAGAGAGCTTCGTCAAACCATCAAAACCCCAGTTTTACAACTTCAGCACTGAGAAAGTATATAGTATACACAAAGTGAAAATACACATCAATGTTCGTGCGATGCGATCCACCACTGAGCATTCAGCTTACTGATCCCAAATAAAAATGATGATGTTGCAGGATCACGAGACAAATTCATAGGGACTGCATTTTATGCGAACAAGATTCACAGACAGACTTCATGTCACACAGTTAAATGCCCTCTGAGATCTGCAAGCAAGTTAAGTAATAGGTGAAATTTAGCCACACAAGGTTATAACTCGGAACAATATAGCAACTGATCATCGCCAATGTTTCTTAAATATGATGCAAAACTCAAAACATAAATAAATATCAAACCAACTCATCTGTAGCTTAACGTTTCTGCAATATGCACGCACCATGGATGCAACATGCAGTGAAAACAAACAAGAACCATTTGTGAAATCAATACAAAGTTATTTAAGAGCATGCAAGATAAACTAAAAGTATGCGATTAACAAGTGCCGTGTCACATTTTCACATGATTTGGCAGAAAGCGCTAACAAGGATGCATCAAGCACATTTCTGTTTTTACAGTTCAGTAACCTGCATGAGAAAATGGTGGATTTAAATTGGGAAGCTATATGGTCCTAAAGAATCGTGCCACAATGGAATGACACTTATTAAGGTAGTAGTGGTACTTTAAACCAATATAGCTTATTTCAAAACCAACCCTGTAAAGTTGGGTTTCAGTAATACATGCTAAAACTTTCTGATGTGTCTGTATATTGGGTTAAATTAAGGAGGTAGAATAGAGCCACATGTGTTGTTCTCATACGATTTACTCACACCGTAATACTAACAAATGGACTAAACAAGAAATATTATCAGCCTAATCCATTCCATACTCTAGAGGCAAAACTGACAACCATCAGGTGGAAACACTGGGAAAAGTTCATCAACCAAACAGGGAAAAGAAAAACTCTCAACTTCTCTCACAGGGAAACGGTTAGAAACTGAAAATACTATAAACTCCGGCATTAGAGCAATAACGAGAGAGAAAGGTGCAGATCCGTACCACGGGAGAGGAGATTGGAGAACCGGGCGGCGGCGGCGGCGGAGCGAACGAACGGGTGGAGGAGAGCAGTGAGGCGAGATGGAGGGGAGGTGGGAAATAAAGAGGCGTGGAGAGTAAAAGGAGGGAGCTTTACGCCATTGGGGGAAATGGAATTTGGCCCTTGGGGCTTCTGGAGGAGCATCATCAGAGATGAAATCAACTAATCAATCATGTAATTTCAAAAAAAAACTAATCAATCATGTGATTAGGAAACTCCGACACTCGGTTTCGGCTCCAGCCCAGCCGCAGCCAACGGCTTTTGTTTTCGCCCGTGTCAAGTAAACACGGGTTCCACTCGTTGTTCAAAAAAAAAACACGGGTCAGCTGCCTCCTGGCTGTCCGATCGGCCACACCATGGATATATGATCAGTGTTTTTTTTTTCGAAAATCAAGGCTGAACCTCCTGCCTTGGTAGCCGTGGATGAACGCAACTACTCCCTCATCCGTTCTCAAATACGTGTACATGTAGCTTTTATAGTAAGTCAAAAAAATTAAAATTTGACCAATTTATAGGAAAGATTATCAACATATATGAAATCAAGTTGATATATTTTGAAACTTCATTTCAAGACGAATCTACTGATACCAATTTAGTGTAAAAAATGTTGATACATTTAATAAGATTAACTTACACAAAAGGTAGAAGTACACTTATTCACAGACGGAGTGAGTGCGATTCCAGGATCAACAGTTAAGAGTACATGAGACAGAGCAATAGCATAATATATAAAATATACATCTACGACTAAGTCGTATTCTTCTGACAAAACTAAGTCGCATTCTTCTGCAATAGTGTCTTCTAAAAGGCACACTCACTCTGACATCGTCGGGTCATGGATTTTGTCCTAGACCAGACATTCGATGCCAGAACATTGACACGGAGGCAATGCCTTTCAACGAGATGGCGGTGTAGTTGTGTCCGATCAACAAAGGTCAGAGCACCAATTTTCATCCCGTTGTTAAAAAATCACCATCTGGATGAGGGATCATTCAAAGAGTTTTGTCATTCCACACTCTACGTACTTGAGCTAGGATGGCGGCTAGGACAGGCACGCATTCTCCTTGCAACAAGGGGGGCAACCACGAAGACCGGTGACACTGTATGGACAGTAGTTCTAGAGATTGTAAACGAGAGAAGTGCATATTTCAACCCTCAACTTATGCCATAGTTTAATTTACAACCCCCAACTTCAAAACCGGTTAGAACACACCCCTCAACTATTGATACCGGTCACATTACCCCCCTCTGATATTTGGAAGGCGGTTTTGAATGACTCACATGCTCTGCCCAATTAAAAAATTCGAAAAAATAGTAAACATTTCAAAAAAATCTGAAAAAAAATATATCAACAAACATATACAAGTTTAATACAGACGTGCAAAGTTTCGTGATGAAATAATATTTTTGATGCCCTATGCAAAAAAGATAAAATCAGTGCTCAAACTATCTAAATTAATAAAAAAGAGAAAATAACGGAATTAATAAAAAATAATGAGAGGAGTTTAGATTATCAAACTATCCAAATTTGCAAGTCTGTATTAAACTTGTATATGTTTGTTCGTATTTTTCACAGGGCACTACAAATATCATTTCATGACGAAAAGCACAGGAACCTGCCAATTAAAAAATTCGAAAAAAATAGTTAAACATTTCAAAAATTTCTGAAACAAAATCCCAACAAACATATACAAGTTTAATACAGACGTGCAAAGTTTCGTGATGAAATGACATTTTTGGTGCCATGTGCAAAAAAGACAAATCACTGACCAAAATGAGATTTAAAAATATAGTTTTTAGAGCACTGATTTTTTTTCACAGGGCACTAAAAATATCATTTCATTACGAAAATTTGCACGACTGTAGTAAACTTGTATATGTTTGTTGGTATTTATTTTCAGAATTTTTTGAAATGTTTTACTATTGTTTCGAATTTTTTAATTGGGCAGGAGCATGTGAGTCATTCAAACCGCCTTCTAAATATCAGAGGGGGGTAATTTGACCGGTATCAATAGTTGAGGGGTGTGTTCTAACCGGTTTTGAAGTTGGGGGTTGTAAATTAAACTATGTCATAAGTTAGAGGGTTGAAATATGCACTTCTCTCGATTGTAAACAAAATTCTGGATGTTCAATGATATTCCCTGCAAATCATATACAATACAAGTTTGAAATACTATGTATTTCTAAGCTAGACGAAAATAAAGTAAAAAAGGCATGTATTTGAGTTAGGACTAATGCATACTTTCAAAACTTGCGAAAATAGCTTGAAAAGTAGGAAAAGGCATGCATATCATCAAGAACTCAAAAGGCTATGTATTGTCATTTTTTTAGCCCAAAATTAGAAGGAGGTAGCGCCATGATTTTGCACGTTTGTACGATGTATCATCGACTATGTCCAGAGTTATTTTTGAGAATTATTTGAAACTTGTAGATATAATTTTTAGAAAATAGCACAAAGGGATCCATAGAGTTCGGAGAGGGTCTCCGCTCGTGTCTCTCCTACCGTTTCTAGAACACCTTGGATAAATAAAAAACACAGCTTGATTTATTTGTAGCAGTGTCAAGTCAATCGGTCGCGACGAGAGGCACGTCGACACGTGGTGGCGTTTTCGAGGTGGACGTCTCTCTCGCCGTGGAAGGTGCCGAGCAACCCGATCGTCTCCTGGAAGGAGAAGCCGTCCAGGTGCAGACTTGCACCCAATTAACGCAGCGAATGCTCCATCCACCGCTTCCACTGTCGAGTAGCCGCACAGGCCGGCCCGGGGTTTTTTTTGCACTGCAAAGTCAAACGACGCGACAGAAAACAAACCGGAGACGCGCACGGAACAAGCGAGAGAAACGGCACAAAAAAATCTAGTGGCTGTTCGGCCGGCGTGAGAGCTGAGCCGAGGCACGCTGGCTTGGCCGATCGGGTAGCCGGAGCAGTGGGGACTTGTACTGAGCTGCCACTGCCACCCAAAACCGATGCCGCGCGGCGAGGGGCGCGCGTGAACGCCTCGGCGCTGACTTTGGAGTCTGGACTCGTCCGGATCGTGGAAGGACGCCGAGACTCGAAAGAGCGAAAGGCGTCTGCTTTAAGCTCGGCCCGTCCAACGTCGAGGCGCCACACTCCGCCGATCCGGCATCGACGACGTGCCGTCTTGGACTCTCAAGCCTACGATCTGCGACACTCCGTTTTATTAAGGATGGAACGTTGACAAGAGATGGTAGATGAGTGGTGATTCGTGATGATGCTAAATAACTCCCTCGAAACGAACCGGTGTCGACGGATAATCTCAGCATATACTCATCTTGTTCTCGCGTCCTAATGAATCCAATATAACCGCGAGATAAGTGGTGGAACAGGGGTCCTCCTCCACTTTTCTAACCTAGCCGCCAGACCGGTTCCAATCTACAAGTCTCTCGTCGCCGCTTCATGAAATCCATTTGGTGGTGTGTGTCTCTCGGAAAATCCATTTGGTGGCCGAGCTTCATGGAACTCTGTGGTCCAAAAAAATAAATCAAAATACACTATTTTTATGTTTGAAATTTTTTGTAAACAAAAATTATACATGTAGATAATGTTGAGATCAACAACTATGCAAAATCTCAAATGAAAAATCGTTGTATTTTGTCTTGAGCAAAAAGACAAAATATGACGAATGTTTGATGTCTACTACATGTTTATATTATTATAATCTCTGTTGGGCCTTCTATCGAAGAGATTTGTAGGACATCAGCAGTTTTTCTCTTAAGTGGGTGACCCAAGTGTTACCGATGGGCGAGAGATGTAGGTTGAAAGTAAACTCTCCCGAACAAGCTGCAATTGAGATACAAGAGGTATGTGTATCCAACACACATAATATAATGGTTAACTGGACAGATGCACTAGTTTGACGAAGAGATTATAAAAAACAAGTAATATTGATGATAAAAACAAGTATTTGTAATCTGAAACAAAAAGGACAGCAAGATAATAAGTAATAAAACTGACTAAAAAGGTGTTTCAATGCTTAAAAACAAGATGTAAGGTTCATACTTTCATTAGTGACAACTCTAAATGTTATGAAATCATCAATAAATCGTGTAACAATGTCGGATCAGGGACTGACCAAGTTAGTCCAATAAAATGCTATAAATGTTATGAATAGATCATTAAATCGTGTAACAATGTTATTATATTAGCATGAAGCAATTAAAAATAATGAATACGTTTTGGACGTATCAATATTCATTTGATATTTTGCATAGTGGTATATCTCACATTATCTACACCTAGAAATTTGTTTTCAAAACATAAAAATCATAATTTTGAATTCAAAAACTGAGCTCCATGAAGCACAGCCTCCAAAACGCCGCACACTCGTGTGTCTCTGTGCTTAAGTTCACATACTACTCCTTTCAAAAAAAAGGTTTACATACTACACTTGTACTTCAGCGTTAACCCTAAAAGGAAAAAAAACCTCAATGTACTAAAAAATATGGTCGATACTTTTCAAAATACTCACTCTGTCCCAAAATAAGTGTCTCAAGTTTACCTAAACAATGGATGTATCTATACATGAACCATATCTAGGTACATCTAATTTTGGACAAACTTAAGATACTTATTTTTGGACGGAGCGAGTAGTTTGCATCCAACGGTGTGCTATTACAAAGCCTAGGATCAGATGGACAGCATTAATTTGTTTCTCTCTCTCAAAAAAAGATGGAGGGCATTTGTGCATGTACTCCACTTCCACGTCCAGGAATCTATACTGTGGCGGGCGGCTAGCGCTGCCGTGTTTCTGGCGTTGCGCGAAAGACAAGTGGACGGGGGCTGAGACGCGCAGTGTTTTCATGCTTCGCGTGGCCGTGACCAGCTGGAATCACTGGTTTCAGCTACCATCCGCCATTGAAGCTCGGGCTTAAATTTGGCAAGATACATATAACTCGTGTGATGTCTGTTTCTAGCATCGGCAAACACCCCTAGGTAGAAACCACGAGCTTGCGTCAAAGAAAATAAGATGGCCTCCACGGAGAACAGCGGCAAGAAACTGCGCCTCCTGCTCCTCCCCTTCTTCGCCACCAGCCACATCGGCCCATTCACTGACCTTGCTGTCCGCCTCACCACGGCCAGCTCGGACGCCGCCGTAGAGGCCACCATCGCCGTCACGCCAGCCAACCTGCCGCTCCTGCAATCGCTGCTCAAACGGCACGGGCGCGCCGCCGCGCATGTCAAGGCGGCCACGTACCCGTTCCCGGCCGTGGACGGCCTCCCGGAGGGCGTCGAGAACCCCAGCAAGGCGCCACCGGGCGAGGCATGGCGCATCGACGTCGCTGCCTTCAACGAGGCACGGATGCGCCCCGCGCAAGAGGAGCTCATCCGGGCGCAGTCGCCGGACGCGGTCGTCACCGACTTTCACTTCTTCTGGAACCCCGCCATCGCCAGGGAGCTCGGGGTGCCGTGCGTCCAGTTCACCGTCATCGGCGCCTTCCCGGCCATCGCCATGCGCCACCTCGGCTGCGGCACCGATGCGGCGGCGACGAGCGTCGTCGTCCCTGGGTTTCCGGGCCCTGATATACGGATACCCAGGACCGAGCTGCCGGAAATGTTGAGAAGCTACGGGGTGATCAATGACTCCACGACCGTCAAATTCATCGCGGCGCAGGCCGATTGCTTCGGCCTCGCCGTCAACACGTTTTCTGACCTGGAGCAACCGTACAGCGACTTGTATGTGCGCAACGGCTACGCGAAGCGCGCCTACTTCCTAGGGCCCCTCTCGCTGCGACCATCGCCGGCCGGCACGGGCGGTGACGCCGTCCCCGGCGACGCCCAGTGCATCGATTGGCTCGACTCCAAGCTAGACCGGTCGGTGGTGTACGTGTGCTTCGGCAGCTTAGCCCCCGTCTCGGACGCCCAGCTGCACGAGCTCGCTCTCGGTCTCGAGGCCTCCGGGAAGGCGTTCATGTGGGTGGTGAGGGCGGAGAACTGGAGTCCGCCGGAGGGGTGGGAGGAGCGTGTCGGGAACAGAGGGAAGCTGGTCAAGTCCTGGGCTCCCCAGACGGCCATCCTGGGGCACCCGGCCGTGGGGGCTTTCGTGACGCACTGCGGGTGGAACTCTTTCCTCGAGACGGTGGCGGCAGGTGTGCCGGTGCTCACATGGCCGATGGTGTTCGAGCAGTTCATCACCGAGCGGCTGCTCACGGAGGTGCTTGGGATCGGGGAGAGGCTGTGGCCGGACGGCGCCGGCGTGCGGAGCACGAGGTACAATGAGAATGAGGTGATCCCTGCCGAGGCAGTGGCACGGGCATTGACGGCGTTCATGCACCCCGGAGGGGCCGGGGACGTGGCAAGGAGCAGGGTAATGGGCCTCGCTGCGAAGGCTCACGCAGCCGTGGCGGAAGGAGGTTCCTCCCACCGTGATCTGCACCGTCTGCTCGATGATCTGATGGAAGCAAGAGGAGGGCAACGCTAAGAGTTTTTCTTAGCCTTGCACCCATGAATAATCAATAAAATCGAACTTTCATTCATGGCCTCCGGGATGTGCCACTTGTGTATTTCGTCTGACCTTACATTTCTTCGGCTTATTTATTGTCGGCGTGATAACATGGAATATTTAGGGTGTATTAAGCATACTGAGGAAACTGGTTTTATTTTCCTATCATGATTAGATACAGCAAACTTAACCATGCTTTAGACAGAGCTAACTAATGGAGTATTTTGACCATAATGCTATTAAGTTTTCCACCATTTCTGGCCTAATCAATGTTTATAATAAAATTATCAATAATTTTCACACACTTGTCATTTTCATGGTTACATCATGAGAAAAATTAACACAAACTTTTATCAACAAGTGCTCTGGTACTTAAGTGGATTCTACAAAATTGGCTCGTCAAATTGACCGAGTAGAAGGACAATGAAAACACATAGGATTACAGAAACCTTAACAACACGAAACGCTATGTAAATATGGTTCAACTAGTTACTAAACATGTTACGAGTTACATGCTTCATCCTCCTGCATCATTATCTCCTCCACTATTCCCCAGCAGCAATTGTCTGGTTTTCCACCGCAAGTTGAAGGACAGCAACTCTGCGTGCAGCAGATTAATGTTAGGAATATGACGTACTAAAAAATATAATAAAATAAGCTGGCTAAAAAGAAATAAAGATAGTGAACATATTTTCATTTCTCAGCCTTAACAAATCATAGCTGGGGAAACTTAATAATGCACAACTTCAAACAATATATATGGAGTTTCATGTGTCTATAAATTTCGTTCATATGGATTATGTGCCCAAAACAAATTAAAGCTTATCAAATTTGTTCTCCGAACATTGAACAAACAGGACAGCCCAGACTCTAAATTTTAGACTTCACTTTTTCCAAGAATTTTTTTACATGATATCAATTTATTCTTATCTGCTCGTTCCAGAAATGAAAAAATAAACATCAATCAGGATACATGATTTTTTCACAACATAAATCTAAAGTAATGAATTAATGGTATAATATTTGACCACAATGGATGTTTCAAAGTTATTGTTCTCCAAAAGCAGATGTTCACTGTGCATATTCATCAAGTTGTGAAGCAATATGACTGGTGCTGAGGTATTAGAGTAGTAACCTTGACAGATCATTAAACTTTATCATTCCAATAAATCGAAATTAAGATCATACCTTGGAGCAACTGTAGACAACAAGAGTCAGCCAAGTCCAGGCATTAGGTGCACAACTCGAGGAACCATCACCAGCTTGGTCGAGAAAATATGACAATGGGGGCATCAGTTGCAGCTCATATTGGCGTGGTGAACCACATAGTTTACATGTGCTAACATCTTGTGAATTAGTTGCAGCTAACAGTGGCTTGCCAGCATAGGAATACCTACAGAGTATTACAAACCAAAACTCGATTTCAGCTTCTCAAGGCAAAAAGATGTACATTTAGACAGTAGCATGATTCAAAAGATACTCTTATTAAGGACACGATAAGTACCTTAAGCATTGTTGAGGATGTGCATCCAACCGTTTCTTAAATTTTAGGAAAGTTCTGTCAGCACCAGGAGCACTATCATATTCATATTTTTCTTCCTCCCATTTTTCTCCTTCATCATTTCCCATGTCCATGATCTCTTCTACCAAAACTGTTTCATTGCTACTTGAACATACATTGCTTTTGCCGCTCGATTGTTCCTTATCATAATAGATGTAGAAACAAGGAAGAACTGCAGAAACAAAAATTCATGGCACAAAAACCCTCAGACTTTACACTTACAGTAAAGGACTAATGGCTCTTCAGAAATTTTCCTCACCTGGTATACTCAGGTCATTTACTTTCTCCTTCACAGCAGCGCATTTTGTAGGGACATTATTAGCACGCTTTGATTTATTTTTCTTCTTTGTGTTAGAAGATGTCAACGTTGCAGCCTGCTCAAGTGCTTCAGCCAAGGCATTCAGATCAAAATCATCATCATTGATATTGGGAATATTGTTTCCTTCGTCATGTTTTCCCACAAAACTTGGAGGAGGCTCACTCGAGCAAACATTTTCTTTCCTTTGGACTAATTCATCCCCCTTACCACTTGCTTGCATACCACTATGGCAATTCTGAACTCTTAGGACCTTCCAACTTTAAGAAGCAAAAAAAGGAATCAAAAGTGAGACCAACTAACCACAAATCATACGAAAGATTTGAATAACTCGCAACTGTACCAACACTAAGAGACACATACTTGCCTTTGGGGTTTAGGGCTGCATTTCGGAGTCGGGCAAACAAGAACATACAAGGTCCTCTCCTCGATGTTAAGCTTAGCAAGAGGGGCATAAACCTGAAATAAATACATACATATAAGAAAATATAACAGAACTACTAAATTCTGAGAGAGAGGTGTTCGCTACCATCACAGAACCAAGTTATGCACAAGAATTTAGGGCATTGTAACCAGGTCCAAAGATCATAAATTCATACTACTGCATTCCCTTATATGAATGTTTATCAAGACATGCTTCAAATCTCAGAAATTATTGCCGGTTAGTAAAAAACTCGCCTGAGCAACAAGGCAGAGCCTGGTTCCACATAATCTGCACCGGAGCAACTCAGGTTCGATGCCCATATCCTCTGTTGGCCAATCCTGCAAGCAACAAATTACTCAATATAAGGAGCATAACAAAGCTTACTTCAAAACTGAAGGAGCGCGTAGCTCCATCTCTGGGAGCGATTTTGAAGTTAAAGATCGAAAATCAATAGAATAAAAAACAAATTGACAGTGGCTTACAGGGACTCCGCCGATCTTGGTGGTGTAGTGGTCGGCCTTCTCCCGGTAGTCCTCCGCCCAGGGCCCCGGCAGGCCCAGATGCACCTCTTCCCCCATCCTAGACGCGCTTCCCGCCTCCCACCCTACTCCCTCGAAACGTGCTAGCTTCACAGAATTAGCAGACGGCCGCGGGAGGCAAGAACCGCGATACTCGCCGGCGGCCGGCGGCTGCAGAGCAGGAGGGGACTTATTAGGCTAGGCGTGTGCTTCTGCGAAACAGTGTGGACTGCCGGTCCGCCGTTGGCACACGAGGCGAGCAAATGGGTCTCTTAAGAAGGCCCAATAACACATAAAGTGGCCCGAGAAAGGACATTCTCTCTAGGCCGGCGTTTGATAAAACAAGAGAACCCTAAAAAAAGATCCTCAAAAAAATAAGAACCCTAAAAAAAGCAGATACCGAGAAAACGAAACCGAAAACGTGCCAAAAAGAAAAAAAATCACGGTATCGCGAAGATCCGTCCAGAACAATCCTATAGAATCATACCGTAAAACGTGTTTTTTCTTTCTTTTTTTCATTTTTTCCAACGAGTCTATCTCTTACGTACAAACTGAGCGTGTAGGAGGGCTCCCATCGCCGCCCCTGGGCAGCACGGGCCCGCTTGGCCTTCCTAGCATTGGCCTCACCCGCCTACTCCCGTGGAGGTGCTCCCATGGGAGAGCTTGGCCATGAAGATGCTTCCATAGGGCTGTGAGCACAGCCACCCGCTCCGCTCCGGCCCTCACCTGGCTCTCGTAGCACAGGCCTCCTCGTCTCGACCCGCCTCCTCCCGCGAAGGTGCTTCCATGGGGAAGTTTTGCCATGAACGTGCTTCCATGGGGTTGCGAGTACATGCCACGATTTCGCACCAAATCGGTCAGGCTCAACCTCCTCGTCGGGAATCAAAGATTGACGCCATAATCGAGTCTCCTCGTCATGAAATCGAGCTCGGGAGTCGATGGTGCCAGCCCTGACAGGAGCCTTGACTTGTTTTGGTATGTCCAGTTTGTGAGACGTAAATCGACTCCAAAACTTGTTTTGTGGGGGTACCGAGGTGATAATATCCGGGGAGCTGGCGAGATATGTTCGGTGAGTATTTTTGAACCAAAACCGCAAATATGATAATTCTGTGGAACAGTTTGGTTCATTGGTTGTTTTGCTCCTCCAGCAGGTAGCAGCCTGTGCTGGCCATGGCGATGAGCTTTCACCTTCTAATTCGAGTAGTTCTATTGACCATTGCTTTTTCGAGTTCAGCACAAAACACGTGGCCTAGCTAACATTCGGGTGACGCTCTGGCCGGCTATATACGTGGCATGCACGTACGTTCCAGCATGCATTCAGCCAGAGTAGCTAGCTACTACTCCCTCCGTTCCAAATTAGATGACTTTCATTTGTCAACATGTGGATGCACCTATACTTGTAACATGTCTAGATACATCCACATGTTGACAAATAGAAGTCATCTAATTTGGAACGGAGGGAGTAGCTAGCTAGCGCGCGGTGACAATGGGAATGGGTGATACTAAAGGTGCTACTACCACATATCTTTGTTGGATGAATCTGCCACCTCAGAACAGCAGTCATGCATACGACAGATTCCGACCTCGTCACTGGATGAATCGACGTACGGCCGGGCCCAATTAATCGACCTCAGAATTCACGATATTACCAGCTACGGAGTAGAAAATGTATGTACGCGTATGGTGTTACTGTACGTACATCACAGCTGGGAGGTGGACGTGGCCTGCCTGGTTCAGTACGAGGACGGAAACGGATGGGCAAAGGGGTGAATGGCGCGCGCCCGTGACCCGTACGCCCATGAGGGAATCACGGCCGGGTTCTCGACCAGAAATCAGGCTCAGAATACGTACATTGCGGGCGGCCTTCATCGATCACAGAGAATGGTACTGTGTAGGTAGGACGTGGTCGTACGTACCGGCTTGGCCCGCTTTAATTGGTACTGTGATCGTCCATGCATGCACACCGCCGGGTAGACTTTTCTCGAGAAATGACGGTGCCAAGCCAAAGGAGTAGTACGGAATGTCGTGTCCCGTCCGTCCGTCCGTCCGTCATGTGCATCCGCGCGCTCCCTTTGTCGCGGTGCATCTTTTCTGTTTTCACGCATTCACCGATTGATCGGCATGGCGGCACTGCACTATCGGACGAGATCCAAAGGACGACTCTCTGGCATTGGTATTCGGTACTGAGCTATGTAGGAAACTGCCTGCTGCATGTGTGTTAACGAGTGTTTATCAGGGTAACGAAAAGGTGCACCCGGATATGTTCACTCCCGTACGAGTGGAAACCAAAGAAGACTTTCCCCTCCCAGTTACAGTAAAGCGAGGCGAAAGAAAGGCGACCCAGGACTTCGCCGGCGAATCCGCCGCTTCCCTCCGTCTCCGGCGCCGTTCCGGCGTCGCGAGGCGGGGGGAAGCTCCGGATTGCGTTCGTGCGAGTAGCTAGGGGTAGTTTATTAGGTTTTCTTTGCTTCGCCGGCGGCATCGGGCTGGAGAAGGTGGCGGCGGCTGTGAAGAATAATTCCTCCCCCTCCTCTCTCCGGTCCGGCGGCGTGGTCGTCGGGAGGCTGTGGAGTTCTGTGTTTCCTCCTTGCAGGCGGCTGACAAGACGACGTCGACCGCCGTGCGCCATGGAGTCCCTGACCTTCGGGCCGGTCGTCACTGCATCGTCTTCTTCCCCAGCGGCGATGCGGGGTCTGTGAGGGGCTGTGATGGGGTTTGGCTTTGGAAGTTTTTGAGTTCGGTGGGAAGTCGAAGTGCGGCCCCGGTGGCAGTTTCCCGCAGGGGATGGGGGTCGAGGTCGGAGAAGAGCGGGGCGTTTCCGCCCCGGCCGGCGAGCTACAGCGGCATGGACGCTGACGCGCAGCGGGCGTCTACTCAAGAGGTTCGAGGAAGCAGTTTTAGCTGCAACGAATCTTCTCCGCGCCATGGATTGGCTTTTGCTGGTTTGCTCCGGCGACGGCGGAGTCAGGCGGCGGATGAATCGAAAGTGACAACCTCTAGGGACTTATCTGTAATTTTCCTTTTCTTCGGGGTTGTTTTCGTAAAAATGTTAGCGAGGTGGGTTTCCAGAGCCTTCGCGTTGTATTTCGACCATGTAATCAGTTCTAAGTGGTGAATACAATGCTTGTGTGTTTGCAAAAAAAAAAAAAAAAAACTCCCGTACGAGTGGACAACAGTGTCGTTGTTATTTTCTTTCAAAATAACAAAGCTCAATCAGGACTACCTTCAAGGTGCTTTCACTCGAGCTTGTTTCTTTTCCCTTGGATCCAACAAACCAGCAAGGATTTCCAGTCTGCTTTGACTTGACATTTCTTTTTGGTGTTTTTGACAATCTCAGAGGTTCAGAGTCCTGAGGGTGCAAGAATGCTATCAAATATTTACGGTGTTTTGCATTTCACAACCTTAAATAAGCCAAAGTGAATGGCGTGGCTGTTAATTCCCTTGCATCATCTAGGGTAGATCGATACGGGTAGAACAGAGAGATGGGAGGAGAACAGGGTACCTTCTCCTTGGCTGGACGAGCCCGGTGTGCCGGCCATGGTGGAGAGTGGCCGGCGATGACAGTGAGTGGCGGCGGCGGCGGTGGAGCTTCCCGTAAGCACTACGCGATCCCTAGATCGTTAGGGTTTGTTGGTGGGGTTATGCAGCGCGCGGTTAACCTCGTACTGCGTGCTACTGGTCCCCACCCTTTATATAGCGAAGGTCACAGAGGCCCACCAACCATATTCGGTTGGACGCCCCCGATCAGGGTGCGGATCAAGTTCCCATGGGCCGTTGGACTCGCACGGGGAGGAGATCAACCTAACATTCTCCCCTACTATGTACCTTTTACTTTACTCGTTTCATCACAGATTAGTACATAGAGCATGTTTCATCTTCACAGTTCAATTGCCGATAGAATCAGACAGCTACAACATAGCTCTCTGTTTTGAAAGAATTTTGTTCCTTTTCGGGCCTCTCATGATCCCGGAATCATAGGCTTTCCATTAAACCCATGCCGGCTACGTGTTCCATGAACACACTGGGTGGTAAGCCTTTCGTAAGCGGATCCGCAAGCATATCTTTTATCCTTATATGCTCAAGACTTATAGCTTGATCCTGGATTTTAACTTTCACACCATAATACTTTATCTCTATTGGTTTGGTAGCATTAATCGACTTATTGTTGTGAGCATAGAATACTACGGGCGATTGTCACAGTACATCTTTAGTGGTTTGTCAATGCAATCTATCATTTTCAATTCGGGTATAAATTTCTTTAACCATATCACCTGCCCTGTGGCCTCATAACATGCTATAAATTCTGCATGCATCGTGGACGATGCAACTATTGACTATTTAGAGCTTCTCCACGAAATAGCCCCTCCAGCGAGAGTGAACACGTATCCTGACGTGGATTTTCTATCATCTTTGTCTCCCGTAAAATCTGCGTCTGAATACCCTCTTATCTCTAGGGAATCAGATCTTCTGTATGTTAGCATGAGGTTTTTTGTGCCTTGCGCATAACGCAATGCTTTCTTTACCATCTTCCAGTACCCCGGTGATAAAAGCTAAGTCAGGACGAGTGCACACTTGTGCATACTGTAAACTTCCAACAACCGAAGCATATGGTATTGTTTTCATCTGATCGATCTCGTACTGGTTCTTGGGACATTGAAATTTCCCAAAACTGTCGCCCTTGACTATAGGAGCAAGTGTGACACTACTCTTATGCATATTATACTTTTTAGAACTTTTCTAAATATGTCTTCTGCGATAATCCTAAAACTCCATTTTTCCTATCCCGGTGAATTTCTATGCCCAAAACATATGATGCTTCACCAAGATCTTTCATATCAAAATTTGAGGATAAGAACTTCTTTGTTTCTTGTAGTAGACTAACATCACTAATAGCAAGTAAGATATCATCCACATACAAGATTAGGAAAATATGTTTCCCATTTTTAAACTTTGCATAAATGCAGTTATCCTCAACATTCTCTTTAAATTCAAAACTTTTAATTGTCTCATTAAACTTTAGATACCACTGTCTAGAGTCTTGCTTTAATCCATAAATGGATTTCTTCAGGCGGCATCCCATATCTTCCTTACCTTTCATGATAAAATCCTTGGGTTGTTTCATGTAAACATTTTCTTTTAAATCCCGTTTAGAAATGTCGTCTTTACATCCATTTGATGTATCTCTAAATCAAAATATGCAACTAGTGCCATTATGATTCTGAAGGAATCCTTACATGAGACTGGGGAAAATGTCTCATTGTAATCTACCCTTCTCTTTGTGTAAATCATTTTGCCACAAGTCGTGTTTTATACTTTTCTACATTCACTTTAGAGTCATACTTAGTTTTGTAGACCCATTTACAGCCTACTGTTTTGGCTCATTTAGGAATATTTTCTAAGTCCCAAACATCGTTGGAACTCATCGATTTCATCTCATCTTCCATTGCCTCCAGCCACTTCGATGAGTGAGGGCTTCTCATGGCTTCTTCGTATGAAGTGGGATCATCCTCCATATGAGCTATTTCTGTGTTATAAACTTTATAATCGGTAGAAATAGCTGATCTTTTAGCTCTTATAGACCTTCTAGGGGCCTCATTTTCTAAAAGTGGCTGATGCACCTCCCTTTCATGCTCAACAATGGGTTCAGTCGGCTCCTGATGGACAGGTTCCGGATCTTCACCCATAGTTGTCACGGGTGGAGTTACAATAGGTGCTTGCACCTCAAACTCAGGGATTGTCGGTGCAGGTACAACAGGTAGTGCAAAAAATGGTTCCTGAATCATCGGAAAAGGTGCACACACCCTCTTCTGCTCAAGATCAATTTTCTGAGCTACCATGCTCCCCTCATCATTTGTCCTCTAAGAAGACTGCATGTCTCGTTTCTATAAACTTTGTGTATCTGTCTGAACAGTAGAAACGAAAACCTTTTTATCTATCAGGATAGCCAATGAAGTGGCAACTGATTGTTTTGGGATCTAACTTTGCAATATTTGGATTAAATATTTTGGCCTCAGCTGGGCTCCCCCACACCCTGAAGTGTTGTAGAGAGGGTACGCTTCATGTCCACAACTCGTACGGTGTTTTGGGCACCGACTTGCTTGGTACTCTATTGAGAATGTGGATGGCGGTTTTAAGCGCCTCCATCCATAATACCAATGGCAAGGTGGAGTAACTCATCATGCTGCGCACCATATCCATAATTAAGTGTACGGTTACGCCTTTCAGCTACTCCATTTTGCCAAGGGTCGCCCAGCATTATATACTGGGTGCCAGTCTTCTGTTAGAACCTCGCAAAAGGTATAGGGACTTGGCCATATGGAGTGTGCCGACCGTAGTACTGCCCTCCACGGTCAGATCTCACTATCTTTATTCTTTTATCATGCTGATTTTCTACTTCAGCTTTGAATATCTTAAATTTAACCAACGCTTCAGACTTTTCTTTGATTGGATAAATATAACCATATCGGGAATAATCATCTGTGAATGTTATAAACGAGTCATAGCCATCCACACTTTTCACAAGAAAATGTCCACAAATATCAGTGTGAATGATTTCCAGTGTTCATGTGCTTCGGTTTGCACCCTTTTTTATTTGTTTTACATACTTTCCTTTAATGTAATCTATGCATTGTTCTAAGTCTACGAACTCTAATGGAGGAAGAATTTCATTTTTAACTAGACTTTCTATTCTCCCCCTCAAAATATGGCCTAAACGATAGTGCCATAATTTCGATGAGTCATGAGTTCTCTTTCTTTTCTTTTATTCTTTATCCGGCGCGGAAACATGCTCATTCACATTGCACACAGAATACACTTTTTCACATAGGGATAATAAATAAAGCTCATTGTGAAGTAAAGCAACACCCACATGAGTATTATTACACCATATGGCACACTTGCCATATCCAAAATAACATTCATAATTATCTTTGTCCAAACATGAAACACTAATCAAGTTTCTGTGTAATGAAGGAACATATAAAACATCTCTAAGCAGAATCGTGAATCCATCAGCTAACTCCAGGGAGATGTCGCCGACAGCTTCAACGTCTGCTTGGACTCCATTTGCAACTTCAATGCATCTTTCTTCTCTTTGCGTAGTCCGCGTCGAATGGAATCCCTATAATGAATTTGCAACATAAACAGTTGCACCTGAGTCAATCCACCAAGTAAATTTCAAAAATTGTGTATACAAGGATTCATTTACAAAGGAAACAATGTTGTTACCTCTCTTTGCCATTATGGACTTTAGCCAAACAGGGCAATCTTTCTTGTAATGCCCAGTCTTCTTACAGTGGAGACATGTATCTTTGTCCACTGGAAGGGCTTCTGCTGATGCTGATAATGCGTGGGAGATTTTCCATGTGACTTTGAAGGGGAACTATTGCTACTTTGATTGTAGCTCTTTTTCTTATTATCCTTCACATAGTTCAGAGCACCACCATGTGAGGCTTTAACTCTTTCCTCTTCTTGCACCCACATGGCTATTGTCTTTTCAATGTCCCATTTTTCAGGCGACATGTTGTAGTTGACAACAAAAGTGTCAAACTCTTTTGTCAATGAAGCCATAACCAGGTGAACAAGGAGTGCAGGCTTGAACTCCAAATCATCGTCCATGGGCTTGAGCTTAGCTGTCATGTTGCTCATCCTGAGGATGTGCTCTATTATGTCATGTTCACCTCCTGTGTACTTTTCTGTCACCAGCTGCTTAGCAGCTGGGTAGCATATATCTTTGAAGAACCAGTGAATTGGTTCTTTATCTTTTCAAGAAACTCCCTTACGGAATCACACTCTGCAATTGAGCCCACAATAGCGTGCTCAATTGTGTTCTTTATGAAAGCCATGCATTTTTTGTTGGCGGTGAGCCACTTTTTGTTATCGAGGGTATATGACATCTCCAATGGAACATAATCCCTCATCTTTTTATCCCATGCATCATCATCATCTCTTGCATCTCTGACTGGCTCTGTAGGTTTGACCGATTGTGGAGTGTCCACAACCCAGTCCACCTCAGCACAAACAAAAGCCAAGTCGACCTTCTTTCTCCATTCAGTGTAGTTGTCACTTCTGAGAGTTGGAACATCCTTGATGCAGCTCATCAAGTAGTACCCTCCTGAAAACCACAATGAAGTGAGATCATAACAACAATTGCATGCAATAATCCAACGTTGGTCAAAATTAAAACATACAACTGTTTGTGCAATTAAAACTATATCACCGTTGGGCAGAAAAATAGCAAGAATGCGCATATAAACAACAGTAAATCATGATTATGTTATTAACAACGTTGGTGATAAAAAATATCAGAATCTTAATTGTTCCAATAATTATTTTAACATGCTCTTAAAATTTAATTCTCACTTTAGTTCTATTTTACCTTTTAAAAGAGCACTTTTATTTATTTTGCAGCGGAAAAACATGAATAAAAATTCATGAACTTTATACTTTTCAGAAGTATTTATGTCACTTTTTCTATTCTCTAAACAAAATTTCGTTGGATAATCTTGAATAGAAAAAAACAAGATGAAATTTGCCCAAAAATTGGACAAAAAACAGATAAAACACGCTTCTGGAAAAAACAAATTTGGGAAACTGTTCTGTGCGGCCCGCTCGGCCCATGACCTGTTTGAGCGGCCGATTCTTATCTGCCGCCCGAGCGACGCCGAAAACGGCCCACGGCCGCGGCCTCAGGCATCTTTCGGCCCAACAGCCCGTCGCGAGTTAGGGTTTTAATCCTGACCGTCAGATTCAATCCGATGGTCCAGCGTGACTCTCGCTGGATCAAAACCAGCCTGGCCTGCCCCCGACGGAAAACCCCAGCTCATTTCTTCTTTCTCACTTCTCTTCTCCTCTGTCCCGCACGCCGCCCGCGGCCCGTGGAAAAAGGAGACGCTGGTGGCCGGCGACGGCCGCACGCCCCACCGCGGCGGTGCTTTCCCCTAGCTCCCTCTCTCTCTCAGCCTATGCAGGCGGCGGAAGCGCCGTTGCCTTGCCTTCCTCCTTTTCTTAGGGTTTGGGTTTTGGCGGCGCCCACGGGCGATGGCCGCAAGGACCCAACGCGGCGAGTGGCGCACGCCGCTCTTTGTGGCGCCGTTGCCATCCCCCTCGCCGGTCGCGCGTTCCCCTTGCGGTGAGCGCGCCGCCGTCGAGCGGTTTGGCCGCGGTGCCCTTTGCCCCGAAGGGTTCATTTCTTCTTCCAGATGCCCCACTTAGTGCGCATCTAGATCGAGAGGAATGGCGCGGCCGAGACGGCGGCGTTCTTTGCCGGCGAGCTCGAGGCCTTCCGGTGAGTTCATCTTTACCCTTTTTGAAATTAGGGTTAGGGGTTTCCACGGGAGGGGAATTTTCTTTCTGTGGTTTATTCCTTTTGCTTTTCTTTTTCTGTCTACACGAGTAAGATCTAGAACCCGAGGTGTGGCTCTGATACCATTGTTAATTCCCTTGGATCATCTAGGGTAGATCGATACGGGTAGAACAGAGAGATGGGAGGAGAACGGGGTACCTTCTCCTTGGTTGGACGAGCCCGGTGTGCCGGCCATGGTGGAGAGTGGCCGGCGATGACAGTGAGTGGCGGCGGCGGTGGAGCTTCTCGTGAGCACTGCGCGATCCCTAGATCGGTAGGGTTTGTTGGTGTGGGGTTGTGCAGCGCGTGGTTAACCTCGTACTGCGCGCTGCCGGCCCCCACCCTTTATATAGCGCAGGTCACAGGGGCCCACCAACCATATTCGGTTGGACACCCCTGATCAGGGCGCGGATCAAGTTCCCGTGGGCCGTTGGACTCGCACGGGGAGGAGATCAACCTAACAGTGGCTACCTGTTGAAAACGCCTTTCAGTATGGCGTTTTTACGGAGGGGTCATATTATGTTGAAAGTTTTCTCATGGGTCATTTAGGACAAATTATTCTTTTTTTTCTGCAGCAGCCGGGCAAAGGGAATAAATTACTTCAAGCCCTTTAATTTGCAAAAAAGAAAAGTTGTTCCAACCTCCAAGGTGCTTTCACTCGGGGTTGTACTATCTTTTTCTCCCCCCTGCGAGCGAACAAAACCGCATGGATTTCCATCTCACTTTCAGTTGACATTTTTCCATGACATCTGCATCCAGCATACTCCCGCCAACCACAAGGATCTCATCAACCCCGCCGGCCGCACCTGCACCGCAACTGCACACTCCGGACTGACTGACACCTTTCGTGCGTGCTACTCCCGCATGTCGGCATCGTACGCCATCTCTGAACCTGATACGCATTCCCGCTAATAACAGAAAGCCATCGATCGTAACATTCGTATCGTACGTGCTTCCGACGCAAGGAAGAGATCGATCTATGAACTCCAAACCGAGCGTGCATGTAAAACTACTCCCTCTGTTTTTTAATATAAGATGTTTTAGATGTTGAACATGTTGTCTAGATACATACTAAAATAAGTGAACATGTACACTAACACATGTACATATACATTTATGTACATGTGTATGTAGACAAATGGTACAACATCTTATATTAAAAAACGGAGGGAGTAACGGAAAAGAAAGGCGAAAGAGCCCACCAAATGAAATGTAGCGCCACCGTAGTGGCATCTTGACCGGCCGGCGAGAGCGATGGAGCTGGCCATCGTTTTACCCCGGAAAGCAAAGAATATCTCTCCTGGTTTGAGCCGACGTCGCCGTGGTTGGCAGGGGACGAAAGCTCGTTGATGTACGTAGGAATGTGGTTGGTCACGCGGTAACCTCAGCTAGCTCACCGTGCGGCACGTCAACCAAATACTCGCGGGAATTGATTCGATTAGGACATGTGCGTTTGGTCCTAATGCAATTCCCAAGGGCTAGCTAGCAGTCTAGCACAAACGTTTCTGAAGGTCTCTGCATTATCGTTTCTTGTTTTGCTACAAGGGATCGAGGCGATCGAGGACGCAGGAACGAGTGTTGCATGTTGGTGGCGTCGGATATAGCGTGATCTGAACCTCGCTATGGACGCGGACGAGAATGCATTGAAACACGATGAAATTTGTACAGGGATGAAAACGGTATGCGTAACCACCGATGGTCCTGGTGATGAAGCGCCCATAACGCGTGAAGCGACACGAGCATTGGATTTGGAACGCAATGGCCTAGCCCCAGCTGACATCTCAACAAACAAAATCGAGCCTCTCATTGCATGTGTGATGGTCCGAAACTCTCATCCGATTATTAGGGAAAGATCAGATCAGATCGGATCAGATCCATGGAACCCAAACAAGGTGGTGACCCAACCACCCAACGTATAAAGTGTCGGTGATCCCGTACGCACAAATACAATCATCATCTTCTTCTCGGTGTCGACCCATGCATCGATCGGCTTTCGTCTCGTTTCCATGGCAACAACCGCCACGTACGCTTTGTGTCGTCCGATCGAGCGGAGTAGATCGAATCTCCCGTCGCAGAGCTCACGTCGTAGAACAAGTTTCCCATATGATAGTTTTCACGCACACTGTAATTTAGTCCAAGTATTCCTTGCCTTCACCCAGATAATTAACAACCCTCGTGGTAAACTAAACCAGATCCCTGTTGAATATAAATATATTGCCTAGCCCTTTTCATCAGTTCGGACTTATGAATAGATGGCTAGTGCATACAATTATATATGGTATCAGAGCCAAGAGGTCTCGAGTTCGAGACCCCGCTCACGCGGATTAAAAAAGAAAAGGAAAAAAGATCCTGCGGCCCGCTCCTATCCCACGCTAAGGACTAAAATAGGCTAGACGTGAGGGGGAGTGTTGAATATAAATATATTGCCTAGCCCCTTTCCATCAGTTCGGACTTATGGTCTAGATGGCTAGTGCATCAATCTATATGGTATCAGAGCCAAGAGGTCTCGAGTTCGAGACCCCGCTCACGCGGATTAAAAAAAAGGAAAAAAAAGATCCTGCGGCCCGCTCCTATCCCACGCTAAGGACTAAAATAGCCTAAACGTGAGGGGAGTGTTGAATATAAATATATTGCCTAACCCTTTTCATCAGTTCGGACTTATGGATAGATAGCTAGTGCATACAATTCTATAATCCCATCTGCGTGCGTTCACGGCAAAGCAGCTTTTCCGCCCTCGCTCGCTTTTCGGTAACCACCGGCACCCATCATCTAGAGTACCAGACTGACTATACCACGTTGAGGATTCTGATTGTGCCCCTTTATGCTTCGCATTTACATCTGAAATCAAGGCACATTGTCTCTGACTCGGAATAAGTGTAAAGTGTTTGTACTCTACATCTGAACTAATACGACTTTTGTCTTAAAAGAACGAACTAATCACAACTCCAACTACTCCACGCATCCGGTCCGCGCGGCCGAAAAAAAGGCCCAACGCGATAAAGTAAACCGTTTTTTTGTCTGTCGCGACCCATTCTCGATCCAAATTTAGGCAAGATTTGCGTCTGACCGTGCCTCCTCTTTTTCGCCCCTGGCCCACGCAACAGAGGCAAATCGTCACTCTAGGTCTTTCCTCTCCCAGAACTATAACAGCTCCGGCCCTAGCCATGGCCAACGCAACCGCCGCCGCCACCGCCGACAATGCCATTGGATTTCGTGGCCGAACTCCCCAACAAGTCAAAAGAGGAGCTCACCCCGCAGCTGAGGGACATCGAGACCTAGAAGCGTGGCGCCTGGAGGAAGGAGAAGCTGGTCGCGGAAGCCGCCGCCAAGGCCGCCACTACCAAGGCTGCCGCCGCCAACAAGGGCCAGGTCGGTGAAAGCGACATCGTCGCCAGAACAAGTTGCCCTCCTCATGATTGGCATTGTTCCGCACAGGAGCGGCTGTAACTGTGGCGGCCAGCTCGAACGCCTCGGCGCCCAGGCCGCCAAGGTAAAAGTCATCTACGACGATGCCCTCGCCACCGCCACCGCCTACGTACGGCTTCCTTCCCAGAAGTGTGTCGTCACGGTTCTCTCAGGAAGTCGAGGATTCAACGATGATCGATTCCATGGTGCCTCCCCTTGATCACATATCGGTCGTTTTAACAATGTTATATGCCGGCACTGAATTATGATCGAGATGGCCGAGAAACATGGTCGACATGGGCAGAACTATGTGCGATTGTTTTTTGGGTGTCGGTATGGCAATATTCTTTCGATACAATGTGATGTGTTTGATTCATTGCTAGCCATTATTTGCTATATTTGTTTGTTTAAATGATCAAAAGTGATAAAAGTGGTCAAAAATATCAAAACCCTGGCCATGCGGACTCGATGCGTCGGCCCGTTAGTTTCAGTGGTCAGAGAGGGGTGGACATGGCCAGACGCCTATATGTTTCGCTATCCAAAAATCTGTGTCCGTTTGTGTCGCCTCGTTAGAGTTGACCCTAATACCGACTTTCAATTTTGAAAGCACAATTTCGTGTCTCGTGTTTGAAATGCAATGGTTTTCTTGGGTTTGGCACGCACACATATGCAACAAGTACATGCTTAGATATATCCACATGTGATGCATAGCAAATCAATTAAATTAGAACGGAGGGAGTACTAGATAGACGTTCAGGGTCGAAAGAGGGATGGGTCCAAGAATGGCGTCACGGACACGGTAGAATACAAACTGCGAACACAGTAGATTGAGGCGAAGGGACGGCGAAAACAGAGCGTCGTCGTCGTCACCCCGCCGTCCCCGTCACGGGCCGCGCCCTCACCACCAGCCCACGCCCACGACGCCACGCTCTCTCCCCCGCTCGCAACCACCGCCACTCTATATATCGCCAGTGCTAGCTACTGCTACCAGTACGTACGTCGTACACTCAAGGAAACAGAGGACGGCGAGGAGCCAGCCACCAGCTATCACAACGGCCATGGCGGCGCCTCCGTTCCTGCCCGCCGTCCTCGCCGCCGTCCTGGTGGCGCTGTGCTGCGGCAATGCGGCACACGCGCAGACGCCGGTGTTCGCGTGCGACGCGTCCAACGCGACGGTGGCGGGGTACGGCTTCTGCGACCGGTCCGCGACGCCGTCGGCGCGCGCCAAGGACCTGACGTCGCGGCTGACGCTGGCGGAGAAGGTGGGGTTCCTGGTGAGCACGCAGCCGGCGCTGCCGCGGCTGGGCATCCCGGCCTACGAGTGGTGGTCCGAGGCGCTGCACGGGGTCTCCTACGTCGGGCCGGGCACCAAGTTCTCGCCGCTCGTGCCGGGGGCCACCAGCTTCCCGCAGCCCATCCTCACCGCCGCGTCCTTCAACGCCTCCCTCTTCCGCGCCATCGGCGAGGTCAGTCTCCCCTGTTCGTTCGTTCATTCATTTCGACCTCCATTGCGGCGGCGGCAAAGATGCGATCTTTCTGCTCCACGACATTGCGATTCCTTTCCTGGGTATGAGAGAATGATAATGTTGTGCCTTGCTTTTGCTTCTTTCCGTTGGTTCGTGCGGTACTGGGATGCGGCAGGTAAAAAGCGTAGTACATTTGGATTCGCGCGAAATGGGGTCTGGATTACACTATTCCGATCCGTCCGGCCGCATGGTTTCATTTCCGGCGGCGTGTGCTTCCATTGGCGACGCGGCATGCATTCAACGCTGCTGCCTGCCGCTAACCTACCGTGTTAAAAGAAGCGCCGCCGCCGTAACATACATTTTGTAGTATATTTTTGCTCTTATAATCTACTCCCTCCATCCTAAAATAATTGTCTCAAAGTTGTTCAAAAGTAAATATATCTATACTTGTTTCATGTCTAGATATATTCACTTTTTGACAAATCTAAGACAGTTATTTTGGGACGGAGTGAGTAGCTAGCGTAGATGGCAGGCTTAGAACAACACATACACGAGTTTGCATGCGTTTTCCTCGCTTCTTCGTTGCATACTCATACCATAGTTGTGCATTTTTTATCATAGTGGAAAGTTGCACAAATTTTACTCAAAATCAGTGGAGAACATACGATAGCCACTCACACTCTGACAGCAATAGATTTCAGTAGTATTTTACACGCCACGCATCACTTCAGAGACTCGAGTCATCTTATAGAGAAGTGATGCAGATCAAGGAATGTGAATATAATTAGTGCAGTAGGAGAGACTAGGAGTAATGGAGTATGGTACATTGCTCACACAACAAAAGTGGATCATCATGGAAAGCACGGCGGTAGCAGGGTAAACTCCGAGATGTTAAAAACGGCAAACGTGTGAGGTTCGTCCACGAATCACGACGTGATAAGCGTCACGGGGATTTGTACGTTGCAATCAGGCGCCCGCAGCCGCAAGTTGGACCCCCGTCCACCAGCGGCGGAGCCAGCCTCATTAGTCTGTGGGGTCATTGTTAACTTTTTGAATTTTTTTCTTCACAATGTACAGTAATGAACAGTGTTATTAACATGTTTTGCCCAAAAGCTGTGGGGTCGGCCGACCCCACAGCTTACACGCAGCTCCGCCGCTGCCGTCCACACTGGAATTTATTATCCCAGTACTTTAAACATGTGATATTCACATCTACATGCACCAGTAGCAGCACAAATTTTTATAATTAGGCAGCCAATTAGGGGTATCACGGAGGACTACCTTAGAATATCGGATTAGTACAGGGATCTCTTAATTAGCCTTCACAACAGTGTTCTTCCATGTGTGCGTACAGTACAGAGCATGGACAATTATTATTTCCCCCACCCGAGATGATACACTGACACTGTCTACTCGTGGATTGCATCAATTGGACGCTAGCATTGCTGTCAGGAACAAAGCCCCACTTTTTTTTTGTTGAGGCGTCCTTGTCTCATGGGAATTGATTCAGACCAAAAAGCTGGTGCTGGTCCATGATGAAATTTCATAGTACTGCCGCTGGTATCTGAGGTCCATCCCCGGCCGGCTCCGTGACGCTTTTGCCCAAGTGCGGATTACCGTCGACTCCACCCGCCCGTCGGTCGATCACCTAGCCCTTGTCCTCGCCCAGTTTGGGAAAAAGGTCATTCCAACCAAAATGTTTTGACTAGTCGCTGAAACGGGAAATTTGATTGCATTTTGAGAGATTAAGAAGTTAAGCAAGCTAAGCTAAGCTAGAATGGACTAAGGGCTAGGTTTCCTTGGAGAAAATAGGGGAGGAGGCTGAATCGAACAGCATGCCTACCAACCATATTAAGGTTCTCGTAAGTCGCAAAAATCCAGCAGGCACTGATCACCGCACAGACTCACCCTCTCTGTCGGCCATCCTCTTTTTCTTCGATCAGTTGCACCTAGCATACCATATCATCCACTACTTGTGTTTGGCCAATGCACAGCTACCACTTCAGAGTACTGTGAAGCATTGCACACACACCTTGCACCCGCACGCCTCGCATGTTTCAGACATTGACAATTCGGCATTGTCTAAAGAAGTTAAGATGGTTCAAATTTGATCCGATAAAACAAAATACAGATGCTTTTTTTGCATGTGATCAATTCTGAACTAAACTTTTTTTAAGATGTTCTGAACTGAACTTGGTGCGCTGGTACAGGTGGTGTCGACCGAGGCGCGAGCGATGCACAACGTGGGGCTTGCGGGGCTGACGTTCTGGAGCCCCAACATCAACATCTTCCGTGACCCGCGGTGGGGCCGCGGGCAGGAGACCCCCGGCGAGGACCCGCTGCTGGCCAGCAAGTACGCCGTCGGCTACGTCACCGGACTGCAGGACGCCGGCGCCGGCAACGCCACCGACGGCGCGCTCAAGGTCGCCGCCTGCTGCAAGCACTACACCGCCTACGACGTCGACAACTGGAAGGGCGTCGAGCGATACACATTCGACGCAAAGGTATGATCAATACTTTCTCAATTCTTCTTCTGCTGCTAAGTAGTGTAGCTTGGTAGGCTGTCATGATTAGCTTGATGGCGATGTGAGGTGAGGTGGTGTGGCTTGAACTTGAATGCCTTGTGCTCTTTTTGCTTTGCTTTCATTTTTGGAATTTTGAAAATTGAATAGACTCTGCTGCAATCCTGACATCCTCGTAGATGATACGAGTGCGAATTAATGACTGTGCTAGCTTGCGGCAGCTTGCAAGCTGTGCCCTGGACACTAGTACTGACGATAAGTAGTTTTGATTGACCCATGTGGCATCAACCCACCTTTCCCTTTTAGCTAATTTAAGCGATCCATCACCATTTTTGTATATGATAGCTCGAATCAATGTCAAGCACTACTAAATTTGTAGATCCGTTTCTTGCGACGCCGCATGACACCGACAACAGCGTTGCTAATTTCTCCTGCTTAGTTCCGTGGAAGTAAAACTATGCTACTTCTTGCTTCGTTCGACAGCAACGTATATGCTGGTTTCTACTACTAACACTTATAGTTTGCACCCTGATCCACTCCACCGCAAATTTAAATTAGACACGAATATTAGTGTAGTATACTTGACTAAGGATATTTTTCTGTCTTAGCTAATGATTAGGGAATGTCTGGACACGTGTAGATAGATGGAAACAGGTGGTGGCGTGCTGTTAATTTAATCACCACAGATTCTGGTGGTTGCAGCTCCCGGAAATGGCAGATCGCGTCGACGCCACCATCGCCCAAAACGCATATAAACAATCCTGCATTTGCACCTCGCTGGCAGCGTTTGGGAGCACTTGTCCTAGATTCTCTCCATTCTCCTATGCATCAAGGGTACATTGGGTGTTGTAGTATAATCCTATTTCGAGCGAGGACAGATACAGGAACGCAGCATCTTTGTTTCAGGATGTGTGATTGGTGAACACTAGGCAGATGCAGTTGAATGATGGTGCGCCTAATCATATCGGTGTCGTCATTCGATATCGTGCATCTGGGCATGCTTCTCCAGCAATCTGCACTCAAAGGATTGTCACTAGTGTGTGTGTCACTCACTCCAGCATTATTGTGAGAGAAGCAACATGTTAAACTTTCTGAATATATATATAGGAAGGAGCAAAAAAACACAAAGTAGCAGAAAAGAGCATGGCTGTAGTAACAATTTGTTTGCTCTGTAAATTCAGGTGTCGCAGCAGGACCTGGACGACACGTTCCAGCCTCCGTTCAAGAGCTGCGTGCTGGACGGCAATGTCGCTAGTGTCATGTGCTCCTACAACAGGTGAACGGGAAGCCCACCTGCGCCGACAAGGACCTCCTGGCCGGAGTCATCAGAGGGGACTGGAAGCTCAATGGGTATCTCATCTCATCCCTGCTCCTTCGTTCAGTTTCAGAGACGCTATACATTCTGAATTTCTGATGATATACATCCCTGTGTGGTTCTTGCTGCAGATACATAGTATCGGATTGCGACTCCGTCGACGTGCTCTACACCAAGCAGCACTACACCAAGACGCCCGAGGAGGCCGCCGCCATCACCATCAAATCAGGTTCGTTCGTCCGTCACAAAACACGTCTGAAAGTCTGAAACTGTTCATTTTTTCTTTAACCTTCGAGAAACCATCAGACAATGGTTGATGGTTCATTAGCGTAACGGCTAGCAGCTAACAAGTTTAGTTCTAGACGAAATTAGCTTAGCTGGCTGTAGCCATCAATTATCTGTAGCCATCAGATAATTGATGGGTTATTGGGGTACATCTTTTTAAGCTTTGGGGACCTTGACAACCTGCAACCTGACCTGACGAAATCATTTGGTGTGACCACGCAATTATATCAGATCTAACTTCTTTAGTAGTTGGAAGTCATTCATGGTCCATGCAATCCAATATCGTTTAAGTGTGCATGCATTGTGTGTCAGTTTCATATTACTTTTAAGTTTTGACCAACGTCGATGAAACAGAAATACACACAAAAAATTACTACCAAATTATATGAATCGAGGACAAAATCAGTTGATACTCTTATAATTTTGTGTTGCACAAAATTCTAGTTTCAGATGCTTTCATACCTGACATTGCCAAATGGAATTGCGGCAGGGCTGGACCTGAACTGTGGCACCTTCCTGCAGCAGCACACGGTGGCGGCGGTGCAGGCCGGCGAGGTGTCCGAGGAGGACGTCGACCGGGCCATCACCAACAACTTCATCATGCTCATGCGCCTGGGCTTCTTCGACGGCGACCCGAGGAAGCTCGCTTTCGGCGGCCTCGGCCCCAGCGACGTGTGCACGTCTTCCAACCAGGAGCTGGCCCGGGAGACGGCGCGGCAGGGCATCGTGCTCCTCAAAAACAGTGGCGCGCTCCCGCTCACCGCCAAGTCCATCAAGTCCATGGCCGTCATTGGGCCCAACGCCAATGCCAGCTTCACCATGATCGGCAACTACGAAGGTATCAAACAAGTCTCTCATTGCTGGTCATGAATTTTGATTCGGTCAGATAAGCAGAGGAGTGGTGGACTAACTGTGTGTGCACTGACATTGCCCATCAGGCACGCCGTGCAAGTACACGACGCCCCTTCAGGGCCTGGGCGCCAACGTGAACACCGTGTACCAGCCGGGCTGCAGCAACGTCGGGTGCAGCGGGAACAGCCTCCAGCTCAGCACCGCCGTGGCGGCCGCAGCGAGTGCAGACGTGACGGTGCTCGTCGTAGGCGCTGACCAGTCCCTTGAGCGCGAGAGCCTGGACAGGACGAGCCTCCTCTTGCCAGGCCAACAGCCAGAGCTCGTCTCCGCGGTCGCCAACGCCTCCAGGGGCCCTGTCATCCTCGTCGTCATGTCCGGCGGGCCGTTCGACATCTCGTTCGCCAAGGTCAGCGACAAGATCTCCGCCATTCTTTGGGTCGGCTACCCCGGCGAAGCCGGTGGCGCCGCCCTCGCCGACATCCTCTTCGGAAAGCACAACCCAAGTAAGTCCATTGTGCATCGTTATCTCAAGTAAGTACTCGTCAGTCACCCACGTTATGTCGAGCGTGCTCTGACAATATGTCTGTTTGATCTTTGGCGCAGGCGGGAGGCTGCCGGTGACGTGGTACCCGGCGTCGTACGCGGACACGGTGGCGATGACGGACATGCGGATGCGGCCGGACACGTCGACGGGGTACCCGGGCCGGACGTACCGGTTCTACACGGGCGAGACGGTGTTCGCCTTCGGGGACGGGCTGAGCTACACCACGATGTCGCACACCTCGTGTCGGCGCCGCCGTCGGAGGTGCCCCTGCAGCTGGCCGAGGGCCACGCGTGCCGCTCCGAGGAGTGCGCGTCGGTGGAGGCGTCAGGCGACCACTGCGAGGGCTTGGCGTACGACGTGAGCCTCCGGGTGCGGAACGAGGGCGCGGTGGCCGGCGCGCACACGGTGCTCCTGTTCTCGTCGCCGCCGGCGGCGGTGCACGGCGCGCCCGCGAAGCACCTGCTCGGGTTCGAGAAGGTGTCGCTGGCGCCCGGGGAGGCGGGCACGGTGGCGTTCAGGGTGGACGTGTGTAAGGACCTGAGCGTGGTGGACGAGCTGGGCGTACGCAAGGTGGCGCTCGGCGGCCACACGCTGCACGTCGGCGACCTCAAGCACACCATGAACTTACGGGTCTGATCTGATCCAGGGGAAAGAAGAAGATGCTAGCGAGGATGGATTTTATTTGATAGGACAATGGAAAAAAATTGGGTCGTGGGAATTGGTTAAGGGTGGTGAAAATAATTTAGGGGCGCCCCGTTGGGAAAGAATGTGATCAACGGGGAGGGTTTGGGAAGGGTCAGGAGTTCTTTTGCTACGGTTGTTGGATTTGATTCGATTCGTTTTGAATTGGATGATTGGAAGGGAGAAATAGCTCATTTCATCCATTGAATTCAATCCGATCAGATTCGTCTCTGGTTTCATTATTTCTTTCGACGAAAACAATAGGAATCTACGGTTTCGTTATTCTTATCTCTTCCGTGTTTATATGATATTTTGTTTTCTCGCCACGGACTTCGGATCTACTCCCTCCGTCCTAATAAGTGGACGTTTAGCATTCAAAAATATTCCACAAAAGAGTGTACATCTACCTTCTCAATGCAATTGAAAGTAGATAATAATGCTTCTCTCTCATCACAGTATCACACGGGAATCAAGCCCAATAATATTCAACAATAGTCTCCTCATTTTCTACATGCACTTAGCTCATTGAAGGTGGGGTAATTAAATAGGGAAGAGACAATGACTTGCATCTTCACAGTGCATTTTCTACTCCACTCCATAATTTGTCTTAAAATTTCTAGATATCGACTTATTTGAGGACGGAGGGAATATCTGCGCTAGCAGCCCGTCGCATCATGTTTGGTTACCTAGATCTGAAAAAACAAGGCCCGACCCGTTCAAAAAAAAGTCCCAATCCGCGTTGGGCATCCCGAGAATATCTGGTGGAAACTAACTTTCAATAGAAACCAGTGAAAACCGAAAAAACATGTTTAAAAGTTCTAGAAATTTCTTAACAAAAATGCATTACGTTGTAAAGGTAGAGTTATATAGACATGCAAAATTGAAAGTTGAAACTCAAATTTGTTTAGGAGATATGAAAACGACAAATTCAGCAATGAATAGTAGTTCAGCAGTGAATAGTAACTTTTGGTACTATTCACTGCCAAATTTGTCATTTTCATAGATCCTAAAAAGTTTTGAGTTTCAACTTGGAAATCTTCCCAACGAAGTGCATTTTTTTAGAATGTCTTAGAAAATTTAAACATAATGTTTTCCTGGTTTTCATCATTTTTCATTGAAAGTTGGTTTCCACCGGATACTTTCTCGAGCATCCCCTCTTTCTTTCCGGGAAAGAGCGGACTTCACTCGCGTTTGAGTTCCTGTACATGATGTCCAGGATCTGAATCGAGCAAGACAGTGACTAACCTTAATAGTCGCTGCGACGACGACGGAGTTCACGGCTACGAGCTGAGTAGAGACGACGGAGATGTCAAAAATATCACATACAGCAAGCACATAGCTGCTAGGACGGCGGAAGTCACAGCAGCGACAAAGCCTGAAAAACACACGTACCCTAAACACAGTCTACCTCAATTTCAAAAGTTTGCCTGCATCCAGACACATGGAAACTTTCGGGCAAGGTGATAGCAGAAGATTGTTTTGAGCCGACAAAGCCATTTTGCACAAAAGAAATTGAAGAAGTTGTGATGGATATGAAGACAAACACAGCACCAGGGCCGGACAGGTTCCCGGTGCTGTTCTACAAAGAATTTTGGCCAAAGTTGAAAGGCTCTGTTAAAGAAATGATGGATGATTTGCATGCAGGGAAGCTGAACCTTGGGAGACTTAACTATGGGGTTATCACTTTGTTGCCGAAAGTTCAGGGTCCTAGTGGAATAAAACAGTATAGTCCTATTTGCTTGTTGAATGTGATCTTCAAGATTATTACTAGGGTTTTGATGGACAGAATCACCAGGGTGGCATATAAAATCATTAGTATTACTCAGACTGCTTTCATCCCTAGGAGACACATCATGGAATGGGTGGTTGTTTTGACTGAGGTTTTACATGAGTTGCATAGCACAAATGCGCATGGCATTGTGCTGAAACTCGATTTTAAAAAAGCTTATGATAAAGTTCAGTGGTGTTTTTTGAGAGAGGTGTTGAGGAAGAAAGGCTTCTGTGAACAGTGGGTGCAGTGGATTATTTGGGCAGTGGAAACGGGTAAGGTGTGCATCAATATAAATGGGGAGAATGGTGAGTTCTTTCGGACATTTCGCGGTTTGAGGCAGGGGGGCCCCCTGTCGCCCATCTTATACAACCTGATTGGAGATGCTCTAGGAGCTATGATTTCAGCAGCAAAAGAGAAGAACCGTATAAAAGGCCTGGTCCCACATTTAGTTGACGGCGGTCTCACCCATCTGCAATATGTGGATGATATGGTGGTGTTCTTAGCGAATGACGAGCGGTCAATTGCGTCCATGAAGTTTATTTTGTATTGCTTTGAGGCAATGTCGGGTTTAAAAATCAATTATGAAAAGAGTGAAGTTTTTGTAGTGGGAGGAGATGATGAAGAACAGAGAAGAATTGCTAATCTTTTTAACTATGAGGTTGGGGCTTTTCCTTTGAAGTACTTGGGCGTGCCAGTTTTCATAGGACATTACTAGAAAGTTAGGACAATCCCGTGAGAATTTCGTAAAGTATCCGGATTAGTGGTGCAATCAGTAATAATTGGGGACCTTGGAAGCTTTTCGTTCCACATCAGTCACCAGCTGCAGATAGCCATTGAAATGGACACTGAACCTAAAGACACAGTAGCATCATACAGATAATTGGTTGATCTTGCTATCCAAGGATTTTGACCTGGCATGCATGATTGATTGCAGGTACTGAGAGAGTCCATTACTCTGCTGATGAAGCTCTCGTACTAAAGGTTAGGAGATAATGTAATGGGGGTTTTCCTTCTACAAGTTTACATGGAGAAACTCAAACAACTACACATTTTGTGTTAGTATGACTGACCTACATGTTAACTGCAGCAAAAAGCAGAGGATGTGCTCCCTTACTTGAATGACCGATGTGTCTATTTAGTTGGTTAGTTCTTACCCCTGGCACCAGCTCTATACTCGGCAAATCCCGACATATTGTACTGCCAATATGATATTTGTATACATTTATGTATAGGAATGATGGGTTCAGGCAAAACTACAGTTGGGAAGATAATAGCTGAAGTACTAGGTTATTCATTCTTTGACAGGTCTGAATTTCTCTATGATAACTGCAGCAACTGCTAAGTACCAACCAAGATGTTCTTTGAACTATTTTGTTTATCAACGGTTTTGTGATGCTACGCCGGTGCTTTCCTTTCAGTGATAAGCTGGTTGAGCAGGCTGTTGGTATACCGTCGGTTGCTGAGATTTTTCAGGTCCACAGTGAAGCATTCTTCAGAGATAACGAGGTGTGCTTATTTATCTTGGGAGACAGTAGGATATTATCTCTATTTCGTTCCTATTGAGGATTACGGAACTACTCGAAGTTCTAGAAACTTCATTTTTCTTCTCTCTCGCATGATTTAATTTGCCATTCTCCACCTATAATACAGTAGTGGTCTACAATACTAAGCTTCTCTTCAACTACCTGATAAGCAAATTTGCTGATATCATCTTATTTCATTCGACTTCTCAAGAGTGAGGTACTCAGGGATTTGTCTTCAATGCATCAATTAATTGTTGCAACTGGAGGTGGTGCGGTGATACGACCAATCAATTGGTACTTGAAGTGATAAACTAGCCCGAGTTGCTTTTCAAGGCAATGCTTACTAAGTTTACTGTGTAAAATTTGCAGGAGTTATATGAAGAAAGGGCTCACTATCTGGTTAGATGTTCCACTGGATGCGCTTGCAAGAAGGATTGCTGCAGTGGGTACATCTTCACGCCCCCTCTTGCATGAGGAATCTGGTGATCCTTATACAAAGGTGCGTTGCTACTGGTGCTTTTATTTATATATGTAATTTGAGTTTAGTATGCAGACAGAGCTAATAACTTTATTGTTTTCTTATGCAGGCTTATGCAAAGCTCACAACACTTTTTGAAAAAAGAATGGACTCATATGCTAATGCAGATGCCAGAGTTTCCCTTGAAGGTACGTTTCATAAAGAAGTACAGAGTTTAAATAACATCGCTAAACATAATTTTGGTTTTCATTGTGCTTTATACTACTAAAAAGGCAAAAATGACTGAAAATTTGATGCTTTCAGCTCATGTTCAGTTTTTACTCAATTGCTGAATATGATGCAGATATCGCATTCAAACAAGGACATAGTGATGTGAATGTATTGACACCAAGTGCCATCGCTATTGAGGTATTTCTGAGTTGGTTGAGATGATCTTTCAAACTGTTCCTGACTGGACTTTTTACCTTCCATTCTTACAGGCATTGCTAAAGATGGAGAGCTTTCTTACCGAGAAAGCCATGGTCAGAAACTGACCTGTTCTCTCAGTGGTTCAAAAGAACAACAACAGCCAACGGTTCTTGTTCGTTGTACTCGAGAACTGGGCGTCGACCAGTTGGCAAGGGCAGCGGGTGCGCGCCCAGCCCACCAGTGTTCGAGTCCCCGGACTCACATATGGTGCTCATGGTTGTTTCTTCTATAAACAAAAATCAACAGGGGCTAGACCCTGTTGGTCTTTTTTTTTTGTTCGTTGTACTGCCTTCGCATATAAGACAAAGACAACCTTCTTGATATAGGCGGGGCTTATTTGTTCACCGATATGAAAGTGTATAACTTGAGTTTCTACTTTGTGTAAATGAATATGTAAATATCTCTCAATAGAGACAACATTTGTCTTGTCTTTGTACTGTGGCAGTATACTACAGTATATGGGATTTGACAGTAAATAGCTACACAGCACTTTAGTTTTATCTCTCCCTTGTATAATGTATATTTTGCAACAACCAGAATTTACATGAATCTATTCTTTTGAGGCGAACTATAAGTCTGTAGTATTTTATTGAGTATTTAAACAAATTTCATCAATTACAGCACACAGGAATTACAGTGCCTCCTTTTCTTTTGAGGTATGTACATGTTCTCTCAACAAAAATGTACATGGCAAAGTTACGCATGGCAAAGCCAATAATTAGATGGTGGCCTTTACCATAATGCTACTGTTAGATGTATATTACTGTTCATGTCACACATGTTGTATAAGTACTGGCCTCTGGCCTCCTGGAAAGATAGTTGCTCATTCATAACATGGTATCAGAGCTTAGGTAGCTCTCCTCCTCCTCCTCCCCGGGCGTTGCAACTCCGCCCCACCGTCGCCGTCGTCGCCGGCCGACCTGCGCTCCTCCTCCTCCCACGGCCTGCTGCCCGGCCGCCGCCGTCCGCCGCCGCCTCCCACGGCCAGCTATCGGCCGTCGCCGTCCGCCGCCGCCTCCCACGGCCTGCGGCAGGTCGTCGCCGTCCGCCGCCGTCTCCCAGCCTGCTGCCGGTTCTCCGGCAGCCGCTGCTCCGGCGCGGGCCCTCCTGGTTGCTGCCCCGTCCGGCGCCGCCGCCGCTGCCCCGCCCGGCGCCGCTGCTGCTCGCCTCGTCTCCGTCCGCATCGCGTCGCGACGAGGTGAGCATCGCGTCGAGCTTCCGGTGGTGATCCCGGAATTCATTCCGGATTGATTCCGGTACCAGGCCCGGAATTTTCCGGATTTCAAACCGGATTCCAAAAACCGGTACTGGACTCTCTCAGTTTCGCCCGGATCTCGCCCGGTGCTGACCCGGAATTCATTCCGGATTGATTCCGGTACCAGGCCCGGAATTTTCCGGATTTCATACCGGATCTGAAACCGGATTTCATACCGGATCTGAAACCGGTAACAGCAGAAAGCTCGTGATGTCTTCTTCGGGCTATGTTGCTATTCCTCGGTGCTCTGTGATCTTTGATGGCACCAACTACGCTGACTTTGTGGGCTTTATGCGTATCCACATGCGTGGCCTCCTGCTGTGGGGCGTTCTCTCTGGCGAGGTCTCCTGTCAGCCGTGCCCTGTTGCTCCTGTGGCTCCCACCCCACCGGTTCCACCCGTTCTTGCTGCTGATGCTTCTCAGGCTGATCGGGATGCCGCCAAGAATGCTGATGATCTTGCAGTTAAGGCCTATGACCAGCAGGTATCGGATTACTCCGAGTCTCTCTCCATCTATCGGGATGCTCTGTCTGTTTACACTCAGTGGTGCAATGATGATGCTCGTGCTGCTGCCGTGCTCACTGCTAGTGTTCTACCCCAGTTTGCCTCTGAGTTTATGGGTTTGGGCACTGCTGCTGCGATGTGGACTTATCTTTGTCAGCGCTATCAGCCCTCTGGTGATGCTCTCTACCTATCTGTTGTGCGTCAGGAGCATGATCTTCAGCAGGGTGACTCTACTGTTGATGAGTTCTATACACAGTGCTCTGCCATCTGGCGTCAGCTTGACTCTCTGAGGACAGTTGTTTGTGGTACTTGTCGCTGCTGTCAGACAGTGAGGTCAGATTTGGAGTTTCAGCGTGTACATGAGTTCCTGTCTCGCCTCCGTGCAGAGTTTGAGCCTCGGCGTGCTAACCTGCTTGCCCGTGGTCGTCGTGTTCCTATATCAGAGGTACTTGCAGAGCTTCGAGCTGAGGAGACACGTCTCCGTTCTGCTGGTTTGCTTGTGGTTCCCACTGTGCTCTCTGCCCGGGCTCCTGTGTCGTCTGCCCGGCTCCACCGCTGCTCCCTACTCCCTCAGGGGGGGTGAGCGGGCGCCCGCCTTATGCACGATCAGGTCGGCGCTCTCACACCTTCTGTGGCTACTGCAAGAAGCCGGGTCACCCAGAGTCTGACTGTCACCAGAAGCAGCGTGACCTGAGTCGCTCCTCTACTGCATCACTCACAGACCAGGACATTGTGCGGCTCAAGCGTATACTGGCTTCCTCGGGTTCTTCCTCGACAGGCACTGCTGCCTCCCTGACTGCTTCCACTACTGCTGCTCCGCCACCACCGCCTACTCAGTCAGGTACATCTCCGTGGGTTCTGGATTCTGGAGCTTCCTTTCACATGTCTTCTGATTCTTCTCCTCTGTCTTCTCTTCGACCTCTTGATTCTCCTGTCAATGTTCTTACTGCCGACGGCACACCGCTTCCTGTTGCTAGTCGTGGCACTCTTTCTACTCCGTCCTTCTCTGTTCCTGGTGTTTCTCATGTTCCTCGTCTTACCATGAATCTTTTCTCTGCCGCTCAACTTGCTGATTCTGGTTGTCGTGTCATTCTTGATCCCGACTCTTGCTCTGTTCAGGATCGTCGCACCAAGGCTCTAGTTGGAGCTGGCCCTCGGCGCCATGATGCTCAGGGCCTTTGGGAGGTTGACTGGCTTCGTGTTCCTTCCGCTGCCACCACACCCGCCAGTTCGCATGCTCTTGCTGCCTCCTCCTCTGCGTCCTTCCAACAGTGGCATCATCGACTTGGTCATATATGTGGCTCTCGCTTGTCCTCGCTAGTGCATCAAGGTGTCTTAGGGTCTGTCTCTGGCGATGTATCTTTACATTGTAATGGTTGTAGACTTGGCAAACAGACTCAATTACCTTATCCTACGAGTGAGTCAGTCTCTCACGTCCTTTCGACTTAGTGCATTCTGATGTATGGGGTCCTGCTCCCTTCGATTCGAAAGGTGGTCATCGCTACTATGTTCTTTTTATTGATGACTTCTCTCGCTACACTTGGCTCTATTTTATGAAATCTCGCAGCGAGGTTCTCCCTATATACAAGCGATTTGCTGCCATGGTACACACCCAGTTTTCCACACCCATTCGTGTTTTTCGTGCTGACTCGGCTGGTGAGTATATCTCCCAGATGTTGCGTGGTTTTCTTGCTCAGGAGGGTACTCTTGCCCAGTTCTCTTGTCCTGGTGCCCATGCTCAGAATGGCGTTGCTGAGCGCAAGCATCGCCACCTCCTTGAGACGGCTCGTGCGATGATGATCGCTGCCTCTCTTCCTCCCCACTTTTGGGCTGAGGCTGTTTCCGCATCCACCTATCTTATCAACATCCAGCCTTCGGCTGCCTTGCAGGGTGGTATCCCCATGGAGCGTCTCTCGGGTCGTTCTCCTGACTACTCATCTCTTCGCATGTTTGGGTGTGTGTGCTATGTTCTCTTAGCTCCCCGCGAACGCACCAAATTGACCGCTCAGTCGGTTGAGTGTGTCTTTCTTGGCTATAGTGATGAGCACAAGGGCTATCGATGTTGGGATCCTGTTACTCGTCGGCTCCGTATTTCCCGTGATGTCACCTTTGATGAGTCTCGTTCGTACTATCCGCGTCCTACTGCCTCGACCTTTTCGGTTGAGGATATCTCCTTTCTTATACTTCCCGACACATCTCCCTCCGTGCCTCATGTTCCTCCTCCACCTCCACCTCCGCCGAGTCCCACTGTTCCCGATACACCACCGACACCATCATCTTCTCCTCCCTCGCCACCTCCCTCTCCAGTGCATCCTACCCTCTCTCCCTTTCCTCTCCACTACACTCGTCGCCCTCGTGTTGAGGATGATCCCTCTGACATGCCCTCTACTTCCGGAGCGCCACCTTCCCCGTGTACACCGGTTCATAACCTTCGGTCTCGGCCTTCGTTACGGTCTCCTGATCGCTATTCTCCTTCCCAGTTTGGTCTTTCGGCTGTTGTTGAGCCCTCTTCCTATCGGGATGCCATGGCTCAGTCTGAATGGCAGCTTGCGATGGCTGAGGAGATTGCTGCACTTGAGCGCACTGGCACGTGGGATCTCGTTTCCCCTCCTCCTGGTGTTCGTCCCATCACATGCAAGTGGGTCTATAAGATCAAGACTCGCTCCGATGGTTCTCTCGAGCGTTACAAAGCTCGGCTTGTGGCTCGTGGCTTTCAGCAGGAGCACGGCCGCGATTATGATGAGACGTTCGCTCCCGTCGCTCACATGACCACTGTTCGCACTCTTCTCGCTGTGGCTTCTGTTCGTCATTGGTCTGTGTCTCAGCTTGACGTCCAGAATGCTTTTCTCAATGGTGAGTTGCGTGAGGAGGTTTATATGCAGCCACCACCGGGGTACTCTGTTCCTGATGGATGGTCTGCCGTCTTCGGCGCTCCCTCTATGGCCTTAAACAAGCCCCTCGCGCCTGGTTTGAGCGTTTCGCCTCTGTGGTGACTGCCGCTGGTTTCTCGCCTAGCGACCATGACCCCGCGCTGTTTGTCCACACCTCACCTCGTGGTCGGACGCTCCTCCTCTTATATGTTGATGACATGATCATTACTGGCGATGACCCTGAGTATATTGCCTTTGTTAAGGCCCGCCTCCGTGAGCAGTTCCTGATGTCTGATCTTGGTCTCTTCGCTATTTTCTTGGGATTGAGGTCTCTTCGACTTCTGATGGCTTCTTCATCTCCCAAGAAAAATATATTCAGGATCTTCTTGCTCGTGCTGCTCTTGGTGATGAGCGCACTGCTGAGACTCCTATGGAGCTCAATGTTCAGCTTCGTGCTACTGATGGTGATCCCCTCACAGACCCCACACGCTATCGCCACCTTGTTGGGAGCCTTGTCTACCTAGCTGTCACTCGTCCAGATATATCATATCCTGTCCACATTCTGAGTCAGTTCGTTTCTGCTCCCAGCTCTGTCCACTATAGTCACCTCCTTCGTGTTCTCCGATATCTTCGTGGCACGATCTCCCGTCGCCTTTTCTTTCCTCGCTCCAGCTCTCTCCAGCTCCAGGCCTACTCTGATGCTACGTGGGCTAGTGATCCTTCTGATCGCCGCTCGCTGTCTGCCTATTGTGTTTTTCTTGGAGGATCTCTCATTGCCTGGAAGACGAAGAAGCAGACTGCAGTTTCCCGCTCTAGTGCAGAGGCTGAGTTGCGAGCGATGGCTATGTTGACGGCTGAGGTGACCTGGTTGCGATGGTTACTAGAGGATTTTGGTGTTACTGCTGCTGCACCCACTCCTCTATTGTCTGACAGTACAGGCGCCATCAGCATTGCGCGTGATCCGGTGAAGCATGAACTCACCAAGCATATCGGTGTGGATGCCTCCTTTGTGCGTGCTGCTGTGCAGGACCACCTTCTTGCCCTTCACTATGTGCCCTCTGAGTTACAGTTGGCGGACTTCTTCACGAAGGCACAGACTCGAGCGCAGCATGGGTTCTTTCTCTCCAAACTCAGTGTTGTTGACCCACCATGAGTTTGAGGGGGGTGTTAGATGTATATTACTGTTCATGTCACACATGTTGTATAAGTACTGGCCTCTGGCCTCCTGGAAAGATAGTTGCTCATTCATAACAGCTACAACATGGGAAACTGTTCTCCTTGTACTTGTAGCCGTATTTCAAAGGACGGATAAAGAGTAAAACATTAGGAAGGAGAGATTGTGAACGTGTACCTATACGCTTTAACTTCATGTGAACATTCTTCTAATGGTTCTGGCAACAGCACGAGATAAAACACGATTAGTCAAGTCCGCAGGCAGGAGGAGAAACTGCTGCTGGGACTCTGGTGGAAGCTGCATTGGAGAAGGGTGTGCACAAAATGAGAGGTGGCGTGGAGCCAAGAATTTACAAACTACGTGCCACATGAACTTTGATAGATAATCTCATCCAACACATAAGTTCCTTCTTACCTCAGGCATGACAGAAAGAATTGGCGAAAACTCTGGAAGAGACCTCATTTCATGTAACACAAGAGAAACATCATCCACGATATCATCTCCTTTTTCATATCGAGGAGCCTGCAAAAATTGAATGATAAATAATACAAACAAAGCCTACACAAACGTGGTACATTCTTGCAATGTTAATAGATCAGGTGACTTGTTTTACTTGCATCAGACATGAAGTACTGATAGTTCATAAGTGTATATTTTTTATGGTTCATGTGAAATCTGACGCACACGCACACGCACACGCCCCGAAAAAAAAAGTACTCACCTAGTATATGTGCTCTTAGTTGAATAGTTGATTAATAGTATCAACACATATATGGACAATAAAATGTTGCTGAACGTCATAATATAATGTCCGTACAACCAAATGATGTAAAACCTTAAAGCATCCTCAAATATCGGGTTGAGGCTGGGGTGTTCACGCCAGTTTTAGGTGTACTAAATACTACTGATAGTACTGGTGTTGCACTGCTTAGAATTTGATAGCACAAGTGAAAATTTGAGAAACCATGTTTGAACACCACTAATTTTATATCTTACTTTTACCTTTCCTAATATTAGTCAATGCCTCATCTGAAAATTAGATTGGCATCTCCTAAGTCAGTTTCAGACATCATTGCAGCTCATCAGTTCATGTAATTATCACCTTAAGTAGCATGTTGTATATAAAAATTCCCATGTTATCTTTTCAGTTGAGTCCACAACTCATTTTTGTCTGAAAAGGTTGTGGTTTATCAACAGCAAGCTTGCTTTGTTACGTAACATACTCTGCTGTAACCTGGAAGCATTTTATCAATTCCATCCTCTGTTGAAAATTTTACTTACTGGAGATGAGTTTTCCTTCTGAGGAGTCTTTGATAAAAGTAGCAGAAGGCGATGTAGATTTCTCAAATTAGTGGCCTCCTCATTGTTCAGTGATGGTGATGGGGCTGGTGCAAATGGCAATCTAGAGGTTGCAGCAGACGTCACAGAACTTAATGTGGCCACTCCAAGTGCATCTAGTCCCTGCAAACACTAGACGCTTGAGAACACATAGCAAGAAAATAGTACTATATGTGTATAAATGGTGTCTGATTTCATTTCAAGCATACATGTATGATGCCAGAAAGAATTCCTACTGTACTCAGTAAATCAATATTAACCACGGATTGGCCAGAAGATGAACCACGTCGAGTACTTTTTTTGAATTCTATATTATTTGGAACAGACGCATTTCTGCCTTGTTTGCAAAACTCCATGAGAATCTGAAGAACTTCCCTACACAAATTGCTAATTCAAAAGCAAAGAACATATAACCCGATAGCTGCCTGCCACTATGACAGCATTAATGGCAAGAGAAGTGCAAAGGTGAATCTTAACCCTAGGTCTGACCTATGTTGAATAAGAAACTCCATGAAGGATGAAGCCGATAGGATGTGAAAAGTGCACATGTAACAAGCTAACTGACCTTAGAAATCTCTTGAAGTAGCAAATCCTTCACAAAGGAACCCTGGAAAGAGAGTTCCGTACTGGCTGATTATCTGACTAGTTCGATATCAAATAAGTACCAATCTTGTTCAGTTTTACCTGTTCAGTGAGTGTAAATGATAGCACTTGCTTAATTGCATATCTTGAACTATCACTATCTTCTTCTTGATTTGTGACCAAGGACTGCTCTGATCTGGCCCGGAGCGACTATAAAAAGAAAAGAAAAATAGTCATGCGTCAAGAAAGTAAAACAGAGTTCATTAAACTGGAAAGGACATGTTTTTCAGTCCCAAAGATTTGCCAAAAGGTGGCTGGTTTCCACGCACTTTACAGAATTTAGTAAGAAAAAAGGCATTGATCATAATCGGTTATGAGTATGCTAAATCGTCATCGGCTCAATGAAACAATATATCAAAAAACGCAGACCACTGTTTGACCAGAAAGCAGCGACAACTGACTGGTTTCCAAGATGAAATTGGCTAGAAAAGATGGGCTGCTTCCACATGTCTCCAAAAAAAGCCTTTCATCAAATTACAAATAGTGAAATGTTATTCATGCCATGACAAGTAAAGTCAGCACTTAGGCAGCATATGCATATACATGTAAGGAAACAAACCAACCTCAGTTAACAAAGATTCCAAACTGTCAATCTGGAAAGTGCCATCCTGCAACACATTTTAGTTACAGAGTGTAAGATGTTTGCTATATAACTAGCATAAGTTGCAGTAGACAATCTAAAAAATGAACCTGAAACAAAATAACTTGCTATTATGACCACATGATATCATTACAGTTTAAAATTTCCGAAGACATTAAGGACTAGGAAAAATAAAACCTTATAAAGTAGTGTGTTCAATGTTGATCGAAGATTTGGTGAGCTGTCAGTGAGAACTTTTCTTGCAATCCATGGGTAGGAACTGCTCAAGACTTTGTAGTTGGGATTGAAGCTGATTGCAATGCCTTCCAGGACAGCAAGGCTAAAAACACATGTAAAGCCTCTCAGATGTAGCACAAAAAGGTCGTTTAAAAACTAAGTAAATATGAAAAGACAATCTGACTTCTGTCTTCTTGGAAGCAGTTTGCTAGTTTGTTGACCACTGTAAAATGTAGTGACTCGTAACAATACCTAAGCTATGAGAAAAAGTTACTACCTTCGGATTACAAGAGAGAAGTATGAAGGTATCTGGAACTTGAATTTATACCTGAAACAAGGTACACTCTAGTTAATGAAATAAACTTATTGAGTGTATGCACTCAATTTCATTGCGCATAACTAAGATTAGTACATTGTTTGCCCAAGATTCCCAGACAGATCTCCAAAACTTATATTTTGAACTCCTTTGTTAACAGCACTTTCAAATACACCTGGGACATATATGCCAAACAGAGAGTAGTGAGTGATATGCCAAACGGAGACGTGCTATTATGACCTATATCTTTAAACTAATTACATTTCTTAATATTACTGGCATTCATCTGGAACTGGAGTACCTGTCAATGCCTTTCACTTCATCTTTCTGAGCAGTTGGAGGAAGCAAGCTGCAAGATATTAAAGACATGTCACATCTACTTTGTTATGGTGATGTCCAGCAGGAAAAGGAAATTTATTTCTGACAACTAGCATCCAGCAGAATGTACACATTTTTCATAAGTTTGACGATTTAAATGTTTTTCTCACCCAAGGGAAATAAAATCTTTTGCTAAACCATCAAAATCCCGGTTAACCAGATGTAGACAAGCTTCAATAAATCCATCATGCAGTTCTTGTCGGAATTCTCCCATCATTCCAAAATCTACAGTGAATAGAGTATTTCAGTTAGCTAGACATAATACTATATGTAATTGGTGGTAAAGTGTAAAGCAGAAAATTATCGACCCAAAAGTTATTAAGCTTTAAATGCGGGTAACCTCTGTAGAAACAATAAAGTACCACAATTACCTAAGTATGCTAGCTTCCCATCAACCGTACGCAGAAGATTTCCAGGATGTGGATCTGCATGATAAAATCCATATTCCAAAAGCTGGGAAAGTGAACAGTATACTCCAACCTACAAGGTAGCAAACATTAGCAAATCTAACTGTCAAGAGTGTTTAGTGAGATACCATATTTACTTGATTTATTCAAGTACTGATATGCACTGCTTTACCTCAACCAAATATTGATCTCTGACTTCGGATAACCTTTCCCCCTAAAAGATCATACTACATTGAGTCAATAACTAGTTATATATGCAAAGTGTTCATATTTGGTTGCTAACAAGTAAATAAGATCATAGACTGCACCTCAACCCATTCCATGACAAGAACTCGTCGCCTTGTCTGTTCAAGATACATTTCTGGAACCATCACGTCTCTAAGTTTCCCATATAATTTTCTGGCGCAGAAAGGAAAGTACATGATTAATATTGGTGCTATACGCCAAACATAAAACTTGTGCATTGTTCTTTGTTTCATCACAAACACATACGTTGATGAACCTATAACTGAAATATCACAATAGAATCCTCAGTTCTTAGCTTCCCGCATGATATATTTTTGAGATGCTTAGTTGCAAGAGTAATTCTATGATCAGTTGTTGTTGGTGTGTACACTCTTATGTAATACCTCCAAGGAGGAAGGACTAAAGTGTGAAATAGTGTGATAAAAGGAAATGGATGCAGGGGAGCCAGTATAGCTCTCTGTTCTTCCCAGAATGTCTCTCTCTGTCTCTTTTCTCTGTCAATCTCTATTCTTCTAATTCCTTCTGCAAACAAGATGGTATCAGAGCAATCCTTGATGTACCGTTCGTCCTCAGCTGCAGCAACCTCACGTGAGAAGTGAATCGACCAGAAAAGGTTCTCTTTTAGCCTATGCAAATCTGTCGTGAATCTCAAGGGTTCATGTGATATTCCCTAAGAATCCTTAGCTTGGCTGTTCATTTGGATGCTGAAGAGTACTTCTTTGATCTGTGTTCTATTCTTGTTGGAATCTTGTTGGATTTCTCGAGCGCGGTGGATATATTGAGCTGGTTTGTTTTTCCTTGGTTATGCACATAAGGTGTTTGTTGAAATGTTCAGCGGCACAATGTCACCAGTGTTGAGGCCACATAAGGGCGTGATGGAATGCGAGTACTGTGGACTTAAGGGACATGTAAGAGCCTTTTGCTGGGATCTCCGTGGTAAGACAGGAGAGAAGAATTCAGTTAATGGTCATGACATGGATAATGGCAGGAATTGTAATAATGTAAGTGTTGAGAGTTTGTTTAGTATGGCATGTGAGAAGGGTCTGGTTCCTGTTCTCATGAGTTACGATGAATATGAATTGTGGAAGTTAGTAAAGGATGCTGCTACTGAAGCCAAAAACATGGTAAAGGCTGAGATGAACACTTCGTCCTCGACTAGTGACTTATGGTTCATAGACTCGGGTGCCTCTCGACACATGGCAGGGTCAGATAAACTATTACAGAATTATACTCCTATCAGCGGGAGGAAGGAGGACGTCAAGTTAGCTGATGGATCTTCGCAGCCCATATCAGGTACTGGACTAGTGAAGTGCAGCCCTACTATGAATCTTTCATCAGTGTTGCATGTTCCATCGTTTCCAGTGAATCTGCTCTCTGTTAGTGCAGCCACAAAGGAGTTAAGTTGTACTGCACATTTCTCTCCAAAGTGGTGTTTGTTTCGACAACTGAAAACAGGAAGAGTACTTGGTGTGGGAATAATGAGTAGTGGCTTATACTATTTTAGACAAAATGCTATTGATACTGCTCTCGCCTCTGTTTTATCTCAAAGCCCTGTGGCTGAAATTCTACTCCATCATAAACGTTTGGGACACCTATCATTCTCAGTGCTCGAGTTGATGTATCCTTCTTTGTTCAAGGCAGCCGACAAGAGGATGCTAGTATGTGACACATGTGAACTGGCAAAGCATACTAGATCGTCATACATTTATTCAGGTATGAGAAGCAATGAGTTATTTCATACAATTCATTCAGATGTGTGGGGACCATGTGAAACTACATCGTTGAGTGGTCATCGGTGGTTTGTCACATTTATCGACTGCTCTAGTCGATACACTTGGCTTTACGTCATGAAGAACAAAAGTGAGGTTTATTCCTGCCTTGAAGATTTTCATAAGATGGTGATGAATCAGTATGATGCGCGAGTGAAGGTACTTAGATCTGACAATGGTACAGAATATGTGAACCATCAGGTTGAGGAATATCTTTCATCTTATGGAATTATACATCAGACTACTTGTGTTAATACTCCGGAGCAAAATGGAGTAGCTGAAAGGAAAAATAGACATCTATTAGAGGTTACCCGATGCTTAATGTTTCAGATGAATGTTCCAAAGTTTTTGTGGAGTGAGGCAGTTAAAACTGCAGCCTATCTGATAAATCGGATGCCATCCAGAATATTGGACAAGAAGACACCATTGGAGTGCCTTATGGGTGAAAACTCATATGTTGTGCCACCTAAAGTATTTGGTTGTGTCTGTTTCGTGCATGACCATCGACCCGCGGTTGGAAAATTAGATCCAAGAGCACTAAAATGTATTTTTGTGGGCTACTCTAGCACCCAAAAGGGGTATAGGTGCTGGTGTCCATCCGAAAGGAAAATGTTCACCACTATGGATGTGACTTTCAGAGAGTCGGAGCCATTCTATAGTCAAGTACCAGATTTGTCAGACTTAGTTCCACGCATGGATGAAAATGCACAGGCTGAAGAGCAACAACCGCAAAATGTGGTAATTGGGAGTATACCGATTCATTTACCAGTAAGTCCAGTTATCACAGAGAGACACATAATGCAAGACCCTGCTATGAATCATGGTAATGATGACAATGATTGTGTGACAAATGACCCACAAGAAGGTGATATTCCAAATGATCACATAGAGGAGAATGTGCAGGTACCTCTTCAAACAGAACAACCACATGTTGAGGAGCAACATGCCCAGGGGGAGCATAATATAGAGGAGGTAATACCAGACCCTATTCAAGCTATCGAGGACTTGAATGTCCCTATTGCTCAGAGAAAGTCGTCACGGTCTACATCCGGCAAACTACCTGAAAGGCTAAAAGATTATGAAATATCGAATTATGTTTCATATAACCGTCTTGGAGATAGGTACAAGAAATTTGTGGCATCTTTAGCCACGTCTGCACTAGCACCTCGAGATTGGGAGGAAGCAAAACGGAATCCAAAATGGAAGGCAGCAATGTTTGAAGAATTGGAAGCACTAAAGAAGAATGATACATGGGAATTGGTTACTCTTCCTCCTGGCAAGAAAGCGGTTGGATGCAAATGGGTGTTTACAGTGAAGCAAACATTGCTGCCTTCCATTTTGGATTCCGTTTTGCTTCCTCCCAATCTCGAGGTGCTAGTGCAGACGTGGCTAAAGATGCCACAAATTTCTTGTACCTATCTCCAAGACGATCTGGAGATCAAGTGGCTGACGCAGATTGTTCTCAAGATAAGCCACCGGTACCAACCATCAAAAGGAAAACTGGTCCCGCTGATGGTATTTCTGATGCACAGACATGTTCCGAAACATTGGCAGATGATAGAATTGCAAACCAATGCCCACTCCTATTGAGCAAAACCATCGGCTACAATCTGAGGCAGGTGAGCAAGTGGACAAGAGCCAATATCAAAGGTTAGTTGGCCGACTCATTTACCTATCACATACAAGACCAGATATTACATATGCTGTGAGTATTGTGAGTCGATATATGCATAACCCGCGAAAGGGCACATGGATGCTGTCTGTAGAATCCTCCAATACTTGAAGGGGTGTCCAGGAAAAGGCATACTATTTAGTGCTCATGGTCATCTTAATATTGAGGGTTACACAGACGCTGATTGGGCAGGTTGCTTGGATGATAGGAGGTCCACAACAGGCTATTGTGCATATGTAGGGGGGAACTTGGTGAGCTGGAGAAGTAAGAAGCAAGCTGTAGTATCTCGATCAACAGCTGAAGCGGAATATAGAGCCATGGCATTAGGTGTTTGTGAGCTAATTTGGCTGAAAATATTGTTGAATGAACTTCACCTAGATTGTCGCATACCTTTGACATTGGGGTGCGATAGCAAAGCTGTTGTTGACATAGCAAATAATCCCGTCCAACATGATCGGACAAAGCATATCGAGATTGATCGACACTTCATCAAGGAGAAATTGGACAATGGACTCCTTCAACTCATACATGTTCGATCTGGAGATCAAGTGGCTGACGTTCTAACTAAAGGTTTGGGCATACAAATGTTTTGTAGTGGATGTAGCAAGATGGGACTAATCGATATATTCGCCCCATCTTGAGGGGGAGTGTTGGTGTGTACACTCTTATGTAATACCTCCAAGGAGGAAGGACTAAAGTGTGAAATAGTGTGATAAAAGGAAATGGATGCAGGGGAGCCAGTATAGCTCTCTGTTCTTCCCAGAATGTCTCTCTCTGTCTCTTTTCTCTGTCAATCTCTATTCTTCTAATTCCTTCTGCAAACAAGAGTTGTCCTTCACAATTCTGGATGTAACAGAGTAAAACTATTTTTAATATTTCAGTGGAATGGTTATCCTAGTGATGGGTTTCCTGGAGGCAACAAGCTGGTTTAGCGATTGCAACAGCTTAGTCAAATAACAGTTATATGCATGTCAACAAAATAAACGTTACTATGAAAAGTTATATGTTGATTTTTCTTCCTGAAAACATTTTACTGACATAGTGTTCATAACTTCATATTAGAACTGGACTTTGGCTTCTCAATAAAGAACCTAACCTGAACCTAAGTCCATTTCTTGCTTCTTCTCTATAATCCATCTCCTGCATCAAATGCGATTTACCTGTATTCAATGTAAAGATCTAAGAATATGCGGATGATTTAAAGAAAACTAGATAGTAGATAGCTACAATGTCTTGGAAATGACATAAGCACACACTTGCCAGACTCAAAGAATGATAACATTGTGCCAAATGCTTTCAGCTTTAACCAAAATGTTTTACTGGATTCGCCCAATCCACAACCCAGTATGCATAGTGTTTTTTTTTTGAAGCTATTTGGCAGATGTTCTGCCGATTCAATTAAGTGGAGGAGAAATAGGTTCAGTTACAAGCCAGAGAGAGCCTGGCCAACACAGAGAAAAACACGAAAAAAAGGGAAAAACTAGTCCTAAAGGGACTACTCGCCACTAACAGGCGACAAGCCTGGCTCAAAAGGTACTGCCACCAAATTTTGCTCAACCAGATAGGAGCCCATGATTAGCAGGTCGTCTTTAACTAGTTCTAGCAGTTGCATTTCCGTGAGATTGACCTGTTGGAAGACCCGACGACAGCGCTCCTTCCAGATGTGCCAAACCCCATAGATGGCGACCGAGAGCTCGTCCTTAGACAGAACCTGAAGCATAAAATTCCACCAATCACTAGGCCGAGTGAACTGTCCAGGCTGAAGGTCCAAGTGCCAGGCCCCGGTCCAATCTGCTAATAAATTCCACACACCTCTCGCATATGGACATGACAGAATTAGGTGTCCTGCCGTTTCCTCCTCCTGATCGCACAAAGAACAAGAGTCTCCATGATCTATACCTCTGTGTCGGAGCTGATCATCGGTAAGGATCCTCTCTCGCAGCCAAAGCCAAATAAAGAATTTGCATTTGGGTTGGGCCCTGGCTTTCCACAAGCGTGAGAAGTTGATCGAAGAGAAGGAACCTGCAAACTGAATATTGTAGGCTGAGGATGCAGTATATACCGCCTTTTTTGAGAACTTCCACAAAATCTGATCCATCTCCTCTGAGGGTTGAAAGTCCTGTAGCTTGATCCATAGAGCAGTGAATTCCCGCAGTTGCACCTCTGTATTTATCCTATGCAACCCATTCATCCACCGGTCAGAGTCCATCGCATACGCCACTGACATCGACTTCAATCTGGAGATTTTGAAGAGGGACGGGGCAATGTCAGCAGGAGCCTCCCCATTCAACCAGCAGGAAGTCCAGAACCTTGCAATGTCCCCGTTTCCGACAGAGATAGAAGTGCAAGCAGAGAAGAGGTTGTCATCAACTCGATCGCAGGGTACCTGTGTACCAATCCAGGGCCTCTCCCTGGCTTTCCACTCAAACCACCTCCACCGCAGCCTCAAAGCCCGGCTAAACATGTCCAAATTAAGAACTCCCAGCCCCCCAAGCGATTTGGGTCTGCATACTATGCGCCAGTTCACCAGACAAGTTCCACGGTCCTCTGTTGCTTTGAATTTCCAAAGAAAATCCCTTCGGATCTTGTCGATCTTTTTTATGGCCCATTTGCTGAGTTTAAGTACAGTTAACATATAAATGGGGATGGTGGATAAAACCGAGTTGAGAAGAGCCAGCCTTCCAGCAAAGGAGAGAAGTTTGCCACGCCATCGAGGCAGTCGCGCTGCAATCTTGTCTATGAGAGGTTGTAGCTCTGCCTTGGTCAACTTCCTGTGATGGAGCGGCAGTCCTAGATAGGTACATGGAAACGAGTTTTGGGCAACTGGCAGCGACTGAAGAATGGCGTGGAGATCCAATCCCTCGCATCGGATTGGGTAAACCGCACTTTTCTGAAGATTGACTTGCAGCCCGGAAGCACGCCCAAACAACTGTAGAATTTCAGCAACCTGTGTTATGTCCACTGCCGTAGGGCTGACAAACAGCGCCGCATCATCAGCGTATAGGCTAGTTCGCAGCCGAGCTGGAGGTAGGGCAATTGGGGACAACACTTTAGCCTGATCTGCTTGTTCCAGCATCCAATGCAGTGGTGCAATAGCTATAAGGAACAACATGGGGGACAGTGGATCACCCTGACGCAACCCTCGGCGATGGTGAATGGTGCTGCCCACCCTTCCATTAGCCATGACCCTAGACGTCGAGGAGCTCCAAATAAGTGCGATGATATCCCTCCAACGTGGACCGAAACCCATCCTCTCGAAGAACTCCAGCATATATTCCCAAGAGACAGAATCGAAGGCCCCGGCAATATCCAACTTGAGAAAAAGACTAGGAATTTTCTTGGTATGCAGATTTTTTATGGTGTTCCTGACATACAAATAGTTATCGTGGATGCTTCGATCTTTGATGAAAGCACTCTGGCAAGTCAGAATCATATTCTTTAGTTCAGGCGCAAGCCGATTTGCTAGCATTTTACTTACCACCTTGGCCACAAAGTGCATAAGACTCACAGGCCTATAATCCTTGATCCTTGTGGCGTCATCAGACTTGGGCAGCAGCGTAATATGTGCCGAGTTTAGTAGATGCCATCTACGCCCACGCAAACAGTACAACTGATTGACAGCACGCAGGATGTCTCCCTTGATTAACTCCCAGCATTTTCGGAAGAAAAGAACAGAGAAACCATCAGGCCCGGGGGCCTTACCCAGCGGCAAATCGAACACCGCAGCTTTCAACTTCTCTTCTGAAAAAGGCAGGTCCAGGTGTTCAAGGTTATGATGCCGAAGGTTGAGCAAATCCCAGTTTATAGTGTGTTGTCGCGGGCAGGTCTGACCAAGGAGCTCCTTGAAGTGTCTGGCCAGTTCAGAGTGCTTGGCATCTTCGGTTGATAGATGACCAGAAGGAGCATCAATGACAGGTATGTAATTTCTGCGGCGCCGCCCATTAGCCTTTAGATGGAAAAGCTTTGTATTAGCATCAGCCGCACCAACCCATGTAATCCGAGATCGCTGCCGGATTCGAGACCTATTAATAGCCGCCAGACCCAAAATTTTGCTTTTCAGAAACTGTCGCAGTGCCAGCTCCGCAATGGTCAAGTCTCTGCTTTCTTGAGCACAGTCCAGTCCTAAAATGACCTGATTTGCCACAGCCGTCAACAACTTTATATTGCCTATTTTGGATCTACTCCAGAGCCGCAACGCTTTGGCCACCCTTGCCAACTTGATGTGCAGTCCTCTGATGTGATCGGAATGCGCTACCGGTTTGTTCCAACTCTCTGAGACAATATCCATGAAGCCTTGTTGTTTTACCCAATAATCCTCGAAACGGAAAGCCTTGAAAACTGGGATATCCACCTGTCCCGTGAGCACCATTGGGCAATGATCAGAATAAGAGGACGAAATAGCCCGAAGGTGAGAAGAAGGAAACAACAGATTCCACCCTTGGGAACAAATGCATAGTGTTTTGGCAATAATTTTCTAGTTAACTTCTATCTTCTACATAGTCTACTGGAAGCATGCTTAAGGAGTACCTTTAATGGCCCTAATTGATGGTTATTTTCTATACCTCTATCTTTATCTTCACTCTTAACAAAATGGCAATTGGCGATTGTGGTCCACCTACTGTTGATTACGCCACATGCTAAGATATAACACAAACAGTTGATGAAAATGGATATGAATACTTTGATTTTGCATGAACGACTGAAAGATCTTAACTACAACATAGTTTGTAATCCGCACCAACGCACGTGAACTGCGCAAGGACTTTTAAAAGACCCTAATTGACGGGGTTTTCATAACTCTACCTGAGCATGTCTCATGCCAACACCTTCATACACAGTATGGCCAAATTGAGTGCTTCATATATTGCATGACTTGGGGCTGGAGACAGGGGAGTGAGGAGCAGAGCAGCAGCCGGTGAAGGAGAGTTGGGGGAGGAGCCTGGGAGCATGGGAGCAGCAGCAGATGGTGGAGGATCAGACCAGCAGCTACGGCAGCCGGCGGAGGAGCAGAACAGCAGGTGGGGGATAAGATTAGGAGCTGGAAGGAACAGGCGGTGCTGCAATGGACTTGTGGCAGCGCCGACCGGTAGGCAGGCTCGTGGCCAAGAGAACTGGTTGGCGGTAGTCGGGGCTCTGTTTGGGTTTCACGGGGGAATCTGGACCAGTTCGATCTAGGATTTTGTTGAGGCAACGCCAATATTGAAAAAAAAAGAGTTGTGGGGCCATTTTTTGAGTTGATCGACTCAGAGGGTTGACTAGTCGAGATTAGTCATGACTAGTCGAACGAGTTGCTCGACTCATCCAACTAGTCGAGTCGAACCTTTGAGTCGACCTCCAGGTTGCGACTCATAGACTAGTCGTGGACTAGTCGCGACTAGTCGTGCGACTCGTAATCCTTGCATGAGTTGGAAAAGAGTAATAAATACATGTATAGAAAAGTTACCCGAAATAAGCTTGATGCCCATTCGTCAAGCACAGCCTACATGCAAGGTAACAAACATATAAGATTGTAAGTAAATATAAATACGACTAAAAAATATAAAAATAAGAGAGTAAAAATTTCATTTTTAAAAGTACTACCTCTGTCCCCAAATATAAGACGTTTTGGTGCCCAAATATAAGATAGCCCACCAAAACATCTTATATTTGGGGACAGGGATAATAGAATTTTCCCTTCCATTTGATCTGTTTTCTATCTATCTTACAAAGAGACAAACTGTAGAATTTATAGGACTCCAGTTTTACCGGAAGATCTGTGTTCAGCTTGCGAGCCTTCCTGGCAACACCAGCAAGGAACCTCAAGATATAGATATCCAAGGAAATCACGGCTTGGACACCAGGCCTTTGTACTTTGACAGCAACAACCTTCCCATTGGAACGTAGCCTAGCTTGGTAAACCTACAACAGTAAAAATATTCATGGTTAATTACTACGGGTTCTGAAGTATGATTAAAGTCTTGAGATTCTCATGGTCCTTATCCTACTAGTTTGTTCCTTTTTCATTTAGCTGCTTTCAACCTCTTAATACATATATGCAGTTCTTCTAAATTACTTTAGGGAAGTGTAATATGCATAAAGTTCACTGAGACTGAGTTGCATATTAGTTTTGGTGTTTGAAGTTCAAATATGAACAAGCTCGACATGCACCATACAACTGAACTCGAGTACGTAAACACAACTGACTGCAAATAGTCACGAGAGATTGCTCTGATTCTTCTGTAGCTAACATTGGTAAGTTGTGATTATTAAGTCGTAAGAGAAGAACCCTCAATGCATCACAACATGACAGAAAAACAGACCTGCCCAAGAGACGCAGCAGCAACAGGCTCTGGTGATATATCAGAGAAAATCATGTCCAAAAGCAACCTCGGTTGAAAATGGTGCTATACGATCTTGAAGGAGCGAAAGTTCGTCAAGGTATGCAGGAGGAATCACATCCTGCAGCAAAAGACACAAAGGGGGTCACATCCCTGGTCGTCAATTATCCGATTTTGAAGAGAATAGCCAGTGTGTTCTCTATAAGGTCATACTGAAAACACTGCTACTGTTTCAAATGATGTAGCAATATCCATTTGACAGTTCATATTATGCCATTCACCAAACAAAGGATGAAGATACGTCGGTTACTTGAGGGAGTGGTGAAGCTCACCGGCCGTGACGAAACTGCTTGTGCAATCTTCACAAATGCCTGTCACCAAAAGAGCATAGCATCACATACCCGCTAATCACCATCACCTACACATGGACGAGGACATGCACGGCCACGCATTGTAACTTGTAAGAGAAAGCATACCGGGCCAAGTTCCAGCAGTATCCTCCTGAGCTGAGAAGCCCTGATCTGCAGCAGCAGCAGCACCACCAAATCATCCCGTGAGTCAAACAACGGCTAGGTATTTAATCGAAAAGTAGCCGCGCGTCCTGCGCCTGTGCGCGAGACCACTAAAGCAAGCGTGACACGAGGCGGAAGACCAACCTCGAACATGCCGTCGGCGCGCTCGTTGACTGCGTCGAGGTACCGCAGCGCGAACCAGCGGCCGAAGGAGGCCCCGATCTGCAGCGAGCGCCGGAGCACGAGGAGCGGCCGGCGGCGGTAGACGGCGGCGATGCCGTCGATGTCGTACGCGGTGGGGAGCTCCCCCTCGGACGCCAGCCGCTCCTCCTCGAAGAGGTACCCCGAGCACCGCGTGAAGGCGTCCTCCTCGGCGGTGCCGACGCCGTAGGGGGACGCGGAGGCGCGCGGTCGCCGCCGAGCGCGCGGCAGTGGTCTCCGGGCCGCGGGCCTGGGCTGCAGGGCCGGAGCGGGGAGCAGGTGCGCGCGAAGGAGGAGCATCTCGCGACGTGGTGGAATGGAGATTGGGATTGCTGCTGCGTCGGAGCGGGGCGAAGGGGAAGGAGAAGAGGAAGTGGGGATTGGGCGCCAATGGAGTGGTTTCCAACGGCGTGATTTATTGCAGCGCAGGATTTTCCGTGGAAAATAAAGTTTTTTTCAAACTAGCGGCTGGGATCTTACGTGGAGGGCAGAGCAGAGAGGATCTGACGGCGCATAGGGCGACACGTCGTCGGGAAGAGGTTGGCAAGATGGGGAAAAATCGAACTGGAACTCTGAAACGTGTCTGCGTGCCCGGCTCTGAATTCTGAACTGTGTTGTTAACTTGTTATCCCCTTCACTTGGCGGTCGGCTGCTGCTGGAAGAAGAAGGAGGACGCCATGGCGATCGTGGCAGCCCTCGTCGCGCCCACCGCTAACCCCCGGAACCCTCTGAAGCTCGCCGGCGAGCATCGTTGCCGCCACAGCTGGCGCGTCGCGGCGGCGTCCTCTTCGGCGGCGGCGTCCGGGGTGGATCTCAAGGCGCTCGGGTCCGCCATCGACAAGGTGAAACACGGCTCCACTTGGCTCACTTCCGAGCCCGGAGATGAGGTGAACGGGATCATCGACCAGAGCTGACTGACGATGGTGAGTTGCGTTGTGGTGCAGAAGGACAGCGAAGAGGCCAAGCAGGCTCTGGACCAGCTGAAGGAGCTCGGCTGGGCCAAGCGGTGGAGCTCGCAGCCCTACATGTCCCGCCGCACGGTCAGTGCTAGTGCTCGACTTCGCAAGCATCGAGCACTTCAAATCTGCGGAATGTATTCTGTTGCGAACATGACGTATTCCTAGTGAATTGATCAGCGTGGTGTGGTGCTTCAACTGATTGCTTTGTTTCTGAACTTTGAACAGACGTCTCTGAGGGAGCTCACCATACTTGGGATAAAGAACGCCGAGAACCTCGCCATCCCAAGTGTTAGAAACGATGTAAGACACAAACCCTGATGTATACTATAACTGAAAAATGTTCCCCGGCTTGCTGGTTTTATTGGTGGAAATTTGTAAGATTAGCACTATAACTGAAGAATGTGATTCTGCATTTGGTCTGCTCTGATCATGCAGGCAGCGTTTCTGTTCACGGTCGTCGGCACCACCGGATTCCTGGCCGTCCTTGCAGGCCAGCTCCCTGGGGTACGCACGTCCTCCCTGCCTCTCACTATGTTCTGAAACATCTTCGTTTAAAAAAAAAAAAAATTGTTCTGAAACATCCCAACACTGACCTCAATAGACAGCCAAGAAATCGTTTTGATCTCAAAATAAAAGAAAATTATACTCTACGTCGCAGGATTGGGGCTTCTTTGTCCCCTACTTGACCGGAAGCATTTCACTGGTAGTGTTGGCTATCGGTAGCATTTCTCCAGGGTATGTTGCTTCTGACATACTACCTCCGTTGTACTAAAACTGCGTCGATTAATTTGGAACGGAGGGAGTAGTAACAAAATGCTTTGTCAGAGTACTAGTTTGCATCTTCAGACTTCAGAGAGATATTTTTCCCTAACATATTCGCAAAAAACTAGTGCTAATGTTTCATCCATCATCACAGCCTTCTGCAGGTCGCAATTGGATCTTTTTCTTCCGTCTTTCCTGACTACCAAGAGAGGATTGCTAAGCACGAAGCCGCACATTTTCTGGGTATGTGCGTTATTCTCGTATGCAACAAGAGTGCATCACTGTACCTGCAGCTAAGAACTTACTGACTGCAAAGCTCTATTTGTGAATCAGTTGCCTATTTGACCGGCCTACCAATTCTGGGGTATTCTCTGGACATCGGGAAGGAGCATGTTAATTTGGTCGATGAACAATTAGAAAAGTTGATATACAGTGGCCAGCTTGATCAGAAGGGGCTCGACAGGTTGTGCTTTGGCCTCTCCAACTATGTTCCAGTATTTTTGCACACTCCTATTAATTCTGCGTTAGGTTCAGTTGCTGCATCACACTGTGGACTGCAATTTAACGTGAATGTTACACTGCTACTGTATTTCTTAAAACATAAGCTACTGACTGACATGTACAAGATGTCACCAGGTTAGCTGTGATCTCAATGGCCGGACTGGCTGCTGAAGGTCTGGAGTACGACAAGGTTGTCGGCCAGTCCGCCGACCTCTTCTCCCTTCAGGTCATCTACTAATTCACCAGCTCTTTTTAGGTTATGTATTTCACTGTTTCATTCTGAAATCTCATGAAACGTTGTCTGTCTGTAGAGATTCCTGAACAGGACTAAGCCGCCGCTAAGAAAAGAGCAGCAACAAAACCTTACCAGATGGGCAGTGAGTGTCATCTCATTCTGAACTATCTGATGCGGAAGCTACTTCCGTACATGATGGACTGATACAATGTCGATGTATTATTTGGGTTTGGCAGGTCCTGATTGCTGCGACACTTCTGAAGAACAACAAAGCGGCGCATGACGCTCTCGTGTCCGCCATGTCGCAAAAGGCCACAGTGCTGGGCTGCATCGAAGCGATCGAGAATGCCTCCTGATTTCAATGTAAACTTACTTGAGTTTCCTAACATGATTGAGGTAGTTGTTGTTGGAAATAAAAGGAAAAAGATATATAATGAAGCAGTGAAGAAATGGTTTTTTTTCCTTCTTCTTGAATGGCAATCTGAAATACATCATTCTGTGCCTCACTGTCTAACATGAGCATTTTTATGGTACCCTATTCTGCTAGCGAGAGAGAGATCAGTATACAAACATCAACATAATCTGGAGGGGATAACATATGGCATTTCAGTGGCATGAGACATTGCTTATAATCCCATCAGTCTTCGCCACCCGGCAAATCTAGCCATCACGGTTGCCGATGACTAGCTGCATCGGCAAATCAGTTCGAGTAACATCCGGGATGCCGATCGGGGGCAGAGGCGACGCCTCGATCATAGGCTTGCCCCCTCTCTTCAGGGTACCCTTGATCATATCCCCCGGGGACTTGAAAGGGCTGCTCAGTTTCCTCTGCACGGCGAGGAGGAACGACACCTCGTTGAACTGCCACACGGCGGTCATGACGATGACCGTGCCGAGTAGGATGTGAGTGATCCTGTTCTGCCTCTTGATTTTGTTCAGGTCTTTCGCTATATCGCCTAGCCCCACCTCCTTGCCGCTCTCCAAATCCTGATGGGGAACAGACGTAGATCAATGCAGATGCGATCAGAAATAATTCAAGACCATCAGGTGCGATCTGCAATCTGAAACAGTTCAGATGTAAGTAAAGCAGACACCTATGCAGCATACCTTAGACTTGGAGAGCAACGAGAAGAGATGATCTTCCTCTTGATCCCGCGGAACGACGGAGCCCTCTTCTTCCCCGTGCTGCTGCTGCTGTTTAACCCTGTTCTCCTCCAGGAGGCCATGGATGGCTTCCTGCAACAGCTCCGGCTTCTTCCTCCTCCCCTCCTTCTCCCCACCAAAACCGCCACCACCGCCAGCGTCTCGCCCGGTGGCCATGCCGACGCCCATCGAAGGGGAGAAGAACAGATGTGCCGGGAATCACTGAAAACAAAGTGCTTTTCTATGGGGAAAAAAAACAGAGCAAGAAGCTGCACGCCTCCTTCCCAGTTGGAGATCAAAATTATAAACTAATGTCGCTGTCAAGGATTCGGAGAGAAGATGTTTCAGGTTGCTTCCAAACGGGTGTTGTAACTGGGCGAAATGAGACTGTCAGGGTGAGCGACCGCTGATGCCGATGAGGTCGAGAGGACGCGGGATCCAAAAATGGCGCACCGGCGCTTGGCCGGTGGTTACCACGTCGCCAGGGGTAGGCGTTCGCATGCGCGGCAAGTGGGGACCTCGTGTGAAGGGAACTCGTCTGCGCGCCACGTGTTCTTCTGTATGTGCTATACCTACTCTACCTAGTCATAGTGGAGAGTATCATATAGTGGTATCATGCATATAATACTAGTGCATGTTACTACTTCCACTATGGGTAGTAACATATTTGTGGTATCATATAGTATATCATTAATTAGGTTGTAGACTCATCATGTCTTGGAATGCGTTATGTTACGGTATCTACCTATGATACCACCACTATCTCTTTTATTATTAATTGCAGTGACACATCATATTTTTGCCAACATGACATGCATGATACTAGCTATGATACCACCACTATGGCTAGTCTAAGTGAGAAAGTGTATTATGCTCCCGACAATAAGTGAATCTGGTCTTTAAAAAATAAAAAAAATAATATTTACAAGTTTTTAAAATAATGTGAAACAATCCCGAAGGTGTTCAATGATGTTTCAAGGAAGCGTGTAAAAAATAAATTCAATACTTCGTATTCTGCGCTACACAATACTTTGTATTCTGCGCTACACAAAAATGAAAAAATCAGATAAATTTAGAAGTTTAAGAAAATGTATATTTAGATTCACACTTTTGTATTTTTCTGTATCTTAGAATATAAAATATTTGAAGTTGATTTTCAAAATGTTTGTGGAATGCTCCATTGGCTACATCCAGAAAGTTTTGTCAATTTTTCTTTGAGACGTATAAAAATATTCTTTCTACCCACCTCTAGCGATCTTCCTTCTTTATAAAATTTAAAAAAAATATTTATAAGTTCACATGGATGGCGGTAAGGCTAGACGCGACCCGCGGCGCACAACAAACTCGTGAATCGTCTTGGAGATGCATTCACAAGGATTTGGTGAATTCTGCTTCACAATGATAGGAAGAGCCGACATCGAAGGATCAAAAAGCGTTCAGGATGACTTTCGTTTCCTATTCCAGTCTTGCAAGATCCGAATAGGATTGAAAGGCTATGAATGTCGAATGGTTCCATAGGAGTTTTCGCCCGCCCCTGAATAAGCAGTAAGGTGTGGGCGCGTTGGAACGATCCCGCTTTGAAATCTCAACCTCGGAGGAATCAGTTTCGCCGGTCCAATGACTTGGCATAAAAATTCTCACATTCTCAATTCAAAACGGAAAATAGGCCTTTTTTATAGACCCTGAAAATAGCGGCGCTCCCTGGTATTGAATGGGTAGGTCTTTCCTTGCAAAGCCGAGTGTGCCCGCTACAATTTGTGCTCTGCTGGTTTGGAAGAAAGCAAACCAATGAATGCAGCTAGTCACCCCGAAAGGCGAGCCCATGTCCTTTGAGAAACTGACACAACCTGTTGACTTATCTTATACTAAGGGTCCGTCCCAGTCTTTAACGCATCCATTCCTTGGGCTTAAGCATTGTTGAGCTTTACTTGTTCTAGCATAAGCCATCTAGTAGGCATGTTTAGCATTCTAAGCAGCCGCCTTTCTATACGCATAAAGTTGAGTTATATTAGTACCTCACACCACAATATAAGTCTTATTCTAAGTAGGATCACCCACATTTATTTACTAAGATACAACGAAAGGAAGGCATATCCACCAAATGACTTGCTTCCCGATCGCAATACCAAATCGGTTGAAAACTGGTGGGGCGTCATACATTTGCTTTGCAATAAGTTTCATGGGTGTCATGATCAAATTGTGTTGAGTCATGAGCAAATTGTGTTGAGCGATGAAAGTGGCAAAAATGACTTCGACAAAGTAGGCCCCTCATGTGTAGATGGCCATGTGAATTGCTTTTTAGTTTGCATACGTATTTGACTTGTGCTCATTGTGTAGTTGAATGATGCTCACGTCATGTAGGTCGAGTTAGAAAAGGATGGCAAGAAGCCCTTCAAATTGATGCATTGTTGGGAGGCAATTCAAGATTGTCCGAAGTGGAACAAGCATCAGCTTAGTTTGAACGACAAGTCTGAGGATGGGGGCGAGGGAGATGAAAGAAAGATCCTGGGGCCCAGCGCGGAGCGTCCAACTGGTGTCAAGGCATCCAAGGCGGCAAACAAGACGGCATCCTCGGGCTCCGTCCAAAAGTTGATTGCCATGTACGTCAAGGAAGTGGCTGCAACGTTGGCTAACAAATTGAAGATGCACGCCGATAACAAAGAAAATGGCACACCTTTTATGACATGCAAAGACCAAACTCAAGGCCTCGTAGAGGAGCGAGGAACGTTTGCTCATGGCCACCAACACTAGCGACATTAGCCCCAATCAAAAGGCCTACTTCGTGGAAGAAAGGGTGCGCATCCAGGCGGACACTTTTTATCAAGTATGGCTGGAATTGAGGATTTTTTATTAATGCATGCATCCCATCTACATATGACTATAAATAGAAAGTATGAAAACTACTCGTCGTCATCCGATTCGGCCTTGGGTGGCGAGGTTCCAGACCCGTCGTCCTCCGGCGCAGCGTCCGGAATTGGTGGTGTGCAGCCGCCCGTATAAGTGCCAGCCATGACTGATCTGCACGAGCCACCCGGGACGACCACGGGGACCAAGGTTCCCACATGTGACCAAGCCAGACGTGCGGGTGGAGTTGCGGGCTCGTCGTCGCCGTGGCGTCTTCCTCCTCCGGATCTGGTTGGGCCATCGTGGCATCTTCCTCATGGTCCGGCTCGGCCGTGGCCTCCTCTTTCGGCTCCGGTTCCGCCACCACTGCGTCCTCCTCCTGCTCTACCACCATGGCCTCCTTCTCCGGCAACGACATTGTGAGCGAGGTGTGGGTGGTGTTGCGCGGAGAGAATGTGAGCGATGTGCAGCCGACATCGATGCGAACGAGGGGTTAAAAATTATGCGAAGTAACGACATCACCACCCCGAAGCGACGCACGAAGTTGAAACAGCGACATCACGTCTCTCCAGAAGCCTAGTTCCCACGCGACGCGACGCGACGTTTCGATGCCCACAAGGTGTTTGATGTGTGTCCTCTGTTTGGGGCGCCACTGGAGAGAACACTCTCCAATCTAGCGGACACATGTCCGACATCCTAAAAGAGGGCTCAATTGGGGTGCCGGACACGAATTTGGCGGGGTGCCGGACATGAATTTGGCGGCTCCTACTGAAGATGCTCTAACACCATTGAAGTAATCCTAATTTTTGTCGGAGAAAAAGGAGATACACAATCAAGAAATAATGGAGATACACAATCAAGAAAAAATCGGTGTTGGTTTTTTCTTGTACGTCAGTCTGAAACACAATCTTCAGTACCTCGTTGACTGCTGAACGCTGACTGAAGTTGTACAGGTACAGAGAAATGTGAGCAAAAGACGGCAACCAAATGCACTTGAAAGCCAAGGCCACAATTTTGCTGTTCAAACCCGTTGGTCGCAATTTCGTCTGTACCATACAGATTCAGAAGCTCTAAAGACAGTCCAGGAGTAATGGCGAGACATCACGTAATAGATGACATCTTATACATTTACCAGAACCCCAAGATGCCATATTTTGTTCATGAGAGAGTAGACTACAGGATTCTGGTTACATGCTTGTCTCTAGTTCACAGTATCAGTAGCTCTAGATACTACGGGTACAGTAAGGGAGTACTACACCCCAGTACACTACATCGTTGAAGAGATCTATACATTCCACAGCCTTGCACAACTGCCCGACTGGCTACTGTCATTCAGACATCAAGCAAATTTGATTACAAAGCTGCAATCACTGAGATGATTGGAGCTCTGTAGCATAGCCATGTCGTCCATCTCTGAGTAATTAATTCTATACTACCATGCGTACGTAGCATCTGTCTAGTACAGTAGCAGTACATGAGTATGTATCTACACGCGTATGTAGTGCATGCGTGTGCACTTGATTCAGGCGTCGTCGGACCAGTCCTGCAGCTGGCCGTCTGCGAAGAGCGCGTCGACGACGTTGTCGATGAGGGTGTCGACGAAGGAGTTGCAGCCGAGGGTGAGCATCTGCCCGATCCTGCCGCGCGCGCTGGACACCCACGCGAACGTGGCCGCGGAGGCCACAACGGCCAGGCACACCCCCGTCGCCTCCTCGATCTGCACCGTGTCCAGCTTCTTGAATAGCGAGTCCCCCGTCGTCGCCTCCACCGCCACCGCCGTCGCAAACGCAATCTGAGAGAGGAACAAATTGTTAGCCGCTGGTCTCCAAGCAAACAGAGCGGGAAGTCGGGAACAGGCGGAGCTAGCTAGGCGCGCACCATGGCGAGGCGGCCGGAGATGGTCTCGAAGTCCTGGCTCTTGCGGGAGCTCTCGATGTAGTCGGCGAGCGACGCGAAGAAGGGCGCGCCCCGGGCCGCGTCCCCGACGCCGCCGCCCTCCAGGACCTCCCCGGCAGCCGCTTCCGCGTCACCGCGCTGCCGCTGTCGCCGGCGCCGTACGACCGGAGCGTGGCGAGCCGGGGCTGGAGCACGATCTTGCCGACGCCGTCCCGCTTCGACTGCTGCTGCGATGATGGCGCCGCCCTCTGCGGCACCGCCTCGCATACGATCGCTCGCGCCACGGCCGCCATGGTGGACTCGACTGGACTGGATGGATGGATAACGCGGGAGGCTTTGACGATTGACGAGCTGCTAGCGCTAAGCTTCTTGGGGCTGGATTGAGAGGAAAAACGCCGGTGAATGCTGGACGCTACACTCCTCGTCGTCCTTTTGAAAAGCCCGGCAGCGACAGCGAGCGGTGGACGCCGTGGCCGTTCACCGTCCCGGTGAATCTGCGAACCAGACGGTAAGGATTCACGGACCTGTGCATTGTCGCGTTCCGGCGAGTTCCGGGAATCCACGTAACCTCGTGCTTAGCCGACACGCAGGCCGGCGTGGGAGGCTGTGGGCCACGCGGACGTGGCGAGGTTCCTGGACACAGGTGTCGCTCTCTCGCCACTGGATCATGGACACCTTCTGCACCCTCCGATTATCATCGGACGGTGGTTTGCCTTTTTCCGGAGTAGTTTGCTTTCCAATGTGGTACTGGGTATAGTGGCAGAGATAGGCTGTAAGCAATAACATAGCTCCAAAATAACTACTCTACTAATATTCCGAATCATAAATTTGTATTTCTATTAATTAATATGCTTATTATACACATGTGAATTAGTTTGAATATCCCAAAATAATGAGTGTACATTTATACACCAATTACCCATGTGGGATGTGGCGCACGATTGTTTGCACCTTTGCGGTAATCTATTCTTCTTTTGTCGAAAAGCGGAAGCATCAACCTCTGCGATGCACATAACCATCCATATTGTGACGATGCAATCATTTTACGACAAAAAAATTGTAGTAAGTTACTATGTTGTGCTCTGTGTAATAAAACTGAAGGTCACACTCGATAAGGAGAAGATCACACTCGAGAAGGAGCGGCTCGAAGTCGAGAGGGAGAAGGCCCAATCTGCTGTCATGCAAGCCGACACGACAAGACTCCAGGTGATGTTGGAGGCGTCGCGATCCGTCACTCGGAAGATGAAGGAGGCCTCGAAGATCTTGACCTCCGACCCCTCCGCCTACACACCGGAGGTGAGGGCTTTGTTTCAGCTCAGCCAGCAACGCATCTTGCGTGAGATGGGTCTTCTGCCGGAGCCGACGCAAATGGACACGACGGGACCAACGATGACCGCTACGCCGATGGACACGACGGGGGAGCCAACGACGAGCACGACGTCCTCCGACCCAGAGCCAACACCACGCCCGGACTGGGAAGACGCCTAAACACAGGAGGAGACGGAGGAGCCAGTGTTGACGATCAATTGATTTGTGTTCGAGGTTTTGTAATATGATCGCCGGACCTGGCGATACTTTTGGTGATACTTTTGGGTGTGTGGACTTGACCGATGCTATTCGAACTTGACGGTCGCATCACTTTTATTTGAATTTTGTGATCTGGGAGCGTCTATTGGGCGCGACACTCCCAATAGGTGGCAACGCGTACCCGCCCGCCCAAAATCCCTCGTCTGACAACTTTGTTGGACGCTTTATTGGGCGCGCTAATGGAGATACTCTTCTTAGGGAGAAAAAACACTAGGCACCGAGAACCACACTGAATTTGGCAACAATTTCTCCATGTCGATGAGGAGGGTGACGTACTAGGCGCCTGCAACTTGCTGTATTTTGATTAGTGATCAGCTCACATTTTGGGTCGACCTAATATGCCCATTGGGCCAGCAAGGCCACATCCATTCTTAAAAGAGGTCGGCACATAGCCCCTCAAATTGGCCCTGAGGCCTTGGGGCCAGGGACAAGGCCAGGTCTGGGCTGACCCATTCTCATACTGAGACTGCAAGCTCATGAGCGCCCACGAGGCTCAGTGGCTGACATCATTGGAGTAGACAACAATTTAACACCGGCGGGGTTGGTGCCATGGTGGAACTCAGGAGATAGATGAGGACTGATGAGGAGACTATGGTGAGTTGAGTGAAGCTAGGGTGCGTTTGGTTGGGTGGCTAATCGAGCTTCACCTGCATCACGACCAAGATTTCCCCAATACCACAAATTTGTTACATATGGCACTACAGTATGCACTATTTGCAAGTTTCCTAAGTAATATTTGGTACATCATTGAAGTGTGATATTAAACTTTTTTATTATTCATACGTTCTAGTGGGACATACAGTCAAAATTTTATTCAATTTGATTCATTGTATTTGGATCATACTTGAATTGATCATATTGTGAGGTATCAACTATATTTTTATCCCGTCAACCAAACACAAAACTTGGCTAACTAACCCACACAACCAAACATGAAAAATGGCTACCACCACCGGTTGGGATACCTCCAACCACTTTTTCGTAGCCACTGAACCAAACACACCCTATGTGGTCACAGCACTACGTTGTGCGAGTTGAGTAACTGAACTGTCATCTCATAAGATTTACGTGAAAACTGAAACGTTTTCCTCATCCGCAGAATACATATTTTGGAATTGTGATGTTTACTCCGGATTTAGAGGTAAGAGGGGCATTAGGGCTCCCACCTTCCAATCGTACAATGCCGACAATCTACAACGTCTGGCAACGAAGCAGAATACGAGCTTATACTCATCTCAAAAAGAACAAGAGAGGAAAAAGGGTAGTACAAGGCCATCGCCGGCATATGTACGATCAGATCACGTATAGCCTTGTCACAGGCCCACTCGTTCCAACCATATTACTTCAGAGCGTAAAATACAAAATAAAGAACATTTCTGAACTAAAAACCATCAATTGAGAAAAGAACGCCCGTTCAGGTGATACTAAAAGAGATCATGCATGGTTCATGAAACACCCATAGGCTTGGCCGATAGGGCAACTCCAAGGGATAAATCCAAATCTAAATGAACACAAAATTGTGTCCGCTTTTTATCCAATTTGACATGTGTCCAGATCTTATTCGACCTTTTCTGGCCAGTGCACCCAACAGTAACGTTCTCAATGGTAGTTTAGAGCAGCTTCACTTAAAATGAACGTATATATCACTTTGCATCTGTCCTTTCACCTTTTTACAATAAAAATATCATCGTGGTGATTTATCCTAACATTGAAACAAAATTCTGAGTATTGCAAACAATTCCCTATGTAAATAAAGTTCCATCGCAACAAACTATCACAACATTTTGAAAAAATAATGCAACAGAAAGTGGTTAACTAATATTTCTACGTTATAGATTGCTTTTCAACAAAACTTAACAACAAAAGGTGGTTAAACAATCGTCAACCATTTGAACAAAACTCACATATAATTAAACAAACATGTCTTTGCAACATTTGAAAAAGCACGTAAAACATCATAGAACAAAGTAGAAAGATCACTAACTTGCTAAGACAAGAAAATCTTGCAACATCGGCCGTGCGATTTTATAATAAAAATATATGTGTTTGTTCCAATTCTGGAATCACCTATGCATCATAAACAAAAACTTGTACGAACCGCAAAAAAAAAAAAACTTGAAAAATCTAGGGTGTGCCTTACAATAACCTCTTACGTATTTTGCCACAAATTTAACACAAGTATGAAATATCGAGAAATACAAAAAGTAAAGAAATCTAGCTAGCTAAAACTGAGTTGTTAACATCATTTCACACACCAAAACGGGGCATAAGCACGAGTGAGCCAAGCGACGTACATACACGCGTGGAAGAGCGACCTATGGTGGGGTGCGATAGGTTGACCTATACTAGCAAGGGTAAGGCGAGGAGGAGATTTGGCGCATATGCACCCATTATGTAATTTTTTTTCAGTTTTTTTTCAGAATGTCAACAATTTTGGAAAAAAATCCGGGTGTAGATTACAACATGATGTGTTAGCACAAAAAAAATCAGGGTGAAAAAACTTTTTTGTGATCTGTACAAAAAAGAGAAAAAACTGACGCGTCTATATACGTTTCGGTGTGTCCGGATTTGTCTTTTTTGCACAGGTTGCAAAAAAACTTTTTTCTTCACGAAACTTTTTGTGTCAATATGAAATGTCATGAACTGCATGCAAATTTTTTTTTGAAATTTTTTGACATTTCGAAAAATGTTTTCCGGGTAGTGGGTGCAACTACCATATTGAATTTCCGCATCTATTCCAGTGATCCACGTCCTCCGTTTCTAAATATGACATGTTTTAGCTTTTTTAGATTCATTTGTACCTAGATGTGTTTTACCGTGCAAATTCACTCACTGTGGTTCGTATTTAGTCTAACTTGAAATAGCTAAAATATTTTATATTTATGGAGTATCGCTCGGGTCACGACTAGCCTCGCCACAGGCTGTTCGATCCAACCATCTTATTTTTCTTTGTCTTCGGAACCCACTTGCAAATATAACTTCCCGCAGAATAACGTACAAAAGATTTATGAGAATCTAAAAAACATTTATAAGATACACTAGCAAATTTAAACAAAAAACACTCGATAATCAGGGGAAACAAGCCTTACAACATGGAAGCTGAACGAAACAGCACACACAAAAACTCCATCAAGATGTTAAGACAACAAGGCACAATAACGAAACATTATAGGGACACACACCAGCTTTATGAGCAGTACATCTGTACATGCCGTCACCCGCATCGGCAGGCACACCATATATTTTCGGAAAAAGTTCAAAATAAATCTTAAACTTATAGATAAAAGCTAAATCAAATCTCCAACTTAGAATCCCTGAAATGGCACACCAAACTTAAGAATCTTCACCAATCTCTTTTTGGAGACGCCCTTCCTTTACTCCCGAATCAATTTCGTGTTGCTCTCCTCTTCTGCTACTGGCGTGCTCCCGTACCGGTACCACATGCATGCTGCGAGTGCTGGTGGGCTGCGTACTGCAAGGAAAAGTGGTGAACTGTTGAGAAGTCACGTGCCAACACATAATAAATCAGTCGTTTTTTTTTAGAGCCTATCTGGGATTATAAGTTGTAATATATGTTCGGACACACAGGACGCACACCACACGCACACCACACACACGCACACCTCACCTATGTGTCTAAACTAGACACCCTATAACCCAGAACTACGTCCTGAGAGACTTAGCCGAAGACCGGTGCTTCGGTGATCGGCGGGCACGTCGATCTCGCCTGTGGCATATAGACGTGAGGCAAAGCGGACTTCTTTTTAATACAGTGTTGCTACAGTGTAGCGGTGAACAGTGCACCCTGTTGAGACAACCCAAAATTCGCTCCTTGAGAAGTCGAACCCAGGTGGGCAGCCTAGCCACTGCTAGTGCTTGCCACTGAGCTAGAGCTCAGTCCTCTAAATCAGTCGTTTATGGAGACAAGGCGAGCTTGCTGGACCCTTAGTACCTCGAGGAATCAAAGGAAGAGGACTGGGACGAAGGCTGGAGGAGATCGACACGGACGGTGCTGGAACTGGGAAAGACGAGAGCGGCGACTCGAGCAGAGGATCCTCGCACCAATTCCTTCAGCGGAAGGACCAACGGAGCGTTGTGGTGCTATTGGACAAGTTCTCAGAGCTCGGCAGGGACTACGGCGGCGAAACGATGAACGGTGCTGGCTGTGTGGCATACTGAAGGAAAAAGTCTAAAACAAACCTCCGAAAGATGAATCGAACCCTGAACTATGAATCACGGAAATTGACACTTTGAACTTGCTAATCCCAGTCTATTTGAAACCCTGAACCTGTTTGGTGTAACGAAATAGAATAATCCACATGTTACTCTCGCTGACAGATTGGCCCCGCATGTCATATCCATCCCCTTCCTAGATACAATTATGGGTCGCGTATATATAGGACGTGTTTGGTTATCTGGACCGTTTTTGGGCCTCCCATCTCCGTAGACCTGGTGGGCCTGGCCCAGAGAAACGCGGTCTAAATCATATTATGTAGCCCGTTTAATTGCCTGCAAATTTTTTTTTACCTATTTATTTCGTATTTTTAAGTTCCATGCGCATGGAGGAAGACAGCCTGTCCCAAGAAACCAAACAGTTGTTTTTTGCACGGAGTGTGCGCTCATCAAGCGGCGGCTAATCGAGGTGCTGGTCGTACTGTTGCGGTGACGTACACGACGAACAAAGCACTCGCCGGCCAGACTTGCCGCCGATGCGAATCATGCGATGTGGAGCGTGCCCTGATGCCGCAATCTAATCGTGTGCGGAGCCGTAGGCCGGCCAGATTCAAGTCCATCGTGCCGCCCATGTGGCGCCGGCCGCAACTGGTCGATGAGCCCCGCGCGAGACCGCAAGCGGCCATGCTATGCACTACGTCACAGCGCGGGGTGTGGCTTAACTGGATTAGGCCGTGCACTGCTGCAGGGCTTGGACAGAACAGAGAGCATGCATCCAGAAGAGCAACTTGGATGAGACACGCAAAAGAAAAGAAATTTGTTTTTTTTTTTTTTGAGGAGGATCTGATTTATAAAATAGGAAACTCAGTACAAATTACAGCTAGGTCCAACAGAAACAAAGAAAGTACAAAAGAACCCAGAAACTTGCACGGAGCCCCCCAAGCTTCCTGAGAGAACACAACCAGATCCACAATCTTTCCCCAAGCAGCTAGACGGCGGCGCCGCCGCCGTACCACACAGCGCGAAGAAGAAGACGCCGCTCCACCTTGTTGTAGACGGCCGCAAGAGCTGTCCGCCTCTGGAGGACGGATCCGAACGCCGATGAACGAGCACGGCCGCGGCCGTCCCTTCCCGCTCCCGCCCTTCTTCCAGCCGGCGACGCGCCGCCTAGCTCCACCGCCACGAGCCCCTCACCACCTCCGGACGCAGCTCCCCTCGCCACCTCGGCCGGCCGGAGCTTAAACGTCGACGAAGCCGCCCAGCAGAACCACCTGCAAGCAAAACGGGACGCCAATCCCCACCCGCTCCTCCCCTCGCCGCCGAGGCCGGCCAGAAGAGCAGATGCGCAGATCAACGCCCGACGAAACTCCACTACCTCCCCGGCTTCACAGCCGGAACGGGGAAAGGAGGGGGAGACCAAACAACTCCAAAAAGACGAAGCCGCCGCCGCCGTCTTCGACAGCATCGCCGGGAGGAAGAAAAGGAGACCTACTCCTACCTAACTACACGCAGGACGAGATCCCGGAGCTCCCCTCCACCTCACGGCGCCAGAGCGGCGGCCGGAGGCGAAGGGGAGCGGCGGATCCGCCGGCGGACGCTGAGAACCTCTGGTCGCCTCCCCGGTCGCCTCTCTCGAACAGTACAGGGAGGGGATAAGGACGGTCGTCAGCTTTTGTCTGTCAGGGCTCAGAAAAGAAATTTGTTGTTTCCAAACCTTGCTAACTCTCTCTGTGTGGCTCACGGAGGGAGGTAGAAGAATAAGAATACAAAAGACGAGAGTTTTTCAGGCGAACGCCTTGCTGCACATACAGCTTTCTTTTCAGCTCGAACTGGCTGGCTCGCACCAATACATTAATGAGCAGTACACGGTGGGATTTATACCCGGTCTACTGGCTAGCACAGGCACACACACGACGCTGCCAACCTCGGCCACTAAACCCCACGTACGCATGCACTCACACTCTACCGCGCTCGATCCGCAAACGACACGGCTGCCTCCAACAGATCGCAACGCCCCTACCCCTACTGTATGCAGCTTCTTCACGCTACGTACGCGGCAAGCTGCAGACCGACTCAAACTGAGCTCGAACGCTGCCATACCAGCGTCCAGACTCGACCTAAACAAAGACACGGACACAAGCACGAACTCATGCACCTAGACCAGACACGCACACGCTGGTCACCATGGGGATGATGTGGTTTATTTCTAACATTGTGCATGTACTAGGAAAATTTCGTGCGGCGACATCGCCGCGCCCGTGTGGTAACATTTAAATTTGGAAATGTCCTTATTTTAAAAGTGTGGAAATTTGAAATTATTGAAATGCAAAGAGAGGTTACGTTCAAAAATTGTTCAGACTTCGGAAAATGTTCAAATTAGGAAGTTTTCCAGATTAGTTTTTTTTTTACGTTTGTAAAATGATCAGACTCGAAAGGCATTTAAAATTTTGAAATATTCAGATTTGAAGGACATTTAAGTTTTCAAGATATTCAAATTTGTTTTTTGATCATATGTTATAGACAGTTAGCATTTTTTGTGTGGCAATTTTGATATATTTTTTATATATTCTGCAGTTGGATATATTTAAATTTATTGATTTTGTAGCATTTAGTAGTTTTCCGAATTTGTTTAATTAAATCTGATATATTTTTTATATTTTCCGGTGGTTATGTATGGAAATTTATGGATTTGTTTTTTTTGGGAAAAACCTGCAGGTTTGAAAGTCATTTTTTTTTGAATCTGCAAATTCAAAATTTGGGTTGGAATGCTGAAGTATATGGTTGTATTTTTACATAAAATTATACAAATGTTGGCCAATTTGAATTTGAATTATTCATACATGATTGCATTTTGCCAAAAAAAGTTTTTTTTAGCATTTTGATATATTTTTTATATTTTTCCAGTGGTTACCGCTGGGTTTAGGTCGCCGGAGTGGCGACTGCGGCGTGCACATGCGGCGGAGGGAGCAGGGGCGCGGCGGCGTCGATTCCAGCGGCCGCGCGGCGTACCAGCACGCGGGTCTCAGCGAGGAGGAAGAGGGTGCAGCGGCGAAGGTCGGTGTGGCCTTCGATCTGAGCGGGGAGTGGCGGAGCGGCGAGGGCGCGCGTCGGCGGCGGCGGCGACGCCGATGTCGCGCAAGAGAGAGGAAGGGAAGGGGAAGGGGGGATGTGGGGACGGAATTAAGATAACAAGATCTGCAAATAAATGAGTAATAAATTTTAAGTTTGCAAAAATAAATTTATGAGGAAAATAAAATAAGAAGTTAAAAAATAGAGTAGGAGAAAATGGGAAAATAGGAAGTAAGTGAGCAGTCTTAGAGTAATAAAAATAAATATGTAAGGGAGGTAAAAGTAGGAAAAAAAGATATAGTAGGGGATAATTAGGGAGTAGAAATAAATAATTAATTTTGAAGTCGCTATTTGTGCGCAGTGTTCGTAAGAAGAAATGTGGAAAAATAAATAGTAGGGGAAAATTAAAACAGAGAGAAATATATTAGAAGCCAAAAAAAATGTTCATAAGGGACAGGGACCGTTCACGGATGATCAGAAAAATAGATAATGTTCGTGAAAAGAAGTGTGGGAAAAAAATAGGTTTAAACTATAAGGGGAAAAATATATTAGGAGGGGGAAAAATTGTTTAATTGTACTAGAGGACCGATTTGCAATTTGGGGAAAATGCGGAGGTTTTACTGGGAAAATGTTTTATTCCGGGAGGCCGGCTCACATTTTTTTGGGAAGCATGAGGACTTTTCTGTAAAAAAAAAGGGACGCAGTGACTTTTCTGCAAAAATGTTTTATTCCGGAAGACCGATTAATAATTTTTAGAAACTAGGAGGACTTTACTGAAAAAAGGTACATCTATGTGAAAATTCAAACGGACGACTGAGTGCGACGAATTTGACAAAATGCGCCAAATGTTTTTGCAAGTTTGGATCCAAAATTAAGTAGTTAGAGTCGACCAAACTCGAAACCGATGACGGGAATGGAACCTACATGTTGGCGCGCATATATTTTCGTGTACATATTACCGCGAAAAGGGAAAAAAAATATAGTGCGCACACTGTAGCTGCTACAGTACATGGGGCACTGCAGAAGTATGATACTGTAGCAGCTACAGTGCGGCGACGTGGATGCCTCCACAGGCCGCTGAAACGGTGCGGCTTGATAAATAGACTAGTGGAATTCGGTGCGGCGACACGCCGCACCCGTCGGGATTCGAAATGTTGAAATTCATCGGAATTTTTCGTGTGGAGTATCTCCAAATATCTAGCGAACTGAAATGTTGAAATTCTCTGTTTCCATTAGTATTTAATTTATGTCCATAATGAGTGGAAATGAACATTTGTTCAATTGAGTTCCATAATTGGAGTCAGTTTATTTAGATTGCATCCAAATAATTACCAAATTGAAATGTTTAATTTAAGTCCGCAAATAGAGGAAATGCATTATTTGAGCATTTAATAAATTTACCTTCGTATAATTAGACGAAGTGCATTTGGATTTCCTCAAAATATTTACCAAATTGGAATATTAAAACATGTTTGTTTTTTTTGCCATAAATAGGTAGCATTTATTTTTCTAATCGGTTGGATGTGTTATTCATAGTTTTGCGATGGTTAGATTCAAAATTATTGATTTCTGAACACTTTTTATTTCATGGAAATTGTTTAAGCAAACTGGTCGAACCTGTTAGGATTCTAACATTTTCTAAAAATGTTTTTTAAAAAATAACCTTCACGTTAATTCGTCTGATGTGGTTAAATATTATCGTCTGGAAATTAGCACGGAGGAGTTTTTTTTTGAATTTACAATGGATAATATTGTTGGAACGCGGCGGCACGCTGCGCCCGTTGGGATTCAAAATGTTGAAATCCGTCGTAATATGTCGTTTAGAGTATCTTCAAATATTTAGCGAATTGAAATATTCAAATATGCTTGTAGTTTACCATACATAATTTATTTAACTCCAAAATTAGAGAAAATGCATTTTTGTTTGGGAAACGCGAGGTTTTTTCTGTAAAAAAAGTGGCATGCGGGGGCTTTTCTGCAAAAATATCTTATTCCGGAGGTCCGATTCACAATTTTTGGAGAACGTGACCACTTTAATGAAAAACCGTGACGTGGACGCCACATATTGTATTTATTACTCCAGAATTAGAGAAAATGCATTTTTGTTGGGAAACGCGAGGATTTTTCTGCAAAAAAAGCGGCACGCGCGGGCTTTTCTGCAAAAATGTCTTATTCCGGAGGTCCGATTCACAATTTTTGAAAAACGTCAGCACTTTAATGAAAAAGTGTGACGTGGACGCCACATATCGTATTTATTAGAGAGAAATATGTATATGTCCGTCAAAATAGAAAGGTTAAAACATGGAAGTTGTTCGGAAGGGTGATATCCATCTACTCGTGAAAGAAAAATTTAAACGGATGACTGAGTGCGACGAATTTGACAAAATTCGCCAAATGTTTTTGCGAGTTTGAATCCGAAATTAAGGAGTTAGAGTCGACCAAACTCGGAACCGATCACGGGAATGAAACCTACTTGTCGGCGCGCATACATTTCATGTACATATTATCGTGAAAAAGGCAGGGGAAAAAAACAATACGCTTTGTAGCTGCTGTAGTGGTGCGCTTACTGCACATGCTTTAGGGCGGTCGACGTGGCCACATCGATGGGAGGCTGAAGAGGAGAGCTATTGTAAAAAACAAAAAAAACGCACCATAGCGCACGACACTGTAGATGCGCGCGGTACTGTAGCTGTCTACAGTGCCGCGCCGACGTGGGCAGCTCCAGCGGAGGCTGAAGCCGTGGTCTTTTATATAGGTAGAATTTATTTAACTCCAGAATTAGAGAAAATGCATTTTTGTTTGGGAAACGCGAGGATTTTTCTGCAAAAAAATGGCACGCGGGGGCTTTTCTGCAAAAATGTCTTATTACGGAGGTCCGATTCACAATTTTTGGAGAACGCGACCACTTTAATGAAAAATCGTGACGTGGACGCCACATATTGTATTTATTACTCCAGAATTAGAGAAAATACATTTTTGTTGTGAAACGCGAGGATTTTTCTGCAAAAAAAGCGGCACGCGGGTGCTTTTCTGCAAAATGTCTTATTCCGGAGGTCCAATTCACAATTTTTGAAAAACGCGAGCACTTTAATGAAAAAGCGTGACGTGGACGCCACATATCGTATTTATTAGAGAGAAATATGTATATGTCCGACAAAATAAAAAGGTTAAAACATGAAAATTGTTCGGAAGGGTGATATCCATCTACTCGTGAAAGGAAAATTTAAACGGATGACTGAGTGCGACGAATTTGACAAAATTCGCCAAATGTTTTTGCGAGTTTAGATCCAAAATTAAGCAGTTAGAATCGACCAAACTCGGAACCGATCACGGGAATGGAACCTACTTGTCGGCGCGCATACATTTCATGTACATATTATTGTGAAAAAGGCAGAGGAAAAAAACAGTGCGCTTTGTAGCTGCTGTAGTGGTGCGCTTACTGCACATGCTTTAGGGCGGTCGACGTGGCCACATGGATCCGAGGCTGAAGAGGAGAGCTATTGTAAAAAACAAAAAAACGCACTGTAGCGCACGGCACTGTAGATGCACTGTCTACAGTGCCGCGCCGACGTGGGCAGCTCCAGCGGAGGCTGAAGCCGTGATCTCTTTTATATAGGTAGGATAGATGTTTGATGCTCTAGCACGCTGCTAGCCTGCTACTCGCTGCGACCCTTTGGCATCCGACGAACCGAAAGAAAATTAGAATGAGGATCGGGTTGGATGTGAAGAGATCGGGAAAGAAGATGAATATGACAAGTGGGTCAGTAGTATCAGTGAGAGTATCACTTTGAGTTTTTTTCCAGGCGTGGAAAACAGGCACATGGTTTAGAATAGATCGGGATTGACAAATTCATAGTGCCAATTTCTGGGATTCAAAATTTAGGGCTCGATTTATTTTTTGGCTACAAGTTCAAGATTTGTTTTGGACTTTTTCCCGCACCGAATGCCGACGGTGTTCTCGATGGACAGAGCACGAGAGGAGATCCTGTGCGGTGGGCGTACGCTGATGGCGCGTCCACACGCTCTCTAGTAGCGGTGTACGGGGTGTGCGGCGGTTGGCCAGCAGCCTGCTGGGAACGTGGCGGTGACCTTGTTGTGGCGGAATCTGTCCGGGAGCCACACGGTCTATGCGTGCGTGGCTGGAGTGGCGGAATGCACTCATGCAACTGTGGCGAAAGTAGACTCGCCGGCGCCGGCTGTACAAGTGATGAAATATATTTTGGGGAAGAAAGATATGACAGGTAGACCCACCCAGTCAGTGAGAGTAGAGAATAATCCCGGCCGAGATCAACATTTTTTGATACTCAAAACTGGTAAAGGGTTGATATTGATCGGGATTGACAAGTTCAGTGTGACAATTTCAGGGATTGGGAGTTCAGGGTTTGATTTAACTTTTATCTACAAGTTTAAGGTTTGTTTTGAACTTTTTCCTATATCTTAAGTCTAAGATTGAGAAACACGGACGCACGGGCCGTCGTCATCTTCCTAGATACCTCCCAAGTTGACCTGGGCGCCTGAGCCTCCCGTCACTAGCAAGACGATATTGTTTTTCATAAATGTATGTTATGCATATGGTTTCCACTGGATTCGTACATGGTCGCTACTATAGCATGTTAATTTCGAAACTTTGCATACGAAACTTTGCAAATACTTCGTACAATGTCATATGTTTGTCATATTTTTAGATTCTTTCATAGTGCTTTCATAGTTTTTTGAATTTCGAAAGTGGGCCGAAGCAGGTAAGCTCGAGAGTCAAAATGGATTTTCACACATTGATGATGAAGAAACAAAAAGTTTTGATATCTGTTTTAGTATCTACATTATTGCGTGCAAGTGTGTGCTTTTTCTGTGACATTTGCATAATTCAAAAGGATTCTGATAATACTGATATTTTGACATGTTAAACACATAAACACATAAAACAGAAAGTATTCAGTATTGGCATCACAATGATTGGTCTGGCGGGCCTTCGCATTATTAGGTAAAACTCACTAAGATGAGTTCTAATATTATGTGCAAATTACTATACAAGATTTATCTGACATGATTGTTGATGCCTATTTGACTTTTAGTACCCAAATACGTTAGTAACTAAATTTGGAACCAGGGCGAATTATACTAAACATTTGTACTTATTTTTAGCAGACTATAGTCTTAGTTAATGAGTACTCCCTCTGCCCCAAAAATATAAGTTGCCATTTAATTTCGCTAGTTAAGGACGTACAACTTTGAACATGATTTCTACTTAGAATATGCCCACAAAATTATTATAAAGATATAAGAAATAAAAGAATTTCGCAAGACGAATCCAACGGTACCATTCATACAATATCAATCTTTATACTTAATTATATTTTGGTGGTCAAAGTTGATTATTAAAATCCAGTATAAAAATAGCACGCCTTATATTTTGGCACGGAGGGAGTATAATTTTATATTTCTTGTTACCATTGTTAACCATATAAATAGCGCACCTTAGTTGTATCATTCTTTGTATATAATTGGATAACTTAGAAATACATTTGTGTTATGCTAGATTTATATTACATTTGTAGCATATTTTTCTCATCAATTAACAATAGATAACTCTATAAACTATATGGTTTATACATATTTATGGTAGCGATATCTAAAACATATGTTCTAACAAATATCTTAGTGTTTTAGTCTATGATTCGGTAAGTATAATTGTCGAAACTTCGAGCGTATATTGTTTCACGAATTACAAACACTTCCCCGTAGGGGTTTTCCTAATGGCGTAACAGTGAATAAAAATAATGCCAGCGTTTTGGTATACATAAAGTATACAAAATAAATAAATAAAGTATACAAATAAATAATAAAGGAGACAACACAATATCAGGAACTCTAAATTTCATTAATATTTTTTTTCAGAACTGCAATGATTGGTTTCCCATGTGATTGCGTAGATGTGAATTCCCGAGGCCTCGTAAGACCATTCGATTAATTACATCCACTATACGAATCCAGTGGAAAACCTCCGACTAAGCTGCTGGTGGTCATTGTATAAAACCTGAAACGGTCTCATGATATCGAGAGATCAAAGTGGCATACAATATACCAAAGCCTTGTCGGTCTTTGGTATGAAAATCCGGCCTTGTCAGCACCGGGTTCATATATAATAAAGTCCTAGAGTAAGTGTTCGGACTTGTCAGTCACGAACAAAGTGTGTCAAGCCTCGTCGGTCAGGACATGATGGTTTCCGGTCTCGTCGGTCTCGAAAGGGGAAAAGATCTCCCAACCTCGTCGATCAAGTAGAGGATATGTCCAGCCACATCGGTCAGGACTTGTATATAATTCCGACCTCGTCGGGAGATAGATGAAGAGACTTGTTAAAATATAACGCCTAGCCCTTTTCATCAGTTCAACTTTTTAGGATAATTGGCTAGTGCATCAATTTGATATGATATCAGAGCAGGTGGTCTCAAGTTTAAGCCCTGATTACCATTTATCTAACGTCTAAGTGAGGGAGATTGTTAAAATATAAAGTGTAACCATTTCTATCTGTTTGGACTTTTGAAATAATTAGTTAGTGCATCAATTTAATAAGACTATGGTGAGTTGAGTGAAGCGGAGTGAATACATCGTGCGAGTCAAGTGACTGAACTCTTCATCTCGTAAGAGTTACGTGATTTTTTTTGATCGTGAAAATACACATTTCGGAATTGTTTCGTTTATTTCAGATTTTTTTTACGACTCCCACCTTCCAATCGTACAATGCCGACAAACTACAACATATGGCAACGAAGAAGAACACAAGGCTATCCCGTTTCAAAAAGAACGAGAGGTCCATTCGTTGCAAGCACCTTCCTGCATTACTTCACCGCGTAAAACAGAGAACATTTCTGAGCTAAAAAACTTCGATCTATTATATACTAAAAGCAAAATGAGTTAGTTTTTCGAGCCACCACGTTAAGCCACATCACCTAGATTAATTTTAATAGTTAGATCTAAAATATGTGGTTAGGATTTAATACAATATTAGTAGTCACGTAAACCGTTTGACACGATAACACGATAACACGTTGTCTGTTTAAAAACCAGCCAGACTAGCTAAGTTGGTTGGAACGATACCAGAAAAAAATAAAAATGTACGCCAGACTAGGATTCTAGACTCAACAGACACGTACCAGTTTTTTTTACAGCCACGGGATGTGATTTAATAAGAGATCCTGAGATATACGTACAACCATAAGATGTTTATAGAGTCCAAGTCCAATACAACATGCTGGTGCCTCACGTAGGCTAATTTCTCTTTGATGATGCCTACTGTAGGGTTTATTAGATCGAGTGGCTTATAAGATTCAACGGCCGGCCGTTAGTGGCGTACAAATCAACTTATCCAAACGGAATTTCATGCACTGAGCAAAGGCAAAAAATGTAGAATTGCATAGCAAGCATATATATGATCCAATTCGATTCAACGGGACGTAACCACGACGATGTAAAACATGAGCCGGTCAACCAGGTAAGCATGTAAGGTATAACTATTGATTATTTAAATTACTTTTATTGGTTATATCTAAATAGTATGTTTTTAGAATTAAATGAAATATTTGTAATCACATAACAACATATTGTCCGTTTAAAACCTGCCAGAATTAGCTACCTTGGTTGGAACGATAGCCGCCAAAAAAATTTATAACATGTATGTCGGTAGATTGTATGAAATTACATGCGACTGTGATAGCTAGAAGCACATTTTTTGTGAATAAAAAGAAATGGATCGGAACATAGAAGAAGAAAGGAAAAAAAACTTATATAAACATGGCGGCCAAGGGTAGAAGCTGTTAGAATATGGTCGGCTTAGAAAAAAAACTAACCCAGTCGGTAGAAATACCTTCATTCCGTGTTTAGTCAAAGTCAATTATGTAAAAACTGACCAAATATTTAGCAGTATATATGTATATTCCTAAATTAGTTTGTATAATATGAAATTACGTTCTACGGTGATCGGTGATTTTAATAATAAGGATTTTATATATTAGATGTTGATATTTTCTATTTGGTCCAAAATTTATAAAGTTTGACTTTGACTTAATTTAGAACATATGTTGTTGTGAAAGGAGGGAGTACGTAGCATAAATGAAAATTTTATTCGACAACCATCATACTTGACCAAAGTACTCACAAAAGTATGCAGAAGTTTGGAGTCATGGAATTTTAAAATTAATGAAGTCACGACATTAGTCGCACTACGTACGCTTATCCTATTATTTAGTACACATAAATGCCAATTTTATTTGACCTCCATGAGACCAACACTCTCAAAAGACGTCGTTTGAGTTGTGAAAATTGATGTTCATGAAATTACAACATTAATATCACTATAAAAATTAAACACTATCACTCACACTAAGGAAACTACGGATTTAAAGATAAACATAGGGCTGAGTAACCACTTCTCACGAGGAAGTTAATGTCCTTCCGCTAAATGGATATTCCAACATAGTGAGACACAAAGCGTCAAACCTTCAAACGTGATGAAGATGCAACATCAGTCGACATAATATCGACGGGGATGACATTTTGACGTAATGATTTGCACAGGGTTAACTCACACAGATTTCAGCTTGATATGTTTCATATTTAGTATCCGGATAGGTGTGCCAATACTATTCTTTGTCCGAGGACCAAAAAAAGCGTACACTTACATATTATGAATTGTTTTTCAATATATTGATTGGTTTGTATAGTAGACATATTTAGACTATGGTATATGTCTTTCTCTAACGTAACAAAATCAATGTAAAAGCACATGTTATTTAAATTACACAACCAAATTTACAACTGATTAATAATCTTGAACTATGATATCTTGCTAAACACAGAAAATACATGTGTTCGGGTGTGTGGAACCATTGGATCAAAATAAGTTAGGATTTAGACTCATACTTCTCTAACTTTGACTACTGATGTATAAACATGTTAACGAATATATCTAGAACGAGATAATATATCCGTATCAGCATATTCATATAAAAAAATTATAGCCAAAGTTTCACAATATTCATGTTTGTAAAGTGTAACACACTATGACATGGAGTGAGTAAATGAAGGAAGAAACATCAAACCAAGATAATTCTCAATATGTAATGTGACTTAACTATTAAGGAGGATAAACCGTTTTATCTTAATTCAATGATTTTTATCGAAGATAACTAACCTACCGTACTGATCTAAGATCATGCCAAACTTATACTTCAATTATAATATCCAGTATAACTTACAAGGGTGTTTCAACATATGGCATTATAGTTATTTGACCATAAAACTCAGATTGCCAAAAAGGTTACTCGCATAGTATATCTTGCTTACCAAAACATTTGCGATAGTTCTTGAACATTTTTGTTAATTGTAATATGGTTGAAAATAATATGATATCAGAAATCATATTCTTATTTCTCAAACACTTTCAACCAAGTACAAATGATGCCCTCGCATTTGCGAGCGCCACTCTGCTAGTTGAGAAAAAAGCACGCCTGCTCAAGAGAAACTAGCACAAAACATGCATATGGTTCACAAAATTTCCGCTTTATTAGCCTTACGAGCACGACGGAACAGCACACACCGACAGACACGTACGGACTCGATCAAGATGTTAAGACATTGCTACCAAGTACGCAACGAACTGAAAGATTACTGGGAAACACACACACCCTGCTTAGTACTCCAGTAAACACCCGTAGGCTCGGCAGTTAACTCTCTAGTCTCTAAATACCATCCCGATTGACTTGGGCGCCTGAGCCTCCGGACTCCGGGAGATTCCTGGACCTGACCTCGACGACTTCTTTGGTCCGGGGAGCCTCTCCAAATGCCATCTTGCCGGGCTCATCTTGCGCACCTGCAGGAAATACATTATGACCTACACATCGTTCGCAAACACCATCGCGACTACTAGCACTGGTTTCAGGCTTTCAGCTAGGATTGGGGGAGTGTCATGCAAAGCTTGACTAACCTTTGACACTCTTGTCGTCTTCACCGCGGGCGGCGCCGTAGCCGGTGACGCGCTCGACCAGGCCGTACAGCATGTCCACGAGCTGAGCAGCGAAGCTGGCCATGGGAGCTGGAGCGCAGCTTGATCAAGCTGTGTCTGCTAGCTACTACTGCTGCCTCTGATCCAAGGCCTAGTTGCTTGCTCTGCTTCTGCTCCGATGCTTTGAGCTGTGAGTGGTGAGTGGTGACTGGTGAGACATATCGCCATCGCCGGTGCGCCATTTATACACGGCCCGGGTCACCAACCGACCGCGCTTGTCAGCGATTGCTTTGTGTTTTCGGATAAGTGTACGACGAGGGAATCAGAATTTCTCGAATGCCCCGCGGCCACATGTGTATCATACGATTCACGACGGCATTCTGTAATTCCTGCACGACTATAATAAATAAACGAAGAGTTGTTGGTTGTCCACGATCCCCAGGCAACCGATTCCATGATCGACGCGAGAGATTACTGAATGAGCGGTGAACAGTGGTGAATCATAGGGTTGGCGACTACAGATATCCCTGATCGCATTCTTATATAATCCTCCAAAGAGACGGCACCAGCTACAAAAGGATGTGCAAGGGCCGGAGAGTTGTTGTTTGTCCGGTATGCTTATGCATAGTGCTCTGTTGTCTGTGCAGTGTGTTCGATCTCCCATATCTTGGGGTCACATGAGCCACCTGCGGGCTGCGTGTCCTCCTCCTCCTGTGATGCGAGCCCTAGGGATAGAGATGAGCCCACCAGCCCGATCAAGACGAAGGAACGTTCGTCATTCCACATGTGTGACAACAGTTCATTCCACATGCGTTCGTGCGTGCGTGGTGCCTACTAGGCATGGCCAGCCCATATTATGATGCTCGCATCGGTGGTTCATGGTCCATGCATGGATCATGACGCGTGCTCCGTCCTCATGATCGGATCACTCGATGGTAGTGCTGTACGGCTGCAATGAATGAATGGGTTGGATGAATCTCCTTCTGGTGTTTGTATTATCGCCCTGAAGAGGCAACCATCGTTGGCACACAAGCTTCGGTCCAGGTTGAAGAGGAGACGCAGGCCCTGATCGTGGTGTACGCAGTAGGAAAACCGCTAGGTGGAACCACTTTCTATGCCGCACCAGAACAGCCATGCACCACAGAATATATTCAGTGACGCACCAGAAGCGGTGTGCCACCGAATTCTGCCATTTTCTGTGGGGGCATCCGTTGCCAATGCGCCACTGAATGATAGCTTTCTATGGCGCATGCAGCCACATGCGTCACAGAAATATGATGGGGCCTGTCGAGGTGTGCCCCCGGCAATCTCAGAGTCGAGTACCCCAGGTAGATTATGAGGGAGAAGATGTGCGCGCTGGTAGTATCGGACGGCTGACAAGCAAGGATTTACCCAGGTTCGGCCCCTCATTGTGAGGTAAAGACCTACTCCTGCTTGTCTAATTATGATCATATATGAGGTTACATGGTGGCCGTGATGGCGATTGTGGAGGTGAGACGTGGCTTCTCTATGCTATGCCGTGTCTGCAATGTCTAATTGTGTCTGGATCTTCCATGGGGTGCCCTTGCCTGGCTTTATATATGCAGCCAGGCAGGGGTTTACAAGAGTTCTAGTCGACTACGATTTGGAGTCCTTGTCTTGTGCTTCAAGAAATAGCTCGTAGCTTCTTTGGGTTTCGTTGGACCGCCAGTTGGGCATTCGTCTGGGCTGCACCAGGTATACCAATAATAGGGGACCCGAAGGGTATATCCTCGTCACTAGCCCCCGAGTGTCTGGTCGATTCGAAGAATCGGGTAGAGAATCATAACAGTATGTCGAGTAGGCGTAGTTAATCCGTTGAGTATGTTGATGACCATATGATGACTCCATTCTTCATGAGCTGAATCATTTATGAGAAATCCAGTATATATGTATGAAATCCAATAATAATAAAAAATCCGGTGCGGGCTATAGAGAACCCGACTTTGATAAATCCGTGCGGGCTATAGAGAACCCGACTTTGATAAATCCAATATGAGCAATGAAAAATCCAACTTTGATAAATCCAATATGAGCAATGAAAACCCCAACTTTGATAAATCCAATATGAGCTATAGAAAATCCAACTTTGATAAATCCAGTATGAGTAATGAAAAACCCGATTTTGAGGAAAATCACTTGCACTCGAGCCAGCGACGAGTGCTCTGCCGATGGGAGTAATCGATGAAGCTATCCAAGGATGTTCCCAACTTGGGCTCAATCTTCGCGTGCCGCAATTTCTGATACTTTTGACTCGATAATTCGTCGACTGATGTTTTGCATGAATTCTGTTATGTATTTTTTGAGTCGAGATTGTCTCGATTGTGCTTGCTGAGTCGGTAATTCGTCGACTAATGCTTTGTTTATTTTGCCTAGGGATTATGACTTAGTAGGCCTGATTCACTCGAAAAATCGAGCTCAGTTAACCGCACATTCGGGCGAAACCATACTAGCCTTCAATCAGATTCGAGTCCCCGGACTCGAATCTGGAACACTTTTGAAACTTTTGCCTAGGGATTATGACATAGTAGGCATGATTCACTCGAAAATCGAGCTCAGTTAATCACACATTCGGGCGAAACCATACTAGCCTTCAATCAGATTCGAGTCCCCGGACTCGAACCCGGAACATACTGGACAGACTCGACTCAGGCCGTTGTAGGTCTTACTGAATCGTTCTGCAGTTTAACTTTTGATACCTAACGCGTCCGTCAGGATTTTCATCATGTCTGTTGACACGGGAAAATTCAAGGAAAACACTGTAGGAGCCTCCCTCGGCCCAACTCGATTGATCGGCGGGTCTTACCTTTGCATTTGCGTATGCAACATCCGAAACAACTGCGATTGGCATAGTCCGGAAATTTATGAAGTATGATTCTTTGGTTTGTGAAGTATTCAATGCATTTAGTCGAGTCTGCAGTCGAGTGAATTTCTGACCTTTTTTGGAAATCTATGGGAGCGTGACAGCGCTCCCATGGGAGTAGCCCCCGAGATTGTGGTTTATTGTCTTGCAATAGAGGACAATCTCAAATCATGTGGTATGTGTTGCTCTTGTCAATCGAAATATTTTTCTTTTGAAATCTATCGGGTGCGCGACAGTGCTCTCGATGGGAGTAGCCCCCGAGGCTATGTGCAACTATTTGTAGTTGTGCATAGACTCAATTTGTCTTCCTTCTTGTTGTTGTCGATTATCTTTCGAGTGCTTCAGTCTTCGTGCCGTATGGCGTAGATATTTTCAGTTGTGCAACACTCGAACCGGTGGCGAGTGCCCTTCCGAGTATCGGGTGCAGTCGAGGAAAATTTGTTACGGCCTGTGCGGCGCAGCCCCCGAGTATCGGGTGCGGCCGAGGCGAATTTGCTGCGGCCTGTGTGGCGCAGCCCTCGAGTGTCGAGTGTGGCCAAGGCGAATTTGCTGCGGCCTGTGCGGCGCAGCCCCCAAGTGTCGGGTGCGGCCGAGGCTATGCGAGTTTGGGCTTGTGCGGCGCGGCACCCGATAAAGTATTAGGTGCGGCCAAGATCTTGCGGTGTTTAGTTGGAAGGAGCCGATGCGGCGGACCGGAGTCGACGCGACGGATGTTATGCTTCGCGGTCAGTCGACGCGGCAGACCGGAGTCGACGCGGCGGATGTTATGCTGCGAAGTCAGTCGACGCGGCGGACCGGAGTCGACGCGGCGGATGTTATGCTTTGCGGTCAGTCGACGCGGCGGATGTTATGCTGCGAAGTCAGTCGACGCAGCGGACCGGAGTCGACGCGCCGGATGTTATGCTTTGCGGTCAGTCGACGCGGCGGACCGGAGTCGACGCGGCGGATGTTATGCTTTCCGGTCAATCGACGCGGCGGACCGGAGTCGACGTAGCGGATGTTGTGCTGCCTGGTCAGTCGACGCGGCGGACCGGAGTCGACGCGGCGGAGTCGAGAAGCGCCAGCCTTCGAGTGTTGGATGCAACCAGAGCAAGTTTATAATTGAAAAAATAAAATAAAATATGGAACTGACTTAGCTGTTCTTGAGCGATGGAAATCTGTAGACTTTTGTTGTTTGCCGTTGATGACGAAGCTCCAGCCCCCGAGTATCGGAGGTGGAGTTGAGGATGCAGAGTCGAAGAAGTCGCGGGTGTCGCCAGCCCCTGAGTGTTGGAGGCAGAGTCGATGAAGGCGTAAGGTATCGATGCGACACACTCGAATCTCCTGCCGGGTGCAGTGGTGAAGTTGCTTTTTGTCGTGGATGTCGAAGCGCCAGCCCCCGAGCGTCGGGTGCGCCGAATTTGTTTTGAGATGCCGCCCCCGAGTATTAGGAGCGCCTTGCGTTGATGTAGAGGTTGACGAGCGGCCGAAGATACGCAGCCCCACCGCCGACCCGAGTCGCCGGTTTGTCGGGTGCGCGCAGTCGAATATGATGTCGTTTTTTGATTTCGAGTGCCAGTCCCCGAGGGTACGTAGTGCCCTTTTAGAGAGTAGGCTTTGTGTGCTGGTTCCGCCGACGCTGATCGCCGCCCGAAGAAGCTGAGAATTTCGAGTCTGCAGCGGGTCAATGACGTTTGCCGAAGATAAAATTGAGAAGTCTAAGTTGTGCCCCCGGGGTATCGAGTGTGACCGTCTGGGGCGGAGTCGAAGATTTGTCGGGTCAGCGATGACCGCACGTCCTCGTCGTGGCTTGAGCTGATCACTTTTTTTTCCTTCATTGGATTAGCCTCCTTGGGATCCGTGCTCAAGAGTAGTACTACTCGATTTTTTCCTTGGCTGGAGCTAAGCCAGTTTGCTTAGTATAGAGATACGTTTGTCATGTACGTATGCAAACCATGGCGCTGTAGCTCTACTTTTCCCTGCTTAGCTCCAGGGTTTTGTCGGATCAGACATTGCTCCTCGAGGTTGCCGATTGCAATGAATCTTTGAATCCTGCCGAATCGGAACGCCGCCGGATTGGATCGGGGGTGTGGTTGTCGATGAAGAGACCAGAGTCGATGAAGATGAGACGCTAGCACTCGAGTCGCCTGTCGAGTGCGGCGATGTATCTTTTGTTTTGTTGTAGATGATGAAGCGCCAGCCTCCGAGTGTATGTGGTGGGGTCGATGAAAGCGAGGCTGACAGCCTCCAAGTGTCGGAGGCGAAGTCGATGAAGGCGAGGCCGTCGTTGATGTCGAGTGTGCACGGGCGAAAACGACGCGTGTCGTTCCATGATAGCTGTCGCGATGACGTCGAGGCAGTCGGAGTTGTCCGTAGTGGATTGATGAGAGTTGCGATTGTTGAAGCATGCGACGAGGATGTCGGGTTTCTTGGCTGAAGCTGATCCATTTGATTAGTAAATAAAATATGCATTGAAAGCTTAAAGTAGCATACGAAAGAGATTGAATAGTTAGTTGAAAGAAAAAGACTGTTGATCCATGGACGTGTGCATGTTTGTTCGCCGCAATCGACGAAGCTGGGCAGTCGAAGTCTTCCGCGGTGGAGATGGAGTCGATGACCACGCAGCCGTGGCGAGGTTGGAGTCTCGTCGTGTTGCCAGGACGCGCCGAATTGGAGATTGAAGCATATACAAAGTGAATGCATGTGATTATCACTGCCGCCGCAAAATCCATGCATGCATGCAATTAGCCCTATGATGTCTTTTCCTTTGTTCTTCTTTGCACGTACGTGCGTGTGCCGCTTTGTTCAACTGATCCCTTGGATCTTCCGCCTGGCTGGACAGATCGTGCCTCGATGGTTGCTTAGTGATTTGTGCTCAATTTCTTGATACTTGTCCGGTCCGGCGTCGGCAGCGCTGCCACACCGATCCGGCGTCGACTGCCTGAGACCTGCAATGCTAGCGACTGCTGTCGGTTTGGCTTTTCTTGGGACTTGATCCATCTGTTGAAGGATGATGCTGCTTCCTTAGTTTGATTCCGCACAGAACTGCTGCCTTCTCGATTGGATCCGATCGGATCTGTGTACGGCGTCGAAGGATTGCGGCGCTGCTCAAGTCGAATACGCCGCTTCGATCTCGTCGATCCGGGCAGCTACCCGTGTGGGTTGTACTGAAGCCAAGCACTTGTAATGCAATCAGAAGATTAATACATGCCAAAAAATAATCTAGAGTAGTACGTGAGATAGAAAAGCTAGTTAATTGAAGGGGATGGCCGATCGATCCCTGCATGATGCACGCGCATGCATATGTGCCTGGCTGGAGGCGGACCCGACGTGGGCATATGTTGCTTTGACATCAGCGGTAGCGATTTGGTCGGCTGTCCAGTAGATTGGATCCGTGCGTAGCTCCGCACGGAACGTCACCGCCACTCGATGAAGCTGCCGATTGCTTGTTGACGATGATTTCGATCGCGTCGCCTGCAATGTGACTTAGATTAGATCTGGTATGCACGGAGTGCCGCCATTTTTGTCGATGAAGATTTTGACGATGAATATGATGAAGCCGTCGAAACCGCGATCCAGCACGCGTTCTTTCCCACAGACGGCGCCAATTGTCGAGGTGTGCCCCCGGCAATCCCAGAGTCGAGTACCCCAGGTAGATTATGAGGGAGAAGATGTGCGCGCTGGTAGTATCGGACGGCTGACAAGAAAGGATTTACCCAGGTTCGGCCCCTCATTGTGAGGTAAAGACCTACTCATGCTTGTCTGATTATGATCATATATGAGGTTACATGGTGGCCGTGATGGCGATTGTGGAGGTGAGACGTGGCTTCTCTATGCTATGCCGTGTCTGCAATGTCTAATTGTGTCTGGATCTTCCATGGGGTGCCCCTGCCTGGCTTTATATGCAGCCAGGCAGGGGTTTACAAGAGTCCTAGTCGACTACGATTTGGAGTCCTTGTCTTGTGCTTCAAGAAATAGCTCGCAGCTTCTTTGGGTTTCGTTGGACCGCCAGTTGGGCCTTCGTCTGGGCTGCACCAGGTATACCAATAATAGGGGACTCGAAGGGTATATCCTCGTCAGGGCCCGCCACCCATGATTGGCTTTCATCATTCAGTGCCTTTTCTGTAGCGCATATGACCACATGCGCCAGGGAAATGGTGCGTTCTGTGGCGCATGTGATCCTATGCGTCACAGAAAGGAACCATTTATGTGGCGCATCTGACCACATGCGCCACACAAAGCACCATTTCTGTGGCGCATGTGATCATATGCGCCACAGAAATACTTTTCTAGATATGCAAAAGGTGGCAGCCCCTACCTGCCACCCCACCCAGCTCGTCTTCCTCCTCCCTCCCATCCCATTTTTCCCATACTTTTCTCCATTTTTTATAGTTAAACCTACTTTGTTTGATAGATAATTGGTGAGGGTCGGAGCCTCCATATATACTCTCCTCCTCTCTCAATACATCTCTTTTTCTCCACTATTTTCCCTCCAACACCACACACTCTCTCATTGATCGCGGTCACGTCTCGGTAACAAATCTACTAGGTGAGTATAGTTGAATGGACATGCATATGCATGTTTTGTGTGGACGGCGATGTGTATGGATGTTTGTTGTAGGTGAAACGCTTGTCAGCGGGCGGTTTGCACGATTGCGAGACGATGTTTGTACATGAAGCTTGTATGGTGTGCATGAATATTTGCATGTACGAAGAAGCTTTTTGTTGTTGCTTGCGCCGGCGTGGTGCATGGATGTTTGCCGAAATGTTGATTCATTTCCGTTTCGGCAAATTTTTGCACTACCCATATGTCCTACTTTTAGGAGAGGTCATGCCGAATTTTTCCGGCGACCATGCATGTGTGTGTCTGTGTGTGTGCATGTTGCGGTTCTAATTAACATACTCTCGTTTCTGCTCTATGTATAGCGCAGCCAACCATGGTCGTCATGATGAGCTCCGGTCGAATCAGTAGATACAAGGAAGAAGCGAAGGCGGACATGATTCGGTGCAACAGGCGCCAGATAAGATGTCCGTGCGAACATGCAAACTCGTGAGCTGGATCGACCGTGATTCCGGACAATTGGAGGATCACCTGCTCAGGCATGGTTTCATGCTAGGCTTCAACCAGGCGCCGATAGCAAATGATGCGCATGAAGACGATGGCGGGCGAGAAGACGAAGAGTCTCCCGGACATGGTTATAATGACGAAGGAGATGTCGGCGGACAAGATCATCATGACGAAGGAGATGTCGGCGGACAAGATCATCATGACGAAGGAGATGCCGGCGGACATGGTCATGATGAAGGAGTAGATGGTGGTGGAGAAGACGCGAACACGCAGACCCCGCTAATTTCGGCCTTGCAGGACGCTCATGTTCATGAACTGCTCCTCAAGGAGACAAGCAACGCCAGAGATGCAGCCGGAGAGAAAGCCAAGCTAGCGCAAATGGAGATAGACGGGAAGACTCCGTTGTATCCTGAGTGCCAGCCACAGGATACGTGCTTGCAAGTAACGCATGATGCTCTGGAGATGAAGGCGGAAAACAAATGGACCGACATGAGCTTCAACAAGAACATGCAATTCATGCACGATCGTCTTCCCAAGGGGAACACATTGCCAACTAGTATCGAGCAGGCCAAGAAAGTCGTGTGTCCTCTTGACCTACCGCATGTTAAATACCACGCGTGCATCAATGATTGCACAATTTATCGGGGTGAGTACAAGGACAGAACCACATGTCCGGTCTGCGGCCACGGACAGTACAAGAGTGGAAACAAGAAAGTTTCTCGAAAAGTGGTATGGTACTTTTCAATCACTCCACGTCTGCAGCGGTATTTCGTGGACCCCAAGGAAGCAAAGCTCATGCAATGGCACGCGGAAAGGGAGAAGCCCGAAGAAGATCCGGAGAAGGGTAGGATCCTGACACACCCTTCAGACGCTAGCCAGTGGGAAGCATTGGACATCGCCTTCAAAAATTTCAGGGGCGACGCAAGGAACGTCAGGTTGGGTATGAGCACCGATGGACTCAATCCTTTTGGCAACCAGAGTAGCAGGCATAGCACCTGGCCCGTGTTTGTACGGCCTTACAACCTTCCCCCGTGGCTGTGCACGAAGCAAAGGTACATACACATGAGTATTATCATTCACAGGCCGAAACAGCCATGTATCGACATACATTTGTATCTCGGGCTGTTGAAAGAGGAGTTAGCCACGTTGTGGGAGACGCTAGCCCATACGTGGGACGCCTAGACTAGAGATTATTTCGATATGAGAGCCGCGTTGCTCACGACGGTGCATGACTATCCTGGTTACTCATATGTATCGGCCCAGGTAGGCCACGGATTCTACGCATGTGTCAAGTGCATGGATGAGACGCCGCATCTCCAGCTACCAAGGGATCCCGGGTCTTCGAAAACCGTGTTCCCAGGGGCTCGAAGGTGGCTTCGGATGGATCACCCGTGGAGGAAACGCGGTGATTTGTTCAATGGTAAAGACGAGCTCGAAAGAGCCCCGCGCCTGAGGAGCGGCGTAGAAATCGACGAGCTTTTGAAAAATTGGGAGGAGTGCCCTGCGCCGGGAAAGAAGCAACCGAGGGTAGATCCGCTGCTGGGTGTATCTAAAGCGAGGTCTGTTTTCCACGACTTGAAGTACTGGAAGGTCCTCCACACGACCCACAGCCTCGATGTAATGCACATTATGAAGAATGTTACCGAGAGTCTGCTTGGCACTCTTTCCAACATGTCGGATAGGACCAAGGATGGGACGAAAGCAAGATACGATCTGAAATGGCTTGGCATCAGGAAAGATCTTCAGGCCCCCGATAGTGATGACGACGATGATGATGATCAGATGGAAGGGACTCAAGGTCGCCGCAAAAGGGTAAAGAAGAACGCGGTGGTGCTTCCCACTGCCTGCTTCACTATGAGTCCGGAGGAGCTCGAGCAGTTTTTCAATTGCCTCCTGGGAGTCAAATTTTCTCACGGTTACGCGGGGAAGATAAACAGATATCTGGACGCAACGAAGAAGAGGTTCAGCGGGATGAAGTCTCACGATTGTCACGTGCTGATGACGCAGATACTTCCTGTTGCGATCCGAGGGATAATGGACGAGCACGTCTGATGGCGTGAATCACACGCTCGTTGGGAGACCCCAAGAGGAAGGTATGATGCAGTTCAGCAGCAAGTTTTCCCTCAGAAAGAAACCAAGGTTATCGAACCAGTAGGAGCAGCAACTCTTCAGAAGGTTGTTGGTGGCCGCACGGCGCAATACGATCACCAACGTGGAATCTGCACACAACACAATCAAACTTCTTTGCCCAACGAAACAGTGAGGTTGTCAATCTCACCGGCTTGCTGAAAACAAAGGATTAAACATCTCGTGTGGAAAATGAGTTTAAATTGCAGAGAATGAAAAAGGAACAGTTTGCAGTTTGTGGTTGTTTAATCAGTGTAAAAGAATGGACCGGGGTCCACAGTTCACTAGTGGTGTCTCTCCATAAAAGATAACTAACATGTTGGGTGAACAAATTACAGCTGGGCAATTGACAAATAGTGAGCGCATGACAATGCATATATATGACATGTGACTACTATGATATTTAATTGGGCATTACGACAAGATACATAGACCGTTATCCAACAACATCTATGACTAATAATCCACCGCCGGGTTGTCATCCGAGTCCCCCGTTGGTATTAAGTTGCAAGCAACGGATAATTGCATTAAGTAAAGCGCGTAATGTAAACAAACACATATGCCCGTGGACATAGCATCGTTAGGTTATCCCTAGTGGCAACAGCACATCCACAACCTTAGAACTTTCTGTCACTGTCCCAGGTTAAACGGAGGCATGAACCCACTATCTAGCATAAATACTCTCTCTTGGAGTTACAAGCATCTACTTGGCCAAAGCATCTACGAGTAACGGAAAGCATGCAAGATCTTAAATAACATATAAGATAATTGATAATCAACTTGACATAGTATTCAATATTCATCGGATCCCAGCAAACACAACATGTAGCATTACAATAATATGATCTTGATCATGTAGGGCAGCTCACAAGATCTAAACATGATGGCACAAAGTGGAGAGACAACCATCTAGCTACTGCTATGGACCCGTAGTCCAAGGATGAACTACTCACGCATCACTCCGGAGGCAGGCATGGCGATGTAGAAGCCTCCGGTGACGATTCCCTCTCCGGCAGGGTGCCGGGAAGAGGTTCTGAACCCTCCCGAGCTAGGGTTGACGGCGGCGGCGTCTCTGGAACTTTTCGTGGATTTTGCTCAGGTACTTAGGGTTTTCGCGTCGGGGGGAATAAGTAGGCGAAAGGGCGGCGGCTGGAGGCCCCCGTGGGGCCCACACCACCCTGGGCGCGGCAGGGGGGCCCGCGCCCTAGCGTGTGGGGCCCACGTGGCCCTCCTCTGCTGCTTCTTTGCTCCGTCAGGTGCGTTCTGGTAAAATAGGGACCCGTGAGTTTCGTCCAATTCCGAGAATATTTCCAGACTAGCTTTTCTGGAATACAAAAACAGCAGAAAACAGGAACTGGCACTTCGGCATCTTGTTAATAGGTTAGTCCCAAAAAATGTATAAAAGTGATATAAAGTAGATGCAAAACATGTAGCAATTGGTATAAAACAAGCATGGAACATCAAAAATTATAGATACGTTTGAGACGTATCAGCATCCCCAAGCTTAGTTCCTACTCGTCCTCGAGTAGGTAAACGATAAAAACAAAATAATTTTTGAGGTGACATGCTACCATCATAATCTTGATCATATAATATTGCAAGGCACATGTAAATGAATGAAGTGATCCAAGTCAATGGTCTATAATTTGCTACCAAATAGATAATGAGTAAACAATGAATCACACAAGCTAAACGTTTTCATGAATAGTACTTTCGAGACAAGCATCAAACAGTTTTGCATAAGTGTTAACTCATAAAGCAATAGTTTCTAATAAAAGGTATTCAATCAACACAAAGGAAGAATTTAGTTTCAGCATTTGCTTCAACTTTCAACATATTTATCTCATGGATATTGTCAACACAAAGTAGCATAACAAGTTGACACTAGTGTTTGCTTGTGGAAGACAGAAAGAATAGGAAAACTGACTCAACATAAAAGTAAAAGAAAGGCCCTTCGCAGAGGGAAGCAGGGATTAAATCATGTGCTAGAGCTTTTAGGTTTTTGAAAGCATATAGAGATTGCATAAAATATTTGATACTCCTCCCAACCTTGCTAACACAAGCCATGGCTAACCGAATCCTCGGGTGCCTTCCATCAATCACATACCATGGAGGAGTATCTATTTTTGAGAGGTGTTTGTTAATTGTCAACGAATGGTAGCGGGTGAGAACAGTATTCTACCTGTCAAACGGACTTTTAAGAGCGGCTCCCATGAAGGACGTTATTTCTACCAGCAAGGCAGATCATCCCTCTTTCTCTTTGGTTTACACACATTCAGGTATTTCACTGTTTGTCATTGCTTACTGATGAATCAGGGCAAAAGTGTGAAGAGAATTAATTGGTTAAAGTTGTAATTAATTGGGACTGGGCACCCCGTTGCCAGCTCTTTTTGCAAGTTATTGGATAAGCGGATGTATATGCCACTAGTCCAGGTGTAAAAGTCCATCGACAAATAGAATAAAGAATAACCACACTAATTCCTCATGAGCTAGTAAACATTGACACAAAAAGGGAATAATAACATTTTGAATAATTTAAAGGTAGCACATGAAAAATTTACTTGGAGTGGCAAGGAAATACCACATATAGGTAGTTATGGTGGACACAAATGGCATGGATTTTGGCTCAAGGATTTGGATGCACGAGAAGCATTCCCTCTCAGTACAGAGTTTAGGCTAGCAAGGTTATGTAAGCAAACAAGAATATCAACCCGTACACCAAGTTTTATATGACAAACATATTGCAAACGTTATAAGACTTCATACCGTCTTCCTTGTTAACCAAACCCTGTTATTAGAAAATATCTAGACCTTAGAGATACCACCGATGCAAACCAAATTTTCAACAAGCTTTACGGTAGTTCTTCACTAATAGGCTTAACTCATGTGATGCACAATTTAATCATGATCTACTTGTTAACTCAAAACAATTGACAAGCATCAAGTTATCCATTAGTGATCTACAAGATTAAGCAAGTTTTTCCTTATACCAATTACCACATGCAACATTTTCTGAACCAACCAAACACCAATCAATTTATTTAATCAACTCTCCAAACAAATATAAGTGAAGCAAGAGAGTACTTTCTACAAAAGAAAGCTAATAGCTCTGACAAGAGATACATGAAAACAAGAGCTAAAAGCTGAACAGCGCTAGATATGAATACTCAACAAATATAAGTGAAGAATAGGAGTATTCTCATGAAAAAGCGGAGCGTGTCTCTCTCCCAATCAAGAATGCTAGGGTCCAGTCAAGCTTTATTGAAAATAAAAGTGCAATACTGAAAATAAAAGCACACAGACGCTCCAAGAAAAGCACATATGATGTGAAAGAATTAAAATATAGTTTCACTAGAGATGACCTGATAATTTTGACGATGAAGAAGGGGATGCCTTGGGCATCCCCAAGCTTAGACGCTTGAGTCTTCTTGAAATATGCTGGGGAGATCCATGGGAGCCTCCCCAAGCTTAAGCTCTTCACTCTTCTTGATCCTATTATATCATCCTTCTCTCTTGACCCTTGAAAACTTCCGTCACACCAAACTCAAAGTAGATCTCATTAGAGGGTTAGTGCATAATCAAAAATCACATGTTCTATAAAGACGCAATATGATTTGTTACTTTAAACATTAGCTACAGCCACTGATGTTATGTGAAGCTCTTCCACCCAAAAAAGAATTTCACTCAACACTAGTAAAAGAGAGAATGCAAAAATAAAAAGGCATAATCTGTCTAAAACAGAACAGTCCGCAAAGACGAATTTTTTCAAGGCACTTACGACGCTCAGATCGAAAAACTCTGAACTAATGAAAGTTTCAGACATTCATAAAGATTACGCACAAAAATTTCAGATTTTTAACAATCTGGTGATTTTAGGAATTTCGTACAGTGAACAGCAAAAATCTGTTTCTGCGCAGCAATCAAAATTAAGCATCTCTTAACATTAGAGGCTACTCTTGGCACAACAATGCGAGAAAATAAAGATACAAAGGAGTTGCTACAGAAGTAAACATCTCCTTGACTCAATAAAAGAAAAATTGCAGAAAAAAAATAATGGGTTGCCTCCCATAAGCGCTTTTCTTTAACGCCTTTTAGCTAGGCACAAAGCATGCATCAAGTATTACCAAGTGAAGAAGCATCAACATCTTACGCTTAGCTCTCTTACCTTTACCTTATCTTTAGGAAATACTTGGTTACACATAGGTGAAGAGGCGAAATTCATAGTGCCTTGGCCCACATCTATTATTGCTCCAAAGCGTTTCAACAGAGATCTTCCAAGCGTAATTTGTCCTACTCCTGCACATTCAATGACAAGATAATCAATAGATATTGTTATCCCTAAGAGTTTTGTAAATACTCCTTCGGCTACTCCCTTGGTAATTTAATAGTATTATCACCCAAAGTTATACAATCTTCGCATTTGGAAAGCTCCCAAAGATTTAAGGAATCAAAATATTCTTGGGCATTAAACAGAATTCAGACATAATATCACAGCGAGAATGAAAAGTTTCACCATTTATAACAACTTTTACTGAGGAATCCATCCCGATGGTTCAAAATTTACTGGCACATTATCATAATGTTCACGAATCTGATTATACCCTTCTTTTAGACCAGATATGTTTGTTTCAAGAGTGTTAAGTCTATCACTTATGCTTGTCAAAGCCAAATCAATTTTAGTGATTGGAGGGCTAGAAATTGTAATCAATTTTTTTATAGCATTAAAAGCTTGATCCCCATCATAACGAAGGAAATCTCCTCCTACCACAGCATCTAAAGCATATCTGTAGCAAAGAACAAGACCAAAATAAAAGCTACTAAGAAGCAGGCTTAAAGTCATTTTAGGTTCAGTTTTAGCATAGACTCAAAATTCTAGACCAAGCATCTTTAAAACTCTCCTCACTCCCTTGCTTGAAAGTGAAGATCTCTTCTTCAGGTGACATTACTACTGGAACAGGGCTAGACATGATAACTAACAGAAAACAAAACTGAAAATAAACTAAATGCAAGTAACTAATTTTTTTGTGTTTTTGATAATTGAAAGCAAACAAGATAAAATAAAATAAACTAAGCAAGACAAAAACAAAGTAAAGAGATTGGAAGCGTGAAACTCCCCTTGCAGAAGACTGCTGTCTCCCCGGCAACGGCGCCAGAAAAAGCTTGATGGCGTGAATCACACGTCGTTGGGAGACCCCAAGAGGAAGGTATGATGCAGTCAGCAGCAAGTTTTCCCTCAGAAAGAAACCAAGGTTATCGAACCAGTAGGAGCAGCAACTCTTCAGAAGGTTGTTGTGGCCGCACGGCGAATACGATCACCAACGTGGAATCTGCACACAACACAATCAAACTACTTTGCCCCAACGAAACAGTGAGGTTGTCAATCTCACTGGCTTGCTGAAAACAAAGGATTAAACGTATGTGTGGAAAATGAGTATTAAATTGCAGAGAATGAAAAAGGAACAGTTTGCAGTTTGTGGTTGTTTAATCAGTGTAAAAGAATGGACCGGGGTCCACAGTTCACTAGTGGTGTCTCTCCATAAAAGATAACTAACATGTTGGGTGAACAAATTACAGCTGGGCAATTGACAAATAGTGAGCGCATGACAATGCATATATGACATGTTGACTACTATGATATTTAATTGGGCATTACGACAAATACATAGACCGTTATCCAACAGCATCTATGACTAATAATCCACCGCCGGGTTGTCATCCGAGTCCCCCGTTGGTATTAAGTTGCAAGCAACGGATAATTGCATTAAGTAAAGCGCGTAATGTAAACAAACACATATGCCCGTGGACATAGCATCGTTAGGTTATCCCTAGTGGCAACAGCACATCCACAACCTTAGAACTTTCTGTCACTGTCCCAGGTTAAACGGAGGCATGAACCCACTATCTAGCATAAATACTCTCTCTTGGAGTTACAAGCATCTACTTGGCCAAAGCATCTACGAGTAACGGAAAGCATGCAAGATCTTAAATAACATATAAGATAATTGATAATCAACTTGACATAGTATTCAATATTCATCGGATCCCAGCAAACACAACATGTAGCATTACAATAATATGATCTTGATCATGTAGGGCAGCTCACAAGATCTAAACATGATGGCACAAAGTGGAGAGACAACCATCTAGCTACTGCTATGGACCCGTAGTCCAAGGATGAACTACTCACGCATCACTCCGGAGGCAGGCATGGCGATGTAGAAGCCTCCGGTGATGATTCCCCTCTCCGGCAGGGTGCCGGAAGAGGTTCTGAACCCTCCCGAGCTAGGGTTGACGGCGGCGGCGTCTCTGGAACTTTTCGTGGATTTTTGCTCAGGTACTTAGGGTTTTCACGTCGGGGGAATAAGTAGGCGAAAGGGCGGCGGCTGGAGGCCCCCGTGGGGCCCACACCACCCTGGGCGTGGCAAGGGGGAGCCCCGCGCCCTAGCCACGTGTGGGGCCCACGTGGCCCTCCTCTGCTGCTTCTTTGCTCCGTCAGGTGCGTTCTGGTAAAATAGGGACCTCCGTGAAGTTTCGTCCAATTCCAAGAATATTTGCAGACTAGCTTTTCTGGAATACAAAAACAGCAGAAAACAGGAACTGGCACTTCGGCATCTTGTTAATAGGTTAGTCCCAAAAAATGTATAAAAGTGATATAAAGTAGATGCAAAACATGTAGCAATTGGTATAAAACAAGCATGGAACATCAAAAATTATAGATACGTTTGAGACGTATCAACGTCCGTGATACGCTGTTTGGCCTTTGCAACTTTTTCGACGTCATCACTAGGAAGTCGATCGGCGTGAGGCAGCTCAACAAGCTACAGGAAGAGATCGTGGTGATACTATGCGAGCTCGAGATTTACTTCCCACCCGCATTCTTTGATATCTGCGTGCATCTCCTTCTCCATGTCGTTGATGACATCAGGCAGCTCGGGCCGACGTTCCTGCACTACATGATGCCGTTCGAAAGGCAGAACGGTTTCATGAAAGGATACATTCGCAACAGGCTCAATCCATACGCAAGCATGGCCAAGGGCTTTCTAACCTACGAGTGCATCTCCTTCTGCCAGAATTATCTAAGCACCGAGAACCAGGATGTTGGTCTGCCCACCAGGACGCACCTCGGCATGCTCGATGGATTTGGTCACCGCGAGGGCTACCGCTCACTCCATGTCAGCATTCATGGTCGACAAGACGACTTCGACAGGGCTCACCGGGTCATACTACAACACTTACAATTGATCGAACCTTGGGTGGAAATGCACAAAAGCTTAATCGAGCAGAATTACATCGACCTGGGCCGGCCGAGGAAGAAGGGAGATGTAACCAGAGAGCACAACTCCAGCTTCACGCGTTGGTTCAAGAAAAGGCAATTGGTTCAAGCAGAGAGCATAACGCCGTCTACGAAAGATGAAAAACTCATATTCTACTTATCACAGGGCTCCGGGCACAACGTAAGGACCTATCAGTTGTATGACATCAACGGTTATAGATTCTACACCGAGAAAAAGGACAGGAATAGTGAATATCAAAACTCAGGAGTAACTATGCTATCCTACGGTGACGACGAGGCTACTGTCAAGGAAAGATTGTTTGGAAGGATCGAGGAGATATGGAAACTCAACTATTGTGGAGAGTCAGTGCCAATGTTCCGTGTGAGATGGGCCTAGAACGTCGAAAAAGAAGGCTGGAATTTCACCACCATGGTTATACCTGATGCCAAATCGAAGAACGACTCCGCGAAAAATGAGCCATGGGTACTCGCTAGCCAAGTTGACCAATGCTTCTTCATTACCGACCCGTCAAAGCCTAGCCGTGTTGTCGTGAGGAGGGGCCAGAGGACATTATCGGAATAGAAGGAGACGCCAACGAGGAAGACTGGAAAAGAACTGCGATCCGAAGATCGAGGAGGAATTTGACAAGTACTTCGGCATGCCTACTACTAGTAAAGAAAGAAGGAAGACCTGCCTACCTACTAAAGGTTGTCCGTTCACACCAAGAAATCTCAAGGTACCTGGCCTAAAGTCTTCAACCGCGAAGAAGGGAAAGAAAAGAAGCTAGCTCCGAACCGGGAAGAAGAAGACTTTTTTTTTGTATTAATTTGTGTGTGTGTGAGATAAGCATATGTATATCATGAATAAAATAATGGTCTACTAACAAATGTGTGTATATTCTTTTCTTTAAAATGTGTGTCTGTTCTTTCTTTAAATATAACTAAAAATATTTTTTAAAAAAGAATAACAAATGTGTGTGTTCTTTCTTTAAATTTAACCAAAAAATATTTTTTTTAAAGAAAAAAAGTGAGACAGCCAGGATTCAAACCTGGCTACCCCAAGTTCACACAGGCCTAGCTATTGGGCTATGTTTCTGTTACTGTCTAATAACAGCCAGCAACTTTTTGAACCGATCTAGCCACGGAATTCTGTGGCGCATCCCTCCAACAGATGCGCCACAGAATCACAGAATTCTGTGGCGCATCCGGGACGATGCGCCACAGAATTCCTATACTTAGCCGTTTAGTCGATCCCCTTCCCTTTCTCTTCCCAAAATCCACACACCACACGCCCGCGCTCGACCCACACACCGCCGCCCCAACTCGCCGCCGCCGGCCGCCCCAGCCCAACCCTGTGCCGTCCTGCACGCATCTGGAGGTTGCAGGCTTGGAGGAGGACGCCGGTGCCACTGCCCGACTCGTCGTTCAGAGGTATGCTCCCTACCTATTTTTTGATTCGAGCAGAGAGAGAGAGCACGATTTGGAGCCATGGGGGGCGGTGGCGGCGCTGCAAGGAAGATGAGGGGCGGCCGAGATTGGGGATGGCGGCGGTGCTGCGAGGAAGATGGGCGGCCGTAGAGATGGGCGCGGGAGGAGAGATGGCGGCGGGGCATGGATGCAGGCCGCCGCCACCATGGATGCAGGCGCGATTGGGGGCGGGGCCGCCATGAGGGAGAGGGGGCACGACTTGGATGCCAGCGCCGTGCTGGGAGGGAGCTGGGGGCCGTCTCCAGCGTACTGGGAGAGAGCAGGGAGCAGGGGACGTCTAGGCCATGCCTGGTGCATCGATGCCCGAAATATTTCTGCTGCTGCTTGCTTTGCTACTGAAGTGCATAATTGATTTCTGCTATGAATTGATTTGTGCTACTACTTGCTTTGCTATTGCAGTACAAAATATGATGCAGATACTATAATTTGCCTCTCGATTTTGCGTAGACACTAAATTATGATGTTGTTCATAAGTCCAATTCATGCTGGTGACTAGTGAATGTGCCATAATGGTTTCTGTCTCATGGTTTGAATGACTGGTGAAGTGTTTGGTACTGGTGTTCGTTGGGCACTGGTGAATGTGCCATCATGGTTCGATATGGGTTTGATGCCCATATCAATTTTTGAAATGTATGCAGGTATCCCGAGACCCTTGAGATTGTCGGAACGTCGATTAATTTCTGTTCTAGCAATTTCGGGTACTCCATATGTTACATTTTTAGCAGAGGTCATGCCGAATTTTTCTGTGAATTTGGGTATGACTTTGCTAAAAATCTAACATATGGTGGTGGTTGTGAATTTGCTAAAAAAAATCTGTTGACTTTTGTACTAACGTTTTGCCTCTTTTTAATGCAGTGCAAACATGTATGCCGACGCGGAGCCCGGCACTTCTAAGCACATGAGCGTCGAAGAAGAAGCTAGAGACGCCAACAAGTCGTTCTGGGTTCTATCCCAGGAGTTGGAGGAGGTGGAGGCCACCGGAGCTGCTAGTGGTGACTGTGCCGACGATGAGCAAGAGGGTCGGGAGGATGACGCCGAAACCACCGATGGAGCTGCTAGTGGCGGCCATGAGGAAGACACCACCACAACCGATGGCGGCGACGACACGGATGGTGGTATCGGTAGCAACCCGACCGCTCAGAAGGAGAAGAAGCAAATGAGGGATCGGACACCGCAAGTGCTTGCCAACGTCACAGACGTGTTCACTGAGGTCATTGATGGCGTGAATCACACGCTCGTTGGGAGACCCCAAGAGGAAGGTATGATGCAGTTCAGAAGCAAGTTTTCCCTCAGAAAGAAACCAAGGTTATCAAACCAGTAGGAGCAGCAACTCTTCAGAAGGTTGTTGGTGGCACTTCGGCATCTTGTTAATAGGTTAGTCCCAAAAAATGTATATAAGTGATATAAAGTAGATGCAAAACATGTAGCAATTGGTATAAAACAAGCATGGAACATCAAAAATTATAGATACGTTTGAGACGTATCAGCATCCCCAAGCTTAGTTCCTACTTGTCCTTGAGTAGGTAAACGATAAAAACAAAATAATTTTTGAGGTGACATGCTACCATCATAATCTTGATCATATAATATTGCAAGGCACATGTAAATGAATAAAGTGATCCAAGTCAATGGTCTATAATTTGCTTCCAAATAGATAATGAGTAAACAATGAATCACACAAGCTAAACGTTTTCATGAATAGTACTTTTGAGACAAGCATCAAACAGTTTTGCATAAGTGTTAACTCATAAAGCAATAGTTTCTAATAAAAGGTATTCAATCAACACAAAGGAAGAATTTAAGTTTCAGCATTTGCTTCAACTTTCAACATATTTATCTCATGGATATTGTCTACACAAAGTAGTATAACAAGTTCAATATATTGCACATAACACATGTTGTAACAAAGTTGACACTAGTGTTTGCTTGTGGAAGACAGAAAGAATAGGTAAACTAACTCAACATAAAAGTAAAAGAAAGGCCCTTCGCAAAGGGAAGCAGGGATTAAGTCATGTGCTAGAGCTTTTAGGTTTTTGAAAGCATATAGAGATTGCATAAAATATTTGATACTCCTCCCAACCTTGCTAACACAAGCCATGGCTAACCGAATCCTCTGGTGCCTTCCATCAATCACATACCATGGAGGAGTATCTATTTTTGAGAGGTATTTGTTAATTGTTAACGAATGGTAGCGGGTGAGAACAATATTCTACCTGTCAAACGGACTTTTAAGAGCGGCTCCCATGAAGGACGTTATTTCTACCAGCAAGGCAGATCATCCCTCTTTCTCTTTGGTTTACACACATTCAGCTATTTCACTGTTTGTCATTGCTTACTGATGAATCAGGGCAAAAGTGTGAAGAGAATTAATTGGTTAAAGTTGTAATTAATTGGGACTGAGCACCCCCCTTGCCAGCTCTTTTTGCAAGTTATTGGATAAGCGGATGTATATGCCACTAGTCCAGGTGTAAAGTCCATTTGACAAATCGAATAAAGAATAACCACACTAATTCCTCATGAGCTAGTAAACATTGACACAAAAAGGGAATAATAACATTTTGCATAATTTAAAGGTAGCACATGAAAATTTTACTTGGAGTGGCAAGGAAATACCACATATAGGTAGTTATGGTGGACACAAATGACATGGATTTTGGCTCAAGGATTTGGATGCACGAGAAGCATTCCCTCTGAGTACAGAGTTTAGGCTGGCAAGGTTATGTAAGCAAACAAGAATATCAACCCGTACACCAAGTTTTATATGACAAACATATTGCAAACGTTATAATACTTCATACCGTCTTCCTTGTTAACCAAACCCTGTTATTAGAAAATATCTAGACCTTAGAGATACCACCGATGCAAACCAAATTTTCAACAAGCTTTACGGTAGTTCTTCACTAATAGGCTTAACTCATGTGATGCACAAATTTAATCATGATCTACTTGTTAACTCAAAACAATTGACAAGCATCAAATTATCCAAATTAGTGATCTACAAGATTAAGCAAGTTTTCCTTATACCAATTACCACATGCAACATTTTCTGAACCAACCAAACACCAATCAACTTATTTAATCAACTCTCGAAACAAATATAAGTGAAGCAAGAGAGTACTTTCTATAAAAGAAAGCTAATAGCTCTGACAAGAGATACATGAAAACAAGAGCTAAAAACTGAACAGCGCTAGATATGAATACTCAACAAATATAAGTGAAGAATAGGAGTATTCTCATGAAAAAGCAGAGCGTGTCTCTCTCCCAATCAAGAATGCTAGGGTCCAGTCAAGCTTTATTGAAAATAAAAGTGCAATACTAAAAATAAAAGCACACATACGCTCCAAGAAAATCACATATGATGTGAAAGAATTAAAATATAGTTTCACTAGAGATGACCTGATAATTTTGACGATGAAGAAGCGGATGCCTTGGGAATCCCCAAGCTTAGACGTTTGAGTCTTCTTGAAATATGCTGGGGAGATCCAAGGGAGCCTCCCCAAGCTTAATCTCTTCACTCTTCTTGATCCTATTATATCATCCTTCTCTCTTGACCCTTGAAAACTTCCGTCACACCAAACTCAAAGTAGATCTCATTAGAGGGTTAGTGCATAATCAAAAACTCACATGTTCTATATAGGCGCAATATGACTTGTTACTTTAAACATTAGCTACAGCCACTGATGTTATGTGAAGCTCTTCCACCCAAAAAAGAATTTCACTCAACACTAGTAAAAGAGAGAATGCAAAATAAAAAGGCATAATCTGTCTAAAACAGAACAGTCCGCAAAGACAAATTTTTTCAAGGCACTTACGATGCTCAGATCGAAAAACTCTAGACTAATGAAAGATTTAGACATTCATAAAGATTACGCACAAAAAATTCAGATTTTTGTAACAATCTGGTGATTTTAGGAATTTCGTACAGTGAATAGCAAAAATCTGTTTCTGCGCAGCAATCAAAATTAAGCATGGTCTTAACATTAGAGACTACTCTTGGCACAACAATGCGAGAAAATAAAGATACAAAGGAGTTGATACAGAAGTAAACATCCTCCTTGACTCAATAAAAGAAAAAAATGCATAAGTAAAAATAATGGGTTGCCTCCCATAAGCGATTTTCTTTAACGCCTTTTAGCTAGGCACAAAGCATGCATTCTCTGCAAACTGTTCCTTTTTCATTCTCTGCAATTAAACATCATTTTCCACACGAGACGTTTAATCCTTTGTTTTCAGCAAGCCGGTGAGATTGACAACCTCACTGTTTCGTTGGGGCAAAGTAGTTTGATTGTGTTGTGTGCAGATTCCACGTTGGTGATCGTATTGCGCCATGCGACCCACCAACAACCTTCTGAAGAGTTGCTGCTCCTACTGGTTCGATAACCTTGGTTTCTTTCTGAGGGAAAACTTGCTGCTGAACTGCATCATACCTTCCTCTTGGGGTCTCCCAACGAGCGTGTGATTCACGCCATCAAGCTCTTTTTCTAGCGCCGTTGCCGGGGAGACAGCAGTCTTCTGCAAGGGGAGTTTCACGCTTCCAATCTCTTTACTTTGTTTTTGTCTTGCTTAGTTTATTTTATTTTATCTTGTTTGCTTTCAATTATCGAAAATACAAAAAAATTAGTTACTTGCATCTAGTTTACTTTCAAGTTATTTTTTGTCCTGTTTTTAATTCTGCTAAAATAACTCTGAAATTGTCCTTGATAAAGATGCTGAAATTTCTAGCAACAAGGAAGATAATAACTCTATTACTTTTGATAATAATGACTTTGATTTTGATGGTTCCAATATTTCTGAAGTAATTAAGTTCTAGCAAAATCTAGCTAGAAGTCCTAATGCTAGTGCTATAAACATGGCTTTTACTGAACATATTACTAATGCTCTCATGCAAGTTAGGGAAGAGAAATTAAAACATGAAGCTTCAATCCCTAGGAAGTTAGAAGATGGTTGGGAGCCCATCATTAAAATGAAATTGAATGACTTTGATTGCAATGCTTTGTGTGACCTTGGTGCTAGTATTTCTGTTATGCCTAAAAGATTATATGATATGCTTGATTTAGCACCTTTGGAAAATTGTTACTTGGATGTTCACCTTGCTGATTCTACCATTAAAAAACCTTTGGGAAGAATTGATGATGTTCTTATCATGTTTAACAACAATTATGTCCCCGTTGATTTTATTGTCTTGGATATTGAATGCAATCCATCATGCCCTATTGTGCTGGGAAGACCTTTTCTTAGAACTGTAGGTGCTATTATTGATATGAAGGAAGGGAATATAAAATATCAATTTCCTCTCGAGAAAGGTATGGAACACTTTCCTAGGAAGAAGATTAAGCCACCTTATGATTCTATTGTTTGAACAAATTATAATGTTGATGCTTCTTCACTTGGTAATACTTGATGCATGCTTTGTGCCTAGCTAAAAGGCGTTAAAGAAAAGCGCTTATGGGAGGCAACCCATTATTTTTACTTCTGCAATTTTTTTCTTTTATTGAGTCAAGGAGATGTTTACTTCTGTAGCAACTCCTTTGTATCTTTATTTTCTCGCATTGTTGTGCCAAGAGTAGCCTCTAATGTTAAGACGATGCTTAATTTTGATTGCTGCCCAGAAATAGATTTTTGCTGTTCACGGTACGAAATTCCTAAAATCACCAGATTGTTAAAGAAATCTGAATTTGTTTTTGCTTAATCTTTATGAATGTTTGAATCTTTCATTAGTCTAGAGTTTTTCGATCTGAGCGTCGTAAGTGCCTTGAAAAAATTCGTCTTTGCGGACTATTCTGTTTTAGACAGATTATGCCTTTTTATTTTGCATTCCCTCTTTTACTAGTGTTGAGTGAAATTCTTTTTTGATTGGAAGAGCTTCACATAACATCAGTGGCTGTAGCTAATGTTTAAAGTAACAAGTCATATTGCGCCTATATAGAACATGTGAGTTTTTGATTATGCACTAACCCTCTAATGAGATCTACTTTGAGTTTGGTGTGACGGAAGTTTTTAAGGGTCAAGAGAGAAGGATGATATAATAGGATCAAGAAGAGTGAAGAGGTTAAGCTTGGGAAGGCTCCCTTGGATCTCCCCAGCATATTTCAAGAAGACTCAAGCGTCTAAGCTTGGGATGCCCGGGCATCCCCTTCTTCATCGTCAAAATTATCAGTTCATCTCTAGTGAAACTATATTTTAATTCTTTCACATCATATGTGCTTTTCTTGGAGCGTCTGTGTGCTTTTATTTTCAGTATTGCACTTTTATTTTCAATAAAGCTTGACTGGACCCTGGCATTCTTGATTGGAAGAGAGACACGCTCCGCTTTTTCATGAGAATACTCCTATTCTTCACTTATATTTGTTGAGTATTCATATCTAGCGTTGTTCAGCTTTTAGCTCTTGTTTTCATGTATCTCTTGTCAGAGCTATTAGCTTTCTTTTGTAGAAAGTACTCTCTTGCTTCACTTATATTTGTTTGGAGAGTTTATTAAATAAGTTGATTGGTGTTTGGTTGGTTCAGAAAATGTTGCATGTGGTAATTGGTATAAGGAAAAACTTGTTTAATCTTGTAGATCACTAATTTGGATAACTTGATGCTTGTCAATTGTTCTGAGTTAACAAATAGATCATGATTAAATTGTGCATCACATGAGTTAAGCCTATTAGTGAAGAACTACCGTAAAGCTTGTTGAAAATTTGGTTTGCATCGATGGTATCTCTAAGGTCTAGATATTTTCTAATAACAGGGTTTGGTTAACAAGGAAGACGGTATGAAGTCTTATAACGTTTGCAATATGTTTGTCATATAAAACTTGGTGTACAGGTTGATATTCTTGTTTGCTTACATAACCTTCCTAGCCTAAACTCTGTACTGAGAGGGAATGCTTCTCGTGCATCCAAATCCTTGAGCCAAAATCCATGCCATTTGTGTCCACCATAACTACCTATATGTGGTATTTCCTTGCCACTCCAAGTAAATTTTTCATGTGCTACATTTAAATTATTCAAAATGTTATTATTCCCTTTTTGTGTCAATGTTTACTAGCTCATGAGGAATTAGTGTGGTTATGCAGCGGTAGAGCCTCACCGCCTGTGACCGAGAGGTCCCAGGTTCGAGTCGCGGTCTCCTCACATTGCACTTCGTGAGGGTAAGGCTTGCCACTGACACCTTTCCCCAGACCCCGCACAGTGCGGGAACTCTCAGCACTGGGTACGTCCTCCTTTTTTTATTCTTTATTCTATTTGTTGAATAGACTTTACACCTGGACTAGTGGCATATACATCCGCTTATCCAATAACTTGCAAAAAGAGCTGGCAACGGGGTGTCCAGTCCCAATTAATTACAACTTTAACCAATTAGTTCTCTTCACACTTTTGCTCTGATTCATCAGTAAGTAATGACACACAGTGAATTACCTGAATGTGTGTAAACCAAAGAGAAAGAGGGATGATCTGCCTTGCTGGTAGAAATAACGTCCTTCATGGGAGCCGCTCTTAAAAGTCCGTTTGACAGGTAGAAAACTGTTCTCACCCGCTACCATTCGTTGACAACTAACAAACACCTCTCAAAAATAGATACTCCTCCATGGTATGTGATTGATGGAAGGCATCCGAGGATTCGGTTAGCCATGGCTTGTGTTAGTAAGGTTGGGAGGAGTATCAAATATTTTATGCAATCTCTATATGCTTTCAAAAACCTAAAAGCTCTAGCACATGACTTAATCCCTGCTTCCCTCTGCGAAGGGCCTTTCTTTTACTTTATGTTGAGTCAGTTTTCTATTCTTTCTATCTTCCACAAGCAAACACTAGTGTCAACTTTGTTACAACATGCGTTATATGCAATATATTGAACTTGTTATACTACTTTGTGTTGACAATATCCATGAGATAAATATGTTGAAAGTTGAATCAAACGCTGAAACTTAATTCTTCCTTTGTGTTGATTGAATACCTTTTATTAGAAACTATTACTTTATGAGTTAACACTTATGCAAAACTGTTTGATGCTTGTCTCGAAAGTACTATTCATGAAAACGTTAGCTTGTGTGATTTATTGTTTACTCATTATCTATTTGGTAGCAAATTATAGACCATTGACTTGGATCACTTTATTCATTTACATGTGCCTTGCAATATTATATGATCAAGATTATGATGGTAGCATGTCACCTCAAAAATTATTTTGTTTTTATCGTTTACCTACTCGAGGACGAGTAGGAACTAAGCTTGGGGATGCTGATACGTCTCAAACGTATCTATAATTTTTGATGTTTGATACGTCTCCAACGTATCCATAATTTCTGCTGTTCCATGCTTATATTATACCATTTGCTACATGTTTTATATACACTTCGTATCACTTTTATGCATTTTCTGGGACTAACCTATTAACAAGATGCCACAGTGCCTGTTCCCTGTTTTCTGCTGTTTTTGGTTTCAGAAAGTTACTTCTGGAAATATTCTCGGAATTGCACGAAACAAAAGGCCAGGTCCCTATTTTTCCAGCACGTACACGGAGTCCGAAGGAGAGACGAAGGAGAGCCACGAGGTGGCCAAACCACACCCAGGCGCGGCAGTGGGCCCAGCCGCGCCACCTGGTGGTTTGGGCCCTCGGGGGTCCGCCGACATCGCCCCTTCGCCTATTTATTCCCCGAGACGCGAAAACCCTAAAACACCGAGCCTTTCATCCAGAACATATTCGCTGCCGCCGTCGTCGTCAACCCTAACTCGGGGGGTTTCTGAAGCTCTTCCCGGCACCCTGCCGGAGAGGGGAATCATCACCGGAGGGCTCTACATCGCCATGCCCGCCTCCGGAGTGATGCGTGAGTAGTTCATCCTTGGACTATGGGTCCATAGTAGTAGCTAGATGGTTGTCTTCTCCACTTGTGCCATCATGTTTAGATCTTGTGAGCTGCCTATCATGATCAAGATCATCTTATTGTAATGCTACATGTTGTGTTTGCTGGGATCTGACTTATATTGATACCTATGTGGAGCTGAATATTATTTATCATGTCTATGTCATTTGTGATCTTGCATGCTCTCCGTTACTTGTTGAAGTCTTGGCCACGTGAATACTTGTAACTCCAAGAGGGAGTATTTATGCATGATAGTTGGGTTCAACCTCTATTTAACCTGGGATAGTGACAGCAAGTTCTAAGATTGTAGATGTGTTGTTGCCACTAGGGGTAAAACAGCAATGCTTTATTCAAGGATGAATGTATTGTTTACATTACGCACATTACTTAATGCAATTGTCTGTTGCTTGCAACTTAATACTGGAAGGGGTACGGATGTTAACCGGAAAGTGGACTATTTAGGCATAGATGCATGCTGGATAGCGGTCTATGTACTTTGTCGTAATGCCCAAATGAATCTCATAGTAGACACCACAGCTCACACATGCATGTTATATGCACTTATCAATTGTCAATTGCCCAGCTGTAATTTGTTTACCCAGCATGTTAGTTATCTTATTGGAGAGACACCACTAGTGAACTGTCGACCGCGGTCCATTCTTTTACATCTGAAATACAATCTACTGCAATCATTGTTCTCTACTGTTTTATGCAAACAAACATCATTTTCCATTCGATACGTTTAACCCTTTGTTTTCAGCAAGCCGGTGAGATTGACAACCTCACTGTTAAGTTGGGGCAAAGTAATTTGGTTGTGTTGTGCAGGTTCCACGTTGGCACCGGAATCCCTGGTGTTACGCCGCACTACACTCCTTCACCAACACCTTCGAAGCAAACCTCGTTTTCCTACTGGTCCGATTAAACCTTGGTTTCACACTGAGGGAAAACTTACTGCTGCACTCATCATACCTTCCTCTTGGGGTTCCCAACTGACGTGTGACGTACAAGCATTGTTTCTGGCACTATTAACCTAGAGCCACCAATGTTCCATGCTTGTTTTATACCAATTGCTACATGTTTTGCATCTACTTTATATCACTTTTATACATTTTTTGGGACTAACCTATTAACAAGATGCCGAAGTGCCAGTTCCTGTTTTCTGCTGTTTTTGTATTCCAGAAAAGCTAGTCTGAAAATATTCTCGGAATTGGACGAAACTTCACGGAGGTCCCTATTTTACCAGAACGCACCTGACGGAGCAAAGAAGCAGCAGAGGAGGGCCACGTGGGCCCCACACGTGGCTAGGGCGCGGGGCTCCCCTGCTGCGCCCAGGGCGCGTGTGGGCCCCACGAAGGCCTCCAGCCGCCGCCCTTTCGCCTACTTATTCCCCCCGACGCGAAAACCCTAAGGACCCGAGCAAAAATCCACGAAAAGTTCCAGAGACGCCGCTGCCGTCAACCCTAACTCGGGAGGGTTCATAACCTCTTCCGGCACCCTGCCGGAGAGGGGAATCGTCACCGGAGGCTTCTACATCGCCATGCCTGCCTCCGGAGTGATGCGTGACTAGTTCATCCTTGGACTACGGGTCCATAGAAGTAGCTAGATGGTTGTCTCTCCACTTTGTGCCATCATGTTTAGATCTTGTGAACTGCCCTACATGATCAAGATCATATTATTGTAATGCTACATGTTATGTTTGCTGGGATCCGATGAATATTGAATACTATGTCAAGTTGATTATCAATTATTTTATATGTTATTTAAGATCTTGCATGCTTTCCGTTACTCGTAGATGCTTTGGCCAAGTAGATGCTTGTAACTCCAAGAGGGAGTATTTATGCTAGATAGTGGGTTCATGCCTCCATTTAACCTGGGACAGTGACAGAAAGTTCTAAGGTTGCGGATATGCTGTTGCCACTAGGGATAACCTAACGACGCTATGTCCACGGGCATATGTGTTAGTTTACATTATGCGCTTTACTTAATGGAATTATCCGTTGCTTGCAACTTAATACCAACGGGGGACTCGAATGACAACCGGCGGTGGATTATTAGTCATAGATGTTGTTGGATAACGGTCTATGTATCTTGGCGTAATGCCCAATTAAATATCATAGTAGTCACCATGTCATATATATGCATTGTCATGCGCTCAAAAATTCGTCATTCCAGACTGTTCTGTTTTTGACAGATTCTGCCTTTTGTTTTGCATTCGCTCTTTTACTGTGTTTGCGTGGATTTCTTTGCTCCACAAAGCATTGGTGGCTGTAGCTAATGTCCAGAAGCTTTGGGATTGATTGTATCATTACAGAATATGAGAATTTTTGATTATGCACTAGCCCTCTAATGAGAACTGTCTTGAGTTTGGTGTGAAGGAAGTTTTCAAGGATCAAGCGAGAATGGTGATATTATGTGATCAAGAAGAGTGAAAAGCCTAAGCTTGGGGATGCCCCCGTGGTTCATCCCAACTATATTCAGAGAGACTCAAGCGTCTAAGCTTGGCGATGCCTTGGGCATCCCTTCTTCATCAACAAACTTATCAAGTCATCTCTAGTGAAACTATATTTTAATTCTTTCACATCTTATGCGCTTTACTTGGAGCGTCTGTGTGTTTTTTATTTTTGTTTTTGTTTGAATAAATTTGGATCCTAGCAATCCTTGTGTGGGAGAGAGACACGCTCCGTTTTTTCATGTGAATACTCATGTTCATCACTTATATTTGTTGAGTATTCTTAACTAGCTATTGCAGTACTTTTAGCTCCTGTTTTTCATGCATCTCTTCGAGCTGTTAGCACTTGTTTATAAATACTCTCTTGCTGCATTATATTATCATTTGGAGAGTTTATGTTTAAATTTATTGGTGTTTGTTTGGAAGAAACAAAATGCTACATGTAGTAGTTGGTATTGGAAAAGACATATGCATTCTTGTAGATCATTGTCTTGTTTTGATTTGATGCTTTCCAATTGTTTTGAGCTCTCAAGTAGATCATAGCGCCCAGGGTGCGTGTGGGCCCCACGGAGGCCTCCAGCCGCCGCCCTTTCGCCTACTTATTCCCCCCGACGCGAAAACCCTAAGGACCCGAGCAAAAATCCACGAAAAGTTCCAGAGACGCCGCCGCCGTCAACCCTAACTCGGGAGGGTTCAGATCCTCTTCCCGGCACCCTGCCGGAGAGGGGAATTGTCACCGGAGGCTTCTACATCGTCATGCCTGCCTCCGGAGTGATGCGTGACTAGTTCATCCTTGAACTACGGGTCCATAGAAGTAGCTAGATGGTTGTCTCTCCACTTTGTGTCATCATGTTTAGATCTTGTGAGCTGCCCTACATGATCAAGATCATATTATTGTAATGCTACATGTTATGTTTGCTGGGATCTGATGAATATTGAATACTATTTCAAGTTGATTATCAATTATCTTATATGTTATTTAAGATCTTGCATGCTTTCCGTTACTCGTAGATGCTTTGGCCAAGTAGATGCTTGTAACTCCAAGAGGGAGTATTTATGCTAGATAGTGGGTTCATGCCTCCATTTAACCTGGGACAGTGACAGAAAGTTCTAAGGTTGCGGATGTGCTGTTGCTACTAGGGATAACCTAACGACGCTATGTCCACGGGCATATGTGTTTGTTTACATTACACGCTTTACTTAATGCAATTATCTGTTGCTTGTAACTTAATACCAACGGGGGACTCGGATGACAACCCGGTGGTGGATTATTAGTCATAGATGTTGTTGGATAACGGTCTATCTATCTTGTCGTAATGCCCAATTAAATATCATAGTAGTTACCATGTCATATATATGCATTGTCATGCGCTCAATATTTTGTCAATTGCCCAGCTGTAATTTGTTCACCCAGCATGTTAGTTATCTTTTATGGAGAGACACCACTAGTGAATTGTGGACCCCGGTTCATTCTTTTACACTGATTAAACAACCACAAACTGCAAACTGTTCCTTTTTCATTCTCTGCAATTAAACATCATTTTCCACACGAGATGTTTAATCCTTTGTTTTCAGCAAGCCGGTGAGATTGACAACCTCACTGTTTCGTTGGGGCAAAGTAGTTTGATTGTGTTGTGTGCAGATTCCACGTTGGTGATCGTATTGCGCCGTGCGAGCCACCAACAACCTTCTGAAGAGTTGCTGCTCCTACTGGTTCGATAACCTTGGTTTCTTTCTGAGGGAAAACTTGCTGCTGAACTGCATCATACCTTCCTCTTGGGGTCTCCCAACGAGCGTGTGATTCACGCCATCAATTAGCTGAGATCAACGCCATCACCAAGGTAAGTAATTAGTTAGTCCGCGTCATCTTCTATAACTATGCCTTTGATGACTGCCATCTCATGATGCCCAACATGTGTTGACTCAGGACATGCCTTGCATACTCCTGCATAGGGTGGTGGCCGGTGGCGAGTTGAAGGAAGTTTCTCAGGGCATTGTCGTACAAACAAAGAGCCGCAATATGCACAACACTATAATGGACGAGGCCGTGATGAGGGTCAGGTTGGCTATGGTAGTGCTTGAGTTTCGCGACATCGACCCCCCCCCCATTCAACCTTCGGGAGCCGAGGAGGACCACATGGTCCTTGGAGATTGCCTCAACTGGATCATGCCATGGCCGAAGACCCAGATTCGCCTTGTGGGGGGGGGGGCTTTAGGGGTTCAGGCGCACAACCGGTGCCACCTTGATCTCGGCCCTCGAAGCTGCCAACAAAAACTGTTGGGAAGGAACTGGTGGTCGTCGCCACCACCAGCCGCCACCAAAAATTGTTGACGAACCCTCCGCGCTCCTGTGGGTGACGAACCCTCCGTGCTCACGGCGATCAACCTGGTCGTCGCACTACATGCATGCAGCGCCTGACCTTCCATTGTTCTTCTCAAGACACGCCTACGGAGGCCGACGATCAAGATCTAGACAAATCGGCTAATGTTTTTAGCCCTACCACACTGAAGAAGACGGTTTGTGAGGAGTTAGCACCCCCAGCACCCCCAACATCCCCAGAGAAGAAGAAGAAGCATAGGAAGAGAAGTAGGCCAGGCGCCTCTGCGAGCCAGCCAGCTCCTAAGAGTATCCGAGGTCATGAAGACATGGTATCACCCCGTGCTGATGGCTTGACCCGAGTTCATGAAGCTAGTAAACCGATACTGCCTCCGGAGCTGCTCAGCCTCGCACGTGGACCCATGCACTCTTTGCATCAAGCTATCTTGGTGCTAGAGGGCTGATGCATGTAAAATGCATACATGAACTTTACATTTTATTACTTGATATTCCAGCTTATTTGCATCATATATGGGTTATATTTATGTTTTATAATGATTTTAGGGGATAATTCACAGTTTCCCCATTTATTTGAAATTAACCCTGTAGAACCAGAAAACCCCTTTTTCCATGTTTTTGACTTTTAGGGACCAAACGACGTCCAAATGACCTAATATTTTACGGGGCCCAATATTTGGAAATAAGAAGACGTACGAGCCAAGGATCCGTGAAAAAGGAAGTCTTAGGAAGAAAATAGATGGTCCCATGCGGCCAGATTCCTTGGCCGTGTGGGACCACCTCTTTTATTTCTCGTGGCTCCGATGCCGTCCGTTTTCGTCTCCGTGGCTTCGTCTTGACCTAAAAACGTCTATAAAAATAGTCCCCCGAGGAGTTTCGCGGAGAGGCGGCGGAGAAACACAGAAACCACGAAACAGAGATCTGGAGTTGCAGATTGGAGGGGGAAACTCCGGCGGGGCGCTGCCGGGGAGGTCTCCACCTTCTCCAACGACTTCTCCACCGTCTCCATGATGAAGAGGGAGTAGTCCACCCCCCTGGACTTGGGTTTGTGGTGGTAACTTATGTATCTCTCCTCTCTCTTGAGCTTCACTAATTAGTACCGTATGAGCTGCTAAACATTATTACGGTCATCTATGTAATACCTTTGTGGTGAATATTGTGGTATGAGATGATTTGTTACACATTTACCGTTGTGTTGGAGCTTTTGTCATTTGTCATACTTTGGAGATATTCTATGATACGTGTGATGGTTTGATTAATGCACAATGCCTTGTTTATCCTTGTCATGAGGTGATTGACGCCACCACGTGTGGATAGATGAGAGAGATGTGGTCTTGCACACGACATATGAATCATTGCACTAGTGTTTAGAATATTGTCCATTATGAAGTATGATGTATGTAGGTACGGGATGGCCGATGTGATAAGGGTATATGTATTGAGTGACATGTGAAATACAGCCCAACATCCTTTATCTGTGGGTAAAAGAAAGAGTATGATGTGGGAGTGACAGTGATACGTCCATTTTGCATCACTATTTTATAGCATAATTTACTGTTATTCAATGATATATTTCATATTAAGAGGAGTTACTTATGTTATTTTGTCTTATTTTGCATGTTTGATGATCATTGGATAATTAACTGCCGGAGTCAGATTTCAGCTGGAAAAAGCACGTCAAGGCACTATATTTCTGGAGCACTAAAAATATTTCCGAGAAGACAGATGTTCCTATTTTATCAGAAGATGGACTAAGCCAAAAGGGGAGGCTGAGATGGGCCAGGAGGGGCCCACACCACCCCTGGGCGCGGGGCCCACCTTGGCCGCGCCCTAGCCAGGTGTGGTGCCCCTGGCCCACCTCAGGCGCTCCCCCTTCGCGTACTTCATCCCCCAGAAACCCTAAGACACGGGGAGTCCGTGAGAAAATATTCCGCCGCCTCCACGAGGCGGAAACAACAGAGAGAGAAAAGCTCTCCGGCAGGGAGAAATCTGCCGGGGAAATTCCTCCCGAGGGGGAGATCATCGCCATCCTCATCGTCATCGCGCTGGACTTCATCGGGATCATCATCATCATCTCCACCGCCATCACCACCATCACCGCTGCACCATCTCGTTCCGCTGTAACATCTAGGGCTATACTTTGTTTAGTTCATAGGGGAAACTCTCCCGGTGTTAATTACTCCTTGTGGTTGATGCTATTGAGTTTTATCGGTGAATTAAAGTATATGTTCAGATCGTTATCCATCATTATATCACCTCTGATCATGATCCATATGATGTCTCGTGAGTAGTTCGTTTAGTTCTTGAGGACATGGGAGAAGTCACGCTGTTAGTAGTGGAATTATGTTGAGTAATATTTAATGGTTTGATATTTAAGTTGTGGTGCTATTCTTCTAGTGGTGTCGTGTGAACGTCGACTACATGACACTTCACCTTTATGGGCCTAGAGGAATGCATTGTGTATTTGGTTGCTAATTGTGGGGTTGCCGGAGTGACAGAAACCTAAACCCCCGTTAGTATACCGGTGCACAAGGGAGCGTAGGATCTCAGAGTTTAAGGCTGTGGTTAGATTTATCTTAATTACTTTCTTGTAACTGCGGATGCTTGCAAGAGGTATAATCACAAGTATGTATTAGTCCAAGTAAGGGCGGTGCATTAGCATAGGTTCACCCACACAACACTTATCAAAACAATGAAGATTAATCAACTATGTGAAGCGAAAGCACTTGACTAGAATCCCGTGTGTCCTCAAGAACATTTTGTCATCATAAGTAAACCAACCGGCTTGTCCTTTGCTCTAAAAAGGATTGGGCCACTCGCTGCAATTATTATTACTGTCTTTTACTTACTCGCATTTTATTTACCTGCTATATCAAAAACCCCTAAAAACTTGTCTGCTAGCATTTACAGTGAAACCTTTACCGAAACTCCTTGTCAGCACCTTCTGCTCCTCGTTGGGTTCGACACTCTTATTTATCGAAAGTACTACGATACACCCCCTATACTTGTGGGTCATCAAGACTATTTTCTGGCGCCGTTGCCGGGGAGTGAAGCGCTATTGGTGAGTGGAATTGGTAAGGGAAACTTTTACTGTAGGTGCTATTTTTATTTCTGCTTGCTACTTTATTTTATCATGGAGAGATCTCCATTTGAATCCCTGTTTGGAAATACTACTACCACTGCTACGGTAGTAGAAGAGGAACCACCTGATCAAGTAATTCCATTTAAAATACCTATGAAAATTGTTGAACGAGTTACGAATAACCGCTATGCAGGAGATGGAACTGTCCCTCCTGGGGATCATTTGCTATTTATTCATGAATTATGCGAGTTGTTCAAGTGTGCAGGTATTTCAATGGAAGAGGTCAAGAAGAAATTGTTTTCTATATCGTTGACTGGTAAAGCTGCAAAATGGTATAGGATGCTGAAAATGGGCGTTCTATTGGCTGGGAGGAGATTGTGCCTCTCTTTTATTCTAAATTTTATCCTCCTAGTGAAATTCATCAAGATCGGAATCATATATATAATTTTTGGCCTCATGATGGAGAAAGTATTGCCCAAGCGTGGGGAGATTGAAATCATTAATGCTCAAATGCCCCATTCATGAGCTTCCTGGTAATGTTGTTATTGATAACTTCTATGCAAGGCTTTCTCTTCAAGATAAAACTCTATTGGATACCTCTTGTGCTGGATCATTTACGCGTAATAAAGAGGAAGTTAAATGGGACCTTCTTGATCGGATTGAGGAAAATACTGAAGGATGGGAGAACGACAAAGGTAGAGAATCAGGTATAAAGTATGATTACGAATGCATTAAAACTTTTATGAATACTGATAATTTTCGTAATCTCTATGATATGTATGGTCTTGATTCTCAAGTTATTGCAAACTGTTACAAGGCTTTTGCCTCTTATCTTGATGTTCCTAAAGAAAGTTGCAATAAGTATCATTTGCCTTACAAAGATAATACTAATTCTGCCAATATTAAAAACATTGAAGTTCATACAGTTGATCGTATCTTGCCAGAACCTTATATTGAGAAACCACCTTTTCCTGTTAAAATTAGGGAACATTCTATCATAGCTAGTGTGGTTAATAAAAGTGCAAAGAAAGCTTTAGAACCTGCTGAACAAATAGCGGTTGAACCCACAATAGCAATAGTAAAGGATTTGGTAACTGAAAATGTAGAAGGAGGACATATTATCTTTTGTGAAGATGCCTCTAATATTGTTTCACATCCCAGTAGAGCTAGGAAAACAAGTGTTCCTGTGCTTTCAGTCAAAATAGGAGAACATTGCTATTATGGTTTATGTGATATTGGTGCAAGTTCTAGTGCTATTCCTTTTGATCTTTATAAAGAAATTATGCATGAAATTGGTCCTTGCGAACTTGAGGAGATTGATGTGGTTATTCAGCTTGCTAATAGAGAAACTATCTCTCCAATTGGTATTGTGAGAGATGTTGAAGTTTTATGTGGTAAGACTAAATACCCTGCTGATTTTCTAGTACTTGGTTCTGTTGCTAGTAAAGCTTGTCCCATTATTTTTGGTAGGCCTTTCTTGAATACATGTGGTGCATTATAGATTGTAAGAAAGAGAAAATTTACACTAAATTTAATGGAGAATCTTATGAGTTTAATTTCTCTAAGTTTGGTAAACAACTTTATGAAACTGAATTGCCTAATGAGACTCGAAAATTGAACAACTTGCTTCTATTGCTGTTGCTCCTAACAATGCCTTGCAGCAATTCATGGAGGAACACGAAAGTGAAGTATTTATGGAGGAGAGGAATGAGATTGACAATGCCTTTCTTCGTCAACCACCAATACTTAAGCATAATTTGCCTGTGGAAGATTTGGGTACCTCAGCGCCTCCTAAGGAAGATCCTGTCTTCGATTTAAAACCGTTACCTGATAATCTTAAGTATGTTTATCTTGATGAAAGGAAAGTATATCCTGCTATTATTAGTTCTAAACTTTCAGGTAATGAAGAAGCAAGGTTATTAGAAGTACTAAAGAAACATCGAGGAGCTATGGGATACACTTTGGATGATTTAAAGGGGATTTCTCCTACTATATGTCAACATGCCATCAACATTGAACCCGATGCAAAACCTGTTGTTGAGCATCAGCGTCGCTTGATCCCTAAGATGAAAGAAGTGGTAAGAAATGAGGTATTAAAACTTCTTGATGCTGGTATAATTTATCCTATTGCTGATAGTAGATGGGTAAGTCCTGTGCATTGTGTCCCTAAGAAAGGAGGAGTTACTGTTGTACCAAATGAAAATGATGAACTTATTCCTCAAAGAGTAGTAGTTGGGTATAGGATGTGCATTGATTTTAGAAAGGTCAATAAAGTAACTAAGAAAGATCATTATCCTTTGCCTTTTATTGATCAAATGTTAGAAAGGTTGTCTAAGAAAACCATTTTTGTTTCCTTGATGGTTATTCTGGATTCTCACAAATTGCTGTTAAAGCACAAGATCAAGAGAAAACTACTTTTACTTGTCCTTATGGAACTTATGCTTATAGACGTATGCCTTTTGGTTTGTGTAATGCTCCTGCTACGTTCCAAAGATGCATGTCTGCTATTTTTCATGGTTTTTGTGAAGAAATTGTGGAAGTATTCATGGACGATTTTTCCGTCTACGGAACTTCCTTTGATAATTGCTTGCACAATCTTGATAAAGTTTTGCAGAGATGTGAGGAGACAAATCTTGTTCTTAATTGGGAGAAATGTCATTTCATGGTTAATGAAGGAATTGTCCTAGGGCACAAAATTTCTGAAAGAGGTATTGAAGTGGACAGAGCTAAAGTTGAAGCAATCGAGAAAATGCCCTGTCCAAGGGATGTGAAAGGTATCCGTAGTATTCTGGTCATGCCGGTTTTTATAGGAGGTTTATTAAAGATTTCTCTAAAATTTCAAAACCCCTCACTAATCTTCTTCAAAAAGATGTACCTTTTGTTTTTGATGATGATTGCAAGGAAGCTTTTGAAACTCTAAAAAAGCTTTAATCACAGCTCCTGTTGTTCAACCTCCTGATTGGACTTTACCTTTTGAAATAATGTGTGATGCTAGTGATTTTGCTGTAGGAGCTGTTCTTGGACAGCGGGTAGACAAGAAGTTAAATGTTATTCATTATGCTAGTAAAACACTTGATGCCGCTCAAAAGAATTATGCTACTACTGAAAAGGAATTTTTAGCAGTTGTTTTTGCTTGTGATAAATTTAGACCTTATATTGTTGATTCAAAAGTTACTATTCACACTGATCATGCTGCTATTAGATACCTTATGGAAAAGAAAGATGCTAAGCCTAGGCTCATAAGATGGGTACTTCTACTGCAAGAATTTGATTTACATATGTAGATAGGAAAGGTGCTGAAAATCCTGTTGCTGATAATTTGTCTAGATTAGAAAACATTTCAGATGATCCTATACCTGTTAATGATAGTTTTCCAAATGAACAATTGGCTGCGATAAAGGTAAGCTCACGCGAAAGTCCTTGGTATGCTGATTATGCTAATTTTATTGTTGCCAAGTATTTGCCTCCGACCTTTACAGCTCAGCAAAGAAGAAAGTTCTTTTATGATTTGAGGCATTATTTTTGGGATGACCCACATTTGTATAAAGAAGGAGTAGATGGCATTATGCGAAGATGTGTTCCTGAGTATGAACAGAAAGAAATATTGAGCAAATGCCATGGAAGTGCTTATGGAGGACATCACGCTGGAGATAGAACTGCGCAAAAGGTTCTACAATCAGGTTTTTATTGGCCTACCCTTTTTAGAGATGCTAGAAAATTTGTTTTATCATGTGATGAATGTCAAAGAGTAGGTAACATTAGTAGACGTAATGAAATGCCTATGAATTATTCTCTTGTTATTGAACCTTTCGACTGTTGGGGATTTGACTTTATGGGTCCTTTTCCTTCCTCAAATGGTTATACTCATATACTTGTTGCTGTTGATTATGTTACTAAATGGGTAGAAGCTATACCAACTTCTAGTGCTGATGGTGAGACATCATTAAAAATGCTTAAAGATATTATCTTCCCTAGGTTTGGTGTGCCTAGATATCTCATGACTGATGGGGTTCTCATTTTATTCATGGTGCTTTTAGAAAAACTCTAGCTAAGTATGATGTTAATCATAGAATTGCTTCACCATATCATCCCAAACAAGTGGTCAAGTAGAATTGTCAAATAGAGAGATTAAGTCTATTTTGCAAAAGACTGTTAATAAATCTAGAAAAAATTGGTCTAAAAAGCTTAACGATGCTTTGTGGGCTTATAGAACTGCTTATAAAAATCCTATGGGAATGTCTCCTTACAAAATGGTTTATGGAAAAGCTTGTCATTTGCCTTAGAATTAGAACATAAAGCCTATTGGGCGGTGAAAGAACTTAATAGAGACTTTAAACTTGCCGGTAAAAAGAGATTGCTTAATTTGAATTCTTTAGATGAATGGAGAAATGCAGCTTATGAAAATGCTAGGCTCTTTAAAGAGAAAGTTAAGCAATGGCATGATAGAAGAATTCTTAAGAGAGAATTTAACGTAGGTGAAAAAGTTTTATTGTATAGGTCTCGTCTCAGATTTTTTGCAGGAAAATTACTTTCAAAATGGGAAGGACCTTATATCATCGAGGAGGTCTATCGCTCAGGTGCGATTAAAATCAATTCACTAGATGGGGACAGACCACAAGTGGTTAATGGTCAAAGACTCAAGCATTACATTTCTGGAGATTCTTATAATGAAGATGTTGATTTATCAAAGTGGTAACTCCAGAGGATTTTATAAAAAGTCAAATTCAGACAACTGCAAAGCTGATTTGGAATAGGTAACAGTTTCGGTAAGAAAAAGTTCGCGATTTACTTTTCAACTAAATATTTGTTGTTTTTACATAATATGGAAAATTATGAGTCGGAAAAGGGTAGGAAACGGTGCCCGAGGGCACCACACCACCCCTGGGCGCGGGCCCCACCCTGGCCGCGCCGTGGGTGCGTGTGGGCACCTCGGAGCCCGTCTCCGACCCCGTTTCGTCCTGTACCTTCCTTTTGTGTAAAACTTTTTGCTATATATCACCCGGATCTCCGAGGTCCGTATATCGTGTTTTCGCCGTGTTTCGTTTTCAAGCTGTTCTGACAGGAATTTCAAGTCCCTACATGGCGTCGCGAGGAGTGTACGGTGAGAAGTATGCAGCAAGGCGCCGACGTGAACTCGAACGCGATGTGGAAGAGGGAACCTTCGTCGGTTGGGCGACGGAGGAGGAGATTGCTGCTAGGAGAGCTGACATGGATCGAAGCATCAGAGAGGAGGTGCAAGCTGGCCAGCCTCGCCAACAAGGAGAATCAAGGCCGAGCAACTCCACCTTTGTGGGATCAATTAATCCTCAACGTGCTTTTTCTCATAATGTGCAGGGAGTCACCCCACCAATTCCAGATTTGCGGTTTTCCCCTGCAGCTGCTGAAGCTCTCCGAACCACGAACGAGTTTTGTGACCAATTTCGTATCCTGAGAGCTGAGGTGGAAATACTTCAAGATGAGAATAACAGGCTCCGCCGGATGCTCGAACGTTTCCTAACCCCGATTGCCGTGGTACCACCGTCACCACCAAGAGATCAAGCCTAAATCGTCAAGGGGTAATGGCACTCCCTTGGCTTGTTCCAAGCTTGGGGGAGTGCCCAGTATCATCTTTATCCTTTCGTTTTTATAATTTCGTGGTCATATCATGAGTAGAGAAGTTATCTTATAAGATGGTTTGCGATGTGGAGTGTCAATCCTTTAGTTATCCATGTATCCGTTGGTTTGAGTGTGTCTTTGTTCAGAATATTAATGAGAAGTTCCACCTTTACTTTCGGTACATTTTATTTTAGCCTGCAATCTTCTTTATGTGCTGATCTTGCCATTAGTATTGACGCCACTTTTGGGTACATTAAGTAAATTATATTAGTTGTGGCAAACTTAGTATTGGTCATTAGCAACAATACCATGAAAACTTAAGTAGAAGGAGGGAATTACATGCAAAAATATTATCCCTTTATCTTTCTTTCTTGCTAGCCAATAAGATTAGTATTCTTTGAGTTAAAACATTTGTGCTTACAGGGAAGATAGCATGGTTGCTTCTATTATATATATTTGTGTGTATCCCCCAACTTTTATGCTTGCACATGACCTTGCTAGCCTTAACCACCGTACTGAGAGGGAATGCTTCTCGTGCATCCAAATCCTTGAGCCAAACCCATGCCATTTGTGTCCACCATAACTACCTATATGTGGTATTTCTTTGCCACTCCAAGTAAATTTTTCATGTGCTACCTTTAAATTATTCAAAATGTTATTATTCCCTTTTGTGTCAATGTTTACTAGCTCATGAGGAAGTAGTGTGGTTATCCTTTATTCTACTTGTCAAACAGACTTTACACCTGGACTAGTGGCATATACATCCGCTTATCCAATAACTTGCAAAAAGAGCTGGCAACGGGATGCCCAGTCCCAATTAATTACAACTTTAACGCTTAATTCTCTTCACACTTTTGCCCTGATTATCAGTAAGCATTGACAAACAGTGAAATATCTGCGTGTGTAAACCAAAGAGAAAGAGGGATGATCTGCCTTGCTGGTAGAAATAACGTCCTTCATGGGAGCCGCTCTTAAAAGTCTGTTTGACAGGGAGAATACTGTTTTCACCCGCTACCATTCGTTGACAATTAACAAACACCTCTCAAAACTTAATTTTTGCTCTCTATATGATTTCAAAAACTTAAAAGCTCTAGCACATGACTTAATCCCTGCTTCCCTCTGCGAAGGGCCTTTCTTTTACTTTTCATGTTGAGTCAGTACACCTATTTCCTTCTTCTTGAGCAAGCATTTGAGTTGTTGTGATTCAACCATATATATCATTAATATTGTCAATCATGTCTTTATCCTTCTTGTCTTAGCACAAAGACTTTTGCCTCTAAGAATATAGCTTTGCAAGTTATCAATGACTGTAAAGAAGGTGTGATAATTGAGTGTGGAAGTTCTGCAATATAAGCTCTAATATAAAGACTCCTTTCGAAAGATAAGTATTGATTGCTTATTGTTCTATGACCAAGAATGAAGTGTGCCATTACTAATCTATAATTTCCTTCGTGTATTTTTATTGTGGTTGTTTCACTACTCATGTTCAAGTTAGGTTATATGAAGAGTAGTTGCTGTTTAAAATGAGTGTGTTGTTTAGTAATTACTGATGCTTCTTGTCCGTATTCTTTATTATCGACGCTTCACTCCATAAACTTTTGTTCTAGTTTACTGAGCTCAGCTTTCGCTTGGGGACAAGCGAGGTCTAAGCTTGGGGGGGTTGATACGTCCATTTTGCATCACTATTTTATAGCATAATTTACTGTTATTCAATGATATATTTCATATTAAGAGGAGTTACTTATGTTATTTTGTCTTATTTTGCATGTTTGATGATCATTGGATAATTAACTGCCGGAGTCAGATTTCAGCTGGAAAAAGCAACGTCAAGGCACTATATTTCTGGAGCACTAAAAATATTTCCGAGAAGACAGATGTTCCTATTTTATCAGAAGATGGACTAAGCCAAAAGGGGAGGCTGAGATGGGCCAGGAGGGGCCCACACCACCCCTGGGCGGGGGCCCACCTTGGCCGCGCCCTAGCCAGGTGTGGTGCCCCTGGCCCACCTCAGGCGCTCCCCCTTCGCGTACTTCATCCCCCAGAAACCCTAAGACACGGGGAGTCCGTGAGAAAATATTCCGCCGCCTCCACGAGGCGGAAACACAGAGAGAGAAAAGCTCTCCGGCAGGGAGAAATCTGCCGGGGAAATTCCTTCCCGGAGGGGGAGATCATCGCCATCCTCATCGTCATCGCGCTGGACTTCATCGGGATCATCATCATCATCATCTCCACCGCCATCACCACCATCACCGCTGCACCATCTCGTTCCGCTGTAACATCTAGGGCTATACTTTGTTTAGTTCATAGGGGAAACTCTCCCGGTGTTAATTACTCCTTGTGGTTGATGCTATTGAGTTTTATCGGTGAATTAAAGTATATGTTCAGATCGTTATCCATCATTATATCACCTCTGATCATGATCCATATGATGTCTCGTGAGTAGTTCGTTTAGTTCTTGAGGACATGGGAGAAGTCACGCTGTTAGTAGTGGAATTATGTTGAGTAATATTTAATGGTTTGATATTTAAGTTGTGGTGCTATTCTTCTAGTGGTGTCGTGTGAACGTCGACTACATGACACTTCACCTTTATGGGCCTAGAGGATGCATTGTGTATTTGGTTGCTAATTGTGGGGTTGCCGGAGTGACAGAAACCTAAACCCCCGTTAGTATACCGGTGCACAAGGGAGCGTAGGATCTCAGAGTTTAAGGCTGTGGTTAGATTTATCTTAATTACTTTCTTGTAACTGCGGATGCTTGCAAGAGGTATAATCACAAGTATGTATTAGTCCAAGTAAGGGCGGTGCATTAGCATAGGTTCACCCACACAACACTTATCAAAACAATGAAGATTAATCAACTATGTGAAGCGAAAGCACTTGACTAGAATCCCGTGTGTCCTCAAGAACATTTTGTCATCATAAGTAAACCAACCGGCTTGTCCTTTGCTCTAAAAAGGATTGGGCCACTCGCTGCAATTATTATTACTGTCTTTTACTTACTCGCATTTTATTTACCTGCTATATCAAAAACCCCTAAAAACTTGTCTGCTAGCATTTACAGTGAAACCTTTACCGAAACTCCTTGTCAGCACCTTCTGCTCCTCGTTGGGTTCGACACTCTTATTTATCGAAAGTACTACGATACACCCCCTATACTTGTGGGTCATCAGACAGCAACCACGCTAACCTTATGAGGGTGACCTAGCAACACAAATGAGTATTTCTTTCAACTATGTGTTTTAGGACATATAGCCGTCATAAAAGCTACCTTTAAAATATGACAATTGTTTGTACTTTATCTATAGCATTATAATCACCATAGATGAGAGAGAGAGGATTGAGTGAACCCATGAAGCCATGTCCATTGTTCCTATAAGAAACACACACTTGAGCTTGTCCTCTTGCTGCATAGAGGATTGGGCTTTCTCTCTTTGAGAGCTGTCACTTGCTACTATTTAATTTTAGCATTGCAACCATACATCCAAAAATACTAAAAACACTTGCATCTTTCATTGTTTTAATTATCAATCTTGCTAACTAATACCTTCAGCTCCTCGTGGGTTCGACAACCTTTTCTAATCGAAAGGTACTACCATTGATCTCCTGCACTTGGGAGTCATCAAGGGGCTCCTTCTTAATGACGAGCATCCAAATTACCCGGTGTTCACGACCAAGGTGTCAAAGGACTTGGACTTCATCCATGAAGCCCCGCGGATCTGTTCTTCATAGCGTACGAGGACGTCTTAAGCTGTTTCACTCTAGATGACTGGACTATAACTTGGTCCGCCTATACACGCTCCATCTGGCGATGAAGATCAAGAGAGATGCAAACTTGTACGTCGTGGTAGCGGATCCCTACTACATGCGTGACAGTCAGCTGGTGGAAGGATCAGGGACACGGACCATGGTGATGAAGTACCTCCAGAGGTTCATGCTGAACAATAAGAGGAAGAACAACCTTCTTGTGCCTTTCTTTCCCGAGTAAGTACACATCCGCTCGCCGCCGTCGTAACTTATGCTTTCTTATAGATTTCTTCCGTTGCTAATCCTTTCCAACATTCTGTTTCAATTGTGTTGAGTAGGGACACATACTGCACACTCATCATCCTAAACCCGAAGTGGTCTGCTGCCACTTATTTCGACTCGGGGAGTTTGATAATGAAGAAAGACTACACCATAATAAAGGGTGTTCTCGATGAGCCTCTCGAGGGCTACACCCAAAAGGGAGGCCACTTCGAAAAGAAAGGGGAATGTCGCAGGAATGACAATAAACACCGATTCAAGCATACGACCACGTTTCATTGCATCAAGCAGAAGCCTAGCCGCGTGAAGGAGGCCTTCTACGTCCTCCATCACCTTAAAGGGTTTGTCCGGGATGCAGAGAAGATGAGGATGCCATCTAGTATCCGAGAATGGGGCAAATTTGCGGGGAAATCACCGATGCTGATCTTAGAGAAGACTTCCATCGCATCCAGATAAAGTTATCGGAAATCATCATCGAATATGTCAACACAAAGGGGGGGGCCTTACACAGCACCAGAGGTAGGATGTATTATAAAAGAAAGCCTTGCCTCACTCGCAAGAAGTGCTTCTTTATTTTTTTTTATAGACTTATCCACTTAGATAAATAAATCATACTATATTTATATTATTAACTAATATATTCCAATCTATATCCAGGGTTGCCTCAGAGGGAGATTGAAGAACGCATAGATATGCAGCATGACACCAGGACGTGGACGACGTAAGACTGATATAAACCGTTCCCGGCGCCGTTGAAGAAGAAGGCTCCATGATCGTGCTCCCGCTCTTGCTCACCATCATCGCGGCTGTACTCTATTTGATCCTAGTGTCGGCGGTGACCACTTCATTTGTAATGAGATGATGAACTTTTGTACCAAGACTTGTGTAAAAATTTGGTACTTGTCACTATATGTATATATCTCGTTCTCTAAGTAATGTGATGACATAGTAATGTGTCTGTTTTCATATACCGTGTCAAATGTATTATTGTTTCTGTTATATTTATATATATCCTGTAATATACCCGTATTTGTACAGCGGGAAGCAACAAATCGCTAATACCTGTAAAAGTATTCTTTGGCGCATGTTTATATTATTCTGTGGCGCACCATATTCAGTTGCGGGATGCGCCACTGAAATATTTCGGTGGCGCATGGTGGTGGGTGCGCCAGAGAATCTCGGTCTTTCTGTGGCGCATATGGGCGTGCGTCACAGAATTGCAATTTAGTAGCGACGTATCTGTGGCGCACCCACCATGCGCCACAGAAGACTAAAAGTGGTGCGCCACTAATGACCTTTTCCCTACTAGTGACGACCTGCGCACGTCGGAGTTCTCAGTGCACAGCCAAGCGTCGTCGGAGCTTCGGCGGCGCGTCTGTCTGTGGCCGCGTGCTCCACGACGAGTTCATCCAGACTTCCTATTTCCACTGCGCCTCGAGCCATGGTCTCGCAGGACACAGGGCCGTCTCCGGAAGGCTGGCAGTCCGTCTTGACCTGGAGGTCCGTGTGATGCGTCGAGGAGCACCACGTTTACACGTAAACCTGGCCACGAACCGTATCTTTCTTTTCGGGGTGGCAATCGTATGTAATTGTCACTAAAACGAAAAGGTGTGTTGACTTGTCAAACATTGGACTGATCTGGAGTGTTTATCAGATATTGAACGGCACAAATTTAATTTAACCCGAACATGTTTACTATTTTAATAATAGTATAGATTCGTTTGAATGCAAGAGTCAAGGAGGATGGCGAACGTAGAACGGAGGATGCAGTTACGGGCACAGTGGACACCTGCAGCTGCAGGAAGAAGAATTGGCAAGAGGATATATTTTTGCAGCAAGTTGCCCATGCATCCCATACCACTAGTAGAAAAGGAGGCTTTGGTACGCCACATTTAGTACCGGTTGTACTAAAACCGGTACTAAAGGAGGGCACTAGCACCGGTTGTGTTTGTGGCACAGCGGCGAGGACCTTTAGTACCGGTTTTTAATAGAAACCGCTACTAAAGACAGACCTTTAGTACCGGTTTCTATTAAAAACCGGTACTAAAGGGGTGGAGCCCCCGGCACAAGCGGCCGCGGTCCGTGGCCCACGCTCAGACCTTTAGTACCGGTTTGTATTAAAAACCGGTACTAAAGGTCCCGGCCACTATAACCTTCTTCCACCCGAGCCAGTACCATTTTGAGCTCGAACTCACTCCATTTTTCCTCTCTTTTGCTCTCCCAAGCTCCAAATTCACCACCATTTTCTCCAACAACTTCCAAGATTGGTGGCACCTACAAGTAATATTTGACAACGCTGCCGGACCCAATACCGACGGAGAAGATTCTGATGGAGAAGATTCCGACGAAGAAGACGCCGAACATTTCAGCGCGAAATGTTTGAACGACTCGGTGAGGGACTTGAGTTACAAAACTTCAGAGACGACGACGACGAAGAGAACCCCGGATCACTAGCTAAAAACGACTCCGGCAAGGTATATATTAAGTCTTGTTGATCACTAGCTAGATGCATTAATTGATTTATATGCGCACTTATTAACGAAACATTTTTCTTTCAGCCGTCTGGATCATCTAGCTCAATCCCTAAACGAGGCCCGACCAAAGGGTTAAAGCTGCCGGATGGTGCAAAGTTGTCGATCGACGAAGTTAGCATAAAAGGCAAACCAGAGAAACCCGATGGAATCTGCACTAAATATGTAGCTCAATGCGGAGTTCTTGTAAGGGACATGGTCCCGATCACCGTTGCAGAATGGAATGAGCGAAGAAAAAGAACATTGGCGCAAAATTTCTCGAACAAAGAATTAAAGATACCCTTTGGGAGTCCATATTGAATTCTTTCAGCCTACCGGCAGATCTCCCACCGAGTAGGCAGAATAAAGTCAAGCAGTGGACTCTTAGCAAGATGGCCCAGCAATTCAACAAGTGGAAGAACACTTTGTGGAGAAAATATGTGAACGAAACTCCAGCATTCACTGGACGTCTAGAGAAGATAAAAAATGACTGGCCTGAATTTGTGGCGTATAGGAAATCGGCGTCGCTGTGGCCCGATCGACCCAAAATAAGTTGAATGCTAAGAAGAAGAAATATTTCCATCGTTTGGGCTCAGGTGGCTACAAGACTGCCGTGCCTAAGTGGGAATCCTATGAAAACGAGCTGCGTCAAGAAGGGATCCCTCCAGAGACAGATGACTGGCCCGACAGGTCCAAGTTATGGTTGTTCGGCATGGGGCAGTGTTGGACATGGAAACAGGGAAGATTGTTGCAAAGGGAAAATGGAGGAAAAGAATTACAAGGGTCGTAAAAAAGATAAAAGATGCAATAGAACTAGTCAAGTTGGGACAATATGTTCCCGATAGAGAGGACGACGAGCTGACACTCGCCCTCGGGAATAAAGAACACTGGGGACGATGTCGAGGTAGAGGAGGCGGGGTTGGTTTTCTTGAAGGGTTTCCGGAGGACACTGCAACTTACAGAAAACATTGCAGAAGTAAGAAGAAGGAGGCGGACAGGGTTACTGCGTTAGAACGCTCGTTGAAGGTTGTGCAGGAGCAACTGGCCTCAATTACCAAGTCAAGGGAATCTCAGCTGCGAGTAGAAGATCCTGCCGGCGATGCCTGCCCATCTCAGCGGAAAAGCAGCGTGGGTTCCACGCAGCTACAGGATGATCCTGCGCCAAGGCCACCGACTCCTCCAGTTGCTGAACCGCCGGCGGCTCACTACCCCGTGGATGATATCACGGAGAAGACAAATTGTGAGTTACATGCGCCAATGTTGAACATTACTTGTCCGGTGGCGATTGGCTATGCTTTACCACATCGACCTAGAGCAACCTTCCATTTTGGTGTGATTCCAGCTGGATTTGCTCGTGTCAGCGTCAAGAAAATTATGCCGGGAATGAACTCAATAGAGCTTGAAATTCCTGGACCTGAAGGAGAGAAGACACTAGGAGATGTCGAACTTGGTATCGTTCTATGGAAGAGAATTTAATCAAGTTTCCAGACTCGGCGCCAAGGCCACCGACTCCTCCGGTTAGAAATTCACCACAGAATTGTCCACCCTCCTCCCCCCACGATTGGGACCCCACCGCGAGTCCATCGCCCGCGCCCTCCCGTCAGCCGACTGCTGCGGCCACTAGTAGTTTTTCAAAGCGGAAGCTGTTCACGGCGTCGTCCCCTGTCAAGAAACGTGCAAAAAAAACCAAGGAAGTCAAGGCTCCTGAGAAGTTAGCAGGCGAGATGACTTTGGAGGAATTACAAGTGAGGACACAAGGCCAGGCTGCAGCCTTTTTTGAACAGAAAAAAAGGAAAGACTGGAGGCAAGACTTGACCCCATGAAGGAACTCCTGAAGACTATAGCAACTGAGGTAAAAGATCGCACAGTTGACAACATGTATTGCCCTCCACCGTCGTCCCGTTCAGACTATGAGCGAGGTATTGACAAGGTACTTTCCTCACAGAAGAAGGAGGAAGAAAAGCGTGCGGGAAAGGAGTTGCCCAGCTCGGAGAACAAGAAGCACAATCGATCGCCCCGCTCATTGTGCCTTCTGAAGCTCGGGAAATCGAGCATGGAGAAGTTGTCATTGGCGACACAGGTGTCCCATAGCGGAGATGGTAATTAAATATAAATTTGAACTCGGGATGCCTCTGGTCGAAAATCCGAGTGCTCTAACAACACAGTTATATAAATTGCATACCTGGTACATGACCGCCGCAAAAGAAGGGAAGACATATCTCATGGCGGGAGTTAAGGAACAACACTTGTTCGAGAATATGGTGTGGAGGTTGCGTTCTCTGAACTTTTTCAGATGTACAATCAACTTGCCCTCGACAAATCTATCCTCAGCCTCTATTGTCTGTAAGTTATTTATTCGTGTAATTTAATTATTTATAGTTCAGCTCGTTCATTGCTTGTAATTATCCTCACAACATTCTTTTGTACGCTATTATGCAGAATGAAGATTCGTGAATGCCGAATGGGAGGAATCTGGGACATTGGGTTCATTGACCCGGATAAAGTTAATGTGGAGAGCGTAGAAAAACCTTGGTATGTCAAGGACACAGAGGAACTTGTGCTAACTTGTTTTAAGCGACAAAGTACCAGAAAGGAAATACTTCTTCCTTACAACTTCGGGTGAGTGTTACTGTCTTGTACACATTCTATTTTGCTTTCCCGATATTAAGTGTAATTGATGAGTTCTGAATACCTGCGTATATAAATGTGCGCAGGTACCACTTCATTCTGCTAATCATTAGACTCGAGGAAGGACTAGTTGAAGTCTGGGATTCATTGAGGAAAAATCAAGATGATTACAAAAGCGTGCGTCTAATGCTTAGGAGGTAATTTCAATCGCACTATATCGTCCTCTTTCGTTCATTTTCGGATATCAAAAGTATAAGTAATAACTCCTCAATTCATTTTCTTTTCCGGGCAGGGTTTGGAAAAGGTTCATCGCGGAAGAACGCGGTGAATGGCCACAGAAGCTGGAGTTCAAGGCTAACACTGTAAGTACTACTACGTATCTAGGTCTGCGTATCTTTCTAATACCATTATCGTTCTCTTGATTATTATTTGATTAAATTATATTCTTGTATAGTGGTGTCTGCGACAACCACAGGGGACGGAACTATGTGGATACTACGTTTGCGAGTATATTCACACTTTGGTCAATGAGAGAGTCAATAGTCGAAGAAATCGAGAGGTACGTAAACATCATACACAACTTTTATTTTGCTACCATCAATTGTGTTTAGTTCCGAATATAACTGATTTGATCTCCTTCTTTTAAAGTTGGAAAGGAAGCGGAGCCAGCTCCTACCAGAAAACCGCGTGAAAGCTATTGCGGAGGAATTGGCGGGATTCATTCTGACGCATGTCCTAGATGATTTCGGTGAATTCCACTATGTCGAACAATAGACTCCCTCCATGCATGTACTAGTTATTAGCGGTGATCTCCATTGTAATTATGAGTACTTTATATGTAACGAGAGTACCTTATGTGTGTAATGAGTACTTCATATGTGTAGTGAGTACTTTATACGTGATCTCCTCCGAAACCCTGAAAAAATGAGCGACAAGGAAAAACAGAAACCCTAAACCACCGAAAAGAAAAAAACGAAACCCTAAACCCCCCTGAAAAAATAGGCGGGAGGGCAAAAATAGCAGGAACCTTTAGTACCGGTTTTTATGAAAAACCGGTACTAAAGGCCCTCAGGGTCGCGCGCGTCTGTGCGCCCACGTGGAGACCCTTTAGTACCGTTGTATTTTGGTACCGGTACTAAAGGGTTACCCCTTTAGTCCCGACCTTTTAGTACCGGTTGCACAACCGGTACTAAAGGCCCAATACAACCGGTACTAATGCCCTGTTCTGTACTAGTGTACTCTCTCTCTCTCTGATTTTCCAAAACATATGAAATATTCATGGACGTTAATGATATGTCATGTATATTCTTTTTTACAACGATATATCATGTATACTAGCCATAAATCATCCAAGAATTTCCATCTATAAGCGAGACAAAAATGACAAGATTCAAATGAATAATGCTTGAGTCAAATAATATAGCATGCGCATGATATAATTTTGGATTGTAATTTGAGCAAGTCACACGAATTCGTATTTTGCTTTTGCAACGGCCGATCACACCTTCCACTGGTGTCCAAATTGTTCCCATCGTAATATTGTTTCTAGCCTACCCGCTTCTGTCTGGTCTATTTTGTTGTGTTGTCTATACATAGCTGCTATCCAAACACACCCTATGTAACAAAGCCGAGGTACATGTTTTCGACTCTTTAGCCCTTTGCATATGTCCAACAGATGACCATATTACACATAATCGATACCAAATTCAATACGTCGATGAAAAAAATTCAGATGGTAAGTTTGAAAACGATATAAACACTTGATCATGAGAAAACAAGCATGTTCTGTTCATCAAGTTACTGTTAGATTTATTAGCCTTACAACTCATAAACACAACAGAACATCACACACACACGCGCGCGCACGCACGCACACACGCACACACAAACGGTTCGACCTAGAAATCAAACATCACAAGACACAAACCGGAATCAGCAAATAGGAGTCTAGGCTATGATCGACAAGATTGGTGATGAGTTTGTTACCTGGTCAGTAGCTAGGAGAGGGGGGTGGCTGTGTTCATTGCTATAACGTGAGAATAGCCTTAGGTTTTTCAAGAGTTAAATTCTCTGCCCTATTCGCTTGTGACTAGGGTATGATTATGTAAATATTCTGCCTTATATAAAAGTAAGGTATGCCTTTGGTATAACTTCTTTTAAAAATGATATTTGCATAATTCAAAAGAATTTTGATAATACTAATATTTTGACATGTCTAAGTGCTGAAGCGCATAAAACAGATTGTCTTCCGCATCGGCATCACCATGGTTGGCCTGGCTTATTTAAACATCACTAAGATGAGTTCTGATATCATGTGCAAATTACTATGCAAGATTTATCTAACATGTTTGTTGATACATATTTGAGTTTTAGTACCAAGATACGTTCCAAACTAAATTTGAAACTGGGACGAATTATACTAAACGTTTATACTTATTTTTAGCACACTATAGTCTTAATTAATGTGTCCCCCTCCATCCCAAAATATAAGGGGGCTTTAATTTCGCTAGTAAAGGACGTAAATTTTGACCATGATTTGTACTTAGAATATCTCTACAAAATTATTATAGATATAAGAAATAAAAGAATTTTTCAGGGCGAATCCAGTTGTACCATTTATACAATCTAAGTCTATAAACTTTATTATATATTGGCGATCAAAGTTGAGTACTAAAGTCCAACATAAAATAGCACCTTATATTTTGGGATGGAGTGAGTATATATTTTTATATTTCTTATTTAGCATTCTTAACCATATAAAAATGTTAAATATTAGTTGTATCATTCTTTGTATATAATTAGATAGCTGAAAAAATACATTTGGGTTATGCTAGATTTAAATATATTCTGTAGCATAATTTTTTCATCAATTAATAACAGATAACTCTATAAACTATTTCGTGTATACATATTTATGGTAGCAGATATCTTAGTGGTTTAGTCTATGATTCGGTAACTATAGTTATAGAAACTTCTAGCGTATTGTTTTGCGAATTAGAAACGCTTCCCTCGTAGGGGTTTCCGTCATGTCGTAACGATGAATTAAAATAACGCGTGTGTGCCAGTATACAAAAAGTATACATAATAAATAAAGGAGACAACACAATATTAGGAACTCGGAATTTCATTAAAATTCTTTTGCAGAATTACAATGATTAGTTCCCACACTTACAAATATTGTGCCTTTAATAAGCATCTGACTTGAATAGGGGATTGTGTAGTTAAAGATTCCCGGGGCCTTGTAAGACCATCTGGTTAACTACATCCACCAGACGAATCCGGTGGAAAACCTCTGGATTAAGCAGCGCTGATCGTTGTCGTATTAAAACCTGAAACATTCTCATGATATCGAGAGATCAAAGTGGCATACAATATTACAAAGCCTTGTCAGTCTTTGGTATGAAATCTTGCCTTGTTGGCACCGTGTTCATATAAAGTAAAGTCTCAAAATAATAAGTGTTCGGACTTCTCAGTCACGAACAAAGTGTGTCTAGCCTCTTCGGTCAGGACATGATGGTTTCCGGCCTCGTCGGTCTCGGAAGGGGAAAAGATCCGAGCCTCACCGGTTAAGGAGAGGAAATGTCCAGCCTCGTCAGTCAGGACTTGGAAATAATTCCGGCCTCATCTGTCGCGGAAAATGGTAATAAGAAATAAACATGCAAGTTCAACCCATTTTCGATGTGAGTTGCACTTTTTCTTAAGAAACGTGGAAATGAAAAGTGATTTTCAACTCTTCTAAAAAAACATGTGCAACGGGCAACCGGATTTTGATGTGAGTTGCACTTTTTCTCAAGAAATATGCAAGTGGAATGTGGTTTTCAAAACAAGTTGCACTTTCGCAAAATACATGCAACTGGCAACCGAATTTTGATTCAAGTTGCACGTATTTCTCAAGAAATGTGCAACTTCAACCCATTTTTGATAAGAGTTACACTTTTTTCTCAAGAAATGTGGCAACTAGGAAATGGTTAAACAATTTGCACTATTTTAAAACGTGCAATTAGCAACCATGTTTCGTTGTGAGATGCACTTTTCTTAAGAAATGTGTAACTCCAACTGATTTTTGGTACAAGTTTAGTTTTTCAGAAGACAAGTGCAATTCGCAAGTCAAATCAAGTGTTCTATATGCATTTTATATATTTTTAATCTGATTATTAATGTGTTGCACTTTTCGTCATACAATGATCGAATTACAATCACAAAGGCTAAATAAAAGGGAAATAGAAATGGAATCATGGAACTTTTTTTGTTGTTATTTCGCAGCTGTTTATTTTAGGAAATTGTGCATGTGTTTTGTGTGCAATGGACATGACTAGGAGGCCTAACTAAAACATTAATGGGGGACACACCAGCAGACATATACCATCTTAAGGCAACGAGAAACATACCTCTAGGTGCTGCTCTGGCAATTCGAGGGATGGGGACCTCGGACTTGCGCATGGCGCTATACAAAGGTCTTTAATGTTAGATCTTAGTTTTGGTTGTTGTCTTCTTCGTCAATGGAGATGACATCGTCTGCAATAAGTGATCTTCCGCGTTTCGTTTGTCGGCGAGATCTCCTTCCGACGTTAATGGTGGCTTTGGAAGATTAAGTTTGTCTAGGTGTGGTTCTTCGGATCTTGTTTCGCCAGATCAATCTTGTATTGTTTCTCATGGTTGCCGCGAGGAGGTTTGTCCTTGCATTATCTATCCCGGCTACTACATCTTTGGCAATGGTGATTCGTTTTCTCGGCTCCCAACGACGTCGACAAAGTGGATCGGTTATTTGTCCCTGGAATATCAGTGGTGGCGCTCTTTCCGATGTTGCTCGATTAATTTAATGGCTGCGTGCGTGCACAAAGTCTTGCATTGCGGCTCAAAATTAAAAGGGGAGAACCTTCGTTGGTATTCACAGGTCTGTGTTTGGTGTTTTCGGCGGTGTTCTACGGCTGCTTTCAGAAAAGTACAAGATTGTGTCATGTAAGAAGAAAGGGTTGAAGATCTCATAGATCTGCTCGTCTCTTTTAGTATTGTTTTTGTAATCGATGTAATCATGTACTCTTTGTTGGTTTAATATATGTGGAAAAATTCAAAAAAAAACATACGTCCTTTATGTGTTTTCTACCGTGGAGCCGTGGAGGCTCTAAACGCCATCCCGGTTAACCTGCGCGCCGAGCCTCCCTGACTCGGGGAGATTTCTGGACCCGATCTAGACAGCTTCTTCGGCCCGGAAAGCCTGCGGAGACGCCACCTTGCTTGGCTTCTTTGTTTTTTGAACCATGCAAAAGCCTTGCATGTATTAAATTAGAAGAAGGAAAGCCACATGAGTGGTAAAGGTTTTGCAGAAGTCTTACAAAACGACCGAGACGGAAAAAATGAAAATAACAAACGCCCCAACTTGAGGACAACACTGGCAAACTGAAGGCCTAAATGACACGACCAGCTACCGCAACAACGACCAGAGAGGAGCAATTTAACCTCCTGTAAAGTTCAGGCGACCTGCGCTAGCAGCAGACCATTGCTTGGCTTCATCTCTAATATGATCAACTAAAACGTTGATTGACTTGGAAACCTTGCTGAAGATTCTAGCATTCCTTTCTCTCCAAATCGACCAAGCAATCAGGATCACCAATGAGTTCAAATTGGCTCTTGCGGCTTTTTCTAGCGTCCCCCAAGAAACCACCATTCTTTCAGCGTCAGATCGACACGGGGCCTTGCTTGGCTTCTGTGCATTTGCAGAAAGAGACACACACATGTAGCAAATCATCAGCAACTACAATAACTGATCGTAGCTTCAGAAAATACTGTTGTCAAAGTGGGCGAGCGTGTGCGTTTACCATTGCACTATGTCGATTTAGTACATAGAACGCCAAACCTTGTCAAGAAATGTCGGCCTCGTGTTGTGAATGTTTGTCCTCGTGTGATCGACGTGCGCCTCCGACAATAAAACTAGGCCTCTTTGTAAACTTGATGTTAGAATATACGCGATTAGATTCTTTTTCAAAGTTTGGGTGAAGATATTTTTAACGAGGTTCAACAATCAACCTACAATTTCCGGGGCATAAAGGGAGCTCCTCCCATGTACTAACTAAGAAAGCTACAATCAACAACAAAGCCGCCAAGGCTGCATGACGCATCTTGACCACCGCACCACGGCCGACTCCATCGACAGGTGTCCAAATTGTTCCCGTCGTGATATTGTTTCTTTTTTCTGAGTTTTAAAGCGGTCGTATCCGCCATCCGATTAGATAGAATAGAAATTTATGTACAGAATTTTGTGAAAGGGAAAAATCCTTTACAAAAACAAAACAGAAAACTAGTCTCTAGGATCATGCGTGTGGGCGAAAGTCCGTGACGCCAACTCTTCCCACACCAAAGCTACCACCTCCGTAGGTGAGATCACCGCACTACGGAAGGTTCTCCGATCCCTCCCCTTCCGTAACCCCCGCGTCGAGGAGCGCCCAGGCATCAGAAACTTCGACATCTAGGCCACCTCCGGCGGAATTCATCCGCTCCATCCTGGTCCCTGGCGTCTTCTTCTTCTTGGGCTTCTTCATGGAAAGGACAAGGTCATCGATGGCTGCCACTGCCTGGTCCGAGATGGGACCATCTAATAGGGCCAAATACTCCTGTCGGCGGCGCTCCGAAAGGCTGGCCACCTCAGGCAGCGAGCCGAGACGGCGCGCCACGGCCTCCTTGGCTAGCTGCTCCATGTTGGCACCCTTAGGGTGCAGCTCGGCGAACCTGATGCTCCTCCGCGCCGAGGGCGTCTCTACCTCCTTCTCATGGACCAACGCCGAGGCCGGCGTGCCCATAACAGAGGTCCTGAGCGGCGTCGAGATCGGGCGAGGAAGCCTGACAAGTCAAGTTGTCCAGATCCTGCCTGCACCGGCGAGAGGATGTCCTTCTTGATCTGCTGCTCGGCCTCCTGCTCACCCTGATCGGTCTGCAGAGTAGAGTGCTCATGGGAGAGCTCTCCAATTGGACTCGGCGAGACCCTCTCCAGTGTACCTTCATCATTAACCAGGACCAACTCGCTCGCGTCTGCTCCTCATGGCTGGGTATGTCAACACCCACCGCTCCTGAAGGCTGGGCATATTCTGCATAGTGACGCACTCCGAAACAAGGGCGAGAATCGACTCGGAGTTGGTCGTTTCCTTTGGGGAGAAACAACCAAAGAGCTCGAGGCCACCGACCATGCAGCCATCGTTGACCCCAGCTGTCGGTGGTGGCGCTGGAGTCGACAGAACCTCAGTCGGCGCCATGGAGAGCCTTTCCAGAGCAGCCTCAGCCCGCTCCAAAAAGCTCCCAAAACGCTCCAACATGCCACTCACGGAATCCTTCATCGCGAGCTGAGCCGCGACCATCTCCTCGAGCTTGGACGTCACCAAGCCACTCAGCTCAGCCCGCAATAGCGTCGCTTGCTGCATCGGATCTGTAGACATCGAGCTGGTCGACATTCGCGCCAGGGCACCCGGTCCCCATGCTCGCCAGGGCGCAGCGATCGCACCCCAGGAACGGCCGTCCGTGCGGCGAGAAACATGGGACGGCTTGGGGCGGGCAGCTTCACGGGCGGCGACGGGGGCGATGTCGATGGCGTGGTGGTCTTGGCACTCCTTTGCCAAGTGGCCCGACCGGCGGCAAGTGAGGCAGCGGATAGGGCCACGACAGATGCGGGCGAAGTGACGAGGAGAGCAAGGAGAGAGGCAACGGAAGCAGAGGCCTCTCATCCTCCTGAAGGCGAGCTCGCCCTCGGTGGGAGCCAGGCCGGGGCGACGAGGGAGCTGCGGCGTAGTGTCTTCACGAGGGCGGTGCCTCGGGCCGACCATCTCCCATCTGTCACGTCGGTCTTCCTCTTCCTCCAAGCCCTCCCGAGAGAGGCCACAGCAAGCTCCCTCTCCCGCAGTCAAAACCTGTCCGCCATTGATGTTGCCAATGACCAAGGACAGGAGGCGCGTCGGAGGAGCGACATTGGTGGCAGAGAACGGAGCAGGGGAGGCGGTGGAGACCGCGGCGGAGTCAGGGACCTCCTCGGAAGAAGCCGGGCGCGGTACGCGCGGCGGAGACACGCCCGGCCGGCGGCGGCACCGCCATATCGAGATCGGCTGCCGAAGCAGCGTTCCCCGAGCTGGCAGGGCGACGCGAGTCTCCCGCACCCTGGAGCGGAACCAGGGCGCGGCCGGAGCGAGGAACGTCGGCTTGAAAGGCGGCGGGGGGAGCACGCGCGGCGGTGGCGGCAGGGTCGCAGACGTGGTCACGAGAGCAGACAAACCTCCGCCCACCCCTCCAATGGCAGGGTCAGACTCGAGAGCAGCTGCGGCGAGCTGGTCGACGAGGTCGCGGGCAGCGGTAGGAGACGAAGAGGCCACCGCCTCATGCAGAACGGCGTCCATCTTTGCCGGAGCAGCCGGCAAGCAAGAGCACGGCCAGCGTGACTCCGGCAACGGGGGAGCTGGGGTTCGGTATGGAAGGAGGGAGGGCGCCGAGAGGGACCTGGATCTGGTCTCGGAGCTGGCAGGGATGGCCGGAGACGGGAGATCACGGCGGCGGCGCGGCGCGCGGTCCGTCGCGGCCATGGTCGCGAGAGGGTTAGGCGATTTGATGGGAAGATGGATGTTTTGATATTGTTTCTAGCCTACCTGCTTCCTTCTGGTTTATTTTGTGTTGTCTATACCTGGCTGCTATGCAAACACACCCTATGTAACAACACCGAGGTACATGTTTTCGACTCTTTAGCCCTTTGCATATTTCCAACAGATGACCATACTACACATAATCGACACCAATTCAACACGCCAACAAAAACAATTTCTCAGATGGTAAGTTCGAAAAATATAAAACCTGATCAGGAGAAAACAAGCATGTTCTGTTCATCAAGTTACTGCTAGCTTTATTAGCCTTGCAAGTTACAACTCATAACAAAACAACATCACACACACAACTCGACCTGGAAGTCGAAGATCACAAGATAGAGACATAACAAACTAAAACATTACTGGTACACGCACCCGCAGGCATACCATCTTGAGGGAACCAGAAACACACATCCTTTATGTATTTTTAACCGTGGAGGCTCTAAATGCCATCCCGGTTAACCTGGGCGCCTGAGCCTCCTGACTCGGGGAGATTTCTGGACCTGATCTGGACAGCTTCTTCAGTCCGTATCGCCTCCGGAGACGCTAACTTGCTTGGCTTCTGTGCATCTGCAGAAAAACACACACACATGTAGGCGAATGATCATCAGCAACTACGATAACTGACCGTAGCTTCAGCAAATACTGTTTCCAGAGTGGGCGAGCGTGTGCGTTTACCATTGCCGTCTTTACCGCGGGCGCCATAGCCGGTGACGCGCTCGAAGAGGCCGTACATCACGTCCACGAGCTGCGCAGCGAAGCTGGCCATGGGAGCTGGTGTACTACTGAAGACGGTAGCTACTCAAACAAGACGAACAGTGCTGCTACGTACTCCGCTCAGCTGCTTACCGCTTGCTTTGCTTCTGATGCTTCGAACTGGTGAGTCCTATACTGTTGCCGGGGCGAGGTATTTATACACGGCGCGGCACCGGCGCTCTTCAGAGCACATGTGTATCATGCGTATGCGGATGGCGATCGAGCATCTCCCGATCGATCGCTTTCCGATCCCGGTGGTTATGTGATATTCCACCCATCCACCGATCGAGGGATCCGCAGAATTGTTGGTTGTCTGTTGTTTACAGTGACTGATCTGTGCGGCAACTGATACTACAATCAAGATGACTATTATACGAGCAAATTGCATTGTCAACTTGGTATAATATGCTTATGCAGGGTAATGTATGTCCAGAGAGTTCGATCTCCGTATCGTTGGGTCACATGCATGAGCGATATCTGGCTGCCCATCCTCTTCCTGTCTTTTACGAGACCCACGGATCAAGATCAACCACCAGCCGGATCAAGATTCAGGAACGTTCGTCATTCACAGGCGTGAGTGGTGCCTACTAGTCCTAGGAGATGGCTAACGTGGCCAGCACATACCATGATGTGGTGCATGGTCCACGCATGGATCATGACACATGATCGATCTTTTCGCGTCCACTATCGTTATGATTGGTCCACTCCACTATACGCCACCCTTGGAAATGTACGGCTGCAATGGATGAATTTTTTGGCTTTTGGGGTAGTGGATCTCCATTGCATATCGATTATCCTTGCAGTTCGTTTACTGTTCCTGACTGATTCACCCTTGCTGGCTGATTTCACTCTTGATGAGCTAACAAGAAAAAAGGTGAGATAAAACTCTTGTTTTGTCCAATTTTTCAGGATGTGTCTCCGTAGCATCTATAATAGACCAAATTACAATGAAATTATGACAATTTTCCATATTCTTTTAATCAGTTTTGATATTTTATTTTACTGTTTGGTGTGTAAAAAACTTACAGTATCCGAGTAGAGGTCTCGAGTTCAGGCTTTCACAATTTAATTAAAAAAATGCTCTTGTCCCCTTTCTGTCCACGTATGGGCCTTCTTGAGTCATACATGAGATTCTTCATGTGTAGACCTCACCGAGTCACACGTAAGAGGCATGTTACAGCTGCTTACCCATGTTATTTCCATCAGTTTGGACTCTTAATTCTAGTGCTTGGTGCATGAAACTTGACATATGCAAAATTATTTCTTGTATTCTATTTGGATGGAAACTAATTTACCATTTTAGCAATTCGTGTATTATCGATAAAATGGGAAGCAGGACTGCCGCATACTCTTATCTCAGTTTTCTCAAACCGTAGAGACTCTCTTCTAAATTTTAAATGGAAAAAGGGGCATATTGACGATGAAGAAACGAAAACTATTGATCCATGTTTTAGTGTCTACAATATCGCCGAAAAAAGGGGCATATCGACGATGGCGACGCCCAATGACATTCTCCCGGGGCAACATTTTTGGAGTAGTAGCTGCCTGGATGGGTATCAGGTGGAGCAGCGTGGTTTCTTCCATTGCAAATTGATTATCCTTTCATTTCTTTTAGTGTTCCAGACTGATTCATTCATGCAGCCTGATTTCACTCTTGATGAGCTACAAAGAACCGGTGAGCCAAAAATCCTTTTGTTTATTCCAAAAGTTTCAATATGTATATCGGTAGCATCTATAATATACCAAATCAAACCGATATAATCTTCTACAAATGTCCTCTACATATAATTCAATTTTTTATAAGGGCTAGAGCTAATGACTGACATCTTTTACATGTCTTCTTGGACAGCTCCTGCAGTGTACATGAACGTTTTTCTTCCGTGAGCAAAAACCAACTTTTCATGTTTAAGTCAGACTTCAAGAGGACGGGAAGTACTTCTCATGTATGTGTCCGGTCTAGTTTAAGTCCACCATAGTCTGGTACTATTTTCCCTCTTTAGACTTAACTTTGTTGTCTTTGAGTAATAGATTTGTTAACGTTGCTTTGAATGTATATATGGTAAATGATTCAGTAGCAAATAAACACATAATATTATCTCTTGTTCTCTCGCGACCGCGTCCCGTGACCAAGGTCAGATCGGTAACATTTTGGCCCCGTCCAAACAAAATTTGGACTCGTCGCGAATATTTATATTAAATTTTATACTTAACTATAGCATGCTATAGTCTTAACTGGTATAATTTTATATTTCTTGTTTAGCACTGTTAACTACATAAAAATTGAAAATGTTAGTTGCAACATACTTTTTATATAGTCGTAATGCCATATAATTGAAAAATACATTTGCATTATGCCAGATATAAATTATATTTTGTAACAAATTTTTCTTCGGCAATTAATTTTAGGTGACTGTATAGACCATAATATATAGGTATTTATGGTAGAGATAAATAAATTATATAGTCTGACAACAATTTTAATAGAGATTTTTGGTGTATGATTCGGTAAGCATATTTATATAAACTTCCACATAACAAATGTATGTCGGTATGATTCTTAACATTTATATGAGTGATCAAATATGATTTGCAAGTCACAATGGGTGCATGATATGCACTTGGTATTATTGTTGCTAATAGTAATTTCTTATGAATAAGAAATGAGTAGTTTATACTACTTTCATTTTGTTTCTGAGTAATAGATTTGCTAATGTTATTTTGAAAGTATACCTGCTAAATTTTAAATCATTCGATAGCAAGTGAATATAAGATTGCCTGTTGTTTAAAGGTTCATGTAATCATGTTTGTCTAGTAGTTAATCATGTTCGACGATTGCAAACAATTGTCCCTTGCGTGTGTGATGTACAACCTCTAACTGCGACCCATCAATGGTGACCCTTCCCGTAGCCCTCGGTGAAGGACATTTTTTTATCGTGAGTGTTTGCCGATCTGTCCTACTGTGAGCACCATCTTATCTCTTGAGATTGAAATAGTCACCAAAACCATCTTGTTGTCCACGGGCATGTCACCTATTTTATTCTAGATTAAATCCAGGTAATACGAGCACCCATGTTCAAATTTAGAACTTGAACCTGCCCGCCACTAGTAAACCTAACCAGCTCAGTACAGCGGAACAGCTCACAGAGAGCTCGATCAGGAAGTTAAAGTAACAAGACACAGTAGTAAGGCGCGGTTGTTGCGAAAGACTCTTTGTTGCCCTGTAGCCCGGTTTTTGATTTATTTTAAATCACCATTTTAAAGTTTAAAAAACACTACAGGAGAGATAACCTGTGCCGACGGCTAAAACCTGTGCCGACGGTTTTTTTATCGGGGCCGTCGGCACAGGTGCCCACGAGGCCACACCACGAAGCTGGCCGTCGGCACAGATATCCCCGTCGGCACAGCCGCCCTGTCCCGACGGTCACCGTCGGCATAAATCCGGCCGTAGGCACAGGTCCTCGCAACGAAAAGGTGACGTCGCCACCAACCCGTGTCCGTCGGCACAGGTTCCCTTTTTTTCTATAACCTCGTTCAGCTGTACAAACCTGCGCCGATGGTTTTACCGTCGGCACAGGTTCCATATTTTTTTCACCTTTTAAATCGTGTATACGCAACAACCTATGCCGACGGTTTTACCGTCGGCACAGGTTCCCCATTTTTTCTTTAAGTCCTCTTTTCTTCATTTTTATGTATCTATTTATTACTCTCAATTAAATTTCTGTATGTTTATATGGAATCTTGTGTCGATTAGGGGTAGACTTTGGTTTCTCATGTTCCTATGGCCTAACCTAACACAACCAAGCAAAAAAGTCCACTGGGCTGCCCCCTTTCGACGCACGTCAATGGGGGTAGACGGAAACGTTAGGTTTTTCCAGCGGATTCAGGGTTTCGCCGAAGCGGGGCCCTGGAGCGTCGGAACCCCACCCAAATCTAGGTTTTGCCATATCATATGTATACAAGTGTGTTGGGTGTTTCAAATGTCCAAGAATCTACTATGTTTTGTGACCGACATCACCGGCTTCACTTTCTCTCTACTAAGTGTGTGGACTTATAGCTGAAAACTCCCGTTTCGGGCGAAACGGGGGCAATCTTGTGACAACTTGTGATAAAAGTTGGTTTTCTATGTTCCTATGGCCTAACCTAACACAACCAAGCAAAAAAGTCGACTGGGCTGTCCCCTTTCGACGCACGTGTATGGGGGTAGACGGAAACGCTAGGGTTTTTCCAGCGGATTCAGGGTTTCGCCGAAGCGGGGCCCCGGAGCGTCGGAACCCCACCCAAACCTAGGTTGTGCCATAACATATGTATACAAGTGTGTTGTGTATTTCAAATGTCCAAGAATCTACTCCTAGGTGTGACCGACATCACCGGCTTCACTTTCTCTCTACTAAGTGTGTGGACTTATAGCTGAAAACTCCCGTTTCGGGCGAAACGGGGGCAATCTTGTGACAATTTGTGATAAAAGTTGGTTTCTCATGTTCCTATGGCCTAACCTAACACAACCAAGCAAAAAAGTAAACTGGGCTGCCCCCTTTCGACGCACGTGTATGGGGTAGACGGAAACGTTAGTGTTTTTCCAGCGGATTCAGGGTTTCGCCGAAGCGGGGCCCCGGAGCATCGGAACCCCACCCAAACCTAGGTTGTGCCATACCATATGTATACAAGTGTGTTGTGTGTTTCAAATGTCCAAGAATCTACTCCTAGGTGTGACCAACATCACCGGCTTCACTTTCTCTCTACTAAGTGTGTGGACTTATAACTGAAAACTCCCGTTTCGGGTGAAACGGGGGCAATCTTGTGACAACTTGTGATAAAAGTTGGTTTCTCATATTCCTATGGCCTAACCTAACACAACCAAGCAAAAAAGTCCACTGGGCTGCCCCCTTTCGACGCACGTCTATGGGGGTAGACAGAAACGTTAGGGTTTTTTCAGCGGATTCAGGGTTTCGCCGAAGCGGGGCCCTGGAGTGTCGGAACCCACCCAAATCTAGGTTGTGCCATATCGTATGTATACAAGTGTGTTGGGGGTTTCAAATGTCCAAGAATCTACTCTGTTGTGTGACCGACATCACCGGCTTCACTTTCTCTCTACTAAGTGTGTGGACTTATAGCTGAAAACTCCCGTTTCGGGCTAAACGGGGGCAATCTTGTGACAACTTGTGATAAAAGTCGGTTTTCTATGTTCCTATGGCCTAACCTAACATAACGAAGCAAAAAAGTCCACTGGGCTGCCCCCTTTCGACGCACGTGTATGGGGGTAGGCGGAAACGTTAGGGTTTTTCCAGCGGATTCAGGGTTTCGCCGAAGCGGGGCCCCGGAGCATTGGAACCCCACCCAAACCTAGGTTGTGTCATACCATATGTATACAAGTGTGTTGGGTGTTTCAAATGTCCAAGAATCTACTCCTAGGTGTGACCGACAACACCGGCTTCACTTTCTCTCTACTAAGTGTGTGGACTTATAGCTGAAAACTCCCGTTATGGGCGAAACGGGGGCAATCTTGTGACAACTTGTGATAAAAGTTGGTTTTCTATGTTCCTATGGCTATCCTAACACAACCAAGAAAAAATTCCACTGGGATGCCCCCTTTCGACGCACGTGTATGGGGGTAGACGGAAACGTTAGGGTTTTTCCAGCGGATTCAGGGTTTCGCCGAAGCAGGGCCCCGGAGCGTCGGAACCCCACCCAAACATAGGTTGTGCCATACCATATGTATAAAGTGTGTTGTGTGTTTCAAATGTCCAAGAATCTACTCCTAGGTGTGACCGACATCACCGGCTTCACTTTCTCTCTACTAAGTGTGTGGACTTATAGCTAAAAACTCCCGTTTCGGGCGAAACGGGGGCAATCTTGTGACAACTTGTGATAAAAGTTGGTTTCTCATGTTCCTATGGCTTAACCTAACACAACCAAGCAAAAAAGTAAACTGGGCTGCCCACTTTCGACACACGTGTATGGGGGTAGACGGAAACGTAAGGGTTTTTTCCAGCGGATTCAGGGTTTCGCCGAAGCGGGGCCCCGGAGCGTCGGAACCCCACCCAAACCTAGGTTGTGCCATACCATATGTATACAAGTATTTTGTGTGTTTCAAATGTCCAAGAATCTACTCCTAGGTGTGACCGACATCACCGGCTTCACTTTCTCTCTACTAAGTGTGTGGACTTATAGCTGAAAACTCCCGTTTCGGGCGAAACGGGGGCAATCTTGTGACAACTTGTGATAAAAGTTGGTTTCTCATGTTCCTATGGCCTAACCTAACACAACCAAGCAAAAAGTAAACTGGGCTGCCCCCTTTCGACGCACGTCTATGGGGTAGACGGAAACGTTAGGGTTTTTCCAGCGGATTCAGGGTTTCGCCGAAGCTGTGCCCCGGAGTGTCGGAACCCCACCCAAACCTATGTTGTGCCATACCATATGTATACAAGTGTGTTGTGTCTTTCAAATGTCCAAGAATCTACTCCTAGGTGTGACCGACATCACCGGCTTCACTTTCTCCCTACTAAGTATGTGGACTTATAACTGAAAACTCCCATTTCGGGCGAAACAGGGGCAATCTTGTGACAACTTGTGATAAAAGTTGGTTTCTCATGTTCCTATGGCCTAACCTAACACAACCAAGCAAAAAAGTCCACTGGGCTGCCCCATTTCGACGCACGTCTATGGGGGTAGACGAAAACGTTAGGGTTTTTTCCAGCGGATTCAGGGTTTCGCCGAAGCGGGGCCCCGGAGCTTCGGAACCCCACCCAAACCTAGGTTGTGCAATATCATGTTTATACAAGTGTGTTGGGTGTTTCAAATGTCCAAGAATCTACTCCTAGGTGTGACCGACATCACCGGCTTCACTTTCTCTCTACTAAGTGTGTGGACTTATTGCTGAAAACTCCCGTTTCGGGCGAAACGGGGGCAATCTTGTGACAACTTGTGATAAAAGTTGGTTTTCTGTGTTCCTATGGCCTAACCTAACACAACCAAGCAAAAAAGTCCACTGGGCTGCCCCCTTTCGACGCACGTGTATGGGGGTAGACGGAAACGTTAGAGTTTTTCAGCGGATTCAGGATTTCGCCGAAGCGGGGCCCCGGAGCGTCGGAACCCCACCCAAACCTAGGTTGTGCCATACCATATGTATACAAGTGTGTTGCGTGTTTCAAATGTCCTAGAATCTACTCCTAGGTGTGACCGACATCACCGGCTTCACTTTCGCTCTAGTTAGTTTCTGCACTTAGAGGTGAAAACTCCCCTTTCGGGCGAACCGGATGGAATCTTGTGTCGATTTGAGGTAGACTTTGGTTTCTTATATTCCTATGGCCTAACCTAACAGAACCAAGCAAAAAAGTCCACTAGGCTACCCCCTTTCGACGCACGTGTATGGGGTCGACGGAAACGTTAGGGTCTAGGGTTTCGCTTAGATATAAAATAATTTCATGAATATAATGTAATAAATCATATAAAATTAATTATTATTTGTTTTCATGAATAATTAACTTAGTAAATAATATTTGTTTTCCTTTAAAAATATAATGTAGAAAAGAAAATATATATAAAAAGAACACTATACCGACGGTGTGTGGACTTATAGCTGAAAACTCCCGTTTCGGGCGAAACAGGGGCAATCTTGTGACAATTTGTGATAAAAGTTAGTTTCTCATGTTCCTATGGCCTAACCTAACACAACCAAGCAAAAAAGTAAACTGGGCTGCCCCCTTTCGACGCACGTGTATGGGGAAGACGGAAACGTTAGTGTTTTTCCAGCGGATTCAGGGTTTCGTCGAAGCGGGGCCCCGGAGCATCGGAACCCCACCCAAACCTAGGTTGTGCCATACCATATGTATACAAGTGTGTTGTGTGTTTCAAATGTCCAAGAATCTACTCCTAGGTGTGACCAACATCACCGGCTTCACTTACTCTCTACTAAGTGTGTGGACTTATAACTGAAAACTCCCGTTTCGGGCGAAACGGGGCAATCTTGTGACAACTTGTGATAAAAGTTGGGTTTCTATGTTCCTATGACTATCCTAACACAACCAAGAAAAAATTCCACTGGGATGCCCCTTTCGACGCACGTCTATGGGGGTAGACGGAAACGTTAGGGTTTTTCCAGCGGATTCAGGGTTTCGCCGAAGCGGGGCCCCGGAGAGTCGGAACCCCACCCAAACCTAGGTTGTGCCATATCATATGTATACAAGTGTGTTGGGTGTTTCAAATGTCCAAGAATCTACTCCTAGGTGTGACCGACATCACCGGCTTCACTTTCTCTCTACTAAGTGTGTGGACTTATAGCTGACAACTCCCGTTTCGGGTGAAACGGGGGCAATCTTGTGACAACTTGTGATAAAAGTTGGTTTTCTATGTTTCTATGGCCTAACCTAACACAACCAAGCAAAAAAGTCTACTGGGTTACCCCCTTTCGACGTACGTCTATGGGGGTAGACGGAAACGTTAGGGTTTTTCAGCAGATTCAGGGTTTCGCCGAAGCGGGCCCCGGAGCATCGGAGCGCCACCCAAACCTAGGTTGTGCCATACCATATGTACACAAGTGTGTTGTGTGTTTCAAATGTCCAAGAATCTACTCCTAGGTGTGACCAACATCACCGGCTTCACTTTCTCTCTACTAATTGTGTGGACTTATAGCTGAAAACTCCCGTTTCGGGCGAAACGGGGGCAATCTTGTGACAACTTGTGATAAAAGTTGGTTTCTCATATTCCTATGGCCTAACCTAACACAACCAAGCAAAAAAGTCCACTGGGCTGCCCCCTTTCGACGCACGTCTATGGGGGTAGACGGAAACGTTAAGGTTTTTGCAGCGGATTCAGGGTTTCGCCGAAGCGGGGCCCCGGAGCATCGGAACCCCACCCAAACCTAGGTTGTGTCATACCATATGTATACAAGTGTGTTGGGTGTTTCAAATGTCCAAGAATCAACTCCTAGGTGTGACCGACATCACCGCTTCACTTCCTCTCTACTAAGTGTGTGGACTTATAGCTGAAAACTCCCGTTTCGGGCGAAACAGGGGCAATCTTTTGACAAATTGTGATAAAAGTTGGTTTTCTATGTTCCTATGACCTAACCTAACACAACCAAGCAAAAAAGTCCACTGGGCTGCCCCCTTTCGACGCACTTCTATGGGGGTAGACGGAAACGTTAGGGTTTTTCCAGCGGATTCAGGGTTTCGCCGAAGCGGGGCCCCGGAGCGTCGGAACCCCACCCAAACCTAGGCTGTGCCATACCATATGTATACAAGTGTGTTGTGTGTTTCAAATGTCCAAGAATCTACTCCTAGGTGTGACCGACATCACCGGCTTCACTTTCTCTCTACTAAGTGTGTGGACTTATAGCTGAAAACTCCCGTTATGGGCGAAACGGGGGCAATCTTGTGACAACTTGTGATAAAAGTTGGTTTTCTATGTTCCTATGGCTATCCTAACACAACCAAGAAAAAATTCCACTGGGATGCCCCCTTTCGACGCACGTGTATGGGGGTAGACGGAAACGTTAGGGTTTTTCCAGCGGATTCAGGGTTTCGCCGAAGCAGGGCCCCGGAGCGTCGGAACCCCACCCAAACCTAGGTTGTGCCATACCATATGTATAAACTGTGTTGTGTGTTTCAAATGTCCAAGAATCTACTCCTAGGTGTGACCGACATCACCGGCTTCACTTTCTCTCTACTAAGTGTGTGGACTTATAGCTAAAAACTCCCGTTACGGGCGAAACGGGGGCAATCTTGTGACAACTTGTGATAAAAGTTGGTTTCTCATGTTCCTATGGCTTAACCTAACACAACCAAGCAAAAAAGTAAACTGGGCTGCCCACTTTCGACACACGTGTATGTGGGTAGACGGAAACGTAATTGTTTTTCCAGCGGATTCAGGGTTTCGCCGAAGCGGGGCCCCGGAGCGTCGGAACCCCACCCAAACCTTGGTTGTGCCATACCATATGTATACAAGTATTTTGTGTGTTTCAAATGTCCAAGAATCTACTCCTAGGTGTGACCGACATCACCGGCTTCACTTTCTCTCTACTAAGTGTGTGGACTTATAGCTGAAAACTCCCGTTTCGGGCGATACGGGGGCAATCTTGTGACAACTTGTGATAAAAGTTGGTTTCTCATGTTCCTATGGCCTAACCTAACACAACCAAGCAAAAAAGTAAACTGGGCTGCCCCCTTTCGACGCACGTCTATGGGGGTAGACGGAAACGTTAGGGTTTTTCCAGCGGATTCAGGGTTTCGCCGAAGCTGTGCCCCGGAGTGTCGGAACCCCACCCAAACCTATGTTGTGCCATACCATATGTATACAAGTGTGTTGTGTCTTTCAAATGTCCAAGAATCTACTCCTAGGTGTGACCGACATCACCGGCTTCACTTTCTCCCTACTAAGTATGTGGACTTATAGCTGAAAACTCCCGTTTCGGGCGAAACAGGGGCAATCTTGTGACAACTTGTGATAAAAGTTGGTTTCTCATGTTCCTATGGCCTAACCTAACACAACCAAGCAAAAAGTCCACTGGGCTGCCCCATTTCGACGCACGTCTATGGGGGTAGACGGAAACGTTAGGGTTTTTCCAGCGGATTCAGGGTTTCGCCGAAGCGGGGCTCCGGAGCTTCGGAACCCCACCCAAACCTAGGTTGTGCAATATCATATTTATACAAGTGTGTTGGGTGTTTCAAATGTCCAAGAATCTACTCCTAGGTGTGACCGACATCACCGGCTTCACTTTCTCTCTACTAAGTGTGTGGACTTATAGCTGAAAACTCCCGTTTCGGGCGAAACGGGGGCAATCTTGTGACAACTTGTGATAAAAGTTGGTTTTCTGTGTTCCTATGGCCTAACCTAACACAACCAAGCAAAAAAGTCCACTGGGCTGCCCCATTTTGACGCACGTGTATGGGGGTAGACGGAAACGTTAGGGTTTTTCCAACGGATTCAGGATTTCGCCGAAGCGGGGCCCCGGAGCGTCGGAACCCCACTCAAACCTAGGTTGTGCCATACCATATGTATACAAGTGTGTTGTGTGTTTCAAATGTCCTAGAATCTACTCCTAGGTGTGACCGACATCACCGGCTTCACTTTCTCTCTAGTGAGTTTCTGCACTTAGAGGTGAAAACTCCCCTTTCGGGCGAACCGGATGGAATCTTGTGTCGATTTGAGGTAGACTTTGGTTTCTTATATTCCTATGGCCTAACCTAACACAACCAAGCAAAAAAGTCCACTAGGCTACCCCCTTTCGACGCACGTGTATGGGGGTCGACGGAAACGTTAGGGTCTAGGGTTTCGCTTAGATATAAAATAATTTCATGAATATAATGTAATAAATCATATAAAATTAATTATTATTTGTTTTCATGAATAATTAACTTAGTAAATAATATTTGTTTTCCTTTAAAAATATAATCTAAAAAAGAAAATATATAAAAAAAGAACAATATACCGGCGGTAAAACCGTCGGCACCGGTTCCCGCCCTTATCCCCACACGAATGGGGACGGGTTCTTCTCCCCCAACCACACACTGCCCCCGGCCGTCTCGATCCCGTCTCAGTCGCACGCCGCCGCTCCCCCGTCTCAGGCCGCCATTGCCCCTTCTCCGGCCGCCATTGCCCCGTCTTCGGCCGCCCCTCGTCGTCCTCTCCGGCCGCCACCCCGCTCGCTCTCCGGCGGCGGCTCGCGAGCGTCTCGTGGCCGCAACGGCGGCGCACCAGCTCCTTCTTCCCGGCCGCCACCCGACCTCGCTCTCCGGCGGCGGCTCGCCCCAGCTCCTTCTTCCCGGCGGCTAGGCGCGGATCCGGCCGTCCTCCCGCCCGTGCCGGTCACCACCGTCTCCTTCGCCACCCCCTCCCCTGGTCAGGTAGGGAACAACCTTCTTCTCCTTCGCCACCCCTCCCCTGGTTGCTAGTGTTGAATATTTGCTAGTTGCTGAAATTTTGCTAGTTGCTGAAAATTTGAAGCATGTTGTGGTACTGATGCTGAAATTCTGAAGTGTTGAATGTTTGCTAGTTGCTGTAAATTAATTACAGCGTGATGTGGTGAAGTTTTGAAGTGCTGAACTTTTCCTAGTTGCTGTAAATTAATTTCAGTGTGATGTGGTGAACTTTTGAAGTGTTGTTTAGGTTAACATGCTTGTAAAAAATTCAGATTTGATGATGCTAAAATTCTTGAAATCTCAAAATTTATTTACATAGTTGCAAAATGTCGGACGAGTTAGCCATGGTTAATCTCAAAATTTCTGAAATCTCAAAATTTATTTACATTGTGTGCTTTTTCAGATGACGTAGCTGAGGAGGGGTCGCCTCGGTATCCCTGTTGTGTCGCCCCCCTCCTCTGGAGCGTGTCCCTGACTTGCTGCGACGATCGATCTCGCTCCGAGGGTATAAATCTTTCGCCTCTCTTGCTGCATAGGTTTATTTTGGTCTAGATCACCAAGTCAGTCGCGTAACCCGAGTCAGATCCCATCCGGAAGGGTTACAAATTTATAAATATGCAGGATTGTCCATCTTTGCATATTTATAACCGTAACACTTCCGGGTTGTCCTGTTGGACAGTCCGAGTACGTGTAGATCGGGTCGTGTTCCATGTTCTACCCCTTCCTGAGACGGAATTTCGGCAGCACCTCCCCGTTGTTCTTCGGATGCACACCCTCTCGGCTTGACAAGCTCGAGACGTGTATTCTGAAGAACAGCGGGGAGGTGCTGTCGAAATTTCGTCTCGGGTCGGGGTAGAACATGGGACACGACTCGATCTACACGTACTCGGGCGGGATAGGCCCTCCTATTAGAAGTGTAGGTGAACCCTTGCATGTTGTAAAAGATAAAATTTGGCCGTAATTAATCTTGGTGTCATTGAATAAATTTATTATTACTTGGTGCATATTACGAAATGCGTTGTTCTTTGGATCCAATAAAGCAGAGGATGGCTGATAATGGGTGGATGTACAGTGGCCGTATCAGTAAGATTAAAAGAACAGAGGAGTGGGAATGGAAGACCAATATGTTAGTGAAGGAGTTAGCGCGTGGTTCAAAGGCATCAGGAGTTCGTCCAAGGTGCCCATGCATTAATTGCAAGAATCGTGCCCGTCAGGGAAAGGATGAAATGACTAAGCATCTTTGGTTGTCTGGGTATATGCCTAACTACGTCACGAAGGTCGACTTTGCTCAGGTCGAACGTGACAGAGTTGAGGTGATGCGGCAGCGGATCAATGGCAATGAGTATGATGGGGTGAGAAACTTGCTAGATGATCTCCGTGATGCTGACATACCGGATTCGCCACCTCCACAGGAGGAACCGGAGGAACCGGGTGAACCGGAGGAACCGGAGCCAACCGCGAAGGCTTTCCTTGATATGATGGCCTCGGCTAAGAAGCCTCTATACGAGGGTGCAAACATTTCTCAGCTCGATGCCATAGCTCAAATACTAAGTGACAAGTGCCAGTACTCCACCACCCGTGCAGGCTTTGAAGCCAATCTGAAAACATTTGGTAACATGTTGCCCGAAGGGCATTGTCTGCCAAAGTCCATGCACGAAACGAGGAAACTATTGGGATCGCTCAGCATGGATTATGAAAAGATAGATTGTTGTCCAAAAGGTTGCCTTCTGTTCTGGAAACAGTATGCGGATGACAAGTACTGTAGTCTTTGTGGGGCCTCTAGGTATCATGAGAAAACGAGCCGATGGTCAGAAGACGCAGGGAAAAGTCGCTGTGAAGATTCTTCGGTACCTCCCATTCATAAAAAGAATCCAGCGGCTTTACTTTTCTGAGGAGACTGCCACACAGATGACTTGGCACAAGAAGGGGAAGAGATACGCCGACGAGTTCGGACGGAAAAAGATGGGACATCCATCTGATGGTAAGGCATGGGAGAATTTTGATGAGAAACACCCCGATAAGGCAGCAGATGCTCGGAATGTCAGAATTGCGATAGCAACAGATGGATTCAATCCATATGGTATGTCGAGTCTCGTACAGCTGCTGGCCCGTGTTTGTTATTCCGCTCAATCTCCCTCCCGGGGTCCTAATGCAAAGGAAGTTCATGTTTATGTCGCTGATCATTCCAGGGCCCGAATACCCGGGGAAGAATTTGAGTGTCTACATGCAACCGCTTGTGGATGATTTGCACCACTCATGGCACAATGGGACGTGGACATACGACCGAGCATCAAAGAAAAACTTCTTGATGAGAATTTGGTACCACTATTCCATGCACGACCTACCCGGGTATGCCCTATTCTGCGGATGGTGTACAGCTGGTAAGTGGCCATGCCCAGTGTGCAGAACCGACTTGAGTTCACTTGGCTAAAGTCAGGTCGCAAGTATGTCGCGTTTGACAAGCATCGACCGTTCCTCAAAAGAAGGCATCCTTACCGAGAAGACATAAAAAACTTCACGAAGGGCAAAGTTGCGTGAAGAAAAAGAGATACCGAAGTTCGATGGTGCAACTGTTGATGCCGAGCTACGTGCTCTCGTGCCTGCTCAGGTACCTGGCCCAAAATTTGTGGGATATGGTGTAACGCACAACTGGACTCACGTGGCAGGCTTAACGCAGCTAGAGTATTACAAGGACCTCGAACTTCCCCATAACATCGATGTGATGCACACCGAAAAGAATGTTGGAGAGATGCTCTTTCACACAGTCCTGAACATTCCTGGGAAGTCAAAGGACAATGTCAAGGCTAGAGTTGATGTTGAGAATCTCTGTGATAGGGAGAGATTACACATGCAGCCTCCTGACCGCCGTCGAAAAAATTGGTTCAAGCCGAATGCACCCTACTGCCTTGATAATATCCAAAAGAAGGAGACATTCAAGTGGCTCAAACACGACGTGATGTTCCCTGATGGTTATTGTTCCAATATAAGTAATGGAGTCAATCTTGTAAAGGGAAATGTCACTGGGCTCAAGAGTCACGACTATCATATATGGATTGAGCGGTTGATGCCGGTGATGGTTCGAGGGTATCTCCCCGATCGTATCTGGCGAGTGCTTGCGGAGTTGAGCCATTTCTTCCGCACGCTCTGTGCGAAGCAGATATGTCCCGTGATTATTGGGAAGCTGCGTGATCTTGTGCCGGAGTTGCTATGCAATTTAGAGAAGATCTTTCCGCCAGGCTTCTTTGTTCCGATGGCACATCTCGTTGTGCATCTCGCGAACGAGGCACTCTTGGGTGGACCGGTGCAGTTTCGTTGGCAGTTTTGTATTGAGAGAGAGTTCAAGTATATTCGAAACATGACTGGAAACAAAAATAGGATTGAAGCATGCATAGCTGAGGCAACAATACTTCGGGAGATGGCAGACGCCGTGACAACGTACTATCCCGATGAAGTATCCACTATGCATAACCCGGTCTCTCGGTACAATGTCGACGAGCCCAAGCATGACCCCAAGCTCCTCCTCTTCCAATGTCCCGGTGGCAAGGCCGGTGGTGGTGTAAAATGGAGTTGACCAAGGAAGAGAAGGATTGCATAATGCTCTATGTGCTTACGAACATGACGGAAGTAGTCGGTTTCATCAGGTAAAATGGTGAACAAATTACTTTGCAACTAGTAACTCGGTTTCGGTCTAATACCTATTTTCTCCTTTTAGCCAATTCCAAGATGAACAGTGGTCGGGAATGGCGGATCCCTCTCCCGCGGAGCTGGACACTCTTCTGAAAAAGGGTGCTCACGGAGGAAAAAAATTTGTGTCTTGGTTCATGGAAAAAGTAATTTCTAACCTGTCCCTCTTAGCTTGCAATCTGTGACTTGTCCCTCTTATTACACGTAACTAATGCACAAAACAATTTGAACCGTACTTGTAGGGAGCTGATCGCAACGTTGAGATGACGGATGAGTTGAGATGTGTTTCCCAAGGTTTTAACCGTACCGTCATGAAGTATGAGAAGTATGATGTGAATGGGTTCCGCTTCCATACAGAGTATCACCAGAATAGTCGGCCGAATGCAAAAACTGTAAATACTGGGGTCTTCACCAAAGGATCCAGAGGAGCCGATGGAGCCGATTACGTAGATTACTACGGAAGGTTAGAAAAGGTATACGAGCTGAAGTTCAATCGTACGAACATAGAACTCAAGCTCGTTGTGTTCCAGTGCCATGGTTCGACCCACACTGGACCACACGGTGGACAGAGAAGTGACCCTTCCATTGGGTTAGTTGAAGTTAAGCCTTCAACCACCTATAGCGGAGCCGATGTCTTTGTTGTGGCTCACCAAGCCAAGCAAGTTTATTATTTGCCCTACCCATGCCAGAAAGAGAACCTCAAGGGCTGGGAAGTCGTGTTCCGGGTATCGCCACATGGTAAGCTACCCATGCCCTCTGCCGACGATTACAACAACATTGACCCTAAAACATACGAGGGAATTTTCTATCAAGAGCAAGAGGACTTCGGGGACTTTGCCTTACAAACGGGTGGTCTTGAGGACCTCGAGAACGATGCACACACTCGTGGTGAGTCAGTGGTGGATCTGAAGGACATAAATATGCTCTCGAAGTTACAGGCGGACAATGCGCGATGACGAGCCTCCACCGTGCGATGAGCCTCCAACCTACTACACACGTGATAGTGATAGTGATAGTGAGAATGAGAACCAACTAAATTATGAGAGTGATTATTCGGGTGAGCGTCTTTTATGTCTCTATGCTTAGTATTTATTTTTCAACATGCTTCTTAATTGCATTACATCTTTATGCTTGGTGTCTACATGTTATTATGTCTTTATGCTTTAGTATTTATTTTTCAACATGCTTCGTCATTGCATTACGTCTTTATGCTTACTGTCTACATTTTATTATGTCTTTATGCTTACTTGTTTTCTCTTTCTCAATGCAGGTGATTGAACAATATGAGCCAAGGCAAGGAAAACTCCTCGTCCCTGATTAGTAAGATTAGAAGATGATGGTACGGAAGCCTGGAGTTACACGGAGTGGACGACCTTCCACCTCGCGTTACGCCGTGGACGAGGGTGCGCGAGTAGGACGAGGTGGAGGACGAGGTGGAGTAGACGTGGCGGAGGACGAGGTGGAGTTGCCCTCCGCTTCTGGCGACGTGGCTTCCCAGTCTAGACACGAGGTGGAGGACGAGGTGGAGGACGAGGTGGAGCTGGCGCCGAAGCGGCCGCGGATGCGTGGCGAAGCGGGAGTCCCCGACGAGGACATGGAGCCTAGGAGCGAGGAGGCGAAAGCCCTCATTGTTCCTCAGGGCGTTGAGTAAGTGTACTAATTTTGTAATTTTGAACATGTAATTTCATTGTGTTCATAACAATTTGGCATATGTACTAATGTTTGATTATTGTGCAGCAAATGGACATGGCCAGCACCTAAGATTCCCCGCACTCCTGGGAGCTTGCTTGGAGCTCTAATTAGGCAAAATTGGCCGGGCTTGTACACCGTCGGTCCCGACGCCGAGGCAAAGTTAGCCTATAAATGGGTGGACTATGAGGCTGCCCCTATCCCGGGCTTCGAGACAGCTGCTGACGCCGTGATCACCGGGTTTTGGGTAAGACATATTTTTCGAGTTCCGTTCATAGTTTATGACTCCACCGTGCTAACTCATGACTCTCACAATTTTTTTATGCATGGTTGAAGAAGCATTTTCGGTGGCGGACGAGCATAGAGAGACGGCGGCTCGCGTATTGCGTGCTCATTGTGTGAGGTTGACACGGCAACCTTTATTTTGGCAACGTCTAACATCTAAACTATCTTGCAGTCGGTGCTGAACTTTTTCACCACTAGAATGCGGGTCCCCCCTTCTATGGAGGAGCCTCCGGAGCCGGGGCCGTGTCCGTTTCCATCGAAGGACGAGTTCGCTCTCACCTACTACTCATCGACCCCGGTAAGTTTGATGCCAAACCACTAGTTACCGCTTTTCCTTTGCCTCGCAAGTTGCTAACTCTTGCTCAAACATGTAGGGAACGGATGCTCATCGGAGAACCCACACTTGGTCGTGCTTCTCCTAGTGCCTCGCCGGGTTCGCGTGAGATGGTGAGGTTTGATGCTGATCCTTCGCCTGGTGCTTCGCCGGTTCGCGTGAGATCACACCGGTACATCCCGGTGGTCCTTCTCCTGGTGCTTCGCGTGGTGCTTCGACTTCTCCTGGTGCTTCGCCTTCATCTGGTGGTTCTACTGCTGCGCCGAGCCATCGATCGCCTGTGTTCACCCGGGGAGACATGGGGTACCCCCGTCGCCGCCGCAATAGATGTAGGGCTTGAGGCCTCTAGACATTTACCTATGTATGATGATGCTATGTGTGTATCCACTTTGATGATATTAGTATTGTGCTTGATGATATTGCTTCAGATGATATATGGAGCCTATGTGTGATCTTGCTGTGATGATATTTGTCATGAATTTTTATTTTATTTTCTGTCATTTTTGCTGGAAAACGAGCTGCTGCCACCAAATTGCAAAAAAAAATCTGGGACGAACCTGTGCCGACGGTATTCCTGTCGGCACAGGTGTTGCATCTGTGCCAAATGGTCAGGCATGTGCCGACGGTAGTCCCGTCGGCACAGGTGTTGCACAGCCCCTAGCCAGGACGTCCTAGGAGACGCCACGTGTACACCTCTGCCGATGGTAATACCGTCGGCACAGCTGATCAGCGAGCTCGCCCACGTGGGGTTCGACCGTCAGCACAGCTGATCAGCGAGCTCGCCCACGGTGGGGCCCACTGAACCTACGCCGACGGAGTTTGTGCCGACGGGCATGTTTTCACCGTAGGCACCTCCTGTGCCGACGGGAAAATCTGTGCCGACGGCAAAAAACATGTGCCTACGGGCACCTACGCCGATGACCCTGTGCCGACGGTCACTGTCGGCACAGCCCTGTGCCGACGGGGAAGGTATCTGTGCCGACGGTAAATAACCGTCGGCACAGAGGGCGCGTGCTGTAGTGAAACTGGGGAAAAAACTAAATGTTGACACCGACATGATCTATACTTATGCAAAGTTTCATCTTGAAATAGTTTGTATTTCGCCCTACATGATAAATGACAAATCCTGACAATTTTGAGAGATTTTGAATCACCACTCCTGATCTAGAAATTTGTTATTTTTACACAGGATAAAGTACAAAATGTTTTGCAGTTCTTTTTTGCACACACGTAGAAATCGTCATTATCTACGTTCAGAATTTTTTGAAACTTAAACCTGCAGATTTCGAATTTTCAATAAACCGGGCTACATGTAGCCCGGGAGATAAAACACCGTACTCGCGGTTGTTCCGCTATTTCATCGATAACGTTACAGCTTTTGCTTCCTGGCCTTTAACCACTCAGCACCGAGTCTACGCTAGCAGTAAGTCCTTCGTCAACAGCGCTGAAGAGGGCATGTTCAGAGATGGCGAGCCGCGTCAGTGCTCTACGGCTCACGGCTGCAACTGCAATGAATGTATGATTCGCTTGAATCAAGGAGGAGGATGGTGAACGTAGAACGGTCGATGCAGGAAGCATGCACGTACGGGCAAAGTGGACACCAGGAAGAAGAACTGGAATGAGGATTTTGTGCACCTAGTTGCACCTGCAACCCATATTTTTTTTCTCTCTCTTTAGCGAGACAAAAAATTATAAGATTCAAATGATTAATGATTGAGTCAAATATATAGCATGCATGCATATAATATAATTTGGGATTGTAATTTGAGGAAGTCACATGATTATTCATTTTTTGCATCAGACTTTTGTAAATGCACATTATATAACATAACTTACATCTGTGAATTATTTAGTTGGAGACTCAGGAAAATGAGTAGAGAGAATGTGGGTTAAGTAAAAAAAAATGTTACCATGGGTTTGATGAGCTAGTCTGGATCCTAAATTAGGCCTCTTACTTGGTCTTTAAAATGTGAAGGACATACTCACAAAAGTGTAGTCGGCTTCAATGTGTGACAAATATGTATGCGCATTTTGCTACAGTTGGACTTGCAATTAAGGGAACATCCGGTGTTTGAGTCGAACATGTGTAACCTAGAGCTGATATATAAAAACACCATGAGGAAGCCAAAATAGAATAGGCAGAAGTTTATAGGCTAAATAACAGATCGCAAAGAGGACGTTCCGACGATCGTGGTAGGGGTAGCCCGACTGGCGAGGCATGATGGTCGAGAGGCCTCTGTTGGCCTCGCTGGTTTTTTTTGTCGCTTGCGCTATGTCGGTTTAGTACATAGAGACGAGTACACGTAGACATGCCCAGAAGTAGGTAAGAACGCCAAAACTTGCCAAGAAATCTTGGTCTCGTGTTGTGATTGTTTGTCCTTGTGTGATCCACATGCACATCCGAGGGTAACACCAGGCCTCTTTGTATTCTTGATGTTAGAATTATGCGATTAGATTCTTCTTCAAAGTAGATGGGGAGAAGATATTTTCGTAATGAGGTTCAAAAATCAACATCCACTTTCCGAGGCATAAAGGGAGCTCCTCCCCATGTAATAAATACCTACAATCAACAATGCACCCGCGCCAAACCTACATGACACATGTTGACCACCGCGCCATGGCCGATCACTCCGTAAATGTACCGGTGCCCAAATTGTTCCCACCGTGATATTATTTCTAGTCTACCCGTTTCATCTGGTCTATTTTGTTGTGTTGTCTATACCTGGTTGCTATCCAAATACACCTTGTATAACAAAGCCAACGTACATGTTTTCGACCTTTAAGCCCTTTGCATATTCCAAGTCCAACAGATGACCATATACACATAATCGACACCAAATGCAACACGCCGACGAAAACAATTTCTCAGATGGTAAGTTCGAAAAAGAAAAAAAAACTTGGTCAGGAGAAAACAAGCCTGTTCTGTTCATCAAGTGACTGCTAGCTTTATCAGCCTTACAACTCATAAACATGACAGAACATCACGCACACAGCTCGACCTGGAAGTCGAAGTTAGATCACAAGACACTAATAGAGACATAACAAACTAAAACATTACTGGACACACACCAGCTAGCAGGCATAGATCTTGAGGTTACGAGATACACACGTCGTCCTTTATGTATTTTCAGCCGTGGAGGCTCTACATGCCCTCCCGGTTAACCTGGCGCCTGAGCCCCCTGGCTGGTCGAGATGTCTGGACCTGATCTGGACAGCTTCTTCAGTCCGGAACGCCTCCGGAGACGCTAACTTGCTTGGCTTCTGTGCATCTGTAGAAAGAGACACACGCACATGTAGGAAATCATCAGCTAACAATAACTGACCGTAGCTTCAGCAAGTACTGTTGGGCGAGCGTGTGCGTTTACCATTGCTGTCTTCACCACGGGCGCCATAGCCGGTGACGCGCTCGAAGAGGCCGTACAGCACGTCCACGAGCTGCGCAGCGAAGCTGGCCATGGGAGCTGCAGCTGGAGGTTTGATCTGGTGTACTACTGAAGACGCTAGCTACTCGAACACGACGAACAGTTCTGCTACGTGCTCAGCTCAGCTGCTTACCGCTTGCTCTGCTCGGCTGCTTACTGCTGCTCCTGCTGCTTCGAACTGGTGGTGAGTCCTATACCGTGCCGGGGCGCGGTATTTATACACGGCGCGGCAAGCCGGCAACGGCGCTCTTCAGACAAGGCGCACGAGCGCGCGTGCGAGCGTACACTCAGAGCGCATGCGTATCGTGCGTATACGGATGCCGATCAAGCACCTCCCGATCGATCGCTTTCCCGCTCCCGGTGGTTATGTGATATTCCACTCCGTCCACCAGGGATCCGGAGAATTGTTGGTTGTCTGTTGTTAACAACATGACTGCGGCTGTGCGGCAACTCTGATACTATAATCGAGGTGACTATAAAACGAGCAAATTGAATCGTCAATTTGGTATACTATCTTTACTATTAAAGGTGGGTTGGTGGTGTCACACTCCGGGTGGTGTCACACTTATCTCTAAGTACACAAATAATGCCACCTCATAACAACTTCTCCTAAACCTTCTCCCATGCGCGCGTTTGTCTCTTATCTCATCAATCTCTTATCCCGTAGCTTTGAAAGCTTTTGTTATCTCAACAAATTCTTGTTAATCAGTTGGAACAAACCATTCGACGCTGCATAACATCCTTGGGTCCACGAAGAGGCCGCCCGAACCAGATGCCGAGCTCGGTGATGAGAAAATCCGCCCAGCCGGCGAAAGGCAGCAGCCATTTGCCCGAGTGCCTGCACTCCTCCGCCATGTTGAAGGCGTTAGGAGTCGAGGCCTCCGCCCCGGACGGCCGGACAACCCACAGATGGTGGCGCCGTCGTCGACGATCGTGCAATAAGCCATCATGCCGCAGTGCGGCTTGACCAGCGGGTGGGAGAGGTAGGTCCATGGACGATTCCAACGGTGGGGGATTAAAATTGATCTCTGGCCTATGCGGACAGTAGTAGCAGGTGGTCCCTGGCCGTGGCCGGTGCCGTCGTGGCTGCCATGGCCGACTCTCCTTCTGATCCCCGTTTTTTCCAGGTCTTCGTAGCGTTCTCTTCTGATGACGGGTGGCGCTGATTCCACTGCTGTGGCTGATGCCTGATGGTTAGAATAGGTGCTTCTAGAGGTCAAGGGGCACAGAGATAAGATGCGAATACCGTACACGTTCACCGGACTCATAACTGACGGCGAGTTCAGGTGAAGGAGAAGACTACGGGAGTCAGTATATTGCGGAAGTCAACGATAGGGGGTAACGGTCGCGCGCATCGATCTGTTGCGTGCCTTCCGGACATACCCGTCGATCGGCACGCCTGGAAGGTAACAGAGACGATGCTGATTTCTGAAGAATTGCCGCCAAGTTCATCGTTTTGCTGCTACTTGGTGCTTGATTAATTTTCTCTCTTGGGCTACTCTCTCTGTTTGCAGCTGTTTGTACTGAACGGATCAAACACATGTTTTTTACACATGTTTGCTAGCTCGTGATGACTGATGCTAGCTTGGCTGAATATGATAATTTCAGCGATTCCGGTTCGGTCGTGCTCGGTTGCACTGCTTTATTTCTATCCGTAAGTTTGTCTCACAATAATATATCAGAGTACCAACTGTGCACATGTTTATTCATCTATCAATCTACAAAGTTCGGTTATTTTTTGTGACAGATACTCTCTCAAGTTATGCATGGCTGGCGACCTCCATGGGTGATGGCCGTGATCCATATATGGGTATAGCGACTTCATGAGCTCAACAAAATCTTGTTAAACTTTTCATCATCTATAGAATGACAAGAATGAGAATAAATCTGAGTAAACTCGGAAGTGATGAATGAGGATGAGCAAATTAAACCGAAGAAATAAGTAAATGAGACTAACCAAATGAAAAAGAATGAGCAAATAAGATAAGAATGAAATTACACCGAGAGACTGAGAAATTGCGTAATGAGAAGAAGACTGAAGACTAAAGAGTGCGAAGTAGACTGAATTAAATAAAATGACTGAGCAAATTACACCGCGAGAGTGATAAGTTGAGTACCTTGATAAAGAGACTAAAAAAGAGAATGAGAAGAAGACTAGATTAAACTGAAGATATAAGCAAATGAGGCTGAGAAATGAAAAGATTGAGCAAAAGTGTTATAAATTAGAGATTGAGCAAATAAAACCGAGAGACCGAGACATTGAGTAATGAGAATAAGCATGAAGACTATAGAAATAATAAGATAACACAAAAAAAGAGGAAATAATGAGACTGAATGGGTAAAACTGAGAGAAGACAGCGAAAAAAAGAGTGAGCAACAAAGAATATATTGTCGACAAACCTGGGTGGATACGATATCAGCGAGAATCATGCTCAAACTGAAGAAAGCAATTTGGCCACAACCACATTCAAGCGCATGTGGGTTGCCCGCGACCACGACATGGGACATGCAAACCATATATTTTGAGGTGATCCGAATGTGTTTCATTGGTTATTGTTTTGATGCTAATATTATGATATAGAGGAGATGAGCGACAATAGATTATTTTCCCTTTTGAAACTACATGATCCCAAGCAACAAATATGTTTTTATTTTTGAATTTGAGAATGACTACTACTACATGATCTTTACTTCTTTCCTTGATTTTGCATTAATTTAGGGTCCATGGATGCAACTGCAGTTGTATTATATATTCCTTAGTCTTATAATTTTGATTATTCCTCGATAAACCATGAATCTGTTTGTTTCACAAGTTAGGATGGTCATTATTTTACTTTAAAAAAAAGTTGGTGGTGTCACCACTTCCACTTATTTACACATCAAATGTATTAATTGATCTTTTGATAAAATGGAGTGCGGTGCGTGTGAAATGTGCAATCTGGTGAGTAATTAACATGTCTACCCTGCCTGTGTGACCCATCATTGTGCCTCCAGCACTCTACGATTAATGCTCGATCAATACTTTGTATTCAATAAAAATAAACCCATGGCATTCATATAGGTCTTTGCAATTAAAATTACATCTTTGACATGATTAGAGTGAAGTTATTAGAATATTTATACCCGTTTCAACGCACGAACAACTACCTAGTATGCTTAATTATGCATGGTAAACATATATGCAGAGAGTTCGATCTCCCGTATCGTTGGGTCACATGAGCTTTTTTGGCTGCCCGTCTTGTTCCTGTCTTCCGCGAGCCCCACGGATCAAGATCAACCACCAGCCGGATCAAGATGCAGGAACGTTCGTCACTCCATAGACGCGAGTGGTACCTACTAGTACTAGGAGAGGGATAACGTGGCCAGCACATACTATGATGCGGTGCATGGTCCATGAATGGATCATGACGCATGACGCATGATCGATCGTATTCGCGTCCACTGTCCTTATAATCGGTCCACTCCACTATACGCCACCCTTGGGAATGTACGGCCGCAAAGAATGATTTTTTTTCTTTCGGTTTTTGGGTAGTGGATTTCCATTGCAGGTCGATCATCCTTGCAGTTCGTTCAGTGTTCCTGACTGATTCACCCTTGCTGGCTGATTTCTCTCTTGATGAGCTAAAAGGAAAGGGTGAGCTAAATCCTCTTATTTGTTCCAAAGTTTTCTCACGGGGGAATCAACAACAATCTCACCTCCTGACGTGGATGTGAGATTATTTATCAGGCTACACCGACAAACTAATTCAACAAACACAATATCTTCCGCAACGGTTCTAAGTATTCTAAATCATCGCATTATGCGGTGCGTTATATCTTCATGTAAGATCTTGTCAGTAATGTAAGACGGAAAATATTAAATTGCTGCACGTAACCCTTCAATGATATGCTGCAGATCAAAGGAGATGACTTCCCCGTGGTGGAGGCAATCTCGCGAAACAGAGCACAGACTCTGGACATCTGATAGGAGAAAGATAAGGTGGAGCACCTACATGTTTACCCAGTGCAGCTATGCAAGGCAAGTCTAGTATGAAGGTTTAAGACGCTTAAACATCAGAGTGGCAGGAAGCTAACTGTATCCTTCAGGAGTGGTGGAGCAGCGCCAGGATGAGTTTCACATCCAAAACGCGCAAGAACTTTTTATGCCCTTGTGATTCTCACCTGTTGGAGCTTGTGGCAGAACATAAACGCGTGTGGGTATTCAATAATCGGAATCAGCAACTAGGTGTCTAGGCTATGATCGACAAGATTGGTGATGAGTTTGCTACCTGGTAAGTAGCTACGAGAGGGGTGGCTGGTGTGTTCAATGCTATAACGTGAGAATAGGCTTAGGTTTTTCTGGAGGTAAATTCTCTGCCCTATTCGCTCGTGACTAGGGTATGATTCTGTAATATTTCTGCCATCTATAAAAGTAAGGCAAACCTTTGGTGTATTTCCTCAGTTCCAAGATATAAGGTGCCTTTAATTTGGCTAGTAAAGGACCTATTTTGACCATGATTTGTACTTAAAATATGTCCACAAAATATTATAGTTATAAGTAATAAATAATTTTGCAAGCCGAATCCAATTGTACAATTTATACAATCTCGGTCTATAAACTTTATTGTATATTGGCGGTCAAAATTGAGTATTAAATTCCAGCATAAAAATAGCGCGACTTATATTTTGGGATGGAGGGAGTATAATTTATATTTCTTGTTTGTTAACCATATATAAATGTTTAATGTTAGTTGTATCATTCTTTATACATAATTAGATAACTGAAAAGTATATTTGTGTTATGCTAGATTTAAAATATATTTTGTAGCATAATTTTTTTCGTCAGCTAATAACATATAACTCTATAAACTATCTCGTGTATACATATTTATGGTAGCGATATCTAGAACATACGTTCTAACTCATATCTTAGTGTTTTAGTCTATGACTAGCACACGTGCCCGTGCGTTGCAACGGGATAAAGACTTAACATGTACTAAAATTTAATCATCAAAACATCCACCAGAACTCCGACGAGATGGCAGGCGTGCAAGACCATGACCGCTTTGTAAGGTTACAGGAGGTCAGCTTCCATCATAGCCTTGCACTCCGCTAATGCCACTCTGCTATGGAGCAACATCATAAGCCACATGCTAATCATGCAAGCAAATTAAATGAGCTGAAGCATAAACATATAGGACTAACAGCTTCATTGTTCAGCATAGAGCATGTTCCGAACCATAGAGTCGAGAACCTTGATTTCAGACTCCTGCTATGATAACTCTTGTTGGCATATACATCTCTGCCACTATATCGCGTGATTGCACCCCATCCACCTGAATTAGAATCAATCCATCTATGTATCAGCCGAGTCTGCATGGTTAATTTTTTATGAATCTTGCACGATTTATTTTATCAACCACAAACCATAAACGTATTAGTTTCTGAAGCAAGTAAATAAAAAATCTAAACTATCAGGAAGGCAAGAAATTGGATGAGAGGAGAAGCGTAACTACCGGCAACTTACACGGAGCTGTATGGGCGAACTGCAGATTAGTTTGCCCCAAACAGATTTTTCTATCAGTGTGCATCGCCAAATTTTGCATAGGGAGGATCCAAGCAATACATAATGCATTCATGTACGAGTACGAACAAACCTCAGTGTCAAGATTAAATTACTACAGAAGCATATGCCAATACGACAGGGAACGTTGCGCGCTTGCCGGCCACACAATCTGAGCCTGTCGTGCGTGTCTCTTTTCTCTGCGTGGGCTTCGCCGTCGCCCTGCCTGATCCTCCGGACGCGCTCTCGTCATCGGCAGCAGCACAAGCGCTCAGGAAGGAGGCGTCGAGCATGGTGGGACGAAGCGGAGGCGGGCGAGCGCGTGGAACCGGGAGTAGCGGTTGCAGAGGTCACGGCGTCCTTGTGCGCTTGTCGGCCACGCAGCATGGGCGGTTCGCGCGTGTCTCTCTGCTCCGTGTGGGCGTCGCCGTGGCCACACGGTCTTGGCCATGCTCTGTACAAGAACAGGAGGTAGTGTCCATGGTGACGGCGACTCGGGGATATCTGTCTCCGTTGCCTCCGCCCAAGGCGTCACGGACTCTTCCTCGGGAGTGCTTGGTGGCCGGTGCAGAGCTAGCAGTCTAGAGCGCAAGCATCCAGAGCGTGCTCGAGTTGGGGTCGGAGCAGAGCGCAGCCATCCATGAGTTTTGTGCTGGAGTAGTTTTTGTTTTTCGAGAGGAAGGGGATCGCTGTAGTAGTTGACTTGGAGGTGGTCTTTTGTTGAGCGAGCAAGGTTGATGGGCTGGGCCGAACAGAAATCAAGGACGGGAACAGCGGTGCGACGTTAAACGGAAGAAAGAAAAAAAAATCGGTACGGGTGGCAGTGGTGGATAATTTGTGCGAAATTTAGGGGTATTTTCAACGACGTACGAGAAGAAGGTTTAATGTTTTTTATTATTATTAGGTATAGATTCGGTAAGTATAATTATAGAAACTTCTAGCGTATTGTTTCGCAAATTAGAAACGCTTCCCTCGTAGGGGTTTCCCTAATGGCGTAACGTTGAATAAAAATAATGCAAGTGTGACAGTATACATAAAGTATACAACATAAATAAAGGAGACAACACAATATTAGGGAACTCAGTATTCCATTAAAATTCTTTTGCACAATTACATTGATTAGTTCCCACACTTACAAATATTGCGCCTTTAATTAGCATCTGACTTGAATCGGCGATTGCGTAGTTGCAGATTCCCGGGGCCTCGTAAGACCATCCGGTTAATTAATAAAATCGTACGCAACACTCATTTTAACCGTGGAGGCTCTAAATGCCATCCCGGTTAACCTGGGCGCCTGAGCCTCCTGACTCGTCGAGATGTCTGGACCTTCTTCAGTCCGGAACGTCTCCGGAAACGCTAACTTGCTTGACTTCTGTGCATATGCAGAACCAGAAACACACACATGTAGCGAATTCGAATCATCAGAAACTACAAAACATACTGTGACTTCGGTAATACTATTTTGGTAGTGGGCAAGCGTATGTGTGTGTTTACCGTTGTCGTCTTGGGCGCGCACGCTGTAGCCGGTGATGCGCTCGAAGAGGCCGAAAAACACGTCCACGAGCTGCGCAGCGAAGCTGGCCATGGGAGCTGGAGGCTTGGAGCAATGGAGCTGGTGTACTACTGAAGACGCTAGCTACTCGAACACGACGAACAGTGCTACTACGTGCTAAGCTCAGCTGCTTACCGCTTGCTCTGCTCGGCTGCTTCTGATGCTTCGATCCATCCCTTTCCCAGCCAATCCCGGTGGTTCTGTTGTATTCCATCCACCAGGGATCCGGAGAATTGTTGGTTGTCTGTTGTTAACAACATGACTGAGGCCTGAGGCTGTGCTATAATCACGGCGAGTATCAAACGAGCAAATTGCATCGTCAACTTGGTATACTAGCATATCCTTATGCATGGCAACGTCTGTCCAGAGAGTTCGATCTTCCATATCGTTGAGTCACATGAGCAATATCTGGCTGCCTGGCCTCTTCCTGGCTTTTGCACGGATCAAGATGAGCACACCAGCCGGATCAAGATGCAGGAACGTTTTTCACATGCATCGTCCACACCAGCGACTAATTCCGAGAAATCACCAGCCTGGAAAATGATAACCTCGTGTAATCTGTCCTCTGTGTCATAAAGTAGTTCACGAACCTCCTTCCTCCACCACTTGGGCACCAAGCTAGTTTCCTCCGGCTCCAGCAGATCCCTGCATAACACCTCTAGATGTTCTTTGAGACGCTTGACATCACCCTCCATATGTTCGGGAGCCATGGCCGAGAGGTAATGGACTTGCCGGAGGAGGGGAGCCATGGGACCGAGCAAAGCAGTAACAGGACCCTCCATTGCCGTGTCAATCCAAGCAGTGATAGGAATATCCATCTCCGCTGCCGGGAGCCAAAGAGAATTCATAGCCACCATCTTTTCCTTGTACTCCTGCAGTTCATGTAAACTTTACTTTCATGTAAACTTCTTCTTAATTAATATATGGGGCAAAGCTTTTGCCCCACGTTTCTATAGATGCAGGAACGTTCGTCATTCTACATGTTTGTCAAGCATGCGTGCGTGCTGCTGGTGGTGGCTAATACTAGTACTAGGACAGGGCTAGCGTGGCCAGCACATACTGTGATGCGGTGCATGGTCCATGAATGAATCATGAAGCATGATCGATCATATTCGCGTCCATTGTCGTTATGATTGGACCACTCGACGATACACCACGTCATGGATGTATGACTGCAATGGATGCAACTTTTGTTTCATGGGGTAGTGGATCTCCATTCCAGGTCGATTATCCTTGCAGTTCGTTTAGTGTTCTTGACTGATTCTCCCTTGCTGGCTGATTTCAGTCTTGATGAGATAACAAAAAGGGTGAGCTAAAATCCTCTTGTTTGTTACAAAGTTTCAGTATGTGTATTTGTAGAATCTATAATAGACCAAATACAATGAAATTGTGATAATTGTCCACATTCTTTTCATCAGTTTGAATTTCTGGTTATACTGTTTGGCGCATCCGAGTAGAGGCCTCGATTACAAGTTTTGGCTTTCGTAATTTAATGAAATATACTTCTTGTCCCCATTCTATCCACATATAGTTCTTCTCAAGTCATACATTAGATAACTCTATTCATGTGTAAGTCTAACACATGAGAGGGGTGTTACAGTATATGTACTTGCCCATGTTATTGCCATCAGTCCGGACTCTTAGAATTTTAATTGGTGCATTAAACTTGAGATATGCAACAATATTTCATGTATTCTATTTGGATGAAACCAATTTACCATTTTTATAATCCGTGTATTCTCAGTAAAATAGAAAGCAAAACCACCAATGCTAATAATTGATATTTTTGACATGTCTTTCTAGTTCCGATAGGAGATTCACGTGATGGTGAAGGAATCCATGGAAAAGGAGATGGATTAGATCGCATGCCGCACGAAACCTAGTCTGAGCTATCTGCAACCCGTCACTTCGAATGCATCAAGATGCATATCAAAACGCAAAAGTGCATCGGACAGATCATTGGGATCTAGGTCTATATGGTTGGCCTGGCCGCAACATCGCAATATTAGGCAAATGTTAGTAAGATGAGTTCTTATATTATTTGAAAACTACTATGCAATTTTTAACTGACATTATAGTTGGTACATATTTGACTTTTAGTACACAGCGACGGTTGAAGTTAGATTTGGACCCCGAGCGAATTATATTGAACTTTTGTACTTATTTGTAGCACACTAAGTCTTCATGAGTATAATTTTATAGTTCTTGTTTAGCATTGTTAACCACATAAATTGTTAAATGTTAGTTGTATCATTTTTTCTATATAGTCGTAATTCATATAACTGAAATATATATTTGTGTTATGCTATAATTTATATTATATAGTGTAGCATAGTTTTCTTCATCAATTAAAACTCTATAAATTATATGGTGTATACACATTTATTGTAGGGACATCTAAATCATATGGTCTAACAAATATCTTAGCATTTTATTCCATAAGTTGGTACAATATATTTATAAAAACTTCTAGCGTGTAAATTAAATGTTGTAATAATTTTTTACTCTTATTTCCGTGGTCAAATATGTCTTGCAAGTTACAGTAGGCACATTAATGAGTTGGTAGTGTGTGCATATGTGCACTTTGTATTATAATTGCTAATGGTAATCCCTTATGAACAAAAAATATATACACGTAAATACGCATTGATTTTTTGATATGGTCATTCGCAATCCACTCGATATCATCTCCTTAATACAAGTGCTTGTGCAGATATCTAAGATAAATATTTGTGCGCGTAGTGTAACATGGAAATCAAGCTGAGAAATATTTCAGTTTGTACAATGTGGACTACCATCAGAGCGTGATTCAACCTAACTAAACTCATTGTCGTTGATTAGAATGGTTTGTTTCTATACATGTGGTACACACTCTTGGTCGGTTATGTGGACTTTCTCTCACAAATTTAGTCTATATGCAATAGTATCTTTGGCATAATAAATAATAGTATGATAGTTATTAGTATACTTTTTATATCTGGTGGCCTTCTCCTATCAGGCCCCGGAGCGGTTATCCTATTTACTGGCCTATGATCCGGCCCTGGTAATATCATTCTCCACATCTTTGGTGGTGCTGGTGGAGAACATCCCTCCTTGTAGGAGGTTGCATATGAGATCGCCATTAGCACCTTGAAGAATAACACCTCCTACATGATCAAAGCGTGCGTGCGGACCATTTCTTGGATGAAGAGTAGAAGGAAAGGGCACGAGCAATGAGTAGAGGTGTCACTAGTGCTAATCAAAACTTACAGTCAATGTGTGGTTATTTATGTATTTGGTAACACTTTCTCCTTTTTATTTACTCTATATTTTGGGTTTAGTCAAAGTCAAACTTTGTCCAACAAGAATATAGAAAAATATCAACATATATAATAACAAATGCATATAATATGAAAATATAGTTTAGGTTGATTCCAATACTATAGATTTTACATTATAGATGTTGATATTTTTCTCTAATTGTTGGTCAAATTTGATTTTGACTAAACCCAGAACACAAAGTAAATAAAAACGGAGGGAGTGAATGCGTAAGAAACTCATAAACAAATGAATGCCATGAATAGTTTTGGTTCACGGATATATTTTATTTTGCATGACCATATTTTATAAATTCATGAACACATTTTAAATCTGTCAACCTTTTTGAAATATCTGGCTGTGTGTCCTCTTCATGTCTTTTCGATTTGCGAGCACCACGGATCAAGAAGAGTCCACCAGCCGGATCAAGATGCAGGAAGGTTTGTCATTCGACATGTTTGTCACGCATGCGTGCATACTGGTGGTGTTGTCTAATACTCCCTCCGTTTCAAATTAATTGACTTTCATTTATCCACATGTGGATGTATCTATACGTGTAACATGTCTAGATACATCCATGTGTAGATAAATGGAAATCAATTAATTTGGAACGGAGGGAGTAGTAAAAGGACAAGGCTAGCGTGCCCAGCACATGCATGGTCCACGAGTGGATTATGACTCGTGATCGATCGTATGCACGTCCACTGTCGTTATGATTGGTCCACTCGACGATACGCCGATGTAAGTGCGGCTGCGATGGATGAAACTTTTGATTTTTTTTAGGGTAGCGGATGAATGTGCGGTAGACAGAAATCTCAAGGCTCAGCTCAGTGCTACAACAAGGAAAGCCCAAGGCCCAAGCGATCCGGCAAACTCGTGAGCTCAGCAAGCCGGATCGATGATGAAGCTTGCGCTAGCTCGAAGGCTCGGTAGAACTGAAAATTTGGCATGATCTTTAGAAAAATATTACGATTCACCATCATATATAACATGATATATGCATGTACAGATACCTTCTTTTCTTCCCACACATATTTTTCTATCGGTTCACGGATATATTTTCTTTTGCATGACCATATTTAAAAAATTCATCAACACATTTTTATATTTGTCAACCTTTTTGAAATTGGGGACATTGTAATTCGAGAACAATTTTAAAATATTGAACATTTTTCCAAATCATGGACACATTTGCAAATTCATGAGATTTTTTCAAATTCATGAGCAATTTTAATATTTGTAACCTTTTTCAAAATCTGGGATTTTTTTTAATTTCAACATTTTTTTCCAAATAACACAAAAACCGGTTTTTATTCCTGAACCAACAGCAAAAGCGAATTTTCCTGGGCCGGCCCACTAGAACTCCACGCGAGGAGCTCCCTTTCCAGAGCAGAGACGGAAGAGAGATAGCGAGACAGAGAGAGAGTGAGCCGCCGTCTTCCAGCGTTTCGCTCGCGCCGATGGCGATGGCGGCGAGGGCGGTGTCGTCCAGGACCCCGGCGAGGCCGGTGGCGACGAGGTTCGTGCAGACCCGGTTCCGGTCCTCCGCGGCAAGGTGCCCGGCGAAGAGGGGAAGGCCGCCAGGAACGTCTACATCAAGGTATACCCCTCCACCTCTCCCCCACTCCTATTCCCGCGAGTGTTGGATGCGATGCAAATAGGTTCTGGGAATCCCCACCTCTAGGTTCATGTCAGGCGCGCTCGTGGTGATCTTCTCCCCGGATGCTGGGCGGATTTGTTCAGTTGCATTGCTGTAGCCTAGTTCTAGCCTTGTACTGGTTGTTGAACTTCTTGTTCACATATCTGAATTTAATGAAGGCTCAATAAAAAACAATCTGAAACATCTACAGTACATAATCCTACCTAAGCACCGACTACAGTAACAAATTAACCAACCAGGTCTGATCACAAGGCATCCATTAGGTCGAGTTAAGATAATCAAGTACCAAACTTAGTATTGCAGCTACGAAATCATCCAGCAAATATGTCCCACTATAGGAGTAGTTGCTACAAGCATGTTTTTGTTCCAATACTATGTAGTGTACTTACTCAGCTACATGAGAAAATAACCAGTGAAGAGGAGCTATAAATTCTTGACAATGCATGGTAGAAAGCACTCGGCACAAACAGATTACTAGAACTATTCCTTTGTTTACTTAATCGAAAAGGAAGGAGTGTACTTTTTGTGGAAATTATTATTGCTATAACTTGATTTTCAAAAATTAGAAGAAAGTTGATTTCAAAGGAGCACTTGCAACCACAGGCAACGGTCAAGCCCTGGCTGCGTAAATGCACACTCCACGCCCACGAGGTACTGAATAGTGTATACTAGTATACTACATCCCAGTCCTGCTCTTAACAGCTATGCACCATCTGATGGATTCCACCTATTAAAACAAACTCTGCAACTGCTAAAAAATACTTTATTTTACCGGCTTGTCCTTTAAATTGGCAACCCAATTATGTAATGTTTCTTCTATACTGAATACGTCTCTTCTGCTACAAGAAAACGAAGTTGTTCTCCCCTGTATAATTGTTCAAACTCGTTTGCAAATTAAACATATGCAGCATATTCCATGAACAAGTATTGGTACGAGCGCCGTCTCGCATTGTTGTAGCCTAGTTCCTGGAAAAAGAAGATGGGTTGTTTGAACCGGCTGTTTGCTTAGATTGTTTCTCTGGATTTAAACGAATGCACCAGAGAAAAAAAGGCAGTACGTTACAAAAAATAGTTGCTACAAGCATGTTTCTGTTCAATACTATGTAGCGTACTTACTCAGCTACATAGGAAAATAACCAATGAAGAGGAGCTAAATATTCTTCACAATGCATGATAGAAAGCACTCGGCACAAACAGATTACTAGAACTGTTCCTTTGTTTACTTAATCAAAAAGAAAGGATTGTACTTTTTGTGGAAATTATTATTGCTGTAACTTGATTTTAAAAAAGTTAGAAGAAAGGTGATTTCAAAGGAGCACTTGCAACCACAGGCAACGGTCAAGCCCTGGTTGCATAAATGCACACTCCACGCCTACGAGGTACTGGATAGTGTATACTAGTAGTATACTACATCCCAGTCCTGCTCTTAACAGCTATGCACCATCTGATCGATTCCACCTATCAAAACAAACTCTGCAACTGCTAGGAAATACTTTAATATACCGTCTTGTGCTTTAAACTGACCAACCAATTATGTAATGTTTCTTCTATACAGAATATGTCTCTTCTGCTACAACTAAACGAAGTTGTTCTCCCCTGTATAATTGTCCAAACTGGTTAGCATTGGATGCTAGGTATAGCAACTTACAGATATGCAGCATCTTCCATGAACAAATATTGGTAGACTGAAATGCAAATGACAATTTATTGGACAAACTGAACCAAGATTTGACATCAATAGTTCGTATATTTTTTAGAGGAAAAAAAAGGATCTCCTGCAATCTGGTGGCTTGGTGAAGCCAGCGACAGAAGTACCTGAGTGGGCAATCAAAGTTAGATGTAGCCATGCTCAATTCCGCATCACTAAACCGTACTGCTCTTATGAATTTAGTGGATCTTCGTCTCCACCGTAACTGTACTATCATGCGTGACCATCTCTTCGTTTATAGGTTATTCAGATTTTCACTAGACATACTGATTCAATACTAGCTCCTCTCTCTTCCTTTATTTTCTGTAGAAACTTTTGCATCACTTTCATGTAAATAATTTTTCCATTTTACAGAGGCTTACAAAGTTACAGGAGAGGCTAGACCGACTGGAGGCTGAGGAAGAAAAAATTCAGCCGTGGCTTTCCCATTACACTAGGTATATTATTTGATCAACATGTATTCTTGTGTACACTAACTAATATACTTGTTTATGCTGATATAGTCGTCCGCGTGTGCAGTGCCAGTGACACAACGGCAGTGCGTAACAAAGCGTGGGACAAGCTGGATAGGCAAACAAAGGCGTTTTGCTATGTGGTCAATGGCTTCTCAGCCTTCCTGGTGCTTAGGCATCTGTTTTAGACATCCATACTTATGATAATTAGTACTAGTACTGTAAGATGACTAGATGAGTAGTAGTACTATGTTGGGAGAGGCAATTTGGCACCCGAGCTCACCTAGTCCTGGAATCTGGTGCGTGGAAGTACCATCGAGATTATGTTCCTGGCCTCTATCCGCATGTGCTTGGTCCTGGTAAAAATTGGTGTGGTGCGGGCGCCTTCACAACAAACTCCAGGATGAAAACTTCATCCTAATTATAAGATGAAAACTGATCATCGATAACAACTCTAGGATGAAAACTTCATCCTGATTTTTACAAAACATTTGACCATTGAGTGAACAGCAAGAACACTGCATCTGATTTTGTTCTATCCTTATGACCTTCCCCAAGATTCATGCATGCAATCTGTAACAAAATAGTTGCCAAAATACGTTCTCCCCCAATTAGATGATACCCAAGTGTAACAATCCATATGGTTCCTTTAACAAGAATATGTAACAAATTGATTGCAGGTTTCAAGAAACTAAAACAGATTGAACTCAAACTGTAACAATCCATAGCGGAAAAAAATACATCCAGAATTTCTGCCCTCATTGCTTGATTATGCAAGTATCAAAGCATTAAAAATTCACAGACACCAGACTATGAACTACGCCCAGGCTTCTTATATCTGCACAACTTTGACCTGCAAATGTAGAATGTCAACAATTCTAGTCCGACGTTGTATGCCTTCTGTCACATTATTCTGTGCATCAAACTCTGTATCATTGCCCTATATCTTGAAAAAGCATGCTCTCCAACTCAATCTGTTGCCTGTATCAAAGAAAATTTGCACAAACATATTGGCCAAGGAACTAAATTATTATCAACCTACTCCCTAACATGGAGGGGAAAATAAACAACCTATGCACAAACGTATCTGAAATTGCAAGATACGGAACTTCATATATGTTTGTGCACAAATCATCCATGCACAAATCACCAAATTAAACAAGCTAACACTAAAGAAATATAAGACAGGAGGCAGTCAATAATTAAAAATTTACATCGATGTTTTTACCCCCAACGAAAGGTACATCAATATCTTTACCAAACAAAAGGTACATCGATATCACTGAATGCTATTCCTACGTGTTACACTCAGATGCATGATGAACGCACACACCCTATCGACGATTCCTACATGTTAAACAAGACACTAGTGTGCCATCAATATCTTCCACTGAAATTGCAAGATGCGGAACTTCAACTAACGACAAACTGAAGCTTGGACACAATGAGGCATGGAAGTCAAAAACCACATCCAGTCCGAGAGTTTCTACTCCACTTTATACATTGTTCATAATTGTATGTTGTCCAAGCTTTCTGGTCTCATTTCTTTTGTATATGTTGAAACGACAGGAAATTGGTTTTCAACGAGAGGGTGAACTTGACAGCAGAATCAAAAATAGTTTGAACAGAGAATACACTACATGAAGGCAAGCATGTTAACATTTGAACAACACACTAGTATATGCCATCTTTATCTCCTAGATTTGAAATTGCACAATGTAGAACTTCAAAACTAATGACAAATTAAGTGAAGGTACTACACAACTGAGGCAGGGGATTCAATCGGGAGAGGAATCATATACACCCAAAGTATCTAGAAATCACATTACCAGTTAACATGAGTTTATACGAACGCTCGTTGGAAGCCTGCACTCTCACAGAAATCTCGTTCGATTCCTTCTAAACAATTTTGCCTAGCCCAGCAACGCAACCTGAAATTGCCAACAAAAGGCAACCTGAAAGTGTTACGGCCTCATTTAGTCATTTGGCTTGAGTGAAACGGAAAGGTAAATTTGCTGCTGAAATTAACAAAACCGGGTGCACCTGTACCTTAAACATGGTGGCCCTCGGCCGGCCGTAGTACATCGCGGCGACGACCAGCAAGACGAAACCGACTGCCACCATCCTGAACACCGTGCCCGGTGTCGCCGACGTCCCTGGCATGGCTGGGAGGCGCCGGTGTGTCGACCGACACATAAGTCATCGAAGAGTAGTACGAGCGCCGTTTCGAATCGGAAGACGACAAGCAGGTGACTTCCAAAGACGAGGAAGAGCGCCTGCCCATGGCGCCGCCGGACGCGGTGAGCGTGCGGCCTGCTCAAATCTCGTGAATACGTGAACATACTAGCGTTGATTTACGCTTCGGTTATAAGGCATGAGAAAACTCCTGAACACCAGCACGCACCCGCACACGTAGAGTCTTCATTCGTTCAGAGCACCAGAAAGCAAAAGCAAAGAAAACTGTTTGAACTTTCAAAAACAACGAAGCGACACGAATCTTGATCCATGATACCAAACACCCGGTGTCTGATTGACTCCAGCCCCCGATCCACGTAGCTGGCACCTCTCTGAAATCTGAACTGAGTGCATACTAGCTGCTACTGTACCTCTGAAATCTGAACCACGTAGGTGCCTAGCTGCTTGCTGCTTGACGCGGAGTTTTGTTGTTTTAGAACCACGCGGAGGTCAGTTTACACACGATGCGGGGCACCTGGACTGGCCCAGTTGGGCCAAGTTCAGTCTGTGCCGGAAGCGGCCAGGTGTGGGCTAGACGTTTGGGTCCAGTTGAGTCGTGGCGGTGGCGGAGTGGACAAGTGGCAGGAGTCGTACATCGGCCTGGACTTGCCTTGAGAAAAACCAGAAATCTATATTTGCCAGCTAGCCCAGTCAACGAAACATAGACCTCCGCTACCGCCACCGGCCGATCACAGGAAGCCCGATGGCGTTGCGCTCGCTCCTGACCAAGATGCCGGCCCTCGGTCTCAGGTCGCCGGCGGCGGCTTCTCGCCGTATGTCGTCCCTTGCTGCTCCCGTAAGTACCCCTGTTCTACTTGTTCTGATTTGGTTCTGATATGAACCGTGCCCGCCGATTGACCTATGGATTTGGTGTGCTGTCTGGGATTTATAGGTCGAAATCGGTAAACCGTACTGCTCTTACGGATTTACTGTATCTTCGTCTCGACCGTGACAGTACCATCATGCATGATTTTAACACTTTATTGTAGTTTATTTAGCTCTGTACTAAACCATACTTGATTCAAGACTAGTTCCACCACTCTCATGGATCTAATTACTACTCCCTCCGTTCCAAATTAGATGACTTCAATTTGCCCACATGTGGATGTATCTAGACATGTTACAAGTATAGATACATCAACTTTTGGACAAATAAAAGTCATCTAATTTAGAACAGAGGGAGTAGTATGTAATAGATATGCGTTTCTTTTTCCCTGCGCTACAATTTGCCGAGACCTGAAATAATGCCCTACTGATTTGATATTTTAGTGTAAATGCTGGCATGCATGATTTTTTCGTATGTCTAATCATGAGATTTTAGCGTTACCTAGTCTAGTTTAGCTCCGACACCTCTCTTTCTTTTTCTTGACACTTTCGTTTAAATTTCATGTAAATAAGTTCTATTTCCGTTTATAGAAAAAATACAACGATCCTTGTCCAAGGCTCAATGAGTTGTCGGAGATGATTGACCAACAGTTGGCTAAGAATAAAAAAATTGATAAGTAAGTTGCTTCCCTATATCTCTAGTTTGATCATTTGATGAAATTGTTATTGTGTACACTCAATATATTTCTGTTTTATTTTGCTTTAGTATGAATATTTTTTATGCTAATTGAATTGGTTGTTTCATGTGTAGTGATTTAAGGGTGATGTTGCATAACGGGCGGGCAAAAAATGATAAGAAACTTACCGCATATGTCTATGCGGTCCACAGCTTCTCGGCCTTCTTGGTGCTCAGGCATGTGTTTTAGGCACCCTAGGTCGGTTATGATTATAGTGGAGTACTTAGTATTGTAACATGATTAGTACTATTGTAAGTGAGCTTTATGTAATCGTAAGAATATCATTTATGTTGTTCACGTTAGATATACTTTTAGCGATGTTATTCTTTGTTCGCGCGAGGCTCGCTCAGTTTTCTGACAGCAAGCAACAACGACGCCGGGATGAAGAAGATCATATTTATTATATTTATTTCTTTTCCGCAGAAAGCTTAGTTTTTTAAAATATGTGAGTAAGTCGACGTCCTAGTATAATAAATCTGTGACAATGGATATTGAATGAAGAATAAGTGTGGAAATATGTAGATATTTTAATTGCAAATGGAAGTCAAGGGCAGTTTCTCCGCGAAAGACATGAATATCAGGCATACAATGTACCGGTAAATGTAACTGCCGGGAAAAAAATATTCTATTTGAGGGCAAATGAACTGCGAGGAATGGTTCAAATGCCGGGAATAGTTCAAACGGCCGGGAAAAAACTTTTGCCGGCAATTTTATTGCACTGCTAAGTTCCCGGCAGAAAACGCGCCACCACATTTGGTCCAGTACTCCAGTGACTCTCTGTTTCACAAAAAAAAAGTACTCTACATGATGTTTTAGGTGCCAGAGACCCAGTGATTTAACAAATGTTGTGAAAGAGCATAATATTCATAATTGCTGTATTTCATAGTTACACGTGATTTTCCTTCCCAAGAGGGGCGAATAGCTCCTGTGCGACGTCGTTGAGGGCAATTGTCCAGCATGCGACGATGTTGGCTGAAATAGCCCTGGTGCGACGTTTGTTAGCGTGGGAATAGCTCAGACAGGACTAACTGATAAAACGGCTGTCTGGCTCTTAACGGAGGTTGAGATTAGGTTAGGACTTGGCTGGTTATGTGCCCCGACTGGTGGGATCCACTCAGTTGCCACTACCGCTCGATCCGCCCTTGCTCGACGGCGCCGCCCCCTTGTCCGGCAGCGGCAACGATTTCTTCTCGCCAGCTGTGGAGCGCCTTCTCGGTGGCGGCGCAGCTTTCTCTGGTGAGTAATTTCGCAACCCTAGTCTCGTTCCCCTCAATTTTGGATGCGTCTGTGGCCTGTATCTGTTTCCCGGTCGATTTGAAATCAGAGAAGCCTGGAGAGGTGCGCGTGGATTTAATGAGATGGAGCCCGGAGAGAGTTCAAATCGGTAATGCGCACCCTCTTCTAGCTTATTTGAACTCGATTTAGTTTTCGTCCCCTGCACCCCTAGCTGACTGCCGCTTCCCGCCCGCCATTGACAGGGGAGATTCTGCGCCTAGCTTCAAATTTACAGTTGAATTCTTTCCTTGTAAGGCCAAGATAGGTGATGGTAGCGTTCGAAACATTGAGAGAGACACGAGGATTATTTGGGAGGTCAAATGTGCAGATATTGATCCCCAAGAACTTCAGAGCATGGAGGAGAAGGCAGTGAAGAATCTGGTGGAGAGAATTGGGGAGAGCGTTATTTGGGGTCCAGAACAAGAGGTATCACTGGTACGGTATGATGATTGCAAGAACGCTTATGTCCGAATTGAGGATGGAGAAGATATGGTTGATGAAATTGATCGACAAGAAGGTTGGACAAGAAAAAAAAAAGCAACCTTTTGGGCAGAGCTCATTGATCTGAACCCAGATTACAGGGTTGGTTATGTGCCATCAAAGATGGCTTCACAGATGGCAGATGCTGAGTGGGCTGCAGAGAAGCAGATGTTGTTGCCAATGCTCTCTGAACTAACAGTGATATGTGAAGAAATGGGGGGCTGCTGCAGATGCAGAACAGGGGGGCTCCCCAGATGCAGAACAGGGATGCCATGATGCTAGGAAGGTTGTTGTTGTTGATTGGAATGCAGTAGGATTAGCTGAACGCATAGATTTGGTCATTGAACCAATTGCTGACACTAAGATGGCCGAAATGTTTAGAATTCCAGTTGATGACAGAGATAAGGAGAAGGATGACTGTACTTTGCCTGATGATGGTAACACAAATTCAGGCAATGAAGAAGTGGATGGAGAGTTGATGTTAGATGCTGCAGATGATGTAGATGATGCACATGCTGATGAGCTGGTGCATGTGTATGACAGAGAGAACCCTGTCATTGAGGTGGGGAAGATGTGGCCAAACATGGATGAGTTTAGGATGTGTTTCAAGACCATGCAGTGAGACATGAGTTTGATGCCAAGACTCTGTGGACTGATCGAAAGAAATTTTATGCTAGGCGCCAAGGTTTTGATGGAGGTGCCAAACCTTGCAAGTGGTACATATCTGCTAGACGACAACCTGATGGCCATACAATCAGGGTAAATCAAATTCCACATGAGCATACATGTATGAGCAGTTCACAGCAAGTTTCAAGGATGACATCACAGCTTTGGATTACACAAAAGATTACTCCTATTTTAGCCAAGACACCAAACACTATAGCAAAGAGACTTCAAGTTGACCTGGAAAAGATGTATCCCATTGTGCTGAAATATACCACAGTGTGGAAGGCAAAACAAAGGGAAATGAAAGCATTATATGGTGATTGGGCAAATACATTTAGGATGTTGTATAGTTTTAAAGCAGAGGTGGAGATGAGGTCACCTGGCAGTGTGGTGGAGATAGATACTGAGGTAAAAGACGATGGCAAGGTTTATTTCAGCAAAAAAATTATGTGTTTAAAGCCTTGCGTAGATGGATTTAAAGGAGGGTGTCGTCCATATTTGAGCATCGACTCATCTTTTTTGACTGGAAAATGGAATGGTCAGTTGGCAGCATGCAATGCTCTTGATGGACACAACTGGATGTTTCCTGTTGCCATTGGAATGTTTCAGTCAGAGACAGAGGCATCATGGACATGGTTCATGATGCAGTTGAAAAGAGCCCTAGGGTCAGTATCACCTTTGGCCATCCACACAGATGCATGTAACGGGCTAGAAAATGCGGTGAAGTTTGTTTTCCCTCATGCTGAGCAGAGGGAGTGCTTTGGCCATATGTGGATGAATCTGATAAAAAAATTCAGAGGAGAAGAATTTGGGCACATGTGGCCGGCAGCAAGAGCTTACACCTCACAGACACATTCCTATCACCTTGGTAAGATAGTGGCAGCATGTAGTGAGAATGATTTTGCTTCATGGTTGAACACCTACCATTCTCTGTTATGGTATAGGTCGAGTTTTAATACTGCAATCAAGTGCGATCATATCAACAACAACTTGGCAGAAAGTTTCAACAACAGGGTGAAGGAGTTGAAAGACTTGCCTGTGCATGACATGGTGGACCTTGCTGTGCAAGCTGAACCTGTCCTGGACCTTGATGTGCAAGCTGAACCTGTCCTGGACCTGGCTGTGCAAGATGAACCTGTTCTGGACCCTTCTATGGTGCAAACTGAACCAGATGTTGCTAATGTTGTCCAAAATGAACCTCTTGGCCGTGTTGTGGGTAGGTCTAGTGGTTTTGGTAAGAAAAGAAAGAGTATCAACAAGTTGCTTGATGTACAAGTTGAGAAGGAGAAGAAACCGAGTGGTGCCCGTGGTAAGAAGAGGCAAAATAAATAGAATGGTGTTGTACTATTGATTTGTTGTACTATTGATTTGTTGTATTTGTTGTAATAACTATGAATGGTGTTGTTGTAATAATTTGCCACTTGGTTATTTGAATTCAAATTTGAACCAAAATTCAAACTTTTATGCCACTTGTGTTATGCTAAGCTTGGATGTTGCAATGATTTCAAACTATTATGCACTTTGTTTGATCTAAATGGTCATCAATCTGAGGCGTTCTGCTAACTCCTGAAAAATGTGTTTCAAATGAGCTCCAAAGGTAGGGTAAACGGCCCCATTTCTAAGCAATTTTTTTCCACCTTGTCTAAATGAGCCAAATAAATTTTCTAGACATCTATTCTACCTATAAAGTGTCACTCCCAAGCTTGGATTTTCAATTTCATGTTTCAAACTTGTTTAAATGTTGGTCAAACTTGGGTTTGACCGAATTTGAAATAAGCATAAAATATTCACAAAACATCAAAAAAATAAAAAACCAGTGCACATGTTCTTAGTTTGTCATGTACTAACAACTCCAATTGATAAACAAGGTCTAGATATAATTAAACAAAATATGCTTCAATGTGGTGTGAAATCTCAAATCTCAAACTATGAACTCTCATGTGTGAAGAGAGGTGGTTTGAGATTTGCAACATTAAATTTTCAAAAAACTCACAGAAGCTTCATTTTGGTGTGACTAAGAAGTATCCAAGCTTGGATTTTCAATTTCATGTTTCAAACTTGTTTAAATGTTGGTCAAACTTTCAACCCACCTACTCTCTCCTTTGAAATCCACACTACTCTGTACAACATTTCACATTTGAGTGAAAGGAATTTTCGTGCAAATGTATGTACACCATCTTTATATTTTTTTCTCGTTACTATATGACATAAGAAGACTATGTGCGCATGTTTCTTAAGTTTTTTTATTTTTTTAATTAATTATGCTCATTTGAAAGTGTTTGAGGTCTCTCACTTGATTTTAGGAGTTTTCGTAAAAATGCATATAAACCATATTTATATTTTTTTTTTCTAGTTACTATAGTACATTACAAAACCATGTGCGCAGGTTTCTTAATTTTTTGATTTTTTTGAATTAGTTATGCTTAACCCTAGTTTAGTCAACCCTCACAAAACCCCGTTGACCGAGGCGAAACCCCGCATAACCCCGCTAACCCTAGCTCCTATTTTTGGCCGTTGGATAAGCCCTACGTTGGCCGTCCGATCAAGTCTTCTAGAAGGAAACCCGCAGACTCCCGTGTTTTGGCCGTTGGCCGTTGGATCAACGCCTTCTAGAAGGAATCTAGCACAGACGGTTGCGATCGGCTGAGCCATGGCGATCCACGAGACTCGCGTTCTGCACTCTGATTGGCTGGCCTCTTTTCTAATGTTTTCTTTTTTCCAACACGCATAGGGTTCGGAGGTGGGCAGTTGGGGAATGGATTGGTTGACTATCTGAGCACGAATTTGAGTCACTGGCTCATGGTGCCCACCGTGTATTGGGTCCACATGTCATTCACACAGTCTAGCCTTTCCATGCATGGTGTCCGTTGTGCTACCCGCCCGTCTAGCCTCTCCATGCATGCATGACCTAGTGGCAGCGATTCAGATTGCATGCCTCCTTCCACGTCGCATCGCAGCAATTTCGGCCGCCGATTCAGACGCACGCTGCCACTGAGCCCGCCGTCGCACCGCAGCAATTAAACGCGTCAGACTTTGATTCAGACTCAAAAACCGAGCTCTTTTCAGACTTTGACCCGTTGCACCGCAGCAATTATACACGGGAGAGTAATCGCACGCCGATACACATGCCAACCCTCTTCTCTCTGCCCATTTATACATCTCTCTTCCTCTCCCCTCTCCACACAAGCCGGGCCACAGCCAGATCCATCTCCTCTCTTCTTCCTCTCCTCTCTCGAAGCACAAAGCCACAAGCCAGATGGAGTTCACCGGAGTCACGTACTGGCCGCCGCGCACGTACCCGGAGGAACTCTACCCCCCCCCCCCCCCCGGCGCGTGTTCGTGGAGAACAGACTCCGCGTGTGGGTGATCTCGAGGTGGAGGTCCTAGTTCGAGCTCGCCCGCGAGTTCCTCGCCTCTGGCTATCGCCACCTCAACCTCCCAACGGGCATGCGGCCCATGTTTAGCCTCCCGAAACCCGTGACAATCTCGGCAACGTCATGATGCACACGGCGACCTTCGCCAACTCGTTGGACGCCCGCTTCCTCCTCGGGACCGTCTGGTGGTGCGGCTGTGAGTTCATCGCATTCACGATGTACAACATGTACACCAACTACGATGCGGCCTTCCCCACCCCCCGCCATGTGCACAGGCTCCCCTACAACATCAACGACGAGGAGTGAGCAAGAAGGGGCGCCCGAGCAAGAAGATGGTGCCTGGAGTGAAGATGGTGGCATATATGCCCCTATTTAGTTTATTTTCAGTTTATTTACTTTCCCTTGTCGTACTTGGGCATATATGCCCCTATTTAGTTTATTTTCATGTAAGATGATGCCTCTATTATCTATGTTGTAAGGGGATGCGCTATATCTATGTATCCATGTTTGTTCGTGCTTATATAAAATATTAGTGTTTGCTCGTACCAAAATATAACCATGTTTGAATTAATTACCAATTTTTTGAACATAAGTTAACCACCAACTTCTCTAGCTTCACATTCACAAATGTGCTCCAAAGCTAGGGGAAACGGCCCCATTTCTAAGCAACTTTTTTTCGACCATCTCCCAATCAGCCAAATAATTTTCCTTAGCATCTATTCTACCTATATAGTATCAATACGAAGTCTCACTATATTTTGAATTAATCTTCATATTATAATTAAAGGGTGGGCAGATTGACACGCTAAGGAAAATTTTAAACCAAAACTTATTCAGTATAAACATGCTGTAAGATGATACAAGGAAATAATAAAATAACAAAAAGAGAGGGTAGAGGGAGACGCTAAGGAAATAATAAAATAAACTATATATGTGTGAAATAACGTAAGCTGAATAAAAAACAAGAGACATAGGTGAATTCGTTGTCCATTGGGCCTGGCTAGGTTTATTGGGCCTAGAGTGTGCACGTACGTTTTTTTTTTCGGACGAACACTTGTTTAAACATTCGGCCTGGCTAGGTTTTACTTGGGCCTGGCCTTTTCTCGTACTCGATGTTTATTTTTGTTCTTCTACTGAACTGAAAAGTGCACACACATCTGCACACTGTCATACAAACTGAAACAAACCAAATAAATGGTGGATTCGTGATGCATTTTTTTCAATTCTTAGCCATACAAAATTGTCCATTTCAAGCTAAGTGCAACACTAATTACATTGTTTAATGACTAATGATCAACACATAGACAACTCCAAGAGCAATTGCACATAAATAAAAAATTGCAGCCATCAGATTGTCCTGCTTCTTTAGATCGAAAAGTTTCTTTAACTGTTTGTTCATCTTCTTCAACTCGGCCTTCACTTCCGCAAGCCCATCCGCATTCTGTACCCCCATTCGGCACCGTAGCAACCCCCGTAGCAGATCCCAATTGCTCCACCACCGGCGGCAAATTGGGCACCAGGGATGTGCCAGCCTTTTCAATCCTCTTGATGTACACATCAAGCCACTCGAAATGGTCGCATGGCAGCAGATCCTGAAAATAGGAACCAAATATTAACCCTAATACCCCGGCTCTGGTTTGAGGAAATTCCCCGGCTCCAGTGCCATGAAAACCCAAAATTGAGGAAAATAAAACGAAATTGGAAGAGGGGAAAGTCAGATCTCACCTTCCCCGGCTCTGGTTTGCTCTCGCATTTCACATACTCGCACCCGGCGTTGCCATTCTTGTCGCTCGTGGTGACCCGCCGCTTCAGAGGTGCCGTCCGCCCGCAATCAGGGCACCTTCCCAGCGGCACTGGACCGTAGCGCGGCCATTGACAGTGGGAGGCGGAAGCGGAGCTCGAAGACATACCTCTACCGCCGGCGTTGATGCGCGCTGTCGCCGGAGAAGAAGGGGGACGAGAGGATGCGGGCAACGGTCGGAAAGCTCGCTCGCGGAGATGGCTCTGGCACGGGGGCGAGATGGATCTGTTTTGTACCAGCTGATGACATGGACAAGAGGTGGGTCCCGCGCTCGGAGGTGCTCCTGTGGGCCCCATGCTGATGTGGATAAGTGGGGGGTCCCACTAGGCTCACATAATTCCAACCCCTAACCTGTCCCTTGCGGTTAAGCCCGACTGTCGCACGCGAGCAATTTCAGCAACGAGATGGCGTCGCACGCGAGCGATTTCAACCAACGACGTCGCTGCCCATCGATTAGCATGGAAAAACGTCGCATAGGAGCTATTTTCCCTCCCAAGAGACAGAAGGAGATTGCAAGGTAGAAGACATTGGCACACTCGTAAAGATTACAAGAACAACAAAAATCAAGTTGGGATTACAGGAATCATCCAGAGCGACTTGGACCGTTCCCCTCTCTCCGTCTACAGTGCGAGAGGCGATTTTGTGAGAGTTCCCCGTCTCCCCACCTCGCCGGCCGGAGATTCGCGGATTCTTCCGCCTCCGTCGGCCGCTCTGGCGGCGGGAGGCTGGGGAATCCGCGGATCCTGGCTTGTACATAGTGTAGGGGTAGGTAGGGTTGCAGCCGGCGGTGGAGGTGTCGGCGGTGGTGTGTTTGGTGTCGATCTGCTCTTCCTCCGGCGTCGGTGTTCCCTGGAGCTCCTTCGCGCACGGATCGACTTCCCTGAGCTCCTCGATCTACGGATCCGTGGAGTTCGTCGAGCCCCTGCCGGTTCCGGCTAGACGGCGGTGCCTGTGTTTACTTTCTGAAGGTGATGTTGCTTTCTACCAAGTTGGCCTCGCTGCCCGTGGTGCAGGGTGGAGGTGTCATGCCGAGGAGCGTCGACTCCCTGCTCGCCGAGGGGTGCCTCCGAGTCCAAGGTTGTGGAGGTTTGGCGGCGGGTTTCGCCGGCGCAGCGTTCTGCTCCATGGAGACGAAGCCAGAGTTCAGATAGGACCTTGTTGTAATTTCTTTGTTTGTCTGGGCTTTTCTGTAAGAAACTTGGTGTAATGCAATATGATCCTTTGTCGCAAAAAAAAAACAAGAATCAAGTTAAATAACAAGGAGTCTATGGAATGAATCTAGAGTGGCAGTGCGCACTCTTCATAACTTGAAAGCAGGGGAAATTAAGCCACACACGAATCCACAACGAAAAATAAAATCTTCAATCCAGTCATCACGCGGTGTGCTAATTGACTCCCGCCCCTGATCCTCCTGACACGTTGGGACCTCGTGACCGAATCTCGACGTTCTGCAGAAGCAATGAGTAGCACGTAAGGTGAGTTCTGTAGCTGAAGCATAGCAGTTGCAACGAAATGAAATGTGGAATGCAGCCAGGGTTCTGTGCAAATTAAAATGCATACATACCTCCTGCACGGCCGGCGCCGGCTTCGCTGGCTCGGCATCCTTGACTCCAGCGCGGCCGCAGCCGGTGACGCGGTCGATGAGGCCGAGGAACCTGTCCTTGAGCTGGGCGGCGAAGTTTGCCATGGGATCGGGCTGTGCCTTCCTCTGGAGGTAAAGCTAAACGGCGCTCTGAACTCTGAAGCGTTTGCTGCTTGTTGCTCGCTAGTACTAGTAAGCTGCTATGCTTCCGGTGGTGAGTGGTCGCAGCGATCACCGGCACCCGTTTTATACTCGGCGTGGACGGGCACCAGTCACCAGACGCGTCGGCGAGCTTCACCGGACACGACAAGTCCGGCCCACGCGCGTACTGGGACGATCAATAATATCCAGATCGCTTTACCTTTTTCCGATCTGCATGCATGATCAGTGTACTACTATTCCACATGGGTGAAACGATGAATGCGTGCATCCATGGTGATGCAAGCTCCGCGTCTCTGGCACTAAGAGTGTGTTTCGTGGAACCATGGAGGGTTGAAGAAGTTGCGAGGAAGTATCGGCCAGTTCAGGAAGATCCAAGGAAGCACCGGCCCGTTAAGCAGGCCGGGTAGACCCAAGACTGCACTGTAGATGGCAAGGCCGGGCTCCTGGTTATGTTTGGTACTCCCTGTTCTTGCAATCTTCTTATCTGTTCATAAAATACGGAGGGGAGCTCCGAATTATCATGCCAAGCTGCCAGCTGAACCTGCCGATACCAACGATGCAGAATCATTCACCACACAATTTAATCATGTTGTGTCCATTGTCCTCCTAACCTCCTTATTATGACTTTACGCAGGACCATTCGAATTATCGATGATCTTTTAATTAAAGTGCACGACCGACACTGTGTGTTTGGTGCTATCATGTGGTGCAGAATTATGATTTATGAAAGTTTACTAAAGGGCTACTCCTAGATGTTTGTATTTTAATAGATATCCATACTCTGCACATATAACCATTGGAATAATTTTCAGAGATGATGATCTCGTTGAAATAGCCCTGCTTTTCCCCACGGAAAAGATGGAAAGAAAATGAAGAAATATAATTTCATAGTTATCATGCCTGTTATCCAAATTGTTCCTTTTTCACTCGTAGTTTAGTGCATTCACAGTGGTTAGGTAACGCTAGCACGAGAAACGTACTGTGCACCGAGCCAATATTTCAGTGGCGTAATATCGATGCAATCATAATTTCACCTCACAATATTTTCAATAATTAAATCGTATCAAAAAATAAAGTTTTTATGAGATCAATAGAATATTTATAGACATATCTGCTAATACATGATAAATTTAAAACAATCCGTGCATGTACATTTTAAGAATCCAAACTAATAGCATACCCAACCGCGTCAAGGAAGGCCCTCCATCCGCTTGTTGTGCTCGAAATAAAAAAAATCGCCCCAATGGGTCTCCACTCAGCCTGTTGAGCCTAAAATCTCAGGTCGCCCAGAAGCCCCCCCCCCCCCCCCCCCCCACCCACACACACTTTCCGGTTCGACTAGGGGTGTCCATACATATCCACACTTGGCGTTTCTTGTTCCTCCCCCTCCCAAACTACTGACTGTTGCTCCCGTTCTAGCTAACACCGTTGCCGCATACTGCCCTTAACTGCCGCCGATCATGGAAGGGAATAAGGAGATCAAGACGTAGAGTACGGAGCGGCTGCGCGGTGCTCATGCAGTGTAGAACATGACACAAATTAAGGTGACCGCCATCGCCAAGGGCCTCGCCAAAGGCTCATGTGGTTCGTCGGCGTTGTCCGCCATTGATAATTTGATAACCGTATATGGAAGTCAAGGGAGCATGCATGCTCGATGTCATCGTCGTCACCCATGTTCACCCTTGACGACCAGGGACGGAGCCAGCAGGGGGCTAGCTGGGGCCATGGCCCCTTCCATGGTGAAAAAAATTGTGATACCCTCCACGTATTATGTGTACTTAATCTTCAAATTAGTCCAAATTAACCCATTTGGCCCCCTCAAATTGCATAATGTCTACTTGGCCCCCCTTGTACAAAATTCCTAGCTCCGTCCCTGTTGACGACCATCACATCGGCGTCTATGCGTTTCTCTCCCAAGTTTGTTGGATTGTTGTATGATGCCCGTTTTCACCGGCCGATGGTCTTCTCTTCCCCGATGGGTTTCGACGCCCCGGACGAAGGGGTTCAAGATGGCCAAGGCGTTGAGCTCAATCTCAACGACACATACGTGGACACCAACTCGCCATGCTCCACACGAGTTCCCGGATGGCGGTTCCCCAGAAGTTATAACGCATTGCCCCGCAGTAGAACATTTTGCTTGGCAGACGCACCACGATGGATGTTCCACGGATCGATCTCAACGAAGAAGAGAATTTCTCTTCTACAACACACAAACTCAGCAACTAGAAACCCCAAATTAGAAAAGGAGAGTACGAACACACAAACTTCAGCAAGACCGAAGTAAAAGTATATAGAAGCTGCTAGCCACATGACCAATTTCTTCTTCTATATACAACACCAAGCTAGATATCACAGTCAAACGAAAGAATCCAGCGTAAATTACAAAGATAGATCCAACAGTCCGTGTGAACGATAGAGATTAAATCCTTTCTTAGTCAACTAAGAACTAGTTACTCCGTTCAAGAAAAGCTGAAGGTGGTAGACTAGCCTTTTTTTTTAGGAAAGTACACTAGCATCAACTTCCTCGGTTTGTCGCAGTTTGTTTGTCGATGGAGGCTTGCAGCGTGCGGAAGAGATGCTCAAGTTCAACATATCGATCTTAACGGATGCGTGAAAAATACAAAAGGAGGGTACATTGTACACCAAAGAATGAATCGACAGAAAGAAGATTAAACAAAAGTAAATGAACAGAAGCTGCTAGCAACATGACCTATTTTTCTTCCTCTATATCCTTGCTTGACGACCGGCAGGGGCCGCGCCGCCTACCCGCCGCTGTCTGGACATCGACCAGCGTTGATATATCCTTCAGAACTTCACAAGGATTCATGGCGAAAGAAACCAGCTCATCTCAGATCGAATCGTACACAGAAGCACAGAGAAAATGGCTCAAACAGCTGCAATAACTCGAGAAGCAACCGGTGTAGTACATACCAGCAGGCTATGCAGCTTGGCGGCGGTCGACCAGAGAACATCTACCCCGACATGCCGTAACAAGCCATGCATTCCGTAGATGCCGCTGCCGAGCTTGGATAGAAGAGGCCGAGGAGACCAGGAGGGAAACATCTTCCCCGGCCCCGGTCCCCCGACGGCTGGCCACGGTACGGTAGCCGCCGGTGATTTTATAGCAGCTTTGTGCCTTTGTTGCGACAGGCGAGGGTACGCACGTGGATTAGTTTAGGAGCTCTGTTGGCAGTGAGATGGATGTATGGGGTGCCGTAGTGGACAGTGCTGTTAGAGATATATTCCGTGTACGTATAAACGGACGTCTAGGATAGAGATAGATCTCGTGTCTTGTCTTGCACTTCAAGATGACCCCATGTACGCCTATATATACTCGCCCCCGAGGCTTAATAAAACATCCAACATATTCCGCATATCCCTCTCTATCGTTCTATATGGTATACTAATTAGATCCTACCCTAGAGCCGCCGCCTAGCCCTAGCACCGCCGCCGCTGCTCCAAACCCTAGCGCCGCTCCCTCATGGCGCCGTGCTAGGCGTCGTCGACACGCTTCCGCCGCGCTGCCCCCGGGGAGGTCGATCTCCATGATCTCCGCCGGGGGCTGCGCAACCCGCACACAGGGCTCGTCCGCCGATCCGTGATCGGCTGCCCTGTAAGTCTCTTCTCCGATCTCTTGATCGGTTTTCTTTTTTGTTTATCGATCATAGATCGGATTGCGTCGCCCACCGCCAGTCGATCCTCGCGCGCCTCTACTCTGACACCGGCGCGATCACAAGGCGTCTTCTCCGACATGGCGGTCTAGCGCGACGCGGCGGCCTGCATGGAGGTTGTCCGCGCGTCTGCCCGCCCGTCACCCGGCGCCGACCATCGCCGCCCTACTCCGATCGGGACTTCTGCACCATCTTCGTCATCGCCTTGGTCTGCTGTGCCTTCGACCTCATCATCAAGCAGCATCCCGACTTTGCGGGCGATCGGATTGATCACCCGCTCGCCTGCGATACGTCGCCACACTAGCCACGCGACCGGCCTGATCCGCCGTTTGCACGCGCCTCCGCAGGATCCCGTGAAGATCGTCATCGAGTACGCACGCCTACCACTGATCGAGCAACGGGCTGCCGTTGCGTCGCCCCTTCGGGCCGCAGCGCCGCCGCCTTTGGTCCACGCTACCGGCTGCCAACGCGCCTTCCAGGCGTGTACGCCGCCGGCGGCCTCTCGCCGTCGCATCGAATCGCACCCTGCAGCTACGTCGTCCCCTTGGACTGTAGTGCTGCTACACACGGTCTACCTCGCCGTCCCCGCGCACCGACGTCTCAGGCTACCACCGCGTCGCTCCCACGACGCGGGTCACCGCCGTCCGCGCATGGTCTTCGTCAAGTTGTCGGCTCTTCATCGCCACATTCGTGTACCGCCGCCGCGCCTCCTCACGTAACCTGCACGGCCTTCGCCGCCGCTGGTTTCGCCGCCTACACCTTCGTCTTCGTCCAGTACAACTTCGTCGCCAACGTCATCGCCACCGCCTGGCAACGCCTCCTCGGTAGCGCCCGCACCCTGGCTACGCCGCCTCCCGGCATCGCCACCGACCACCCTCGCGTCTACTCCGGCAACCGCGGACAGCATCGGCTCTTCCCCGTCTTCGCCGCTCTGCGCCTCGCGACCGTCCTGGAGCCTTCTCTGCTAGTCTATCACCGACATGGTACGACACCGTACTGGTCCCACTCTACGCATGCTCGGTACTGGCAACACCGCTGCGTGCCTTCGTCCCCGACGCGTCCCCGTGCCTGGCAAGCTCGGATCGGCGCCTCGTCTTCATCGGCATCGAAAACATCTTCTTCGGCATCGACTCCTACGACTGCCTCGACCGCGTCCACGACGATTCTTCTTGCATACTCGGTTCTAGCAAAACCGTAGTATGCCTACGCCCCCGGCGTGCGCCTAGTTCTGGCACAACTATGGTTGCACATCATTCTCGACGGTTCGGACTGCATCGACATCCTCGACGACTGCCCTCGATGCGTCTCCGTCATCATCACCAGTGGCGGACCTTGATCAAAATCTTTGGGGGGGGCGAATATGTAAATGACATGAATTTTTTTTGGGGACATCAAATCATTCACAGCAACGAGGTAGAATTTGTAGCATTTTCTAAAATATATATATATAGATTGATTTTGTCCACATAATACTTAGCAAAATTATTTTGGAAGCAATGTGTAAACAAAAAAATTCATGACCTATTTTGAAGTTTCCCCAATTTAGATGCAAAATTTGGATCCAATCTTGGAAGAAAAGCAAAATGGAGCACAAATTTAACTCAAACGAGGGGGATAGAAGCTTGCAGCGTGTTGGAGCCTTTAGGAATCAGCAATGGATCAGAGTTCAGAGATGCTTGCAGCTAGCTATCCCGTCAGTGCTCACCGCGACGGCGCCGGCGACCAGTCTAAGCTGAGTTCAGAGCACGGACGAGATTAACCCAGTGGCCCACCGGCCACCCGTCGTGGCGCCGTCCAACCAGTCGAGGACACGAGGAGCGAGTGAGTGATCGAGCAGATAGTCGAGCAGCTTATTCTCGATACAGACTAGATGGGCCACATGGGCTGCATGCCACGGTACAAGTAGGGGCAGTAAAGATTTTGTAAATTTGTTGGGGGGGGCCACGGCCCAGGTTGGCCCCCGTGAAGGTCCGCCAGTGATCATTACCATGGCGCCTTCTTCGCGCCCGCGGCTTCATGTGCGGCTACATAGACACCGGCATCTCCGACCACGACATCGACCACGGCATCTCCTCGCAACGGCTACCTCGACCTCGGCACCGCCTCACGCTCTCGGCTCCCTCGACATCGGCACAAGGGTTACCACCTTGCCTGAGCTCTCGTCAGCTTCCTCTCCAGTCCAAGCATCTGCGCCGCGACATCGACCACGACGCTCCCGCTACGACTGCGGGGGGTGTCAGCCTTCTGGGTCTACTTCGGTTTATCTTCAGTCTAACCGTCCACGTCGTTCATGGTGTTCACGACGCTCCCGCTACGACTGCGGGGGAGTGTTAGAGATATATTCCGTGTACGTATAAACGGACGTCTAGGATAGAGATAGATCTCGTGTCTTGTCTTACACTCCAAAATGACCCCATGTACGCCTATATATACTCGCCCCCGAGGCTTAATAAAACATCCAACATATTCCGTATATCCCTCTCTATCGTTCTATAAGTACTCTGTGGCCGTAGTAGCTGCGTAGCTCGTGTCGTCTCAGTAGGGGCATGGGCCGCCATGCCGACCGCTAGCTGAGCTCTGAGACTCTGATGGAGATCGTGCATGCATGCATGTGTTCCTTGTTGCATGCAAAGGGCTTGTCGTCTCCTTTGACACCAGGGAAAGGACCCGAGATTCTCCCTCCCACGCGCGCGCGTCGCTAGTTCCATGCAAACCTCTGATTCAGTGCAAGATGCATACTTGGAGCTTGGAGCCTAGAGCTATGGTTTTCTGTTTACGGATACAAACCAGTTTATAGTTTATACCAAGCATCCATCGTCGTTAGTGTTCTCAATAAAGATTGGAAACTGTCTAGGAAAAAGGAAGGTGAGAAAAAGAAATAAATCTACTGAACATTTTGATGTTTTTTTTATAGAATATTGTTAGGGTAATAGACTGCTTGTATTACCAGGGGGCCAAAGGCCACATATATATAGTACATGTACAGGTGAATATGCAGGAAGGCCCCTAACATATGGGCAAAATACAATATGCACAAATCTACTCTAACACCCCCCCTCAAACTCAGGGTGGATCCACAACACTGAGTTTGGAGAGTAAGAAGTCATGTTGCGCTCGAGTTTGTGCCTTTGTAAAGAAATCTGCCAGCTGCAAATCTGAAGGCACATAGTGAAGCGCAACAACCTGATCCTGCACCTGAGCACGTGTATAGAAAGCATCAACACCAATATGCTTGGTCAGCTCATGCTTGACCGGATCACGTGCAATACTGATAGCACCTGTACTGTCACACAAAAGTGGAGTGGGTGTCGTAACAGAGACCCCAAAATCTGCAAGCAACCACCGTAACCAGGTCACCTCAGCAATCAACGAAGCCATAGCCCGCAGCTCAGCCTCAACACTCGAACGGGAAACCGCGACCTGTTTCTTCGTCTTCCAAGCAACAAGCGAACCACCAAGAAACACACAGTAAGCAGAAAGTGAACGACGATCCGTAGGATCACTCGCCCACGTGGCATCCGAGTAACACTGGAGCTGGAGAGAGCTGGAACTAGGGAAGAAAAGACGACGAGTAATCGTGCCACGAAGATAACGAAGGACACGGAGGAGATGACTATAGTGAACGGTGGTAGGAGCTGAGACAAACTGACTCAGAATATGGACGGGATAAGAGATATCAGGGCGAGTGACAGCGAGATAAACAAGACTCCCAACAAGATGGCGATAACGTGTGGGATCAGAAAGAGGCTCACCATCAGTGGATCGAAGCTTAACATTAAGCTCCATAGGAGTCTCAACGGTACGCTCATCACTAAGATCAGCCCGAGAAAGAAGATCCTGAATATACTTTTCCTGGGAGATAAAGAAGCCATCGGCTGTAGAAGAAACCTCAATCCCAAGAAAGTAGCGAAGAGGACCAAGATCAGACATGAGAAACTGCTCACGTAGACGTGCCTTAACAAAGGCAATGTGCTCAGGGTTATCACCAGTGATGATCATGTCATCAACATAGAGAAGCAACAAGGTCCGACACCGAGAAGAGGTGTAGACAAACAGTGCTGGATCATGAGCACTGGGAGAGAAGCCAGCGGCAATAACCACAGAGGAGAAACGCTCAAACCAGGCACGAGGGGCCTGTTTGAGACCATATAAGGATCGTCGAAGACGACAAACCATCCCATCGGGAACAGAATACCCAGGAGGAGGCTGCATGTAAACCTCCTCACTCAACTCGCCATTAAGAAAAGCATTCTGAACATCAAGCTGGGATACAGACCAGCGTCGAACAGAAGCAACAGCAAGAAGAGTACGAACAGTGGTCATATGAGCGACAGGAGCAAAAGTCTCGTCATAGTCTCGGCCGTGCTCCTGCTGAAAGCCACGAGCCACAAGACGCGCTTTATAGCGCTCGAGAGATCCATCAGAGCGGGTCTTAATTTTATAGACCCACTTACACGTGATAGGACGAACACCTGAAGGGGGAGAAACAAGATCCCAGGTGCCAGTGCGCTCAAGCGCAGCAATCTCCTCAGCCATGGCCAGCTGCCACTCAGGATGACGCTCAGCATCCCGATAAGAAGTCGGCTCGGAGACAACAGAAAGACCATACTTACTAGGAGTATAACGGTCTGGAGGACGACGCTGACGAACAGGCCGTGAATGGGAAGGCTCATCAGCAGAAGATGACTCATCAGAAGAAGAGGAAGAAGGAGGAGCCGAAGAAGAGGAAGAAGGAATAGGAGAAGGAGGAGCCGAGCAGGAGAACGAGGAGTACTAGGGGTACTAGACGGAGGAGAGGATGGCTCCGAAGATGGAGGAGGCGCACCAGGTGTAGAAGATGGAGAACTAGGAGATGGGGAAGAGACAGCAGGAGGTGAATCCGGAAAAAGGAGAAAAGAAATATCATCCACCGGATAAGTGCCAGAGGTATGGCGAGGATAGAAGGAGCGCGTCTCATCAAACGTGACATCACGAGAGATGCGCATCCGACGAGCAACAGGGTCCCAACAGCGGTAGCCCTTATGCTCATCACTGTACCCAAGGAAAACACACTCAGCAGACTGAGCGGTCAGTTTGGTGCGTTCGCGGGGAGGAAGAAGAACATAGCAAGCGCAACCAAACAAACGAAGAGCCGAGTAATCTGGAGAGGTACCAGAAAGACGCTCGAGAGGAATGCCACCTTGAAGGGCAGCAGAGGGCTGAATGTTAATGAGGTAAGTCGATGTAGCGACAGCCTCAGCCCAGAAATGTGGCGGAAGAGAGGAAGCAATCATCATAGCACGGGCAGTCTCAAGAATATGACGATGCTTACGTTCGGCGACACCATTTTGAGCATGGGCACCGGGACACGAAAACTGAGCAAGGGTACCCTCCTCAGCAAGAACACCACGCAGTGCTGAGAGATATACTCACCTGCAGAATCAGCACGAAAGACACGAATAGGCGTGGAATACTGAGTACGAACCATGGCAACAAAGCGCTTATAAATGGAGAGAACCTCACTGCGAGAGCGCATAAAAAATAACCAGGTGTACCGAGAAAAATCATCAATGAACAAAATATAGTATCGATGACCCCCCTTTGACTGAAGGGGAGCCGGACCCCAAACATCTGAATGAACTAAATCAAAAGGTCGCTGAGATACAGACGCACTAGTAGGATAGGGAAGCTGAATCTGTTTACCTAACCTACAACCCTGACATGAATGTAAAGACACATCTCCTGAAACAGACCCTAGAAGACCTCGACGAACTAATGACGATAAACGGGAGCCACAAAGGTGACCCAGCCGATGATGCCACTGCTGGAAAGAGCCAGTGACAGAAGCAGCAACCGCAGGAGAACTGGCAGATGAAGTAGCAGCGGAAGGAACACGAAGCCAGTCTAACTCCCAGAGCCCCGGAGACTGAAGACTACGAGGGCCAGCTCCAACCAGGGCCTGAGTCCGACGGTCCTGAACAGCACAAGAATCAGCGTCAAGAATGACGCGACAACCAGAATCAGTAAGCTGACTAGCAGAAAACAAGTTCATCTTAAGGCTAGGGACATGAGAAACATCAGGAACAGAGAAAGATGAAGTAGAGAGGGTGCCTCGACTAGAAACAGGAAGAGAGGTACCATCAGCCGTGATAACACGAACAGGAGAAATAAGAGAGCGAAGAGCAGAAAGAATAGAAGACGCAGAAGTCATATGAAAAGAAGCTCCAGAATCCAGATACCACGGGGATGACATACCTGACTGTGTAGAAGGTGGTGGTCGCGTGTTGCCAGAAGAACCAGACACAGAACCAGCAGTACCCGGCAAGGAAGAGCCTGAAGCAGCGAGCAGACCACGAAGACCACGGATAATGTCCTGATCAGACAGTGCAGCAGCAGAAGAAGCCTGAAGATCCTGAAGAACCAGTCCTCCGACGAGCAAGATACTGCTGACGTAAGCTGGGATCCCTCTGCCAGCAGCCAGAAATATCATGGCCAGGCTTGCCACAGTAGGTGCAAGGACCACGAGAACCACGAGACTGCGGGGGCTGACTCTGACCCTGGACCTGAGGAGTAGGTAGTATCGGCGGTACTGAAGACCGCGACGGAGGCTGTGGCGGAGCAGGACCACGAGCAGACGGCACAGGAGGACCACGAGCAGCAAGAACAGAGGGAACCTCCAGAAGACCAGCACCACGAAGACGAGTCTCCTCAGCACGAAGCTCAGACAGGACCTCAGAGAGCGGAACACGACCACGGGCATGTAGCTGTGCACGGCGTGGCTCAAACTCCTTGCGGAGCCGCGACAAAACTCAAAGACGCGCTGAAACTCCAGGTCGGCGCGAACAATCAAGCAGCAGGGACAGGTGGCACACACAGGCGTACGAAGAGAATCAAGCTGACGCCAAATAGCAGCACTCTGAGTGTAGAACTCATCAATAGTCAAATCGCCCTGCTGAAGGGCATGCTCCTGGCGGACCACAGACAGGTAAAGAGCATCCCCAGACGGCTGATAACGCTGACGAAGAAAGGCCCACTGAGCAGCAGCAGTGGGAAGAGCCATAAACTCAGCAGCATACTGAGGCAGGACACTGGAAGTCAGAACAGCAGCAGCACGAGCATCCTCATCTATCCACTGAGAGTAGGCAGTCAGATCCTGCCGGTATGTCGCAACAGCAGCAGAATGGTCCTGGACCTGCCGGTCATAAGCAGTCATAGCAAGAGCATCAGCACGAGTGGCGGAATCCTTGTCCTCCTGAGAAGCATCAGAGGCAAGGGCAGTAGGAGTCGGTGCAACAGGCACCGAAGGAGCAACGGGGTGGGGCGGACAGGGGACCTCGCCAGAAAGCACACCCCACAGACGAAGACCGCGCATGTGGACGCGCATGAAGTTAGCGAAATCAGGGTAATTCGCTCCATCAAAGATAATCGGGCAGCGAGGAATCGCAACATAGCCCGACGAGGTAGACATCTCTCTCCTTTTTTTTTTTTTTTTTCAGAAAGTCAACTCACACGATGTAGATCAGATCGGGAGCAGCAGACCAGCGCGTGGACCAGCGCCTGCTGCAGCGACGGGAAGCAGAGAAATCGATCGATCGATCGATCGATCAGATCGACGGGGGAGAGCAGCAGCAGCGAGCGCTGGGAGCCGCGACGGCGGCGTCTGAGGCGGGCTGGTAGCGGGCGGCGACGGCGGCTCCCGGAACGGGAAGACAGCGACGGAGGACGGCCTGAAGGCGGCGGACAGGTGCGGGCGACGACCTGACGGCGACCGGACGGCGACCGGCAGCAGCGCAACCAGGCGACGAAAAGATCGTCGCGGATCTGCAGACGGCGACCGCGACGGGCAGAGTTTGCAGCGGGATCGATAGGGGACGGGGACGCGGACGTGGTGGAGAAGGGGCGGCGGCAGCGGCCGGGGCGCGGCGGCGAAGAGTCGGGGGCGCGACGGCGGCGGCGGCACGGACGTGGAGAGAGGAAAAAAGAGACCCTAAAACCAGTGCTCTGATACCATGTTAGGGTAATAGACTGCTTGTATTACCAGGGGGCCAGAGGCCACATATATATAGTACATGTACAGGTGAATATGCAGGAAAGCCCCTAACATATGGGCAAAATACAATATGCACAAATCTACTCTAACAAATATGTCCAAGAAGACATATTAGTTTCATAGAAGAAGGCAAGGCGGTGGTAGTCCCTCCGGTCTATATTACTCTGGATATTATGTTTGTCTTAAGTCAAACTTTTTTAAAGTTTAACAAATTTATAGGAAAAGAACATTCAAACAAAAGTTTATATGAAAAGTACCAACATTCAGAAGTTCAAAGTACAACTAAATATCATTCGATTGACCATGAATCTATTTCACATTGTATTAATATGGTATTACGAATCTTGGTAATTTTCATATAAGTTGTGGTTGAACTTTAAAACGTTTGACTTAAAATAAACATAGTATGCACATTAAAAAAAGAATCAGAGGGAGTATATCGCCATAGCATGACCCACAGTGCCACGATCACCGATAAGGTTTTTCTTTTGGACTACAACGCTCTCCACAACAAGCACATGACAAAGAAAACATTGAAAGATGGGGTGATGGTGTCGTTCTCATGCGGAACCGTCAGACGGTTATTTCCAAGCTCTTCATTCGGTGAACTATAGGACGTGATGGATACCATCTTGCGGGAGAGAGGGTTCGGTGAGCGCTGGTGTGGCTGGATCTGGAGGAAAGCGGCCGAGTTCTCACCAGATCAGGTTTTGCAACCGCTTGTCGGTGACCTGTTGTGCCTAGTAATTCAGTACACCGATGACACGCTACTTCTAGTGAGGGTAGAAGTAGCCAAGGTCTTCCGGTTACGTGAGATTCTCGATGTCTTCTTTGTGGCGTCAGGAGTAGTTTTCAACTTCCTACAAAGCATGTTAATCACCATCTGGGTTCGCCCTGGTCTAGTGAAGAAGTTGTCGGCCATTCATTTTTGTCCAATTTCCTTCTCCAAACCAATGTAGAGGTTTGTTCTGTGTCACAAAAAGACTCCCCGTGGGAGCCCTAGACCCGTTGCTACCAAGTCTAGATCCAATCTGAGTCTGTTACAATGATATCTCTGTTATAAACGATAGGCAAATAAACGACGAACAAAAGAAATCAAACCAAATGTTGACACGAGATTTTAACGTGGAAAACATTTCCAAGGAGGAAGAGAAAAAACCACGGGCGCCACCAACAAAACTTCACTATGACCGGGTGAGGTTACAAAGGCCGGGGATTTACAACAATGAACTTATCCCAAACCAGCGACTTACGAGAGGCATATATGTTGGTGCAAAACCCTAAGTCGACTGCAATTCGACTCGGCAACGATGCTCCCTCGCTATGGCAGAAGTTAGCATTTATCTTTATGTGAATTTGGATCACATCAAAATAACAATCTCACGTGACAATATTATTTAAGTGTGTGGAAAAGAAAGGGATTAGTGTTAAATGGTTTAAGTGTTGACAGAGAACATATGTAGTGAAAAATGGCATTCTCAATGTGAAGTTCATAGAGTGTCGAGACAAGGGGTGGCATGTCTCTTTTCCTTTTGAATCTAGTAGTTGCTTGCTTCCATGCATGCTAGTATAGTCGATCGAGTGAGGCCCAGTTCTTTTGGGGCTTATGGGCAGCTTCTAGGTCGAAATAAGCTAAAGCCCAAAAGAACTGGATTTTAGGCTGCTTCCAGTGGCAGCCAGCTTCTCCGAATTCTTCGCACTGGAGATAAGCTGGGGTACCCCTGCTTCCCGCCCCCGCCGCTGGCTTCCCGCGAGTGATTCCAACTGTTATTTTGTGTTACCTCTATCGGACGTTGAATTTACAGAGATTGCCACCGCGGGCGAGCGTACCGGCCAGTTTTCTTTTCCTTTCTTTTTCTCTATCCCTTCTCTCACTCGCTACTCTCTCCCGAGCGCACGGATGAAACGAGAGCAACGAACCTAGGGTTCCTCTGCCGCTCGCCCGCCGCCGCCGCCGACCGCCCGGCACTGCCGCCCTCGCCGCCTCCGCCCGCCTCCCTCACCGCCTCCCAAGCCGCCCCCGTGCCATGGCGGGAGGATAGGCCGCGCCGCGACCTGCTCAGGGTATTGCTCTGCTCCCCCCGCTTCAACTCTCTGTTGTGTTGTTCTCTGATCTGTACTAGTAGGTAGTGATTCCATGTGTATTTATGGCCAGCACCTCAATTCCTTCATTCATGTTCAAGCTAGTTCTTGTATCCCTGGTTTGAGAGATAAATAGCATGTCAAATCTTGTGCATTTCAATTCGTATGTTTTTTATTAGTGGCCAGCGCCTTATATTGAGCAATGTTGTTATACACATAATCACTAGATGGAGAAAGGCAAATCTGGAAATAGTGAGAAGGCTGTGTGGGATCCGTTTGCAGCTGAACTATTTTTAGATGTGTGCATAGAGGAAGTACTAAAGAGAAACCGTGATGAAGGTCATCTGAACAAAAATGGCTATGCCAATTTGATAAAGAGTTTCTATGACCGCACTAAGAGAAAGTATAACAAAAAGCAAATGAAGAATAGGTGGGAGACACTTTAAAAAGAGTACAGCACATGGAAGACACTCAATCAAAGTGCATCAGGTCTTGGAAGAGATCCTATCACCAAGACCATTGATGCTAGTGATGAATGGTGGGAGCTTGAGATCAAGGTATATGGCAGTTTTTATTTCAGTTCTATGCATTATTTTTTAATCCAATTGGTGTACTGAAGTTGAGCTCAATGTTTTGCAGAGATGCCCAGATGCCGCAAAGTTTCGACGAGCTCCACTTGCTAATGAGGATAAGATGTGCCAGATATTTGATGCGAACTGTGTTACCAATGAACATGCGAGGGTGCCACTGCCAACATCTATGGCTGGTCCCTCTCAAGGGTTTCCCTCTTCTATTGATGTTGGGGATGATGAACTTTCAGGGACAGAGTTGGGCACACAAGTTACACCAGTTGTCCCAGGACATGGAAAAAAGAGAGCATGTCCTTATTCACCTAGTCCTGCCGTAGTTGAAAAGATGGCAAGTGCTGAAAAAAGTTGTTTGCGCCGTATATGTGACATATTTGAGAAGAGGGAAGAAAGCAAAAACTCCACGACTTCACAGAACTCGGAGCCCTCACAGGCGAGAATTGACCCAGGGAGGCAGGAGTTTCTGGATATGATGGCCAAGGTTGTTGCTGATGGATGTGAACCTGCTACCCGTGAACATTTCTATGCTTCACAATTGTTCATGAAGGCTGAATACCGTACTGCCTTCAGTTGTTATATGCAGGCTGCAAGTGATGTGAGGCTAGAGTGGATCCGCATGGCATGGGAGGAGAGGAAAAATCAGTAGACATTGTAATTTGCTATCTATTTGTATTGAACCTACAAGCTAGCTATTTGTAATTTGCTATGTATTTGCTTTGAACCTGAGGAGATTGTCATATGCTATCCATTTGTATTGAACCTATAAGCTAGCTATTTGTAATTTGCTATCTATTTGCTTTGAACCCGAGGAGATTGTCATATGCTATCCATTTGTATTGAACCTATAAGCTAGCTATTTGTAATTTGCTATCTATTTGCTTTGAACCTGAGGAGATTGTCATATGCTATCTATTTATATTGCCTTGCCGTATATGTTCGTAATTAATTGTGTTGTTTATGTGTCAGATGGATATTCTAGGTGATGAAGATGACGAGGAGTATGATATGTTCATGATTGCAGTTGCCGCGTATGCCAGCCTATCTACTGAGAAGTTGCCTTATGGACCGTGAAGAAATCCGGAGGTAACAGGTATTCAATGGGTGGAAAAAAAGGAAACACATGCACAAGATTTCTATTCTATGTTCAGGATGAGGAGGTATGTGTTTTACCCATTGCTTGATCTATTGGTTGGAACCTATGGTCTTAAATCAAGTTGCAACATGTCCGCTAAAGAAGCATTGGCACTCTTTTTATGGACTGTGGGGACATGTCAAACAACTGGTAATGTTGCTGATCGATTTGAACAAAGATGATAATTACCGCTTGCATGTGTCTACACAACTACATTCGTGATAGCAACCTACGTGATCAATATTTCAACATGTTTGATGGTGGAGGATATGTTCAAGAAGAGAGTGCTTCATATCCTAGTGCTCCACCCGAAGATGATGGTACTTACATGAAAGGGATCCGTAATGATATTGCTAGGAGTGTGTTTCCTTAGAATTATTAGAGTATATTTGTATATTTTCTAGGTAAGAAAACATTGCATTACCTTTCTTCTATTTCAGTTGTAATGAACTAACAATGAATCCTATTTTATTTTCATATTTAGCAATTAATATGACGTTTCAAATATTATATTGTGATCATACATGCGAAAATAGCATAAACGAACTCAAAATCTGTCAAGTTTGAGCATAAATCTATTACAAGGTCGTTACAGACTATTCATCATACTACTCAGAAAATAAGGCAGCACAGTGGAAGCCCCAAAAAAACTGGACTACAATTTCTGGTTAGTTTAAATCCATAGCTGTTTATCTGGACAGCTCTTCTCTGGGTGGCTTATGCATAAGCCGAAACTCAAAAGAACTGGGCCTGAGTCCCACCATGAAAGCCATCCCGTTGAGTTCAGTCGTGTTGTCCATGTCCGGCCGGGGATATTCTAGTTTATGGAACTGCGCGCGTGATGTAAACAATGCGTTGCCACTACTAGTGCTCGCTGCACAAAAGCGCTCGGCATGCATGCATGCACTGTGTGTTTGACGACTGTGCATGCTTCTCTACATGATCAGTCGTTCAGCGCCGTATCACACCATGCGTGCAGAGCCCATGCATGAAAGAGAGCAGACTAGTCTCTGCCGCGCCTCTCTCTGCTGCATGCAAGTATCTAAAGCCTGGGGGATTTCAGGTTACGTGCCCGTAGCAATCGATGTGATCGACGGACGCAGTGAAAACTGACCATGCTCATTTTCAAAAATAACCCTATAGGAGTCCGGATGGCAATGGGTACCCGATACCCGCAAACCCGACGGGTACCCGCCTTAAATGGGGAGGGTTTGGGATAGAAAAATCCCCATGGGTATGCTTAGCAGGAAAATGTCATACCCATCGGGTATGCGGGTGCGGGTATGGGGATGCCATACCCATACCCACGAACCCGCATACCCGGCAAGGATATGTGTCCCCACATGTCATTGCCCTCACACGCCACCCTCAAAGTCAGCCCAGCTACCTAGCCCACTAACGCTCCTCAAATCCAGCCCAACTAACCTAGCCCACTAATCACTAACGCACGGTACGCACCCAGGCCACACAAGACTCACACGAATACACGATGCACCCACGAGTAACCTAGTTATCGTCTATCGATCCCCAAATCTCCTACCCCAGCGCCGCCGCCTTCTGCGCCTACGGTAGCGCACCTCCGGTGCCACTCCTCCATCGATGCCCTCTGCACCACGCCGCCGCCTGGCCATGTCGTCGTCGATTCATCGTCGCTCTCGGGCCCCTGCCCCTCGCCGTCTTCCTCCTGGCGCCCGAGCTCTTCTGCCATGGCCGCCTCGGCCAAGCTCGTCCCCGAGCTCGCCAGCGCTGCGCCGGGCTCCTCCTTCTCGCCTAACCTTGGATTGCCCCGCCTCGACGCCGCACTGGCCGGCGCCAACGTCTGTTGACCCCCACCTATCTTAGCCGTCTCCGTTCCTGTACTCACTGTACACTTTCGCGGGTACCCGGTGGGTGTCGGGTATGGGAAAAATCTATACCTGCAGGCGGGTACGGGTACGGGTAACAGGGGGCGGGTAGAGGTGCGGGTACGGGTATGGGGATGCCATACCCGCACCCGAACCCGGCGGGTGCCATCCGGATATAGGAGCAACTACAGTGCAAAGTCGGTTTGTCGCACGGGTGCCACAAAATAACCCTATAGGAGCAACTACAGTGCAAAGTCGGTTTGTCGCACGGGTGCCATGGCACCCGTTTTTTTGATTATTTTTTTGTCGCCATTTTAAGTTTCCAAAAAATCCGAAAAAAATACTGGACATTGACAAATACTGGATCTATGATTCTGAAAAGTTTCAACGCGAAATAGTTTATATTGCGCCCTACACAAAAATGACAAATTTATAGATCTGGGTGGAGATTCAAATCCTCTCAAAATTGTCAGAATTTTGTCATTTTTGTGTATGGCGCAATATAAACTATTTCGCGTTGAAACTTTTCAGAATCATAGTTCAATTAGTTGTCAATGTCCAGTATTTTTTACGGATTTTTTGGAAACTTAAAATGGCGACAAAAAAATAATCAAAAAACGGGCGCCATGGCACTCGTGCGACAAAACGCCGTTCTCCAACTACATCGCTTATTTTACCGGCGCCACGATAATTGTCCCGGCCGTTTGGCAGTTGTTAAGTACTCCCTCCGTTTCAAATTAGATGTCTTCCATTTATCCACATGTGGATGTATCTATACTTGTAGATACATCCACATGTGGATAAATGGAAGACATCTAATTTGGAACGAAGGGAGTAGAATCTTGTCGAATCCCGATAGACGGAGGCTTAGGGCCTCTTTGAATTGTAAGAATTTCATAAGATTTTGTCGGATCCTAATCCTTACAATTTTTTCCTATTGATTGTCTTTGGATCAAAAGGAATGGTCCTACCCAAATGCCTATGGATTAGATTTCTATCCCTCAATTCCATGCGGCATGAAAACTGAATCGGTTAGAGAAATAGGCGCCTGTATCAGAGGCGAGCGTTGGAGCCTTGGACTCTATCACGGACCCTAGGATTATTTTCTTCCGCTCAACCGTCTAAACTAGTGCCCGCATTGGAGGTGTCTGGCCTAACATGTTCAAATTTCCTTTTTTTTAATTCAAGAACGTCTCCTTGCACGGCGATGTCCTCTACAACTTAGTGCCTTAGTCTATGCTTGTAGCAGCGTTGTCACAGACGTGCCCAAGCGCAACGCCGGTTAATGTAGCGTCGCAATGGGGGGAGGGGCACTATGATCCTTTGACATAAATTGGCCGCAGTCGGTCCACCCGCATTCACACCAGAGGCAGTTATGCCTGAAGCTCGAACTAGAGACGAAGGCGACACCCCTCCCCCCTTTCAATCTCAAGCAAAATCGGTGAGATATGAAGATTTCCACGGAGTACTTCGTCGCCTATCCCTCCCCCAATGTATTCTCATTCGATTCCCTCAATTTTATCCAAATAATTGTCACGTTACCCTTATTTTTGCAAGTTGAGGTGAAACCCTATTTTATCATATATTCTTGAAATTTGTATAGAACATTTTAGTTCTTTTTGCTCATTAGCATTTGTACGTATAGCACATTTAATCATTGAGAAACGTGTGAAATGTTGATTATGTATTTTTATGTAACATGTTAGTTTAATACTACTCACTCCGTTTCTTGATGTAAATTGTATAGTTTTTTGAAGAAAAAACCATAATGTAAGATGTATTACTATTTATGGACAATTTGACCCATCAAAAAATGAGACCCGGTCTCAAAAGAGGGATTTAACGGATTGTATTCATTTTGTGCCTACTACAAACTCATCTCTCGTGATTTTTTTCCAAAAAAAATTGAGTCCACTGTATGCAAATACCTATGTCTTAATATTCGTGCAGAAAACTATACACTCTATAATCAGAAACGGAGGGAGTAATATTTTGGCATCCTTGTTTAGTAGATGCACGTGAAATATGATAAACGTGTGTATGTGTGAGATGTGCTTGAACATATGTTGACTCGTGTGCTATGTAAAGATGTGCGGCGCCGTCAGGTCACATGGCCGGTCGATCAGTATGCGTGCACGTTCTGAGCTAATGCAAATCGAAAAGTCGAAACGGCGTGATATCACTATGGGTCGTGCGCTCGTGCGTGCATGCATGCATTTGATCGATTCTTCCTCAAACGTATGGAACTCACGAGCAAAGAAAACAATGCCAATCCAAAATTGTAGGGATCGGCTAGAGGTTGAAGAGATCAACGTCGTCCATACACAATGTACGGTCCACCGAGAGAGATAAGCAGCAGATCACTGGGCTCACAGCCTAACGAAGAAGACGGCGAGCTCGGGGCAGTCGCCGCCGTGCGGGCCGAGCATGTACAGCGACTCCGAGTCCCGGGACCCGACGACGTGCTCGAAGCACCCGCGCATGTACGCCATCTCCCCGTTGGGCGCGTCCGCGCCCGCCCTCCCCGGGAGCACGCCGCCGCCCATGGACACCGCCCACAGCGTCTCCAGCACCGCCACGTCGCCCTCCGTCGGCTCCCGCCGCACCGCGTTCCCCACCCTCTTGCCATTGCAGAACATGGTCCAGACCGGCTCCTCCAGCAGCCAGCTGCCGTCGTCGCCGCTTTCTTCGCCGGTGGCGCCGGTGCCGTGATCCTCCCCCACGTGCTTCTTCTCTGTCTCCAGCACGAGGCGCGCGCCCGAGGTGGTGCCGATCTCGCGGAGCAGCGCGTGCGTCGGGAGCGCCAGCTCCACCACCAGAGCGGGGCGGCACCGCGGGTTGTCCTGCAGCGCCAGGGCCACGCGTCCGTCGCGGTAGCCGAAGAGCGTGCCGGTCATGCGCCGGTGGGAGGAATTCGTCCCGCCGGTCGGTGAAATGAGGTGGGACAGGAAAGATTCAGACGACGAGAGCCGTGCCGGCGACGCCGACACTGATGCGGTTCCGTCGGCTGGCATATGCGGCAGCAGCAGCTTCCCGCACCGCGGCGCCGTCAGCACCGGGAGCGACCGGCACATGCTCTTGAACATCCGCACAGGCTTGGAGCTACGCGCCGGCCTCCGCCGCTGCGGTGGCTCCTCCAACGCGTGGCCCGCCGCAGCGGGCGCTCGGGACGCGCACGGGGATGGAGACGGCGACGGCGATGGAGATGCAGACGGTGAAGGAGACGGCGATGAGAGCCGGAGGTAGTTGTCAACGCACGACATGGACGACGCTTGCCGCATCCTGCTGCGGTCGGGTTTGGGCTCCGCGGCATCGGCCATGGTCCTGGATCGAGAGAGACGAGAGCTACCGGCGGTGCCGCGGCGGCCGGCGCAGCTCGCTCCCTCTCTCCCACGGCCGCAAATGTGTGTAGAACGATTGGCTCGCGGTGGCCATCGGAGGAGGCCGGGGCGAGGTCTTTGATGGCGCCATTGCCGTTCGAGCTTCCGGATGTTGGGGCGGCCGATTTGGGGTGGTCGTTCGCGTGGTTCGTCGCCACTGGTGGTCGTTCGGGTTTTTTTCCCTTCTATTTTGACACGTGTTCCGCTTGTTTTTGTTTTCTGATTCTGCAGCGGAAAAAGCCCTCAGGCTATTCTGGGTTTTTCGATTGTGCAACGATACAAGCCCAAATTTGGGTGCATAGCCCATCTATGGTATTAGTGTGTCACAGGCCCAGACCAGGGTAGACGCAGTTTCAGCTCTGCAATGCCATTTCACAGCTATAAAAATGCAGAAAGTTCAGGTGTGTTAAACAGTGCAAGGAGCTATGGAAGGTGAAGTGAGAGCTCACCGTGCACTGGAGTGAGACGGCAACCAGGCTCTAGCACCTGGATCCCTCATAAGGTTCAGGTAGATGGATGCGTTTCAGCATCTGAAGTTAAAGGGGTTGCTGCTGCTGTTTGTGTAGATGATGAAGGGTATCAGGGTAATATGTTGGTGCCTCAGTTATTGTTTCTGAAGGATGCACTGAACCACCAATACTAGAAGCAACAGCATGCAGTGAAGGATTCTCAGTGGCAATGGATTTAAGTATAAAGAAGAGTATTGGTCTCATCGGACTGTCTGCAGGTGATCAAATAGTCTCAGGTCCTCGAACCATGATGCTTTCAGCACAAACCTGAAGGATATTGCTGCCAAGCAGTAGCAATTCCAACAAGTTCAGTTCTCACATGAGAAAGAGATAGTCAAGTGTCTAACAGAGATGCAGATAATTCGGCGAAGGCTTCCTCCTTCCTACCATTGGCTCTGCATACTTGGATGTAATTTAATCTGAACGTGTTAGTGCCTTTCTAGCAGATCCTTCAAACTTAACTCCTCAAAAACGTTTATCAGGAGCCCCTCAGAATTGGTGGAGTTAAGAGCGTCTCCAACCACACTTGCCTAATTTAGCCCCCAAACTGTCCGCGGACACGTCCGGACGTGTCTGCGGACAGTGACCGGACGACTCCCAAAAAAGTGCCACTCTAGCCGTCCCCCTCAAAACAAACCCCCAAAACCATACAAACCCATGCAACGTAGATCCTACTGATAGATAGTTCACCCAACTGATAGATAGTTCGTCGATTCATCTGACAGAAGATTGCCGGATTGACATACATAAATCAAAAGTAAAATATAAACATGAAGAAGGAAAAATCTCACATCGGAGACTTGCCCTTGCCGGCCGGAGCCGCCGCTGGCGTCACCCTTGGAGCGCTTGCGGAAGGCGAAGTACGGATCCTCCTCTTCCTCGTCGCTGTCGTCTACTTGGCCGGCGAGGATCCGCATGGCGCGGGCCTGCTCCTCCGCGTGGCGGCTCGCATTGGCCGCCACCATCTTCTTCTTGTCCGCCACCTTCCGCGACAGCGCGATGGCCGCCTCCAGAGCTTCTTGGTCTTTGCGGCGGCGGCGACGGGCGTCAGACTCGGCGGAGGTGAAGGACTTGGCCACCACATGGAGGGGGATGTCGTCGTCAGCCCCAACGACGGCAGCTGCCACGCTGGCGGATCGGCCCGCCTGATTCGCATGGCGGAACGCGCGTCCCACCGTCTCAGGCGCCCGCGGCGGCGGAACCTCCACCAGCCTCCAGCCGTCCCCATCTGGAAGGATCCTATACCCTGGAGGGGCCTGGACCGGCGGGGCAGAGGACGGAGCCGACTTGCGGCTCAAGGGGGAAACTCTCCCGCGGAGGTGGGGCGGCGCCGATATACGCACTGGATTTGACTAGCGGCTGCAGTCGCCACTGGCCGCCGAGCTCGAGCCTCTAGTGTCCTCCAGTGACCGGAGGATGCCGAGGCGGAGGGCAAGCTCATCCTCGTCGTCGACTTGCTCTACCGGCGCCGCCGGCGCCTTGCTCTCCACATCCTCCTCCCAGTTCATGCTCCCGGAGCTATCCGACATTGTAGAGATGAGGTGGAGAGGAGAGGAGGCAAAGCAGAAATGAATCTAGGGTTCGGAGGGGATAGAGACACGACATTTTAACGCCGGCGAGTCGCCCGACACGTGGACGCTGCCGGTCAGCCTTCTCTCCGGCTGGGCCCGAGCTGTCAGCGACAGCCGGCCGGCGCGTCCGGGCGTGTTCGGGCGGCCCCAAACCCGCCCCACATATGGGCTGGGTTTGGGGGTAACCGGACCGCCTGATCGTTTGGGATGGCTTTGGGGGTCTCCCTTGGGTGCCGGTTTTTGGCTCAAAATCTGTCCGGGCGGACCGCCCGGGGCGTTTGGGCTGCCTTTGGGGGACTCACTTGGAGATGCTCTAAGGGAGCTACCACCTAGCATATCCCTCAAACTTAACTCATCAAACATTTTTCCTTTGATATTTCTCACCCACTGACCATACTAAAACTATATTTTCAACTACATTTTTACATCTTAATTCAAACTTTCACATTTGTATTGCACACATTTCAACAAATTTTTACATCCATATTTCTTGATTGTTTTAGCCCAAATACAAAATAGAACATAAGGTGAAAATGAAGGAATTGATTTGAACACAATTAGGATAAAGGATGATGAAACATAGATGAACTATTGCCATGGTGTTTCAACATGTGCTCCACAAAGTCATTTCAGAGTTGTTCATGTTTCTCACGGTCTTCAATCTTCGAATAAGTTATCAATTCGTCGCTGCCATTTGATCGCGGCGGTGCACACGTGTCCACGTTCTTGCATTGATGCAATAGAAAAATAGAAAAGTAGCAAAAAAGACCCGGGGGAACCCTAGCGTCGTCGCCACTTCAACCTCCTCCTCCTCTCCCTCGCGCCGCCGCTGCCGGAGGGCTTGCCGGCAAAGGTTGTGCTCTCCCCTATGATGGTGGTGGCGGGACGTGTCTTCCCATCTCGCGCTCTCGGCCCCCAACCGGTGACGGCGAGTTTTCAAGTGGGGAACCCCGCGTCGAGGCTTCACGTCTACCTTCAGGCCGTCTGGATCCGCACCGGCGGCAGCCGTGCGAGGTACAACCTCGCAGCGCCTCGACCGTGGTCTTGGCGGCGGTGTCTAGGGTTTCAGCCAAGTTGCGTCGCGATGGGTGTGTTTGCGGCCTGCCTTTCCTTCTCGTGGAGTTCTAACGGGTTGGGGGTTTGCATCGTCGCTCGGCTCGCTGGTCCGTTGATTTTGGTCGGCGGTGAGGACGGGGAGAAGGGACTGTCGGGGAAAACCAGGACGTCCTTGACGGCGGATGCCAGCGTCTTTGGGCGTCGCCACCTTGATGAGGGCATCGTCGATGGAGCTCTTATCTCCTCCCTCGGGCTGCTCCGAGGGAAACCCTAGATCTGAATCTCCCGGATTGGACGATGGAGACGTTCGGCGCATTTCTAACTCCTGGGGACATCGTTTTGGAGCAGCTATTGGCTAGGGGGGGCAAACGGAGGAGCGGTGCTGTATCTACCGTGTCAAATACGACGAGTCTCGATGGTGTGGTGTGGCAGGGTTTTGGGGACACACGCGTGCTGATGGACGCACGCATGGCGGTGGCGATGTCTGGCGTTGTGGCGACGTCGATGGCAGGCATGTCAAGGTCAATGTGCTGATCCCTCGTAAAGATGGGTTCGTTGAAGAAGGTGGTGGCGGCTTCAGTAGGTATACGACAACGTTGGACGGGTTTTGTGCTCCTTGTTAGACGACTAGGTGAGGTCTACGGTTTTAAATGATCTGCGTAGGTGTGAGGTCTGGCCACGACAAGGTCCTGATCATGGCCACTCCCTTCATCGCAACGAAGGTGGCTTTCAGTTAATCGGTATATTTCTTTGTAATGGTTTTTTGATGAATAAAAATGATAAGAAAATTGTGTATATCCTTTTGACGTAAAGTCTGGGTTCCACCTTCCAACCTCCATTTCGAAAAAGCATCGATGCAGTACTAGCCTCGTACAAAAGGGGCGACGAACAGAGGCATTGGCGAGCTCTGAACGAGTTGATAGATAGATTACGGAGAGTTATACCAACTTTGCTTGAAAGTGAAGCGTCATGACTCATGAGATTGCAGAAATGCAGCATGCATTATTGATTCCCTCTGGTGGTTCTAGGCGACTATGCCCCTCGAATCTTCGCCAAACCAAGACAAGACTGGATAACATTCTGTCATGGGGATCACAGGTAGCTTCTTTTGCCCGCGTCGACCTTCACACCCCCTGAATCACCTGCCACAGACCACGACAATTAGGCTGGACAAAGCGTGGGTTAGGAGAGGGTAAGTGCGTGTTAGAGAATCCAAGTGCCGAGATAACACAAGTTAAGAGGAGATGTAGCATGGTGAGTACTACCAAGGGCTATAGTCATAGTGATCCTCCTATTCAATTACTCCATTTCCGAGCACCTCATGTCACTTCCAAGGCATATGATAGTTTTATTATCTATGGACGATTTGTTTCTCGTTCAATGACCATTGACACTTTTCGTATTCCTACATATGTCTTATTCCTATTTAATGCATGAATGTGTAGTGCATATCATTTATGTGCGCCGTAGAAAAAAAAAGGAATTTGTACTCCCTCCGTTCATAATAGGATGTCTCAACTTGCATGCATGTTTGGACAAAGTTGTGACATCTTTTTATGGACCGAGGGAGTAATACATATCATGTAGTTCTGTCACAGAACGAACAAAAGATTTTTTTTCTAAAAGATTATGCATTTTGCCATAGCTGTCATGAAAACAAAGAAAAAAACTCACGATCCTGGGCCTATGTAGAAAAATAATATCTAATTGCATGCAAAGTACAAAATGGTAAGAAAATCTTATGGGTTCGAATCTTAAAAATCAAACAAGCTTTAGAATTTTTCTTCCTAAAGAATAGAATCTTCCAAAATACCAATAAAATTCTTGTGAACCAAACAAACCATCACAAATAACCATGACGGACTTTTCTATTCAGTCCGAGAGGGTTAAAAGAACTAGGAAAACGAAGGACTATTCGTCGCAAAATAAGCGTAGAGGTGTACGGATTAAATTACAAAAGAAAAAGCAAGATGCATAATTTAAAAGGAATTTTTTGGAACAGTGAGGGTTTTTGTGACCCCAGAAAGCATTTGTTTGTGCAAGAATCGATTAGGGAGAGAAACTTGGATTTTATCGCGTTATCGGAGACCGGAAGATCCAATTTTTCTACCCCTTTTTTAGCTCATCTTGCCGCTGGTCGAGATTTTAGTTGGTTTTGTTTACCGCCTAGAGGTAGGTCTGGAGGTATGCTTTAGGGGTAAATACCGCAACTCTTCAAGTCAAAAATGTTGATGTTGGAGAGTTTTGTGTCAAGCTTTACATTAAATCGAAATGTGATGGCTTTGAGTGGGTGTTGGTGTCGGTTTATGGGGCTGCCCAAGATGAACACAAGGCTTTGTTTTTATCAGAGTTAGTCCGGATATGTGAAAATGAACCACTACCAATGTTGGTGGGTGGGGATTTCAACATTTTACGGAAACCTGAAGAAAAGAACAATAGCAATTATAATCCACGATGGCCAATCATGTTCAATGCAATCATTCAGAGCCTAGAATTGAGAGAGATAGAACTTTCAGGGAGACAATATACTTGGGCAAATAGGAGAGAGAACCCTACTTTCGAAAAATTGGATAGGATTCTAGCTACCACTGAGTGGGAACAAAAGTTTCCACTTGTTTCGGTGCATGCCCTCTCGAGGGCGGGATCGGACCATACACCCCTCTTAGTGGATTCAGGGGTACACGCACACATTGGTAACAAAGCGCGCTTTTCGTTTGAACTTTCATGGTTAAGAATGGAGGGTTTTTACGAGATGGTCGCGGTGGAGTGGGCTGCGTGTGTAAAGGGGAGCTCTCCTATTGAGGTTTGGCAAAATAAGATTAGACATCTAAGACGCTTCCTTAAAGGATGGGCAAAAAATTAGAGTGGGAAATATAAGAAGGAAAAAGAAAGATTGTTAAGAATCATTGATGATCTTGACATTAAAGCAGAAAACACTCCGCTTACGACGTCTGAAAGAGACACTCCGAGGGAGGCAAATGATAGAATTTGTTGTCTTCATAGAGATGAGGAAACAAAATGGGCACAAAGGGCAAAAGTAAAACATATTCAAGAGGGTGGAAACAATACAAAATACTTCCACCTTATAGCTAACGGAAAACATAGGAAAAAGAAAAAAATTCAGTTAGAACAAGATGAAGGAACTATTGTAGGGGACTCGAATCTGAAAGTATATATTTCAGAATATTACAAAAAAATGTTTGGGGATACGACAACTAATGACATCGTAATGGATGAAAATATGAATCATGATATACCGCAGCTAACACAAGAAGAAAATGCTATTCTTACAGCATATTTCTTAGTGAAATAAGTGTATGAAGCAATTTCTCAAATGGAACTTAATAAAGCACCAGGACCAGATGGTTTTCCTGCGGAGTTTTATAAGTACTTTTGGGAGGTAATTAGAGACGATTTGATGGCTCTATTTTTTCAACTCAAACAAGGTAATCTGCCGTTGTTTAAATTGAATTTTGGAGTCATTACTCTACTACCCAAAAAAGAAAACGCAGTTCAGATTCAACAATATAGACCAATATGTCTTCTTAATGTCAGCTTCATTTTTTACAAAAGTAGGTACTAATCGTATTACCGAAATTGCACAAAAGATTATTCGGCCGACCCAGTCGGCGTTCATGCCTGGGCGACACATCTTAGTGGGTGTTGTGGTCCTTCATGAGAATATTCATGAACTTCATCGAAAGAAGATGGATGGTGTAATTTTTAAAATTGACTTTGAGAAGGCATATGATAAAGTTAAATGGCCTTTCCTCCAACAAGCTTTGCGTATGAAAGGTTTTGCACAAGAATGGTGCAATTGGATTACGCAATTTGTCCAGGGGGGAAGTGTTGGTGTTAGGGTGAATGATGACATCGGTCATTACTTTCAAACTAAAAAAGGTCTACGACAAGGAGATCTGCTGTCCCCTATGCTTTTTAATATAGTGGCAGATATGCTTGCCATCTTAATTGCAAGGGCGAAGGAAGATGGTCAGATAGGCGGTCTGATACCTCACTTAGTGGAGGGTGGACTATCTATTTTGCAATATGCGGATGACACTATATTGTTTATGGAACATGATCTTGAAAAGGCGGTAAATATGAAACTCGTCCTCTGCATTTTTGAACAATTGTCGGGATTGAAAATTAATTTTCATAAGAGTGAAATATTTTGTTTTGGGAAAGCTAAAGAAGTTGAAGATCAGTACAAGCACATCTTCGGGTGCGAGTCTGGATCCTTACCTTTCAAATATTTAGGTGTCCCGATTCATTATAGAAAACTCAGAAATGATGAATGGCAACCAATAGAGTGTCGTTTCGAAGGCAAACTTGGTTATTGGAAAGGAAAATTGTTGTCATATGGGGATCGGTTGGTGCTTGTTAATTCGGTCTTAACGAGCCTCCCGATGTTCATGCTTTCTTTTTTTGAATTACCTAAAGGGGTAAGAAAAAGATTGGACTTTTATCGATCGCGATTTTTCTGGCAGAGTGATGAGAACAAAAGGAAATATAGACTAAATAGGTGGAACATTATCTGTCGTCCAAAGGACCAGGGAGGTCTCGGGGTGGAGGTACTTGAACTAAAGAATAAGAGTTTGCTCAGCAAATGGTTGTTCAAACTTTTAAACGAAGAAGGGGTGTGGCAGAAATTGTTACACAATAAATATCTTCATAGTAAAACTTTAGCTCAGGTAGATGCGCAACCCACAGACTCTCCTTTCTGGAAGGGACTCATGCATGTCAAAGATGAGTTTTTCCAAAGAGGGTCTTTTATAATTGGCAATGGGGAAACAACTCGTTTTTGGGAGGACACATGGTTGGGTGATTCTACACTAATGAATCAGTACCCATTGTTATATAACATAGTGCAACATCAGCATGTTTCGGTCCATGCTGTGTTGCATAGTGCACCGCCCCTAAATTTAGGATTTAGAAGGGCTCTAGCTGGGAATAAATGGGATATGTGGTCTCACTTATGCCTCAGGCTAATGGATGTAACTTTGACATATGTTCCCACTTCCCGATACTTTCAAATGGAAATTGACTCAGAATGGGAAATTTACTGTAAAATCTATGTATGAGGATTTCATGAATGGACATACTAGATATCTACAGAAATATCTTTGGAAACTAAAAATACCGCAAAAAATTAAAATTTTCATGTGGTTCCTTCATCAAAAAGTTCTACTGACAAAAGATAACTTAGCTAGAAAGAATTGGCACGGTAGCCCACATTGCTCCTTTTGTGGGAACAACGAGACCATCGATCACCTTTTCATCTCTTGCCCTTTTGCAAAACTTGTATGGCGTGTTGTTTTCTGTACCTATAATATTCAGCCTCCTACAAATGTTACCAATATGTTCAGGAATTGGTTGCGTGGGATGGACAACAAGACTAAAGATAGGATTCGTATAGGCGTTTCGGCTATCTGTTGGTCTATTTGGAATTGTAGGAACGATCTTGTTTTTAACAAAAAAGATAATTTTCATGTTCTACAGGTTATTCATATGGCGGTGCACTGGATCCAGTTATGGGCTTTCCTGCTACCTTCGGATTATGGTGGCTGAATGCACGAGACTTTTATCGGTGGCACAGGAGTTTTTCTTCCGGCATACGTGGCAACATATTAGTCGACTTTCATAGTTGTGCTTCACCTTTATCTGTTTTTTATTGAGGCATGTCTCAATCTTTCGTGGTTGCTGAGATGTAATATTCGTTAAAGACTCACTTGAACTCTGTAATAATCAGCTGTGTGCATCACTCGATGCAGAGGCTGGGTTTTAATACAATTCCCTTTTCTAAAAAACAATAGTGAAATGTGTGCGCATGCATGCATGGATGACATTGTTAGTGAACAAGTAAAATGAACCCTGAAAACTATACTTGGATGATCCAAGTAAAAAACGACGGTACTCGTATAGTTGCACTGCAATCTGACCGAATCGATGAGCTTATTAACTGATTAGAAACAAGGATTGAAGTGGCCGTACTTCTGTATGGACCCGCAGCCCGCAGGCTGGCAATCCTTCTGACATATGACGATGCGCAGAGGTAGATATCCACGTCACAGCGGACCTACACCAGATATCCAAGTCAAACATTTCTGATCGCTGAACCAATGGATCTATATATAGAGATATGTACACAAACTCTGCTTGCTTGAAACTTGGAACTGAAGCATGAGTGATCTTTTTGCAGAATACATCCTTGATTCCCTGTGGTTGTTGTATGCTTCTAGAACATATATATTCGCCAAACGAAGATAAGACTTGATAACATTCTCTCGTGGATCCCTCGTGAGCAACTGCAGGTGAATCTCCAGCTACAAAACACGACAAGTAAGCTGGACAAAGAGTGGGTCTGGACTCTGGAGCCGGTAAGTGCGTGTTAGAGAATTTAAGTACTCCCTCCGTCCCAAAATAAGTGTCTCAAATTTGCACAAAACTAGATGTATCTATACATGTTTTAAATCTAAATACGTCCACTTTTTAACAAATCTAAGACAATTATTTGTGTACGAAGGGAGTACTTATAAGCAGCATACAGATCCAGACTAATTATGTAGGTCATCATTCACACCAGTTCCTGCGGCCACCTTTGACGCTTTCCAAATGAAATTTACTGTCTGTTTGGTGGTTTGCGATTTAAATGAAATCAGGGCCCGGGGAGCCCCTTTTATAAACTCGCTCCGTTCATAAAAGATGTCTCAACCAAATTTAAATTTGGATGTATCTAGAAATAATTTAGTGTGTAGATACATCCAAATTTGGAGTTGATTAAGACATCCTTTTGTGAACAGAGTGAGTAAAAAAAAGACATTTACTGTCTAAAATGCAGATCGCATAAATTCTCATTCTCGTTCTATTTTCTTATATTTTTGTACGAAAAATGCCCTATTTACAGTAACCTACCCATTGTACATAATTCTGTCGGCAAGCATGCAGCGCGATTCAGCCCATCATCTCACCAAACTATACTATAGCAAGAGAATTTCTTGAGATGACAAGGGAAAGTAGTGCGTGAACATGGGGGCATATGCTCCCGGTTTGATAAAACATATTCTAAATGTTTAAAATTTCTGAAAAGAAGTTGCGTGTGTACATATGCATGTTCTATGTGTGCATAAAAAGTTTTGCGGATAAATGCCTTTTTAGTTGGCCTATATAAAAAAGACAAAAATATGTCAAATGATCACACTGCTATATAGCATCGAAATTTTCTCTTTTTTACGGAGGCAAGGTAAATAGTAATTTTGTCACGAAACACATGGGCATGGCACAGGTTTTGCAAGACCTATGGTGAAATTTTGGTTTCAGATTTTTGGACCCGTTTTAAACATTTTTTGACATTTCAAATAGGAGGGAGCATATGCCCCATGTTCACTATATTCACTCTTGACAACCAGAGGCCTTTTTACCCGTGTCCCTACCCTACATCAAAAAAATAAACTTGAAGTGCATTTTATATGGACAATTGGTCAATGGCGTGGATGGGCGGTACAAATTAAACCTGGGTAGGTGAACCGGGGAGGGTGGCTGGCCGATGAGAGGCGTTCTTCAATGCTTGGCAACTTGTTTGGTGTGTTTGTCCTCTGCATCGACATTCTCCAGATTAGTTTTCGTGGCGCAGTAGCAGGTGCACTAGCTATCCTCGGTCTCCCGGACCCAGCTGACACTTCCAGCGGCGCCACACTTCTTGCAACGACGTAGCTATGGTGAGACACTCGGAGTCGGCAGCTGCTGACCTGCTGTATACGTGAGATCGGTAGTATGATAATCTTCTTCCTCTGAAGCAGATACAGATCAGCGTTCAGCGATGTGTTTTGGGTCATAGGACCAGATACTCCTATTGTGGAAAATAAAATTTAGAATATTTCATAAATGTAAGAAATTCGATAAGAAATTTCAGGTGTATGTTAGAATCGGTCTATACACGTACGTGAGGTTGTATACCCGTACGTATTGTACTTATAACTGTTCCTGTCAAGTATATATATATAGAGGAGAGGTGGAGGCATAGACCCCACGAAAACCCTAAATATATTCTTCAAACTTGGTATCAGAGCCGCAGCCGCCGCGAAGACATGTCCGCTGCCGCTGCGAGATCCTTCTGCCGCCGTCGCCGAGAGACCCTCTCCTCCGCGGCCGCGATGACGTCGTCCTCCCTCCAGCTCTCTCAGTTAGCCGGGGCCATCGCCTCCTCATCGATGACCTCCACCTTCACCGGGTCTCAGATGACTCTCCCGGCGCCCTCCGTCCATCTGGAGGCATGCAACTTCGCCCTATGGAAGGGCCTCCTTCTTCCCAACCTCGCCGGCGCCGGTCTACACCATCATCTAGACTCGAAAGTCGCCGCGCCCAACGCGACCGTCACCGAGGGAGAAGGGGACAAGGCTATTACGACGCCAAACCCGGAGGACGCGCACTGGTGGTCCAATGATCAGAGGGTACTGGGCTACCTCCTCGGCTCTATGGAGCCCGACATCGCCAACTAGCTCATCGGTTGCCAATCTGCTGCCACGGTATGGAGCAGCATCCATGCCATGCACGGCGCTCAAAGTCGCGCCAACGTTCGCCACATCCGTCGCCAGCTGACCTCCACGCGCAAGGAAGACATGTCCGCGGCCGCATACATGCACAAGATGAAATCCTTTGCAGACGCCATGGCCGCCGCCGGATCACCTGTCAGCAACGACGAGCTCATCGACTTCATTGTCATCGGGCTCGGGTTGGAGTACAACTCCATCGCCGCCTCCATCACCTTTGGCAACAGGTCGATTCCCTACGAGGAGTTCTACTCGGCTATCCTCTCGTACGAGTCCCTCCAGTCCCAGCAGGCGCATACCGAGGGGTGGTCGTCTTCGGCTAACGCGGCTCAGCGTGGCTACGGCAATCCCTACGGCAACTCCTATGGCAACCCTCAGCGCGGCTACGGCAATCCCGACGGCAACTCCTATGGCAACCCTGGTCGCCCACGTGCGCCAGAGTATCCTCCATCGTACTCAAGTGGAGAGTATCGCCCTCCTGGCACTGGTGGTGGCCAGCAAGGGCAGGTCCGCCCCAACGGCGGCAACTTCGGAGGCAATGGTGGTGGTGGCCGCCAAGATGGCCGCAACGGCAATGATGGTCGCGGCAATGGCCGCAATCGCAAGTGGCGGCCGCGCTGCAAGTTTTGTGGCTACTGGGGTCACGAGGTGCAAGACTGCCGCACCCGTGCCAACCAGGACTACCGCGCCGACAACCCACGCGCGGGGAACATTGCTGCCACAACCTCCAACTCGATCCCTCCCTGGTACATGGACTCCGGGGCAACGGATCATCTGACGAGCGACCTCGAACGCCTTCACGTCCACGAGCGCTATGGAGGCAAGGATCAGGTCCAAGTGGCCAATGGTGCAGGTTTGTCTATTTCGCATATTGGTCATTCTACTCTAATTGGTTCATCTCTAAAACTGAACAATGTCCTCCATGTTCCACGTCTTAGCAATCATCTCCTCTCCGTTTATCGTCTTGTCCATGATAACAATGTGTTTGTTGAATTTCACCGTGATTTTTTCTGTGTTAAGGACAAGGCCACGAGGAAAATACTTCTCAGCGGTAGAAGTCAAGGAGGGCTTTATCCTATCCCGTTCAGTCGTGCTTCCGCATCATCATCATCATCTATGCTAGTGTCGCCACTTCATCACAGTGGCATCAACGTTTAGGTCATCCAGCAAATAATGTAGTTCAGTCTATTGTTAAGAATCATGAGCTTTCATGTTCGTCAGACAATTTATCTTTGGTTTGTGATGCTTGTCAGCGTGCCAAGAGCCGCCAACTATCTTATAGTGCTTCATCACGTGTTTCTATTGCGCCTCTTGAGTTGGTTCACTCTGATGTTTGGGGTCCGGCTCGTACTTCCTCTGGGGGGTATAAGTATTATGTTAGTTTCATAGATGACTACTCTCGCTATTGCTGGATTTATCTTCTTAAGCACAAGTCTGACGTCGAACAAGTTTTTTATACTTTCCAGACTCATGTCGAACGCCTTCTGGACACGAAAATTAAGGCAGTTCAGTCGGATTGGGGTGGTGAGTATCAGCGTCTCCATCGCTATTTTCAGCGCACCGGGATATCTCATCGTGCCTCTTGTCCTCACACTTCTCAGCAGAATGGTATCGCTGAATGCAAACATCGCCATCTAGTTGAGACAGGGCTTGCTTTGCTCGCCCACTCGTCGCTTCCCCTGCATTACTGGGATGAAGCGTTTTTGACGGCCTGCTATTTGATTAATCGCATGCCTACGCCGGTTCTTAATAAGGAAACACCGATCTTTCGTTTGCTTCGCGTTCAGCTGAACTATGATTCCCTTCGTGTTTTTGGATGCGCTTGCTGGCCAAGTCTCAGGAAATATAATTCTCACAAATTAGAATTCCGCTCTAAAATGTGTGTTTTTCTTGGCTATAGTCCCATGCATAAGGGTTACAAATGTCTAGATCGTTCCACCCGGAGGATTTACATATCACGTGATGTTGTTTTCGATGAATCCGTGTTTCCCTTCACTACTCCTGGTGTTTCTGTTGATGTGTCTACTCTTGCTGAATCAATCACATCTTTTCCTTCCGATGAACCGGTTACGAGTATACCTATGCGCAAATATGACTTAACCTATCTGTCACCTGATCAGCATATGCTAGGCGAAGTCTCTCCTGTGCAGATGTTCGACGTTCCAACCACTGGTGGCAACTTACCGGCGACCCTCGGGTCATCGTCGGCTCGACCGGCAGACGACACGCATGAGTTGCACGAAGGCGCTGGACCGGTGCCTGCGTCCGCCGTAACGTCCCCGGCACCTGCATCTTCTTCCGCGGATAGGGCCCCGCCCGTGTCGCCCATCGCCGCACCTTTGTCGTCGGCCGCGACACCATCGGCTGGGCCTGCTGTCGCTCACCCAATGGTCACACGTCATCGTGATGGGTCTCGCAAGGAGAAAGAGTACAAGGATGGGACTGTTCGTTACAATCCTCATCGCCGTGCTTTCTTCGTGGCGCCGACGTCTCATCGCGATGCACTGCATGAGCCCGCGTGGCGTGCTGCCATGGCGGATGAGATCGCTGCTCTTCGTGATACTCGGACATGGGTTCTTGTACCACGTCCACCCGGTGTTAATATTGTTGGCAGTAAATGGATTTTCAAGACCAAGCATCGACCGGATGGTAGCATCGACAAGCATAAAGCTCGTTTGGTTGCTCGCGGTTTCACCCAACAACATGGTATTGATTATGGTGAGACGTTCAGCCCGGTGGTGAAGCCTGCTACAGTACGCCTAGTTCTTTTTTTGGCAGTATCTCGGGACTGGTGTCTACGGCAGATCGACGTCAGCAATGCTTTCCTTCATGGTTTCTTGTCAGAAGATGTTTACATGCAGCAGCCGCCAGGTTTTGAGGATGATCGTTATCCCTCTCATGTTTGCAAACTTCAGCGCTCCCTGTATGGTCTGAAGCAGTCACCACGTGCATGGTATGCAAGGCTCAGTCATCTCCTGTTTCAGCTCGGTTTTGCGCCTTCCAAAGCCGATACGTCCCTGTTCATCTTCTCAAAGGATGGGGTTCAGATTTATATGCTGGTTTACGTTGATGATATTGTTATTGCTGGCTCGACATCAGTTGCAGTTGATGGCCTTGTTAAGTCTCTAGCTGCTGCTTTTCCTATCAAGGATATGGGCAAACTGGAATATTTTCTTTGTTTGGAAGCGTCCTACAATTCTGGGGGGATGATTGTCACTCAACGGAAGTTTGCATTGGACCTTCTTCATAGAGTTAACATGGAGAATTGTAAGTCCACTTCCACTCCATTGTCAGAGAACTTATCGAGGAGTGCTGGCATGTTGCTTGGCACCGAGGATTCTTTCAGGTACCGAAGCATTGTTGGTGGTTTGCAGTACTTGACACTCACTAGACCAGATATTTCATTCGCCGTGAACAAGATGTGTCAATTCCTCTCTCAGCCCACTGATGTTCATTGGGAAGCAGTTAAGCGTATTCTGCGATACGTCAAAGGAACGCTGCATACAGGCTTGCATTTTTGCAAGTCCCTCTCCACAGGCATTAGCATATTCACTGATGCTGATTGGGCTGGCTGCGTGGATGATCGCCGATCCACAAGTGGTTTCGCTGTGTTTGTTGGCCCGAACCTGATTTCTTGGAGTTCGAAGAAACAACCTGTGAGGACCCCGGACTAACTGTCCGAAATACCCTTGTGCCTTCATATCAGCGATCCCATGATCAGTGCGTCGCTGAAGCACAATTAAACTTGGTAACCAAAGAACATCCATACATACCGAATTTATTTACTTACTTGATGGAAGTGATCAGCTTCATCAGGTGCTTGCAGCGGAAATCACCAAACAACGTAGAGCCCAAGTCATTCGCCTTAACCCTACAGGCAGCTGACTGGGAAGTGCCCTAGTTCGCAAAGACGCCAGTGAACTCCTCTCCTTCGAACTGTTCCTCTTTACAATCTGGCTAAGACAATAGCCAGGGACGAAACCAATATGAGTACATTTGATTGTACTCGCAAACTACCCCAACTAGAGTAAGCACTAGTTTTAGTTTGAAAACTTTTACTTAGCTTTGAAACATCTTAAAAGAAAGCCTTTTCTGAAAAGGGGTAAGAAGAAATTTTTACAACTATCCTTTAAGAAGACATCATTTTAGCTGTTTCCCCGAAACTCCTCCGGTATCCAACCACATTCCAATCATGGTTCCCAAACCCATCACAACCTCGTACCAACTCATTGGTACAGGTATGCAACCTTTTCCACTTCAGTTTCCTTTCAAATCTCAATATTTTATAAAACTTGCACAAGGTCTTAAGACAGCCTCCCAACTGTCCATATCCGAGGACTCGGCTATTCGAATAGTTTTACCCTCTGCAGAGGTAGCATGCTTTTCCCACACCCATCCGGTCACTCATCGTGTCAGCCACGTCCCGCCATACCAGAGGTATGCGAAGTTGAGTTCCCGGCCATTGCCTGTCCTTTGCTCATGCTAGTATAGGACCCTGCCTCTACGACACTTTCCATCGACACTTAAATCCTCAGAAACTAAGTGTGAGGACTCGTAGTTCTGTCCGGCGGACCCAAGGGAGCCCTTCAATCCTCTTCCTCCGACACGTTCATACCGGCTTCCGGTAGACTTCCATGAAGAGGACCCAGGTCAGGGGGTAGGTCCTCAGACCATCCCCTCATGGAACGAGGTTATCCTCGTTATTGAGGCATCCAGTACTAACACGAGCAAATTATATGACTACGCCCTTGCCCATATGTGGGTATATGTGGTCGCACCGGTTATTGGTTGGTCGCCATAGTGTTAGGACACAATGTGCACTTTTCCAAAACAACACCACCATTTTCCAACTTAATACCGACCTTTCGGCATTTCACCTTCATCCAAGTACCTTCAAAGGAGTTTTGAATAAACAATGTTTTTCCCATCCCATAGTTTTATTTAAACAAACTGATATTTCTACATAGAGTGGCAAAATAGTTTTTCATAAACTTTTGAAAAGGTTTTCACAATCATTTCCAATTCTCATAGCAAAATTCTTTTAACCAAAACTTGGGTGGTTCGTCATCCCACCAAAAGATTTTCGTAGAAGGCTTCTGAGTAAAACAAATTCATTTAGAAATCACTGTATACCACTAACACCTCTATATCGGGTGTCTCAACAATATACTTGTATTTTGGAAAAGGTTTTTCAAAATCATGGCTTTTGTGGCAACACCACATAAATCGTTTATGCTACTTATAAGTAACACAGGTAAATCAAAATAGATGTATATAGATGCAAACTCAGTGAAGTAGCTTGCCTTGCTCCACAAAGTGGTACTGATCCTGGTCTTCTGGTTCAATAAACTTCCCTTCCTCGATAACTCCGGCAACGTTCTTGTCTAAACGTTAAACAAACAATACAAACAATCACTACACTAACTCAATCACATCACAACATTACAATCGTAAGTTCTACAACCAGCCACTGCATATATCAAGCAATACCCTTTGGTTTCATTTTAAGTGAATTAACCTTTATTTAAATATTTTTAAACTATGGCAGAAACTAGTGGTACCCTAATTAATTCACCATTTAATCTATGTTTGTCAGAAAAATTCAAATTAAATTTCTATGGATAGCTACTGATGTGTAGAAGACAACCCAATTGGATTGGGGTCATTTGGAGTTACCAAACTCCCTACACATTTGTTTTGGTTCAGAAGGTTTTTAATCAAGTTTTAGCTACCAAACAATTTAGGTTGCTCCAAAAATTAAACCCTTTTAGGGGTAGCTAACCTTGGTTGAGTGTGACCTAACAAAATTGGTTTTAGTTAATTTGGACCTACCAAATTTTTACACTAATTGGTGTAGTGCAGAAGGGTGTGCTGAAGTTCAACCAAAGGCTAAGGATTTTACACTACTCAATTAATTCTACCAAAATTTGGGGAGCTAAAGGATCCTAATACAAAGCTACCAAAATTGGTTTCAAGTTATTTGGATTTATATAACTCCAGAAACAAATGGTTTAGTGTTTTAAACCTTCTGGAGCATTTTTATTAATACATTTTTATTATTTATTTAAATGAGATGAGACCACTTTTGTGAGTTAAAGAATTTTATAATCTTTCCAGAACAGTTGAGTTTGATTTAATTGGATTTCTAGAACTCGAGATAATGAATTTCTAAACTAGGTCCAGTACTGAATTATCCAGAGAAAAAGAATTAGGAAAATCATCTCCTCTGGATAATGTTGAAAACTATGACATGTGGGGTCGGGTGGTCAGTGACTCAGTGGAACATTTCCCGCGTGTGGATAATGTTTAAAACGCTGACGGGTGGGTCCCGCTTGTCGGTGTCTTAACGAGACGAAGCGGTATGTGACCGTTGATCATAGATCGAACGGCTCACAGAGCCCGCGTTCGTCGACCTCTAACTCGCATCGGCGCCGGAGCTCCGGCGACGGCGAGGTGCACTGGAAACTCACCTAGGGGGCTCGGGAGGCTGCGGAAATGATGCAGAACGTGCGCGGGGGCTCGGGAAGGATCATGGGGCGGCTGGCACTTGCTGGGGAAGCTCCTGGCGTCGGCGTAGCTCGGCTGCTCCTTCGCGGCCGTGCTCCAACTCCGGCGACGGCTCCTGGATGCGTCTGTGCACGAAACAAGGATAAACTACGGCGGGTGAGGGCGGTGATAATGGTGGTGAGGATGCAGGCCAGAGAGGAAAGAAAGAGGGAGTATCACGGCCGGGCCGTGATCGACCTCCACCTTCGGCTCCGGCGAAACTCGAGGAAACTCAGAGGCAAATGGGGCTTCGAGGGAGGGGCTCCTCCCTCCTGGAGGTGCACGGGGTGTGTGGGGAGTGCGGGAGAGGGAGATGGCGGGGTGTGGAGGCACGGGTGCGGGGTGGCTTTTTATTGCCGATCGTTGGCGTGCCGTGGATAGGGTGCACGAGAGGAGCTAGGGGGTGGGAGAGCACGTTATTGGCGGTGGTACGGTGCGGTTACGGAGTGGGGTTGCTCTGCTGGGGCTCAGAGGGAGAGAGTGGTCGCGTGTGGCTCGGGAGTGAGCTCGGGACGCACGGCGTCCATGGCGTGGAAGCGGAGTGCGATGGATCGCTGGCGTCGCTGCAGGGCTCCAGAGGTGGTGTGGGCGTGTCTGCGAGGTTGAGGGGTGACAGGAGCGCGTCGGTGACGAGTCACACGAGCTGGGGTGCCGTGGTGGAGAAGAGTGGGGTCGGCGTCCACGCGTGGCCGTGACATGGCGAGCGGCGCACGGCTGCACGGGTACGGCGATGCAGGCGTCAGGGCGTGGTCTACTCCGTTCTGACGAACGCGGGGCAGAGTGGAGGTGATGGTAGACGTAGAGAGGGGCCAGTGCGGCTGCTTTCCTCGACACGCCATCATCGCCGGCATGGTGCAGTGCGGTGGCGTGCGTTCTTCGACGGCCACGGGCCTCTGGCCCAAATTGCTCGCTCTCCCCTTGCTCTGGTGGCTCAGTGAGGTGAGAGGAAGGGTGTGGCAGCAAGGAATTGAAGAAAGAAACATCAAATCGATCGATTTGATTTCGGTATCAAAGATTGGGGGATGAACTCGTTTCCTGCCTTCCAAGCGTTCGGCGAAATGCCCCAACCAACATTTAATTTTTTAATTTCTCTGATTTATTCCCATACTTTGGTTCACATGCATAAACATGGATTTTTGGTATGGTGGTAGAATTTATTTGATATGTGCATCGTAGCACATTTGGTGTTTTGAAAAGATAAAGAAGATATTTGATATTGAATTTAGACTTTTGGAAACATTTATTTGAGAGAGGGAAGTTGCAAGAATTAAGTGGGTAAGATCATACTACCACTCACTGAAGTTTTGTTTGAAAAGAAATAATTTCTTTGAAATATTTTTGTGTCATATTCCTAATAACCCCTAAAGATTAAAGAAGGGATCTTGGAATTTGACAAATTGAAAATGTCTCTGTAATTAGATATTTTGAGGAAAGGGTAATATGATAATGAGATGGTTATTATTGCATCTCATTCCAGGATTTTATAAAATAAAATAATTGTTATAGCAAAATAGAGATGTAGATAGGGAGGGAAATTTAAATAAGACCTTTTTCTTTTAGTTAGTGTTTTTATTGGGAGTGTGTGAACAATCAAGTCCCCTCCCAAATTGCTGTCAGGGGTGTTCTAAAGTTTTCAAGCACATTTGAATAATTAACCACACAAGCTATCAAGTTGGCAGGAAATAACAACCAACACTTAGACAATCATTTATAAATTTTTCAACCAAGTTTTTAATCACTCCGACAAGTGGTGGGGTGGTGATCAAGTATCCTCTTGACAAGAATAATGTAGGAAAAGTTCAACTCCATAATTTGATATTTTTCAAAAGGGTTGCTAAAATATATGGGCAACACACTTCCCACCTTTATTGTTTTCCAAAAAGTATGAGTTTAAAATAGGGCTACCAATACAAGGGGAATAGCAAGGTTGGAGGTAGTATATATATCTCCATATTTTTGGAAACATATAATTTTGGAAAATGCTTTTATTCTCTCAAGGAGTGGGTATTTTGGTTGTTGCTAAACAAAGCATCATTTGAGAATAAGTTGGTCCAAATAAGAGTGGAGGAGATATATGGAATATTTTGTTCTTGTCATGACAGGATCACCAAGTTTAATATATAGTTATATTGGTTGGGTCTTGGGTTTACTAGTCAAACAACTCAAACAACAAGTCACACCAGTTCAACATAGCCATTGGAAGGAAAACACAATCATCAGCAAAGCATTTCAAAAAGTTTTTTGTTGGTTCTGAGATTTTGGGGTCTGGTAAAACTAAGTTTTTTCTTGGTTTATAAATTTGGGATGTTACAGATCCTTCCCCCCTTAAAATAAATCTCGTCCTCGAGATTTGCCCGGGGGTACGGGGGATTACGAGGGCACGGGTTTTGGAAAATACAGGGTTGGCTTTTACACAAAATATTTGTGCCGCCAATAATTGGCTCCTAGACACAGGGGGATTTGGATTATCCAGAGGGATTTATTTTGCAAAGGATACTGGGAAAGCCAGGGACACGATTTAGAATAAAGGATATAAGAACACGGGGTTCAACCGCTTACTCACTGACGTGTGGGACCAAGGTCCACCTGACAGTCTCTCCTTCCCTTTCTCCTCTTCTTCCTCCTTGCTCACCCTAGCTTCGCACCCGTCCACCTCTTAGTGCGCGAAGCACTCTCCTGCGGTACTGCTGCGCGTGCGGTCCGTCGATGCAGCGGCAGACACGGCTTTAGGACACGACGCCTATGGTTTCGCGCCATTAAGGCGAGTACTGCTCGGGATTCCTCTTCTTTCCCTCGCAAAGCGGTGTCGAGGAGCGGCATCCGAGCTCCGGCTATAAATCGGAAATCTCCGAGGCTTTTCTCCCCCTCATCTCCACCATGAGTTTTATTCACGCCTTTTTCAAAGCCTATTACGAGATGTTGGAGAGAGCGGGTTTCATCGAGCAGGTCATCATCGTCGTGCTCTTTGGGATCTCGTCGTCGGTGGTGACCGCACTGCTGTTTGCGGCGGTGGTCGTCTTGACCCTTGGCTTCTGCAGTTGGTGGGCTGACGCGGGTGGTGAGGCTGCGGCAGTGGTGCCAGCTGCAATGGAGGAGCACGCGGCGGTGGTGGAGCAAGTTGTGGTGGAGGAACCAGCTGCAGTGCCGGTGGATGAGGTGGCAGATCTTCCTGCTGGAGGTGAGCCGGCTGCTCGGGTCGTTTATCGCCGTCGCGCGACTCGCGACTCGGCTTCGGGTGAGCCAGGCTCCTCCTCCGGTGGCGTCCTGGAGCTCGAGAGGGAGTAGGAGTCTCTGGGGTGCCGTTGCATCCGTGCTGAATACTGGCAGTGTTCTTCGTAGGAGTAGAATTTGTATCCTCTGTTTGCTTCTGTACTGAACTTAGTTGATGTATCCACTTTGCCTCCTTAAGTGAGACTTGTATCTCTGAATTTTCCTTAGTTGTAATAGATCTGATCTTGCAGCACAGATAGGAGGTAGAGGTACTAGAATAGTCTTGCTTTAGTGAGAAAATATATTTTTAGGAAATAACACTGCATTATATGGTACCAACCATTTGCAGTGGTAGCATAACATTTCAACCATATAGGTTGAATACAACAACTAAAAACACCCTACAAGAAATCCTTCTGTGTTCCAGCGAGCATTGACACTCAGCAAGCATTCTACGGCTTGTGAGAGTTATATCTCGTGGAGGGCTCAGGCCCTTTCTTTAACATGCGGGGCACACAAGGTTCATATTGGGTGAGGAACCTTGCGAAGAAGGCATGTAGGAGACCACACACAAAATAATTTGCATACTGCCAAATAGTCCCATTCAAAGTTTGCATTAATTCGCAGGGGGGGGGGTATATGTGTCTGGGGTCACATATATACGGTTCCTGGTTTAAGTGATCTGTTGTTTCTTTTAAAACCTTTAACTGACGAAAGAGCATGACATTCCATCAGGTGTCAACCAAGTGGTTAACAAGATGATAAGAACACCAAGTTTTTATTTCGGGCTGATTTGACATCAACCGGGGAACAGACAACAACCTTGCATTACAAGAAACACGAGAAAAACAAACAACAAACAACCATCCTCCTACTTCTTACCTACCAACATACGAGCGTCACTCAGGCTAACTAAACAGAGGTTCTACTCTGCTTGACGGCCTCTGGTTGTCGGTGGAGCGTGGGCGAGACGAAGGGTGGTGTCCACGTCTCCATCTTCCACGGGGTGGGGAACTACAGGTACGCCTTCGAGGATTACACCTCGCTCTTGGGGTTGCTGCTGAGCTCGGGCTAAAACTTGTGCTACAGATGCATCAAGGCTGTGGTCCAGCAAATCATCTGGGAACGGTTGTCCTGACTCCTGAGCTTGCACATGATTGAAAGTGGGTGGGTTCCTTGCTCGACTCAGTTCCAGGTGGGCTCGACCAAGGTGGCGCCTTGTGATTATGAGTTCCGCCATCAGGGAATGGAGGAGTCTTGTCATGGAGGCTCCATAGGTGACCAGGGTGATTACGGCAGGATCGACTTCTCTTTCAATGGGAATTTGAGCAGGCTCCTCTCCAAGCGGAGGAGTGACGGGAAGAAGGTGAAAAGCTCGACTCTGCGCCATCGCCGGTTCCGAGTACCGGAGACGGACAAGGCCTTCCCAGGCTGCTACCTGGAGGGCTTGATCTAGGGTGGGCATGCTCCTTCCATGAATCAAGTAGGCCTGACTTGTGCCCAACGGACACGAGTTAAGGTGCACGTCGGCTTGGAATTCACTCCCGGCAGGCGAGAGGGAGTTCTCGAACACCACATATCGGGGGCGAGCAGGGTTACCAAGAAAATGGCAGACGGCCTTCCAAAGCATCAGTGGAAACCCGCCATGATCTTCGGCAGTGGTTTCCAGGATGACCCTGGGGCTTGCCATTGGGGGGGCTTTGGCTCGGGAGAAAGGATAAGAACACGGGATTCCTGCCTCAGGAGAGTTGGGTTGCTATGGACGGTGAGTGAGGGTGGGTATAGACGGCAGATGGAACGGGGCCTTATATAAGCTAGGTTGTGCCAGCTCCTTTCTATGGAAGAACCTGGTGAGCGTCTCTCATGTAGTTGGGGGACAAGTCCTACTGTACTTTACTGTGAACCGACGCCTGGCCATGCCGGTTAGGCAGGGATGGGTCAAATCCGTTGACTCACTGTAGGGGAACGTCACCAACAAACAATAAACACACAAGGTATATGTAGTACCGGTGTACGCCTAATACTCGTGGTAGTGGGTAGTATACTAAAGTTCCCTAGGGGCCTTGGTTATACATGGTTGATGAAGTCTCCATTTCATCACCTTGGGCTTAGCTGGAATACTTGAGATTGTCGGGGTTGCAACTGCAGTAGATTTGTTGACGTTGAACGAAAGTCTTCAGAAGTCCCTTGCTTTGTTGATATCGATGAGCTTGGCATTTGCAGATCAATCACCTTGATGTTGAATGTTGAATAGTCCAACTGGAGACTTCTTCTTGTAGGTACTAGCTAATTAGGTCTCCTTTGGGTTCATCGTCAAGTATTGTGAACAGGTATAAGAGAGTAGAAAAATTCTTGGAAAATCTTAAAATAGAAGGGTAAGACTCGGAAATATTTGAGAAGATGAGAAGAGTGGGAGTCATTTTTGGACTTCCCTAGATAAAGATATCTTTTTGGTATTAATATATTTTTAACAAAATATTTTCCTTCCTAACTAACGTCCATGCTAACTAAGGTCTGTTACAGTCAGGATGGCTCTGATACCAAGTCTGTGGGGACCCCGGACTAACTGTCCGAAATACCCTTGTGCCTACATATCAGCGATCCCATGATCAGTGCGTCGCTGAAGCACAATTAAACTTGGTAACCAAAGAACATCCATACATACCGAATTTATTTACTTACTTGATGGAAGTGATCAGCTTCATCAGGTGCTTGCAGCGGAAATCACCAAACAACGTGGAGCCCAAGTCATTCGCCTTAACCCTACAGGCAGCTGACTGGGAAGCGCCCTAGTTCGCAAAGACGCCAGTGAACTCCTCTCCTTCGAACTGTTCCTCTTTACAATCTGGCTAAGACAATAGCCAGGGACGAAACCAATATGAGTACATTTGATTGTACTCGCAAACTACCCCAACTAGAGTAAGCACTAGTTTTAGTTTGAAAACTTTTACTTAGCTTTGAAACATCTTAAAAGAAAGCCTTTTCTGAAAAGGGGTAAGAAGAAATTTTTACAACTATCCTTTAAGAAGACATCATTTTAGCTGTTTCCCCGAAACTCCTCCGGTATCCAACCACATTCCAATCATGGTTCCCAAACCCATCACAACCTCGTACCAACTCATTGGTACAGGTATGCAACCTTTTCCACTTCAGTTTCCTTTCAAAACTCAATATTTTATAAAACTTGCACAAGGTCTTAAGACAGCCTCCCAACTGTCCATATCCGAGGACTCGGCTATTCGAATAGTTTTACCCTCTGCAGAGGTAGCACGCTTTTCCCACACCCATCCGGTCACTCATCGTGTCAGCCACGTCCCGCCATACCAGAGGTATGCGAAGTTGAGTTCCCGGCCATAGCCTGTCCTTTGCTCATGCTAGTATAGGACCCTGCCTCTACGACACTTTCCATCGACACTTAAATCCTCAGAAACTAAGTGTGAGGACTCGTAGTTCTGTCCGGCGGACCCAAGGGAGCCCTTCAATCCTCTTCCTCCGACACGTTCATACCGGCTTCCGGTAGACTTCCATGAAGAGGACCCAGGTCAGGGGGTAGGTCCTCAGACCATCCCCTCATGGAACGAGGTTATCCTCGTTATTGAGGCATCCAGTACTAACACGAGCAAATTATATGACTACGCCCTTGCCCATATGTGGGTAAATGTGGTCGCACCGGTTATTGGTTGGTCGCCATAGTGTTAGGACACAATGTGCACTTTTCCAAAACAACACCACCATTTTCCAACTTAATACCGACCTTTCGGCATTTCACCTTCATCCAAGTACCTTCAAAGGAGTTTTGAATAAACAATGTTTTTCCCATCCCATAGTTTTATTTAAACAAACTGATATTTCTACATAGAGTGGCAAAATAGTTTTTCATAAACTTTTGAAAAGGTTTTCACAATCATTTCCAATTCTCATAGCAAAATTCTTTTAACCAAAACTTGGGTGGTTCGTCATCCCACCAAAAGATTTTCGTAGAAGGCTTCTGAGTAAAACAAATTCATTTAGAAATCACTGTATACCACTAACACCTCTATATCGGGTGTCTCAACAATATACTTGTATTTTGGAAAAGGTTTTTCAAAATCATGGCTTTTGTGGCAACACCACATAAATCGTTTATGCTACTTATAAGTAACACAGGTAAATCAAAATAGATGTATATAGATGCAAACTCAGTGAAGTAGCTTGCCTTGCTCCACAAAGTGGTACTGATCCTGGTCTTCTGGTTCAATAAACTTCCCTTCCTCGATAACTCCGGCAACGTTCTTGTCTAAACGTTAAACAAACAATACAAACAATCACTACACTAACTCAATCACATCACAACATTACAATCGTAAGTTCTACAACCAGCCACTGCATATATCAAGCAATACCCTTTGGTTTCATTTTAAGTGAATTAACCTTTATTTAAATATTTTTAAACTATGGCAGAAACTAGTGGTACCCTAATTAATTCACCATTTAATCTATGTTTGTCACAAAAATTCAAATTAAATTTCTATGGATAGCTACTGATGTGTAGAAGACAACCCAATTGGATTGGGGTCATTTGGAGTTACCAAACTCCCTACACATTTGTTTTGGTTCAGAAGGTTTTTAATCAAGTTTTAGCTACCAAACAATTTAGGTTGCTCCAAAAATTAAACCCTTTTAGGGGTAGCTAACCTTGGTTGAGTGTGACCTAACAAAATTGGTTTTAGTTAATTTGGACCTACCAAATTTTTACACTAATTGGTGTAGTGCAGAAGGGTGTGCTGAAGTTCAACCAAAGGCTAAGGATTTTACACTACTCAATTAATTCTACCAAAATTTGGGGAGCTAAAGGATCCTAATACAAAGCTACCAAAATTGGTTTCAAGTTATTTGGATTTATATAACTCCAGAAACAAATGGTTTAGTGTTTTAAACCTTCTGGAGCATTTTTATTAATACATTTTTATTATTTATTTAAATGAGATGAGACCACTTTTGTGAGTTAAAGAATTTTATAATCTTTCCAGAACAGTTGAGTTTGATTTAATTGGATTTCTAGAACTCGAGATAATGAATTTCTAAACTAGGTCCAGTACTGAATTATCCAGAGAAAAAGAATTAGGAAAATCATCTCCTCTGGATAATGTTGAAAACTATGACATGTGGGGTCGGGTGGTCAGTGACTCAGTGGAACATTTCCCGCGTGTGGATAATGTTTAAAACGCTGACGGGTGGGTCCCGCTTGTCGGTGTCTTAACGAGACGAAGCGGTATGTGACCGTTGATCATAGATCGAACGGCTCACAGAGCCCGCGTTCGTCGACCTCTAACTCGCATCGGCGCCGGAGCTCCGGCGACGGCGAGGTGCACTGGAAACTCACCTAGGGGGCTCGGGAGGCTGCGGAAATGATGCAGAACGTGCGCGGGGGCTCGGGAAGGATCATGGGGCGGCTGGCACTTGCTGGGGAAGCTCCTGGCGTCGGCGTAGCTCGGCTGCTCCTTCGCGGCCGTGCTCCAACTCCGGCGACGGCTCCTGGATGCGTCTGTGCACGAAACAAGGATAAACTACGGCGGGTGAGGGCGGTGATAATGGTGGTGAGGATGCAGGCCAGAGAGGAAAGAAAGAGGGAGTATCACGGCCGGGCCGTGATCGACCTCCACCTTCGGCTCCGGCGAAACTCGAGGAAACTCAGAGGCAAATGGGGCTTCGAGGGAGGGGCTCCTCCCTCCTGGAGGTGCACGGGGTGTGTGGGGAGTGCGGGAGAGGGAGATGGCGGGGTGTGGAGGCACGGGTGCGGGGTGGCTTTTTATTGCCGATCGTTGGCGTGCCGTGGATAGGGTGCACGAGAGGAGCTAGGGGGTGGGAGAGCACGTTATTGGCGGTGGTACGGTGCGGTTACGGAGTGGGGTTGCTCTGCTGGGGCTCAGAGGGAGAGAGTGGTCGCGTGTGGCTCGGGAGTGAGCTCGGGACGCACGGCGTCCATGGCGTGGAAGCGGAGTGCGATGGATCGCTGGCGTCGCTGCAGGGCTCCAGAGGTGGTGTGGGCGTGTCTGCGAGGTTGAGGGGTGACAGGAGCGCGTCGGTGACGAGTCACACGAGCTGGGGTGCCGTGGTGGAGAAGAGCGGGGTCGGCGTCCACGCGTGGCCGTGACATGGCGAGCGGCGCACGGCTGCACGGGTACGGCGATGCAGGCGTCAGGGCGTGGTCTACTCCGTTCTGACGAACGCGGGGCAGAGTGGAGGTGATGGTAGACGCAGAGAGGGGCCAGTGCGGCTGCTTTCCTCGACACGCCATCATCGCCGGCACGGTGCAGTGCGGTGGCGTGCGTTCTTCGACGGCCACGGGCCTCTGGCCCAAATTGCTCGCTCTCCCCTTGCTCTGGTGGCTCAGTGAGGTGAGAGGAAGGGTGTGGCAGCAAGGAATTGAAGAAAGAAACATCAAATCGATCGATTTGATTTCGGTATCAAAGATTGGGGGATGAACTCGTTTCCTGCCTTCCAAGCGTTCGGCGAAATGCCCCAACCAACATTTAATTTTTTAATTTCTCTGATTTATTCCCATACTTTGGTTCACATGCATAAACATGGATTTTTGGTATGGTGGTAGAATTTATTTGATATGTGCATCGTAGCACATTTGGTGTTTTGAAAAGATAAAGAAGATATTTGATATTGAATTTAGACTTTTGGAAACATTTATTTGAGAGAGGGAAGTTGCAAGAATTAAGTGGGTAAGATCATACTACCACTCACTGAAGTTTTGTTTGAAAAGAAATAATTTCTTTGAAATATTTTTGTGTCATATTCCTAATAACCCCTAAAGATTAAAGAAGGGATCTTGGAATTTGACAAATTGAAAATGTCTCTGTAATTAGATATTTTGAGGAAAGGGTAATATGATAATGAGATGGTTATTATTGCATCTCATTCCAGGATTTTATAAAATAAAATAATTGTTATAGCAAAATAGAGATGTAGATAGGGAGGGAAATTTAAATAAGACCTTTTTCTTTTAGTTAGTGTTTTTATTGGGAGTGTGTGAACAATCAAGTCCCCTCCCAAATTGCTGTCAGGGGTGTTCTAAAGTTTTCAAGCACATTTGAATAATTAACCACACAAGCTATCAAGTTGGCAGGAAATAACAACCAACACTTAGACAATCATTTATAAATTTTTCAACCAAGTTTTTAATCACTCCGACAAGTGGTGGGGTGGTGATCAAGTATCCTCTTGACAAGAATAATGTAGGAAAAGTTCAACTCCATAATTTGATATTTTTCAAAAGGGTTGCTAAAATATATGGGCAACACACTTCCCACCTTTATTGTTTTCCAAAAAGTATGAGTTTAAAATAGGGCTACCAATACAAGGGGAATAGCAAGGTTGGAGGTAGTATATATATCTCCATATTTTTGGAAACATATAATTTTGGAAAATGCTTTTATTCTCTCAAGGAGTGGGTATTTTGGTTGTTGCTAAACAAAGCATCATTTGAGAATAAGTTGGTCCAAATAAGAGTGGAGGAGATATATGGAATATTTTGTTCTTGTCATGACAGGATCACCAAGTTTAATATATAGTTATATTGGTTGGGTCTTGGGTTTACTAGTCAAACAACTCAAACAACAAGTCACACCAGTTCAACATAGCCATTGGAAGGAAAACACAATCATCAGCAAAGCATTTCAAAAAGTTTTTTGTTGGTTCTGAGATTTTGGGGTCTGGTAAAACTAAGTTTTTTCTTGGTTTATAAATTTGGGATGTTACAGATCCTTCCCCCCTTAAAATAAATCTCGTCCTCGAGATTTGCCCGGGGGTACGGGGGATTACGAGGGCACGGGTTTTGGAAAATACAGGGTTGGCTTTTACACAAAATATTTGTGCCGCCAATAATTGGCTCCTAGACACAGGGGGATTTGGATTATCCAGAGGGATTTATTTTGCAAAGGATACTGGGAAAGCCAGGGACACGATTTAGAATAAAGGATATAAGAACACGGGGTTCAACCGCTTACTCACTGACGTGTGGGACCAAGGTCCACCTGACAGTCTCTCCTTCCCTTTCTCCTCTTCTTCCTCCTTGCTCACCCTAGCTTCGCACCCGTCCACCTCTTAGTGCGCGAAGCACTCTCCTGCGGTACTGCTGCGCGTGCGGTCCGTCGATGCAGCGGCAGACACGGCTTTAGGACACGACGCCTATGGTTTCGCGCCATTAAGGCGAGTACTGCTCGGGATTCCTCTTCTTTCCCTCGCAAAGCGGTGTCGAGGAGTGGCATCCGAGCTCCGGCTATAAATCGGAAATCTCCGAGGCTTTTCTCCCCCTCATCTCCACCATGAGTTTTATTCACGCCTTTTTCAAAGCCTATTACGAGATGTTGGAGAGAGCGGGTTTCATCGAGCAGGTCATCATCGTCGTGCTCTTTGGGATCTCGTCGTCGGTGGTGACCGCACTGATGTTTGCGGCGGTGGTCGTCTTGACCCTTGGCTTCTGCAGTTGGTGGGCTGACGCGGGTGGTGAGGCTGCGGCAGTGGTGCCAGCTGCAATGGAGGAGCACGCGGCGGTGGTGGAGCAAGTTGTGGTGGAGGAACCAGCTGCAGTGCCGGTGGATGAGGTGGCAGATCTTCCTGCTGGAGGTGAGCCGGCTGCTCGGGTCGTTTATCGCCGTCGCGCGACTCGCGACTCGGCTTCGGGTGAGCCAGGCTCCTCCTCCGGTGGCGTCCTGGAGCTCGAGAGGGAGTAGGAGTCTCTGGGGTGCCGTTGCATCCGTGCTGAATACTGGCAGTGTTCTTCGTAGGAGTAGAATTTGTATCCTCTGTTTGCTTCTGTACTGAACTTAGTTGATGTATCCACTTTGCCTCCTTAAGTGAGACTTGTATCTCTGAATTTTCCTTAGTTGTAATAGATCTGATCTTGCAGCACAGATAGGAGGTAGAGGTACTAGAATAGTCTTGCTTTAGTGAGAAAATATATTTTTAGGAAATAACACTGCATTATATGGTACCAACCATTTGCAGTGGTAGCATAACATTTCAACCATATAGGTTGAATACAACAACTAAAAACACCCTACAAGAAATCCTTCTGTGTTCCAGCGAGCATTGACACTCAGCAAGCATTCTACGGCTTGTGAGAGTTATATCTCGTGGAGGGCTCAGGCCCTTTCTTTAACATGCGGGGCACACAAGGTTCATATTGGGTGAGGAACCTTGCGAAGAAGGCATGTAGGAGACCACACACAAAATAATTTGCATACTGCCAAATAGTCCCATTCAAAGTTTGCATTAATTCGCAGGGGGGGGGGTATATGCGTCTGGGGTCACATATATACGGTTCCTGGTTTAAGTGATCTGTTGTTTCTTTTAAAACCTTTAACTGACGAAAGAGCATGACATTCCATCAGGTGTCAACCAAGTGGTTAACAAGATGATAAGAACACCAAGTTTTTATTTCGGGCTGATTTGACATCAACCGGGGAACAGACAACAACCTTGCATTACAAGAAACACGAGAAAAACAAACAACAAACAACCATCCTCCTACTTCTTACCTACCAACATACGAGCGTCACTCAGGCTAACTAAACAGAGGTTCTACTCTGCTTGACGGCCTCTGGTTGTCGGTGGAGCGTGGGCGAGACGAAGGGTGGTGTCCACGTCTCCATCTTCCACGGGGTGGGGAACTACAGGTACGCCTTCGAGGATTACACCTCGCTCTTGGGGTTGCTGCTGAGCTCGGGCTAAAACTTGTGCTACAGATGCATCAAGGCTGTGGTCCAGCAAATCATCTGGGAACGGTTGTCCTGACTCCTGAGCTTGCACATGATTGAAAGTGGGTGGGTTCCTTGCTCGACTCAGTTCCAGGTGGGCTCGACCAAGGTGGCGCCTTGTGATTATGAGTTCCGCCATCAGGGAATGGAGGAGTCTTGTCATGGAGGCTCCATAGGTGACCAGGGTGATTACGGCAGGATCGACTTCTCTTTCAATGGGAATTTGAGCAGGCTCCTCTCCAAGCGGAGGAGTGACGGGAAGAAGGTGAAAAGCTCGACTCTGCGCCATCGCCGGTTCCGAGTACCGGAGACGGACAAGGCCTTCCCAGGCTGCTACCTGGAGGGCTTGATCTAGGGTGGGCATGCTCCTTCCATGAATCAAGTAGGCCTGACTTGTGCCCAACGGACACGAGTTAAGGTGCACGTCGGCTTGGAATTCACTCCCGGCAGGCGAGAGGGAGTTCTCGAACACCACATATCGGGGGCGAGCAGGGTTACCAAGAAAATGGCAGACGGCCTTCCAAAGCATCAGTGGAAACCCGCCATGATCTTCGGCAGTGGTTTCCAGGATGACCCTGGGGCTTGCCATTGGGGGGGCTTTGGCTCGGGAGAAAGGATAAGAACACGGGATTCCTGCCTCAGGAGAGTTGGGTTGCTATGGACGGTGAGTGAGGGTGGGTATAGACGGCAGATGGAACGGGGCCTTATATAAGCTAGGTTGTGCCAGCTCCTTTCTATGGAAGAACCTGGTGAGCGTCTCTCATGTAGTTGGGGGACAAGTCCTACTGTACTTTACTGTGAACCGACGCCTGGCCATGCCGGTTAGGCAGGGATGGGTCAAATCCGTTGACTCACTGTAGGGGAACGTCACCAACAAACAATAAACACACAAGGTATATGTAGTACCGGTGTACGCCTAATACTCGTGGTAGTGGGTAGTATACTAAAGTTCCCTAGGGGCCTTGGTTATACATGGTTGATGAAGTCTCCATTTCATCACCTTGGGCTTAGCTGGAATACTTGAGATTGTCGGGGTTGCAACTGCAGTAGATTTGTTGACGTTGAACGAAAGTCTTCAGAAGTCCCTTGCTTTGTTGATATCGATGAGCTTGGCATTTGCAGATCAATCACCTTGATGTTGAATGTTGAATAGTCCAACTGGAGACTTCTTCTTGTAGGTACTAGCTAATTAGGTCTCCTTTGGGTTCATCGTCAAGTATTGTGAACAGGTATAAGAGAGTAGAAAAATTCTTGGAAAATCTTAAAATAGAAGGGTAAGACTCGGAAATATTTGAGAAGATGAGAAGAGTGGGAGTCATTTTTGGACTTCCCTAGATAAAGATATCTTTTTGGTATTAATATATTTTTAACAAAATATTTTCCTTCCTAACTAACGTCCATGCTAACTAAGGTCTGTTACAGTCAGGATGGCTCTGATACCAAGTCTGTGGGGACCCCGGACTAACTGTCCGAAATACCCTTGTGCCTACATATCAGCGATCCCATGATCAGTGCGTCGCTGAAGCACAATTAAACTTGGTAACCAAAGAACATCCATACATACCGAATTTATTTACTTACTTGATGGAAGTGATCAGCTTCATCAGGTGCTTGCAGCGGAAATCACCAAACAACGTGGAGCCCAAGTCATTCGCCTTAACCCTACAGGCAGCTGACTGGGAAGCGCCCTAGTTCGCAAAGACGCCAGTGAACTCCTCTCCTTCGAACTGTTCCTCTTTACAATCTGGCTAAGACAATAGCCAGGGACGAAACCAATATGAGTACATTTGATTGTACTCGCAAACTACCCCAACTAGAGTAAGCACTAGTTTTAGTTTGAAAACTTTTACTTAGCTTTGAAACATCTTAAAAGAAAGCCTTTTCTGAAAAGGGGTAAGAAGAAATTTTTACAACTATCCTTTAAGAAGACATCATTTTAGCTGTTTCCCCGAAACTCCTCCGGTATCCAACCACATTCCAATCATGGTTCCCAAACCCATCACAACCTCGTACCAACTCATTGGTACAGGTATGCAACCTTTTCCACTTCAGTTTCCTTTCAAAACTCAATATTTTATAAAACTTGCACAAGGTCTTAAGACAGCCTCCCAACTGTCCATATCCGAGGACTCGGCTATTCGAATAGTTTTACCCTCTGCAGAGGTAGCACGCTTTTCCCACACCCATCCGGTCACTCATCGTGTCAGCCACGTCCCGCCATACCAGAGGTATGCGAAGTTGAGTTCCCGGCCATAGCCTGTCCTTTGCTCATGCTAGTATAGGACCCTGCCTCTACGACACTTTCCATCGACACTTAAATCCTCAGAAACTAAGTGTGAGGACTCGTAGTTCTGTCCGGCGGACCCAAGGGAGCCCTTCAATCCTCTTCCTCCGACACGTTCATACCGGCTTCCGGTAGACTTCCATGAAGAGGACCCAGGTCAGGGGGTAGGTCCTCAGACCATCCCCTCATGGAACGAGGTTATCCTCGTTATTGAGGCATCCAGTACTAACACGAGCAAATTATATGACTACGCCCTTGCCCATATGTGGGTAAATGTGGTCGCACCGGTTATTGGTTGGTCGCCATAGTGTTAGGACACAATGTGCACTTTTCCAAAACAACACCACCATTTTCCAACTTAATACCGACCTTTCGGCATTTCACCTTCATCCAAGTACCTTCAAAGGAGTTTTGAATAAACAATGTTTTTCCCATCCCATAGTTTTATTTAAACAAACTAATATTTCTACATAGAGTGGCAAAATAGTTTTTCATAAACTTTTGAAAAGGTTTTCACAATCATTTCCAATTCTCATAGCAAAATTCTTTTAACCAAAACTTGGGTGGTTCGTCATCCCACCAAAAGATTTTCGTAGAAGGCTTCTGAGTAAAACAAATTCATTTAGAAATCACTGTATACCACTAACACCTCTATATCGGGTGTCTCAACAATATACTTGTATTTTGGAAAAGGTTTTTCAAAATCATGGCTTTTGTGGCAACACCACATAAATCGTTTATGCTACTTATAAGTAACACAGGTAAATCAAAATAGATGTATATAGATGCAAACTCAGTGAAGTAGCTTGCCTTGCTCCACAAAGTGGTACTGATCCTGGTCTTCTGGTTCAATAAACTTCCCTTCCTCGATAACTCCGGCAACGTTCTTGTCTAAACGTTAAACAAACAATACAAACAATCACTACACTAACTCAATCACATCACAACATTACAATCGTAAGTTCTACAACCAGCCACTGCATATATCAAGCAATACCCTTTGGTTTCATTTTAAGTGAATTAACCTTTATTTAAATATTTTTAAACTATGGCAGAAACTAGTGGTACCTAATTAATTCACCATTTAATCTATGTTTGTCACAAAAATTCAAATTAAATTTCTATGGATAGCTACTGATGTGTAGAAGACAACCCAATTGGATTGGGGTCATTTGGAGTTACCAAACTCCCTACACATTTGTTTTGGTTCAGAAGGTTTTTAATCAAGTTTTAGCTACCAAACAATTTAGGTTGCTCCAAAAATTAAACCCTTTTAGGGGTAGCTAACCTTGGTTGAGTGTGACCTAACAAAATTGGTTTTAGTTAATTTGGACCTACCAAATTTTTACACTAATTGGTGTAGTGCAGAAGGGTGTGCTGAAGTTCAACCAAAGGCTAAGGATTTTACACTACTCAATTAATTCTACCAAAATTTGGGGAGCTAAAGGATCCTAATACAAAGCTACCAAAATTGGTTTCAAGTTATTTGGATTTATATAACTCCAGAAACAAATGGTTTAGTGTTTTAAACCTTCTGGAGCATTTTTATTAATACATTTTTATTATTTATTTAAATGAGATGAGACCACTTTTGTGAGTTAAAGAATTTTATAATCTTTCCAGAACAGTTGAGTTTGATTTAATTGGATTTCTAGAACTCGAGATAATGAATTTCTAAACTAGGTCCAGTACTGAATTATCCAGAGAAAAAGAATTAGGAAAATCATCTCCTCTGGATAATGTTGAAAACTATGACATGTGGGGTCGGGTGGTCAGTGACTCAGTGGAACATTTCCCGCGTGTGGATAATGTTTAAAACGCTGACGGGTGGGTCCCGCTTGTCGGTGTCTTAACGAGACGAAGCGGTATGTGACCGTTGATCATAGATCGAACGGCTCACAGAGCCCGCGTTCGTCGACCTCTAACTCGCATCGGCGCCGGAGCTCCGGCGACGGCGAGGTGCACTGGAAACTCACCTAGGGGGCTCGGGAGGCTGCGGAAATGATGCAGAACGTGCGCGGGGGCTCGGGAAGGATCATGGGGCGGCTGGCACTTGCTGGGGAAGCTCCTGGCGTCGGCGTAGCTCGGCTGCTCCTTCGCGGCCGTGCTCCAACTCCGGCGACGGCTCCTGGATGCGTCTGTGCACGAAACAAGGATAAACTACGGCGGGTGAGGGCGGTGATAATGGTGGTGAGGATGCAGGCCAGAGAGGAAAGAAAGAGGGAGTATCACGGCCGGGCCGTGATCGACCTCCACCTTCGGCTCCGGCGAAACTCGAGGAAACTCAGAGGCAAATGGGGCTTCGAGGGAGGGGCTCCTCCCTCCTGGAGGTGCACGGGGTGTGTGGGGAGTGCGGGAGAGGGAGATGGCGGGGTGTGGAGGCACGGGTGCGGGGTGGCTTTTTATTGCCGATCGTTGGCGTGCCGTGGATAGGGTGCACGAGAGGAGCTAGGGGGTGGGAGAGCACGTTATTGGCGGTGGTACGGTGCGGTTACGGAGTGGGGTTGCTCTGCTGGGGCTCAGAGGGAGAGAGTGGTCGCGTGTGGCTCGGGAGTGAGCTCGGGACGCACGGCGTCCATGGCGTGGAAGCGGAGTGCGATGGATCGCTGGCGTCGCTGCAGGGCTCCAGAGGTGGTGTGGGCGTGTCTGCGAGGTTGAGGGGTGACAGGAGCGCGTCGGTGACGAGTCACACGAGCTGGGGTGCCGTGGTGGAGAAGAGCGGGGTCGGCGTCCACGCGTGGCCGTGACATGGCGAGCGGCGCACGGCTGCACGGGTACGGCGATGCAGGCGTCAGGGCGTGGTCTACTCCGTTCTGACGAACGCGGGGCAGAGTGGAGGTGATGGTAGACGCAGAGAGGGGCCAGTGCGGCTGCTTTCCTCGACACGCCATCATCGCCGGCACGGTGCAGTGCGGTGGCGTGCGTTCTTCGACGGCCACGGGCCTCTGGCCCAAATTGCTCGCTCTCCCCTTGCTCTGGTGGCTCAGTGAGGTGAGAGGAAGGGTGTGGCAGCAAGGAATTGAAGAAAGAAACATCAAATCGATCGATTTGATTTCGGTATCAAAGATTGGGGGATGAACTCGTTTCCTGCCTTCCAAGCGTTCGGCGAAATGCCCCAACCAACATTTAATTTTTTAATTTCTCTGATTTATTCCCATACTTTGGTTCACATGCATAAACATGGATTTTTGGTATGGTGGTAGAATTTATTTGATATGTGCATCGTAGCACATTTGGTGTTTTGAAAAGATAAAGAAGATATTTGATATTGAATTTAGACTTTTGGAAACATTTATTTGAGAGAGGGAAGTTGCAAGAATTAAGTGGGTAAGATCATACTACCACTCACTGAAGTTTTGTTTGAAAAGAAATAATTTCTTTGAAATATTTTTGTGTCATATTCCTAATAACCCCTAAAGATTAAAGAAGGGATCTTGGAATTTGACAAATTGAAAATGTCTCTGTAATTAGATATTTTGAGGAAAGGGTAATATGATAATGAGATGGTTATTATTGCATCTCATTCCAGGATTTTATAAAATAAAATAATTGTTATAGCAAAATAGAGATGTAGATAGGGAGGGAAATTTAAATAAGACCTTTTTCTTTTAGTTAGTGTTTTTATTGGGAGCGTGTGAACAATCAAGTCCCCTCCCAAATTGCTGTCAGGGGTGTTCTAAAGTTTTCAAGCACATTTGAATAATTAACCACACAAGCTATCAAGTTGGCAGGAAATAACAACCAACACTTAGACAATCATTTATAAATTTTTCAACCAAGTTTTTAATCACTCCGACAAGTGGTGGGGTGGTGATCAAGTATCCTCTTGACAAGAATAATGTAGGAAAAGTTCAACTCCATAATTTGATATTTTTCAAAAGGGTTGCTAAAATATATGGGCAACACACTTCCCACCTTTATTGTTTTCCAAAAAGTATGAGTTTAAAATAGGGCTACCAATACAAGGGGAATAGCAAGGTTGGAGGTAGTATATATATCTCCATATTTTTGGAAACATATAATTTTGGAAAATGCTTTTATTCTCTCAAGGAGTGGGTATTTTGGTTGTTGCTAAACAAAGCATCATTTGAGAATAAGTTGGTCCAAATAAGAGTGGAGGAGATATATGGAATATTTTGTTCTTGTCATGACAGGATCACCAAGTTTAATATATAGTTTTATTGGTTGGGTCTTGGGTTTACTAGTCAAACAACTCAAACAACAAGTCACACCAGTTCAACATAGCCATTGGAAGGAAAACACAATCATCAGCAAAGCATTTCAAAAAGTTTTTTTGTTGGTTCTGAGATTTTGGGGTCTGGTAAAACTAAGTTTTTTCTTGGTTTATAAATTTGGGATGTTACACAACCTACAGTCTCGAGGTCGAGTACCGAGGCTGAATACAAGGCACTGGCGAATGGTGCGGCTGAAGCTATCTGGGTGGACTCATTGCTCAAGGAGCTCGGCGTGACCCAACAGCGTATACCCATACTTTGGTGTGACAACCTAGGGGCTACTTACCTCACGGCCAATCCTGTTTTTCATGCGCGTACTAAGCACATAGAGATCGATTTTCATTTCGTGCGAGAGCGTGTTGCGTCAGGTGCACTCGAGGTACGGTTTATCTCCTCCAATGATCAGTTGGCTGATGTGTTTACGAAGCCAGCCACTCGGCAGATGCTAGACCGTTTCAAGACCAATCTAAACCTTGTATGTAATAGTTTGTAACAGTTTAGATTGAGGGGGTGTGTTAGAATCGGTCTATACACGTACGTGAGGTTGTATACCCATACATATTGTACTTGTAACTGTTCCTGTCAAGTATATATATATAGAGGAGAGGTGGAGGCATAGACCCCACGAAAACCCTAAACCTATTCTTCAAACTTTGTACATACGGATATTTATGTTCACGCATAAAGTTTCCCGAAGAGAAGACATTTTTGTGGCTAGCGTAAAAATGACAACTTTCTATGATCCAAGATGAGTTTTCATCTACTCTCTCTGTTCACAAATGTCTCAAACTATGTCTAGATACATGCAAATTTGGGGCAAGCTGAGACATCCTTTTGTGAACGGAGCGAGTAACATTTTTTATCTTTTTCTCACAGCCACAACCAAAATGTCTTTGTTTATTTACTATTTTGTATGCGAGCATAGAATGTTTGTAGGTAATTCCGATTTTTTTGAACTTTTTTGAATTCAAAAGTACGTTTTAAAATATGAGAGCATATGTTCCTACTACCCCAATTGGATTTCCCTGTGTTTTATATACTCTGTTTGACTTTCTTGAAGCCAGATGGTGAAAAGAACAACAAAGTGCTTGCATGTTGCTAGACTAAGAGCATCTCTAACAGAGCCCGCAAAAGGCCGAAACCCGTAAAATAACCGCCCGATGCGGATTCGAACCCGTAAAAACACGGAGAACAGAACACGCAAAACTGATCGACCCGTAAAAGTTTTTAAGGGGGCCCGTGAATTCGGCCCTCGGAACGGTAAATTCGCAGCTTTCGTCGCCGAACAGAGGGGGGCCTGTATAACGTGGAAACGGTTGGCGGGAGGGAGTATTCACCACGCGCTTCATCCCCATCTCGCCGCCGCCTCCGCCGCCAGCGCCGCCGCCTACGATTCGTCCCTTTTCCTGGCCGCATCTGCAGGCGCTCCGCCGCACGCGACAGCCCCCGGCCGCGGACGTCCCCTGCCGCTGGTTTCCGGCTCGCCCCGCCCGTGGAGACCACTTTCCGGCCAAAGCTGCGCCGCCGCGCCGATCTGTCGGTGAGTCCATCTCCGCTCGATTTTGTTGTGTTTTCGGACGGAGTACTCCGGTAGTGATATGCGGTACCCGTTTCAGATGGAGTTTCGCCCGGAGGAGGAGTTTTTGCTCTCCGATTCGTCCTCCTCCGACGTGGAGACGTTGTTTGAAAGCCGACGGCAGCAAATGGTGGTCGCTGTCCTCGCCGTCAAGGAGTTCGAGGACCGGTATGCGAAGCAGCGGCAAGGATCCAAGGCTGGCCGCCTTTGCATACCACGGAACCGCTTCTACAGCAACCAGCTGCTCATGCGTGACTACTTCGCCGAAATACCGCAGTAGCAATTTTTTAAATTCATTTGAAGCATGTTTGATTCAAACAATATTTTTATTCTACAACGTTTATTGTGTTGAATTATTGTTTAATTCGTGTGATTCAAACTTTTATTGTAATAAATTATTGATGAGAATTCATAGTGTACTATTGTTGTAATAAGAATATTTATAATTTAGTTCTTATTTATTTGCTATTCAGTTTTTATGATATTCATGCCTATTTTATGTTTTGCATATACAGTTTCTGAACGAGTCGCGGGGAGCAGAAACCGCAAAGCCGAACCTCAAAACAGAATATTCCGTTTTAAGATTCGGCAAGCAAAAAACACGGGTTTCCCGACCCTTAAAACTGTTTTGCGGGTTCGCGCTCTAAGACCGACGACGTACGTAGCTTTCAGCAGCGAACGGCACTGTGTTAAGAACAGGACGCGTGGCAGATCAGTCCAGCACGTAGTATGATGGAAACAAATCCTCCAGGGGCATCCTTGGAAGACGAATAAATTCAAGCCTGACCTCACCTGTTCCAAGTTCCACGGCAATAAATAGACAGAGGCCTGTCCGAAATGAATCGGCGACAGAGAGGAGTTACTGCGCTCGAACGCATCAACGGCACCCTGTGCTGTGCTGTGCAGTGCACGGAATAAAAGTTGAGCAGAGAGATACCGTAGCGCTAGACCACCCAGCCGACGCACACACCCTCCTCTCCACAAGCTCCCAAACCCCCTAGCTTGAGCGGCGGCCACAGGATCGAGCAAAGGAAGAAGAGATGGATCAGCGCAAGGAGGAGGAAGAAGGCAGCGTCCTCATAGAGCCAACGGATCATCAACGCGAGGAGGAGGTAGACAGCAGCCTCCTCAAAGAGCCAATGGAGCAGCAGCGAGAGGAGGAGAGCTCTGAAGAGCCGGCGTGTCGGCGCTCCGAGGAACCGACCGAGACCGACGCGCGCAAGGAGGCCGAGGCGGTGGCGGAGAGGAGCTCCGACGAGGAGTCCGAGGCGGCCTCGACGCTGTTCGTTCACCCGTGCTCGCTGCTGCGGTACCTGGTCCGGGCCTTCGCCTGCTGCCTGGGGATGCCGGATTCGTTCGGGGGCGGCACGGCGAAGCGGAGCGATGCAGCTCCTGCATCTGTTGATTCATCTCGGGATGTCGACGTGGCGGACAGGAGCACCGGTGTTACTGTAAGTAGATTTTCAGTCCTCCTCCTCGAGGATCTGGCCAGTTGACTGATTGATTAACACAAGTTCGGGCGCTTGTCTGTGCTGCGAATTCTACAGGGGTTTTACATGCAGGAGGTGATCACTCGCGTGTTTGCGGTGAGGAGGCCGCGGCCGCCGTCCGGCAACCCGAGGGAAGGGAGCGGCGGGAATAGAGGTCACCACCACTAGTTCAGCATCGGCCTGGCAGGCCGCTTAACGGCGTCGTCTCAGTACGTACTCCGTAGTAGATTGCCGCCTACCTATAGTTACTTACGAGTAGTTGTCTACTTCTTGAAGCTCTTTGTATGTAAAGAAGTCTGGCTATGGCTAAGGAATCAATTTGAGGTTAACCTAGACTTTGTTGATCGAATCTTTCAGTAAGAATTAAGAACTCTGTTTGTACTGTGTTAGTATAGTCTTTTTTGTATGAACGTGTTATGGTATAGTTCTACTCTGTACTTGTAAGCTGAACACCTGAACTTATCTGCTGGCGTCGGTGGTTGACTCCAGAGCCTTCTGTCCGTTGCTCAACTGCTATATGCAAATAGTAAGCGTGTTCAGTATCGTCTTCATCAGCTGACTACCCGAGTGAGTTTGCAGTTCATACGCGTTTAAAGTCCATTGTCCGTGGAGTTCAAGTGGTCATGGTTGACCCGGTTATTTATTTTTGTTTTTGTTTTGGCAGGACCTCTTTTGTTTTTCAAACATGGGTAGATCGTATCTTTCGATCCCCTCCGTTTCCCATTCACATGAACACCTAAGTAATTGCAAAAAAAAAGATCGTTAGGGACAAAATGGACGGAGTACGTAAAGAAGCGAGCTCCAGCAGAAAGCAGGTTTTCGAGCCCAGATCTAAACACGGCAGATCATCATATATGCAGCGGAAAACAACGAAAGCTGGCAGTACCAGCACGTAACAAAAGCGTCCGATGCGAGGACGAATCTATAGCTCTAAAAGAGAACATAACCTTTTCCCTTTGGACAGAAGAATATGCAAAGTCCAAGGTCGACGACGCTTTTGCATCTTACCGATCGAGCAGTATGTTCAGCTGTTTATGCGATCTTAAATTCTTAATACTGTAGTAGTTTAGATTGCAGCATTTTTCGCTCCGTCGGCCATCGTCGATCTTAAATTCTTAATACGGTGTCTCGCCGACGGGAAACAGGCTGGCCTCTTCTGCCGCATCTGCAACGCAGGAAAAGCGTTTCGAGCTGAAATCTCTCGGCCGGAGAAAACTGTGATTCCTATATGACACTTATAGCGACATGTCGCGCGGCGCACCCCTAGAAGAATATGGGCCTGGCCCAGTTTAAGGCAGTTCGTCTTTTTTTTCTTCTTTTCTTCTCTTTTCGGGGTATGAAACCAGTTTCAGATTAGCGCAGGCTTTGCTGATTGTATCTCGCAATAAGAACGGTGCTTTGTGTGCTGTAGTTTTTTTTTGAAAAAACCTTTCGATCTATTCATCAACTGTCAAGGTAGTGCAAAGAACACAAGAAATAACCAAAATTATATCCATGTCCGTAGACCACCTAGCGACGACTACAACCACTAGAGCGAGCCGAATGCGCGCCGCTGTCATCGTCCGTCCATCACCGGAGGGGCAAAACTTGTTGTAGTAGACAGTTGGAAAATCGTCGTGCTAAGGCCCCACATGACCAGCGCACCAGAACAGCAACCATCGCCGATAAAGAGAAGCGTAGAACATAAGGATCCAAACTGTAGACACACGAAGAAAGACGAACAAGTATGCAGTTCTTCTAGTAATCTGTATTTCGTAGTAGGCTGGAACCTGAACTTATTAGATAAACACGACAGGGATTCGGGTCCTTTTGCCCGGATCTGACGGTCGCGGCGGTGGCTGCCGTTGTATGGGCGACGACAGCGGCTGACGTGGCAGTGGGTGCTTCCCGCAGCGCCCGGAATCGGGGCGGCGGCCCTGTTTCTTCGACGGTGGTGGTCGTCGGGGTCGTGTGGGCGACCCGGAGACTTGATCTCGAGGTGGTGGCGGCGGTATGGGACATCCCCTCCATCAATAGATTGGGTTCGATGCGGATCGGCAGGTAACACAAGCGCCTCTTTCGGATGCGTCAAGCAATGTCTGTCGCCGGCTGGTGAAGCCTCCGGCGGATGCGCCGCCGGCGGATGCTACGCACGACGCCTCATGCGGAGGCGTCAAGTCATGCCTGCTACGGGCAGGTATTGCGCGGTGCTTATGGCGGAGATGTCATGTTTAGCCTGTTGATGCTAAATCGAAGGTGGTGCGACAGTGACGGGAGGCAGGCGGTATGGGACGTGCTGTCTTCCGATGTCTCCCCCAGAGGTATCCGGTTACCGTGGCGTCGGTAGTCGGGTAAAGGTGGATGGTACAGACGGCCTCAAGGAAGACATATGCACTCCGGTGAAAACACAAGATCTTTGATCAGGCTATGTCGACGCGCGCTTGCGTCGTTTCCTTGCTGAAGGTGGTGGACTCAAGCTTGGGGATGAGAATCTAGAGTTCAACCTAGTGTTGGACTCGCCACCATCGGCGAACGTGCGGCGATTCCTTCTTGAAGGCGTAGCCTAGGAGTTGTGTATTATTCGTTCTTTTCGTCTTGTATCATAGGGTTAGTGGCTATTTGGTGGAGCTACTGTTGCGAGGCATGCGGCCTCAGGGTTTATTTCCGGGTCGATGTTGTTCGACTGCTGGATTCTGCTTTCTTGTACTCGTTTTCAATAAACCGGCTGTGTGCATCCTTTCGATGCAGAGGCTGGGGCTAAAGCTCCCTTTTCTATAAAAAAAAGGCAGCAGGTTTTTGATCCCAGATCTACACACGGCAGATAATCAGGCAGCGGGAACAAAGAGCTCCTGGTACCACCAGCCAGGCAGCCAGCAGGTAACAAAAGCAATATGACGACGAATCAAACAGCCCCGGCCGCAAAAGAGAACATAACCTTTTCCCCTTTGTGGGTAGTAGAAAAGAGAATATGTTAAAGATGACAAGTCCGAGGTGGACACGAAAGGAGCTCCAGTATATTGCACGCAAAATCTACTTAAAAAAAAAAGAGTTGTCGACGACGAACCTTTAATTTGCATCTACCGATCGGGCAATATGTTCAACCTGGGTAATGTTCTCCGGCAAATTATTAATGGAGCATGAGCTCCATGTAGCTTGTTTAAAAAAAATGAAAATAGGAATTTTTGAGTTCAAAAAATTCGAAAACAAAATCCTACATTTAGATAATGTCGGCCTTTAATAAGAACCGTAAGACCTAAAGCGAGAAGATAGAATAGAAAGAATGATAGCCAGTTCTTTTAAAGTGCGAAGAAAGCCAAGAATGCTTCACCGGTAGGAAACCTCCAAACATCACAAGTCAATTAAAATGACGACCGGGTCCACGAATCCAACACGATGATCACGACAAATCGGCGCAGATGATCCCAAAACAAAATGACAACTCGCAAATCAACACCATTATCTGACGTTACGTGATTGCCGTGAGCACTGATTTGAAAAGAATGAGCCAACCGGGCTTGCCATCATGGACGCCTTTCATGTGGGATTCGGTCTGTGATGCAAACGACCAAGGATTGGAACACCTCGCTCGAGAAACTTCTAAAGAGGGGTCACGGGTTTTTTGGCGGGGTAGGGTGAAAACTAACACTCCATAACCGTCGCTGCCTAAATGGTGTGTTGTCCCCGACACGTTGTCAGCCATGTCCAATTCCATCTCATCACGTTGCAGAATATAACCATGTCATCCGTAAAAAAACTTGGCTCTCCATGAGGCGTAAAATCAACAAATCGTTTACATGAACAACACCTCCCAATAGTATTTATAATGGCCCGTGTCTAAAATGGACCTTTTTTATAGAGTCAGTAGAAATAAATATAAACAGTAATATTTATGCAGGAAAGAGAAGCACATATGTGAGAGATGGAAATCTAAAAAAAAAGGTTCTAAGATCAAATTCCTTTTTTGTTGAGCTTGAAGTGTCTAATGGACACACAAATATTCACGCGTACACGGGCTTCCAAATTTTGTGTCACGATGCACTGCAAAATAACATTTGTTCTTTCTTATAACGTTTATTAGTATTTTGAAAAGTCAATCGTTGCTATATCTTCGGCCAAGTTCTTTGAAAATAAATTAATATCTACATTGAATATGTTGCATTGTACCGGGCTGCTGCGAACTTAAATTTGAGCATGTACCTGGACTCCGGAATGGGTTTCCGTGTCTTGGGCCATTCCAGGCCTGGGCGAGGTGCCAAACTTTTACGGCAAGGCAAATTTGCGGGCCCATTTTGAGATTTTGGCCATGCGCCTGAGGTATTCAAAAGGCCTGCCCTTTGGGTTTCGCTGGTGTAGGCCGTCCTCGTGTGTGTCAGGAATCAGGATGCATAGCATTCCTATAAATAAAGCCATGTGAGATACAGCGGAATAGGCTATTCTTGTTTGAAATTTCGTTGACCAAGAGAAGTTTTTTTTTTGCGACGAAGTCGCAGTTACATCAGCCAAGATTTTTACAGAAAAGCCCAGAAACAAAGAAAATTACAACGAAGTTCTTCTGAGCTCCGTCGTCTTCGAGCAGACCGCTGCGCCGGCGAAACCCGCCGCACCACCTCCGAAACCTTGGACTGGGAGGCTCCCCTGCGCGACTAGGAAGTCGACGCTCCTCGGTGCCTAAGCACCTCCACCCTATACGAAGAACAGCAGTACCATCTTGGCCTTCAAGAACCACTCCTTTGAGATCGTCAATCGCCGGATCCGCCACCTCTCGGACTCCGGCGAAGGGGAAACCCTCTCGAGCACTCCGTGGAGCCGCGAACGAGGGCGGGACGGCAGATCCGCGGCGGAGCTCCACCGGAGCCGCACCAACGGAGGAGAAGATCACCGCCACCAAAAGCCACTCCGGCGCCACCGCTACCTCCCCAGCGCCGCCAGCTAGCACACCACCACGCACACCTAGACTATGTACACACCGGGATCCAGGGATCCCCCGTCCTCCCGCCGCCGAAGCGGCCGTCGGAGGGCGAGGGATCCGGCGAATCGCCGGCGGCGAGCTGGCGCGCGCGGTTTCGCCCAAGAAATCGCCTATCTGCACTGTAGATGGGGATAGGGATGAGGTCCAAGCTCCCTCCGTTGACCAAGAGAAGTTGAAACGACATATATTATTTGGATCGCTCGTATTATTACTAAGCATGGCGAAAATAGATATTGAGCATGAGGTAACAGTTCCATGTTGATCCGAATCAATTCATATGCTCCAATCTAGGGATGAAAACGGAGCGGATATGGACGGAACTGAGTGGTGCCACATTTGTTTTCATATTTGTTTGCGGAAGCGGAAACGAATACAGAAACCCCGGAAACAAATACAGAAATAAAAATTATCGGAAACAGATATGTACCGAATACGGTGCGGACACGGAACAGAAAGCGGATGTTTGCCGGAACAAAGCAACCCCTTAAATAATGCACGAAAACTCAATCAAACCAACAAAATTGTCAATTTTCTAAGATGAAATAAAATATAACGAGTTATCATGATTATATAACTAGGAAACGTGCCCGTGCGTTGCAACGGGGAAAAAATAATGCTTCGTGGAGGCCCACAAAGCTTACTAAAGTTTTTTCTTATCCCACGTCTAAACATAATGCACGAGCATAGGGAAAAACTGTCACAATACTCGCTGGCTCATCGTATGTTCTGGGATTCCTTTTGCCCAAAGAAAAGAAATATAATCTGAACAAATAAATTTCGAACTTAAGCACATTTACAATATGGTGCAAACTATAGCAATGGTCAACTTTTGTATTCTCTTATTGTATTTTTTCTCCTTCGATAGAAAAACATAAGAAGACCTGTAATATTGTGAGCTGGGTGTCGGCGAAGGGGTTCGCAGTGTTCAGAGACACCTGGGTCTGGGGTTGCGGGGCCAGGCCTCGCCGTTGAGGACGTAATAGAGGCAAGCCATCGACCATCGTCCTCTCCACTGCCGTTGTCTATTTCTCCGCTTCTCGCTGTGTTCTCGGGTCCAGTGGGAGCCAGCCATCGTCGCATCTGCCTCTACTGCCACCTGTTTCTCCGCTTGTCGCCGCACGGAGAGCTGTCTCGGCTAAAAACCTGATCAAACAAGCCGAGCTAAGCTGATAAGGGAAAACCTTCATACGAATATGAAACAAAGCGAATCTCACGCGACGTAGGAAACGTACCCAAAGGAATCCATCGATCGAACCTGGACCTAGGAAGCGACAGAAACCTTGGCAACGACAGTAACTCCGGCGAGACGGGAGACCCAGCGAGCCACGGGCGATTCCATCGGACATAAGCGATTCAGTGGCATGGCAGAGGGCTAAAAGAGAGATCGATCGATTGCGCCGCCGCCCATATATCATGATTGTCAGGGATGCGACGTTGACTTTCTGGACGCAGCGAGCGAGCGCGCTCGCAGTGGGTGCGGCGCCTCTACTTTCCGGCGACAGCGAGCGAGCATGATGAGCTTGGATTAGATATTCCTGCAGCTTGTACTCCGACTACTCGGCGGCGATGACATGCGAGCAGCATGGAGGTAGATACTAAGCGTGATGAGCCGAGGAACTTGCTGACAGCAGACGTTGTCCTTGCTAGGTTGGTTAATATGTGTATAGGCCGGCATGAATTTCATCTCGATCGGATCCCCGCGGTCTGGCGAAAATCTCCAAAAATCGATCGATTCGTGACTCACCGGCAGTAATTGTGCTGATCGTGTTGGGATACTTTGATCGAGCGGTGCATAGGTGAGCGTTTATATGAGCTACTATACGTGCACGTCAGCCTTACGTATATGATAGAGATTGTTTTTTCAAGCGAGGCCCAGGGAGACCAGACCTGGTACATAAAACCGGACTTGTTTCGTACATGTGCTCGTAAACGGTTTGGGCTCAGGGCGACGTACGGAAGACTTAGCATAGGACAGGGATTACAACAGGACATACCGAAACGTTATTTTACTTACAGGTGGCATAGGTGGGTAATTATTGACAACTTCAGGGACAAATCTAATGACCTATCAAACCAAACGGCGGAAGACTTAGTGCCTTTATTATTAGGTATAGATATAGTGTGCATATGCTATCAACTTTGGCAACATTAAGAAACATCTACTATCGTACTTAACACTAGTGCTACACTGTAATGTCAAACTGGTAACGACTTGAGAGGGACATGATATGCGAGTATATATGGCCTAAACATGGTAGCTTCCTATCTTTTTTTATTCATATCATGTAATGTGCCTAAATGTTTCTACTGAAATTACTGGCCCTATTGGATGTGGAAAGCACCGCATAGCAAAAACGGACGTTTCCGTGGTCATTCCGCCGGAATCTGCTGTTCCATTTCCGTTTCCATTTCCATTTCCGGTTAAAAGTTTCCGTTTTCTTTTTTTGTTTTGCAAAATTCCGTTTCCGTTTCCGTATTTTCATTCCGTTTCCGTTTTTCCGTGGAAAAGTCGAAAAGATTCCGCTTCGTTTTCATCGCTATCCCATCTTTAACGACCTGCACGACGCATCGAACGTCTTTCTTTCTAGATATCTAAAAAGATATTTTCTACATAATTGGAAGTTCTGATGGGGAGAGAATGCAGATAACAACATGGATTTTACTGCACACTCTCTAAGGTCCATCAAGAAAATGACATGTCCACACTATGCTAATGGTTGCGTATTTGGGTCTGACACTCGTTCTGTGCATGTGAGGCAGATTAGTCGTGGCTCCCAAATTTTGATATGGCTGACAGACACGCTTTTGGCTGATTATTGCTGTACTGACAATTTACTCATGTCGACCCGCGCGGCAAACGTATCAGCGATTCAGCGTTACATAATCCGTCAACTTATTTCGTCGGTAGGATGACTCCAACCGGCCGACGCAAATGAACGCGCGTTTGGTTTGCGTTTTGTCCGTTTGGGTCAGGAAACGGACGCGTGTCCGGCCTATGTCCGCCCCTTTCTGACAACTACACCCAACGGGCCGACGCATTGTGTCCGCCCGGCCAGGGTTTTGATCATTTTTTTTCCAGGACTAGGGTTTTGATCTCTGTTTTTTTAATGTTCAAGATATCGCTTATCGTTTACTGCTCGGTTGGCCTCAGATTAGAGATTAATTGCTTATCGGCCGATTAATCGATTTTATCGGTCGCCTATTTATCGGCTAGTTTTTTTTGTATATGTCAACTTCCGACACAAAAAGATCTAAAATATGCTTTTCAAAAATTACATTGGAGTATTGGATATAATGCTACATTGATTCCTTTCTTTTGAATCAATAAAATGGGTAAATTCGAGCTAATGTAAACTTCTACAAAACTATTGTCCGATAAATCGGCTGTCAGGCCGATAAATCGCCGATAAGTGGCAAAAATCGGCTGTCAAACTGAAAAGTCGGCGCCAGCGATAAACTCGGCCGATATGTTATAATCTTATCGGTCACCCCACGATTCACGATAAATCGGCCGATTAATCGGCATATCGGCCGATTTTTCGAACATTGGTTTTTTTACCCAGTCAGGGTTTTGAACATTATAAAATCAATCACACCATACAAATAATACAATCCAAATAGTTCATAAAATATTTATTACAATCCAAATAATTCAGCAAATAATACAAATTGTTTCACAAATAACAAATTGTTCCACTCATATTCTTACAAACCAAATAAATAGGAACTACTGGTTTCCGTAGTGCTGCCAGAGATGCTCCACCAAATAATTTTAGAGCTGAACATGGGCCGCCTTCTCACAAATATCCCGGTGAAAGTCGAGGAACTTAGCAAATGTGGATGGTCCCTGGGCTCAACCAACTCACCATGAAACTACCATGCTTGATCATGCATACTCTGATCGCGTTCGTCCTCCACAATCATGTTGTGCATGATCACACAAACTGTCATCACCTCCCACAGGGTTTCCTTGTCCCATGTTCTAGCAGGGTGTCGAACAATAGCCCATCGAGACTGGAGGGCACCGAATGCACGCTCCACATCCTTTCTAGCACTTTCTTGTTTCTTGGCAAACCTCTTCTTCTTCTCATCATTTGCATTGGAGATGGTCTTCACAAATGTAGTCCATGTAGGGTAAATACCATCAGCAAGATAGTATGGCTTCTTGTACTCCTGACCATTGATCTCAAATGTCACCTCGGGTGCTTGGCCATTGGAGAGCCTGTTGAACACCGGAGACCGCTGAAGCACATTGATATCATTGTGCGAGCCGGCCATGTCAAAGAACGAGTGCCAAACCCACAAATCTTGTGATGCCACGGCCTCAAGTACGAACGTGTGCACGCCCCAACATGGCCCTTATACTGCCACTGCCAAGCAAATGGGCAGTTCCTCCACTCCCAGTGCATACAATCTATAATCCCAATCATCTGAGGGAAGCCTCTGGCCTCGTTGATGGACAAGAGCCGGTCAAGTCCGCAGCATTGGGTTTCCTCAAGTACTCCGGGCCGAACACCTGCACCACGGCTCTGTAAAACTTGTACATTGCTTCTAGGTACGTGGACTCACTCATCCGCACGTACTCGTCAACAAGATCACCGGCAGCTCCATATGCAAGCATGCGAATTGCGGTCGTGCATTTCAGATAGGACGAGAAGCCGAGTGCACCACACACATCTCTTTTGCATATGAAATAATCATCAAAATGCATGACCCCCAACCGGATACGATTGAACAATGATCTTCTCATTGATGCATGTAAAATGCATACATGAACTTTGCATAGTATTACTTGTTATTCCATCATATTTGCATCATATAAGGGTTATATTAATGTTTTATATTGATTTATGGGAATATTTCACAATTTCCCTATTTTCTGGAATTAATCCTGCACTGTCAGAAACTCTATTTTCTATATTTTGATGTTTCAGGGACCCAAACGACGTCCAAATGACCTAATATTTCACGGGGATCATTTTTTGGAAGGAAGAAGGAGTAGGAGCCAAGGAAGCACACAAAAGGAAGTCCGAGCACCAAAATAGGTGGGCCCACGCGGCCAGATTCCTTGGCCACGTGGGGCCCCTCTTTTATCCCTCGAGGCTCCGATGCCGTCGATCTTCGTCTCCGTGCCTTCCACTTGACCTAAAAACGACTATAAAAATAGTCCCCCGACGGCTTTCAGAAGGGAGCGCCGCAGAAACACAGAACCACGAAACAGGAGATAGAAGCTGCAGATTGGAGGGGGAAAACTCCGGCGGGCGCTACCGGGGTGGTCTCCATCTTCTCCAACGGCTCCACCATCGCCACCATGATGAAGGAGGAGTAGTCCACCCCCTGGACTTTGGGTTTGTGGTGGTAACTTGATCTAATCTCTCTATATATGATCATTGTTGAAGTCCATATGATGTTCCTTGCATGAGTAAGGATCTATCTATGTAATTCCTATGGTGGATATTGTGGTATGAGATGATATTTGTTATGCATTTACCGTTGTGTTGGATCTTTTATGGCTTGTCATACTTTGGAAATATTCTGTGATGTATGTAATGGTTTGATCTATGCAAAATGTCTTGTTTATCCATGTCATGAGGTGATTGACACCACCAAGTGGAGATAGATGAGAGAGATGTGGTCATACACACGACATATAAATTGCTGCACTAGTGTTGGGAATATTGTCAATTAAGAAGTATGATGTATGTGGGTACGGGATGGCCGATGTGACAGCGGCATATGTATTGAGTGACACAATACAGCCAAACATCCTTTATCTAGGGTTAAAAAGGGAGAAGTATGATGTGGGAGTGACAACAACCACGCTAGCCTTACGAGGGTGACCTAGCAACACAAATGATTATTTCTTTCAACTATGTGTTTTTAGGACATGTAGCCGTCATAGAAGTTACCATTAAAACATGACAATTGTGTGTACTTTTATCTATAACATGATAATCACCATAGATGGGAGAGAGAGGATTGAGTGAACCCATGAACCCATGTCCATTGTTCCTATAAGAGAAAACCTTTGTCTTGTCCTCTTGCATTGAAAAGGATTGGGACACTTTTACATTCTGGATTTGTTACATTAAAACTTCCAGTCATTAAATCAATCATCTTGTTCCTTAAACTTATTTAGTGCATAATCAACTAAAACTTGTGACACTTTAGTTGTAGGGAATAGATAGATTTTCCTTCTTACTCCTACGGATCGATACCCTACTTCCACATTGAGAGGCACTACAATGATCCCCTGCTCTTGGGGGTAATCACTCATCCGGAAACGGCGCCGGAAAATCTTGGGAGGATATGTGGGTTTCACCCGACGAAAGTAGTCCCCATTGGGCTGGACATGGCCAGCTGACCTATTCCGGTCCAAGGCAGGAGAACGGCCCGACAACGACCCTCGGAACACTGGCCGCATCCTCTCTATGTACTCATTGACGATGAGGGTGGCAACCAGGCCGTCACTCTCATCGTCAGAGGACTCGTCTGATGACGACTGTTACATGATGTAGTTCTTGTAATACCACTCATCAAAGCTATCCATGGCCAAGTTCGTACCTGAATTCTTGTCGGGGAAAACGGCCGAACACCTTGTGGGCGGTGTTGGGGAGGAAACAGCTCTGGTGACGGCGGGGAAGAGGAGCAGCAGACGGCGTCCCTGGAATGGCCTGCAGTGCCAAATCGACGAGGCGGCGGCGGGGTGGTGGCGGGAGGGGCGAGGGAGGAGGAGATTGGGGTCGGGAATGGTCTGATACGCGGGTCAGGGGCGGACTAGGGAAGGGCAGAAGAGCCCTCCGCGCGCTTCCGTGGCCGACGCAAACCTGGCCTAAATTTTGGCCGAGGATGGGTTGCGGCGGACAGAAAAACGGACCTTGGTTCGTTTGCGTCGCCCCGTTAGGCCGTGATTTTGACTCCCGCGGATAGGAATAGACGCACGCGGACTCGATGCGTCGGTCCGTTGGAGTCATCCTTAGTCTGTCCATCGACTGCAAATACAGGCTTCTCTCTGTGCCAGGATGCCAGCTGCTTTGTTCATTGGCTTCGATTTTTTTACAAATATAGGCCCCTGCCCAATCTTATTGCCAAAAATAGCCCCCTCTAAATTTAATTGTCAAATGTAGCCTGGCGAGAGGAGGAATAGGCGACACGTGGCACGTACAGCCGTACGGGGTGGCGGGAAGATCTTTCCGCCATACGGAGGGGCGGGACCGCGGGAGGCAATTCCAGCCATCAGGTGTGGCGGGATGTGGTGGGACCTGGTGCTGTCAGATGGCGGGAGCGGAGAGGCGAGATGGTGTCAGATGGCGGTCATTCCGCCCAAGTGTTTGGGCGGAAGGGGGGTGGGGACATGGAGGCTGGTTAGTCATGATAATTAGATGGTGTTTAAATATTCTTGTTGTTTATTTGCGGTCAAATACACCGGGAAAAGCACATGGCCTAACTCTAACCTCGAAAAAAACAATGAATAACTTCAGTCACTGTTCACTGCAACTATACCACTCTGCATGCCAATGTCAGTGCATGGGTACATGCTTCACGAGATGCCTTTTAACGCCATCTGACACCATCACACCACCTCGCATCCCTCCCGCCATTTGACATCCATGGGTCCCATCACATCCCGCCACACCTGATGGCTGGAACTCCGGATGGCACCCGCCGGGTTCGGGTGCGGGTATGGCATCCCCATACCCGCACCCGCACCCTCTACCCGCCCCTGTCACCCGTACCCGTACCCGCATGTGGGTATAAAATTTTCCCATACCCGATACCCGCCGGGTACCCGATACCCGTCGGGTACCCGCCAAATTTGTGCTGACAGCAATTTTAAGCAACATATTATAAAAACAGCAGCTAATAACAGCTGTAAGCTAAGCCTAAAAGCTAAAACAACACCTAAAAAGAGCAGCTAAACTAACAAAATAAAAACAGCAGCTAACACTAAGCAAACAAAATAAAAAACAGCACCTAATAACAGCTGCCATGTGGGGTCTCCCGGGTATGCGGGTAAAAGGGTATGGGTATGGCATCTCCATACCCGCACCCGCATACCCGATGGGTATAACATTTTCCTGCTAAGCATACCCATGGGCATTTTTCTAGCCCAAACCCTCCCCATTTGAGGCGGGTACCCATCGGGTTTGCGGGTATCGGGTACCCATTGCCATCCGGAGCTGGAACTGCCTCCCGCCCCTCGGTATTGCGGAAAGATCTTCCCACCACCTCGTACGGCGGTACGTTCCACGTGTCGCCTAGTACTCTTCCCGTCGGACTATATTTGACAATTAAATTCAGATGGGTCTATTTTTAGTAATAAAATTGGGCGGAGGCAATATTTGTAAAAAAAATCCATTGGCTTCCTCCATGTCTATACTGCCAAATATATAAGCGCCCTAGCTCCTATCATCGACACACACTCACAGTCACAGCAGGGCCACGTGCAATTATTTTCCATCCACGGGAGCCCGCGCGGTTCTCCATTTCTGCAAATCTCTGCTCCGTCACGGCTAGCTGTCGCCTCCATGTCGCCGGCCGTGAGGATCATCGACACCATCTACGCCAATGTCCCAGCAACCGCGGTTCTGCCGCAGGACCCGATCAAGCTCACGGCGATGGAATCGGTGTGGGTCGTCTTCCCGGTGCTGCAGCACGTCCTGCTGTACGAGTGCGCCGACCTGCCACCCTTCGACGCCATTGTCCAGTCCCTCCGATCCTCCCTCGCCGCGACCTTGGCGAGCTTCTCGCCGCTCGCCGGCAGGCTCGTCTACTTCAAGGACACGGGGGACGTCGCCATCGCCTGCTCCAACTCCGACTCGGTCAAGCTCGTGGTCGCGGAGTCCGACGTCGACATCGGGCGCCTCGCTGGTGACGAGGAGCTCGACCTGCCCCTGCTCGAGCTGCTCATGCCAGAGGTGGACATGAGCGAGATGCTGAACGCCGTGCTGGCCGTGCAGGTCACGCGTTTCGAGGGCAGCGTGGCCATCGGACTGACCGTGCACCACGGTGTCGCCGACGGGCGGTCTCTGTGGACGTTCGTGGAGGCGTGGGCTGCTGCCTGCCGCGGCGAGACGCCTGACCTGGTCACGCCGACCTTTGACCGCTCGCTCGTCAATGTACCCGGCGTGGAAGAGCTGGGCAGGAGCGCCTTGCGGGAGTTGGTGCCAAGTTTGCCTTTGGTACGTTCGTTCCTCTGTTTCATTCTGCTTTCACAGCGTGCCATGATCGACTCCTTGGCCTGACGCGTTCTCCCGATCAGGTAACACCGCCTTCGTCGATCGTGGAGGACCGCGCGCGGTTCACTCGCCGGACGTTCACCTTGGACACAGGGGACATCCAACGCCTGAAGGAGCGCATCTTCCGTCTCGGCGAAGCCCACGACGTGCCCCTGTCTCGCCCCCCGTCCACCTTCGTCACCGTCGCCGCTCTGGCCTGGACGTGCTTCGCGCGATGCAAGCAGTTCGCGTTGGACGAGGAGGTGGTGCTCTTCTTCTTCGCCGACGCCCGCGACCGCCTGAGTCCTCCTGTTGAAGCGGGGTACATCGGCGCGTGCCTCACCAAGTGCCTAGCGAGGATTCGAGCACGTGAGCTCCATGGCGAGTGCGCGCTGGTTTCGGCCGCGTTGGCCGTCCAGGACGAGCTCCGCAAGATGAGGGAGGATCCTGTCGCCGGGTGGAATTTCTTGACGCCGGAGGTGACGGGCAACATGCACCGTCTGATGAACATGGCGGGCTCTCCGAGCTTCAGGGCGTACGACATCGCCGACTTTGGATGGGGAAAACCGATCCGGACGGAGCCAATCAGGATGAATCATGACGGTCAGGTGGCGCTGATGCGCGCCAAGGATGGCCATGGCGTGCAGGTATCTGTCTCCCTCCTCCAATCGACACAAATGGACCAGTTTAAGTCTTACTTTCTCATATTGCTAGGGCGATAGTTTGCAAAGAGAGCTACCCAGGATTGGTACGTTGTTCTGTGTTTCGAATTTTTTTTTTTGGAAGGATTGGTAATTAACCGTACGGGTGGCAGGTCGATTGAGAATTTACTAATTCTCAGTCGCCTGAGACCAAGGCAAGCCCATTTTGTAAGGGTCAAACCTTACGTGTCGGTCTGCAAAAAAGAAGAGTAACAAACTAACAAAGCCAGTACAGAGACATGTTTGAGTGCGAAACTGGGGACCTTCCATTTAGATATTTGAAAATTCTCATTCATTTTAGTTAAGCTTAGAAATGGGCATGTACGGATTGCTACCTGTGTCAGCCATGACATCACTATGCAAGAAAGAACATGGCATCAACGACAATCCTTCTTGGGCAGCACATGCGTGCAGGCCTCCTGAGGCCACTTATAGATTTTTTTAACCATAGATACAGTCGTTCTAGAAGGCTAGAAATCAATTTCGACATAGCCGACACAGCGCGCGGTGTTTCATCACCATTGCTGTATCAGTGATTGTAGTAACATCACGCACAACTTCCGTATTTTTATAGCTATCGACTACAAATTGGAAGACGAACCAGTGCTAGTTTTCAGCTGATATAAGGCGACGTGCTCGGCTGTTATCATCCACCAGAGACCAGACCACCACACGAGTCTCGACTCACGAGCGCTCTACTCTCTGTCAAAGTGGCAACTTGTCGCTTTGCACCACATGTCGCCCTCGCTGGTGCGAATCATAGATGCCAGCGACGTCAATGTGCCGGCAACGGCAACCCTGCCGCCGGAGCCGATCAAACTCACCGCCATGGAGGCACTCTGGGTCGTCGTCCCAGTGCTGCAGCACGTCCTGCTCTTCGACGGCGCGGACATGCCGCCCTTCGACACCATCGTTCAATCCCTCCGATCCTCCCTCGCCGCGACCCTGACCAGGTTCGCGCCGCTCGCCGGAAAGCTCGTGCACCGCAAGGACACCGGGGATGTCGCCATTGCCTGCTCCCCCACCAACAGCGTCAGGTTCGTCGTGGCGCATTCCGACATAGACATCCGCCGCTTGGCCGGCGACGAGGAGCACGACCTGGGCGTGCTGGAGCTGCTCGTGCCGGAGGTGGACATGAGCGAGCTCCCGACCCCCGTGCTCGCCGTGCAGGCCACGCGTTTCGAGGGCGGTGTGGCTGTCGGACTGACGGTACACCACGGTGTCGCCGACGGCCGGTCGCTGTGGACGTTCGTGGAGGCCTGGGCTACTGCTTGCAGGGGCCAGACGCCTGCCGTGGTGCCCACTTTCGACCGCTCGCTTGTCAAGTGGCCCTGATGCGTGCTAGGGACGGCCATGGAGTGCAAGTGTCAGTGTCCCTGCTCCAACCGGCGCAAATGGACTCTCACTTCCTCGAGCTACTCCGTTAATCTAGGCATTACTTTTCTGCTCCGGATTTATTATTCCTCCTGACTCCTGAGCCGGGGCGATCGAGATTGTCTTAAATATCGTCATTACACAAAGTTTTCCCATTGATTTCTGTTAGTGAAAAATCCTGGTCTCCAATTTGCATAACTCGAACTCGAGATAGAAGAAATCCGACCACACGTTTTCAGATTCTGGATCATCGCGCCAAGTACAGAGCCTTTGCCTTGCAAAGGGGATACCATGCTGCGAAATGGTGCCCTTGTTCGACTAAGCCCAACCATAAAATTAGATTCAAGATACATGGGGTTTTATTTTCTGGAATCTACGAAGAGAACTGGGAAGAAAGTTACAATTAGTGGGACATCCCCAAACATTACTGTGTTTTGAGTATACCCATCTTTTTACGGCTCTGGATGTCGCGCGCCGATGGGGACGAAGAACAAAGCTTCATTCGGCTACTTCCCTTATCTTAGCAGTCAGGAAGCTACATGGGGTAATTAGACCCCCAAGTGGCATTTCTTTATGATCTAGGTGTCATGTGTTTATGCTTGTATTATTAGAGCATGGCTAATAGTATAAACAAATGCTGGCTATAAGGAAATGGCTTCATGTATAGTCACCATTTGGAGTCACATATATAGTAAGTCTGGCTATAAGGTTGGCTATTAGCGAGTGCGGAGATTTACAGCCCAAACTACACATAGCTCCTTATTTAGAAAATTTAGAAAATCATATTTTGGTTTTGAGTCACGACTTTCTTCGTCAACACTTTGCCTCAAGAATGACTTTTATGTATTTTTTATAATATATGTGGTCAGACTTTGTCATTTTCGTGGCCGGATTTGGTGCTGACCGAGAGTAATTTGAGGCCTCATTATGGTGTGACCGGAAAAAATTGTATATATTTTGGTGGCAGGACTTATTGGCATTGTAGTGTGTTTTTAGCTTGATAAAAGAATGGATATGCGCGACCGTTTGGGAGGTGCGGTTGGGAAGCCTCCGTTGAAAGGACACGTGTCCGACACTTATGACTGGAGACACATTTTCAGTGCAACCGCGGATAGGCCCTAAGGTCTTTAGTTCGATAGTTGTTTTTGATCGGAAAGTGGATTTTGCACCTGAGTTCTAGTACTCCTGCTACTTTAAAAAAATCAAAAAATATATTTATGTTTTAAAAATCCGAATTTTTGCATGTTCTCAATGATTTATATTACAAGCGTGCAAAATCTCAATGCAAAATTATTTATATTACAATCTATGCAAAAATGACAAAATGGAGAGATTTGAAATTATGCATTGCTTATTAATAATAATTTTATTATCTGTAAATTTATTATTTTTGGTCAAAATCTAAAGTATTTCGATTATGATTTTGTACATCTACAGAATGCATGGTTTAGAATATGCATGAGTTTTTCAGATTTTCTTGAAAAAATAAAATATATTATCGATTTTTTAATTACGAGGATCACTGGAGTTCGTGTGCAATCTCTACTCGTTTTCGATGATCTACAAACTTCAGTATCTTGATTTTAATTCAGAGCCTTGTAGGCCTTTTGATAGAATGATTTTTATGTATTTGATGATATATGTGGTCAGAGTTTGGCATTTTCATGGCCGGACTTGGTGTTGGCAGAGAGTTTAATTTGACGCCTCTTTGTGGTGTGACTGGATTTTATTTTATATGTTTTGGTGGCCGGACTTGTTGGCATTGTAGTGTGTTTTTAGCCTGATAATAGAAAGGATATGTGCGACCATTTTGGGAGGTGTGGTTGGGCAGCCTCCGTTCAAAGGACATGTGTCCGACACTTATGACTACGGCGAACACATTTTCAGTGCTACCACGGATACGCCCTAAGGTCTTTAATTTGATTGTCGTTTTCGACCGGAAAGTGGATTTTTCACCCGAGTTCCAGTACTCCTGTTACTTTAAAAAAATCAAAAACATATTATTGTTTAAAAATCTGATTTTTTTCATGTTCTTAATGATTTATAATACAAGCATGCAAAAGCTCAATGCAAAATTATTTGTATTACAATCTGTGCAAAAGTGAAAAATGGAGATATTTAATTATGCTTAGCTTATTATTAATAATATTAAGATCTGTTAAATTTATTACTTTTGTATAGCTCGAAATCTAAAGTATTTCCATTATGATTTTGTACATCTATAGGATACATGATCTAGAACATGCATGAGTTTTTATTATTATTTTTTAAATAAAATCTATTATCGATTTTTAATTACGAGGACCATTTGAGTTCGGGTGCAATCTCTACTCGTTTTTTATGAGCTACAAACTTCAGTGTCTTGATTTAATTCGGAGCCTTGTAGCCCTTTTGATAGAAGAAAAGTCTGACATGCCTACGGCCGACGTGATTTTCAGCAACTGCAGCACGTATAGATATTCAGAGTTATGTAATCAACAAGTTGCGCATTTTCTATGTCCAACGCCTGCAGATCGGATACGGATCGGATCGTTTTTGTCCATTGGTGCTGAGCTCCTACGAATAATCTTTACTATTAAATGGGAGTTGGTGATGGTGTAACCCGGCAGAAAATTCTGCCTCCCGATTCTGCCTTCCGCTAATAACTGCTATCGACCATTTGTGGGCCGGCCCAAATAAAACAATGCGAACCTATTTCCTTTTCCCAGTCAACGCATCAATCAACAAATCAACAAATCAATTACTTGCCAAATAACTACCAGAATGACTGCTCCTAGACTGCTCCGTGCAATCAATTCCAAAATCTTTACTTTCTGAAACAGCGCCTTCCCAGAAAGACTGGTTCGTGCAATACTCCCATTCAGCCCGGACAAACTGCTTTCCGCGACGCCGGACTCCATTGCTGATTCGTTGCCATCAGGAGAACAGAGCAAAGTCAAAAAACAAGTTATACAAGTAGACGATAGTTTAAAGTGATTTACTATTCGGCCAAATCCTTCACACCATGTTATACAAGTAGACGATAGCTTAAAATCAATTTATAGAACTATAGTCATTGAGGTGCAGATTCGATGTTGCTTTTCAGATGAAACATGTCGACAAAAATTATATGATGATTTCTACTTGGCCACCACAATGTATTTGTAAATTATTTTCATGACCAAACAAAGAGAGATGGAGCAAAGCAGTTCTAAAATATACCAGGGGCATGGAGTACTTCGTTCGTAAAACAATTAGTGCAATATGTGTTTTTGGAATGTGCCCGGCTATATATCTCGAGACAATTACATGCCGATCCTACATGATTATATCATTGATTACACAATTCATGATTTCGGAAGGCATGTGATTGAGTATCGTGCAGCACACAAAAACAATCCCACAAAATTGGGACATTCCAAACAATCCCAGCAAAAAATAGTAGCGCCAAATTTTTCGGCTTTCCCGCCATTACCATCTATAAGATGGACCATGCGTTCGTGCCCTCCTCGATGCAAAATAGCAGACTCCATCGCAAGCCACCCGATTCAGCCACTCCTCACAAAAGCAACCATGGTTTTCCCATACGTTCCAACCATCTCTAGGAGGGTGATGGCCGCACCACCAGCTCCTGCTCCAGAAATTCCCTTTCCGGCAAACCCCAGGCAAGATTTGTTTCTTTGACTACTTTTGTACATCAGCAATTTTTATAGGTTTTCTTTTTGGACCATTGAATAATGCAGGAACGTAACTTTCAACGACGTTACAGACATGCATACCCACTCCACACGCTGGGATATAATAGCAAAGGTTCTATGCAAGCACATAAAACAAACGAGAGAGGGACAAGTTTTTAGTACCGTACTTGTGGACATCACAGTAAGCAGTTAATTTTGCAAGTACCGAATTTTTCCTTACTGGTATATAACCATGTGGAGGTAATTTTTCCTTACAGTTACTTTGTCATTACTTTATAGGGTGAAAAAATGGAGGCAATTGCTTATGAACAGTTTGCACATCGCTGCAATACGATGTACATATTGGAAGTATATATGTGTTCAAGAAAGTGGTTTTTGCGCCAGCTTACATGCCACAATCAATCGCATTAGTCATACTGTCGAACTATATTGTCATTTTAGATAGACAATCTGAGATAAGCCTAGCTGAACCGCACATGGCCATACCTCAGCTACCGCCACGGTTCATGGATTTCAGGAGGTGTATGGTCTGCGAAACAATATGCTCACAGGTACTTTGTGTTCTTATTTTCACTTATTCAGATTTATAACATATAATAAACTATCATGTTTCTAAATATGTACTATGTGCTTATTTTTGTAGATGTCATTGGACTGGTGGTGCATGTGAGCAAATACATGTACACAAAATCATTTTATCGCAACACTCCATGCCTAGACATCTGAATTTTAAACATTAGGTACCTATTTGTTCAACGTCTACTTATTATCCGTGTGCTGATTTCTTTTACTCAACCAGGCGGAAATCATTTTCATACGCGTATGGGACCGTCACGTGGTGCTCACATAACACGTTGGATACCGGCGCAGCGCGAAATGTGGACTCTGGCTGCTACCATGCTGAAACTGAACCGGGCAGAAGGTGATTTGTTTGCAAAAAAATTAATCATATCCATCAATACTCTAATCTAATAATGATTGCAGGAGGTTTGTCCACAACATATGAGAGCGAGTTTTTTCCGGCCACACAACCAACTTGGTCAAGAACTAGAAGCGTCTCGTGCAACATTTGCTGTAGCTCAGGTGTCCTTATTGCACCAAGTCAGAGAGGACGTTGAATTGAGGAGCATCGTTGCAAGGAACGACATGCTATGCATAAGTACACTATAGCGCCGAGGGCCCATATCTCTACTACTAAAGGATGTTTAATTATAAGTTAGATACGTTATCATTAAAGGATTGTTTGCTTACTTTTTTGCACACCATAGCGGAATTACGGCCTTGTTTTGGAGTTCAGGTTTGCCAGGAGAGTCAAGCTTAGTATTTTGGGGAGTTTCTTTTTTACTTAGATTCGTAGTTCTCTGATTTCAAATTTTGCCATATAATAATGTAATCAACCAAGATGAGCTTGTCATTCTAGCATAGATTATGAATGAAAGGTGATATAATTGCTGCATGTATGTAGCAGACAACAAAAACAGTAAATAGAAGTTCATACCTTCTGACTTGCACTCTTCAAAGCAGAATGTACATGAGCTTATTAATCAAACATTAATGTACACACCGCAGGAGCCCTCCAGAGAACACATGTCAAAAATATCGATTATTAGTTGTGACCGTTATAAAAAATCTATTGAATTATACATATAACACATTCCAGCATTCTCATCAGTAATAATGTATCCATATTATATTTTGATGTATGTTTAATTCTGTAGATCATGGACCAGATAGAAATAAATATTGCTGAAAAAACTAAAGAAACAGCCGATATAGAACCCAATGAGTTATTGGTAGAAGAGATTGAAATAGCAACGAGTCTCACACAATCAAACGAGGTGTGTAGTAAGAATTGTCTTTTTAGAGATGTTTCATAATTTGATTGTCCTGCTCACATGATTGTTTCAACTTAGCTATACGCATAGTGGCATGCGACCCATTGTTGCAGCTGGTTGAGACCGACGCATTACATGGATCTACGGTTTTGTGTAAGTTGTTATAATCATGTATTATCATTGGTATCACCATGTTTCTAAATAGTTTTTTTCTTAGACGGCAATGGTTGATTCCACACGAGGCGACAAGTGGCGCATAAAGCCAAATGTCCAGTTTTTGGCAACGCTGTTCCATAGCTGGCCTGGGATAGATTATAAAATCTCAACTCGCAAAATGGTAAAGATAATTCACTTGTACATTGTTTTCATGTTTAGTTTCTTTCTAATGATTTTCCATATGCAGGTTTATCTTCCGTATGCATCCATCGACCACGTCTTGTTTTACATCGACAAGGACACACGTCGTGTATACATTTTGGATCCCCTTTCTATATCGGCATCGATGGAGGATAAAATGAGGCGAACTCATAGCATGGAATTAAATTACAAAGAATTTCTATCTACTTTAACGATGCGCTTGCAATAGCACAACCCGGTTGGAATTCTGATATCTTTTTCTGGCCACGTAAACCACCGGTTGGTACTCCAAGAATCTCATCAAGGTGACTATCTTACGAAATAAACTCAGGGTGTTTTAATTTGTCTATTTACCATTCAACATAACGATGACGCATCCATCTACAGGAATTTGTCTGATTTCTTGTTTTTTACATTATGCTCTCATGTAATGGTAAAGAATTGGTTCATCCAGTATGCACGGTGCGTTTTATCATTACAAATTTTTATTATTTACACATGAATTATTCAATCTAATGACAACTACTATTTGTGTAGGATGGTTTTAAGTTGAGGAAGAAATTTTTGTTACACATGCTCAAATACCAAGAAAATGAAGCCCAAGACAACATTCCAGACATTGTACGGCAATATCTAGCTAGCATCAATGAGAATGAGTAGATATTAGTGGGGTGCTAATTTCATGTTCAAACGATGTCAGATTATACGTTTTGTCGATATACACTTCAATTGAATTGGAATCTTATTGTCCTTTTAATATCCAGTGAATATTTTATTCTTACACATGAATTTTTGTATATATTATGTTGACAAAACATTATAAAAAAAGGATCCGTAGCAACGCACGGGCATTCAACTAGTCAATATCATTTTCATCTCCACATATGCGCCATCTGTGACGCCACGCTACTGGATCCAAGTGAACTCGCATTTCCTTATACTTCTTCCTCTACCCCTATCATGTCCCCGGTGAGAATCATCGAGACGAGCTATGTCAGTGCGCCGGCAGCCACCGCGCTGCCGCCGGAGCCGATCAAGTTCAACGCGATGGAAGCGCTGTGGGTCACTTTCCCACTGCTGCAGCACATCCTCCTCTTCGACGGCCTGGATGGCGCTGACGTGCCGCAGTTTGACACCATCGTCGAGTCCCTCCGGTCCTCCCTCGCAGCGACACTGGCCAGCTTCGTGCCGCTCGCCGGCAAGCTCGTCCACCTCAAGGACACCGGGGACGTCGGCATCATCTGCTCCGACTCTGACGGCGTCGTGTTCGTCGTCGCCGAGTCGGATGCCGACATCAGGCGCCTCGCCAGCGACGAGCAGCACGACATGAGCGTTCTCGAGCGGCTCGTGCCGAAGGTGGCAATGAATGAGCTGCCGACCCCCGTGCTAGCCGTCCAGGCCACGCGTTTCCAGGGCGGCGTGGCTGTCGGACTGACGGCACATCACGGTGTCATGGACGGGCGGTCGCTATGGACGTTCGTCGAGGCGTGGGCGGCATCGTGCCGCGGCGAGACGCCGGTCGTGGTACCCTCCTTCGATCGCTCGCTCGTCAATCTGCCTGATGGCCACGAGTTATCCAGGAGCGTCCTGCGAAAGTTCGCGCCGAATTTACCATCGGTGAGTACCTTCAGCATGTGACAAATCGATTGCGATCGAGTTTCTTGACCCTTATACATGTTCACATATGCAGGCGGCAGCTTGGTCGATGGTAGAGGACCACAGGCAGTTCAGCCGCCGGACGTTCCGCTTGGACGCCGGGCACATCGAACGCCTCAAGCGGCGCATCGTCCATCTCGGCGAGTCCCACGGCGCGCCTCTGCCACGTCCCCCCTCCACCTTCGCCGCCGTCGTCGCGCTCGCCTGACGTGCCTCGCCCGGTGCAAGCCGTTCGCCGCGGACGACGAGCTGATGCTCTTCTTCCTCGCCGACGCCCGTGACGGCTTCGACCCTCCCGTCGACGAGGGGTACATGGCGCGTGCCTCGCCGGATGCCTCGCGAGGCTCCCGGCGCGCGAGCTCCGCGCCGACCACGCCCTCGCGGCCGCGGCGTCGGCGATCCAGGACGAGGTCCGCAAGATGAGGATGGACCCGTTGGCCCGGTGGGATTTCCTGACGCCGATGTTCACGCTCGATGTGGCGCACATCATGAACGTGTCGGGATCGTCGAGCTTCCGGGCCTACGAGGTCGCCGACTTCGGGTGGGGGAAGCCGAGGCGGACGGAGAACATCAGGATGAACCAGGACGGACAAGTGGCGCTGATGCGCGCCAGGGATGGTCACGGGGTGCAGGTGTCCATCTGCTGCTCCAAGCGGCGCAGATGGATGAGTTTAAATCCCAGTTCATCAAGTTACAAGAGTGATACTAGTAAACTGTAATAATCAGACTCCTCTATTTTTTCCTTGTTCTGAAAACAGCATATAACATTATATTTAAGGAACAGTCCATTTGGCCTAACTCTAGATTTCATCTAAAAAAAATTAATACTAGACATTTATACTTTAAACTTATGAATTTTGAAAATTTTGGTCAACATAGTATGCCTGATGATGGGGGTACACATGAGGCAGCCCCCTCAACTTAGAATCCGGAAAATCCACACAAGTAATAAAAATATGAAATCATGGGAATTCAGAGACAAGTAGAAACCCAATAATGTCTAGATATCCATATATGTTAGTAAAATGTGCAACCTGTGAAAATGACTTTCACAACTTGTAATGAAATTAGTTTAAAGCAAAAGTGTTCTGGAAAAGGGGAATTCAGGATAACTCACGAATAAATGTTTCACATATTATATGATTCTTACAATATTAGTTGTTGTTACTTGCATTCAAAGAATATTTTTCTGTGTATGAAGTCTTTGAATGAAGACGACACTTGCATGGAATAATTGTCATGTCACAGTGAGAAGTTCAGGGTCCAGTTTTTGGTTAACAATTTAGCTTCTAAAATGTATAATATTAGAGTAAAAAATAAATATGGAATCAACTTGTAGTTTAATGAATAATGTCTGAAAGTGAAAAATTTAGAATAGAGCTTTACTCCACATGTCTTCGAGTGACATGCAAATTGGGTCACGGTCTCTTCTCCGGCAAAACGCATCCATATCAACTACTTATAGTGCAATCCTTTCATATATACAAATAGAAAGAGACTATGATATGCCCATTCCGAATCTTCTTATCCCGTCTCGATGTAATAAGGAGCCAATGGAAGTGTCAGCGCCATTCTCTAGCGTGTCATATCCTCTGCTCACCTGCCTAATCTGATACAGCTGACATGAAAGGCTACAAACAGATTCGGAGTCACATCGACATCCATCTACAAGTTGCGAAAACGAAGTAGCAACTGTGCTATATATATACTACCAAATAAAGAAACCACCCGAGCACCGTCCACGCACACATACGCACCAGCACCAGAACCAAGCGAGTGTCATGTCTCCGGTGAGAATCATCGACACGAGCTATGTCAATGTGCCGAGAACGACGACGGCGCCACTCCCGGAACCGATCAAGCTCACGTCGATGGAGGCGTTTTGGCTCCTCTTCCCAGTGCTGCAGCACGTCCTGCTCTACGAGGACGCCCAAATGCCGCCCTTCGACGCCGTCCTCGAGTCTCTCCGGTCCTCCCTCGCCGCGACGCTCGCCACCTTCGCGCCTCTCGCCGGCCAGCTCGTCCACCTCAAGGACACCGGTGACGTCGCCATCAGCTGCTCTGCCTCAGACGGCGTCAAGTTCGTCGTCGCCGAGTCGGACGCCGACGTCCGCCGCCTTGCCCGGGACGAGGAGCACGACCTGCCCGTGCTCGAGCAGCTTCTGCCGGACGTGGACATGAGCAAGCTGCCGACCGCCGTGCTCGCCGTGCAGGCCACGCGATTCGATGGTGGCGTGGCGGTCGGGCTGACCATGCACCACGCCGTCGCCGACGGGGGGTCGCTATGGAGGTTCGTCGAGGCGTGGGCCGCTGCGTGCCGTGGCCAGATGCCGGCCACCACACCGACCTTCGACCGTTCGCTTATCAAGCTGCCCGGTGATGAAAACTGAAAAGCTGGCCAGGACCATACTTCGCGAGTGGGCGCCGAACTTGCCTCTGGTATGCTCCTCTGTTCTTTTTTTTTTTTGCGAAAAATATGTTCCTCTGTTCCACACGTACTAGTATACGTACTACTCAGAATCTAGGTCGGCACGCCATTGACACTCACCCGTTCTAGCGATCAGGTGACACCGGTGCCGCTGCCGTCGCCCGGAGAAGACCACCCGCGGTTCACCTGCCGGACGTTCACCTTGGACTTGACGGACATACAACGCCTGAAGCAGCACATCGTCCATCTCGCACGCCCTCCGTCCACCTTCGTCGCTGTCATGGCGCTCGCTGGACCTGCTTTGCTCGGTGCAAGCCGTTTGGCTTGGACGACGACGTGATCCTCCACTTCCTCGCGGATGTCCGCGCCCGTCTCAACCCTCCCGTCGACGTGGGATACATCGGCGCCTGCCTCACCCGGTGCCATGCCGTGCTCCCTGCACGGGAGCTCCGCGGCACTCGTGCCTTGGTGGCCGCGGCATCGACACTCCAAGATGAGATCCGTAGGATGAACGGGGACCCTGCCAACCAGCGGAGTCACCTCGCGCCGATTATCCTGGCCTCATGGGATCGGGTAATGTTCGTGTCGGGGTCGCCGCGATTCAGGGCGTATGAGGTTGCCGATTTCGGGTGGGGAAAGCCGAGGAGAACCGAGCCGAACAAGATGAACCACGACGGTCAGGTCGCACTTATGGGAGGAAGAGATGGCCACGGAGTACAGGTGTCCGTCTCACTGCTCCAACAGGCGCAGATGGACGAGTTCAAGTCTCATTTTCTCAAGCTACTCGGGTCAAATTAGTAGGATTGTTCTGTTAAAACAAATCAACAAGCAAGCAATTAAATATTATCGTTCGCTAATTCTCCGTCAACTGAGAATTTAGTAATTCCTTGGCGACTAGATTAGAGTCCCTTTTGGTAGATTAATTCCTACTTGGTCAAAATGTGTTTGAGTTTTGACATTTTCACGCTTTTCTTTCGATGGGAACTTTGTGGTACGCTGAATGGGTTGACTTTGTCATTTCATATGATTCAGCCGTGTGAATTTAGTTTTAAACTGGGTCGAAAGGTTATACTCCCTCCGTTCATAAAAGATGTCTCAATTTTATTCAAACATGCATGAGTAGATACATACATGTTGATGTTTAGATTAAGTTGTGACATCTTTATGTACGGAGGGAGTATCAAGAGTTAACACACCATCACCATTACCGCTTGTCCAAGATCTGAATCTGTATCATAGTTTTCGGATATCCAGAGAGAGCAGATCGAGATCCGCCATCTATGAGTCAATGGCAATTGCAAAACTTATTAATTCAGAGGTAGTGCTGGACATGTTACTAAGTAGAGTAGTATTATTCCATTGGAATCTCTAGCTCACATGCTCTGCTGTTTGCTCTAGCGGATATGACGCGGCCAAATTGCGAAGTGATTCAGAGTCACATCATCTACAAGTTGCTTATTCTGTACCATGTCATGGTATAATGACGATAGGAAGACACATCTTACTTCGGCTCCTACCACCCCCTCGGAGAAGCGAGCGTCATGTCTCCGATGAGTATTACCGATAAGATCTATGTCAATGTGCCGGCAACCACCACGCCGCCACATGTGCTGCCACCTCATTCAATAGTTCCGTGTGTTGCCACGTAAGGCCTGACGGGTAAATCCCACCTGTCAGCACAAATGTCAATTCGTTTTAAATACGTGATCAGTGCACATTGTAAAATATCTCACAAAATGTGATACCAATTTGAGACTCAAATGTAAAGTGATAGTTTTCAGAAATTTAGTGCGTAAAGTGGAGTTCTGTACAATCAACTCGCATCAACAAGTTGCTTATTTTGTACTGCAAATAGGAAGACACATCTTGTGCATTGACTTCGAGGATGTACATTCGAATCATACCATCCCCACACCATACGGATCGGACCAAGCCAGCGTCATGTCTCCGGTGAGAATTACCGACAGGATCTATGTCAATGTGCCGGCGACCACCACGCCGCCACAGGAGCCGATCAAGCTCAGCGCCATGGATGCACCTTGGGTCGTCTACCCAATGCTGCAGCACGTCCTCCTCTTCGAGGACGCCGAGATGCCGCCCTTTGAGACCGCTCTGCAGTCCCTCCGGTCCTCCCTCGCCGTGACCTGGGCAGCTTCGCGCCGCTAGCCGGCAAGCTCGTCCACCTCAAGGACACGGGCACGTCGCCATCAGCTGCTCCGCCTCAGATGGCGTCAAGTTAGCACGACCTGCCCGTGCTCGAGCTGCTCGTGGCCGACGTGGACATGAGCTCGTTGCCGACCGCCGTGCTTGCGGTGCAGGCCACGCGATTCGAGGGCGGCCTGGCGGTCGGGCTGACGGCGCACCACGCCGTCGCAGATGGGCGCTCGCTGTGGACGTTCGTGGAGGCATGGTCTGCTGCTTGCCGCGGTGAGACGCCGGCGGTGACACCTTCCTTCGACCGCTCGCTAATCAAGATCCCTGATGCCGAAGAGCGGGCCAGGACCGTTCTTCGGGAGTTGGCGCTGAATCTACCTCGGGTATGTTTCCATGTCTCGTACTACTTCGTTGATAGCGTCCGTTGAGAACTCCCCCGCATTTGACCCTTTCCCGTTGCCGGCGCACAGGCGGCACGGCCGCCGTCGTCCCTAGAAGACCGTCCCCGGTTCACCCGCCGCACATTCACCCTGGACACGCAGCACATCCAACGCCTGAAGCAGCACATCGTGCATCTCGGCGAAGCCCGCAGCGCGCCTCTTGCACGCCCTCCATCCACCTTCGTTGCCGTCACCGCGCTCGCCTGAACGTGCTTTGCCCGGTGCAAGCCCTTTGCCATGGACGACGACGTACTCCTCATGTTCCTCGCGGACGTCCGCGGCCGCCTCGATCACCCCGTCGACCCGGGATACATCGGCGTCTGCGTCACCAGGTGCCTCGCAATGCTTCCCGCATCGGAACTCCGCGGACCACGTACCCTGCTGGCCGCGGCATCGGCGCTCCAAGAAGAGGTCCGTAGGATGAGCGACGACCCCACGAACAGGCGAAGTTACCTGTCGGCTGTGATCAACTCCTCATTGGACCGGTTGATGAACGTGTCGGGCTCGTCAGGCTTCAGGGCGTACGAGGTCGCCGACTTTGGCTGGGGAAAGCCGAGGCGGACGGAGAATATCAGGATGAACCGCGACGGCCAGATCGCACTGATGGGTGCCCAAGACGGCCATGGGGTGCAGGTGTCGGTGTCTCTGCTCCAACGGGCGCAGATGGACGACTTCAAGTCTCATTTCCTCGAGCTACTCGGGTCAAATTAGTATCCGGATTGTTCTTCTAATATTATATAAACAAACATGCAATTTGATATTATCGTTTGGCTAATTTCATCAACAGAGAATTTATTCATTCCCAGTCGACTGGATTTTAGCGTAGTGTTTTGGCATATTAATTTTTATTTTTACCTGTGGCATATTAATTCTTAGTTGACCAGAAAGTGTTCGACCTTATTTCATTTCACGGCTTTTCTCTTGAGGGAACTTTGTGGCAGGCTAAATGTGTTTGAGTCTAGACAATTGGACCCGGATTTTTTTTTAAGTGAGGCAAAAGTTTCCTTCTACATTGATATAGTAGAAACAAATATGGACGGCCTAGCCCAAAAAGAAAAAGGAGTCACATTTTACTTAAGACATGATGTCGGCTGAACGTGCTTGGGTTCTGTTTTGGGCTGTCTTTTTATTTTTTGTGGTATAAACTTCTTGCTTGCATGTTTCTTGTGTTTTTTTTTTTGCGGAGCTCACCTTGTTACACATTCACATCACAGCTTATATAGATACAATTCCTATTTATCTCCAAAAAAGGATACAATTCCTATGATAAACTTATGCAAACTGATTTATAATTATATATGGCTTAGAGTTGTATTTCTCGTGCATGTATTTCACTATTTCTAGCATAAAGTTAATATTAAAACTTATGATTATCATTTTAAGGTCTTTTTGTACAAATGAATTGCACAAAAAATAAATATGGAGTTCTCATGTAATTGTGCAATTTTTTGGCTGGTATTCTAATGTAGAACTCTCATTTAATGTGACCCTTTCATTGCAGGATTAATCTAAGAGCAAGTACAATAAGCTTATGTAAGCGGACTATAAGAGATAAAATAATATTTCTTTGATGACATAGAAGAGAGAGATGAAGAGAGAGAAGGGTAGTGGGCTCTCATGCAAAATGCGGCTTTAGCACGTGCTTCTAGGCACTTAGTGAGAGTGAGAGGTGGGCCATGTCTTAATAAAGTAACACATTTTCATATCTAACTATTACTCCCTCCGTTTATTTGTAGTTTGCGTTCTGAGCTAAACACAGGTACCAGGAAACGCTACGGAGGGGCTGAAATGTGGAGTATACTTGTTGGCTATATGGTTGACTATAAATGACGTGGCAATATCCTATAACCGGCCACTGGCTCTACTATTAAACTTGCTCTAATGTGGAACATGTAATGTGACCCTTTCATTACTGGATTAATCTAATGTGAAACTCTCATGCCGATCACAAATTTGGGTAGAAATCCTGGACTAGTGAAAAAATTACATCACTGAGGCATAGTAAGTGCGCTTTTATTGAGTGCCCCATGACAAATTTAGAGCACCAACCACAGCGAAATCGGCAGCCATTAACTAGTGCGCTGCTGTGACGAGATCGATCAATTGAAGGAGTTCCCGGGAACGTATCTCGATCTGGACACTGCTCGCTCTGGTAGTCAGGCGCCATGTCTCCGGTGAGAATTATCGACACGAGCTATGTCTTGTCAACTCTGTGTTGTCTGCCATCCCTATCTACATGCTTACTATGTTTCAGCTTGGCAAATGGGCTTTTAAGAGGATTGACAAAATACGTCGGGACTTCCTTTGGAAATCCAAAGCTGATCAAGCTAGGGCGATATGCATGGTGAACTGGCGAACAGTTTGTCGCCCTAAATCTGTCGGAGGGCTTGGTATCCTCGACTTGGCCAGCTTCAGCCGTGCTCTTCGTGTTCGCTGGTTGTGGTATGAGTGGAAAGATCGAAAACGGCCCTGGATCGGAACGAGTGTACCATGTGACTCCACGGATTCTTCTCTGTTCCAGGCTTGCACAAAAATTTCTATTGGCAGAGGGGACATCGCAATATTCTGGACCACCGGCTGGCTGGAGGGGAGGGCGCCGGCCGACCTAGCGCCAAACAAACTTACTAGGCTCAAAAGGTTAACTGTGGCACAAGCTATGATTGATAATCGTTGGATGACAGGGTTTCAGCGCATCACTTCGGAGGTGCAGCTTAGGGAATATACAGTGCTCTGGCTTAGGCTGCAAGGAGTTATGCTCAATGAGGAGGAGGATCAGATTACATGGAAGCTGGGAAACAACTCTGTATACAGCGCAGCATCGGCGTATAAGGTCCAATTCGCCGGGTCTTTCTCCCCCATCGATTTCACCAAGCTTTGGCGCTCCAAGATTCAACCCAAGTGCAAGTTTTTTATCTGGCTCTGGCTTAGGCAGAGAATTCTTACAGATGATCAACTTCAGATCAGGGGCATCGAACATGGCGACCTCTGCGTGCTTTGTGATCAGGTTCCGGAAACCGCAACCCATCTAACTCTTGATTGCCCTTACGCCCGTTCGGTGTGGTTTCTCCTTGCTTCATGGATCGATCAACCTATTCTTGCTACGACCCAGCATCAGTTTTCCTCTCCCGGCGATTGGTGGAGGTTCATGGGGACGACGCTCTCAAAAGATGAATTAATGGTGGCTTTATATGGAGTTTGGCACATATGGAAGGAGCGCTGCCGGCGTATTTTTCAGCAGGTGACCAACATCTTCTTGATCGGAGCCTATCATGCTGGACGGGTGGCCTTGCATCAGGCCGAGCCTGTTGACGAGAACCTCCAGGGCGAGTAGTTGCGTGCTAAGCCAGGGCTTGGACCTGATATTTGTGGTTCTGTTTTTCCTTTTTTCCTTTTTCTCTGCTAATCCCTCCCTAGCAGTGTGTAACCTGAACTATGTTCCTCTTCCCTCTTAATTGAATGGGCAGAACACCTGCCATATTTCCTCAAAAAAGCTATGTCTTTGTGCCAGCAACCACCACGGCGCCACCGCAACCGATCAAGCTCACGTCCATGGAGGTAACCTGTGTCGTCTTCCCTGTGCTTCAACACGTTCTGCTCTTCGAGGGTGCTGAAATGCCGCCCTTCGACGCCGTTCTCGAGTCCCTCCGGTCCTCCCTCGCCGTGACGCTCGCCAGCTTCGCACCGCTCGCGGGCCAGCTCGTCCACCTCAAGGACACCGGGGACGTCGCCATCAGCTGCTCCACCTCGGACGGCGTCAAGTTCGTGGTGGCGGAGTCTGACGACGACGTCCGCCGCCTCGCCCGGGACGAGGAACACGACCTGCCTGTGCTTGAGCAGCTTGTACCTGAGGTAGACATGAGCGTGCTGCCGACGGCCGTGCTCGCCGTGCAGGCCACGCGATTCGAGTGCGGCTTTGCGCTCGGGCTGACCGTGCACCACGCCGTTGCTGACGGGCGGTCGCTATGGGCTTTCGTCGAGGCCTGGGCTGCTGCGTGCCGCGGGCAGACGCCGGCCACTACACCGACTTTCGATCGCTCGCTTATCAAGCTGCCCGGTGGTGAAGAGCAGACCAGGACCATCCTTCGGGAGTGGGCGCCGAATTTGCCTATGGTAATGCTCTGATGTTCACCCTCTGTTTCTAACGAACGCGCTTGACCCTTGCCTGTTCCCGCGCGCAGGTGACACCGCCGGCGTCGCTCGTAGAAGAACGCACGCGGTTTACCCGCCGGACGTTCACCTTGAACGCGCGGGATATCGAACGGCTCAAGCAGCACGTCGTGCGTCTTCGCGAAGTCCACGGCGTGCCCCTGCCTCGTCCTCCGTCCACCTTCACCGTCGTCGTCGCGCTAGCCTGGACATGCTTCGTGCGGTGCAAACCATTCGCCCCGGACGACGATGTGGCGCTCTTCTTCTTCGCGGATGCCCGCGGCCGCCTTGACCTTCCCGTCAACGCGATATACATCGGCTCGTGCCTCACCCAGTGTCTCGTGAAACTCCCGGCACGGGAGCTCTGCAGCGAGTGTGCCCTGGTGGCCGCGGCGGCGGCAGTCCAGGACGAGGTCCGCAGGATGAGGGAGATCCCTGTCGCTAGGTGGGATTTTATGACGCCATTGTGCAGGGGCTACATGGATCGGCTCATGAACGTGTCGGGATCGCCGCGCTTCAGGGCATACGACGTCGCCGATTTCGGGTGGGAAAACCGAGGAGGACGGAGCCCATCAGGATGAACCACGACGGTCAGATCGCACTGATGGGTGCCCAAGACAGCCATGGGGTGCAAGTATCAGTGTCGCTGCTCCAGCCGGCCCAAATGGACGAATTCAAGTCTCAGCTCCTCAGCCTACTCGGTTAATTAATCAATCCAGAATCCAGAATTGATTAAAAGAGCCATCGTTTTCAGTTTGTTTGTAAAGAGTGTGTTACCCTTTTGACTCCTATCACGAAAACCATCATGCCTAACTTTTTCTTTGAAAATTTATATTGAGCCAACGTTTGAATTTAAGAAACCTGGAGTGAACGAGTTGTCAGCCGTTGTATGCAAAAACTGACGGTGGATGGCAACAACAATCAAACCACGTTGCAATTCCTAGGGTCACACACTACTAAGTATATTTTGAAGTAACAGAAATTCCAAGCTAAATAAGTGCCAATATTCCTTGAGAACAGATATATTGCTAATTTGCTATATTCTATCTACCGAACCTACTACCCTAATTAATGATCATTATTTAATAAAAAATCTAAAAAATGTTAATCACTTCAAGACAGGATACACAAAAATTGGCACTTGACAAGTTTGGAAAATACAATATCATTAGAATCTGCACAATGTTACCGTTCTTTTTTGGAACACATTTTCTAATAAACAACTAGCACTTTTTGTGATTTCATAGTCAGTGACATGTGGGACCCGAGGGTATCTAGAACCTTCGGAATCACTCAGTTGTATTCTTTAGCTTCAAGAAACGAGACACACCGAGATGGCCGCGCGCACCTTCCCCCCTCGCCCTTGCCTTTAGTCTCTCGCACATCTATATCTAGGCGTAGTCGCGTCAACCTCCCTCTACCATTCTCACCCCCGCACAACTGACTTGAGCCCCGCCACAACCAAAGCTCGCAATGGGGCCGTCTCTCGTCCCCGGTTCCGGAAACGCTGCAGGGGCTACATGGATCGGCTCAATGTTAATGATCATTATTTAGCTTTGTATTCTTTAGCTCAATGGGCTCAATGTTAATACAACCTTCGGAATCACTCAGTTGTATTCTTTAGCTTCAAGAAACGAGACACACCGAGATGGCCGCGCGCACCTTCCCCCCTCGCCCTTGCCTTTAGTCTCTCGCACATCTATATCTAGGCGTAGTTGCGTCAACCTCCCTCTACCATTCTCACCCCCGCACAACTGACTTGAGCCCCGCCACAACCAAAGCTCGCAATGGGGCCGTCTCTCGTCCCCGGTTCCGGAAACGCTGCGGACGTCGGCGTGCTGTTGGTGCAGGGCAGCGACGAGCCCCAGACTCCCTGCTTCTCCTTCCCCCTGCCGCTGTCTCGCACGATGCAATGAGGGGCAACGAGGGGCTTATATTTTTTATACCAAATTTTTCTACCTTGAACTCATTTGTAGCATAGTATGATCTCATCGAGTAATATTTTTCTTTTCTGTTAAGTACTCCTTTGATTCACGAATACAAAATGTTTTAACTTCTAACAAAACACATGTATCTACACGCGTTTTATTGTTTAGAGTCACTAATTTTGTTCGTATATAGTTCACATTAAAATATTTAAAACATCTTATAGTTGTGAACGAAGGGATTATTTGACATAGTTAAGTGATGTTTGTAAATTGATAAAAGAAAATAGTACACTTATATTGAGCTGTATCAACAAACTGGTTTCGTAACATTATTTACTTCTTACTTATTATTTACAATTGCATAAAACTATATATTATAATACATATTTATGTTAGAGAGCTCTAAATAATTTGACCTAAAAACATATCATCACTGTTTTTTAATTTATGAGTAGTTAATCAACGAGGGGCTCATATTTTTATACCAAATTTTTCTACCTTGAACTCATTTGTAGCATAGTATGATCTCATCGAGTAATATTTTTCTTTTCTGTTAGGTACTCCTTTGATTCACGAATACAAAATGTTTTAACTTCTTACAAAACACATGTATCTACACACGTTTTATTGTTTAGAGTCACTAATTTGGGTTCGTATATAGTTCACATTAAAATATTTAAAACATCTTATAGTTGTGAACGAAGGGATTATTTGACATATTTAAGTGATGTTTGTAAATCGATAAAATAAAATAGTACACTTATATTGAGTTGTATCAAAAAACTGGTTTCGTAACATTATTTACTTCTTACTTATTATTTACAATTGCATAAAACTATATATTATGATACATATTTATGTTAGAGAGCTCTAAATAATTTGACCTAAAAATATCTCATCACTGTTTTTTAATTTATCTCCACTACTAATAAACAAGCAAACTTGGCAGGAAAATACAATCTTGACCGTCCATACACATTCATCAAACGGCTCACATACATTTCTTCTCCCCACCCCTATTCAATTGCCCTTACATCACTCCTATTCAATTTTCCTTACATCACACCTGTCATATATAGAAGGAAAAAACACACAGAGGAAAAAACTGCCCCACGGACCAACAAATCAATGAAACCCAACACACTCCGAAATTACAGCATGCCTGCCATATATCTCCAATTCTCCACTCCGAAATATATGCTAGCCATACAGATATAGAATGACATCTCCTTTATTAGATGGATTTTTTTTTCGACTTGATGGATATTGCCTGCTAGAGTTGTGTGTAAGAGAGAATCACGTACATGTAGTATGTACAAGATCTCCCGTGCAGGTTTAACTGAATACAAAGCTCTTCATGAGCAATAAGCAAATCGCGAGGACATAGTTTTATTCGATCTGTAGTGAGAAAAACTGAATTTTTGTTTTGCGGCAATGTACTAGGACGCTTCTCCACTACTAATAAACAAGCAAACTTGGCAAGAAAATACAATCTTGACCGTCCATACACATTCATCAAACGGCTCACATACATTTCTTCTCCCCACCCCTATTCAATTGCCCTTACATCACTCCTATTCAATTTTCCTTACATCACGCCTGCCATATATAGAAGGAAAAAACACACACAGGAAAAAACTGCCCCATGGACCAACAAATCAGTGAAACCCAACACACTCCGAAATTACAGCATGCCTGCCATATATCTCCAATTCTCCACTCCGAAATAATATATGCTGGCCATACAGATATAGAATGACATCTCCTTTATTAGATGGATTTTTTTTCCGACTTGATGGATATTGCCTGCTAGAGTTGTGTGTAAGAGAGCATCACGTACATGTAGTATGTACAAAGATCTCCCGTGCAGGTTTAACTGAATACAAAGCTCTTCATGAGCAATAAGCAAATCGCGAGGACATAGTTTTATTCGATCTGTAGTGAGAAAAACTGAATTTTTGTTTTGCGGCAATGTACTAGGACGCTGACATGGTTGACTGGAAATGATCGCCCGCACATGTTACAAGCCTTGTGTGTCCTGGGCGTGGGCGAGGTACTGTCGCCGAGTCGGTAGCCAAATGAATATGGACAGTTTGATGGATGGTCATGATCTCATTCACTAGAAGCTTCACATATCCTTAGTGGAGATATGGATTTTTGTTGTTGTTGTAGGCAACTAAAGATGGTTTCATGATTTTTACGCATATTGCAATTGTCGACTGGTAGGCCATTACTTTTCAGCTTCAGCACGACATAAACGATCATGGAGATTTGTGGTATCAGCTGGATGTGACCTGACAAATTAGGATTTCTTAATTGGAAACACATATATGCCAATCCATGTAGCTTCGGAGGACTTGAACGAAGCATATGACAAGGAGGAGAAGCTTGTCATTGACTACAATGCTGATCAGCATGCCTATAAGAGATCCGAGTAAAAGTCAATTATTTGTAAATACATTTTTTAGTGAGATGAGCATAACTAGCAAGGTAGGAGTAGGTAATAATTTTATAGTATCTTTTGATTAGTTGATTGAGCTATTCTTTTGCGATAGGTATGGCATTGTATTTGGATAGAACTTTACTGTTCACAATATTCTATGGCTTAGATTTGGTTTATAAAATTTCATTTTCTATGTCTATGTTAATAACCATGTATCATGAGTTGAGCCTCTCCGATCTGCGGACTGGTGGCATGAGTTTTTTTTCTATCAACATTAATTTCAAATATGCTACTGTATACAATTTTCCGCTTATATGGATTTTAAATATATTGATAAATAGTGGGGTCGTGCATTGCACGGGCATGCTTACTAGTGAGTAGTTAAGCATATATATAACAGTATACACTTCTCGTAGTGTAGGGTGTTTATACCCATGGTGATAAAAAATAGGTTTTACTCGTATGTCTCATTAAGCCAAAAATCCTTCTTTGGAGGGACATTCTTATCGCTCGAGAGAATCTGGGATGATGTAGCAAAGTACTGCCAGTAATACTAATGGGGCAGAAGCTTCGTGGTTGTGGTCGGAGTGGCGCAGCCCAACTATGTGTGTTCGATCACCGTCAGAGACGACTTCCCTTGTATTCTCACGAAGAGCGATTTCCTTTATAAAATAAAAATATGCACCAGGGCTAGGCCTGACTGGTCTCATTATTTTTTAATACTAGAACGCATTATTTTGGGTTAATGAGAGGAGTCCACGGGAGCAAATTAGTTCTTGCACTGGGTCTGTCGGAGATGCTAATAAAACTGGGCTGCCCTAGCAAATTGGGCCCCAAAATCCCAGTAAAGCCATTCTAATCTACTACTGAACCGAGCTCCCAGCCCTCTCACGCCCGCACTAAGCCCACCAACCAAGTGAATCGATCACACACCCTCAGCCCCAGCACTCTCTGCCCTTTCGCCCTCCGGCGCCGTCGCCGCCACCTCCCCGCCTTTACCCCTCGTACTCTCCGGCCGAGCTAATCCAACGAGACCACAAGAGCGAATGAACCCTCCAGGAGCGGTCTCCAAATCTGTAACCATGGCACTGAACCAAGCCGCAGTGTCATCTTCTCTCCGGTGCTGCTCCACCGGCGCCGCCGTCCCCCGATCCGCAAGGGTGCGCACCGCCGGTTTCCTCGGGCGCAGCAACCGTAACAACGGAATCGGCCTGAAGCTGTCCTGTGTCCCCCGGCCTACTGCATGGAGCTACGCCCACGACTCGGACTCAGATTCGGAAACCTGGCCGCCTCTACCTGGATGTTGGTTTGGAGAGGCTCTGCTCGACGAAGACGCCGAGTTTTTCCCTCTCGCCGATCTCTTCCCAGTTGGGCAGGGGAAGAAAGAACTGGGAGCTATATGGAACGCCCTTGTCGCTGGCCCCCTTGAGTCCGTCGTGCTAACACTTCGTGAAATCATGGCTGCGGGCAACCTGTTCCGCTGCCGCAGCTTCCACGTCGGCACCCTCTCAGGTAAAAGGAGAGGAAAATGTCGAATCAAGAATTGGTATTTAGCTTCAATCTTTCAGTTTAGAACCGCAATACTGCATATGGAAATTTCAGACACTGTGTAGTTAGTTGTGTATGAACTGATAATGCCAAAAGCCTGGCTTATTAGCATCAGCTCGTCTTTGTTGTTGTAGATGAGCCACGTGTGTATAATTGACACCGCACCAGGTAGAATCGTACTGGTCTTTTGCCCATTCCTGTGTACCGTGCTAGACTGATCGTATTGTTTATACCTCAATCCTGCATCTTGGAATTGTAGGCTACCGTTTGGTAATGTAACATCAGTAGAGATGAGCTGAAGTATGTGTATGAACTGATAATGCCAAAAGCTTGCTTGCTAGCATCATGTATTAAGTATTAACAACACCGCAGCATGTAGAATCATATTGGTCATTAGCCCATACCTCCGTACTGTGCTAGACTGATAGTATTGTTTATACCACGATCCTGCATCTGGGAATTGTAGACTACCGTTTTGTAATGCAACGTCAGTAGTTAGCTGAACTGTATGGATTATGGTTTACTCAAATATCTTGTGGTCCGTGCAGGAGCTTTGCTAGTCGTTGCTGGGTTGTGCCAACTCTGCAAAACAACACCTACCCTGTTCATGGATATTGTTCTTGGATATGTGTTCTACAAGTTAAGTGTCTTATCAGCACAGTTGCAAAGGGATGGCAGGTCATTTAGCAGATGTGCAAGGATACAGCTAGGTGAGTTCAGAAGACTTCAGTTTACCATACTGTTTTCTCTTCATGAGTTCCAGTAATACATTAGCATGCACATGGACAGATTACATGGTTTGGCTGTGTATTTCTTTTTTATACTTAGTTATATGTGATATAGATTTGCACCTTTCCTGATATTATTTTTCTTCCTATTACTTTTGATGCAGTCCTTCTACTTGTTTTGTCTTTCAAGGATAACAGTGCTTTTCAGGTATGAGTTTTTCCACCTTGGATTATGGCTGGACATGCTCCACACTCTCCCTTCTTAAGAGTTTGTGCAGTTAGATGTTTCACTGCTTAGTATTTTATGTTTTTTTCTGGTGATAGGGCTTCTACCGCTATCTTGTTGAACTGGTCTGGTAAGTGTTGCAGCATGATACTTTGATTATCTGGAAGAAATGCCAATAATTGATGTTCATAACTGAGTTCTGATTCTGTATATATATATGTTCCAGTTGATGTGTATTCTAGAAGAAACAAGAAGTTTCAGTTCATCCATGGCTGGCATACTTATCCCTGTTCTGTAAATATAATTACTTATTGTCATATTGCCATTGAGATAGAAACCAGACATGGACCTTTTATTTGCTAAATTTTGAAACCAGTTCTTAAGGCCATTTTAAATATATTGTGAACCTGCGACATTGACCAGTGAAGATACAGATACATTTGAAGTTTTGAACTATGTGGTGTAGTTGAAGAATAAATTGAATTGGCACAATGGCTAAATGATAGCTGACCCTAAAATAGAACATGAAGGCCCTTTCATACGAGGGCCTTGGTGAGTCTGCGCACAGAAAAAGGTTCCATAAATAGTGATACTAGTACTTGTTCGTTCATATACACACAAGAAAAATTGCAAAAAACTAAGCACATTATTATTTTTTATTCTTATCTTGTTTGTTTTATTATATGTTTAACGAATTTATGTATGTATACACGAATTGACATGTCCCCAAACCCGGGATTGTCGGGGAATATTTAGGAGTGTACATAATTACATCTTACAAAGTCCGCGTTATAGAGGGCACTCATCTTTTACTTTCCATTGTTTCTTATTGATTTTTTTTTTTTTTGAAATAGAGAGTGTATTACTTAAAATTCAGTTGTATGGTTACAGACTCCATTACAATCTCTCTGAACCGACTCAGCCATGCAGGGTGGAGTCGAATTCAGTAGTGTTTCCTGAATAAATTAAAGTACCTTCTTGACCACTTGGTTTGGATTGAGGGGGCCTTGGGTGTTAATAGAACTAGTGTGCGTTAGGTAGACATGATTTCGAACACTTTGTAGGACATCAGCTGTTGTTTCTGTCCAATGAACTGGGTCCATTCACCTGCATGCACAAAACTGTATTTCTCAAGATGTTTTTGCCGAATCCAGAGTGTCAGGTTAAGTTGGACATTGTACACAAGTAATGTAGCTACTGAGTTTGGCAGTGGCTCTTCTATTTCTGTTTCTCGTTTATTTTTTCTTGGATAGCTGTGTGAGTACTTCCCTTAGTAATCATAAATATCTGTTGATCTCAGGTTTCTGAACGTTTGCATGTACTCGATACTGGTCTATGATGGGGCCGTTGGTGTGAAGGATGGTAGACTCTCGTGGCTTGGAATCTACAGGTTACTGCGAACAGAGGGTGGTCTGATGAAGGTGGCGAAAAATATATTTCTTGATATCTTTGGAGGCGATGAAAAGCCAGTTTCAGTTAAAAGGAGGAACAAGAAGTGCCAGTAGAGTGCCCACTTTTCTGCTGGTGGTAATGTTCGCTGGGATCACTTACTGTAGCTAGGCTTATATAGTTTAGTTGGCCTATCCGGGTTCACGTACGGGCGTGCTTTTGGATGTCGCTACCCACTGAAGAAACCAACCTGTTGCCTGTTTTGATGGACTGCTGGAGTTTCCGTTCGTTGGTACGATGACTCTGGTGTTTCTGCTTTCGGTCGTAGCAGAATGTCTGAAGGTTTATGGCTTCTTAATCAATGTATTCAGCACTCTATGTTCTTGGTTATGTCCAGCAGCGTCGTGGAGCTTATCATGTCAGAAGTGAAACAAACGTGTGTGTGGCTACCCATTGAAGAAACTAACCTGTTATACGTTTTGAATCTTTTGATGAAATGCTGGAATTCGCTTTTATTGATACGATTTCAGTGAAGTGGTATTGTGTTTATATTGAACGCTATCTTTTTTTTCTGTCAAAGATGTGGTTTCTTCTTTGGTTATAGCAGAACTTGTGAGCGTATGAAGGTCATGGCTCCTGAATCACTGGTCACGCAAGCTCAAACAGTTGGCAAGGAACGCTAGTAATCATTGGAAGGAACATAGGCTATGGTTTAACTAATTAGAGCAGGCAAGATATGATCGGTTTGAGTGTTTATAGGCCTCCACTAGAGAGCTGTGATTATAGGCCCATATTTCGGCATTCCCAGTTCATGATTGCTATTTTGTGCTAACGGTAGATCCCCAGGGAAGAAAACCTCTCTCACCTCCGAGGCACTCTGGTACAGGATACCCATTTGTTGCTCGAGGGGACCTGCAGCTCGGCTGAGGGCAGTGGCGGAGCTAGGAAATTATCAAAGGGTGTGCCACCGGTGATTTTTTTTGACAACACATGTAATTCACAATTGTACGGAAAGAACAATGTAAATAAGTCGAAGTCTCACAATATTATAGCTCACCAAATATGTTTGAAGGTAACAAAAGTAACCATACAAATAGTTGATAATATTAAATAGTCTTACATTAACAAAAGATAACACGAGTAGAATATAGTCTTACTTGAAATAGGAATTCTCTTTGCTGGATCACATTCAAATGGGAGATAAGTATCCGCTAACTCTCCACTCGGCAAATGGGGTGATGATGTTGTTGTTGGTTGAGCATCAGTTTCGGTCTCAATACTTGTATCAACCGGAGGTGGAGAATTCTAAAACTGCAGCAAATTTGCACTTCCTGGAGTGCTTTCAGCTTGCAAATCAACCACAACTGATGGAGATTCAGAAGAAGCAAATTTCTTTGCTTCATATTTGCCGAAAAGTGCCGCAATATGGCCACTGCCTCTCTTCATGTTTGACAAATCTACAACAAAAATAACAACAAACTAGATCAAAACTAGTGTACAGACAGAAAAAACAGATCCTAAATGCCTAATGCGGTACTAGATATGTCTTGGATTGACAGGAAAACAGCTGACTAAAATCAAAACAGAAGCTACCGCGATACAAAGGGGAACTGCCGAAGTGTGAAGCATGAAACAGGGGAAGTGGGGATTGGGGAACTACCTCGCATGATGCCTTCCTCTTCCTGCAGAATCCCAGTGGTGCTGCTCCGGTTCGGCTGCTCAGGCGCTCAGCTGGACAGATCTGGTCATCCCCGGCGGCCCGGCCCCCCGACTCCTGTATGCGCTCGCTTCGGCTCCGGTTCGGCGCGGCGGGCCGGCGACGCTCGATGCCGCTCGGCGCTCGCTCAGCCGGCTCAGGTGCTCGATGCGCTCTCCCGCCGCCGGCAGCCGAAGTGAATCGAGGGCAAGGGCGCGAGGGATGCAGGAAGCGAGCGCACGCCGCACAGAGCGCGAGGGAGGCAGGAAGCGAGGGCGAGATGCGATGCGAGACGGAGAGCGAGAGGAAGGATCGAAGGAAGTGAGCGCACGGGTCCGGGTGGACTTTTCTTTTTCTTTTTACTAGGATTTTGATTTTTTTTACTGCATGTTATGTGACATATGAACTACTAAAAAAAAAATCTCAAAAATTCTGGGTGTACCAGGGCTCACCCTGCACACCCGCTGGCTCCGCCACTGGCTGAGGGCGGTGCCGCCCAGAAGAGCACTACCGTCGACAGCTAGCCCTAGCGACCCCGCTTTCAAGAGCCAGTTGCAGGTAGCGCATTGCGGAGCAGAACCCGCGCGCTTAACTAAATCCCAAGTCAGCCATCTCTCGCACATACGCTTTCGTCACACAAGTGACATAACTAATCATAAACAACACATCAAGGTTCGGAAACAGAAACCAAGTATACAGATAAACAACAGAGCAGAACATGCAAGCTAGAACCAGTGAACATGAAAATTCGAATTTGGTGACGGTAGATGCGACAGGTTCTTGCTCTGAATTTTATGTACAGATTGTTGATACGACCTGGCCTGGATGGATGCCCGGATCGGTCAGCGGGGTTCCTGAAAGAGCAGAGATGAATCAGTCTATTCTCGCAGGTGAATCGGTTTATATGTACTTAATTACTACGCTCTTATACCGTGATACGCTAACACTGTAGGCTAGCAAACAAGTCGCCAAGTTGGGTGGCGCTGACCTTGCGGTCGACTGTGATTCGATCGACTGCGTCGATTCTCTCCACGGGATGGATCTAGTTTGCCTTAACTGAAACCCATGAAAAGTGAAAACATGGTTGCCACTTTCGCACGGCCCCGATTGTGTGTACTTGGAAGTTCGAACGAATTAGATGGATAGTTTTTCATCTCTTTTTTTCTTCAGGAATCACATTACAGGCCTCACACAGTCACACTCACACACAGAAAAACATAGAGACTAGATGTCAAAAAGAAAAGAAGAAAAACAGATACTGTACAGTTGACCTGAGCCAAAAAAAAAAAACAGCCTTAACCCAAGTGTTTGTGGACGTGCATCATACGCTTGCTCCTACTAACTTTATTCACAGCCAAAGTCTTTTGCATTTAGGTCGCCGACTTGAATCTTCGAGTTGGCAACTTGGCATTGCTACATACTCCCTCCGTTCCAAATTACTTGACTTGGGTTTGTCCAAATACAGATGTATCTAGACACTAAACAAGTATAGATACATCCATTTTTGTACAAACATAAGTCAATTAATTTGGAACGGAGTGAGTATTAACTAACTAAAGCTTTACGCCTGTTGAAAGACCTGCGCAGTGAGCACCGGCTCAGCTAGGGTGAACAGTAGATAAAAAAAACCCGCTGAGCGGGGCGAGCCGCTCGTCCGGCCCACCGCCTACCTGTACATTCTCCTTCTCCTCTTCTGTGCGCTCACCATGCATCCTCTTCGTTGGACCGCGTGGTGGAGACGGCGCCGGAGCGAGCTGCGGCGGCCGTGACGGTGACGACGAGGCCGCGACCCTCCACGACGGTGACACCCAAATTCTGGCCACCCCACCCACCCCTTCCCTGGCCCTCCTCCGTCGGCCTTCCCTGATTCCCTCCCCTTCAGCAAAGGGGTGGAGAACTTGGAATAACCTTGCAAATGATGAACTTGGAACAACTTCTCTTGCACTCAAAGAAGCTATTTATTCTTTGCTCAAATATCATAAGCTTAGTTCTTCTCAAATCTGTGGCCAAGGCTACGACGGTGCTACCGTGCTAGTAACATGCAAGGGCATTTGAATGGTCTGAAAACCTTAGTTATGCAAGATTCTAAGGCTGCTCATAGTATTCACTGTTTTGCTCATCAACTCCAATTGACACTAGTTGCAGTTGCAAAAAATATGAAGATGTTGTATGGCTGTTTGAGTGGATGAGTCTTATCCTCTATCCACAATAGGAGGTTCTTTCAAGAACAGGGATTTGCTTAGAGAAAAGTTGGCTGAAGAAATAAAAGAGGCATTGCAAATGGGTGAAATTGAAACTGGCAGAGGTTTGAATCATGAACTTGGGCTTAAAAGAGCTGGTGACACTAGATGGGGCTCCCATTTTGGTTCTCTCCTGAACATGACTGTTATGTTCTCCTCGGTTGTCAAAGTTATTGATGCTATTGCAGAGTTTGGCTCCAACGCTATAGATAGGCTTAAAGCAAAAGGAGTATTGGACGGTATACAAACATTTGATTATGTCTTTATGTTGCACTTGATGAAAGTCATTCTCGGTGTTACTAATGAACTGAATGTTGCTTTGCAAAAGAAGGATCAGGATATTGTGAATGCTGTGTCTTATCTTGGTACAACTAGAGAAAACTAACAGAACCTCCGCCTCCGCGCGGCGGCGCCCAGCCGCGCCGGGGCGTCACCCCTCCCGTCTCCCCTAGGCTTCCCCACATCCCGCAACTCTTCCGCCGCCGTCGCCGGAGCACCGCCCGGCAAAGCTCGGCCCGCGTGGTGGCGGCGGCGGATCTCCTCGGCCCAGATTGCATCCGACGCGGAGGCGCCCGCTAAGATCGATCCAGGGCAGTGTGGCGGCTAGCGGCGGCTAGGCGGCGCGACGGCGGGAGGTGGTGGTGGCTGGTCCGATCTGGGCCCATATGGGCTCGGCGGGCCGTGATCCGAACACCGACCGATGCAGCGTTTGACTACGACGGCGGGACGTGCTCCTGGGCTAGTACCGCGGCACGAGGAAGCCAGGAACTTTGGCTCCAGACTGGGCGGTGGTGACCTCCTCCTCCACCGGAGGTGGTCGGCCGGTGGGTTGTGGCGTACATCGGCGACTCCGGCAGCGTGGCCCTTCTGGGTTGGGCGCGGAGTGGATCTCGGGTCAACTGGCGATGGATCTCGGGTGGCGCTGCTCACCTCCTGGTGGCGTGCCATTCTCGACATTTTGCCATTGCTCGGGGAAGATCTGGAGGTGAAGATGACGGCCGGTGAGAGCCGGGCTCCGAGACCGGGGCCGACGATGGCGGCGTCCGTGGGCGTCGTTACCTTGTTGAAGGTGTCGTCGCTGTGATTCTTCTGCCTTCCGCCATGATGTTCCGGGGGAAACCCTAGATCTGGTTATACCGGATCAGACGATGACGGCGCTTTCGGTGTCGCTTTTCCCTCTTGAGGGCATTGTTTTGGAACACGTGCTGCCTGGAGTGGCCTACCGGTGGAGTGGAGCTTCACCGACCATGACGAAGACGGCTGGTCTTGGCGGCGTGGTGCAGCGGAGACTCGACGTTGGTCCTGTTTGGTGGACTTGCACAGGGTGGGGGCGTTGCCTGGTGTCATGGTGGCATCGGCGGCAGGACTGGCGAGAGTCTTTGCTCCGATCGGCATGCTGAAGTTGGGTTCGAGGAAGAGGATGGAGGCGATTGCCGGAGCGTGTGCACAAGGCGCTATCTCTGAGTTAGCCAAGGAGCCGGCGACGGTTGTGGCCGGGGAACAAGGCCCCGTTCACCCTGTCGTTTGTGCTAGTTGTGGTGTTTCACCGTTGGTGGGTTCAGCTTGTATTCGTTCGTTGCAAGGCTTTTGCCAGCTATGTTGAATAAAATTAATAAAGCGGCCGCATGCATCATTTTGATGCAGAGGCTGGGTGACCCTTTTCTAAAAAAAAAATCTTGGTACAACTAAGAGAAGGATTCAAACAATGAGAAACGAAGGTTGGGAAGGTTTGTTTACAACAGTTGTTGACTTTTGCATGAAACATGATCTTGAACTTCCTGATATGGATGACATGCATGTTCCCCAAGGGTCAAAATCAAAGCGTAGAGTTCAAACCGATGGCTTGTCATATGAAAATTACTACAAAAGTGTCATGTATGCTGTTATTGATCTTTTGCAAGTCGAGCTTAATGGCCGCTTTAGTGAGACGGCCACTACCTTGCTGCTTGGAATGGGCTGTTTGGATCCTAGTGGTTCTTTCTCTAACTTTGACAAGGAAAGAATTTTGGCTATGGCTCATTTGTATCCTGATGATTTTCGAAGTGAAAGTAATATTGAAGAACTAAGCTGCCAACTTGATAATTTTGTTGAAAACTTCCGTGATGATTCAAGATTCTCCGACATAAAAGGGATTGGTGATCTCTGCCGCAAGCTTGTTGAAACAAAGAAACACACCACCTTTCCTTTGGTGTTTCTTTTATTGAAGCTTACATTGGTTTTGCCGGTAGCTACTGCCACCGTGTAGCGAGCATTTTCTGCAATGAAATACATCAAGTCTGATTTGCGCAATAGAATAGGTGATGACTTTTTGTATGATTACCTATGTTGAAGCTGATGTATTTCAGATGATTAGTACGGACACTATTATGTATAACTACCAAGGTATGCATGACCGTGGTGGTGTGTTGCCATGAATATAATATAACATAAGTGGATTTTGTTGTACAACTTTGAGCTTAATTTTTTTTTTGGAGCTTTGACATCACTGGCTTCATTTCTTGGCCCCGCCACTGCTTCCCTCCACTTCAGCAGACACCCTAAACCTAGGTCGACGGGCGGAAAGCAAAACGGCGACGGGAGCAGTGGCGGAGCTAGGGGGACCAGCAGGGGCCTTGGCTCCCCTATGTCATGATACATCAAGCAAAATTTTATGTATAAACCAGTGTTAGAAAGAACTTTTAGAGGAAATCAGCATTATTGCCCCCCCCCCCCAATGGATGATTAACAGGTTTGGCCCCACCTTGAGCTCAATTCCTGCCTCCAGCCCTGGATGGGAGGCGGAAAGCCGGCGGCAGCCAACTGGGAGGCCGATGTTAGCCACCTCCGTATCTTCCCAAGCCCACTCAAGGACGCTCTTCAGGGCGAGGTCGTCGTCAGCATGCTGCGCGCCCAGGCCGGCGCTGCTGCCGGCTTCTCCCCGTGTTTGAAGCCCCATAGTGGGTGTCTTTATCTTGGGCTGCCCATCTAGGCTCCTTGCCTGGAATTCTCATGGGTTTATCAGCCCCGCCACCGTTACGCCCGAGCTCCGCCCTGCTGCCTCTCTCCAGAGGACGTGCATCTCCATTGCGCCCGACCATGGAGAAGCTTCCTCAGCGATTTTTTTTAAGAAATGGGTGTCCCGGCCTCTGCATCGTGATGATGCACACAGCCATTTTATTAGAATTTAAAGAGTATAAAGTATTACAAAAAGTAGAAGGAAACATCCAAAGTGACTACAAGCCAGCCACATAAAGTCGTGTGAAAAATCTAGGTAGCGCAGATTCTTCTGTCATGCTGCCACCCATCTCGGTTGAGGATAGCCCGCACCACCGCCATTAAACGGGTACAGCCAGCCTCCATCAGGGGTCGCTGGTCGTGCGGTAAGAGGAAAGACCACATAGTAATCCAGTAAGTAGCCCGTGAACAACCTGTAAAAAGTGAGCATTTTCAATTTTGTTAAAAACAACATCGTTTCGACAGTTCCATATTGCCCAAATGAAAGCACAAACGCCAATGCGTATATGATTCTTTGTTTTCTTATCAATCCCCCCAAGCCAGGATCCAAACATATTAGATAGGCTTGTTGGTGGTGGAATGTTAAAGGTAAACTGGAGCAATCTCCAGATCTTATGAGCAAAAGAGCATGAGATGAAAAGATGTTCAACCGTTTCGTCATGGTGACAAAAAACACATTTCTTATCACCATTCCAATTCCTCTTAAGTAAGTTATCCTTTGTGAGAATCACCCTCCGATTAACGAACCACATGAAGATTTTAATTTTTAATGGAACCTTCATTTTCCACAGGTACTTACGAAGGAATGGTGTATGTCCATTCATGTATTCAGTATACATAGACTTAACCGTGAATAACCCATTGGTGGTCAAATTCCACCTGAAGGTATCTCCCTCCGTTGTTAAATTAACAGTCATCAATTTTTGTACCAAACTTAGCCAGTCCGTCCATTTTGATCCAGTTAATGATCTACGAAACTGAATATTAATTGGTGGAGCATTTGAAACCACATCCGCAACAAGAACATTCTTATTACGTGTGATATTAAACAAGCTTGGATACTGCACAGATAGTGGCTGAACACCCAACCACGTATCTTCCCAAAATCGTGTACCTTGGCCATTACCAACAACAAACGAGCCTTGGGAAAAAAATCATGTTTAACCGCCATTAACCCCCTCCAAAAAGGAGAATCTGTTGGCTTAGGTGTAACTTGTGCTAACGTTTTACCACAAAGGTACTTGTTGCATAGGAGTTCCTGCCAGACCCCTTCTTCATTTAATAATTTGAAAAGCCATTTGCTTAACAGACATTTATTTTTAATTTCTAGCAACTCAATGCCTAGGCCCCCTTGATCTTTCGGACGACATAGTATGTTCCACTTGGTTAATCTATACTTCCTCTTTTGTTGATCACTTTGCCAAAAAAACCTACTACGGAAATAATCTAGCCTTTTCCTAACTCCCACTGGGATTTCAAAAAATGACAATAGAACATTGGAAGGCTAGTGAGGACCGAGTTAATCAGTACTAATCGGTCCCCATAAGATAACAATTTTCCGGCCCAACTGGCTAGTTTTTTCTCAAACCGGTCTTCTATAATCTTCCATTCCTTATTAAGTAATTTTCTGTAATGTATAGGGATTCCTAGATATTTAAAGGGCAGAGAGCCCACCTCACATCCAAAAATGTTTCGGTAGTCATTTTGGTACTCCGTTGCTTTGCCAAAACAGAAAACTTCACTTTTATGAAAGTTAATCTTGAGACCGGACAGCTGTTCGAATAAGGACAGTATAAGTTTCATGTTAACTGCCTTATCTAGGTCATGTTCGAGGAACAATATCGTATCGTCAGCATACTGAAGAATTGATACTCCTCCATCCACCAAGTGTGGTACCAGACTCCCAACTTGCCCGTCTTCTTTAGCTCTTGCAATTAACACTGCCAACATGTCAGCAACTATGTTAAAGAGCACCGGGGACAGAGGATCACCCTGTCTTAATCCTTTTAATGTTTGAAAATAATGACCAATGTCATCATTGACACGAATCCCCACACTACCACCTTGCACAAATCTCGCCACCCATTCGCACCATTTAGGATCAAAACCTTTCATGCGAAGAGCTTGCTGCAGGAACGACCATTTTACTTTGTCGTATGCCTTTTCAAAATCAATTTTAAAAAGAACACCATCCAATTTCTTCCTCTGCAGTTCATGGATCGTCTCGTGCAGAATTACCACCCCTTCAAGGATGTTTCTACCCGGGATGAAAGCAGTTTGTGTAGGCCTAATAACTTTCTGGGCAATCGAAGAAACCCGGTTTGTTCCCACTTTAGTGAAAATTTTGAAGCTGACATTCAAAAGACAAATCGGTCGGTATTGCTCAATTCGACTGGCATCTTCTTTCTTGGGTAGCAAAGTAATCACCCCAAAGTTCAGTCTGAACAGTGGTAATTCACCTTGTTGAAGTTGTTCAAACAACGACATTAAATCATCCTTAATCACTGCCCAAATTTTTTGATAAAATTCGGCTGGGAAGCCATCTGGTCCCGGGGCCTTATTGAGCTCCATTTGTGAAATTGCCTCTAACACCTCCTTTTCAGTAAAGTTAGATGTTAAAATCGCATTCTCATCGCTTGAGATTTGAGGTAAGTCATGAATCAGTGTTTCATCCAACGAAAACTGATTCATTTGTGGCGCCCCAAACAAATTTTTGTAGTACTCTGTTATAAAAGTCTTAAGATTTGATTCTCCAACTATCGTACCTTCATCTTGTTCGAGTTGGAAAATTCGTTTTTTCTATGTTTTCCATTAGCAATTAAATGGAAATACCGCGTATTGTTCCCACCTTCTTGAATGTGTTTTACTTTTGCTCTTTGGGCCCATTTGGCCTCCTCATCTCGGCGAAGCTTGGCGATGCATTCATCTGCCTCTTTCTTAGCCGTTCTCTCCGCTACAGATAGCGGTGTAGTTTCAGCTTTAATGTCTAACTCGTTAATGAGTAATAACAATTTTTCCTTTTGTTTCTTGTATTCACCACTTTGGTTTTTTGCCCATCCTCTCAAGAATTGTCGTAAATGGCGAATTTTAGCTTGCCATCTCTCAATCGGTGTACCCCTATTCCCACATGAAGACCATTCCTTGGCCACCAAATCATAAAACCCTGTCTTTCGAAGCCATGATAGTTCAAAAGAGAAGTGTGATTTGTTACCAAGATGACTTGGTGACCCGAATCAATTATCAATGGTGTATGGTCAGAACCCGTACGAGTCATTGCATGAACGGTTACCAAGGGATATTTCTGCTCCCATTCATACTAGCAAGAAAGCGATCCAACTTTTCAAATGTTGGATTCGGCCTCCGGTTTGCCCAAGTGTACTGCCTGCCAGAGAGATCAATTTCTCTCAAACTCAGGCTCTCGATGATGGCATTAAAAATAAATGGCCAACGGGCATTAAAATTGTCATTGTTTTTCTCCTCTTGTCTCCTAATAATGTTGAAATCCCCACCCACCAACATGGGTCTTTCCTCTTTCTCGCAGATACGTACAAGTTCTGCCAAGAAATCAGGTTTTAACGAGTCTTGTGCAGCCCCATAAACTATAACTAGAGTCCACAAGAAGGCATCTAGTTTATTTTTGACCTGTATCTTTACACAAAAATCCCCTGCTACAACATCTTGTATCATATATTCAGTGACATTGAAGCCAACTAGAATGCCACCAGAGCGGCCTCGTGGAGGTAGGCAATACCACATGTATTCCTTACCTCCAGCTAGCTGTTTCAAAAAAGGTACAGAAAAATTTGATCTTCCTGATTCTAAAATAGCCACAAAGCTTAAATTTTGTTCCCTAATAGTCTCCCTAACCGTAAAGTGTTTCGCTGTATCTCCGAACCCATCACTATTCCATACCATCCCTTTCATTGCTTATTTTTATTCAGTTTTTGAATTCTAGCACTTCTTCTTTGAACACCTAGGCCAGTGCCTAATTTATTATTCCGCCTACGTTTAACTACCTCTTTTGCTGTATTTCGACCCATATGGTCTACAGCAGGTTCCTGTTCTTCGTTATCCAAGTCATCACAAAGGTTAGAAGCATTCCTAATAACTAGACTCTGTGTCTCTCCCTCATCCAAGGTACTCAAAGTATTGTTAAGAAAAGTTATGGCACGAGTCTCCTCAATCCCTTTCAGTGCATTAACCGACCCCTCTACCTGAGCTGGTGACTCTCCCAAAGATATTCCTAAACGCGAAGCTCTCGCAACAATTTCTTCATTTGGCAAAGAAATAAAAGATAACTTGCGATTAACTTTCATACCTGAGATATAGGGGTCTGCACGTCGCTGCGCCAATGTTGATGCCCGCTCCATTTGAGTGGCGTCAGCATTAGCTTGAGCCTTGATCCTCGAGCTAGATCTCACCCCTTGAGACTCCGGGTTAGCAATCCCGCCAAAAGCAACGATGTCTTCAACTGTAGCAGCACTTGGAGTCCGAGGAGCACTCCGGCTTGCGCCATTCTCTGGTCCACCCTCAGTGTCTTCCAACGATGACCGAGCCAAGGGAGACGCCCCCATCACCACAGACGGGCGAGAACAAGTTTTCTTCGCCTCCTTCCTGGGCGACGAACCCACGCGCTGCTTCGTCTCCTGCCTTGGCGGAGAAACGGGCGACAATTCAGCCCTGGCAGCGTCGCCTGAGGAGACATGCTCCATGCATGGCTGTGGATTTGGCGAGCCCACAGAAGTACGAGACAAACATTCTCTGAACACAAATGTCCAGGGTCCTGAAGAACAACATGGTCAGACAACTGAATTACAACATTACTTTCCAAAGTGTTAGCTTCTGCATCAGGAACTACCAAAGTAGCCGAACAAGATGATTTCGGATTAAAACAGGAGCTAACCTCTTTTGTACCATCGACAGCTGAAACACAAATCTGCTGTGAAGGTGGACTCGGCAAACGATCGTCACACAAACCCCACCTTTTTCCTGATGTATGACATCAACATTAGGAGACAACCATTCATCATTGGAAGGAGAGACATTAAAAGAATGTATGCAAGAGTTGGGAGTCAAGACTCCTTGGTCATGTACCTTCTTATGGTTCGAATCTACCTGCAGCTTCGTAGTCATTTTTCCACGAGCTAGAGAATCACGCTCAGCGCAAGGATTTTTGCTACCCCTGAAGGTGACCCATGCACGCTTGGGAGCTCCATTTGCGCCTCCGTTTCTCCATTGAGAATTCTACGTGCAATAGACATTTCCTTTCTGATTTGAGGTGAGAAAAATACCCCGGGCACCTGCCTAGTTGTCCTCTGTGATGCATCATTTTGTCCCGCACCAGCGGAACCATTTGCCTCAGATGATGGTTGTGGTTGCATGGGGGGAATAGGAATATGGACACATCCATCTCGGTATTGAGATCATCATCCTCCTTTGTATTATCTCCATCTCTGTCATTATCATGTTGTTCTTCCCTCATCTCCACATCTTGCCCGTCACCCTCCTTCTCTTTCTCAAAAGTCAAGAAGTAGAAACCATCCTTGATGAAAATAGGTAGTGACTTAGGTATCTTAGTGTAATCCACACAACCAATAAATATGCGGAGCACACCATGCTCTCTTGTGTATTTCATGTCCACCTTAAAAGGTTTCCCAAAAAGAGTTCCTAAACTCCACATAGCAAGGAAATCTCCTTTGTGTTGAGAAGGAATCCCATGCATCCGCATCCAAAATTTGGGCAGCAGCATAGATGGTTCCGATTTGGTGAACCAAGAATCCACCGTTAATTCAAACGGAGTGTTAGGCACACGGAAAGCTCCAAAAGCTTTTAATCTATCCAGTTCTGCCTTAGATGGAAATTGCACCTTGTAAATGTTTTGACCCACCTGCATCAACTCCCACTGAAATTGTTCAACCGGCACCACACGCTGCAATTGTCTAGTAATCTGTGGGATGGTCATCTCTCCGCCCTCAACAGAAACCAAGCCCATGCGCGTGTTCACTGTCTTAGGTCTATAAGTTTCCGTTAGCACTGCCTCATAAAAGGTGAGATCATCATGTGCATGCCCATATACTATCACATGCGGCTTGACCATCTTCAGCAAATGACAATCCTCATCAATATGCCCAGTGCCCTCGCAGTAATCACAAAGAGTGCGGGGCAATCCGCCAACACATGGCCTGGAAACCCACACTTAAAACATTTACCCACTTTCTTCCCCTTCTCCAGCTGATTCGAAGCACCAGCAATGAGTTGCTTAGCAACCGGCATGAGAACCTCTGCCACAGCCGAAACCTCTCCTCAGCCGGCAGGGAACCATCGGCCTCTACCGCTGTCTGACTTCCGGAGTTTCCTGATCCAGCCCTAGCCTTCGCCGTCACCACCGCCCTAGCAGCACGGCTATTAGCTAGCCCTGTCAAAGCACCACGGCCAGCGCCATTGTACCCCGACCTATTAGCTGATCCACGGCCATTGAAACGCCCTTGGAATCGGCCCTGGAAATTTTCTTGGCGGCGTCCATTTGCATTAAAGCCAGCTCCGACATTGAACTGGCCCTGGGGGAAACCTCCATCTTGACGCGCATTGAAGAAATTGTTGTTACCGAAATTCTGATTAGACGAGTTGTTGTTACGGAAATTGTCGCCTTGCCAATCCATGCGGCCATTGCCACCTCCACCTCCCGAGTTCTGACCATAGTCATACCTTTGTCCAGCTGATCCGCTGGAACTCCCAACCTCAAAGTTGTTGTTGAAGCCATTGAAGTTGTTGTTGTTTGCATAGCCTCCATTGCCGTTGTTAAAATTGTTATTAGCAAACCCTCCATTGCCATTGCCACGGCCATGGTTTCCACCTCTGCCGGCAAAACCACCACCGCGATCAGATGCACCCCTGCCTCCACCACGATCTGGACCGCCTCTCCCTCCACCACGAAACGCCATGTCGGCGGAACGCAGCGACGAAGGGAACCCTAGCAGCCGCCGCTCTCGAGATCGTATTGTGAAGAAAGTCCTCCGAGACGGGCTTTTGTCAATCTGAGTATCATCACAGCCCAAATGGCTCGGAATTGGACAGGTTGGGCCATCCCGCACGGATGCCAAAGTTCGGCCCATTGGCCTGGAATTTTGAACAGTTTCAAAATTCGAAAAAGTACTTGCCGACGATCCGCGATCAACGGGTGGCCTCGCCGGCGAGCAGGATGTCAATTCATCCGAGGCCGACGCAGAATCCCGACGACGGCGTCGTCTCACCGTGATCCACCCAGATTCATCCTCACAATGATAGATGCTGGGCGACATAACCGGAAATTTTGCTGCACCGCCATGGCGGCCCGACCTGATCTTACGAGAAAGGAACGAGGACCTTACCGATGAGGAAGGCGATGATCGAAGGATCATCGCTGCCTCCCGCTGTAGTCTCCGTTTTTCCTCTCTTCTCCATTTCTTCCTGTCTTCTTTGAGATCCCGCGACTGCGACGGTGTCGGAGTACGACACAAGTACCGCAAGGACCTCTCCTCCGACTCCGTAGCCTCGACCTCCTCGTCAGAACCATCCGCGAGAGCACCCAGAACCGGCCAAGGTGCCGGGCGCCAGATCGCTGGAGTTCAGCTAGATCGCCTGGCGAGTCGCCAGAGCGGCCTGCCAACGGCTCCATTACCTATTCAAAAAAAAAGTGACATGGACTCGAAGCTTCCTCAGCGATATGTTCTGTTTTTTTTTGTTGCATTGATTCATGGTGCTTGGTTGTTGTCACGGCAACTAATTGTTGTTTGTTCGTTTTTGTTGAGTTCTCGGCTGTGGTATCCCTCTGAAGCTCTTTTTTTTGCAGGTTCTGGGAGCTGCATTTCATCTCTTTTTAGTCGCAAGGTAAGATGGATTTATTGGCTAGGTTGTGTTTAGCTCATGGGTAAGTGTAATATGGAGCAGCTTGTGAAGTACTCGAAGAATCTATTTATGGGATGTCACTAGAACCATGTGTGCTTTAATTAGAGGTGTTATATATTTTCCGTACAATCTGAATGAGCCGTGGTTTATGAAATTGCATGTTCTTATGTTCTAGATTTTGACAGTCTTCCCCTTCATGTAACTATTGTGAGGTAATGAGCAAAGAGTTTTTACGCGAAGAAATATGTCTTCACCTCATGTAGTTCTAATTGATCCAAATGTATTTCTCTATGTTGTGTACATTCCTCTCCTCCTTGCCCACATAGTTAGATCAAACCCCCATAGCTGTTTTGTTGTCTTTCGTTGTGGAACTGGAATCGTTATTCTGTTAAAACCTTCCAGTGCTATTATTCACTTCTTTTTTTGAAACAAAACGGGCAATTTGCCTCATTTTATTTAAAAAAAGCAGGAGAGAATTGACCGGTTAATTAACGGGACACCAGCCTAAAACCGATACAAACACCCTCTCAAGCCGTCATGGAACAGACCGCTTCGAGGACACGCTCAGCCACCCTGGCTACCAACACGAACAACACATGCACCGCTAAAAACGAGGACAGCCGTCGAGGTTGCTCACCGGTGGCATCATCATCACTTCTCCTCGAGCAAGCGACTCCGACTTCACCGAAGAAACGACCACCTAAGAAAGCCTCACCGCAGCGGCAACGAGGAGCCCACGCCGGCCTATGCCAAACAGATGACTCATCGCACGGTGACAGGCAACTCCGATTTTGAAGACAGGCTCCGGAGAGGAGATATGCAAGACCTGCGCTGAAGACTCTTCACACCGGACCGCCCCTGCAGGTTATTGTAACGCTGCTCATAAGAAGGCTTGAGAACATAGCAGCTCCGACTTCACAACCTGGGAAGACCAACATGAAAACTCGGACACGTCGGAGCAAAGCCGACTACCAGGATCTTGCCGCGACCAGACCATCGCTTGCCACCATCGTTGTTGCCTAGCCTGACGCCACACGGAAACTCCACACCGACAATTGGCCGCTGCCAACTGCGATGTTGTGAAAGTCCAGCCTATGGGGAGCACGAAGAGGAGCACATCTTCAAGACGATGCCCTCAAGAGGGGAAGCGACGCGAGACGACGCCATCATCTGATCCTGAAGCAGGATCTAGGCCTTGACTCGAAGAAGTGACCCGAGGACTAAGGGGACGTAGTGCTCCAAGACGACCCCCCAAGGAGGAGAGCGACATCCACGGACGCCGCGCCGTCAGGCTTTCGCTCGTAGCATGCCGACCACCACATCCACGCGCAATCGGACCATGCCAACCTGCAGCCCCGCTGACCCGAGCACCTCCTACGCAGCAGCGACGCCCACACCGCGCAGGACCACCAACCTTGCCGCCGGCAGAGACGGAGGGCTAGAGCGGACCGAGCCCGACCAGATCTGACGCCCCAGGACGCCAACGCGAACGAGCGACCATCGGCCGGCCGGCGACCGCACATCCACGCCGGAGAGACCAGGAATAGGAGGGGGGGCGCCACCCCGCCCCTACACACCGACAGGAGCTGGAGCTCCGCATCGGCGCCGCCGCACCAAGGGAGACGCCGGAGCGCCATCGAACCGCGCGCGCTGCAGATCCTTGGAGACCAGACGCTGGGGAGGACACCAGCCGTCGGGGAGCCGCGCCGGCCGCAGGAGAACGGGGTCGGGCCTCCACCAACAGCAGACACTGAGCACGGGCTCGAGCGCGGGCGCGAACAGCCCCGCCGCTGCCGTCATCCGCGTGGGCTTTGCCCGGCGGAATCATCCGACGGCGGCGAGGGGAGGGGAGGAGGGCCGGAGGTGGGTGGCGGTGGCGACGGGGCTAGGGTTCCCCTGAGCCGCCCTGGGGACGACGCGGGGGTCGGGCTCAATAATGAATTAGATCAGGCAGTCTCATTGATCTCAAGTATGCTGTTGCATATTATTCACTTCTAAGCACATTGAAAACTGCACTTTTAATGTTTGAGGAAGCAAAAAAAACTATGAGGTATATTTTGTGAATGCTCTTTTGGAGATATATTTTGTGGGACTTGCAACCAATAGCCAATCGATCAATGCGATGATTCGCTAACATGGCGAACCATGCCATCTTCATGGAGCTATTATCTACAACATAAGCGTTTTCTCTATTCTATTAGCTGTACTAGGCAAATTGGCGCGGCGACACGCCGCGCCCGTGTGGTTATTAGTTGTGATTATTGATGTAAAGATAATTTGTGAAACAAATTGATGTTAGGAGAGGACATATTATATGGAGTAGCCTTATAATTTAATTGTATGGTGTAGTACTGTTAAAGGGAACTTTTTTTTACATTCTTTTTCAGCCATAAGTGATGAGATACTAATGTTAATGTGTGGCATCATTTGGATGTAGCAGTATGTAAGTAGTGGCAGCATAAGTTGTAGGGACGTAGTTCTGTTAGCTAAGGCACGTATTCACGTCTGAGTATGTGCATCTCTTGGAACTGTCCTGAACGACAGTATGTAAGTAGTGGCAGCATAAGTTGTAGGCTCGTAGTTCTGTTAGCTAAGGCACGTATTCACGTCTGAGTATGTGCATCTCTTGGAACTGTCCTGAACGTTGCGGATAAGGATTCCAGTTAGATGGCCAATATAAAGCGAACAAAACTGCAGAGCAAAACCACACATAAAAGTAACTCAAATAGAGATAGCACGTTTGTTGTGATTAGCCAGAATATACATGGCAGAGCGTTGGGTAGACGCGCCAGGGCGATGGATCCAGAATGACGACGATATGGTGCAGATCCCACTTATCTTTGTGTTCTTTGCAAGCTCAGGATCATACATGAGGCAATCGCACGCTATCGAGCCAGATCCCACGCAATGAAACCTCAATTATCTTTGTGTTCTTTGCAAGCTTGATCCTATATAGATGTTCTGCCATTCTATGTTCTATTTTTTGGTCGGTGAGCATGAACTGCTGAATCTTGTACACTGTGTCCTCTTTCAGTTTTGCTTTGAACATGGCTGCTCGATCTTTTCCTATGCATCCTTCAATGGAGTCTCCCTGGGGGAAAAATAAAGGTTTCATGTAACAGACATTATGTTTCATAATGACAGCAGTAGATGTAAGTCTGCTATAAGGGAAAAACTAATACAGCGCAGTTTAAATATGAGGTTGATTTTAGAGTAAGTGACAAACATCTGGACCGTAGAAAAGTAGCGACGGTTAAGTTGTACTATAAGTATGCAAACTGTAATGAATCATGAAGATAAGTCTGACTTTATACATGGTTAGCAGCAAAACCGATCTCATATTTGGAACTGTTATAAGTGTATTTTTCTTTATTCCTTCTGAAGTAATACATCAGTTAGCTGGGTTTCATATAGTCAGTTTAATGTTTACTTATTATATGCAAAGAGTAGACACGTTGGCAAGCCTGTTAGACTGTGTTTACCACATAAATCAAAATCTGGTTGCATGTGTGCATACAGTAAGGTCATACACGACGAAATAATGCAAATATTTCTGTACATAACTGATGGTCAAGGAAACAGTAAGCCCAACTCATACATCTCTTTGGCTTGGCTCCAATTCTCGCAAACTTGTATAAGCTTAACTGTTACATATGGCACTCTTTTCTGAGGAGATAATTCTTTTACGGATACTGCCTGCATTGCTGGAATAAGATGTCTGCAAGAAGTTATAAAGAGAAGAAATTAGGCAGAAAAAAGGGTCGGTTTAATGTCTCTAATAAGAACTGAACTCAGGTCTGAATAATGTCACAACAGATATCAAGCTAGTGGGTTATGATTTGATTTCTGACTGGGTCTTAGAACCGTCTGTATTTCAATAGCAAAGACAACGGTAATTGACAAATAACAATGCAAGGTAGACCTGTTGCTTTGATCGTAGACAGGAAGTCCAGCTAACGATAGGCAGACGGAAAATCCAGCTGAAGATAGGCACACTTATGGCACAGAATCAAATTGAGAAACAAAGGTAAATGAAAGGGATCCCACATAGCCAAGAAAGGTGCCGCCTGGCGAAGAAGAAGCGTTTCCGATTTGATTTCTTCGTATGGACGAAATGGCGGTTACCCTGCAGAGTATGCTCTATACTGATTAGTGAAGAAATGAAGATGGATCTAACTTTTAAGCGACAATATTAGGGCAGGGTTGATTGAAGAGTGTGAAGATACAACGTAGGTGAATGGATTGGAACAACAGATTGAATGAATAGCAAAGAAGAAAGAGATCAAGCAAACATAGCGGAAGTAAAGATAAGTGTTATTAGTTGTGTTTATCTTCCACAGCTTGCCGGGGGCAGCCACGAAGAGAGACTGTACAGACAAAATAAGTTTATTCTACATGAACAAAGTTTAGAATTAATAGAGTAGTTGTATGGAATGAAACAACAATAAGTATGTTTTCAAAAAATATTTTGCCTTAATAAGATGGTTAATATCAAGGAGGTATTATAAGCTATATAAAACGGTAACAATATAGAGTTAAAACTTTTGGACACAACCTTTTCATACCATAATCGGATAAAAGGGAAGGAACACATTATACAATGAAAACTTTATCTAACATAGGCCGACAGCAGAAATTCTGTAATTGGCTAGCAGAAGGTACTCAAGCTGGGGTGATTCTCAAGGCGAGTGTCTCAACTATGGAATTGAAACAAAGGCTCCATGTTAATTCACTGAAAAATGAAACATAATACATTCTTGAGAGAACTGAAAACAAAATAATCGATGTGTACCAGAATCACTCTCCTATGAAATGTTGGCACCACAGGTTACTATAATTAGGCACCATAAGGTAGAAGTAGTACTGATTACGGAGTTGAAACAAAGGTTGAGCACCGTAAGTGATTTGATTTATTTTAGAGCTCTAGAATCCAACTCAAATGGTTCAGTTTTTACAATTTTTCAAAATACTTATACTGGCAGCTCTCTAAAAGCAAATGACATAAATGAGAAACAATTTTGACTTTTCAGTGATCAAGGTAAAAGTATAATGAGTTTACCATCTTCGCTATCCTTGAAAACAGGGTAGAGAGCACTTTATTACTCTTGAAAACCTTTTTTATGGTATGTGGAAGATTAATATTAGAACCACATTTCTATTTTCAATCTGGAAAGCGGGGAAAACATTTATTTGTGTTGCCTAAATCATAAAATCAAGTGAATATATAGTCAGGTATCCGAACTTTAAGGAAAAGCACAAAACAAAAGAAAAAAAACTCTGAAACACCAGCCTACACATATAATAGAAGGTTACCACCTCTGTTATTTTTTAGAACATGCAAGAAGACATCATGATACTTTTAAACTACCAACTTTCAAAATGGGAGAAGTTATGGCTTATAAATTAATCAAAATGATCAATTGTATTGTGGAACCTCCCACTCTTTGTGGGCATCTTTTTTTTAGTTTGGAGGAGGCAAAATAAGCATAACCAAAAAAAACAATAGTACAGACGATACCTGACAGATCAAGTGGACTCACACACAGCACCAAGCAACACCGAAGATATATTCTGCCTCCTGGAAAATTATATTGTTAGGCAATACACGCGCAGTACCAACTGGTAACAAAAGTAAAGTAGCAGCATGAAGCCAACATCCTAACAATAAGATTAACCAACATTTTTACTCGAATTTATTGTTGTGGTACAAACAATAAATGCAGTTTTAGCGACACACTCTACTTTGTTCCAATCTTTAGAACACTGAAAATTTAAACAACGAATAGATCTTGAACATCCTTTAGAACACTGATTCTTGAGATGCAAATGAGATATCATTCACAACAGCAAAATGCATGGCAAAATGTGTCCTGAACAAAATGCAGAGCAAGGTAGCATAAACACAGGGGAACAAAGGAGGCTGTCTTCAGACCTGAATTGCAAGCAATCCCATGAAACATGGCCTGTCGAAGAGATGGGCGAGCACCAAATGCCTCTGATTACTCTGGCAAAATAAACAAATTAGTGTACAGTACATATCAGCTTCAGCATTAGACACAACATCAAACACAAATTACCTTGATGGCGTAGAGCTGGTAGAGCACGTCGTTCATGCCCCCTGGTCTCCTCGTTGAGCTACAGTGCCGCTCGATGTTGTGCTGCTGGATCACGCTCCCGACTCGGTCGCCGAAGTAGCCGGCCTTGTCGAGCACCATGGCGAGGGCCTTGCCATTGCTGGCCACCGTGTACTGGTCGAGGAGGCCCTGTATGAGCTGCCATCACATTCCATCGCGCCAGAAATAAACCCAGAAAAACTTCAGTGATGGCACCACAGCAAAGTCATACAAAAAGTATAGTTTGCACCTTGTGGACGGTGTAGCAGGAGCCAGACTGACTTTATAGTCTACAGGGCGTGGCACTGCTGTAGCTTGGGCCGTCCCAGGGCTTGACGGCGGCAGCGGCGGCCAGCATCTAGGGTTTGACTGATGCGCGGAGGCAGGAGGGATCGGGTGGGTGTGAGCGCCGGTGTCGACGGAACGGGGTGGGTGGGGCGCCGGCTAGCGGAGAGGCTGGGTGAGGGGCGTGGCAGAGGGAGACCGACTGGCGGCCAGCCGGCCATGGGAGACGTGGAGCAGAGGAGAACTGGAGGAGGTGCCACGGGGAGATAAGAGGAGGCGACATGGAGGAGTGAGGGAACCAGCGCTGGCAGATGCCGTCGTCTCCGTCGATTTGAGCGCGGAGGAGCACAGCCGCGGCGGCGATCCCCGAATCGCGGGAGAGAAGAAGGAGAGGGGAGCGTCTGCGGGGGCGTTTTTGCATAAAATTTTCTGAGATTTTCCGTAATTGCGAAGAGGTCCTTCGTAGTGCTAATTTGTGGACTGCGGGTTGATGTCTCGGTTTTGGCAGTGGTTTTTCTGTAAAAATGGACGTTCACGGGCTGAAACCGGCGCGACCGGCGCGTGACCGGGCGACGTGGCGCGCTCCTATTGGCCAAAAATCGACAATGAACAGTGTCCACGCGCTCGGGGCGACGTGGCTCCTTGTGAACCGTTGGATCGTCTAGATCTGACGGACGTGAATTAGGGGCGACGTGGATGCTGGATCGGGCTGTCAATCTCATCAACCTTTATATATGGATCTACTATGTAGAAGTTTTAGTGGACTTGGTTACTTCTGTTGGTATCACCTAGTGTGAAAAAACTGCGTGGAATTGAAAGGATGCTCCATGTACTCATGTAGTATTGTCGTAGTCACTTTGAAACAGAAATATTGGCTTAGGGTTGATTAGATAAAAGTTTTATTGTTTCCCTTTTCATTTCAGCTACCTCAGCTTTGACTAGATTGTAGCATTGTTTCCTACTAATTAAGCATTGGTAGAGGGGTCCCCAATATGTTGTGCAGATAGGCTATTTACACCGAATATTGCACTTTCTTGATTTATTGTAAATAATATTTGGTGACCAATTTATCTATTATTGCAAGACTTGAAGTTACTTATGGACTTCTTTTCTAAATTTGTTAATATGTTGCGGTGGACACAACTTCGAACCGTAACAACTCCCAAGGACGGAGCTGGCTGATTGGCAATGGTGTCAGCTGACCGCAATGGAAAATAGCAAATTCTTCACTAATTAGCACTGATTAATATTTTTTGTAGAGGTTGACCCCACTATCATAGAGAGCTGACCCCGTTGGCAAATTTTTCTAGCTTCGTCCCTGACAACTCCTCACGTTCTGTAAGCTATAGGTTTAATATGTACTCCATCAGTTCCAATTTAATTGACTTGCTATGCACCACAAGTGGATGTATCTAGACATACTAATCTAATCTCCGCGCCGGTCCCTTGGTGGTTGCGCACTAATTCGTTTGCACTGAAAGTATTCAGGTTTAGCCTACGAATAAGCAGAACAACATTAGTTAACCTTCTAATCTGAATGTCACATGCCTGTTTTGTTCACAGGCCTGGCAATTTGTACACGTACATGCTCCAGCAGTTAAGTGCAGACCTGCAACTGCCCATATACCAGGTGTACAAAGTTCATGGAATACCTGGTCAGGTTCATGGCTGCAACAAGATGGAGGTTCTCGCAGAGGACATTTTCAGATATCCAGAACAGCAAGTCTTCCGCGGTGATATCGCACACACATATTAGGGTGCAGTCGAAAACGCAGAGGACACCCTGCTGTTCTTGGCTAATCACCGGAGCGTTGCCGTTGAAGATCTTAACCACGATACCATGGTTAGTGCTGTGAAAGATAAGAGCATGGCTGAATTGTACCAGGAACTTTATGAAGATGCATTAAAAGCATCCAATGAGTATGGCAACAATCAGCACGACATGTATGACGATTTTACAGAGACCATTCATGTCATATGTGCTCAGTATAGCCAATTCCTGGTGCTGCCAGCAGAAAAGTTTATGAACCCATCTCTGCTGTGTTAGCTGAGGGATGAGTTCGTCTTTGCCATTACACAACTGCTGCATCACAAGGAGACGACAGAGGCTGCTTTGCCGGAAGGTACAAACGTACAAATTTGTGGATGAACGAGCGACCACTGCTAATCTCTGAATTAGATCATGATTCAGATTTCGATTACTAATCTGTTTCTATCTTTCCATATAAAAACGCAGAACTAGAATGAAGCATGCCGTGAAGGCAGGGGACGGCAGAAAAAGAACACAGAAGTTGTCCTGACAAAGAAAACAGTCAGGCTACGGGCGATCAAATTTTTGCAATCCACCCCAACAAAGTCGTTATGTACCGTATTTTGTTTCCGTACAATAAATCATATCACTGTTGCGTAAAGAACCCTATCATCATGTTGTTTAAGGTCTTTCGTGCCCAGTTTTACTAGGATCACATATCTGGTCTCTACCTGCCCTGAGCACAGCCAGTTAGTCCTCTGTTTCACAAAACTGACAGCACGTTATGGCAAAAAGAAAACGCCGAAGCACACATCACACTAGCCGCGCCATGCAAGGACGAGGGCAGACGGCGCGGCGAAGCGCGCTGCTCTGCTTGTGGGGGAGAATTCCACATACACACTTGAAATCGACACAAACCAACAGTGAATGAACACAGTAACTCGAAATCAAACTTTTATGGTCAACTCGAAATCAATTCATTTCTAGCAGTTCTTCTCCGCCTTGGCAAGCTTGCATTTCACCTTCTCGAACACCACCGTGGTCACCCCGGGCTGCTCGATCTGCAGCTTGAGTGGGCAGGTGGCCTCGATCTTGCACTTGGTGTAGCGCGCCGTGTAGCTTACCTCGCGGGTCAGCGCCACCTCAAGCTCGAACACCCCCGCCTGGCTCTCCTTCTTGTACTCCGCCACGCCGGCGTTGCCCAGTGCCACGTAGACGCTCTCCGAGCTCGTGGCGAGGCGGTACAGGATGGTCTTCCTGGGGGGATGCTTGACGCCCTTGTCGGCGACCTGCACGCGGTCGAACTGCTGGCCGTCGAACTTGTACGCGGCCTCGAACGGCTCCGTGTTCTTGATGGTCATCGCCCAGTTCGGGTTGTGTACGCTCAGCGTAAGCGAGAGGTTGTACGCGAACGCCGTCGTCGGGGTGGTCAGCAGTACGAACCTGGTAAGCGAGGCGTCCTCCACGGTGATGGTGATGTGGCGGAGGAAGGCGTAGGCGGCCAGGAGGACGGCGAAGAGGACGATGACGGCGACGACGCCGAAGCAGATGCAGCCATACTTGATGTTCTCCCGGGTCCTGTAAGAGAAGCAGCCGCAGCAATCGTCGTCGCAGCCGCACATTGTTGCCTCCCGCTTGATTCAGATCTTGGAGGAGATGGTGGTGTTTATAATGAGGAGTTTGCGGCCATTGACCTGAGGATTTGAGCCCTGGGTAAGTAAGGATCCTGATGCTGATGGAATGGAGCAAGCAAAGTATATGGAGGACCACCTGGCATGTGATGCCTGGAACCTGGAACTTGCTTTTATTTATTCACACTTGGGAGCATCCGACATAAAAGATAGTTTAGATTTTCCAATCATCCAATTCGGCAACTTCCCAACTACGCCCGACCCGACGACTTGACTCAATATTGGTCCTTGTTTTGCCACAGCTGTCAGAGACCGGGTTCCCTTCCTCCGTCTGAAGAGAGTGAAACAGAGTAAAAAAAGGCTGGTTCGTGTGGGAGTTTGCTGCCATTTACATCATGTTTTGACGTGGGCTGCGACTCGCTCAGATCTTGGTGACGGGACCTTCCACTCTGTTTGAGCGGACTGGTGGTTGGCCGAGGGGACTCAGATCCAGTGACATAAAGTCACCGGATAATTTTTGGTATCCGTTTCTTTTTTATCCCCATCTAAAGGTTAAGATTCACCTAAAATTTGAACTCGGAATTCAAACTATCTAAAATAAAATAGCAAGTCGTATATGGTCTGTTGTGTATCATTTGGATCCATCGTTTATGATTTAACTAGCAAGGTGGCCTTTTTAAACTCAAAATATGAAAAACTATTTAACGATAAACCATTTATCCAAATAAAGCGAAACTTTCATAGAATACACAATGGTCATATACGACTTGCTGATTTTTTTAAAAACTTTTCTAATTTCAAGTTTAAAATTTAGGTGAATCTTGTCTATCGATGAGGATTAGAGGGTAAACAGACACCTAAAATCCCCAGGTGACTTCTATTCATTAAGTCACTGGATCTGACTCCTGCTTGAGCGGCATATTCGTGACTTCGCCCCAAACCTTTTTGCGGCGGTGCCGACGAGCACAGTTTGATCACGACATGTCAGAAAGGGGCTGGCTGGCGGAGGGATTGTCGATCTCCCCCTGACCTTTCAGCGCAGGCAAATCGTAGAGCTGCTTGAACTAGTTGATCGACTAGTAACATATGGAATCCAATCAAATGATTGATACATGCATATGGTGCATAACATTGAACTGCGGACTTTCTGTGAAATTACTTGTTTTAACTTGCAAACCAACATTTTAGTAGGTGTGCAGGTGTATTGTGGTTGTGTTGGAGATAATGCATAGACTAACATTAATATATGGGGTTTTTATTTTGATTCCCAAATTTCTTAACACTACTCAGTTTTACCGTTTGTTGAACTCACACACGGGAAACAGATACACCGGTAATACAATTAATAGAACATAAAACGAGATTTATGTTTTTTATCGAGTGTTTTTTCTGGACATACACACTCGGTAAACATTTCCTCAAAAACACAATAAACTATACTTATCCATTCGCCTGTTTCGGTACACTCGGGCAACTTTGATACCAAGAAACTCACTGACATTTGTCCTAATTTCCCGAGCATTAGCTAAATAACACTTTTTCAGCAATTTGATCATGCTTCTACCGGATTTGTATCATAGAAACTCAAATTATATTACATTATAATCACATAAACTCAACATACATATATGGCAGCATGCTTAATATTTCGAAACAACACCTCAACAAGTTCGTACACAATGCATCATCCCTGAGATCTGTAGCCCCCCCCCCCCCCCCCCCCCCCACACCTCTCCCTTTCTTTCTCCCTCCCTCCCTCCCACATTCTCTCTCTCCCAATAAGCATAGTTTTAATCTTCTATACTTTTTATAAAGCAAACCTAGCTAATTCTAATTAATGTGTCTATCTCAACATGCAAGCTATACACATCACTTACACTTGTAGCCAAACAGTTGTCCACATCATCCTACTAATATAAATTACTTATTGTTTATCTCTACATGCATGTATGACATCATATTTTACTTTAGCTAAAAAATTGTTCACGTTATCTTATATTTGTCGTTCAAATGATAAAATTACACAATCCCGCTATCTAATTACAAAATTAAATCATATGCAAGTGAAATACCAAAATTTATTTATCCAATCAAGTGAATTTTTTTGCCAAATATCTTCAATGATGAAAATCGTATAACTCATACTCGAGATTATATGCTCTTCTATATGTAACCACTCAAAAGGTTTAGAAACTTTATGTGGTAACGTGCATGGCATCTTAATGCAAGCTATCCATGTCATTTGTTTGTTGTTCAGCCCGTTGATTTCACCTTATGTACATCAATAAGGTACACCTCTAATTCATAACGGCTTTTAAATAATAAATACACATATATTTCATGTCTATTAAATTTAGCCTCTCGATTACTATGACCAACTGAATGTTTCATATTCTTATGGTTAACTTTAGGTTTCACATATTTTATTAGATTTCTTAAGAGATACCCACAACATCGCGCGAGGTATTGTTCTAGTTTCTAATATAGGCAAAGCCGCTCACAGACCGATGAAAGGGGTAATTTTTTAAGCATGTACATATAGATCGAGCAGCTGAATGACAATATCATGGAAAGACAAGATTTGTGTAGATGCCAGGTTTACTGATTTAGACTAGTTGATCATTTACATTGGTAGCTTTAGGAGTCATGTTTGCTACACAAGCACATCACTACGAGTCTACGAGTTCTCGACGGAGCACACTAATGTTAGCAAATATACACCTATGTGCTGATCTAACAAGCCATATGCATACCCATCTCTGAATAATGCAATGAGCATAAGGTTTTGCACAGATCTTAGAAGTCAGTGGACGCCACACGTAGGTGAGGAATTTGTTTATTATAGCAACATGGTATGGTATCAAGAGCGATCAAATCGAGATCCGCACCCATGGAGTAAGTTGCAATTTAAAAAGTTGTTAATTAAGAGTCACTGCTGGACATGTTAATATACTCTAGCATATCATATACTCTGCCGTCTGCTCTAGCTAACATGACACCGCCACCACGTGGTTCTATTATCAAAAGATTCAGAGTCGCATCGTCTACAAGTTGCTTATTTTGTATTATGTCCAAGTATTGCAGATAGGAAGGCACATCTTGTGCATGACTTCGTGAATGTAGTACCATCTCCACACAGTACGCATCGGAGAAGCGAGCGTCATGTCTCAGGTGAGAATTACGGACAGGAGCTATGTCAATGTGCCGGCAATCACCTTGCCGCCACAGGAGCCGATCAAGCTCAGCTCCATGGATGTACCTTGGGTCGATCGTCTACCCATTGCTGCAGCATGTCCTGCTCTACGAGGACGTCCAAATGCCGCCCTTCGAGGCCGTTCTGGAGTCCCTCCGGTCCTCCCTCGACGTGACCCTCGGCAGTTTTGCGCCGCTAGCCGGCAAGCTCGTCCACCTCAAGGACACCGGGGACGTCGCCATCAGATGCTCCGCCTCAGATGGCGTCCGGTTCGTCGTCACAGAGTCCGATGCTGAAATCCGCCGCCTTGTCGGCGACGAGGAGCACGACGTGCCCGTGCTCGAGCAGCTAGTGGCGGACGTGGACAGAGCGCGTTGCCAACCGCCGTGCTTGCCGTGCAGGCCACGCGATTCGAGGGCGGCCTGGCGGTCGGACTGACGGGGCACCACGCTGTCGCCGACGAGCGGTCGTTGTGGACGTTCGTTGAGGCATGGGCTGCCGCTTGCCGCGGTGAGACGTCGGCGGTGACACCTTCCTTCGACCGCTCGCTCATCAAGCTCCCTGATGCTGAAGAGCGGGCCAGGACCGTTCTTCGGGAGTTAGCCCCGAATCTGCCTCTGGTACGTTCTCATGACTCATACTGATAGTGACAACTCCCCTGCATTTGACCCTCTCCAGTTGCGACGTACAGGCGACATCGCCGCCGTCGTCCCTACAAGACCGCCCACGGTTCACCCGCCGCACATTCACTTTGGACACACAGCACACAGGACGGAGCCAGGAACTGTAAGAGGAGGGGGCCAACTACACACTTAATTGTTTGGAGGGGGCCATATAGTAAAATTCTGTCAAAGTTAGGATGAATCTGCATATTATATAGGGGTTTTACAGCAAAAATTTGCAGCACAGGGGGGGCCATGGCCCCAGCTCGCACCCCCTGGCTCCGTCCCTGACAGCACATCCAACGCCTGAAGCAGCACATCGTCCATCTCAACGAAGCCCACGGCGCACCTCTGACACGCCCTCCATCCACCTTCGTCGCCGTCACCGCGCTCGCCTGGACGTGCTTCGCAAGCTGCAAGCCGTTTGCCATGGACGACGACGTGCTCCTCATGTTCCTCGCCGACGTCCGCGGCCGCCTCGATCCCCCCCCCCCCCCCCATTGACTCGGGATACATCGGGGTGTGCATCACCAGGTGCCTCGCGATGCTCCCCGCATCGGAACTCCGCGGACCGCGTGCCATGCTGGCTGCGGCGGCTGCGCTCCAAGACGAGGTCTCTGGCTGGACACGCTCTGACCGAGCTTTTGGGCTTGGCCCGAGCTTTCTGGGCTCGCCCCGAGCCTGGCTCGGCCCGCCAGCAAATTTGACCGAACCGAGCTAGCATAGCTGGACCGCGGCGAGCTTGGGCCGAGCCTGGCTCGGATTGGTCCAGCCCGAGAAGCTCATTTTTTTTTGCAAATATTTTTTCCTCAGCCCAGAAAGCAGCATAGCGGTCTGTTAGGTTAGAAGCTGGCACTGCTTCCTTCCCCTGCATCCAGAACAGAGTGAGACGCAGTCACGCTCACGCAGCTAGCTCCCGCCGCCGGCCGGCCACGCCTCGCCCCCACCCCATGTGAGGAGTTCCTACCACCACCAGTAGATCCTCCGGTTGCTCTGCTCCGCTCCGTTTGTTCCGCCCAGGCCGCTTTGCACCGTCGCGGCCGCTCCGCGCCGGTCACGCCATAGTCGTGGATAAGAAGAAGAAGAAGAGGGACAAGACGCTGCCAGTTTCCATGGTGATGGAAAAGCCAGGACATCCACCGCCACTGGTTGGCGGGAAGAAGAAGCCCGGCCAGGAAATCTTCTCCATACATGTAGTACATGTCCTGGGTGGTTCTCTGTACATCGTGAACACCAAATCTTTCAGAAAATAACTGAGGTATATAATGTGCTGTAATTATCAAGCTTTTCCATTAAAATGGGTTCATCTATATTTCAATTTCATGTTGTAAATTTTATAGAATTAGTTATGAATGATTTGGTGTTCAATTTCTGTGGTTTGTGAGCCAAAATTCGCTGGAAATCTTCTCTGTAGAGGTAGTACATGTCCTATGTGCCTTCTGTTTCTGTACGCCCTGCTCCAGCCGTTGCAATGTCTGAAACACACACATAATTAAGATCTTATTGAGTCAGATGGATACACATCACAAACCAATCGATAGCCCAGTGGCTTTACAGCTTGCCTTCACACTGGGAGACCCAGGTTCGACTCCCCTGGGCACCATTTTCTTGCTTTTTTCTCCAGGTCAGGCTCGTCTCACATGTCGAGCTGGCTCGGGGCTCACGTCCAGCCAGAACGAGGTCCGTAGGATGAGCGGGGACCCTACGAATAGGCGGAGTTACCTGACACCGTTGATCAAAGCCTCATGGGACCGGCTGATGAATGTGTCGGGGTTCAAGGCGTAAGAGGTCGCCGACTTTGGCTGGGGAAAGCCGAGGCGGACGGAGAACATCCACACAGGTAAACCGGGAGACCCCAAGGGGCCTTCTCCTGCGTTTGGCATTGCTGGCCGTCGGATCGGGAAGTTATGGAGTGATCTGGAGCGTCCGTTCGCGGTAGCAGCAACAGTGATTTCCTCCACCGTCGTGGTGTGTGTTTCACGTGCCACTGCCTGTGGGCCCAGGGCGTCGCCGGTCCCACGTCGGTCCCGCTCGACAGGGTCACGACGCGTCGGTCCGTCGGTGCAATTCTACCTCCACAAATCCGCTGCGCGGACATTTTGCAGAAAAACGCCCGCAAAGGCCCTGATCGTAATTTCCGTTCGCGGTAGCAGCAACAGTGATTTCCTCCACCGTCGTGGTGTGTGTTTCACGTGCCACTGCCTGTGGGCCCAGGGCGTCGCCGGTCCCACGTCGGTCCCGCTCGACAGGGTCACGACGCGTCGGTCCGTCGGTGCAATTCTACCTCCACAAATCCGCTGCGCGGACATTTTGCAGAAAAACGCCCGCAAAGGCCCTGATCGTAATTTCCGGAAAGGTCGAGGACTTTTTTGCAAAAGTACCCGCAGAGCTCGCTCCCCTTCCTCTTCCTCTCTCTCCCGCGACGGAAAGTCGCCGCGGCCGCCGCCGCACGCCGCCGGCGCCACGGCCCTCCCCCGACGGATCTACGGACGTCGGAAGGTTCCCCGTCGCCGCCTCGACCTCCTAGCCTACGCACACGTGCCGGGGCGCCGCGGACGCGCCAGAAACACCGCCGCCGTGCTCGGCTGTGCTCCGGCGACCTGCCGCGTTTCAGCGCCGCCGGCGGCCGCTCCGGCGACCAAAGTGGGGCGGCGCCGCCAGATCCGGGTTCCCCGCGGCTGCGCGCGTCGAACGCGCCGATCCTCGCGTGCTGGAACGCGCTGCAGAGGCGGCGCCGTCGCCGGCGGAGCCGCGGCCAGATCCGCGCTCGCCGTCGCTGACGTCAGCGTGACGACCCTGGCGTGGGGCCCGCATGACAGTGAGAGAGAGGGAGAGGGAGGCCGATGCGGGGTGGCAACCGTGCTGGCTGCTGGGCTTCGGCCCAGTTGGGCCTTTTCTTCTTTTTTTTTGTTCCTTTTCTCTTTTTCTTTTCTGAAAACTTTTATAACTTTTGTTTTAGATATCCAATTGAATTCAACCAGTTTCTAAAAATTTGTAAAGATCAAAACAGTCATTTTAAATACTTTGGGACCATTTCCAAATTATTTTAAATCTTGGAAAATTTAAATGATTCAAAAAGGCTTAATTGACACCTTTATGTCATTTTCTAAAATATGGTTTTAAATTTTTCTTTCGAACTCAAATAATTGACATGGGCGAATTTCAGTTTTTTTAAAACAAGCTATTGTTCATTACATGCTGACATGTGGGTCCCACTATCAGATATTTCACAATTACAGGGGAACATGTTAAAATTCCAACCATTTGAATTCAACCAGTTTCTAAAAATTTGTAAAGATCAAAACAATCATTTTAAATACTTTGGGACCATTTCCAAATTATTTTAAATCTTGGAAAATTTAAATGATTCAAAAAGGCTTAATTGACACCTTTATGTCATTTTCTAAAATATGGTTTTAAATTTTTCTTTTGAACTCAAATAATTGACATGGGCGAATTTCAGTTTTTTTAAAACAAGCTATTGTTCATTACATGCTGACATGTGGGTCCCACTATCAGATATTTCACAATTACAGGGGAACATGTTAAAATTCCAAAAAAAAAAACCTTCTAATTTCCAATTTAAAAAATTGCAAACTTATGAAGATTTCCAAACTTTCCTACGCAAGAGTTGCACTCAGAAAACAATGCCCAAAAAAATCACTCACCCAAATTACATGGTTTTGAATTAAAAAAAAACTTTGGCCATAGAATTCAAGTGAATAAGTATGCGTTTTCAGTCATTACAAATTTTTTAAAAAAATAATGAAACGTATAGACATATTCAAACAGCCCGCAAAAAAAAACTATTTACAGCACAAAACGAACATATTCGAACTTTTTTAATAGGTAACAAATTGCGGAAAAAACAAATGCACTTGCCCAAACTACATGGGTTTGAAATTACAAAATCTGTTTAGCTACAAAATTCATATGAAATTCAAACGAATAAACATGCATTTCCACTCCTTTCCACGCATGCGCGGCATTTGCAATAATTTTCAAACCTAAACGTTTTTAAAATATGTACACTACCAAACTTTAATTATACCATCCATTTGCGACATACAAATTTGCATATTTTACAAATTTAGATGCCTTTCAAACCTAGCCATTTCATAGATGTTAAAAAGATTCAAATCCAAATAACTTACCAATTCAACCAATTTCAAAAAAAACTAGACAACCTTTTGGACATAAACTTTTTTCCAACTTTGGTCATATGACATAAATAGGCAGTGTTTCATTTTGGGGTAATATTTTTTTTACATTCTGATATATTTTCCATGGAGTTATTGATATTATTTTATTGTGTTTTTTATTTCACTTACAAAGAAATATTAAGAATGCGTGAATTTGAACCAATAGGCAGTGTTTTTTATTTTGCATGAATTTGAATTTTAACACACGGGCCGTGCGTTAATTGTGTCATATTAAGAATGTTTGTTATAGCGTTTTACAAACTGAAAACCAGTGTCAACGGCGGGTGGCGCGCGGCAAGCCGCGCCAGGAAATCTAGTCGGGATGAACCGCGACGGCCAGATCGCCCTGATGGGTGCTCAAGACGGCCATGGGTGCAGGTGTCCGTGTCGCTGCTACAACGGGCACGGATGGACGAGTTCAAGTCTCATTTCCTCGAGCTACTTGGATGAAATTAGTGTACTAGGATTGTTCTGCTGAAATTAAATCAACAAGCGTATGATTTAATATTATCGCTTTGCTAATTCTCCATCGACAGAGAATTTATTTGTTTCCAGGTGACTGAATTTTTAGTGCATGATTTGGCATTTCAAGTACTAGTTGATCAGAATGTGCTCAAGTTTATGTCATTCCGCGGCTTTTCTTTCGACGGGAATTTTGTGGCGGGCTGAATGTATCTGAGCGTAGGCAATTCTCGGACCTTTTCAGTTGCCGGGAACTAGGATGTGGGCTGAATGTGCTTGACTTTTCTTTTCGGGTGTCTTTTCATTTTCTGTCCTACACAAGCTTCTTTTCTTGTTGGTTTCATTGGCCATTTATTCCGAACCTCGTCTTGTTACACATTCACTTTACAATAGTTTCACAGTTTAAATCACGTAACTGATATCAACTGATAGGCTATATCTGTTTATATTTAACTTGCATTATCCCTTTTTCCGAAGTCAAACTTTTGAACGTTTGACAAATGTAAACGAAAAAACATCAACATCTAAAATACCAATTGCATATATAATGAAATATATTTATGAAGATTATAATAATTATATTGTCGGTGTGTATTTCTCATGTGGACGTATCTCGATCTAAACACTGCCTGCTCTGGCAGTCAGGCGCCATGCCTCCGGTGAGAATTATCGACACGAGCTATGTCTCTGTGCCGGCGACCACCACGGCGCCACCGCAACCGATGAAGCTCACGTCCATGGAGGTGACCTGTGTTGTCTTCCCAGTGCTTCAACACGTTCTGGTCTTCGAGGGTGCCGAAATTCCGCCCTTCGACGCCGTTCTCGAGTCCCTCCGGTCCTCCCTCGCCACGACGCTCGCCAGCTTCGCACCGCTCGCGGGCTAGCTCGTCCACCTCAAGGACACCGGGGACGCTGCCATCAGCTGCTCCGCCTCGGACGGCGTCAAGTTCATCGTGGCAGAGTCTGACACCGACGTCAGCCGCCTCGCCGGGGATGAGGAGCACAATCTGCCCATGCTTGAGCAGCTTGTGCCTGAGGTAGACATGAGCGTGCTACCGACCGCCGTACTTGCCGTGCAGGCCACGCGATTCGAGGGCGGCGTGGCGGTCGGGCTGACCGTGCACCACGCCGTCGCCGACGGGCGGTCGCTATGGGCGTTCGTCGAGGCCTGGGCGGCTGCGTGCCGCGGGCAGACGCCGGCCACTACACCGACTTTCGACCGGTCGCTCATCATGCTGCCCGGTGGTGACGAGCAGATCAGGAAAATCCTTCGGGAGTGGGCGCCTAATTTGCCTATGGTAATGCTCTGATGTTCAGTTCAGCATCTGTTCTTACGTATGTAATGTTGGAGTTAATCTTGTTGTTTCCAATTCCAGTCCGATTGGAACAAGAAGTACGAGTCCTATAGGAAGTACACACCGAGTAGGATAGTTTGTCTCTAGCTTGTACGTGTATATAAGCTAGTCCTACCCTGTGTAATCTCTTGTACCGATTTGTGAGAAGAAGAAAAGAAAGAAGAGGTGCGACACGCACCTGTAGCAATCAAATCGATCCCAGCGTGTTGTGCGTGTTCAGCTAGTAGTACGTCGGAAGCAATCGATCAGGCTAGCATACGTGCGCATCTCGTCAGAATCTCGTCGTTGTCTACGTCGGAAAGTACTCGGCGTATAGGGGCAAATCCAACAAGTGGTATCAGAGCCTGGTCAAGCGACGATGAGGAAACGAAGAAGAAGAAGGCGGCGGCTGCGGTGAAACAGGCGCCGGTGACGTCCGAAGGTAGCGGCAAGCCGCTCATGATGATGTCAAGAACAAGTTATGTGCCGATTCAGTATCCAATGCTGACGGACACAAATTATGTGGTTTGGGCCACGAAGATGAAGTTCATCCTCCGAAATCTCCGTGTTTGGAAGGCTATAGAAGGCGAAGGCGCGGTGGACGAAGAGGTCGACGAGGGCGCCATGGCTGCTCTCTCGCAGTCCGTGTCAGACTCCATGGTGATGACTCTTGCCAATTACAAGACGACGAGGGAAGCGTGGGGAGCAATACGGGAGATGCGAGTCGGCGAAGATAAGGTGAAGCGTGCCCGTGCACAAGTGCTTAAGCGGCAGCTCAACAAGTTGGAGATGTCCAAAGGAGAAACGATCGCTGAGTATTCCGAGAAGCTAACGAACTTGGCAAGTGAGATTAAATCTCTCGGAGGATCCGTCACGGATACAGATATCGTCGAGAAGCTGTTTTCATCGGTCACCGACGAATTCACGAACATTATCGGGACGATCGAGCAGTTCAGCGATATCACAAAGATGACGGTGCCTGAAGCGATCGGAAGATTGAGGACACATGAAGAGAATCAGAAGGGGAGGAAGGAGTCCAAGTACAACGGTGAGGAACTTCTGTATTCTCAAGCTGATCTTGAAGCCCGACTTGCTAAAGAAAGGAAGAAAATGAAGGATAAGCAACGCCCAGCGAAAAAGTGCATCGCTGAGCAGGACGATGATGAGCATGAAGAAGAGGAGGACGACGACGACACTCCACCAAGGAGGAAGAAGTTTGACATAAAGAAAGTAAGGTGTCATAACTGTCGTGAACTCGGTCACTTTAAATCTGATTGCTGGAAACCATCGAAGAACGAAAGGGCTCTCAAGGCCGAGGAAGAAGATGATAGTCCGATGCATTTGATGTGCGAACTGGTGGACGAGGATGATCCAACTCTTCAAGCGGTGGCTAAAGAAACTGACACGCTTGTGGAAGAGAAAGTTTGTCTTCAAGGTTCGGAAGCTCGTGTCGATGCTACGGACGCGGAAGGTGATTTAAGAACTCATGCCGATAGTATTGGTATGAAGGCATACGTGGTGCCAGAAGTCCACGAAGTACGACGTGGTAACGCGTCGAAAGGGAAAGAAGTGAAGGCGTACATGGCGCCAGAAGTCCATGATGTGCGGCATAGTGCCACGTCGCAAGAAAAGGAAGTGAAGGCGTACATGGCGTCAGAAGTCCATGAAGTGCGGCACGTCGTGGCGTCGCATGGTAAAGTGAGGCGCATCGTCGCGTCATGGGGTAAAGAAGTGGTTGCCGAAAGAAATAGCAACGTCCAAGGAGCGAGGCGCAACGTCGGCAACGTCGTGTGGCGGAGGAAAACAGCGTCAGCATCTCGCGCTGAAGATGCAACAAAGGGGCCAACTCGGCCAGAAATAGAGCAAGAAGAAGAAAGGGAAAAAGCAGGCGGACAAAAGTACCGAGGCCCGCCAGGAGGAGCTGCATCAGAAAATCCAGAAAAAAGAGGTGAGCTAAGCAGCCCAGCAAAGTGGCGGGATGGGGTTAGCCTTGATGCTTCTCCGTACGAGCCAGAAAGTCCACGACCAGAATTAGAAGCTGCACATGGAGTTCTCTCACCTGCTACAAAAGGAGCAGAAGAAGGGCAAGGCCCAATCAATGATACGCAAGGGACCCTAGGAAGTGAATCGGGAGCTGGTTTTGGTGGTGGATTAATGCCACTAGGCAACTCACGTGATGGACCAAGCAAAGGAGGAGGTTTGGTCAGCATACAGGGCCAGCCTAGTGTTTTCTCTACCAAGCCAGAAGGGCCACTCGTAACAGGGAGGCCAGAAACAGGTGATCCATGGAAGGATGATCCGGTGAAGTACACAGAAGAGTGCTTCAAAAGCATCGAAGCAAAGAAGATGTTTGAAGATGTCAACAAGGAAGATTGTCGCCGTCAAAGTGTAGATGAGTCGGCAAAAGCAAAGTCGATGTCATGGATGCCACGAGAAGCGACGAACGCAATGTCGAGGATGAAGACTGAAGCGGCGAAAGCAATGCCGAGGGTCACAACTACGCGACGCAACCGACGTATTTGGGACCCAGGTCAAAGTGATAGAACAACAAGCTTAAGGAGGTGAATGTTGGAGTTAATCTTGTTGTTTCCAATTCCAGTCCGATTGGAACAAGAAGTACGAGTCCTATAGGAAGTACACACCGAGTAGGATAGTTTGTCTCTAGCTTGTACGTGTATATAAGCTAGTCCTACCCTGTGTAATCTCTTGTACCGATTTGTGAGAAGAAGAAAAGAAAGAAGAGGTGCGAAACGCACCTGTAGCAATCAAATCGATCCCAGCGTGTTGTGCGTGTTCAGCTAGTAGTACGTCGGAAGCAATCGATCAGGCTAGCATACGTGCGCATCTTGTCAGAATCTCGTCGTTGTCTACGTCGGAAAGTACTCGGCGTATAGGGGCAAATCCAACATGTAACAAACCGTGCTTGTTCCCGCGCGCAGGTGACACCACCGGCGTCGCTCATAGAAGAACGCACGCGGTTTACCCGCCGGACGTTCACCTTGAACGCGCGGGACATCGAACGCCTCAAGCAGCACGTCGTGCGTCTCGGCGAAGTCCACGGCGTGCCCCTGCCTCGCCCGCCGTCCACCTTCACCGTCGTCGTCGTGCTAGCCTGGGCATGCTTCGTGCGGTGCAAGCCATTCGCCCCGGACGACGATGTGGCACTCTTCTTCTTCGCGGATGCCCGTCGACGCGGTGTACATCGGCTCGTGCCTCACCCAGTGTCTCGTGAAACTCCCGGCACGGGAGCTACGCGGCGAGCGCGCCCTGGTGGCAGCGGCGTCGGCAGTTCAGGACGAGGTCCGCAGGATGAGGGAGATCCCTGTCGCTAGGTGGGATTTTATGACGCCATTGTGCAGGGGCTATATGGATCGGCTGATGAACGTGTCGGGATCGCCGCGCTTCAGGGCGTACGAGGTCGCCGATTTCGGGTGGGGAAAGCCGAGGCGGACGGAGCCGATCAGGTTGAACCACGACGGTCAGGTCGCACTGATGGGTGCCGAAGACGGCCATGGCGTGCAGGTTTCAGTGTCGCTGCTCCAGCCGGCCCAAATGGACGAGTTCAAGTCTCAGCTCCTCAGCCTACTCGGTTAATTAATCAATCCAGAATCCGGAATTGATTAAAAGAGCCATCGTTTTCATTTTGTTTGCAAAGAGTGTGCTACCCTTTTGACTCCTATCACGAAAACCAGCATGCCTAACTTTTTATTTGAAAATTTATATTGAGTCAACGTTTGAATTTTAGAAACCTGGAGTGAACAAGTTGTCAGCCGTTGTATGCAAAAACTGACGGTGTATGGCAACAACAATCAAACCACGTTGCCACGTTGCAATTCCTAAGATCACACACTACTGAGTATATTTTGAAGTAACAAAATTCCAAGCTAATTAAGTGCCAATATTCCTCGAGAACAGATACGGAAGCCGGCGCGGCGGCCCCGGAACGAGGTTCACTGCGGTTCGGCATGGTTGATGCGGCCACGGGTGCCATGGCCGGTGGTCTAGCATGGTGGACGGCGGCGGGGCAACACTGCCCGTTGCTGTCGCTCCTCACTTTGCGGTCGGGCGACCTCTGGGCGAAAGCCTCACACCGACTCGATCGGAGCCGGCGATGACGGCGCTCTCGGGCCTCGTTTTCCGTCTTGTTGGCGTCGCTGTGGAGTCCTCGGTCCCGCCTGACGTGGGCGGTCCAAGATCTTCGGGTGAAAACCAGAGCTCCATCAAGAGCGGGCGGCCATGACGGACGCGTCGTTACCTTGTTGGAGGCGTCGCATTAGAGATTCTTAGCCCTCGCGGTGTGGTGGATTCGCGACGCTCGGGAAGGGCGGTTCTATTGTCAGGGGGAGCGGATGACCAGGGCGGCGGCCCTGGACGGTGGTGGTAAGTCGAGGCGGCGGCCTCGAGCCCCACGCTGCGATGGTCCTATGGGCAGGGTCGTGGCCAAGTGCGGATGGGGTGGCGTCCTGATGCTGTGCGGACAACAGGTTCATTGACCCGACTGGTTCGGCTTCGGGTAATGTGAAGCTTCGTCATGGTTGCTCCGCCGGGGCGGCATTCCCGGAACATGTGGGATTGGGTGGCGCCATGATGTCGTGCAGACGGCAGGCTCGTCGACCCTGATTGCGACTTTGGACTATGCGGGATTTCGTCCTGGTTGCTACGTCGGGGCGGCGGCTCTGGAGCAGGTGGTGTGTGTCTAGTGCGTTTGGTTGGCTAGCGTCGTGTGGGCGACGAGTCGCGTCACTTGTGCGGGTTTTTGGCCATGTTTTCCTCATATACAGGACATTGTACAACTTGTATGGTTTTTGAACCCGGTTTCCTTTATGAACTGGGTCATCTTTTCTATCCTATCTATTCGGGCAATGGATATCGACCACTTTGAGCTAAAAAAATATTCTATCTACAGAACCTACTATCCTGATTAATGATCATTATTGAATAAAAAGCTAAAAGATGTTGATCACTTCAAGACAGGATACACAAAAATTGGCCCTTGACAAGTTTGGAAAATACAATATCATTAGAATCTGCACAATGCTACCGTTCTTTTTTGGAACACATTTCCTAAGAAACAACTAGCACGTTTTGTGATTTCATAGTAAGTGACATGTGGGACCCGATGGGTATGTGGAACCTTCGGAACACTCAGTTGTTTTCTTTAGCTTCAAAAAACCCGACACACTGAGACGGCCTTGCCTCTAGACTTGCACATCTATATCTAGGCGCATTCGCGTCAACCTTCCTCTCCCGTTATCACCTCGGCCCGCACAACTGACTCGAGCCCCGCCACAACCAAAGCTCGGAACAATGGCGCTGTCTCTCGTCTCTGGTTCCGGACACGCTGCGGTCTTCGGCGTGCTGCTGGTGCAGGGCAGCGGCGGGCCCCAGACTCCCTGCTTTGCCTTCCCCATGCCGCCGCCATGCACGATGCAATGAGGGGCTCATATTTTTTATACCAATTTTTTCTACCTTGAACTCATTTGTAGCATACTATGATCTTATCGAGTAATATTTTTCTTTTCTGTTAGGTAATCCTTTAATTCAGAAATACAAAATATTTTAACTTCTTACTAAAACACTTGTATCTACACACGTTTTATTGTTTAGAGTCACTAATTGTGGTCCGTATATAGTTCACAGTAAAATATTTAAAACATCTTATTCCCCTATATATAAAAGTTGGTGCAAACCACCCTCAATTCCAGCCTCCACGTCACCCCAAAAACTACAGCCGTTCGATTGCACCGTCTGACGTCCCAGATCGCGCGCTGCTACAGTAATACTGTAGCAGTCGAATATCTTCCAATCGTGTGCTGCCACGTCGCGCTCCGGCGCACCTTTTGCAAGAAACCGCCCGCAAAGGACCAATTTGCAAATCGGAAAAAGTTCAGGGTTCTTTGAGTAAAAATATCCGCAGACCCCCCTTTCTTCTCTTCTCTCCCACGCGCGGCCATGGTTCACCGCCGCCGTCGCCGCGCCGCGCCGCCGTTTCGCAACTCCCCGGTCAAATCGGAGAGCACGGCGAGGTGCGCCGTCCCCGGATCTCCCTCCTCGCCGTCGATTATCCGCCGAAACGCCGACATGTCGCCGGGATCAACGCCGCCGTGTGCACTGCCCTTCGCCGCCTCCGCGCGCCGCCGGCGGCTCTACGGCGACTAACAGGGGGCGGCGCCGCCACCTACGGCCTCCCCGCGTCGAGCCGCGTCGGGCGCGACCCCGCGAGCGTCCCGGAATGCACGGACGCGTCGCCGACGCCGCCGTGTGCTTCGCCGTGGCCGCTGTGGCCGCAGATGACGGATGACGTCAGCACGACGTCATCTGCGGCCCCACGTGGTTTTTTTTTACAGAAAATGTTTAAATTTGCAAAATCAATTAATTTAAATCTACCCACCAGAAAAATATGAAAAAAATATCAAAATGATCAGAAAAATACATGCTATATATTTATGGCAAAATACAAATATTTTTGAATTTCCAAATTTGGCAAATATTCGGAGAAATTTGAATTCTTTCCACCGCGTTATTCACAAATACGACAAAAAAAAAACACTACAAAAAAAACACTACCTACTTATGTCATACGACCAAAATTAAAATTCGAGAATAGTATTTTTGAATTCCTTCCCAAACCGATCATTCAAAATTCAGATTTTAATAATTTAAATTTTTAAATCATCTTTGAATCAAATTCAAATCGCAAATGTTAAAAGCATTAAACATAACAACATGAACACAAATAAATATACGTTGCTACTTATAGCATATAAGCAAATTCCAAGTTTGAATACTTCACAAATTTAAATATATTTCTATTCTTTATATTCATAACAAACTTACAAACACAAAATATTTTTAAATTCCAATAGATCCAAATCCAATAAACCATCGAACGTGAATATTTCCAAATTTAAATTCTTTACACCACATTATTTACGAAAAGTAAGAAAAAAACATGACTACAAAAATAAACACTGCCTATTTATGTCATATGACAAAAAATTAGATTCGAGAATTCAATTTTTGAATGCCTTTCAAAACCAATCATTCAGTAAATGTAAAATAGAAAAACAAAAATCTACTTTCCCACAAATTGCATTAACCCTAATTATGTAGTTGAAACAAATGCTTACGATATACTTCAAATATATCCAAACATCCCAATTTTCTAAATATCTGAAAATAGTCAATATGACAAATTGCTTCGTCTATGATAAAATATATCATAATTCTCGCAAAAAAATACATGCAACACATTTGAAAAATTCAATTTGCTAAAAAAAGAACAAATAAAATAAAATACTCTAAAATATATATATCTCACATATTATCTTACATATTGCATTCCCCCTAATTACAAAGTTCAAATAAATCCAAACAAATATTCCGACAAAACACAAACATATAAAACCATTCGAACTTACTAAACATTTAACGTAACTCTAAAATGTGTGAACCAACTCACAAAAAAAAACTACTTACGCATATTTTCACACAAAAAAACAAAACACATACAAACATGTAAAACCATTCCACCTTACTAAACATTTAACTTAACTCTAAAATGTGTGAACCAACTCACAAAAAAAAAAAACTAGCTACTTAGGAATATTTTCACAAAAAAAACACATTCGAAATTGAATTACAATAATTCCCAAATTTGAGCAATCTCCAAAATCCAACCATTTTTAAAACGAAAGCATTTTTCAATTTCAACGATTTCCAAACTTAGACAACTTTACAAAATCACCATTTTCAAATTCAAATTCAAAAACACACGCGCGGCATTGCCGCGCTCAAATACCTAGTAGTTGTGAACGAAGGGATTATTTGACATAGTTAAGTGATGTTTGTAAATCAATAAAAAATAGTACACTTATATTGAGCTGTATCGAAAAACTGGTTTCGTAACATTATTTACTACTTACTTAATTGCATAAAACTAAATATTATAATACATATTTATGTTAGTGAGCTCTAAATAATTTGATCTTAAAAATATCTTATCAAAGTTTTTAAATTTATGAGTAGTTAAGCATATATATAACCGTATAAACTTCTCGTAGTGTAGGGTGTTTGTACCCGTGGTGATAAAAAATAGTTTTCCTCACGTGTCTCGTTAAGCCAAAATATCCTTCTTTGGAGGGACACTAGAAGTTAAAGGGCGCGCGTTGCCGCGCCCGCTTTATTTGTTTTCTTTTAATCAGTTTGTTGCTTTTTTTACTTTATTGTTGTATATTTGAATGAGGCGTTCTTACTATTTTTTTGTGTTCTCCAGTTTCATAGATAGACATAATATGGTATTTCTCTTCATTATAATAAGCTTTTGAGTGCTAAAAGGGTAACGTTTAGCATAAAGTTTCTGGCAAAAAAAAATCAAACTCATAAGTCGTAGTGCAGAATAATAATTGCTCAAAAAATGGTATTACAATATCGTGAAATGTTTACCGTTTCGTCTTCAATAATTTTTTCCAAACAATTCTATATACTACAATAAAAAGAATGACAAACCGGGAAATATTGTAACATTTGTATGAAACTATGGATTCAACATGCTAATGATAAGATGAATGATATTTTCATAACAACAAGTGTCTTTCGCTTTGTCACCTCCATGAATCATTCGTCTTATTTACCTACCTCCCTAGCTTGGATGGCATAGAAGCAGACAACGATGCAGATTATTTTGTAACACTAAAAGATCTATTACATGTGAATGGATTGAGAAGTAATGAGAAGGATTTGAAGCAGAAATCTACGTGTCAGGCACATGATGAGCGAGGAACGGAATAATGGCGCGGCGCGACGACAACGCGACAGAGGAGGTAGCGGTTGGAGATGCGGGGGGGGGGGGGGGGGGGTGAAGTTTGCGGGGTGCGGACATACACGTACAGTACAAAATTTATAAGTATATGTCCGATGAAATAAAAAAGTTACAACACGAAATTTGTGGGGAACAGTGAGATGGACCTACTCATCGAAGGAAATTTCAAACGCTTGAAGGAGTGCTATGAATTTGACAAAATTTGTCAGAAAATAGCATCAAGTTCGATCCAAAATTAACAAGTTACAATTGACGAAATTCGAAACCGATCACGGGAATTATTTTCTGTACATTTTATCTCAAATCTCATGCGCGTATTAGTAGTGCAGTAAAGCCTGACAATCGGAGCGACGCGACGACAGTCGGCTGAGGAGGCAGTGCCATAGCGGTTGGAGCTGCGCGGGCGTCGAATTTTGCGGGGAGCTCATATAAACGTACATAATTACATTATAAAATTTATACGTATATGTCCAACGAAATGAAAAAGTTACAACGTGAAAGTTGTGAGAAACGACAAGATGGATCAACTCATTAAAGGAAATTTCAAACGGTTGATGGAGTGCGACAAATTTGAGAAAATTTGTCTAGCAATAGTACAAAGTTCGGTCCGAAATTAACAATTTACCATTGATGAAATTCGAAACCGATCACGGGAATGGAATCTACTCGTCGACGCACATATATTTCGTGTACGTTTTATCATGAATCTCAAATATGTAGTAGTGCTATAAGTCTTGGACCAGACACAACACAACAGGAACAGAGAGTATAGAGTATAGAGTATATATGTGTCTCTGACAGTGGGCCACACAAGGAAAGATGAGGTGGATGCACCACAAGCATGAAAAGACAGGGAGCTTAGTACTTAGAGAGATTCTTATCGCTCGAGAGAATCTGGGATGATTTTGCAAAGTACTGCTCGTAATACTAATGGAGCAAATTAGTTCTTGCACTGGGTCTGTCTGAGATGCTACTCTCGAAGTAAAACTGGGCTGCCCTGGCAAATTGGGACGCAAAATCCCAGTAAAGCCATTCTAATCAACTACTGGGCCGAGCTCCCAGCCCTCTCACGCCCGCACTAAGCCCACCAACCAAGTGAATCGATCACACACCCTCCCAGCACTCTCTACCCTTTCGCCCTCCGCCTCCGTCGCCGCCCCCTCACCGCCTTTACCGGTGAAACCGATATGCCGCTCATTAGTGGCGCTATCCGCGAGCGCCGCCTGAAGCGCATAGGCGATGGGCCGGCCCATCTGCGTTTTCTTTTTCTTCTCTGTTTCTTTTCTGTTGTTTTTTCGTTTTCTGTTTTCCTTTTCGTTTTTCTTTTGAAAAATTCAAATTAGAATTAAAATTTTGTTCAGATTTAAAATTTGTTCATTTTGAAAAAATTTCATTTTCCAAATTTGCTCATTTTTGAAAAATGTTCAGATTCAAAATTTGTTTATTTTTTGAAATTTGTTCAAATTCGAATTTTGTTCATTTCGATATTTGTTCATTTTCGAAAATTGTTCATTTTCGAAAATTGTTCAAATTCGAAATTTTGTTCATGTTCGAAAATTGTTCAAATTCAAAATTTGTTCATTTGCGAAAATTGTTCAAATTCGAAATTTTTTCATTTTCAAAATTTGTTAAATTCGAAAATTGTTCATTTTCGAAATTTGTTCAATTTTGAATTTGTTCAAATTCGAAATTTGTTCATATTCGAAATTTGTTCAAATTCAAAAAAAATCATTTTCGAAATTTGTTCAATTTCCAATTTGTTCATTTTCGATTTTTTTTCATTTTTTGAAATTATACAAATCCGAAAATCTTCATTTTACGAAAAAAAGAGCAAGCCTCGCTGATTGGGCCGGCCCATAATGGGCCGCGGCGTGGTCGCCCTTCAGGCGGCGCTACGAGGTAGCGGGGAATTTGATTTTTTGCCCCACTTTACTTTGTACCTCTCCGATTTGCCCCACTTTAGTTTGACCGCCCTTATTTGCCCCAGTTTACTTTGGTACCTCTCTTATTTGCCCTTTTAAATTATTTTCGTTTGTTTTCAGGATTTAGCAGAAAGATTGAAGACAGAACTGCCCCTGGGTATGTCGGCCAGCTCCAGCGGCCTCTTGGCCCCGACGGCGAGCAGCGGGCTGAGCCAGGAGAGGATGGCGAGGCTGAGCATCCCGGCGTCGCCGTAGGGGGTCACCCGCAGGCACCCGGGTTCCTCCTCAGCGTCCCTCCGCTGCTGAAGCAGGAGCGGATCGTGGAGCACGGAGGTGCTGTCGTCGTCGCTGGACTCCAGCTCCACGCCGCTGGACCCCATGAGGCCGACCAGGCAGAGGAACACGAGCGCCGGCAGCGCGGCGAAGTTGGCGGCGACGTGCGCTTAATCGGGGGAGCCCGCGGCGTCGGGGTCCATGAGGCGCGTGGAGTCGTCGTAGGCGACGGCGAGGGAGAGTGTGAAGGCGAGCACCCACCAGACGCGCACGAGCGCCGGGAACCTGCCCCAGCCGCCGGCCCGCGCGCGCGTGGCCAGCGCTAGCAGCGCCGCCCAGGCCAGCGCCTGCACGGCCGGGAGCAGCAGCGCCTCGGCGGTGGCGAGGCCGGGCCATGCGGAGCCGACCTCGTAGCCGAGCGCGGCGAGCTGCACTAGCAGCGCGTAGGCGCAGCAGGCGAGCGCGGCCCCGTACCAGGCGCCAGCGGTGGGGGACGACGAGGCGGAGATCCGCGACCCGCACCGCGCTGTTCGCTACATCGCCACCGGCGGCTTCCTCGCGACGGGATCCGACGGGATATAGGAGAAAGGGGATTGAGGAGCTAGGGGAGAGGAGACGGGATGTTGTTGCTTGTGTGGCTATGCGTGCGTGGTCCCCCGAATCCGGCCGCCGGTCGCCGCTCCAACCGCCGTGGGGTTACCGCCGCCGCCGCCTGGTTCCTCTGCTCTTGGGGCGGACTCGTTCGTCCCCGTTCGTTGGACACAGCGCTCTCCAATCGATCCATCCAGGTAAAAGAAAAGGGGTACTTTGGTAATTCACTGTGGACCCGAGGTGTCAGGGGGCAAATAAGAGAGGTACCAAAGTAAACTGGGGCAAATAAGGAAGGTCAAACTAAAGTGGGGCAAATCGGAGAGGTAGAAAGTAAAGTGGGGCAAAAAAATCAAATTCCCCGAGGTAGCACCGCTCTGAAGCGGTATACAGCATCTCCCGCCTTTACCCCTCGTACTCTTCGGGTGAGCTAATCCAGCGAGCATGGCAGTGAATCCAGCCGCCGCGTCATCTTCTCTCCGGTGCTGCTCCGCCGGCGCTGCCGTCCCCCGATCTGCATGGGCGCGCAGCGCCGGTTTCCTCGGCCGCAGCAGCCGTAACAACGGAATCGGCCTAAAGCTGTCCTATGTCCCCCGGCCTACTGCCTGGAGCTACGCCCACAACTCGGACTCTGATTCGGAAACCTTGCTGCCTGGGCCTGGCGGTTGGTTTGGAGAGGCTCTGCTCGATGAAGACGCCGAGTTTTTCCCTCTCGCCGATCTCTTCCCCGTGGGTCAGGGGAAGAAAGAACTGAGTGCTATATGGCACGCCCTTGTCGCTGGCCCCCTTGAGTCCATCGTGCTAACGCTGCGTGAGATCATGGCTGCGGGCAACCTGTTCCGCTGCCGCAGCTTCCACGTCGGAACCCTCTCAGGTAAAAGTGGGGACGATGCAGATTCCAGAATTGGTCTTTATCTTGTTCACTAACACTGAAACCCTTAATATCAGCATTGTCTGTATGCTTCTGTCTTTCAGTTTAGTACCGCAATCCTGCATATGGAAAGACGCTGTGTAGTTGTGTATGAACTGATAATGCATATAGCTTGGCTTATTAGCATCATCTCTTCTTTGCTGTTGTAGATGAGGCACGCGTATAAACAACACCGCAATATGTAGAATCATATCGGTCTTTAGCCCATTCGTGCATACCGTGCTGGACTGATAGTATTGTTTATACCTCATCAAGCCTGCATATGTGAACTGTAGACTACCGTTTGGCAATGCAACATCACTAGATGAGCTGAAGTGCACGGCTTATGGTTTACTCAAATATCTTGTGGTCCATGCAGGAGCTTTGTTAGTCGTTGCTGGGTTGTGCCAACTCTGCAAAACAACACCTACCCTGTTCATGGACATTGTTCTTGGATATGTGTTCTACAAGTTTAGTGCTTTATCAGAACAGCTGCAAAGGGATGGCACGTCATTTAGCATATGTGCAAGGATACAGCTAGGTGAGTTCAGAAGACTTCAGTTTACCATACTGTTTTCTCTTCATGAGTTCCAGTAATACATTAGCATGCACATGGACATATTACATTGGTTTGGCTGTGTATTTGTTTTTTTATACTTAGATTTATGTGGTATAGGTTTGCACCTTTCATGATACTAGTTAGCGTGCACGTGCAATGCACGTCTCTACAAAATGCAATAAAATATACGGTGTGTATGAAATGTTTTCTTAAACCAATTTCAATTCATTCACAAAAGGATTTCTAAACCATGCAAAGACATGATATACTTGTCTCAAAGTTACAATAGAGGTAAAATAACCAATTTGATAACTTTTGACAAAGCAGTCCAGTTTCTTTGTAGTTACTTCAATGTCTTCTCAAGCCAGGTTAGTTTTGATGAAAACGCTCTACGATCGGCTGGTTGCTTGGTTTGAGGAGATGAAGTTTAGTAAATAATGTGGACAGCCGCACATTCTATACATGCATCAGATACGGGTCTGAGGAGATAATGCCTCTGAACAATCGATGTGGCATCAAAGATTGGTGTATGATGTGGCAGCCTTGCGGAGTTGGCCAACAGCGTCATTCAGGACGTCGTGTAAATCAGGATTGGGCCGTTGGCGGCGGCGAGCTGCGGCACCGACGGCGCAGTGCTGTCGATCTGCTGCCCTGGGGGTATGGCGGCGTCACGCTACTGCCCCGGCAAGGGAGTAGGGCGCGGGATGGCATGTGTTGACAAACTGATCTTAGTGGTAGATGCTGCTGTTGTCCATGAATCAAGAGAACATTTAGACCAACTGATTCTCACAAGGTACTAATTAACATGAGCCAACTAAAATGGTGAAGGCATGTAAAATGGATATCAAAGATCACGGAGGGAGTTACCACACTGAGTAGCATCAATAACTCCACCGTCGTCAGCTTACCATGCTAGCTAAAATGCACCTCATCGCTAACCAAAATGTATAAGTCGAACAATCCCTCCACAGTATGCCTGAAACCTTCATAAAAAAATTCAGCTTCTACTATTTGCCCAATTATACATTAACAGCAACCAAACCATATGTTTCCAAAGCTGCCAACCAGATGCATAAGAAAAAGCAGAGAAGCAAATGTGGGAGGCTACCTTCCGGCGGCTCCGCACGTGGTGAACAAGTACAATGGGCGTCGGCCAGTTCCTAGCAGACTCTGCTACCGGTGAGGTCGGCGGCGAGCGCTTGGTGCAAGCCGGCCGGGACGACGATGTCTCATGTTCCTTGTGGAGGCTGCTGGCAGCGGGATCGTCGGCGAGACACTGGTTCGTGGAGCTCCTGCTGGGGTTGACCGGATGCGACAGCGTCATAAACAAAGTTAACTTCAGTGTGGCTGCATAAACAAAGTTAATACGTTGGTCATCGTCATTTGAGAATCTTGTACTTCAAAAAAACATCAGATGTTAGTGCAACAATGGTAAGCACACAGTCGGTGAGCAATTTTTGCAAAGAAAAGAGGAAACAACAAACCACTCACATCGGTCTTGGTTGTGATGCAGACTCACGGTTGATTAGATAAAAAAGCAACGGTGGGGCGAGTCTGGCGGCGTGTCCGAGGTCCTCCTCTCCTCGTCGTCCTCAATGAGAATTACGCGAGCGAATGGCAGGCTGCAAACGGTGAGGCGAGGCCGTAGTGGATGCCGACGGCAAGGCGAGGACAGAGCGGGCGATGGAGCGAGAACGGCGGCGTGACCCAGTTGGCGTTGGATCACGCCTCGGCGGCGGCGTATCGTCGGCGTGCCGGTCGCCGGTATGTGGGGATTGCAGCGGAGGCGGCAGCCGAATCGTGGGCGTGACCGCCCGAGCGGATTGCGGCGGCGGCCGGGTCGAAGGCGTACAGGGTTAGCGTCCAATGTCGCGTTATCAATTTTCCTGAGCAACACATGTGCGGAGGCGGATGCGCGGACGGAACTTTTCGTCTGGTAGGGGGCTTGATCGTCTGTTAGTAATTGGTCTGTACCGTTTTGTGTACGTTTGCTGGGTGCGTTTAGAGAAGAAAATGTTCTCTCTTTTATTAGTAGTAGAGATGATTTTTATTCCTATTTCTTTTGATGCAGTCCTTCTTACCGATGGCACCCGCGCCCATTGGGTGTGGGTAGAGCTGAACCAAACCCGCACCCGCGTCCTCGTATTTTAACCACACCCACATCCATACCCGTGTCTGGGTACAAATTTTTTACCATACCCGCACCCGCGTGGGTATTTAATACCCACGGGTAAACCCACCAAACAAGTCACTCATCCATAATGTATAAGAAAACCATCGACATGTATGCTCATTAATTCTCTGATTCAGCAAACGACACATATATGTATGAAAAGAAGCAATAAAATAGCACAATTTATATGAAAATGAACAACAAAACAACCCATTCATCCACATGGAGCTCGCCTCCGCCAGTGTCCATGGCGAGCAGACGCGTGTGTGGCCGAGCTGGCTACCGCGTCCTGGGGAGTGTGTACGGAGAGATGGCGGGATGGCGGACTAGCGGAGGCTAGTGGCTGCCTGATTGGGGGAAGGGCAGGGCGGTGACGAGGAGCCGGGAGGGAGATTGCCATATCGAACTGAAAGTAGTGGAGACTGGAGATGAAACGACGTGGGTGAGGACTGCCTGAGAATTGTGAATCAGGCGAAAATTAAGTGGCCGCACGTATGGGAACAAACGAGAATTACTTAGCTGGTTAATATTTTGAGATTTCCCCCCTAAAATAACCCTATGTACCACAGATTTATATGTCAAAAAACAAAAATAGATGGGTATGTGGGTATGCGGGTATGGGTAATATTTTACCATACCCGCGCCCGCAATACCCACTGGGTACACACTTTTAACCATTTGCTTATCCATGGGTAAAGTTTTTTTTACCAAACCCTTACCCTAATGAGTAAATACCCGCTGGGTATGCGGGGTAATGCGTACCCATTGCCATCGGTAGTCCTTCTACTTGTTTTGTCTTTCAAGGATAACAGTGCTTTTAAGGTATGATATTTTCCACCTTAAATGGCTGGACATGCTCCACACTCTCCCTTCTTAAGAGTTTGTGCAGTTAGATGTTTCACTGCTTAATATTTTATGTTTTTCTTTCCTGGTGATAGGGCTTCTGCCGCTATCTTGTTGAACTGGTCTGGTAAGTGTTGCAGCATGATACTTTGATTATCTGGAAGAAATGTCAATAATTGATGTTCATAACTGAGTTCCGATGTGTATTATAGAAGAAACAAGAAGTTTCAGTTCATCCATGGCTGGCATACTTTTCCCTGTTCTGTAAATATAGTTAATTAATGTCATATTGCCGATATAGAAACCAGGCATGGACCTTTTATTTGCTAAAATTTCAAACCAGTTCTTAAGGCCATTTTAAATATAGTGCAATATTGCGAACCTGCGACATTGACCAGTGAAGATACAGATACATTTGAACTATGTGGTGTATTTGAAGGATAAATTGAATTTGACACAATGGCTAAATGATAGCTGACCCTAAAAGAGAATATGAAGGCGGAAATCCACTTCGGCTCATATGTGCATCTACACCCACTATCCAAAAAACGAATTTTAAATGTCAAAAAAATTCAAACAAATTTTTTGGATGTACATATGAACATTCTATGTTCGTACAAAAAAAACCGGGATAAAAAGACATTTTGTGCGGCCGGTGTAAAAAGACAAATCCCCGGTGTTAAAAAATGCCTCTACACGTAACATTTTTTTGTCTTTTTTATACCGGTCACACAAAACGTCTTTTCGATGCGAAATTTTTTTGTACGGATAGACATTTTTCGTATGAACACCCAAAAATTTTGTTTGAAATTTTTTAATATTTTAAATGCGTTAAAAATGCATTTTGCACAACGGGTTCATCTGCACCCGTGAGCCAAAACATCATGTCCCCTTTCACACAAGGGCCTTGGTGAGTCTGTGCACAGAAAAAGGTTCCATAAATAGTGATACTAGTACTTGTTGTTCATATACACACAAGAAAAATTGCAAAAAAAACTAAGCGCATTTTATATATTCTTATCTTTTTGTTTTATCATATGTTTTCACGAATTTATGCATGTGTACACGAAATGACTTGTCCTCAAACCCGGGATTGTCGGGGAATTTTGGGGAGTGTACAGAATTACATCTTACAAAGTTCTCATTATAGAAGGCGCTCATCTTTTACTTTCCAGTGTTTCTTATTGATTTTATTTCATGAATAAATTAAAGTACCTTCTTGACCACTTGGTTTGGATTGAGGGGGTAATAGAAACTTAGTGTGCGTTAGGTAGACATGATTCGGAACACTTTGTAGAGCATCAGCTGTTGTTTCTGTCCAATGAACTGGGTCTATTCATCTGCCATGCACAAAACAGTATTTCTCAAGATATTGATCTTAAATGCTAATGAAGATTGTTTTTGCCGAATTCAGAGTATCAGGTTAAGTTGGCCATTGTACACAAGTAATGTAGCTACTGAGTTTGGCACTGGCCCTTTGTAATCATAAATATCTATTGATTTCAGGTTTCTGAACGTTTGCATGTACTCGATAATGGTCTACTAGGGGATTAGCCGCGGACTCCGCCGCGCCCGTGGGCTAACGTTTGGAATTATTAAGTTATAAAATTGTTGAAATTCGAAAATTATCTAGCATGAGAAGTTGTTCAAATTTTTGAAATGGTCAAATTGGGAAGGTATTCACATTTGAATTGTTTTCACGTTTATTAAATGCTTTAATTTTATGGCCGTGATCTACCGTCGAAATGTTTCTCAGATTTAAATTTAGTGAGAGTCGACAAAAAGTTTGTATTTGGGAATCGGTCAAATCTCGACAATTATTAAAGTTGGGAATTTTTTCATATCTGAATCATGTTTACATTTTCGTCAGTGCTCACATTTGGAAGGCATTCGATTTTTCTGCGTTTATTACATGCTCAAATTTGGAATGCATTTAACATATTGGAATAATTTGAAAATTGATCATATGCCGTGAATAGGCAATGTTAATTTTTGCGGTCATGCGGATATACTTGTCATATTTTTAACTAATTTTGTTCAACTCTAGATTCATAGCCAAATTAAATGAGTTGTAAAACATACCCATGTTTTAAATTTAGGGTTTATTAGTGCTTGTTTAATGGCATCAATATAAATAGTTCAAACATATATGATTATGGCATTAAAAAAATCTCATTTTTTCTGAAATTTTTGATATATTGTGCTTATTTTTTTGACTTTAAATCAGTAAGTTATGAATTATTCAAATTTAATAAAATTAGGACTATTATATAAAAAAAATCGAAAACTGACAGGGTGGGCCCACTGTGACGTCGTGCTGACGTCACAGTGGGTAACCCTAGTTCTGCCCGTGGCGGCGCTGGGGTCGCCGGCGGCGCTCCGCCCCGCCTTCGGACGCGCGCGTGGGCGCGCCGGGTGCGCCTCAGCGCGGGCTGTCGCTACGTGGCGACGCCGCCCAGAAAGGGTCGCCGGAGCGGCGGGTGCGGCGCGTGGACGCGGCGGACGACGGCGACCGCGGCGGCCTCGATTCCGGCGTCCTCGTGGCCTCCCGGCGGGCGAGCGTGTGCGAGGAGCTGGAGGCGGCGGTGGCGCACATCTAAGTGTGCTCCGATCTGAGCGGGGATCGCCGGAGCGGCGTGGCGAGGCGGCGGCGGCGGCGACCACGGCGTCGCGCGGGGAGAGGAGAGCGTGCTGGCGTTTTTGCAATTAAGACCCTGGCTTTACGTGAAATTGTAGTAAGGTCCCCCCGCAGAGGAAAACGTGGGATTCATGCGAATATGTGAAAGTGGGAGGGTTTCTTTGCAAAATGCTGCGGCGACCGGGTGGGCTACCGGTTGGGAGGCGGGCGACCGGCGGGTGACCGGGCCACGTGGCGCGCCGCGATTGGTAGATAATCGGGATGTACAGTGTTTCGCGCCGATGGGGCGACGTGGGCGCATCTCGGCCGTCGATTTCGCGGATCGGACGGCTGTGGGACACCCGCGACGTGGAGGGCTGAGAGGGGCGGGATTCGTCCGCCTTTTATATATAGTAGAATGATGGGGCCGTTGGTGTGAAGGATGGCAGACTCTCGTGGCTTGGGATCTACAGGTTACTGCGAACAGAAGGTGGTCTGATGAAGGTGGCGAAAAATATGTTTCTTGATATCTTTGGAGGGGATGAAAAGCCAGTTTCAGTAAAAATGAAGAACAAGAAGTGCCAGTAGAGTGCCCACTTTTCTGCTGGTGGTAATGTTCGCTGGGATCACTTACTGTAGCCAGGCTTATATAGTTTAGTCGGCCTCAACGGGTTCACGTACCGTACGGGCGTGCTTTTGGATGTCGCTACCCACTGAAGAAACCAGCATGTTGCCTGTTTCGATGGAATGCTGGTTTCTGCTTTCGTCGTAGCAGAATGTCTGAAGGCTTCTTAATCAGTGGATTCAGCACTCTTATGTTCTTGGTTATGTCCAGCAGCTGTCGTGCAGCTCATCATGTCTGAAACAAATGTGTGTGTGGCTACCCACTGAAGAAACTAACCTGTTATACGTTTTGATGAGCGTATGAAGGTTATGGCTCCTGAATCAGTGGTCACGCAAGCGCAAACAGTTGGCAAGGAACGTTAGTAATCATTGGTAGAAACATAGGCTATGGTTTAACTAATTAAAGCAGGCAGATATGATCGGTTTGAGTGTTTATAGGCCTCCACTAGATAACTGTGATTACATGCGCATATTTCGGCATGCCCAGTTCTTGATAGCTATGTTGTGCTAACCGTGATTACCGACGGACCTTGTACTGATTATGAGCATTCTGGTACAGGCTACACCATTGTTGCTCGATCGGGACTTGATTCGACTCACTAGGAAACTTTCTCTGTGATCTTGTTTGCAGATCATTCAGTGTCAGGTTCCCCATCTTATTATGGTCGCACAATCGTGGAATCTTTGCAGAAACAAGATATTGGGCAAATTATGTTTGCCACTACTTCACTCTGAATAAGGCACTGCCGGCGTTCCTATTTCTTTTTTCAAAATTTCGAGTAAGGCACTGACACTTTGGACGTACAAACATCACATCCAAGCCACCGGACGGGTTAACGTCAATTGCCGTCAGGTCAGACCTCGCTCGATTCATATTATTTGCCCTGTGGGAGCCATTAACTTGCCATGTCTGCAGTGTCCGGAACAGAAGCTCGCTCACGCGCTGGGGACGGCTGCCGAAGTGCCGAAGCTGGCGTATGTGTAGGAGCAGCTCTCCATGGCCTTGACCTCGGCAGATGGCGCGTTGAAGGACGCCGGTGCAGATCACGGGAGGTCGCCATGGCCGACGCTGAGCTAGCGGGCTAGAGTCACTCTACAATGGCTTCCGGTGCTCAAGCGGCGAGGATGGTTGTGATGCTGGCTCATAACCATGGCCTGGCCAACTCCCATTCCCATCCAGAGGGGACCTGCAGCTCGGTTGAGTGCGGCTGCGCCGAGAAGTGCACTACCCTCGACAGCCAGCCCTAGCGACCCCGCTTTCAAGAGCACGGAGCAGGAGCTGTACGCTGCATAGATAAGTCTAGCCAGCTGCAGGATACGCTTTCGTCACACAAGTGACAACTAATCATAAACGACACAAAGGTTCGAAAACAGAAACCAAGTATATAGAGCAAAACATGCACTTTTATAAGGCACACTAGCTATCTATTCCATTTTGACCACATACATATTAAAATAAGTGAATCAGTGTACAAAATAAGTCTAGATTCACTCATTTTGTTATACATGTGGGATAGTTACTGTGCCTTATAAAAGTGAACGGAGGGAGCATAAGATGTTTTAGGTGCTCTATATGTTGTCTACATGAACACTAAAATGAGTGAACATGCACATAAAATGTGTCCATATATATTTGTGCACATGTGCATGTGGACTGATGGTAAAACATCTTATATTGAAAAACGGAGTGAGTAATACCAGCGAACATGAAAAGTCGAATTTGGCGACGGTAGATGCGCGCGACAGGTATCTTGCTCTGAATTTTATGTACAGATTGATACGACCTGGCCTGGATGGATTCCCTGATCTTGCAGCTGGTTTCCTGAAAGAGCAGAGACGAATCAGTTTATATAAATTAATTACTACACTCTGATACCGCATGCAATAGGCTAGCTAGCAAACAAGTCGCCAAGTTGGGTGGCGCTGACCTTGCCGTGATGCGATCCGGTCGACTGTGTCGGTTCTCTAGTTTATATAAATTAATTACTACGCTCTGATACCACATGCAATAGGCTAGCAAACAAGTCACCAAGTTGGGTGGCGCTGACCTTGCCGTGATGCGATCCGGTCGACTGTGTCGGTTCTCCACGGGATCGAGCTTGCTTGTAAACAAAAAGAAAAAAAAAGAGACCGGATGAATGTCAAAAAGAAAAGAAGAAAAAAGGCCGAGGCTGACCTGCATAGGAACGGAGTGGTCTTCGAAGGCCACAGACCTGCAGCAGCGACTGCCATTAGAATGGTGGAGGCCGAGGCTGACCTGTGGCGGGCAGCGAGGATGTTTAGGGGTAGCCTATGACCCGTAAACAGGTGGAGGGTTGGCGAGTGATCCCTCTTTTTTCTGTTTGTGGATTGACGTTTTTTGACGCATGTGTCTAAGCGCGTTGTAATCGGTCGCTTGGTCTCTCCTTCTTGAAACTGATATGTCCAAAAAAAAAAACAGATACTGCACAGTTGACTGGAGCCAAGAAAACAAACAGCCTTAACCCAAGTGTTTGTGGAAGTGTATCATACGCTTCCTCCGACTAAATTTATTCACAGCCAAGTCTTCTGCCTTTACGTTGCCGACTTGAATCTTCGGACTTGGCATTGCTACAGATGGAATCCAATCAAATGATTGATACATGCATGGTGCATAACACCGAAACTGTTTCCCAGTTTTAGAAATTAGGCCGAAGCCCATCGTTGAATTAATAACGCCACATGACGGAAGATACAGAGTACAAAACCAGTTTACCACCAATGCCACAAAAGCTAAAACCTACAGAACAAGGCACCGATAGTAAACCTGGCCAACAAACAGAAAACAGAGGACAAGACTAACGCCTAAGGAGAGCTACACCAAGGAGGGAGCAAGCTGGACGGGCAAAGTCGTCTCGTCTTCAGTCTTTGTCGCCGATAGGAACCCCTGTTCCTGGTTGAACAAAAGACGCCACATGGCGGACCGGAGCTCACCCTAGAGCTCGGGCCGGCGCACCGACAAACGCTGCACACCGTCGAGACGAACACCACTCCAACGTAGAACACCACCAAGAGTTGATATCGCCACTGCCCACACTGCTGTTGACAGAGAGACAAACAATGGGCTCCAAGACGGCACCTTCAAGAAGGACGCGGCACCAAAGTTTCGCCACCGCCCGATCCGAAGGGATCAAGGGTTTTCACCCCGAGACACGGACAAGATACGTATATAGCCGCGACGGCGCCTTCAAGAAGGTAACGGCAGCATGGGCGTCGCCGCCGCCAGCCCCGGACAACTGGGCAGGATCTCTCCCCGGCAAATCTCTACAACTGACCAAGCGTGGACAGCCACAAAAGTGACTGCTGAACCACCCCAACTGCTTGTCACTCCCCAGATGTCACGCCACCCCTGCGACCATGACCTCCGGGTAGTACTCGAGCCGCGACCCCCGCCGAAGCGCCACGACCTCCACCGTCCAGGGCCGCCACCCTGAGGAGCCAGAAATGCCGACCTCGCCCGCCACCCATGGGGCAACGGCCCACCTCACGCCTAGCCAGCCGACCCAGCTACTGCACGAGGCATCTACTCCGAGATCCCCAATCCACTCCAACCGTCTGCAAGAACCGAGAGATCGAGGCAGCTCACCGAGAAGGCGAGAACGAACTCCAACATGACTTGAATCAGCTCACCGGAGGGGAGGTCAGAGAGCAGCAAACGAGCATGTACCATCCAGCACGCCGGACCCCTGCACCCGAGCAGGGAGTCGCCACAGCGACGCCAAGCTCGCCTGATCTGAGCAGAGTTCCAAGATCCGCGCGGGGCGCAGCCGCCAACCAACAGCGGAAGCCCTGCGTCGCGTCGCTGCCTTCTACCATAGCCGCACACGGAGGTCGTCGGGAGGGAGTTCGAGCCCAGGAGCAGCCGCCAGATCTGCGGGGCTCGCGAGAGGAGGCAGAGCGAACGGGAGAGGAAAGAGGAGGGGGCCGGACGCCCCGTCGCCGCCGCTGGCCGGCCGGCGGCCTCCGGCGGCGGCGGCGAGGGGGAGGGAGCGTCGGGGACGGGGACGAGGCTAGGGTTTCGGTCGCCTTCGGGTCGCCCTCGATGGAGCGACACGGGAGCCGTGGGGGTGGGGGGGCTCAATCTATGACTGTTTCCCAGTTCACGCGTCATCATTTTTTAACCGAGTCTGTTTTGCTGAACTGCGGACTTTGTGTGATACTAGTAATCATGCACGTGCCACACACGTGTAATCTGGCATATTCCGTCAAAATTTGGGTGAGTAAAACGTTTTTACTACCCGATTTGTTTTATTTTACTATATCAACACTTTTTAACTCGGTAAAATCGATTGACTGATTCAATAAATATATTATGTGAAGAAAAATAGTTAATGATGCGATAATAATTAATCAAAATGATACAAACTTGTTATATATTAATTATGAAAATAAAAATCGTTCCACACATACGACGATCAAATTAAAAACTTCATCAATTAACAAAAACTTGCCGCTCTATTTATTCATTGCTGTTATTCTAGACTTGAATATCCAATCCAGTTCGTCTACGACTTGAATATCTAATCCAGTTCGTCTATGACTTGAATATCTAATCCAGTTCATCTATCCTGTTCGCTCACTTTATGCCCTCGGTCATATTTTTCGCTCGCTTCATGCCTTGGTCATATTTTTCGCTCGCTTTATGCCCTCCGGCATATAAGCAAACATATGCTTTATGGAGGGAGCATGTGTGGGGCTAGATCCACTTTCAAAGCATCAGCCATCCTGCAGCTCCTATATATGAATCATAAACAAACCTTTCATTAAAGAAAATCATTTTCATATAAGTAAAATATGCATCCATATGTAAAATTCTAATGAACATCAAAGTAGATGGTGGATTTGATAGGCGTCAAACCTTTGGAACGTGCCGCTCAAGATAGAGCAGAGCAACCTGGATCAGCTAGGCGTTGTGGAGAAGCGCGAGGAGTGCTTCTGAAACCAAAGGCCATGCTTATAAGCTACTATGTCGGCCGAAGTCAAATTGGTATAAACAAAGGATGAATTTTGAGGACATCTCTAGTAGAAGGAAACAAATACTCAATCATGGATGCTGATTTATAGCACACCTAAAAAGTCAACTTGAGGATCCGTTCTTCTCTAGTAAAAGGGAAAAACAATATTAAACATGGAATCTGATATGCTGTATCTCAGCCGCTGGTCGAACTCCATCTGTGCAGGCATGAACCTGTCTCGTCTTCGGCCTTGACGTCAGCCTTCCGCACGCCGCCGGTAGCACTTGTGCAAGAACTCCAAGTACACTCGATGAAGATGTCGTCGATCTCCCCCCCCCCCCCCCCCCCAAGTACCAAATTTTTTTTAGTAAAAGCTGGAATCAATTATAAAATGATCAATGCTATTAGACATGTAGACCTCATGTGATAACATGTCAAATCAGTTTAGTAGATAACTATAGAAGCAACAAACCTTGAACAACAATGTCAAGTGCATACATATCCAATAACTTCTCAATCAGAAGGACAACTGAATCTCAGTTATGTTGGATATTCTGGTATGATCTAGGCTGCTCTCACCCTTAGGTCAAAAGTCAAGAATTACGGCTGCTACAGTAGGTCGGCAGTACAGTAAAGATACTACAGTAGATCTAATGTGTTGTCTTGATCGGAGACATCCAATTCTGATCCAACGGTGCTAGTTCCCCTAGTGTGTGGTGCTAAACAAATATAAAGGGTTAGATGACCCTAGAAGAGTTGAGTAGCACGCAGAAGCTCTCTCTGCCTCTCTCTCTCACTCTCTTACTCTCTAAAGTAAAAGGCAAACCGATCTAGCAAGCACCAAAAACACTAGGAAGAACTAGGCACTAATTGCTCCATCTTTGTGTGAGCAAATTTTGAAGGCATGGCTTCTTCATCTTCAGATCAAGGTAATTTTCTTATCCATCTTTATTTTGTGGCTCAAACTTGAGCTAGTTGATCCTATAAGTTAACAACAATGGTATCAGAGCCTTCTAGCTCTCAAGTTTGAGCCCTAGCTCGAGTTCTTGCTTGATCTATTAATTGTTAAGTGCTAAAGTTCAAGAACAGCAAGCTTTTGTTGCTGAGATCAAGCATGTTATGTTGTTTATTAAGTTGTTCTTCCTAGTGATGATCATGTTTTGCTATAGCCCTGTTCTTGTTGAATTTTAGCCCTAAATTTTGAAGCTTTCAACACTGATGAATTAAATTAAGGCACTAGGGTTTACAATTGATGAATTTTAAGTGGGATTGATGCACTTCAGTATGCTTTTAAGTATAATTCCCAATTTTATGAAACCCTAGAGTTAAAATTCCTCTAATCCCCCTCGGTAATTAAGCTAGGGTTCTTGAATTAAGCAATTTTAAGTGGGGAATTGTTCATTTGATGCAAAATTTTTGTGAAATCCCCAATTTCCTGAAACCCTAGATCAAGAAATTCCCCAAATTAAAGAACCCTAACCCAAATTTAAAGATTATGGCGGTGGAAACTTACCTTACGGGTCCCGTCGCCGTCGCTGGCCACGGCGGCGTCGGAGCCATCACCTTACGATGGCAGGTTTGCTCGGGCTCGTACCCGAGCGATCTCGCCGTCCGCCGCACCGGACCGTGGCGTTGCTTCCTCGCGCGCTTGTCGCCGTTGAAGCCCGCTGCGGTGTTGGATCTTGCTGGTCGTCGATGCCGACGCGAGGACGCTCGCTCGCGCACCGTCGCCTCGCAAAGGCGCCGCCCGGAACAGCTCGACAGAGCTGCGCGCTGGCCAAAGCTGCACGCAGTCCTGGCGAGAGGATCTGAACGACGCCAACGTCCTTCTCTGTCGCGCGGTGCTCGCCGCCGTCGCGTTCGCTCTCGTCGCCATCGGAGAGCAAAGGAGGAAAAGGAGAAGGGGATTAGGGTTAGGGTTGTGGCCGCGTGTGCGAGGGCGCACCGGCCTTATCCGAACGGGTGTGTACCGCGGCCGTTGGATTTGCATCTAACGGCTCGCGACGCTCCTGCCGCTAAATGGGCTACGGCCCAGATGGGGTCAAGGGGAGCTGAAGGCTGGGCTGGGCTTTGCGGCCCAGTTCAGTGGATAATAGTTACTAATAAAAAAAAATTGGGGCTAAAATAAATGAATTTCAGGGCTATTTTTCCTGCATGTTTTAGTTATGCTTATTATGTCTATTATTAGTCATGTTTTAATTGCCATGCTTAGTTTTTACATGTTTTAATTATGTTTATTATCAAGTTTGTTTATGATTTATGAATTATGGTGATTTTTATCACTATGATCATTATGGAATAATGTTTCCGCTGCGAAATAAAGTTTAATGCATCCTCAAATAAAGTGTGGTTTTATGCTTTGTCATTCTGACCAAAGTTGTTTGACGGGCATTTTAACCGCAAAATTCTTTTATTGATCCGTTTCACTTCTGGCCAAAGCTGATGTGAACCGGGTTAGTAGAGGAAATTAATGAATGAGGATTATTAATGTGTGGCTTTTTTTATCAATTTGGCCAAAGCTAATTGATGAATATTTGTCCACAAAATTTTGTTGTTCATTTTCATCTCTGGCCAAAGCTGTTTTGAATTTGATCAATAGAATTTAATAATAATTATGATGATGCTTACTAAAGCATTTTGAATTTTTCTTTTGCAGCAACTAATGTCTCTAATATTGCTGGAATGCTAAATGGCATCGAACAGCTAAATGGTAGCAATTATGTTATGTGGAAGGAGAAGCTGGAGATTACGATGGCCTTACTCAATATTGATTATGCTCTCCTTAATGATCCTCCTGAGGCACCTAAAGAAGATAATGAAAATTATGAAGCCCTCAAGAAGGAATATGATGTTATTAAGGCCAAGTGGGATGACTCTAATCGCAAGTGCCTTATGATGATAAAGGGCTCCATTACACAGAGTATGAGGGGAGCCCTTCCTGACTGCGAGACAGCTAAAGGGTACTTTGCAAAAATTGAGCATCAGTTTAAAGGGTCTTCTAAAGTTTATGCAACAAGCCTTATTCGAAGACTAATTGATGAAAAATATGATCCCACTGGAAGCCTTCGAGAGCATATTATGAAGAAGTGCAACATGGCCGCCAAACTTAAGTCTATGGAGATGGAGATTTCTAGTGGTTTCCTCGTCCATTTTATTATGTCATCTTTGCCTCCTCAATTTGATCCATTTATGATCAACTATAATGCGATGGATGTCAAATGGGAGATTGATGAGATGATGGCGCGATGTGTGCAAGAGAAGAAAGGCTAAGGCTGACAGAATTGAGCATATTAATCAGTTTGCTCATTCACAGAAGAAAAGGTATAAAAAATTTGTGAATGAGTATATGAAGCCCAAGCCTAATAAGTTTAAGGAAAAAGGCCAATCTTCAAAAGGTTCACAACAGAAGAAGCCAGAAAGAGCGCCTAATGCGGAAGAAAATAAATCTAATGCTTGCCACTTTTGTGGAAAAGGTGGACATAAGCAAAAGGATTGTTTTGGCTTCAAGAGATGGCTCAAGGAAAAAGGTACCGATGTTATTACTTTTGTTGAAGAATCCCTTTATGTTAATTATGCCACCAATACTTGGTGGATTGATTCAGGTGCAACAATTCATATTGCAAATTCGTTGCAGGGATTCAATATGAGGAGGACCCTAAAAAGAGGGGAAAGAACAATTAGAGTTGCTAATGGTGTTGAAGCTTATGCCGAGGCGCTTGGTGATTTCACTCTCATACTTCATGGTGGTTTTAGGCTTCAACTAAATAATGTTCTCTATGTACCCTCGATGAAACGGAATTTAGTTTCCGTCTCATGTTTAGATGATGATGGATATGAGTGTCACTTTGGGAATAAGCAATGTATAATTATGTATGACAATAATAATGTTGGTCTTGCGTGTCGACAAGACAAACTTTATGTAATATCCCTATGTGATGATATAAATAATGTGGGTTCTACCTCAAATTTAAATGTCGGTACCAAACGCAAACGTAATGATAATGAGACTTCTTCGAAATTATGGCACTATCGTTTAGGCCATATTTCGAGGGGGAGAATTGAGCGTCTCATTAAAGATCAAATTCTTCCTTCTCTTGATTTTACGGATGCGGATGTTGATCATTGTATTGATTGCATCAAAGGAAAATATGCCAAGAAAATTAAGAAAGGTGCAAATCGAAGCACGGGAGTTTTGGAATTAATTCATACGGATATATGTGGTCCGTTTAATGTGAGATCGGTGGATGGTTTTAATTCATTCATAACGTTCACCGATGATTTCTCCCGTTATGGATATATTTATCAAATTAAAGAAAGATCAGAGGCATTAGACAAGTTCAAGATTTTTAAAGCTGAGGTTGAAAATCAATGTAATAAAAGAATTAAAGTTGTAAGATCTGATCGTGGTGGAGAATACTACGGCAGACATACTACTTATGGCCAAATTCCTGGACCGTTTGCAAAATTCTTACAGGAAAATGGCATTGTAGCCCAGTACTCAGCACCGGGCGAACCTCAGCAAAATGGGGTGGCTGAAAGGCGAAACCGCACACTTATGGATATGGTGCGGAGTATGTTAAGCCACTCCACTCTGCCGGTAAATTTATGGATGGAAGCCCTTAAAACAGCAGCACATATTCTTAACAGGGTTCCTAGTAAATCGGTGCCCAAAACACCGTATGAATTATGGACTGGGAAAAAGCCAACCCTGAATTATTTTCATGTATGGGGCTGTCCTGCTGAAGCAAGGATTTTTAATCCGTTATGGGAAAATTAGACCCCAAGACAGTCAGTTGCCATTTTATTGGTTATCCTGACAAATCTAAAGCATATCGATTTTATTGTCCAAATCAGGCAACTAAGTTTGTTGAAACAAGACACGCAGTGTTCTGGAAAATGATGTGATGAGGGGGCATGACACCTCGGGAAATAATTTTGGAGGAAAAACGGGTATATGTCCCGGCTCCAATAATTTTAGAACCTATTTTCCCGGTGTCTGCTGATATTGCACCTCCTGTTAATAATACACCTGCTGAGACTCCTGTGACTATTTCAGATGTCACACCTGATGATACTTCTATTGAAGATACTCAGCAGCCTCAAATTGTTGATGATGTGCCAAATAATGAACCACTCAGAAGGTCACAGCGGGCTAGAAAGTCTGCTATTCCTGATGATTATTTCACTTATATGAGTGAGGATGTGAATGAGTCAATATTGAATAATGATCCTACCTCATTTAAAGAAGCTATGCAAAGTAAATATTCGTCTGAATGGCTTAATGCCATGAAAGATGAAATGAAGTCCATGAGCATTAATGATGTATGGGACTTAGTAGAAATTCCCAAAGGAGCTAAAATAGTTGGAAGTAAATGGGTCTATAAGACCAAACGTGACTCCAAGGGTGATATCGAAAGGTTCAAAGCCAGGCTTGTGGCAAAAGGTTTCACTCAAAGAGAAGGGATTGATTATAATGAAACATTTTCACCCGTCTCTACCAAGGATTCATTCAGAATAATTATGGCACTTGTGGCTCATTATGATTTAGAGCTACACCAGATGGATGTTAAAACGGCATTTCTAAATGGTGACTTGCATGAAGATGTATACATGGCACAACCGGAAGGTTTTGTTGTGGAAGGAAATGAACATTTGGGATGTCATCTGAAGAAATCCATCTATGGCTTGAAGCAAGCATCAAGAGAGTGGTATTTCAAATTTGATCAAGTCATAAAGGAATTTGGTTTTAAGGAAAATAAAATGGACAATTGTGTTTATGTTAAGTTCAGGGGGAGTAATTTTATCTTCCTGATATTATATGTTGATGACATACTCTTGGCCAGCAGATATAAATATGCTAATGGAGACCAAGAGATTTCTGTCATCTAAATTCGATATGAAAGATCTCGGTGAAGCAACTTATGTTTTAGGAATTGAAATTCACCGGGATAGATCCAGAGGAATATTGGGGCTATCTCAGAGAGCATATATTGAGAAGGTACTGAAAAAGTACAATATGCATAAGTGCTCAGCCTCGCCTGCTCCTATTGTTAAGGGCGATAAATTTGGGACTTTTCAGTGTCCAAGAAATAATTATGAATCTGCGCAGATGAAGTCAGTTCCCTATGCATCAATTGTTGGGAGCATTATGTATGCACAAGTGTGCACTCGCCCTGATTTAGCATTCGTGACCGGGATGCTTGGCAGATATCAGTCTAATCCAGGTCAGGATCACTGGAAGGCTGCTAAAAAGGTCTTGCGTTATTTGCAAGGTACTAAAGGCCTCATGCTTACTTATGAGAAATCTGATAACCTTGAAGTGGTGGGTTATTCGGATGCTGATTTTGCGGGGTGTGTTGACACTAAGAAATCCACATCAGGTTATATTTTCACCCTCGCAAATGGAGCTATATCATGGAAAAGCTCAAAGCAAACTGTCACTGCATCGTCGACAATGCAGGCAGAATTTGTAGCATGTTATGAGGCTACCGGGCAGGCGGTATGGTTGAAGAATTTTATCCCGGGACTGAGAGTGATTGACAGCATTTCCAGGCCTCTCACTCTGTACTGCGATAATCAACCCGCAGTAATCTATGCGAGTAACAACAAGTCAAGTGGTGCTGCCAAACACATTGACATTAAATTTCATGTTGTGAAAGATAGAATCCAGGATCAGACAATAAATGTCAAGTACATCAGTACTAAGTTCATGTTAGCGGATCCGCTCACAAAAGGCTTACCACCCAGCTTATTCAGAGAGCATGTTGCCGGCATGGGTTTGGTTGAAAGCTTTTAATCCTGGAGAAGTTGGAACTATTATGGCACCATCTCCCCAAAAAGGCTCATTTTGAGATCGAATGGGAACCATAGTCACTTGGTTTAGCAGTACTTAATTGACTGTTGTAATCTATTGTCTTGGTGTACCATTTTATCAAAAGATGAGTCTGTAATGTTTATGTAAAGAATTATGTAAATAAGTTAATGTATAATGTGAATAAAGTTTATGGAGCTCATAAATTAATGAGGTTCATTTTGATATGAAGTGATGTACTATAGTCACTGGATTAAATGGTACCTAATAGACCGTTATAATCTTTTCGTCTTAGTGCATTATTTTGTTGAAAAGTGAGCTTATAATGTTCAGCCTTACGATCAAGGGGGAGAATGTTGGATATTCTGGTATGATCTAGGCTGCTCTCACTTAGGTCAAAAGTCAAGAATTACGGCTGCTACAGTAGGTCGGCAGTACAGTAATTTGCTACAGTAAAGATACTACAGTAGATCTAATGTGTTGTCTTGATCGGAGACATCCAATTCTGATCCAACGGTGCTAGTTCCCCTAGTGTGTGGTGCTAAACAAATATAAAGGGTTAGATGACCCTAGAAGAGTTGAGTAGCACGCATAAGCTCTCTCTGCCTCTCTCTCTCACTCTCTTACTCTCTAAAGTAAAAGGCAAACCGATCTAGCAAGCACCAAAAACACTAGGAAGAACTAGGCACTAATTGCTCCATCTTTGTGTGAGCAAATTTTGAAGGTATGGCTTCTTCATCTTCAGATCAAGGTAATTTTCTTATCCATCTTTATTTTATGGCTCAAACTTGAGCTAGTTGATCTTATAAGTTAACAACAAGTTAATCTTCAGGAACCCAACGGAGTCTCTCCACCTGGAATCTTTTCCGCATATAGACTGTCCATAAGTGTATCATGTTCCTGTTTAAGCATTTATATAAACAGTCGTCACACACTTATGTAACATCTAAGCAGAAAATGGACATCCACATGAAAGAAAGGAAGAAAGGATGCCATGCATACAAACCTGCAAACAAAATATGAAGGTAAACAAACCAGATAGGCGCTGTACAGGGTCGATGGTAAAAGATCTAAAGAAGAACTGGCAACATGAATTTGAACCATATGATCAGCAGTTCAGTACCTAACAGAGATAATGAATAAAATTGGAAATAGACCTCACCTGTCGTCTGCCATAAAGATCAGCAATTTAACAGAGACCTCACCTGTCTACTATGAGGATCAGCATTTCAACAGATTACTGTTTTCCCATAAGCGTCTGAAATAAGATGAAAGCAAAATTTAAATGAATCCTGGCCATTCGAAGTTCATATATATAGCATGATTATACAGATACGCTGTATGGAGTGCCTGAGTGGCCTATAATAATCATCCACAGCTCAAAAACTTACCATTGAACTTTTCTCATACTGCAAGTGACTTAAAAATATTTTAATGCTTTAAAATTCCACTCAGATTCTAGATATGGTTATGTTTTCAGTTCTTATCAAAATTCTGGCTGCACTGTTCTCAAATTTATCAACAATTCAAATCAACTCCGATTAAGCTGAAAATTTTACAGTATGTCAAGAATAGTTATACCTTCTTTGTGTAAAGTTTTACAATTTTTCTGAGCTCGTTTGTTTACCCAAATAAATTGAAAATACAGAGCACTTTCAGAAAAAACAGGAAGCAGTTTTCAGATTCAGAAGCGGAGAGGAGAGTGATGTAAAATCTTCCAATATTTAAATTGACGAAGTGTGCAAAAAACTATAAAGCAATTGAGCTATATACACATGTATGTTTCACATTTGTATTCTCCAGAAAATTTCTTTGATGGAACAATATATAACATATATTTGCATCGGCACATTAGCATCCGCTCAACATCTCACATCAAAGGTAGTCTAAGAAGGATGATGAACAAAATAAGCAATTAAGTTTAGCATGAAAATGATGACAGGGAGGCAGCTATTCACTCATTTCAATATGTCACTGTGAATTTGTGATCGCCTCCAGAGGCAGTTAGGAGAGGTGAACCAAATACCTGGTTTCTCATTTAAAATATGAGCTATGAAACCGACTATTTGAATGCAGTTAAGCTGAGACAGGAAGTGAACACTTTGCCAAATTCAGATGAATCTGCACTAGCTACAGAACGAAAATCATACCTGTGCGGGGGCGGCCCTGTGATTCCGGAGGCAGGCCGGCATCGTGTCGGGCGGTGTCGTCGACGGGCGCGTCGGGCTGGGTCGTCGGCCGGCACGTCGGACTATGTCATCGACGGGCGCGTCGGGCTGGGTCGTCGGCTGGCTGTGCGCGCGTCGTGTCTGCCCCGGCCGTGAGTCTTTGGCCGGCGGATGCCGGGGATGGAGGCTGGGCCGGCGGCGCCTCGCGCGGGGGTTCGTAAGGCAGGCGCCAGGCGGGCGCGGCGGGCACGGGGATGGATGGTGGCACTGTGGCAGGCGGCGGCCGAGCGCGTCGGGGGATTTGTTGTTGTGGAGGCGACGATGTTGTTTTGAATATTTTTTTGATGCCTTGTTCCGAGCTAATCACGGCCGGAGGTGACGGGATAGAGAAACATGCGATTGATTTTTTTTGGTTCCAGTCTGTTCCGTGGTCAGCCCGCGGTCAGTCCATGATAATAACCGTTTGATTAATCGTTGTGTGGTCACGATTGATTGGATCACCCCTCTCTCCCCTTTTATATTATTAGTGGTGATGATTAGTTATTTTAACTTGCAAACCAACATTTTAGTAGGTGTGCACGTGTATTGTGGTTGTGTTGGAGATATTGCATAGACTAACATATATTAATATATGGGGTTTTAATTTTTATTCCCCAATTTCTTAACACTGCTCCGTTTTACCCACGATGTTTTTAGTTTCCCCGCCTTCACTGGCGGACTTCTCCTCCCACCGTAGCTCGACTCCGGTGACCCATGCCACAACTGCTTGATTCTTCGCACATGCAGCATTGCAACCACACGTTCAACAAATTTTGCTGACAAGGAGCTCGAGCCGACGACCGCATCGCACGCAAGCCAACCAACTTGGCACTGTCCCTACCTTCTGTCGTTCTCCACCACGACAAGCTCACCGCCCGTAGGGGCTCCGGCCACTCCTTCTGGGAAATCAACACGTAATCCACGATCACCGACGATTCAGCGCACACCCCGCTTCGCAATGGCAATCAGAGTCTCCAAATCCGCCACCAAGTCTCACAACCGGTCACTCATCACAACGCTGGCCGTCGAACCCTGCCTTCGCCGCCATCACAGCTACGCAGAAGCTGAAGTCATGGCTGTTCTCCGCTCTCGCCTAGCTTTAAGATCACGTCACGCAACAAATCAGCGTTGAGGAACTAGATCACTCTGATGCTCCTCAACATTTTACAGTCTGAAACCTAGGGGCTCGCCTTGCCTACGCGGCGTGAGTCAATACGTCTCCTTGCCATGCTCTGCGGGGCGACCCCGAGCTCGCGGCGCCGCAGCTGCAGAAAGTTATGGCGCATCTCGCGTGGTAATTTATGTCCAACAGATTTACATTAATAAAAGCGTGTAGTAGACATCAATCTAATTTCTGACGTCATTGTCGGGAGGTGAGTGCTTGAAGGTATCTTCTTTATATATTGCAATTAATCTTTTTGTTTCTTGTGTACTATTCTGGTTTATAAACATCACTTTATGTCAATGATTACTTTTTTCGAAATTTGATCTTACTGGCAATGGGATTTCATGAAAGATGAACAAAAAATAATATTAGAAACACCGCTTGTCTAAAAAATAGAAATAACTATGGAACCTAATAAGTAAATTAAACGTTTGTGCTTTTGATTTGATATCTATTTATGATATAAATTGATACTCTCAGCAATATACATGACATCACCCAATTTCAGTTGCATTTTTTGCAATCCATCAGTAACTGAGAAAATATCAGTTACAACCCATGTGCAGTTAAAAAATGCAGTTGCAACACATGTATAAGCTGACTGCAACTAGAAAATCTCAACTACAACATATGTGCAACTAATGTAAGTGCTGCAACCACGTATGACTCATAAGCCGCACACGCAAATCTAATGGTCCTAAAGTTGCGTGAGATCTAACTAAATTTGCATTCGAACGAGAATTAGCAATTGTAAATTTATTGTGGCGTTCCAACTCTCGAGTCATTAGTCATGTGCAGCTGTACGTACCTCCGGAATCCCCAGATTCCCAAACGGCCTGATCCAAGGGTATCAGGGATTCTATGCCACCACAGAAGATTCACTGCCGATGGGTCCCACTCTCGGGCCAAACAGCGAAGAAATCATCGTTGCCAGGAGGACTCTCGCTCGCACGACATTCCCAGAAAAGTTCGAGCCCTCCGCTAATTCACCGGTCGTTGTCTCCGAGCTCCTCATCGTCCTATAAATCCGTTGCCGCAGATTCCCTCAAACCTCAATCCTCTCTTCTGTTCTCTGTGCCACAGTTACTTCTCTGAGAGGAAGAAATTTCGAGGGGTTCGTGTTTAGGAGCAACACAGCACAATCACAATGTCGACGTGCACGGCTGACCTGGGGCCGCTGCTGGGCCAGCTGGGGCCGGCGGCGATCAATGCGACGGACTACCTTTGCAACCGGTTCGCGGACACCACCTCCGCGGTGGACACCAGCTACCTGCTCTTCTCGGCCTACCTCGTCTTCGCCATGCAGCTCGGCTTCGCCATGCTCTGCGCGGGCTCCGTCAGGTCCAAGAATACCATGAACATCATGCTCACCAACGTCCACGACGCCGCCGCCGGGGCGCTCTTCTACTACCTCTTCGGATTCGCCTTCGCCTTCGGGACCCCGTCGAACGGCTTCATCGGAAAGCAGTTCTTCGGCCTCCAGCACATGCCCGAGACCGGCTTCGACTACAGCTTCTTCCTCTTCCAGTGGGCCTTCGCCATTGCCGCCGCCGCCATCACGTCGGGCTCAATCGCGGAGAGGACGCAGTTCGTAGCCTATCTCATCTACTCGGCGTTCCTCACTGGGTTCGTCTACCCGGTGGTGTCCCACTGGATCTGGTCCGCTGACGGGTGGGCCTCCGCGACCCGAATCTCCGGCCCGCTGCTCTTCAAGTCCGGTGTCATCGACTTCGCCGGCTCCGGCGTCGTGCACATGGTCGGTGGCATCGCCGGGTACTGGGGCGCGATCATCGAGGGGCCTCGTATCGGCCGGTTCGACACCGGCCGCCCAGTGGCGCTCAGGGGCCACAGCGCGACACTCGTGGTGCTTGGAACCTTCTTGCTGTGGTTCGGCTGGTTCGGATTTAACCCAGGGTCCTTCGTCACCATCCTCAAGTCGTACGGGCCGCCCGGGAGCATCAACGGGCAGTGGTCGGCCGTGGGCCGCACCGCCGTGACGACGACTCTCGGGGGAAGCGTTGCGGCGCTCACGACGCTGTTCGGGAAGCGTCTCCACACGGGGCACTGGAACGTGACGGACGTCTGCAACGGCTTGCTCGGCGGGTTCGCGGCCATCACCGCCGGCTGCAGCGTGGTCGACCCGTGGGCAGCAGTCATCTGCGGGTTCGTGTCGGCGTTCGTGCTCATGGGCCTCAACGAGCTCGCCGCTCGCCTCAATGGGCGTTCGTGATTTTTCACGGCGCTGTTCGCGAAGCAGAGGTACGTGGAGGAAATCTACGGGGCTGGCAGGCCGTACGGGCTCTTCATGGGCGGCGGCCGTGCAGATCCTGGCCATCGCCGGCTTCGTCTCCTGCACCATGGGCCCGCTCTTCTTCGCGCTCAGCAAGCTCGGCCTGCTCCGCGTTACGCGGGATCATGAGTTGCACGGCATGGACATAAAGTGGCACGGCGGCTTCGCGTACGACGACGACTCGGTGCAGATGCCGGCGGCGGCTGCAGCGGCATACGACGGAAACGAGAACGACAGGTCGGTGCAGATGTGTGGCCAGCCGCCGGAGACGGCAGCAGCGGCCACGACAAACAACGAGGTGTAACCAACCAAGAGCGGCACGTATATAAGAAGAAGAAAACGAGTGTTTGCCTTGACGCCCTCGCGAGATTCATTTGTAACTCGATATTCTTGTCGTACTGTTTGTTCTAATGCTTTGCTACTCTGGTGTTGCAAGATTGTAAAATTAAAGTAGGGCGAGTTTAAATTTCTAGTGTTTTGATTTTTGTGGGTGCACAATTTTTGTGGGCCGGTGCACAGTTTTTCTGTTTTTTGTTTTTTTTCGTGTACAACTGTACATGCGTGTGTAGTGTGGTTGAGGTTTTACTTTAAGATGTTGTCAATTTTTGTGGTGGAATATTATGCTCGCTAGAAGGATTTATTTTGCTCAACATAAATCTTGGATTCATATAGACCCGAGATGAAAAGTTCATATAACTCAAACTTTCAAGTCTGAAAAACTGTGAACAAATCCACGCATATAAATGATGGGTAGAACCACATACATGTAAAACTCACAAAAAATACAAATTTGTATATACCTTTGTTTACTTTCTATTTTACTACAAATTACAAGTCTTATATGCCAAATTGCAGTCCCTCATTTGCTGATAAATGCATCATGTCAATTTTAATGTTTGTACTAAGGAGCTCATTCATGTATAGTTTCTCTCATATGACCATTAACTCAAAGTCACAAAGCCTCATTGCTTTTCATTCCAAGATTTGTTGATTCTCTTCTGTCTCCACTCCTATTAGGAAAGCCCTACATGTGGGGAAATGTATACCGGTGGGAATAGGCTACATGGACTTGTAATTTAGGAAATCCAAAACGAACCAAATAGGACATTGTAGGGAAAGGAGAGAGTAACTTGCATCAAAGTTAACTGCAAAGTAATTTTATTTGTGATTTATGCAACCACACATGTATTATGTTTCCTCTTATTACAATTATAGCATGGAAAGTAAACATATATCATAAACATGGAAATATGATAATAACACTTTTATCATTGCCTTTAAGGCATGATTTAAACAGGATGCACGGCGTCCCGACTCCCCTCGTGGCGAAGGGCAACACCAAGTTCCTCGTCCTCGCGCCGGCGGCAAGTTACCGCGACGTCCGCTGCTCTGTCAGCCCCGACAGCTCCAAGGTTTATCTCGACCCGCCCTCCTATGTAGCCTACTTCTCGTCCGTAGTCATTTGCTACCTCCCTCATGTCCTTCTTCTACAGGCCATCACCACGCTCGGGCTTGCGGCGCCAGAGGAGTAATTCGGTCTGCTACCGGCGGCCAAGGTCCGCGTCCCATTCGCAGTGCTCTCGCTCACCAGCAGAGTCGGCGTCCGAGGTATCTTCCAGTTTTTGCCCTCTCGGTTTCTCCCTCCCTCCCCTATTCGTTCTCGTTCACTCTTGAGGCTTGACATATTCGCTTCGTCTTGCAGGGCTAGGGCATGTCACTCGTCACCTTGGGCGTCCTCCCGGTGGCCAACCGCCACACCCACCTCACCCAGGCGTCCTTGTCCAGCCCTCCACCGTCAAGCTTCGACGAAGTAAGCCTCCTCATGACCTTCTCTCCCCACTTCATGTCTGTCTAGCATGTTCTTTTCCATGTTGTAAGTACTTCTGTATCCGAGTGTTAGGATTATTTGACCTCTCTTCTTGTATGCGGAGTATGTTCCTGTGCATGTTCGAATTGTTTATGGGAGGATTTGTTTCCCTCTGTTTGTTATGTGGAGTATGTTCCTGTCCGTGTCCTGATTGTTTATTGGAGGAATTTTCGCCCTCTCTTCCCGTATTTTTTAACAAGATTTGTTTACTATATGTTACTCTTCGTGTTTGAAATGTTTATTGTAGTATTGCTTGCCCTCTCTTCCCATATGTGGAGTATGTTCTAGTCTCTGTTGTATTTGTTTTTTGAAGGATTTCTTGCCCTCTCTTCGACTGTGAGGTATGGTCTCATGTCAGTGTTCAACTTGTTTATCGGAGGATATTTTGCCCTCTCTTCCCGTATTTTGAGTCCTATGTTCATGTCCTTATTTGATTTTTTTTTATTGGATGATTTGCCCCTCATCATGTTTGTTTACCGGGGTAGTATTTGTTTATTCCGTTTAAGATTTGTTTGCCTTGGCCGCATTTCGCTGCTTATCTGTGCCTGATTTGATGTCAGGAATTCGCTCTCCTGCTTGAAGAGATTCCAGCCAGTGTCAATAGCTTCACTCTGGTACGTCAGTAGGACGTCTTGGTTGATATTGTTGCCTCATCAGAAGAGCGTTGTTTATCGTTGCCAGTTGACCCCAGCATTGGTCGAGATGGTTACCAAGAGCGTAGAAGTGGAGGTCCAGCCCAAGGTAACTGGCTACACCTATATATAGCAAATTTGTTACTCTGTTATTTTCAGTCTGTACATGATATTCTTCGTTTTCTGAACTAATCTCTGAAACTTTCTTGCAGGGTCTCGTCGACTTCATCAAGAAAAATGGTCTGGAGATCGCCACTGTTGTGACAACTGTGCGGGCGGACTGTTCGGAAGGTTATGTCCGGGAGGAGTTAGGGCAATCATGAAGGTGAGGGATCTTCCCACGATCTACGTGCTCTCGCTAGCCTACGCGGGCACTGTTGCAGCTTCAGAAAAAGGACAAGCTTGGCTACTTCACTTGTCTCGCTAAGGAGTTCAACGAGCTGTTCGTCTTCGTTTGGGAGGGCATGATAGAGATTCTCTACAAGTAGGTCCCAGGCCTAGAAGCAGAGGCACTCCAAGCTCCTTTCGAACCAAAACATTCCCACTTCATTTAGCTTATTATTATTTTTTACTAAACTTTTGTACCTTGAACTCATTTGCATCATGCTATAGTCTTATCCAGTGTAATTTGTCTATTAGTTACTTTTTCCATATACAATTATAAGATATTTTAACTTCTCACTAAAACACATGTATCGATAGGCATTTCATTGTGTAGATTCACTGTTTTGGTCTATATATAGTCCACATTTAAATTTTAAACATATTATAATTGCTAGCGAAGGGAGTATGTGACATTATTAACCAGAAAATTATGTTACTAAGTATTAGGTAAGTGATGTTTGTAAATAAAAAATACCCTGGCATTGCACTAACCGATTTTGTGACATTTTTGCCTTCATACTTATATTTTTACAATTGCATTACATATATACTATAATTTATGATTAGTTAAGCATGTATGACCATAGAAACTTCTAGAGCATAAATCGAAATGTTAGCGAGATTTTTTTTATTGTTTTTGTTATGATACGTAGAGAACATATCTATAATATTTGATTGTTTCATACTTATATCATGATTTAATATCATTTTGTGGCATTTTCATGGACTAAAGGTTGGATGTATGCCCAAAAGGAAATGATTTTATACATCTGATTTATATATTATGTGTTTGTGTTTCTATGCTATAACTGGTGTGGCCCATGAATGTGAGATTCAGAGGAAACCTCGTATGCATATGTGGTCAACATGAACAGTTAACATATACCATAGTCTTGTACATAGACTACTTTGTTGAATGTGAGATGATTGTGCTTTCCTAGTTGGACATTGTTTATGTCCGCATTAACGAATGACATATTGTTGGTGGAATAATATGGCTCGGTAGACCTAAGTTGTTAATATACCAAGAAAATCCATTACAATGTCCTTTGTCCTTAGTTTCATATCACAGAAAATTTATTATATAACGTATCCGTAGACCATGAGGTTATTAAGGTTGCGGATGCACTAAGTATTGCTTTGGTCTGTCAATTGTCTCGGCCTTAATTGGGTGATCTTAACGGCAGTCACTGGGTGACACTGAGTGTATGCATATATCTGAATGTTCCAAGATGGGATATTACTCCTCCATTAAAATAGAGATACTTCCTGTGCCCACTCGGAATGAGAGATATCCAATATGTTCTGCAGACAATGCATAATGAAATTTCATCGCGTGGGACATCGTAATACGGGATTGAGTAAAAAGAAACTTGTCGGTTAACGAGATAGACTAAGATATGGGGAGTCAAGTTTGACTCACGGGCATTATCAAATGGATGTATATCTCTGGCAAAGTTCAGTGTCGCGAGTAATGGGATTGATACATTATAACAGGCAGGTTCAATAGGTTTTATTCGCTATAACAATAGTGCTCATTTAGGCCGTCCTCGGTGTCTGGTCATGATCGGTGATTGGATAAGTTTTTCCAATCACAACTACCCGTTATCGAACATTGATGTCTACGCACGCTTTTATTCTTGTAGAGAGTGTTGGGCCTCCAAGTGCAGAGGTTTGTAGGACAGCAAAAAAATTCCCTTAAGTGAGTACCCCAAGGTTTATCGAACTCAGGGAGGTAGAGGTCAAAGATATCCCTCTCAAGCAACCCTGCAATTAAGATACAAGAAGTCTCTTGTGTACCCAACACACCCAATACACTTGTCAGGTGTATAGGTGCACTAGTTCGGCGAAGAGATAGTGAAATACAAGTGATATGGATGATTACAAGTGTTATTTGTAATCTGAAATAAAAATGGCAACGAGCGAACATGCAATATAACTGAGAGTAAACGGTGTTTCGATGCTTGGAAACAAGACCTAGGGATCATACTTTAACTAGTGGTCACTCTCACCAATAATAATATGCGAGTAAGCCCATATCGGCTTACTGTATCGGCGGTCTCAAACGTATATATAATTTTTGATGTTCCATGTTGATATTATACCATTTGTTACATGTTTTACACCTACTTCATATCACTTTTATACATTTTTTGGAACTAACCTATTAACAAGATGCCACAGTGCCAGTTCCTGTTTTCTGCTGTTTTGTATTCCAGAAAAGCTAGTCTGGAAATATTCTCGGAATTGGACGAAAATCAACGGAGGTTCCTATTTCACCGACACGTACACGGAGTCCAAAGGGGAGATGGAGTTGGGCCACGAGGCCCCACACGCCCCCACGGCGCGGCAAGGAGGAGGCCAGCGCCCTCCCCTTGTGTGGGCCCCTCGTGGGTCCGCCGCCGCCCTTTCGCCTATATATTCCTCCCGACGCGAAAACCCTAAATACCCGAGCCATTATCCACGAAAAGTTCCAGAGACGCCGCCGTCGTCAACCCTAGCTCGGGAGGGTTCTGCAGCTCTTCCCGGCACCCTGCCGGAGAGGGGAATCGTCACCGGAGGGCTCTACATCACCATGCATGCCTCCGGAGTGATGCGTGAGTAGTTCATCCTTGGACTACGGGTCCATAGCAGTATCTAGATGGTTGTCTCTCCACTTTGTGCTATCATGTTTAGATCTTGTGAGCTGCCTAACATGATCAAGATCATCTTATTGTAATGCTACATGTTGTGTTTGCTGGGATCCGATGAATATTGAATACTATGATCAAGTTGATTATTAATCTATGTTACATGTTATTTATGATCTTGCATGCTCTCCGTTATTGTAGATTCTTTGGCCAAGTAGATGCTTGTAACTCCAAGAGGGAGTATTTATGCTAGATAGTGGGTTCAGTCTCAAGTAATCTGGGCGAGTGACAACAGCATCTAAGGTTGTGGATGTGCTGTTGCTACTAGGGGCAACATAACATTGCTATGTCTACGGTCATATGTACATGTTTACTTTACGCACATTGCTTAATGCGATTTTCCGTTGCTTGCAACTTAATACCAACGGGGAACACGGATGTCAACCTGAAGGTGGATTATTAGTCATAGATGCGGTTGGATAATGGTCTATGCATTTTGTCGTATTGCCCAATTAAATAGCATGGTAGTCATCTTGTCATATATATGCATTGTCATGCGCTCAATATTTTATCAATTGCCCAGCTGTAATTTGTTTACCCAGCATGTTATCTATCTTTATGGAGAGACACCACTAGTGAACTGTGGACCCCGGTCCTTTCCTTTACACTGATAAAACCACCAACTGCAAACATTGTTCTCTTTTACTTTCTGCAATTAAATACTATTTTCCACACCATACGGTTAATCATTTGTTTTCAGCAAGCCGGGGAAATTGACAACCTTCCTGTTTCGTTGGGGCAAAGTAGTTTGATTGTGTTGTGTGCAGGTTCCACGTCAACCGTCCAGATCTCCTGCAACACCACTTTTTCTGGCGCCGTTGACAACCTTCTGATGTGCTACTGCTCCTACTGGTTCGATAATCTTGATTTCTTACTGAGAGAAAACTTCTGCTGCACTGCTTCATACCTTCCTCTTGGGGTCTCCCAACGAACGTGTGTTTCACGTCATCAAGCAACTTTTTCTGGCGCCGTTGCCGGGGAGTCAGCTGACTTCTACAAGGGGAGTCTCACGCTTCCAATCTCTTTACTTTGTTTTTGTCTTGCTTAGTTTATTTTATTTTGTCTTGTTTGTTTTTAATTATCAAAAACACACAAACATTAGTTACTTGCATTTTATTTTCTAGTTATCATGTCTGGTTCTGCTCATTATGTTTTGGTTCCTGAAGTTGAGGTTCGATCCTTTAAGCAACAAGGTGGAGAAAGTTTGAAAGATGCTTGCTATAGAATCAATGATGCTCATCGTAGGTGCACTAAGAAATATTCCACCATGATCCTACTTAGGAATTTTATGTTGGCATTACTAGTTGGTATAGGTATGTCTTGGATACGTTGACAGGAGGTAACTTTCTTGGCACTCCTGCGTTGGAAGCTAGTAATATTATTGAAAGTTTGGTAGGAACACCACCTGTTAGTGACATTAAAAATGAGATTACCTTGGGAGATGTTATAAAGAAGTTGGAATCCATGGAGAAAAATTTGCCAAATTTCATTGGTAGTGCTAGCAAAATTGATGAATCACTATCAAACATTAATAAAAGAATTGTTGTTTTAGAAGCTAATACTATTCATGATAATCAAAATCTTAGAATTGGAGAATTGGAGGATGCTATTGATACATTAAGTTCTACTTTTACTTCTATTAAAACTAAAAAGCAAAAGGCTTATGTGGGGAAAGAGCAAAAAATTATGTATGTTCCCAAGGTGCCTAAACCGAAGCCCACTAATGTGTTTAAAACTGATAAAGTGTTTGGTAAGTTTAAGGGTGAATCAAGTCATGGACTATTTAAATTTTCTTCCCAATAATTACACGAACCAAAAAATCCTATTGTGACAAGCCATGTTCTTGATGAAGCTTTTGATTATTTAGACCTTGCTACACTTGGTAATACTTGATGCATGCTTTGTGCCTAGCTAAAAGGCGTTAAAGAAAATCGCTTATGGGAGGCAACCCATTATTTTTATTTCTGCAATTTTTCTTTTCTTGAGTCAAGGAGTTTGTTTACTTCTGTAGCAACTCCTTTGTATCTTTACTTTCCTGCATTGTTGTGCCAAGAGTAGTCTCTAATGATAAGATGTTGCTAAATTTTGATTGTTGCGAAGGAACAGATTTCTGTTGTTCACTGTACGAAATTCATAAAAATCACCAGATCGTCATTTAAATCTGAAAATTTTTGTGCGTAATCTTGATATATGTATGCATCTTTCGTTAGTTCAAAGTTTTTCGATCTGAGCAACGTAACTGCCTCGAACAAATTTGTTTTTGCGGACTGTTCTGTTTTAGACATATTATGTCTTTTATTTTGCATTCTCTCTTTTACTAGTGTTGAGTAGAATTCTTTTTTGGGTGGAAGAGCTTCACGTAACATCAGTGGCAGTAGCTAATATTTAAAGTAACGGTCATATTGCGTCCTTATAGAACATGTGAGTTTTTGATAGTGCACTAACCCTCTAATGAGATTTACTTTGAGTTTGGTGTGACGGAAGTTTTCAAGGGTTAAGAGGGAAGAATGATATAATAGGATGGAGAAGAGTGAAGAGCTCAAGCTTGGGGAGGCTCTCGTGGATCTCCCCAGCATATTTTAAGAAGACTCAAGCGTCTAAGCTTGGGATGCCCAAGGCATCCCCTTCTTCATCGGCAAAATTATCAGGTCGTCTCTAGTGAAACTATATTTTAATTCTTTCACATCATATGTGCTGTTCTTGAAGCGTCTGTGTGCTTTTATTTTCAGTATGTTATTTTTATTTTGTGATCAACTTGATTGGATCCTAGTATTCTTGATTGGGAGAGAGACACGCTCCGCTTTTTCATGAGAATACTCATATTCTTCACTTATACTTGTTGAGTATTCATATCTAGCGCTGTTCAGCTTTTAGCTCTTGTTTTCATGTATCTCTTGTCAGAGCTATTAGTTATTTTGTAGAAAGTACTCTCTTGCTTCACTTATACTTGTTTGGAGAGTTGTTGAAATAAATTGATTGGTGTTTGGTTGGAACAGAAAATGTTGCATTTGGTAGATGGTATAATGGAAAAAACTTGCATATTCTTGTAGATCACTGAACTTTGATAACTTGATTCTTTGCAAACGTTTTGAGGTATTAAGTAGTAGATGGTAAAGTTTGCTGGTTAGTTAAGTTAAAATCATTAGTGTATTGTTGTCTTTAAAGCTTATGCCGTACTACAAACTCTACTAAAATTGTTGAAGGTGTAGTTGGGCTTGATAGCTTTCCATGTCTGAAAAGTGATTCGTAATAACTAGGTTGTGTAAAGGTCGAGGGATCTAGCGGTGTACTTGTGCCACCGTGAACGGCCCTCCTTGGAGTAAAATGTTAACCATGCTCTTAATGTTGAAACTGCTATTTGTTTGCAATAAGCTTGTGAGTTCTTTTTGACCAATGTTAAGATACGGTTTTTGACACTTCCACCATCCAAATTTGCTAGAATCTTCGGTGTTGTGCATTGCCCTTCTCACATTGAGAGTTGGTGCATACTTCGCCAGTACATCCAAACCCGTGGGAGGACTTCCTCTTATTCTCCTACACATAAGCCTATACATCTTCCTCAAAACAGCCACCATACCTACCTACCACAGCATTTCCATAGCTGTTCCGAGATATATTGCCATGCAACTTCCATCTTACATTACATGACTTGTTGTCATTCATCATTTATATATTGCTTTGCATGATTCTATACAGCTGATGTGTGGTTTACCCATGTTACGCTAGATCATTGCACATCCTGCTACACTGGCAGAGGCATACAGTTTTATACATCATGTTTTGTTCATTATGAGTTATTTGTACCAAAAAGTTGTAATCATATTAGAGTGTTGCCCCTGCTAGAAAAGAGCCATGGAGGCCATCGAAAAGAGAAACAGAAAAAGAAAAAAAGAAAAAAGAATAAAAAGGGAGGCAACACTACTATCCTTTATCAAAGTTGTGCTCATGTTTAGCACCTGCAGTATTCATAGTCATCATTTGTGCTCATGTTTAGCACATATACTCCATGAGAGAGAGTTTTCATATTTTACTAGTATAACTATGTGGGAAATTTACACTATAGAACTTGGGTTGTATATTCCAATGATGAGCTTCCTCAAATTGCTCTAGGTCTTCGTGAGCAACCAAGTTGGATGCACCCCCACTAGTTTCATTGGAGAGCTTTCATACACATATAGCTCTATGTGCATCCGTTGCATGGCAATCACTACTCCTTGCATAGCTTCGATTATAAGACTTCCTCTTGTCTAATGATCACTTATAGCTTTGTGAGACTTTTTTTCCATTGGCCTTCTGTGGGGACCCCGGACTAGCTGTCCGAAATACCCGATTATGCTTAACACAACGATCCCGTGATCAGTCTGTCGTTGCACATAATCCGAATTGGATACCAAAGTTTACATCCATTACAATACCGAATAAAAAGTCTTACATAAATGGTCATTTAGACCAAGTCTTACATAGGTGCCTTCATGGGCCAAACCAAAATATCAGCGGAAGCTACGGCGTAGTAGACATCATATTCTAATGATGACGACCCGACAGGCAGCTGACTTGTGGAGATCCTTAGTTTGCGTAGAAGTCGCCATACTCCTGCTCGGCGTAGTGCTCCTCCTCGTAGTCTGGCTAGGACAATAGCCAGGGACGAAACCAATATGAGTACATTTGAATGTACTCGCAAACTACCCCAACATGAGTATGCACTAGTTTTATTTTAACTTACAACTTTTATTTGTTTAAAACATCTCTATATCTTTATTGAAAAAGGTAAGAAGAGTTTTATAACTATCTTTAAAAGAAGTCACCATCGCATTTGTTTCTCCAAAACCCCTCCTTTTCCTGACCATGGCTCACCATGGTCCATTTATTCCAACAACTCGTACCACTCCATTTGGTATAGTTGTGCAACACCATCACCATTTCAATTTATTTTAACTTAAAAGCTTTTCCAAAAACTTGCACATGATCTTAGGACAGCCTCCCAATTGTCCATATCCGAGGACTCGGCTATTCGAATAGTTTTGACCCTCTGCAGAGGTAGCACGCTTTTATCCCACATCCATCCGGTAACTCATCGTGTCAGCCACGTCCCGCCATACAAGGTGTATGCGAAGTTGAGCCACCGACCCTAGCCTCTCCTTTGCTCATGCTATTATAGGATCCTACCCATATGATAATTCCCACCAACACTCAGTCCGGTCCCCGTCGGCAACCCTAAGTGTGAGGACTCATATGTTTTTCCCGGCGACCACATTGATGAAGTCTTCAATCCTCCTCCTTATCTTTCCACAGAGTTTGAGCAAGGACCCAGGTCAGGGGAGTTCTCCAAACCATCCCCTCATGCATAACGGAGTTATCTCCGTCGATGAGGTATCCCACACTAATAAGAGCAAATTATATGACTAAGCCCCGTTCCCATATGGGGGTAAATGTGGTCGCACAGACTAGGATTGGTTGTCATAGTACTAGGACACTGTGCATTTTTCATAAACATTCCCATTTTTCCATTTCTCCACTTCAACACCGACATCTCGGTATTCCATAACCACACAAGTATTTCAAAGGAGTTTTGAGTAAACAACATTTATTTTCCCATCCTATAATTTTATATCAACTATCTTATACTTCTACATAGGTGGCAAAATAGTTTTCATGTACTTGTGAAAATGTTTTCAAAATCATTGATACTTTTGAATAACTCATGTGACAAAATAGATGTATGTAAATGCAAGCTCAGTGAAGTAGCTTGCCTTGCTCGGCAAAGTTCTCAGGTTCTTGTGCTTGCTGATCAAGGTATTCCCCCTCCTCGTAGACTTCGGCAACGTTCTCGTCTAAACGTCAAACAAGCAATGCAAACAATTACTAAACTACTCAAGCAAGCATCACAACATATCAATCATAAACATCACAAATAGCTACTGCACACATCAAACCATACAATTTGGTTTCAAAATAATTGAATTAAACATTATTTAATTACTTCTAAATTAAGGCAGAAACTTGTTGAATGTGTTTAATTCCACAACTTGAGTTCTGTTGGTCACAAAAATACAAACTAAATTTCTTTAGAAAGCTACTGATGTGTAGAAGACAACACAATTTGGTTTGGATCTATTGGAGTTACCAAACTCCCTACACATTTGTTTGAATCCAGAAGCTTAATAACCAAGTTTTGGCTACCATTTAAATTCTATTGCTCCTAAAATTAAATCCTTTTAGGGGTAACTAAACATGAACAAATGTGATCTAACAAAATTGGTCAAAAATCATTTGGGTTAACTATTTAACTTATTTAAAGGTTTGAGTGCAGAAGGGTGTTTAAACTTCAACTTAATACTAAACAAATACTACTACACAAATAATTCTACCAAACTTAGGGAAGCTAATACATGGCAGTACTAAGGTAGCAAAATTGGTTTAGAATTATTTGGACTAACAGAGTATCAGAAACAAACAAGTTTAGAATTTAAACCTTCTGTAGTATTTTTAATAATACTTTTTGTCTATTTAATTAAATGACATGAGACCACTTGTGTTGGTTAAACAATTTCATAAGATTTCCAGAACAATTGAGTTTGATTTAATTGGATTCCTAAATCTCGAGATATTGAATTTCAAAGTTGGATCCAGTACTGATTTCATATTTCAATTTTAAACAGAGAAATCTAGTTATGGATAATGTTTAAATTTCTGACCAGTGGGGCCTACATGGCAGCGGCACAGCGCGCGCGCGGAAATGATTTAAAACCTGATGAGCGGGGCCCGCCCGCCCATCAGTCTCTCTCTCTTTCTTTTAACCGAAGCGGTAAGGCACCGTTGGATCAAGATCCAACGGCCCACGATCAACGCGACGACGGCGACCATATTTCAGCGGCGCTGCCGCGCCGTGATGGCGAGAGAGCTCGATTAGCTCACCTCGAGGCTCGGGAGGTCGCGGCGAGGGTGCGGGAGGGTCGCGGTGGCCTGGGGAGAGCTCCTGGCCGAGTTGCGCTTCCTGGGAAGGAGTGTAGCGTCCACGGCGAGCAGCTGCGCTTCCGCGGCCACGGCACGTCGACGGCGAGCTTCTCTGGGGGTTCCTGGGCACGGGACAGAGGGGCAAGTGAGTGCGGAGTGTTGTGGAAATGCAGCAGAGGGATCGGAGGGAGTGGGGAGGAAGCAACAGCACGGCTGCGCGAGCATCGCCTACCTCGGCACGGCGAGGTTGCAGAGGGCACGGGCGGCGTGCACGCCCTCCTGGCGGTGCACAGAGGAGAGTGGAGAGGGTGTGGAGTGGTGTGGTGCTTCTGGCGAGGTGTGGGGGTGGTTATATAGGGCAGGGCCGGCGTATCGTGGATGGAGCGCATGGACATCATCCATGGCGTCTCCGGCGGGAGATTTCCCGATTCCTCGGTGACGCGTGCAAGCAGCTCAAGGAAGAGGGGTCTGGGGGGTCCGGGAGCGAGCTGGGAGTAGCTATGGCGATGGGTGCGTGTCGAGGTGCAGCGGGTGGGGCGAATTTGGCCGGCGCCGTCCGAGCTCTCCACGGAGAGCAACGGGGGACAACGACGTAATGGCGAGGGGAGAGGCTCTCCTCTGCTTGCAGAGGCTGCAGAGGCACGGGAGCGAGGGAGAACGCGAGCAAGGGGGCCCTGGGGGGCCCGGGAACGGAGACAACGACCATGGCGACGGTGACGGGGAGCTAGGGGTAGGAGACGACGGCGAAATTGCAAAACGCCCCCTAGACTCTTTTTTCTATTTACCTCTAGGTCCTTTTCTGTTGCTTTTACTCCTTTCTAATTCCAGCAGCATTTCTGGAATTTAATTGAGGTACTTAATCAATTTAGAAAAATTCACAAATTTTTGTGAGGCTTCCACATAGCATGTAGCAGCATTTCTGGAATTTAATTGAGGTACTTAATCAATTTTGAACCATTTTCTTTCATAGGGTTTTAATTATGGAATTTTGTTTTATTTCTAATTGAATTTTACTTTTGAATTTTAAAACTAATTCAAAATATTGTTTGAGAGAGAAAAGTAGTAAGGATGAAATGGGAGTGTTTACATTACCACTCCACTGAATTTTATTGTGAAGGAAAACAATTTCTCACTTGGAGAATTTTATGTGACACTTGTCACATTATTTCTTGCTTTGCTTTTTATTTATTTCTCTTCTTTTCTTCATGTCTTTATTTAGAGCAAGCAACACATAATTTAGCAAGAAATAAACAACACAAGCAACAATATGAGATCAACACATATAATTAGCAAAAGTTTTTGTTGGCTCTCATTTTTGGAATAATAATACTTATAATATTTTTGGGATGTTACAATCCTTCCCCCTTAAAATAAATCTCGTCCCGAGATTTGCTAGGCTTAGGTTAAAGAGGTCTGGGAATTCGCTTCGAAGATAATCTTCGCGTTCCCAAGTTGCTTCTTCTTCAGAGTGGTTAGTCCACTGGACTTTGTAAAACTTGATCGCACGTCTTCGGGTAACACGAACATCTTCTTCGAGAATTTTGAGGGGTCTCTCACGATAAGTCAGGTCTTGGTTCAGGTCGATGGAGAGGTGGTCGATGTTTTTGAAAACATCAGGCTGGTCAGGAACTTCAAGACACTTCCGGAGCAAGGAAATGTGGAAGACATCATGATAATCTCCTAACTCCGGTGGCAATTCCAGCTGATAGGATACTTCTCCTCGACGAGCGATGATCTTGAAGGGTCCAATATACCTTGGCGCTAATTTTCCTTGACATGGAAACGCTGCATTCCTTTGAGGGGTGTCACTCGGAGATAAACATAATCTCCGACACTGAAAGTGAGATCACGGCGCTTGGTGTCAGCGTAACTCTTCTGACGGGATTGGGCAGTTTTGAGGCGTTCACGAATAAGCTGAACTTGCTCTTCAGCTTCACGGAGGGTATCTGGTCCAAACAATTTGCCTTCTCCGGTATCGGACCAATTCAGGGTGTACGACACTTCTTGCCGTAAAGGGCTTCAAAAGGGGCCATTTGCAGACTGGACTGATAACTGTTGTTGTACGAGAACTCTGCAAACGGAAGACAATCTTCCCACTTGGAACCATAGGATAGAACACATGCGCGAAGCATGTCCTCCAATATCTGGTTCACTCGCTCAGTTTGGCCATCGGTCTGGGGATGATAAGCTGTGCTAAATGCTAACTTGGTTCCGAGGGCTTCATGAAGGGATTTCCAGAATCTTGAGGTGAATTGCGTGCCTCTATCAGATACAATCTTCTTAGGCACACCATGCAGGCTTACTATTCTGGAAATATACAAGTCTGCTAACTGGGCTCCATTGTGAGTGGTCTTGACGGGTATAAAATGAGCAACCTTGGTCAGTCGATCAACGATGACCCAGATTGAATCATGGCCTCGGTTGGATCTTGGAAGTCCGGTAATAAAATCCATTCCAATCTCATCCCACTTCCACTCGGGAATTTTCAAAGGTTGAAGCAATCCAGCGGGCCGCTGATGTTCAGCCTTGACTCGCTGACAGATATCACACTTGGCTACGAAAGAACCAATCTCTCGTTTCATTCCATGCCACCAAAATCTTTCTCGAAGGTCTTGGTACATTTTGGTTCCGCCGGGGTGGATTGAATAAGGGGTCTCATGGGCTCCTTCAGGATTAACTCCTTAAGTTCCGTGACATTGGGCACACAGATACGGTCATTGAATTTCAGCACTCCTTCAGCATCTTCGGTAAAACCGGGTGCTTTGCCGAGGGAAATCTTCTTCCTAATTCCTTCAATGCTTTCATGACCTTTTGGGCTTCTTTGATTTGATCCATCAGGGTTGGGGCTAACTCTAAATTGGCGAGATAACCATGGCTAACAAGTTCTAGTCCAAAATCTTCGAACTCTTTGAACAAGGCTGGCTGTTCGGCTTGGATCAGGCATTCAGGGTGCAAGGTTTGCGACTAAGGGCATCGGCAACTACATTAGCCTTTCCGGGTGATAATGGATTCCAATATCATAATCCTTGATTAATTCCATCCATCTCCTCTGTCGCAGGTTCAATCCTTCTGGGTGAAAATATACTTCAAGCTCTTATGATCCGTATAGACCTCACAGCGATGTCCCGCAAGATAGGGACGCCACTTTTTAAGAGCAAGACACAACAGCTAATTCCAGGTCATGGGTTGGGTAATTCTCTTCATGCGGTCGCAACTGCCGGGACAGGTACGACACAACTTTGCCTTCTTGCATCAGAACGCAACCAAGTCCGAGGCGTGATGCATCGCAATACACGTCGAAACTCTGGGTGACGTCTGGCATAATCAATTGGGGTGAGGTTAGTCTCTTCTTCAACTCTTGGAAACTATCTTCGCACTTCTGAGTCCATTCAAATTTCTTGTCCTTCTTCAACAGTTGGGTCAAGGCTTGGCTATACTGGAAAATCCTTCAACGAACTTGCGGTAATAACCGGCGAGTCCGAGAAAGCTTCGGATTTCAGTCACACTGGTTGGGGATAACCAGTCAACAATGGCTTGGATCTTCTCGGGTCAACAGAAATTCCTCCGCAGATACAACATGTCCGAGAAATGCCACTTACTGAGCCAAAACTCACACTTGCTAAGCTTGGCATACAGCTGGTGCTCTCGGAGGGTCTCCAAAACTAGACGCAGGTGTTCAGCATGCTCTTCTTCGGTCTTGGAATAAATAAGGATGTCATCAAGGAAAACTACCACGAACTTGTCGAGGTACTCCATGAAAATCTTGTTCATGAGATTCATGAAATAGGCTGGGGCATTGGTCAGACCAAAGGACATCACGGTGTATTCAAACAAACCGTAACGGTGGTGAAGGCGGTCTTGGGAATGTCTGTCTCTCGGATCTTCAACTGATGGTAACCTGTCCGAAGATCGATCTTGAAAAGACTCGGGCTCCGTTCATTGATCGAACAGATCCTCGATCTTGGGAAGGGGTACTTGTTTTTAATGGTCACGTCATTTAGCTTGCGATAATCCACACACAGTGTGGTACCGTCTCTCTTGTCCACAAAAATAATGGGTGATCCCCAGGTGAAGCGCTTGGACGAACAAGACCTTTGCTGAGCATATCTGCCAACTGCTTCTTCAACTCAACCAGTTCTTCCGGATTCATCCGATAAGGCTTTGGGATATGGGGATGTCCTGGGATAAGCTCAATTATGAACTCAATTTCCCGGTCTGGCGGCATACCAGGCAATTCTTCTGGGAAAACATCTTGAACAGGTGAACAACACGGATCTCATCTAGGGGGGTCGAGCTATGCTCTCATGGCAGCCTGGTTGGGAGTGGTTGGTTTCAGACACATACTCCACTTCTACTTCTTTGTCGGTGGTGATGGATACAGCTCTTCTGGCACAGTCTATTCGACCATGGTACTTGGCTAGCCAATTCATACCGAGTATGACATCTATGCCTTGGGTTCCTAGAATAATTAGGTCGGCTGCAAATTTTTCGCCTGAAATCTCAATGGCAGTATTTGGACAAAATCTCTTGGTTTCTAGGTGGAGCCAGGATTTGTATACTCAAGGTTTTATTTAGGAAGCCTTCTACTAAACCTCCCTTAGCAACAAACTCCTCGGTAACAAATGAATGGTTGCACCAGAATCAAACAGAACAGTTGCAGGTACTGAGTTGACAAGGAACGTACCCAGCACAACATCCGGCGCATCCTGAGCTTCTTCAGCATTGATGTGGTGCAGACGACCCTTGACAACAGCAGCATTTCCGCGGGGTGCGGCATTCTTGCCATTACCATTTCCATTGCGGCCTTGACCATTGTTCGGTGCCGGCATTGGGGCGCTGAACATTCCTCTTGGGATTGGGGCATTCTTGGAGTAGTGACCTTTGTTGCCACATTCAAAGCAGACAACATTGGCATTGGGGTTGAAGTTGTTGAAGTTTCCTCTGGGACGGTTATTGTCATTGGGGCGGTTGAAGTTGTTTGGGCGGTTAGGGAAATTGGGGCGTGGAGCTTGGGGTGGACGATAGGCAGGTTTGGGGTTTTGCTGAAAGATACGAGGCTTCTGACTGCTCGAACCTTCCTGAGCATTCATCCTCCTCTTGCGACCTTCATACATAGACTTGCGCTTGGTCTCCAGCTGGATGGCTTTGTCCACAAGTGACTCCAGATCACGGAAGTCATGGATAACCAAGCACACTGCAGTTCATCATGAAGTCCACTCATGAAACGCTCCATCTTCTTCTCTTCTTTGTCGGTGTCATCAGGAGCATACCGAGATAAGTCGGTAAACTCATCCAGATAACCGACCACATCTTACTTCCCTGCCTCAGCTTGCGGAATTCATCCTTCTTCCTCTCAATAAGTCCGCTGGGAATGCTTCTTGCGGAATTCTCCTGGAACTCAGCCCAGTTGATGACATGACCAGCTGCTGGAGAGCCTTGGTAGTTTCCCACCAAGCTCTTGCAGGTCCAGCGAGATAGTGGGTTGCATACAACACTTTCTCATTTTCTCCCACAGCAGCAACTTCCAGATTGTTGTCGATGGTGCGAAGCCAATCATCGGCTTCCAGTGGGTGAAGTCCCTTGGAGTAGGTGGGTGGGTTGGTTTTCTGGAAATCGCCTAAGGTGGATCGCTGGTTCCATTGCCATTGCCATTACCACCATTGTTGTTGTTATAAGCGGCTGCGAGTTGCAGGGCAGTGAGATGAGCCTGGCGCTCCTGCCGGGCATTTTCACGTTCCTCCATGATAAGCGCGAGAAGTTGGGCGGGGGTTGGGTCCGGTGGTGGTGGTGCTGATCCTGATCCTCCGCATTGCTGCGACGGGGCGGCATCCTGAAGCACACCGGGTATAAGAGGCAAGGCAAGAAAAGTTCGACTAAGGGAAAAGACGATTTCAAGTGGTTATTAATTTTAAGGATTATATGAAAATATTTCACACAGATCTAACAAGACAAACATACTTATATTTCACAAACATCACATCAAGGAGTTCACAACAACATCAAGCTTACAACATCAAGCTTACAACATCACCTTACATCTAAGATACATAGCATCTGGTTTCCAAAAGAACCACTACTTCGACTCGACTAGCGATAGGGGTCAACCTAATCCTGCGGTAGTGATCAAGTCACTCGCCTACTGAGGTGGAACCTCCAGCTCTAACACGTCAGCATCTGACTGGTAGGTGGCTCCTCGGGATCCTCCTCCTCGTCCTCGAGAACTGCCTCGAGTGGCTCCTCCTCCTCGTCAACTAACTCCTCCTCATCATCTCCTCCTCACAGTCCATCTCCTCCACGAAGTCATCATCGTCACTGAGGAAAGCGTTGTTCTCCTTGCGGAGATCCTCGCCCTCCTCCTCCATCTCGTCAGTATGGTGCTCTAGATCCTCAATCAGCTCTCCTGCTCCGCCACCTTCTTGCGGAGCTTCACGATAGTCCTCCTCAGCTGGGCCCTCTTCCTGAGAAGAGCGACCTTCTCCTCCATCAGCTTCTCCTCGTTCTCGCGAAGCTCAACGAGCGACTCGCGGTCAAAGTGAAGCTGAATCCTAGTGCGCATCAGATCATCCTGAGTGCACTGAAGTAAGATCTCCATGTCCATGATGTAGCTCCCAAACATCGGGTGGCAAGGGGAAGGAGTAGGGTGTCCATCGCAGTTGCGCCTCCCGTAGAACCGGAAACGGGAATCTAACTCCGCCTTGTGCTCCTCACAAAGTCGGGCTAGCATCCTCTGTGTGCAGTACAGAGACCGTCAACCCAGGTGGCCTCCTTGGTGGTGAAGACGAGCGTCCTGGAACTGGGGACTTGATGTTCCTGCGAACTGACGACTTGATGAGCCAGCTCAGCCTTCCGACACCGTGAACGTCAATCTGAGCTCCCTCAAACTCTGGAGCGGGGCGACCTAACAGCTTGCTCAACTCGAACAAGTCCCTCTCAAACGTCAGCTTGCTATCCTTCTCAAGCTGAACGAACTCGGTCCAATGGAGTGCCATCTACAATTTTAAGCAAAATTTTAAGTTAGTGAGATGATAAGTGTACAAAATTTTAAATTTAGTGAGGTAACAATAACAAATTTTAAGTTTATGAGATGACAAGTCTGTAAAATTTTAAGGATACTAAGGAAATTGTAAGTTTAATGAGAATAAATTTTTGCATAAGTAAGAGGATTGGAGATAAGCAGTTTTCGAAAATACTTCACTCCTTTCTTTTAGAAATTAATCTTTTTGTAACATTTGTCTAACGATCGTGCTAACTAAGGTTTCCTAAAGTCAGGATGGCTCTGATGCCTTCCAAACCCCCCTTAATGTTCTCTTTGCCATAACATCCTGGTGCCAATACCAAATGCTTACGCTCACCGGTTGAGTAGACTTCGAAACAGTTGATTCATGACGTTCGTGTTGCTTTTACTTGACTGGATCCTTCTCTATGTTGTAAAAAATTGCTTGATGCTTGGAATTGAAGGATAGAACTCCTACACTGAATACTTAATGCATCTATAATGAACTTTGTACGGTTTCATGTCTTTAAAGCGATCGTTCATGAAAACTTTTAACTTGTTTGACTGTCTTGCTTTATTATCTCTTATTTGATATCAATTATAGACATTTGCCTAGAATGATTTGATCTCAGTTCATTTACATGTGCTTTACAATACTATTTGATCAAGTTTATGTTGGTAGCATGTCACTTCAAAAATTATATTGTTTTAACGTTTACCTACTCGAGGACGAGTAGGAACTAATCTTGGGGATGCTGATACGTCTCAAACGTATCTATAATTTTTGATGTTCCATGTTGATATTATACCATTTGTTACATGTTTTGCACCCACTTCATATCACTTTTATACATTTTTTGGGACTAACCTATTAACAAGATGCCACAGTGCCAGTTCCTGTTTTCTGCTGTTTTGTATTCCAGAAAAGCTAGTCCGGAAATATTCTCGGAATTAGACGAAAATCAACGGAGGTCCCTATTTCACCGACACATACACGGAGTCCAAAGAGGAGACGGAGTAGGGCCACGAGGGCCCCACACGCCCCCACGGCGCGGCAAGAAGGAGGTCGGCGCCCTCCCCTTGTGTGGGACCCTCGTGGGTCCGCAGCCGCCGCCCTTTCGCCTATATATTCCTCCCGACGCGAAAACCCTAAATACCCGAGCCATTATCCACGAAAAGTTCTAGAGACGCCGCCGTCGTCAACCCTAGCTCGGGAGGGTTCTACAGCTCTTCCCGGCACCCTGCCGGAGAGGGGAATCGTCACCGGAGGGCTCTACATCACCATGCCTGCCTCCGGAGTGATGCGTGAGTAGTTCATCCTTAGACTACGGGTCCATAGTAGTAGCTAGATGGTTGTCTCTCCACTTTGTGCTATCATGTTTAGATCTTGTAAGCTGCCTAACATGATCAAGATCATCTTATTGTAATGCTACATGTTGTGTTTGCTGGGATCCGATGAATATTGAATACTATGATCAAGTTGATTATTAATCTATGTTACATGTTATTTATGATCTTGCATGCTCTCCGTTACTAGTAGATTCTTTGGCCAAGTAGATGCTTGTAACTCCAAGAGGGAGTATTTATGCTACATAGTGGGTTCAGTCTCCAGTAATCTGGACGAGTGACAGCAACGTCTACGGTTGTGGATGTGCTGTTGCTACTAGGGTAACATAACATTGCTATGTCTACGGTCATATGTCATGTTTACTTTACGCATATTGCTTAATGCGATTATCCGTTGCTTGCAACTTAATACCAACGGGGAACACGGATGTCAACCTGAAGGTAGATTATTAGTCATAGATGCGGTTGGATAACGGTCTATGTATTTTATCGTATTGCCCAATTAAATATCATGGTAGTCATCTTATCATATATATGCATTGTCATGCGCTCAATATTTTATCAATTGCCCAGCTGTAATTTGTTTACCCAACATGTTATCTATCTTTATGGAGAGACACCACTAGTGAACTATGGACCCCGGTTCTTTCCTTTACACTGATAACCACCAACTACAAACATTGTTCTCTTTTACTTTCTGCAGTTAAATACTGTTTTCCACACCACACGGTTAATCATTTGTTTTCAGCAAGCCGGGAGATTGACAACCTTCCTGTTTCGTTGGGGCAAAGTAGTTTGATTGTGTTGTGTGCAGGTTCCACGTCAACCGTCTAGATCTCCTGCAACACCACTTTTTCTGGCGCCGTTGACAACCTTCTGAAGTGCTACTGCTCCTACTGGTTCGATAACCTTGGTTTCTTACTGAGGGAAAACTTCTGCTGCACTGCTTCATACCTTCCTCTTAGTTTCCCCCAACGAACGTGTGTTTCACATCATCACGCATCGCCTACCCATGCCCGCGTCTAATAAATATCACTCCCCGTCCGCTCAAACAGTCACACAGCCGCCTCCAACGCCTCTCTCTACCACACACACAGTCACACACCCACAGCCGACGACAGAACATCCAAGAGGAACCGCCGAAGTGATGACGTGAAACACACGTTCGTTGGGAGACCCCAAGAGGAAGGTATGAAGCAGTGCAGCAACAAGTTTTCCCTCAGTATGAAACCAAGGTTGTTGAATCCAGGAGGAGCAGAAGCACTTCAGAAAGTTGTTGGTGGCGCCGTTACCCGATCACCAACGTGGAACCTGCACACAACACAATCAAACTATTTTGTCCCAACGAAACAGGAAGATTGTCAATCTTCCTGCTTGCTGAAAACAAAGGATTAAATGTATGGTGTGGAAAACAGTATTTAATTACAGAAAGTAAAAGAGAACAATGATTGCAGTTGGTGGTTTTATCAGTGTAAAAGAATGGACCGGCATCCACAGTTCACTAGTGGTGTCTCTCCATAAAGATAAATGACATGTTGGGTAAACAAATTACAGCTGGGCAATTGATAAAATAGTGAGCGCATGACAATGCATATATATGACAAGATGACTACCATGATATTTAATTGGGCATTACGACAAAATATATAGACCGTTATCCAACCGCATGTATGACTAATAATCCACCTTCAGGTTGACATCCGTGTTCCCCGTTACATCAGGAAGGCTAGGTAGGATTCACAAAAAAAATCAAACTCATTTTATACACCATATGGAAGGTCCCTCCGACTTGCCGAAATTGTTTTGAAGAACCATTCTGTATTTTATATTGTATACAATTTCCCAACTATAGCAGTTAATCATTATGTTCTTCTGATATGTAGGAAGAAGATTCTGATGACGTTGGGAGTGACGATGAATCGTTCGACGCAAAACAGCAGCAAGTCCTAAACAAACTGCTGAATGGAGAGATTAGGTACCTACGTGGTCCAGGCAGGTTTAGGTGTCTATTCTGTGGAAGACTAATTTCGGAAGATTTCTATAGCATGGCGGACCATGCCGTTGGCGTGGGTCAAGGCAACCATAAACGCAAGCCCCACGTCAGAACAAAACATGCAGCCGCGACTTCTTAAGAAATCTCTAGAGAAAGATGTAAAGAAATTGTCCTGGTAGAACATATGTTGATCTTGTACTCCGTATAATGCATATAGATGCTACTACACGGACAATTGTACCTTAAAAATACTACCTATGTGGCTATGTGCTATATAAGCACTTTTACCTTGCGTGTTGAACATGTCACTGATACCAAGATAAGCACCGGATTTACAACTACACGTACGTACCCCTCCTGTGAGATCTATGCGTCCATAGGTCTTGGTTTCCTCTCCTCCTCTGCAAACTAAATGCACCCGAAAAACCAAGACGCAGTGGCCAGCTTAACAGGAGGGCACGGCGCAGGTACCGTTGCCAGCTTAAAGAGCAATCCAATCCATAGGAATTTAAAATTTTAGTTAATACCATTCCTATACCAGACCTATATGGTTCTCTCTCCAGCTTACTGTGTCATGCTATCGTCCCGGCTTCGCACATCTGACAACTCTGTGGAAAAGAAAACAGACCATCTCTCCACCCCTCCGATCTAACCGGTCTCACCGACTCTTGGAGTCGGATTCAACAACGTACGATTCCAGTTCGCGTATTTATCCCTTCTGTCATATCTTTGGGCACCCAAACGGAGTCAACGAAATAAGTGACGCCCAAGGGAAGCATCGACAAACCAATATGAATAAAAAGGTGCCCAACTGGAGCCGACTCCAGTTCGTAGCCGACCTGACGTGGCCGTCTCCATGTCGCCACGATCCACTGAGATCCAGCCCCACGTCGCACGGATTCGTCAAAAAAAAATTAATTAGCAGGGAAAGTAAAAAATATATATATAGATATGTTGAGACATTCTTTTGTGGATGGAGGGAGTAATAAAGGCGAGGTCGCAGAGCTAAAACTCGGTACAAACACAAGTAAACCAACGACCGGCAAACAAAATACATATAAAAACTCGTTACAGACGACTTAAGACGCACAGAAACAGACGTAAAATAAGAACACAATTTGAAAAAAAAATACTTACGACTGGATCACCGCATTCAAAGTCTGAAGGCATCTTGACCCTAAAAGACACTGAACGGCGATCGATTCTACCACAGACCGACGCATCTTGAAAGCACGCAAAACATTCTTTGGGGAAATCCATAAACCACCCGTTCATAATCGTATGAGAGATCTGGAATAAGGCTATTTAGGGTCATCCGACTTAAGTGGAGTCGGCCAGGTAGCATCAGAAGGCATTTGTCGTTGACCTGTAACGTTTCGGCTCACGTGTAGTCAGCAACGTGAAATCGTCCACGTGAAGTCGGCCACGTGAAGTCGTATAAGAAAACATCCAAAACTCACACAATATCATGAACAGCACGACCAGAAAATATCGAACAACCTAGCCTTATGGACAAAATAGTTAAAACTCTTATGTGCTAAAACAATACTGTCGTTACCTTAAAAAAACACTTCGAACTTTAGATTAGCACATAAGAGCTGGAAAAAAAGAATTGAAGTCGGCCGGATCGCGTAAAGTCGGCCTGAGGAAGGTGAGATTGAGCTTGGTCCGTTCTTCTTTGTGTTCTACAGTAGATTATCCGTGTTGTCACTTTTTCTTTCCATTTCATGCGAACAGAGTTGACTACTTGCCATTGCATGCGTGTTTTCAACTTGCAGATGACCTATGCATGGATTGATCTGACGGGATGGGTGCATGTGTGTACTTAATGCCATTATGTATCCGACCGACCCCACTGACCCGTCCGCCTCCACCGATCAAGTAGACTTCGCCAAGCCGGCCGACTCCACCGAGTTGACACATATTTTTATAAACAGAGGGAGTATGTAAGATTTGTCATTATGCTCTTCACAACAAAAAACAACAATCGTCTGGGGCGGGGTTGACTTTAACACAACAGGCAAGACCGGGTAAAGTTGGCCAGGTGAAATCGGCCAGGTGAAATCGGCTAGGTGTAGTGCGCGCCGATGCTCTGTATGTTGTTCGATCAGTACGAATTGGACTCGCTCGTACACGATTAATAAATGCTAAGTTCGACCAAGCATCAGATGCTCCTAGGTCCTAATAGTGACTTATTTAGCAAGAAGTTATTATAGTACGGCACATAGTGTGGAAATTTGTGAGATGAAAGCTAGAGCGGCAACTACGGCCTCATACAATGTCACCAAAATAAGATTCCTGTAATAGAATAAAATACATAGTCATGCCCGAAAACATCATAAATTACAGAACGTTTTCGTAGACACAACCTAAAACAAACAAACAATGTTCTGTCTATGAGTGTTATTGTTTTCTGTTCTATTTTATTCCTTCCTTTTTTTATTGTAGCCTGTAGCGTTTAGTCGAGAACAACCGATCCAGCCGACTCCACCGATCCAGCTGATACGTCTCAAACGTATCTATAATTTTTGATGTTCCATGCTTGTTTTATACCAATTGCTACATGTTTTGCATCTACTTTATATCACTTTTATATATTTTTTGGGACTAACCTATTAACAAGATGCCGAAGTGCCAGTTCATGTTTTCTGCTGTTTTTGTATTTCAGAAAAGCTAGTCTGGAAATATTCTCGGAATTGGACGAAACTTCACGGGGGTCCCTATTTTTCCAGAACATGCCTGACAGAGCGAAGGAGCAACAGAGGAGGGCCACCAGGGCCCCACACGCACCTAGGGCGCGGGGCCCCCTCTGCCGCGCCCTAGGGTGGTGTGGGCCCCTCGGGGGTCTCCAGCCGCCGCCCTTTCGCCTACTTATTCCCCTCCCCGACGCAAAAACCCTAAGTGCCTGAGCAAATATCCACGAAAAGTTTCAGAGACGCCGCCGCCGTCAAACCTAGCTCGGGAGGGTTCAGAACCTCTTCCCGGCACCCTGCCGGAGAGGGGAATCGTCACCGGAGGCTTCTACATCGCCATACCTGCCTCCGGAGTGATGCGTGAGTAGTTCATCCTTGTACTACGGGTCCATAGCAGTAGCTAGATGGTTGTCTCTCCACTTTGTGCCATCATGTTTAGATCTTGTGAGCTGCCCTACATGATCAAGATCATATTATTGTAATGCTACATGTTGTGTTTGCTGGGATCCGATGAATATTGAATACTATGTCAAGCTGATTATCAATCTATCTTATATGTTATTTAAGATCTTGCATGCTTTCCGTTACTCGTAGATGCTTTGGCCAAGTAGATGCTTGTAACTCCAAGAGAGAGTATTTATGCTAGATAGTGGGTTCATGCCTCCATTTTACCTGGGACAGTGACAGAAAGTTCTAAGGTTGTGGATGTGTTGTTGCAACTAGGGATAACCTAACGATGCTATGTCCACGGGCATATGTGTTTGTTTACATTACGCGCTTTACTTAATGCGATTATCCGTTGCTTGCAACTTAATACCAACGGGGGACTCGGATGACAACCCGGCGGTGGATTATTAGTCATAGATACTGTTAGATAACGGTTTATATATCTTGTCGTAATACCCAATTAAATATCATAGTAGTCATCATGTCATGTATATGCATTGTCATGCGCTCACTATTTGTCAATTGCCCAGCTGTAATTTGTTCACCCAACATGTTAGTTATCTTTTATGGAGAGACACCACTAGTGAACTGTGGACCCCGGTCCATTCTTTTACACTGATTAAACAACCACAAACTGCAAACTGTTCATTTTTCATTCTCTGCAATTTAATACTCATTTTCCACACCATACGTTTAATCCTTTGTTTTCAGCAAGCCGGTGAGATTGACAACCTCACTGTTTCGTTGGAGCAAAGTAGTTTGATTGTGTTGCGTGCAGGTTCCGCGTTGGTGATCGAGTAACGGCGCCACCAACAACCTTCTGAAGAGTTGCTGCTCCTACTGGTTCGATAACCTTGGTTTCTTTCTGAGGAAAAACTTGCTGCTGAACTGCATCATACCTTCCTCTTGGGGTCTCCCAACGAGCGTGTGATTCACGCCATCAACAGTCGACTCCACCGACTTGGCCGACTCGGCGAAACCTGAAGTCGCTAAAGCTGTAGTAGGCCATTTCGAGTACCGAACTGCATCGCTCAAATTCGTTGTTTTGGTGGTGCATCATGAAAAAAACTGCACGGGTCGGCAACATGCTACTGTCAGGAAACAGTAGGACAGAACACCCATTTAATGTGACCATCGGCTGTATTAAATAGTCCCAAAAATACATGTCCACAAATTATACACCGCTATCACAACTAACTAGATTTAGGGATGCGCCTTGGTGCACGACCCTTCGAGCCCTGTTTTGACGACGCGACATACACGATGCTAATAATTAGCGGTTACAAAAAATATATCCATGTGTAGGACCGACGACTAAATTAGACAAACATTTGACACAAAATAGCCTCATGAACATTAGGGACAAACACACGAACATACACCGTTTATATCTTTAGATTTAGAGTACCTGTCAGCAAGTCTACTCTCTCCTGGTAAAAAAGAAATGACAACGGTTATATAAAATGTCCGTTGCCAATGTGGTGCTTATATGTACTGCCGGCCCTAGCAAGTCATCAGTCTCATTATCACTCTCTCACTCTCTTCCAACCCTAGCGTAATAGGTCCCCGCACCGCCAACCACCATTATTCTTGTCGAACCAGCCTTCCATCTTGTTAGGTTAGTTGCTGATACGTCTCAAACGTATCTATAATTTTTGATGTTCCATGTTGATATTATGCCAATTGCTACATGTTTTATATACACTTCATAGTATTTTTATACATTTTCTGGGACTAACCTATTAACAAGATGCCACAGTTCCAGTTCCTCTTTTCTACTGTTTTTCTATTCAGAAAAGCTGTTAAGGAAATATTCTCGGAACTGGACGAAAATCAACGGAGGCTAATATTTCACCGACACGTACACGGAGTCCAAAGAAGAGACGGAGAAGCGCCAGGAGGCAGCCACGCCAGGCCTGGGCGAGGCCCCCACTGTCAGCCACGCCGAGGGGTGGCGTGGGCCCCTCGGTCGCCCTCCGATGCCGCCCTTTCGCCTATATATTCCTCCAGTTCAGAAAACCCTAAAAACAAGAGCCATATTCCACGAAAAGTTCTGTAGCCGCCGCCGTCGTCAACCCTAGTTCGGGAGGGTTCTGAAGCTCTTCCCGGCACTCTACCGGGAAGGGAGATCATCACCGGAGGGCTCTACATCGCCATGCCTGCCTCCAGAGTGATGCGTGAGTAGTTCATCCTTGGACTACGGGTCCATAGCAGTAGCTAGATGGTTGTCTCTCCACTTTATGCTATCATGTTTAGATCTTGTGAGCTGTCTATCATGATCAAGATCATCTTATTGTAAAGCTACATGTTGTGTTTGCTGGGATCCAATGAATATTGATACTATGACCAAGTTGATTATCAATCTATGTTTATATGATGTTTTTGATCATGCATGCTCTCTGTTATTAGTAGATGTTTTGGCCAAGTATATTCTTTTAACTCTAAGAGAGAGTATTTATGCTAGATAGTGGGTTTATGCCTCCAGTAATCTGGGCGAGTGACAGCAACGTCTAAGGTTGTGGATGTGCTGTTGCCACTAGGGATAAAACAACAATGCTATATCTACGGTCATTTGTGTTGTTTTCATTATGCATTGCAATAATCTGTTGCTTGCAACTAAATACCAACGGGGGACACAGATGTTAACCTGGCAGTGGATTATTAGTCATAGATCTAGTTGGATAACGGTCTATGTATTTTATCGTAATGCCCAATTAAATCTCATAGTAATTATCTTGTCATATATTGCATTGTCATGCGCTCACTATTTATCAATTGTCCAGTTGTAATTTGTTTACCCAGCATGTTAGTTATCTTTATGGAGAGACACCACTAGCGAACTGTGAATCCCGGTACATTCTTTTACACTGATAAAACCACCAACTGCAATCATCTGCTCTCTATTACTTTCTGCAATTAATACTGTTTTCCACGCCATACGTTTAATCCTTTATTTTCAGCAAGCCGGGGAGATTGACAACCTTCCTTTTTCGTTGGGGCAAATTAGTTTGATTGTGTTGTGTGCAGGTTCCACGTAGGTGATCGAGAAACGGCGCCACTGACAACCTTCTGAAGTGCTCCTATTCCTCCTGGATTCGATAACCTTGGTTTTATACTAAGGGAAGATTTGCTGCTGCACTACATCATACCTTCCTCTTGGGGTCTCCCAACGAATGTGTGTTTTCACGTCATCAGTTGCTTATAGGTTTAGAGTTCATGATTGTAGTCAAAGTGTAATAGATGATATTACATTATGCCAGTGTGTGCTAGATATAGTCAAATTGTAAAAAACGGTGATATTATTGTATACCAGTGTAATGATGGCATTTGTTCTATGTTATGAATTGAATAACGTTTTAGTGCATTGTGCAATCAGCCTTTCATGTATTATGGCATATAACCGAAATAAGAGAAAATCTCAGTGCAAACGGGTAGATGGAAAACTACGTATCTGATGAACGAAAATTGTAGCAACGGAGGTCTGCGCGCAACCGTTGCCAAATGGAGACCTCATCGGAAACGGTTTTTTGCCTCCGTTACCGATGAGGGCCTCCACATCAGCCATGGGGCGGGGACACGGACCCTTTTTCTGTTGCCGATGGGTTTTTTGGCCCGTTTCCGATGAGTCGTTCTGTACTAGTGGATTTGTTCACATGGCGGCGGGGATAGTGGTCCGGCTATGGGTCGGCGGCATTCGCTATTGCGAGGTGCTAGCCGGCGCGTGGCTACGAGGTGTGGTGGAGGGAGCGGCGGGCGGCGGCAGCTCTAGGGCCGACGGCTTTGCGGTGCTCGGGCCCGATCTACCTTGGGCCCTCCTGGGCCAGAGGTCGACCCGTTCGTTCCGATCGCCGGGAGTCGGTCGGCGGTGTGGGGACTGCTGGTTCGACAAGAATAATGGTGGTTGGCGATCTTAGGGTTCCGAATTGCGCAAGACGAAGATCTGTCTGTCCTCTTTCATCTGGCTGGAGTGTCGGGTTCCGGAAGACTCCATCGACGATCTCGAACGGACTATTATGCCTAGAGACCGCTAGATCAGATGGATTCGGTCGCGCCAGACGGAATGGCGTGAAGCTCTGCTTCTGTTGCCATCATGGGTAAATCCATGATGAAGTCAGAGGTGGAGAATGTCATGAAAGCGAGATTGAAGGACTAGTAATGGTGATTCGAGCCTTTGGCGTGATGAGGAACTTGCTTGGAGTTTCAGAATTCATAGCAACAATATGTAAGTGGGGGCGTCAGCACAGGTGAAGTTGGTGAAAATACAAGGTCTAACCTTAATTGGTTGTGCCTGACAATGACCTTGTTGAAGACATTGTTTTGGGAGCGGGGACTATCTACAGGTGAAAACCCAGATCTTTGATCGGGCAACGATAGCGCGTGTGCACTGTTTCCTTTCTTGAAGGCATTGTTTTTGGAGAACCTGGACATCAGGTGTTGTCTTGGTGGTGTCTGTGCTGCTGCTGCAAGGACTGTTACTATATAGCGGGACTTTTCTTTTTTAGTTTCTTCTTATTGTTTTTCGGTTGTGTGCATCCGTAATAGCTTATATATTACGTTGTTGCAGAGGCTGGATGTGATTGATATCTCCGCGCTATTAATATATGTATTTGGCAATACAGACGTCTGGCAACGTAACCATTGCTGAACATGTGTGTGTGTGTGTGTGTGCAGTTGTGAATGGGCGAGGACAGTTCCTGCGGCGATGGGTTAATGACTCCTTTTCTCCCTCCGGTTGTCCGTCTCCCTCTTTCAGTCTATTTAGTTATCTTCTCCCGTCGTTCTCCCTTATCATCACGAAACAACTTCTTTGTTCCTCGACACTCACCATGCCGTCCGCGGAAGGATCTGCCGTCACAAAGAAGAGGATGGAAAGGATCTATTTCGATTGACAGGTATATATTTATTCAAAGATATGCTTTGACGCAGCTTCGGTTGGACCTTTGTTCTTGTTTTCAGTTGCTCTGCAGCTCTCTTCGATTTTTTTTAACGTACTTCATGAACCTTCATACATAACAATCACAGGGTCATCGGTTCGTTCAGTGCCCATTTGGTGGACTTTAACGAGCGGCTGAAGGAGGTTCGCGAGCAGAGTACCAAGAGCTTGGTTAGGATGAAAGTGGCTGGGTTGGAATTGTTGGAGAATCAAAACAAGATGCTTAAAGCCAGAGTCGCGTTGGATTTGATGGTGGAGGAGAACAAGGGCTTGGTGACGACGATTGAACTCCTTACATAAAGGATCGAGGTGCTAGGTGAGACCGAGGCTCTTCTCCGCAAGGAACTTGACTTGGCCAAGCAAGGGAAGTTTCTTCTGTGTAGCATTTCAGGGTCATCGTCTTAGTTTCCGTTGTGGTTTATTTTCTTTTTATAGATGTTGTTTCCGATTCGCTGAATCCTGGATCTGTGTTTGTATGAAAGTCAAGGTTCATTTGTCATGTTGTTCCTACTTGAGGCTCCGTTTTGTTATTTAGCCTCGGGACGGTGTAGTCTAAACGTCGAGTCGGCGTGTTGTCAAAACATGGTGTTATTATGGTTCCTTCCCGAGGGGTTAGCGGCGACGGTATGTGTATGATTCCATCGGTGATATCAGTCATCTCAATATTATTTGGTTTTAGTCTCCAGTGTTTAATCGAGATTCACCGATCCGGTCGACTCCACCGATCCGGCCGACTTCACGGAGCCAGCCGAATCCACCTACTCGGTCGACTCCACCGACCTGGCCGATTCCACCTACTCCGCCGGCTTACACGCAGGGCGTGCATCCGGTTTCATGTGATCAGGTTGTTGCGGTATTCCCGTTGTCGGTCTGGCCAAGTGATTGCTTTGTTAGCTCGAGTAAAGTAGATGACTACGGCGGCGGTGCGTCGGAGGGCGGGTGTCGTGATGATTTTGGTTCCTTCCCGACGTATATGTAGCGAGGGTCTGCGTATATATTATTATCGGTCAGATGAGTAGATTTGTCGGCTCGACGTTGGGACAACGGTTTAAAGGGAGGTAAGATATATCCATTCGGTCAGTAGGAGGCGTCAGTGCTTGCATTCTGTCTATTATTTGTCCAATTTGGCTTTCAATCTTACATATGAATATAATTAATTTTACCGTTGATTATTAGCATCGTGTATGTCGTGTCGACAAAATAGGGCTCGGGGGGTTATGTGCCAAGACGAATGCCTAAATCTAGTATACTTATAAAAAACAAAACACTTGCGCGTAAGCAAAACATGTAAACAACAATACTTGCTCATACACAACAGACATGGGTTCGAGGGTATGGGTTATACGAACGCATACCCCAATCCTCTCCACCCGATGGGTATAAGATTTCCCCATTTACATATCCATAGGGTATTTTTTCTCAAAACCCTTACCCCTAATAGGGTTTTTACCCGGGTAAGCGAATAATGGGTACCATTGGCATCCCCTATGTGGAGTAGTAATCTTTTTGTAATTTACTCGAAAAACTGAAGTCGGTTGAACGAACCACGACAAGAAGTCCGCGTCCCACTCCAAATCACACGGGATTATATCGTGCTCTCGACTCGAGCCAGAAAAATAAAAATCGATCTCTAGCGCTTCCTCCTCCTGTCCCCCGTCCTCACGCTTCTCCTCCACGCCGCCGCCAGGTCGGTTGCTATGGCCGCCCTCCGGCCATGCCCCGTTCGCATCACCGCACCTGTGTCCACCAACTTAACCAGATTCCAACCTCGATATGGAAGCATTCTGCCACTGGACCGGAGTAGTACCATGCTTAAGATCCGCGCTCCGCTGGACCGGAATAGCACCGGCTTAAGATCAGCCACGGGATTCGTGCTCACAGCGGCGCTGCCGGTCAGCCCGTCAACCCGGATCCGGAGGAGCTCTTCGTCAGCGGCATGGTAATCCTCCTCAAATTAGCAAGTAAACAAAATTCAAAAAAATTAGCAAGTAAACTCAACCTCAAATTAGCAACATATACGGCTCTGCAACAGAGAACCTTTATATGGTTATTTTTATGTTGTTATCGTTTTATTTCAGACTCCAGAAGAGAAGAAAATATGGGAGAAAGTAAAGGAAATTGCCAGGGGGCCACCGGTCAGTGTTAAATCTATGCATATTGTTCTCATTGCATCTTTATGTTCCTGATGGTTCGCTTAATAGCATGTTCAGGAAATTATGAAAGAGATTAAAAGAATTGCCAATAAAATTGAAGTTTTCTTTTGATCTTGTACACCAACATCCCAATTCATATGTTTTTTTTACTATTTCTACATTTTGATTATTTACAAACGACTTGTTATTTCCTTCGAAGCCCGTGCGACCAGGCCATTAAAGGATGTGGTTTCTGGTTTGTAAGTTTATACACATTCTTAGCTAAAGTTCTGGAATCATGAAGTTCACCAACTGTACTAGTCAACACATTTACCACATCTCGGTAAAAAAAGTGACCATGCAAAGAAAATATAGAGAAAATTTCTGTTAACATCCATACAAAACATTGTAGGATTAAATAATAAACTATATTTAACTATTGAAAAATATAGCCAATTATTTTTTAATCTTCGCTAGTCACTAGCCTTTATTTGTTCTATTTGCTTCTAACAGGACAGGCCATTTCGTGAAGAGATTGACGTAATTGAAGAGTACTCGAACAAGGCTCGTGCTGAGTTCTTCTATTGTAAGAGCATTTTGGTAAGTCCTCTTTACAATATGTGTTGGGTGAAATTGTAAGAACTGTTGAAATTCATTTTTCCTTTGGAGAACATAAAACTAATTTTGTAGTGGAAGCAAAAGCTCAGAACCTAACAATGATTTTTTTTCCCGAAATTAGAACAATGACTACTATATCTACTAGCTAAATGCATGTGCGTTGGAACGGTACCAAAGAATTAAACTAATTTAATTAGTGGGGGTGATATTGCCAGATCGTGGTTGATCAGACAAATTCTAGTTCTCTTGCACCTCCTCACGTATCCCTTGTCTTCTCAAGCTATGTATGGCACATGGGTCAGAAACCTCAGCCACCACCACCTCGCGTGCATGCTCGGCTACCGCCACATAGGCCGTGGTCGCTTCCCCACCTACAACTTCCTAAAGCACCGCAACCTCGACATGCAGCTCCAGATGTTGCCACAGGCCCACTCCCTGGCCAGCACGTTTCTCAATTATCTGTCGTGTTGCCCATCCTGTAGGATCTCTTAAATTAGTTCAGTTTTTAGTAAAATAATCATGTGTAATAATCTTATAGTTTTTGTACCATTGCAACGCATGGGTATTTAGCTAAAGTATCCTCTAGTTCTTTGTACTATTGCCATTTATCCAACACGAGCTTAAAACTTGATGTGCTTCCGATAGACAATGCCCGGATTAAATTATTACCATGAGAAGTCCTTATTGTTAGCAATCAAATTATTGTTTCAGCTGATGGAAAAAAGCATTAAGCATAGAACGAAAATTACCCACTATTTTATTAAAGTTGATTTCATTGTGTTTTCTCTTGGTTTATTTTTGGCGAGAGTTGCAGCATAGAAAAGGAGCAATATTGACATGGAAACTCTGCATGAGTGTTCAAGATGCCGTGGTATTGGCTTCCAGAGTGGTGGTAAGCACATTGTTTCCCCAAGAACAACCCACACCTAATCTTGTATGTCCATTGTCCCCTTTGCAAGTACATCGCTTATTTTATTTTCTGGGATGATTTCAGAATTGTGTGGTTTCAAGACATGGTTTGCCAGACGAAATTTCTCTACATACAACAAAGCAGGTAAAACCTCGGTACCTTTTTCTCTTTATTACATTTAAAACTTTGATGGTATTATGTTATGTACTAACTCCGTTCAAAAAAATAAGATGATGCAAACATACGTGGGTTTGTTTGTCACGATGGCTGAGGACATCCATCATAAAAAGGTTAGAAGGGAAACTTTTGCCAACTTTCTTGGTGCTCTTCAAGGTGTGGCATCGATAAGCCATATATTGGTTCAAGATATTCTAGCAAATTGTGCCCCTATTGTAAGTAAAGACACTTCATCGGATTTCGATATGGATAACGCTGCAGTACATAGAGCTCACCTTGAGTATCAGGTGGAAATGAACAATTTCAAAGATAAATCACAAAGGCTCACGCTGAGGTATGTACGGTGATATTTCTTGTGATATTCCCCTAATAATTTTGATGTCGATTGATCACGCCAAATTTTGGACCGTACGTGCAGCTTCTGGAGCGTACGGTGCATGATGCGCTGATGTGTACAGAAGTGTACGTTAGAAAGATGATTATAACGCGCAGAATGGCAACTATGCGAGGTTAATATATAGTGCATCCTTTTGTTTTTCACAACTAGAGCAACTGAATCATCCACAGCTTATGTTGATGCTTACTGTTAGTACTCGTTGTGTGCAACAGGTGCGGCAGCAAGGGAACCAGCTGATGATAAACAGTTAGGGAACTTGGGAGCCTAAGAAATAAGACCAACCCTTCAGAGATGTATGAGCACCAGTATTTGGGAAGCAACAATATGCTACCTACCCTTCTCCCCCGTTGCTCTGCATCCATGCCGATTGAAGCATGTGATCCTAAGCAAGGGCGTATTGTGTAATTAAGTGGCACAACGCCAATCATCATGTGAATAAGAGTACTAGTTGATTCTCTTTAAGTTAGATTGGAAGTCATCAAAGTATTGATATGTCAAGACGGTTAATTTGACCATGAAAGGGTTCAAGCCGACATTTCATAACTTTTAACACGATTTGCCTTATTTATTTCTCAAGCTATAGGTTAGATTTGAATCCATGCATGGCAAGCATATAATGTATCGACCTGCTAAATTATTCTAGATTTTTTTCAGAACTTCTATAATGTGTTTTCTTTCGCGAAAAGTCCGCCGACTTGATAATCAATAGAAAGAACAACTGTATTTTTTTTTGTAAATAGGTCACTAGACCATCTACGTCGACTACACGCATTGTAACAAGTTGAAGGTGTGGTGTCGTCCTCCCCCTCACCAGAAACTCGCAAAATTTGTTGTAGTACAACTTGTAGTAGATAGACTGATAGTCTTCATGCTAAGGACCAGCGCAATAGAATAAAACCACTCGCAATGATAAAAACCTTAGATAAGAAGATTCAAACTTGCAAGCACACCCGCGGTCACGAAAAAACCAATCGGATCTCACGAGGAGCAGACAACTCCAGGCGCCCTCCACTGGCGCTAGGCATACCACCGGAGTATAGAGCGGGGGGCCTTATTTTGACTTCAGAATGTCGTCGTCTCACCAGCCTAAGGAAGACACACAAACTATCTAAGAAGGGATGGAAACGCTCCGACGGGCGAGGGGTTGTGGTCCAAACACTCCATGATCTCAAGGGAGAGAGGAAAATGGATTTTCTACAACTCATATGGCGCGAAACTTGTATCCTAACCGTCCGTTTCCGCGATTAAATGGTCAAGATTGTCCATTGATTGAGTTGAACGTTCAACGCATTCAACGACAAATCTCGGCCGTTCAATCGCGGAAACGGACGGCTAGAGATAGGAGTTGTGCGCCATATGAGTTGTACAAGCTTATAACCGGGGAGAGGTGGGACAGACGGGCGGCATCGCCGGTGAGGGGGCGGAAACCTTGGATTGGATCAGGCATCAGCGAGGGCTCGACGACCTTCGGGGACCATGGATGTGTCATTTGTGTGGACTATTGCATGGATATATGAAGCTCTGATTTCATAGTAGCTTGTCGATTGGAGGGGGGGGGGGGGGGGGGGGGGGGGGGTCTCATGGCGCAATGTCGGTGGCCTTCCCTCACCTTAAGATTCTACACAACTCGGACTCATGGTTGGTTCGTTTGACGAAAGCTTCGAGGTGGGTTTGAGGTGGTGTATTTCCTGTTCATTTTCTTTAACGTTTTGGGCACTAGAAGGCGTAAGGAGTTTTCACTACGAGGACATGTATAATGTGGCGACGTCAGTCTTCTATTAGACTTGTCACGTCAGATGTTTTGCTTAGTTGGAGGAGAGAGGATGATGGAAGAGTTGGTTGTCTTCTTTTATCTAAGGGATTTTAATTTTAAAATAAATAAATAAGAGAAGGCATTTTCTAAATTGTACCACATATCTTCACTTAAAAATAGAACTTTTTACCAAGAGATATGTTAGGGTTGGCAAGAAGAGATAATATGCATCGTATAACTTCTTTATTTTCTTCCCTACATGATGTGGAATAAGAGAAGACGTACTTTCTCTACCATTGTACATTGCCTGACGTTTACGAATTCAGGTTGCTCAGGTTTCTTCCCGTCGCCCGTCGGGCTAATTGTGCCACCGTCCGCCCGCCGCATCCATGGCGTTGCGGCGTCTCGCCCGCCGCCTCGGGTTCGTCCCGTTCCCGTCCCGGCTCCTCCCGCTCCCACCCCTTATTTCCCCGGCCACCTCCGCTTCTCCACCCGGGAAACAAAGCCGCACTTCATAGCCGAGTACGTTGCCTCCACCTGCGGCCTCTCGCCGGAGGCTGTCGCCAAAGCCGCCGCGCGGTTCTCGAACCTCCGCTCCAGGGACAGGCCGGACGCCGTGCTCGCCTTCCTCCTCTCGCATGGCCTCGGCAAGGCGCGGGTCCGCTCCATCGGTGCAAACCCAAGCTGAGAAAGTTAGACGCCACCCTCCCTCCCAAGTTCACCGTCCTCCGCGACGCCGTCCTTATCTGATTGAGGGGTAGCTGGAGTTGCCCTTACGCCGTGGGAAATCATGATACTCTGTTTACAGGAAACAAATGCTTATACGACATTAGGATTCGTACGGTACCACCATATTGTTCAGCTTGTGCTCTCGACTCACCGCCTCACGCTTCTCCTCCAGGACGGCCGTTGCGATGGCCGCCCTCCGGCCGTGCCCCGTTCGCATCACCGCACCTGCATCCTCCAACTTAACCAGATCGTATCCAAGATATGGCAATGTTCTGCCGGAACGGAGTAATACCATGCTCAAGATCTGCGCTCCAATGGACCGGAATAGCACCCAGCTCAAGATCAGCCACGGGATCCGTGCTCACAGCGGCACTGCCGGCCAGCCGGTCAGCCCGGATCCGGAGGAGCGCATGCGCTTGGTAACTTCTCTTCCTCTTCCCCTGTTCTTTAGAACTAGTAGCAAGTAAACAATAGGGAACCTTAATATGGTTATTTTTATGTTGCTACTGTTTTAATTCAGACTCCAGAAGAGAAGAAAATATGGGAGGAAGTAAAGAAGATCGCCAAGGGGCCACCGGTCAGTGTTACTTCTAGATGTATATTGTTCTCCTTGCATCTTATGTTCATGATTCTTCGCTTAATAGGCTAATAGCATGCCCAGAAAATTATGGAAGAGAATCACTTTTTCTTTTTGTGTTTTTTGCTACTTCTTATCCAAACGGCTATTTTAATGTTATCTTGCTATTTGTTTGAGGGTACTAACATCTCAGTTCATACAGTTATACTATTTATGCACTTTATCTATTTACAGGCGACTTCTTATTTCCTTCGAAGGATGTGCAATCGGACCATTAAAAGAAACATGGATGTGGTGTTTCAGGCTTGTTTATACACATTCTTAACTATAGATCTAGAATCATGAAGTTCACAAATGTACTAGTCAACATATTAGGTGCACCTAGTTAAAAAAGTGACCATGCAAAGAAAATATATAGAAACAATTCCATGCAAAACATTGTAGGATTAAATAATGAACTATATTTAACTATTGAAATATATTGCCTGGCATTTTTATATGTTTTTTCATGGTCTTTAATTTGTTCTATTTGCTTTTAAAAGGACATGCCGTTTCGTGAAGAAATTGACATAATTGATGAGTACTGGAACAAGGCTCTTGATGAGATCGTCCATAATGAAAGCATTTTGGTAAGTCCTCTTACTAATATATGTTGGGTAAAACTGTTAGAAGTGTTTATTCGTTTTTGCTTTCGAGCACATTAAATTAGCTTAGTATTGGAAGCAAAAGCTTGAGAACATGCAGTGAGTATATAAATTTGCAGTAATGAGAACAACGATTACTATATTTATAAGTTACGATGTGCTTCCGAAAGAATGCTATGCGTAGAATGGATTATCGTTAGCAATCAAATTACTCATGGAACAATAAGATCATATTATTACCATAGGAATTCCTTATTGTTATTAGAAAAGAAATTATTGTTTCATCCGATGGAAAAAACGTTAAACATAGAACGGAAATTACTCACTATTATGTAACTTGATTTTGAAGTGTTCTCTCTTCGTTCATTTTCGTGAGGGTTGCAGCATGCAAAGGGAGCAACATTATCATGGACTCTTTGCTCGTGGGTTCGACATGCCACAGTATTGGCTTCCAAAGCGGTGGTAAGCACATTCTTTGCCCAAGAACACACCCATACCTTCCTTTGTATATTTATCTATTATCCCCTTTGCAAGTATATCGTTTTTTTATTTTCTGAGATGATTCCAGGATTGTGCGGCTTTAAGACTTGGTTCACCAGACGAAATTTCTCTGCATACAACAACACAGGTAACTCAGTACCTTTTTTTGCATTTAAAACTGTACTGATATTATGTACTAACTCCATTGATAAAAAAAGATCATGCGGGCGTACGTGAGTGTATTTGTTAGGACGGCTGAGGACAGCCATCATAAAAAAGTTACAAGGGAGAGTTTTGTCTCCTTTCTTGGTGCTCTTCAAGGTGTGGCATCGATAAGCCACATCTTGGTACAAGATACTCTGGCATATCGCGCTAAAGATACTTCATCAGAGTACCAGATAAATTACCTTGACATAGATAGAGCTCACCTTGAGTATCAGGTGGAAAAATTTGAAAGATAAACTCAAAGCGGCTCACCCGGTTGATGTACACGAGGTATATGTAGGGTAATATTCTCTTCTCATATTCCCCTCATAATTTTGATGTTGATCACGCCAAATGTTTGGGTCGTGCAGCTTCTGAAGCCTACAGGAACTGAAGCGATGAGGCGTACACAAGTGTGCGTTGCAAAGATGATTGGTACCCGCAAAATGGCACTAGATCAGATGCGAGGTTAGTTTATGTTGCATCCTTGTTTGTTTTCACCAAATGATCAAGTTAATCATCCACCGCTTATGTTGATGCTTACCGGGAGTACTGGTTGTTTGCAACAGGTGCGGTAGCAAGGGCACCATCTGATGATAAATAGTCGTTGTTGCCTGAGAAATAAGAGTAACGCTTCAGAGATGTATGGGCGCCAGTATTTGGGGAGCAAGGATATGCTGCCTACCCTTCTCTCCTACCTGTTGCTCCGCATCGGTGCCGATTGAAGCGTGTGATCCTAAGCAAGGGTGATCTTTATAGTGTAATTAAATTACAAGTGCCCCAAAGCCAATCATGTAAAATAGCAGTACTGGTTGATTTTCTTTAAATTGGTAGACTAGAAGTCATTGAAGTCCTTTGGCAGATTTGTGGTATTATATTGCAATGATATGGCCACGTTTGTTCAAAGGGTACAATACGACATCGTCCTCCTGGGGCTACTTCGAAATAATTACTTATTCATTACTTTAACATGATTTTTCCTTCTTTATTTCTCAAGCTATATGTCGAATTTGAATATTTGCTAAGCCATCAACAGTACCAAGAAACCAAAATTTATGAAAGCCGTAAATAGGTCATTGGACCATATGACGACTGCAAGCACCGAAGCAAGCCGAAAGCGCACCGCCATCCTCTCCCACGCTGGAGACAGACAAAAAATTTCTTAGTACAGCTTATTGCTAAGCCCTAAAAGGACCAGCGAGCTACAACCACCATCAATAATAAGAAAAACTGAAAAACTGACCGGATTCTAAGAGATCCACCGGGCAGACTGTCTCACCGTTGGAGCGGGGTTAGAGAAGGGAGAAACTTATCCTGACTTCAGGATGTCGTTGCCGTCTCACCATTTTAAGGAATACACTAAAAACTACCTAAAAAGGGATAGAAAGCCTCCCACGGACGACGGCCATGGTCCGCAGCACCTCCAAGGCCCCAAGCACCACTGATGACGGGACGGACCGTCAGCGTCGCAGGTGCAAGGGGTGGGAATCCTGGATCACCTCTCCTTAATGTGTTTCAACCATAGCTACACCGGTGAACCACAAGTGAGTGTGCAATAGATAAGCTCTCCTATGATCTTGTGTTGCCACCCTCGTACCTTTCTCCGTGCCTCGCTATCGGCCAAGAAGGCCATCAGGTATCGGCGAGGGCTCGATGACCTTCGGGGACGATGGATGTGTCATTTGTGTGCACCATTGCGTGGATATATGGAGCTTTGGTTTCATTGAAGCTTCTCGATCGAAGGAGGGGTCTCATGGCGCAATGGTTGTATGTACCTCGAGCAGAGGGTGGGGCGTAGCCGCGCAGGCGCTCCTTCACCGGAGCCTTGACCGACCGTCTAACAGACTCTGGTCCTTGTTGATGTTCTTCTGATGTCATCCAGCCTCTACAAAGTAGACGATGTCATGATACTTCGCATTAAGGTCCTTGCACAACTCGGTGCCATGGTTTGACCAAGACTTCGTGGTGGGTTTCAAGTTGCGTATTTCCGTTTCAATTTTGCTATCGTTATGTGCGCTAGAAGGCGTATTCATTGAAGGCGTTTCCACCGGACGTTTACGAATTCACATCGCCCAGGTTACTTCCTACCAGCGCCAGGCTAATTGTGCCGCCGTCCGTCCGCCGCATCCATGGCGTTGCGGCGTCTCGCCCGCGGCCTCGCGTCCGTCCCGCTCCCGCCCCGGCCCTACTTCCCCAGCCACCTCCGCTTCTCCACCCGGGAAACAAAGCCGCACTTCATGGCCGAGTACCTCGTCTCCACCTGCGGCCTTGGCGGCGGCCACTTCATGGCCGAGTACCTCGTCTCCACCTGCGGCCTCTCGCCGGCGGCCGCCGCCAAGACCGCCCCGCGGTTCTCGCACCTCACCTCCACGGAGCGGCCGGACGCCGTGCTCGCCTTCCTCCGCTCGCAGGGCCTCGGCAAGGCGCAGGTCCGCACCATCGTGTCCCGCAAGCCCAGGCTGCTCCTCAGCGACGTGGACGCCACCCTCTCCCCCAAGTTCACCGCCCTCCGCGCGCTCGGCCTCAAGCGAGCCGAGGCTTCCCGCCTCTTCGCGCTCTTCCCGTCGGCGCTCACCTACGGCGTCCACTCCAACCTCCTCCCGCGGGTCCTCTTCTGGCTCGACCTCCTCGGGTCCACCACCTTACTGATGAAATGGCTCGCCAAGGCGTGGCTGCTCAAGTACAACGTCGACCTGCTCCTGAAGAACCTCGCCACGCTCCGCTGCCTCGGCGTGCCGGAGGCCCGCCTCACCGCGATGGTGCGCATGAAGCCGTCGATCATCATGCAGTCGCCAGCCAAGCTGAAGGCGCTCGTCGGCCGCGTCGAGGCCTGTGCGGGTGTCCCGCCCGCCTCCGGGATGTACACCTGGTGCCTCTTCGCGCTCCACAACATCGGCGTCCGCGCCTTCGAGTCCAAGAAGGCGGTCGTGATCCGTGGCCTCGGGTGCACCGAGGACGAGTTCGCCGCCATGTTCCGCCGCGCGCCCTGCTTCATGTTCACCTCCGAGGAGGTGCTGCGGCGGAAGGTGGAGTTGCTCAGGACGACCGCCGGGTGCAGCGTAGGGTGCATCGTCAGGAGCCCCGTGGTGCTGACCTTCAGCCTCGACAAGCGGCTGGCTCCGCGGTGCCGCGTCGTCGAGGCCCTGCGGTCCAGAGGCGTCGACTTCCGGAAGACGAGCTTCCCGACCATAGCAAGACTGCAGGAGGACAACTTCGTGGAGAGGTACATACTGAAGTACAGAGAAGACGTGCCTCAACTCCTCGAGCTGTATTATCCTCAAGTTGAAGGACAGACGCAAACACCCTGACTGACTGATTCACCATTTCGTACTGACATCTGTGTCATTGTGTGGCGCGTTTTTTTTGTATTTGTTGTGCCACTGTATGAGGTATTCTTGAACAGAAATTTATGCCAGGCCAGTTCATAAATATTGTCAATTAAATGTATATGCCACTGTAATTCTTGCAGATTCCAGAAATGATACTGGAAGCTTCATCTTTCGATAATTTTTTTTAATAAAGAGAATATATTAATATCAAGAAGATACCAACTAACAATACCACTACAATTCTCAAGATTCCTTGAAAAATGATCTGTCGTCTCTCATTTTGATGCATGGATGAGTTTGTAACGATGTGACCGACCAGCTTCTCGTTATGTCAACTGTTAATTTGCACTCATGATTAGTCTTAATTTTGTTGTTTGCTCTGCATCTTTGCCCTGTTATTAAGACTTTCTTTCTGCACCTCTTGTTGTGTGGTGGCAATGTTGTTCTGCCGAGGATCGACCAGGGCTAGGACCAGCCGTTCCATGCTTGCATCTAGGCAGTGCTTGCAAATCAAGAACCATCTACAAAATTATGGTAAAGGTGCAAGATTCCCAAAAGAAAGCTCATCCTAAGCTTCATTTCACGATTACGCAACGATCGTGTTAAAGACACGCTAGCAGAATAAGTCATCTAACCTAATACATTAGCATACTGAGGAAATGATATAGACAAAATGCATGCCAAGCCTTTCCTACTTTCCTCTACCTTCAGAGTCCTACTAAAGAAGGGTGAGGGGAGTCCAGAGCTATCCAACCTATGTGGTAGTGTACAATGCCTTCGCTGCTAATACCATATCTGTGCTGCCATGGCTTTCATGCCACACACAGGCCAGCAGTTGACACCAGCTCGAATGGAACCAAAATTGGCTGGAGTAGATGCCCGTCTGGGGCGCAACTACGCCATGCTGGGGAGTCGACAGAGGGGTTCATACGATGCCGGGAGCCTACTTGGCTGCATACCAATTCTGTGCACATTTTGCATCAACAGCCAGGTCAACCGTCAAGATGTTGGTGCCGTAGAAGGGCTTGGACATGCATTCAACCACTATGGCCTTGGCAACCTCAGCCGACTCTGAAGGACCTTCCAGTATCACTTCATCGTGCACCTGAAAGGTGGATCTGTCAGTTCTGCCAGGTTCAAAACTAGATATTGCATTTGAAGATTAAAAAAATAACTATCAGATAAAAGGGCAACAATCGGAACTAGGTGTGGCATGTGCGTTTGCAATCAATAAACTCGAAATCTCGAGAACAGACACCTATTTTGAAATCATCGACGGCATCCAGTTTGACTAGACAAAATACAAACAGTGGAGTGCATGGCACAACATACATACAAATTAGTATTATTTTTCAGTACCAAAGGAAAACAAAACTGGTAAAACCCTCCAGTACTACGAAAGCTCATGCAGCATATATACCTGCAACAGGAGGGTCCAACCAAGCTCCTTCAGACGAGTATTCCTTTCTATCTCAAGCATTGCACACATGGCAACGTCTGCTGCACTGCCCTGTGATGTTAAAAAACTACAGTATCAGTGTCTATGTTAAGCTTGGTCATTTCTTTTATTTGACACTAGACAAGATTTACCTGTACAGGAGCATTGATAGCAGCACGCTCGATGTGCTTCCTTTGACCACTAGTCAAATAGGCCATATTGGGGAAACGGCGTGATCGTCCAAGCAAAGTATAAACTTCAGACTTCTCGTGTGCTAATTCTCTCTGTTGCGTTTGCCATGCCGAAACTTCTTTTCTGTCTCTGTACCAAAGATCCAGTGTCTCATGTGCTTCCTTAAGTTTTACCTGCAAAGCGAAGGCAACAGGTTACAGCTGGGCAATACTTTCAGGAAAGCTAAAAAGAAAAGACCAAGGTTATGTTCCATTAATGAGAGAATTTATAGCTGTCGTATGTTAATGAGATACATATTAAAATCATTGAAAATGCTAAGAGTTTCACCAGCGAATGTAATAAACATGAGTAATCACTAGTTCCAGTTTCAAGCTGATCAGTGTGAACCAAGTAGTCCAAGCTGGTAACACAAAACTGTGGACCGAAGTTTAATTTGTTGCTATTAACTGAAGAGGTGTGTTTGTCAAATTTGTACCTTCCAATCCCGAGCAAGCCCATTGGCTGTTTTTCCGTATGCGATGGAGAAATTGAGCATCTTTGCTTTCCTCCTCTCAGCACCAAAGGCATCCTAAATCACAAGTAAAACGTCAAATTATGTTTGAATCCATACAAGTAAATATATGATTTACACTTCCTGGATCCAGTTCCAAAGAAATGCACAAAACATTACATAGAGCATCATGTGGACTGAGACAGATTGAAGTTAATACAATTGGAGGTAATCAATTAAGATACAATACATATAGAAGAAAACAGAGGGGCAGAATAGATAACTCAGAAAACATCCATTCATCTGAAACTAAAGCTAAGTTCGGGCACCAAACAGATGCCACACTTGTTCAAACCCCAAAAATGAAAAGTGAAAAACAAACCTCGAAGTACGACAGAGACATGAGATATAAGAACGTGGATTGTTAAGCGTGTTCACAAAGAAATGCACCAATTTAATATTAATCGAATTGACCAGTAACAAAATAAATCCTAAAGGTGATACTAAATTATTACTCCCTCTGTATCTAAATATAAGACGTTTTGGTAGCTCAAATTTAGCTACCAAAACTTCTTATATTTAGTTACAGAGGGAGTACTAATTATAGTAAACTCCACAAGCTATGATTCTGATCCTCCATTGAAGTAGGGTAGTCAGAATACTACTGAATGACATGGAAAGTGTAGGAGGGAATGGAACAATAATGCGATATGCCTGATCATTGTTATAAGTAACCTTAAGAAACAAAGTCAACTTTTGAATCCTGGATTCTAGCAAAACTTCACTTTTGTTCAAACTTGAAAACAATTTTAGACGATTTTAGAGTTAGAGTTGAAAAAAAAGTTAGGGTTGAAAAGTGGACATTTTCAAAATGGAACTATAACTTCTAGAAATATTATTGCAACTGGAGTACCTTCAACATCGGGACTGGGGGTTTCTCTTGACCTGGTTGAGGATCCCACTCAAGAAGTACCCTCTTTTCTTCAACAGCCTCACGAATATGCTGGTACATATTCATGGCTGTTCTGGAATGGAAGTCACCACCAGCTTTGAAAGCATCTAACATACTTCTACAATTAGCAAGATGTGCCAGGATCCTGAGCTCCAGCTACATGGAACAGAAGTATGTCTTTGTTTATTAAACTGTGTCAGTTCAGAAACATTCAGCGACCTTTCTTGAGTGTTACTAGCATACCTGACCATAATCAGCAACAATAAGAGAGTTCCCTGGGGCTGCAACAAAAGCTTGACGGATTTTGTACCGATCCTTTTCAAGTGCAGGTTGATTCTGCCACGAAGGAATTATCAAGAGTTCAACAAGTTAATTCAATGGCATGTTGCAAATACTACTAACGTCCACAATAACTGCCCCAGATTTTACAGCAATTAAAACCATCTCATAATATGACCTCGAATGATGCAGCATGACCAGATTATGATTGAGTCATCACATCAATGAAATACTTGTGCTTGCTTTTGATAAATCTCATTACTGAATAAAAACGGCCCAATGACCACTGAGCTAGCTCCATTGGATAAGTTTATTTAGCAAGAATTTAGTTAACTGAAGGTGCCTGAATGGTTAAGCTAATCATCATGTTATTTTTTCTCTAAGCTAATCTAGCAGGTATGCAGTCACACATGCAAATAGGTGTAAACTTCAATGGTGTGCACGTGCATCAAGCTGCAGATTGGGCCCTCGGTAATTAACAGCATCGGAACTTTTGAAAGTTTTACGGTGCTCGCCCAATTGGGTACATTGAAGTATCAGAAACTGCCACAATTCAAACTTCATAACCATACATGAACTTTAACTACTGCCTCTGATCCCAAAAATATGTTGCAGGTTATTCGTATGAGTTGAACGTGTTGTGTTGTTTTCTCACGACATTTAAAACGGATCGGAGGGAGTATCACATATCGAGGTACTATTCTGAAAGTTTAGTTCTATATTATATTATGCAAATAGACTGAGACTAAGTCTCAACCTTGAGAACGCCATTATATTATCACAGGCATGCAAAAACTCCTCTGACAAAAAAGCAATAGGCAGTAACCTGTAAATTCGGTGCCCTTGCTGACAAACGTCCAGTTTCTGTGTTGATATTTAATGAACAATGGATCCTTCCCTCCTTACAGGATATATGATTTCCCTGTGAACAAGCAAGATACTTATCATAAGAACCAGATAGAGAAGTAAGACTATCATAGTTGACAGTAGCCACTAGAATAAAACTGGCACAGTCACTGAAGAGGGACAACTACAACAATCCACATTAGTACACTACGAGACTACGGTAAGTGGAGCCAGCTCACCTGTAAGGGAAGAATAAAGTTGGATATCAACGAATCAATAGAGCAGATCTCACAGAGAGCTGCAATGGCATAACATGCTTCCTTTCCATTCTTTCCTCCTCCAAATGCTTTGTATGCAGTCCCATATGCGGTAATATCTTCTGCATCATCCTCAATAATTTCTGAATCACTCACATTTTCATCATCCTCTGTATCCTCCGTTTTGTACACAAGATCAGTTTTCAGTTTCCCAGCCAAAATTCTCAATGCATCCCCACTGACTGAAGGCCAGCCACTTGCAGTGAATATCTCTGGTTCTAGACCTTCCACAATGCTGAAAAGTTCAATTGTGCGATATTTTGGAGCCTTCTTGCCATTTGTAACTGTGTTATCATCGTTTGGCACTTTTAAAGTTCTACTCTTTGGCAAAAACTCACCAGGTGTGCGTCTGCAGAAAGATTAAATAAGAACAATAAATTTTAGGAGTTGCATACAAAGAATGTCTAGACTAGGTACAAAAGGTAGACACATCAAGTCGCACTTTTATCTCTTTTTCTTCTCAGTGATTATAAACGCACACAGCTCATACCTAATCGAACACTCATATGTGAAGTGGTAAACATGTCTAACGAATAAACTGACTAGATTGGGATAAGTGACTAATTTAACTACATGCTGGGAAAGATCCTTATGTCATATATTTTCAGAGAAATCATAGCATTATGCATATATCAAAACAAAATATATTTACAAAGAGACGAGAAGCACCTATTTTCTATGCCACCAAAGAAGAGCTGGCGAATCTGGGTATCACTATTGACATTCATGTACTTTGCATCAGGGCAATGTTTAGACGCCCATTTCTGAAACTTGTCTGCAGCTAATTTTCGTTCTGCAACAGCAACTTTTCAATCTCTGACAGGTAAGCACGGTCAACAAGCATTCCAGCTGTTTCCATTTTTACAAGAATGGCACCAAAAGGACGCCAATACTCCTCATAGAAATCATACATTGAACCTCTGGGGCAACCATCGAAAGTCCAGTGCTTTTTTTCGAGCTTGCTTTTCAAGCTTTCATAAAGCCTCAAGGTACTCATTGAATCTAAAGAAGAATAGCTGATCCACAGCTCTCTGTCCTCTCTTTGCAAAATCTCAACAGACTCGATGGTAGTTATTTTTCCTTCTTTACCATCTTTTTTAATCTTTTTCCTGCCAAAGATGGTTTTCATTGATCTCTTTCCAATTTTTTGTAGTTCCTTGGGACAACACCCATGACTCTGCTATCATTTGTGAGTCCTTCAAGTGAGTATCCTCCATCAGTTCTTCTCGAAGAGTCCCAAAGCCTTGCAAGATGCATTGTATCGGCATGAAACCCAGCAACTTTGATTCCATAGTTCTCAATGACGTGGTTATCAAAACTATAGTTGTGCCAAACCTACATGAGGAAAACGAGATTTTTTTTAGAAAATTAACGAAGCTAACGATGAGGTGAGTAATCCTGTAAGTTCATAGAAGTAGTAAAGTTGGCTATGAACGATAAAGAAGTGACATCAGTCTAGAGTGAGGCAGCAAATTTAGCATTCAATAAAAGGATCTGTGAAACGTGAAGTTCAGGCTTGCAGCATTGAGCTTGAACAGCTGATCATGATGCAATCACATTCCTGAACTAGTTCTGAAGTTGCAAACATAAATGATAATATTGTATTTAGTTTCATTAGTACTGCATTAGGCATATAAAGGAGAGCAAACAAGCCTAAATGCATTTCCTTGCATGAGAAAGAAAAAGAGCAAGCAAGAAAGATGCACCTTCCGAATCGACGGGTCTTCAAAAAAGGGAACAAACTCCATGAGGACATCCCTTTCACCATCCAGTACATCCACCCAAATGCATGTTTTACCATCTCCAAAATCAGCTTCAGCGCCAGAGCTGGCAGAATAGATGCTAAAGCATGTGATATCTCCATGGGCAACTGGTGTCTCTTGTTTAACATCAATATTTGCTACCTGCATAGCATTGTGCTCCCGTGAATTAGGATGCTAGCTAGAAATCAGGATGCGCTCAATATGTAAGAACTTTTCAACATAGCTCAATTTCCAGTACTATTATATATCACTGAATCAAGTGATACTGAGCAGCAACTCATGCTCTTTATGATTAATCAGGACGTCAAGATATTGTTTGCTTATTTGGCGTGGATATTGAGAATTGAGAAGCGGCATAACTGCATAAGTAGTAAATAACTCTGCTGTGGAACTATATGTAGAGCCATGACAACTCGTAGTAAAGGGGCAGTTTCAGGTAATTTTGTATCTACTGTTCAAATACAAATGTTGATATTAGGCAGCAAGTAATGACAGATAAACGTTAGCATAACCAATTTCTAGTCACAAAATGGTTTTCATGCTTTACCTCTGTATCACATGCATGAATAAAGCTCTTGTACTTCGTGGTAAGTAACTGAACAACGCTCCTAGCTGACTTGATGGTGTCAACCACCAGAACTTTATCGTAGATGGTAGCAAGAGCCTTCCGTGCTTCTTTAGCCTCTTCTGACAAGGGAGCTTTAGCTGGAGGAGGCTGTACCGTTGTCTCGGCTGTGCATTCATGTTCAGCATCATTAGAACCATCAATAGCCTTGTCAGCAGATCGAGGGCTCTTTTTGACTTTACGAATCTTTGGCAGAGAAGCATCAATCTTGGAACCATTAGGCAATTGGATCTCCACTTGAGAGTCACTAGGCCTGTTTAGCGGTTTAATGTCATCATCAACTGCCGTCTTGGTTGTGCAATCACGCTCAACTTCATCATAACCATCTTTAGCCTTGCCATCAAACTGCAGGCTCTTTTGGACTTCACGAATCTTTGGCAGAGAAGCATTAGTAGTGGAACCATTAGGCCAATGGGTCTCCACTTCAGAGCCACTATACCTGTTCAGCAGTTTCACGTCATCATTAACAACGCTGGTTAGTGCAGAGACAGCACTTGCAGTAGGACTCATCACATGGTGCTTTGCCAATTCCACACCGGCGTGTCTCTTTGGAAGAGAGCTAGGAGCCATTCTCTCTCTTACATTGTACGCTGAAGATTGGTTGGGGCTCTTGCAATCTTCCAAGAGATTATTCATGACATTATTGGTGGTTCTGATAAAGAACAGCTTCTTGCTCTCCTCTAACCATTCTTCCGCACTACCTTGTTTACTCTGCGCCTTGATTTGTGGTTGCAAGTTGAGGTGTATTCCAGGCGTGAGGGCTCTGAGATCTTCAGTTCCAAGGCCTGGACTATGAGAGTGTCCCCGCCTGCCAGCCATAACCATTTCCGACGTTAGGGACAGAGCAGGAAAGCAATGCATCAGACTTAATAGCTCAAATCCAGAGGGGCAGATGCAACAGCTCGATAGCTCAAACATAAATAGCACAAACGTCACCCCAGGGAGCAGATGCAATAGCTCTAACCCATACATACTGGCTACAAAATAGGTACAGCAAGGAGTGCCAAATGCTAGGTCGCTGCCTCACTCGTTGTCCAGATTGGTTCGTAAAACTACTAGTATTCAGCTGGAAGATCTTAGGGACAGAGCACCAAAGCAATGCATCAAACTTAATAGCTCAAATGTCAGCCCAGAGGGGAAGATGCAACAGCTCGACAGTTCAAACGTAAATAGCTCAATCCTCACCCCCAGGGAGCAGATGCAATAGCTCAAACAAATACATACTGGATACAAAAAAAATGTATAGCAAGGAGTACCAAATGCTAGCTCGCTGCCTCACTCGTATCCTGATTGGTTCATAAAAACTAGTGTACTAGTGTTCAACCAGAAGATGAGACAGTGGCACGCTACCCTTGGAGCAGAAACACAATTAATCGCAGAGGTAAGGTAACTTGTCACTATCGACAGCAGCACCGGGCCAACCTAATACAGCACCCAATCCAATCACCCACCAACATGGCACCATCGTATAAGCGTACCCAATAAGCCCGCACTTCACCGAATCAATTAAATTAATATTCCAAAAAAAAATGCTAGGTGCACGGGGGGAAGGGGGCGGCTACCTTGCGCCGCCGAAGAAGGGCGAGGCGACGGAGCGGCGGCGGGGGAGGCGGCGGTGGAAGGGCGAGGGCGCCCAGAGGGGCGCGGAGCAGGGGCACCTCCGGAGCTGCGCGGGCGCGGCCGACGCGCCGGCGGGGCCATGGCCACGGAGTGCACGAGCCGCCTCAGCTTCGCCCCACCTGCTACGCGTCCGCTCCCCCGCCGCCGCACCCGAAGCCGCAGGGCGCCGTGCTGGGCAACCGCGGCTAGGGCTCGGGGCAGGCGGCGCGCGCGGGCATGTCAAGCCGGGGAGAAGCGAGAGGAGGAGAGGAGGGGGCGGGGGTTTGGGGGATAGGGGAAGGCAGGGTTTACGGCAGCCAGCAGAGAGGGCGGAATCCCGCAGCGTATCTGTGTGGCTGGAAAGCGGGGACAGCCAGCGTCAGCGTTGGTGCGGTGTTCCGGTCTTTTTTCCTTGGTGCACACGCTCGCCGCACCCCAACATGTCTCAGGATCTTGTTGCTTTGTGCGTGTTCATCTTGAGGTTTTGCTTGTGATGGGCACTATGGTTTTTTATGGTTTAGATCTTTGGGGCACTCGTTTAGTGCAGTGGTAGCTGACTGGCCATTTGTAGATTCTATATCTGCGTTAGGAATGAGAAAGTGTGATGCTTTTGGATGGTTGTGCTTTCTTTAGCCGGATGTCCACCAAAATTTAACTGGAAGTACTATAGGCAAAACTTGCAAATAAATACCGGCGACTCTTTTTTCTAGGTGGATGGGAATGATGCTTGATGTTGATTGGTTCGTAGAACCGACCAACACCGATAATTCATTTTTAAATACATATGTAAATTAAAAGTAATTGAAAATTGTGTAAACGTCACTAAAAATAATAACTCCACGAATTGTTGTTGCGCACAAAATCTAACACCCGTGCAGCACCACTTTGCTATAAAACCATCAATCATTGTTTTATTGTATATGAATATCTTGGTATATAGATAGTCAGATTGTTTCAAAAGGAGTGAATTTCACCTTTTACCCCTCAGTTATACATTTGTGATACTAATTACTCCATCTAGTCAAAATTCAGATAGATTCTATTAAGACATTTTTTAACCTTCAATTTCTGATGCATATCCGTTGGGTAAAGGGTGAGGCAATGATTAGGATTCGATAAATTTGAGGACAACAATGAGGAATGTAAAGAATTGACAAGTGAGGCCTAGATATGATCACCGATAATGACCTCCTACCTTTACAAAATAATCACACCAGCAACCTAACATATCAGCCTTACTTGACAATATATTCAAAATGCTAAACTGGGGTAAAAACCATGTTCAAAATTTCTAGATGGATTCTCGAAAAAAAAATCTATATGCGGTATTTTGGTAGATCTCACTAAATGGGATAATATCTGTCATAGTCTCACACTTATCGGGTAAAAAGTGAAATTAACTCTTTCAAAAGTCATACATTCTATTTTGAAACCAGAAAATCCTTATGTGCACTTTCTAGGTGGATATGAAAATAGTGTTAGAACTGTATATAGAACATAGTACAATGTGCAAACAATTTATGTGGCTACCCTTAAATATCCATATTCGTCCAACACATGTTGCTACCTAAAATTTCAAAAGTTTTGGTTACTTTTGTGCCAACACAGGCATATCTCGAAGCAGACAACATGAGGCACGTGCACCACCATAGGTGGCCAATGGTGCCCATTTATTAGCGGACCGTGATGTGCCAGCCCACGTGCTTCGCCTCGGGGTTGCGTGTTTAATAACGGGTCGGCTGGTTTAACCATTATGGACTGTTTTGGGTAATTTTGGCCTTTTAGGCCTATTTCTAAGAAAAAAATTGGAAAAAAATGGTAAACAAGTCGTGCCGCACGATATTCTCATTTAAGCCTAGCAATCGGGTCGGGTAAGACCGGGTCAACCTCACCTAGACCCATGCCCGAATAACAAATGGGCAAAGATTGCTGCCCACAACCCTACCCATTGGTCTAGGAACGAACCCATGCCCGACCCATCAGGTTACCCGACCCTATCGGGCACCCATCGGGTCTGACATTAATTAAATTTATATTTATCAGACAAGAAAAGCTACGCAGGTCCACAGGTCAATCTAAGGCCTCGTGCTAGATTTATAGTGTTCTCCATGCTGCCTTTCTTACTAGCTAGTCGAGGTGGTACTAAATGTTCGATGCGCTGGTGTGTGCGTGTACACTGCAGTAGCACTTTGCATTGTTCGGTAGCCAGCTGGGCCGATTGCTGGACCATTTCTGGCACATACGAGTCTAACGATCTTTGTCTTTGCATGGGCCTTCTAATATGCGTTGTTTCTCTTACTGCTACTGTCGTGTTTGCTACCTGTTAGGCGTTAGCTTTACATATGTTACATGCATGTAGTGTATTTACACAAGATGTATCATATATAATATACAATTAAATTAATTCGCTAATATTAATCGGGTAATCCATCGGGCAACCCATGCGCACGATCTTGTACCCATACTGCCCACGACTAATCGGGTCGCCCATGGGTAAGACCCATGGGTGAATTTGGCGACCCATACCCTGTCTATTAGGGTCGGGTGCCCATGGGCGAACGTACCCATGGGTCAAATTGCCGGCCTGAGGTTAGGCGGCCATCTGGACGAGGCTGTTAGCCACGTGCGAGGCCAGGCCCTGACAGGCCAAACTAACGGGCCGCGCAGGTGGCCAACTCGCACGATATGGCACCTTGTATGGCATGTTTTCTCTACAGTGCCGGATGTTCTCATTACACAGGGAGAAGACGAACAATGCGTGGTTGGTTCCTAGTCTCCTAGCCATCTGCACAGCTGCGAGGTTAGGCGGCCATCTGGACAACTGAATCTCCACGGCCACGGGGTCAACTTAGCGGTCCTAGCGGTCGCCGCCGGCAGCCTAAAAGAGGGCGTAGCCAAGCGGGATATTACCGTTGTTGCTAGCGGATAGTTTGATCTCCGTAATTTGTTTTTTCATCTACCTAATTTACCCTTGCTTGGTCGGCAAAGATACTAAGTACTCACCGATCTGGTTGCTAGTTTTTTCATCTATAATACCTAGTTAATCTGCGGCGTTCCCTGTAAGCTTTGGATGGAAATGGCTGATATTTAACATTATGCGATGCCGTTTCTTACAATGCAATGTCATTTGGCAGCCGTCTCCGCTTGCACCGACAGCAAATAAACCATTCCAAGGGATTATTTCAGTATATATACCGGCTGTTCAGTATGCTCGAATGGTGCAAGTGCAGCTCTCTCGCAGTTTGTTCATGCCCACTAACTACTGATTAAAAAAAAGCACCCACAGGATCAGATGGCAGCACCAACTGGAGATTACGTTGAGCTTAGGCAGAAGCGAAAGAGCACGTTTCACCCAAGTCTGTGGCGTGATTATTTCCTTACTTATCAGCCATCGTTTGCAGCGCAGGTATCTATGAAAATGCAATATATATATGCCTGCAGTGACAAGAAATAGATGAATTTTAACAGAAAAATAACCATTATTAGTCATATTGCCGTTGTTGTGTTGTTTATATATATATCATCATTATTATTATTATTATTATTATTATTATTATTATTGTGGTTGTTATTATTATCTGGTGCGTAGTATTGTCCATGCTCCATAGTAAAACATACAGTACGTAGCTGTCACTAATATTTTTATTGTCCTCTGTGAATGTACTCCCTCTGTTCTAAATTAGATGACTTCCATTTAGCCAGATGTGGATGTATCTATACTTATAACATGTCTAGAGACATCCACATGTGGACAAATGGAAGTTATCTAATTTGGAACGGAGGGAGTATATGACTATGTGAAGCACCGGTTATGATTTTAAAATTTACCCAGACCATAGCGGTTCACAATATTGCCTAACACTTGCATGGATGTGGTGCAGCGACCTCAAATGGAAGAAAGAGCTGGAGTATTAAAGGAACAAGTACGAGCGATAATAAATGATACAGATGATATAGAGAAAATATTAGACCTTATAATCACGCTCGAACGACTTGGTTTGGACTACCACTACGATAAGGAGATCAGTCAGCTATTGGATGCAGTTTTCAACTCCGATTATGATGAAAATAATCTACATGTGGTCTCACTTCGATTTTATCTTCTACGAAAACGTAGATATGACGTGTCGTCCGGTAAGGCATACTAAACTAGTAGTAGCAAGGGAGCAGATAAATATTTCACTTATGAGATACAAATTATCAATATATTTTGACAATCAACTTTGCAGACGTGTTCCGAAACTTTCAAGATAAAGAAGGAAATTTTGTTAACTCTGATACAACAAGTTTGCTAAGCTTATACAATGCGACACATCTAAGGACTCACGGGGAGGACATACTTGATGATGCAATCTCTTACACTAGGAGATGCCTTCTAGTTGCATTAGAACAATTGGATTCATCATTTGCAGAGGAAGTGTCCGCTGCCCTTGTTACTCCACTTTTCAAAAGGGTTGGAATATTAGAAGCAAGACGATACATACCACGTTATGGAAAATATCCTCTGCGAAATGAAGCCATATATGAGCTCGCAAAATTGAATTTTAACCTTCTGCAACTCCTTTTTTGTGAGGAGTTAAAAGAAGTCACATTGTAGGTTTAAGATAATGATTCACCGTGAACTCAATTTAGTCCAGTTCCTTTATTTCAGTCAAGTAAATTACAAGTGATTTATTTGTATCCTTATGGTAGGTGGTGGAAGAAGCTCTACGACAAATCAAATCTGACTTTTGTTAGAGACAGAATAGTTGAAATATATTTTTGGATGATTGGAGGGAGCTTCAAACCACAATATTCATTCCCAGAATTATAGTTACAAAGATCACAGCTTTCATTACCATAATCGACGACATATATGACACGTATGGTACCACTGAAGAGAGCATGCAGCTTGCAGCGGCAATTGAAAGGTCAGAGACTTCATTCCCTTCTACAAATATATATCAAAGAATTTTAATATTCGTAAAAAATATATCTCCGTATTATTATGCCTGAACGTTAAATTTTAACATAATAAGTTATAGAAATACATAAAATAAAGAAAGTGAAGTGTTTCACTAGCTGGAGTGCCATGTTCAAAAGACACCCATGACTGCTTTAAATGCATTGTAATAAATGTTTTGTTTATGTTAAAATAGCTAATTTATCATAAATTTATTTAACACTATAAAAAATTGTTTTGCGCCGCACATTATATGAATCATAATATTATAACGAAAAAATACATTGCAAGGAACATTTTATTACGTTATTCCTAATTTTTAATCAGGATTTATCAGGAGAAACGGTCAATTATTCAGTGGCCACTTTTCTTTCCTTGGTGTTTAAACTAGAAATATACCCCGCGCGTTGCAGCAGACAACTTACAAAAGTTGTAGTATAAAATAAAGGATATTTTATGCATGAAATAGAAAACATTCTCGGGAATATGGAGGAGTTGATTAGCCATAATAGTCAAATCTAAATTTAATCAATATGAGATGTTTGTATATTTACCGCTAAAAATTGATGATGTGGAAAATTATATGGCTAAAAGAATTTATAATGTGAATAAATTGCATGTATGGATTAATATCATTAATAAATATGGGATGCCATGAATAAATGTATGTCTCAAATAGTGGATGGTGTGGTGATGACATGGATAAATGAATGGTTCAAATAGTGGAGGATATGGACACCTTGCATGTAGGGATAGACTCCTTGAATGCATGCCAGTGAGGTTTTGTCTTACAAGAGATATAGATAGATAGATAGATAGATAGATAGATAGATAGATAGATAGATAGATAGATAGATGACTTATTGCACGCAATGGATTTCAGTACCATTTATGTTACAGAAATGGAAAAAATATGATGACCATCGAAATAATTGCGGGACATCATTGATATTTCACTCATATTATAAATTTTCATTCCCAACTACTCCCTCCGTTCCAAAATACTTGACATGGATTTTTCCAAGTTAGGATGTATCTAGACGTGTTTTTGTGTGTTGATACATCCGAATTTGGACAAACTAACGTCAAGTATTTTGGAACGGAGGGAGTACTAAAGATTCATTTTTATATATGATTAAATACATAATCAAAGGCACCAACAAAGTACGTAAGCATCATCAAATTGTTGTGCTTCCAAAAAAAAGGAACATTCTAGGCTTTTAATTGAATTAAGTTGGGGCCATACTTTAATTGAAATGGTGAGGTGCCTCCTATCTTTCATAGGTCTATCTTTTTAGTAAGATCATAGTGGAGAATACAATTATTAGTTATGGAAGTAAACCCACAAATTTGATCTATAAGAAAATACAGAAAAGCTAGTTTCAGTATGGCTTTAATATTTATGTATGATAGGCCGTAAATTCTAACATGGTGAAATATAGGTGGGATGAAAGTGCAATAGCTCTACTTCCAGAATACATGAAGGACTTCTACTTATATTTGTTGGAGGCATATTATTCTTTTGAGGATGACTTAGGACCGGAAAAGAGTTATCGTGTGTTTTATCTAAAAGAAACGGTGAGTATTATTTTTTATCTCCACTTAAAAGGTTCAATATGTATACTCTGATTAGTTTCTTTTATTGCACATTCCCAGGATAGGGTATCATTGATCAAGTTGTAGTATGATATATTCTCTCAATACAATTGTATGTCGGTTACAAAATGAAAACACAAACACATTTTTAAGTGATGAATTTGGATATTAGATAAGTTTGTTTCCCAAGGTTACGATACAGGATAATTAATAAGCTTGCAAGTTTTTAAGACGACATATGCCAATGAAAGTTTCTTTAGAAAAAAATTCATAGGTATTTTGCTGCCATGGCATATTAATTATGAAGAGAGAGGATAAGTTCAAACTTTGCACGTGGCCATAGCAAAAAAGGTTCTAGCCCAGTCATATGTATTCATGATCCCAAATCATGAAATGTGGAAACAACTCATAAGAAACAATGCATTGAACTAGTTGTATCTTAAATATTTATTATTACTATGATAACGTGATAAGAGACAGTGCACTAACACATGCCGAAATTAAAGTAATTTAGTGGCCCTTTCATTTTATATCATGGGCAGCGTTGACCCACCGGTCAGAGGTAATGCTTTTAGTATCTTAATTATTGTATGGGTTGGGCACTGTAAATTCAAAATTAAGATAGTTTGAATGCATGTTATTTACTGAACCTAGCCTTTAGGTACGCATGTTGCATACGTTTCAAAATGGATCCAGGGTAAGTCCTTGTTGTGAATTTGAAACAAGACCCACTAATTCAATTTCCACTATATCTTATAGACCAAAGTACGTATACACATGCATGTTTGCTAATTTCTCCACGTTAACGTATTAAGTTATCACTTAGTACTTTATAAGTGTAGTCATTATTTATCCTTAATCATCCTATATTATTCGATCCTCATAAAAAAATCTTTTTACGAATCACTATAGTCAAAATTTACAAATGATAGTTTTGCTGGACTCTACATCATTTGAGCTTCTTTATGCACGTAGATATCGTATTTTTGTGGAAGGCGTTATTCCTAAGTAAAGCTTTCTTTCATTTATTTGATGAAGCTTTATCCAACAAATAGAGCTTAGATATTAAGAATGTGCGAGGGAATACATCATACAAACTAGCTAGTATATTTTCATTTGAATGAATCTTGTATTAAGTAATTAATATTTCATGCTCACAATTGATAGAAGCATTTCAAGTTATTAGTTCAATATTAAATGCAGATGAAGCAATTAGTTCAGGCTTACACGAGGAAATAAAATGGCGTGATGGAAAATATGTTCCAACAGTGAATGAACATCTTAAAGTTTCAATGATAAGTATCGGAAATGTCATGGTAGCAATTGCTTTATTTGTTGGAATGGAGGACATACCAACAGTGGAGACTTACAAGTGGGCTTTGAGTGATTCGGAACTTATGAACTCTTTTGGTATATTTGTACGTCTCACCAACGATATTGTATCAACAAAGGTAATTATATGTATTTAGATTTTCTTTGGATTTCCATGATAATTCACATGGTAACAATGTGAATAACCTAAGTGCAAACACGTATAATCATAGAAGAAAAAAGTCAGTAATTATGAAGCACATTAATTTTAGTGCAGACACTATTACTACATAGTATTATATCATTTTGTACTCTTATATCTTGTACATGTTCTTACTGTATAGCTAGCCTATGTAAACTTCAACATACAATGTTCTCTTAACGCAAAATTATAGCTTTGTAGTATTTCAACTTGTGGCCTCTAATGCACGTAGCGGAATCTTACTCATAATCACCATGTTTCTGGCTTCAAGTGTAGCTGAAATGTAACTCTTATAAATCTATAATTACTAGTCAAGTTAGAAGATTAAACTGAACACTGTACTAGCTTACAATTGACATTTTCTTACAAACATATATTGCAGCGTGAGCAAACAGCGGAACACATTGTCTCTACCATCCAAAGTTACATGAAGGAGCATGGGACGACAAAAGAAGTTGCTTGTGAAAAGCTAAAAGAACTTGCTGAATATTCATGGAAGGATGTGTTGAAACTTTCTCTTGCCCCAACTGACTTGCCAGTGGTCGTGCCACAGATGATACTTGACCTGTCAAAGGCTTCCGAAAATATGTACAAGTATGTCGATGCATTCACCACTTCGAGCACACTCAAAGATACTATATACGGGAGCTTTTTGTGGTCCCAATAGAATAGATTTTTTTTCTTCTGAAAAGGGACGACCTCTGCATCAATCAATGCATAGAACATATTGTAAGGTATTTATTGTTATAAGAAAGCTTCTTGAGCACAATATCTAGTTCATGTGAGTAGTTTGGAATGTTTTCATGAGAGGGCTTGAACAGTTACTTACTCGGGTGGCATGCATTTGTTACATCTCTGGTCCATACAGGCACAATTACCTAGCCCTTGTCTCTCGGGAATTGTCTTGTTCCATGTACTTGTATACATAGCGCTTTGTTTTTTGAAACCGAGACAAAAGACAAACATAGACATATAAGAGAAGATATGAAAAGAAGAGCCATCTTTAGATCTGATCCACGATCATTTTCTTCAACATCCATCACTATACCATCATCATTATCGCACATATATAGAGAGATTGATTGATTCTTATACAAGGCTGGAGTTGTAAACGCTACTAATTGAACTCAAGAATTGGAGGCGACCATATCAATCAGAACATAAACTGAATTCTCTGTTCTCTTATAAAATAAGACCGCACTAACATGTATCAATGATTGATTGAAGAAGTGAGCTCATCTCACTTGATGAGACTACCCATTGTGGGAGTAATATAGTTAGTAACATGCATGGCATCTAAGTAAAAAAGCTAATGTGGTAGCTAATTAATGTGGAGAGAGACAAATAGAGTAACATAGGTAGTTACCATAACATCACACACCCCAAGCCAAAATGAGTATACAACCTAATAAATGATATCATGCATGACACCACAAATAAGTTACTACCCACTATGAAGGTAGTAACATAGGGTAGTAACATAACTATGTTATTACTCAATGTTACTCCTCACTATAAGTAGTCTTAGGGAAGTGATCCAGCCACCCAGGTTCAAGTCCCAACGATCGCAAATTTGGGTTCTTATTATTTCGAGAGAAAAACCGTTGTACGGCTTCCCCTACCGCATTCATTTCAAAAGAAAAATGTATCAGTCCTTACATATACTAAGCTCACTAGAATCTAAGCTCTCTCCTTCCTCCACATATAGTCCAATGAAGTAGTGACACCTACCACACCCCATGGTGGACTCCCATGGTGGACCCTACTCAACACCTATATTATATTAAAACTGAGTTTGAGATTTTTTTTTGACATATACACATGTTTTGTACATATCTACCAAATTTCCGGTCAAAAGTTGGTATTTCATTTTTTTCGATTTTTTCCTTTTCTCGATTTTTTTGGTATTTCCAGCTACATAAAAAGGTAAATTGTGGTTGTGAAAAAGAAAAATAGCTCCATTTTCCTCTAATTTTTTTATTTTTATGTAGCTCAAATTTCTCTTTTCTGTGTACCCCAAATTACAAAATACTACAACACGTACACTAACGTAGGCTTTATTTTAAAAAAATGAAACCTAGATATGTCGTTTCGATTTTCTTTTAAAAAAGGCGATGCTATGAATTCAGAGCTACCGACACTTTTCGACAAATTTCTCCCTTATCCTTTCTCAGCTTCCAGCGCCACCATAGCGTTGCGCAGTCTGTGTCACACCACATGTATATCCCTCCGTTATTTTGTACAACACTTTTAGCGTACGTACGCTACACACGGTAGTCGTATGCTTTATTTAAAAAATTGAAACCTAGACATGTCTTTTTCATTTTCTTTAAATAAGAAGATGCGATGAATTCGGAGCTACCGACACTTTTCGACACTCTCTCCCTTATTTTTATCTGCCGCCAGCGCCACCATAGTGTCGCGCAGTCTCTTCCACGTGACATTTCTCTCTCCGCTTCCCTCGAGCTGTATTCTATACCAAAAATAAGCCGTTCTGTCACAAATTTTGCCTGCCTCTCTGCACACACCTCGGAATTTTGTTCAATATTTTTGTTGAAATCTTCATAGAACCAAGTCCACAATTTAACTTTCATGGAATTTCATAATTATGGTCGTATCCTGTTCATCTAACTGAGTATATGCAAAGGTTAAACTTTTTATATGGGTCACTGACTCACTGGTGCACTACTAACCTTGCTACAAAATAGACATAATTGTGTTATTTTCTCTACTACTCTTTGTTTATGTGAGAAATACTGTTTATATGGGTCACTGGTTTACTAAAGCTTGATACAAAATTGACATAATTGTGTTCTTTTCTCTACTTCTATATATTTATGTGAGAATGTATGACTGGTCGTGTTGAAAGAGAGAGCGTCGATGGTACTATTTTCTCCATTATTACTATTGTTTCTTATTTATGTTTCGCTAAAAAAATGTTTGTCCGTCTATCGTTGGTTGTAAAATAGCGGACGCGGCAACGCGCGTCCTTTCCTTCTAGTGATTGTCTATCTTAACATGCAAGCTGTCCACTAATATTTACTTATCTCTATATGCAAGTTAGACATCATCCAATTGTGTATATTAATAATTTATAATACTTACTCATTTTATGTCTATTAAATTTAGTATCTCAACTATGACCAATTGATTTTTTTTTTCATATTTCTTTAGACAACATAATGTACAATACCTGCTATAGTATTTTGTATAGTTTATAAAGGGATCAGATGCAAGGCACTGGGTATCCTTCTAGTTTCACCAACAAAGTTTTCCAGCGAAATAATAAATATTTATGCACCTCCCAAGGCAATAATTATTAACACGTACATACAACAATTACACGCTGGCGGAGCTTCACGGGGCCAACCCGGGCCGTGGCACCCCCAGCAAAATTGTATAAATTCTACTACCCCTATGACTTTGCCGGCCCACAACATAAAGCCCATTTAGTCTGTTTAGTTACGTGGCCGCAAAGAGAGACGAGCAGGTGCTTCTCCTATTCAGTTCTAAAAAAAAGGTGTTTCTACACATGCTAGGCTGACTCTGAATCGTTTTTCTCTCGCGAAGGCGATTATGTAGGCGACCTAGGGTTTCTTCGTTGCCGCCCGCCGCCGGCCGCTTCCTTCCATGCTTGTCTAGGCATTGCGCTGCTTGTCCCCGTCAAGGGTCTTCGTCCTCCCGTGGATTCCATCCATCGGTGAGTTTTGTGTTTCAGTTTTCGATCTCGTTGAAGGTTTTCAGTTGGAGCGTGATCGAGTTTTGAGGTTGAGGTTCCGATCTGGTCGAAGGTCCAGGAGCAATGAAAATTTGTGGTTACAATTGTCGAGGAGCGGGCAACTCCTCGACAATCAGATCGCTTTCGGATATCCGGAGGCAGCATAGGCCTGACATACTCTTTCTGTCAGAGACTCATCTTGATGGTGAGGGTGGAGAGAGACTGCGATTAAAACTTGGTTATGCGCATAAAATTGTGATGCCAAGCAATCTTAGAGCTGGTGGACTGCTGATGTTGTGGGATCAACATGTGACAGTTCAGCTGAAGTACCAACACAACAACTACATCGATGTGTTGGTTTCGGGTGATACCCCGGAGAATGACTGGCGGCTTACTGGCTTATATGGAGAATCAGTATGGCGTCATAAACATAAGACGTGGAGTTATCTGCGTGATCTACACCAACAAGCGAACCTGCCTTGGCTGGTGTTAGGGGATATGAATGAAATATTATCGGAAACTGAGAAGGAGGGAGGAGCTCCAAGGCCGCTCTTACATATGCAAGCGTTTCGTAATTGCCTGTCTGATTGTGGGTTGGAGGACCTTGGTTATATCGGGAATATTTTTACCTGGAAGCGAGGTAATTTGCGTGAAAGGTTGGATAGAGCGGTTGGGAATGCTGGCTGGTCTGGGCTTTTTCCCAATATGGGTGTTCATAACTTGACGTCGTCTGGTTCAGATCATCGACCGATTTTAGTGGACACTGGAACGTATGATGTTGCAACAAATACCTCAAGAAGTCGTCGGCGGTTTGAGGGCAGATGGTTAAAAGAGGAGCAGGTTGGTGATGTAGTGGCGACGGCATGGACACATGCACCACCGAACATGCCAGTGTTGGATAAACTCGCGTCGGTACATTCAGATCTGCATGAATGGGACCGAACAATACTTAAGGCACCGAGGAAGAAGATTAAGGAACTTACACGAGAATTGGATCAGTTGCTTAGTGGTCCAATGAACGAGGATACTTCCCAGCAGCAGAAGGAAGTTACACAAAAATTGAGGTTGCGCTGGAGCAGGAGGAGGTTCATTACATGCAAAGGAGTCGGGCTGACTGGTTATTGCATGGGACAAAAATACGTCGTTCTTCCATAATTTTGCGAAGGCACGTCGGAAGAGGAACATTATTCTCAGTTTGAAAAGCGAGAATGGGGTAGTGTTGGAGGATAGAGAGGATTTGAAACCTTTCATTAAGAATTATTTTTCAGCCTTGTTTACTTCGGAGGTGCAACAAACCAACCCGGAGCTATTACAACGAGTGCAACCTCGAGTTACAAGGGAGATGAATGAGGCCCTTCTAAAACCCTACATGGCTGAGGAGGTAAAATCGGCCATGTTTAGCATTGGAGATTACAAAGCACCAGGGACAGATGGTCTTCATGCAGTGTTCTATAAAAAGTTCTGGTCAGTGGTTGGAGAGGAGGTGACCACTGAAGTTCTGAAAGCGTTGAACACATGGGTTATCCCAGATGGTTGGAATGAAATAACCATTGTTCTTATTCCAAAAGTGGACAGCCCAGAGTTTATTACACAGTTTCGGCCAATAAGCTTGTGTAATGTGGTCTATAAGGTAATATCTAAAGTTCTCTCTAAAAGACTTAAGGTACTACTCCCGGATATAATCTCAAAAACCCAGAGTGCTTTTGTACCCGGGCGCTTGATCACTGATAATGTTTTGGTAGCATATGAATCTTTCCATGCCATCAAAAATAAGAGGAAGGGGAAGAGAGGAATATGTGCAGTAAAATTGAACATGCATAAAGCATACGATCGTGTGGAGTGGGGTTTCCTTCGAGACATGATGGTGAGGCTCGGTTTTGATGACCTATGGGTGAATATGATAATGGCATGTGTTACTTCAGTTAACTACCGAATTTGGTTCAACTCGGATGAGACTGAAGTGTTTACTCCTACTAGGGGTATCCGACAGGGGATCCTTTGTCCCCTTATCTGTTCTTAATTTGTGCTGAGGGTTTATCAAGCCTTCTAGCGCATGAGGAGATGAATGGTGGTATTCAAGGAGTTAGAGTGTGCCGGGGCGCACCGTCGGTGTCACACCTTTTCTTTGCTGACGACTCTCTAATTCTGATGACTGCTGATATGTCCAACGCCACATCTCTCCGTAATGCTCTAGATATGTATTGTGCAAGCTCTGGGCAACTCGTAAGTGATGCGAAGTCCAGCATCTTTTTTAGTCCGAATACGGATGTCCATGTTCGAGAGGAGGTATGTGTACATCTGAACATCCTAGTTGAATCCTTGACTGACAAGTATTTGGGGTTACCTTCATTGGTGGGGATAGATCGCAGTGACTGTTTTCAGCACTTGATCGAGAGGATTTGTCAATGCATTAATGGATGGAATGAAAAGTTTCTATCCATGGGTGGTAAAGAGATTCTATTGAAAGCGATAGCACAGGCTATACCTACGTATGCTATGTCAGTTTTTAACATCCCAAAACAGGTGTGCAAGGCCATTTGCAATGCAATTGCTAGGTTTTGGTGGGGTGGAACTACTACACAAAGGAAGATGCATTGGATGGCCTGGTGGAAGATGATCATCCCTAAGCAAGAAGGTGGAATGGGTTTCCGTGACCTCCACTGTTTTAACCAGGCCATGTTAGCGAAATAGTGCTGGAGGCTGCTAAGTGATCCTGACTCGTTATGTGCACAGGTACTTAGAGCTAAATACTACCCGGATGGGGATTTGATCAATGCGGTTTGAAGAAAAGGGCTTCTTTCACATGGCAGAGCATCATGTCAGGGCTCAAGACCTTTAAAAGGGGTTGCATCTGGCGTCCAGGGAATGGTGCTACAATCAATATATGGACTGATCACTAGATCCCATCGAGTCCTACTAGGATGGTGTCCAGTCCGAGAGGGAATTGCGTACTCTCGAGAGTGGAACAGCTCATTGATCCAACTACTGGAGGGTGGGATGCACAATTGTTACAACAAAATTTCTGTCAAACAGATGTCTATAGAATTTCTCGAATTCCACTTCCAAGTTATGAACAACCTGATTTTATTGCACGGCACCCAAATAAATCTGGGTGTTTCTCGGTGAAGTCAGCATATCATATGGAATGGAGAGCTGAGTATCGGAGGAGAGCTGAGAGATCCGATGATGGTTCGGACAGATCAACTCCTCACGAGGTTTGGAAGAAAATTTGGCAAAGTAAAGTGGCTAGGAAAATACAATTTTTTACTTGGCGAGCGTTACATGGAATCATTCCTGCTATTGTACTCTAGCAAACAGGCATATTGGTTCCACAGTTAACTGTCTGGTTTGCTCCATTGACGCAGAAGACCTTCGGCACATGCTCTTTTGCTGCCCCCGTGCGCAGGAAGAATGGAGAGGTCTGGGTCTTCTCGAATGTGTGCAGGCAGCGCTTATTGTGGATTGTTCTGGATCCATGATTATGGAGGAGCTGCTGTGTTCAAGTCAGCCAGGAGGGGTGACATGTGATATTGAACATAGAGTGGCACTGGTAATGACGGCGAGCTGGTACCTTTGGTGGTCACGGAGGCAGATTAAAAACAAAGAGGCCGTTCCGTCAGTTGATAGAACAACAATTAATATCAAGGGAATGGTGGCCAACTTCTCCAAATTGAAGGGAGGTAGGAGCACAATTCGCAGACATGGATGGAAGAAACCTGCAGTGGGAGTATACAAGTTAAATGTTGATGCGGCCTTCGATCCTGAGCTAGGAAGAGGGGCAACTGGAGCTATTATCAGAGACTCCAGTGGAAATTTTATTGCAGCTTCGTGTGATTACAATGAGACGGCAACAGATGTTGCAACGATGGAAGCTCTCGCTTTGTGGGAGGGCCTGAAGTTACCAGAGCAATTCGGAGCTCAATCGTTGGTGGTGGAATCTGATTCTATGGAAGTGGTGGAAGCTGTACATGATCCAGCTTTCCGAGGTATTGGTGCGGTGATTCTGGATGATTGCCGGCTGTTACTACAACAGCTTGGCATGGCGACGTTACAACATTGTCCGCGAGAAGCAAATGAGGCCGCACATTCGCTTGCTCGCCATGGTTCTAGTCAGGGGGTCCGGGAGTTTTGGTTTGATGATCCTCCCTCTTTTATTATCCCTGTAATTGTAGATGACCGTGTGATCGTTCAGTAATAAAGTTGCCTTAAGTTAAAAAAAAAGGTGTTTCTCCTATTCTCGTCTCCACATTGCTCGTATCCATCCCGTACTGTGTACTCGGTTACTCCCCTGCACTGGATGGCAACACCGCGGGGTCGCCGGTGGGTGGCGGCCGGCCGCGCAGTGGCGGAGGGGGTCGTCTCGGCCTCTCCCATCTCAGGCTGTTCGCTGGCTCGTGTGTGGTGAGCAGCGGCCAGACGATCTTGAGGTTCCTGGCAATGGCGCCGTCGACCTAGATGCTAGCTCTTGCACTCCTTCAAGCTCTTCCGACCTAGATTCCGGCGCGTGCCTGGTTTAGCTCTCCCTCTCCCTGAGTTAATTTTGTGTTCTGATTTTGCGTTTGGTGCCTTCTTGATTCTGAATTTTGCATCTAAATTTGGGTAAAGTTCAAACTAGGTCATGGAAATTGTTGTTTACAGATTGATTTTTAATATGAAGTGAGGATATGATGGTTAAGGAGAAAAAAATTGACTCATTTTTCAAAAGAAAGAGTGGTGATCTGAAGCCCAAGAAGCGGTGGCAGAACTTGTACCTGAAGTCCTGAACTAGTAACAGAACAAGCCCCTATTCAGCCTCCTCTCAAATTTAAACAGCAAAGTCATGAAATGAATTTAAACAGCAGACAATTGTTTTTATTTATTTTTGGAGTATCTTATACATATATTGATGTTAGAAATGTATTTTGTCAAAAAAAAAGAAATGTATTTTGTCAACAAGATCTCAAAATGCTACTGCTTTCAGCTTGTTCTTGCCAATATGATTTGGTGTTCCATTGTTTTTTCATGTCATTTTGTAGCTTGCCCTTCCCCCCCACCCCCCTAGATTTTCTTCGAGCTTCGCCTCTCATTACACCTATATCAACAAAAAAAATCAAGGGGAATATGGCACTTTATTACTCTAAAATTTTGTCCAGCATACAAAGACAATCAGGGGCCGAAGAAGGCAGACCCAAAAGTCCAATATTACAAGATACAACCGAAATGTGCTTTGATACTGGAAGTTTTTTTTTGAAACGAGATACTGGAAGTTCTATTCTCACATCTAAACGGCGCTTCCAACAAGCGCTTTGCTTTGATATTTATTTTAGAGAATACCGACCTGTAGCTTCTCTCAAAAGACAGCTCCATATTATTCACCGTCGCCAGACAATCAGTCGCGACCATGATTCGTCGAAGCTAAAGATCCTCTGCTAGTGCCTGCGCCTCTCGACAAATATATATCAGCTTCAAATGCCCATGTGAGGAACATTATATGGTGTCGCTTCCAGGTGCAGCGGACTCCTTCTCTTCATCGTTATACCAACGACGGTGCCCATGTCAAGCTCATCCGCCTGAATTCCCGTCGGGAGTTTCCAGTCAAAGTAGTAGAGGACTCGTGCCAGCATGAGCTCCACCATAGCCAGCCCAAAGGTATTGCCGGGGCACATCCTCCTTCCGCTGCCGAACGGCAAGTACTCAAATTGCATGCCTTTGAAGTCCGCCACGCTGTCCTCAAACCTCTCCGGCCTGAACACCTCGGCGTCCTGCCATAGCTCAGGGTCCCTCCCTATGGCCCACACGTTGACCATCACCCTGGTGCCCTCAAGGACCTTGAACCCACCGATGTCACAGGTCTTCTGGCACACGCGGGGAAGAAGGAGCGGCAGCGCTGGGTGCAGCCTCAGACCTTCCTTGATCACCAGCTTCATGTAGCGCAGCTCGGGCATGTGGCTCTCGTGGTCTTCTGGGCTCTTGTTGTCCAATGTTCGCCGTACCTCCTCCTGTACCTTGGCCAGTACCTTCGGGTGCCTCATGAGCTCCGACATGATCCACTCCACGGTTGAAGCCGTCGTGTCCGTCCCTCCCGTGAACAAATCCTAATCCAAGTCAACATGCACAAGCGAATGAGGAAAAGGACATGTATGTACTCACTACAAATAAGTGTACTTCTAATTCTACTTTTGTGCTAAGTCATTTAAATTTTATTGACCAATAGCAACATATATGCCATGAACTTGGTATATTTTGAAACTTCATTTCAAGACCAGGAATCTAGTGATACTAGTTTACTGTCATAAATACGGGTATTTTTTCCTATAAAGTTGGTCAAATTTAACTTTGACTTAGAAGTTAGAACAAAACCTAGAATTGCACTTAGATGGTAATTACGCTGTCGGATTTTTTTAACATGCTAATTAACCTAACTAGTCTTCAAAATCAGGTCACCACTTACAATTATGATTGCCTTGATGTTTTTGGTGCCGATGGGGAACTCAGTGTCCCCCTCTTCCTTGATCCTAAGAATGACGCTGAGAAGGTCATCCTCTCTGTCCGTTGTCCCAGTCTTCTTCTTCTCCTCTCGCCGCGCCTGGCATTCAGCGATCATGGTCTCAAAGACGGCGTCGAGCTGCCGGCGCCCTTCCCAGAGCCGGCGTCTCATCCCGGTCACCGTGTCGACGAACCGCAGAGACGGGAAGAGGTCCGCGAAGCAGAACCCCCCGCCCAACATGAGCGCGAGCTCCATGGCGGACAGGAACTTCTCCCGGAGCTCGGGGCCGCACCCCTCGCCGAACGCCGCCTGCGCAGTGATCTCGTTCGAGCATGTCAGGAGAAGATGTGCGAGGTTGACGGTCTTGCCGGCGGCGGCGGCGGCCCTGGCACTGGAGACGATGGCGAGGGTCTCCCTGTCCCTTATGCCGGCGAAGTGCCTGACCTTGCGCGCGCTGAGGAGCTCGACGGCACAGAGCTTGCGCAGCGTCCTCCAGTAGGCGCCGTAGGGCGAGAAGGCGATGTCGGTGTTCTCGTAGCACATGATCTCCGGGGAGAGGAGCTTGGGCCGTGACGCGAAGTTGACGGTGCTGTCCTGGAGCACCACCTGCGCCGTGGCCGGCGAGGAGACCACGACGGTGTCGACGTGGCCCAGCCGCAGGTACATCACCGGGCCGTACTTGTTGGCCAGGTCCCGGAGCGCGACCTGCGGCTCGGACGTGAGGAGGTGGAGGAGGTTTCCGATGAAGGGGAGGCTCCGTGGACCCGGAGGCCGCTGGTAACTCTTCTTGCCGCGGAGCAACGACGCGAGAATTGCTAGTGAGACCAGGGAGATGGCCACGACGGTGGCTGCGTTGAGCTCCATGGCCATGCTTTGCTTCGGTCTCAGCTGCAGCTTCTGCTTGGTTGGGAACAAAAGGGAGTGGCCTTTTTATAAGCTGTGGGAAATTCTAAGTTTTCCCCCTTCCCGTCGGACGAAATGGCCAAAGAGATCCCACGATTTGAAATAAAGTGCTGACGAAATCGGGTGAGTTACTATCCACATTACTGTTGATTGACATTCTTCTATATCAAGCACTTCCTATTTGTATTTTAGGGTTTATAACTTTGACCATTAGATATAGGATAGCGATAGTCGTCGGCTGCCACAAATGTCTGGAAAAATGTTGCCCCGTGTTTGGAGACTGGAGACCACGTGTCCACGTGGGTGGAAACTTGCTTGAATGCAAGCGCTCTTTTGTAGCAATAGGCCCTTTTCTAAATTTTTGGATCTTCGCAGAGAGAGACGTCACTTTCAATATTGGGAGAGAAGTGCAAATTTATCAATTTTCACATTCTTAACTCCAGTTCAAAATCAAATCTAGCATCATGTCCGTTTGGGTCGGCAAACAGACGCGCGTCCGGCCCAGGTCCACCCCTTTCTGGCCACTGCACCCAACGGGACCGACGCATTGAGTCCGCCCGACCTATTTTTCTTTTTCCCAAACACTTTTCTTAATAATAAGGATTACATATTGGAAACTGAAATACATAATAAAAGAACTAATAAATCTAGGGCTTCTCGTCCTCCTCCTCCGGTGGTGGTGGTGGAGTAGACGGCTCATCGCCGGCCGGTTGGGCCGGTGGAGATCCAGGCTCGTTCGCCGGCGCCTCGGACGGAGCTGACTCGGCGGCAGGAGCCCACGGTGGCGCAAACCATCTTGGATCCGCGCCTCGCCGTTCCCACGAAGACCAGGCTCCCACGGTGAATATGCCGGCCTTGAGGAACGTCCAGCCGCAAGCCCGTTCGGCCACGGACTTGCTGGCTCTTCCTTCATCATGGCCGGGGCCAGCCGCGGACTAGCTGGATCCTCCTCCTTGATTCTTTTGTAGATACGAAACACGTAGAGGCGCCGACTTCAGTGCAAAATTGGCCGCGCATAGACGGCCCAACCGGTGGGGATACAACATCAGTTGGAGCTGCCTGCTCCTTTGACGGCCGCCTCGGCCGCCTTGGCCTCGCGGTAACATTTGTGGCGCGCCGCGCGAGCAGCGCTCTCGATGGCACGGCACGCTTGCTCCGTCTCGGCCTCCTGTGCAGCATCGGCAACGGCGCGCGCGGCGGACATGAACGCGGCCGCCCTCTGAGCGTTTAGCTGCATGTGGGATGCCCGCGCTGCCTCCTCCTCGGAGCTGTGGACATAACCGCCCACGCCGATGGGAGGCTCGGGCGGCGCGCTGCCCGCCGCGACTCCGGCGGCGTACTCTTCTTCGTCGTTGTCGATGGAGTCGGAGTACGCGGCCTCCACCGCCCTTCTCTCGTCGTCCGACAGTCGCGGCCGCGGAATCATGCCGGCCCATGCCGGGCTGGTTACCATTCGGCGCGTGAAGCTGCCGTGATAGCGCCCGCGCGCGCTCATACGCATTCGCTCGACCTAGTCCACCAGATGTTGTGGCGGCGGTGGCGGAACCATTCCGGTGCGTGGATCTGTGCTTGGAGGTGGTGGCCGCCGTGGCTGGGGGAGGAGAGCTCTAGGGTTTGTGCTCTAAGGTTTGGCCGGCCGGCGCCATTTAAAGAGCTTCACCGCCCACAGTTAATGGGGTAGGTGGCCGCTCTTACCGTTGTAGTGTATGACACGCGGGGCCTAGGCGGACACGGGGAGGACAGCCGAGCGCTCCGCGCGCGTCCGCGGCCGACGCAAACCTGGGCCAAATTTGGGCCAAGAATGGGTCGCGGCGGACAGGAAAACGGACGCGCGGTCCGTTTGCGTCGCCCTATTGGACCTTGTTTTTGGCTCCCGCGGACACGGACGGAAGCGCGTGGACTCGATGCGTCGGTCCGTTGGAATTATCAGGGCGTATCCAAGTCACAGCTGAACCGAAAGAAAAAACAGGGTGGCCGTCTGATCCCATCTGTAATCTCTGTGGCGAATGAGAGCGGGCATCCCACTGGTGTTTTGTTGCCCTTCATCTCATTTCATGTGGTGGGCGATCAAAGAGTCGCTGGGCTGGGAACGTCCTCCAATTTCTTTTGGGACTTCATTAGCGTTGCTTTGAAAACTCCAGGGAACGACTTTTTTCCTTTTGGAACGACTTTTTCCTCGGAATGATTGTGAGAGCATACGTTTAATTAAGTAACACTGTAACAGGCTGCTAGCTGATTGTGAAAGCAAAAGCATACGTTTGAATTGACAAGGAATCGTAAAAAAATCTGAAGTGTTTGTCTCAACTCTCAACCAGATTATATCTACCTGACGGAAGGCTCACACCACAATTTAAACCAAGTCTTTAATATGCCTTTAGTGTTCGTCTCAACATGATTATATCTACTTGACGGCAGGCTCCAACCACAATTTAAACCATGGTACTAGTAGTACACTAGTACTCCCTCCATATCGGTATATAGGGCTTCTAAGGCTACTTATAGTGGGGATATTTACGCCGTCTTCAATACTCACTCCATCCACAATTACTAAATCGCGTTCTGGGTTTTTTCAAACTCAAAATTTCTAAAACTTTGCCAAATATATACGAAAAATAACAAATCTACAATATAAATTTATATTATTACAATCATCATAAGAATATATGTTCATATAATATACATTTGATGGTATAAATGTTGACATTTTTTATATATATACTAGGTCGAACTTAAAAAGAATTGATTTTGAAAAACTCATAACCAAAATAAATGAAAACGGAGGGAGTTATCCGTTTGCTACGGGTGCATATTTAGTAAGTCCATGATCACATCCTATCTCTTTTATCAAAGCATAATTAGTTAAATAAAGTACAATCAATACCATATATTCCCTCCGTTACATATCAGTTGACTAGATGTATCTACCACTAAAATATGTCTAAATACATCTGTTTTAGCGACAACTAATACATGACGGATGAAGTAGCATTTAGATACTAGAGTGAGACATGTACCGTCAACTATTTCCGGATTCTTTGGTTGATTTGTGGTGTGCATGCAAATTACATGAATGGGAACAAAAAAAAAGGGTTAAAGTTGGGGAAAAGAGCATCCATTTGTTAATTCCATAGCCCACAACCACAAGAATAAGAGATTTCCCGAAACTACGAATCTGTAGTCGTTTGCAGTCCTCTTATCACTATCGGATTTAGGCAAGTGGCCGAGTCCCTCTGGCACTCGACAAAGGGCCTAAAACCCTAAACATATGGTTTACCAAGTTCCACACTCGACAACAATTTGCTCCACATATAGGACTTTGCCGAGTGCCCACGTCACTCAACAAAGGTCCTAAAACACTCGACATATGATTTACTGACTGCCATCGTACTTCCCAGCTATGTCCTATGTTCCTAAAATATACGAGACTCTCACTTATGAAGATTTTCATGACTGGACTGCCTGTCATAGGACATCTTCGACGCTCAAAGGATGCGACAACAACTCCGGCTTCACAGCAGGAAAAGTCCAACACGAAGACCCGTCGAACACTTCGAAATAAGAGCCGACTACCAAAAATTTGCGTCGACCAAATCTTCACACATCAACGTCATCGTTGTCGCGCTAACGGCCACACGGAACCAATGCATCGTCGACATACCATATTTCAATTAACCACCTTCAGTAGGCATGGGTCCTCTTCTCCGGATCCAACTCCAGGGCGATGCTTCCAAGAGGGAACATGCATGGCATCTAGTGAGGCCATCACCTGATCCGGGAAGACCCGGATATAGGGTTTCCCCTGGAACAACTCGGTAGGGAGGATGGTGACGACACCCTTAGGCACCGACGATACTCCGACAACCGTCCAATCTTCCTCTGGCCAGCAGCTTGTCCACCGATTCACCACAATCGTCTTCTGCACTCGCCAGAAGGCCGGTACCAGCAAAATAACTTGCGTAAAACGAGAGAAAGCACAGCTATTTTTAGCGTGACATTTCAAAGCTATAAGAGCATCTTCAACAGAAGCCCAAAAATTGTCGCACGCTTTAAATAACTGTTTTTTAGCGCGCACGGGGCTAAAAACATCGCTCCAGCAGATGCTCTATAAGTCAGCGCGCTGGACGCGACGCTGGACTTTTTGCATCATATTATATTTGGGGCATCCAGTACCGCGCGCTGGGAAAGAAAATCTCTGGCGCCAGAACCAACTACCACGGTGAAACTTCACCCGCGCGTTGCCCGTCAGAATAGCTCGCCGGTATCGACCGCCGCCTCCCGCCGGAATCGCCTTCGCCTGCCGGAATCGACCGCCGCCATCCTCCTTGCCGTGTGCCTGTGGCCGCCGTCCGGGCCGCCGAACGCCTGCAGCCGCCGTCCGGGCCGCCATGCTGGTCGAGCTGGGCGGCGAGCTCCTCCGCCTCCGCTCCTTGTGCGGAGCTCAATCCCGTCCGCTCGTGCGCCGGCGGCCGTCGGTCTGGCGGAGATCTTGCAGGCGGCGAGCTCAGGCAGGTAGGCCTCGAAGTCAAGTGGCGGGAAGACGAGCTCGGCGCAGGATCTGGACACGGAGGAGCCGCCGCCGTTGTTGGCCTTGCTCTGCGTGAGCAGCTTGGTCTGACAGGGGCGGAGTTCAGAATTCAGCCGGCCACGGTGCACCGAGCTAGCTGATTCAGTTGCTCCAACGATTGGGGGCCTGATTGCGATTTTAATTTTTGGTCAGGGACCTGATTGCGAGCTAGCTGGACCTATTTCTAAACATCTTAAGGACTTGTTCGTTATATATGTGTTGAAGAAATTATTTTAGCGCGTCACTTTTTGGGCGCCTGCTGGACCGCTGAACTGTTGCATTTTAGCGCGCGTATTTTAGTGCGTCTGGAAAACCGATTTCGGCCACGGCGCGCTAAAAGTGCTAAAATGGAGCTGTAATTTTTTTTTTGGGCGCGGCGTTGTTGGGCGCCTGTTGGAGATGCTCTAACAACCGTGCATATGGTCTGTGGATTAACTATAACACGGCCGCTCTTGCCAGCACTCTTTTGAGGGATTGTAATCATGTCGTTGATTAATAAAGCTCTCTGAATTCGCAAAAAAATATGGCTCTAACGTTACCATGATCACTAGTTGAGGAACCTGATACAGAGAGTGAGAGACTAGCTAGCTAAGCAGCCATAATTTACATACTGTCAGCTGAGCTCGCAGTGAACAACAACAGAGCACATAGTCTGAGCAAACGCCCTGCGCCTGCAGGCTGTAGTCTCTAGAAGATTTCATAACGCAGCACAAAACATGATGGTGAATTGGTGATCGAACACCGGCATAGAAAAATCGCCATCTTGGCATATACTAGTACCGGAAGTACAAGTAGTCCATGCTCCCTGTGCGCCGGCATTGACATTAGCTCGGCGCTCGGCGGAGAGGTGAAGCGGGCGAGCGGATGAATGGGCTAGCTGGATGGGACGGGATAGCACTTGCCCTTGCACATGCAGCGGTAGACCATGGGGCAGGGCTCGGCGATGGAGCACTTGAAGCTGACCATGACGCGGTTGCACGGCTTGCAGGGGCCGCAGGCGTGCGCGCAGTCCGGCAGGCTCGACCCCGTCGTGTACACCTCCTCCTGCAGGAACCCCTTCGTCCTCCCGGCCGTCGCTGCGTCGTTCCCGCCACCAGCCCCTCCCTGCGTACGCTGCACCGGCGCCTTCACATCATCATCTGTCAAAAATGAGATGTAATCAAGTTAGCACAGCTCGCAGCGTACATGTCCAGAGCATAAATATATTCAGCTTCAGTTAACTTACCGGGACTCGGTCTGATGCCATCGGTGGCGGCGGCGAGCAGCAGGACCACGACCGCGACAAGAAGAGGAACGCGGTGAACTCGAGCGGCAAGAGCGTGCCTCCTCATCAGCTCAAGACCGGGTACAAGAGCTTGGTCAGTGCCTACCCAGGGGCTGGCGAGATATGTCTGCGACGCGAGACAAGAACAGGGGGATACATGGAGTGCGCACGCCGCGCGCGCACATATATGCCCGCGTCGCCCGCGGCTTGGGCGCCATTGATGAGAGAGGGAGAGGCGCACAGCGGCAGCGGGGGGATCTTTGATTGTGCGTCACATGATCCCCGGCGGCTATCGTCACACGGATCCAATGACCTCCTGGGCGCCGGGACTTTTCGCAGGTGAGAAAGAGACGCCATTAAGCGGTCCTCCTAGCGCGGCTACGCGCAGCGCCGCAGGATCAGAGCCTTCATTTATGGGGGCGCTCCCATGCACGGACATGGCCGCGGCCACGGCCCAGCCATGCGGCGGCGCGGGAAAACGATCTCTGTTGCGCGTTCGTTTGAATCTTCACGGAGTGCGTGACGGAGGTGACATCCCTGTGTCTGCCGGGTCAGTGACGGGTTCGTCGTGAGCGAGGGCTGCGTGCGCGCAGAGCGGAGCGGATGCCCGCCGCTGCCTTGAATGAAGCCAGTCTCATTCTCTGCTCGCATGAGTAAGTTCCCCTGTCTGAGTTCCCTGTAGGAATTCTGCCTGTACGTCCGGGCATGCTTATAGCCAGAACTGGAGTGGAATAGTGCTCGGCGTGGATTAATAATGATTATCCTCGAGAGAGTTTGTTTGTCTCGCTTCTCTGATCATCGAGTGAACTGTTGGCCGTGCGATGGTCCCGTGATCGATCGTGACTAATCAATCGGCAGTTCAGTTTTATGGAGAACACAGGGGGAATAGTCAGTTTCGGTTCTGTGCAGCATGGACAACAATGAACAGAGAGAGGCCAGTTTCAGAGTACATCTCAAGTTTTCCCACATTTACGACGTAATTTGGTTCTTCCCAATCGTATGCCAAACCATGTGATATAATTGGAAAGGCACCATAGCCTTCTTCATTAAGTCACAGCGACCACAACCGACACCCTCGGCTTAAGCTTGTTCACGTATAATACGGGTCTATAATAAGTAAATGACAGCACCTACCATACCACCAACCGGATCCTTGGCGCAATGGTAGCGCGTCTGACTCCAGATCAGAAGGTTGCGTGTTCGATTCACGTAGGGTTCAATCCCTGAACGATATCCGGATTTTTTTGTGAATATTTTTTAGCTTAAGAGGAAAATAGCATGCAGGATCGGTGAAACACTACCGAGTTGGTGTATCATGCGACCGTCACCACAGAAACAGTGCAACAAAGGTTCCTCTTGACAGTCAGAAGAACATCACCAGCTTTCTTTGTGAAAACAAAATCAGCCCACTTAATTATTCAACAACAAACAACGCGGGAACCATTAGCCTCTTTTTTCTTTGACATGATTAGCCTCTTTTTTTTGAACAAAGGTAAAGAAAAGAATTGTTAGTTTAGGGTTTAGGAGTGACCCCAAAATATCGCCGCCATCGCTTGCACTGACAAGAACAGACCAAGACTTATGTCTGAATAGGGATGGCACCCGCAGGGTATGGGTAAGGGTGGGCCACCCCATACCCTTACCCGTCGATCCCAATTTTACCCGTCACCCTTACCCACACCCGTCACCGGGTACAACCTTTTCCCATACCCGTCACCCGACAGAGTAGATGGGTACCCGCGGCTAAAAATACCCATGTTTAAAACATGTCAAATTGAGAAGAAAATAGTCGTAAAAGCAGCACATAACTCATCTAGAAGAGATCTATTTATTGTTTTGCTCTATAGCGAGTCGAGACGTGATCACGTGAATTGGATATATTAGATATGATATTAGGGATAACTAATTCAACGGTATTATGAGGCAGTCACCGGGTGGTCCGCCATCCGCGGAGGGTGTAGCGAGCAATCCATGTCTATATATGTCACCCAACATACATTATCTGTGAATTATGATCGTATCCTCATGCATAGACCCTACTCATGCATTTGTGCGTGAAGTTAAGACTCACTTGTCAAATATTAGATGGGTATGCGGGTATGGGCTATATGATCCCATACCCATACCCTCTCTACCCGGTGGGTTTGATATTTTTCCATTTACGTACCCATGGATATTTTTGTGTCCCATACCCTTACCCTAATAGGATTTTTACCCGCAGGGTAAAATGGTAATGGTACCCATTGCCATCCCTGAAGTACCACCTCCGCAGCTATGCCTCACCACGCCACTATCTCACTATGCCCTTTTAAATGGAAGTCTCAGCCCGAAAAGTCACTTTGTAGCCCATGCTACATGTAGTCCTTTATTTAAGTATTTTAAATTAACATTTTAAAGTTTTTAAAAAATGAGAAAAATCATAAGGGTTGACACTCTAAGTTGCTGCAAATTTTCAACGTCAAGTACTTTGTATACCAGACTACACAAAAAGTGTCAACTTCAGACAAACTGATTTTTTTCAAATCTGCACCATTCACCTTAGATTTAGAAATTTGTCATTTTTACATAGTAAAAAATACAAAATATTTCGTATTGATTTTTTTGCAAACTGGTAGAAGTCAACATTATGTACATTTAGGATTATTTTTCATATTTTTTTGAAACTTTCAAGTGTTGTTTAAAAAAAATCAAAAAACAGGTTACATGTATCTCATCCTATAAAACACCGTGCTCGGCCTCAGTTCAGTTTTATAGATAAAATCCAAAACCACACCGTAGTATCGGGGCCAGTCTACACATATTCGAGCCCTAGAGCGAGGCAACAAAATGGGCCCGTTGTAGACAAATAATTTGTTTGGATCTATATTGTTTCAAAAACATTTCGGTACATAGCATATATAATCGATGGTCATTGAAAATAGACAATAAAACACACACAACAAATTATTTATGTGTAATGGCTCAGAAAACTAGATCCTAATAGTATGGGAACCACTGCTCAAGATATCGGCCGATATTCTGATAAATCGACCGATTTATCGCTTACCAATGTCTGACCGATAAGATAAATCAGCTGATAAATTGGTCGAATATGTCGATAAATCGGTCGGTATGTCGATAAACCGACCGATTTACCCCTTATCTAGGGTCGATCGAAAAGTTCCCGATAAGCACTATCCCCAACATTGATGGAAACAATATAGTTCTACAAAAGATCTCTCTAACTTCTAAGTGGCACAAAGAGACTATTATTTCGTAGCCGGGGTATTTAACAACTAATCAATTTGAGGAACTATTCCCTCCATTTCTTACCATAAGATGTTTTAGCTTTTTTCTAAATTCACAGGTATCTAGACACGTTTAGTGTGTATGTTCATTCATTTCAGTCTGTATCTAGATCATATTTGAAATAGGAAAAATATGTTATATTTAGAAATGGGGGGAGTATATTAGAAGAAGTAGAGAGACGTACCATCTTTAATGATGGGAATGAGGATGGAAAGAGAGACAATTGGGTACCAAATAGCGCCGTTGGTCCCCATTAACAGCTAGGGCGACTTTGAATTTGGATGGACAGTGGAGGGATGACACTATTCTCTGGGATTGGAAAATTTGGGGGAGAACCCTGAAGAAAAGCCGACGACTGGGACTACAGACGAGATCGATGGTTTGTTACAGCGGCGTAGCAATCAATTGTATTTTTAGCTGTATTGATCCATTTTTTTTGTCAGTGAATGCTATCAGCGTGGTGGCCTTGGGTCAGTCTTTATTTTTTTGTTTTGTTTTCTTAGACATAGTACAAAAATATCCTAGTATTAGTTTACTAAACTATTACCTAGGGTGGGCCCCCTACCTCCCAGGGCTCAGGGCAGGCACCCCGTTGACCCGGCCTATGAGTCGGGCCTGCAAAGTACAACAAAGTTTTAAACGACGTCTTGTCAAGTCTTTTAGACTAATACCGAGAAACATTCACTTAACAAGATTAGGTGGCATACAAGTTTCTAGGAAACTTAATATGCTATAACAAAGTAATGAAAGGATTGTGCTAGAATAAGATCCCAATATTTTGTGACTTGGATGTCATGTATTAATATCATTGTTATTGAGTTACGAAAAACTTAATAAGGATCTTTTTGTTGGACGAAAAGTGATCACAAAGTTTTGTTGATCAAAGAGGCATTTTACGATGATGAGTTTATATAAGATATTGACGAAGACATATTCCTTTCAAAGGAAAGAAAGATCGAGCATGTGTACTTTGTACAGCTCGAGGTTTTTTGTTAATTGAATATAATTCTAAATCGTATAATGGGATGTTTGTCTGGGACAAATAAACTAATGATATTAATAAAGAAGTAAGAAACAAAGTTTTGTTTCAAACTTCAAAAGGAAAAGATAGCAGGTAATAGTTTCAAGAAAATCAGTGGGAGCTTTATTGTATTATTTTGTTTTGAAGAATAATATAATATTAGATAGTTTTGTTTTGATACAATACGATATGTTGTTAATCGTAATTAATGACATATATATTTGGAACATAATCAACATCATATGTGGAAGTTTCCATATATTGTGTGATATAATGTTGCGGAAATTTCACTAAAGTTTTTTTTGAATATTATTCAAGAACATGGGAGAATTAACATTCTCATAAAGTTAGAGAAATTTGTGTGCAAGAACCACGGCTGTTTTGTACGGTGGTGAGCATGATCAACTGATTTATAAATCTTGATATAAAGGAATTTCTCAAGATGTGAAATTTTAAGATCAAAACAAAATTAATCAAACTTGATTGTTGACAAGTTGAATTTGATGAAAGTTTAATTGACTACAATTAAGATGAGAATTCTCCGTAAGGTGTATTTTGAAGAAGTTACTTCAAAAAGAGAGAAATACTTATGATGTAAGAGTTACATTGGAAAATCTTATGAGATAAGTATAAAGAAAAGACCAAGGGTAGATTGATGAATTTTCTAAATTCCGTACATCACATTACGAGGGGATGTTTACAAAACATAAGGCTATATTACGAAAATTACAACAAGTAGCAAAGACAGTGGGAGCATAACAACTTCCAAAGGAAAGGTTGTCGGTTCATTAAATGAACTAGGTGTGGTTCTTTACAAAAGAAACAACTAGTTGTCAAAACAATGAAATTGTGTTCTTGGTTAAAGTACTAAGGTTTCACCTCGTATGACCGGATGCTACAAGTGACCATATGATCAATAAAGGTTGTGCGTGAAAAAGGTTATTTTTATGCATAAAAGAATAAAGTTCACATAGCCCCAGAAAGGACTAAACGGACAATATGTCAACCACATAAGAGTGAGCATGAGAAACACCAAACATCGATCAAGATGTTAAACTTATGCAAACTAGACATTGCCAGTTGTGCAATTGGGAGACTGTTGGATGTATGTCCAAAAGGCAATGTATTTATACATCTGATTCATTAATTATGATTTGTATTCACTATGCTATAACTACGGTGGTTCCTGGATACGTGATTCAGGGAAAGCTCACTCGTACGTGTAGAGAATATGAACACGTAAAATGTACCCTAGTTCTTCTACGGACTAATTTGTTGATTGCTTGATGACACTGCTTTCCTAGTCATGGACATTGTTTATGTCAGCATCAATGAGTGGCATATTATTGGATAATAATATGGCCGGGTAGACCCAAGTTTTGGTATGCTAAGAGATTCTGTTAAACTGTATTTTTGTCCTTAGCTTTATCACAGTAAGGTTATTATATAATATGTCCTGTAACCATAAGGTTATTAGGGTTATGCATACTGGAAGAGTTACTTTGGTGCAGTCAACACTATGGCCGTAACTTGGTAGTAAAACGGCAGTTACTGGGTGGCTTCAAGGTGTGTGTATATCCTAATGTTCTAAGATGGGAAATTACTCCTTGATGATTACAGAGATACGCCCTGGGCCCTCTCGGTATTATAAGGTCTCCAATATGTTCTGCCGACAATTCATGGTGAATTTACACCGTGTGGTATATCATAATACGGAAACGAGTAAAGGGAACTTACCGGTTAACGAGATAGACAAAGATGTAATGAATCAAGTGATTGATTCATGGTGTCATCCACGGATCTATATCTCGGGTGAAGTTTTGGTATCGCGAGTAATGGGAATGATATATTAAATAGCCAGCAGGTTCAACAGAGTATCTTCGCATAACGGTAGCAGTTATTCAGGTCGTCCACGGACCTGACCCTGGCCGGTGATTGGATATCCAATTATAGCTACACATTATCGAACCTATAGGGTGGACACGCTTAAACTAGGATTGGTTAGTTGTCTGGAACATGGAGAGAGTATCACTAACATAGTGTCTGCGTGATAGATATGGTTTTATCGGAAAGATTGTATTGCGATAGAAGTTGTTATCACGGTCAGAATTTATTCCGAGAGTTTATATAAGAAGGAAATATTTATCCGGAGTATTTTGTCAGCGGACACTGGGTGTTCCGGATCATATAAAAGTGTTTTATATGATAGGTAATTAATTCAGTGAAATATTCTATAAAAGGAAATATTCAAATATGAATTAATTGGACAAAATATTATTTAATTAAATGTTAATTAAATATTGATTTATTTATTAATAAATAATTATGGAAAATATTATAATATATTGGAGCCAACCATGGGGCTACCAAGATGAGCCCTAGGGCCCACCAAGGTAGCCGCACCACCATGTGGTGGTGGTGGGCCAAGGCGCTGAAGGGGGGAGCTCCCCCCCAGCCGAACCCTAGTGGGCCGAGCGGCCCAAGGAGGGAGGCGGCGGAGGTGTTGGCCGGGGCGGCCGGCTGATGGCCCTTGAAGAGGTTGATCTACGGCGCCAGAAAACACTTTGCTGCGCGCTAAGTTGATCTTTGGTGCGTAGTTAGCTGCATCAAAAGTAAATGGGTTAGGTTGAGACTCCAAGTGCAGAGTGTGTAGTAGTGGAAGACGTGTTTTCCCCACGAGGGTGACTCGAGGGTTTAATATCGAACTCTCGGGGAATCAGTAGTGAAGATATATCTTCTTATCCTTCTTTTGGTTACCTACAAAACAAAATTAAATGGTTTGGTCCTCAACCTCACCTGTGGTTGTCAAGCACAAGGTGTAAGAATCATATCAAGATAATTATGCAATGCAAACAGGAAATAAATATGCAATGGTGGTGGATGCAATGGTAAATGACATTTTTTGGTTTTTTAATGATGTATGCAAGATGAAAAGTATTTTTGTATTTTCGGATTTAATGATGGCTGAAAATGAAAAAATGGTATATGGTTTTGGAAAGGTGTTTCTTATGATTAAAAATGGACTGGGGTTCATGGCTTCACAAATATACTCTCTCTTTATAAAGTGGCAGACAATGGAACACACAGAATTAACATATGAGATTGCAACACAGGGTTTGATAACAAGTTACTTAGATATATGGGCATCACGTCCTAACATAGAGAACTTTTGGTTATTAGTCTCTCTTATACTCCACCAAGATGCGAACTAAATCATAACACCTCGGTAATTAAGATGACTCAGAGTATAGCAATAAGTTTCATGACATGAAGTGAAAATAAGAACATGCTGGATCTAGTCACAGGAAGAAGCTTGGTCACCCTCAACCCTTGCAGCATGGTATTTTTGTTTATCCCTAGTGAGGTAACAAAGTAAGGTAAACACACAAGTGGATCGCGATATTAAGTTGTCAGCTTACCGCACTCACCACTCCCCATTACTCCAACTAATGCACACGTTCCCCCACACACGCTCTCATAAACATGCTTGATCATAACATGTAGACAAGAACGGGGTACATAATATGCATCTATACTCATAACTGAAACAAACATTGCAATCTCAAACATATATTAACTCATAGAAAGATCCACCACATAGGTATTACAACGGTGACCGTAATCATGTTCAGCAGCTCATACGGTACTAATTAGTGAAGCTCAAGAGAGGAGAGAAACATAAGTTACTTCCACAAACCCATAGTTCAGAGGTGGACTACTCCCTCTTCATCATGGAGACGGCGGAGAAGTCGATGGAGAAGATGGAGACCACACCGGCAGCGCCCCGCCAGAGTTTTCCCCCTCCAATCTGCAGCTCCTGATCTCCGTTTCGGTGTTTCTGTGTTTGTGCGGCGCTCCTTCCAGAGAACGTCGGGGGACCTTTTTTATAGGCGTTTTTAGGTCAAGACGGAGTCGGTGGACGAAAGATCGACGGCAACGGAGCCACGAGGCCCAAACGAGTGGGCCCCACACGGCCACAGTACCTGGCCGCGTGGGCCACCCTCTTTCGGCCTTCTGGCCTCCGTTTGCTTGCTTCCTTCGCTCCGAGGTCTTCCTCCTTCCAAAATACTGATGCCTGTATTTTTCCATAATTTTTGGACGTCGTTTGGGTCCCTGAAACATAAAAGGAAAGAAATAGGGTTTTCTGCCTGCGCAGAGTTAATTCCATAAAAATAGGAAACAATAATTTTATTTCCTAAAATCATTAAATAACAGTGGTATAACCCTTATATGATGCAAATATGATTAGAATATAAGTGATAAAGTGCAAAGTTCATGTATGTATTTTACATGCATCAACATCCCCAAGCTTAACCCATGCTCGTCCTCGAGTATGATTGTGATAAAACTAACATGGACTTTGCAATATAGCACTAACAATGGATATCAAAGATGATTGCTACTGCTATACAGAGTCAAATGATTCATTCTTCAAAGGAGTAGAAATATGCAAAATAGTTTATGAAGTGATATCAAGTATTCAATGCAAGGATGTTCAATGATAGTTCACAAAGTGTAACATAACAAATAGTAATATGGACATTCTTACTTTTGCATACATGTGGTCCATAGAGTGATGATGAAAATCTGAATATGTTTGGTGGACACTTTGGAAAGATGAATAAGTGAGGAGAGGTAAAGCATGCATAAGTTTCATCTAACCTCCAAACTCTCCTACTTAAGTTAATGATGGCAATGTGGTAATACTTGGTGTCACTAGTACAGAACGACACATCGGATACCCCTCTATGGAAACGGCAGGTGTTAGGCGACGGAGAATCGCGCTTTCCGCGCGGCCGGTGCGTACAAACCTGACCAGGCCCGCCTACATTGGCAACGGACCCTTTCCAATCTCCGTCACCTATTATATTGGTAACGGTTAATAAAATTGTCCGTTTCCAATATTTGCCTCTATGGTAACGGATAGAAATTTCCAACCGTTGAAAATGTTGATACGTGGAGGCTAGCGAATGGGCAGATGGGGAGGTGGGCGGAGAAGACCCGCGAGTATAAATGGCGAGAGGTACCAGGCAGCGGTCTTTTTGAAGCCCCAATCCATCGCCTATAGTTATTCAAACTTCGCCAGATCCCCTCCGTCCAAATCCATGGCGAGAGGTACCAGCAGCGGTCGCGGCCGTGGACGAGGGCGAGGCCGTGGTAGGGGGCGCAGCGGCAATGCCATGCCGTCGATGTCGCCCTCACCGTCCTCTGAAGACATGTCCCCGGCGAGAGGTACCATCAGCGGTCACGGCCGTGGACGTGGGCGCGGCCGTGGACGAGGGCGCAGCCGCACCACGCCGTCGGTGTCGCCCTCACCGTCCTCTGAAGACATGTCCCCGGAGCTGCGCGGCTTCAAGTTCTTGGTTATCATGTACAAGGGCATCGAGAGCCGCCTGAGGCTCCCGAGGGCGTTCGCAGAGAAGCTCCAAGGCATGGTGGCAGCTACCATGCATCTGAAGATGGAGGACTGCGAGAACGGCAGCTGGGCGGTGAAGACGGCCGTGAGTGCCGGAGGGAATTTGTACCTCGACCAGGGATGGAAGTCATTCGCCCAAGCGTACAAGCTTGAGCAGGGGCACTTTTTGTGCTTCGAGTTCGACGGCGAAAACGGGTTCTTCATCAAGATCTTCGACGGTACCTTATGCCGGAGGGACGCACTCGTGTATAGCGACGACGAGCCCGAGTCTTCATCAGCAGCTGCTAGTAGTAGCATTAGCTAGTAGTAGCATATATGTAATCGTTTACTTCATTATCAAGTCCGTATGTAGTAGCACTAGCTGCTAAGTGGTCTCTCGCTGGTGTAAAATCAATGGAAACGGTTATATAAAATGTCCGTTGCCAATGTGGCGCTTATATATACTGCCGGCTCGGTCTCATTATCACTCTCTCACTTGTCTCTCTTCCAACCCTAGCCGCCGCACACTGTGGCTTTCAACTCTCCTCAATCTCTAATGGCTTCCTCTGCCGGCGCTTCTAGATCCGGCCATCGCGGCTGCGGCTCTAGCCGTCGTGGCAGCACCGTTCTAGCGGCAGCCCTTCGTGAGGGGAAGGTTGATCTGGAGGCGGCCATGCGTCCGCTAATGATGCGGCAGCGCCACCATCTGATGCCCTCCTCCTCCGGTGATGCCCGGCTTCTTCTGAGCCAGGCCGATGTGGAGGAGGTCATTCATGAGGTGGTGGTGCAGCACCTCCGGCGGATCTACCAGCAGAAACCCATCTGGAGGAGGAAGTGGCCGATCTGGAGGAGGAAGTGGCCGATCTGGAGGTGGTGGAGGATCTGCAGGTGGTGTCTGATCTGGAGAAGGAGGAGGAGGTGGATGTCGACGAAGGAGAAGGAGGAGGAGGTGATTGTGTCGCAGGGCGCTGGTAGCATCTCAGCGCATCTGGCAGAGGCCTGCACCTCCTCTCCCGCCGGGTGAAAGGTATAAATCTTTCTGTGACCGGCTGTGATGCCGATGAACTAGGTTCTACGTATGAGCATTTCATCACATAAACAAATTCCTAGTGCAAATTCACACATACATGTTCTGATAATTATAAACACTTATTGTTAAAGCACCAACTGTACAAACTAGTTAAACACCCATATCCAAAGCCTATTGCAATTCACCTAGGGCATTCTTGTACCTATCAGAGCATTTCCTGCCATGTTGGACGTAGCCTGTCCTTCAAGGTTAGGATCTTGCGATACAACTCGTAGGTCACGTACCCATCTATTGCTGCATAGTCGAGGTTAACTTTGTGCAGCGGCATCCACTCCCAAAAATCGTGCTGGTTGGATGGGAACTCCTTCTTCATGTTGGCGTATGATTTGTTGATGAGGTCTGCCGCTAGATCACCCATTCCGTCCCTCTCGCCTCCACCCTTGATTTTGTATACGAGTTGGATGTCCACGTAGTACTCCGGTGGAATGTGGAAGCCGGCAGAAGAAAGCACCTTGCTGTCGTTGGTGATGTCCACGCTTGCGAAGGTGATATTCTTGCGTTCAAAGAATTTGCCCAACTCTGGACAATTCTTCTTGGACTTGCACCAGTGGAACATGAGGACATGCTGGCACATGGCGAGTTGCAGGACAGACATGTGCCGACGATTACGGGTGTACTCATTGTCAAGGCCGATGAACCGATGCTTCTCCTCTGCTAGCCATTCCTCGTACTTGTCGAGGATCTGCTCCACGGTATGCTCCTCGTTCATGTACACCACCTCTAGAACGGTGCCGTGGGTACGGACGGTAGTTGTCTCTGTTGTTCTGTTGTGGTCGTCCATGGCGGGTGGGGGATTGGGGTGGAACGAGGAAGAAGAGAAGGAAGGAATGCGAACTGTCTGCCACCGAACAGAGCAGTTCCTGGATATTTGCCGTCGATCTTAGCAGTTTTTCGAAAATGGCAACCGAACAAAGCAGTTGCTGGAAAATAGCCACCGGTTTTTTATATCCAGATGTATTTTGTACATTTTGCTAATCTTTTTTTTCTTTCACGCAGGAGTTTATTTCGGCAACACTACATAAAAGTACCAATGTACCATTCCGAGAACCAAAAACCTTAAGGCAAGGAAATTTCGTGCATACTGGTCTCAGAGTGGGTACAGCGACGACCGAGAGCTCATAGAAGGTGAGCTCCAAGTCAAAGATGGAACGCTGGCTTAATTAAGCCAGCCTTCCATCTTGTTAGGTTAGTTGCTTATAGGTTTAGAGTTCATGATTGTAGTCAAAGTGTAATAGGTGATATTACATTATGCCAATGTGTGATAGATATGATTGTAGTCAAATTGTAAAAAACGGTGATATTATTGTATACCAATGTAATGATGGCATTTGTTCTATGTTATGAATTGAATAACGTTTTAGTGCATTGTGCAATCAGCCTTTCATGTATTATGGCATATAACCGAAATATGAGAAAAGCTCAGTGTAAACGGGTAGATGGAAAACTCTGTATCTCATGTAGGAAAACTAAAGCAACGGAGGTCTGCGCACAACCGTTGCCAAATGGAGACCTCATCGGAAACGGTTTTTGGCCTCCGTTACCGATGAAGGCCTTCACATCAGTGACAGATGCGGGGACACGGACCCTTTCTCCATTGCCGAAGGGGTTTTTGGCCCGTTTCCGATGTGTCGTTCTGTACTAGTGTGTCAAGCTCTCATTCCCCTATCATAGCATCTTGAATGATTATAGTTTAATGTGAGAGCAAATATGAGTAGTGTGCTTGACAAAGTAAAGGTTGGATGTCTCATGCCCCTTGAATACAAGTACCTACACCATGAGTTACTCAACTTGGAAAAGCAAGTTCAAGTTATCTATCATTGTAAGTAATAATAGTATCATCAAGAGCGTCAACTGGGGTACCTCTTGTCCCAGGATATGGAACAAGCCCATATCAAAATGACAAGACAAACAAACAAGATGAAAAACCTCAACACCCTTTTTATTTACCATTGGAATAGCTTTTTATTGTAAGGTGTGTCATAGATAATTCACCATAGCATGTAAGTAAATTTCCACCATGAATAATGCATGGCTTAGATTAGCGGCCCAGGCGTCTCTCTAACCATTTATACAAACTCATTCAAACTAAATCATTTCCCCCTTATTTCACCATGATAGGCATCCATAGACAAAAGCACATGATATCAACTAAATGAGCATGTTGAAAGCTTTGCATGTGACAGCACATATGGGCTAACTCCCAACCTCGGACATTTATCAAGCCACTAGCATCATAATCTTAATCACAATGGGTCATGTTTTATTTATAGCAATGATAGTAAAAATGTGCATCAAGTTCATGAGAGCTATATAACCAACTTTTCCCATGGCAATCAATAACATAATCATTTTCATTCAGAGGTATAGATAACACAAATATCATGATGAACATACTCGGAATAGCATATAGCTAGTAGGTAGATATGGTGGACTCACTGGAATAACTTTGGTTGAAGGTGTTGGAAACAAGTTTTGACTTGTTGGAGTTTTTGGGCTAGCAAAAGGGAGAAAGTTGACCATCTAGATGCATGCATGAGTGTCCATAGAACTAACTAATCCATGTTAAACCAAGTAAAATAACAATCAGCACCAAAACATGAATAAGTGATAGCTCTTCAAAAAGGATTTGCAAACTATTACTCATAAACAAGCTCATGAATCATGCAACTATATGTATCATTAAAAATCAACTCAAACATCCCTTTTCCCAATCTTATAAAAGCATCCAACATATTTCAACCCATATTTCCAGTAGCTCTCCCATATATAAATGATAGTGTGGTGGTCTCTCAAAACAAATCAAACCAAAACAAAACAAAAGACGCTCCAAGTTTATGCGATAAAGTGTTTCGATCGAAAAACAGAAGTTGGACGTGTGCAAACCGAGAGTGTGTAGGTCCAGTGGGGTTGTCTTCACATCCCCAAGCTTATGGTCTTCACCATCCTTGGATAGCTCTTGGTGCATCTCCTCCAATCCCTGTGAAAAAACTTCAAAACACCGTTTCTCCCATTTCTTTTCTGTGGGGTGCATTAATAGTGATAAACAAATATGTTTCTTGCTGCATATAATCCTTGAACAAAAATTCATATGAGATGTCCAGAAAGTGTATAATGTTGTATGCCTACTCATAAACTCAATTGGATCAAAAAGATTCAACTTAAAAGCTCAAAGCATGCATCAAACAAAATGGGACAGAATCTGTCCAGAAAAACAGCAGCAGCAAAACGTATTTTTCTACCCTACCAAACTTTCTCGAAAAATTCCGAAAAATTCATGCATACAGAGGATGAAAAGTTGCAACTACAGTTCAAATATGAGCTCATTCGGAGTTACAGAATAAGAATTAAAAATCATACCGTGCACTGATTCGTGCAGGAATAAAATCTCCGAACGCTATAAGCAACTTTTTCAAACCAAAAAGGGTAAAACTTGGCACTTTATTGAAAATTCCAGAACCTAAACTAGACACAAAGTCTCTTGTTACAGCAAGAGGACACAAAAAAATCACACAAAAAATAACCGGGTTGCCTCCCGCAAAGCGCTTTCTTTATAGCCATATAGCTAGGCTTCTTACTTGTTGTTTATTGTGGACGAAGCTCATGAGGGAGCTTGAACTTTGGTGGTTCCCTCTTCCTTGGAAGTGTTCCATGCACTTCTTGTGTGGGAACTGAAACTTCACATTCCCTTCCTTTGAATCAATGATGGCACCTGTGGTACGAAGAAAAGGTCTTCCAAGAATAATAGGACTAGAGGTTTTATTCCCCATATCCATGATTAGAAAATCCACAGGCACAAAAGTCATATGTAACTCCACCATAACATCACTTACTTTTCCTAAAGCATGTTTAATAGAGTCATCAGCAAGTGCAAGTTCAATGGAGCATTTTTCAAGATTTTTCAATTCAAGCACTTCATATAGTTCTTTAGATAAAACAGAGACACTAGATCCTAGATCAAGTATAGCATGGTGTGTCTCTTTTCCAATAGTTACTAGTACCTTAGGAATCCACATATCCCCAAGCTTAGGTGGTATCATAGCCTCTTGGTTGTACCTAGCAATCTTTTCTTTCAAGACATGATTAGCAATATAAGAACCAAAGCCAGCTTGATTAGTGTTGATGGAAGGATCACTTGCAAGTTTTTGTAAGATAGATATTAATTCATGCAAGCTACAATTTTCTAAGTCAAGCAAAGGATCCTTGACTTCACTAAGCATTTTAACTTCCTCAACTTCTACCCAAGCAAGATTCTCATTCCTTTTTCTTAAAGCAGGATTCAAGGCTATTTGGAGGTCATTCTCCTCTTCAACATGATTCTTAATATCCCTGTCCAAAGGTTCCAACATAGAAGATATTCTTTCATTTAATTCCCTAGTCAACTTCTTTTTAGACTTAGCATAGTTCAATATCGTTTCCATTTTTAAAGAGATTCCAGAAAGAGTGTTATTTGTCTTTTTCATCCTAGATTTGGTATGAAGGATAAATGAATGCATCTCATTTTTAGTAGGATAATCCTCCATATAAGTTTGTAGACATAATGTTGACCTATCCATAGAAGCTTTTAGTTGTTTGATCTCAGTTTCATCTTTGGATTCTATAGAATTCCCAAATAAATTTTCCATCAAGTTATTAGCATGTGAGGGATTTCCAGAAGCAAATTTTCCACAAGTCAATGAGTCTAGAAAACATTTTGACCAACCATCTATACCTTTATAGAAGTTTCTTATCACAGTGGCAGGAGTATATTTAATGACACCATTTTTACTAGTGTCCTTAATTCTATACCAAGCATCCATTAACGACTCTCCATAGTATTGACCAAAGTTGTTCATTTCAGCACTAGGATTCATTTTAGCAAGGTTTTTTTTGTATTTTTTATTTTTTATGCAAAACTGAAAATAAATATGCAAGCGGAATATGATATGCAATGACACTAACAAAACAAATAAATTGCTTTGTAAGTAAAGATGGATAAGATGGTGCTCACGTAGGTGCAACCTCCCCAAGCTTAGGTGTTAGCACAAGTTGGTGAAGTTGACTTCGTTGTGAGATGAATGCGATGATGCACACCCTTGGATAAATCTCTCAGCTATGATTCCCCGGCAACGGCGCCAGAAAACAGTCTTGATGGCCCTTGAAGAGGTTGATCTACGACGCCAGAAAACACTTTGCTGTTGATCTCCGGTGCGTAGTTACCTGCGTCAAAAGTAAATGGGTTAGGTTGAGACTCCAAGTGCAGAGTGTGTAGTAGTGGAAGACGTGTTTTCCCCACGAGGGTGACTCGAGGGTTTAATATCGAACTCTCGGGGAATCAGTAGTGAAGATATATCTTCTTATCCTTCTTTTGGTTACCTACAAAACAAAGTTAAATGTTTTGGTCCTCAACCTCACCTGTGGTTGTCAAGCACAAGGTGTAAGAATGATATCAAGATAGTTATGCAATGCAAACAGGAAATAAATATGCAATGGTGGTGGATGCAATGGTAAATGATATTTTTGGGTTTTTTAATGATGTATGCAAGATGAAAAGTATTTTTGTATTTTCGGATTTAATGATGGCTGAAAATGGAAAAGTGGTATATGGTGTTGGAAAGGTGTTTCTTATGATTAAAAATGGACCGGGGTTCATGGTTTCACAAATGCACTCTCTCTTTATAAAGTGGCAGACAATGGAACACACACAAGTTAACATATGAGATTGCAACACAGTTTGATAACAAGTTACTTAGATATATGGGCATCACGTCCTAACATAGAGACCTTTTGGTTATTAGTCTCTCTTATACTCCACCAAGATGCGAACTAAATCATAACACCTCAGTAATTAAGATGACTCAGAGTATAGCAATAAGTTTCATGACATGAAGTGAAAATAAGAACATGCTGGATCTAGTCACAGGAAGAAGCTTGGTCACCCTCAACCCTTGCAGCATGGTATTTTTGTTTATCCCTAGTGAGGTAACAAAGTAAGGTAAACACCAAGTGGATCGCGATATTAAGTTGTCAGCTTACCGCACTCACCACTCCCCGTTACTCCAACTAATGCACACGTTCCCCCACACACGCTCTCATAAACATGCTTGATCATAACAAGTAGACAAGAACGGGGTACATAATATACATCTATACTCATAACTGAAACAAACATTGCAATCTCAAACATATATTAACTCATAGAAAGATCCACCACATAGGTATTACAACGGTGACCGTAATCATGTTCAGCAGCTCATACGGTACTAATTAGTGAAGCTCAAGAGAGGAGAGATACATAAGTTACTTCCACAAACCCATAGTCCAGAGGTGGACTACTCCCTCTTCATCATGGAGACGGCGGAGAAGTCGATGGAGACCACACCGGCAGTGCCCCGCCGGAGTTTTGCCCCTCCAATCTGCAGCTCCTGATCTCCGTTTCGGTGTTTCTGTGTTTGTGCGACGCTCCTTCCAGAGAACGTCGGGGGACCTTTTTTATAGGCATTTTTAGGTCAAGACGGAGTCGGTGGACGAAAGATCGACGACAAGGGAGCCACGAGGCCCAAACGAGTGGGCCCCAAGCGGCCACAGTACCTTGCCGCGTAGGCCACCCTCTTTCGGCCTCCTGGCCTCCGTTTGCTTGCTTCCTTCGCTCCGAGGTCTTCCTCCTTCCAAAATACTGATGCCTGTATTTTTCCATAATTTTTGGACGTCGTTTGGGTCCCTGAAACATAAAAGGAAAGAAATAGGGTTTTCTGCCTGCGCAAAGTTAATTCCATAAAAATAGGAAACAATAATTTTATTTCCTAAAATCATTAAATAACAGTGGTATAACCCTTATATGATGCAAATATGATTAGAATATAAGTGATAAAGTGCAAAGTTCATGTATGCATTTTACATGCATCACCGGCCTAGGTGGGCCCCACCCGCCTAGGTCGGTCGACCCAGGGCGGGCCCCACCCGGCGGCGGCGGTAGGAGAGGCGGTGGGGGAGAGGGAGTTGGAGTCCAACTCCAACTCCTCCTTCCCAAACTGAATTGGGCAAGGGGGCTTTCCCCTTATCCAAACCGAGTTGGACTAGGGGAAAGCTTTCCTCTTGTCCAAGTCACTTCACCCCTTGGTCCATCTATATAAACCCCACCCCCTCCTATTTGGAGGACACACAAGAAACACAAGCTCTCAAGTTTAGATCCCTTCTAATTGGATTAGAGGAACCTCTAATTAGAGGCAACCTATCCGATTAGACTAGATCTAATCTCTCTCTCTCCTTCTCATGTGTTGAGATCTCCACCTTCATATACTCCAGTAGTGCTTCAAGGTTGGACGGCGAATCCCTGTTGAACCTTTCCCGGCGTACGTGTGCTAGCTCTCGGAGGGGTGATCTGTCGAACTCGGCGATTGACTCTCACTCTGCTGGATAAAGGTGACAAGGCGAGGAGGAGGAGGCACCGGAATCTCTCTACCATGCTTGGTTGAGAGAGACGGCGACGAGCTACATCAACTACGTCATCAACACTTCTTCCGCAACTTCGGTGTTGGTAACGTATTCTATCTAGATCTTCGTATTCGCATGTATCTTCATAGTAGATCTTGGGAGAAGTTGCGTAGCAATACGGAAAATTTTAATTTACTGAATGACAGGAAGATGTAGCAGTGTAGGTGGAACGGGTCAAGTCAACGATTGGGGATTTCTTCTGAAAGATCTTGTCTTAAACTCCTCCTTTCCTTTTCACAACTTGAGTGTCTTGGAAGTTTGGGTTGATTGAGTCTTGTGAGTAAAGTACACAAAGTCTCGAGGGTAGTAAAACAAAGATCTTAGCCATGTCCCTGGTTACGGACAACTTTGAGCAATTGGACAAGAAACTGATGGAGAATCTCATCATGCCAATTTATTAATTAAATTTGTTGGATGAACAAGGGTAGGGACTCACTGGCGTATACCTTGTGTAGTCGCACACACTAGAGTTTACCGTGTGTAGTCACCTAACACACTGGAGTTTACCATGTGCTGTCGCGGTGTCACTGGAGCTTACCAGTGTTACCATTTAATTAGGTGAAAAATGTCTTACGGATGATAGGATAAAACTTGCTTTCTGCAAAATAGACAAACTCGACTCAGCGAAATATTCATGTAGAAAATAGGTTGCCATTTATATCCACCAGTGTCATCTTGCCAATACTTTCAATGTATTGCCCCTTTCTGGTTGCAACATTTTATGTTGCAGGTTTGTCAGACAACGAGTGAGGTTCACTAGGTTCTCGAGTCTGCAACCAACATGTTAGCCCATGTCACGTGAAGATGAGGCTCATTGTATTTATTGTTTTCCACTGCTGAAGTTTGTATAATGCTAGCCTTGGGTTGTGCATGTTGTAATGGATATTATGAGTCTAGATCATGCAATGTAATAAAGTATTTGGCGCATTTGCATGATATTTCATCTTGAATTATGGTGCTAGCTAATCGGTCCAGGGATCTGTACCTTAGTAAAAGATGGGATCATTACAGATGCTATCAGAGCATTCTGTAGCCTGTAGATCGATCTGTGACACTATAAATGGAAAGCCATAGGATCAATTATTTCCCAAGATATTTTGAAATTTTCTTGTAGTACTCATCTTTTCTAAAAATTCAAAATGTTTCCAATATCTTATCTGTTTAAAATAAGAAGTTGGACATCACCCATTCCAAACTGGATATCTCAAGAAAAAACTACTTATTTTAAGAAACAATGGAGCATTTTGAATAATTTCACACTCCACTTCGGTGCTAATGCTTCACCCTCGTCCTATTTGAATTTGGAAAACAGTTTGGAAACTCTTCCCTATTCAAGTTTTTCAAAACCAAGAAGACCAAGTTCTTACACGTGAGGTCATCACATAAGAGAATCCATCACACTCCTTCTGCAAAAGGATTTAAGCTACGAGCGTTGAAGATTCTTTACATTTTGAAGATTTTAGGATGGCCTATTAGAGACCAAACCCTGATACCCATATATTTGGTGCGAAGAATTGTGTGATTTTTGAGCTGTCATTTTTTCTGTTTTCATGACAGTCGCAAATAAAATTATTTTCAAATAAGCACCTTGTTTGTATGGGTATCTATAGTTCTTGCTCGCTATAATCCATTCTCCCCTATCCTAAACCCTGAGTTGAAAAGATAGATTGAATTTTCTACTATCTCTATAATTAAAGCCCTACTAACATGTAGTATTAATGATTGTCTATCTCATCATGCAAGATATCCACATCATTTATTCTCTTAGCCAATCAATTGTCAATGTCATTTTTACTAATATTTATTTATATTTACATGCAAGTTACACATGATCCAGTTGTTCATATTAATAATTTATAATACGAAGTTATTTCATGTCTATTAGTATCTCAATTATGACCAATTGAATTTTTCATATTGTTGTAGAAAATATAATGTAGAATACGTGTTATACCCTTTTATTTACACAATATAGTTTCTAAAGGGATCCCGCTGCAAGTCGAGGGTAGTCTTCTAGTTTAACAACAAAGTTGTCCAGCGAAATATTTATTTACCCACCACATTACAATGTGAAAAACAAATATTTATGCATCTCCCAAAGCAACAATTATTAACACCATTAGGTAAAAAACAATTATTAACCAATTATTTACTTTCAGTAGATGCGCTGATCACCACATTATGAGAAGATGGCAGGAGCTACTAGATATTGTTAGGAAAGTTTCTTTGCATAACTGCCCTGATAAACCTATCTGGAAATTGCCCAGCTCTGGGAAGTATTCCTCTTCATCCTTTTATGATGTGGTGAATTTTGGTGGGGTTGTCCGTACCCAAAGACAACATTTATGGGATGTTGCCGTCCCAGCCCGTGTCCATGTTTTCATTTGGCTAGTGATGAATGATAGAATTCTAACTAGAGACAATCAGTTGAAAATACGTCATGTGAAGGATTTAACCTGTGTGTTTTGTGCAGAAAATGAAACCACTCAACACCTGTTGTTCGATTGTGTGATTGCTCGCACAGTATGGGCAACAATTTCTGAGATTTTTGGTACATCCAATGCTGATCTGAGATCTGTCTGCTCCTTAGGTATGGAATTCGAAATGTGATCCTTCAATCAATGTTATCACCTTTGTTGTCCTATGGTGCTTATGGAATTTCCGCAATGCTATGTGTTTTCAGGGCACGAGTTGGACAAGCATGAAGGCAATATGGACGGAGTTGATCAAGTTGCTGGTGCGTTGGCGTCCTCTGTCCAAGTCGACATCACTACTAGACCCTGGTATCAGGAAGCTCGAGGGCACGCGTGGGGAACTGTTCAGAATCGCCTGGACACCAAGCTCCTCTCCCCATCACTGACTGATGCTGAGCGCCGTCGCAACATCGCCATCCACACCAATTGGGCGGTTTCGCCTTGATCTATGGTTGTGTCTAGGTCTCGACCCCTCTAGCTACTGTAATAAGCTGAATAGTTTGAGAATTCTTCTCCCAGCCTGCGCTGTGATTTGGTTTTAGGTACTGTTAAGTTGCTGGTGAAACTGGATGCTGTAAACTGAATTTGCGCTGCGGCGCTGTTTCATTCAATGAAATGGAACGGGAAACCCCTATTTTCTAAAAAAACAAATATTAACACGTATAGACAACAATTACACATATATCAGCTTCAATTTTTGTTTAAGGGCCGGGTACATGGCACTTTATTACTCTAAAATGTTGTCCAGCATACAAAGACTATCAGGGGGCCGAAGAAGGCAGACCCGATGTCCAATATAACAAGATACAACTGAAATGTGCTTTGATACTGGAAGTTCTATTCTCACATCTAAATGGCGCTTTCAACAAGCGCTTTGCTTTGATATTTATTTTAGAGATTACCAACCTGTAGCTTCTCTCAAAAGACGGCTCCATATTATTCACTATCGCCAGACAATCAGTCGCGGCCATGATTCTTCAAAGCTGAAGATCCTCTGCTAGTGCCTGCGCCTCTCGACAAATATATATCAGCTTCAAATGGCCATGGGAGGAACATTATACGGTGTCGCTACCAGGTGCAGTGGGCTCCTTCTCTTCATCGTTACACCAACGACGGTGCCCATGTCAAGCTCATCCGCCCGAACTCCCGCCGGGAGTTTCCAGTCAAAGTAGTAGAGGACTCGTGCCAGCATGAACTCCACCATAGCCAGCCCAAAGGTGGAGCCGGGCACATCCTCCTTCCGCTGCCGAACGGCAAGTACTCAAACTGCATGCCTTTGAAGTCCACCACGCTATCCTCAAACCTCTCCGGCCTAAACACCTCGGCGTCCTGCCATAACTCGGGGTCCCGCCCTATGGCCCACGCGTTGACCATCACCCTGGTACCCTCAAGGACCTTGAACCCACCGATGTCACAGGTCTCCCGGCACACACGGGGAAGAAGAAGCGGCACCACCGGGTGCAGCCTCATACCTTCCTTGATCACCAGCTTCATGTAACGCAACTCATGCATGTGGCTCTCGTGGTCTTCTGGGCTCTTGTTGTCCAATGTTCGTCGTACCTCCTCCTGTACCTTAGGCAGTACCTCCGGTGCCTCATGAGCTCCGACATGATCCACTCCACGGTTGAAGCCGTCGTGTCCGTCCCTCCCGTGAACAAATCCTAATCCAAATCAACATGTACAATCGAATGCGGAAAAAAAGGCATATATATTTGTGTGGAGAGAGAAAGTAATCTATATACTCCCTCCGTTTTTAAATATAATATGTTTTAGCATTTGTCCATATTCACATGTATACAATGATGTTTCTCAGTATGCCGAGCTTTTTGGTTGCGGGCAGAGACAGTTCCCTATTAAGTATTTGGGAATTCCGATCCACTATCGGATACCCACAAATGCTGAATGAAAACTGGTTGAGAAACGTTTACATGCTAGATTACATAGCTAGAAAGGAAAATTATTATCCTTAGGAGGAAGATTAGTTCTCATAAATTCAGTACTAAGCAATTTGATACTGTATATGACATCTTTCTTCCAATTGCCAAAAGAGGTCTTAAAAAGATTGATTTATTTTCGGTCAAGATTCTTTTGGTAAGTGGATAGTGAGAAGAGAAAGTACCGTTTGACTAAGTGGAGTGTGGTTTGCCGACCTAAAGACCAAGTAGGACTTGGAATTCATGACCTTGAGGTTAAGAACAGGGCCCTCCTTGCAGGCCCAGTCCTAAGATATCGGGAGCCCGGGACGAAACTAAAATTTGGAGCCCTTGACATCAAAATTTTTAGGAAACACATTTTAAACGCTCCCATATACACTCAACTTTAAAAACACACGCACGCTTACCTGTATTAGCACGTCTTAAAGACTAAAGTGGTGTGTCAGATCTTAAGATTAACGAAATCATCACAAACATCTAGCTATCGACCAAACTATTGACAAAATAACCTACATATTTAATATGTATTGTTATGAACAAAAAATTAAAGTGTTTGGAAAAGAAAATTTCATATAAAATGATTGTATATTTACCTCAAAATTTTGTTTTCTAATAGACACCTTCTCCAGCAATATGTCCCGTGTTACTCTTCAGAGATTTATCCATAGATCGTGATGCTATCAACTTCTCAACTCGATTGTTTTTTTTCAACTAACGGATGAAAGCTTTCTAGGGTTATAGCCACGTTGAAGATAAGAAAAACAAGTAGTAAGTAAGATTAGGGCATAGAGCCATAGACTAGTTTTACGTAAGAATTAGGGAACATCAAATAATTAGGATTCACCGATCCCCTACCTTATGTGGTTCTGTTAGTTCCTTGATCGCCTGCGGACGGCCGCTTGGTCGACGGGATGCATCAGAATTATCAAAGCAGCGGCGGCGCCAAGACGAGAGAGACGGGAGGCCAAGACAAAGAGTTTTCGGATTCATAGGCAAGTACAGTCGTATACAACTAGTCACGTCGCTAATGCGATCTAGGGTACGGAACGACTCGCTTCAGGAACGTACGCAAAGGAACTCTGTTTCTCCTCTCCCTGCGGTTACCACAAGGGCCCATGTTGAAAAATTGATACTGCCAATGCTGGAACATGCTGAGATAATAACGAGGCAAATACACAGTACATTCTCGGAAGGGCCCCCTAATTTTTCTGGGCCCGGGGCGGCCGCCCCTCCAGCCCCCCTTAGGACCGGCCCTGCCTCCTTGGCAAGTGGCTTTTTAAGCTACTATCCGATGACGGGATTTGGCAGACCCTCCTAAGAAGAAAGTATGTGGGTTCACAAGCGCTATCACAGGTGTACTGGAAGCCGGGTGATTCTCACTTCTGGGCTGGCCTAATGTCCACCAAAAAATACTTTTTTCCACATGGGTCTTTTTCTATTCAGGATGGATCAGAAATTAGGTTATGGGAGGATAAATGGCTGGGTAACGCCACCCTTCGCGAACAATTTCCGGCCTTGTACAACATTGTGCGACACAAAAGCGATACACTCGCCAAGGTGCTGGAATCTTTCCCACCAAATGTGTCGTTCAGAAGAAGTATGTTTGGTCCTAGACAAGCATCGTGGAATGCCATATTACAGCGCCTTGCTTCAGTGCAATTGATGAAAGGACCTGATAGATTTCGATGGAATCTCAATGAGAATGGCAAATTCCCGGTGGATTCTATGTACAAAGCGTTAGTGCAACCTGAGATTCCAGTTGTTAATAATAAGAAAATCTGAAAGATGAAGATCCCGCTGAAAACTAAGGTGTTTATGTGGTATGTTCGTCGAAGAGTGATTCTCACTAAAGATAACCTTGCAATGCGGAATTTGCAAGGAAGCAAATCGTGTGTTTTTTGTCATCATGACCAGAGTATACAACACCTTTTCTTTCGTTGTAATTTTGCTAGATCTATATGCTCAGCCATTCAGATAGCCTCGAACTTATATCCACCTCGTAGTGTTGCCAATATATTTGGCAATTGGCTCAATTGTGTAGATTCTAGGTTTAAGCATCTAATTATGTTGGGAGCGATTGTCATTATTTGGTCGCTGTGTCTATGTAGAAATGTCAAGATTTTTAATGATAAAAATGATTCTCTTATGCAGGTCATCTACCGGTGTACGGCTTTGATCCGTTCATGGGCGCCACTACAGCGTGCGGAGCACCGAGCCCTATTCACGGAGGCGTGTACGCGGTTGGAGGATTCGGCGAGGGATTTTTTTCCCAACATGGATGGCAGCATAATCTACGGATTGGTCCTCCAACAGTTTAGTCGTTTTTACACTTTCTCATGATGATATGTAATTCGCATTTTTATTCTAGTCGCTTTGGTACCTTGTGGACGTGTGGCTGTGTGCATCTTAGTTATGCAGAGGCCGGGTACATGCTTAAGACTCTTAAGTAATAAAGTTCCCTTTATCAAAAAAAAAATCTAGACACGGTTTAGTGTGTATGTTCACTCATTTTAGTATACATCTAGACAATATGTGGAGCAACTAAAACATCTTATATTTAAAAACGGAGTGAGTAGATGATAATATTAGGCCGTGAGCATTTTTTTAACATGCTAAACCTAACAATTCTTCAAAATTATAGTGGTGGGCATATTTTTTAAACATTCTGACCTAACCAGTTCAGATATTAGAGAGCAATTATTCATCAACCATCACCACTTACATTGATGATTGCCTTGATGTTTTTGTTGCTGATGGGGAACTCAAGGTTCCCCTCGTCCTTGATCCTAAGAATGACGCTGAGAAGGTCATCCTCTCTGTCCATTGTCGCGGTCTTCTTCTTCTCCTCTCGCCGCGCCTGGCAGTCAGCGATCATGGTGTCAAAGACGGCGTCGAGCTGCCGACGGCCTTGCCAGAGCCGGCGTCTAAATCCGGTAACCGCGTCCACGAACCGCAGAGACGGGAAGAGGTCCGCGAAGCAGAACCCCCCACTCAACATGAGCGCCAGCTCCATGGCGGACAGGAACTGCTCTCGGAGCTCGGCGCCACACCCCTCGCCGAACGCCGCCTTCGCTGTAATCTCGTTCGCACATGTCATGAGAAGATGGGCGAGGTTGACCGTCTTGCCGGCGGCGGCGGCAGCCCTGGCGCTCGCCACGATTGCGAGGGTCTCCCTGTCCCTTATGGCCGCGAAGTGCCTGACCTTGCGCGCGCTGAGGAGCTCCACAGCGCAGAGCTTGCGCAGCGTCCTCCAGTAGGCGCCGTAGGGCGAAAAGGCGATGTCGGTGTACTCATAGCACATGATCTCAGGGGACAGGAGCTTCGGGCGTGACGCGAAGTTGACGGTGCTGTCCTGGAGCACCTCCTGCGCCGTGGCCGGCGAGGAGACCACGACGGTGTCCACGTGGCCCAGCCGCAGGTACATCACCGGGCCGTACTTTTTGGCCAGGTCCCGGAGAGCGACCTGCGGCTCGGACGTGAGGAGGTGGAGGAGGTTTCCGATGAAGGGGAGGCTCCGTGGACCCGGAGGCCGCTGGTAACTCTTCTTGCTGCGGAGCAACGACGCGAGAATTGCTAGTGAGACCAGGGAGATGGCCACGACGGTGGCTGCGTTGAACTCCATGGCCATGCTTGTCTCAGCTGCAGCTTCTGCTTGGTTGGGAACAAACGGGAGTTGCCTTTTTATAAGCTTTGTGAAATTCTAAGTTTTTCCCCTTCCCGTCGGACGAAATGGCCCAAGAGATCCCACGATTTGAAGATAAACTGCTGACGAAATCGGGTGAGTTAGTATCCGCCATTACTGTTGCTTGACATTATTCTATATCAAGCACTTCCTATTTGTATTTTAGGGTTTATAACTTTGACCATTAGATATAGGATAGCGATAGTCGTCGGCCCCCGTAAACGCCTGAAAATAATGTCGCCCGTGTGTGGAGACTGGAGACCACGTGGGTGGAAACTTTTTTTTGATAGGATCCACACTGCGTATTCATCCCAGATAACAACAGAGAAAACAAATTAAACACCGAAATATGCAGACGAATAGGGCAAAGAAACCCAGCACAACAGCGAAGCCTGACGAAACAGAGAGGCCACCACCAATCCCGGAAAGGAGACAGCCCACTCATGGAGAAGGCCGCAGGAGCCGCCCGCTGCAAGCAACGGAACCGAAGCACAATGAAGGAGCACGGCCAAGGCTTCACCTTCACGTGGGTGGAAACTTGCTTGCATGCAGGCGCTCTTTTGCAGCAATAGGCCCTTTTCTAAATTTTTGGATCTTCGCAGAGAGAGACGTCACTTTCAATATTGGGAGAGAAGTGCAAATTTACCATTTTTCACATTCTTAACTCCAGTTCGAAATCAAGTCTAGCATCATGAACAGACCGGCCACCTGATTCCTACACCAGGTGAGGTTGCTTCTTTTTTTCGTTGCATGAGTCAATCACCGGATAACAAATGATAAAGCACAAAGCAATGGGGGAAACGTTATTGCAACATAAAAACTCAGTGTACAATTTTTTTTGGCTGTCGTGATAATTTTCAGAAACATTCAAAAATGCTTTCAACAAAAAAAGAAGCAACCTCACCTGGTGTACGAATCAGGTGGGTCTGTTCATGATGCTAGACTTTTATAATTTTCTCTATGTACGGTCTTTTAAAAAAAGTCTTAAATATTTTATATATACCTATGGAACAAATAAAAAATTATACGTATGTAACCAATTATTATTTCTTGCGGATTCTTACATTTATTCCAAATAATAATTCATTTGTTATTCGTATGAACATCTCGATGATGCGTCCGAGTAGTTTTTTTTAGAATTATCAATACACTCGAAAATTATAACTTGATCCAAAGCAAAGTGTTTGTTCTACCTTTTTGTTATGTTTTCATTTTGAACTTTTTTCAGTAGATGGTTAGATTAATTCATGGAGAATCCCCTCTTTTTTGCAAATACAACCTCAATTCACTATGGGAAACCCACAAAACGCCGACGGCCAAGTTATACGCCGAGGCCGTCGGCGTATAATGCGAGCGAGAAAAGCGGCGAACGCGGCCGTCGGCGTAACAAAACCGTCGGCATAGCCCGACATACGCCGACGGCTGCCATCGGCGTTGATACGCCGACGGCGTATACTTTTTCTACTTTTTTCATTTGATACGCCGACGGCAGTCGTCGGTGTATACTTTTTTCTATTTTCCATTTAATATGAAATAATTCATATTTTTAAATCCGTAAATCGGAATTTAACAAATTAAATGTCTAAATCGATTAGAACAATATGAGGAATCCAAATATGACATCCATAAAATATTTTTCACCGTGCACATGACATTTTGTAACATATGTTTGTTACTTGCTTAATTAAAAAGTCATTTTTTACACTTAAAAAATGGAAAATGATATTTACTAAAATATTTTGAAAATTGTTTTTGGCAACAATGTTTTCCATACCAAGACACCCCTATGTGTCAAGTATGGATACATTATCACAAACTATGGCATGGGGATGGCCATAACTTGGTCATTTGACACGAAAGTTATACATGTCTATAGATGATAAACCTTTTTGTGAAGCATTTTTTTGAAATATTTGTCAAAACTCAAGTTTATTATTTTTCCTAGCAACTAGTACACATAAAGCGACTCCATGTCAAAGGAATTCATCTTTTGAGTATTTTCTCAATTTCTTTTATTTTTGTGAAAAAACGGTCAAAATGACCGTCGTGTCTATTCATTGAAAGGGGTCACATTTTTCAAAACTATCGATGTTTCTGTGATAAAGTCACTACTTTTGTACCTAGAAAGTATTTTTGTAAAAAAATTAGACCAAACTATCACACACTTGTAGTTCAATTTCAATTACTTTTGGAAAATCGGCATAAAGTCATTTAAATAGGAATAATTAGGTAAAAATCGAGAAAATTCCTAATACTTGGGTATTTTCCATAAAATATGTAGTACCCTTTGTGACAATAAGATGGGTGCCTTTTGCAACATATTTTTGGTATTTCTTCCATAACAAAAGTCATTTTTGGCACTTAAAAAATGGAAAATGATATTTACTAAAAATATTTTGGAATTTGTTTTTGGCAACAATGTTTGCCACACCAAGGCACCCCTATATTTCAAATATGGACACATTATCACAAACTATGGCATGGGGATGGCCATAACTTGGTCATTTGACACGAAAGTTATACATGTCTATAGATGATAGACCTTTTTGTGAAGCATTTTTTTGAAATATTTGTCAAAACTCAAGTTTATCATTTTTCCTAACAACTAGAACACATAAAAGGACTCCATGTCAAAGGAATTCATCTTTTGAGTATTTTCTCAATTTCTTTTATTTTTGTGAAAAAAGGTCAAAATGATCGTCGTGTCTATTCATTGAAAGGGGTCACATTTTTCAAAACTATCGATATTTTTGTGACAAAGTCACTACTTTTGTACGTAGAAAGTATTTTTGTAAAAAAATTAGACCAAACTATCAGTCTATCACACACTTGTAGTTCAATTTCAATTACTTTTGGAAAATCGGCATAAAGTCATTTAAATAGGAATAATTAGGTAAAAATCGAGAAAATTTCTAATACTTGGTTATTATCCATAAAATATGTAGTACCCTTAGTGAAAATCAGATGGGTGCCTTTTGCAACATATTTTTGGTATTCCCTCCATAACAGAAGTCATTTTTGGCACTTAAAAAATGGAAAATGATATTTATAAAAATAATTTAGAATTTGATTTTGGCAACAATGTTTGCCATACCAAGGCACCCCTATGTTTCAAATATGGGCACATTATCACAAACTATGGCATGGGGATGGCCATAACTTGGTCATTTGACACGAAAGTTATACATGTCTATAGATGATAGACCTTTTTGTGAAACATTTTTTTGAAATATTTGTCAAAACTCAAGTTTATCATTTTTCCTAACAACTAGTACACATAAAAGGACTCCATGTCAAATGATACATTTTTTGAGGGTTTTTCACTTTATTTGATTTTTGTGAAAAAATAATCAATTTGCTAAAACCATCGATATTTATACAATGCAAAGGATGATATGGATGTCATATTTGAATTCCTCTCATGTTTCTAATTGACATAGACATTTTATTTTTCAAATTTCGATTAACGGAATTAAAGATTTGAATTATTCCATATTAAATGTAAAAGGAAATAAAAGTAAAAATAATTTTATTTTTCATTTATTAAAAATATACTATTTTACAATCATTGTTACTTATTCAAATGAATTTTCTAAATTGAAATAATGAAAAAGTGTAATATCTTAAATCAGGGGTTAATATGATTGATATGATATAAGTATCAGTAAGTTCTTATTTCTTATTTGAAAGCTAACAATGAAGGAACTCAAAAGTTAAGCGTGCTTAGGCTGGAGCAATTTGAAGATGGGTGACCAAACGGGAACTTTGACCAGCGTAAGTACTTTGACCTATGATTAAATATGTAATTAGAGATGTAGTATGTAGCTGAGTTAGAAATTTCGAAATAAAAAAAGTTCAAAAAGTTCAAAAATTTCAAAAAAATAAAAAAAATTAGAAAAAAATTATTCATAGGCCGACAGATTGCCGTCGGCGTATGAGGGCGTACGCCGACGGCGATACGCCGACGGCTTCCGGCCATCGGCGTTTCGTGGCTTTCCCGTAGTGATTGCGGGAGCGGCGACGGCAAGATGTGTCCATCCCAATCTCCCGGCCGGACCTGCTAGACATATGCCAAGTCAACTTTCTTGTCTACCCGCAAAAAGAAAAAACATTCTTGCCATTTTCCACAGTCGCGCAGCAACTCTTGCTAATTTCTATACACGTGCGGCGTTGATGACGACGAGTTTACGGCCATCCGCGAACTTGCGGCGCGACCGCCTTCCAGATATTATAACTGGACTTTGATGCGCTCAACTCCTGCAACCCAGACGCCGCCCGTGTGGTGTGAAGAGCACATGAATTTCATGAAATACAGTAGTTAGCTATTGATCTTTTTTCCACCTTGCCTTTTGGTCCTCGTGACGTGGATGAATGGAACGAACTGCAACAAAAGATTATCAACGTTAGGCTGTCTCCTTCGTTGCACGAAGGATACTGGCTTCTCTCTAGAAACTGTCAATTTTCTGCTAAATCTCTGTACGTGGAAATTTTGAACACTAGTGTCAGAAATGTTCGATTTCGGGATGTCTGAATATTAAGATTTTTGCTTGGATGTGCATTAGGATGACTCCAACGGGTCGACCCAAACGGACACGTGTTTGGTCCGCGTTTTGTCCGTTTGGGTCGGCAAACGGACGCGTGTCCGGCCCAGGTCTACTCCTTTCTGGACACAGCACCCAACGGGACCGACACATTGAGTCCGCCCGACCTTTTTTTTCTTTTTCCCAAACACTTTTCTTAATAATAAGGATTGCATATTGGAAACTGAAATACATAATAAAAGAACTAATAAATCTAGGGCTTCTCGTCCTCCTCCTCCTCCGGTGGTGGTGGTGGAGTAGCCGGCTCATCGCCGGCCGGTTGGGCCGGTGGAGATCCAGGCTCGTTCGCCGGCGCCTTGGACGGAGCTGGCTCGGCGGCAGGAGCCCACGATGGCGCAAACCATCTTGGATCCGCGCCTCGCCGTTCCCACGGAGACCAGGGCTCCCACGGTGAATATGCCGGCCTTGAGGAACATCCAGTCGCAAGCCCGTTCGGCCACGGACTTGCTGGCTCTTCCTTCATCATGGTCGGGGCCAGCCGCGGACTAGCTGACTCCTCCTCCTTGATTCTTTTGTACGGAGTAGATACGAAACACGTAGAGGCGCCGGCTTCAGTGCAAAATTTGCCGCACATAGCCAGCCCAACTGGCGGGGATACAACATCAGATTGAGATGCCTGCTCCTTTGACGGCCGCCTTGGCCTCGCGGTAACGTTTGCGGCGCGGCGCGCCGCGCGAGCAGCACTCTCGATGGTGCGGCACGCTTGCTCCGTCTCGGCCTCCTGTGCAGCGGCGGCAATGGCGCGCGCGGCGGACATGAACGCGGCCGCCCTCTGAGCGTTCAGCTGCATGTGGGATGCCCGCGCCGCCTCCTCCTCGGAGCTGTGGACATAACCGCCCACGCCGATGGGAGGCTCGGGCGGCGCGCTCCCCACCGCGACTCTGGCGGCGTACTCTTCTTCGTCGTTGTCGGTGGAGTCGGAGTACGCGGCCTCCACCGCCCTTCTCTCGTCGTCCGACAGTCGCGGCCGCGGCGGATGCGGAAACATGCCGGCCCATGCCGGGCTGGTCACCATCCGGCGCGAGAAGTTGCCGTGATAGCGCCCGCGCGCGCTCATACGTGCTCGCTCGACCTGGTCCTCCAGATGCTTTGGCGGCGGTGGCGGATCCATTACGGCGTGTGGATCTGTGCTTGGAGGTGGTGACCGCCGTGGCTGGGGGAGGAGAGCTCTAGGGTTTGTACTCTAGGGTTTGGCCGGCCGGCGCCATTTAAAGAGCTTCGCCGCCCACAGTTAATGGGGGTAGGTGGCCGCTCTAACCGTTGTAGTGTATGACACGCGGGGCCTGAGCGGACACGGGGAGGACAGCCGAGCGCTCCGCGCGCATCCGCGGCCGACGCAAACCTGGCCCAAATTTGGGCCAAGAATGGGTCGCGGCGTACAGGAAAATGGACGCGCGGTCCGTTTGCGTCGTCCTGTTGGGCCTTGTTTTTTGCTCCGCAGACAGAGACGGACGCGCGCGGACTCGATGCGTCGGCCCGTTGGAGTTATCGTATCCAAGTAACAGCTGAACAGAAAGAAAAAACAGGGTGGCCGTCGGATCCCATCTGTAATCTCTGTGGCGAATGAGAGCGGGCATTCCACTGGTGTTTTGTTGCCCTTCATCTCATTTCATGTGGTGGGCGATCAAAGAGGCGCTGGGCTGGGAACGTCCTCCAATTTCTTTTGGGACTTCATTAGCGTTGCTTTGAAAACTCCAGGGAACGACTTTTTTCCTTTTGGAACGACATTTTCCTCAGAATGATTGTGAGAGCATACGTTTAATTAAGTAACACTGTAACAGGCTGCTAGTTGATTGTGAAAGCAAAAGCATACGTTTGAATTGACAAGGAATCGTAAAAAAATCTGAAGTGTTTGTCTCAACTCTCAACCAGATTATATCTACCTGACGGAAGGCTCACACCACAATTTAAACCAAGTCTTTAATATGCCTTTATTGTTCGTCTCAACATGATTATATCTACTTGACGGCAGGCTCCAACCACAATTTAAACCATGGTACTAGTAGTACACTAGTACTCCCTCCATAGCGGTATATAGGGCTTCTAAGGCTACTTATAGTGGGGATACTAGTGGAATTTAACGCGGCGTCACGCCGCGATTTTGTTAGTTTGTATTTTTTTCATAAATTTGCAAGATAACTTCATAATTAAAGAATATGTATTTTGTGAGTATTTGTTAAATTTAAATTACTTCATAATCAGTTGAAGTTCACGTAGATTGTATGTAAATATTAGCCAATTTGAATTGTTTAAATATGTTTGTATTTTGGCATTAATAAGTACCATTTATTTTTTTGAGCATGTCGATATGTTTTGGAGTATTTCTAATATTTTAGTGGTTTGAAATGTTTTGTGCTTCTATTTTCTAAATGATATTTAATTTAAGTATGTAGTTAATGGTAATGTATATTTTTTGGATTCGAGTTCACAATTCGGGAAAGTTTACTTATATTGCATCGAAATATTGACCATTTTGAATTGTTTAATTATGTTTTGTGTTTTGCCGTACGTAGGTAGTGTTGATTTTTTATGATCATTTTTTGTATAGTCTAAAGAATATCCAAATATTTGGCAAATTGAAGTGTTTAAATATGTTTCTAAGTTGCCATAATTTGTTTTACCGTAATTAGAGAAAATGTATTTGAATTATCTCTAAACATTTGTCAATTTTAAATTTTTTAGTCAACTTGGCGTGGTGGCACGCCGCACCCGTCGGGATTGAAAATGTTTAAATTTGTTGTAATTTGTCGTTTAGGGTATATCGAAATACTTAGCAAATTGCATTGTTCGGAAATGTTTGTATTTTTTCATAAATTTGTAAGATAACTCCATAATCAGAGAATATGTATTTTGTGAGTATTTATTAATTTCAAATCAATAATTAGATGAAGTCCACTTAGATTGTATACAAATATTAGTCAATTTGAATTGTCTAAATATGTTTGTATTTTGGCATTAATTAGTATCATTTATTTCTCAGAGCATGTTGATATGTTTTGGAGTATCTCCAAAGTGTTCAAATATGTTTCTATTTTCCAAATAATATTTAATTTAAGTATGTAGTTAGTGCTAACGCATTTTTTTATTCGAGTCTACAATTAAGGAAAGTTTGGATTTTTTATTTAGTGAGAAAATAGAAGAATTATTTGGAAAACTAACCCAACAAAATTTAAACAAAATGAACATTTGGTAGTTCATGTGGGAAGTTCGAAAAATTCTTAATTTTTACTTTTGTGTACAATGGTTGTTCAGTGAAATTTTTGTGTGGAAAGTTCAAAAAATTCATAAATTTGAAATTTGTAGGACGTTGTGCTGGCTGTAGTGGTTTGGATATGCTATTTATCTGTCTGCGCAATTTGAATCGAGTCAATGCAGCAAAACCTGTTCAGGAAAAGAAAATTGGAGAGATATGTATGGAATGTATTTGAAACTTTCGTGAATATTGTTGAATAGTCTTGGGGAAATAATATTTTCATGTTGTTGAATATTCCCTGGGGTAAAATACTTGTTGCGAAATTTTTGTTGGGAAAATTTAGGAGAAGCTTGTTTGAAATCTATTTTGAAATTTATTAGAAATATTGAATGTTTGTTGCAAAATAATTGTTTTGTGAACTAAAATGTGTTGCAATTTGGTTTTTTTTTACCATTATTCCAATGTTGTTGTAGTGCGAAGCGAAAGAAAAGAAAAAAACAAAAGAAAACAAATACAAAGATTTAATTTCAATGTTTTTTACATCTTTACAACAGCAAATTAGAATTCAAAAATGGAAATTGCAGTTGTTTTGTAAGGTAAAATGTGTTGAAATTATTTTTTCTTCATGGTGAGCATTATTCTGATGTTGGTTTGTTGCAAAGCAAAAGGGAAGGAAAAAAAAATATATATATAATGTATTAGCGTTTATTAAGTTCAATCCATCTGTAGAGGAAATGAATATGTAATTTCTTGAAATATGCATATAGTCAAGCATTATTTAAATTGAACTACATAATTAGAGAGAGGTAAGTTCAATTTGAGCATTTATTAAATTGAACTGCATAATTGGAGGGAGTTCAGTTACATTATGTGTAAATATTAACCCATTCGAATTGGTACGATGTGTTTGTGGTTTGTCTTAAATATTTAGTTGAACTTAATAATCGACGGAAATATGTTGTATGAGCATTTATTGAATTCAGTTTGAAATCAATCCATAGTTAGAGGAAATGAATTTTTAAATGTAGCTGGAGAAAATGTATTTGAGTTATATGAAAATGGTGATCAATTTTGAAAATTTAGAAATGGTGCGGAAATTCGAATACTTGGCAAATTTGAATGCTCGACTATGTTTGTATGTTGGTCTATAATAATTAATTTAGATTTCTAATCTGACGATGTGCATTGTATGAGCATATAGTAAAGTGAATATATAATTTGAAGAATTGCAACTGAATTTCATATTTAGAGAAAGTTAATTTAGTTTGTTGCCAATATTTTGCTTAAAGTCCATAATGGGTGGAAATGCACATTAATTCATTTCGATTCCATAGATAGAGATTTTTTTTTTTGAATTAAACTCCATATAATTGGAGCAAGTGTGTATGGAATTTTTCTAAAAAATTTACCAAATTTAGGTGTGCAAATTTATTTTTCATTTTGGTAGAATTTTTTAGCATTTATTTTTGTGGTGTTTGTCATGTTTGTGATCAAATAGATTTTTATAAACTATACAATTTAGAATGTATTCAAATTTGTATTCTTTCAGTGCTTACGAAATGATTAGGTTTGGAATGCATATTAAGTTTTGAAATGTTCAAATTTGTAGTTTGTGTTGGAGTGCTTAAATATGATTGTTGGTTAGGTTTTGAAAATTGTTCAAGTTGGGGTGTTTTGCAGGCTCGAAACATTTTTGGTTTGTAAAATGAGTAGGTTCCGAAGATATTTAAGTTTTTTGAATTATTATGTAAATTTGAATTTGGATTGTACGGCACGAATAAGCAGCAATTTTTTGTGTGTGGGTATTTATAGAAATACTTTCATGTTGTAGAAATTGTTAGAAGGATGAAATGCATTAGGTTTATTTTTAAATATTCACCAATTTGAAATAGTGAAAGATAATTGGTTTTTGACGTAAAAAATTAGTATTTATTTTGGGGGAACATGTTGTTGTATTTTTGCATTTTTTCTGATAGGAATTTTTAGAGATACATCCACTTGCTGGTAATTTAATAAATGACGCGCCCTTGATGCTAATAATTTGTGGAAGGCAATTTTTTTTGAAATATTCAAATTTGAGTAGGCATTTTTTTTCTTAGGCATGTTTTTTTCTGCTATATTCGTGAATATCGTGCTGTAAATAATTGAAATTTGGAGATGTGCACATTTAAGAGGTTTGCATACTTTAATATGTTCAAATTAAAGAAAAGTTTGCATAGTTAAGTTGTGGAAATTTCGAAATTGGTAAAATTGGGAAGTTATTCGTATATGAATTGTGTTTGTGTTTATAAAGTGCTAAGATTTGAAAGAAATTCTAAGTTTTGGAATATTCGAATCAGGAATTTGGCTGCACGTCATAAGTAGCAATTTTTTTCCATGTGTTCATGCTGTTGTTTTTTAGCATATTTGATTTTTGTTTGCATTTATTAAATGCTCATATTTGGGAATTCATTCAAAAAATTTAAATATTACAATTTTAAAAGTTGATAGTATGGCATGAATTGGTTACATTTTTTTGTGACCATTTTGCTATATTTTTCATTTTGCCATAAATAGTCGGCATATATTTTATTGACCATTTTACTATATTTTTTCTTTTTCAGTTTGTAAATCTAAAATTGTTGAATCTCTAACATTTTTTCATTTTTTGGAATTTGTCTACAGTAAGGGGGCCCACTTGTAAGGAGTTTTGGAATTTCTGTTTTTTTAAGGAGGGAAGAAGCTGACAGCGTGGACCCACGCTAACATCAGCGTGACGTCAGCCGTGGATGGGCTGTGCCACTGCCGCGGCGGCGTGCACCTCGCCGGCGGCGTTCCAGCGCGTGCTGGGACGCGCGCATGGGCGCGCCCGACGCGCGTGCTCGCGGAGTGCCCGCAGCTGGCGGCGCCGCCATAATTTGGCCGTCGGAGCTTGGCCGGCGAGGAGGAAACGCGGCAGCGGGACAGCACGAACGGCGGGGTCGATTCCGGCGCGAGCACTGCGTCCGAGCACGCGGCTGTTGGGGAGGAAGGAGAAGGCATGGCGGCGAACCTCGCCGTGCCCGTAGATCTGGACGGCGTGCAGCGGTGCGACGGAGCGGCGCGCCGGCGGCGCCGCGGCGATTCCGTCGCCGCGCGGGGAGAGAGAAGGAGAGGGAGGGGTTCTGCGGGTCTTTTTTTCAGCAGGATCCTCGAGTTTCGGCGAATTTACGTTTAGGTCCTCTGCTTCGGAAAGTGGGGGGTAGCGGAGCAAATTCTGGGCTCGCGTTTCTCTTTTTGCAGAATACCTGAGCGTTGTACGGCTGACAGGTGGGGCCGACCACGGCACTGTTCAACACTGTAGCAATGAAAAGTGCTTACTGTAGCTAGCTACAGTAGCGGAGCGTTGTGAGGCTGAGAAACGGATGCTTTCATATAGTTAGTAATTTACGCCGTCTTTAATACTCGCTCCATTCACAATTACTAAATCGCGTTCTGAATTTTTTCAAACTCAAAATTTCTAAAACTTTGCCAAATATATACGAAAAATATCAACATCTACAATATAAATTTATATTATTACAATCATCATAAGAATATATGTTCATATAATATACATTTGATGGTATAAATGTTGACATTATATATATATATATATATATATAACTTAAAAAGAATTGATTTTGAAAAACTCATAACCAAAATAAATGAAAACGGAGGGAGTTAACTGTTTGCTACGGGTGCATATTTAGTAAGTCCATGATCACATCCTATCTCTTTTATCAAAGCATAATTAGTTAAATAAAGTACAAATCAATAGCATATATTCCCTCCGTTACATATCAGTTGACTAGATGTATCTACCACTAAAATATGTCTAAATACATCTGTTTTAGCGACAAATGATACATGACGGATGAAGTAGCATTTAGATACTAGAGTGAGACATGTACCGTCAACTATTTCCGGATTCTTTGGTTGATTTGTGGTGTGCATGCAAATTACATGAATGGGAACAAAAAACATGGTTAAAGTTGGGGAAAAGAGCATCCATTTGTTAATTCCATAGCCCACAACCACAAGAATAAGAGATTTCCCGAAACTACGAATCTGTAGATTATAATCAGTCGTTTGCAGTCCTCTTATCACTATCGGATTTAGGCAAGTGGCTGAGTCCCTCTGGCACTCGACAAAGGGCCTAAAACCCTAAACATATGGTTTACCGAGTTCAACACTCGACAACAATTTGCTACACATATAGGACTTTGCCGAGTGCCCACGTCACTCAACAAAGGTCCTAAAACACTCGACATATGATTTACTGACTGCCATCGTACTTCCCCGCTATGTCCTATGTTCCTAAAATATACGAGACTCTCACTTATGAAGATTTTCATGATTGGACTGCCTGTCGTAGGACATCTTCGACGCTCAAAGGATGCGACAACAACTCCGGCTTCACAGCAGGAAAAGTCCAACACGAAGACCCGTCGAACACTTCGAAATAAGAGCCGACTACCAAAAATTTGCGTCGACCAAATCTTCACACATCAACGTCATCGTTGTCGCGCTAACGGGCATACGGAACCTATGCATCGTCAACATACCATATTTCAATTAACCACCTTCAGTAGGCATGGGTCCTCTTCTCTGGATCCAACTCCAAGGCGATGCTTCCAAGAGGGAACATGCATGGCATCTAGTGAGGCCATCACCTGATCCGGGAAGACTCGGATATAGGGTTTCCCCTGGAACAACTCGATAGGGAGGATGGTGAGGACACCCTTAGGCACCGACGATACTCTGACAACCGTCCAATCTGGGCTCTCCCCATCCGGCAGCGGTGCACCTCGGGAGGCGGCTAGCCCGGCTCCGGCTGGGTGGTAACGGAACGGCGGCGACGCGTGCCTGCTCGCGGGGCGGCGGGACGGGCGGTTGGTGACGTACAGCGGGCGTTCGCCGGCCGGCCCTTGCGGCCCAGATCTGGGTCCTTCGGGGTCCATCTGGGTTGGGGCGGGCTGGTCAAACCTGTCGCCCGTTCTGCAGATGAAAGTGAGGACGAGGATGCCGGGGACAGCGCGACGGCGGCCGGCCAGTTGCAGCGTGGCGGCGAGCTTCACGGACCCAGTCTGGGCCTGGCCGAAACCTATTAGGACTGGTCTGCCCCGCAGGGGCTTTACGGGCCCGCTCGGGCCCGACCGGACTTGACGGGGACTGGTGTGCTCTGCGGCCGCGTCCGGTCGACTACCGTCCTTGGCGGTGGAGGTTGTTCCCTCCCGCGCGGCTGCGGCACTGTTGACCCCGGTTCATCCTTCTCCCACATTCGTCTTGCAGACCTCGTGCTGGCTACTTCAGTGAGACGACAATGGTGGCTTCGGGATCGTTTTGGCGCATGATTGGTGGGCGGCTAGTCTGGTGGTGTCGAGGCTCGTCCTCATGGGGCTCTTATGCTACCGATCGTCCGGGGTTGTGAATGGGGTTTTGGGAGAAATCCTTGTCGATTAGTCCGACACCGACGCGGTACCGCCTCCGGGTGGCATCCTTCCTTCCTGAAGGGTGTCGGAGCTACCCTTCGCTTCCCTCCGTGCCGGGGAAACCCTAGGACCAGTGCTCTGGTCCGGACAGCAGCGCGTCCCTTCTTGAAGGTGCTGCTTGGTACTCGTCGATTCGGTGCTAGGAGCGTGGTGGTACTCGGTTGGAGAGGGCGCAGCGGTTGCGAGTCAACATTGTTTAGTCGATCCGCCTATGTCTCCATTTTGTTTTCTTCTTCTTTTCTTTCTGTGTTTGTTTGCTGCCGCCCCAGCATTGCAAATCTGTTGGTTGTATCGGGTGTTTGCTATATTTATATAGCGGGGCTACGGCCTATTTCGTCGACAACCGTCCAATCTTCCTTTGGCCGGCAGCTCGTCCACCGATTCACCACAATCGTCTTCTGCACTCGCCAGAAGGCCGGTACCAGCAAAATAACTTGCGTAAAACGAGAGAAAGCACAGCTATTTTTAGCGTGACGTTTCATAGCTATAACAACCGTGCATATGGTCCGTGGATTAACTTTAACCCGGCAGCTCTTGCCAGCACTCTTTTGAGGGATTGTAATCCTGTCGTTGATTAATAAAGCTCTCTGAATTCGCAAAAAAATATGGCTCTAACGTTACCATGATTACTAGTTGAGGAACCTGATACAGAGAGTGAGAGACTAGCTAGCTAAGCAGCCATAATTTACATACTGTCAGCTGAGCTCGCAGTGAACAACAACAGAGCACATAGTCTGAGCAAACGCCCTGCGCCTGCAGGCTGTAGTCTCTAGAAGATTTCATAACGCAGCACAAAACATGATGGTGAATTGGTGATCGAACACCGGCATAGAAAAATCGCCATCTTGGCATATACTAGTACCGGAAGTACAAGTAGTCCATGCTCCCTGTGCGCCGGCATTGACATTAGCTCGGCGCTCGGCGGAGAGGTGAAGCGGGCGAGCGGATGAATGGGCTAGCTGGATGGGACGGGATAGCACTTGCCCTTGCACATGCAGCGGTAGACCATGGGGCAGGGCTCGGCGATGGAGCACTTGAAGCTGACCATGACGCGGTTGCACGGCTTGCAGGGGCCGCAGGCGTGCGCGCAGTCCGGCAGGCTCGACCCCGTCGTGTACACCTCCTCCTGCAGGAACCCCTTCGTCCTCCCGGCCGTCGCTGCGTCGTTCCCGCCACCAGCCCCTCCCTGCGTACGCTGCACCGGCGCCTTCACATCATCATCTGTCAAAAATGAGATGTAATCAAGTTAGCACAGCTCGCAGCGTACATGTCCAGAGCATAAATATATTCAGCTTCAGTTAACTTACCGGACTCGGTCTGATGCCATCGGTGGCGGCGGCGAGCAGCAGGACCACGACCGCGACAAGAAGAGGAACGCGGTGAACTCGAGCGGCAAGAGCGTGCCTCCTCATCAGCTCAAGACCGGGTACAAGAGCTTGGTCAGTGCCTACCCAGGGGCTGGCGAGATATGTCTGCGACGCGAGACAAGAACAGGGGGATACATGGAGTGCGCACGCCGCGCGCGCACATATATGCCCGCGTCGCCCGCGGCTTGGGCGCCATTGATGAGAGAGGGAGAGGCGCACAGCGGCAGCGGGGGGGTCTTTGATTGTGCGTCACATGATCCCCGGCGGCTATCGTCACACGGATCCAATGACCTCCTGCGCGCCGGGACTTTTCGCAGGTGAGAAAGAGACGCCATTAAGCGGTCCTCCTAGCGCGGCTACGCGCAGCGCCGCAGGATCAGAGCCTTCATTTATGGGGGCGCTCCCATGCACGGACATGGCCGCGGCCACGGCCCAGCCATGCGGCGGCGCGGGAAAACGATCTCTGTTGCGCGTTCGTTTGAATCTTCACGGAGTGCGTGACGGAGGTGACATCCCTGTGTCTGCCGGGTCAGTGACGGGTTCGTCGTGAGCGAGGGCTGCGTGCGCGCAGAGCGGAGCGGATGCCCGCCGCTGCCTTGAATGAAGCCAGTCTCATTCACTCTGCTCGCATGAGTAAATTCCCCTGTCTGAGTTCCCTGTAGGAATTCTGCCTGTACGTCCGGGAATGCTTATAGCTATAGCTAGAACTGGAGTGGAACAGGGCTCGGCGTGGATTAATAATGGTTATCCTCGAGAGACAGTTTGTTTGTCTCGCTTCTCTGATCATCGAGTGAACTGTTGGCCGTGCGATGGTCCCGTGATCGATCGTGACTAATCAATCGGCAGTTCAGTTTTATGGAGAACACAGGGGGAATAGTCAGTTTCGGTTCTGTGCAGCATGGACAACAATGAACAGAGAGAGGCCAGTTTCAGTGTACATCTCAAGTTTTCCCACATTTACGACGTAATTTGGTTATTCCCAATCGTATGCCAAACCATGTGATATAATTGGAAAGGCACCATAGCCTTCTTCATTAAGTCACAGCGACCACATCTGACACCCTCGGATTAAGCTCGTTCACGTATAATCCGGTTCTATAATAAGTATACGACAGCGCTATACGTATCGTCAACCGGATCCTTGGCGCAATGGTAGCGCGTCTGACTCCAGATCAGAAGGTTGCGTGTTCGATTCACGTAGGTTTCAATCCCTGAACGATATCCGGATTTTTTGAATATTTTTTAGCTTAAGGGGAAAATGGCATGCAGGATCGGTGAAACACTACCGAGCTGGTGTATCATGCAACCGTCACCACGGAAACAGTGCAACAAAGGTTCCTCTCGACAGTCAGAAGAACATCATTTCTTTGTGAAAACAAAATCAGCCCACTTAATTATTCAGCAACAAACAACACGGGAACCATTAGCCTCTTTTTTTTTTTGACATGATTAGCCTTTTTTTTGAACAACGGTAAAAAAGAATTGTTAGTTAGGATTTAGGAGTGACCCTAAAATACCGCCGCCATCGCTTGCACTGACAAAAACCGGCCGATCACCACATCTCCACTGTACTCACATACAAAAGCGCCTGGCTGGTCCCTGTAACACGTCAAAAATTCGTCCCTAATTTTAGTGGTGTTTTCTCACACCTGTAAAACTTTTTCGGGTTTCAAAATGTTTTCTTCGAACCGGTTGGTCTTTGATCTGACATTGGTCTTGCCCTCTTGGAAGATTGCCCATGACTTCTGGTCCATGTTATTCCTTCCTAAAGTTCTTGCCCACGTTTTCCGTTGGAGACATCCGTTCTTCCCTTTTATCTCTAAAAACCCTTCTATCAAGCCCAACAAAGGAAATTCAATTTCTATAGCCAATAAAATTCTACCAAATTTACCAGAGGCTCTACCATGCATATACATCCCTCTCATGGGAAAATATTTCATAGTCCCATGCAACACTTCCAAGTTTATTCATATTCTCTAATATGCCATTTTCGATCCAGAAATTATCTAGACACCTTCCACTCATCCAGAAATTATGCAATTTTGGGAAGGTGCATGATTCCACCTCCTAAACATTTCACTCCATTGGCCCAACCTCATTTGAGCAATATTTGAGGTACTTCCTTTGTAATGCTCTTTTCATGCCTAATAGCAAACTCCAAAGTAACCCCTAGCTAAAATTATCATATGGCATTGAAACTTTTCCATATGGACAACCTCCCATATACAACAACATATCCAGAAGATCATGTCAAGATTATTTGATTGAGTGCACTTGACATACCCATGCCATTAGAGCCTTTTTGGACATCCAATTTATTTGACCAACCTACAGCTGCCCAATTAATCTCAAACTCCACATACATACTATATACATCCATCCAAACCTACTGTGAATTTTGGGGATTTTTCTGAAGTGTGCAGGACCTTGATCATTTCATCGAGCACCTGGTGTCCCGTAGGTTTTCTGGAAATTTGGTATAGACCAAGTTGGTTGTTTGGGAAAAGTTTGTTCGGCAAACTTGTTGGAATTTCATTTTGGCGCAGGTTGACGCGATCAGTTTTCCTTTTGGAGCACTGAGCTGAGCGTATCGTGTAGATGCCGATGTCGGCATGCCCGCTGGCGTGGTCACCACGGGCATGACCATGCTCGGCAGCGCAGCCGCTCTGTAGTCGACGCCGTTCGACCCCTCCCGTCCCGTTCCGTGCCAGCAGGTGGCCCCCTCTCCCTCGACCTCCCCCAGCCGCCCCTCCTCGCCAGCTCACCCCCTCCACAGCGCCGCCAGCAGCTAGCCGACGTGCCGACACTACAGCACCGCCAAGCGCTAGCCGACGCGCCGACGATACAGCGGCGCCGCGGGGCCCTCTCGTCAGCAGCAGAGCCACTCCAGCCGTCCCTCTCGCTCCACAGTGGCCGCGTGCATCAATTGCTTGTCGAGGTACCGTTGCATCCACTCGGGACACATCACCGTGCCTAACACGGCGACCTCCCCCTCCAGCCCTATAAATGAAGCTCCCCTGGCAGCCGCCCGCGCACACCACACTTCCCTCTCCCTCCCCTGGACCTCTCTGCACAAATAGCTGGCGAGTGGAGCTCGACTTCGACCGCGTTGACCGAAATCGTGGCCGCGGATCCTTGGATCACCGCGTGCTACTCCGAGCCTCGTTCGTCAATTAGAAGGGAGGGGAGACTCCTCTTGATCTCCGGGTTCTTCCAGTGCAATCCGTTCGCGAAATGGTGCGTCGTAGCCTTGGCACCATCCTTGTCCGCCGGCGGCGAGCTCGCCGGACGCGCACCGAGGCGTCGACCCCTGGCCTCCCGTGGCTGTGGCCTCCATCCTCGGACGCGGCGCGGCAGGGCGATCCCTCCCGTGCCCTCGGTGGCCACGGAAGCCCACCGGAGCGATGGCGACGATCGGCAGCCGAGCCTGCCTAAGCTGCATCGGGCTCTCTCCCGAGCTTCTTCGACGCGAGGAGGGAGACAGCCAGCTGGCTGCCAGCGTGGCTGGCTGGTGACACCGACAGGCAGGCCCAGCCTAGCCCAGTGGCCATGTCGGATAAGTGGAGGCGCCTCCCGCGCGTCTACGCTTCCCTGAAGAGAAAGCGTATTCCCTGGATTTACGCCACCGGCCCGGCCCAGTTCAGAAGCGGCCTGTTCTGTTTTTTTCCCCGAGTGAGCAACAGTTAGATAACTGTCGCACGGCCGTATCTTTGGATCCGTAGCTCCGTTTGAGGTGAATCAAATTTGTAAATTCGTATTTTGAGAAGCTCTGTCCAGTAGTATAAGTTTTACATTTCTGTAAAATACTTGTATGCTCAGTACCCTTGTATGCCTGCTTAGGAGGTATTCCGCGGTACCGGCAAACCGAGACCCTGACCCGTGACGCGTCCGTGATCCCTGAGCCAAATGGTATCGATCTTCGGAGGCAAGCTAACCCCTTGCTATGAGCAGTCTCGCAATATTGTTTGTTTATTTGTTTATTGCCATGCGAAGTATTTATATTTGTCTACGTTCGGTATATATTCTATCGGTCTGTTATTGTTTGCGTTCAATATGAAACTTGTAATATTGTCATACCTTGTTGTATTAAATTGTCGCATTACTTTATAATTACTTATATGTGCATCACCCCCCATTCCCGAGGCGATGGGCTAGAGGAACCGCCACAGTCAAAGGAATGGGGAACGATACAACTGTGCGCCTCGCACTTGCGTGGCTTTGTTTGCTTCTTCTTTTTCGCCGAGGTGAGGAGCGGACAAATGTCGTCTTATGATCCTCGGAGTTGGGGCATTTGCCAAAAGAGTTATTTGCTTCTTCTCCCTCCGTCAAACGTGGTTGGCGTAAGCCCGCCTGGACTGCGACGCTTGGGACATTTGCTTTCCATTTGGTTCTTTTTGCCAAGATTGCTGACACCACGTCGGGTTAATACTTGAGTGGAATGGATGCTTTCTTTCTTATGAGTGCTTTTCGGTTCATTTTGGAGACTACATGCCCTACCAACTTTGGTGGTTAATCTGCGATGGCGCTGGTCGGAGGTATCTCTGCCACAATCACCCGATCGACGCCAACAACCTGTGCTAACTTTTGTATTGATCTGCGATGGCGCTGGTCGGTGGTAGCTCCGCCATAGTCACCCGGTCAATACAAACAAACTATTGCTTGAGATATTATGTTGCTAATGTCTTGATGTTTGATGATATATATTATTATGATATTGTGATTGTTGTGTTGGACTAATCCTTTGTTGTTTGGACTTGTTAGGATGAAACTTGATTAAATGAAACACCCCTCCAAACTTCGATAGGGTCAGTCCATAGTGCCACTAATCTGAACATCGAAAGCACTACCACTGTCGCTCATATGGGCGGGCCTTGACCTACGTATCCTATTGAGCCTCCTTTGATGCTACCATTTTGGCAAGTCTAATCGGTTACCTTTGTGGTCGGGGCTAGTCTTGCGAAGGTTCTGGAGCTAGGCGTTGCTCATGGGTTGGGGACGTGCCGGATTCACTTCGTCATAAGACATAGAGTTATGTCGGTAGCTATACAGAGAGTGTCTTGGTAGCGTGAACGGTCATGTACGTGTATCAGGTCGTCTTAAGGAAGAGTTCCTAAAGTACCGGCTATATGGTGCACCTAGATGGGTGGAAACTGCAACCTCTCGAGACTGTCAAATCTGATGTCTAGCCTCGTTCCAAGGTTATGGAACAACAGTTCAGTGTCGGTCACATTATTGTCTTTGTCGAGTCCGGAGGTTAAACTTAAGATCTGTTTGAAAGAATTAATGAACGACCTGATTTCACTAAATGAACAATAAGATGATGCAGGGAATATTACTTGTGTTGTGGATGGTTACCGTGTTTAGGGATGACGGTGTGGTCGTTGGGAGCCTAGAGTTAGGCCTGAGCCAACATCAACCGTGCATGCCCAGAGTGGAAAGATGAGGCCAGTGGGCCTAGCAGTGATCACAGGTGCTGTCGTGTATTATTTGGTACCACTTGGTACACCCGATTACTCGTCACAGGTAAGCCCCTTGTATGATTGCTGGTACACGATCCAACCCCACCTGGCTTGGACTCTGTACTGGTGATACCCCCATTGCTTGCTTATGACATGTTTGATTGTCAATGCCATGCTACTTTTATGTCATGTATACGGAGTACACTTGCCATGTTGTAGGAGTTTATTTCCAATGTATATCTTGCTGCATGATTGTTGGATTGTTTGTAGTGAGTGGCGATTCTTGCTGAGTGCATACAAATGTACTCACGGGCCTTGTGTTTGTGGCCAGATATTGGCGAGGATTCATCTTCTACCTTAGCCAGAAGTGGAGCAAGAGCGTGCTAGGATCAGTAGCCCAGCCAGATACCTGTGGAGTGGAGCCGCTCCAAGCTGTTGCCTCATTTATGTCTTCCGCTGCCAGTTAAAACTCTGAGTTGGGCCATGCTTGGCTTGATATTTTGTAATGCCTCGATGGCCTTGTAAACCCTTTGTAGCACTTTGTGCCTGATTGTGTAATGATTTCCGCTATGTTGCATTGTCGTAACGTGCGGCCAGATATATCTTGGGCTGGCGCACGGGGCGACCGCCTCTCTAGAAATATGTGCCAGAGCGGGGTGCCACAGTCCCACTTAGGATGAGAGGGGCTCCGGCGATTGCGGAGGCGACACCCTCATCGCCTTGGCAACTCCGCGTTGACGCCGCCGGTGGCTCCCTCGCCGCCCCTCCCCCTGCTAGGTTCCATCCCCATCTCCCTGCTGTCCACCACCGTCCTCCAGCTTCCCTCTCCTCGGCTCCTCAACCCCAGGCCTGAGCTACCTCAGCTGGAAGCTTCCATCGTCGACCGTGCTATTCCGGAGGCGGCTCCAACTCCCACGGCTGCCTCGTCTGCCGCAGGAACTCAGGCCGCCGTCCCCGGCATTGTACGTCGAGCACCGAAGCCGGTCCGCCGCGCGCGGCCTCGGCCTCCCGGCAAACTCCGGAAATCTCCAGGTTCGGCTTTCCTTCTCTCCGTTTACAGCAAGTTTCACACCATGGTGGCCTTCTCCCCTATCCCACCTCACCTCCATTCCAAAAGCCGTTTTTGGATCACGCCTTCCTCGAATCCCAGTAGATGCAACCCCTTTCGTGTTAAAAATGCTCTTAACTTCTGTTTTACCGATCTAGGTGACTCCTTCTTAGTTTGGCAAGTAGGCACCTTCACGTACTCCTCCCTCGCCACGTCCGAGAAGGTGGCAGCTGATTGCGTGGATCACACGTTCGTTGGGAGACCCCAAGAGGAAGGTATGAAGCAGTATAGCAGCAGTTTCCCTCAGTATGAAACCAAGGTTTAATCGAACCAGTAGGAGCAAGAAATCACTTCTGAAGGTTGTCAGTGGCGCGCTGACGTGGAACCTCCACACAACACAATCAAACTACTTTGCCCCAACGAAACAGTGTGGTTGTCAATCTCACCGGCTTGCTGAAAACAAATGATTAAACGTATGGTGTGGAAAACAGTAGTAAATTGCAGAGAATGAAAAGGAACAGTGTTTGAAGTTGGTTGTATTATCAGTGTAAAAGAATGGATCGGGGTTCACAGTTCACTAGTGGTGTCTCTCCATAAAAGATAACTAACATGCTGGTGAACAAATTACAGCTGGGCAATTGACAAAATATTGAGCGCATGACAATGCATATATATGACATTATGAGTACTATGATATTCATGTGGGCATTACGACAAAATACATAGACCGTTATCCAACAGCGTCTATGACTAATAATCCACCGCCAGGTTGTCATACCGAGTTCCCCGTTGGTATTAAGTTGCAAGTAACAGATAATTGCATTAAGTAATGTGCGTAATGTAAACAAATGCATTAGACCTAACGACGCACTCTTAAGCTAAGCATCGGTTATTTTATCCCTAATGGCAACATGACATCCACAATCTTAGAAGTTATTGTCACTCTCCCAGATTACCGGAGGCATGAACCCACTATCTAGCAGAAATACTCACTCTTGGAGTTACAAGCATCTACTTGGCCAAATCATCTACTGGTAACGGAAATCATGCAAGATCATAAATAACATATAAGATAGATTGATAATCAACTTGACATAGTATTCAATATTCATCGGATGCATAAAAATGCTATGAAGTGTATATAAAACATGTAATAATTGGTATAATATCAACATGGAACATCAAAAATTATAGATACGTTTGACACGTATCAGCAGCCACGATCACGGCGGCATGCGGCTTCCGTATTGGTGCCTCCTCCTTCCAGCTTCACTCGTCCCGGGACGCCGCCATGGAAGCTGAGCTCCAGCTTCTTGCATGCGTAGCGCGCCCTACCGTAGACCACCCTGTGCCTGGCCCACTTCCCAGTGACCCTCTCCCCCTGGACCATGTCCACTTCCCTCCCCTGCACCCCACCATAGCCCCACCTTCTTACCGTGCTGCCCCTGACTCGCGGGACCCACAGGATGGACCGGCTGGATCTACGGATCGAGTCAACAACCGAGCCAGGCCCGGATCCGCTGAACCCGCTCCACCGCTCGTCCCCCTTGCTGACAACCTGGTCCCACCCGTCAGTCCCTCCTCGCCGATCCAGATCCAGATCGAGTCAACCTTATCCCCTTCCGCCCTGTTCCCCCCTGCTACCTCCCATCACCATTTTCCCCACCTTTCCCCCCGTCAGCGCCGCCCGCGAGCTCGCATCGAGCGCCACGCCTTCACGTCGTGCTAGCCCTCACCCTACCTCTCCTACCTCCCCTCTCTCCTCTCTCCATCAACGACTCTCCCCGCACGCCCTGTCATCTCAGCGCAGCGGAGTGTCCCTTCGGCTCTGCCTCTGCCTCTGACACAGGGATGGTGTGCGCCGCGCAGCACAGTGCTGTCTCGTCGCCGCGCCGTCCGGGTGATGATGGCTCTCCGCCCGCCCCCCCTACTTAGAGGCCCTCCTCACTCCTTCTCCTCAAGCTCCTCGCCGTCGCACCACTATCTTCTCTCCGGTAGCCAACAAACCTCTCTGCTTCCGCTGCCTCTGCGCTGCTCACCCAGTGCGAGAGTGCCGCGACCCCGTCCGCTGCAAGTGTGGGAGATACGGCCACCGTCGGCGAAAGTGTAAGCTCGACCCGGTACGCTTCTCCCTCTTCTCCGATTCTTCCCCCTCCTCTCCTCACTCTACCTGCTCTGCCCCTGCTAGGATGTCGCGCATCATCAACATCAGCTCGGGCTCCTCCGACGACGGCCGCCGCTCGCCTTCACCGCCCCGGTCGCCCCGCTCGCCACAAGGTGTGTGGCTGGCGAGGTACTTCCAGGACGTCGAGATGCAGCGTCGCGGCCCTCCCCTGTTCCGTCCTCGCACTCACACGTCCTACCCCCATGGCCTGCCGCTCTCCATCGGCACCGGCAACTCGGAGACCACCGCCCGCTCCACCCCCTTCGTCACCCCGGTGCAGCAGCGCCCTCCAGCTCCGTCGTGCCCCGCCTCCACCGTCTGCTTCATGCCGTTGGTCGGCGACAACTCGCGGAGCCGGCGTTTTGCGGTTGCCCTGCTCTCGCCGCCAGCGGCGAGCCCAGGGTACGTGTTGCGCCGTGCCTTCGAGGAGGTTGGGGGCAACCCCACGATCGGCCTGGTGGCCTCCCACTATGGTGCCCTGATGGTCACCTTCGCCTCGGAAACTGCCCGTGAGGAGACCATGGCGCGCTTCCCCCTCACCTTCGACGGACACTCCATCATGCTCGAGCGCCCCGAGAACGCCCACAACCGCTTCAACTGGAACTACGCCTGCTTCGCCTAGATCACGGCCGTCGGCTTCCCTCTCGAGCACTGGACAGAGGGGGGAATCCGCACAGCCTTCTGACCCATCGGGAGTGTCTGCTGCATTGACCCCCTCTGCCTCAATGAGCTGGATCACTCAGCAGTCCGGCTCGTGCTCCATCTCCTGAGCGAGCTCGACGTACCCTTCTCCCTCATCCTCCGCGACTTTGAAGGCGAGACGTCCACGGAGGTGACGCTCTGCGTCGTCCGCTCGTGGCCCTCGATGCCTGGCCACTTCTCCCATGAGGGGCACTTTGCCGGCGGCGGTGGAGACACCCCTCTGCGCGGAGCAGGCGGCGGGAGCGGGAACTCTCCGCGCGGTGGCTCCCTCAACGACATCGACTCAGAGTCCTTGGGCCCGATCTCTGTTGGGCCTCCTATCGACATGGGCCGCTTGCAGCCTGCTCCAGCCTTTGCTGGGGCAATGGACGACATCGACGAAGGGCCGCAGGGCCCTTTTTCTGCTGGGCCTGGACTGGCCCCTACTGGATCGGGTGTCATGGACCTTTGGTCCAGGGTCCTTTCTCGCAGGGCCCAGCTGCCTGCTGCTGCCTCCACCTCCCCTGTTGAGCTCTGGAACTAAATCCTGGCCCGCAGGATGGCGGCCCAGTTCCCCGAAACGGGCCTCGACGCTGACCAGATGCTTGACCTCGACCCCGTCCCCCTGCCCCTTGTGTCTTTCCCTGAAACTTCTTCTTCTTTCTCTGAACCTAACCTCTCTGTTTCTCCGGCCTCCCCCCTTCTTCTCCAGTTGTATGATACGCTTTCGACGCCCCCCACACCGCTGGTTGCCATGGAGGAGACCGTGGCAGTCCACCCCTCTGTCTCTGCTCCGGTTCTTGCGAGCCCTCAAGCGGCGTCGGGCTCCTCCGTGTCCGGCGCCATGACGGCCGTCCTCTTCTCCTCCATGGGCGAGGAGCATGAGGCGGACGCCCGCAAGCACCGTGCCCGGAACAAGCGCGCCTCCGACTCCGCTTTCAAGGCAAGAAGGAGCTCCAGGCTTGCCTCCAAGGAGCCTCCTCTCTTCACCGATATGCTGACCCGCGCCAAGAACGTCAAGGCCACCCGCTTCAACGCCACCAAGGGCTCCCCTCGCCTTCGTGCGGCGGTGGATGACCTCGACCTCGATGAGGCGGCGGCCAACCCGACCCCCCTATGCAACCTGCAAGCCCTGGCCGTGCCGTGCGGCGTCGACCCCGCAGACCTGGACGTTGCTGCTCTGTCGGTGCCCGCCAGTGAGCCATGAGTGCCATGTTCCCATGTCGGTCCCCCGTCCGTGTGTCTCCTTTGTTAGCTGTGAAATTCGGGACCCTGCCTGCCACTGCATCAGCCCTAGTTGCTGCTTGCTCCACCCTGCCGCCCCGCTTAATCAGGAGCTTAACTCCTCTAGTCTTGTTTACTTTATTTTGTTCCCTTGTAATGGCTTTATGCCCACCATTTCCTCTAAGAATGCAGCAGTCTGCTTTTGCTACTTACCCGGTGCCTCCTGGTTCTTTATGCAATCTAAGCTTTTTGTTTCTGTTCGTGGAACGTTCGTGGGTGGGTGACGACGGCAAGTGCATAATCGTGCATGCTGACATCGCCGCTATCAAACCACTCTTCATTGCCATCCAAGAATCCAAACTCGCCTCGCTTTCCCCGGACAAATCCAGGTCTTTCCTGCCCTACTCGCTTCAGACTTACTCTCAAATTGATGCCATTGGTTCCTTCGGGGGTATTATTTCAGCTTGGGATAACTCTTGCTTCACGCTTAGCAATAGTTTTGCTACTGACCACGCCTTGTCCACCGACCTTATCACCACCAACGACAACCTCCTTCTCCGTATCACGAATGTTTATGCCCCCTGCACGCACGCGCTCAAGGAGATTTTTCTCCAAAGCCTCGCCCAACACGACCCTGGTGACACCACGCCTTGGTTGCTTTGCGGCGATTTTAACCTTTGCCGCGACGCAAACGACCGAAACAACGATAACCTAAACTTCTCGGAAGCCTCTCTCTTTAACGAGCATGTTCACTCGTTGTGCCTAGTCGAACTCCCTCTGCGAGATAGGCTGTATACTTGGTCCAACGGTCGTACAAACCCAACCCTTGTTCACCTTGATCGGTTCTTTATCAACAACGCCTGGAATTCCCGTTTCCCTTCTTCCACTCTAGCCTCGAAAACCCGTGACACTAGTGATCACGTCCTGCTTGTTGCTACAATTTCTTCGATCGTACCCTGCTCCGACATCTTCTGTTATGACAAATCTTGGTCCATCCACCCCCCTTTTGTCGCTCCATCCGTGCTTCCTGGACCTCCTCATACAGGATCGACGCGACTGCTCGCCTCATTGCTAGACTTAAAGTCCGCCGTATTGTCTGTAAAAAATGGACAAAGAAAGTTAGCCCTTTCAACCAACGAGAAACTGACGCTAGAATCCTTATTAGCCTTCTTGACCTCCTTGAGGAATCCCGACCCCTTTCTAGCCTTGAGCAGAGACTCCGCTCCCTTACCAACGATGCCCTCCACCTCTCTATTCGCGAACGTTGGATCTACTGGAAGACACGCGCAAAAATTAAATATGCCCTTGAAGGGGAAAAAACACTAGCTTCTTCCATGGCCTTGCTTCTTGCCGACGCCGGAGAAACACTATCCCCATCTTGGATGACAACGGCATCTCCCACACTGACCACGAGTCTAAGGTGGTTATCCTCTCGAGTTTTTTTCCGCAACCTTCTCGGCATCTCCCAAACCGGCGTCTGGAACTTTAACCTCTCTGATGTCTACGCTAACATGACAAATCTCCCCCTCCCTCTCGGACCCCTTTAGTACCTCCGAGATTAAGACTGCCCTTTTCTCGATGAACCAAAATTCTGGCCCGGACCCGGCGGTTTTGGCCCAAGTTTCTTCGGAAGTTTTGGGACACTACGTGCGACGATATCTACCTCATCTTCAACGACTTTTTTAAAAACTCCGTTGACCATACGATAATCAACAGAGCCTACCTTATCCTTCTCCCCAAATTCACTGCTGCATGAGCCCCTGCTGACTTTCGCCCAATCTCTCTCCAAAACTGCATCGTCAAGATTATCACCAAAGTTCTCACGACTCGTCTCCAATCCTCCATCCACTCCCTCGTTGACCCCGACCAGACTGGGTTCCTCTCCAGGCGTAGGATCTCTGAAAACATAATTTACGCTGCTGACCTATTCGTTGCTGCCACACCCGCAAGACCCCCACCCTTGTCTTAAAATTGACTTTCGCAAAGCCTTCGACTCGGCAACTAGGAAAGTCTCCTTCTAATCTTGCCTCCCGTGGGTTCGATGAACGCTGGTGCACGTGGATGAGGCGCATCCTCGACACCGGTCACACAGCGTTGTGCTCAATGGTGTTCCCGGGCCTTGGATCCGATGTCGAAACGGTCTTCGACAAGGCGATGCGCTCTCGCCCTATCTTTTCATTATCGTTGCCGACGTCCTTCAAAAAATGATCCGCCACGCTTCCACCAACGGCCTCCTCCATCACCCCATCGACCCGGACCTCCACCCCGTGGTTCAATACGCCGATGACACCCTCATCATTTCCCGTGACTCCGTCGATGATGCCTCCACCCTCAAACGCATCTTAGGTGACTTCGCCGCTGCCACTGGTCTTGCGATAAATTTTCACAAGTCTAACTATGTCCCCATGCACACTGACGACACCCTTGCCACAACCATTGCGTCTATTTTAGGATGCGGCATCTCCTCTTTCCTACAACCCTATTTAGGTCTCCCACTCTCCCCACCAAACTACCCCTCTCAGCCTACTCCTCGCTTATCTCCTCCTTCGATCGCCGCCTCTCGGTTGGAGCGTGATGCTCCTCTCGTCTGGAGGACACCTTGTTCTTTGCAATGCTGTTCTTAATAACCTAGCCACCTATTTTATGTGCTCTTTTCTACTACCTCCCGTGTGATTCTTGCTATTGACAAGAGAAGGAGAGCCTTTTATGGACGGGCAAGGACATTGCTCCGGTGCTCGATGTTAATCGCTTGGGACAAGGTTTGGTTTTCTGTGCAGCAGGTGCTTCGGGATGCGGGCCTCCTTCGGCAAAACACGGCTCTTCTGATGAACTTCGTCCACAAACTCCACCAAAATGAGGACTTGCCCTGGAAAAGCTGGTTCTTCTCCCATAGTGCCCGCGATCTCGGACACTCCCTCTCAACCCTCCTTCATTGATAAGATTGTCTCACACTGCCTCCCTCTACCGCTCGCTCACTCCGCAACCCACCCCACGCCACGTGACGGTACTCGTACCTCCTTCTGGTTCGACCACTGGCTCTCCGATCACCCTCTCCACCACCGCTTCCCCGCCTTGTTTTTCGACTGCACCAGACCACATATGTCCATCGCCGATGTCGTCTCTTCTGGGCTGGCGTTGCGCCCACGCCTCTCCACCGCCGCCACATCCGAGTTCCGCTCGGTCCAGTCCATCATCGCCACCATCCGCCTTGATTCTCTCCAGGACGAACGCGTCATGGCATGGGGGAGCGACCGTCACTTCAGCTCCCGTGTCGTCTACCGTCTTCTTGCTACTGGAGGGCAGCTCAACGCCCCCTCCATTGTCACCTGGCGCTCCCGCCTTCCCTCCAAAATCAAAATCTTTTGCTCCTTGGCCGCCGCCAATCGCCCCAGTTCGCGCTCAAACCTTACTCTCAAGGTTGCGCCCCCTCCGACGCTTGCGCCCGTGCTCCTCCACGAAAACCTGCATACACCTCTTCTTCCATTGCCCCTGTGCCACCTCGGTGTGGCAAAGGCTCGGCTTCTCCACTCCCCCCGCCGGCCCCATCTGGAGATTCCTACGCCGCCCGCCTCCCACGTGAAGATCGAGGTTTGGCGCCTCGGCGTCGCCGCGGTCCAATGGAACTTGTGGAAGGCAAGGAACGACGCCACATTCAACTCCATCGACACCTCTCCGCTGCAAGTCCTTCGCCGATCCGTGGCCGACGCGGAACTCTGGGTAACCGGTTCCCTGCTACGGATCGTCAAGATATCGATTGAATTGATAGTCTAGTTCAATCTATAGTCCTTCGCAGCGGTCAGCACCTCCGAAAGAAAGGGAGGAGGACTTCATTCAGTGACTCCGCGATCGCCCTCTGAACGATCAAAATAAGGTAAAGCTTGAAGATAAGTTTTGTACTCGATTAATTTCTCAGTCCCTCTAGTCGGGTGGGCGCCGGCCGGATCCCCCTGAAAACCGTACGTGCTCGTCAAGATATCAAGATGCTAGGTTTTTATTTACGTACTGCCTCGATGTAAAACCTCCCCCTACCCCCTTGTGTTTCTCCGATCCAAATAAGTGTAATGTTTGTGAACTATCGACCCATGTGGGTCGCTTCGAGTTATAATAACAACCGGTGGGGAGTTCCCCCCCGACATTTTCGAAAGAAAAAAAAAACCCGGCCGATTTACCCCTTATCTTGGCTCGATCGAAAAGTTCTCGATAAGCGTTATCCCCAACATTGATGGAAACAATATAGTTCTACAAAAGATCTCTCTAACTTCTAAGCAACACAAAGAGACTATTATTTCATAGCCGGGGTATTTAACAACTAATCAATTTGAGGATCTACTCCCTCCATTTCTTACCATAAGATGTTCATTCATTTAGTGTATGTTCATTCATTTCAGTCCGTATCTAGATCACATTTGAAATAGGAAAAATATGTTATATTTAGAAACAGAGGGAGTAGAGTAGAAGAAGTAGAGAGACATACCATCTTAATGATGGGAATGAGAATGGAAAGAGAGACGATTGGGTACCAAATAGCGCCGTTGGTCCCCATTAACAGCTAGGGCGGCTTTGAATTTTGGAGGGACGACACTATTCTCTGGGATTGGAAAATTTGGAGGATAACCCTGAAGACGAGCCGACGACTACACTACAGAGGAGATTGATGGTGTGTTGCACCGGTGTAGCAATCGATTGTATTTTTAGCTGTATTGATCCATTTTTTGGTCAGTGAATGCTATCAGCATGGTGGGCTTGGGCCGTCTTTTTTTGTTTTTGTTTTATTAGACCTAGTACAAAAATATCCTAGTATTAGTTTACTAAACTATTACCTAGGGCGGGCCCCCTACCTCCCAGGGCTCAGGGCGGGCGCCCGTTGCCCCGGCCTATGGGTTGGGCCTGCATACTACAACAAAGTTTTAAACAACAGGTCCAAAGATGGTCACAAATTACATAACAACAAACTCAAGGGCAGGCCTCTATCTATATCTCTTATAAAACAAAACTCCACTAAAATGCATTAATGATTTTTCTATCTAATATATGCAAGCTATCCACATCATCATTTTTGTTACTCAATCAATTGTCAATATCATTTCCACTTATATTTACTAACCACTAAATGCAAATTACACGTCATTCATTCCTTAATTACATCATACAATTGTTCACATTAGTAATTTATAGTACGCACTCATCTCATGTCTTTCAAATTTAGTTTCTTGAGTTCTTGACTATGACCAATTTCATTTTGTATATTCTTTTAGACAGTATAATGTATCATGTCTATTATACCCTTTTTTAACACAATATAGTTTCTAAACAGATCCCAGTTGCAACATGCGGGGTATCCTTCGCGTTCTCTAAGTGCTCAAACTCCTCAACGACCCCATCACGTCATCCTGCATCTGCTTATCCCTTGGTTTGCTTAGGACTCTCCAGTCCTGCAAATGTATGATCATTCTGAAAAGGCATTATTGGTCGGGGTGTTTGAAGCAAGCGAGAACACCCGGTCCTCGCACTTAGACCCATCGGCTCCATGTAGAATTGGTAGATGTGAGCCTATAAGTCCCTTTGCTCTTCGTTCTTGGTGGTGCTCTTTGAGCACCGCGTTTCCATTTCTAGGTGAAAACCCTAAGTCTGGTCTTAATTGGTTCTACTTCCTCCGTTCCATATTAGATTACTCACTTATATGTAAATACAGATGCATCTAACACTAAAACACGTCTAGATGCATCCGGATCTACATATAAGTGAGTCATCTAATATATAATGGAGGGAGTACCTAGCAATGATGGTTCTCTAGTTGTTTACTTATTGAAGGCATTGCCTTGAGATCGTACCTCTCGGGTGAAAACCCATGTTCTGACTCTTGTAGTTAGACAGGACGACGACAGCAGGCTTGTGTGATCGCTCTTGCGGGGACACTTTCTTTTTTGTTTTATCTTTTCGGTTGTGTGCTTCCTTAATGTTTAGACTAGTTCCGAACATTTTGTTGTGGCAGAGGCTGGATGTATGTGCTATTTTTTGATTTTCATATATTCCCTTTATCAGAAAAATAAATAAGGCCCTTCACTCAGAATCCATGCCTGATTCAAAGATCAGGTTTGGAGATTATGCATTTTCTACGTCTACCGTTTGCAATGGCGGGGAAATATGCTTTATTCGCGTCTCCAATTGATTCTACCCCGTCGTCGCCGGTATGCCACTGGATTGTTATTAACTCCCTGATGCCTTGTTTACGTGTAGTGTGTTTGAAGTGTATTCTAAAAAGTTGGAGGGAGTTATTCTCGATGCCTAAAAATTCCCAATAACTCATTTAGCAAGCCGGTTTTGGATGGGACAATACCAAGATATCTCTCACAAACCGTTTCATTTTTGTGTACATTAAAACATTACACCATATTAGTGTATTGAAATGGAAAAATATTTGTAAGAATTTCACGGGATTGGGTAAACCATAAACAAGCCCAAAACATGCAACTGATGCAGGCAAACCCCTCCCAGGCACGGCGAAGCTAAGAAACGAGAGGGGTAAAGCAACTTGTTTCCATACAATACGATGGCATCAGGACAGCCGTACTAAGCAAGAGGAAGGGATCAACACTAGTTACAATCTGCAGATAATTACATCATATACGTATATACCGAATCACTACTTCACTTTCCACTTCGTCTTTTTTTTTGCCAATTTCATCAGTACATAACTATCACACCAAAACATGTATTTACACATCTTCGATCCCTTGAATCTGCCCATCTGATCGACCTTACCCTCGTCTACTCTGTCATCTGGCAAATATGCCCGCACGTAGTACGGGGATCGATATTGTCCCGAAACCCAGCGAGATGGATCTCTTCATCCTCCACTGGCTCTTCACTTGGGAGCTACACGATGGATCACTGCTAGCTTCTGCAGCATTTTAATTTCCACCGTCGTTACGTCTTAGCTTATCGCCGACTCCCGCGGGCGTGCCGCCCAGAGCGAGCTGAGCGCGCGGAGGCGCTCGAAGTAGTCCCCCAGCGCGAGGAGGCCCCTCGCCGCCTGCCGCGTCGTCAAGATCTTGTGCATGTTCTGCAGCGTCTCCTGCCGGAGATGGTCCGCCTGCAAAATCAAGAATGTTCAGGCCATGAATCGAACGATGGATCGGTGGCTCTGAGGTCTCGTGATCGATGGATGGATTACCTGCTTCACGAAGCCGACGAGTCCTTTGAGCTTCTCTACGGCGCTATTCGTCCCCATGCCGTAGGCGTCCGGGGCGGCGAAGGGGTCGTCGGTGGCCAGCAGGGACGCCGACAGCGTCTGCTGCAGCTTCTCCATGCCCTGCGACAGCGCGTCCTCCGCCTGCGCGACGACTGCTGCAGCTTGTACACCGCCATCAGCTGGTGGTCCGTCAGCGGCTGCAGCTGCGGGTGCAGAAGCTGCCAAACCAAACACATCAAATTATTCAACTTCCAACAACACAATGCTTCACAAGCATTCTGCTCACTGAACTTGTACGTACGTTGAGGACTTCGGAGGGCCGGAAGCCGCCGATCCAGAGGAAGAAGCGCTCGGCGGGGGAGCGGCAGAGGCCGGACATGACGCAGAAGACGTCGGCGCAGGCGGCGGCGCTCTTGATCCGGAAGAGGTGGTCGTAGTTGGCGAGCCCGGTCTCCACCAGCATCCGGAGCTCCAGCTCCGACGTGGCCTGCGCCTGGAGCGCGCCGCGCAGCTCGCCCGTGTGCCGCTTCTGCTCGTCCACCCAGTGCCCGTACTCGATCTCGAACGCGGCCACGCCGGGGTCCATCGGCGCCGCCGCGAACCCACCGCCGTGCAGCAGGCCGGCCGGATTCGGACCGCCGTATACGCCGCCTTGCTGCATCGAGTCGGAGCGACAGCAGCAATGCAAATTCTTCAGCAAATGCAGGTTCGGATATGAAATTAGTGGCAGGTTGTTTGTGTTGTTTCTGTATGTACCTGCTGTCTGGCACGTTGGAGCTCTTGCTCTAGCTGGGCTAGCTTTATCCGGCTCGTCTCTAGCTGCTGGATGTAAGCCTAAAATCGAATGAAAAACAACAATGGCGTCAGTGATGTGAAGTCGAGACTGATTAATTAAGCTTTTACATATACAGCTTAGTATAGTATAAATCAGATACTGCAATCATCAGGAAAACACCACTGGAGTACCTTTTTTCTGAGGCGACTCTTCCGGGCAGCCTCTCTGTTCTGCGCAAGCCTTCTCATGACCTGAATATGTAAAATCATCCCGGGTTTATAGATGGAAAAAAATCCTTTTTCTGTTTCAGGAATGAATCAAATCAGCTTATCTAGGGAATTGACAACTGAAGCTAGTTTGCTTTGGAGAATAAATCTCCACTGCCTAGTAAACTGAAGAAAGATGTACTACTACGTACTGCAGTAGCATGGATCTAAAAACTGTTAGATGGGATATGCTTCTGTTTTTACTCCTGTACCAGTATCTTACTACTATGTGATGACTATGGTTACCTTATCTCTCGGTTTGCTTGCTCCCTGATCAGTCATCCCCTTCCGGCTCCAGTTCATCCATGTGTGGAACCTCTTCCAGCTGCAAACCACACCGAAATGAACACACATGGCACCGACAAAACTTAATCTTGGACAGTGATGAGATCCCTACCCCGGTGTGGTCGAACTTGGTGTCCCCCTCCATGATGGTGGAGCCGCTGGTGGCCTGGCCGCCGCTGTCGACCTTGTAGGGCTCGCTGTTCCACATGCCACCACGGCGCCGGCTGCGGCTGCGGCAGAGGCTGCTGGTGGTGGTGGTGGTGGCGCTCGTACATCCCCATCCTGAGGGCGCCGGCGCGAACTGCGTGGACGCCGTGGTCATGTACTCCGGCGGGAGCCCCGGTGCCGCTGATCGAAACCAAGCAAGACAAGTAGGAAAACAATCAGCACGCAGCGAGCGAGGCGAGTCTTTCGAGCTAGGGATATGCTCTCGGAGCGATGGTGTGAGTGAGGTGAGTGTGAGGTCCACGAAAGCGTCGGCGGGTGTGAGAGCTGAGAGCTGACAAGGTACGCTACAAATGGCATATGCCGGTGGTGACCTGGCCGTGACGGCGACCACTCTGCTCTGCGCACTAGCTACAAGTCTGAAGAACCGAGAATGACGGCCGTAAAAGATGCGGCCATCCCCGCCCGAGTTACCGCCGTGGATGCTCGAGTCGGGCCGAGAGTGGTGGCCGGAATCTGGAATCTGATGTACTGAACTTTTTTTACTCCGAGAGTGACGGACGAATCCGGAGGCGCGTAGGAAGGACCGAAGAAGAAGGGATGGATCGCCAGCGCGAGTGGCCGTGGACGGAGCTGGGCCGGCCATTGTTTCGTTTTGGCTTTTGGCGCTTGCAAAGGCGGGGGCCATGACTCGTGACTTTTGTTTGCTTCGCTCTTGGGCACTTGTGGTCCACGACAAAACGCGACGCCAAGTTGCCAGTAGACCGGCGACGGCGACGCCAAATTATTGTTAGTTCGTCACGGGTGACGTCACGCCGCAGAAAGCACAATACTGATGCTAGTACAGTACTCCGAGCCTGAAGAAGAAGATCGATCCCCAACCAATCCCATAGAGTTCGACTGTATCTTACACTCGATCTGCGCTGTACGTACGGCGCACGGCGAAAGCAGGAGCTCCACGAGTAGTGGAGGAACTCTATTATTGTTGTGGGTGGATCCAGGGGGCCCAGATGAACATCAGTGCAGTGACGCGTCCAGGTTCACCGCCGGCCCTCGCTCGCCGGCCGCAAACACGATGACGTTTGATTGACAGGTCACTCAGTTGGTGGTGAGCGACGATGCACTCACTGACCGATCACCGCCGCTTTAGGATTCAGTGCCCGAGTGACACCTCCTGGGTTGGCCATGACGCGGCCGGGACGCCTCTTCTCCTCTCCCAGTGCCGCAGCACGATACGTTTTGCCAGATCAAGACCTAATTAAGGGACACATTTTGGTTGGGGAGTCAACTACTATCAGGCTCATTTTGTTTTGACATGTCAGGCTCTGATGGAACCTGCCGGCCGTAGCCCTCCACCAAAGAGACCCGATGCCAAGCTCACCATTCATGACACACCGGTCGTCGGTCGATCACCGGCGTGTCCTGCTCATGAACCGCCACCACCAAGCGTAAATTCGTGTTTCCCGTGGGCTTAAACAGGAAAGCTTTGTCCGACACACGGCCGTTAGGACAGGGAACAAAGCAGGGTTCCGAGAATCGGCGCAAGGTATCTCCCTAGCCTGACATAGCGTTTCGATCCTAGAAACGGTGGCTCTCAAAGCTGGTTTGTTTCGTTTATGGTTGGCTGACATGATCTTTTTTTTTTGGGATGCACTAGCCCACTTGCTAGCTACCAGTGATCAGTTGACATCATGCGGCGCCACCGATAGTGAAAAATCTAATGCAAATTGCGGTGCAAGTGCGTGCAAGTAAACTGCAGTCAACAGGGTCTCCTCTCTGTCTGCCACCTAGCCACTTCTACTTCACACACTGTGCTAGTGTAACAGTTGCCCACATAATTGTTTCTGAACTCGTAATGAATCAAATGGAAGAAATTCAGGAGAAATGAAGGGAGGGGATTACACACACCTGAGCTTGTGGATGTTGAAATGGTCTTCGAGATATCCAGGGTAGAGCTCCATCATAACATGCCACTGCTTGAACTAGTCACCTCATACCTATCAGACGGAGAACAGTAATTCATTTAGCACAAAAGGGCGAAGGGAATACGAGCTGCGTGATTCATGAGTACTCAAAGTTATGCGGTTCGGCCTAAAGTTGTCTAGCGTTGCAGGAACAAGGAGGAAGATATGGTCATAGAAAAATACTCTAAGCAAGATACGTTATTTGAAAAAAAAAACATAGAATTTATGATCACTTGTTCGACGCGCTTTATTGGAGGAATACTCTAAGCAAAAACCATAGGAAGATATGGTCATTGAAAAATACTCTAAGGTTGTCTAGCGTTACAGGAACGAGGAAGATATGGTCATAGAATACTACTCTAACCGAGATATGTTCTTTGAAGAAATTTATAAAGAATTTCGATCATTTGTTCGAGGCGCTTTATTCCGAAGATTCTCGCGAACTCGGTTGGTTGGCAGAGAAAAAAGGAGATTCTCACGAACGTATGTATGGTTTAGGATGGTTATTCCAGGCTTATTGGAGGGGCGAATATGATTAATTAGTCCTGTACCATTGCAGCAATTTTGCTGTACCATTCAGGTAACCAAACCAAGCATGAAATTAGACGGAAATAGCCTAAAATAGACAGCAGAGCTTATATTTGTGAGAAGACAGAAGTTGAATCTCTGTCTGAGCACCAAGAAGAATCATGCCTCTCTTTCACTCCAGAAAGAACTAGAAGACACACAAGCCATGTAGGATTTTGCAGGCTGGAATATGATGTTTTTTCTTTCTTATCAGTATAGTAACCAACTCCTAAATAAACCTCACTTATAATTGACCCTAACCCACAAAAATAACAAGCGGAGAGTAGGACTGAGCTCGATCGTGACTATGAAGGATGCATACTCAGTCAGGGAGAAAACAATATCAATGGATCATAGAGACATAGAAATTAGTACCCGGTTGCGGTCTTCTCGTCGACAGAGGATGATGGCCTCCAAGCTTTCAACCAAGAACTCGGAGGCGAATCGCAGAACACAAGAGAATCCACAGGTGTGTGTGCTGTAGCTGCTGAGCTTCAGACCAGAGGGCACCAAGTTGGGCAGATGAAGCGATGCAGCGTTATATAAAGAGCCGGCTGTCTTCCCTCGAAAAGGAGGAGCTAGCCAAAGTATAAAGAGCCTCCAGTATCTAATATTATCACCTGGGCCTCATGCTGAGGAAGTTAGGATGCACTAATTATTCTTTGCGTAAGCTAGTTGGCCATGTATGTGCAGAGTTGCTTGCTTGCACACTGCGACTCTTACACACCTCATCACCTAACCACGGAGAGAGCCAGGAAAGTGTGCACATGATTCCGACAGAGGAGAAAGATGGTAACTTTCAGGTGTAAAAGAAACATCGGCTTTTTAGGCTGCATTTTCAGGCAGACACGCTTGGTTACTCGGACAGATCGACACATTATCAGCTCAATAATTTCAGGTAAAACCAGTGACTGAAACTGCCATGGGAAAGGCATGACATTAAGCAGTCTCCGAGTAGATTATACTGCAAACCACCAAGCAAAGATGGTTAGATATTGCACTGCATCCACTGTCAGTACTGATTAGGCAGAAAGTTACATGCAAGAAACAAGACTCACCAGACAAGGCAAAAAACTCACACATGTTAAATCGCCTTAAATTTTGTAAGATTGTTACCCACAGCCCACAGGAACCCGGAGTCCCGGCAGGCCCTCTCACCCATGGCCACCTTGTGCGGTGCACAAGGGCCCACGCCTGGAGGGGCCCATGATCTTTACGGCTATACTACAGCCCAGCTGTTCCTTTACGTATTTGTGTTGGACAGAAATCTTTTTTGATCTCCAAAGGCATATGACGTGAAAGTCCTGCCCAGGCCCCTCTATCTCGCCTCGCTGCTCGCCCCTGCGGCCCTGCCTGCCCGGCGGCCGGCCCCTGGCACAGTAGTACGTAATTACGTAAACGTATAGATACAAATTTGGTCCTATTATGTGATTATGTCCATGAATCCAATTCTCCACGTATTCATGGTCTGAATTAGGGTTGTTACATGTTAGATTATGGATTTAGGGTTCTATCTTCATGTATATTATTTTGAATGGATTGGCTACGTGTTGTATTGAGAGGAATATTTTAGACATCACTGATCTTTCTCAATGATTTTGCATCCACAAATGCCCGAAGAAACTTTTTCGTGAAAAACTGAAACATTACCGTCGATGGACTCATTGGAATTTACTCTCTCTGTATCAAAATATAAGATGTTTCAAACATTATAATCCGGACTACATACATGCTGAAATTAGTGGATCTACACACTAATACGCGTCTAGATATATTCATATCAGAAAAAATGCTAAAACATATTATATTTTGATTAGTTCTTATTTGAGGTAATCAAACTAGCATGAAATACTACTTGCTAATTTTAATCTTTTCGTCGTAATATGTCAACGATTAAGCATCTATTAATTATTTACATACATATAAGAATAAGAATATATGCTCGGAGGTAGACTTTTAATATTTTACGTCATATATCTAAATATACGTACATATATGTTATCATTAGGGCCCACGTTATAACTTCGCACTAGGGCCCCGCAAAATATAGAGCCGGTCCTGAGTCCTGGACAGTGCTAGTTACAGGGTTATAGCACTAAGGTCACACAAAATTGTAAACTGAACTTCTATCAGTAATTATATTGCTAGGGTAGTAGGGTGTGCTATTGGGTGGGGTTAGGGCTGATTAAGGCAAGGAGGATTTAAGTAATAAGCACCCTTGTGAAGTGTGATGACCCTATAATGGAGATCATGTTAGTTTCCATGATGCAATCGAGGGACATCGTCACTAGATTCACCTGCTTGGGAGGGTGCATGGTGGAACTTGCCGTTTCTGGGGTATCCCTGATCACCAACCCTCTAAACCTCCCAAAAAAGAAGCCTGCTAACCTGTCATCGTTCCTAGATGCTCATTTTCCGGTGTATCGACATCTTTTCTTTAATCATTCATCTTGATGAGTTCGTTCTCAAGACGAACACGTCATACTAATCCGTCTTGAGCTTTGTTGATGCTCTGCATAATTGAGCGGTAGTGATGCCTATCAAATCATCACGAGTGAGTGAAGTACCATAAAATTCAGTTGAATCAGATTACACATCTCTTGAAAAATATAATGCAAAATTGCACCCGGTTTCTCATATCTGGTCTAAATTTTCTCACTATGGGCAATGATTGCCCATATCTTTCTCAAAAGCAGGAACGATCTAGGCTGCACAAACACCCTGAATTAAGAAACAGAGACAAAGAAGGAACATATAAAAACTGTTAATCCTGGTGGGGGCAGGCATGCACTCAGCTCCCTTTTGTGAATTGCGTAATAAGAGGCTGGTGGGTGACGATGAAGAATTCTCCTTTGCCATAAAGGAGCCAAAAAGAAGGGGACCCTTTCGACGGCCAACCTAAAGATAAGATAAAACCACTTGCAAGAAGGAGGAAGGATTGATTGATGATCAATTGGTTAGTGGCGTGGTGCAATTAAGCGCCAATGATGCGGTCTTCATTACCGCGGATGCAAAGCTAATAACAAACAAGAAAATTAACTTAATTTTAAGATCATCGGAGATTAACTTAATGCAAACCGCGAAGGAGGGGCCCTCGATGATGGCAGCCATTGATAGTGTTGAAGCTGTTCATGGAGGCATATCGCTGTCCGGCTGCATTTTTGTTGCTGTGTTTTTTCGTCGATCGGCGGACGATTCCTTCGTGGCGTCGCCTTCCCTTTTTGCTTGATCGGTTTGGCCCTTCTTTCTAGTCACCCCTGCCTTTTGCCCTCCCTTTTCGATGTTCATCATGTTTGTGTACGATTTAAGGGAAATTTATAGCCCGTTAGGTTTTCCTTATAATGTTTTTGGAAACAAATTACACCAAAAACATCTAAACATGGGACAGTTGTCCCTAAATAACAAATGCCCCTGCAAAATATAAAATTACAAAATCCATTGGGAGCACATCTTTTGAGCAGAATCCATCGTCGCTCGAAACGCCGCCGTCGTCAAGCCCGAAGGGGGACAAAGTAGACAGAACAACTGCTGAGTCGCCGACATGACATCGCATAAAACGTGCATGATGGAATAAAGCATATCGACGTGGGCATCTCCCCATTCCACTCTGGACATCGGGTGCGTGTAGTCGTGGCATGGGTGGAGCTAGCATGTAAGGGTTGGTTCAAGTGAACTCAATGGATTGTGCTAATCTAGACTTAATTGCTTCTTAGAAATATCTATCACTTTGTTAAACCTAGCTCATAGTTTTATAGAGATGAACCCATTGATTTACTTTGTTGGCTTCGTCCCAACCTGGCCTACAAGAAGACTCGTGAAGGGGCAGACAAAACGAGAAGCATCATTGCCATCGGCATGCGCAATCCACTGGTGACGAAGATGAAGAACCACTGCACACTGAACAGCTCCCATGGCCCCTCGACGTCGCCAAACACACCATCGAGTACGGAGCCGAGAGATCTTGTTTGATGGGCCATCGTCACCCCCATCAGACGGTATGGCCACAAAACCTAGAAGTGTATTCTCGACTAAACGTCGGACACCCAGAACCGTGCACCCCCCCCCCCCCCCCCCCCACTCCCCACCTATTGCCGCTAGCACATCAAATGAAGGGGAGGGGAACCAGCAGTCTCGTTGGTGGGAGGCAAAGGACATACGGTGGTTGCGGATAGGGTTTTTCATAGGAGAAACTCGTTTAGGTTCTAGTTTGTAGTTTATCTAGATCCGATAGTGCACCAAAGACTGTAGAGTTATTGAAAAACAAATTACTTACCTGATGGACAACAGTTGTGGTTTCTCTTTCCACCGTATTTGTGGTAGATGTCAACTCCGCCTCCCACACACAATATTCTTTATTTTTTTTGCGGATAAACGAGACCTTTGATAATGGGGAAATAAACCCTAGACACCACACAACTCTTATCCTCACCGGCCAATGTTGTCGTTCTCCCTCGCCTCATGTGGTTTGTATCGCCACCGGGAGGTGGGGAAGACCATGGATGTTCGCGCTAGTAGATTCTTGGTATATTTTGTTACGTTTTAGTGTTATCATGTCATTAATTTGGTTCGAGGATGGAGGCAACAGTGTTGTGGAATTACTACCTTTGGCCATGTCTCGTCATGGTGGTGATTTCGGGTGTCTTTGTGGGGAACATGAGGGTTGGTTTCCCTAGATTATTGGATATGCCAGTTTGTAGGAGAGAGTCGTCAACCATGATTCTTGTCTCGGTTCGCAGTGGTGTTGCTGGTCTTGCATGTATGGGATGATACACACAAATTTAGTCATACCAGCTGTACTAACTCATTGCAACATTTTGTTTTGTGTCCTGTAGAAGTTCATGGGAGAATGCCGCAACGTCTCAAACAAGCCTATGCAACAAATTCCACATCTATTGCAACAATACGTCGAGAAAAGGTCACAACAAATGCAACAGTATCACAAGGCGTTTCGTTGCACTTCCCTAGGGTGACGCACCGAAGCAAGTAATGGCGCTTGACTAAGATTCTCACGTGATCGGGCTGGTGCGCTTGACCCCTATAAATGTACATGCCATTAGCCTATTTACATACTACTACGTCGCATGCTACCTACCTGTCCGTGGTTGTCGTGGTTTATTCCTTAGGATCAAAAGAATGAGGCAAAGTGAGCATGGTGATAAGTTATACAATTCCTGAAAGTGAAGGTTTAGTTTAACATAGTATTTGCTGGATCCCAAAGCAAGCATGGATCTTTGCTAATTGCTTTATATCGTCTTAGGAGTGCTGATAAGTGAGTAGATGTGTCCTAATTAAGCTGGCGATGGAGAGTGTATGCATGCATGCATGCATGGTGGCATTGGCTTTGCAACTTGGCTTGATCTTTTGTGTAGAGAGAATGGAACTTGAATACTCTCGACTAGTGGTTTGTACCATGAGGCAAGCATGCCAGGGACGCGATTCCTAGCTTGGTGCTACTCCACTGAACTCCAAGTTGCTTACCGATGGACTATGCTAAGAGGCCAACGACGACGTGAGCCGTGACATCTTGTGAAGTGATAAGTGAAGAATAAACAAGCATGTTAGCAAGGTGATCCCCGGCGGGATCTTCACGCTCTGCTCCCCTAGGGTTCCGCCCCTGAGCCGCCCCCGCCGCCAGCCCTCCGCCGCCGTCCCCCTTCCCTCCCACCCCTCCCCTCCACCTTCCCCCTCCTCCCGGGTCGCCCCCGCTAGGGCGGCTCCGGAGGCTCCCCACTCCCAGCTTCCGCCGCCTCCCCCCACCTCCTCGCCCGCGCCGCCGCCGGAGGAAGCCGCCGGGCGAAGCTCGTGCGGCCGACGGCGGCAGCGGGGCGTCTCCTCGCGGCCTCCTGGGTCCCCGGGCGGCGGGGCTCAGTCGGACCGACGAATCGACGGCGCGGCGGCGTCCTCCTCCGGGTGTGCTCCTCGGGCTCTCCGTGGCATGGCGCAGCAAACGACAGTGGCGCCCAGCGAGTGGTGGAGGTCGGCTTGGTGGTGCTCTGCAGGCTGCGGCCCGTCCGGGCCCGATCTGGGCTTCGACGGGCCGGGCGCCCCATCTCGTCAGCTTCTCGGCGCGAACTCGCCCCTGGCAGCCACGCTACGGCGTGCATGGTGCACGTCGGGCGCATGCTGCAGGCTGCAGCTCGGGTCCTTGGTGGTCTGGGCTTCGGGCAGCGCTCCCCCACCTATGTCGGCATGGTGCTCGGCGGGGTGCGGTGGTTAGCGCTGCGTCCGGCGACTTCGGTGGATTTGGCGCTGGTGCTGGAGTGTGGCCATGTGTGGTCTCCGTGCGGTGCGGCTGGCTTCGGTGATGGCTGGTGGTGGTCGACTTCCTCTTCTGTTCGGTTGCTCATACTCCGGGTGAGAACCCTGCATCGACTTTGTCGTTGCCGGCGGCAGCGGCGTCTTTGACGCCGTCTCCTCGCTGGAGGTGTCGTTGTGGAGTTGCATCACCTACAGTTTTTGGTGGTCTCCGGGTGAAAACCCCAGACTCGGCTCGCCGTCGGATGACGGTGTTGTGCCCTTGACAACACAACCTCCTTGGAGGCGTCATCTTGGAGACCACAAAAGTTTGGTTTGTCGCCGCGGGAGCTGGCGGTGCTGCGTTTTGGTGGTGTTGGTTCGGCCAGCTTGGGGCCGACGGTGGTGTGTTCTTCTCACTTCGGCAAGCCTTCACGTGGTCTTGATCATATGGATGTGCTTGCCCAAGACCTCCAGTGGCCACTGTTGCGGTGTGGGAGCTTCGTGCTCTTGGTGGCGTCTCGGCTCACCTTTGCTCGATGACGATGCAATGTATGTCTCCCCCACCTGCTTTCATTTCGATCTCCGTGGCGGAGCTTCCTATCTAGGTTAGTGCCAGGTGCTAGGCTTGACACTCCGATGATGATGGTGGTGCTCCTGAGTTGTGCCTGGGTTTCGAGTCGCATGCCGGTGCGGTGCGTGAGGCAATGATTGCAGAGTCTTGGCATTGTGATCCCTCGACTACATCCCTCGCCTCTTGTGTCTCCTGGTGGCTCTTGCTGTTCCCTCTTCTAGTTGTATTTTTTCATGTATTTTCATTGTTTTCTCTCCCCCAGTATCCCCTGTACAATTGCTATTCTGTTGTAAGAACATAGCCCGCCAGGCTCTTTCGATGAATGAAACAAGCGGTGGGGATTTATTCCCCCTCCCCCCCCCCCCCCCCCCCCCCCCCCCCCGTCAATCTCAAAAAAAAAGGTGATCCCCGGCCGGCTAAATGGTTGTGGCTTTTCTTGTGTGTGAGGATATACCTTTAATTGGTCATGCGCTCCAAACGGACCTTCAATGGTGCCTCTCTTTTTTTTCCCAAGGAAGAACACTTCATGGCCGACAAGATTAAGCTATTCACATTTCTAGGTAGGCATCAAAGATAAGAGGCCAGTCCTGATGTGTCCTACTCAAGGGTCAGGGCGTTTGCGTATGTGTACTCCTAAATCGGTTAACATGACATGTCGAACAAATTAGACAGTATATACTCATCACTACGAGACAATACTTCCTTCGTTTCAAATTATTTCGCATATTAGATGTGCCTGAACATTTATAAATTTAAACACGTGGTTACAAAACAAAAAAATCAACATCTACGATACAAATTGTATGCATATGAATTTATAAATTTTACACGTATTTACAAAAAAAAATCAACATCTACGATATGAAAGTGTATTTTATGATGATGGTTTTAACAATATTAATCCAGTTTAGTAGACGTTGATATTTTCCTCTATATACTTGATCAACCTTTAATATGGTTGACTTTTACCAAATGTAATCTGCGTACGTAGTAATATGAAATGGAGGGAATTCCAGCTGAGGACTTCTTCTTTTATTGTTGAAAAGCACTTGTCAATTGCGACAACAAACTTGGACTCTAGGTTAATTCCAAGGATCGTGGGACTGAGTTGGGATATCTACAAAATTGAGTACAGGGGTGTCGTCTTTCAATTAGAAAAAGAAGAGGTATTGTGCAACTTCAGAGTTTTTTTTAGCAGGCGCAACCCCACCCACGGCATGGCGACTACTCCTGAAGGATAAAACTAGTACTAGATTTGTGCAGATGGATGTCTCCCAGCGCGAGCTTCACCACCTCAATGTAAGCTTTTCGCTCGCCCCTAAACACATTGTGGTTTTCTTCTTTCTAAGTGTACCACAAGGAGGAAATGACAGAAAACCATCACAATTGGGGCTGAAATGTCTGGTTCCACCGATTTTGAGGCAAGGGACGGAAACCACCGAAGTTTGGGGCAGATGTGTGACAAGGAACACTGATTTTTCAGATTAGTCGTGTTAACAGTATTTCCGACTGAGAGGGCCCACTGTCAGTCCCACGTGGCAAAAAAGAAATTAAAAAAGAGAGAAAAAGGTCAATGATCCTCCCATCCCGAGCGCAAACACGTCACCGCCGCCACCACCACAGCCTTGCCGCTCGCCGCCACAGCTCCCAGCCGACGAGCGTGACCCGCACGCGCAACTAGCTAGCTAGCAAGCGCGACACGCACGCGGAGACGCCCGGCCGGCGAGCGCGACACGCACGCGCAACTAGCTAGGCCACGAGCTGGCAACACGGCCGGGAGCGCGGCGGCGAGACGAGCCGAGCAGGGGCACCGGGAGCTGGGGGTGCCGGCCCTGTGAGGCGGGTGCAGAAAGGAGGTCGAGCGCCCGCCGCCGAAGCGCCACGCGGAGCAGGACGAGCAGGCGACGTCCGAAGCTTGGCTCCAGGGCCACGTCAAGGTGGTGATGGGCGTCGCGGTACCGGACGGCTCCGGCACGCTGTACTCCGCGAGCCTGGACGGCACGGTGCGCGCCTGGGACTTCGCCACCGGCCAGTGCGTCCACGTCGCGCGCGGTTCACGATGGCGAGGTGGGCCGCCTGGGCGCCATGGGACCATGGCTGCTCGCGGGCGCGCGCAGCACCGTCAGGGCGCAGCATACGGGGAGCGGCGAGGAGCACCAGCTGCGTCTTCCCGCCACCGGGAGACAGATCACCGCGCTGCTGGACGACGACGAACACCTCTTTGCGGGAGCGGAGGACGGCGCCATCTACATCTGGAGGCTGGACCAAGATAGGCGGCGCTTCGAGGAGGTCGCCGCGCTGGCCGGCCACGGCGGGCACGCCGTCGCGTCGCCCGCGCGGGGGAAGGGTGCGCTTTACTCTGGCGCACCAGACGGCAGCGTCCGGGCCTGGGACTTCGAGACGCGCCGGTGCGTATGCAGCTTCGCTGGGCCACCTCCCCGCACGTCGCCGCGCCTGGCCGCGGCGGACACGGTCGCGAGCACCTCCGCCATGTCGGCGTCGGCCACGAGTCCGGAGCACCTCCACCAAGATGCGCTCGGCTCCGGAGGCACGCGCCAGTGCGGCGGCTCTTCTCCAAGTCCGGCCAGCACGGCCCGGCGGCAAGCGCGGGGCGGAGGAGGGGCAGGGGACGCAGAGCTTGGCGGCGCAGTGGCAGTGGCCGTGGACGACCGGAGCAGCAGGGCGGCGGCGAATCTGGGTGGCCACCAGCGATTTTCCTATCGGGGATGAGCTAGCGTTGACCTTTATCATTTTTTAATTTCTTTTTTGCCACGTGGGCCTGACAGTGGGCCCTCTCAGTCGGAAGTACTGTTAACACGACTAATCTGAAAAATCAGTGCTCCTTGTCAAACGTCTGCCCCAAACTTCGGTGGTTTCTGTCCTTTGCCTCAAAATCGGTGGAACCAGACATTTCAGCCCCAATTGTGGTGGTTTTCTGTCATTTCCTCGTACCACAAGACATATACGAGACAACTGTTGCGCTCCCGAGCTTTGCAGGTGATGGGGATGTGACGATCTTTTCACACCGAAGGTTCACATGGTCAGATTGCATGACCGCTGGTGGGATGGGGAGATCAAGCCAACTGTTGTTGACGAGCTTGAGCACCTCACGAAAGTATGTGCTGTCTTTGCAGTTTGCAACTAGTTGCAGCACCCTATTATTGGATGCCCCATTTCGAAGTTTTCAAAAAATGCGAAATAAATCATGGACATGGATTATGTTATGTATTGTGCACCCACAAAGTTTCATAAAAAAACATGACCATATGTGACATGTGCAAAAAAGAAAAATACCTAAGTGAAAAGGGGCCATTTTGTTCATTTTTCAAAGCACATTGAAAAGATGGTCTTGTTTTATTATTTTTTCAAAAAGAACATTGAACCCGTGTAGATGAAGTAAATGATGCTAAACCTCCTAGCTAAGAAATCAAGAAGTCTCCGCTAGCCACACCAAAGAGACAGTTCGATTGCCTCCAACTCTACCCTAAAGTGTGAACCCAAAACTCTTAAGATATCCAACCAGGGAGTGACTTGACTCATCTCGAGAGGGAGACACAGTCACGCAAGTTCGTCAAAGCCGAAGCCTATCTCAGGAAGCCAAACTTTTGACATTACTCGTGCATATATTGATTATTAATCAGTATACGTACGTCTAGAGTTTCTGGTAAGCTGAACTCCTGAAACAAAACAAGCACATGCATGTATATCCGTTAGGTGTGCCTGTAAACTATGATGAACATCACTAACAATGTGGACGGCCCAGTATATATGAACATGCTCTACTTGAGCTGGAGGGCCAATAATTATATTGGGGTCTAGACTTCAGCAGCTACTGGATTTTGGTAAACTAATTAACGTTCCTAAAGTCTAACATAATCATTGTTTTATCTACAAAAGATGGACCGAATTATCTTATTCTTACACAACCTAATACATGTTTGTACTTGTATAAACACTCACCGTTTTATCTGAATTAATTCACCGAGTTACGTATTCGGGACCAATGCAAATGGAATTATAGCTTTTTTCCGAAAAAAAAAGAGTGGTTTCTTTACAAGTACATGAAATGGAGGTTCCATTCCTCCAACAAAGTGTGAGTTTGGTGGGGAAACCCTTTCTCCTAACATATACCCTGCCTTTGTCCCACTAAGGGCAATAATTTGCACAATGTGTATCCAGCAAATGGAGCAGCGAGTGCCATCTCTACCTCACATATTTTTTCTTTATTTGGACAGGCACAACGCAAAGGTTGGTAGGCTCCCCTTGACCCTTGTGCTCACAAGCAGGGGGCACAAAACCTCACCTCGTGGAGAAGAACACTATGTGCGTCACCAAGGCTGGCCTCCGGTTGCTCATGCGCCTTTAAGCTGACTATTGCTCTGGCTAATGACCAGTGCAGCTCTCATGAGTAGATTCCTTGTGCTTTTGACTACGCTTATGAATTATTCGGTCCCTTGTACATTTGAGGCTTTGACTTGGTGCTATATGTGTGTGGATTTTAGTTTGGTCTACCATCAGGTTAGAGATATTTTTCCTGCAAATAAATGGCTGCAGCTATATTGCTTTCTTAGTTGTTGGACCTTTTTAACCTAAAGCATGGTAAAGTTAATATCGAGTAGATTTTTTAAGGAAACATCCGCTTATTCTTATTGACAATTCAAATAGCAAAGTGTACATATAGATCCTACTTCCACTTATAATATATAGAAAAACATAGAACATACCATCTTCAAATTAATAAATCGATGAAGGTATTGGACTTATTTATCTTCCTCGCTTTCAACTATGTACCTTACAAAGACTTCTTTGCGATTGTTATCAACGCCACTAGAAAGTAGATTATCAATTAACTAACTTAGCATGGTGTCGGTTTCCTACATGTAACCCATCGTGTTGTAATCCAGTCGGGTTGGTATATAAATGCATCATAAGTAAGAATACAAACATAAACTTGATGTGTAAATAACACTAGGAAAGTAAAGAAAACTATATTTCCTAAAAAAAAGAGTCCCTCTCCAAGACATGATACTTCGTCAAGTTTAAAGTCAAGCTTGTGAGGCTATCTTGAGCTCAAATAGTCTGATAAGACTTTTTGGATATGTATCTATGTAACTTTGTCAGGCTTACACATGTTTATCGAGTTTACTCTACTTTCCATACATATTTTTCCTATGATGCACACTCAATTGGTTGTGTTGCGCTTGAGCCTAGCTGAGCTTTCTCAACTTAGTGCATTTTTATGCTGGTATTTTTTAACTATAGAGCATTGTCGCATCGCTGATCTCAAACCTTCACAAGTTTTTTCGAGCCAAGTTGGCCCAATAAAACGTTTAAATACTAAGTCACTAGGCTGAAGCTCAAGCCTTCACAAGGTTCTTTCGAGCCAAGCTTGATATAAACTTGACGCAAGCTGAGCCAAGCCCAGCCTTAAAGAACTAGCTTGAGCTTGTCTTGTTCACAACCCTACTTCCACCATTGGGCAACACCAGAAGAAGTTTGTAGCATACGATCCAATTTCATTAGTTAACTAATAAGCGCACAACCAATCGAATAAACTGAAAAATACACTAACTACATACATATTGATAACACTAAAAGTTACACTGTAGATCTTTGAAGTCATTGAACCTAGATCAACCTTCTGAATCTCGATGTCAAAACTCCGATGAAAAATTGTAAACAATCAAACATGCGTAATATATTTATAGTAGCGAAAAGCAGTACATGGTAGAGATACATGAACTGACTACATCGATTACAGATTAAAATTTAAAAGAAATGAGCAAATTTTCAAGATTTTCAAACTCTTTTTTCTTTCATGACACAATTTTCTATTTTTCTGAATGTATCCGTAGAAAAATGACATGGATACACTCGGATGGTACACAATTTTATACTTTTCGGAATGCATCGTATAAACCACAAACAACTAAATTTTGAATTGCCCTCGAGTCACTCATCCAAATAGGTGAGAACACCCGATCACTATGCGCGGACCTACCTTGCAAGGTATCGAACTCATTATGGTGCATGTTGTAACGGGCTTCCACTTATATTATCCATCCCAATAAAAGGCCTTCGGGCTACTGTACCTTCGGGCGCCCAGATGGCCTTTTCTCTAAAAGATCAAGCCAGATGGGCTTACAGACGTTATATCTTCGTACAATCTAGCCCAGAGTTCTAATGGGCTTTGCGCCGCCGCCGCTAATTCTGATCTGCCACGTTATTTATTGGTTCAACCCAATCCTCCCGACCCTCTCCCGTGACAGCGTGTCTGGAATCCCAATCTCCCACCTCTCCCCACACCTGCGCCTAAAACCCTAGCTCGCTTCCCCCCATGGCGCCGAAGAAGCGAAAGGCAGATCCGGCCCAGTCCGCCGCCATCGCCGCCGCCGCCTCCGAGCCTGCCGCCACCAACCACCAGCAGGAGCCCCCGTCCTCGGAGCTCAAGCCCCGCGGCACCATCTACTTCCCCATCACCGACGACCCCCCGGAGCCCACCGCCGAGGCCGCCGCCGCCGCCGAGGAGGACGGCGATGACGAAGAGGACGTCACCAAGCTGCTCGAGCCGCTCTCCAGGGAGCAGCTCGTGGCGCTGCTCCGCGTGGCCGCCGAGGCAAGCCCCGCGACCATGGCGGCCGTGCGCCGCGCGGCCGAGTCCGACCCCGCCAGCAGGAAGCTCTTCGTGCACGGCCTCGGCTGGGGCGCCGGCGCCGACGACCTCCGCGGCGCCTTCTCCCACTTCGGCGAGCTCGAGGACTGCCGCGTCATCACAGATAAGCAATCTGGCAAATCCAAGGGCTACGGCTTCGTCCTCTTCCAGTCCCGCGCCGCAGCGCTCCGCGCCCTCCGCCGCCCCCAGCTCCAAATCGGCGGCCGCCTTGCCCATTGCCACCTCGCCGCCTCCGGCCCTGCGCCCCCGGCCCCACAGTCCCAGAACCCTAGCTCAAACGCCAACGCCAGCTCCGGTACCCCCAACAACGCTCCTGCTTCCTCCTCGTCCTCACAACCTGACAACATGCAGCGCAAAATCTTTGTTGGCAACGTGCATGCTGATGTTGATGTGGACCGCCTCTATTCTTACTTCTCGCAATATGGTGAGATTGAGGAGGGGCCATTGGGCTTTGACAAGAGCACTGGCAAGCCTAAGGGGTTTGCGCTGTTCGTTTACAAGTCTGTGGAGAGTGCCCGACGTGCGCTGGAGGATCCTAACAAGAATTTTGATGGCAAGGTGCTTAATGTGCAGAAGGCGATCGATGGGAGGACAAAGAGCACGCCTGGCTCCAACTCCAATGCTAATGCTAGCGCCACCGCTCCCTCTGCACAGATGACTGCGCCTTCTATTGCCACCATTAACCCATATGATCCATCAGCATATGGTGCCACTTCTGTTCATGACATGGGCTTCGCCCAGCAAGCTGCCATGCTGGGGATGGGTGCGCAGCAGCAAGCATATGCGCAGCCTAATGCTGCAATGTTTGCGATGATGGCAGCTGCGATGCAGAACCCAGCAATGCTTGCAGCACTAAATCCGGCTTTTGCCGCTTCTGCATTGGGTGCTGGGGGGCAAAGCAGTGGCATTCCTGGCTTTGGAGCTCAAGGTTTTGGCACACAAGGGTTTGCAGCTGGTGGTTTTCCGACTGCAGCAGGTCTCCAGGGAGCTGCAGCATATCAAGGAGGCCCTCCTGGTTTTCAGGGGTCGCCTGGGTTCCCAACTTCTGCTGGCTTTCAGGCTGGCCAAGCAGCTTCCCAAACGGGTACCACTGCAGCGGCTGCTGGTGCTGCTGGTTATCAGGCTGGCGCTGCTGGACACGGTCAAGTGCCCAGTTCTCAGACTGGCTTTCAGGGTGGCTATTGACAGCACTAGGTATAACTCACAACCTCTTCCGTTCTAATGCCTCATTAACTTCTATTCATTGGAGCTCTTCAATTCTCTATGCATTTTTTGTTATTTGGTCATTTTGCTCTATAGCCTTCTGATTATTTCTCCCTGTGTTTTAGTTTGGCATCTGCTGGTCGTGGTTCGTTCGTGTGGTTTTGCATTCGGATGGATTTTGAACCTGTGTTGGTGCCGAAGTATTGCTGAAGGGTTCCTGCTGTTGACTTTTACCGTCAGATGCTTTTGAATCAGATACCTTTGTGGCAGTATTTGCAGAAGGAACTTTTGTTGAAGTATTTATGTTGTTTTTATTGCCAGCAATGTAGTTTTGCCCTTGCAACTTCATCATGTACGTTATGGTTCTGTAGTTGGTTTCATGTACTGAAGTATCTGTATTTGACTACTTGGGTTGTTATCTGATCTTATTGATGATGTGAAATGATTTCTGGGCACTTGATCTCACTTTGGGTGCAGTTTCCAGTGGAATTGGGAGGAATGGGATATTCATATGTTTTGTATTCATCCTGGAAATTTCTGGTCTCAGGTTGAGTTTGACAGATGTGGCCTTTAAAATCTTTAATGATATGGAGCTTTATTCTCCTAGAAACTTGCTTCTTGAAGTTTTCAGTGTTTTACTTTAGCCATGGAAAATAGGTTTAAAGCGTGCCCATGTGTTCTATGCTATCTTGAAATAGTGATCTGCATTTAAGGATGGGGTTCTACTGATCATAATTCATTAAAAGAGTAAGAAATAGATCAGCATGAACTAGAAACTTGCATTAATTGACAACCATGAGAGCGGAGCACAGGGCTCTAACACACGGGGTTGGGCGGGATTGGGCGCACGGCTCAAATTTATAAGTGCAAGGGTGCACTCTAGCCAACTGGTCGATGCCCAGTTCTTAAGTGATTATAAATTTATAATTGATAAACAACATGACCTCTTCAAGGCTGTTCTTGGCAAAGTAAGTATCTTGAATATTACTACACGATCAAAGCATACTAGTCAGAACTCTTTCATTTTGGTTTAGTCTCTGCACAATCAGTCATGCCTTACTTTAATTTAAAAAATAACCTTGCTACTTGAATTAAATTTTGATGAGGGTAATTGCTTGTGTTTGGTATGCTGATCAATTGACCACAAAGAAGTACCAAAATCTGCTAGTTGTTCTGTAATGATATGTTGGTATTACTTGCAAGGATTTGATCATTCTTCTCGCTTCCTTTATGTGTGTGTCTGGAAATAGTTACTCCCTCCATTCACTTTTATAAGGCATTCTAGATATTTCAATATGGACTAGATGCCTTGTAAAAGTGAACGGAGGCAGTACTAGATTTGAATGAAGAATCAAATCATACCGTGGCTATTATACATTGGTATTGAAGTTTAGTCGATGGGCTTAGAATGGCTAGTTATGGAGTCTGCAGTGAGCTACTATTACTCCTTCATTAGTTAAATCCTCTTCTTTTTTATGGAGCGGTGATTCCTTTTCTGTTCTCTTGATCTTCTGTGAAGTGTGATTTGACAACGCTTATGCTTTGAGCCCTTGATAGTGTGTATTTGTTTACTTCTGGCAAGCCCTCATGAATACTTCTACAGTTCTTTGCGAACAGATGAATGTCTCAGTGTTTCGCTAGTACTTGAATATAAATTTGCTTATACGTGTTAGTACACTTCAAAACCAAGCCAGTCTATCAAATTAGCAATGTTATTCGCAAAATCAGGATGCATGCAATGCTTTGAATTTTAGTCCTTCGAGTCATGAATGGATTACTCTTGATCTGCTTTCCATGTATAGGTTACAATGTACATCTACGTTGCATCAACTAGGCTTTCATTATTCGTGATACAACTTGTAAGACGCTCACTTGTATTGAAAGATTGGGATGTTGGGCAGAGGGAAATTCTCTAAAATGGAAAGTCCCAAGCAACAAAGCTTCATTTGCTATATAAACACCTCTCTTCTTGCCCATCCCAAATTTTACCGATATGGAACTATTCTTGTTCCAGTTAATCCTTGGTTCTTAGCTGTATTGCTTCACTTATTTTAACCAGTTGCCGTCATGGTTATGCTCCTGGGTCTTTTCGTTCAGGCCTGTTAACTATTGTTGTCAAGTGTGAACAGCTTATCAGCTACACAATTCTGCTGCATTTGGTATCTTTGATTTCTGCTTCGAATATCATTATGGTTTACATTCTTAATGTTTGATGATCCTTCTGTCATGGTAATGTTGGAAACGATGTCTTGGAAATTTGTTATTTGACCCTTCTGTTTAAAATTGTTGGTATCTTACTGAGAAGTGAAGATTATTCTACAAGGCAGTTCAAGTATGGATACAGCTTCTTTGAGCTTATGCATTTTAAATGGCAGGATATTACTTCAGATACCTTGTTTTCGAAGGGGATGGTCCTGCCTTTCTATAGAAAGATTTAATTAGTATCATGTTGTCCTTTTTTTCCTAAGTAACTTGAATCCAGTCTGTCGACTCAACTGGATTTCTATACCTGCACTAATATTGCAAAAGGTGAAGCCAATATGGTGGTAATCGTGCCACTTCGAAACCGCTGCAAAAACCTTGTTGTGCCTCCAAAGCATACAAATGGACAAAGTGGAAACATCCATTATTGTGCTGAATTGGTGCATAGCACGAGTGCAGGAAAGGGAAGTTCTGATGATAATGCGTACAGAACGAGCGGTTGGTGGATCAGACAAATCAGGGACTGATGGATGCTGATCCGGACTTGAACGTTTATCAGCTGATCTCTAAAGTACTGTCTAGAGTAGCTTACAGAAGAACCAAGGAATCATATTCCTGATTTCCTGTTCGTCCACTAATCACCTCTCTTTCTTAGCAAGTGGTCGATGGTACTTTGAAGCTTTCCTGGCGATTCAAATCTCCCCTCGTAGTTTCTTTCTCTGGCCTTTCTGTCCTGTGTCCACCGTGTACTGTCAGCAGAGGTGTCTGGATGGTACTTAAATATTTCCCCAAAATATATTTATATTCTTATAAAAAATATCTGACGGGGGGCTATTAACAAACGGCTGTGTCCTCGCTACTCGCGCCGCTAGTATTCAACTCTGCCGCGATTATTTATTTTTTCTACGCGGAGCTCTCTGGACGCTGGGGCGGTGCCAGCAGGAGGAGGACACGAAGGGGACACGTCACATGGAAGCCCAAGATGACGTGTAAGAGTGTGACTTCACCCAAGGCCGACTTGTGGGGTCCGCACCGCAGGCGTAGCCGCTCCCATCGGGAATGCGCCGTGGAGATGTGGACTGGGTTTCCCTGCTTCACGCGAGCCGTTAGACAAAAAATCCTTTGTTTCTGTCAGCCGGCGGACCCCACGCTCCAGTAGTCCAGTCCAGGATACAAAATCTCCTTTTGGTCCTCGGGCTAGTGAAGAATTTGCGTATCTGCCCTCCACCGGTCGCCAGTTCGGCCGGCGCCCACCACCTGCCCCTTCTGCCCGGCTCCCTATCCTCGCTCTCTCTCTCCCTTTCTCTCTACCATCCTCTTTCTCTGCTCTCCCATGGAGTCCGCCTAGTTCTTTCTGCCCGTTGAGACCCCTGATATATCCTCCAAACCTCCAGATCTGTGGCCTGCTAGTCGCCTTCTTCCCCAAAACAAGGTAATCTTCTGCCTCTCTTTATCTTATCTCACCCATGTTCATCATCAGACATCTCCGTTACTTTTTTTTAAGCACAATAATCTGTCTATTTCTTCCTGTTAACACTCGACCCTCGTCGAGAGAGGTTGTCTGGCACTAGGTTCCGCCTGTTCTGGGGCTCCTGCTCACCGTAGCAATTGAGTTATGAGTTTGTATATACACACTCACTCGCAAGCTTCAGTGATAGTACTACGAGTTTACCCATTTCAGAATCCCCCACCCAGAAAATATCTCCCTTTTCTCTTTCTTATTTTGTCTGTCAGTTCCTGTCAGTTAGCTTCAGCGCAGAAAAAAGAGAGAGGATGGGTCTTCTCTTCTCGTCTGTTTTCTTCTGTTCTCTGAACCTCTAGCGCTAGCATGGATTTTTGCTAAAATTAGGTAGCACCAAATCTCGCCGAGGAGACGCCTTTTCCGGCCGACCTCTCGTCGGGGAAAAGTAAAAAATGTTCCCGATGTTTTAAGGTTTTCCCTCCTGCTCTCGAGTGACTAACTGTAAAACCCCATCTGACGTGTTGATTTCTCTTGCCTTCCCACGTGTCCCCCTTGCAGCAAGCCGTCCAGATGGCCAGCGACGACGCCCTCCCGGAGCTGCTCGCCGACGACCTCACCGGCGCCCTCACGACGGAGCTGCAAGCCGAGGTAAATAACCAAACGAACTCGCTCCAAAAATCTCTCCCTCGTCGTTTTGCTCTGTTACTTTGGACTGCTGTTAGTTTTGTGCTTCAACCTACTACCGTGCTTTGTAGTACTCCCTCCGTGCATCCTTTTCTGCACGGAGGGAGTATTTCTTTTATTACGACAATATGAAAATAAAATTCATGCTGCTTTTGTGTTTACCGTTGAGTGAGGGAGATATGGTTTGGACTTGTCGGATGCGGAACTGTGGGGCGGGTCTAGGCTGCGGTTCTCAGCTCGGGGTTTGAGATACTACAACTTGTATTGTCAGGAGAGGACTCAAAAAAAAAAAAAAAAAAAAAAAAGCTCGGGGTTTGAGTTCCGTGGTGGTGGGCCCCGGAGAGCGTAGTAGAGAAAGCGCCCTGTTGTTGCTTCTTTATTACATCTGCTTGCCCCTCCCCTCCCCTGCCCGAATATTCGCTGCCCACTTGCCTATGCGAATATGCCTTCCTAGATGCTCTCTCTCAAAACAAAACTGTGGTGAGTGTTCAGTCTCAGTTGCTTAACCTGTAGGAAGCAGAATTACTTTGTCTAATGGTAGCATGTGTGTACTTTGCAATGATTAATCAATTCCTCAAGCGTGAAAAAGACTCTTGGAACGCGGCGTGGTCCCACCTGTCTGTCTCTACTCACGGTCCGTGTATGCGACTGTGACACGAGGGATTTTTCTGAAATTATTTGCAGCAGTGGGATCCCTTGACTAGAGATATTTGTCCCAGGTCACTTTCTTCTATCACTGTCCAAAGTCCAAACTTTGTCTCTAAATGAATCGTATAGAAATGGGCTTGGCTGCAAGTGATATTACTGTATTACCACTTGATTTGCTTTGGCTGTGTACCATATGGCGATGCTTCATTTTCTATACTCGAAAAAACTCATGCTCAGGTTAGCATACAAAGTCTGAAACTGTTTAGATACTTATCTGATATTTAGAAATAGATTCACTCATTCACAAGATAAGTTGAGAGGTAAATCGAGCTATGTATAAAGCTGTGGTTGTTGAGCCTGCCTATAAAATAGGAAGAAGTGAGGAGTGAGATCAGGTTACACAAATTTCTGCTAGCCTGCTCCTTTCCTGCCAACAACAGTACACAGCAGCCAGTTCTAGGATAGCAATACAAGTTGCTGTTTATTGTTTATTGAGCTGTTCTTTTTGTGATCTTAGTTTACCATTAGAAAGAAGAGTGATCTGCTAGTATGTGCCTTCCCTTGTTATCGTCTAGCTATAGTGCTTGTCTTAATCCTTTGTTGGTGCTTCAGTGCTTGGGCCTTTTGCAGTTTTTGTGAAGCTTTGATAGGGGTGTTGGTATACTGACTAACTATATTTGCTTGATCGTTGTACAGCGTCTTATCCATGGTATGACTGACTTCGACTTCAAGATGGGTGGATCAAAGAGAGATGATGATGCTCCTACTGATGCTGGGGATGAAGACGGCGACGATGATGAGGATGGCGGGGATGAGGACGGTGACTTTGCGGAGGGCGAAGAGGAAATCTCAGAAGGAGAGGAGTATGACAATCTTAAGGCCAGTGATACCAAGAAGAAACAAGTAGGAGAGGGCGAGGAGAATGGCGAGGAGGAAGAAGAAGAAACTGAAGAGCAGGAGGGTGGAGGAGGTGATGATGATGATGACGACGACGACGATGACAACGAGGATGACAATGACGAAGAGGATGCTGGTGAAGATGATGAAGATGGCGTGGAGGAGGAAGATGATGAGGACCAGGACGACGAGGAGGAAGATGACGATGAAGACTCGCTCCAGCCTCCAAAGAAGAGGAAGAAGTGAAGCTCTTCGATGCGGCTTTAGTTTCCATGCGATGAGATCTGTGCCTGGTTTCCATCATGTTCTTGGAACCGAACTTTCCTTAGAGTTTAAAAATGCCCCACGCGATCACAATGAATGGGGCTTTGTAGGAGTTTAATTTATGGTTTGAAGCAAGTAGAGGAACTTTGTGTCATTGTTGTTTCTGTGGCGTTCACCGAACAGATGTTTGGCTAACATAATTCTACCTGAGTGGCGAAAGCCTCGAAACTGAATATGTCAAACTCTTTTATCCCTTTCTTGGCATCATTCATTCTGTGAAATCTTGGTTATGGAAAACTTTTGAAAATTACAACAATATGGCAAAATCACATTGTCCATGTCTCCTGAAATGAGGCAAAGTCATACTGTTGATGCCTCGTGCAATTCTGGTGTTGATACTTGACTAGTGAGCATGGTAATGCAAGTTGAATAGCCTGCAAGTGGGCCACTAATAGAATAATTGATGGTAATTGGCGGATAAACGACAAGCCTGTCCTGATGACCGAGGTATTTTTACTTCTGAATCCACAAAGACTTCCGAAAGGAAGATTGCACGAGAAAGTAACGTCTGTTCGTCCATGTCTTCTTCAGAAGAAATTGGTGGGCTGCCTGTCGTACAGATAAAAGAGAACATATCACAAATATACTTTCAAAATATACTATAGATAGAAAATAAATATTTATTATAACTTAACACAAAGAGAGAAGAATATGACATTGTAGGCGACTACCCACGAGGCCACTATCCGTGCCATCCTAGTACATGTGTAAACCGGTGTGCACATAACGTCTAAACCACATGCTACGAATTCTTCAAATCTTTGAAAACAATTGATTACATAGGCATATGATCTATTTAACATGTCACATAATTTCTATTACAAATTATACTTACAACTCAACAAACAAAATAATAAAGTCATCTGGGACAATGTTAGCGGACTCAACTCATAGCCTCGTATGAACTAACCACCATTCACAACATGACTTCTTTCTTTCTATTTCCCTAGTTCTGAGTTGAATCTACAACTAAAAGTCTACGACATAATGCATGTATGTTGTGTCAATGTACGTTGTTACTTAAAAAAGAATTAAAGAATTAAAACATTGATCCCTTGACGAACCACTGATTTTCTTGTGATCTTCTCTTCTCCTCTACTCAATAACTAATTCCACCAAGCATTGGTCGAAGAATCTTTCGTCCGAGCGAAGGTGACATTTATTCGTTCCACGGGCAACCCTTTAGTGAAAAAGAAGTACATTCAAAGCTCAAGCACAAATTCTCGATGGACACAACAATGGTTGCATATTAGGCTATTCCAACCTTGAATTGGGCCTCGTAGGCTGATTCACAAGGATGTCCATATTTAGCCAATAGGCAAATACGGTACAGATCAAAAGGTTCAAAGCATCAAAGTGTTTTAACTTGAACAAACTTTTCTATGTGGTGCTCAAATATGAACGCGCATGTTATCGATCCTGTTTGCGGATAAAAAGATGAAGACATAGCGAATTTGTTAAAAAAAAGTTCATCGATCTATATATTCATGGTTGTTTAGAATCATGGCATGACTTGATGGTAAGATAGCCACAAGATGGCTAAAAAAGATTGACTTATGTTTATTTTGCTGCCACAACAGTTTCATTGCTACACGACTCATTTGATGTAGTTTTTGGCATTTATTACACTTACGGCACCTAGAAAGGTATAGTGGGACAATTGAATGTCTGGTGTATTGCACAACAATAAGTGTACAGATTGATCTTACGAACTGATCGTGGCGCAAGTAAATCATCTAGGGTTTGTTTGGTTCGCAAGATTCTTGAATTTGTTTTAAATAAACAGAAATATGGTTGGAATGCATTTGCAAAATAGAGGATTTAGAAAACACATGAATCCTATAAACATCGGTGTTTGGTTCACAAAAAAAGGGAAAAGCACATGAATCCTACTAAACATGGTCAAATAAAAGCCAAACCACATGAGACATTATAATTATGATGTACTATGCCACTAAAGATCTCGTATCGTCCTTTGTGCGTAGAATTTTGAAAAAGGCCTAAGTGGATCTACGTTTTTCTTTAAAACTGAGATCAAATAAATTTTATTTGTTTTTTCTTAGCTCCATTCCCATGAAGGCATGCCAAACAGATGAATGGTGTCATAGTAGGAAAATTTATTCTTGCTCCACTTTTTATTTGAACAAAAGAGGCCCTTGGTTCGAGTTCATAAATAGGGTGTGTCTTAAACTGATTGTTTCAAGTAGTTATCGTTCAATGTACAAAGATATTACAGAGAACTCTTGGTCTGACTCTTACTAAGAGTTTGAATCCTAACTAACAATCAACTTTGTTTTTTGTTCTCTCGTATCCTAGGTGGCAAGAAGAGTCAGCTTTTGTAGACGGCCTTATAGCTCTTTCTTCATAGCACAATTTTTTTTAACGTTTTAAACTTTTATTATAGGCTCCAACCAAACATGGTATTAGTGCTCCATATGAATGACGAAATCGTTTATCTATTTCAGAATGCAATCATTTCATTTAAATTTATTGCGAAGTTCATACAAACTTCTACGCGTGCCATTAGGCGAGGTGGCGATATTTGCAGTTTACTCCACAAATTTCGTTTACCTGACACGAAGGGCCTGATTCCCGAAGCCGCACAAGGGCGCTGCCTCACCCTGGCCGTCTTCGTTCCCCTCCCGCCGCTCCACCTCTCCCCGCCGTCTCCGGCACGCCCCTGCCGCACTAGGCGGTGACCTGACATAACGATCGGAGCCTCGTCGTTCTGCGCCTCCTCCGCCCTCCCCAGCGGCGAGTAGACCGATAGGCGGAGGCCTGCACTTCCGTCGCCCGCCATGTTGCGCCGGTAAGGGCACCGACCTAGGTATTCGCCACGCCGAATTAGGGTTTCGACGCCTAATGCCCGTCTCTATCTGCTATTACAGGTGCGTGCGAGATCTGTACTCGCTGCGGACCCGCACGAGGATCCCCAGACCGATCTCCAGCGAGGTATGCGTCCCCTCCCCGTTCTGTCCGATGGTTCCGTTAGGGCGATCTCTGCTGGTTGCAGCTGATCGAGTTGTTTCCTCTGTTTGGAGTTTCCTGTGTCGAGAGTTTGGTTGCTTGTTAGAGCTCACTAGGCATGGGTTTGAATTGGTGTATTTGTTGCTAAAAATTGCCGATGGAAGTCATGTGCTGATGTGCAATTAGTTTGGGAATGCTACTCATGCTGTGAGTTGTATTTTTAACACAGTTCGTTTAGCGCTCCTCTGATTTGAGATGAGATTAACTAAGGGAAGACTATCTGGAGCAGAATGCTGTGACATGTGAGCCAGCTTACTTGTTTAGCTTTTATAAGGTCTTAGGGTGACGTTGAGGACTTAAGTTCACAGTTATTTCTGCTTGCATTGATGAAAGCAGTAGGAAAATGCGGGCTAAACTTAGTGAACGATTGTTCGTTGATGTTTACGAGCTTGATTTGCTACGTACTGCTGTAGTGAACTAGTAATGGTGGTTGTAATAGCAATTTTGGAACTTAGTAGGAGTTTGACTTCATCTTAGTGCGGTAACAGAAGAATTCACTTAGATTGGGCTCAAATGAATCATGTCATTTGTTGTCTTATTTTGCTAAATTATGCAGTTTGTTTTTTCTTACAGAATACTGTTTTACTGGCAAACCCTTGATGGATGCTCTAGAAATAATAAATGGGACCACACTTTCTTATTTTCATGCTATGTTTACCTATTTGTTAGGAACATTAGCAATGCAGCAGAAACTTATACAGCGGACCTGTTGGATATCGCAAATCCCTGTCTTGTTTATTTTTTCATGTGCCCACTACATATATTTACATAAATGCAGACATATTCCCTGTGCAGTGAATGCACCCATTTTTGTAATTAGGTTGGTAATGCTTGCGCCACCGGTATTCCTTGTTGACCCATTCCTTAGCTATGGAAGTTTGCACAATAGTTGTAAAAATTCCTTGCATCTTTTGCCTGTCTATTACTGGTGTAAACTGCAAATGACAGAATAATCTATTTATCAGGTCCAGAATCCAACGTTCCTTCAATCGAGAAGAAATGCAACAAAAACATCTCAGCAGAGTTCAGCACAGAAGCCTGTCCCTGGGCCTCAAGAAGAACATCCTCAGTCTGGAAGCAAGGTTCCAAAGCTTTTGCTTGGAACACTGGTGGTTGGGGCTGCTGCTGCTGTGGCTGCTCATCAAGCTGGCTACATAGATCTTCAGTTTAAGGATAAAAAATTGCCTTCGACCATCAGGGAGCAAAATTTCTCAAAGGTGTATGAAACTCTGAAGTCCCCCTTTGAACAAAAGGTTGATCAGAAACAAACCATGTCGGATCCAAACAATGGGATTGTTCAGGAAACACCTGAGGACCTTCCAACTAAAGGGATGGGTGCAGCAGAGAGTCCAGCTGCTGTTGAGCAGCCTACTCCTGCAGAAGAAAAAGAAACAGAAACCCTCACTCAGGGGACACTGCCAGTTCAGGATGAGCATGAATCTGATGATAAACTGCCGTCTCAAGATACTCTCTCTTTTGATACAAAGCCAAATGTTGTTCATGATAAGGCAGCCAGTGAAGTTCCTCCTGAACAACCTCACAAGATAGGCAGCACGGTTTCTCCAGTGCAATCAAGCCCAACAATGGCTGGTGCATCCCATGATTCACACACAGATACGGATGCACCAAAGGTTTGGGTTCATTTTGAACTTGTTATATGCCCTACTTTATCATCATAGTTGCATGTTGATTGATAAATCAGTGTATCTTCTACAAATTGGCACTTGCGTACAGATTCTGCAGGCTTAACAAGGATTATTGTGTTTTTTTTGGTATTTATAGATTCTAGCTTAGAAATTATGCTTAATGATTGCATAGAATTATTTATAGAAATTTAAATCTGAATTAAATGTTCCAGTAATAAACCTGATTAGTTTTGTATTATGTACTTGTAGTATGCAGATGTCACAGTTTATTGGTTGCGCCATACTATCCTCTCATGCTTGCTATTTCTGAATTTTTTGTTCGACTGGAATTTGACCTGCAGAACTCAGTGTTACTTGTATATTAGCTTTTGAGTTATATCACTGTGAGTTGAGAACTAGCAGACGGTTGTTGAAGATTGAAAATCTCGTTCCGTTTACCTTGTCCTATATTTTCATAAGTCACTCTTATCTACCACTAGTTGTTCCATGTTGCATGATCTGACAGTACCGTTTTTCTTTCTTATCCTGCTTCTGTATTTTTTTCGATGTTGTTTATAAGTATGTATGAAATGACGCTGGTAGAATCATCTAATTGAATAAATCCTTCTCTGTAGGATCCATTAGCCGCTGGTGGAGGTGAACAGAAATCTCTTGCTGAAACATATTTACTACAGGAGCAACCTGATATTACTAAAGATGTGGTATGTCCTCCCACTTTTGAAAAAACTTGACAGTAACAAATTAACAATTTTTTTATTGATAGAGAGGTCAATGGAAATAAATTGATGGTACTTAGTATTCATGTTTCGGTGTTTACATATGTGTTTATCCTTTTGTTTTTCTTGTTGAACAGAGTGCTAAGGAGACTAGAAGTGATGGCGTTGTTGATGGTGTAAAAGCTTCAGATGATGGGAAAGTTATGCTTGATATTATAGAGGCTATTCATGCTGCTGAAAAAAAGCAGGCAGATGCAGATGCTTACAAGTATTCTGAAGAGAAAAGGAAGTTGAAGGTTTGTCATCCATTTGCACGTGATGGTTGTGCTTAGACATGGTCATTGTTTTCTGCACATCAAGGTTCAACTGTAGCATGGCATGCCTTCGTGGTTTTACAATATTACTATTGAACTGTTTTAGTTGTCATGGACATCCCAGCAGTTAGAAAACTGCTGCACTACTGTTATATTTGTTCATGTTTCCATTGATAGTGTGCCAAGCTTGCACTAAAACATGTCTAGATGCATGCATGCAGAAACTAGCTAGAAAGTCTTATATTTTGATACGGAGGGAGTACTCCCTAGTGGAAAAATATAAGGATATAATATGAGCGATCTTGTCCAACATTATAAGGTTTGCATGCGAATTTAATGTCAGTTTCTCCCTTTTTTCCATAATTTATTTTTCCTCTTTATTCAAATTTATAACTGTACACTGACATGAACTTATCTCTCTCTTATCTCAATACATTAAGAGTTTAATATCATGGGTAACATGTTTATTTCCCTCTAGTAATCTGTTGGTTTCATTGCATTCTTAATCCACGTGATCAACCAAAACATGCCTTATATTTCTGAATGAAGTAGTACGGTCGTCACTGTATTTAATATCTTGTCTCATGCTTTGTGTTTTGTCAGGAGAAATACGAAAAGGAGCTGAAGGACACCAGGGCTCGGGTGCTTATGGTCACCGAAGAGGCAGCAATTCTGGAAAAGGTGAGGGACATGCTTTGTTCTGATTTTTATTCTTTTAGGCCTCCGTGTTTCTTCTATGTGGAGCCAATTTGCTAGACGCAAAATTGTTAGCATTATTAGTAAAAATTCATGAAAATGTCAATACCTGCATAATCTTTTTCGTCCGATATATTCAGATGCCATTATTGTGGCCAGTCCAGGTATTTGTATATATCTGGACTGTGAAAGTTTAAATGTTTCACCCAACAGATATCACAACGACATACATGTAGAGATTGAAGTAGTACTCTAATGATATTTCTCAAATGTTAGTGAAATGTGGATCAAATATTATAATCAAAACAGCAGAATTATGTTTGCACTATGTGCATGTTTTTCTTTACTCTTGTCAATGCATATTAATATTTCTTGTTCATGTTTTAATATCAGAAGAATTCTTTAATTTTGTGACATTTTAATTTCATGATGTTACTTCAGGAGCTGAATAAAGAGAAAGAGAAGGCTGCTGCCGCTATTAAAAACTTCAGGAAAATTCTGAACAAAAACTGGTGGAGGAGCTGCAGCGGAAGGTCCTACATATTTCCTTGCATGCACCATACAATTTCTATTCCTTACATTACTTCATTATGTAATTATTATACTGTTGCTAACTCAATAGGATGAGGAAGCAAGTCAACAAGTTGAGAAGGCTCAGGAGTTGGCAAAAGCTGAACTGGCTGCAGCTCTTGCAATAGAGAAAGCATCCCAGATCGAACAGATTGCTGAAGCAAATCTCAATGTATGAATCTGTTCCATTTTTTTTTGGGTGGTCAATGTTGTAAACGATTTTTAGAGGTTGGCATGCTGCGACCCCAGTACCCTACTGCACCTTAGAGATACACGGTTAGCTATGAGTTAGTGGTATGCATATTTGTAGAGATGCAAGTGGGTCATCATTAGGGTACCCACTACCCTCTTTAGGTAAAAAAATGAATACTTTTTCAAATGGTGATGTCATTGGAAAAGTTAGATCATTTTTTTTCAACTAACGATGGTAGAGGGTACCCTAATGATGGCCCACTTGCATCTCTACATATTTGCACGGTTACCTACACTAGAGCATGCAAGGGAGTGCTTCTTTCCTTCTTTTGTAACTAGGTGAACTGTTTTCTATATTGCAAGTATGGCTGTTAGACCAACAATATATTCATGGTGTACAATTTTAGCTTTCTTGCACTTGTTGATTGGCTCTTGGGCTTATTTTTCAGATAGATGCTTTGTGCATGGCATTCTATGCACGGTCTGAAGAAGCTCGACAGAGTCATTCAGTTCATAAGCTTGCTCTAGTAAGTTTTTCACTTTGTTGCTATTACGTGCTTGCTTCTAACTACTGGAAGCTTAAATATCGCCTTCTCACCCTCTGCTTTCAGTCTTTCTTGTGCCATAATTCTTAATTCTCTGCAGGGAACTCTTGCTCTTGAAGAAGCTCTATCCAGTGGCTCACCAATCCGTACAGAGGTGGATATGTTGCGTAAATCTCTTGAAGGCATTGATAAAGATTCACTCTTAGAATTGGCTCTTTCATCGCTTCCAGAAGATGTTCTCGAGTATGGATCAGATACCCGAATGGAATTAAAGCAAAAGGTAAGTTCTCATGTGATGTACTGCTGTTTAATCAACATTCTTAGTGTGAAAAAATCAGGCAATACTAATGCATTCCTGATTGGTGTATCATTTTGAATATAAGAGATTATTATGTGCTTGCAGATGTTAATTACTCATTTTGTTTCTAATAGACAATGTCTTTTCAAACTTATACCCTGCAATGCACAGCTTTGGCATCCATACTTTAACCAATATTTTCTATTTACATGTAAAATATTCCCTCCGTCCCATATTAATTGACGCTAAAACGGATCTATCTAGCACTAAAATACTTCTAGATACATCCGTTTTAGCATCAATTAATATGGGACGACGGGAATAAATATAATGATATGCAAGTGCATTTGATGACAAAAATAATATATCATCCCATGTGAGAATCTACATACTAGGTCGAAGTTATACCATACCTAGATCATGTTTATTCAGTCGTACACCCTGCAATACACACCTTTGACATCCATATCCTTGACCTATGTTTTTCTAGTTTATATGTAAACTAATTATAATTATACGCAAGTACTTTTGATGAAAAAAATAATGTACCTTTCCCATGTGAGACTCTAAATACTAGGTGAAAGGTATATCATCCCCTTGTACTGTATCATCTTACATATATCTATACTTGTTAATCATGCAATGATGTACTCTCAGTTGTCATGAACGCTTATTGAGCAACACTAATTTGGCTATCCTTTACCATCATTTCTTGTTGCAGTTTAATTCCCTGAAGGAAACAATCAGACATTTCAGCCTTATACCATCAGGTGGTGGTGGTATCTTGACACATGCTGTTGCTCATGTTGCTTCTACCATCAAGGTACGTTAATACAAGTAACTTCGTACTCCCTCCGTTCCTGTGAATAGGGCGTATAAATTTTTTCAAATTTTCGTCACAATGTAAGGCGCAGGGTGCGATCTACCTAGTCTTTTCCAAAACTAACCCTCACAGCTGTACACATTGATTAGACAAATCTGGAGAGTAGCGGTTATTCTTGCCCTCCCATTGGCCATGCATGGCGCATGGAGAGAGCAACAGAAAAATTACTAGAGGAGCAGTTATTGCGGCCATGGCTATTGGTCTTGCATGTTGCATGCGTTGCATGCAGGTATGGAATCGAGAACAGATCTAGCGACTTAATAGGGGCAGGATTGGGAAGATCTTACGAAGCTGGACACTTCTTAATCCACGAGCCCAAATTTATACGCCCTACTCATAGGAACGGAGGGAGTACCAGTCAATAAGAAATTCTGTACTGAGGCACCTGAAATTTTGTGTTTGATTCTTCTGATCAAGCACTATCTCATGCTAATTATTCAAATATCATCATCTAGTTTCAAGTCCAGGCATAGTATTGCCTCCAGACTTTTGACTTGTATAGGCATCCTATTGCCTCCACACTTGACCCCACCAGGATTTGATAGAGCACAGTTATCCGTTGGGTTACCTAGCAATGGCAATTTTGACACTGTAGACCCTTAGACGAAACTTTAACACAAAATGAACCTCGGCCGAAACTATTTCACGGCATTGACCCTTTTGAGTAGCGCCTCACGATCAGGCGCTACCCTACACAGGGTAGCGCCTCGTGATCAGGCGCCACACTTCTGCCAGCGTGGCGAGCCGGGGCCACGGGGGGGACCAGTCTGGGGGATAGCGCCTCGTGATGAGGCGCTATGGTGCGATTAGGTTTGTAGGGTAGCGCCTCGTGATCAGGCGCCACACTTCTGCCAGCGTGGCGAGCCGGGGCCACGGGGGGACCAGTCTGGGGGATAGCGCCTCGTGATGAGGCGCTATGGTGCGATTAGGTAGCGCCTGATCACGAGGCGCTATGCTTCTGGTATGTATCATCGCGCCCGTGCCCGTCCCCAACCCTAGCACCATTAGTTAACAGAGAAGAGAAGAGGACATGGCGGCGGCGGCTATTCTCTCTCCCCTCTCTAATCCTTCTCCAAATCCACTCCGATTTGAAGAGAAAAGCGAGGGGATTCTGTTCCCAACTACTTTCCGCAGGTATTCTCCTCCGATCCCCCAATTTTTGTCCAATAAAATCACCCCATTTGGCCTCATTGTGCATGTTTCGGTTCAACCCTAATTGCTAGTTGATTTGGATTTTGTTGTTGACCCATGGCATGCTTGTACGATCTTTAGGTTAATGTTAGTGCTTGTTAGGTTAATGCTATGATTTAAGTTGTCTTTTTTGTCATTATGTTAGGGATGCCTACAATTGTTCATGTTCATCATGTGGATAAAGAGGCATTTTTGAAAGGCAATATGGAACCGGACCCGGATGAGGTAGCCTTGGTGTTCGAGCAAAGTCCTACCTACGCCGAGGTTTTGAAACAAGTTAGGATTGACTTGAATTTGATGAACCAAGATGAGTTTGTAGAGTTGGAGGGAAGACATAATGCCGGTCATGGAGTGCATCTCCGTTGGAAGTTTTTGCGTATCACCTCGGAACTTCATTGGGTTGCATACAAGGAAACCGTGGCCGAATCGCTTGACAAGTCTCTTGAGTTATTTGCCACGGTAAAGTTTGATGCGCATGTGAACTTGGACTTCAACGGACATGCCTCCCCATTTGATGGTAAGAGTCCACCACTCATGAACCAAAGTCCACCACTCATGAACCTAGATGGTAGGAGTCCACCACTCATCTCAACTGATGAGTACGGGGATGATGAGCACGAGGACAATGAGGATGGGATTGACCTCCACGACAACAATGTTGGAGATTTGGACTTATATATTGAACAAGAGACCATGGAGCATGACATCCCTTATTCTCGATGCTATGCATCGGACTCGGATGACGATGGGCCCGATGAAGATGTGGATGAGGAGGGGTTCACCGTCAAGGAGGCCGAAGCGTTCGAGAAGGTAGTGGGACGGGATCATCGAATTCCGTTGTTTTCTGACCTTACTCTCGCGGATGAAGCGACGGTTGATGGCGGAAAGGGTATCTTGCTCGAAGCTAGGCCAACTTCTTACCGGGATATGAATCATTTGGACAATGGGATAACTCCCGGTTTGAGGTTCGCAACCTTGTTGGAATTTCAGATGTGGATCAAGGAGTACTCAGTTAAGTACCATCGTCCGTTTAAGGTGGCTCACTCCGATAAAAAGAAGCGTTACACGGTGAGATGCTTACAGGAAGGATGTCCGTGGGAGGTGCGAGCAAGACCTTTGAAGAAAGGTCCCGATTGGCACATAACTAGTTGTGTTGCAACACACATGTGCCGAGGCAAGAAGGTGGATGGCAAGGATGTGAAACCAGACCACCGTCAACTCACCTCCGAGTTCCTCGGTTATAAGGTTTCCAACTCCATCTCTACACTACCAACAATGAGTATTAAGAGTGTCATTGAAATTGTGGAGAACATATTTCACTACACGATCAAGTACGGGAAGGCATGGAAGGCAAAACAAGCTGCTTTCAGAATGTTGTATGGTGACTGGGAAGAAGCATACAACCGAATCCCTAAGTTGTTGGGAGCCATGGCCGCGACTAACCCGGGGATGGTCCATGTGGTTGAGCCGTTTGGGCAAAAAACAAGGAGTGTGGACGTCAAGACTGTCTGAGTATTTGGCCGTGCATTTTGGGCATTCGAACAATGTGTCCGTGCTTTTGAACATTGTAGGCCGGTCATCGCAGTCGATGGCACCTTTTTGACCGGTCCATACAAGGGCACTCTATTGGTTGCAATAGGAAATGATGCGGGAAATCGTCTGGTTCCATTGGCTTTTGCTTTAGTTGAGGCGGAAAACAATGATAGTTTGGAGTGGTTCTTTCACTATTTGAGAACCAAGATAATTCCACCTCAAAGGGAAGTTTGTGTCATCTCGGATCGCCATCAAGGAATTCTCAACGCGGTGCAGATCGAGATCCCCGGGCATGCTCGTTTACACCACCGATGGTGCATGAGGCATTTTTGCTCAAACTTCTATAGGGCTTGTGGGAGCAAGGAGTTTTCCGATGATCTTCAAGATTGTTGTCTCGCCTTCTCTGATCGTCGTTTCGCAAACTTGTACAACAGATTGCTCGCTAACAGATCTTTGAACGCCGGGGGCAAGAGTTTCTCCATAGGCACATTGAACTTAGATCGAAGTGGGCAAGAGCTTACGATGAAGATGGCCGGAGGTACGGTCAAATGACAAGCAACATGGCAGAATGCTTCAATAAGGTGCTCAAGGGTGTGCGTGCATTGCCCGTGACTGCAATAGTTGAATACACATTCACCAAGTTGAATGAATATTTTCTGAAGTACTCACTCGAGACGGACCAACAGATTGCGGGAAAGAACAAGCACAATCACAAGTACAAATTCCCACCAAAGGTTGATAATTTCGTGGAATTCGAGTCAATGAAGGCGGACTCCCAAGTTGCAACACTATTTGATAATGACGAGTTGATCTACCAAGTAAACGAACCGGGAGGAACCACGGCCGATGGTGTCCAACATGGTGGCCGGGCATTCAAGGTATCACTCAAGGATTGTGAGTGCACATGTGGGAGGCCACAATTGCTTCATCTTGCTTGCTCGCACTTGCTAACGGCGGCTCGTACTAGACATGTGGATGTTAATCACCCGCGCACCGTGAGAGAGTCCGAGTTCTCTATCGAGACCACGAAAAACACATGGGCTCCTAGGTTTCACCCATTCGCGCCTCGTGATCAGGCGCTACCTAATCGCACCATAGCGCCTCATCACGAGGCGCTATCCCCCAGACTGGGCCCCCCCGTGGCCCCGGCTCGCCACGCTGGCAGAAGTGTGGCGCCTGATCACGAGGCGCTACCCTGTGTAGGGTAGCGCCTGATCGTGAGGCGCTACTCAAAAGGGTCAATGCCGTGAAATAGTTTCGGCCGAGGTTCATTTTGTGTTAAAGTTTCGTCTAAGGGTCTACAGTGTCAAAATTGCCCCTAGCAATGGATCCGTCTGGCACGACTACAATTAGCTTGTCTTCTCTTTTCGCAGTGGCAGCAGTACAATTGTACTAGCGATCATCTTATTTTTGTAAATTATCTCGTCCTTGACAGAATACCCACACTGGCGAGATATTCTTAAATTTTGAAACTATACTTCTAATTCTGGTGCAAATGGTTTTCAGATCAAAGAGGATCAATCTGGAGATGGTATCGAGGCTCTTATAAGCAGAGTGGATGACTTGATTGTAGCTGGAGACTTGAGTGCAGCAGCGGATGCCCTGAAAGGAGGGTTGCACGGGACTGAAGCAGAGGAAATAGCTACCGAATGGGTGAATCAGGCGAAGAAACGTGCAATTGCAGAGCAGACGCTTACCCTGCTTCACTCGTACGCTTCTTCAATTACATTTTCGTGATCTCGATCATCGACATTTTCCCCTTTTTTCGGCGAGATTTACATGCCAATGATCACATGTTTCTCTATACCATGGTGCAAATGCATGTTCCCCTAGGCCCCCCTTGTGAACAGAGATAATAAATTTTGCCGTGTAGCTACTTGGTACTCTGACATTGTAGTCACCAGAGAAAAGGCTACGTTTGGATAGATGTCAACGTTTTTGATGAAATGTTATCTTCATCCTGAAACACTAATACCATGTGGTGGAGTTCTACTGTCTGCTGAAATGTGGTTGTCCATTTCAGCATTTGGTCAACCTTTTTCTTTTACTTTCGGAAACTTTATTTGCTAACTTGGAACTTTGTAATTCAACATTGTATTTGGTAGAACGATATAGTTTAAGCAGCTAACGTCCTTGAGTCAGTAATATATGTTCAGATTCTGCATCTAACTTTTTGCAAAAAATTGTGCCGAAAAAATCTTTTTAAATGTATATCTGCTTCCATCTAAAGACGCAACATAAGCAAAGAAATTTCAACCTAAGAAAAATGTACGCTCTAAAATTCTTATTTCTGAAAAAAAAACCAACAAATTCGCTACCTAATTCTACAATCTGGAAATAACATGCGATCGAACTACATAAGTAAAATCTTGCAAAATTAACACCCCAAATCCAAGAACCTCATGCGTTTCTCGTTGCCGGAGCTCGGCAGCCGCGGCTGCTGCTGCTGCCGCGACGATGATGACCTGGTGTCACCACCGCCGAGCCCGAGCTTCCTGAACAGCCTGCTCAGCGCGCCCTTGGGCTTCCCGAGCCGGTGCATCTCCTGCCGCATGTCGGAGCACTCCTCCTCCAGCTCCACCACCCTCTGCCGGATCTCCTCCACGCTCATCGCCGACGCCGGCTGCTCGCTGCTCCCGGGCGTGTACACCACCACCTCGTCATCATAGTCGTCGTTATTGTCCTCCGACCCGGCGACGAAGTTAATCTCCCCACGGCTCTTCGTCGGCGCGTAGCGGCGGGAGCTTGGGGATCCCTGCTCGACGGCGTTGTTGTTGTCGGTGACGAAGAACCAGCCGGCCACCGTGGTGCGCAGCCGCAGCTGCTCGAAGAAGAGAACCTGCACCACCACCCGCAGCGGCAGCCGCTCGTTCTGCGCCGCGTGCGTGCACGCCTCCAGCGACAGCTTCTGGCAGTTCATCAGCCGGCACAGCTGCTCCTTCTCTGACTCCGTCAGCCACGGGTGTGCCTGCATGCCATGTCAGCGGTGTCAAATGCAAGCTCAAGAACATCCATGGCCGGCCACGGTGGTTTCTTTCTCTCGCTTCATTTACCTTGAGGAAGATGTCGATGGCGCGGTAGAGGCCGTCGTCGAAGGAGCGTGCATAGTCCGGGACGAGGGCGGCGATCTGCTGGAACTTAGAGGACTTGAGGCTGGCGTCCGTGCCGACCTCCGCGAGGTACCCGTCGACGAGCCTGCCCACCGTGCTGGCAGGCATGAGATCGCCGGACGGGGCCTCGTCCGCCGTGATCTCTGGGGAGCGAACGTCGGCGCCGTACGCCGTCGTGTTCGACATAAGGAACTGCTCCAGCATCCGCTGCACGCAGTCCACGTCGTAGAGCGTCTCCGAGGAATACCCGGTGTTGGGGATCAGAAGGTCCTCCAGCGTCGCCTCCTCCAGCTGGTCGCCGGCGCGCGTCTCCAGCGCGTCCCTGCACGCCGGGCCGGCATGCAGGACCGTCGCCGTGCGGAGCATGCCGAGCAGGAACCTCGTCGCGGCGACGCCCTTCTCCGCGGGTAGCAGCGCCACGATCTCCTCCAGGATCTCCCGCTGCTCGCCGACGACGTCGTCCGAGAGCGCGGCCGCCGTCTCGGACGCGCCGCCGCTGACGACGTCGCGCCGGTTGAGCCCGGAGAGGTGCCGCCTGGCGTAGTGCGTGAGCGAGCCGGCGATGCCCTCGGGGCTCATGCCCCTGGACCGCATCTCGGAGATGAGCCGCTTGTACAGAGGCAGCCGCAGCGACGACGCCTGCCTGTACCACCACCCGGCGCCCGGCGACCGCGGCTTGCCGATGGTGGTGATCCCATTCCACATCACCGGCGGCGCCATCACGCCGTCGACGCTGCTCCTCGCCGTGTAGTTCTCGACCATCGGCCAGCCGAAGAGCGTCGGGTCGGCGCACGCCTTGCTGGCCAGCGACTTGATGCACCTGGCCACGAGGAAAAGGTCCTCGGCGAGCGGCAGCAGCTCGCCGTCGGCGCCGTCGCAGGCCTGCAGCGCGCGCACGGTGGCGTCCCAGCTGCAGAGCACGTCGCGGCTGAAGAAGGACTCCGCGTGGTCGACGAGGTTGTCCTCGCCGGCCATGCCGAGGTGCTCGGCCGCGCAGCGCAGCGGGACGACGTTGGCCGCGTTGAGTTCGAACCGGACGTCGTAGCAGAACTTGGCCGCGAGCTCGAAGGCCGCCGGGCCGCCCGGGAGGTCGTCCAGGTGCACCGTGCACGGCTTGCCGTCGTCGGATGCGGTGCTGGACTCGGTGATGAGCTTTTGTAGCGTGCTGCTCCGGTTGATCAGTGGAAACTGGATGAAAATACAGAGATAAGTCATGTTGTCAGTGAAGATAAACAGAGCGCATATTGCAGTGAAGTGAGTCGAGCCATAACCATTCATGTATTGTACATTTGTACCTCATAAAGTTAGATTATGTCACGTAAAATTCAAAATGTGAGCATGGTACAACAGTGGAAGAATTACTGGGACAGAGATATATACAGGGAAACGAGGGGAAGCAAATTTACCTTGTGGAGATGAGAACTTGCCTGTGGCAAGATGGTTAGTTGGGTGGTTGTACCCCTAGCCCACCAGAGTTCAAACCCCAGGTTTGACGCTGGTGTTTCTCATTTAAGGCGGAATATTCTTCAGTGGGAGGCGACGTTCCCGTCGACAGCGAGGCGCCCGTGGTGACTTCGTCAATCTCAAGACTCGACCCGCCGACTCAGTCTCTCGGAGGTGCTCATAGGGGTAGGGTGTGCGTGCGTGCGTTCATAGGGGTGAGTGTGTGCGCGTGTATATGAGCGCTTGCGTTGTACTGTGTTTCGCAAAAAAAAAAAAAAAAAAATTTACCTTGTGGAGATGGAAAGCCACTTCTCCTACTTGGACGACCACATCGCTCGCGAGCTCAGTCAAGCAAATCCTGCAAATGTGCGACCATTATGATTTATTTGCAAACCAAGAACAACTGAATATTCTAGTATGAATCCTTTTTGTTTCGCAGTATGCTTCCAGTGACAAAGTGCTGGAATAGCAGTGGCTGTCAGCTAAAGGTTATGCATTGTTTGACATCAATCTGCAAGTTTTCTCTTGACGAATGCCTCGTTTTTTCCCTCTACTATCATGCACATTTACCGAAAGGTGTCACTCAGATATTTTCGTAAGGGGGAAGATGGTCGTCAGATTGGGGGTATGGCCGATTAATTCCCACGAGATCTCACGGGACAAATTTCACCAAATGCACTAGTGAAAGTTTCTTCAAAACAAGAACAAAAATGCAGCAGTGACGGTACGGCGAATTTAGAAGACTTCGATGGCTACATCGATCATCGCATCGTACGAGGATTCAGAAGACATGGAGGAGGCGAGTCGAAGGTGGGATTGGGAGAAACCATGGAGATGATGAGAGAAGAATGATGGAATGTACCAGGAATTAGGGTCCCGGAGCTGGAAGCAGTCGGGCGATTTGGATCCGAGCACCCTCGTCGTCGTCGCCATCGATCAGTCACGCACACGATCCGGACGGCGAAACGCGACGGATCGATCGATGGAACGCCGCGCCGAGATCGGAGAAGACGGAAAACAAACAGACGAACGAACGAACACCATGCATGTGCGGCAGGGCCGTCGAGGTCAGCCCCCGACCTGGTAAGCGAGCGCTCCACGTACGCGCCGACAGGTGGGCCCGCTCCCGCGCCAGACAAACGGCTCCGCCGACCTCCGCGCGAACCCAAACCTAGTGCCTCTTCGGTCGCCATCCCATTCCGTCGCCCACAAATGGTACCTTGGGCAGCCACAGTGTGCCAAAACCTAAATTGGCCACGTAAGACACTGGTGTCAAATTCTATCGGACATGCGCAATGTCGATCCAACTTTGACAAAAAATGATAAAAAACTCTCCCTTCCGTACGGCTCCAAATAAGAAATGTACGGGGTGTACTGGTCTAAGCACTAGATAGGAGTGAGTGTATTTTTTTTATTCCATCACAGTAATTTTAGTTGGTTAGGTTCTTTTTTCTTGAGTTTGACATTTCAATTTGGCACATCACAGCTAAGTGAAACCATTTCAATTTGGCACATCACAGCTAAGGGAGTAGGTGGAGCCAAAAGCTAAATTTGCAATTTGGCATCCTATTTGGACTCCTAGCTTTCCCCCTCACAACAACGATTTAGGTTCCCCCTCCACACACGCATGGTCGTCTCGAACCTGTTTGGCTGATTTCCTATGTTTACAATAATATAGGAACGGCTAACCTATTCTGTTAACAGTGAGGCTCTGTGGTCGACATCTGTGTCGGGCAATGGGCTGTTGGCGGATCTTGCCGACATGTACTACGAGTGCATAACACATCATGTGGAGGGGATGTGCGAGAACCAGATCAAGTGCTTGCGGTGCAAACAAGATAGACACATCACAAGGAGTGTAAGAAGCGGTGCAGCTCACCAGGAAGGGTGCCAGTGCGTGTGCCGCTTCAGAGTAGGCTCACTTTGCCGACACTGGCGACGTCAATGGTGCTCCCCGATGGGCGGAAGGAAAAGATGCACAAGTGACACGTGGTGGATAGGATGGGAGCTTGATGTCTACTACGCGCTTCTATTTTTATAGACTTTGTTGGTCTTCCAAGCTCGGAGGTTTGTAGGACAACAACAAACTTTTCTTAAGTGAATGACCTAAGATTTATAGAACACATGGAGGTGTAGGTTGAATAGCATCCCTCTCAAACAATCATGCAGTTAATATACAAGATTTTTCTTGTGTTCCCAACACAACTAATACAATTGTCAGTTATAAATGTGCACTAGTTCGGCGAAGAGATGATAAAATACGAGTAATATGGATGGTAAAAACAAGGCATTGTAAATCTGTAATTAAACTGACAGCAAAATAACAAGTAGCAAAACTAAAATTAAATGGTATTTCAAAGGAAAAAAGGGCTAAGGTCCATACTTTCACAGGTGACAAACTCCCAAGATCATTAACATAATTAAACATATGATATCCCTTCAGAGCATGCATGTTAAAGGTTACTCCGAGTTCATTCTTCTTGTGAACCAAACCCGGACGCGACTTATGTAAGGCTACAAAAGAACACCTTATTAAGTTTTCATCACAATGACCACTTTCTCATTCATCCAAAATAGTCCCATCTCTATCACAACGACCATCACTTTCTTGAGCATCAAAGGAAAATATGTCGCTTCTTAGAACTACTTACATGATCATGATACCACTATGACTCAGAACTTGGCCGACAACAACTCGTATCGCTCACAGCACGCTGCGCGAACATCCTTCAACTCCGCGTCACTCGCCTCCTTGACTAGGACCTGAATTTCCTCCCGGAACCAATAGGGGTAGCGCGGTGAGAGATGGTCATTGGTGTGGATGAGGCGTGGGGTCGAGTTTTCTTTGGTTGCAAAGGGGGATGGTCAGCTGAGCGTAGAGATGGTGACAGTGACAATGCAGGAAGCGAGGGAGAAGCGGCCTGCGGTACGACTAAGAACACCCCCCATGGTTGTGGTGGCGGCGGCGGTTACAGTAGGCATGCGCTAAACCTAGATTGAGAAAATATACCGCGGAAGACGGGAGGTATGATTTAATATCTCAGCTAGCTTCATCTAGGCCCATTTATTGGATCCTCACCTCCCTCTCCTCTACCAGTGAGGGGAGAGGTCCTTGATTTATGTGTTTGTTGAGGGTCACTAACCGCTCAGCTCCACACTCGACAGTTGTGTATCTGGTCCGTCGTTAAGACGTGGCTGCCAGTGTATGAGTATTACCATGACTCCCACATATGATTATACCAAATTTTTATGCTTTTGAAAATTATTTTTATTAGATTATAATCTTATCTCACATACTTTTATGTTAATTGACAATCATTAAAAGTGTAACATTGTTACTTGATATTAACAATGAGGTTCTTTGTGATAATTGAACATAGACTTGTGGTGTACTAAATTTACTCTGTGTTCTGCAACAAAATGTACATTAGTTTTTTGAGGCATTGCCTCTTAAAAAATATAAACTGAATGCCGCTAAATGTGGAGAAAAATGAAGAAGGTCATGCCTCATGAACAAATTGTGACACTTCAGTGTGGGTGTGGGTGTGTTTCTACTTATATTTTATTATTCATAGGTACCTTCCTTAAGATCTCTAAAGCCTATGGGTTACCAAATATTAATGATTTTTATTGCTCGATTGGGTATAAGTAAAAAGAAAAGTCTAGAGTATGTAAGATTTTTGTGAGGAGCTAGTCACTGGATCGTTGGAAAGTTGATTTACTAATTTTTATGGACAAATATATATTACATGTTGCAGCGAGTTCAATGGTTCAATAATCATTGACAATGGTTGTAATAATCGTCATTTGTAAAGATATTGTAACATTACCGACAAAAAACAAATGACATAGATTGTTCTACTCCTACACATGTAAGATTTGATTATTTCGTATGTGATTGCTCCTATTCTTATGATAGGATATAGTTTGCCCCCAACTGCATATGTTTTTTGCAAGTAACATTTTTGTTGGGCGGTGATGGCGTGTTAACGGTAGAGTGTTTTATTACTTCCCAGCAACAGCACCAGAAGATCTGCTTGTTGACCGTGACAACACACGTTCGTTGGGAGACCCCAAGAGGAAGGTATAATGTAGTGCAGCAGCAGTTTTCCCTTGAAATATGACCAAGCTTTATCGAACCAGGAGGACACGGAGGTTCTTCAGAAGGTTGTCAGCGGCGCAACTGACGTGGAACCTGCATACAACACAAGCAAACTACTTTGCCCCAACAAAACAGAGAGCTTGTCAATCTCTCCGGCTTGCTGAAAAGAAAGGATTAAACGTATTGTGTGGAAAACAGTAATGAGTGCCAAAAGTAACAGAACAAATGATTGTAGTTGGTGGTTTTATCAGTATGAGGAAATGGACCGGGGTCCGCAGTTCACTAGTGTTGTCTCTCCATAAAAGATAACTAACATGTTGGGTAAACAAATTACAGCTGGGCAATTGACAAATAATAAGCGCATGACAATGCAATATATGACAAGATGATTATTATGAGATTTAATTGGGCATTACAACAAAGTACATAGACTTGCTATCCAACGCATCTATGCCTAAATAATCCACCTTCCGGTTAGCATCCGCACCCCTTCCGGTATTGAGTTGCAAACAATATATTATTGCATGAAGTAAAGTGTGTAATGTAAACAATGGAAATGACACGTAGACAATGCATCATTGTTTTATCCCAAGTGGCAACAACACATCCACAAGCTTAGTCGTTTCTGTCATCTCGAGCCCAGATTACTGGAGGCATGAACCCACTATCTAGCATAAATACTCCCTCTTGGAGTTACAAGCATCTACTTGGCCAAATCATCTTCTAGCAACGGAGAGCATGCAAGATCATAAATAACATAAATAGATAGATTGATAGACAATTTGTTCATAGTATCAATATTCATCGGATCCCAACAAACACAACATGTAGCATTACAATAAGATGATCTTGATCATGTTAGGCAGCTCACAAGATCTAAACATGGAGGTACAAGGTGGAGAGACAACCATCTAGCTACTGCTATGGACCCGTAGTCCAAGAATGAACTACTCACGCATCACTCCGGAGGCAGGCATGGCGGTGTAGAGGCCTCCGGTGAGGATCTCCCCTCCGGCAGGGTGCCGGGAAGAGCTTCAGAACCCTCTCAATCTAGGGTTGATGACGAAGGCCGCGACGGAACTTTTCGTGGAATATGATTGGTATTTTTAGGGTTGTCGGGTGATCGGGAATAAATAGGCGAAATGGCGGCGTCGGAGGGCACCCGAGGCGGCCACGCCAGGGTTGGGCGTGGGCCCACCTCTGACCGCGCCTAGGGTTTGCGTGGGCCCCTCGTGGCTCTTCGGCGTCTCCCCTTTTGGCTTCTAGAGTCTTCCGGTGAAATACGTACGCCCGTTGATTTTCGTCCAATTCCGAGAATATTTTGCGACTAGCTTTTCTGAAAGAGAAAAACAGCAGAAAACAAGAACTGACACTTCGGCATCTTGTTAATAGGTTAGTCCCAGAAAATACATAAAAATGCTATGAAGTGTAAATAAAACATGTAGCAATTGATATAATAACAGCATGGAACATCAAAAATTATAGATACGTTTGAGACGTATCAGGCGGCAAATTGAAACAACTAAATCTAAAGTGTCATGTGTCCCCCAATGCACCTAGCATGGTTGTTAGACGTGCTGGATGCACCAAATGTGTGATAAAATATTTTTATATTCCTAATTAAAAAAATAAGTAAAACGATAACAAAGATGTGCTTTTTTTTGAAGTTATCTAGAAAGAGAAAGCTGAATGAATTTATATGTTCATTAGTTGAAACTTCCTAGATACTCAATATCAATATAATTGAAGCAATATAGGAAATGTACATCACGGATCTATTGTAATCTATTCATAAAATTACAACTCATAGAGAAAATACTTCCATAATTCAGAAATACCTAAACTACATTGCCAACAAGATTTATTGTTCATACTTCATAATGATGTATGGACCATATGATGTTACAAAGGCAAGGGTTTTTTCCGCCGCTGGCTAGACTCAAAGTGCACATGGCGTTGGGGCCTGGAGGAAGGGGTGGCCCCACTAGTTCAGGCCTACACGATGGCCCCCTAGTAGAACATAACACTTCTCTTTTATTCCGTAGCTTTCTCCTCTAGCACGAATCCTTTCATTGGTCTTTTTCTATTTTTGGCGAAGTTTCCTGCAACATAACTACATGAAAAAGGATTCATTAAACCACATAAGAAATATATATGTGTTCATAGTATCATGCAGCGTAATCAATGCCGGCTTAACAGAGCCCACATCCTTGTACCCTCAAAGACCATGGATCGACGCTGGTTCATCGCCGATGGCACGTGATACGTCTCAAACGTATCTATAATTTTTTTGATTATTCCATGCTTATTTTATATCATTGCTACATGTTTATACTATAGTTTTATATAATTTTATTGCATTTATTGGACTAACTATTAATCCAGTTCCCAGTGTCAGTTTTTGTTTATTTTGTTTGTGCATTGCAGAAAAGGTCCAAAAATGAAAGTGCTCAAAAAAACTGAAAAAATTAAAGAAATTCTAATTCACCAGAAACTTCGGGAGTCAGAAGGACAAGTCGACGGGGGGCCCACAGCCCCCAGGCGGTACCTGGGCGTGGCCCAGGGTGGGGCCGCGCCCAAGGGTCGCCTCCTCCACTCGTGCACCGCCTCAAGACGCCCTTCAGACTATATTATTCTTCGAGACGAGAAAACCCTAACCCCCAGAGGATTTTTCCATAAATGCAACCGACCTCCGCCGCCACCAAAAACCTTAATCCGGGGGGATAGAAGTTCCTGTCCCGACACCCTGCCGGGACGGGGATTCCCCTCCAGAGCCATCTTCATCGACCTTGCTGCCTCCCAAGATAATGCGGGAGTAGTTCTTCATCGGGGCTGAGGGCTCGTACCTGTAGCTATGTGGTTATCTCTCTCTCTCACATGGTGTGATCTTTATGTGATCATGAGCATTGTTAATCTACTTGAATTCATATGATGTTTCCCCCTGTTTATGTAATGGATTGCTCAATTGATTTTATCCAGTATAATTTCCGGAGTCACCTATGACAACACAGTGCCAAGGATGACAATGCGGGCATCGTGTGTGACTCTATGGACTATATATTAGAGTGGTACTTATCATGAGTTGTTCTTTGTGTTGAATGGCATTATGGAATTGTCGTATTTGTTTACATAGACTTTAAGGTGAGATTTTGTAGCCATATGCAGTGGTCATCTTGTTTCTTATCCAGCAAAAGAATAATCTCCGAGCAACGCCTACAATACATATTGATAGAGGAAGTATCTTGTGTTTAATTATGTTAGCATTGTTGAGACTTATCACTAGTGAAAGTATGATCCCTAGGCCCTGTTTCCAACCATTCAAACACCGTTTACTTTCAGTTTTGTTACATGTTTGCTTGCTGTCATTTTTATTGCAGATTACAAATACCACTTGTTACCATCCATATTACTTGCCTTTTACTCTCTCTTCGGCGAACTAGTGCACCTATACAACGGAAACTTATATTAGGTGTGTTGGGGACACAAGATACTTCTTGTATCTTAGTTGCAGGGTTGTTTGAGAGGGATACATTCAACCTACACCTCCCTGAGTTAGATAAACCTTTGGTTATTCACTTAAGGGAAATTTGCTACTGTCCTATAAACCTCCACACTTGGTGGCGCAACAGTGTCTACAAAAATAGAATCGTGTAGTAGACATCAGCACGGTGACCACATGCAGACATATGTTCCTAGCGTATGGCAGAACACATTTGACGTGTCACTGCAATCTCTCGGCCATGATAGGTGAACACCAACGTGGATTTTTAAGATATTCTAGTAAGGGATGTAAGCTCGCCCACTACATCGCCGCTGCCCACGAACATCCAAATGGAGAGGGAAAGCTACCAGAGGTGTCGAACATGAAGAAACAACACAAAGGCCTTAAAGGAAACGAACACCTCGACCACAGACCAGCGTCACAGCAGAGATCCGGATGTTCAAGCCGTAGCCAAGCCACTGCCACCAGCTGGGCAGTGAATGCCACGCTGGGACACACCACCAAAGTAGACACCGAACCTGCAGGAGAAGCACGCCACCATCGCCAGAACTACGACACTGCCCAACACCGCCACACCATGGCACTACTCACCCAAGACCACAAATTCCGCAGACGACATCTCCAAGGAGAACACGACGCGCAAAGCGACGCCGCCGCCCAATCCGAAGCTGGATTTTGAGCTTTCACACGGGAAAGGGTTCGGGGGTGGGAGGGACGGTCCAAAGCTGCGCCTCCAAGGAGGAAAGCGGCGCCCTTGGGCGTCACCGCAGCCGAGGCCGGACTAGCCGACCGGAGGTTCCCCCGGACCCGCACCTGCACACCATCGCCGTGCTCACAAGAGCGACGCCGACCGAGACTGCCGTGCAACGATACGACAGGGAGGAGTGAGCTAGGGAGGGGAGCAGGGTCCATACCTTCAGATCTGAAGCCGGGCTAGGGAAAAGCTTGCACCGCGACCACCCTCCACCGGAGGCGCAGCATGTGGATGTTGCTGCACACCTACAAGCAAAAGAAAGAAAAATAAAGCACAACATGTGTGTTGTGGTGGTGTCACGGCAGATGCCATGGGTATGGCTTAAGTGTGGGCTCGCTTGGGCGTTGGGGGAACCGGGGAGGGTTTGCGCGCCTACGAAGCACGCATGAAGACCAAACAAGAACCTCGCAGGAATCAACAAGAACAAAGCAAACCAAGAACAGCGAAGAACACCACGATGTACCCTGCTTCGGGGCCCTCTTGTGGAGGTAACACCCCTACTGCAGCTCTAGCCTACTCTCTTATATCTCAAGTGTTTACAAGTACAGAGCGCTCCTTGAGCTGTATGATGAACAAAGGAACGGGCTCTAGGTAGAAGATGAAGCTTGGGGGGGAAATGATGCTCACAATGGTCGATCCTCCCCACAGAAGGAGGTGGTGTTGCCTATATACAGTAACCGAATTACCCTTTTGCCCCTGGCCGCAGAGGACAATGGCATGGACAAGGAGAACAGGACAAACACTGGCCACTGTCACTCAGCCCAGCTCACCCTCTGTTCACCACAGGCTTATCTTTCCTCTTTGAGCTTAAGGCAGTGTAGACCACAGTAGCCTAGCCACTGCCCCTTTCCCGAATAGGCCGAGTCAGCGCCTAGGGGCTTGTGACCCGGAAAACCTGTGGCAGCACCTTGCTGTCTTCTGAGCCCCGGTCAGTAACCTTACAGTGCCCGTGACTTTTACTGACATTACTTGGCCCCTGTGCATCATCCGAGTTGCCCTACCCGGGTCCTTCCTGACCGACCCGGATAACTTAGCCGGCTCTTCTTTCCTGGATCCGGTTAAACCTCACCGGATCCCCTTTGGTCTTTTCTTTCACTGGCTTGAAGTAGGACTGACCGAATCGCCTTGAGATCCGACCCGGATAACTTAGCCGGCTCTTCTTTCCTTGATCCGGTTAGACCTTAACTGCTCATAACACATCATCTTTGCCCTACCCGGGGGCAGCCCCCCGACAGTAGTCCCCGAAGCTGGTGCGGTCCTACGGCATCGGCTGAAGGGCCGTTCCAGATTCTAAACCAACATCACTAACCGGATCACCTCTAGCTGTCACCGAATTTTCCGGGACATTTGGCAGGAAAAGCCTGTGCAAAGCCGTATAACCCGGGTTGTCAGCTCGTTATCCGGATCCACCGGGTACTCGAGTGTGTTTGACCAGAAGACCACGTCTCCTCGTTTTCTCCGTTGACCGGCACATAGGATCCGCTCCACCGCTTCCAATTCTGCGGCGTGGCCACGAGTGCTTGAAATACACGGCCACAGCAGCTGCCACAGAGTTCCGCGACGCAAGGGATCTAACCGTGCTCCGGTAACCGCGCGGTAGTGGGGGGCAGTTACCGCTGGAGGCTATAAAGAGGGCGCGGTGGTTTTTCCCCTTCTTCTTCCTCTCAACTCCCACTAACCCGCTCCATCGACGCCGCCGCAACCTCGCCATTCAAGGTTGCCGCGCCAGGGACGCACAGCGTACCAGAGCAAGACCATCGGAGCCGCGCCTCGCGCCCATCTCCGACGTTTCTCCGTCGAACTCCTCCTTCGAGCGACTCGCACTGTAAGTTCTTCCTCCTCTCGCCATAGCCACCGTGACGAGTTCATACTCTCGGAATACACACACCTGTTCTTGGTAGATTGATGCGTATCTAAGCCCGTGTTCCTGCCGTAGCACACTCCGCAAATTTTCTGTCCAAGTTCCGCAATAGACTGGCCTAGATACACCTGTCCCCGTTGGAGCAGTTCAACCATGTTTTTACCCGTGATTTTCTTTCTTTTTTACCACCGCTGTAGATCTTCCCAACCCTAGAAACTTGCGGAAAGATGTTTGCGACTTCCAACCGCTTCACCTTCTCCACCGGACCCGGTTACCCTACCCGGGATAGGATTAGCCGAGTCACCATAGATCTGATTCGGCTTTAATGTTATCCGATTCTTCTTTGGTCCCATGGATTCCGAATTTCCTGACCCGGTTATCCGACTCTTTGCTGCAGGACCGATTCGGTTATGGCCAAACTTCCCCCTGGCCGATGGGAAGGATCTGATGTTACCAAAAATGACTTGGAATGGCTACGAGCCACCCGACGCATAACGCCCCAAGCCATCTGCCGCCGACCCGGAAAAGAACTCGCACCGGCGCCCGAACCCGGTGAACGCGTGGTATTCATAGCACACTTCGAGCGCGGGCTCGGGTTACCTGCCAGTGACTTCTTCCGGGCCTTTCTGGACTTCTTCGGATTACAGCTTCACCACCTCCCGGCGAACGCCTTCGTCTCTTTATCAGCTTTCTCTTCCTTCTGCGAAGGCTATCTCGGTCTTTGGCCGAGTGTGGATATATGGGCAAAGTACTTCCACCTTCGCAAGCACACCATCCCAGGTACCAAGCCGAAAGAGCTGACCGCTTGCGGTTCGGTTAGCATCACGCCACGGCAGGGATCCGCCTTTCCCCGAGTCACCGGCCTAGACACGGTGAAGAAATGGCAAAGGACCTGGTTTTACATAAAGAGCGCTGAGGGCCATGACGCTCTTAATCTGCCCGAATTCAGGATGGAGCCGCCCAGAGCCGAGCTGAACTTCGGTTACAATCCGGCTGAAACGATTGCTGAACTCCAGACAGTGCACACCGCTCTGGAGGATTTTTTGAAGAATGGCATGATCTCTGACGACCTCCTCCGGACCTTCATCTCTCGCCGGGTCAGCCCTCTTCAAAGGCGTGACCACAAGATATGCCACATGCGTGGCGCACTAGATCCTACCCGGATCAGCAAGCACGAGCTTAACAAAGCTTCCGTCTTCAGACGGGTAAACGCCATTGCTGTCAATGAGATGTCGGACAAATGGCGGTGGGGTGTAAAGCCATTCTACCGGGAAAAACTTCCTCCACAGGTTAGCTCACCACTCTCCGAACCCAATCCTACTTCATCCGCATAACCGCGGCCTGATCCGGATTCGCATTACCTTCTTTGTAGCTGTTTGATCGCCAACTTACTGAAGACGGAGATCTCTCCACCAAGGCATGGACACCGGATCTCAGCCCGCCGCGCGAGGGCGAAGAAGATCCGGATACGGATGACTATTTGCCCATTCCCCGTGCCAAGCCAGTCCGCAAGGGTAAGCAATCAAACACTCACAACCTTTCCGACGAGGAAGATGAAGATTGCTGCATCTTAGAACCCATCAATGCTATTCCGATTTCATGGTTACCACCACCTTATGTTCCAGCCAAAGATGATACCCAAGAGACATCTCGGAAACGCGCTGAGGCGCCCGAGACAAATGCCCCAGAGACCAAGCGAAGAAAGAAATCCGGCGACAAGCCGAGCCGTGTCAAACCGATGCCCACCACCAAGGGGTAACATTGACCGAACTTTATTTGCTTTCTTCCTCTATTAACCGAGTCATATCTATCCGAGTTAACTGTTTGCTTTGCTTTATGCAGTGATGTCCTCATCACCGCGCAGACTCATTCATCCATCTCTTCTCCCATTCCTCCATTGGATACGGCCATGGAAACCCAGTCTCCTGACCGAACTGCCACCTCACCCACGCGTGTCCCAACTACCAATATTCCCCAGCCGACTCCCATCTCAGAGCCGGTTATCGACTTGGAGAGTGAGGAAACCTCGGCTCCAATCCGAGATTCAAGCTGGCCACGTCCTTTGAAGGAGCTGGAGAAGGAAAAGGCTAAGACATCGGTTAAGTCCACACCTAAGCCGGATTCCCGTCCTGCTCCTGCAACTCAATCTGCACTGAGCCAAGAGCAGCAGCAGAAGAAGAAGAAACCGAGGCAGCAACAACCACAAGTAACCCCTGAAGAGCAGCAACAGCAGCAACAACAGCAACAAACTTCCGAGAAACCACAGAAACCGCAACATCAGAGACAGACCCCGGGTGCATCACCTCCACCCAAGCCGACTCAAGTTGTCTTTGGCACAACTTCCTCCACTCCGGATAAGCAAGTGATTGCTGTCAAGCAAACCACCGCTACCTCCTCTGCCATTCAATCCGGCCAAGCCAAGCCTAAGCTCAGCACTGCCAATGACTTTATTGAGGCCTGGAACGCCGTGGACCTTGCACCAGGCTTTTCCGCTGCAACGCCGCACCCTGCTGGTCCTAGCCGAATGATGCAATCTCTTCATTCAGTGAAGGTTGCGTTTACTGCATCGCACCAAGTCTTCGAGGTAAGTTTGCCGAATCTTGCTTTTAGTTCGTCATGATCAAATAGTATACACCCAGTCCCCGAGATTCGGGTCGAACGACTGATACTCTTTGGAGTAAGAAAGTCATTCGGCTTGAATCTTTTAAAAAATTTGATCATGATCTTTTTCTTAACTGAAAAAACTGTGAGACCCCCAGTCCCCGGGTTTCTTTTTAACCGATTCGGTCAGTCTCGGCCAATCTCCGAGATTTGTTTTGGCTCCACCTTGTCTCGGGTATCAGTCCCCGAGTCTCTTTTGACGCTATCTACTTTCTTTCAGGAAAGCACGGGCACTCGCAGCGACCTCTTTAAGCAGCTTGCCAACCAGTACCACAAGCTCCAAAAATCATTTGATGCCTTGGTCCTCAAGATGAATAGCAAAGAGGAAGAGCAAAAGCGTGCTTTATCCGAGGAAAAATCAGAGGTAGCCCGAGTCCAGCGGGAGCTTGACCGGGTTGAAAAAGTGAAGAACAAAGTTAAAGGAGAGCGGGATGCACTGCGGAGGGAGAGAGACACGCTCCAAAAGGAGAAAGATACAATTCAGAAGGAGCGAGACACTTTGCACGCCGGGCTACAGAGGCGAGCCGAAATGGATAAGCAGATTCAAACCACAGTGGCCGAGTCTGAAGCTGAACTGAAAGCTGCTAAAGAAGAACTGGCTGCTCACCAAGCGGCCAGTGCGAAATGGCTGGCTCAACTTGCTAGCCTTAACGATGACATGGATCGTAAGTTCACCGAATCCCCTTTTTTCTTTCTGCTCTTAACCGATACATATGATTGTGTTCCTTCTTGCTGAACTCAGTATTAGCTTATTTGTTTGTAGGAGAGTTTACCAGCATTCGGCTTCAAGCCGCCAAGGCTGTGCGAAACGCCCGAGCTGAGAGAGCTAAATTAACCGAGGCTCCCCTATCCGAGACATGGGACATCGAAGATCATATTACAGCACTTAAGGCTCGGATTGCTCCTCTGAAGGATTCCCACATTGGTCTGCTTAATGCAAGTCTCAAGGCTCACCGAATCTTGTTTCCTGAAGCGCGGCAAGTTGTGCCCGTGGAGGAGCTGATCAGAGACCTGGATCAAGCAATGACCCGGTTAAAACAGTGGAGGTCTTCGTCTGCCCGCGCTGGTGCTGACGCAGCTTTGTTATTCATCATGTCCTGGTACGAGCTGATTGACCTTGCCAAAGTGCGCTCCTTTCGCGAGGGTTCTTCATGGGCTACAGACCCTATCCGGATCAAGATCCGTGAAGAAGCCGCCAACTTCATGGCCGAATTTGCACGCACCAAGCATCTTGATCTGGAGGCTCCAGTCTACTCGGATGGAGAAGACACTGAAGAAGAGGAATCAGACGACGCCTCCGCTGAAGAATATGCCGACTCAGAGGGCGAGTCTGATGAAGAAAAATCCAGCAAGGTACCAGCCTCCGACTCGGCCAAGCTCACCGAACAAACTCCAACCGAGTCTTTTGTGATTTCAGCCACTAACTTGACTGTGATTACTAAACAGGCTTCACGCGATCCGGAAATTTCCGAATCCGCCCATCCTTCAAGCTCTCCAGTCAAGATTACTTCCGGAGCGCCACCATCTTCCGAATCTGCTCCAGCAACAGAACCTCTCGTAACCGCGTCCACTTCCACCGAAATACCCGTAACCGAGGTTCGCGCGCCCGAAGCTCCGCTAACCGAAGCTCCTCCCACAGAAGTTCCCGCAACTGAAACTCCTATGACCGAGTCTGCCGCGACCGAGTCCGCTGCCCCCTGAAGTACTTAACAAAAACATTAAATCCCCGGTATGCCGGGAGCAGATGTAATAGACTATTTTAAGTTCTTTCGAGACTATGCTTATCATGCTTAACGTGATCCGGACAAGGTTTATGTTGGATCATCTTAAACCGAGTCCCCGAGTCTGTTTTCTTGTTTACTACTTTTGCCAAATCTTTGCTCTTGTCTACCTCTTTGGGTGTTTTGACAGTCGAGTCACAAGATAGGAATCATAGCATACAGTACTTGAAACATGCGAGTTGTGGTTTAGAATCATTCAACATAAACGAAAAAAATAAATAACAGGGGTTAGTAAACGACATGTGCCGAATCGGTTTTGGACCGAGTCCCCGTGTCCATTTTCATGTTTCCCATATTCCTCATCTCTGCTCTTGACTACCATTTTGGTGTTTGTCAGTCGAGTCACGAGATCAACAACACAACATACATTACTGAAACTCAGAACAAGGTTCAAAGCGATTCGGCACATGAACGGCAACAAACAAAGCCGTAATAAACAACACACGCATAAGGACGAAGCAGTCCCCGAGTCCAGACTCGGATTACTGCGATTTCATTCATGATAAATTGAAATACATACATTGCGCCCTTTAAGAGTAGAAGGGTCGAAGCAGAGCTACATTCCAAGGTCGCTTGGTTTCCTGTCCGGGTCTGTCCAAGCCATCCTCCCTTGGTTCCTGTACATCTATAAGATAGTACGAGTCATTGTGCATAGCCCTGCTCACAATGAATGGTCCCTCCCATGGAGGTGACAATTTGTGTCGGCCTTTGCTGCGCTGCACCAGCCTCAGCACTAGATCACCCTCATGAAACACTCGAGGACTGATTTTCCGGCTATGATAACGCCTGAGATTTTGCTGGTATATTGCTGTCCGAGACAGGGCCAACTCTCTTGCTTCCTCTAGCAGATCCACTGCATCTTCCCGGGCCTCCTTTGCCTCGGTTTCAGTGTACATTGCCACCCTTGGTGCATCATATTCTATGTCAGTGGGTAGGACAGCTTCTGCCCCATACACCAGAAAGAATGGCGTATAGCCTGTGACCGATTCGGTGTAGTCCTTAGACCCCATAGAACTGATGGGATTTCATCTATCCAGCACCCTGGAGTTTTCAACAATGGTTCAATGAGACGAGCCTTGATGCCGGCTAACACTAGAGCATTTGATCTTTCCACTTGCCCATTGGACTCTGGATGTGCCACTGAGGCTATGTCTAACCGGATCCCCTTATTCATGCAGAATCGGGCAAACTCTCCGACAGCAAAGTTTGTGCCGTTATCCGAGATGATGCTATGAGGGTATCCGTATCTCAAAATGATTTCTTTCAAGAAGATTACAGCCGAACGGCCATCCACTTTCCGTATTGGTTTCACCTCTATCCACTTGGTGAACTTATCCACCATCACCAGCATATGTGTCATGTTGCCCCTAGCCGGCTTGAAATCTCCCACCATATCCAAACACCACACCGCAAATGGCCAAGTAATAGGAATTGTCTTCAGTGCCGATGCGGGTAAGTGTGTTTGCTTAGCAAATCTCTGGCATCCTTCACACCTGCGGACTATGTCCTCCGCATCTGCATGAGCAGTGGGCCAATAAAATCCATGCCGGAACACTTTAGCCACCAGGGCTCTTGTACTGCAATGATGTCCACATTCACCTTGGTGTATCTCTAGGAGCATCTCCTTGCCCTCTGCTGGCTCCACGCAGCGCTGCAACACCTCGGTTACACTTCTTTTGTATAACTCCTTGTTGATGATGGTATAAGCCTTGGATCTCCTCTGGACACGCCTAGCCTTGGTCTCATCGCTTGGCAAGCTTCCTTCCTCGATGAACTTCATGATCTCTTCAGCCCACTCTGGTACTGGATGCAAAGGGAACAAGTGCTCATTTTCTTCCACAGGTTTGGCCGCCATTATCTCTTCTATCAGCTTCTGTCCATTCCCCACAATCCGGTTAGCATCATCATCTCTACTCCTCTTTCCCAAGACTCGGTTAGCATTTTCCGAATCTGCGTGAGCAGTCCCCGAGTCCGGGCATGCAGTCCCCGGGTCTTCCTCGATATACTCAACGTCAACATTCATAGGAATAGCTTCGGATTCTTGCTTGGGAATAAAAATCGACTCGGAATCAGGCGACGGTTTGATTGAAGGGACCCTTAGATGATTCAAGGATATTCCGGGTGGGATTGCCTCCCTAGACGACCCGAGTTTTGACAGAACATCTGCAGCTTGGTTTTCCAGCCGAGGTATATGCTTGTATTCACAGCCTTCAAAAAATCCCGAAATTTTCTGAACATGAAACCGATACAGTGCCATATTGGCATCAAGAGCATCCCAATTTCCAGAAGATTGCTGTACGACCAAATCCGAATCACCGAAACATTCAATTCGGCGAACGCCGATGTCCCGAGCCACATTAAGCCCATGGATCAGTGCCTCATACTCGGCTACATTGTTTGACGCTGAGAAATGAATCTGCAATACATATCGCAATTGATCCTGTTTTGGTGATGTGAGCACCACTCCAGCACCTAGCCCGATTTTGCATTTGGAACCGTCAAAGTGCAACCTCCAGTAATTGTAATCCGGTTTAGGTGGCTCATATTGCATCTCAGCCCAGTCACAAAGGAAATCCGGCAAAGCCTGAGACTTGATAGCGTCTCTTCTCTCATAATGCGGTGTGTAAGGAGACACTTCTATCGCCCATTTGGCAACTCGGCCAGTTGCATCTTTGCACCCAATGATCTCCGCAATTGGAGCTTCACACACCACTGTAATCGGGTGCTCTTGGAAGTAATGTTTCAATTTCTTGACCGCCAGGTACACACCATATGTCATCTTCTGGTAGTGAGGATAATTTTGCTTCGAAGTTGAGATCACCTCACTCAAATAGTACACCGGCCTCTGCACGGATTTGCCCTCTTCCTCTCTTTCTACCACAATAACCACACTTACGACCCGGTTAGTGGCCGCAATGTAAAGCAACATCGGTTCACTCGGCAAAGGTGATGCCAAAACTGGAGCAGTGGACAACATCTTTTTCAACTCATTGAAAGCCGAATCTGCCTGTGGGGTCCATGTGAACCCGGTGCTCTTTCTCATCAATTGATATAAGGGCAAAGCTTTCTCTCCTAACCGACTCACAAACCGGCTTAATGAGGCTAAGCACCCGGTGAATTTTTGCACATCTTTTAGACACTTAGGCAATTTCATGTTTTCTATGGCTCGGATCTTAGCCGGGTTAACTTCAATGCCTCGGCTTGATACAAGGAAGCCAAGCAACTTTCCAGCCGGGACACCAAAGGTGCATTTATCCGGATTCAATTTCAACCGATATTTTCTCAAGTTCACAAATGTCTCCTCGAGATCCCCGAGGAGAGTATGTTTCTCTTTAGTTTTGATAACAATATCATCGACATAGACCTGCACATTTTTGCCCATCTGGGAGTGTAGGCATTTCTGCATACATCTCTGATAAGTAGCACCGGCATTTCTCAAACCGAAACACATGACACGATAGCAATACGCCCCATACGGGGTAATAAAAGCAGTCTTTATTTGATCTTTAGGGTTCAGTGGTATCTGGTGAAAACCAGAGTACGCATCAATAAAAGACAACAACTCACACCCAGCAGTGGAATCGATCACTTGATCAATCCGAGGTAAAGGAAATGGATCCTTCGGACACGCCTTGTTCAGATTGGTGAAGTCTATACACATGCGCCACACCTTGACCACAGCTGGTTCGTCCTTCTTCTTCTCTACCAGAACCGGATTGGATATCCAGTCTGGATGCAGCACCTCCATAATGAATCCGGCTGCCAGTAGCTTAGCCAGCTCATCGAGCACCACTTTTCTTCTATCTTCTGAGAGACGCCTAGTCGGTTGCTTAACCGGTTTTACTTCTGGCCTGACAAACAAAGAGTGCTCTGCCAATTCCCTCGGAACACCAGGCAGGTCCTTAGCCGACCATGCAAAGATATCCCGATTCTCACGGAGGAAATGGCAGAGCGCGCTTTCCTATTTCTCGCCCAAACCGGCTCCAATGATGGCCATGCGCTCTGGGTTCTCCGGGTCAATGGGGATCTTCTTTGTCTCCTTGGGCACTTCAAAGGTTGCGCCGCCATCCGGGTTGGTCATGGCCAGCACGCCTAACTGAGCCGACTTCGCCATTGCCACCACCTCGTGCATCTTGCTCTTTTCAGCTTGTATCACCAGTGATTCGGCTAAGTTGGAACCAACTGTAGCACACTGTATGGCCTTCTTGTAGTCTCCCGCAACGGTGATAACACCATTCGGGCCAGGCATTTTCATCTTGAGGTAGGCCACATGAGTAGATATCATGAACTTGGCTAATGCTGGCCTGCCAAGCAGAGCATGGTATGGGCTTTCCAAATCCACCACCTCGAACTCGAGACTCTCAAGCCTGTGATTGTCCCTGGTACCGAACAACACATCTACCCAGATCTTACCCATGGGGGAACAAGATACCCCGGGTACTATGCCATGGAAAGTACAGCTGCTCTGTTGCAACTGATTCGGCGAAATACCCAACTTGATCATTGTGTCCCGATACATGATGTTTATGGCACTGCCATTGTCGACCAAGACTCGGCTAAATTTCACGTTCAGCTTGGGTCCAACCAAAGTTGGATCCACCACCAGTGCATAGTTCCCTGGGCTTGGCATGATCCTTGGGTTATCCGCCCTGCTCCAAGTGATCTCCTGCTCAGACCAGTTCAAGTACTTTGGAACTGCTGGCATCACGGCATTCACCTCCTTTGCTCGTCTCAACTGACTTTTCTTGTCAGTTGGCTCGGTCACGAAAACCACATAACTCTGATGTGCTTCCTTGTAATCATTCCCAGGGTATCCACCTTGCCTACTTGGGCCATCACCATTGTCACTGCCTCCCATGTTCACCAGGTTAACCGGCTTCGTTGCTGCTGGCCTTGGAGTTCCAGCGTTGACCGGGGTCGCATTGGCTCCGGTTAGCGGCATGTTTGGCCTGAAATTCGGTCTAGGAGCACCTCTTTGAGGTGGTCCTCTTTGACCTTCCGCCTGAATGCGGTGATGCCAACTACAGTTCCGGGTCGAATGATTAGCCGGTTTGCGCGGATCGGTGGTGTGATAACAGCAAGGCCCATCTAATCTGGACTCAAAAGTCAGAGGTGGACTTGGTCCCTCCCACACTTTCTTCGGCCAAGCACCTTGATTCGGCCTCCAAGCTGGACCATCAGTTTTCTGCCTCTGCGCATCTCCTCCACCGGGTTGATCCATGTTTACCGCAGCAACTTGATCAGAACCGTATCTGTAATCCGGATCTCTTCTCTTGTAACCGAATTCATGTCGGTCACTAGGCCTTAATGGTCCAACTCGGTTATTAACTGGTTGCCTCCTGTTTGCTCCCACTGCATCCAATGCGGGCTGTGTTGGATCACCCAGCGCATACGTGTCTGCTATCCGGATCATATCTGCCAGGGTTTTCGGCATATCTCTTTGGAGTTTCTGCCAAAGTGGTGTACCATGCCTGCATCCCTGTGCAAACCATGAAATGGCCTGCTCCTCCACTACACCTTCGCAAGAATTGCGCATGTTGCTCCACCGAGTCAAATACTCTCGGTCTGTCTCCCTCTCTTCCTGCTTGCACGCAGCCAGGAGCTGAGGTCGGTTTGGCCTCTTGTAGGTGCTGGAGAAGTTGCTGTTAAACGCCTGTTCCAAATCCATCCAACAATTGATACTACCCGGCGGCAAGTTATTCAACCAGATCCGGGCTGGACCTTCTAACATATGCGGGAGATACCGGACCGCCCATCGGCGATTGCCCCCCGCAATGTGCACTGATGATACATAGTCCGTCAGCCAATCCTGTGGCTTGGTGCTCCCATTATACGGCTTCGTGTTGCGGCCGAGCTGAAACAAAGGCACACTTGGCTCATTCATTATCCGAGGTCCAAAGCATGGTGGACCCGGTGGGCCCTGCTCTTCCAGCTTCTCGGACTGGTAGATTCTGTCCAATTTGAGACGCTGATCATCCGGATCCAACATCCGAGGCCCCAGTCTCGACGCCAGTGCATTGTCATACGTCTGGTATCCGGCTCGCGCCATAGCCGAATTGCCATCGTCATAACGGTAGCCCACCTGGCCACCACTCTGCTGCTGCACCTGTGCCATCATTTGCTGTCCGGGGTGGCGAGGCGGTTGACCTCGGCCAGCCGAATTCTCCCTTCCAGTACCCGGATTGCCTTGACCACCACTGTTTCTGCCTTGTCCGCCTTTTCCTTGGGCTGCAAGTTGCTTGCTTGCGTATACCGCATCATAAGTTTGCAGCTGCTTGCTCTTACCCGAGTTCACACTTTGGGCTCGGTCAATCCCAACATGCGGAGAGGACGCTTGCCCCTTAGACTTCTGGCTAGCAGCCCTAACCGAGACAACTACCCGGGAACCACCAGCATCCGGATTAGCTTTCCTGTAGGCCTCATTCTGCCTGTTGCACACATCCACTAGCTCATTCACTCTCTCCGCCTGCTTGCGCCAAGCATCCCCGGTCAGGTTACTTAATTCAGCTCGCGCTGCTGCTGCAGCCCTAAGATTCTTAGCCGGGGAGCTATAAACCGGCTTGCCTGTTCCGGACCTATGACTAGTGGCTTTACTTGAGCTCGAACCTGCAGCTCTAGCCAACTCGTCGTTGAGGTCCTTGCCTCTGTTACGTAGCTCGGCTTTCTTGCGCGAGCGGTGCACTACAGGAGTAAAGCCATCTGTGATACCATTGGCAGCATTGTATTCTCTCAGGTCTCTATCAAACTCTTGCCTAGACTCTATCACTAACCGAGCCTCTTTTTGCAACCTCAGGCGCTCTGCCTCTAGCTGAGCTACAGTAAGATCAACATTTGCTCCAGGAGCCACTGGCCGAGCTAGCTTTTCCAAGATACCCTCTAAGGAAGCACCCCTGCTTGACGTGCCAAGGGGACCAACCGGATCGGGTTTCTCCTTAGGGAACTTAGCTGTCCGAGTCGGCATGTCAGCCGGATCGACTGGCGTGGCCAGTTCCTCTGGCACGCTCGTGCTGGCACCTCCTTTGCCTGCAGCAGCGTTTGCGGCAGCCACCATGACCTCCACGCTGCTCCCAGGGCGAGCGCTACGCCCTCCGCGAGCTGCGCGGAAAGAGGGAGGATCCGCAGCCACGAGCACCTGCGCCGGGTACTCGCGAACTGGCTCGGTGGCGACGTAGGTGACGAAGCTGCCCAGCGTCATGAGGAAGCCATCCGCGGGGAAGGGCTTGTTGGAGAAGCACCCCGCGTTGTCGCTGATGAAGTTGAACTCGCCGAGCTTGCACACGAGCCCGGAGAGGACCCGCTCGCCGGCACCAGTGACGGAGCCCGTCCGGATGGAAACCCCAGCCAACGCCAATGCTTGCCCCACGGTGGGCGCCAACTGTCGTGGTGGTGTCACGGCAGATGCCATGGGTATGGCTTAAGTGTGGGCTCGCTTGGGCGTTGGGGGAACCGGGGAGGGTTTGCGCGCCTACGAAGCACGCATGAAGACCAAACAAGAACCTCGCAGGAATCAACAAGAACAAAGCAAACCAAGAACAGCGAAGAACACCACGATGTACCCTGCTTCGGGGCCCTCTTGTGGAGGTAACACCCCTACTGCAGCTCTAGCCTACTCTCTTATATCTCAAGTGTTTACAAGTACAGAGCGCTCCTTGAGCTGTATGATGAACAAAGGAACGGGCTCTAGGTAGAAGATGAAGCTTGGGGGGGAAATGATGCTCACAATGGTCGATCCTCCCCACAGAAGGAGGTGGTGTTGCCTATATACAGTAACCGAATTACCCTTTTGCCCCTGGCCGCAGAGGACAATGGCATGGACAAGGAGAACAGGACAAACACTGGCCACTGTCACTCAGCCCAGCTCACCCTCTGTTCACCACAGGCTTATCTTTCCTCTTTGAGCTTAAGGCAGTGTAGACCACAGTAGCCTAGCCACTGCCCCTTTCCCGAATAGGCCGAGTCAGCGCCTAGGGGCTTGTGACCCGGAAAACCTGTGGCAGCACCTTGCTGTCTTCTGAGCCCCGGTCAGTAACCTTACAGTGCCCGTGACTTTTACTGACATTACTTGGCCCCTGTGCATCATCCGAGTTGCCCTACCCGGGTCCTTCCTGACCGACCCGGATAACTTAGCCGGCTCTTCTTTCCTGGATCCGGTTAAACCTCACCGGATCCCCTTTGGTCTTTTCTTTCACTGGCTTGAAGTAGGACTGACCGAATCGCCTTGAGATCCGACCCGGATAACTTAGCCGGCTCTTCTTTCCTTGATCCGGTTAGACCTTAACTGCTCATAACACATCATCTTTGCCCTACCCGGGGGCAGCCCCCCGACAATGTGGATGTTGCTGCCCACTACACAAAGGGTTAAGAACATCCAAATGGAGAGGGAAAGCTACCAGAGGTGTCGAACATGAAGAAACAGCACAAAGGTCTTGAAAGCAACGAACACCTCGACCACAGACCAGCGTCATAGCGGAGATCCGGGTGTTCAAGCCGCAGCCAAGCCACTGCCACCAGCTGGGGCAGTGAACGTCGCGCTGGGAAACACCACCAAAGTAGACACCGAACCTGCAGGAGAAGCACGCCACCATCGCCAGAACTACGGCACTGCCCAACACCGCCACACCATGGCACTACTCACCCAAGACCACAAATTCCCAGACGACGTATCCAAGGAGAACACGACGCGCAAAGCGATGCCGCCGCCCAATCCGAAGCTGGAATTTGAGCTTTCACTCGGGAAAGGGTTCGGGGGTGGGAGGGAGAGTCAAAGCTGCGCCTCCAAGGAGGAAAGCGTCGCCGCAGCCGAGGCTGGACTAGCCGACCAGAGGTTTCCCCGGACCCGCACCTGCACCACCATCGCTGCGCTGACAAGAGCGACGCCGGCCGAGGCCGCCGTGCAATGATACGACGGGGAGGAGTGAGCTAGGGAGGGGAGCAGGGTCCATACCTTCAGATCTGAAGCCGGGCTAGGGAAAAGCTTGCACCGTGACCACCCTCCACCGACGCGTCGCTGCCCGCGCGGCCAAGAGCGCCGGACACCAGCACCTGCTGCCAGCGCCTGCCGCCTAGACGCCGTCGCATCACCACCCAAGGCCGCCGCACTGCCGCCTGAAGCCCACCGCGAGAGACACGGAACGGCGAGATCCTTGCCGCCACTGTCCCGGGCAACCGCATGGTCTTTCTCGGCGGCCTCCTTGGGTGGCGACGAGAGAGGGGAGGGGAGGAAGGGGGTGGCAGCGCTGGAACCCTAGGTCGCCTCCCGAGCCGCCCAGGAGGACGACGCGGGGGCCTTTTTCCTCCAATGAGTTTCAACCAAGCCTATACTCTCTGTGGCATACCTGTCGTGTCAAGATGAACCGTTTAGGAGAAAAGTCCAAATAAGGAAATGTATATAGAAGTTCTGGAGTATATATACTGACTTGGTTGGGTAGGACAAGAGGTCGGTGCAATCGCCCAATGAAGACGTGTCGCCAGACCATGCGCCTGGTGGTAGGAGACATATATTGTGAATTAGCCGGTGAATTTCATGTTTATTATGGGCTTGGAAGAGTACGTCAGTGTGCCAGTTTGATTTTCACTCGCCTTGGTGATGTTTTGCTCGAGGTCCTTTCGAAACGCGCCCATGTCCTTGCCATAGTTTTCGGCGAGAGCTGTCAGGATTATCTCCCTGTTCCATACCTGAAAAAATATGTCACAGCGCAATTCACATGTAAAGAAGAGTTAAGCTCAGTGGCATGTTGTTTGCGACATGTCAATGTGTGTACATAAGGGTCCTCTGAGGTGGTTACATGCTGAAAGTTACGAAGGCCTCAGACCCACTTTACATGCGTGGGTTGGTAAATTGGTTCAACCGACACCGGAACCTTTATTGGTTGATTGAACCGACCTTAAACCTACATGAAACCGATATGGTTTTTGTAGTACCGATCCTGGAACCAACCGTGTCCGGTTGAAACCGGCGCTGGAACCGACGTTGGAACCAACATGATTTCGGCTTTATCTTTGAGTCTCTATTTCTTCCTCCTCTTCCATGCTTACACCTTGGATGGCTCGGGTCCTTGGGCTCTCTTGACATTCTCCCACTAGTCTACTCTTCGTGGCAAACCTAACAATGCAAAGGGGAGGCACATTATATGGGCCCATGGTGACTTAATATAGAGATGGTGATGACCGTTGGTTGGGCTGCATCATCCCCCGCACCCGTCATCAACATGGAAGATCATCCAAAGTTAACTCTCTAGAGCTCCTTTCATCAACACATGCTCCATAGAGGTTGACGAGTAGTCATTTGTACGAACACACAACAAAGACCAATCAAAGAATTTGTTTGCATGATAGGAGAGCACATCATTTATGACATGTTCATTATTTTTTATAACACCATTAGAATAACACAACACAAATATATGAAAGATAATGCAAATGCAAGGTCATTGTGTGCAAGCAATACATCGGAACATCCTCAAAACGTGGTTAAACACAATTTTCATGAAATTTGAGAAGGCTATGGTAGCTATATCGCTTTGAACCTTATGAGAACTATTGCATGCAAAGCATCACAATGATAAATTTATTAATATCTTTGATATGCAATAAGAGGAGAATTTGGCCAAAACACATAATAATGACAATATCCAAAACATCATTATGGGTGAAAAAGAGTCATAACAAGAATGATAAGCACAAACACGGTCAAGATGGATGAGCATTTCTGTATTCAGAGTTTTGTGTTAGCCACCGCGCGCTAAGATCTTACATAAATCAAGTGTATTAATTCGAGAACAATTTCACCTCTGATCTTAGCAGATAAAAGCTTGATTGTTGGCATACATCATCCAGAATACCCTAGATAACTCTAGGATAGTCATATGGAGTTGAGCCTTTAAGCATCCTTTCCATGAAACCAAGGGCACAATGTAGAAGGACTGATGCAATTAAAAATCAAATCACCAGGCTATGAAATGAAAAATGAAGCTTAGTAAGTTAGTATAGTTTTGTTGCCAGAATAGATGCATGTCCAGTTTCATCTGTTTGTTTTGGTAATATTAGAGCTAGTTAAGCATAGAGTAATAGAACTTAAGGCCTCCAAAATATCATCTTATAAATTCTCATTATAGTGACATTCACCTTTTCTCATCCCATTAATTTTTTAGAAAAAAAGGGCCCCCCGGGTTCCACTATTCATGCAACCACAATTGTCATACAGGTTTTGTAGCTCCTTATTACATTCATCCAACACATGAAAACATTTGAAGCGCAAGCAACAGGAAACAAACTACAGCCTATACAAACGCACTGACTCAGTGAGAGCTTCGCAGGCCATCTCTTGCTTCCACTTCTGCCTCGCTCCCGGCACCATGTTCAGAAGGATCTCTGTCACGCCCAGGCAATTCTGAGCAGCTCCCCAGTCTTGAAGTTTAGCTTCTGAAGGTTCTGGTCCAACAAGTTGGAGTGTTGATCGAGGCAAAGTACCTTCCACGCTCTGATGGACGCAAGGATCCTTCTGAGAAATTCCTTCACACCTGGCCATCTTAGACCCTGAAAACACATTTCGTTTCTTATGTTCCAAATGCACCACAAGGTAGCAGTAGAAAACATATTAATAACTAAATTCCTATTTTCACTGATCCACCATCTAGCAATAGATTCAAAATCAGATCCAATATGAATTTCCAGCACCTCAGAAATTGTGTTCCATATGTTTTTAGCAACAACACAATCACAGAAAAGATGATGCGCAGTTTCTGTTTCAGAACAGAACAGACATGTCTTATCCTCTACATGTCTACGCTTACTTAAGTTAACTCTGGTTAAAATTTTATCATTTGCTAAAAGCCAAAGGAACACATGCAGTCTAGGGGGGAAATGTAATTTCCAAACCGCAGGCGTGTGCACATGCAACACCCCACGATTATTAACTATCCCATAGAAAGACTTCACAGAGTACTACCCAGAGGGGTGAAAAACCCAAACCGGGCTGTCATCTTCCTCAGAGAGTTGATATGACTCAGCTAAAGCCACTAGTTCGAGCCACATATCAAACACTCTCTGCGGTACCACTCTCCTGAAAGTAATTTTCAGTTCTATTCCGTCCCACACATCCAAAACCACAACACAACGTTCATTAGCAATAGTATAAAGCTCCCAGAATAAAGTAGCTAAAGAACAATGACCTATCCAGACATCTTCCCAAAAGAGAATTTTACGACCGTTACCCAACTTCCATCTATGTCCAATTTTCGCCGCCGAGGCTGCCCACATGATCCCTTTCCAAAAAGGAGAACACTGGCTAGGATTAGCTTGTAGCAAATTAGGATGTAAATCATACTTATAATCTATTATTTGTCTCCAAATTTTGTGTTGGTCCAGGTGGTAACGCCTGATCCAAGATGCTAAGAGACATAGATTAAAGTCACTCAAGTTTTGAATTCCCAAACCTCCATATTCTTTTTTCTGACAAATAGTTTCCCAGTTAACCAAATGGTATTTAGGAGCATCTGAGTCTTTCCAAAAGAAATGAGACACCCAAAGCAGTCTCCCATTAATTTTTCATCACAACAAACACTTTCTCATCCCATCCAAAGCAGTCGCATCTCTATGACAATGTCCATGATTTTCTTACTGTGCATCTGTCAGTTGATCAAATGTGGCTGCAATCCTTGCCTCCACCAATCGAAGGTGGGATCGCGGATCATCCTCATGCCCGTCCACACTCCGCTGGCAGCCCATCCCCACCCGTCCCAATCCGTCTTCACCCCATTGCCGGTGTATGTTTATCAGTATTATCGTGACTTCCACATATTATTATACTAATCTTTTATGCTTTTAAAAATTATTGTTATTAGACTATAATCTTACCTCATATGTTTTTATGTTACTTTTCAATCATTAAAAGTGTAACAATGTTGCTAGACATTAACCTTGAGGTTCTTTGTTAAAAGTTTATAACATCTATCACTGAACATAGACTTGTGGTGTACTAAATTTACTATGTATTCTGCAACCAAAAATTACATTAGTTTTTGTTGAGACATTGCCACTTAAAAAAATATAAACGGAATGCCGCTAAATGTGAGAAAAACTGAAGAAGGTCAAGTATCGTGAACAAATTGTGACACTCCCATGTGGGTGTGGGTGTGGGTGTGGGTGTGGGTGTGGGTGTGGGTGTGGGTGTGTTTCTAGTCTGCTTATATTTTATTATTCATAAGCACCTTCTTTAAGATCTCTAAAGCCTATGGTTTACCAAATATTAACTATTCTAGTGCTTGATTGGGTATAAGTAAATGGAAAAGTCTAGATTATGTAAGATTTTTGTGAGGAGCTAGTCACTGGATCGTTGGAAAGTTGATTTACTAGACAAATATATCTTACATGAGCATTTGTGACAGTGTGTCCGTGGTAAGGTGGTTTTTAAAGAACAGTACATAGATGGTCTTTCTATTAGATGGTTTCACCAAATATGGTGTCTTTGAATAATTCACTCACAAAAATATATAAACCAATTGTGCTACATACAAATGTCTATACACGAAGACACATACATTATTCGCACCCAATTATTCAGGAACCATTTGCTCATTCCCGTACGATTAATTAGCACTAGTCTAGGCACCATCGTACCCAAGTCAGTCAGGCCACTCGTAAACACCAATTCAGCAGCGTTAGTCAGTGGCTAGAGCTCGTCATCAACGGCGAAGTGCAGCGGCACAACGTCGTGCTTGTGCTCCCCGAAGACCCGGTTCAGGAACATGGCTAGCCTCACTCCTCCCTGCGCGATCCGCCGCTCCACGATCGGGAGCCTCGAACTGAAGTAGTCATCTGCAAATTACGAAACCACGTCGCCATCTCATGATGAGTTGTTTGATTCATAGATTTTGTGCCAATGATACCATTCAGCAATGTAATGGCAGGAATTGAGAGTTTACCGGACAGTGTGTTCCCATCGTGGACGCTGTCGTGCCCCCACTTGCAAGCCAAGCCTATGCTCTCCGTGGCATACCTGTTGCGTCCAGATGAAATGTTTTCTAAGAAAAAAAATTCCAAATCAGGAAGTATATAGAGGTTCATGAGTATATATATACTGACTTTGTTGGGCAGGAAGATGTGTCGTCGGACCATGCGCCCTGGTGGCAGGAGACACATATTGTGCATTAGCCGGTAAATTTCATGTTTATTACTCCCTCCGTTCCAAATTAATTGACTTCCATTTGCGCACATGCGGATGTATCTAGACATGTTACAAGTATAGATACATTCACATTTAGACAAATAGAAGTCAATTAATTTGGAACGGAGGGAGTAGCTTGGAACAGAGTAAGTCTGCGTGCCAGTTTGATTTTCACTCACCTTGGTGATGTTGTGCTCAAGGTCCTTTCGGAACGCGTCCATGTCCTTGCCGTAGTTTTCGGCGAGAGTTGTGAGGATTATCTCTCTGTCCCATACCTGAAAATATATCCAGATTCAGTTCACGGGTTAAGAGTTAAGCTCAGTGGGGCATGTTGTTTGTGCCTTTGTGGCATGTCTGTGTGTGTACGTAGGGGTCATAAGAGGAGCTGGTTACATGATGAAGGTTGGATTTGTGCTTGAACCAGCGTAGGTTCACTGCATTTCCCCCTTGGTCGCTTGTGAACCCCACATGCATCGGCTGCACGAACAAAAGGAAATCATGTTAGAGATCGATCTATAAAGAAAAAAAAAAACCAGATTCAAGAATATTTACCTGATGAACATCTCCCATGAAGTGTGAGAGGAATAGCAGGGCTTCCGTCAGGTTATCTGCATTTGCAAATAGAAGAATGGGAGGGGTCAAGAACTCTGAACAGTGAGTGATAGAGGAACACTGGTTGAGATCAACACTGTCGGTAGCTTACACTTGCGATCAGCACTGCCTTGCTTGTAGTGCATGAACTGCGAGGTGAAGTTGGCGATGGCACCTGCGACGCATATGTCCCTGGCGCCCCTGGGATCATGGCAATCCCCTGCCCATTGGACACCACGGTCATCACACAACTCAGAAATTCAGAAACAGAGTTTATAGTACTGTCGCTCTCAGAGTTTACAGAGGAAAACATACTCGAGTAGACGAAGCTGCAGGCCTTGTCAGGGGTGTCGATGAAGTGCAGCGGGCTAGTCCACTACCACTAGTACTTGTACCAGTTCCTGACCTGGTCGGGCCAGATGCAGAGCGCTGACAGAGTGACAGGTCGCCGCCGGCCTCCTCCAGGAGAAGGTTCTTCACGGCGTTTGCAGCGGCAGGCTCCAGCAGACCCTGCAACAGGATGTCAGGATCAATCACCCATTTCAGTTCAGCTCAGTGGTGCTGATGCAATGCTAACATCTGGTTATGAACATAATGAGAACAAGTTTTACCAGTGCGATCTGGCATGTGAGCATGTGTCCCACCGTGCTCCATGACCGCACCACCGGCGCCGACGCGAGGACCCGCCCGAGCACCGCAGCTGAAGGGAACGCGCCGGAGGCCATTGACAAATGACATTGTCGATCTGACGATCTCATCGTCGTTGCTCGTCAGAGTGCTTACTTGATATATTCAGATGAGCGACTGCAGATGGTGGTGCTATAGGGAAGTTGGAAGAGGAAGGTGGCGAGCCTTCTTTGAGTGCACGGGTCGTGTTCCATGTGCATGAGCATACTTCGCTTAGCTCCGTTCTTCCATCCCCACAAGGCCACGATTGTTTGTGGTTGGTTCAGTCTTTCGGTTCAATGAAAGCTCCGTTTGCTTGGTCCTCTGCCCATGGAAACTGTTCCTTGTTCTCGTGCTAATGCGACTGCTGTTCTTGCGTCCCGAGGTAAGCGACAGGGACGGGAAGGAGCCACGGACGTTTCTGATGCTTGTAGCATGAGCCTTCCATGCAGGCCGGGCCTAGATTGCTTGCGTTGTGCCGGGCCTAGGGTGGACTCTGTTGGGCCGAGCCTGAGTGGGAGACAAACACTGAAGTTCTCGCTTTTGTGGTCGACCCAGAATCCGCTGAGAAGGCGAGAGCCGCACACTATGCGGAGGACCTGTAGAAGCTCTAAACAACTCGGTATAGGGCAATGGCAGGACCCAATGTAGTTGCAGGGCAATGGCAAGACCCCTATGGAGGTTTTCGACGATGACGACGAGATGACGACGAGTGGTAGTTCATTTTTGGCACTTGATTTTATGTATTAGGCCCTAATAAATATTATTTGTTGATCTTGTATAACTATGTTGTCTGATTTTAAAGTTTGAATTATGACAAACTGAACTTTCACAATTTCTTTTTTGTCTCAAAATTATAGAAAAATCATACAAACGTAGTATACCATAATTCTATGCAATTGCACAGAAAGAAGTGGAAGAATTCACCAGTTAGATATGAATGGTTACACGGACAATTTTGGCCATTTTTTTTACATAAATCGCGAAACAATAAAAAAAGGAAAACCTAGGAGAATCTTTCTTTGTAATGTACTAGTATGAAAGAAAACATCATAAACTTGCAATACCATAGTATTTGACAACCGAGTCTTCTATGGAGATTCATGACTTCCAAGCAAAATGACCAAGGTCATGGTCATACCATAATTTTTTACAACCTAGTCTTATATGGAGATTCATGACTTTCAATCCAAATGACCAAGGTCATGGTCATACCATAATATTTGACAACCTTGTCTTGTATGTGGACATAAACATGTGTATTGACATTGAAAACAACATTGCCAAAGCAAAATTACAAAATTTTATTTTATTTTTTGGTACCAAAATCCCCATTTATTGTGAAGTAGGTACCACAAATAAGATATAAAATTGATCTCTCATAATTTTCACGCAAAGTATATCATATGGGAGGCACATCCATGAATATTTGAATTTTTGAGGTTTTAAACAATATTCAACTCATTAAATGAGTTTAATAGCATTTATTGACGAAAAATGAAATTTGAACTACAAGTGTATTATAGTTGGGCCCCAAAAATATAGAAAACTCATAAATAACTTAGCGTACCATGATTCTATGCACCTGCACAAAACCTGCACAAAAAATAGAAAAATTCACCCTTAGGTATGAATGGTCACACAGACGATTTTGGCCTGTTTTGGAAAAAAATCACATAAATTAAGAAAAAAGGGAAAACCTTAGGGAAATGGAAATACTAGTATAAGGAAAAAATCATAAACTTGCACTAAAACATTTTTTATAAAACAAATGTAGGCGAAATAGACATCCTTGTCTAGAGATTCATAACTTTCAAGCAAAACACCAAGGTCATAGCCATATCCACGGCTAGCTTCTTGATATGATGACCAAACTGGGCACAAACATGTGTATTGACATTGTAAACAACATTGCCAAAGAAATATTCCAAGATTTTTTGAATTCTTATTTTATTTTTATGCCAAAATCCCCATTTTTTGTGAAGTGGACGCCACAATTAAGATTGCAAATTGAGCTCTCACATTTTCACACAAAGTATATCATATGGGAGGCATTATCCCTGAATATATGAATTTTTGAGCTTTTTAACTATATTCCACTCATTAAATGAGTTTCATTGCATTTATCGACGAAAAATCACATAAATCGAGAAAAAATAAATAAAATGGAAACTTGGTGGAATCATCCTTTTTAGTGGAATCATCCTTTTTGGCAAAAGACGAAGTGATCTCTTCCTTCTATTCTACTTCCGCACGCGGTTAATTGTTCTCGATCTACTCGCTGCACTAAATTGTTCTCACCGACAAAAACCACATTGCGGTTCCCATTATAGTCTTCCTAGTTCTCTCCCCACCGCCGTCAACAAAAAACCCAACTCTCCAAGCGAGCAATGGCCGACGACGGTGTCGCCACGACGACGTCCCTAGCGACAACGCGAGCGACGAAGACAGGGAGGGATACCACCCCTGATACGACACATGAGACCCTCGGACGTCGACCCCGACTCTATCTGGAGCACTCAGACATCCTGATGACTCCGACGACGATAAATCAGAGGAGGAGAAGGAGGATGATGGGGAGGAGGACGACGAGAAGGAGGCACAGGAGGCGCTAGAGGATGTCGACCACGACAACAACTTCTTCGGCGACGACGTGGACGAGGACGGGGGCGCAGCACCGCCGGCGAATAAGCAGAGGAAGTGTGATTAGCAGTAGGAGTAGTATTATTACTAGTATTAGTATTATCAGATTAGTGTAGTCACAAGTACATTTTTGTACTGAATAATAAGTACTAATGAATATTAAGATTTCCGAATTTCCGTTTAAACTATAATTTTAGTCTTAGTCGTCAAATTAAATGTCTATCATGATCTAATCATAAAAAACCTAGTTTGGATCGAAGGAACTTAACAATGATTTAATTAGGTGCATTAGGCACAGAGCGCGCAGTCAAAGGAACGACATATAGTAAATGAATTATCTCTATACAGAAGAAATTAAATTTGATCATCATTTAATCGACGAATTATATCTCAACATGGTAGTTTTGAAAGAAATGATGTTGGATGTGGGACATTTAATTAAGTTTAAATATATATGGTACTGGAATATTTATAATTTCGATAAACATCCATCCATAAATAATTGAATATGGTCAAATAGCCTTTTCCCGATGTCTATTTGACTTTACAAAAGACACAAGATAAACATTTTTTGGAATCATGCGCGCAGTCCTCCTTATAAACCAGTTGTTCGTCCTCTAAACTAGCGAGGTGGGACTAAACATTCCAAACCGGCCGTGTGACTGCTACAGGGCACACCGTCCCCACCTGTCAGTATTTTAAGTGTCTCGCTTCTCAATATTCAGCCATTTAACGGTCAAACGAGTTTGACCCTACGGAAGCATGTTGTTTACGTATGCGAGACTCACGTGTAGCAAGTGAGGCAAATCTGAGGAAAGTTAAGAGAGCGGGGCAAAACTGAATAGATCCGTAGAACGAAATGGGGCACGGAATCAAATGACCCATAGAACGAACTCCAACTGGGTATGATCACAGACTAAAAAAAGATCCGTGCGCCATGAAAATGGTGTATTGTTAAGGGCTAATAAATTAGGTGTAAGAACATGCTTTTCTGCATGGCACGTATTTCTAACAAATATTATAAATGACTAGTTGAATGCCCGTGCGTTGCTACGGGCGTTCACACCGAATAATCTCTAGGTTCATCCAAATATGGTAAGAGTAAGGTCACTATCTTATTACTAATAGCAAAATGTCCGTGCGTTGCTACGGGATTTAAATTAAATCAAACATACACTGATTGTGGTTTTATCGTCATTTTAGAAGTAGGTTGGCTTTGTCTCGGATGTCATGTCTCTTGCATGCCCCGTTATACAACGATCTTGTCGAAGGCTTAATCTCTAATATTCTTTGTATAAATCATGGCTATCCAAAAGAAACACATATATATATATATTCTCGAACCAATTATTTTATCTGATCCACAACAAAATTCAATCATAAAATTATAAGTGCAACTCGGAGCAACCTGAAGTAATTAAAACTAAACATGTGCTTAAATGAATTAATGAGTCAAAATAGAAGGGAAGGGAAACAAAAAGGATTTTATTTCATATAGCAAACATGACCATAGTGATTTATACTGAATATTACATATGTTCAAAAAATATAAAATGTTTTGGTAGCTATAGATAATTTCACTAACCAAAGTCGATTTCTTGGCCGGACCAAACCTTTTTTAGGGGAGACTACCTGCTACTACCGAAATTATTATTTTTTACATAAAACCAGTGTGCTAGGGACCGGGTCACCAGGAAGTTTTATGAATTTAAATGACAGTGGGTGTCCAACATTGTTTCCTGAATCGTCAAAAGAATCCACCAGTTTGAAAAGGGATAATCAGAATATGTAGGAAACATTCAGTTTTCTACTAACCGTGCATAGAAAATCCCAAAGTAATATCGCATTTTGCACGATAACTGCCATTTACAGACCATCAACTTGACACAGGTATCGTGGGAGAAGTACTATTTTTTTTGCTGCTATGCGGAAAAGTCATTTCTAAAGATGTTTATATCCAGATTTCCTTTGCACGATCTGGTACAAAAAAATCATACCAGTGGATAGATCGCTACCGCTGCTAAGGACCAAGATAAATTATTGCCAGTTCTCAGCGTCAGCTGGTACCAAAGCTGGACAGTTTGCCTGTAACTCTTATCTGGATATATTCAGTTAGCATTCAGTTAACTCAAATTCAGCTAGCGCTGCTGCGCCGCTGGCGGGCTCAGGTGCTCCGTGCTCAGGTCACCATCAAGGATGGAGTCGGCCGGCTGGAGCGCCGTCCTTGCGGCGTTGGACGGCGGGCGGAGGCAGGTGGCGTTAGGGACGGCGCCATGCCGCCGTTACAATCTTCGCACAGGAGCCTGACCGCGACCCCCGTTCAAGACCAGCATCCATCGGGAGCATGGCCGCGACCCCCGTCCAGACCAGCAGCCACCAGAATCTTGGCCGCGACCCCGTCAAGACCAGCGCCATGCTCCTGGCCGCTATGTTCGTATTTGGAAGGGAAGAGGTGGAGGTCGTCGCGCCAAGCCGAGCCCACGGCCGTGTGCCCCTGCCCGCAGCTGCCACCGCTGCTAGTCGTGCACCGTCGCGGGCGCGCCAAGCCGAGCACCCACAGTCGTGTTCCTCGCGACCGAGCTCGCGCAGGGCACCCCGCCGCCACCACCCGATCTCCCATCTCTGGCCACATCAGGCCCAGCCAACCACAGATCCGAAATTCCACCTGCGTCTTTTCTCCATCCAGACGGAACACAAGCTTCATCGTCGCCGTCCCTCCCGCGGAGGAGCTCGATTCAGGCTCGAGAAACGCCCCAGCAGGCTCGAGAAATCGCCCCTGCGCCTCTCCTTCTGCCCGGGCGACGCGGCGGCAGATGGAGGCGAGAGTTCATGGGTCTTCGCGGTCGAGCAGAACGAGGGGAACTGGCGCAACTCTGGCCCCGCGTCCAAGGCCAACCTTGTCCTTGAGGCACAGCGGTTCGCGTGGGAGGAGCGCGTCGACGATGATGTGGACGAGGAGGATGGCTTCTCCCGTGCGTTCAAAGCCATGGAGGAGAGGGGTGGATTTGGCCGTAGGCAGTCAGGACGGACAGGGGTAGGAAAAATAACACCGAAACATTTTTTCCACTTACCGGTGGCAGTGGTGGGTAATTTGTGCGATTGGTGGGAGGGCAAAATCGGAAAGAAAAATGGCATACCAACACCTCCTCAAGCCGTATTATATAGTAGAGATATAAAAACATTGTGAATACAATACTCCTTCAAACTAACATAACACACGAGTTACATAATTAGATAAAAGAAACAAGGTTTCATGGAATCATATATATATATACACACATAAAAATCAGCACATAAAACAAAGTATTATTCACGAACACACATGTTTTTTCGGTAAAGAGAATATATTAATATCGTGGAGATACCAATTACACCCAACCTCTGCAATAACGAAATTTCCTAAAGACATTACGGATGCACACATCTCTACAATAAAAAGAAGAAGAAAAATCAAAAGATCCCGCTACACTGATCAATTCCTTATAGCGGCAACACAAACCACCACCAAGAAAACACCCAGAGTCCAAACTCTCCGAAAGTGACGCCTGCAAGAAGGAAACCTTGCACCCATCACCGCCTGATCGTAGATCTTAGGTTTTCACCCCGGAGAAAGTCTACGCTCTCAAAACAATGCCTTTAAGAAGGCCATTGCCAGGCACAACCAATTAATTTAGGTCAGACCTTAGATTTTCACCCTGAAAGAAACGACTCTGTACTCCTCCTGTGCTGCCACCCCCTTGCCGTTGTCACTGCTACAAGTCACAAATCACCAAGCAAATTCCTTATCGCTTCGAAGACTCGGTCCGCCATTACTAGACTCAGACCTCAACCGGCATGACATTCTCCGCCACTGTCGTCACCAAAGAAATCGAAATACCGACATGTCCCATGGTGCCAACAGAAAACGAAGTTTCGCATCACTCCATCTTGCAGCCTCACGGCCAGAAATATGGGTGCGCACGACCGAATCCCGTCCGATCCAGCAATCTCCAGGCATGCGACGCCTAGTGGAGTTCGCCGGCGGAGCCTTCCGGAGTGCCCCATTTGGCTTAGTTTTCCTCGGTTGTGTCCTACTCGCTTAACTTTCCTCGGTTGTGCCCTACTTTACTCTTTCGAGGCTCGCAGGCAGCCAAGCGGCCGTTTCCGTCGAGTCAACCTCTTTTGACCGTTACTTGGCCTGACTAGTGGGGTCGGCCTGGGCAGGAGTGGGCGTAGGGTAGTTGGCGGGCCATTGCCCGCATAAGTCCTGCAGACGTTTTACAGCAACGTAAGCCTAATGTTGATGGGTTTGGAGCATGCCGGATCCGGGTGCCGCTTTGCAACCCTACCCGGGCGCACCCATGCTGCTCGCCGGACGGGGATTTAGTGACTTGCCATGGGCAAGTCACGCTGTACCATGCGCCCATTTATCCACCATCCGCTCTGCATTTAACGGGTCAGATTGGCCTAAAAAAATAAAGCCCGATTTGTTTCATTTGGATAATTGGTTTATCATTAAATAGTTTTTTGATTTGATCTTAAAAAGCTATTAAATCATAAGCGATTGGTCGAACTGAGACGAATTTTGTTTCATTTGAATAATTGGTTTATCATTTTTTTTTTTTGCTTTGATCTTAAAAAGCTATTAAATCATAAGCGATTGGTCCAAATGACACAAATTTTGTTTCATTTGATAATTCGTTTATCATTAAATAGTTTTTTTTTGCTTTGTTCTTAAAAAGCTATTAAATCATAAGCGAGCAGGGGTACATCCTGCGATTTAATCAACGGTACCCTTTAATCAGCACTAAGACAGAGAGCATATGATCCATCGCATTAAGCTCAAACGCACTAATTAACCTCTAACGATTGATGATCAGCAAGTAAACAAATCCTAGAGCAACTATACAAAAATAAAATCTGGCAGTTATTAGATTAGCCTGCTTCCTCAGATCAATCATCCCGTCTTAAGTGCTTGTTCAACTTCTTCAGTTCCCCCTTCAGTTCTGCATCCCCCATCGGCGGAGCGACGCTGTCGGAGCGCAAAATCTCCACAGCCGACGGCAGATTGAGCTCCCTGGTTGCGCCCCCCATCGAATGAATTAAGCCCTCCATTTAAAGCCTCTCAATGTAATCATCCATCAACTCAAAATGCAAGCATGATTCATGTCCTGAAATCGTAAACATGAACCCTAAATCCCAAATGTGAGCAAAAAATAAAAAAAGGATGCGAGAGACTCAAATGTTACCTTCACCCCCTCTGGCTTGCTCTCGCATTTCACAAACTCGCGCCCACAATTGCCATTCTTCTTCTCCCTAGCAACCAAACGTACCAGTGGCGCCATGCATGAGCATTTAGGACATCGCGTCATCGGCACTACACCATACTTTGGCCATGGGGGGCGGGAGGCATAAGTGGTGGAGCTCGACATATCTCTCGCCGGCCGGCGTTGCTCCCCTTCATCGCCGGAGAAGAAGAAAAAGAAGAATGGGTGGGGATGGCTGCTCTGTCTGTTGGGGGAAAGGAGAGGCAAATGGTGGGCGAGCTTACGAACCCACTTGTCATTGGGTACGCCGCGGTCCGACCAATCTGACGGCCGCAGTTCGACGCTAGGGTATGATCGAACGGTCACAAATCGCCGCTAGGGTTTGGAGAGTGACTGCGGGGTTTTGAGCTGGTCAACGGGGTTATCTTAGATTTGACGAACATTCAAATGAGCACAACTAATTGAAAAAATCAACAAACTATGAAACCTGCGCACATTGACGTTTTATGTTACATAGTAACGATAAGAAAATACTAAACTTGGTCTACGGATATTTATATGAAAAAATCCCTAACACGGGTGAGCTACCACGATCGAGCTAAAATGCGCACAACTGATTCAACGAAAATCAAAAAATATGAAGCCCGTGCACATTGTCGTCTTATATGACATAGTTACTATAAAAAAAACTAAACCTGGTCCACATATATTGTACTGAAAAAACCTTCACACAAATGAGCTACCATGAACAAGGTTGTTCAGAGTTCAAGGAAAGTGAGATGTAGGGTTTAGAATTTTTCAAAAAATCTAAAGAAATCAAGAAATTCACCAAAGCTTCATTTTGGAATGAATAAGAAGGATTTGAACTTAGTTTTCCATTTTCGTATTTTAAGCCTGTTTTTTACGGTTAACATATAAAGAACATTTTTTAAATGTAATAATATGAAGATTAATTCAATAAGCAGAAGTACCACAAAAATAAAAGCATGTTTAGAGTAGACACCGAAGAAAAGACATCGTGACAACAACAACACATAGTAATATTAATCACTCTCTTCTTTGATCTGTTTTTTGATCTCTTCTTTGACCTCTTGTTTGATCTCTTCGCTGGATTCCTCGATGTTCTCGCTGGACTGCTCGACGTCTTGGCTGGACTACTCGACGTCTTCGCTGGCCTCCTCGACGTCATTTCTGACCTTCTCAAATTTCAGCTTGATGTACTCCTTCTGGATCTGCACCTTGATAGCGAAGAGATCACCAAAGCGAATTTGGGCTTGTTCGAAGAATAGATCTCAGTTCCAGTGAACTCGACGTAATCTTCTATTACGCGCTATGTTCCCATGATCTCGACAAAGTCTCTCGCGAATAGACGAGAAGTCCCTCGTGATGGAAGTACATAGCCATATACTACCTGAATGTTGAGATGTTGACCAAAATAACATGAACATCGTATCAGAAAAGTGTAAATGACGGCAGAGTATCAGAAAGGTGTAAATGAAATAAGAAAAGTTTGAATGATATCAGAGATTTCACATCTATACTATCATTCTCAATCCTGCGCACGTAGAACCGAGGGATATCAAAGAACTCGTCAGCATCCAATTCCCTTGTGGCCTCTTTGAATAAAGCGAAAGATATCACATTCATTTCTAAAAAACTGACATCTCTCGGTTCGTGAAATATTGTCTTTAGAAGGGCTGGCTTGCACCATTTTACAATTTGTTTACACTCTGATCAAAGAGATGAAGACATTAAGTTTCATTGTGTAAAATATAAACTACGCAATGTGTAAGAAAATAACACAAACCAACATACCCGAGTATTGACCAAAAGGTTTGGCAACATTGCTTGCGTTAATCACTTAAACTTTGAACACATGATGATTTTCATCATGCATGAATCTGACAACATCGCCGATTTCGATGCCGTAGGCTACAGACAGTGCTCTCCACTGCGTTCCGCAGATATATGTCCGTATATGGGTCCTTGAAGTACTATTTAGCTGCTTACACATATTAGTCCAATCAATTTCATTTTCCACTTTTTCAGGTACAAGTAGTATGTGTCTCTCTTCGGACACTTAGCCTCCATCTAGTTCTCATGATGGCCAAGGGCCAGGCTCTCTAGAAGATATCTTGGAGGGCATGTCACAATCTACATGTAATATAAAGAGCGAAGAAACTAAGAAGACACGAATTGAAGGAAAACTTACAACTTCCTGTTGCAATTGTCGTATTCAATCCGGACTTTAAAAGTATTTAAACGGCGATTGCTTCTACGACAGAGAGTTGGTGCGTGAATGCACATAGGACATTCCTCGCCTTCCATTTCCTATTTTAAAAAACAATAACAAAAGAAATTTAGAACCACATAAACAGGCAAATTTGCAGAACCTGGTTTGTTTTCCCATTTCGCAAGTCACATTAACTCACATATAATGCACCGTTCGGGAGCTCAAACGGGTAAATGAAACATGTAGAGAAGATAACACTGACCATCCAAATGGGGTTGATGGATTGCTGCTGTAACCGTCGGTGACCAAAAAACCCAACGGCGAAGACAGATGTACAATAACCGCGCCCGCAAGTTGCGAAGAGCTCCTTGCTTGTCCCTCCTTCTCGACAGGCAACGGCGATGGCGATGGCGATGGAACTCCTCTGCGTGTTGAATCACCCTGCTATGTGCCTTGAATCCAACTCCTATTGGTCTGTTCTTAGGGTTTCCTGAAGTTTTCTCAGGGTTTCTCTGGGCGGAAGCAGGGGAGAAAGACCAGCATGGCCCCATCGGCGGTATCCCTTGATTAAACAAGTGCCCCGGCCCCACTCGATACGATTCCAAACAAGGTGCCTCAGGCTGACCCTACTAGTCAGGCCAAGTAACGGTCAAATGAGGTTGACCCGACGGAAACGCCCCGTTTGGCCGCCTACGCGCCTCGAAAGAGGCAAGTAGGGCAAAAATGAGGAGATCTAAGCGAGTAGGGCATAACCGAGGAAAACTTAACGAAGCAGGGTGCCTAACTAAAAAAACCCGCAAAATAAATGGACATCACACAACTCCAACCTTCTTCTAAATTATGAGAAGCCCATCATTATTTGATAAGGTTAAATTAAGCAAATGAGCATCGTAGTACATACAGCAGAAATATCGGACCATATGTCATAAAAGTTAAAACAAACAACATGTATAACTAATATCATCGTCCTCCCGAGAGGCCGGAGATTGTGCCGATGCTCGTCGTCGTTAGCTGGGGGTATGGCACAGCAGATGTATTGGATCCTTTGCTTTGCATCCAAGGCGCCATGTTGAAGCTCAAATGTGTTGGCTCCAACTCCGGTAGCGGTATGTCATTATCAAGGTATTGCAGTACCTGGCGCATGTTTGGCCTTGATGTAGGGAAAGGATGCAAGCATAGGAGCCCTAGTTTTAGCACAAGACAGACCTCATCCATGACAAATTCGCCTTGTAATCTCTTGTCCGCTGTCTCAGTGAGCGACCCGTTGCGCCAATGTTGAAGAACCCAGTTGACCAGCAAGACTCGGTTGCCTTGTGAGTCCTGCTTGATGGGTCTTTGCCCACAAACAACTTCAAGAAGGAATGCACCGAAGGCAAAAACATCTGTAGGAGGAGACGCTTTACCTGTTTGTGCCAGCTCAGGTGCTAGGTACCCCATTGTTCCAACCACATGCGTGGTTTGTGGGTTTGTACCATGGTCATATAATCTTGCAAGACCAAAATCGCCTAGCCGCGCATTCATTTCACTGTCCAAAAGCACATTGCTCGGCTTGATGTCTCGATGAATGACAACTTTCTCCCACTTCTCGTGCAAGTAGAGCAAGCCACAAGCAACACCTTTGATGATCGCAAACCTCTGGTCCCAGCCCAAAGTGGGGTTGTACCCCTCTTCATCACAGTACAGGAACTTATCAAGACTTCCGTTTGACATGTAGTCATACACCAAAAGGAGTTCATGATTCCTTCGACAATAGCCCAGTAGCTGCACGAGATTGCGGTGCCGTAGGCGGCCAATGCTTACCACCTCGGATACGAACTCCTTCATTCCCTGCCCCAGTTCATGGGACAACTTCTTTACGGCCACATCTAATTTGGATGTCGGAAGTACTCCTTTGTACACCTTTCCAAACCCTCCTGCACCAAGTAGGTGTTTGTTCTTGAATCCCTCGGTTGCACAGAACAAGTCTTTATAGGAGAACCGATGTGGTCCGAACTCGGCTTCCCAATCCTCGCGCAGTTCAGCGTACCTTCGCCGCCTCTGCACGATCAGAACAGCGGCAGCACCCAAAGCAAGCACCAGTGTTGCAGTAGCTATTGGAAGGACGATCTCCAAGGTCCTGGACCGATGATTCGGACTAAGATGAGGTAGCTTTGGCAATTTGGAGATGTCGATGACTGGAGCGGGGCCATCCATGCCGAAACTCCAACCAAGCACGATGTATTCTGTGCTGATTGGGCCAGTCGAAGACGAGAAACCAACATATGCTGGATCCGTGAGCACATCTGACAGATCATAGGTGGCTGAGACCAGTGGCCTGGCTGGTTTGGCCACTACTCTCAGCGGAGCAATGGTCACATTGATCTGTGTGGCCATTTGGTCGTAGTCCACCCATACCTGCATAGCTTCCCCGCTATTCAGGCTCAAGTTGTTGAACATGTTGGCATCGTCATAGAAGCCAGCAGGGTGCGATTGCACGGAGTGGACGCTGTTGATGTCGATGCCGACGTGATTGTCGTTGACGTCCTTCAGCTCGGCGTTCTGGAAGGTGTCGAGCTCCACCGCAAATATATGGTTGCTGGAATTACCGTTGTTCTTGTTGTTGAGGAGGCCCAAGAACTGGTTCGCGAGCACGTTGGAGAATTCCTTCCTCGGGGAGATGAAGAAGGCCATGCCGTCAACACTCGTCTCGCGGTAGACAGAGATGATGCTGAACACGAAGGACACAGAGAAGGACCGCACCCTGTCGTTGGGCGACTTGCGGAAACGCAGGGGAGTAGGGTGGAGTGCATGGCCGTAGAGATTAACGGTGCCGTTGGTCACCTTCAGGAGTCCGTTCGGCGTGACCGTGGCGGCGCCGTCGAGGGTGAGGTTTTCTCCAGTGAAGCCGGAGTAGACAAACTGGTCTTCTACTTCGCCGGTACAGAGGGGTGCAAGGCTCAAGCTAAGGAAGAGGAGGGCGTGTAGAAGAAAGAGCACACCTTTCATTTCTGGCTTGTGTGTAGGTAGCAATTCAGCACAAGATCGAGATGCAAGAACCGAAGAGTTATGTAGACCTTGTAGCGTACGGTGGATATGTTCGGCTTAAAACTGGCACTGGATTATGTACTCGCAGTGAGGAATACGTGCTAGATAGATACCAATATATTCACGCTGGTGCCTCCGGTGCAATTTTCCACATGAATGCGCGTCAATGTCAGAAAGGGTCACTAGTTATTGACCAAGTCTGTGAAAGGCGGTCGTTTAGGGAGTCTTTGATTAGATGATTAAAATATGTGAGCCTATTTAGTTCAAATAAAAAGTGGAAGAATATCATTAGAATACGTTTTTTTTCCAATGGTGTCACCAGTTGGTTATTCGAATGGAGCAGAAGAAAAATGCAGGACATCTTCTTTTAATCTCAGTTTCAAAGAAAAGTCGCTGAAACTTTACAATCAACTTGGACATATTTTCTAAACTCTTACGCAAGCGTTAATATTCCAGGTTTAGTCCCATCATGTGAACCAAACAACCAACTTTACAATTTTTATGTGTTTTTCAACTATCGTTTCGTTTATGCACATGCTATGATATTCTGGTGGTTTTCCTATTACTACGTCTCTAGAATCAATCGATGCAGAGCCATTGGTATTACCCCATTTTGAAAAGAAAAAATACGTCTCTAGAATCATGTGAACCAAACAAGGTCCGCAAGGATAAGAAAATTGTATTGATGGAATGCCTCTTGATTTGCGGGGTTTCAAAATGCTGGGATAGGAAATGTGCATAATTGCAAACTCATGCCAATTCAAAATCTAAAAGAAATTAATTGGAAAAACCAAACGATTATTTTCAAAAGGTTTGAATCGATGCAAAATTTCTTATGGAACAAGGAAATCCATGGAAACAATTGGTGTAAGATGCATTGGTAATCAAACAACTTAATTACGAAAAAACATCAAAGAACGCCAATCCTCCAAAATTCTTATAATAATCCTTTGAATCAAAAGGCTGAATGTTACATCTTAAACGACTTGAAACGTAGGAATCCTAAACATAGTACAATATGGTATTAATTACTATGTAAATAATGGTCGCATGATAAAGATTCATATCCAACATGAGTTTGTACATCATGGTGAATTGTACATGCCTATTTTTCATTCGAGAAACATGTAGGAGCACCTCCTTTTCATTTGGATGAAAACACAATATGTACATTGAAGATGTTATTTTTGCAGGGAACATCAAAAAACCTAAGGCCTATAAAGATCAAAATCCTGCAAGCGGGTTGGCCATTTTGGGGGAGGGATGATATTTGCCAAATTGATTACTTACGCAGACCCCGCGAGATCTCTCAGCTGCATGAAAGTGGCCAGCAGTGATGATGTCCCAACAAGTTTCATAGAAGGCTTCACTGGAACCATCGGCGCTCAGCACCTGCAGCGAAGTTTAGGAGAAACTGCTCTTGGAAGAACGCTGGACGAAACAAAGGCTAGCGACCTGATCCAAAAACCTAGAGAGCCAGACTCAACACTCCAGGACACCCTTCCTGACCAGCTGTGATTTGGCTGAGTTGTTTTTCTTTCAGTTTTATCTCTTCTTCTTGTTTTCTGGTTAATTTGGCACCTCACCATTTCTGTACTCCTCTATCTATTGCAATGAAATGCAGGCCACAACTGTATTTTCATAAAAAGAAACATTCTCGTCGAAAGGCACATCCAATCGTATGTTTAGAGGACAGATATCCCTGTTGACGACTTTTTTTCTTCGATAAAAAGATCTTTACGTTTAAGCCCCAATAAGTTCACAAGTCTCACAATAACAGAAAAAATTAAATACGAATTACATATCAAAATGAGAAATTCTAAAGACGTCTATAGTGATGGACCGATCCAAATATTATGTTGCCATCCATTTTAAGAAAACAACCCCTGGCTGCAACCTCTGAACCACGAAGCCATCTCCGCAAACAGGCTGCGATGTTGTAATGGCGACCATAATCAAAGCGTAGCTGTGCACGGACGATGACCCCTGTTGAAGACTTATCGACCACCTGCTAGTCATGGGTCGTTGCCTCCTTCCAAATAACTTCTTGTTTGAATAGTCAAAGTTCCCTCAGAGCTAGGTAATGTCTACTGAGCACAAGTCTTCTGGTCCCAGTCGCTTCATAATAGGCTAGGCTGCTATACGGTGCCGTTGGTCACCTTCAGGAGTCCGTTCGGCGTGACCGTGGCGGCGCCGTCGAGGGTGAGGTTTTCTCCAGTGAAGCCGGAGTAGACAAACTGGTCTTCTACACCGCCGGTACAGAGGGATGCAAGGCTCAAGCTAAGGAAGAGGAGGGCGTGTAGAAGAAAGAGCACACCTTTCATTTCTGCCTTGTGTGTATTAGGTAGCAATTCAGCACAAGATCGAGATGCAAGAACCGAAGAGTTATGTAGACCTTGTAGCGTACGGTGGATATGTTCGGCTTAAAACTGGCACTGGATTATCTACCCGCAGTGAGGAATACGTGCTAGATAGATACCAATATATTCACGCTGGTGCCTCCGGCCGGTGCAATTTTCCACATGAATGCGCGTCAATGTCAGAAAGGGTCACTAGTTATTGACCAGGTCTGTGAAGGCCGGTCGTTTAGGGACTCTTTGATTAGATGATTAAAATATGTGAGCCAATTTGTTCAAAGAAAAAATGGAAGAATATCATAAGAATACCTTTTGGGAGTGTCTATTGGTCAGTTGACTGATTTAGATTTCGTTGTCAGTCAAATTTTAGGCCAATAGCACGTCGACACGTCGCCCTTCTTCTTCCTCCATCTTCTTCTACCTCTGCCGCTCGCCCTTCTTCTTCCTCCTCTCGCTCCCTTCCTCACCGCACGACCCCGTCGACCTCCGGCGCTCCCCCGCCGCTGCCGCCGGCCAGGCCGCCTGCTGCCGCCACTCGCCGGTCCGCCGCCGCCCCAACATCCCTCTAACCCCCACCCCCCCCCCCCTTCCCGACGCCGGCGAGCTCCACACTGACCCCCCCTCCCCCCCCCAAGTTAAGGTACTGCCTCCCCTCCGACGGGGACGGCGTGGCCAGCCGCGTCATCGCCGGCTACGGCGAGGAAGAAAAATGCAGGAAATCTTCATCTAATCTCATTTTCAAAAAAAAAATCGCTGAAATTTTACAATCAACTTGGACATATTTTCTAAATTCTTACGCGAGCGTTAAGAATCATATTTTTATTCCTATTATGCAAACCAAACACCTAACTTTACAAGAATTATGTGTTTTTCAACTATCGTTTCTGCACATGCTATGATATTATGTTGGTTTTCCTATTACTCCCTCCGTTCGGAAAAGGATGACTTCCATTTGTCCAAATATACATCCGTATTTGGAAAAATGGAAGTCATCCTTTTCCGAACGGAGGGAGTACTACGTCTCTAGAATCATGTGATAGGAATCATTTTGGCATTCGTAAAAGCATCTCCACCGGCGCGTCCAATAGAGCGAGTTCGGTAACGGTGTCGGACAAGTGCTATTGGCAGCGCCGACAAACGTCGTCGCCCTATTGGGAGCGGCTTATACCACCAGTCGCTCCCAATAGACGGCTCTCAATAGAATTTCGATCGATTTTCTCACAAATAAACACAATTCAATCTAAAATGTCTAGAATAAAATCATATAGTTTTGAACACATAAAATTGTTCATGAAAATAATTAAAATAATTCGTATAATTATTCAAATTAAAATAAATTTCACAGTCAATTAGGAGGGTCGGCTTCTTATCCTTTGAGTTCCCACAGATGAGCAACTAAATCATTTTGCAATTGCTCATGAGCTCCTTCATCTCGGATTTCAGCGTTCATTGTGAGGAAAGTGACAAACTCTCCAGGAAAATCATAATCATCCTGGGCAAGAGAAACCTGATGATAGTATGGATGCTCATCATGCAATGGAGGATCAACGCGTTCAGTCTCGATGATCATGTTGTGCAAGATCACACAAGTCACCATCACCTCCCACGTCCGATTTTTTGGACCAAGTTAGAGCAGGGTACCTGACAATAGCAAAGCGAGATTGGAGCATACCAAATCCCGCTTGACATCCTTCCTGATACCCTCCTTTTCTGCTACAAAATGAGATTGGTTCTGACTTGAGTGTTGAAGATGGTCTTGACAAATTTAGACCATTTTCGATAGATGTCATCTGCTAGTTAGTACCCCTTGTCATACTCATGGCCATTGATCTCGTAGGTGTATGGTGGAGCATGGCTTTCAGCAAGTAGGCTAAAAACAAAGCAATGGATTTAGCAACAAAATGAGCTTCGCAATGCGACAAACACCTTGCGGACAGGGAGGTCCTCGGAGGCGGCTGCGGTGTAGCGGTGGCAAAAAACTGTAGCCGAAATGAGAAGAGACGACGAAGAGAGCGACGGGGAGAGTAAGGATAGTCGTTCCAAGCCTAGGGCGGGTGGAGGCGGCGTCAACAAGTGGGAGGGGCTGCGCCGGCGGTTCAGTAAGCGGGGGAGGAGTTCAGGCCGTAACGGACGGTGGGGAAGTAAAGTAATGATTCGTGTCGTTGTCGTGTGGTGCATGTCCGTTAGGATCCGACGTGGTGGAGTTGTCGCAGTTTGCCGGCGCGCCTGCTTGCCTCCCAAAAACAGGACGCAAAGCGGCGTTGTCAAACGTTCTATTGGGGCGCGCCGGCAACTTTTGGACTATTGGGCACGCCGCTGGGGCCGTTTTCTGGCCGGCGCGCCCAATAGACTTATTGAGAGTGCTATTGGGCGGGCCGGTGCAAATACTCTAATCTAACAACTTTATTAGGAAAAAAATTCTAAGGACGCCAATCCTACAAAATTCTTATAATAATCCTTTAAATTAAAAGGCTGAATCTGAAACGACTTGCAACATAGAATACTAAACATAGTAAATATGATGTTAATTATTATGTAAATAATGATCGCATGATAAAGATTCAGATCCAACATGAGTTTTTTACATTACGGAGAATTGTACATGCTTATTTTTTATTCGAGAAACATGTAGGAACAGTTCCTTTTCATTTAGATGAAAACACAATATGTACACTGAAGATGTTCTTTTTTTCAGGGAACATGTCAAAAACCTAAGGCCTATATAGATCAAAATCCTGCAAGCGGGTTGGACATTTTGGGGAAGGGAGATGATATTTGCCAAATTGATTACTTGCGCAGACCCCACCAGATTTGCCAGCTGCGTGAAAGTGGCCAGCACTGATGATGTCCCAACATGTAGAAGGCTCCAATGAAACCATGGGCGCTCAGCAACTTAAGAGAAGTTCACGAGAAAACTTCTTGTAGGAAGAACGCTGGACGAAACAAGGCTAAGAGCAACTCTAGCAGATACCATATAACACTCCGACCTGAAAAATAACTGCTTTTTCTAGGGTTTGGGGCGAAAATTTGGCCAGATCAGATATCCCAAATCCGCCCGCCCCGGAAAAAAATTCAGGGGTGCAGGATATTTCCCCCTCGGCATCCAATATATTCCGTTTCCGTGGCTATTTTTCCGGTACTCCCGCACTCTTTGCATGAAAGTCCCCGCGCGGAAGTTTCACTCCTGCTACCCGCTCGGGCTTGGCGGCGCCGCCGCCGATCTCCCCGCCGTGACCCTCCCGCCGCTGCCGCGCCAACGATTCAGCCCCCATGGACCCCTCGCAGCCCCCGCCCTTCCTCTCGCATGTCGGATTCGTTCCCTGATGGCCCCACGGGCGCAACCGCGACCTCCTGCGCCCCCGGCGGCCGGCCTGTGTCCCCGTTGCTGCACCAAGTAGGTGTCCCCGACCACGTAGAAGAAATTGGGGAGGATGTGTGTTTCGATGGAAGCTAACCACGGTTTGGAAAACGGGCTGGCAACTACATCGAGATGGAGGATACCATATTGATCCGAGCATGGGAGAGTGTGTCTGTTGATGCCAGTGTGGGCAATGATCGAATGAGGGCAAGATATTGGCAACGCATCGAGGACAAGTACCACAAGCTCATGTCGGTGTCATCCACATGTTCATTGAGATCTCTCTCCAAGGCCGGTGGGATTTTATCAAGAAAACATATAGCCATTGGTGTGGATGCTTGGAGCAACTGAGGAACTAGTGGTTGTACAATCGATGACTATGTGAGTTTCTTTCACACATGTGTGTTCCTGTTTCCCCTGATGGCAATTGAGCTCACACACTTGTTTGTTTTTGCAAATGTAGGATGGAATTGCCCAACAAAGGTTCAACCAAATGCCAACATCCAAATGTCGGCCTTTCATGCTCCAACATTGTTGAAAGATTCTTGAGTTTAGCGAGAAGTTGAGGTTGAGGGATCAAGAAGGTGTATCTAAGAGAGGTTCTCTATAAGATGAAAGATGATGAAGATAGTGATAATGCACCAAAGGGAGGAAGAAACAAGAACAAACCGAATGGAAGAAGGATTGAGAAAGATCAAGCTAAGAGGTCGGCCGAGGCCTCCACTTTGAGGGACCAAATTGCTTCAATGATGGAATCAAAGGAAGCAATGATGGCCAAACACTTGGAGATCAAGGTGGCATTGGCCGATAAGAAGAACCTTTGAAGAGCGCAAGATCTCTATTGAGGAGCAAAAGATGAAGGCCAACATAAGAGCCGAAGAGAACCGATTCATGATGTTGGATCCCAACTCCATGGAACCGATGGCAAGAGAGTTTTGGGAAATCACAAGAGCGGAGATCATGCATTATCGGAGGAGACAAGAGCTTCATGATCTTATGGTTGGTTATGATACAACGGCCAATGGAGGGGTGGTGGTGATGTTGGTGGTGGTGGTGATGGTGCTTCGGCCAATGGAGGGGTGGTGGTGATGTTGGTGGTGATGGTGGTACTTCGGCCAACGGAGGTCATGGTGGTGGTGTTGATGGATGTCCTGGAGGTGGTGGTGTTGACGGAGGTCACGGTGGCGGTGGTGGTCATGGTGGTGATGGTGCTTCGGACATTGTTGATGGTGATGCTTGATTCACTATCGAGTTAATTGATTGCACATTCTTTTGAACGATTTTATTACTATCTAGAGACTCTATTATATTCGGTGAGAGATATTAAACTTATATATATCTCATTGTCAATGTCAAATGATGAAAACTTGTTATCCGGTAACGGTAGGACCCGGGGCAGTACATATGCGGTAAACTCGTACTGGATAATTCTGCCAGGGGCCGCGTGGTACCGGAAAACGATTTTCGGGTCAACCGGATATGAGTTATCCGATACGCATTGATCCTGTATCTGATAGAATTGCTCTAACGACCAACCTAGAGAACCAGACTGAACACTCCAAGACACCCTTCCTGACCAGCTATAATTTAGATGAGTTGTTTTTCCTTCAATTTTTTTTATCTTTATCTTGTTTTCTGGTTTGGCATCTTGCCATTTCTGTGCTCCTCTATCTAATTGCAGCAGTGAAATGCAGGCCAACTGTCTTTTCGTAAATAAATAAAAAATCTCGTCGAAAGGCACATCCAACCGTACGCCCAGAGGACAGATATCCCTGTCGAAGACTTAGAGCATCTCTAGTGGATCGTCTATATGGACGTGTATTGCAAATATACACGATGCGAGTAGCAAAACAGCTCCCAGCGACTCGTGTAAAACGGCGTGTAAACATCCACGGCCACGCCACGACGGTACAAGGCGTGGAACTTAACACGAGCAAGCCACACTCGTGAGCTCGCGAAAAGAAGGCCGCTGCTTCGTCCCGCGGCCGCCCGGAGCAAGGATCGGAGGAGCTCGCCCCCAAGGTCGCCGTCGCGTTTCCTCTCCGGCCGCCGCCCAAGGTAACTTTTTTTTTTGCAAGCCATCGAGCGGGAGCAGAGGGGCGGCGGCCGCACGCCTTGCAGCCAGATCTGGCGGCGGCGGCGCGCGCCCTGGAGAGAGTGGAGGGCAGGGATGGGGGGCTGGGCGACGGGGTGTGGCCTGGGCGGATGCGCTCGCACTGTAGGAAGGCGGCGGGGTGCGGGCGGCGGGGTGCGGCTGTAGGAAGGGGATTGGGGGGCTGGGCGGAGGGGTGCGGGCGCTCGTGGCGGCGGGGTTTGGAGCTCCGGCGGCGGCATGGAGGGCAGCGGGCGAGGAAGGAGATGGGGCGTGATGGAGACGTCGGCCGGGTTGGATTTGGGGCCTCCGGCCGAGCTCGATTTGGTTGGATTGACAGGGGAGGGAGGAGGCGGAGGATGCGGTGGGGTGAGCTGGTGCAGTGGTGGACGACGGTAGCAAATACATAATTGATAGGGGAGGATTTGTGCTGTGATTTTTAGGGCAGAAAATACATAATTGATTGTTGGTAGCGATTTGGTAGCGATTTGCTACACAATTGATACTTCGTGCTGGTCTGATACAGACGGCTATAATTGATTGTTGTTTCCCGTGTCTTTTTGTTGATTGTTTGCATATGGATGGTGATGAATGCTTCTTGGACACCATGGGTTTTGGTTACACACAAACACAACCAGAAAGTCCAATTAGAGAGCAACCAACCCCATCAACTCAGCATCAAGCAACACCATCAACGCAACAACGTTCTGCAATAACAGAGAAAGCAAAATCCCATTGGTCTAGTGATGAGGACAAGGTTCTGATAGCAGCATGGGCAAATACAAGTTTGGATATTGTCGGGACAGATCAAAACCGAGATACTTATTAGGCTAGAATTTCAGAGTACTACAACGCACACAAGGAATCATCATGGCCGGAGCGTAATGCTAATGCAATCAATTGCCATTACACATTGATTAACAAAGAGATCTCTAAATTTTGTGGTTGCCTTCAGCAGATTATAAATAGGGAAGAAAGCGGAAGGACTATAACAGAAAAGGTATGCATCTATCTTCTACTTCTATATGTGTTGTGCAATATTCTATATGTGATGTGCATATTTTAACAATAAATTTGTATGTGCAGACAAACGATGCACACATTATGTTCAAAGAAATGGATCTTAAAAAAAAACCTTTCACATTGATGCATTGCTATGTAGAGTTTTCGAAGTATCCAAAGTGGCAGACAAGAGAACTTGAAACTTCTCTTAAGAAACAAAAGAAGACCATTGATGCAAGTCCGGGCACAGCCACCCATGATCCGGCTGATGCATCCTCGGTACGCACTGATGTTACCTCGATACACACTGATGCTCTTGAACATGAGAAAAGACCTGATGGTATGAAGAAGGACAAATTGCGGAGAGGTAAAGCTGATGACAATGCTTGCAAGTTGTCATTAGAAACTGTGTGGGCAGCAAAGCAAGAGAAGGATGAGATCAAAGAGGCGGCAAGAAATGTTCACTATGCACAGCAATTTGAATTGTGAAAAGAGGAGATTGCACTCAAAAAGAAGGAGGATGCACGAAACGAGAGGGAGGATACACAAAGACAGTTTGAATTAGATGAGAGGGTCATGCTCATGGACACTAGTGGTATGACTGATGTGCAAAAGCAGTTCTACCAAGCTAAGCAGAATGAGATCCTTGCTCGCCGTCTAGAGTAATGTGAGCTATTTGATGTGTGAGCTATATGTTGTAGTTGCAAGAACTATTTACTGATTTCTGCTAGTTGTTGTAAGAACTATGTGAAGCAAAAATATTTTATTGATAGCACTGCATTACAATGACATGGATTACATCACTCATTGCATAAATTAAAACTGGATGAAAAGAAATGTATTACAAAGTTATAACTAGGACATCACTCGTCTCCAAACTTTTGCCACACATAGTCAATTAGATCAAGTTTAAGCTGAGAATGTTCATCGACATTTCTAATCCGTTTGAAAATATAGCCGTTGAAATATACATGTCCTGATTTACACGTTCTGATACATGTTCCACTAAAAAACTGAGAGATGTAAAATTTAGTCAGGTGTATATGGACGTGTATATGGAGATATACACGTCCAAATTTACACCATCCACTAATCCACTAGAGATGCTCTAAACCGACGACTTGCTAGTCATGGGTCGCATTTCGTTGCCTCCTTCCAAATAACTTCTTGTTTGAATATTTAAAGTTCCCTCTGAACACAAGTCTTCTGGTCCCAGTCTTCATAATTGGCTAGGCTGCTATAGCAACGGCCACATGCTTTGCACCATCGGCCGAAGGGACTGGACTGACATAGTGACATTATGGTGCACCAGTGAAGAGACATCGACTTGTCACAGTACGGGACAAGCCCATCACATGGCACAATTATACGTCGACCTATTAACTCTTGGGTATATATTTTAGGTATAGTCCTCTCTCAAACTATTGATTTCGCCAGCTTTTCTCTCAAGCTATTGTCCTGCATATACACTTTGACAAATTAAATTAAATGTTACTAACTTTGTTTCAAAATTATAAGAAGATTTAGCCTACCGAAATATTTTATAATTCAGAACAAAGTTAATATTTACGACAAGAGATGAGTACCCTTGGATAGGAGAAATGTTCTATGGGTTATTTTCAATTAGGGTGGCTAGTTGTATCCTAATAGATTATAAGATGCATATGGTCGGAGGCGGACTAATAACACATGGAGACAAGTGCACCTGATATATGGATTTTTTAAGAAAATTCAAAAATGTTTGAAAAATTCAGAAGTTTTTTAGCTTAAAGGTTACCAAGTATTCTACTCATGTAAATAATTTGGCATAATTTTTCCGTTGACTTTTGGACAAAAAAGACAAATCTCTCACGAATATAGCGTGTATATAGCGTCTTTTTGGCAAATCTTGACCCATGTTGCAATTAATGCTATTCTCTGACACAATCTTTTTGTATGGTGCATTACTTGATAATATTTACCCGACTGAATTTTTTGGATTTTTTTTAAATATCGGGTGCATACGTACCCGAGATCACTGCGTATTTTAGGCATATGGGCTTCCTTTTATGTTTATTATTCCGCTCTGGTTGATCCATGTTGCCACCCTGTGTGACCCTGATTTGAACTAAAAGAGAATTCAGCAATAAATTTTGGCTGTGTGGCCGGGGCAAACGCTCCACTTTTCGAGAGAAAAAAAAAGAAGAGAACCGTTGAATGGTACAACACGTATCTAGACTAAGACACTTATGCAAAAAGAAGGACGGATGACTTGCAGAGCTTTTTGTAACAGGCTTCGCGACTCCATTGCAAACTACGAGCTTCCCACTGTAGTTCAATCTCAAGTCCGCCCAGTACTCTATATCTTGGCTTGCATCTTCACTCTGGATCGTTGGTCGATAAGCCTTTCCACCATGAAGCTTTTGTTGTCCTGGCAAGTAATGCTCCTCTTCCATGTCCTTAGCCAAGTAGTCTTTGTTGGTGGTGACCAGTTCATATACTCCGGCTTCGCCGACGCTACCTTGGCTCTCGACGGTGCCGCCATGGTCTCGCCACATGGTGTGCTGGATCTAACCAACGGCTCTGTGAGGCTCAAGGGCCACGCGATCCACCCAGCTCCAATACGGTTCCGCAAGTTCCCCAACAGCACTCTCCAGTCCTTCTCCATTTCCTTTGTGTTTGGCATCATCTCCCCCCACCCAAGCAATGGCTTCGCCTTCTTCATCTCACCAAGCAACAACCTGTCGGACGCCCTCCCGACGCAGTACCTGGGCCTCCTTAGCGACCACAACAACGGCATGGCAACGAACCACATCTTTGCGCTAGAGCTCGACACAATCCAGAACAGCGAGTTCGAGGACATCGACGACAACCACATCGGCGTCGACATCAACAGTCTTCACTCTCTGCAGTCCCACTCTGCTGGCTTCTATGATGACAGGCATGGTATGTTCAACAAATTAACCCTTGTTAGTGGTGACCCTATGCAAGTTTGGGTGGACTATGACCGAGAGGCCACACAGATCAGCGTGACCATGGCCCCGCTGAACCTTGGCAAACCAGCAAGGGCGTTAATCTCGACCAAGTACAACCTATCAACGGTCCTCACAGAATTAGCATACGTTGGCTTCTCGTCAGCAGCAGGCAAGGCCAACGCGAGACATTATGTTCTCGGTTGGAGCTTTGCCGTGGATAGTCCGGCCCCAGCAATTGATATCTCCAAGCTGCCGAAGATGCCTCGTCTTGGTGGCTCCAGAGATCATCTGACCAAGGTTCTAGTGATAGTTCTGCCGATAGCATCAGCAGCACTAATCCTCGTTGTTGGCTCGGTCATTGTTCTGCTCCTAAGAAGGCATCTGAGGTATGCAGAGCTGAGAGAAGATTGGGAGGTGGAGTTTGGGCCAGATCGATTCTCGTACAAAGATTTATTTCTTGCCACCCACGGATTCAGTGACAAGTACCTGCTAGGAAGTGGAGGATTTGGAAGGGTATACAAAGGACTGCTGCCTGTGTCTGGAATGGAAGTAGCCGTGAAGAGAGTGTGGCATGATTCAAATCAAGGCATGAAGGAATTCATAACTGAAGTTGTGAGCATCGGCCGCCTCCAGCACCGCAATCTTGTACCCTTGATAGGCTACTGTCGGCGAAAGGGTGAACTCCTCCTAGTGTATGAACTCATGTCAAATGGAAGCCTTGACAAGTACTTGTTCAGTGAAGAAGAAGCCAACCCCACCTTGAGCTGGGCTCAGAGGTTTCGGATCATTAAAGACATTGCATCGGCCTTGTTCTACCTCCATGAGGAGTGGGAAAAGGTTGTCATCCATCGAGATATAAAAGCAAGCAATGTGCTTCTCGACGCTGAGATGAATGGGCGATTAGGTGACTTTGGACTGGCAAGACTGTACGATCATGGCGTCGACACACAAACCACTCACCTGGTTGGAACCATCGGGTACCTGGCCCCAGAGCTAGCGAGCACAGGGAAGGCAAGCCCCCTCACTGATGTATTTTCCTTCGGCGTGTTCATTCTAGAGGTCACCTGTGGGCGAAGGCCTATTGGGGCAAACGAAGAAGAGAACCAAATCATGTTAGTGGACTGGGTGCTGCAACACTGGCAAAAAGGATCGCCTGGTGATGCGGTAGATTGCAGGCTCCATGGCGACTATGTGGATACCGAGGCATGCTTGCTGTTGAAACTAGGATTGTTATGCTCTCACCCATTCATGGACGCAAGGCCCAGCATGCGTCAAGTCACGCAATACCTTAATGGCGACATGCCACTGCCGGAGCTAATGATGCCACCTGACATGAGCTTCCAGACACTTGCGCTAATGCAGACCCAAGGGTTCGATCCCTATGTCATGTCATATTCTTCATCGACCATAAGCTATGGACCAATACCTGCCTTCTCAGGAGATAGATGATATGCATATATATACTGTCTTTTTCGCTTTTCAAATCAGCGGACATATAGTTTTAGTTTGTCATGCATATTGGTATATGATTGTGAGTGTAATTTTCTTTCAAATATGGTTGTGGATGTAATAGCAGACTGAATAATGAATCTGCATCAAACTTCAGCATATTCGAAGGTGCGAAATCGCCGTCATGATCTTCAATAGATGATCTTTCTATTTCAGCATCAGTGACAGTGTGTCCGTGCCTCCGTCGTAAGGTGGTTTTTTAAGGACAGTACATAGATGGTCTTTCTATTAGATGGCTTCACCAAATATGGTGTCTTTGAGTAATTTACTCGGAAAAAAGATATAAATCAATTGTGCTACATCCAAATGTCAATACACGAGGACACATACATTATTCACACCCAATTATTCAGGAACCATTTGCTCATTCCCGTACGATTAATTAGCACTAATCTAGGTATGCACCATCGTACCCAAGTCAGTCGGCCACTCGTAAACATGAATGCAGCAGCGTTACTCAGTGGCTAGAGCTCGTCATCAGCGGCGAAGTGCAACGGCACAACGACGCCGCGCTTGTGTTCCCCGAAGATGCGGTTCAGGAACATGGCCAGCCTCACTCCCCCCTGCGCGATCCGCCGCTCCACGACTGGGAGCCTCGAACCAAAGTAATCATCTGCAAATTACAAAACCACGGCGCCGTCTCATGATCAGTTGCTGGATTCAGAGATTTTATGCCAATGATACCATTTGCGCCATCCAATGGCAGGAACACGAGTTGGATGATGAACTGAGAGTTTACCCGACAGTGTGTCCCCATCATGGACGCCGTTGTACCCCCATTGCAAGCCAAGCCTATGCTCTCCGTGGCATACCTGTTGCGTTCAGATGAAATGTTTTTAAGAAAAAAAAAATCCAAATCAGGAAGTATATAGAGGTTCATGAGTATATATACTGACTTTGTTGGGCAGGACAAGAGGTCCGTGCAATCTCCCCATGAAGATGTGTCGTCGGACCATGCGCCCTGGTGGTAGGAGACATACATTGTGTATTAGCCGGTAAATTTCATGTTTATTATTGGCTTGGAAGAGTACGTTTGCGTGCCAGTTTGATTTTCACTCACCTTGGTGATGTTGTGCTCAAGGTCCTTTCGGAATGCGTCCATGTCCTTGCCGTAGTTTTCGGCGAGAGTTGTGAGGATTATCTCCCTGTCCCATACCTGAAAAATATGTCACAGTGCAATTCACGGTTTAAGAATTATAAGCTCAGTGGCATGTTGTTTGTGGCATGTCAATGTTTATACGTAAGGTACTCCGAGCTGGTTACATGATGAAGGTTGGATTTGTGCTTGAACCAGCGTAAGTTTACTGCATTGCCCCCTTGGTCGCTTGTGAACCCCACATGCATCGGCTGCACGAACAAAAGGAATTACCTTAGAGATTGATCCACACAACAGAATACTAGATTTAAGAAGATTTACCTGATGAACATCTCCCATGAAGTGCGACAAGAATAGCAGGGCTTCGGTCAGGTTATCTGTATTTGCAATCAGATGAAATTCAAGAACAGGGGTCAGAACTCAGAGCATGATGCGGGAGCATTGGTTCAGACTTGAGATCAAGCACCGTCAGTATCTTACACTTGCGGTCAGCACTGCCTTGCTTGTAGTGCATGAGCTGCGAGGTGAAGTTGGCGATGGCACCGGCGACGCACATGTCCTTCGCGCCACTCGGGTCATGGCAATCCCCTGCCCATTGGACACCACGGTCATCACACGATTCAGAAATTCAGAAACAGAGTTTACAGGACTGCTCGCTCTCATGAAAACATACGTGAGTAGACGAAGCTGCAGGCCTTGTCAGGGGTGTCGATGAAGTGCAGCGGGCTGGTCCACTGGTACTTGTACCAGTGCCTGACCTGGTCCGGCCAGACGCAGAGCGCCGACAGGTCGCCGCCCGCCTCCTCTGGGAGAAGGTTCTTCACGGCGTGTGCAGCGGCAGGCTCCAGCAGACCCTGCAACAGGATCAATCACCCAGTTCAGTTCAGTTCAGCTCAGTGGTGCCGACGCAATGCTAACATCTGGCTATGAACATATACAAGAGAACAAGTCTTACCTGCGCGATCTGGCACGTGAGCATGTGCCCCTCCGTGCTCCACGACCGAGCCACCGGCACCGACGCGAGGACCAGCCCGAGCACCGCCGCTAGCAGGAACACGCTGGATGCCATTGACAATGTCGTCGATCTCGTCGCTCAAGGTACCAGTGATGGAAGATTCAGAGGACAAGAGCGAGTGCAGGTGGTAATATAGAGAGTTGGAAGAGGCTTCTTTGAGTGCACGCGTTGTGTTCCTTGTGCATGAGCATGCTTTGCTTAGCTCCGTTCTTCCATCTATCACCACAAGGCCACGATTGTTTGTGGTTGGTTCAGTCTTTCGGTTCAGTGAAAGCTCCGTTTGCTTGGTCCTCTTCCCATGGAAACTGTTCCTTGTTCTCGTGCTAATGCGACTGCTGTTCTTGCGTCCCGAGGTAAGCGACAGGGACGGCAAGGAACCACGGACTTTTCTGATGCTTGAAGCATGAGCCTTCCATGCAGCTGCGAAAATGCCAATGCTGGGCCGGGCCTAGGTGGACTCTAGGCCTGAACGGCGAAGCGACTGACGAGGATAACAAAATTCTGACATCCAGAGCTAAGCCAAGCCTGTCGGAATCAGTGTGTGGGTTGCTGTCGCCGGCGGCGAAGTCGATGGCTACAGCTATCACCACCCTGACCTCCTCCCCCCTCCCGCGGCCTCATGCCGCGCTGAGAGGCAGGCGAACGGCGCGGCCGTGCGCGTGCGCGAGCATGTCGGCGTTCCACCCGGAGGTGTCCCGCGCGGTGGAGTCGCTGCAGGCGGAGTTCCGGGAGGTGGACTGCGCGCTCGCCCTCAATTCCTCCCGCGTCTCCGCCGCCTTCCGCCACGCCCGCGTCGCCCCGCACGTAACCTCACTCTCCCGCCTGCTCCTCTCTACCCTGCGTTGTTCCCTGACAAAAGCTTGCACATGTATATGAACTGCAGCACTTTGGTGGGTCAACGGGGTACGGCCATGACGACGCCGGCGGCCGGGAGGCGCTTGACTCCGTCTTCGCCCACGTCGTCGGCGCCGAGGCCGCCATCGTGCGCCCCCAGGTAATTAATTTCCCCGTCTCTCCTTCCCCACATTCCATCGCAGAGCTCGACAGAGCTGAGATCGCAGTGACCAACTCTTCCTTCTCCCTGGTTGCCAGTTCTTCTCCGGCACGCACGCCATCTCATGCGCTCTGTTCGCGCTGCTACGGCCTGGACATGAGGTAACGGACATGACGAACACAAGCAACAAAAATTCTGCCGTCGTCTGCTGGGGACTACATCGACAGAGCTGATGGATGTTTCAACTTCAATTCTGCAGCTCTTGGCGGTGGCCGGGCCTCCGTACGACACCCTGGAGGAGGTCATTGGGATCAGGGGGTCGGCCAACGTAGGATCACTCAAGGACTTCGGAGTGATCTACCGAGAAGTTCCGGTGACTCGATTTCTCCCCATCGCACTACTCTGTGTTACATTGTGCTTTGGATGGGATGCTAACGGGGGTCCAGTTGTAGCTCGCAGAGGATGGTGGCCTCAACTGGGATGCTCTTGCGCGTGCCGTCAGACCGGAGACCGGGTGCGCGCTCATACAGAGGTCTTGCGGTTACTCGTGGCGCAAGAGCCTCAGCGTGGCTGACATCCGAAGAGCCATCGAGTTGATCAAGGCAAGATTATACCGTGAATTCAGGGGCAAGCATACTCCATATCCAGTTAACTCGCGTGTGCTGACATTATTTGTGGTTTGGGTCCTCACTGCAGATGCAGAATCCAAACTGCAAGGTCATGGTGGACAACTGCTATGGTGAATTCGTCGAGACAACAGAGCCTCCAATGGTGGTACGTTCATAATGGTCATCATATGAATAACAGAGTAGTGTTTACCTGACTGGGAATTCGCATGGCAGGGAGCAGACCTTATTGCTGGTAGCTTGATAAAGAACCCCGGCGGCACCATCGCGCCATGTGGTGGTTATGTTGCTGGGAAGAAAGATTTGGTTGCAGCGGCTGCAGCTCGCCTATCTGCACCTGGCCTTGGGGTGGAGTTTGGATCAGCACCTGGACATGTTATGCGAGCAATGTTTCAAGGCTTGTTTCTTGCCCCGCAAATGGTCGGAGAGGCAGTAAAAGTAGGTTATTTCCTAATTTATCGCCTCTTCTAGAAAGTTATGCATGCAGCTGCAAACAACAGTCTTGTTATATCCACAGGGAGGTTTGCTGACTGCAGAGGTCATGTCAGCCAGGGGCTACAGAGTTCAACCGCTTCCGAGGGCTCCACGCCATGATATTGTCCAGGTGACCAGGTTGCCTTAAGTTTAACATTACAACTAGTCTAGAAATAGTTTTTTGTTAATTGACTAGCATATGAATACTCACATGAGCAAGATATGACTGTACTGAACTATCAATGGATCATACAACATTAGAATTTGGTTTTGGATATATCGGCATAGCTACTGGAATGTGTCACATATTCAGAAAGCTGATTTCAGAAAATAAACATCAATAGGGAGAATAAGAGAATTGATAAAATGATGGTACTCTACAAGGTTTTAATTTCATTAAGAACATATGTCTCAAGAAACCATCTCATATAAAGTTTGATCTTGACAGAAGGTCGACCAGGCTCTTCAAAACATTGGACTTGTCAGGGCATTTTAAGACCGAGGAAATAACAAAATTGTATGTTCTCACAGGCAGTCGAGCTTGGCAACAGGGAGAGGCTCATAGCATTCTGTGAAGTTGTTCAACAAACTTGCCCAGTAGGATCATTCATTAAGCCAACTGCAGGGGAAACTCCTGGTTATGCTTCAGAGGTGTGGTTGCATACCTTCCTCTATAAATGTGTGCTTACTGTTTTAGTTGTTGTTTTCCGATAATATATTCGAGGGCAAGTTACTCCATGTATTTCAATAAGATATTTTGTTCCAGATGGTATGTTTTTATCTGAAGAGTTCCTTTTTGCTTTGGTACGAGAGTGATTAGTTCCCTTGAATCAGGTTATTTTTGCTGACGGGACATTCATGGATGGGAGCACAAGTGAGCTATCATGTGATGGGCCCTTAGAGATCCATACGCCGTCTTCTGTCAGGTCAGTTGAGAATTTGCACCCTTGCATCCTGATTACTTGTACTAATGCACAACGGACGCTAATGGGCACCAAGTTTGAGGTTGAGAGGCTGGGCCAGCAAGTACGCCTTCTCCTCCCTTGCACTGATGGCTCTTCTCGCTCGTATCGATGCAGGGAGGAACGCATTGGACACAATGGGCTCTTGTACTGGGTGAAGTTTTGAAGGTCATATAGCCAGAAGACTTCCCATTTTCTAGAATGGGAAGGCTCTTAACTATAACTGATAAATGAGTACTTGTTGATCTTAGCGGGAATCGTTAGGTAATCTTCACAATTTACTTCTTATTGATGCTATCAGATGGCATGATGCTAACTAACAAAAGGAATTCCTTAACGCAGGAACCATCATGCTCACAAAATTCTTTGGTTCAAGCGACGAGTGATTAAAGCAACACAGATATTTCAAGGTTGTGAAGAATTCAGCAGGCTGCATTGGTTGATGACTTGATGGTCAGAGTAACTTCAAGCCAGAGCGTTATTGATAGTGCATAGCTGCTGCCACCAGCTAGCCAGTTCATTAGGATACCACTTTGAACTGTAGAATTAGTTAGAAGTGCTTTGTAATCGATGTACCATGTACCAGCAGTACGAGTTTGCTAATTCATGGAGATAGATGACTGCCACAACACTTCGTTTTGTGAGGATGCTTTTGTGGACAATGGATCCACATTGCTAAAGTGTTAGGGTGATTCTTTTATGTTTAGATTACAAATTTTGTCGATAGTCCAGATCAATTTGTTAGAGTCTGTCTACCACAGAAAGTTTTGCTGTAAGGAGATTACTGTTTTCTGATTAATGAAGCCAGTTTTCTTGCACGAGTCAATTTCTGCTCATGAATTACTCATTTTCCTGGTCAAAGATAAGTATCCTGAGTCATTATGACGAATTTCACAGCTTTCGCTATGTAATGTACCCATTCGTCATATGGAAGTACAGAACGCAGAGTGTAAACATGGTTTCGTGTGTATCACAGCTGTGGCTTGCTCTGCTATCAAGCTTCTGATCAAAGATATCTTACTGGGAGATCGGGTGGCAAATGCAAGCAACATACTTACTGCTACTGTCATACGAGGCACTCACAAAAGTCAAAGAGAGATGAACTTTACACTCCAACCTCTCTAAGGCCCAAAGAAATCAAGCCATCAAGATTCAAGAGCATGTGCCTCACCTCGAGTTAAGTGAAGCATCCCAGGAGTCTTGTTCCTCCATTCCTAAGCAAGTTACTTTTTCTTTCCAGAATCCAAGCAACCAAAAAGTAGGTAAGTTCCTTGGCAGTGCTGCCACATCTGTCGCCACATTCTGCAATAAACAGAGCAAGACTGGAGATCCTGGAAGGGTGTAAAGAGGGTGCACACAAAAATGGAGATGGATGGAGGTAAGCACAGATCAAGAGGCTACACAATGAGCGGCAACAAGAGGGTCCCCTACCTGCTGCTGCTGTTGCTGGCCATCGGCGCCGCCACGCTAAGCGTCGGCGTCCTGCACAAGATGAGGGAGCGTCGCGTCTTCTCCATCCTCCTCCAGGAACGCGAGCAGCAGCTCATGTCACTTCAAGCCCTCCTGGAGGTATGGATATGATTTCTGACATGCCATGCATCAGAACTGCTTTGCTACTTATCTGTACTTGTTTGGTTAATTAATGAAATTAAGAATAGTTGGATATCATCTGTTTGCACAACCAGTAGGTTATGATTGCACCACTTCAGTGATTTATCACCTGTACTCTGAAGTGCTCTAAACCAGAGACCAGTGGTCAGTTTAAAGTTTACTCCTCATATCCACTGATGGGGCTTATGGAACACTGAGAATTGGCCACTCCATTGAAGAGGTAGCTTTAGGATCTGCCATCACATACATGTGGCCCTACGACACACATGCCAATGCAACATCGAGCCAAAAATCCTCGAGTGCTAATATTTTTGCAGTTCCAAATAATTTATATCCCTGGATGAAAGAGTCTTACAGTAGCAATCAATGTCATGGTCACAGATTACGAGTACCAAACATAGTTCAGCCTCCCTATAGGACATAGGCTATACTCTCATGACATGTGGCTTGTGCAGATACTCACAGCGCTAATCCACAGAAGTACCGATAGAACATGACTGCACTAATGTACTCACTAAAACCAACAGCCAGCATAATGCAAAATGGGGAATCAAGCAATTCATAGCTATCGTTCTCGAAAAGACTTCCATTCTGTACTAAACAGCCTTTGCACAGAAACCTTGAGCTGGAGGTACCATATCAGAACATCACATCACATCAAAATATAAGCATGTAATAGTCAATTGAACATCTTCTTGATTAACAACCTATGGCTAGTTATGACAACGATATTCCTTTGTGGGTCATACACACTCCCATAGTTGCAGCAAACTAGCACACGCAGAGCATAAACTATCTGCCTATTCCACTAGTGTGCTATGTAGATAACTTATTTGGTTTGTTCACAACCTGAATTTCAAAGTCAGCAATATCTCATTAACCAAATATTGTTATTTCATTTCAGAACGAGAAGGAAATTAGTAAAGAGATGAGGAGAAAAGTCGATGAACTGGAAGCTAAAACGTCTATCCTGAGTATTGAGAGGACAGAACTGAAAAACAAGGTCATGAATTCAGAAACAACCACCACGTATCTTACCAACACCCAGAAAGAATTGGAGGCAGCTCTTGTAGAGAAAGAGAACCATATCAACCAAATGAAAGAGGTAGTAGCTACTTCAGGCCCTGACCAGATGGTAGCTATAAAGGAACTCCTGCAAAAAAAGAAGCTGAGCTTGAAGAGATCAAGACCAAGTTCCAGGACAACAAGAAACCAGACACAGAAGTCAGTGGCGATGCTGTGTTAGGCACAAATAACGAAAGTGCAGCTTCTGATCATGTAGAACTTGAGAATTCTGCAAGCCTGCTGATACCATACCTGCTACAACAGAAGAACATCAATCCTATAACACCACTGCATCAGAGAGCAACCACCAAGAGGAGAGAGTTGTAGTAAGCACAAACAACGAAGATGTAAATCCTGATACTGTGATACTTCGGGAAAGGTGAACCCCAGTGACTTCATACCTTCTCCAGCAGAAGAACTGCATTCCTACAACACAACTGCATCTGAGAGCAACCACCAAGAAGATAGTTCCTCAGAAGAACAGTTTATAAAGTTCACAACTAACTTTGAAGATGGTGTGTCACAAGAGAAAACAGGTGATGCCTATCGAGAAGATTCAGGCCCCCCTCCAAATGATGTGTCACAAGAGAAAACAGGTGATACCAATCAAGAAGATTCAGATCCCTCTCCAAATGATGTGTCACAAGAGAAAACAGTGATGCCAATCAAGAAGATTCAGACCGCCCTCGAAATGATGTTCACAAGAGAAACAAGTGATGCCAATCAAGAAGATTCAGATCCCCATCCCAATGGAACACATTTAGAGGAATCTGAGCTTCGTCATTGCCAGACAGTCAAGAAGTCGGCAAAGAAGAACTGGATGGCGCAAGAAAATTGGAGGACACCCAAGGCGATGTCAGCAGCCACAGCAGTGAGAGTAAGCTGCTTGAGAAACAAGACGGCAAAGAAGTTGATAGAGAATCAGGGAAGAAATCGACCCTGATAGTGAGTTCAAGGTCTCAAAAGATAGCTTGAGTGAAGCAACCAAGAGATAATGCAAGTTGCAGAACCTGTGGTTGTTCCTGCAGATGTAAACCCCAGCATGCCCACAAATAATGATGAAACAAAAGAAACAATAGGAGGCATAGGAAGAGGAGGTCCAGATCCAAAAGGAGGAAGAGGACCGATGTTGCTGCAGCAATGTTGATGGACAAGTCATCAAAGAGAGGTAGATGCCACAGCGAAGTCATGAATGAACCTTTTGGATTTGCAAAATCACTGCATTACAGTGATGTAAGATAGATACAGAAAGGCACTTGCGAAAGCATTTTAGGCAAAACCTAGATCACCTCATATGCTGAATAGGCTCGAAAAGAAAAATGTGAAAATAATAGTGCGCAGCTATAGTTATCAATTTGTATCTGATGGCAGCATAAATAATATTGCTTGGATTCTTCAGTAAATCTAATAATAGTACACTGTGTTACACTTCATTTCTGTTAACACCTACCTGCATTGTAGCTCTCTACAAAGTTCTTCCGGCATGGAATTTCTATGCAAGGTTTAACATAAAATATTATGAATGATACTGCAATAACATGTTATGAAGACATGAAGCCATGTTTGCCACCCACACAAGTACACAACGGATGCACTAACATAAATAGTATGTGAATTACAATGCTAACAGACTTCTTTGTCACAGCAGGCATGGACTATACCATGCAAATAAGCTTTATTGGCTTCACGCATAAAATATATGTAGAACAACATTGAGCAACTATGAATAAATAAATTCTGATACTGAAAATGATACAAGACTAATTCATCTGAATATGTATGAATAACCAGAAAAAGGTTGAGTTGTTGAACATCCAATAAATATATATCTCAAAACTTGTTGTAACACAAGAATTTGAATCAATTCTACAATTATACCCTTCCTTCTGTCTCACAAAAAAATCAAAATGGAAAAAATTACATTGTGGTTGCAAGTTATGATGTAAGTAATCGATGTTGTTCAAGTAGCAACCTACTGAATGACAATCTTAGCTCTTCTGCTGTTTACCTGTGGCCGGTCATATCTGTGATCACTGTACTTCATCAACTTCACATGCTAGCATAAACAGTTGTCCATGTTCAAGTGAGGATGTAACTTGTGAGCAAAACAATCAGTTCCACTAAAACGGTTGTGTGTGACTGTCCTATGTATTTGAAGCATTCCCACCAGGAAGGTCGCAAAAAAATTCTAAACATTTGATACACATTAATCAGCGCATGAAACACCGTTGAAGCAGAGGGTGTGAATAATCCACATAGTTGTCCCAGAATCCCTTGTACTTCTCCATCCCAATTTTCAGCCATGGCTTCATATTTCCATTGTAATGCAAAACTGCACCTTCCTTAATAGTAGCAGGATCAACGGTAGTATAGCCTAACCCCAATACATGCCATTTCGGGTCCAATGCTTCAACCAAGCCATAGAAAGCAAGAAGCCCAGGTGGTAAAGACCCAAGCTTCCATAGGGTATGATCAGCATTGCGCTCTTGCCAATAATGATATATACCTGTCACATTCTTGTTCCTCCATTCAACAAGATCAAGCACATTCATACCAAATGCCCAGCCACAAGCATCAGGATCAAAATGAGCACGAATTAGAGGATGAGAATGATTGAGATACTTATGAAATCTGTGGAACGTCTCCATGCAAGTCTCAACTGCCCCCATAACATTACCGTTGAGGTTGATTGCAAACAAATCTGATAGGTCCTTCTGAACAACGATGTCATCATCAAGAAACACCACCTTGCGGAGCTCTGGATAGATTTCTGGGATGTAAAACCTCAGGTGGTTGAGCATTGACAAGTACTTTGGATTTCTGAATTTGATTGGTGTTCCGCGGTTACCACTGCCAGAGAAGTAGAAATTCTGTGTGGCAGCATCCTGGAGCTGTTTAAGAACAGGAACATAGGAAGCATTTAGCCAGGTGAAGTCTCCACCTTTTGTATCTCCACAATGGCCCCTCTGTAATCATTCATGGCGAACCAGGCCTTCATTGGAGCATAGTTCACCTCGTCGGTCACCAAATGAAAAACATTCTTCTCAGGGTGGACTGAATTCAAGTTGTAGAATTGACAACAACAGAGACAGCAATGATGTTGTCCGAGAAAACACAGTAATGGTTGAGGCTGTTATCCCTCAGGTTACTCTGCACTGCTGGGCTCCTATCCGAGAACTTCCTCTGAAGCTCGGCACTCTTGAACCACTCCATGGTTAACCGGACACCAAGGCAATACAGTCCCTTTGGGAGCTCCTCAGCAGCAATCTGCCCATACTTCGTGCTCTTGTCCGCCTCAGCCTTCGACTTCTCCTCCAGGGCCTGAATCTGCCCCTTCAACTTCATGATGGTGACTGTGCTGTCATACCGGAACTGCTGAGCCTGGAAGAACAGCACCGACATGTCCCTGATTGCCTTCTCCGCATCCTCCTTCGTCACCGTGCCACCGTGGGCCGCAGCGTGCGCGAGGATGCTCTGCTCCCGCCGCACCTGCGCGCTAAGCTCCGCCACGAACTGCAGGTTATTGGCTCTTTCGCGGCCACGATGTAAGTCTTGGCGAGTGAAATCTGGTCCATCAGCTGGCGGGAGAACGAGTGAGCGCTCAGCATTTCGTCAGTCATGTTGTGTGCATCCGTGATGCCATCGAGGTAAGATCTCTGCAAATCAGAAGTTCATATCGTTTAGCAGCTAGTCTAGCATTCATGGTGTTCTTAAACAACTAGCCTTACACACGTAGTCAAGTGTACAGCTAGCAACTTCAGCAGTTATGATAACGAACAACTAAAGTTTGATCGTTCCGAGACATGATGATGCAAAGATTTACGAAATGCAGAGTAACAGACACATTGAGACTGACCGGCGTCGTATTTAGGAAGACTCTCGTATGAGACGAGACGAGACGCGGCGCGGTTACCTGGCGGAGGAGAGGGGAGGAGACGGTGGTGTCGGATCGGTCGGTGGCGGGCGGGGAGGAGGGGTCGGGGGAGCCGCGAGGCCGAGGAGGAGGAGGAGGCAGGCGAGGGCGAGGACGAGCGAGAGGGCGAGGCGGGCCCAGAGCGGGCGCTGCTGCCACCGCCGCCTGAAGGACGGCCGCCGCTGGTCCAGGAACGGCCGCCGCCGCGCTGGGTCCAGGAGGCCCGCCGGCCGCACCATTACCGCGCCGGCTCCGGCGACGAGATCTGGGCGCGACGCGTCGGGTTTCGCGAGAGTAAATTCTCTCTTCTTCTTCGCGCGCGCCCTTCAGATCTCGCACGGCGCGGCAGGCAGACAGGCAGCTTGCTTGACTACTGCGCTGCCGACTGATTTGCTGATCTTATTGGCAGTGAAATCCGTCGCGGTAAGTTTCCGTTCACGTTCGCGGAGGAGACAGAATTTTCCCGGTTCACCGCGGCGCTAAGTCGATGTAACTGTGTGCGCCGTGGAAGCAAGGCCGCCGTAACCATATGGGTAAAGCGATGTACAGTTTTTTTTTTCTTGGAGAGAAAAGTGATGTACAAGGTGAGAAAAAAGGGTAAAGGATGTCCGCTGTATTTCTTATAATCGATGATGACTTTATCCATTTATAACTCAGACAGATTGGATAAAATGAGTTACACGCGAACAACAAGGTTATTTTACTTTTTCTTTCAATATTAATGTCCAAAAAATAGATCCCTTCCATCCCTCTTTGATTCGCATGATTTAATTTTCTTAATGAAATTGAAATTATTAACTAAAGGACAATATAGAAATAAAGAAACAACTTTGCTAACCATCTAGGAAGAAGAGTCCTCTTAATATTTATCTAGTCTTATATAGGTTTCAATATATTGAAATATAAACAGAAAAGAGAAGATAGAGGATAGGCTCACACAACAGAAACAAAAAGAACGTGAATATGTGAATACGATAGAATTGTTCTCACAAAAAAAAGAATATAATAGAATTGTATGTGCATATTAAATCAGTATTATGAAAGCATAAATTTCAAGAAAGTGGAAGTTTGACTCACCAAAATCCTGGATTCTACTTACTATAATCATGAAACCGTTTAATCAGTTTAGATCAGTGGATTGGGGGGCGAGACGGACGGGCTGTCGTTGAGAGGACTTGGACTCCTGCACGGCCCGTGCCTACTGCAAAGAAGAGTAAGGACGAGTTCGAAACAACAATGGACACAACAAAAGTAATGCAGTTTTGGGACCTCCTCCATCCGAAAGAGGAAATCTTCCTCAAGTTCTACATTGCTATTGTAGTAAAATAACTGCTTTACAGACATGCCTTGACCACTCTCCCCCCCCCCCCCCCCCCTTCGTCTTTCATTCTTCCCCCAAATTGACCACGCGCTAGCTGCACAAGAACAAACACAATAAACAGGGCAGACCCCTCTCTGCCCCCTCCGTTTCTCCTATTCCTCCCCCCAACTCGACGAAGAAATAGGTGCGCAAGAACTCAAACTAAAAAACTGCAAAACGGGGACGACGCTCGACACAGAAAGGTGCTTACTTTTTCTTTCGCTCCTTCTTGTACTTCTTTCTCTTTTCTTTCATTCTTGCCCCCCCCCCCCCCCCCCCCATCCCCAATAACTTGCCATCATTAACCATCAGGAAGTAGGATATTTTGTCGATATGTTCTAACTGCGTCCCGAGACCGACCGATAGACGATACCATCTGCCTACTTGTGGAGAAGAACATGGAGTCAATAGTGAGTCTGAGAGCGGTCAAGATGGTACTTGGCGTTCAAGCAGGTGGAGGGCGTGATCAACTGCATGCTGGGGAAGAAGAAAAGGAAAAGACGGGCGGAGGTGGAGGGCGTGAGGAGATTGCACATTTCCCTATGAGCTCAGGTCATCCTCTTAATACAATTTATATTGAACTTGTATACTTGTTTCAAACTTACTCTAGCATGTAATCATTTGGCATAGTTAACCATGTAATTATTTCTGCCAAATTTAATTACACAATTATTTTGTATATATGTAATGCACATGGTTGAAATATACACTTGCAATGTGCTAGATTTAAACTATATTTCGTTATATTATATCGTCTGTGAATTAATTTATGATGACTTCATAAACTATATAGTGTAAACATATTTATGCTAGAGATATTTAAAAAATATATAGTTTAAAAAAGATCTTAATATAGGCTTAAGTGTGTGATTAGGTAACCATATTTATAGAATCTTCTAGAGTATCAGTTGAACATTGTGGGGAATATAAAAAAACTAGCATTTAATTTAATCTCGCAAAAATAACTATGGATAAGTTGGTCCATTTTAAAAAAAATTAAAGGACTCCATTGCTTACCAGCTCGACCCTGCCAACAAGCACATCCGGTGGAAAAACAAAATTTCCATACCTTCTTGCATGACTGGTTTTAGCAAAGAGGAAAAAAATACCCGTAGATATGGACGGTAGATCGGAACTAATACTACAGGTGAACACTAGAGCACGTTCATGCACATCGCGTCATGCTCTCTTCGAGAATAGTGTTTTGGTGTCGTCTTGATGAGATGCTTCACTATTTCCTTCAGAGAAACTTTAGCGGAATCGCCAAATCTTGAAACCAAACCTCTGTATTTTTCTTCTCATGTGAAATCCCTTTGTCATTGGGTGACAGTTTCTTTCCTAAATCACCGCCACCCTCATCTTCCCCCAAATTGGCCACCCACTAGCTGCCAAAGGACAAACACAATAATGGCAGGACAGACCCCTCTCTGTCCCCTCCGTTTCTAACATTTTCCCCAAATTGACGAAGAGCTAGGTGCGCAAGAACACAAACTCAGAAACAGCAGGAAAGGGGACGGTGCCCAACAGAGAAAGGTGCTTAATTTTTTCTTCCGCTTCTTCCTTTTCTTCTTCTTCTTCTTCTTCTTCTTTCATTCTTGCCCCCCATCCCAAATAAGCTTGCACATATCCCTATGAGCTCAAGTCATCCTCTTCATACAATTTATATTGAACTTGTATACTTGTTTCGAACTTATTCTAGCATGTAATCATTTGGCATAGTTAACCATGTAATCATTTTTGCTAAATTTAATTACACAATTATTTTGTATATGTGTAATGCACATAGTTGAAATATACACTTGCAATGTGCTAGATTTAAGCTATATTTCGTTACATTATATCGTCTATGAATTAATTTATGACGACTTCATAAACTATATAGTGTAAACATATTTATGCTAGAGATATTTAAAAACATATAGTTTAAAAAGATCTTAATATAGGCTTAAGAGTGTGATTAGGTAACCATATTTATAGAATCTTCTAGAGTATCAGTTGAACATTGCGGGGAATATCAAGATTTGTGGATGTTAATCGGTGCTCATGGCTCGAAGGCAAATGTCCAATATCGCTGACAGGCAATGCTACGATGACGTGACGAGGTAGAACGGGAGCGCGGCGATTGAGACTCATATGGTCTGCTAATCCGGATAAGAATATGAATCTAACTACCAAAAGCGTAAGGAAACATCAAAAAACTAGCATATAGTTTAATCTCGTAAAAATAACTATGGATAAGTTGGTCCATTTTAATTTTTTGAAAAAGGACTCCATTGCTTACCAGCTCGACCCTGCCAACAAGCAAGTCCGGTGGAAAAACAAATTTTCCATAGCTTATGGTGGAAAAGAAAATCCCGTAGATACCGACAGTTGATCAAAACTAATACTACAACTGAACACTAGAGCACGTTCATGCACATCGCGTCACGCTCTCTTCGAGAATAGTGTTCTGGTGTCGTCTTGGTGAGATGCTTCACTATTTCCTTCAGAGAAACTTTAGCGGAATCGCCAAATCTTGAACCCCAAAACCTTTGTATATTTACCTTCTCATGTGAAATCCCTTTGTCATTGGATGACAATTTGTTTCCTAAATCACCACTCACCCAAGCTAACACGCAAGCGAGTTCATTGTCACCGCCGCGGGTGGGACGAGGACCTCCACGACGAGGCGACGCTAAAGCGTGGCTCCGAGCGAGCGACTCACAATTACAGTGCGCAGCGACGCGGAGCCGCATAGAGCAGCGGGGGGTGTAGTCTACTGGTCTTGAAGGTGGCCTCATAGCCATTGGCCTCTGAGCTCAATCTAATTTTTCTGTAGCCCAAATTACTGAATATTTTTTGGTGTGAAACATTGCAGATCTGTATCAATATACATGAAACCGTAATTGTATGAAAGTGTAAACACCATTTTTATATTTTAAAAATACCGGTTCCATGGAGCCCGGCAGCCAAATTAACGCACTTCTCTGCAGTCCACTAGACCGGAAAGTGCTTCGCTCCTCTGCTAGACCGGAGAGTGTTTTTTTTGTGGCATGCCGACTGCTCCGGAATTTGTATACTTTTTGAATTTGTCCTGCTAAATGAGTGAATCAATAAACTAAAACATTGTTACATTCGTATGAACCAGGATAAAGTAAAAAGGTTAGAAATTCTAACATTTTGGAATGAGGGAGTAGCTTTTTTAATTTCTGAAAAATATCCAAATGCGCAAGAACTCAAACTCAAAAACAGCGGACGGAGACGGCGCCCAACAGAGAAAGGTGCTTACTTTTTCTTCCGCTCCTTCTACTTCTTTCTCTTTTCTGATTCTTGCCCCCATCCCCAATAACTTGACAACCTTAAAATCAGGAATCGGGATATTTTGTCTATCTGTTCTAGTCTGCCCAAGACCGACCGATGGACGATACCATTCGTCAGCTTGCGGAGAAGAACATGGAGTCAGTCGTGAGTCTCAGAGCGGTCAATAAGTTACTTGGCATTCAAGCGGGTGGAGGGCGTGAGCAGCTGCGCGCTGGGAAAGAAGAGAAGGAAAAGACGGGCAGCAGCACAAGTGGTGCTCGAGGTGGAGGGCGTGAGGAGCATCGCGCTAGGAAAGAAGAGGAGAAGGAGAAGACGGGCTGCACGGGTGAGAAGGAGGCCCTCACGGCTATGTACTACGCCACGGGATCCATTATTCACTGTTGCGATCTTCCCGCTCTGCTGATTTCTTGTGCGCACACGTTCCAGACTTCGCGTGTCCCGGGCGCCCAGCCAGGACAGCCGCAGATCGGCACCGACACCACCACTATCATGGTTGACTTCTTTGATGGGCACACCGCTGTTGGATTCTTGTTGGACATAGATTGGTTGCGTGATTTGTCTCTTGTGATGGTCCGTATGGGCGGAGTGGGAGGTATGATTTTCGTTATAAAATGGGGGTACAAAGTTATTATAATTGATAGCTGGGGCGAACAATATAATTTATATTAAACTTGTATACTTTTTAGTACTTAATATAGCATACAACCATTTGAATGAGTATAATTTTTTGTTTCTTATTTGACAAAGTTGACCATGTAACAAGATTGCTAAATGTTTATTATATCATTGATTTTGTATATCGTAATACACAACGTTGAAAAATACACTTGCAATGTGCTATATTTGAATTACTCCCTCCGTCCCATAATATAAGATGTTATTGCAACCAATTTAATTAGGAGTATATTGGTTGTAATAGCATCTTATATTACGGGAGAAGGAGTAGTATACTTTGTAATATTATGTCCTTCGTGAATTAATTTATGATGACTTCATAAACTATATATTATATACATATTTAGGGTACTAAAGCACATGATAGAGCAAATATCTTAATAGTGGTTTTAGTGTAGGATTGGTAAGGAAATTTATTAGAATCTTCTAGAATATAAGTTGAACATTGGGGGGCGGGATCAGGATTTGTGGAGGTTAACTGGTGCTCATACCTCGAATACACATGCTCAATACTGTGGATGGGCAGGGCCGCACGACGTTCCAAGGTAGAACAGGAGCTGTGATTACGGTGACGAACGTCTAGTGTTACAAGATTCGAGTCATGTGTTCTACAAATCTGGATAAAAACAACAATATGACCGTCAAAAGTGTAAGTAAAAAGGCAAAAAAAAAAAAAATCAACATCGGCAAAAAAAAAAAATTTCAGAACGAGGCAGTATCTCTGCCTTTTCATTGGTTAAAAAGAGGAGAACACATAGGCCGAAACCCCTAAAAAACGATTACATCACAACAAAAAGAACTGAAACCAATGGCGAGGGTGGCAGGGCGACCCCGTGCCCACCTCAAGGGATGAGCTGAGCAAAGTGCTTAGTGCCCGCAGCGATCCAGGCTAGGCCACTACGAGAAGACTCCCCATTAAGCAACGTATACCTTCCAACGAAATAAGGATGCGTTGTAATTTTAATTTGTAGATACGCATGTAAACGTTGTAGAGCACATCCGTTCTCCCGATGGATCAATCTTCCCGGGTAACAGAAAGATATTTTTAAGTTTGCCGCGGGTGTGGCTCAAAATTTCAATACCGCGGCGGGATCAGTTGCGCCTAGGCGAAAATTCATCCTTATATGTCAAAAAAAATCATCGTTAATAGGCCCGTGAATAATCACTTCGTTCTCATCCGGTATAGCGAGTCAGTGACCCGTTCCTAGACCCCCTTCTCACATGTTCGTAGTTCTTCCTCCCACCGTCCCAATCTCTCCGGTCGCCGACCGCCAATCGCCGGTGGGCGGTAGCCTCCACCAGTTTAGAACGTATGTCCGCCCCCGAGCAATCCTCTCTGCCCAGCACACCCACAGTATTGTGCCGCCGCCGTATGAAACGCAGGCACCGCCTAACCCTAGATCGGTGCTCACCCGGACAAAGTACAACTTCCACGGCCGCCGGATCCAGGTAATCTACTCGCGTACTGATCCAGCAGCCAGATCTCGATCTCGTTCTAGGTCGATCTCTCTCTATTCCTCATTCCCAGGTTAGATCTACATGTGTGACTAGGTCCAAGTCTGCGGGTGAGTGCTCCATTGCCGGGGTCTATGCCACAGTTCATTCTGCTGGGTGGGGAGCCAAGTCCTCGCCCTTGACAGGTTTCAGTGAGTTTATTCCCTTTCTCCTCTCTGACCTGTACGTGCTCTTGCTTCAGTATTTCGGCGATTCCTTTTTTTTGTAGTATAGCAGAACAGAGGAGGCACACAAAATGGATACTGATGATGCACCGAGGACGAGCTTGCACTTATGTCTCGTGAGCAGCCTTTTCTACTCATCTTCCTCCCTCTCTACTTTTTCTGTATTTTTATATTTGGTCGACCCTTGTTCTTTTTTTCCAATATCAGGTTCCGAGGTATTGTCTGCTGGGTGAGGATCTCAAGTTGTTGCCGGTGGCCAATGTCACAAATAAGCACTTTGGCAGATTGCTCATCGTCAGGGAAAGAAAATTTGGTCCCTCAAGGTATTTATGGAAGACCGTGTTGTTCTTAAGATATCAGATGTCAATGCTTTATAATCAAGATTTTCTTATTGTTCATCTCTTTGATCTTCATTGTCAATTAATTGAAGAAGCCCTTAAGATGTTGCCCTTAATTTCCAAATTTTGTTAACAATTTGCAACATTAACATGAATGATAAGCATAAAAAGAATTGTGAAGTTTAATTATGAACACAGAAGTGTAAGTATAAGAAATATTTCTCACTTCTCTAATGAAAAATTTATAATTAAGTGACTAGGTGCTGAAAGTAGAAGAGCGGTCATAAACTTCTCTAATGAAAATCTATCTTTTAGATACCATAGATCATTATAGTAAACAGCTGTCCTTCGCTATATAAAAAACTAGAAAATATTGCACGTCTACATCAATAGTCTCTCAATATTTTTTCTTACGTTTCTAACTTCACTTTTGTTTATATTGTCTATGTGTATTGCTTAATTACTAGCCCGTGCGCGTGCACGAGTTGACCACTAATGCATGTAGTAACAAACTTTTATATATTTGGTACCTACAGTTCATCATTCGCGGCACTACTCTGTCCTGCACATTATATGACTTGAAAAGGTAAGTAGGCTGAAATCAAATAATTTTGCATATGAATGTCTGCTCTTTTTTTTCATTCCTGAAGTTAATACCACTGGACTATAGTAGTGATAATTTTATCTCCATACCCTGGTTCTCTGTTTTGTGAGAGTAGTAGTAGTAGAATTCCCATTTTGATACTAAAATAGGAATTTTGTTTCTTGCAGGACCAAAAGATCAGCAAGGACTTAACATATTCGGATATAAGCTATGAACATATCTAAAGGCAGACTGTTAGTAGGAAATATAGTAGATTGACATATTTTGAATCTGAGATTGTAAGATGTGTACTCTTTGGATCATTTTCATGTATTTTTTATAGAGATTCAAATTTTGAATCAAGATTGTAAATTGTTTATTCCTTGGATAATTTTGTATTCTGATGATGATTCAAATAATATACATTGAATATTTTCTCCAGTGTATTGTTATTTTTACATAATTGTCTACTGTGGTGGTCGGTTCTAAATTATATTATCCCACTAAAAAATAAAATTGAGGCGCTCAAACAAGGAATCCATGAAATAATTTTTATTTTGAAATAATTATAATTTTTAGATTCAAATAAAATAATCAATCCTTGTATGTTGTGTACCAACGCATATAATTGGTGCTTGAATTCCATTGTTGTTTTGCAACGCATAATTCATAGGTTACCAACGGACTCATATGCGTTGCATTGGAACCTTGCAACGCCCCATAAGGCAACGCATCTTCATCAGTTGGTAGAGGCGCTAGCAACGCATGTATGGACATTTCGATACAGATGAATGTGTTGCTGTAGGTGGGGTCCTGTTATAGTGGGCCTTCCTCTTTGATCTTGGCAACCAGGACAGATGGCATCATGCATTTCTTGTTGAAAACTTTGGCATTTCGCTCCTTCCAAATTTCCCAGCATACAAGGGAGGTTGTTGATGTAAGCCTTTCGGTGAAAAGCCAGCGTGTGCAAAATGCTCACAGAGGCTTGCTATCCTAGAGATCTCATATGGCGCCTTGAAGAGGTCTGCGCAGGCAAACCAAGATGGCATTGTCGTCCAGTTTCTCGTGGACTATCGACATCGAAAAAACATATGTTCTGCCGATTCAGAGGCAGCTTTGCAAAGCTGACAAAGGGGATCATCGGCCAACCTCTAGTGGCAAAAGCGGTCGGCCGTGCATACCCTATTTTGCGTGGAGAGCCACGCGAAGGTTTTGCACTTGGGCAAGACGACGTCATGAGACCCCGAGGCCGCCGCCGCGAAGAATTGCGCCTTGCAAGCCGATAGTCAACCTCAAAAAATAGCTATAGATAAGTGGGTCCATTTTAAAGTTTGATACAGGACTCCATATTTTACCAGCTCGACCCATCCGGTGGAAAAGCAATTCTTCCTTAGGTTCTTCCATGACTGGTTTTGGGAAGAGTAAAAATACCTAGATATTGATCGGATCTAATATTAACAACTAAACACTGTAATTGTTTTTGCATGAAAACCAGGAGCTTTATGGAGTAGGGATTTGGTTCACACGGGCACCAGTGATCCTGCCTTTTAGAAAAAAATCGAAAATAATACTTTTGAGTTTCCAATGGATACATATACATGGTATATATATTTTTACAAAGTTTCGGTTGAAAATACATATTGTGTCGTGCTACAGAAAAATAACAAAATTTTGGCTGTATGCAGTATAGTAAAAATCCCCCATTTTGTCCCGAAATTTGTCTTTTTTATGTAGACTAAAATACAATGTATTTTTCAATAAAATTTAGTGCGTATCTAGAACATATATATATACGTATATGTATACTTTTTCCAGAATTTTCAAAACAGAAAAGTGGGATTTTCGTTTAAAAAAAAAAGCAAGATTAGTGGTGCCCAGGTAAAAAAACAACTTTCTGATAATTATGTTCTTACAATCAGCCACCAGGCTGCCACGTAGAAAGTCTGGACTAGAACCTAGCCAACTATCAATCATATGAAGCGAACAAGCTCGTCTCGCACACAAGTGTGCCGAACTATTATTAAGACGACCAACATTCTTAACTGAAAATAACACAAAACCTGAAGAAGGCTCCTCAACTCCTTGTAGGATAGGCGTGGCAGCTGAACTACAATTATCTCGCGACGACCAGAGGTTAATGACCTCCAAACAATCCTTCACGATGACCACATGTGAAAAACCACGCAATTGAGCAAAGATTGTACCCTCTCGCGCAGCCAAAAGCTCTGAAATGAAGCGATCCGTGACACCATGTAAAAGGTTTACACCATGTTCCCAGAACCTCCAAATGCGACCCCCCCCCACTAGATTTGCTCTTAGATCGAATCACCAAGTACATTGTACGTGCACGCATATGACCGCATACCATCACACTGTACTGAGCTCCACCGACCACAGATTGTCAGCGACCAACAGTCGTGTGTCGGTGTTTCATCGGACGAAAATAACTGTCGTGCTAATTACCCGATTCATTATTTTTACAGTAGTAGGCCGATCGTTTCGATCTTGGGTCTAGCCTAGCGGTCAAGTTGCCAACTATCCGTGCCAAACTCTGGGCTAAATTTACCCCCCAGGGCCCAGCCAACTAAACCTAAAAGGCTAAAACCTCTCTCGCTCTCCCACCCGGCCCTCCTCCTATCCTGGCGGCCGGCGGCGCTCACCTCCCCACCACTGGCGACGCCAACCGACGTCGCCCCCTGCCCTCGCACTCTGTACCGCACCTTCTCTTGCTCTCGAGCTCTGGTGACCTAGTCCGCCGCCATCGCCACGACATCGCGCCCCTGCCCGTCCGCAATATTCTCTTCCAAGGTACGAGCACCAATCAAGTTTTCGTCCTCCCCTCCATCTTGTCTTCTGGGGGCGACTTGCTGCTGCGCATTTGTAGGATATTACTAGTATTACTGTCTAATTCATTGGTATTTTCCGCGGGCAGGCCAGCAGGATGAGCCTGATTTCCCAGAACGCGCCCCACAAGCGCCGCCTGCAGAAGACCGGAGCCGATGACGACAGTGACGAGGGCACCGTTGCTCTGGATGCTGCTGCAGAGGTTGGGAAGCCACGGAATGACGGCGGCAAGGACCGGAAGAGGAAGAAGGCCAAGGAGCTCGAGGCCAGGCAGAGCAAGGAGGCGGAGGAGATGAGGCAGCTGGAGGATTCGCTCTTCGGCGCCATCTATGCGCCGCCGCAGTTTGGCACTGAAGCCGTGTCGTCGACTCACAGTAAGGATGATGGTCCTTTGTTCTTTGTGGATCGCTCTGCCGGTGAGGACGACGATTTGCCTGTTTACGAGGAGGACCTGGGCAGTGACGACGATGAGAAGGGTGGGAGGAAGCCCGCGTGGATGGACGATGAGGAGGACAGCACCGAGGTGGACATTGTGAAGATTGCGAGGCTTAGGAAGCTGCGAAAGGAGGCCGATGAGCGTGTCATCTCGGGCAGAGAGTATGAATCCAGGTTGCGCGCTCACCACACCAAATTGAACCCCTCAACGGGTTGGGCAGATCTGGACCGCAAGGCTCCTTTCCCCGATGGTGAATCGGATGAGGAGGAGTTGGGCGGAGTCGACAATGCCCTTCGGAACAACGATGAGCTTGTCGTCAAGGGTACTGCTAAGCTCCTGCCTGGCATGCTCGACTTCTCGAGGCTTGTTGATGCTAATGCACAGGACCCATCCAGTGGCCCTATCAATTCGGTGCAGTTCCATAGGAATGGGCAGCTCATGCTTGTTGCTGGCCTGGACAAGCATCTCAGGTTTTTCCAGATTGATGGCAAGAGGAACCCCAAGATCCAGAGCATATTCATCGAGGACTGCCCTGTTCACAAGGCATCCTTTCTGCCTGATGGCTCCGAGGTGATCCTTTCAGGCAGGAGGAAGTTCTTCTACTCATTTGATTTGGTGAAAGCTGCTGTTAGCAAGATTGGACCCTTGACTGGGCGTGACGAGAGAAGCCTGGAAACCTTTGAGGTGTCACCTGATTCAAGAACCATTGCGTTTATTGGTAATGAGGGGTACATTCTTTTGGTATCTACCAAAACAAAGCAGCTCATTGGAACCCTCAAGATGAATGGGGATGTGCGTTCATTGGCTTTTGCTGACGGCGGGAATCAGCTACTAAGCAGCGGCGGGGATGGCCATGTCTACCACTGGGATCTTAGAACAAGGAAGTGTATGCACAAGGCTACTGATGAGGGTTCCCTGTCAGGCATTTCTCTCTGCACCTCGCCGGACAGCTCCTATTTCGCTACAGGTTCCAGCAGCGGCATCGTGAATGTGTACAAGAGGGACGAGTTCCTTGGAGGGAAGCGTAAGCCACTGAAAATGATCGAAAACCTCACAACCGACATCGGTCAAATGAAGTTCAACCACGACGCCCAGATTCTGGCGATAAGCTCGGGGAAGGAGAAGAACGGCATGAGGCTCGTGCACGTCCCGTCCTTGACTGTGTACCAGAACTGGCCGGGGCCTCGGTTCAGCCTTCAGTACCCAAGGTGCCTGGACTTCAGCCCAGGGAGCGGGTTCCTCTCCGTCGGGCATGCCGGCGGAAAAGTTTTGCTGTACAAGCTGCACCACTATCAGAACGCCTAGGACTCGGCTCCAGTTTTGACACTGTATTATCTGCTTCCAGAGCACCCATATTATGTGTAGCGTGATCCTTATCCTTTTTGCCTTATGAGTAGTATTGTTGTCACATCACAGATATTTTAATGGTCAACGGAATACTCTGTTGGTTCTTTCATATATAGAAGTTTTACAGTACTGCCTGTGGCCGTTGTTTGAGTGTAGAGTTTCAGGGTACCGTTAAGAGGTGGAGTAAAGATGGAGCTGTGTAAAATGATGTGATGATTTATGCTGCTTACACAGCGTGTATTTGTGGTGCGGTAGTGTAATGCACGTATGTAAACATTGATTGATGTTACTGGTTTTCTCTAATCTTCTTTTATGCTTACTCGCGTATCAGCACTGCTCATAGAATCTTGTTTCAGCACACAAGCAATTGGGGACAAACAACAGATTTAAGTGAAATGCGGCCTTGCCACTGATCTGGCAGGGCATACATTGCTATGTAGTTTAAGAGTATATAACAGTGTTGCTGGTATTTTTATGCAGGAGCCAGTTAGCCCTTTCCTATCCAGCAGAATAGGTGCAGGTTTGGTAGAACTATTGCTTGATGCGAATGCGATCATATCTTGTGAAGCTAACAACAGAATAGACATTAGGGTTATACTAGTATACATATTCCAGTCTTGGGGAAAGTACAGACAGTTGTTTACATTCAGATTCAGTAGTGGCTAAGCTTGCTCCTATTAACGGACAACAACTATTGCCAATCATGTTGAAGCTAAACTAGTGAACGGCAGTACGCTACGCAGCCTGCATCTTCTTTCCCCAACGAGGTCCCTGAAGAAGCATGGCACCCTCTTGGAGCATTTCGATGCCGAGCGCTGGGAGCTTTGTCAACCTGCCTCGCAGGTAACTTGGTTGATTGGAGGAGGAGGTTCTGCCTCTGCGGTTACAGAGCTATAGATTTCTGAGCTGTGATTTCACTGAGCCATATTCAGAAATTGTCAAATTGCTATGGGGTCATATTCAGCAGATGCAAACAAATTTATCCACCCGAGCCACCAGGAGGCGACGTGGGGGATGAGACTACCCTGAATATCATTATCAAGCTCGACGACTAGAAGAGCAGAGGATTCATCAGTACACGGTGAAATAATCGATCATATCCTTCATGAACCATCACCTTCGCAACATGACGAATCTTGCACCTATCTAAAGTCGTCTTTTTATTACATAGCTAAGTGGTTTGGTTTTATAAGAAAATGTATGTTGATGTAAGTTGGTTTAGATGCTATTATGTCTAAGTTACGATGCCAGCTGTCGGATCTAATCTTGATTCTTTTCTAATTACTACATGAATCTTTGTGTGAAAACTTAAAGGATGCGTTGGAAGAAAGAATAACTTTACAAGCCTCCTAAACATAGTACTAGAATATTACAACTGAACGCCCACATTATTGACATTTACTACTCCCATAATTGAAATGGTTGTATGCTCTAGCTACACTGCTACACCCATACTTTTTTTTTGAACTGTACACCCATACTTGTCAATCTGGTACGGTTAGTTTCGTACTGATGCAGGAAATTAAACAAGGATGGATGATAGCCGAGGTCCAGTAAAAATCATGGTCAATCAGGCAATCTGTATCGAGGCATGTTTCCTCCTAGCATGAATGGCGTCCTTAGCATATCCCTCTGGCTGAAGATTTCTCTTGTGTGCCCGTCCCCGTCCCATGCACACCTCTCGCGGAAGAATTCCCTTTCGTGCCCCTCTTTTCCACACACGAATTCAGCATCGTCAGCGGGGTGCAAAATTTTGGATTCATCCGGACACAGTGCGCAGCTGCTTCTGAAGGGCGGCTTTTCTAAGATGCTGCATGTTTTGACAATTAGGAGGTTGGAACCATTGTCGTAGCATAGCTCGGCGAAGAAGGTCCGGTCATCCTCCTCGCCGCCCGTCCGGGGGCGAGCCGCGAAGTTGACGTGGTACCAGAGATCTCTCCTGAAACCGACGCAGGCGGCCTTCATGTCCTTGGTGGGAGGGTACACGAGATAAATGGTGCGCTGATTGGGAAAACGGAATTCGGCACCCTGCACATATGTAATCTCAGACATGGATAACCTAGTTAGAAAAAGAAAGATGGTCGCAAGGGGAGATCGAGTCTCTTCCTAAGTACTACTGTAGTACCTACCGGATGGTTGGCGTTGTAATGTTGGAGGGATTTGTAGGCGAGATCCCGAACGTAGCCGGCGTAGTCGGTTAATCCGTCGGTCCTGTCGTCGAAGAATAGTCAGATCAAACAAAAGAATCTCTTGAAATTCCAGAGAGAGAGAGAGAGGTGGGTACAAGGTTACGTACTCTTGTGTGTGCATTGCGCGAATTTCCTCCATGAGCTCTTTATAGCTAGCTACATCTTCTTTGGACATGGTGAAAGAGCCAGCGGGGGAAGAGAACCAGGATCCCATCGAGACCGATTGCCCCAACCGATACGATGCTGTCCCAAACGATGGTATTGGATCTATATAGGCCGGACGAGAGAGAGAGAGGAGAGGCCGGAATCCTAATCGCCCTCGGTTACTCAGTAGCGCCGCCGTCCCCCGAAAAGGAAATTGTCGACTGAATCCTAGGAAAATCCAAGACCCTACGGATTTGAATCGAGAACAGAAAACATATCTGCCGCGGAGATCCTTGAACAGAGCAAGGAGAAGGGGGAATAGCCCGAATCTGTAGGTAGGGCGGTTCTGGAGAAATTGAGAGTGGGGGGAGGCCTTTGGATCTGTCGAAACAAACTGAAACTAGCAGTGGGAGGAGTCCTCGTTTCAGACGGGTCAGCGTAGGTCGTAGAGTCGAGCGAGAAAGAGAAAAACAAAACGCCGCCTCGCAAAGTATTTGGCCACAATCTACAGAGGAGAAGATTAAATTCCTGGATGAGTTTTTTTTTTTTGAACATAATTCCTGGATGAGTTGGTGGGCCGTAGGGCACTCTGTCCTGGGCCTTGGTTGTGATTGGTGATTTCAACATGATCCTACATGCGAGAGACAAAAAATAACACTAATCTGAATAGGAGTTCGATGTCAAGGTTCAGGAACTTTGTGCGAGACATGGAGCTAAAGGATCAGTACCTGCATGGAGCATGGTAGGAAGTATACTTGGAGCAATGGTAGCGCTGAACCCACTATGTCACGCATCGACCTTGGGCTAGCTACGGTGGATTGGGAGCTGCAGCACCCGGACGCTGTCCTGCAAGCATTGTCCTCAACAATTTCAGATCATACCCCTCTACATCTAGCGCTGAGTGCCAATTGCAAGCCTAGAAGGAGATTCCAATTCGAGCTTTTCTGGTTGAAACTTGAGGGCTTTGATGATGCGATTTGAGAGGCATGGCATTGCGATGCATCCATCACCGACCCTTTCCGGAGATTGGACACGCTGTTTAGGAATGCTGCGAAGTATTTGCAGGCGTGGGGGCAGAGGAGCATTGGCAATGTCAAGATCAAGATCACAGTAGCCAACCTTGCGATTCTCAGGCTAGATGAAGCACAGGATCGCAGAGCCCTTTCACGAGGAGAGATTTGGCTAAGGAAAACACTGAAACTGGTCGTGCTAGGTCTGTCTTCACTCGAGAGAACTATCCCCCGTCAGCGTTCACGTGTCAGATGGAAGGTGATGCCAACACCAGGCTATTCCACGCTGTAGCCAATGGCAGGAGGGCGAGGAATTACATACCAAGCATCACAGTTAACGATCAAATCATCACGGAACAAGATGGGAAGGTGGATGCTTTCACCAACGCGTATGTTCAGCTCCTAGGAACTAACCGAGGAAGAGTGTACTGAACTTGCCAAGGCTCTCCATGATCTGGACGAGTTGTTCACGGAGGAGGAAGTATGGGGAACAATAAAGGAGACTAGATTTAGCGTGTGGCTTGGCGCACGACCTTCCGAGGCATAGTTTGACGACACGTCATACACAATGCTAATAATTAACAGGTAGAAATAAAAATATCCATTTGTAAGACCGAATACTAAATTAGACAAATGATAGATAAAAAATAAATTGGAGCAAAACACCAATTAACTCGTGATGACGCCTCCTACCGATCAAGTGGATATATTTTACCCATGTCTTTAAACTGCTGACCCTACCGCGTGACGGCAAGATTCACTCGTCTGACTGATAAGATTATACGTAGACCCTCGCCACGAATATCTCGGGAAAGAACCGAAATCATCACGAAACGACAGCCTATCACAGACCGAGCACATATTCCATATCATTAAACAGAGCGCCAGCCGGCTCGCCAAACACTTTCGAAACCGCCAATTTACTACTATACACACAGACTCTTCTACACACGTTATGGCATACGGCTCAATAGTAGCAGCCATTTCCACCCCTATCCCCTCCGGCTTCATCTTCCTCTTTTTTTTGCACGGTAATACGATTCTCATTGATAAATAAAAGACGAGATACAAAGTACGTATACACCGATCTTACAGATCTGGAAAGATAGGATAAACCTATGTGACAAACCAGCGCCTATCCATTTTCTTCGGCACCACCGTAGCAGCCACCTAAGAAAAAATAGACATATCACCTCTTCATCCGAGCTCGACGCGGCTCCATCGCTGATCATCAGCTTTTCGGACCTCCAAAGTAGTTTGCCATAAGACAAATCATTGCCGTTGAAAGAATCAGACCGGGGCAGCATGACCCCGGACACACTATCGAACTTCAGCACTGGCACCCCCGCACGACGACGTCGTCGGAGTAGGGAACCAGAACCGTCTGCCTCCAACCACGAACCCACCACAAGGTGCACCATCTTCCAGCTGTCACCAGTGCAGACCACCGTCTGCACGTACTTCTGAACGAATCCTCTCTGCTCTACCATGGCGCCGGAGACAACGCCGCAGCAACGGGGACAGAGCAGGAGGAAAAACCCATCTGATGGAGTCGCCGCCGCCGCCTCGCTGACACCATCCATGAACCCTACAGCCACCGATCTGAAAGATCGGCAAGCACACAGTGCCACCAACTCCGAGACGCCGCCATGAAGGACAACGCCGGTGTGGGAGTAGAGTTGAGGCAAATTTATTTGCCCGGGCACTGCTCCCACCACCCCAACGGCGCACCATGCCAGAAAATTCCTAACCCTAATTACCATGCAAAAAACGGGGCCCCCTCCCTCCTGCCGCCGGAGCGGCAAGCGGAAGAGAGAGGGGCCCAGCTCTTCCGCCTATGAGCTGTGGCGGCGGTGGTGATGGCCCTCAAAAGGGTTAGGTTGAGCCCCCAATAGCAGAGTGTGTAGTACGTGCAAGACTTGTTTTCCACACGAAGGTGACTCGAGGGTTTATATCGAACTCTCGGGGAATCAGTAGTGGAAGCTTTACCTTCTTATCCTTCCCTTGGAAACCTGCAAACAAAAGTAAATTGTTTTGTGCCCTCAACCTCACCAAGTGGTTGTCAAGCACAAGGTGTGAGAATGATAAAACAAAACAATAAATAAATATGCAAAGGAAATGTGCAAGGATGATGATAGTAATGATAAATGATATTTTTGGGTTTTTTATGATGTATGCAAGATGCAAAAGTATTTTTGTATTTTCGGATTTAATTATGGCTGAAAATGAAAAGTGGATGAAAGTTGTTGGAAAGGTGTTTCTTATGATTAAAAATGGACCGGGGTTCATGGTTTCACAAATGCACTCTCTCTTTAATAATGTGGTGGACAATGGAACACAAAAGTTAACATATGAGATTGCAACAAAGTTTCATGACAAGTTATAATCATATGGGCATCACGTCCTAACATAGAGATCTTTTGGTTATTAATCTCTCTTATACTCCACTAAGATGCGAACTAAATCATAACACCTTAGTATTAAGATAAATCAGAGCATAGCAATAAGTTTCATGACATGAAGTTGAAATAAGAACATGCTAGATCTAGTCATGGAGTAGTGGCAATGGTCACACCCACATCTCCGGTAGCAAGGTATTTCTTTTTATCCCTAGTGAGGCAACAAAGTAAGGTAAAACACCCAAGTGGATCGCGGAACTTTCTCTCACGTTCACCGCACTAGCCACCCCCCGTTACTCCATCTAATGCACACGTTCCCCCTCACACGCTCTCATAAACATGCTTGATCAAAACAAGTAAACAAGAACGGGGTACATAATATGCATCTACTTTCATAACTGAAACAAAACAATTGCAATCTCACACATATATTAACTCATAAAGATCCACCACAAAGGTATTACATAGATGACCGTAATCATGTTCGGCAGCTCATACGGTGCTAATTAGTGAAGCACAAGAGAGAGAGATACATAAGTTACTTCCACAAACCCATAGTCCAGGGGTGGACTACTCCCTCTTCATCATGGAGTCGATGGAGATGTCGTTGGAGGAGGTGGAGACCTCTCCGGCAGCGCCCCGCCGGAGTTTTCCCCCTCCAATCTGCAGCTCCTGATCTCTGTTTCGTGGTTTCTGTGTTTCTGCGGCGCTCCTCTCCGAAGAGCCTCGGGGACTATTTTTATAGTCGGTTTTAGGTCAAGACGAAGCTTCTGGAAGAAAGATCGACGGCAACGGAGCCTCGAGGCCAAAAGGGGGCCCACGCGGCCAGGTACTGTGGCCGCGTGGGCCCACCTTTTGGCCCTCGGGCCTCCGTTGTTTGCTTCCTTCGCTCCCAGGTCTTCTTCCTTCCAAATATTGATGCTCCTAAAATTGCAAGTCATTTGGACGTCGTTTGGGTCCCTGAAACATCAAAATATAGAAAATAGGGTTTTCTGCCTGCGCAGGGTTAATTCCAGAAAAATAGGGGAACTTGTGAATTATTCCCAAAATCATTATAAATCATGATATAACCCTTATATGATGCAAATATGATTGGAATATGAATAAAATAATGCAAAGTTCATGTATGCATTTTACATGCATCAGCATCCCCAAGCTTAACCCATGCTCGTCCTCGAGTATGAAGGTGATAAAACTAACATGGACTTTGCATTTCAATACTATCAATGGATATCAAAGATGATTACTATTGCTACATAGAGTCAAATGGTTCATTCTTAATAAGATGTAACAATATGCAAGATAGTTTATGAAGTGATATCAAATATTCAATGTAAGGATGTTCAATGATAATTCACAAAGTGTAACATAAATGAAAAAGTACTATGGACTTCAAGTATGCATAATGATAAGTAAGAACATCCTACAATGGTCATAGAGTGTAGATGGAAATCTGAATATAAAAGGTGGACACTTTGGAAAGATATATGAGTAGAGGTAAAGCATGAATAAGTTCATCTAACTTCCAAACTTCTACTTAAGTTAATGATTGTAATGTGGTATCCTTGGTGTCAAGCTCTCATTGCCCTATCATAGCATCTTGAATGATTAAGTTTAAAGTGAAAGCAAATATGAGTAATGTGCTTGACAAAGTATGGGTTGAAAGTCTCATGCCCCTTGAATACGAGTACCTACTCCATGTGTTACTCAACTCGGAAAACAAAGCAAGTTCAATTTAAATATCATTGTAAGTAAAATAGTATCATCAAGAGCGTCAACTGGGGTACCTCTTGTCCCAGGATATGGAACAAGCCCATATCAAAATGACAAGACAAACAAACATAATGAACAATCTCAACACCCTTTTTATTTACCATTGGATAGCTTTTTATTGTAAGGTGTATCACAGACGGTTCACCATAGCATGTAAGTAAATTTCCACCATGAATGATGCATGGCTTAGATTAGCGGCCCAGGCGTCTCTCTAACCATTATACAAACTCATTTAAACTACTTCATTTCCACATTTATTTCACCCATGGTAAGCATCCATAAACAAAAGTACATGACATCAACTAAATATAATGAAGTGCAATGTTGAAAGCGTTCCATGTGACAGCACATTTCTGCTAACTCTCAACCAAAGACATTTGTCAAGCTCATAACATCATAATTTTAATCACAATGGGTCATGTTCATTAAGTGCAATAAAAGTAAAGTGTGCATCAAGTTCGTGAGAGCTATATAACCAACTTTTCCCATAACAATCAACAACATAAGCATTTTAATTCAGAGGTATAAATGATACAAATAACATGGTAAACATACTCGGAATAGCATAAAGCTAATAGGTAGATATGGTGGACTCACTGGAAAAACTTTGGTTGAAGGTGTTGGAAACAAGTTTTTACTTGTTGGAATTTTTGGGCTAGCAAGAGGGAGAAAGTTGACCGTCTAAATGCATGCATGAGTGTCCATAGAACTAACTAATTCATGTTAAACAAAGTAAAGTAACATTCAGCATCAAAACATGAATAAAAGATAGCTCTTGATAAAACACTAACAAATTACTACATTAACAAGCTCATGAATCATGCAACTATATGTATCTTTTAAAATCAACTCAAACATCCCTTTTCCCAATCTTATAATGGCATCCAACATATTTCAACCCATATTCCAGTAGCTCTCTCATATATAAATGATAATGTGGTGGTCTCTCAAAAATAAAAATCAAACAAAAACAAACAAAAAGACGCTCCAAGTTTATGCGATAAAGTGCATTGATCGAAAAACAGAAGTTAGACGTGTGCAAACCGAGAGTGTGTTGGTCCAGTGGGTTGTCTTCACATCCCCAAGCTTATGGTTTTCACCATCCTTAGATAACTCTTGGTGCATCTCCTCTAATCCCTGTGAAAAAACTTCAAAACACCGTTTCTCCCATTTCTTTTCTGTGGGGTGACATTAGTAGTGATAAACAAATAGGTTTCTTGCTGCATATAATCCTTAGACAAAAATTATATGAATGTCCAGTAAGTGTATTATGTTGTATGCCTACTCATAAACTCAATTGGATCTGAAAGATTCAAGCTAAAAGTTCTAAGCATGCATCAAACAAAATGGGACAGAATCTGTCCAGAAAAACAGCAGCAGCAAAACGTATTTTTCTACCCTACTTAACTTTGTCTAAAAATTCTAAAAAATTCATGCATACAGAGGATGAAAAGTTGCTTCTACAGTTTAAATATCAGCTCATTCGGAGTTACAGAATAGGAATTAAAAATCAAACCGTGCACAGATTCGTGCTGGAATAATATCTCCGAATGCTATAAGCAACTTTTTCAACCAAAATGGGTAAAACTTGGCACTTTATTAAAAATTCCAGAAACAAACTATAAACAAAGTCTCTTGTTACAGCAAGAGGACACAAAGAAAATCAAAAATAAAAACAACCGGGTTGCCTCCCGTAAAGCGCTTTCTTTATAGCCATATAGCTAGGCTTCTTACTTGATAGTTATAGTGGACGAAGCTCATGAGGGAGCTTGAAGCGTGATGGGACAGCCGGTGTATGGTCGGGGAGGTCAGCTTCAAACAACCATCATCCATCTAGGTTTGCTTGCTTGCAATTCATAGTGACAATGTACTGAAAATGTTTTGCATACAGGGGTCTGCACCCTCTGCGCGATCGCCACATCCCTCCGAGCTCGGCACTGCATTGAGTTTGAGCGAATATATGGAGTTGGGAGCTTCCCTACCAGGTTGACCGCCTGCAGTACCTGGTTGATGCGTGCAGGGTGGCAGGGGTGTGGGTGCCCGTGGAAGGGTCGGCGGCGACTGAAGTGCTCGAGCTGATGAGAAGCCATGGCCTTTGGGTACGCACCCAAGACGTTGAGGGCTGGCAGACATGCCTTCTCCGGTTCAGTAGCTTCGGTGTGCTCCCCGTGGTTCCTTCAGCTTTCGGATACGCTAGCATCGCAGCCATCATACGGCTAGAAGGCCCCATCATCGGTACACTCTTCGCGGGTCCTGGTTACGGGCTCACCATCAGCTACAATGAGAACTACGTGTACAGAGGCGAGACCGGCCACGTGAACCACGCCGTGGTATGCATGGCTTACCGCTTCATGTCTGACGGGGAGATGCACCTCCAGGTCATGGACAATGTTACCAGAAAGGGGCCGCTCAGGTGGATCCTCTTCGAGGTCTTCGACTGCTTCTGCTACATGCGCCTGACTCCCCTCAACCGCGCGGAGCTGCAACTGAACAGAACCAGCATCGCCCAATGGCTAATCCGCAAGCTCCTCTTCTTTTGGAGGAGATGATCGGTGCTACCTGATGTTTAGTGAGTACGGAGTATATTTCTAGTTGCTAGCGTTCCTTGTTTGGAAACGTACAGATACATGCACTACGGAGTGGAACTCAACTGCTGGAATATCTCTTTTTTTTACGTACTTCTTATATTGTGGAAATTCTTTATTGGAATTTGCATCCCAATTACCCACAGCCAGCTCCAGCTTTTCATTCTGCACTATTTTCTCTACATTTCTTCACTTGTACATATAAATTCTCAGGACTGGGTCATAACTCGCAACTAAATGTTGCAAGTACTCCTGAGAATTTATCTGATTTAGGAGTATAAGAAAAACAACACAGCTCACAAGCTGCTGGCAGTTATCTGATTGCCACAACGATCCTAAATCCGCTAACCAGAGAAAGACCAAAGAAGAATAGTTATACAAATGCAAGTCTTTCAGAGTACATAGCTCCAGAAAAATTTAACTGCTGGAATATCTCTTTTTTACTTCTTATATAGTGGCAATTCTTAATTCGAAATTGCATCCCAATTACCCACAGCAGCTCCACCTTTTCATTCTGCACTATTTTCTCAAAAAAAAAGATGAAAGACGGCTCAACCGCCCTGTTCCATTCCTCATTGAAAAATGAATTTTGTTTTGTATCAGTTTGTTGACCAGAACCACATTACTACAATTCTCTTTTTGAATTACATACTTCAATCGGCTAGCACCAGAACTCAACTATACATGCAAACTTAAAGTTTTTCCAAAGCGGCAACATAAAAGTATCACAGATCAAATGCCAGTATTTTCTTTCGAAGCCTCAGGCGGTTTTCTGCCCGCACTTCTGGAGTCCCAGGTCCCATGATCGTCGTCATCTTCTTTTTCCTCATCGCCACCCCAGCTGTGGGAGTTCCTTGGCTTTTGTTTCCACTTTCCCGACACACTCTTCCAGCAGGGCTTTCCTTGAATCATGCACAGCGGCATCCATTTCCTGAGCATATTCTCCACTCTCACCCATATCAGTGTAGGTAATTTAAATAGAACTACAGTGTAAGTAAACATATTCAGCACCTAAATTTTCAGACCTAAGTCGGAGAATCCTAGAAAATATGGCAGAGGTTAAGGTACATTATTCACTGAACCATTATACTGTACTTCATATAATTGTGTGCCCGTGCAAAATAAAATATCTCTACAAAACTAAGGTGGTAATTCAAATAGCATCTGAAAGCCTCTCGAAATAATCTACACAATGGAATGTACTGAATGTTAGAACTTATATTCTTGGGAATGTCGGAAGGAGATCAAACATCTACAGTAGAGATATTCAGAAAATTAATGGTGAGAAGAAATCGCTAAAACAACAGCATACAAGATCTTCAAACCATGTTTAAGATGTCAATTGGCTACTAAAAATGGTAAACAAAATTACAACCAAAAAATAAAAACATTAGAGAGCAATGTACCAGAAACAAACCTGACACTAAACAGGAAAAAAAGTAGTTTAATCGGCAAGGCACGCCCACTCCAACATGAAAGAGGAAACAAAAATATTGTATTTATTTGCATTCCCCTAGCCATGTTCTTAAGGAAAATGGAAGTAGACAACTTTGATGTAGCAGTAAAACCTATATGTTTCTATGGTCAAGAGAACTACACCTCAAATAGCATGTATGCTTTATGTCTAATAAGTTTACATGCAATTATGGGTTTGCGCGTGTCCGGTTCTGCATATCTGTTTTCATGTGATAATAAAATCTAATAGTAAAAAACAAACAACAAACTTACAGAATGTAAATCATGAATGTTCTTTCCTTCCAATATACTCAGACTTCACATGTCCTCTGCTTACGCCCATGATCCAGACTCTCAGACATTAAAGGTAACATGAGATCTGGAGGGAGGACAAGGGTGAGCGGATAATGGAGGGAGAGAGAGTGGACATGACTGGGAGGAAGGAAGGAGAGAAATATGACATGCACAATAAGCACCATCGACGCAGACTCCTCTTGTGCAGGCACTGAATAGGTAGACGGGGGCGGGCCACGCACTGACGACTGGTGCAAGAGTTGTTCAGAGTACTCCAAACTCCTACAAAATCATAGTTTAGTGGTGCAACTCTGTATATATTGCATAGTTTAGTTAATCTTAACCACATGGAAGCACACAGTTCATCCGGGAGAACACTTGTGCAGAAATTCCTATATGCATAACCTTCATTACCAATCAAATCAGTCTAGGCATAAATATAGCATGTGCTCATAGCAACAATAGATTGTGCACCAGTTGAAGCTCGTAATGCTAAACAGAATTACCCCAAAAATTCATAGGCATGTATATACTAAGTGTCGACAATAGTTTATTCATGTGGACAACGGACAGAGTAGAAGTTTTGGGAAATTTATTATTTATATCAAAAGCAACATCACGACTCATCAAAGGTTGGGGACAAACCAAAATTGGTAAACATGGCACTTATTACCTCTATCTGAACAGACCTCCCCATTCAGTAGATATAATTAAGTAGGAGAATGGACACAAGCTATTCAAGATTAACAAATATACTGATTTCCCACACATTGACCATTTTGGACAATGACATGCAATACTGCAATGACTAACAAATTGTGGAAGAATCTAACTACATATACTAATCACTAAAATAGATAAATATGGAAGTGTGCGAGTGAAAACAACCGTATTAGGGACTTAGGTAATGCCCCCACACAACGGAATAAAGGTATCAAAACAACCATTTCAATCACTTCAGAACGAGGAAATGTCGAGCAAGGAATCAAAAGTGTTCGCTCTGTTACATAGACATACCATAAGTAAAACACCAGGAAGTAAAAAACATCATAGGGGATCTTGGGGAAAACATCACTACCTTGCTTCAGTAAGCTAGATAATCCACCTGCCCTCCTCTTTTCCTCAACACACACTCTTCTCGGTGTTTTACCTTTATAGTCAGCTCTGTGTGCTTCAGTTTGTAACATGTAACTCATCTATGTTCTTAGCTGACTCTAAATAACATTAACATTCATGCCTCACTACAATTTCCATCATGTGTTTGATAGTCAGTGGCTTTGAACTGAACATGAACAAAAGAAGTTAATATAGACCATTAAATTTTTACCGTGCTGATAATATGATATACTTTAAATACATGATAACACATAGTCATGTTGAGCAGTACAAAAATTACCTGGGGGCTGGGCTGGAGGGAACCAGCTCATAGGCACTGGAGGCTGTTGATCTGTACGCAGCAAGGCAAACGCCGCAGACCACTGCAATGTCGTGCTGACAAACTTCCTTGCCACACTGCACCAATCCCGTGCGTAAAGCCCCTCCGATTCAGCTCACTACTATTGCATCTGAAATAGTATATGCATCATTCAAAGTGAATCTCCTTTACTATATTGCATCACTCTTCCAGTTTTCTAGGAAAAGTTGTTCTCCGGAAAATTCAGTACATACAAACATGAAGCATCAAGAATGAATCATGGTTGAGCATATATTTTCACAGAACCAAACTGGACGTTACCGGTTGTGATGATTGGCAATACAGTGCGACATATTTACTAAGGTCTAGGATATTCTAACTCAATGACGATAAACATACAAAAGTCACACAAGCAAGCTTCAGTGCACTTGGAATGGTAAACTAATCAGAAAACATCTGATCGAGATAACTATTGAAATAAGCCATATTTCAGGAGTATATATATCATTGCAAATTTAGAAAACATGATGCACGGAACAATCCTAGGTACATAGAGAAAATATCTTGCTAACTAAAATATGAGTATAGACCAAACTGTAGGGTTGCATCTATGTGCCAGTCTTATCACCAGAAAAATATTCAGTTTAACATCTCCAATTCAAGAATGCTATGCTTATTTCCTTTTGGTGTGCAACTACAGATTGTTAAGGTTTGTCTGTACGGAAGTCCCACATCAAGAAATAAACCATTCCACGGCATGGAAAGATCAGTAAGAAAAACTGAGAAACACTGATCATACTGGAAATGGTCAGTGGACTGCAAGAAGAATGCAGTAAGCACCATTCCACTAAAACGAAGAGAAGATTGCTAGTCACACTCATGTAAACGCCTAAAGGGAAAACGTGAACTATCTGCCTAGCAGTGGACAAGCTGTCTCTTCAGATTACATGGAAACTTTGTGTTAGTTTCCATAATTAAAGCTTGTACATCAAAATGGGCATATAAATTTATTCACCTTCGCGGTAACTGCAGCGACAGGATCAACTGGACCGTTGCCGTCGCCACCATCTACTTCAGAGTTGAGCCCTCACGAACAATTAGTCGCTGAAATCCAATCAAAACCTGTTATATGCATCCAAATCGAAAATGGCAGAAATTTTGGAGGAGCAAAGACGAGTGAGGAATCGAAACAGGAGTAGGGAGTGCCGACCAGGCAGCTCGTCGTCGACGGCTGGGGCTGCCAGATCCTAACCCTAGCTCTTAGCCGTGAGGGTTGCCTCAGCCCTGAGGGAGAAGGTCGTACCGAACCTCGCGGGGAAAATGTCGACGCGCTCCCCGGAATCCCGCTGCCAACCGCCGGCCGCCGTGAGGGTTGCCGCCACCGCCAAATTCCTCTGATTGGGCGCCCTTGGCACAAAATTTTCTTTTTTTTTCCCTCCCTGCCCTGGACCGTCGGATTGCCGGAAACGACGCCTCCTCCCCCTCCCAATCTCTCTCCAGACCGCCCCCGGCCTACAGATCCTTGGTACTCCCTCTCCTCTCGGTCACCGCCGGTGTAGCTGCTGCCTGCTTGCTTGTTCTTTTCCCGATTCAAATCCGTAAGGTATTGGATTTTCCAATATCCTGCGGCGGGGCTACACAAGTAACCGAGGGCGATTAGGATTCCGGCCTCTTCTCTCTCTCTCGTGTGGCCTATATAGATCCGATCCCATCGGCTGGATCGTATCGTATCGCATTGTATCGATTGGGCGATCGGTCTCAAACTCTCCATGGGATCCTGGTTCTCTTCCTCTGCCGGCTACATTACCCTCTCAAAAGAAGAAGCAGCTAGCTGTCGAGAATTCATGGAGGAAATGGATAGACTGGACGCACAAGAAGAGTATGTAACGTAACCACCTACCAACCTACCTATCTCCTTGGAATTTCCTGAGATCCGATCGATTGTGCTGAACCAAAGATCCCTGTTTAATTTGCTTGTTTGTTTTGTATGATGGCAGGACCGACATAGCATCTGACGACGACGCCGATTGCATTCGTGATCTCGCCTACGAGGCCCTCCAGCATTACAACTCCAACCACGCGGTATGGACTCATCCACTCACTCCTCTTGCACATACCTTTTGGTTGCATAAGTTTTACGAGTTAGGAGTTTAAAGTGTTGTACAAATCAAGGATCGGACAAAATGGCTGCATGAATCAGCCACCGAAAAAACCCTAGAAAGATAAGGCTGAACATGTTGTAATCTACTAGCATGCTACCAGCCACTCCGGTTCCGAACGATCGCCATCAGCCGAGTGTGTCCAGATTTCATAAAAGCCCCGGCGGAAGTAGAAAGTACCACATGTTGATCCAGTATATTAGCTCTATGGACAACCTGCAAAAAGTGTGCAACTCCAACCTTTTTAAAGACCACATCATTTCGTCAGTTCTAAATAGCCTAAATAAAAGTACAAACGCCAATGTCAATATGAGTGTAGTTCTCTTATCGACCCCTGCAAGCCGGTCACCAAAAATATTAGCAGTAGGAGGTGAAATATTAGAAGTAAATTGTATTTTTCTCCAAATATTACACGCAAAAGAACAAGTAATAAACAGATGTTCAACATAGTGACAAAAAGGACATCTCTTACACCCATTACAATGGCGCTTAGCTAAATTATCTTTAGTGAGAATGACTTTCCGATGAACAAGATTTTAATCTTCAACGGAACTCTTAACTTTCATAGATACTTGCGTGGAAAAGGTATATGCCAATTCATATAGTCAACATACATAGAGATCGTTCAAGATTAAGTGATTTTCCACCTAAAAGTATCATCATTTTTCCGGTTTCTTAATCAGCGCACCACGTATTTCGTGTATCCTCCCACCAAGGACATGAAGGCCGCCTGCGTCGGATTTAGGAGAGATCTCTGGTACCACGTCAACTTCTCCGCTCGCCGTTGGACAGACGACAACGCGGATGAGCGAGCCTTCTTCGCCGAGCTACGATATGACCATGGTTCCCACGACCTAATCGTCGAAACATGCACCATTATAGAGAAGCCACCCTTCATAAGCAGTTGCGCACTGTGTCCGGATGAATCCCAGATCTTGCACCCCGTGGAATTCGTGTGTGGAAAAGAGGGGCACGAGAGTGAATTCTTCCACGAGAGGTGTGCATGGGATGGGCAAACAAAGGTTATCTTCAAACAGAGCGAGATGCTAAGTACGCCCTTCTTGTTGGGGGAAAAAGTACCTCGATATAGACTAGTGGATTGACTCATTTTCTTAATGCACCTTAGTTATCATCCGTCCTTGTTTAATTTCTTGTTAGGAGTAGGAAACTATGTTCTACTCACTCCGTTCACAAAAGGATGTCACAACCAACCTCAAATTTCTACATACATGCAAATTTGAGGTTGGTTGTGACATCCTTGTTTGAACGGAGAGAGTACTACTTTTAAGAGGCTTGTAAAGTATTCGTTCTACCAACGCATACTTTGTGTTTTCTTGAGAAACAACTAGTGTCATTTATCTGCAGTTGTGCACATCTGACAGTCTGCAAGACATGGAAATCATCCACCGAACAAATGATTCTGCATTTATAGGAGAATGTATTTAAGATCATCACTCGAGCCTCTTTTTTTTTGTCCCAATACTTTTCTCTAAAAATAAAATCTGATTTAAGATGAATTCATCAAAAATGCTGTTTCTGTAAAATATGTGTAAGTATCTACGCCATGATCTTTCTCTGTATCTGGGTGGGCCAAGAGGCTGAATGAATAGATGTGACCATGGCTAATATGTAAACACCAAGAGGCCACTTCAATTGTTACGGTTGGCCTCCAAGTGAATATTACTATTTGTTTTTTATTTTGCTGCGTGTGTGTCCTTATGAAAATAAATGTTTGCGTGTCTAGCATCACCGTAATCTGAGAACCATCCTAGACTAAAAAAAACATAAGCATGAATGGGAAAACATTGTATCTATACTTGACATTACTTTTGTTAACACATGTTTAGTATGTAAGGTATCTTTACTCATCTTATAGGCAGAAATGACCGTGTGTCGGTTTTAAGAAGGAGAGGCCAAGCGGCCGTTTACAACATGTTTCGGCACATGCGCCGAAAATGCCAATCCACCAACAGAAAAAAAAAATTAAGGGATCACTCGCCAACCCTCCACCTGTCTACGGGTTCTAAGCTACCCCTAAACATCCTCGCTGCCCGCCACAGGTCAGCCTTGCCTTCTACCATCCTGATGACGGTCGCTGCCGAAGGAGCGTGACCTTCGAAGACCACTCCATTCCTATGCCTCCACAAGCTCCAGCAGATCAAGTTGATCGCCGTCCACAGGTCCTTCTCGTCACTCCCTCCCGGCGTCTTAGCCTGTAGCCAATCCGCTAGACGATCATCATGGTCAGGGACCCACTCCACTCTACCCCACCTGCTCAGGAAGGAGTGCCAAACCTCTCTAGAAAGGACACAACCAAGGAGAAGGTGGTTTATGTCTTCTCCCACTTGGTCGCACAACGGGCAAGCGGTCGGTCTGGGCAGCCCTCTTCACCCTAAGCGGTCTGCAGTCCAACATCTGTTCTTCAGCGCTAGCCAGAGGAAGAACTTGCATTTGTTTGGAGCCCGGGAGCTCCAGACCTGTTGTGCCCCAGCCAACCTGATCTTGCCCTCAAAGAGTCCTCTGTAACCCGAGCGAGCTGAGTACTTGCGGTGGCTCTCCCAGTTCCACCTGAATTCATCCACAACCCCATCTGTCAGGGCGAACCTTGCCACTCTGTCAGCCAAGGACAACAACTCGCGGATCTCTCGCGCGTCCAGGTCAGGCGAGACGTCGAAGTAAAAGATGATGAAGATCTGATAGTGCAATAGCATCTCTAGCTACCGGAATGCCATGTGTTAACCTCTGCTAGCCCCACCAGAGCTCTCCTCTGTCAGTCCATAAAACTTTCGAATCATTCATTTTGCTCACAACAGAAGCAGATTGCTCGATTTGACCATGAAGAAGCAAGATAACTAATTGTGGTGCCATCTGAGAAATTAATAAATAAATAGTAACCGGGAGTTGGGAAATGTACGAAGAAAGCAAAATCATGCATCTGAAACAATGATGGGAATTGGGAAATGTGATCAAGCTCACGGCGCAAACACAATTCCTGGTCAAGGACAAAAGAAAAACACTTTAAATTGTTCAGAATTTTTCGCAAGGTTGATAAGTTTCTGGCATTTTCCTTGTAAATTATACACACATTCTCCATATTGGTTTGTCTACTTTGATAGTTTGTCAACCTGAGCCTTTTCTTATACGTTTTGCACAATCAAAACGATAGAGATTTTCGTATCTCTAAGTCGACAAAATTGTAAAAAGCCACCACAATTAGGGCTAGGGTTTCAAGAAACCACCACTTTACATATTTTGTTTTTGGAGAAACCAACCGTTATTCAATTTCAGTGTAATAGATGCCACTTGATTCGCGCTAAGTGTGTTTCTGACAGGTGAACCCAGTGCAGTCTTGCGTGGCAGCACGAACCCGTCAAATGAGATAGACTAGTTGAATGCCCATGTGTTGCCACGGCAAACATAATATACCTAGAAATTTAAGTAAATAGAGAAAGGTACACCATAATATTTCGAAACAGTAATACTTTGTTTAAAATTTAATTTGATAATACGGTATAATTCGACATTATATGCATAAAAAGCAATAACCCATCTAATTATCTCATTTTCAAGTTAGGTGCCCATTGTACAGAATAAAACAATAAATTTATCCTTAAAAATAAATGGTTGCTTAGGTCATATGGGAACAAGATGAAATGGTTTTGTAATTGAAAATATAAATAAACTATAAGCTGTCTTTTTTAGATAAACTATAAGCAGTCTCATGGTGAAGTTCTCTTTATTTAAAGATGTCGCTGCACTTCGTGAACTGAAAGGTAGTATTAGTGGCACTACTTTTCTGTTGAGCTTATAAAGTTTTCATGCCCGTTGATGGATCAATGAACTCATATGAATGGACATCGTACTTTCTACAAGGTGAAACTAATCACAGAATTTAAACTTTTAACTTTAAAGAAAACAAATCATTTATTCATTACCGATGTCAACCTTTTAATTCCACAAGAAGAGAAAAAAACTCTAAACTCTAAAAACTCACAAGCTATACAATTAGTTAATCCAAGGATCAAAAACTAAAACGTATCTTTACCCGCCTTAGAAACATGTGCTAAAACAGGTACTACTCTGAAGGTAAACCAAATCATTGCTTGTTGTTGTTATTTTCTTTGGACAATAACATATGAGAATCTTCTAAATCTCAATCTTTCACAATAAAATTTATTATTTAAAAAGGGTACTGAACAGGCTATAGGTCCATATACAATTGTATCAGTGGTCTAGGAAACTCAGGGCACACTTGCATTTTACAGGAGATTTCTCTTGCTCCCTGGAATGCCTCTCCTTCCGAACCATTTCCGTCAGTAGCACACACATAACAATACAGTCTAGCAAGATATGTATTGTCATGAATTTCTGGCATAAGTGTGCGTGTCCTTCATTTTCTGTCACGAATTTCTCTGTCTTCGTATTATAAGATGTTAAATTACGAAGAATCAAGTTTGAATGTTGGCTTGCACGCGTTCACTGTTCAGATAGAAGACACTACAACAATCTTTCTGGTTTCTTTTTTTTTTCTTGGCAAACTCTGTCTCCTAATCCATCAGAGTTAACAATTCTGCAACGTAAGAACAGAACAGGACAGAACAGAGGGAAATGACTCGAATGAATTACTATTTGTTATACAAGCACATCACCACAGACCGATGTGTGCATAAACAAATAATAATAACCAAGATGTGCTCCAAGTGAATCCTGATAACTCTCATGATCGAAACGGAGCCACATGGAGCTCGATCTAGATCTAGTCTTCGTCCTCGTCTGAAACGGTTAAGCCCTAGTTTGGCAGTGCAGTTTTTCTAAAACCGAAGTATTGAAATACCAAAGTATTTAATCGCCAGGCAAATAAAATATTTCAGTTTTGGACAATACTTCAGTTTAGAAAAAGAGGGTCAGACCTCTTTCTCCAATACTTCAAAAAAAAAACTACAGTTTTAGACAATACTTCAATTTTAAAACCACATTATTTATTGCATCCAAACACCTTAAAGTATTCAAGACTTCATTATTTTTCAGATACCAAAGTATTCTCTATATACTTCAAAATATTTTGATGCCAAACGGAGCCTAAGCCTTTCAGTGCCCTGGCCCGTGCTGCATCATTCCACGCCTTGACCTGCGCCCGGCGAGCAAGGAAGTCCTCGTCCACCTCCACGTAGCCGCGCTTCTCGAACTCGCTGCGGACAAAGGCCTGGAACCTGGCGAACCTCTCTCTGATGGCGTAGTACGCGCGGGCGGCAGTGTAGAGAAGCATCGTCGACTCGTCCGCCTCCTCCTCCGGCGAGGGCAGCAAGGAGGGGTTTCGACGCTTCAGAGACTCTCGAAGTAGTATGGGGCACGGTCGTCCACTACGTGTGCAAGGACCCGGTGGACCTCCTCCTGCGGCAGCCGCGTCATCTTTTTCTCCGGAGTATGATCCGCCGCCGCCGCCTCCACCTTCCTCTTGGCGGCACACTCCTCGCCGGCTGCCGCCTCCGACGCCTTCCTTGTGCTCTTCAGCTCGCCGCCCATCGCCGACAGATGAATGGCCATGCATGGATTCTACGACGGACCCTTCTGACCGGCGGCGACCTTCTCATTCGCCGCCCTGATTTTGATGGCGAGCGGACCCTTCTCGCCGGCCATCGGTGGATCTGATCGGCGTGAATCCTGGGGGATTTTCGTTCTTGGAGCTCGATTTGGAACTGCTCTGTCTCTCGATTGGGGATGCAGAAGCTGGGTCGGGACCTTATGAGGGCGTTCGCAACGCAGTGAGTCAGACCGTATCTAATATTTGCCAGCTAGGATAGAATCCAACGTGGAAGTCTCATTAAAGAGGAGAGAGAGCACTACGGTATCTTAATCTCGATACGACTCTTGCCGTTAAAACCGAGGCCAGTAATCCACCCAGCCACCCAGCTCGCCGGAAAGCCACACAAAGCCCGTATAATTGGTTGATAGCTGGCCCCATATATTAATGAAACTACTCCCTCCGTCCTCAAATAAGTGGACGTTTAGCATTCAAATTTTTCCACAAAAGACTGTATTTCTACCTTCCCAATACACTTAAAAGTAGATAATAATGCTTCTCTCTTATCGGTAATCAAGCCCAATAAAATTCAACATTTTTTCTACATGCACTTAGCTTATTGAATGTGGGGTAATTAAAGATGAGAGAGTTAGTGGTTTGTATTTTCCCAATGCATTATTTGAGGACGGAGGGAGTAGATACGATGTTAAGCAAGTTTTCCACGTAGCTTAGCTGGAAAATAACATACGGTACTTTAGATACGAGCGTTGTGAGCGCCCTGAGTTGCTCTGGTCCGAGTGAGGCTCAGAGTTGGAGAACGAGATCACCGCCGGGCCGGGCTATCACGCAAACATTTTCTCTCCTATCTAAAAGAAAATTTTGGTTCTCGTGTTTACGTCGTTGACTTCGTCCAACATCCTTCGTCACACACGCTCCCTTCACCACGCGTGTACGCGGATTGCCCAGGCCCAGGCCCATGTCCGTCGCTTCTCCCGCATCCCCTGTCGGTTGCCGCGCCCTGTTCAGCCTCCGCCACCAAGAAGACGCCGCTGCCGCACTTCCTGTCCAGAGACGGCATGTGCTTCGCAAACAGCGGCAGTCAGCCCATGCTCCCCATCCGCCTCCCCATGCTGCAATTCCGGCTGCCTCCACACATCCCCGGCTCGGCCAAGGCCACGGTCAGTCGGGCCCGCGCGGAGGACGCGGAGGAGGGTCCGATAGCTGCTAGCCCGCCCACCTCCCCCATCCCCCCTCCTCTCTGCGACGGCTCCGTTGGGGAGGGCAGCATGGAAGAGGACGAGATGATTAAACTGGCGCCATTGAGCTCAGGTCAGGCCAAGTAAGAAAGGTGATTAAACTGGCGCCATCTAGCACCCCTTTCCCCTCCCCTCTCATGAACAGTTCTCCTGAGAGGCGAAAGGAAAGGCGCCGAGCTCCCTTGCTCCGCCGACGGCCGGATCGCCGGTCGCCTCCCTCTCCGGCTGCCCTTGTGGTAGCGGATGGGTGGAGGGGCCGTCGATCTGTGCCCGAGGCTTGTTAATAGTAGGGTTAGGCTCCCCATCGGCGCTGGCAGGGTGGTGGTGGCGGCGGCGGTGTGGTTTAAGGTGGCCAGTGCTTCTTCCCCATCGCGGCGAGGCCTTGTCGGACGGAGCCGTGAAGCAACTGGCGTTTGGTGCCCACAGATCCGTCGATCTGCTGGGAGTTGGTGCTCTGGGCGAGGTCGCCGTGGCGTTGGTGGTGGCCTTTCTCTTGAGCTTTTGTCTCCCGTCCTCGTCTTCGTCTTGGTAAGGTGGCTCCTGGCCTTGCTGTGGAGGCGCTGGGGGTGCGGTGGGGAGCTGGTGCCTGGCGCTGGCCTCCTCCTCCGCCTGTACAGGAGGTTCTTCTCTGGGTGTCGGAGTGCGTCGCCGTCTTTTCGTCCGCTGTTCTGGCTTCTCTGGCCGGCCTTGGTGGCGTGGGTTGGGCTGCTTCGATCAGCGGGCTCTGTTTTCATCGTCGCCTCGCTCCCTCCTTCTCCGGCCGGCCGTGGTGGCGAGGGGAAAAGGTGTGGTCAAGGTGGGCTTCCGGCGACGTCTCCGGCAAGTCGTGTTCGTGCTCTGCGCAGGGAGAGTTGGTTGGAAGGCGGTTGCGGGGAGGAGGCGCCATGGCCGTGCTCGTTCAGAGTTCTTCGGTTCCGTCGCTTGCGGCGGGCGGCTGCTGCGGTCTTCTTCTCCTTGAGTGGGGGTGTTTCCTTCCCTGCGGGTGGTGGTGGCCTGGGGTCTTCCTCTCCGGCGATGGTCGGCGATGAAGCTCTTCTCCAGGCGGTGCAGCGGTTCAGCGTCAGGTTCTTCAGGCGACGCTGTTGTGCTGGGTTCTGCGGCTTGTTCGTCTGCGATTTCCTGTTCTTTCACTTGTATTTTGTGTTGATTTCGCAGTGTGTATCCCTTCAAAAAAAAAGTAAGAAAGGTGTTAAGCAGCGGAAGTGTCTGCACTGCCATTCCCTACACTAGCTTGATGCATGCTTCGGTAGTAGCAACATGCTTGGATATGTTATGCGGTTATGACTTGGAAATGTTGTATCAGAGACCGTAGCACTATGTTGCATTTCTTATTAGCAGCATAAATAATTGGATGCTGGAATTTTCGCTCTAAAATGACCTAGATATATATTACCAACAACTCGAATTTCAGGACTTATTTGTATTTTGTACTAAACCTGAAGCACGACTTCCAAACCCAACTTTGCGTATGTCCCAATTTTCACTCTCTGCAGGCTTCAGCTGTGGCATTCTCATGTTCTCACTCATATCTTTTCAGACCGTGCTATTCGCCAATTTCCACAGCCAGTGAGGATGCAGTGAACCTGCTGTTGCTGGCTTCTTGTGGAGCTCATCCTTAAATAAGTGTTTTCATCTTCAGTATGGTCAGCATGGTTTTCTTTCCAGTTTGTAGTTGAAATAAGAAAAGTTTAACACGCATATGGTCACTTAGTATGGGCAAGTTCTATGTGTCAGGTTTACTGTCCGCTTCGGTGAAAATACCATTTTATGCTTTGCATACCCACCTAGCTCATATTTTCTATGTATGCTCGTAGAAATTCCTTTTTACTCTCTCTTACCGTGTATGTGTCATGTGCTGTAGACTCACTATTTCCTATTAAGATACTGTGCCAAAATCATTGGAAAGCTGCATTTGATTGCCAACACAAAGGTGTATCGTACAGTAGAAATGAGGTTTCATATATGCAATAAAAGGTAATCCCATATGATTTTCAGCCTGCACTATGGATGCATTCATGGGAGTTCATAGCAATTGTTTTTGAAAGACCAGCTTCTGAATCTATTGGTAAGCGAATTTATATAAACTAAAATACATCTTACAAAGGTGATCTTTCGCATGATGCAGGTGACAAAGATTTCTGATCCAAGCATGCTACTGTCTGGTAGCGAGAGTCTGCTGCTGCGCTAATTTTTTTTTAAATAATACACAAAAAATAATTATTTCCGAAAATAACACGTGGTTTTTTTTTTTGCAAAAATAGGATCCAGTCGTCCATGACGAAGACGACAGGGACTTGTCGTCCACGGCAGGTGCCTTGTCGTCCTTGGCGAAGACGACATGTGCCTTGTCGTCTTTGATGAGGACGACTAGTGGCGTACACCCGCAAATTCACGCCACTGGTAATACTACTAGTGGCGTGCAACCACACATGCACGCCAGCTGTAATAACCCAGCAGCTTATACGTGTCTGTCGTCTTCGCCGTGGACGACAAGGCCCTGTCGTCTTCGTCATGGACGACTGGATCCTATTTTTGCAACAAAAAAAAACCGCGTATTATTTCTGGAATTTAATTAATTTAGTGTATTATTTTAAAAAATTAGCTGCTGCTGCCTGTAGTCTTAGTTCCACGACCACGAGTACTGTATGAATTCACCCATGTCAGGAGCTCAGAACGATCTTGTTGATCTGTTCTTATGTTGTTATGCCAAAGTTCTGGAGTACAACGTTTGGTAGTGGGTAAAAATGTGATCCGCATGTGAGCAGTTTTCGTGCAATAATATGAAACTATATGATTATGTGTTGTATTGTGATGACCCTCGTTGGCGTAGTAGGTTTAAACCAATCCTATCACTGATGCCCGCATTCTCTCTAGCTGACAATACATAATGTTAGACAGGGGCGGCATGGGGCCGGCTGAACGGCAAAAGAAAAATAGTATATGTTTGAGCTAACTATCTAGGATGATGTTATGTTCAATATTGGTGTATATGAACTAACTACAAACGGAATCATGTAGCCTGTTCCTTTATGTTTTGTTCAATATTTATGTATATGAACTACAACCGGAATCATGTAAGTTTGCGTGAGTTCCTATCTGGTATGTCACTTTGCACCGTTTGTTTGAAAGATGTTTATGGATTGTGGTTATTTATTTCCTTCGCCAAATACATAGAGGGATAAGAGAAGATCCGCATTCTTTATCATTATACATGTCTTAACAGTATGCTAGAATTTATCGTGTGACGTGTGCGGTGACTTAATGGGCCATGACACCACACGAGCATTTGACACAGATTTCCGTCACCCGTTGCAACGCACGGGCATATTACCTAGTCTTTGAAAACGGGATTGGTTTTTTTTTCGCGAATTGAAAACGGGATTGCTAATTGGTCAAGTCTTCACTCAGTCGGATTTGCGTTATGTTTCATGCCGGGTCCAGAAACTGTACGTGAGTTGTTACTCCATTTTTTTTCAGTTACACGTGAGTTCTTTCGCAAAAAAAAGTTACACGTGAGGTGAAGCTGTAAAAAAAGATGTGGATAAACTGAGTTTGGTCAAGTTGGATTTACGTCGTTATTCGTGCTAGCTAGGAATTACACATGGGTTGCACTTTTTTTTTATCAAGACATAAACTTCAATTGACGCAGGCACAAAATTAAGCTAGTTCTCGGCTAGGTGAACCCTAGTCGAATCAAAGAATCTTGGGTAGAGGCAAGCATCTCCGACACGAAGTAACACAACCACTAAAGAGTTCATGACTTGCCCTCGGTAACGTCTGACCTTGTGTCTTCATGTCTTGAACTCTCATTGGATCTCCCCAACCGGCCTCTTTCCTTCCCACGGTCGGTGGCCACAGTCAAGTAGGTGGGAGGTTCGAATGCTCATAGTAGTATTAGGGCTTCTTCATTTCAATTCTTCCTTGTTAAATAAAGAGGCGACCGGATCAAGATTCACCCTGGTTCTTTCTCGATGTAGATTGGTAGATGGGAAGTTGGTATGACGACACCTCATGCCCAAATCGATGGTAGCGCGAGTCTTCGGCTACAGTTGCTCTAGAGTTTGTTTCTCCCTTTTCTTACGTCGGATGTTCTCTTCGTCGTCCTTTCTTTTCGTCCATGGTGATTGGGATGTAGATGTCTTGGGGATTCATGAGCATGAGATTTGTGGAGTAGGGTTATGCCTTGAATCTTGAATCAGTTGTTGTATGAACCGCAACTTCTCCCTCATTCGTTCTCCTCTTCCATATTACCTGCCTAGAGAGGGAAAAAAGTAAACACGAGGCAGAGAGCATCGCTTACGATGTATGTGAGCGAATCGGGATGAAAGAGCTCGCCGTCGCCCGCCTCCGGGTCGCCGCCGCTGCCACGGGCAATGCATCAACCCTCGTCGAGCTGGAGCTCCCCCTACTCGTGGCCCGCCTCCTCCGCCTCGCGCCGCCCAGCATCTCCTCACATGGGCGCAGAAGGGACCCCGACGATCGCGTCTCCCAGATTTACCTCTCTTGGATGGGAGACAAATGAAGACGACGTGCCTGTCCACATGCGGCACTGACTGCGAACAAGAAATAATAAATAAAATAGAAATAACCAGTCAGGGGAAACCACTGATAGAAAACCGGCGTCGGAAAAAAAACAAAAGGTAAACGAGAGAGCTCTCCGAGATTCACGTCGATACAGAGATGGACGGTCCAAGACCTGGCTGATGGCCAATTCGAAAATAAGCTAGCCAAAGATAGAATGAGTGTAAAAAAATGTTGGGTCGAGAAGTCTAAATTTACCAAAAGAATTTGTTTTAGGAAAAAAAGGTCTCCTTTTCACAACGATATCGACTCGAAGCCTCGACCGCGTCCTCGTTTATTTAATCCTCTGCCTTTGCCGCACCGTCCGTACCGACTCGATTCCTCCGTCCCAATCGAAATCAACCGACTGGCAGAGATTTCGTCAAGCCGGACCTCGCCAACTCGACCGGACCTTTTTTAGATAAAGGAAATATATTAATATCGCGAAGACACCAATTACACCCAGCCTCTGCACCAACAAGGATGACACAGCCAAAAACAAAATAAAAATAGAGAAAAGTAGAAAAAGACCCGTCACAGTGATGAAACACTCGCAACAGCAACACTCTAATCACCACAAAGACAACAGCCGGATCACAATCGAGGTTCTCCAAAAGCGACGCCTCCATGAAGGAACCAATGCAAAAGCGTTGTCGTCGCCCGATCAAGGATCTTGAGTTTTCACCCTGGAGAAAGACCGGGATCCCAAAACAATGCCTTCAGCAAGGCAATTGCCAGGTACAACCAATGAAGGCCAGACCTTGGGCTTTCACCCTGAAAATCGCGGCTCGGTGCTCGTGATGCACCACCAGAATGTTGTCCACCTGTGTTGTTGCCCCCTCCTGCCAAGACCGCTGCTGCAAGTACTCAACACCCGACACACAGGAAAACTGTGTCGCAAGTCTTCATCGCAACAATCCTCTCCGCCATCACAAGCCTCCGACCGCAGCCACCATGACTTTCTTCACCACTGTTGGTGACATGAAAATCTAATTTAGACATGTCCCATGACACCGACAAGACAATGAAGCTTCGCGCCTCGCTCTTGTGAAGCCAATTTGGCCGAAGAAAAAGAGTGTGCATGACTGTTTCAATTCCGATCTAGATGTCCAGTGACTCCACGCCAAACAGCGGAGATCTTCGAGGGGAAGACCGGAACACGTCGGCAGCCAGATCGAGGAGGACAGCATGAAGCAGATCAATGGATCACGGATGACGACCAACATGATCTCTTATTCGGACCACATAAGGACTCGTTCCGTCGCCGTCGTGGGTGCGTGGCCACACGTCAACACGGGGAAGCCCAGATCGGGCCCCAGCCCGCGCCGCCATGGCAGATCGGGGTCTCGCACCGCCGAGTAGGCTGCGCCGCCACACGCCGGCACGGGCAGCCCAGTCGGGCCCTACCCGTGCCTTGGCTGCAGCGGCACCACGAGTCCTTGTCGCTGCTCCACTGGTCGCCGCACAGCACCGCCTCCCCGTCTGCCTACTCGCCGTGCACCACCCTTTCGACGCGGCCGCTTCGCGCGAAACTGCAGCGTCAGGGTGCATCCGCCCGCTCCTGCAGCCCTCGTCGGCTGGGGTCCGCCACCACCGCCAGCAGTGACGGCGATGGCGGTCGGGAAGCCTCGAAGCGGCGGCGGCCGTGTGCTGAGATGCGTCGCCTCCGGAGTCGCCCGCGCGGACGACCCGGAGGCAGTTTTCTTTTCGTCTCCGTTCTTTCTTGTGCTTCTCACTCGACCGGACCTAGGTTGCCAGCCCGCCAATGGCGACGAGGCCGCGCAGCCCCCGCCGAAGTGCCCCCGCCACGACGTCGTCCGAGCGGAGCCGAAGCTGCGCGTGGCGTGAGGCTCAACCCGGCGGACTGCAACCTCGGTAAGTGCACACACCTCACCCGCCCTGCCTCTATTCGCAAACCTTCACTCACTCACCACCGCGCCTCCTCTCTCCACCAGATTTCGACGTCGGCGGGGGCGGGCTCCGCGGCTAGGCGCTGCACGGGGGCAGGTTCGCCTACTGCTGGTCGGGCACGCGGGCGACGGCGGGCGTCCGGGGTGGCGGGCGGTACTGCTTCGGCTCTGACTAAGTCGGACCAGAGCAAGCAAATCAGGCCTTGGAACACTAGATACCTGGCCATGTGAACAGTAGACTCAGTTCTTTTGTTGGCTTAAATAATAGAGTAAACACACCACAAATACTAAAACTATTTGGGAGTGCCAACTTAGTCATAATTCTGTAAAAATGCAAATTAAAATCCTATATTTTTGTAGTGTGTCAACCAAGGTCCTTTCCATGCTGCGCAGTTTTGACTTGTATGCATGGCAGGTTACCACCGTCAAGTGACAAATATTTGCACAACAAACTCTAGAAAATCATCTCTTCTAATTTGTGGTCCTTCCAACATTTTCATTCTATCGAGATGAACTTTGTAGCCGTTCGCAAGCAGGATCCACCGCCGCAGCCCGTTGGAGGTGAGTTGCTGCAGCGCGAGCTTCTAGAGCAGGCATAGCCAAGGACTAAGGATGGCAATGGGTAGGGTATGGGGTGGGTAGAGCAATACCATACCCATACCCATGTAGTCAATGGATACAAAACTCTACCCACCCACGGGTATGAAACTTTACCTGTACCCATACCCGACGGGTACCCATACCCGTTGGGTACCCAACGGGTAGATCAAATAGTACACATGTTATATATAATTTTACATTTACCGATAACACATTGATAAAAGAAAAACATTTATCTCAACTCAATAACATATATTCGAGTATAAGACAAGTATCTCAGCTCAAATTGACAGTTGATGATAACTTTAACATAGATTCACAAGCTGACGAGAATAAATGTTGAACCTCCACGGGAAAGGTATATAAATGGACAGGGTATGGGTATACCCATGGGTACGAGGATATACCCGTACTGACGTGGGGCTACCCTTCGTGTGACCCACCGTAAGCGTACCTGGTGCACGTAAAGGATATGGAGGCCCATCAAGATAACAAGATCAAGGCCCATGAGGGACCCGCAAGGAAGGATTACTCTCCAAGTTAGGCATAGTTTAAGTCGGTTTAGACTTGCCTTATCAGTAATCCTAGTCGGATACGATCACCCGAGACCCAGCCCCTATAAAAGGGCTAGGAGGGACGCCGATCAAGGACAATAGCATACTCGCAAGTACTCATAGCCTCAAAACCCTTGGCGAGATCGACATCTCGCCGAGACCCCTGTAACACTTGTGTTCACCTCATCAATAATCAGACAAGCAGGACGTAGGGGTGTTACCTCCACACGAGGACCCTGAACCTGGGTAAATCCTTGCTTGTCAACCGTAGATAATCGCCGGTGCTACCAAATCTCGTTCCTATCCTCAACCCTAGGTGCGCTACCATGGGATTTGCCGAGTTAACCCCTCATCACGTACCCTACCCGTGACTTAACGGGTAGGATACGGGTACTACCCATGGGTATAAAACTATGCCCATACCCTACCCATGCGGGTACGGTACCCGTGGGTACCCGTACCCATGGGTAAAATTGACATCCTTACCAAGGACCAAGAGTCGGCATGCAAGGTGAAGGAGCGGCCCATGAAGAAATAATGAAGGCCATCCTTAATGCGGGCCTTAGTGCCAAACCGAGGCAACGCATAGATGGTAGGATGCAAGAATGGGACCCGTTTGTCCCGTTTTTTCCTGTTCTTGCATCCCTAATAGTGGCACCAAAGAGCGAATCCTCTAGCTACCTCATCTCCTCCGCCTCCTTGCTCTGCAAGAGAACGTCCGAGGGTCGCTGCGCGGACAAGGGCGACGTCGGGTGGCACCGCCAGTGTTGGGGAGGAGCGCCGCCAGGAAGGACAGAGATGGCCGGGTTGGAGAGCCAGAGAGGTTTTAGGTTTAGATTTGTGTCCTTTGAACATCCGCCTGATGAGTCGTTGCGTCGTTAGCTCTTGGCACTATACTATGGCAGACCCAAGTTTGAAACGATCGGATAGCTAGCACAACAACATTTCCCTTCTGATGAAACACCGACACGACCGTTGGTTGTTTTTTTTTTTGCGGGGAATTATGAGAGCTTTATTCAACAAAGGAGGTTTGAGGATCATCAGCCATAATGCTGGTGACCAGGAAGCTAGGAACTAGGAACTGTGGCAAACCAACTATCAGTCACCTGTAGCCTGTAGCCGACAAGCATGTGGAGCACACAGATGAGCAGGTTGATTGGCTGCCCTAAAAGCATGTTGAATTACAAAATAAGTAAAGGAAGAAGCTAGCTCTCCAATTTTTCACAGAATTGGTGCAACTACCGATCTAGAGTTGCTCCGAGTGTTTCAGAGATTAAGAATCTCCATGCAATCTGTCTCCACCAAGACGTGGGAGAAACCACGCAGCTGGACGAAGATCACACCTTCACGGACCGCCAAAGTTTCAACGATGAGAGGATCTGAAACTCCTGGCAGCAGCTTGCTCCAGGCACCAAAAAAGGCTGTCGACGAGCGAACAATGCCACCCGCCCCTCCCTTGCCTCCAGCAGCGTCAGTCGCTCCGTCAGTTCTGATTTTCAGCCACCCCTACAATCTATGGTCGTATGCATGTGTGTACAATGTACTTCGAGTAGAGTAGATGGTGTGTTTGTGTGAGTGTACCGTGTGATGGTGGCGGTGGTGCGGTCATATGCGTGTATATACGATGTATACTTGGTGATTCTAATAGCGACTCTAGCAGAGTCTCGCTATATGTGGTCCCTGCCCCATAATAACCGGCAATATCGAGTTCAAGGGGCAAAAGAAACATAATCTATCAGAGTCGTGTTGCTTGAAAACCACCACGGTGAAATTGGGGACACAAGACAATTATACTTTGAGTTCGATATTAATCCCGATTGACTCTTGTGGGAAAAATCCGCTTGATACAGAACTATGTCCTTTAGAGTTCAACGAGTTGGTGTACGTGTAGTTTGTTTCCATCAGGGCCCGATCGATCCCTACAGACACCTCAGTCCTAGGCTCAAGCAACTCGGATCTAGCCGTCGCCGCCCCCTATGGCCACCGCTGCCAGAGGGGCCACCGTGATCCGCCTCTGCCACGCGTGCCATCCTCACCGCTTGCCAAGGTCACCGGAATCACGCGGACGGAAAACCACCATAGTATCAGGACACCGTCACAAGGCAAAATCGCCCCACCCCGCCCAACTTTCCTTGTGCATAGGTGGAGGAAGGGACGCCGTCGGCACCGTACTGACTTTGCCCGGTGGCGACGGAGAGGCGGGGCGGGAGTCACGTTAAACGATCAAGCGAATTATGAGTATTCGAAGTATAATTAATTATTTGTGACATATTTTAGTATTAAAAAATTTAATTATGACATATTTTAGTATTAAAAATCCTTATAGGAAAACCCCCCTTTTCACAACTTACCGACTCGAAGCCTCGAGCCCTTTTTGAGTCAGGGTTTGCGGTCCGACGCGGAAATTTTACCGGTGCCGCTACCTACCGGTGCGCTGGTTGCCGTCGATGAATGCCCTTAGATCCGCGTCCAACTTCCACATTTCCAGCTCATCGACCGTGGAAACTCTTTGTATCTCTGGGGGTATTTCCTGCGCAGCCTGTACGAAACGTAGATACGGCGCTTCTTTCACCTACCCCTCTCTCTCTCCTCTATCTCTCTCCCGTATTCCCCTCTCTCTTTTCAGATTTCTGCGCCGCCCCACTCCAGACCCGACGAACTCCGGCCGCTTCGGCCACTGGATCCTAAGGCATGGGCTGGTGGTGGTCAGGATTCCGGCGGATCCAGGACGTACTGCCAGTACCTAGCCCCCACCATCTCTCTCCTCGGTTCAGATCTCTCGGCCGCCCGTGGCGAACTGAGCGAGGAGGTCAATCCAAACATGGCAAATTGTGCGAGGAAGAAGGTGTACTGGCGGAGCAGCATGCGGCCCATGGCGAAGACCGTCGTCGTGGCGAGGTCCACCTCCATCCCGGCGCTTCCTTCCGGCACCGGCGGCACTCCTGCCGCTGCTCGTCGTCAGCCCTGCGCAAATAGCCGCAGCCCACGCCGCATCCTCGATTGGCGTCCACCCGCAGCTCTACTCAATGCAATAATTCCAGGTGATCTTTCATTGATATAATTTTGGGGATTTGCATCAGGCAAGTTTTCAGTCTTCTGAGGAATAACAGAGTTCCCTGTTTCTCCTTTCCTGCTTTAGGTTTGTGCATTCCAATGTGAATTAGAACCCACCGTGTAACTTGATTGGATTCCTGTCTTTTTCTAGTTCATCACTTGTACAGTTCTAGATTCAGATAGTTATATGTCTACTACAGCGTATCTATTGGAATGTTTGACTATACATGATGCAAAAAGGCAAAGCCATCTGAACATAATCAAGTTCTAATAATCCAAGTGGCTTCAAGTTTCCAATGCTGATTTTGCAAAACTTATCTTTCGTAATTCAGTCTACATAAACTATATGAACTGTATTAATGTCTTCACTTTGATCCCCAATGATTGCCATGTATTATTAAAAGATTCTTCTCTTACTTTTCTTCAAATTCGAAGTCATATTCTTATCTAGTTCAGGTTATATCATTATTTAGACTAATCCCCAACTCTTTTCTTACAGTATTATTGATGTTGCATCTAACCCTCTACGTCTGCAATGGTTGGCACAACAACAGTCGAAGTAGCCTATTGATGAACATGACACCATTTCAAGTGTCTCGCTCTTAATGGCCAACTACTCGTGTACCCTCGGATATCGATCACAGCGCCACTCCTAATTCCTCAGGACGGGCACATCACCATCTAAAGTGTCCAGTTGATGACCAGATTGCTAGACTGGGACATTGGTTCTTATGTACGGAAATTGTGTTTTTCATTCCAAAATTGAGCTAGATTTTTTTTTGCAGCTCATTTGTGAGATGGATAATTCAATATCAAATCTGAGATGCGAGCTAGATTAAGCTTTATTTTGTGGCTTTTGGATAAGTTCATTCCTTTTTCATTCGATTTCTACATGCTGGGTGGGGGAGTCGAGAACACTGCCGTATGCACACACCTTGTCAAATAGGAAATATTGGCAGTCCATGCACTAGATATGAATCAATATTTTGGCCTTGACAGGTTCCATCTAGAAATTATGTGTTCAACGAAACAACATATTTGGTATTACTGCACATTTCCATTACCACGTTGATTTGATGAGGCCAATTAAATTCGGATTGCTCAATGAGTCATTCGACGATCTATCACAACTTATTGATATTGCTCCATATTTTATCAATATAATTCTTTTATAATGCACTTGATTCATATTTTAGGAATGGTTCATAGTTCACCCAAAAATGCGTACTTGTCACACTCTGTTGTCCCTAGTGTGAAATTCGGATATTGTGAATCCTTGACAAAACTTTGCTGAAACCTGGCTGAAAATTGTGAAATTTTGATTTAAAAAGTGGACAAGATCAGTAACAATCAAACTTTTGTGATGGCGCGTAGTGTGAGTGGCGCATATTGAAAACCATGTGAAATTTCTGAAATATGTGTCGAACAAAAATAACCAACTAAATCAACAACAATCAAAATTTTGTTTCTATTAGGAAGTGCTATGTCGAAATAAGCGAGGGAGTGTATGAAGAGAGAAATTGTTTAAGACTAGTGGTTCTTCAATTGCAACTGAAACATCCAGGAAACAACGTGATACCCAACCCTGAATTACCCAATGTGATGACCAATTAGTTTTAGATCTCTAAGTGAAACCAATGAATTGTACCACAGATTTTTGGCCGTCGAAAAACGTCAATGGTTTATTAAATGTACTGAGCTAAGACTTAGCCTAGTCGCTCGCCCATGTACCAATTTTCGCCGCACGAAACAGTGTGCTCCATAGTTTATCAATATAATTCTCTTATAATGCACTTCTGGTTCTTGATTGTCACAACTTATTCATGCATGATTCATATTTTAGGAATGGTTCATAGTTCACCCAAAAATGCGTACTTGTCGCACTTTGTTGTCCTATAGTGTGAATTTCGGATATTGTGAATCATTGACGAAACATTTCTGAAACCTAGGTGAAAATTCTGAAATTTGATTAAAAAAAGCGGACAAGATCAGTAACAATCAAACTTTTGTGATGGCGCCTAGTGTGGATGGCGCATATTGAAAGCCATGTGAAATTACTGAAATATGTGTCGAACAAAAAGAACCTACTAAATCAACAACAATAATTTTTTTGTTTCTATTAGGAAGTGCTATGTCGGAATAAGCGAGGGGGTGTACGAGAGAGAAATTATATAAGCCTAGTGGTTCTTCATTTGCGACTGAAACATGCAGGAAATAACGTGATACCCAACCCTGAATTCCCCAACGTGATGACCAATTAGTTTTAGATTTCTAAGAGAAACAAATGAATTCTACCACAGATTTTTCGCCGTCGGAAAACATCAATGGTTTATTAGATGTACTGAGCTAAGACTTAGCCTAGTCGCTCTCCCATGTGCTGATTTTCGCCACATGGAACAATGTGACTCCTATGTGAAACCCTTGTGAAACCTCTATGAAATATATAGAATAAGGACACGACTACACAGTGGTCAACCACCTTTTACCACTGGTTTATTAAAGAACTATTAATATACAATGGCTTGTGAACCCTCTATGAAATGTGCAGTTCAACTACTAATGGCTTAAAGAACTGCATCATATACAATTAATTATAACAAGATAGATAACTATTTCAAGCGTGGTTAAATCAGAGCAGGTACAAAGAGTTGCAAACCATAGAGGAATACGTGCTACAATTCATAACCGTTAAATGAACAATGTTTCCGTATGCACAAAAATTAGAGCAATAAGCAACGCTAATGCACTTATCCACCTCATATCCAAAAGAGCTACAAAGAATTTAGTGTACTGAACAAAAAAAACTACTACCGCTCCATTGAACTACAATATCACATAGAATAAATTCCCAAATGCACAGAACCTATCGGTGAAAAATAAATAAATTGGAGGAGAGTACATGCTACCCCGCAGCCGGGATGTACTTGTCGTTGCCAAAAGTAGATCTTGCGAAATTGAGTGAAACATCCGTCAAACACATACAAAAGTGAGTGAAACATTCATGAAACACGTATGAAAATTCTAAAATATATTTATTAGACAAAAATAACAATCAATCGCCAACAAAAATTAAGTAGAAATACCGATCATCGCCAAGAAATTACGTAGATAGTACCATCGAAATCATGAAATAATTATTCCATGAAAGAAGAATGACAATCATAATTTGGACTAGATGTACCAAGCTAGGAATTAGTCGAGACGTTTGTCCATGTGCTATTCTTAGCGTTTATAGAACTTTGCGGCTCCCATGTGAAACCCTAGGGAAAGTAACAGTTGACTTTAATGAAACAAAAAATGTACCCCATATGACTTGGCTATAACCTCGGCTGAAACTCTAGATAAATACGAAAACAATGTGAAAGGTTATAACAACAGCCGACACAAATATTCAGGAATGCAACATGGTGAATTGTACTCTTCATTGTTTGCATTATCATCTTTGCCCTAGGTTCGAGTGCAAGACGAAAATTATGAAAATGACCAGTAGTCAGCAGGAGCATACAAATTAAAGGCATTGAAATGAACATGAGCCAATATCTCACCTCAGTAGACTATACTATACGTGACAACTACAAATCATGAAGCTGGAGCATTTGTGTCCTAACAGTTTGCACACATATTCAGTACATTCAACATAGGAGGGCAAACAAATCCAGTCTGTCCTTTTTTTTACACTAAACCGAACACCTAATATACCCACATTGGTATTGTTTTCCAATTTCTTTGAGAGGGAATGAGGCGTTTTACTATACTAATGGAAACACAAAAAGCAACAACAACAATTGAAGTGTCTAAAAACTGAGATGAGGCAGGAAGATTCTGATCATCCCGAAAGAACTGATATGACATGCATTTGATCCAGTAGCAATCAAGTATTTTCTTGGTGAATAACTCGGAACATCTCAGCAAGTAGCAAAGAACATGGGTTAAGAAACAAACATCTGAAACAAATATCCCCTGCGTAGTTTGTATGTCTAATGATACCATTATGAATCATAATATGAATCAACAATTCAAAAATTCTAACATATTAAAGGATTGGACACATAAAAAGGAATGTTGTCTTCCAATACAATTAAAGTCTTCCCAGAATCAACAGTTTGAGAAATTCTGCCATATTACACTAATTGAAGGGAGAGGGTGTTCTTCTGTTCAACCCTACATAAATGGACTGAGATTAAAATAATGAACCTTATAATGCACTAAAGTCATCATCAGAGCTGGCCTGGGGAGCCTGAAACTGTGCGTTTTGAGTGCATGTCCTGATGTCATGATAAGGGGACTTGCACCCGCTGCAAAATCTTGTTTGATGTACACCTGTACGTCCCCCAGGCTCTAATGACTTCGTTGCTTCTGGGACTTTATCTTTGATTACATTGCCATGGAACGACTTTTATAACGTTTCACTTTTGTTCGGCCAGCAGAAATGGGTATAATAGGGGGTTTAATTGAACTGACAGGGATCATAGTCTTCTTCTTTGGGTCCTGGATGTGAAGTTCTCCACCATCGGTGTCTGATGAATCAGCAATGAAAGGATGAAAAATATCATCATTATCATCAGATCGGCATGATCCGTATCCAACCTGACATGTTGTTGTTTTCATCTTCTTGAATGCCCTCATTTCTTTGTTTCCTTTCTCTATATTTTTAAAGGCAATCTCAGCCATGGAATCATCTTCTTCGCCCATCCGCACCATTTCAAGTGCAGCCATGTACAACCTCTTGCTACGCAGAGATCTACTATATGATAGGTCCTCATCAGCATAACCTCTAGATTCTTTACCCCGGGTCGAAGAACGAGCATTCTTAGTCCATCTTTTCATAATGTGGGCATCTGGAATCTTACATACTCCAATATGGATAAGGGCCTGTGTACCAAAATGGATGAAGTGAGATGGACATTCAAATACAGGATCCACATGTATATTATAAATTTAATATAAACTAACCTTCAAAGCATGGCAACAAAGAATGCCAAAATGTTCAAACAAGCCGCACTGGCAGAGAAACGACTTTTGAACCTCATCTATAGTTATTATATACACAACTCTGGACCAGGCCTCACGCTTTTCAGCATCAACATGGGTAACTTCAAACATTTGTCCAGGAATATATTTTGTCACCACATAAGAGGATGCTTTCACGAGTTCCTTCAGAAAATGAGAGTACACAGCGTGTGTGTATATCTCTGAAGCATGTCTCTCAATCGGATAGTGAAATGTTAGCTTGATTTTTTTCTGTTCAAGCAACAAAATATAACAAATTACATATCAAGACAGCAAAGTAATCAACAAAAAATGATTTTATTACCTGCTTATTATTCTTCTCTGCTTCGCTGTCATTATTCTCTTGTTCATCAACCATTTTTGTGTACTGTTTGATAAATTGATGAATTGATGATTTTGGGGGAACATATAATTTCAATACATGATTTGCACTCTCACTTCGTTGAGTACTGGTCATTCTAGCACAAAAAACAGTCTTGAAAAAAGGTTTTGCCCATTTCTTCCTACACTGGTATACTCTCGTCAAAAATGGATTTTCACCTAGATCATACTTTGAGATTATAACAGACCATGCTAACTCAAATTCATCAATAGTTAGCATGTGATGGAGAACCTTATTGAAATCATCGCCGAAATCTTTGTACGTCCTGTACACGTGACCCAAAACCTCCTGTGCTTTACGAAGAATATGCCATTTGCACCATCTATGCTTCGTGTTACGCCATGTCTCCCTTATTGCAATTGTCATAGCCTTGCACTGGTCTGCAAGTTGGAGATCATATAAGATAGCCGTTAATGTATTAGAATATCAAATAGAAGAGTACAAAATTACCTGTAAGAATGGTGATAGGCGCTTTTCCTCCCATCATTTTGGCAAATTCTGTGAAAGCCCAATTGAAATTAAGGGCGCTTCATTTGTAAGCAACACACCAGCAAATACGACACTCTGGAAGTGATTGTTCACTCCAACAAACATACCAAAAGGCATCTTGTATATATTTGTTCCAAAGGTTGTGTCAAATGTGATTGCATCTCCAAAGTGGTCATAAAGACTTCTACTTCGCCCACTAGACCACATAAGAGCATTTATACGATTGTCATCATCAAGCTGACATGCAAAAACAAATCTAGAATCCCTTACAATCATGTCCCTAAGGGTCTCCATTGTCTTCGTGGCATCACACTTAAGAGTTTCATTTGCAATCTCTGAACAAACAGTTCGCAAAGATTTTTTGTGAAATAAGAGTTTTCAGTTGAAGAGAATAAGCTAGATAATATTGTGTTCACTTTTGTTAAACTGACATTGTTTTCCCGGAGATGTTTGACAAGTGACCTAGTCTCGGGATCTATGTGCTTGTGTGAAAACAAATGCTTCTTCTCGGCACAACTCTCAACCAAGTCATGATTGTGGGCCTCAAAAAAGGTCCTCACAAACCATTCTCCACCCGGAGAAACAGCAATTCTCAACATTGCTTTACAGCCACATCTTGTTGTGGATTTCTTTGCGTTCTTCGTTTGTCCCTGCCCAAATATAAATTGTATTGTCTCAAATAAAATACTTCTCCAACAAAACAGAACATATTTCAAATTAACGGAGAGTTTACCCCGCGCTGGCAGCAAAATTCTTGCATCGTTCTTTCCCCACTCTTTTTTTGGTAAGCATCGCCATTCCTGATGCTGAATCCCAGAACCCATGAATAAAGATTATAGAATTGATATCCTTCTGCTGCTGAACTGAAAGTCATTCCTAACTCAGGTTTGAACATAGGGACTGATCTGTTTGAACAGAATGATCTCATTGCAATTTCAATAGGATTAGAGACCTCCTTTGCTGAAACACTCATGGAAAATGCTTCTGGTCTTTGCTTCCTTTAGTACAAAACAAGATAAAAATATATTGTTAAAATGATTTGTTAATATTGACAATTGAGAAATGAACATTCTAAAGTATGATAAACCAGACATACCGATAGCAATAACGACTTCTTTTGTCAGTTGATTTTGCTTTGCCAGCTATCATCTCTGATTCTGAAGAATCTGCATAGTATCCATCCCCAGGTGCAACTTCTTTTGTCCATATAGCTTCATCATCAGATGCAAAATCATCCTCTTGTGAATCTTGTTCATATTCCCTACAATAACACCGAAACATCATATAAACGCCTCCACTTAGGAATTCTATCATATTTTAGGAATCAATTTGGATACATTACTTGTCAGAGAAAAATAGAGGATGCAAGTCGTCATCAATGTCCTCTTCATATTGATCGATGACCTCCTTTGTAGAAGATAGATTGGGAGAACCAAATGCAAATTCCGGAAAGCTGGAAAGAAATTGACGGTGAAATCCAAAGCAATTGAAATAAATAGTGTATATTATTGAACATTTAAAGTTGCACAGTTCGTACCTGTCTTGTGAATGAATCCATCTATCTGGATTTTCAACCGAAGATATTAAATCTAGGAATGATTCCGGCAAAGATGCATTTTCCATCCTAATAAAGAAGGCCTACCAAAATGCAATGGCAGCAAATGAAAGTTAATTCTGTGAATATTCAGACACACTATTATACATCACAATTTCACCAATGAAAAAAATTGCAGCTCAAAAGGAACAAATTCAATAAATATCCTGAGCAAATTCAGCACTCGTTCTTTAAAGGGTAACACGAGTTTCTAGTTCAAATTCTAATGGTATAAAACACCACCGTAGCAGATACAATTAATTATACAAAGATTCGTAGCTGTTCAAGCGTGGTAAAATCAAAGCAGATGCAATGAGTTGCAATCTCAGATCTCGAATAGAACTACACAACACACATATTTCCTTATGCACAAAAATCAGATAAATAGGTAAGGGTTATGAACTTCTCCATCTCAGATCGGCACGAGCTCAAGAATTTCATGGAAAGTACTACTGCCCCTCCACCGAACTACCATGCCAAAAACATAGAATAAATTTCCCCAATGCCAGAACAAAAAAAGATTGGAGCAGAATGTGCTCCCCCGCAGCCGGGGTGTACTTGCCTTTGCCAGGAGTAGATCGCCGCGGCGAGGAAGAAGGTTGCTCGAAGAAGAGGCCTTGTGCGTGGTGAATAAGGGCGACGATGCAGTGGTGGCGCCTGCTGGGAGCTCGCCGCGCAGCTCTAAGCGCCGCTCGCTGGCGAGGTCGAGTACACGGAGCAGCTGCCACCGAGGCACCAATGGCCGCAGCGCCCTGGTCGGAGGAGGAAGGCACACCTGGGAATGATGACGGCACGACGGATTGACGTGGGGTAGCGAGCGGCGGCACTAATCGGGGACCCCGGCGGTGGGCAGGGAAGGGGAGAGAGGCGGCGCGAGTTGCTCGAGTGAGAACTGTGAGATGCGTTGGGGGATATTTTCTCCCTGGGTGGAGAAGGGAAGAGAGGATAAAATTTGATGCTGGGACCCACCCTTAGCAATACGCCGGGGGGGGGGGGTATTCAGTCTTGTGGCTTATACAGGAGGACTACCCGAAGGCTGTACGCACGGATGGAGGCAGGTGGCTGCTCCTAACTGGCTAAGGAGACTCCGGTAGGTAGCGGTACCGGTAAATATGCATTCCCCGTTTGCGGTCCCAAACGAACCAATCGACCCCGACCGTTACAGTTCGGCACGTCCCCTCCTCCCCAGCCTCTCCGGCCAGCGATTTCTCCTCCCTCGCAAACTCGACCGTACCTTGGTAGCCAAGCCAGAAGCCAGGCCCCCAATGGCGACGACGGGCGACGAGACCGCCCAGCCCCTCCGAAGCGCCCCCGCCACGAGGTCGTCCAGGCGGAGCCAAAGGCCGCGACGGCGCCGCCGCGCGTGCGGCTCAACCCGGCGGACTGCAGCCTCGGTACCTTTGCCCGCCGAACCGCGGCGCTAATCTCTTCGCAAACCCTTACTTGCCCTAGTCTCGTCTCTCCAGATTTCGAGGTCGGCGGCGGGGGCGGGCTCATTGGCCACGCGCTGCACGGGGGCGTGTGTGCCTACTGCTGGTCGGGCGCGCGCGCGACGGTCGGCGTCAGGGGCGGCGGGCGGTACTGCTTCGGGTGCAGGGTGGTGGCGGAGCAGCCCGTGGAGATGGAGGACACGGAACCGACCAGCGGCACCTCTGCCGCGTCGGGTCTCGAGGGGGACGACTCCGTGGGCGGCCTCGGGGAGTCCGGCCACAGCTTCGGGTTCGGCGGCACGGGAAGCTCTCCCACCGCGGCAAGCTTTCGATTACGGCGCCAAGTTCGGGGTCGGGGATACCATCGCCTGCGCGTTGATCTTGATTCTAAGCCCGGTGTCTCAATTGGGTTCTCCAAGAACGGCAAGTGGCTTGGCGTTGCACACTGTTTCGATGCAGGAATTGGTCCGGTTGATGCTCCTGTGAGGCCAATGCAGTGGGAGTCGGCCATCTTTCCACATGTGCTGCTGAAGAATGTTGTTGTCGAGATGCAGTTCAGCAGGGAGGATGGGCTGGAGCCGGTTGAGGGTTATGAGCCATGGTCTTCAGCTTCTGATGATGGGAATGCAGTTCTTGGACCTGTCTTTGCAGAGCAACAAGACCTTGAGCTTCTGATGATGGTTGGCTCCCTGCTTCCGGGAAATCTACATGGGCAGAGAAGTGGGTCAAGGAACACCCGGAGAAGCGCTTCGTCTTCTTGGCACTAACCTTGCTCTCCAGCAAATGCAGGTTTTGCCGCAATCGCACTCATATTTGTTTCAATTGCTTTGCTCTGTTTTTTACACAAGTCTCGGTGGAGCTGGACATGTAGTAAACCTGGAATCTTAAGCATTACACGCCTTGGTAAGAGTTAAATCTCTGTTGACATGCCGTACCTGAAACATAGAACTGTGGGGTCTTTCTCTAAACTCCACCTTCAGTTTCTACATATATCCTTTCACTTGAATTCCTTTACAATTTACTAAAATCTCTGCAGCTAACAAGATTCTTGAGTAAGCACGACTATGATCCACGTATTGATTGCTGGATGGAACGTGCTACAGCAGTTCTTAAGACATTCTACATAGAGCATCAAAGATCCCTCACAACTACATCATCGACAAATTGCATCTCAACAAAATCGAAAGGATAAGGACCCTATCACCCTTTGTCCAATATAACAAAGTAAGACCTTGTGCAGTTTTTCACCTTATAACTAAGAACATAGGTCCATCATTGACGGTAAAAGTAATTCATATTCTTGTTTTTGTATTGTGCTTTCTGTCAGAGAGCTGTGGTGGTGTTCCCTTCGTTAAAAAACCTCAAGAGCGATCAAACAAGCGTTTTCGCGAAACATGGATGCAAGTGCCTCATGAGACAGTTTATCAATTAGCAGGTAGATTCATCTTGTTTTTGTGGTTGTGTGTTCTTTTGTACTCTGTTAGCATTCACTAAGTTATGAGTATTTTCATTTCAGCAACTTTTGTATTGCCGCTACAAAAGGATACAACTGGTTCACTAGAGGCCCTCAATGAGGTTACCATTAATTTAACCTTCTCTTCACAGAATCATGTTTGTATCATTACATTTTAGCCTATTGTTTCCTTTCACGTGCAGGTATTGTTTGTTGAGCTGTCCCGTGATACTGCCCAAAGAGTCTTGGACTATTTGAGACCTAGTGATAAACATGGAACCACGGTAAATTTTACTTACCGAGGTGGCAGTACTTAGGCTTGTCATATACATCACTGTCATCGTCTTTGCTCATCACCATGCTTTGGGTGGAAGCCATGTCTGTTTTCCTACCCCTTTTTGCAGTCGTAGTGCCTTTAACCCTACCTCTACCTCTAGGAGCCGGCCTTCTCGGTCCAGTTTGTTGGAAACTATCCCTCCGGTTCCTTTCAGCACACAAAGAATAAAAGCAGTTCATCAAGTCAGATTATTATTATGTCAATTTTTTCATGGATGTATTAAAATGGCATAAGTACAATAGAGGAAATGGACATACTGAATTTTCAACTACTTCATTTGCTTCGTCCTCTGCTTCATCACTTGATGAGTCCACCTCCTCACTGCGAATAGCAGTGCTTGACCTCAAAATGTTGGGTGGTCAGATCAACATTGAAGTGTCACCGCAGAATGAATGGCAAGACGGCCAATGGATAATTTGAACACTACAACATATGCAAATGCTATACAACTGACTAGATTTCTATTTGTCCATGAGCTTCGAGCGCATCATATAAATCCATAAATTTTAGAAAGTTAAATGCTCAAAATACAATAAAAATGCAAGGAATTTTAACAACCTTCATTGGCTGAAACTAAGAGTGGTCTGCTTCAGTGAGCCTTTTCCTCCCCTGCCTCTTTTTGAAGCGCCACCTTTAGCAGCACCAGTAGCATCTTTAGAGGGCCTAGTAAATCCACCTGCTAAGGGTTTACCTCTAGTATCCTGGTTTAAGTACCATTAGAGCAGTAAAAAATGTAAGAGAATGAAAAAATAGCAATAGAAGTGCTCAGGGGCCTAGATATTTGTAACCACCAAATTTTGAGAACTTGATGTGAACGGGGTGTCTCCTTAGAGCGGAGGGATATTTCCTTTCCACGTTCCTAGATTGTAAAATGGTCATTCATCAGCCTTATTGCGAAAACCTCGTTGCAAAACTATAGTAGAATGCTCTGTACCTGCATGCACTCGCCAACTTTGACTATTATATCTTCTTCCTCAATTTTAAACTTCTGTCCTTCAGAAGTAAGTTGCTTCTGCAATTTTGAACCAGGCATTAGGATCTTAGACATATGGTCTCTTTATTTGATCTGGCAATTCTATGCTTACATGTCACTTCCACGTCGATTGCTCGGTTTCTGGTCGGCAGATTACAAGAGGGAGCAGTGGATATCGATTCCAGCCAAGCTTAGATGTCCCAGACCAACATCCAATCCAGTCAAGCTCGAATGCTCGAGACCAACCTATTCCTGCCAAGGTGCTCCTTTGTAGAACTAGTATCTTGTTGTTCATCTACTTTTTGATGAATTTCTGAAATTTGTGAATTCATTCAGGATATCATCCAGGAAGAGCCGGTGGACGAGGATTTTATAATGTTCAGAAAATTAGACCTCTATGAGGAGTTTGAGTCCATGGATATCGAATATGGGAAAATTACAGAGCTTTCAAACAGCGGCCAATCCACAGAAGAAGAAACTGACGCATTGTGGGATACTTCAGAGGTCGAATAAAGAAATGTAGGGAGATTCAAAGGGAAATCAAGTCCGCCAAAGGTAGTCCTCCCCCGATTCCTGATTGGTTCCTGACCTCATATGACTCCATGGAGGATTATTGGCGCGCCCGCTCTGATTGGTTCAGTACCATATATTGATTCCAGATTGTAGCGTCCGCTCATTGTTGTATATGCATATTTCTCCTTCGATGTCAAATGCTGCAGAATATTTTGTTTGTAGTTTGCTGCTTTATGTGAGCGTGCACATCTCTTCCCAACTTCCTTGCCCCCTGTTTCTACAGGTGTGTCTGGTGCAACTTTACTCCCTGTAGTTTTACCATCCCTCCATATTGACATATTTCTCGGACTTGAGAAGCTGGTTGTTCAAAACTAAAATACTATAGCGCAATTATGCACATTTTTTGTTGGGTGGCCCACTCTTTGATTTTGTTGATCAAGACGTTGTTCAGTTCCTTCTTGTGTTTTACTAGGGTTGGGAGGAGGGAATGTTGTCAGTATGGTGGTTCGGATCCATTTGGCAGTCTTCTTGCTTGATAGCATAAATCTGGACTAGTATCACTAGGGTTGATCATCTTGAACAGGAAAGATGGGGTTAATGAACTGCTTAAAAGATGAGCCAAACTTTCTGTTGAAAAAGGGCAAAAATAAAATCCCTGTCTTAGAAAACTGTCTGCATGAACAGTCTCCTCACGGTGTAAAAGGGAAACTGATTTTGTTTGTCATCAAAAGTTTTGGTTGAAGCCAGGAGCAGGGCAAAGAGAATAAGCTTTTGTTGGAATAATCTAGTCTAGCTGTTTAGTTTTTAATTCAGTTAGTTCAGACTTGGTGGTTTTTCAGTTAACGATTTCCATCTGGATAGCACGTCCTTGTTTATTTCTGAATAAATAACAGAGTTTTGGATGGCACCAAGTATCCTCTGTTCAGTTTCAAAGTTAACTGCCTTCACGTTGTCATGAATTTCTCTGTCGTCGTATTATAAGATGCTAAATTACGAAGAACCAAGTTTCAGTGTTGGCTTGCACGCGTTCACTGTCATGATACATTCTCTGTGAGATTTCTTTTTTCTTCATACAAATTGCCCAAATAGATACAATCTTTCCGGTTTCTCCCTCTTTTTTCTTGGCAAATTATGTCTCCTAATCCATCAGAGTTAACAATTCTGCAACGTAAGAACAGAACAGAACAGAACAGAACAGAGGGATATGACTCAGAATGAATTACTGTATTTGCTATACAAGCACATCACCACAGACCGATGTGTGCATAAAGCTCCAGATAATAATAACGAAGATGTGCACCAAGTGAATCCTGATAGCTCTCATGATCGAAACGGAGCCTCGTGGATCCTGCCATCGAGGAGCTCGATCTAGTCTTCGTCCGAGTCTGAATCTGCTAAGGCTTTCAGTGCCCTGGCCCGTGCTGCATCGTTCCACGCCTTGATCTGCGCCCTGCGAGCGAGGAAGTCCTCGTCCACCTCCACGTAGCCGCGCTTCTCGAACTGGCTGCGGACAAAGGCCTGGAACCTGGCGAACTTCTCTCCGGCGGCGTAGTGCGCGCGGGCGGCGGTGTAGAGACGCACCGTCGACGCGTCCGCCTCCTCCTCCGGCGAGGGCAGCAAGGATGGGTTTCGACGCTTCAGAGACTCGACGTAGCGAGGGACGCGGTCGTCCACCACATGTGCAAGGACCCGCTCGACCTCCGCCTGCGGCAGCCGCGTCATCTTCTTCTCCGGAGCATGCTCCGCCGCCGCCGCCTCCACCGTCCTCTTGGCGGCGCGCTCCTCGCCGGCCACCGCCTCCGACGCCTTTCTTTTGCTCTTCAGCTCGCCGGCCATCGCCGACAGATGAATGGCCATGCATGGATTCAGCGACGGACCCTTCTGACCGGCGGCGACCTTCTCATCCGCCGCCCTGATTTTGATGCTGAGCGGACCCTCCTCGCCAGCCATCGGCGGATCGGATCGGATCGGCCGTGAAATCTGGTGGATTTTCGTTCTTGGAGCTCGATTTGGAACTACTCTGTCTCTCGATTGGGGATGCAGAAGCTGGTGCGGTCGGGACCTTATGAGTTGCTCTGGTCCGAGTGAGGCTCAGAGTCGGAGTAGGAGATCACCGGCGGGCCGGGCTCCAGCCCAATCACGCAAACCTTTTCTTTGAAAACGGGATTGATTGTCTCAAAAAAAAAATGAAAACGGGATTGGTTTTTTTTTTTCGCGAATTGAAAACGGGATTGCTAATTCCCTGTCAAGGTCAAGTCTTCACTCAGTCGGATTTGCGTTATGTTTCATGCCGGGTCCAGAAATTGTACGTGAGTTGTTACTCCATTTTTTTTTTTCAGTTACACGTGAGTTCTTTCGCAAAAAAAAGTTACACGTGAGTTGAAGCTGTAAAAAAGATGTGGATAAATTGAGTTTGGTCAAGTTGGATTACGTCGTTATTCGTGCTAGCTAGGAATCACACATGATTTCTTTATCTAAAAAAGGAATCACACATGACACATGGGTTGCACTTATGTTTTTTTATCAAGACATAAACTTCAATTGACGCGGACACAAAAGTAAGCTAGTTCTCGGCTAGGTGAACCCTAGTCGAATCAAAGAATGTTGGGTAGAGGCAAGCATCTCCGAAACGAAGTAACACAACCACTAAGGCCTCGCTTGGTTTGTCTGATAGATTTCCTCCCCGGAAATATTTCCCGACGTTTCTACTGGACCCGTCGTATTTTTTGCGGGACGTGTGCTGGTCCGTGAAATTATACACCCGTATTTCGCTAGATTCCAGCGAACCAAACGAGGCCTAAAGAGTTCATGACTTGCCCTCAGTAACGTTTGACCTTGTGTCTTTATGTCTTGAACTCTCATAGGATCTCCCCAACCGGCCTCTTTCCCTCCCACTGTCGGCGACCACGGTGGCCACAATCGAGTAGGTGGGAGGTCTGGATGCTAATAGTAGTATTAGGGCTCCTTCATTTGAATTCTTCATTGCTCAATAAAGAGGCGGCCGGATCAAGATTCACCCTGGTTCTTTCTCGATGGATATTGGTAGATGGGAAGTTGGGGTGGCTCTTATGACGGCACCTCATGCCCAAATCCATGGTAGCGCGAGTCTTTGGCTATAGATGCTCTAGAGTTTGTTTCTCCCTTGGCTATAGATGCTCTAGAGTTTGTTTCTCCCTTTTCTTACGCCGGATGTTCTCTTCGTCGTTCTTTCTTTTCGTCCATGGTGTTTGGGATGTAGATGTCTTGGGGATTCATGAGCATGAGATTTGTGGAGTAGGGTTATGCCTTGAATCAGTTGTTGTATGAACTGCAACTTCTCCCTCATGCGTTCTCCTTAACCATATTACCTGCCCAGAGAGGGGAAAAAAGTAAACACGAGGCAGAGAGCATCGCCTACGATGTATGTGAGCGAGTCGGGATCAAAGAGCTCGTCGTCGCCTGCCTCCGGGCCGCCGCCGCTGCCACGGGCAACGTAGCGACCCTCATCGAGTTGGAGCTCCCCCTCCTCGTGGCCACACGCCGCCCAACATCTCCTCACATGGGCGCAGAAGGGACCCTGTCGACCGCGTGTCCCAGATTTACCTCTCTCGAATGGGAGACAAATGAAGACGATGGGCCTGTCCACATGCGGCATCGACTGCGGACAAGAAATTATAAATAAAATAGAAATAACAAGTTCGGGAAAACCACCGATAGAAAACCGGCGTCGGAAGAAACAAAAGGTAAACGAGAGAGCTCTCCGAGATTCGCGTCCATACAGAGATGGACGGTCCAGGATCTGGCTGATGGCCAATTCAAAAACCAGCTAGCTAAAGATAGAATGCGTGTAAAAAAATGTTGGGTCGAGAAGTGTAATTACGAAAATAATTTGTTTTGAAGTTAGTTTTAGAAAAAAATTCTCCTTTTCACAACTATACCGACTCGAAGCCTCGACCGCGTCCTCGTTTATTAATCTTCTGCCTTTGCCGCACCGTCCATACGGTACCGACTAGATTCCTTACGTCCCAATCCAAATCAGCCGACCAGCAGATTTCGCCTCCCTCACAAGCTCGACCGGACCTAGGTTGCCAGCCCGCCAATGGCGACGACGGGCGACGAGACCGCGCAGCCCCCGCCGAAGCTTCGGGTTCGGTGACACGGGGAAGCTCTCCCCACGTCGGGGTCTCGAGGGGGGTCTGAGTAACACAAAAATGGAAAAATCTGATAAATTTAGAGATTTGAAAATAGCATACTTAGATCCACACTTTTGTCTTTTTTGTCCACCTTAGAATACAAAATATTTGAAGTTAATGTTTTACATGTTTATGGAATACACAATCGACTATACACAATCGACTCGATTCCTTCCGTCCCAATCAAAATCAACCGACCATCGCCAGTTCGTCGAGCCGAACCCAAACATCACATCACCGACCAACAGATTTCTCGTCCCTCGCCAACTCCACGAGACCTAGTTAGCAAAGTTATCCTTTAGCCGAAGGGCGACTTCTCAACCTCCAAGCTAAAAATGTTGACACGGAGGCATGGCAAGTTCATCAAGGCATCTGGTAGAGGTATCGGGACGTGTACTCTGAGTCATAGGCGGATCTTAGTGCATGTCGGGGGGGGGGGGGGGGGCATGTTGTATTGTACGCCTCCCTCCTAACACCCTTTGGCAAGCTCCGCCACTGTTTCGAGTCAAGCGGTTTCGTACCCGGCTTCGTTGTGCTTGGCTCTGCGGTGGATCAACGGAATTGGAGAAGAAGGACTGCATTGTGTATTCTGTTTTATTTTCCGGGGTCCTTTTTTAAGACCATGTTGTAATTTTCTTTTTGTTGGGTCATCTTGCACGTTGTAGGGTTGATAAAATCTATGAATAGAGTGGAAATCCGAGGAGGTGTTTTAAGTCATAAGATTGGATACCTCTGTTAAGGATTTTTTAAAGATATTTTAAAATGTTTCTACAAAATTGTGCATGCATAGAATGTTTGTAGGTACACCCTGTATTTTTTTGATTTTTTGACATTTTAAAATGTGTTTTTGAATAGTACGTGGGAGCATATGCTCGAGTATGACCCAATTTGGATTTCCGGGGAAACCCATCTTTGTTAAAAAAACAATAATAGGAGCAATTATGAAAGAATTTGTTTTGAAGTTAGTTTTAGAAGAAAAATATATACTGTACTACTTTTCATTACGATACCGACTTGAAGCCTCGACCGCGTCCTCCTTTATTAATCCTTTGCCGCACCGTCCGTACCGACTCGATTCCTTCCGTCCCAAACTCCCAATCAACCGACCATCTCGAGCTCGTCGAGCCAAACCGAAACATCACATCACCGACCAGCAGATTTCTCCTCCCTCACCAACGAACTCGACCGGCGATGGCGTCGACGGGCGACGAGACCGCGCAGCCCCACCGAAGCGCCCCCGCCACGACGTCGTCCGAGAGGAGCCGAAGCCGGCGTCGGCCGCGCGCATGGGGCTCAACCCGGCGGACTGCAACCTTGGTACGTGCACACACCTCACCCGCCCTGCCTCTGTTCGCAAACCACCCTCACTCACCACCGCGCCTCCTCTCTGCACCAGATTTCGACATCGACGGGGGCGGGCTCCGGGGCCACGCGCTGCACGGGGCGGGTTCGCCTACTGCTGGTCCGGCGCGCGGGCGACGGTGGGCGTCAGGGGCGGCGGGCGGTACTGCTTCGGGTGCAGGGTGGTGGCAGAGCAGCCGGTGGAGATGGACGACACGGAGGCCGACCAGCGGCACCTCTGCCGCGTCGGGGTCTCGAGGGGGGACGACTCCGTGGGCGGCCTCGGGGAGTCCGGCCACAGCTTCGGGTTCGGCGGCACGGGGAAGCTCTCCCACCGGGGCAAGTTCTTCGATTACGGGGTCAAGTTCGGGGTCAGAGAAGGGCGGCGCCACTACCGGGGCGAGGGGGGCGGTCGCCCCGGCTCCCCTGGGGCGGAGCAGGGATCCCCAGTTCATCGGCAGCGCCAGCGCCATGGACGTCCTGAGGAAGCTGCCCTTCGTCGATCGAACAAATCGAGGCGAACCGGTAAGTTGGGCCTGGGCCGAACAGCGAACAGGTAAGCTGCGTTCGTCTTATCGTCTACCCCGGACCCCGACCTAACTCGCTCCCCAGATTCCCCACGGCCGCCATCGAGCTTCCACCCGCGCCCCCGCCGCCCGCCCTAGGCCGCCGCCGTCCCCTGGCCGCCGCCGACCCGCCGCCGTCCTCCCCTGGCCACCATCGACCCGCCGCGGCTCCGCCTGCCCCTGGCCGCTGCCGACCCGCCGTTCGGCTGCCTCCGGGCTCCGGCTCCGGCCTCCTCTCCCGACGGCGATGGACTCCGAAGATGATGAAGCTTGGTCGGCCATAGTAGCGCAGGAGGAGGCAAAGATAGAAGAAGAGGAAGCAGCTGCAGCAAGAACAGCGGGGCTTTCTACAAACCGCAAGCGGGGGCGCGAATCCACGGCCGACACCGAGCAACATCATCAGCAGGTTATCTATCCCCTTCCTCTTTGATTTTAATTTTCTGTGTCAGTTTTGAAGTCCAATGTAATAGAGCAGAACACTCAATTTTAATTGTAGGAAGCTGAAACTCCACAAGCTAGTGTTCCTGATGTGTTTGATGTAGCAAATGTTATTGGGGATCCTGGAATTCGGAGGCCAATTGACGAATTTGCAACTACTGAACTGAGAGATACAATGAGAAGGGCATATTTGTTGAGAGGCCGGAGTCGTTTGATTGGCCACATTTACCAAAAGAAAAATTGGGGCGGATTGGCGATCATTCCTTGAAGCATGGTATGATACATATGATTGGTTAGAATATAGTGTGGAGAAAGATGCAGCATATTGTTTCTATTGTTTTCTTTTCAAACCTCCAACAATTAGTGTACACCATGGACATGATGCTTTCACAAGAATGGGGTTTAAAAATTGGAAGAAAGGACCGGAAAATTTCAGATCTCATGTAGGTGGACTAACTAGCACTCACAACAATGCTAGAAAATGTTGTGAAGATTTTAGAAATCAAAAACAGAGTGTGTCATATGCTCTCACTTGTTATGATGAGAAATCACATATTGACTATGAAATACGTTTGAGGGATGTGCTTGGTATTGTAAGGTTTCTTCTTGAGCAAGGTCTAGCTTTTCGTGGGCATGATGAGTCCATAAATTCCATCAACCGAGGAAATTTTCTTCAAATGTTGAAGTGGTATGCCTCAAGATGTGAGGAAGTAGTCAATGTGGTCAATCTAAATGCTCCTGGCAATCTCCAATTGACATCTCATGAGATTCAACAACAAATAGTCCAAGCATGTGCAGAAGAGACCTCACATGTCATAATGAGTGAGCTTGGGGATGCTTGTTTCTCTCTACTTGTTGATGAGTCTCGTGATGTATCGGTGAAAGAGCAAATGGGTGTGATATTGAGGTGTGTCATATGTTTTTGTTGAACTCATTTCTTGGAATCCCATAACTCACATGACTATTCTAATATTATGTTCTTGCTTGTAGGTTCGTGAATAAAAAAGGAGAGGTTGTGGAAAGATTTCTTGGTGTTAAGCATGTAGTTGATACTAGATCGGCTTCTTTAAAAATAGCCTTGGATGCAATGTTTGTTAAATATGATTTGTCCATGTCTAGATTGAGAGGACAAGGATATGATGGTGCCTCAAATATGGTGGTGAGCTACATGGTTTAAAAACATTGGTGTTGGCCGACAATCCTCATGCTTTTTATGTCCATTGTTTTGTCCACCAACTTCAATTGGTGGTTGTTGCTGTTGTGAAAGGAGTTCTAGGTGTTGGTCATTTCTTTGGTCACGTAAACAAGATTGTTAACATGGTTAGTTCTTCTTGTATCTATTGCAAAGATGTGTATTCAACTTTATGTATACAATTTTAAATGCACCATTATTTTGTAGGCGAGTGCCTCTTGTAAAAGGAAAGATGCATTGTTGCAGAAGCATCATGACTATATGGTAGCACAACTAGAGAGTGGGGAAATCTCGTCGGGAAGAGGCCAACATCAAGAGACAAGTTTAGCAAGACCCGGTGATACCCGTTGGGGGTCACACCATAGAACACTAATTTGGATGCATCATATGTGGGATTCTGTGATTGGAGTGCTACATGGTATTTCTCTTGATGGAGGAGATCCCGAAGAAAGAGGTTTGGCTTCTGGTTATATGTCCTACATGGAAACTTTTGAATATGTTATAATCTTGCATTTGATGGTTCGAGTGCTTGGTATAACAAATGAGTTGTCACACGCATTGCAAGCGAAAGATCAAAACATAGTTTGTGCTATGCATATGATTGTATCAGTGAAAAGGTTATTGCAAAATCTGAGAGATCATGGATGGGAGCCTCTCTTGTTGGCTGCTACTAAGTTTTGTGATGGAAGAAATATTATAGTGCCCAACATGACTGACAACATTCCAGCTAGGGGTTATTCAAGGATCTCACGCAAGGTGGTTACTTGCCTCCATTATTACAAAATAGAAATCTTTAACGAGGTGCTTGATAGAAACTTGGTTGAGATGAATAATAGGTTTTCTGAAACATCTACACGCCTATTGATCTGCACCGCAAGCCTTGATCCTGGAGACTCATTTAGCAACTTTGATCACGAGAAGCTAGTTGAACTTGCCAATATTTACTCCGTGGATTTCTCTTCACATGATTGCTATGTCTTGGTTGACCAACTCAACATATATATTGATATGATGAAGAGTAGTCCTGATTTCTTATTATGTGATACTCTGGGTGAACTTTCTGTCAAGTTGGTTCAAACTAGACTACATTTGGTCTTTCCATTGGTCTACCGGCTCATCACACTTGCTTTGACATTGCCGGTTGCAACGGCATCAGTTGAGAGGTTCTTCTCTTCCATGAAGATTGTAAAGACAGATCTTCGAAACAAGATTGGTGATGATTGGTTCAATGATTTGATGATTTGCTATAGTGAGAAAGAAATATTTCAGAAAATTGATGACAAGAAGATAATGCTACGCTTTCATGCCTTAAGGAATCGTCGAGGTCATCTACCTCAGAAGTTCCATCTTGCTAGCACAACTACAACTTGATGGTAAGAAATCTTACAAGTTGTTTTTAGGTTACTTTTATGTACTAGTGCGTTGCATACACACTAGTTTGGTATTGTAAGGTTTCTTCATTGTACCTCCTGTGTACTAGTGCGTTGAATACACTTACTTTTGCCTAAATTTTGTGAGCTTTAATATTGTGAGCTTCAACTTATTTATATTGTTCCTTCCATACAATTGGACATTACATGTGTTGTAAAAAAAAATTTCGCCGGTGGCACAACTTTTACTGTTCGCCCCCCCCCCCTCATCTCAATTCCTGGCTCCGCCACTGTCGGAGACACCATCGTCTGCGCCGTCGATCTCGATTCTAAGCCCATGGCCTCGATTGGGTTCTCGAAGAACGGCGAGTGGCTTGGCGTTGCTCAGAATTTCGATGCAAGCGTGACAGGGCTTGGTCTGGTCGATACTCCTGTCAGGCCAATGCAGTGGGAATCGGCGATCTTCCCACATGTGCTGCTGAAGAATGTTGTCGTGGAGATGCAGTTCAGCGGGGAGGATGGGCTGGAGCCGGTGGAAGGTTATGAGCCATGGTCATCAGCTTGTGCCGATGGGAACGCGGTGTTTGGGCCTGTCTTTGCTGAACAAGGGGAATGTGAGGTTATGATGATGGTCGGTCTCCCGGCTTCGGGGAAGTCTACATGGGCAGAGAAGTGGGTCAAGGAACACCCGGAGAAACGCTTCGTCCTCCTCGGAACTAACCTTGCATTGGACCAGATGAAGGTTGTTCCTCGATCCCCTGCGCTCATCTTGCAAGCTGTGCATTCTGTTTCACCTGGAACCGTTGCTTCTCATTTTATATGTAAACTCTTTAATTGCAGGTGCCAGGGTTGCTGCGTAAGAACAACTACGGTGAGCGTTTTGATCGTTTGATGGAACATGCTACAATGATTTTCAACACGCTGCTGGATAGAGCTGCAAATATCCCTGGCAATTACATCATGGACCAGACCAATGTGTACAAAAGAGCCCGTATTCGCAAGCTGAGACCATTTGCAAACTACCGCAAAGTAAGCTGCTGAAAAAGAGGTGTACCTTTTTTTCAGGAGTGTTTGTAAAATTAACAAATGCTGGATGGTTTTGTATCTTCTATGCAACAGATTGCTGTGGTTGTTTTCCCATTGCCAAGTGAACTCAATTCCCGGGCAGCAAAACGGTTCAAGGAGATGGGGAAGGATGTACCAACTGAAGCGGTTGACCAGATGACAGGTATCTATCTAGACGGATTACTATTCTCTGAGTTTAATCAAAATACTTTGTAGATTAGTGGGTGGAACTTGTGGGGTGTCTTTTTGCTCTATCTACATCCTTATTAATCCTCTAAACGTTTCCCTTTTCAGCCAATTTTGTCTTGCCACAGTCAAAGGACATGTCTGGTTCAAAGGAGCCTTTCGATGAGGTTTGCTACACATTATGATGATGTAACACATCCTTGGCCACTTAACAACGTTTCTGTTCTGATCATTTTTTCCATTGTGCACAGGTGATTTTTGTAGAGCTTTCTAGGGATGATGCCCAGAGAAACCTAGAAGAGATGAAACATTTGCTGCCAAGAGCCCCGACTCCCAGCTATGCCAATATCAGTAACGAAAATGTATGGTTTCAATTGTTCTTTTCGAAACTATTTGTTCCATGTGTCTTTGCCATAATCATCCTTTATTAGCAATATAGCAGTGTCCTGACTTTCTGGTACTGTTTTACAGGTTAGCTCAACATATACTGGGATTGTTTCTCCGGGCATTTCTGGTGCAGGACCATCTCCGTCAGGCTTTCAACCACCAATGAGAAACTCATATGGACAATGTGTGTATGCTCCGGGTTCACCAGTGGGGGTTCAAGGTTACCAGAGTACAACAGGGAACCAAATCCAGCCCAGCTACTTAAATGCCCCATATCAAAATCAAATTCAGACAAGCTACCTGAGTCCAAGCTATCCAAATACCTCAAACCAACATCCATTTTACCAAAGCTACCCAAGTACCGCAAACCAAGCACAGACAAGCTCCCTGAACCCAAGCTATCCAAATACCTCAAACCAACATCCAGTTTACCCAAGCTACCCAAGTACCACAAACCAACATCAAATCGATGGAAGCTACACAAGCACCCCATTTCCTGGATATGTACACAATGCATATGGTCCCCATAGTAGCCCAAGTCCATACAATCCTATTCCTAGCAACACAGATTTGAACCAAAGAGTTGAAGCTCCCATGGCTGGCACCAACCTCTACCAGACTTCCGGGCCAGCAGGACACTACGGGAGTTGTGGTTATGGACCTGCAGCTTCAGTCCATGCCCAACCATTACCTCAAGCAGTTCATCAACAGGTGATATATCATGATGGTGTTTCCTCATGGAGTTCTGGCGATTATGGACCCTATGGACAAGAGTGTCTTGGTAAGTTTTCAGCTCATGTTTCAGTCTCTCTGTTGTATTACATCCAAGTTGACATGGAAGACTGACCCATTTGTCTCTAATCAATGACAGATGTGCACTATACAGGCTCGCAGTATGCTGCTCCAGTGGCCATGTCACCGCCCCCAATTCCCGGGCCGCCTCCTCGCGGAACTCTCCCCCCTCCAACTCCGGGGCCGCCTCCTCACGCACCTCTCCGTCCATACTACATGACTCCACAGCCAAGCTCCTGGTAGGGAGAAACTGGAACGCTAGATGAATGATCACGGTAGTACAGCAGAATATATTGGGATAAACGTGCCACCTGCATATTTTTGAGGTTCCAGGAACCTGTCTCTAAACTGTGACAATATGAGTTTTGCTATGAGATAAGAGATTGTGGCACCATGTGTAGTTGTGCACCTATCTTCTTTTACCGGATTACCATCTTCGTGCAAATGAGCTTAGAACTGATTATATGTTGCCGATTCTTGGGTAAATCTTCTGATATTAGGCCAGTAATCGCCATGATGTTACCCCGCGATGTTAGAGTTCCTTAATACGATAGTGTTTCGGATTGGGGAGCACACCTGCGGGTGGCTGGGTTGCAGATGTAGAAGTCATATTGCTACAACAGGATGAGGAGCCATCACAAGAGGCATGGAGTCTAACGGCAGGTTGTATATTTTTATCACAGGAGGCACCGGCATCACTGAGGACGGGGAGGCGATCGATGACCCTGAGGTGGAATTTGATGATGGGAGCGAGGGCTCTGGTGGCGGTGGTGGTGGAGGATGAACTTGTTGGTGGAAGTGCTGTCACATCAGGACTTGCGAACGGTGAGGCACTTAGATTACAATCATATGAGGATCTCGTCGACGACGAGCCTCTCGGGCAGGTCATTAAAGAGGGTCACGCCGCTGCTGTCTGACATGCTAACTGCTTGTTGTAGTGGTAAAGAAAAAAAAGCAAACATCAGTACGAACCTAAAACGAGGATGAGTTTGATGGATTCGGAGCAAGATAGAACAGTCTCAGCGATCCATCGGTTTGAGGAAGACGACCATGACCTTCGGCTCAATGTCGATGTGAGTTGTTAGCGTAAAACCGCGACTTTGACGTAGCAACTGCGAAAAACCGCGACAATGAATTTGGATCGCGTATAACCGCAACTTTGGTGGTATGTGTTCGCAGTGTCCAAACTTTCTGCACTAAGCGCGAATTGATAGTCAATCTGACGTGTGGGGCCCAATTGTCAGTCTGACGTGGCAAGCTGACTGTGCAATAGTTGACGTCCGTTGGCGAGCCGTTAACGGTGAAGGCGGGCCCACCTGTCAAAATGTTCGGGTCCCACCCAAAATCTAACATGGCATAATTTACAGTGGGTCCCACTTGTCAGCGAACTAAAAAAAAAGAAAAATAAGTGGAAAAGGAAAAAATAAATGGCAGCGTTGACTCCCGCCGTCGTCCTCGCCGGCGCCGGCCGGCTCGGCGTTCGCGCGCTCCTTGGGGGCGGCCCCCTCGAGCTCGTCGGAGGGCTTCGTCCAGACCTCCTCCAACTCCGCCCGGCCGCTCCCCGTGCTGCTGCACCGCGAAGGAGCAGGGAGAGGTCGAGCAAGGCGGGCGGAGTTCGGCGAGCGCACGGACGCGGAGCACGCACGGCCGGCCACACGGCGTTTCTCCCCCATCACCAGCCGAGGAGGCGCGAACGGCGGCGCACAGGCGAGCGTCGTGGCTGCTCCGGCGCAGGAGCCCGGGCGCGGACGCGCAGCCGGCGAACGCGGGTGCGGCTGCGGGAGTCGCGACTCCAGCGGAAGCGGCCTCTCGCGGCGACGGCGAGCGCGCCGGTCTGTCCACAAACCTCGCAGGCGCCCGAGCGGGAGGCACGAAGGGCTGGGGAGGCGTTCGTGCTGGAGGTCACCGGCGGCAAGCAAGGTCTGCGGTGGTGGGGAAGAAGGGATTTTTTCTCCAGATATTTCAATTTTATTTTGAGATTTATTTCCATTTATTAATTTGCTGATATGTGGGACCCATTGCAAAATATGCAAATTGGGGCTGACAGGTGGGCCCGCCTTCACCGTTAACGGCTCGCCAACGGACGTCAACTATTGCATAGTCAGCTTGCCACATCAGACAGACAATTGGGCCCCACACGTCAGATTGACTATCAATTCGCGCTTAGTGCAGAAAGTTTGGACATTGCGAACACATATCACCAAAGTTGCGGTTATACGCGATCCAAATTCATTGTCGCGGTTTTTTTGCAATTGCTGCGTCAAAGTCGCGGTTTTATGCTAACAACTCTGTCGACGTGGAGGAAAAACGACATACCTATATGGAATAACGACATACCTCTATGGAAAACGAAATACATGTATACTTGCAAAGAACTTTTTTTTTTTTTGAATTTTCCATACTTGTATTCATACTAGAGAAACAATACAAGGTCGATTACAAGCAGAGAAAAAGGAAGGATACGAAGAACAGCACCGCAGCGCCTCGCCGTCTTCAACCTCGGGCAGCTCCACCACGCGCACCCTCCACCGCCGGAGACGAAGGAGGAAGCAGACGCCCAGAGCCCCTACCACGGAGCGGGAGAGCTTCTTGCCACCACTGTGGCGTTGACGAACCACTGAATCCACCAGCTCCGACGAGCTGGATCTTGGACGCTGAACGAACAGAGGTCGGGGCAGCACCCCGCGCACCTCCCGCCCCAGATCCGTGGCCTGCGCCACAGATCTTCCACCAGCCACCCGCACACCACCGCCACGGCCGCTTCGCACCTCCACCACCACCGGCCTTGCATCCACTCGAAGCCGGGCTGCAAAGAACCATTGCCCCTGCTCGCCCATCGCTGGATAGCTGATATACCATGTACAAAGCGACCACCAGCATTTTGAAAACTACTAATACACGCGTATAAATCCCTTACACCCAGGAGTGTGCAAGGTACACCCAACGGTACACAATATCATGCAATAATCATGTGTGTTCCAGCTGTTCTTCGAGAAACGGAACGCCGGCCAAGTCGACAGAAACAAGCCGGCTACTGCGAAACCTGCACCTAAATCCTCCAAAGCACGTGCTTCATGGGAATTATCTCCTCCTGACGGCTCCATAGTTCCTGCTGACCTGCGAAACAATAAACTCTCAAAAACCCTCCTTGTATTACGCGATATATATATATATGCAGTACATAACACATGTTTCCCAAAACATGTTCTGCGTGAAAATAACGAGGAATTCAAGGTAAATTTGACGTACCCGAGGTGGTGGTTTCTTAGGCTTGTCATCTTCATCGCTGTCATCGTCTTTGCTCATCACCATGCTTTGGATGGAAGCGATGTCTGTTTTCCTGCCCCTTTTAGCGGTCGTAGTGCCTCTACCCCTACCTCTACCTCTAGGAGCCGGCCTTTTCCGTCCAGTTTGTTGGAAACTATCCTCCGGTTCCTTTGAGGATACAAAGAATAAAAGCAGTTCATCAAGTCATTTGTCAAAGTCAGTCATATTATTATTACGTCAATTTTTTCATGCATGTATTAACACGGCATAAGTACAACAGAGGAAATGGACATACTGAATTTTCAACTACTTCATTTGCTTCGTCCTCTGCTTCTTCACTTGAGGAGTCCACCTCCTCACTGCGAATAGCAGCGCTTGACCTGAAAATGTTGGGTGGTCAGATCAACATTGAAGTTCCACTGCAGAATGAATGGCAAGAGGGCCAATGAATAATTTGAACACTACAACATATGCAAATGCCATACACCTGACTAGATTTCCATTTGTCCATGAGCTTCGAGCGCATCATATAAATCCATAAATTTTAGAAAGTTAAATAATCAAAAATCATTTGAAGGCAAGGAATTTTAACAACCTTGATTGGCTGAAACTAAGAGTGGTCTGCTTCAGTGAGCCTTTTCCTCCCCTGCCTCTTTTGGAAGCACCACCTTTAGCAGTGCCAGCAGCATCTTTAGAGGGCCTAGTAAAACCAGATGTTTTTTTGGTGCCAAGAAGCATCTCCCTGGTGTCCTCGTCATCACTAAAAGTGTTCAGGCTACTTCCACCTGCTACTGATTTACCTCTAGTATCCTGGTTTAAGTACCATTAGAGCAGTAAAAAATGTAAGAGAATGGAAAAATAGCAATAGAAGTGCTCAGGGGCCTAGATATTTGTAACCACCAAATTTTGAGAGCTTGATGTGAACGGGTGTCTCCCTTAGAGCGGAGGGATATTTCCTTTGCACGTTCCTAGATTGTAAAATGGTCATTCATCAGCCTTATTGCCAAAACCTCGTTGCAAAACTATAGTATAATGCTCTGTACCTGCATGCACTCGCCAACTTTGACTATTATATCTTCTTCCTCGATTTTAAACTTCTCTGCTTCAGAAATCAGTTTCTTCTGCATATTTTGAACAAAGCATTTGGATCTTAGACACGTGGTGCCTTCTCAGTCACCATGCAGTCAAGTTCATGACTGATGCTAAAATAACAAAAGTAGCAAACCATACTCTGGTTTCGTCAAGATTTCGCTGCAAACAGGCAGCGAATGCCGTCTTGTCATCCTTGCTCACAAAGTCATGTAATGCAATGTCCAAGTCATCAACTGGAAGAATTTCCATTTTCTAAGAACAAAAGAAATGTGCACCATTGCAAAAACAGAAGTTATAATTTATTCAAGGGATCAATAGAACAAAATTAGGAAATCCCCTAGGTAACAAAATAATCTGCTGTTTCTCATGGGTGTACAAGCTCATCAGCCCATGATCGAAAGTTTAATGTGACAAGAATAGCCATGTTGGTGCATCATATACTAACTGAAGGGCGTAAGGATAAAATGGATAGTAATATGCATCCCCTTCTGAAAGAAGAATATAATACAGTAATGACGGGTTCAAGAAGTACCAAGTTATTTTCAGCAACCAAAGCTTCAATAGTTTGTTGGTTTAGTTCCTCGGGACGAAGTTTCTCATCTTCATCAACATTTTCTACAACATATACAGACATAGTTAAGGCAACCGACTACCAAATACTTTATCTCATAGCTTAGTAAATTTCCTCTCACTAATCAGATACCATATGCACTGTTTTCTCAAAGATAACGAAATACCTCCTGTATTAGTCTGGCGCTTCTTCGCCGCTTTTGAGAAAATGAGAATATCTTGTGGGTTTGCAACCTTACATAAGAAGCCACGAAAAGTTCATTCAGGCACAATGGAGAAGGACACTTGAGTAACTAAAAATTAGTCTCGGAGGTACCTTGCCTACATACTTCTGACCAAACCGTTGTGGGTTTATTGTTGAAAACCCAGAGTAATCTACCTGCAGAACAATATGAGAACTTCCAATTTTGTATTTCTTCATTATTTTGCGCACATGACTTATGTTCTGATATTTTTACCTTGATTCTAACTAATGGAAGTTTGGGCTCTGATCCACTGGCTGCTGATTGACTACTCTTCTCAATCAGGTTTCTCACCTGAAATTGAGAAAGTAATTCAAAATTGAGGGCAAGTCATGTCCATTTAACAAAACAATCTTACCAGACTAAGGAAACCGGGAAATGATGCATTATTAGACCAAACTCACACAAGTACACCGACATGTTTTCAACTTTCCATAAAACGGACAGTATCTGAAGTTCTAAACACATATGAGTAACTTAAGACTCACAATTTTATCCAAATGTTCAAGAACAGAGGCCTGATCATTAGGGTCAACATCTGCTTCATCCTTTAATACAACCTACACATTTCACACTGTGAGATTCACTTAATAAAATAAGCACAAAACACTTGAATGGCGTACCTCAGCATACTCAAAAGGTCTCACGGATCTCAAAGGTATTTTGTTTGGCCTATACTGGTTTCCCTGTTTATGGAGGAATATACAAGAATGAGAAAACACTGAACACCACAACAAGTTTGCTAATTTTTTTTAATAATACTTTTTTTAATTAAATTCGAAAAATATTACGCAAAATCACAAAATTTCAGAAATAATACGGCCTCGGCCCAGGTTGGGCCGATTAGTCCCTGTCGGCCCAGGCCTGGCCGATTAGTACTAATCGGCCTAGGCCTGGCCGATAAGCTACTAATCCGGGTACGGCTGGGCTAGCCCAGTGGGCACTTATCGGCCAGGCCTGGGCCGATTAGTGCCTGTCGGCTTAGCCTGGGCCGAGGCCGTATTATTTGTGTAATTTATGCAAAATGCGTAATATTTATCAAATTTCTGAAAAAAATGTATTATTAAAAAAAATTAGCAACAAGTTTATGTTTAACATGAAAAATAGAGTTGTAAATTTAACCTTGATTTCTAACAAAAGAACATGCTTTGGTTTTGCTTCACCATCAATCAGGGAGGTTGCAACTGACGAGCCTGGTTGAGTGATGTGAAAACCCATCCCAGGGACCTCCTATAAAATATTGATCAGAAGTCAAGTTTATAGACACTGTAAGTTTTCCATCTTTTTATGAACCTTGTCAAGAGGACAGGGCAAGTTTTTTCTTAAAAACGTGAATTTCAAAAGGAATCACGATTTATTACCTGAGGGTCAATAAGGCATTCGTGCTCATGTCCCCATACAACGAAGTCCAGAAAACGTGGCAAGAAATGCTCATTGATAGCATTTTTCGGGTTTGTCTTTATCCTGTGTGAAATCCAGGTACAAATTGCTTTTCAGTAAACAGGATTAAGAACCGAAACAAATGAGCAAACTAATTTGCTTTGTTGATATTCACTTGCTGTGCGTACCTGTTCTGATGAAGAACCAGGATATTGAACCAGTCAGATACTGACATACCATCTTGAGTTTCAGGTCGCATCCATTGTACTGAATGAGGTGTCTGAAGTGTTGAGATACAGAATAAGATATCATTAAGGGGTGACTGATTTGCATATGTGCAAAGATGCACAAATTTCTAGCTCTAGTGATGCATTAGTATACAAAAGTTAAGCCAAACCAACTGAAGTGCACCTGAAACATTCTGTTTAGGCGCTCATCTCTGATGTTCCCAAGGCCATATAGTGCAACTGTCGTTGTACCCTGAAACACTAGGACGTTACAGAACTGGCATTTGAGAGACCATGATACCGCCTGGGGCTGAACTAGTTCACCTTTTTTATGAGTACCGGATGAACTGCTATTTGACCAACACCAGAGCCACCAAGGTCCATCTTCCCAAAATAATTTACAAGATTGCAAGCCGAAAGGATATCAATAGCAGAGAGGTTATCCTACAACAATGGAAAACGAATGATCGCATAAAACAAAGCTGATAGCCCATAATAAAATTCAGAAGATCAGAGAAGATGCTCATACCACCCCAGCTGGATCATCATGATTTCCATGGATAGTGAAAACAGGCAAGCCAACATTAAAATTTGGATCCTCATAATTCACTTGGCCAAATCTAATAACGAATAAGAAAATGCGTGTCAGAAAATGAAGTAGAGGAATATACATGTGCAGACATCTTTCCTAAAGTTTTCGTACATGATATACAGACGCATGAAATTATGAGAGATTCATCACTAAACCTGTTTGGGAAGTTGATTGTCTGATCACTAACAACCTGGAACTTCACTGGCTGATCATTCAGGCAGAAGCGGCGAAGAATCTCAATGGTCTTCACCAAGGTTGAACGTGAAGGCTTGTTCTCATGGAACAGGTCACCACCAAGAAGCACAAAGTCTACCTGCGAATCGTTCTCATCCCAGTCATCACACACACAACCAATGGGTGGTCCACAACACTACAACAGAATGAACAGGCGGATCAAAATAAACACAAAACAAGATACTGCTCCTACCAACCTTCTTCTGCTCCGCCAAAGAGCATATCTCCTCAAAAGCCTGGAACGAATCGAACCGGCGTATCTCGTCCTTCTCCATGTAGCCTAGATGGCAATCAGTCGCCACAAGTACGCGGAGGGTGTCGCTATCTTCTTCCCTGCAGCACCATTCAACAGAGAAAAGGTCATGCAGCTGATACCCTCCACAGAGAAATAGTTGTATTTATCCAGTTCCAGCGTTCCATTAATGCAATGCCATGGTCAGGACTCAGGAGGACTCACATTGCGGACATTGCCTGTGCTGGTTCCAACTAGAGTCGCAAGTACTCTTTCCGGTCAACAGCCCACTGCAACGATAACAAACGCACAGCCACGATTAGCTGAGAGCAATAGTGCCGAGAAAAGGAGCAGCGGGAGCAAGAAGAGGCATGGAAGCGTTTCGTCGAACACGTGCAAGGCGCCAGGAAGAGGTGCCCTCACATGCCCAAGTCAAAAGCTCGCCTCGCACGCAGCAAGCCGCCTTAGATTGAAAGAAATGAGACGTGAAGGGCAGAGTCATCGGGTTCTACGGCGAGAAGTAGGGCAATCACCTTCGCTTCCTGCAGGCGCCTCCACCGCCGTGGCGACCTGGCTGACGGGAAGGAAGTCCAAGGGAGGAACCCGGCGTCGGTGCTGGCCGCGTCTCGAGCACCGGTCGGACGAAGGTGGTGCCCCTGCACTCTCCGCGGCTCTGGCGGCGGAGTCGCGGACGCTCTGCTGACTCGAGCGGCGCAGCCCCGGAATCAGCGGCGGACGAATAGGCCGTGGCGGAGGAAAGCAGCGGCCGCGCAACGGAAGGAAAGAAAAAAATGGACACGCTGGTCGCGGGCTCGCGAGGCTCCTTACGGCTTTACTGGGCTGCCAGGTTGCAAGGTTAAACAGGCCCATAACCCTAGGCCCATGCCCGGACCTCTCGCAACTCAATATGGGCCGTCCAGGGTAGAACCTTTCCCCGTCCATAAGCCCATACCCAGGTGACCCGAGCTGCTTCCGGTTCCCTACGCGAGAGTGTTCCTCAGCTGCGGCGGCAAAGGTCGATTTCTAGGGCAAAATTTCCGCCGAGTTCTTGAGGCGATAGCCAGAGCGAGAGCAGGTCGTCGAAGGATTCGTTCGGGCAGGCGGGCTGCTGAGATCGAAAGATGGTAAGCTTGGCTAGCCCCTGTGTGTGGTGTGCCAACTGGTTCGATTCGTTTGATTGATGTGCTGTTGTTTTGCTTTGTTGGTCAGGCTGGGCGCAAGGAGACCGCACTTGACCTGGCCAAGTTCGTCGACAAGGGCGTCCAGGTGAAGCTAACCGGCGGCCGGCAAGGTTGATTCGCACCCCTTCCAAATCTTCCTCTTCTCTGTATTCTTAAGCTCTATATCATCAGATCCACTATAGGCCCCCGTATTTGTTTGTGTTAAGCTCTGCCACTAAGTGCTGTACTTTATATTAAATAATTCGAGTAGAATGCTACTTTTTTTTTTTTTTTTGAGATTGAGTAGAATGCTACTATAGTCACCGACGTTACTCATGGTGTGGTTCTCTGATTGTTCCTGAATTTTGTTGCTACTTTTCGTGTTTCTGTGTGTTTCTGTAGTATCACAAACATCGTTGCGGTGCTGTTGTTTGTCTAATACAGTAGTAATCAACAGACATGTATTTCTATTGGTTGTTTATATAGTCTACGTTGTGCCAGCAGCATACATGATACATGTTCATACAGTGAACAAACAGGTTTGTTGAAAAATATTTTAAGTTCATTTAAGTGTTCCCAGATCCATGGAACACATGTATTTGTTCTATCTCCCGTAATGTTCTTCGGCAGTCATATACTGACCTGACACATGCATGTTTGCAGTTACTGGAACTTTGAAGGGCTATGACCAGTTGCTGAACTTGGTGCTGGATGAAGCAGTTGAGTCTGAAAGAGGTATTTACTATCTAGGCTTCCTTACAGTCCATATGTTTATTTTTATTTTAACATTGACAGTCTGTAGTGTCAGGACTTAATTCCTGTTTTCTCTTCGCCTTGCTTATATGTTTACCATGGAATGCTGTGTTCCATTAAAATATGGTAAAAGCTAACATTTTTCTAGTGCTTTGAATGGAGAAATAGATTAGAACGGGTGGGGAGTTATGTTTTCTGCAAACACCATCATCATAATGGCTCTTGCACATTCAGAAAGAATGATGCCTTCTTTTCTTTTACAGCGTCGTGTTGTATTTGATCTTGCAAATTTCTTTTGTAGAGCAAGATGACCAATTGAAATTGTCAACGAAGACCAGACAACTTGGTCTCATTGTAAGTACTCACTTGCTATTTGTGTTTTAGCATGTCGATTCAACCTTCCTCTGTTATTGTGAATATTTTATAGTGGATGTTATCCTCTTTATTTTACCGATGTTGAATTGTACCATATGGCCCATATTTTATAGTGGATGTTTGTTAACAACTAGTTTCTGTTGTTCTCACCTAAAGGAAAACTACATGATTGTGATGTGAAAATAGCTGATCATTTAATTTTGTGAATTAAATTTTTAGATATATATATAATATATTGTTTCCTTGATCATTTTCATGTGTCTTTTTAGTTTTGCAATTGTTGAGGTGTTCTGCCATACATCTATTGACAGAATAATACTATGTCTTGCAGGTGTGTAGGGGCACTGCAGTCATGCTGGTGTCACCAACTGACGGAACTGATGAGATCGCCAACCCCTTTCTCGCAGCAGACGGGGCATCATAGGCTTTGTACTGGTGGATTAGTTCAGGAACCGTGCCATCCAAGTTCCAAACCAGCTTCTGTTGGAAAAACTAATTGTTCCCAGATTTGACATGTGCCTATAAACTTTGTAATTTGTATTGAGCTACTTAAATCATCGATCCTGTCGGAACAACCATGGTTGGATGTATCTCCTTTTTTGGAAGAATGTTCTCGTGGTTCTTAGATGAATGGCTGCATCTTGTACTCCAGCTTGATGAAATATTAGTTGGTGATACAAGTTTATTGAAATTTCTCATGGATGGCAGGGTACGTCATATATATCTGAAAATTCCAAGTTCAGTCGTGCATGTTTTGTCCAATTTTTCAAGTTCTATTTCAATGGAAGAGTACTCTGTTTTAGTTTTAGCCTGACAAAACTTTTATTTAGCACAGGCAGGCAGCTGCTCACCTCAACTTAGTGCACCTGTACACACATATATGCTTGGTCATCTCGCCACCGCGCCATGCTCTTGTTCCTGCCATGAAATGAAAAACTGTGGTATGAAAGAACAAGTCCCTAGGTAATAGTTCACACAACACACATCCATGAATATTTTTACTGCTAACATGAGTGTTACTTATCGACTATTTGTTTATCTAAGATTCTCTTTGTTCTTAGAGAAATCTGAAGATCTAATTCAGCGTCTATACTTGGCACAAAATCAGCTATCGGGAGATTTTCCTTCCAGCATAGAAAACCTTCGCAACCTAATTGTTGTATCATTGGGGGAAATCACTTTACAACTGTGGTTCCACAGTGGATTGGAACTCTCAAAACTTTGCAACAAGTAGGCTTGGCAACCAACTTCTTTACGGGGGTTCTTCCATCATCCTTTTCAAACTTGTCTCAATTCGGAGTGATCTATCTATTCTCGAACCAGTTCATTGGCCACATACCACCAAGCTTTGGAAACTTTTCAATGCTTCAGCATTTGGACATTTCCAACAACAATCTTCATGGTAGGGTTCCAATGGAGATCTTCAAAATCCCAACGATATATCTAATTGATTTATCTTTCAACAATCTCGACGGTTGATATCGACATTGGTAGCGCCAAACAACTCGTATATTTGCTACTCTCGTCAAACAAGCTATCTGGAGATATTCCAATCACTTTGGGTAATTATGAAAGTTTAGAGGACATTGCGTTAGACTCCAATATTTTCAGTGGGACCATTCCCATTTTTTAGGCGACATAAGTAGCCTAAAGGTTTTTAATGTTTCTACCAATAACTTAACTGGGTCGATACCAGCATCTCTTGGAAACCTACAAGTTCTTGAGAAACTAGATTTGTCATTCAACCGTTTTCATGGTGAGGTTCCAACAAAAGGAATCTTCAAGAATGCAACTGCCGTGCGGATTGATGGAAATCAGGGGCTTTGTGGTGGGGCACTGGAGTTACACATAGTAGCATGTTCTGTTATGCCTTCAAATTCTACTAGGCACAAGGAATTCTTAGTACTCAAAGTGGTTATCCCAATAGCCAGCATGGTGTCACTTGTTATGATCATATATGTCTTGTTTCTCTGGAGAAGAAAACACAAGAGCGAATCTATGTCTTTGCCATCACTTGCTAGAAATTTTCCCAAAGTTTCTTTCTATGATCTGGACAGAGCAACACATGGATTCTCGACATCCAACTTAATTGGCAGAGGGGGTTATGGTGCAGTATATAAAGGAAAACTAGTTGGGAACAAAAATGAGGTTGCCATAAAAGTCTTTAACCTACAAACAACGGGAGCACACAAGAGCTTCATTGCAGAATGTAATGCATTGAGAAATATGCGGCATCGAAATTTGGTCCCTATCCTAACTGCATGCTCAATCATTGATTCTAATGGCAATGATTTCAAAGCCCTATTGTATGAGCTGATGCCACGTAGGGACAGAGACAGCCCCCAGGTTTGGAGAGGCAGAATCTTGTTGGAGGGGGGCGAAAATGGCTTAGAACTCCTAATATGAGCATGAGTATTAGGAATTTTGTGAAGAAAAACAGTTTATTGGGGGTGGCTAAGCCCCTGCTCGTCCCCCTTCCTCCGTCCCTTGCCACGAGGAGACTTAGATAAACTACTATACTCTACTCGAGGCAATGAAAGTGCTTCAGGTTTGAACTTTATTACAATGGCTCAAAGGATGAGTATTGTGGTGGATGTAGCAGATGCAATGGAGTACCTACACCATAACAACCAAGAGACAATGGTTCGTTGTGATTGGAAGCCCAACAACATACTTTTGGATGACAACATGACAGCTCATGTTGGAGACTTTGGCCTCACCAAATTCAAAGTTGATTCCACAACGCTATCTCTTGGTACCTCAAACTATTCTTTAGCTGCACTGAAGGGAACAATTGGATATGTTGCTCCAGGTAACAGACTTTTTACATCTTGTGTTGCTACATTTTTTTCACATTTTATGTTAACCAATGATTGTGAAATTAACTCCTTCCTTCTATAGAATATCTAGGGGGTGGTCAAATATCAACTGCCGCAGATGTCTATAGTTTCGGTGTTGTCCTCCTTGAAGTATTTATTCGAAGAAGGCCAACTGATGACATGTTTAAGGATGGATTGAGCATTGTAAAGTTTACGGAGATCAACGTAAATGATAGGGTACTGGAAATTGCCGATCCCTAGCCGCTACATGAGTGGAGCTTTGCCAAGAAACTCCAACAGATTTGAATGAAAAAGGTGTATGTTATCTGCAATCTATCCTAGAAGTAGGCCTTTGCTGCACCAAGCCATGTCCACGTGAACGTATCAACATGAAGGAGGTGGCTGCCAAGCTACATGGAATCACGGATGCATATCTGAGGGTGAATTGAAGAAGCGGCCCCGTTCGGTTCAACAGTATTAGCTACTTGAATAAGTTTCTACATAATTGGAGTTTACCCCCACATAGCGTGTATGTAAGGTTGGCCCGGATTGAGCTAGGAAAATCAGAAAAACAAAGACACATATCATTTCCATGTATCGATGTTACCAAAGAAATGCATATTATAACGATTAACATCTTAAGTTCAGAGTTTACCCATCTAGCCCCAAGGGCTAACATGCTGACAAGGTAACAACACACGAGAAAATCCACATGACACAAACTGTCGACTGCTGAATTACAATTTACGGTTAACCCCAAATTTACGGTTAACTTGTTCTTCCAGGAACGAGATCTCCATTGTGTTAACCCCAAAGTCAGTAACTTGGAACGGTATTTTTTTTTGACATTTTCAACTTTCTCATATCACAACCAAATTCTTACAATCGTTTAGAACAGAAGGCCACACTTGCCTTGGACAAGACTGAGCCCAAACACCAGCGTAACCCTCTAATCTACACAGCTTAGCTAAATCATGAGCCACAGAATTACAATCTCTTTTAACCAGAGATAACCGAAAAGGATGCATAGAACTTCTCATCCTATCTATCTCCCTGTAGATGTAACACAAGCTTGATCGATCCTGTTGTCCAGCATTGAGGGTGGACCAAACCGCCGCACAATCAGTTTCGACAATTGAAACAATAAGCCCTTCCTCAGCACAGCGTACAAGACACCTGAGCATGGCATTTGCTTCAGCCTCTTCCGCCTGTTTGCAGCTCTGTAGTTTCTCAGCGAGACTCCAAACTACCTTCCCCACGTGGTCTCTCACCACACCTCCCACAGTTGCCTGACCAGAATCAGATATAAACGAAGCATCAAAATTCAGTTTAAGCATACCTAGGGGCAGTCCACCTCGAGACAGGAGCAGCATTGTGAGCAGTACTTCTGTCCATGTTATTGATGATGTTCTCCTCGCTCTGGTTTATCTTGTAACCAGCAGAATACAAACTGCTTGCATAATTCTGTAGATAAGTAGCAGATGCCTCAATTGAGCATTTGCCGTCTTCATGAATGATATTGTTCCTCAAGTGCCACGCCCTCCACAGCAGAAGAATAACAAGAGTACGTTCTTCAGGTTTGGCATTTGCCAACAGAATTAGAAACCAATCCGGACCATTATAAATGAATTGGTCTTCTTTAGGGAGACTCCAACATTTTCTCATTCTGTTTCTCAAAGCTCTAGCTTTAGTGCACATCACAGTAGCATGGAAGCTATTCTCTTCACCATTGCCACAGATATTGCATGTACTGTCAATCTCAAGTGTTCTTCGCCATTTGTTCCTTTTTGTAGCCAAGTTATCAGAAGCACAACGCCAGGCAAAGATGCGAATTTTATTTGGTACCTGAGCTTTCCACACCAAATTCCAAATATTCCTTGTATCATCTCCATTTGTGCTATTGCCACATGTTAAATGCGCATTCCTAGCTAAGTCAAAAGCTAGTTTGTATGCACTTTTGACTGTAAAAATGCCATTTCTCTCAAAATGCCAAGCAGGGCAATCCTCATCCGATTTCATCGGTTTTAGACTTAAAATATCCTCAGCATCGTGGGGCAGAAAGATGTGTCTGATTTTTAACTCGTCCCACACTCTGGTTCCCTGTAGGAAAAGCTCACATACTTTCCTGCATCTAGTGTTGTTCTGTAATAAGTTTGTAGCCATAGGAGATCTTCTAGGAATCCATTTAAATCTCTGAAACTGGATTTTCTTGCCATCTCCCACTCTCCACACTATCCCCTCCTTGACAAGTTCTAAACCATGCTCAATCCCCCTCCATGCTGGTGACGCATCAGCAGTGAACACTGTATCCAAAATACTACCATTTGGGTAGTATTTTGCCTTTAGCAGCTTTGCACATAGACTATCAGGCTTGATCAAAAGCCTCCACGCCTGTCTAGCCAACAAGGCCTGATTGAACAATTTTGTATCTCTAAAGCCCATGCCTCCACTGCATTTAGGCAAAGTTAAATTGTCCCAAGCGGCCCAGTGAACCTTCTTGTGATCTTCATCTTCTCCCCACCAAAACTTTCTTATCGTTTTCATATAATCTTCATGGAATCCGGCAGGGAGCTTAAAAATGCTCATAATATAGATGGCTAAAGCTTGAGCCACCGTTTTCACCAGGGTTTCTTTAGCTGACATGGACATATGATTCTCATTCCATCCCCCAAGTCTCTTACAATTTTTTTCCTTGGTAGGCTGGAATTTGTCAGCTTTCATTCTGCCTTCTGGAGTAGGAAGTCCCAGGTATTTTTCTTCAAAAGTACTTTGTTCGACCCCCAAAATGTTTTTGATATCTGTTTGGGTTGTATCAGTGCATATACCGCTGAACAGAATGGAGCACTTCCCAGCACTAATCATCTGGCCCGTGCACCTTTCAAAAAGATTTAGAGCCTTTTTAATCACTCTCGCCTGCTGTGAATTAGCTTGGAAGAAAAGGAGACTGTCATCAGCAAATAGCAGATGTGATATACCAGGCGCTGATCTGCAAATCTTTAAAGAACGAAGTTCATCAAGGTGTACTGCTCTCTCCAATATTTTTGACATGCCATTAGCAACAAAGAGGAAAAGATAAGGAGAAAGCAGATCTCCTTGTCTTAAACCTCTAGAAGGTTTGAACGTGCCCGATATTGCCCCATTCAGCTTCACTGTAAATGTAACAGAGGTCACACATTCCATCACCAAATTTACCCATCTTTTATCAAAACCCATCTTAAGAAGGGCTCCTTTCAAAAATCCCCAGTCAACTCTATCGTAAGCTTTGGAGAGGTCTAGCTTGTAAGCACATAAATCATTTGGAATTCTTTTATTCCTTTGTATAGCATGGAAGCATTCGAAGGCTACCAAAGCGTTGTCTGTTATCAACCTTCCCGGAATGAAAGCACTCTGGGTTTTCGAGATTAATCCATCCAGAAAAGGTCTTAGCCGATTTACCATACATTTTGCTACCACCTTGTACAGCACGTTGCACAAAGAGATTGGTCTGAAGTCTTTCAGTTCAGAAGCATCAGAAGACTTTGGAATAAGGACTAAGGTAGATTCATTTACCCCTAGTGGCATAGAACCTTCCTTGAAGAAAAACTTAACCGCAGTTATAACATCCACCTTTAGAGCCGCCCAATTTCTCTGAAAAAATCGGGCAGGGAACCCATCCTGTCCAGGAGCTTTTAGGGGACCAATTTGGAATAAAGCATCAGATATTTCTTTGTCACTATAATCTGCTAACATGGCATTATTCATATCTTGAGTTACTTCTTCCTGGAGAATGTTGATCAGCTCATTAGGTTGCACTTGATCATCACAGGTAAACAAGGACGAATAGTATTTCCTTGTATACTCAAGCATCTCCTCTTGGTTCTCTATTATCTTGTTATCCATGGTTTTCAGGGCTTTCACTTTGTTCTTTTTTGCTCTCCAAGAAGCTTTCCTATGGAAAAACTTAGTGTTCTGGTCACCTTCTTTCAACCAAGTAATACGAGATCTTTGCCTCCACATCATTTCCTCTCTTAAAAGCAGTTCATCCAATCTCGTTGACACATTCTTTATTTCAAAATAGTTCCCCTGCGGATTATTCTTATAGAGCCATTCCAACCTCTTCCTTAGTTTCTTAATATCTTTATCCACCCTGCCAAAATTCTTTTTGCTCCAGCATTCCAACGCCTCCTTCGTATTCTGAAGGTTGTTTTTAACATCGGCCAGGTTTTGAGACTTTTTGCACACAACCCACGTATCTGCAATTTCACTCTCTAGAGAGTCTTCTCTTTCCCACATATACTCATAGCGCCATGGTCCTTTCCTCATAGGCTTCTTCTCCAGCATACCAAAGTTTACCAGAATTGGTAAGTGGTCAGATCTTGAAGATATCAAGTGTTGTACAGAAGCCGCAGCAAAAAGGTTGCTCCAAGAAGGGTTTGCCACGCCTCTGTCCAGTCTTACTCTCACATTTTTCTGACCCTGCTGCTTGTTATTGTAAGTCCACGGAATTCCATTGAATCCCATATCATGGAGATCACAAAACTGCATAGTATCTCTGAAATCTTGCATTCTTCTTTCATTCCTTCTGGAGACAGAGTAGTGTTCACTCTGCCACATCGCCTCATTAAAATCTCCCACCATAATCCACGGTAGGTTATCAGCCCGGCCAGGTTTAATTCTTCTAATCAACTTCCAAAATTCAGGTCTATCCTGGGCACACGGCTCACCATACACAAACGTGCTCCTCCATTTTATTCCATTGGAATCAGAAACTATTACATCGACATGGTGCTGGCTAAAACTAAGCATATCAACAGAGACATCATCTCTCCACCACAGAGCTAAACCACCACCTTTACCCAACACACTAACAGGAAAACAATGTTTGTACCCTAGGTGCAAGCACAGCCTTTCTACTAGCGTTTTATTCTGTCTGGTTTCAGAGAGGAACACAAAGCTTGGGCAGAAATCTCGCACTAGACGAGACAGCTCCTGAACTGTCCGTGGCTGCCCCAGCCCACGGCAGTTCCAGCACAAATAAATCATTGTGCCTGCCAGGCGCCATCCTCGGCGCCCGACAGTGGACCGGTAGCCCCTGGACCGGTTGCTTCCTTTACCTCCTTGCCTCCCTGAGTTTCTCCTTCCCCCTCTTCTCCCTGAGCTAGTATGTGTTGCTGACCTATGCCTGAAGTTGCATTGTCGTTTTCAGCTTCTTGCAGCTTGCGAAGCCCTTCTTTCCCAAGACACTCTGAAAGTGTTGGAACTTGTATAATCCTTCTCTTGTACCCCAGCATCACTTGCTCCACATCAGTGTTCTCCTCCTCGCGTGGTCTCACCACGCCCACAAGAATTTTGGTGTTGTGCTCTTCCACTCCTCCCTCACGCTTCTTTCTTTTCCAGCTTCTTGAGATGTCTTCGTTGCCCGGTATCTTGGTTGTCTCCTTTACTGCCTTCATCTTCGTGTTTACCACCGCACACCCATTGTTGATGTCAAGGGTTGCGGTGTTGCCGACGATGATGTTCCCTTCCACCCCGAGCCCATTGTTGATGTCGAGGGTCGTGGTGGTACCAGCTTCGATGTACTTGGTGAACACGGCACCACTAGCGCCTGGAGGCACGTCGTGGTTGGTGTTCTCATCCACCACGAGCCCATTGTTGATGTCGAGGGTCGTGGTGGTGCCAGCTGCGATGTACTTGGTGATCACGGCACCACTAGCGCCGTTGGTTTGAGCCGCAGCACCTGGTGGCTCGTTGTGGTTGTTTGTATTGGCCACGATCATGTCATCTGTGTCGGTGTCGATCTTGTCATCCACCTGCAGCCTTGCAACATGTTCCAGCACTTCTTCCACCGCATGTGGTTCGCAGCTTGCAGTTTGTTCAGCGGCACGATGACATTCTTGGGATCGGCAGCAGGTGTAGGAGCGCGCCACAGACCTTGGTTTGATGATTGTGCTGGCTTCTGTTCCATGTCATCAGGCAGGTACCAAGCATGGGAGTCGTCAAAGTACACCGGAGGCACTCTAAGTTCCTGGCTAAAACAGAGTTTTCTCTCCGCCGAGGCAGTATCGCATCTTGCCTCCATGTGACCAATAAAGCCACAGAATAAACAGAAATTCGGCAGCCTTTCATACCTTAACTGGGTCTCTACCTCTTTCCTCGTCGTCCTGTCGATGAGAGTGATCTCCCTCTGCAGGGGCATGTACAATGGCAGCTGGATCCTGGTCCTGATGAACTTGTTGTCGAGGTTCCCCCTTGAGAAGTTGTCGATCTTGATGGACGTTCCAACCTGATTCCCCAGGTCGAAAGCGAGCTTCTTGGTGAGCAGGTAGTCGGGGATGTCGCGGAACTGGACCCAGATTAGCACATGAGTGAAGAGTGCTATCTCCGGGTCAGCTCCAGTTTGTAGTCCTTCGACAAGGAACGCGTCGCCCTTGTACTGCCACGGTCCGCCTCAGACGACATGATCTCTGTCGCCCTCCTCCGAGAACTCCAACAGGAACTTGCGTCCCTCCTTTGCTTCCAGTGGGTTCGCCTCCATGCGCCCCCTGATCTTCCAAACCTTCTTCATGTGTTCGATTACTTGGTGAGAATTTGCGAGCAGCACGGACAGGAACAGCCCGACCGCCATGAACCTTGCCCGCGCAGCGTGGCGAGCCTCGGTCATGTCGACGACGAGGAAGCTCTTTCCCGAGCCCGCGCTTGATCCCACCACCTCCTTTCCCGCACGCCTGCGGAACGGGCCTCCGAAGTGTCTCCAGCAATCCGACCAGAGCCGAAATTCGCCATGGGACAAAAGAACAAACACCTTGATTGCAATGGAGATTTGGACGGATGGCAAGAAATCTGTGTGAGAAATCCATCTTCCTCCTCCTCTCCAGATATAGATCCTCCATCCCCCATCAATGGGGTCTCGTTACTCCACGAATTAACAGGAATAATTGGCCCCAAATTACTCCCAACGACTGACTCCATAGGCGGTGTTTCCGCCCCCTCATCAATCTGTATCTTACTGTTGGGTTGGTTTGACCACCGACTGATCGGAGGCCCTGGATCCGGCGGGACATTGATCTCCTCATGAAAATGACCCTTTATCCTCGCCCGGACATCTGCAAGCTTCGCTCGTAGGATTCTGCACGTAACTTGGAACGGTATTGAGCACAGCTCTCGCACAGCTCTCGCACGCTCAGCTCAACGCATTCAGAAACTCATAAGTACTCCCTCCGTTTTTTAATATAAGATGTTTTAGGTGGTACACATGTTGTCTATATGCACACTAAAATAAGTGAACATGCACACAAAAATGTGTCTACATACATTTGTGTGCATATGCATGTAGACAAAAGGTAAAACTTCTTATATTAAAAAACGGAGGGAGTAACACGCATCTTCTTGAATGAAACAAAAACTCACATGTTTTCATTTCATTATTATAAGGATTTCCAACCACGTTCCATTTTCTTCCAATTTTTGCCAAATTTGCATCGTTACCCTGATTATATCCTGTCCTAATAGGCTTCGGCCCATGGGCTTATTTCAGCCCTTTCCTCTAGGGTTAGGTCAAGGTCTCTCATCCATCCTTTTCCCCATCTCAACTCTATTAATACCCGCCGCCGCCAGCTCCATCACCATCACCTAATCTCGCCGGCGAAGAGACCACACACACCGAAACCTAGATTTGGTGGAGGAGAGAACCTTCGTCGGCGGCTGCGAAGATGGTGTGCATACGGCAGGCGACGATCGACGACCTGCTGGCGATGCAGGCGTGCAACCTGATGTGCCTCCCCGAGAACTACCAGATGAAGTACTACTTTTACCACATGCTCTCGTGGCCGCAGCTGCTGTTCGTGGCGGAGGACTACGGCGGCCGCATCGTCGGCTACGTGCTGGCCAAGATGGAGGAGGACCCCTCGGAGCCCTGCCACGGCCACATCACCTCCCTCGCCGTGCTCCGATCCCACCGCAAGCTCGGCCTCGCCACCAAGCTCATGTCCGCCGCGCAGGCCGCCATGGACCAGGTCTTCGGCGCCGAGTACGTCTCCCTCCACGTGCGCCGATCCAACCGCGCCGCCTTCGGCCTATACACCTCCACCCTCGGCTACCAGATCCACGACATCGAGGCCAAGTACTACGCCGACGGGGAGGACGCCTACGACATGCGCAAGATGCTGCGCCAGCCCCAGCCCAAGAAGCACCACCACCACCATCACGGCGGGGGCTGCTGTTCCCACGACGCCCCTCCTGCCCTGACTGGTTCTTCCCCAACCTCTGCTTCGCCGGAGAAGAAGGCCGAGACATGAAAGGGTAAGGTGTTGCTTTTTTCCTCTCTATTTATAACTGTTTATTATGCACAATAAACTCTAGTACAAAATTGGTTCCGCTCCTGTCTTGTGCGATGTGCCGATTCCGAGCCAGTTAGCTTCGAGTTTTCTTGGAACATCAAAACCTAGTCGCACTGTCGTATCTTGTTTGCTGGTGCCTCTCTCACCTTTGGCTTCTTGAGACTGTCCTTTCTCAGAGTTGCCCAGTCATGGAGGCGCATATTGATTTCTGGTGGGTTTAACGTGGGGGCTAGCAGCTTGTTGCTATGCTTCCAAAATCTCCCTCCACATCTGCTCTTACCATTGAAAAATATACTGTTTCGATCCAAACTTAGTTAATCCATTGTATCGCATAGATATTTTAGTGTCCACATAATTAGTTGTATTGCGCCGGAGGTGCCTCTCTCACCTTTGGCTTCTTGAGATTGTTCTTTCTCAGAGTTGCCCAGTCATAGAGGCACATAGTGATACATGGTGAGTTTAACGTGGGAGGTAATTCATTTTGGTTATGCTTCCAAAATCTCTCGCTACATCTGTTGATCGTGGTTATCGTGTGCTTATGAATACCATCTGAAGAAAAGCCTTCTCCCATTTTGATTTTAGTGGTTACGTTGAATTGAACTCTGCAATACTTAATCTTCAATTTGTTCTTGTGATTTTATTGTTCATTTAGTAATGGTTGTCCAATGATGATTATGTCTGCAAAATGGATGCTCTGTGGATTCAAGCCCCTGTTTCAGGGAGAACCTCTTGATGAAGCTGATATAAAATGACATCAATCGACACGTCTGAGACATTATATACCATTGTACTGCTCAGTGCATACTGATTTTTAGTTAATACTGAATTGAGGTTTACAATTCCGATGATGGAGCTCTCTCTGCTGCCTTGTATCGTAACTTCTTATCTTTGTCAGTGATGATTCTGTCTGCAAAATGGATGTTCTGTGGATTCAAGACCCTGTTTCAGGGAGAACCCCTTGATGAAGCAGATATAATATGACATCAATCGACAAATCTGAGACATCCAATAACATTTTGCTGCTTAGTGCCTAGTGATTTTATTATTAATGCTGAATTGAGGTTTACAGTTGTGATGTTAGAGCTTTCTTTGTTGCCTTTTATCATAACTATTGCGGTTTGACAGTGATGATTATGTCTGCAAAATGGATGCTCTGTGGATTCATGCCCCTGTTTCAGGGAGAACCTCTTGATGAAACGGATATAATATGACATCAATTGACAAATCTGAGACTTCTGATAACCTCCTGTTTTTTAGTACCTTGTGATTTAAGTAGCTAAGTTGGAGATATTTCATAACATTGTGTTACCTGGTGAACCAAGGCTATGATGAGAAAAGTCATGCACCACTCTGAAGAGATTTATCTCTTTGTGCTGATAAACAAACTTACAACCCATTTTACATCTGAGCCACCTCATGGTTACCCTTTTCTGCATCTGTTGGATCTTATCTTCCTGATGTTTATGCTTTTATTGATGTAGATTTCTTGTGTTTGAGAAACTGCTCCGGCTTTTGCCTTTTAGATACCTTAGGTAAGTTTGGAGATTCTGTTGATTGGAGGGTGACATACAGAACCAGATGATGAGGGTTGCCTATGTGCGATCCTACCATGATGCGGACTGAAATTACATTGAGGTCAAATACATTGCCGCTGATGGTTCTTGTTTCCACTCCTTGCTTTCTTGATTGTCATCAACCAACAAATCTGTGCCATTATATAGGACTATTTTAGAATTGAGCTGTGTAATTCTGAATTTCAAGTGTCTTTGTTGCTTCATATCTAAACTACCTGTGGCTTTCCAGTGATGATTCTGTCTGCAAAATGGATGCTCTGTGGACTCGAGCCCCTGATTCAGGGAGAACCTCTCGAGGAATCAGATATAAGATGACATCAATGGACAAATCTGAGGCATCCTAGAAAATTTAATTTTACTGAGCTTGTTGTTTGAATTTCTCTTTCCTATGGAGCTGCAAGTGCCAGGTACTGCATAATATTGTGGTTTTTGGTGCTAACCAGAAGGCTATGATGAGAAAAGTCATGCACCACTCTGAAGGGATTTATCTCCTTGTGGTGATAAACAAACTTACAACCCATTTTATATCTGAGCCGCCTCATGGTTACAAATTTTTGTATTTGTTGGAGCTTCCTGAGTTGGTTCTTGACTGTTCTTGCAGTAGATTTTCTTGTGTTTCTGAGTACTTGTTTCTGGCTTTATCCTTTTGCAGGATCTCTTTGTTTTGAAAAAAGTATTTTAGAACATTTTTTGGATTGAGTGGATTATATACAGAACCAGATGATGAGGGTTGCCTATGAGCGATCCTACCATGATGCGGACTGAAATTACATTGAGGTCAAATACATTTGCTGCTGATGGTTCTCATTTCGAATCCTTCCTTTTATGACATCAACCGACAAAATCTGATGTATTATATAACACTGAGCTGTCTACTGCATGGTTATTTGAGTCGTTAGGTTGAATTGGTGTGTAATTCTGATTTTGCTAGAGTCTTTTCTTGCATCATATCTCAGTTTCTTGTGGCTTTCCTATGATGATTCTTCTGTCTGCAAAATGGATGCTCTGTGGACTTGAGCCCCTGTTTCAGGGAGAACCTCTCAAGGAATCAGATATAAGATGACATCAATCGACAAATCTGAGGCACAGTTGTAAATTTAATTTTACTGAGCTAGTTAGTTTTATTCCTTTTTCTCATGGACCTTGTTTGGCCAAAGCTGTATGACCTTTTGCTTTTGTGCCTCTGTTTTCTTTTATAATAATTTTGACTAGCTGTTACATGTCTATAATCATTATTCTTGAGACATCTACTTTCTTGCTAAGCTGTGGTTTCTAAGAATTGTTATTTCCTGATTGCAGAAACCTATTACATCCCAAGGAACCTGCTGAGGCCACTGGACTTTACACATCTGGTGCTGGCCTTTTGGATGAAGTCTTGTAGCCTCTTATTAAGATAACAGATGCTGTGATTATGTAGACTAGCCTGGTCTGTTTCCCGACCTTGGCCAGAGTCATGTAACTTTGGTGCGAGAGAAAATGATGTGCACATATTTTTAGCTCTTTGCACTGTTGTTGTCCCTCCAGAAGCTTTGTGCGCAATACTACTTTGGCAATCATGCTTGCAGTTTGACTAGAGCAATAAAATTGTTTTTGATATTTCATTGTTTTTGTTTCTGTACAAAGGCGTCATAAAAATCAATCTGGAGAGTATGAAGACATGATACAAATTGGGTTTGATAATTTACTGTAATGTCGTGGTACATCTTGTAAGAATTTATAGTATCTGTGGCTATAGGCCTCAACAAGGCAGGCATCTTGGAACCTCGAAGTTCTACCAGACTACCACAGATGCTGAAGCGTTCTATGTATTTTTACTCAGAATAAAGTGCAATGTTGTTTGTTCTGGAGACGGACATGTTTTTTTTTACTGAGAAGCAATACATGTAATGGACTCACTGGTCGCATCCTGCCTTAGTTGGAGTATCAAACTCAGCTCACAGGAATCTCCTCTACGTATTTTCCTGTTTGTACTGTCTTTATACTAGTACGTGGTTCGGTGGTGAATATACGTGGTTGTTTGGCTGTGTCAAAAAAAAAAAAAAAAGCTCACAGGAATAGCAGACGCCCTCTGTAGCTTTACTTCCAACTGAGATGGTTTTTGATACACTCGTAGAGATGGAGACTGGAGAGCCAGTATCCAGCACCAGCCACCACTGATGTTATACGCCGCTGCCTAGACCCTTTTTCTTATCTTCTCTTTGAAGACAATGCAGTCGATCTCATAGTTGGTGATATGACGCAGACATTTCTTCTCATGTACCAAGTCTCTTTACTTTCCATTAGTTGTTCAAAACTGGCAACTCCACAAGAACTGTGAGAAAATTCCCTACTGTTGGTGCTGTCATGCCTCAGTTGCCTATGGCATGTGTTCTCACCTTCTAGTGTTGCCTGACTTTCCGGCATATGCAGTGCAGCTGGCCACTGTAACTCGTGTATGCTCACTGCCACTAGCAGATGAAATTCACTTGGTTGCACCGCTGCACTAATTTGGTTGCAAAATAAACTCTACAGCTCATTGATTTGCACATTTAACAACTTGAACAGGAAGTTTGGTCAGAAGAGGTTTGTCGGAGGAACAACTTGGGATCTATTCTTTGAAGAGAATGCAGTCCATCTCATAGTTTGTGATATGTACGAGGACCCTTTATTTCCCTTTGGTTGTTCAAAACTGGCAACTCATGAAATCTGCTAGAACATTCACTGAAAATTCCCTACCATCGATGGGGAGTATTTTTCTAAAATAGAGTTCAGAATTGCCTCGGTGTAGCCTACGGCATGTCTTCTCAGTTCCATTGAATCCTGGGCACCTCTTCATGTCTTGACACCTCTGAGAAAAACTATCGGCGACTCATAGACTCATACAAACTGTGTCTGGAATTTCACTCTTCTCTTGATGCTGCCAGATCTTTCATATCCAATGCCTATTTTGCTGTGCACCAGTTTGACAACCAGATCGGAATGCCCTGCTTTCCTGAGTGCATTGATCATCATCGTCCGAACCCTCTGACGTATCTCATGCCAATGCCATCCGCCAATTTGCAGGCCTGCTTGAATCTGCCACCCTTGCACAGAGCGTTCATCATCTTCATTAGCATTCTCAGGAATCACCCCCGTCGGAGCCAATTCATCCAATATCCTGCATGCCCGGCTGAATTTGCAAGAAAGACATAGCCCATTGGAGAAAGCTGCACATATGCATAAGCAATTTGTTATTTTGATTAATGCTTGACACATCTACTTACACGCTTAGGTGTGGTTTCTAAGAAATTGTCTTTTCCCAATTGCAAAAGCTATTGCATGAGGGAACTGCTGAGGCTACTGGAATTGACACATGTGGTGCTTCAACTTTTGGATGAAGGATTGCAGCCTCTTATACTGTGATCATGTACGCTTTTGTAGGCCTGGTCTGATTTCAGACCGTAGCCAGAGTCCTTGTATTTCTTATGCAAGAATGAGAATGCCATGCACATATTTTACTAATTTGCATTGTTGTTGTGTCCTCAAGCTTTGGCAATCATGCGTGTGGCATACAGTTTATGAAAAAAAATTGCATACAAGAAGTATTGTGATGATTTATGATCAACAAGTCTAATATAAGTTATGATTCTCACCTATTTTCACTGAGAATAATAAATATGTGCAATGTAGTTGATGTTCTGCTCAAAGAGGCCACTGGACAAGGGTTTCCTGGGCTTTGACGTTTAGAGCCACCGGACAAAATTTTGATTAAGAACAGAGACATGCAATGTAATTTTTCATGCTCTAGTAGAGAGCCCGTGTCCAGCAGGCAGCAGACCAGTACCACCAGCCACCGCTGGTGTGATATATCACTGCTTAGCGATCCTCGCATGCTTGCTGTCAGTCTCATCATTGGTGTTACGACATAGAGTAGTCTGGGAGACTCATGTACCCAGTAATTTCATTTTCCTTTGGTTGGTTTAAAACAGACGAATTTTAAGCTCTTTGGCTCCAGAAATTTGCCATAAAATACAGTGAAAAATAGTCCTGTTGGTATATCCTATGGTCATATATTGTCACTTTCAATATTTTTTTGGTGCCTCTTCATGCCTTCGAGAAAAACCATTAGCTACTCATACAAACAACGTCTGGAACTTCACTCTTCTTTTGATGCTGCCAGATCTTTCATATCCAATGCCTATCTTGCTGTGCACCAGTTTGACAGCCAGATCGGTATTCCCTGCTTTCCTGAGTGCATTGATCATCATTGTTCGGACCCTCCCAGGTATCTCACGGCCCTTTGAAACAATGCCATCTGCCAATTTGCAGGCCTGCTTGAATCTGCCAGCCTTGCACAAAGCATTGATCATATCCTCGTGTGCAGTCTCAGGAATCACCCCCATCGGAGCTAGTTCATCCAGTATCCGGCATGCCCGGCTGAATTTGCCAGAAAGACATAACCCGTTGGCGAGGGCTCTGAAAGCCGCAGCTGTGGGAGTGATCCCCTTGTCGATCATTGTGTCCCAAAACTTCAGCGCCTCCTCATTCTTGTGTTCCTTGAACAGACCATCGATTAGTATGGTATACGTGTAAACGGTCTGATCGCAGCCATCAGCTTCCATTCTCTTGTACAAGGCACATGCATCATCAGTCCTTCCTGCTTTAGCTAAGGCGTCGATCAGCACGTTGTAGCAATACGAGTCAGGAACAAAACCTTTAACTGTCATCTCCTCGAAGAGTTCCTGTGCTTGGTCGACCATTCCGGCTTTCCCGAAGCCATCAATCAGGCTTGTATAGAAGATGGCGTTGACTGCAATTCCTTTCTCCACGCAGTTCCTGAAACATGAAACAGCCTCGTCCAGCTTCCCAAACCGGCACAAGCAGTTAACAATCACTCCATATGTGACGGCATCGAGCTCAAGCCCGCTAGCCTTCATCCTCTCAAAGAGCGCCATTGCCTCGCTCTCCCTACCAAATTTACCCAGCGAATCAATGAGCGCAGTATACATGGCTGCTTTGGGTGGGTAACCACGCTTCAGCATCCTCTCGAACACGGCCATTCCCTCGAACGGCTTCCCATCCTTGCAAAGCGCACCGATCACCAGCATGTACGCATGCTGCGGAATGTTCTTCCCCATTCCCATCTCTTCCATTTCTTGGAACAGTGCCACGCACTGCGAGAACGTGCCCTCGCCGTGATGGCACTGCATCAGCGTGAGGTATGTCACCTTGTCCGGCGAGAGCTCCCGGCCTGCTCCCGCATGTGGTCGAGCCGCGCCATTGCGTCCTGCGCCCTTCCCGCGCGGCAGTACCCTTTGATGAGGATGTTGTAGGAGACGACGTCAGGACGAACTCGGTCCTCCGTGGACATTGCGTCGAACACGTTGATGGCGGTGTCGAGGAGGCCCGCGTTGACGAGGCCGTCGAGGAGGCAGTTGTAGGTCAGCCTGGACGGCTCGACGCCGGCTGTGCGCATGGCGCTCCACGCCCATAGCAGGTCGTCCGCGAGGCCGAGGGCCGCGAGGCTGCGGACCAGCGACGCGGACGACGCCGGCGCGAGGTGCCGCAAAACGGCGTCCCCGTGGTCGCGCAGCTCAGCGGCCAGCTGCCGCGCGTGGCCCGCGGCGTCGGGGGTGGATTCCCTGGAGTGCGCGAAGGAGTGGAGGAGGGAGACGTAGCAGCCGAGGAGGTGTTCGGGGTGCGCGGCGAGGTCGGTGCCGTTCGGGAGGGAGCGGAAGAAGTGGAGCGAGGGGAGCGGGTGCGGCAGGAGCTGCGGGGAGCGGAGCGCGGCGGAGACGAAGGCCGGGGAGAGGCGTAGGAGGAAGGTGCTGCAGAAGGCGCGCAGGTCGGCGGCGAGCGTGGCGGGCGGCGCGCGGAGGACCAGGGAGACGACCCGCGGGAGCCAGGGAGACGGGGTGGGCGGCTCGGCCGAGGCCGCGGTGTACGGGCTCGGGTCTGCGAGGTCGGTGTACGGTTCGATCCACTCCGGAGGCGGGAGCGGCTGGTGGTGGACGCCGTAGGGAGCCCCGGCGGCGGACGGCGACGGCCGCCGCCCGCGCGGGACGGTGCAGAACCTTCGCATTGCGGGGAGTGTGGGCGTGTGGCGGTGGGGAGTGGCGGACGCGCAACAGGTGTTCGAGGAAGGAAACGAGCGTGCTGGTGTTCTGAAGGACTGACGGCTGGTTTTGGCTCTGCGTGCCGTGTACTGCTCTTGTCATGTTTAAATGGGGAAAATTGATGATAACCCCCCAGTTGAGGGGGGTACCCCTATGTGTCACTGACATGTGGGGTCGGGGCCCACAAATCAGTGACACAAGGGGGGCATATGATAAAAGCCCCCCCAACTTGGGGGGGTTATCATCAATTCCCCCGTTTAAATGTCAGAAAATCTTAAAACGAAATCCCGGGAAAATTTTCATACGTAGTAGATCGATAGTACTCCGTAGTAAGCTACTCATACGGAAACTCCAAACGAGCCAGACGAAGTAAATAAATCCACATATAGCTCATAATTTGAATCCACATGATGTATGGCATGTCTCTGCTCCCGTTTAGATGTTCAGTCTCGACAGTGCAGCTACAGGGATTCTTCTCAATTTGCTGAGCCCGGCACAGTGTCGGAGCATTATCCTCCATGTATATATGTGCGTTGAGGAGTGGGAAGAGCAACGATCTCTGAATGAAGCCTAGATGGCAGGGTCATCCCACTGCAGGACAGCGGAGTCGATGTTCTGCTCCTGCTTGAGCTTGTCCTTGAGGAACCAGTCGCACACGCGGCCGGCGTTGAGCTCCTCGATCGCCACCCCTTCCTGCTCCGAGATCACTCTCAGCAGATTCAGCGACGATATCTGAAGAAGCATATGAACATGTGTCATTTATCAGGGAGATGTTCAGCAATTGGTACTCCTGTTGCGTGGCAACATTGAACGTTGTTTTCAAAAAAAAAAAAAAACATTGAACGTTTAACTATCGATAAACCTGTTGCGTGGCAGCCAAAATGACAGCGGATGCACACTTACAGTGAGGCGGCAGAGGAAGCGCTCGTGGGTGCTGAGGCCGGACATCTCCACCAGCCCGGCCTCCTCCAGGCTAAGGAACGTCCTCTTCTCCTTCTTCTCGGCGCCATTACCGCTCTGCTTCTTCTCTTCTTGGCATCTCCTCCTGACCACCAGCCGCGACGCCGCTCCCGTCCTCCTGTGCTCTATCGCTGCACGTACGCGCCGAGTTTATTCACATGGGCGAGCTATGCACATGTGCGGAGAGGAGAGCAGTGAATTACCTGGGATGCAGGGGAAAGCTCGTCGGCGCGACGGCCTGGGCAGCAGGAGCGCCGCTGGCTTGCACGCAGTGATCACCTGCTGCTGCATAGCTCACGAAAACTCAGGCGAGCCGGCCGGACACGGAAGAGATGATATGGGGGTTGTGTCTCGTGCGAGCGGATAACGTTCCATTTGGCGCGTCCTGGAGGAAGAGGGCTTGATCCATAACACGAGGCTCGTAGCAGCAGCTGCTTCCACACTTTCGTATCGTGGGCTCCGAAGGCCGTAGCAACACATGACAAATGGGCCTCTGCAAGGTGCACCCATGGGCCACAGCCAGGATTCAGGCCCATGCATGCAAGGTTGTTAATTATAACATGCATCCTATATATTCAGAGTGAGGCGTCTTGGCTCCCGATCTCATATGCTCCTGTTAGAGTAATAAATAAATAAATATAAGAAAATAGTAAAACATTTACACCAATTTTGAAACAAATTGGTGATGAACATATATATATATATATATTTTTAAAAAAATAAGAGCCAAGTTTCGTGCTGAAATGACATATATGCTTCTTTATGCAAAAATAACAAAATCAGTGCTTAAAAATATTTTTGAAATCCCATTTTGACCACTGATTTTGTCTTTTTTCACATAACAGCACATATGTCATGCCACCACTAAACTTGGTACATATGTAAAACATTTGTATATCTTTGTGTCCATTTTTTCAGAACTTCTTGAAATGTTTTACTAGTTTTTAGTTTTTTTATTTTGAATTTTAGCTATATTCATGTATGTCCTTGTTACTGTGCTTCTGTTAGATCTTATTACCAGTGTGGTTCTGTTAGATCTTGTTTATTATCATGATTCTGTTAGATCTTGTTTACTATGGTTCTGTTAAATCTTGTCACTATTTTAATTTTTTACTCTAAAGGTTTGATAGAATTTGTGTAATAGGAATCTTATTTCGTTCACACTTTACAAGAAAAATAAGAGAAATAAGGTGTGCGACGTCCTGGTATGTGACTAATCATTTTAATTTGCATTATTTATTTCGTGTATGCATTTTTCGATTGATGAACACATTTTCTGCGCCAATCCGTACTTGCTGGTAATTGACTAAATTTGCATTTGTTTTCCCTTTTTACATTCTCACGTTGATGAATATTTTGTAAAAAAACATGCAGGCCCTTTAAGCAGTATTTGCAAATAGCTTGAATGATTCAGCCTAATGTGGTGAAACTTTTGGCCTCTACGCTTTAAAGAGTAGGCCGATATCGCATAAGTGATATTTTCTACAAGTCGATGCAGAAGAAACGCTGCATCACGATGGTGACGAAAAGAGTAGAGAAATGTCTATCTTCCTTATATAAACCCTCGAAACCTAGCTTTTGTTATGAAGACAAAGACGTAAACAAGAAATGCTCTTCTTTCTTATTTTGTGTATCTTTCACATATGTATCACTAGCAGTTGATACTTTTGTTGCAATGTATAAATACTTGGTGTATGAAGTGTGAAAAATAAAATATAATTGAGATTTGTTACTGAATGATGCGTGTTTTGATGTATGCGTACTTTGCAGGTGGTGCAAAACCTACATCCTGCAAATTTCAAAACGTGTGCAATGGTTATTTAAACACACACGATTGATCTCAAACAAAACAATTGAGATAAATAACAGTCGCACACGACTACCTACATATCAGCATGTGCAATTATACACAAAAGTTTTGTCTTCATGGATGAAACTATCGCACACAGTTTAAGAAACTATGTGCGACTGACTACCCATCACACACCCACCGCCACAAAGCCATTAATCATGTGTGACGGGTGAGATTTATCGAGTACATTTACCTGATCTGCAACAGTGTATTTCACCTAGGACTACTGGATCGTTTTCTATTTTGGACATGATATACTTATAACATTTATTTTATTTATTAGTTCTGAATTATTTTATCTGCACTAAGTATGGTCTGATAATTTCATGCTACACGTGAAAGTGGCCCGCTTGAAGGAAGGTTGATGTACTATGTGCATGAGTGTGAGTTCAAAGTATGGTTCGTATCAAATTTTCAAAAGCGAGCACTTCACGATTTATTTTGGCCCAACTGAGTTGCGCTGAGTGGATGCAGTTTCTGCTCGAGTTAGATGCTATGGTGATTTTTTTTTCTGAATATTTGGCAAAAGCCGGAGCCGTGCTACTGAGTAGCTTTATCTCAGGGTTCATGATGTTGTCCATTTCTCCCAGTTGTCAGTTTGTCACTGTCGTATCTAAACTATTGGGCCAATAAATCATGCGAGTTGTGAAATTAACTATTGCTCCACATGGAAAAAAAAAGTCAGTGTAACAGCGCAGCAAAACACGTCTTACCCTTGTAGTGCAAGTACAAGTATGAAGAACATCTCAGCACAAGAGGTAAATCGATACATGTCGGTTCAAATATCGCCCATGGCTATCCAACCCAAACAACCAAGTAACTTGAGTCGTTTGGGTATGGTAACCCACATCCAAACAATTTTTGGCCCGTAATCCTTTGTGAAGACGTGGTCCTCCCATTACCCCCATCCTAATGGATGTCAAAATCACTTCCTTTACCGTTTGAAATGGCTATTTATTTACTACTACCTCCATTTTCGAATATAAGGCTTTTTACCTTTTTTTTCTTGTTTTGTACATATGTAGACATATTTTAGTGTTATTCATTCATTTCATACCGTATTTAGTCCACATTAATGTGGTCTAAACATTTTATAATTTGGAATGAAGAGATTAATATAAACTAGCTCTACAGCTGTGGTTGCGGAGAAGCGGCGAGCAAAGAATGCCAAGAAAGTGTGATGATAGTTATAAACATCGGATGGGGTCCAACCAAGTAACTGTTAGCTAGATGTGGTACTGATCCTAGCAAGATTCCATGCGACTTGGCTGTTGCAAGTTGGCTCCTGATTTTAAATACAAACGATGGCAGTAAACTACTTTTTGATATCTCAAACATTCTAGAATGTGAGATTGGTCATAGCTAAGTTAATAAAGTCACACTATATAAATATCCATTATATATTTCTTAGACTCATATATTGTATTGCCATTTATCAAATTTTTTAAAGATACTAGAGTACGCACAAACAAATTATACTTAAAAAGTGATTTCCATTGCTTAGTGCTAGACATAATGTAGTTCATCGAGATGTCCTGAACAAACACTATGTATAAGATATTTGTTATGGCAAAATACATTTGTTTTACCGTCATTGTATATTAATGATAGCATATGAAGTTGTATTGTATACAATGAACTTACTAGCGGAGCCAAGGCCCAGCTAACTTGGATAGCTGTCCAGGCTCCGTTGGCAAAAACTCCATTAGTTTTACTCGGATAGAGTGTTTCATCGTGAGGAATTTTGGATATTTCCATCCAAATCTGCAGCCTTCAAACCTTGCCCAGGCTCTAGAATTGACCTGTCTCCGCCACTAAATGAACTTCAAGGTATTACATGTCGTGACAGTGTTAAAAAATATAATCAAAATTATTTAATCATATATCTTATCAGTTAAAAGCATTTTATGCATAGTCAAGAATGATATATGAATAAGTAAAATAGTTTAGTACAAACAGATAACTACCATTAGTAGTGACTCTGCATAAGACAATTAACCCAATAAATGATAAGACTTACCTTTTTGTCCTAAAACCTCGAGTCCCGTGTCAAGCATCGAGGCGGCAACTTTTCAGATTTGTTTTGGCAAGCTCACACCAGCTTCTTCTAGTAATGCCAATTCTAGATTAAGTTAGAATATGAAAGTAAAAACTAATTATTAATGGATTAGTCTCATAATTGGCTGTCATTATTTTTTCTAGAAAACGTGTGCTTCACGATTGTGATAATAAATTAAGCTCTCAAAGCTAATCCATTGTTTTTTATTTTTGAATAATTACTTTCTAGTTTGTTACAAGCTCTACCTCTTTCTTGATTTTCTAGGTGAAAAAAGTTGCCATCCATATTAATTAATTTTGGTCTCTAGGTTTTAGTTGAACTAATCGATTCCACTGAGTAGTTTATTTCCAATTTCTATTAGATGATAAACAAGATTGCATCATGAGTAACACATGAATAATATTAAAAATAAAAGTATTTACCCAACATATTTGTAAGCACTCGCTAGATGAATTTTATCAACACATGAAAATAACTAGTTGTATGTTTTCACAAATTATCGCAGAAACAAAAGATCCTTTTCTTATATCATGCGTCATTTTTCAGTGGCAAATACAGAAATAATAAAATCATGTCTTTAAAACATTATGGCCTCACTAACACCCCAAGAATATGTGGTAGAGACTCTCTGGTTAAATAGGTCCGAGAAAGCTGAAGTTAGTGTTCTAGTCTGTGTTTGTGACTTTGTATGGACTTGCTTGGCATGTTGCTTTATTTATAAAGCAGGGCGAAAACCTGTTTCACGAAAGCTGAAGTTAGTCCACATGAATTGCTGTGTTGACTATAATAATTACTTGCTTGAATTATTCCATAGTAGTATTGTCTGTTCTCATTTGTTTTTCCTCATTTACGGTCAAATACTCAAATGTAGTTGCTCGAAAGAAATACTCCCTCCGTTCGAAATTAGATGACTTCCATTTTCCCAAATGTGCATGTATCTAGACATGTTACAAGTATATATACATCCACTTTTAGACAAATGGAAGTCATCTAATTTGGAACGGAGGGAGTACATCGGAAAGTATGTTCCCGTGCCCCTGACCACCAGCCGCGACGCTGCTCCCGTCTTCGTGTGCTCACCGTCCGTTCTGGCTGCAGGAGTTGCGTGCACGCACGCAGTTCATACTACTTGCAGGACAGCGATGAACTATAATCTGATGTAGTGAGTGATCAACCTGGGGTGTAGGGGAAAGCTCGTCGGGGCGGCGGCCTGCCGCCTGGTAGCAGGAGCGCCACGGTTGCATAGCTCAGGAAAATTCAAACGAGCCGGACACGGAAGAGATGGTGGGGCTGTGTTTCATGCGAGCGGAGGAAGAGGCGTGGGCTCTCAAGGCGATAAACAGCAGATGACAAGACGAGCCTCAGCCAGGATTAAGGCCCATGCGAGGTCAGTGTTGGCCGGCCGTTGCCGCTGCTGTGCTGCGTGGTATCTGCACCCGACCTGCGGCAGCACGCGTCCTCATCAGTTTGCCGACTCCTCTATCTTATCTCGCTCACATGGGCTAGTTGCACCAGACAAATCGTGCTAGTTAACACAAGCTGGGAAGAGGAGGAAAGCGATGGGTGCGTGCACGAGCAAACCGGAGCTGGAAGCACCCGGTTTACTGGGAAACCAACGTCCGCTCCCCCATGGTTTCTCGCCGCCTCCCCGTCTATATTACCAACCCCGCTCCCACTCTCATCTCACCAACAACACAAGCATCGATCACTTCAGCTCAATCCCTCCAACTACTACTAGCCAATAGCCTACATCCATCGGAGATTCAGAGTTCACAGATCATCAGTCTCCAAGACCTCGACCAAGGACATGGCGGGTGCAGCGAAAGAGTCGTGGACGGTGGCGATGAGCGTGGGCGCCGTGGAGGCGCTCAAGGACCAGGCCGGCCTCTGCCGCTGGAACTACGCGATCAAATCCATCCACCGTGCCGCCAAGGCCAAGGCCGTCCGCGGTGGCGTCTCCTCGCAGGGCGCGAAGCAGCTTCCTGCCTCCGCGGGGGCGGTGGCGGAGAAGCGGCAAGCGAAGAAGGCCGAGGAGGGGCTCAGGACCGTCATGTGCCTCAGCTGCTCGGGTCTGTTCTAGTTAGCTGCTCTTAAGTCAGTGTCGCTTGCAACAACCATGGTGGCCTGCTCGGGCTGGTTGCCACTTCCCTGCTCCTGATTGTAAATATGATGATGATGAAAGATTTTGCCACTCTATTTCCACTTTTCTCTTGTGTCGAAAGAAATGTTCATGTCCTCCAAGCGGGTAGTCAATCTTGCTTCGGATTTCTACGGACTACTATGATGTTATCTGAGTTGATCTCAAGTTCCGGGTCTGTTCTAGTTTGTCGCTTGCAGCAACCATGGTGGGCTACTCGGGCAGTCGGGCTGGCTGCCTACTGATTGTAAATATGGCGATGATGATGAAAGCTTTTTGCCACTTGATTATAATTTTTTTCTTGTGTCGAAAGAAAATGTTCTCTGAATAAAAAGGTCATTTTGCTTCGGATTTCTCCGGAGTACTATTATTCTCTGATTTGATCACAAGTTTTGGGCGTTGTTTGCTTTGGTACTTGGATGGGCAGAGCAAGATCATGGACCAAAATAACTGGTCCTGGTCTTCAATAATCGTATGTAAATCGGCTGGTTGCTCATCCCCCTCTTTTTTTTTAAATTCTGCCGATAAGAATTATGGATGATTTGAATCAATGAGTTGGTCGCAAGTACTTGGTGTGGCTCAACTGGTTTTCCAACTTTTTTAAGCTTGGCACCCCGTTGATCAAATCCTAGATCCGCCACTTGCATTGCATCCACTTGTTTCCATCGAGGTCTAAGGCTGGTGCATTTGTTCAGTTCCTTCTGGTCCCTTTTTCGGTTAGACACAGATGCTCGAACTAAAATATCGGTCCACTAAATTCTCGGTTATTACAATTTAGGAATCCGATCGTTTATTGATTTCTAGCAACTGACATTTTTAATAAACCAGAAAACTGAACCGATTGGTTCGGTCTAACTGAATGCCCAGCACTACCCGACATCCAAATAGCTTTTGGCCCCCTAACCGTTTGGGAGGCATCTCCCTTCCCTCATCCCAATCACAACATATGGCAAAATCATTTTCCATTTAGCATTTAGGATTGATATTTTTTACAGGAAAACATTAGGAAAAGCCCCTACTGCGATTTTTATATTTTATAAGGTGGGATAATTACATGCGAAATCAGTTTTTCCTGTCAAAATTACATGGCATCTAGCCACTGCTGCATACCCTCTTTAAGAGAGGGTTTTTCTCTATGCATAGCAAGAGAGAAAACTTCTTTAAACATAGAAATACAGAGATCAATACTAAGTTGTCCTGCCTCAAAAATGATCTTATTCCTGTGGTTCCAAAGACTCCAGCAACCGATGATCAGATATTCAGTAAAGCATATGTGTCCACATCTTGATTTCCCATCTAGCAGCATCTCATATAAATCCAGATCATAGTTCCATTCTTAATTCAGTCTCCACCAGAAGGTCTGACTAAAATCACAACCAAAGAAAAGATGTTGCATGAATTCCATAGGAGCATTTGGGCAAAGCACACATGATGTATCTACCAGATAAAAGCTATTTTTATTTAAATAATACATTTTTTTACAGAAATTCGATGAATATTACACCTTCTGAGAGAATTTGAAATAATGCGGCCTAAGCACCTATCGTCGGGGGCCCGGACGATTAGCTCCTGTCGTTAGCGGCGCAGACGATCAGGTCGTGGGTGGGCCAGCCCACGCGGCCGAGAGTCCAGTCGTCCACGAGTGGAGAGTAATCGTCCACGTCGCCGATTATGGCCCTATCGTCCAGGGCCCCGACGATAAGTCGCTGTGTAAAAACCGGTCGTTTCTTTCTTATTCCAGCTCGCCTTGTCTCTCTGTGTTCTTCTTCCTCCTAAGCTGCTCCGGCGATTTTCGGCTGATCTGCTCGAATCAACCACAAACTTCATTTTAGAGCATACTAGAGGAGCTAGGGAGCAAGGGCAATATCCATACCTCATGGGATAGTTAGGGGAGGTGATTTGGTGGTGGTATTTTGGAGGGATGGTGGAGATGTGGTGCTCATGGTGGTAGTGGTGGTCGTGGTAGTTGTGATGGTGAGGTGGTGCTTGTTCTGCTGGTGAGGTGGTGGTGGTGTTGCTCCGGTGAATCGAGTCACGCTTCAAGGGTACGTGCTGTTTTGCTAATTACGGTGTTTATGTAGATAATTAGGGTTTAGATTAATTAGATTTACGTTAATAGTTAGGTTGTCGTGCGGTATTATTTAGTAGGTCGTGCCATCGAGAATCTCGTAGTTGCTATTATTTAGTGGTTCGTAATTAGTGCAAGCGTTCGGTATATATATTTAGTGCAACTCGGCAGTTATTTTTTCGGAGAGTCGGTATCAATTTTATCGTGCGATATTAAGTAGTTGTTCGGGTTATAATTATTAATCCATGGTACTTAATATTTTTCTAGGCAAAGAGAGATGTCTGACGTAGTGAAGTCTACGTTCTACTACGGTGACGGTACTGTGTTAACAAATGAATTGGGGGCAGATTTGAGTCAGTTTCAGCACTCGCAGTTGGAACTTAATTCCCCGCAGACATGGTCGATAAGTCAGGTGAAATACTGGTTGGCAGGATGTTTAGGGCTCAATCCTGATACAGACACCGTTTGTGTGCATGCATTGTGGTCGAAGTCAAGGTCAAGGGAAGACGTGTTCTTCTCTCTGAGGCCGATAGATCGGACAACTCTGTGGGTGCGCTGGCTGCAAGCCTGTGAAACCCGGGGCACAAACCCAGTCGCCCTACTGCTTCCTATCGCGAAGGAGGTGAATTCATATGTCGGCGAGGGTGGGCACGAACCTGGGCATAGCAGTCAAGAGATGTATACAGAAGAACATGATTATAGCCAGTCAGGATATGTTGGAGGTGGTGGTTACGAGTCAGGTGAGAGCAGTCAGGCTAATGCGGAGGATGATTATACTGGTGAGGCAGATGCGGACGATCAATTTGGGCATATGCAGAACCAGATGAAAGAGGAAGATACAGATGGTGATAGTGCTGACGCCGATGATTCCGACGAGTCGGATGACGAGCTAGAGGTGCCGATGATTCGACCGGACCACTACTTGAGCGCCCGCCGCATTACTCTTGGGTGTGGCGCTTGGAGGATAGGCTCCGAGGTATCTACGAGGTGATCACTTGCACACGTTCCGATGTTGATCTGGCAGCCACAGCGACACCGACACCAGTGATGGCTACATGTTGGTGAACCCCAAGAGGAAGGTTATGATGTAGACAGCAGAAGTTTTCCCTTGAAAATCTACCCAAGGTTATCAATCCAGTAGGACTTGACGATCTATCGGAAGGTTGTTGATGTTGACTCCCCCTGGCGCTAGGGAGCTTGCACCAACGTGGAATCTGCACAGACACAAACCAGAACTTTGCCCAACACGAAACAGAGAGGTTGTCAATCTCTCCGGTCTTGCAGAAACAAAGAGTTAAACGTATGGTGTGGAAAACAGCAGGAAAAACAGCAAGTAACAGGAAACAGATGATTGCAGCAGGTTGTGTAAACAGTATGAGGAAATTGGACCAGGGTCCACAGTTCACTAGTGGTGTCTCTCTCAGAACAGATAACTAGCATGTTGGGTAAACAAATTACAGCTGGGCAATTGACAAATAGAGAGGGCATAACAATGCAATACATGCCAAGATGTCTACTATGAAATCTAGTTGGGCATTACAACAAAGTACATAGACCGTTATTCCAACACATCTATGCCTAAATAATCCACCTTCAAGGCAGCATCCGCATCCATTCAGTATTAAGTTGCTAACAACAGATTATTGCATGAAGTAAAGTGTGTAATGTAATCAATACAAGTGCCCTTGGACACTGCACCAATGTTTTATCCCTAGTAGCAACAGCACATCTACCATCTTAGACCTTTCTGTCACTGATCCAGATATCTAGAGACTGAACCCACTATCGAGCATAAATACCCCCTCTTGGAGTCACAAGCATCTACTTGGCCAAAGCATCTACTAGCAACGGAGAGCATGCAAGATCAAGAGCACATAGATAAACAACTTGAATAAACATGGTATCAATATTCATCGGATCCCAGCAAACACAACATCTAGCATTACAATAAGATGATCTTGATCATGTTAGGCAGCTCACAAGATCTAAACATGGAGGCACAAGGTAGAGAGACAACCATCTAGCTACTGCTATGGACCCGTAGTCCAGGGGTGGACTACTCACGCATCACTCCGGAGGCAGGCATGGTGATGTAGAGCCCTCCGGTGATGATCTCCCCTCCGGCAGGGTGCCGGGAAGAGCTTCAGAACTCCTCCGATCTGAGATTGACGATGACGGCCGCGACGGAACTTTTCGTGGAATATGATCGACCGTAATAGGGTTTTCGCGTCGCGGAGAATATATAGGCGAAGAGGCGGCGTCGGTGGCCGAGGGGGGCCACCACGCCATAGGGGGGCGCGGGCCCACCCTGGGCCGCGCCCTAGTGTGGCGTGGCCCCCTGGTGGGTCTGCTCCGACTCCCCTTTGGACTCCGTGATCTCCTCGTGATATTATTGACGATGTCTTTTGTTTCGTCCAATTCCGAGAATATTTCCTTAATAGATTTTCTGAAACCAAAAACAGCAGAAAACAGGGAACTGGCACTGTGGCATCTTGTTAATAGGTTAGTCCCAGAAAATGCATAAAAATGATATAAAGTGTAACCAAAACATGTAGCAATTGATATAATAACAGCATGGAACATCAAAAATTATAGATACGTTTGAGACGTATCAAGCATCCCCAAGCTTAGTTCCTGCTCGTCCTCGAGTAGGTAAACGATAAAAACAGATAATTTTTGAAGTGACATGCTACCAACACAATCTTTGATCAAATAACAATGTAATGCACATGATCTGAATGAAGTGATCCAAGCCAATGGTCTATAGTTTGCAAGCAAGTAAATAAAGAGTAAACATAAGTGATCACACAAGTGCAAACTTTCATGAATAACACTATAAAACATTTAGAGATATAATAGTCTAACATAATAGTTAGTTCACAGCAGCAATAATTCTCAACATGAAAGTGTTTGTATCAACACAAAGGAAGATAATAGCTTCAGCTTTTGCTTCAACTTTCAACATGTATATCATATAGATAATGTCAATGCAAAGAATATGATCAACCAAACACAAAGTTATGTAAAAACTGTTATACTGGAGTTGACAATGATGTTTGCTTAAGTAGACAGAAAGAAGTGGGAAAACTGACTCAACATAAAAGTAAAAGAATGGCCCTTCGCAGAGGGAAGCAGGGATTAACATCATGTGCTAGAGCTGTAGTTCCCGAAGGCATATAGAGAGCATAAAATATTGTTTTGTAAGGTAATGGTGTATACAGGTGTCAACAAATCAAATAGCAGGTACTTGTCATCTTCCATGGCTAACTAACTTTTAGAGCGGTTCCGAGAGTTTTTAGGACTGCACTTGTAACAAGCACTTATTGGTGACACTCCTCCCAACCATTTACTTTCCACAAACCATGGCTAACCGAATCCTCGGGTGCCCACCAACATTCACCATGGAGGAGTGTCTATTTATTTATTTATTTATAGGGTGGACTAACCAGCTCTTTAATGCAAAATAAAAGGTGGAGAAGCAGATGAAGCTGCCAATCCTTGTAAATTAATTAGCATGGAAGATGACAAATCTCACTACTACGTCCTTATGAGCTTTTCAAGTAGTGACACAAAAAGGAAATGTAACAGTTTTGAGTAGTTAGTAGATAGCACATGAAGAAATTTACTTGGAATGGTGAAAACACCACATAATAGGTAGGTATGGTGGACACAGGTGGCATGGATTTGGCTCAAGGTTTTGGATGTACAAGAAGCATTCCCTCTTAGTACAGAGTTTAGGCTAGCAAGTTATTATAAGCAAACATCATTATCAACTGGAATAGCAAGAGTGTACATAAAACACAAGGTTTGACGAACCATAGACTCCCACTGTCTTCCTTGTTAACACATAGCCTTCATCCAAAAATTATCTAGACTACTATGGACTTCCAATCATGCAACAGATTATTATAGCAGAAAATCCTTATAGTAGTTCTTCATTAATAGCCATTACTTACATGATGCACAAGCTTAAACATTAATTACTTGACAGCTCAAAACAATTGGCAAGCATCAAATTACTCAAGACAACGATCTAAAAAGATTCATGTAAGCATTTTATACCACTACCACATGCATAGCATTTTTCTGGTCCAACCAAACACCAATCAACTTATTTGACAACTCTCCAAACAGATATAAGTGAAGCAAGAGAGTACTTTCTTCAAAAGAAACTGAAAGCTCTAACAAGAGATACATGAAAAACTGAGAGCTAACAGCAATAACAGCAACTAGACAGGAATACTCAACAAGTATAAGTGAAGCACAAGAGTATTCTAATGAAAAAGTGGAGCGTGTCTCTCTCCCAAACATGAATGCTAGGATCCAACAAGTATAGCACAGCAAACAAAACAAAACAAACTGAAAACAAAAACACACTGACGCTCCAAGGAAGAGTACACTAGTATGAAGCAATAAAAATATAGCACCATTAGAGATGACCTGATAATTTGTAGATGAAGAAGGGGATGCCTTGGGCATCCCCAAGCTTAGATGCTTGAGTCTTCTTGAAATATGCTGGGGAGGTAAGCCTCCCCAAGCTTAAGCTCTTCACTCTTCTTGATCATGTAATATCATTCTCCTCTATCAACACTTGAAAACTTCCTTCACACCAAAACTTAACAGCTTTTCTCATTAGCAGGTTAGTGCACTAAAAGATAATACTTCAAAGTTCTAGCAAAGACAAAACTCACAAGCCAACTATTTTAAACATTAGCCACTGTTACTAGGCTCAAGTGGGCACTTTTACACGAAAAGAAACCACTTAAAAACTTGTAAAAGAGAGAATGCAAAATAAAAGACAGAATCTGTCAAACCAGAACAGTCTGTATGACGAATTTTTTCGAGGCACTTACGATGCTCAGATGAAAAACTTTTGAAATAATGAAAGTTGCGTAACATCATCAGGAACATGCAAAAAATTTCAGCATTTTTCGATTTTTTCTGATTTTCTACTGAATTAAACGGTGACGAACAGCAATCTGTCCCAATGCAGTCCCGAAAATAAAAACCAACTTTGCATTAGTAACTCTCCTTGGCACAACAAAACAGCAAATAAAAGATACAAAGGAGTTGCTACAGAGGTAAACAAGCATCCTTGACTCAAGAAAACAAAAAAAAACAGCAAATAAAAACATGGGTTATCTCCCAGAAGTGCTTTTCTTTAATGCCTTTGAGCTAGGCATGAAGAGATGCATCAAGTATTGTCAAGACCAGAAAATCCAAAACCATAATTTGTCTTGACACTAGTATCATGTGAGTATTTCATCTTCTTCCTAGGGAAGTGTTCCATACCTTTCTTGAGTGGGAATTGAAATTTTATATTCCCCTCTCTCATATCAATAACAGCACCAACAGTTCTCAGAAAAGGTCTTCCCAAAACAATAGGACAAGAAGGATTGCATTCAATATCCAAAACCACAAAATCAACAGGGACAAGATTGTTATTAACCATTATCAAAACATCATCAACTTTTCCTAAAGGTTTCTTCATAGAAGAATCAGCAAAGTGAACATCCAAATGACATTTTTCCAAAGGTGCAAGCTTGAGAATATCATATAAATTTTTAGGCATAACCGAAATACAAGAACCAAGGTCACACAAAGCATTGCATTCAAACTCACTCAGTTTCATTTTAATAACAGGTTCCCAATTATCATCTAACTTCCTAGGGATAGAAGCTTCAAGTTTTAATTTTTCTTCCCTAGCATGCATGAGAGCTTTGATAATATGTTCAGTAAAAGCCATATTTATTTTACTAGCATTAGGACTCTTAGCTAGCTTTTGCAAGAACATGATGACTTCAGTTATGTTACAATTTTCGAAATTGAAGTTGTTGTCATAAAAAACAATGGAGCAATTATCACCAACACCTCTAAAAATTTCAGCACTTTTACTAGGAACAAAAGTAGTGCTATCAGGCAATTTAAAACTTTTTGTAGAGGTAGTAGAGACATTTCCAACACTTATTATCTTTTCACTAACAGTAGGGGGCGCATTAGCATGTGAGGCATCATTTGTTTCATTAGTAAAAATAGTGCAAACTCTAACAACACTATTTTGTTCAGCAATTTCAGCTTCTCTTTCTTCTCTCTCCCATCTTTCATGAAGTTCAGCAAGCATCCTAATGTTATTATCAATTTTAATTTGGATAGCATTGAGTGTTTTACTCTCTCTAATATCACTAGGAATAGCTTTTATTTTCAGCATTTCAACATCATGAGCAAGACTATCAACTTTAGCAGCAAGAGTATCAATTTTTCCTAGCTTTTCCTCAACAGTTTTATTAAAAGTAGTTTGTGTGCTAATAAAATCCTTAAGCATGACTTCAAGATCAGAGGGCACACTTCTATTGTTACTGTAGGAATTACCATAGAATTACCATAAGAGTTGCTACCATTAGCAGGATATGGCCTATAATTGTTGCTACCAAAATTATTCCTATAGCATTGTTGTTGAAGTTGTTATTTTTAATGAAGTTTACATCAACATTTTTCTCATCATGAGCAACCAAAGAAGCAAGAGGAATATTATTTGGATCCACAACACCATGTCCATTCGAAAGCATAGTCATAATAGCATCAACTTTATCACTCAAGGAGGAAATTTCCTCAACAGAATTTACCTTCTTACCAGTTGGAGCCCTTTCAGTGTGCCATTCAGAATAATTTACCATCATATCATCAAGAAGCTTTGTAGCAGCACCCAAAGTGATGGACATAAAGGTCCCTCCAGCAGCCGAGTCCAATAAGTTCCTTGAGAAAAATTTAGTCCTGCATAAAAGGTTTGGATGATCATCCAAGTAGTCAGTCCATGAGTGGGGCAATTTTTAACCAAAGACTTCATTCTTTCCCAAGCTTGGGCAACATGCTCATTATCAAGTTGCCTAAAGTTCATAATACCACTTCTTAAAGAGATAATTTTAGCAGGAGGATAATATTTTCCAATGAAAGCATCTTTGCATTTAGTCCAGGAATCAATACTATTTCTAGGCAAAGATAGCAACCAATCTTTAGCTCTTCCTCTTAAAGAGAAAGGAAACAATTTCAGCTTAATAATATCACTCTCTACCTCCTTATACTTTTGCATATCACAAAGTTCAACAAAGTTGTTTAAGTGGGCAGCAGCATCATCAGTACTAACACCAGAAAATTGCTCTTTCATAACCAGATTTAACAGTGCAGGCTTAATCTCATAAAATTCTGCTTTAGAAGCAGGTGGAGCAATGGGTGTACAGATAAAATCATTGTTGTTTGTGCTAGTAAAGTCACACAACTTAGTATTTTCAGGATTACTCATTTTAGCAAGCCTAAAACAAGCAACAGGGCAACTCGAAATTAAAAACTAGATGCAGGAATTTAATTTTTTTGGGTTTTTGATTTTTAACAGCAAGCAAAACAAAAATAAAACAAGACAAAAAACAAAGTAAAGAGATTGGAACTGAGAGACTCCCCTTTCCAATAGCCTCCAAGTCCCCGGCAACGGCGCCAGAAAACAGCTTGATGGCTACGTGTTGGTGAACCCCAAGAGGAAGGTTATGATGTAGACAGCAGAAGTTTTCCCTTGAAAATCTACCCAAGGTTATCAATCCAGTAGGACTTGACGATCTATCGGAAGGTTGTTGATGTTGACTCCCCCTGGCGCTAGGGAGCTTGCACCAACGTGGAATCTGCACAGACACAAACCAGAACTTTGCCCAACACGAAACAGAGAGGTTGTCAATCTCTCCGGTCTTGCAGAAACAAAGAGTTAAACGTATGGTGTGGAAAACAGCAGGAAAAACAGCAAGTAACAGGAAACAGATGATTGCAGCAGGTTGTGTAAACAGTATGAGGAAATTGGACCAGGGTCCACAGTTCACTAGTGGTGTCTCTCTCAGAACAGATAACTAGCATGTTGGGTAAACAAATTACAGCTGGGCAATTGACAAATAGAGAGGGCATAACAATGCAATACATGCCAAGATGTCTACTATGAAATCTAGTTGGGCATTACAACAAAGTACATAGACCGTTATTCCAACAGCATCTATGCCTAAATAATCCACCTTCAAGGCAGCATCCGCATCCATTCAGTATTAAGTTGCTAACAACAGATTATTGCATGAAGTAAAGTGTGTAATGTAATCAATACAAGTGCCCTTGGACACTGCACCAATGTTTTATCCCTAGTAGCAACAGCACATCTACCATCTTAGACCTTTCTGTCACTGATCCAGATATCTAGAGACTGAACCCACTATCGAGCATAAATACCCCCTCTTGGAGTCACAAGCATCTACTTGGCCAAAGCATCTACTAGCAACGGAGAGCATGCAAGATCAAGAGCACATAGATAAACAACTTGAATAAACATGGTATCAATATTCATCGGATCCCAGCAAACACAACATCTAGCATTACAATAAGATGATCTTGATCATGTTAGGCAGCTCACAAGATCTAAACATGGAGGCACAAGGTAGAGAGACAACCATCTAGCTACTGCTATGGACCCGTAGTCCAGGGGTGGACTACTCACGCATCACTCCGGAGGCAGGCATGGTGATGTAGAGCCCTCCGGTGATGATCTCCCCTCCGGCAGGGTGCCGGGAAGAGCTTCAGAACTCCTCCGATCTGAGATTGACGATGACGGCCGCGACGGAACTTTTCGTGGAATATGATCGACCGTAATAGGGTTTTCGCGTCGCGGAGAATATATAGGCGAAGAGGCGGCGTCGGTGGCCGAGGGGGGCCACCACGCCATAGGGGGGCGCGGGCCCACCCTGGGCCGCGCCCTAGTGTGGCGTGGCCCCCTGGTGGGTCTGCTCCGACTCCCCTTTGGACTCCGTGATCTCCTCGTGATATTATTGACGATGTCTTTTGTTTCGTCCAATTCCGAGAATATTTCCTTAATAGATTTTCTGAAACCAAAAACAGCAGAAAACAGGGAACTGGCACTGTGGCATCTTGTTAATAGGTTAGTCCCAGAAAATGCATAAAAATGATATAAAGTGTAACCAAAACATGTAGCAATTGATATAATAACAGCATGGAACATCAAAAATTATATACGTTTGAGACGTATCAACCAGCCGCGACCACGTGTACCTACGCCCAGACCACCGCCTCCTGACCGGCCTGGAGGTTCGTCGTGGCAGCAGCAGCAGAGCCCAATGTCGGGCTTCATTTTTTGTCCACCACCCCAGCCACAGGGTATGTATTTTGTTATCTCTTGTATTCGATATTAATCATGGTACAATTTCGTCTACTAAGTTTTTATGTTCCCTCTATCAGTATATCAGTCTTTTATGTCCGGCCAACAGTCGTCTGGATCCCCGTGGGAGAGTGAGCCGCAAGCGTACAACCAGCATGGCAATTGGATGGGCATGTACAACACTCCTCCACCACAGCCCACACAGGAGACACAGCAGGAGCACGACGAGTCCCTGATTCCTGCACGTGACGTTCAGCCACCCCACAGGTTAGGTTGGACGCCGCCAAATCCACCACCTCCGCGCCGTGGCAGACGGCGTGGCTGACACTTCTAGAGACATGCCTACCTACCTATCTATGTATGAGAGCTTTTTATTTGTGTAAGACATATCTTTCAGACTTATCTATGCACGTGAATTTCTAGTCAGTCGTACTACTCTAGTCCACATAATATTTTTTTCCTTCATTAAACGAACATTGCAAATTACACAGCCAACAAAATATCGGTACTAGCGACAACACAACATAAATTGAAGATACATGGTACTCTGCAAATTAGAAAAAGAAAAGTCATCTACCATCGACGTAGCCTCCCGCATCACTCTTGCCCTTCTACGACGCAGCATTCTTCCCCTTCGACGATGCTTCACCCTTGTCCATCGACGATGCAGCACCCTTGCCCTTCGACGACGCCGCCACCGCCGCTGCTGCAGCTTTCTTGCTCGCTTCACTCGACATTAAAATATCATCTTCATCCTCGCTCTCCTCGACCCATAAAACAGGATATCTCATAGCATGCTCCAAATCTTTTTCCCTCGTATATGTTAGCTTCTTCTTCTGCCACCTAGCATGCATCCTGAGAAGTTCTTCCTGTATTTCCCTCCAAGTCCTCGATGGCCACACAAGCCTACTTAACTTCGCTGATAGCTCACGTAGATGAGGTGGATAAGTAACAATATCCTCGAATGGCACTTCCTTATTGTCTACCTTGAACTCGGCTGTTAACCTCAAAAGGAGTGCCGACATTCCTGGCTGGAAACTACGATCTGAAGGGAAGCTCGACATGTTCGAGTGAGTGGATTAGAATGCTTACCAATCTCAGTGAGAAGGGGTTCTTATAGGACGAGATGAGAAGAATTGGCGGGAGATACGATGGCGGGAAAAAAGGGCGGGAAAGAATTTGGCGGGAGAAACAGGCGGGAGAGAAGATGGCGGGAAAAATAGGGCGGGATCGGATTTGGCGGGATCGAGCGGTGGCGGGAGAAAAAATAGTCAAAATTTCGTTTTAGCAAAGAAAAAAAAAGACCAACAGAGTATGCAGGAACCTGTCGTTTGCGGCCCCGACAATTGGAACCTGTCGTCCAGGCCGTATACGACCAGTCCTGTCGTCCGCGGCACCGACGAGCAGGTCCTGCGTCGCATGCAGCCGACGGATGACGACCCTATCGTCTAGGCCCTATTCGATAAGTGCTTATCGTCCAGGTCACAAATTAGGCCGCATTATTTTTCAAATTGTCTCAGACCGTGTAATATTCTTCGATTTTCTGTACAAAGATGTATTATTTAAAAAAATTTAGCCAGATAAAATATCTTTCTATGAAGAATATCTCTGGTATTTAAGCGGTCTTGTAACAGTAGCCAGAAAAAGAATTTGTGCTTTAACTGTACACAAGACTTCCATATCCAGAGAAAAGGAGCAGGTGCCTGGTCACTGGGAGTGAGTGCATTATATACCTTTTTAATAGAGAATTTAGCCTCATTTCTCAGGTTCCACGTATCAGAATCAGCTGTGATCTCCTGATTAGCAAGCTCAGCAGACATCACCTCACTTTGTTGGTAGGCAATCATGGATAGGGGCAAATGGAAATGATCAAGAAAGTTTGATGTATTGATTTCCAAAATCTGCTTCATGTTAATATCCTGCTATCGGGCAAAAGAAAACAAGTGAGGATAAGCTGCCGCAGGGGAAATGTCTCTCCACTTATCTTTCCAAAATCTGATGGTTTTACCATCTCCAGCATTGCATCTTGTTAGATCCATAAACTTCTCCCAAAGTGACAGAACATCCTTCCACCAAAAAGATCCACAAGGCGCCTGGACTTGTGGTAGCTTATTATTTTGATAATGTGCCTCCCAAATAAGCTTCATCCATGGTACATCATTCCTGTTCATGAATTTGTATAAGTGTTTCATGAGTAAAGATATGTTTTAGGATGGATATGTATGTAATACTAGTATGAATTAGCTTTAGGAAGGTGGCAGAGAAGCGGTGAGCATAGAAAGCCGAGAAAGTGATGATGATAGTCGTGAACCTCTGATGTGGTCCCAACGAAGTAATTGTTAGCTAGAGGTGCTCCTAATCCTAGTACCATGCCATACGATTTGGTTGATGTCATGTTGTTTCCTGATTTTAAATACAAGTGAGGTGAGAGTAAATTAGTTGATGACATCTCAAACACTTTAGAATGTGACATTGCCTTTATCACAATCTATAAATATCCATTATATAGTTGTTAGACTCATATATTGTATTGTCATGTATCAACAATATTTAAAGACACTAAAATATACACAAACAAATTATATTATGTTTTCTATTGCTTAGTACAAATAATTTAGTTCATCCCCATGTCTAAGCAAGGAAAGCCATTTCTTTCTACCATCATAAAAAGGAAAATAAGTGTAAGATAATTATTATGAAAAAATATAGTTGCTTTACGATTAACATGTCATCACCAGTGTTAAATATAGTAAAAACTATTATAAAATACTTCATATTAATTAAAAAAATATGTAAAGTCAAGAAAGATCTATGAATAAGTAAAGTAGTTTACTATAAATAGATAATGACCATTAATATTAACTATGCATTAGCAAATTTACCCAATAATGATAAGACTTGCCTTGCTCAACTAGAATCTCAAGTCTCGTGTCGAGCATCGAGGCGCTGCCTTTTCACATCCGTGTTCGCAAACTTTCACCAACTGCTCTAGATTAAACTATAGTAGGTGCGTAAAGTCTGATTATTGCTATATTTACTTTATTATTTGCTGCGGTTACAGCCTTTCCATATAATGTGCATCATAGTTATAATGAAACATTGAGCCCTATAAATAATCCGTTTGTTTTGGATTTTTCTGGATGAAATGTTTCTCATATTTTGTTCAAACTCAGCCTCCTTTTCATTTTCCTTTGTAAAAAATTCACGGTCCATACGAATTAATCATAATCTCTAAGGATTTAGCTGAATTAATAGTTTCTATCCAATAAAGTTATTTCTAGTTTATGTAGGATTGTATCATGAGTACCACATAAATAATAATAGTTAAATATAAAATATACACAACATATTTTTCAGACCTCACTAGTTTAATTTTATCAACACCTCAAAATAACTATTTGGATGTTTCCACAGATTTGTGCAGCAGCAAAATTAAATTTCTTGTTTTAGGTTCCTCCAAATACGCATGCATATTTTGTTAGCAAACACTGAAATGATAAAACCGTGTGTTTAAGATATGTGTTTTCATACCGTCGCCTATACTATGGTATCAGAAACACCCTTAGAATATGTGTGAACACTCCAAAATATGTGGTAAAATTCTTCGGTTACATAGGTTGGAGAAAGCTAAAGTTACTCCATGTGAATCGCTTTGTTGAGTGTAATAAATTTTTTACGTAAAGTTTCCGTAGTATCATATGTTCTTTTGTTTTCTTTGTTAACAGTCAAATGTAACGTTGCTCGAAACAAATATACCATTTTTTTTACTCATTGCACTTATTGCATGACACAAATAGTCACATTTTCATGATAGTGTGGATGCTTAAGTGAACCCTAGCACGGCTACTCGAAACAGTTTTTCGCCCCGCTTTATAAATAAAGACACACCTCTTCTGGTTCTAACCATTGTGTCGTAGGAAAACAAAACTTTGTTATGTTTTTTGTTGTTTATGCAACGGATAAAGCCGTCACTACTAGGAAAAACCTTATCAGTGGCGCACCAAAAATGGATTCTGTGACGCACCCCCAGAATTGCTGGGTGCGCCACAGAATTCTCGCCACTAAATTTTTTTTTTCTGTGGCGCACCATGGGCGTGCGCCACAGAACTTTCTGTGGCGCACCTGGCCTGGTGCGCCACAGAAATCCACATTTCTGTGGCGCACCTGCCTGGTGCGCCACAGAATTCTGAAAAAATTCAAAAACTGCAAAAAAAATTTAAAAAGTTTCAAAAAAAAATCAGAAAAATCAAAATATGAAATAATATGAAAAATCCTAATTATTTGGATTATTTTCAGATTTTTTGAACTGATACCTTCCCGCTAGGTCACCCATCCTCAAATTGCTCCAAACCTAGCACGCTTAACTTTTAAGTTCCACCCACTTCACCTACCATTGTGCTACTCAAGTTCTTATTGATATATATATCATATGTATCCTCTTAAGTCTTGTATGTGTATATGTTATGTATATGTTATAAACGTGTGTTTTTAAATTTCAGATTTTTCAAAAACTTCTAAACTTTCAAAAGGAGATTCAAAAGTTTCAAAAGATCCAAAAAAAATTCAAAAAACTTAATTTTTTTCAAAAAATCCAAAAAATCCAAAAAAATTCAAAAAATCTAAAAAATCCAAAAAAATAAAAAAATCCAAAAAAATAAAAAAAAGTCAAGAAAAGTCAACAATCTTCTTTGTTATACATTTCTGTGTCTTTTTTCGAATTTTTAAATTTTTGAATTTTTTTTGAATGTTTTGAATTTTTTTATTTTGCTGCGAAAAATCGTCTGTTTGAAATAACTTTTTTTTCTTTTAGAATTTGAGAATTCTGTGAATTGCTAACCGGGTATTTTTTTGGATTATTTGCGTTATTTCGACGTCGTATGCAAAAGTTATGGCCGTTACAAGATTTCTTTTTCGTTTGTTGCAGAAAATATCAAAATTCATATTTCAAAATTTCTATACCTACTATACACTCATACCTAACTACATGTCAAATGATTTTATTTATTGAATTTTTTATCATTTTGTTTTACTTCCTGCAAGACAAAAAAGGCGATCCACGGTGGGTGGGATTTGAAAAAAAATAATTCTAATGTCAACTTTCTGTGGCGCACGTGCCAGGTGCACCACAGAATTATTTTTTTTCAAATTTTAACCCGTCCCCGGATAACTTTCTGTGGCGTACCTGGCCATGTGCGCCACAGAAATGTGACTTTCTGTGGCGCACCAAGCCTGGTGCGCCACCGAAATATAGCCTGGTGCGCCACCGAAATATATTTCTGTGACGCACCAATTAAGGGTGCGCCACAGAATGTAACCTACCTATAAGGGTTTTCCCAGTAGTGCGTCATGTTCTGCCAGGGACGGAGACAAGGGGGACGAGCAGGGCTACGCCCCCTATGCTCATACTTTTCATTGCTATATTAGCCTCTATAGCTGCTTGATTAGTGTAAATTAGCTTGATTAGTCCCCCCTCATTAAGATCACACATACAATTAAGCTAATCTTGCCCCCCTTAATCTCAGATTCCGGCTCCGTCCCTGTGTTCTGCCGCAATTAATCAAGACGAGCTGAGGTGGGCAGGGCAGCCACTGTACCGGAGCGATAGCGAGTGTGTATAATAAACAAACAAAAGTGATTTTGAAAGCACCCGGTTTCCTTCCAAACCAGTGCCCGCGGCCACCTGTTTTGCCCCGGCCCTCACTTATATAAGCCCGTTTACTCTGCTCCTCATTCCAACAGCACAAGCATACATTCAGTTCCTTCACTTCTACAAGTTTACTACTACACACAGCGATCACAAATCCAGTTTCCATTCTGTACCAAACTCGGCAAGGAGCAGAAGAGATGGCCGGTGCAGCGAAGGCGTCGTGGATGGTGGCGATGAGCGTCGGCGCCGTGGAGGCGCTCAAGGACCAGGCCGGGCTCTGCCGCTGGAACTATGCTCTGCGGTCCATCCACCGGGCAGCAAAGGCTAAGGCAAATAACGTCCGCGGAGGCGTCTCTCAGGGCACGAAGCAGCTTCCGGCCTCCGCGGCGGCTGTGGCGGAGAAGCGGCGAGGGGAGAAGGCCGAGGAGGGGCTGAGGACAGTCATGTACCTCAGTTGCTGGGGTCTGTACTAGTTGGCGTGTTCCTTTGCCGTAACCGCCAGCTGCTATTTGGCAGTTGGTTGTAAATATTTGTCACCGTGATAATGATGATGAAAACTTGCAGCTGAGTGTTGAGATCACATTCCCCTGGCTTCAAAAGGAAATAGTTTGACATTGCCCATTCCGATTTTAATGAAAACTTGTAGCTGAGTGTTAAGATCACATTCCCCAAGCTTCAAAAGGAAAGAGTTTGACATCCTCATTCAGATTTTGTGGAAGTGTCAGACGTTGCTTGCTTTGCTACGATATTGTGGACCAAAATAGTTGATACTGATATTCAGTTTATACTTCTGATCGAACAAGAAGCAAGCACAACATCCTCACTACAAAGGCATCAAAAAAAAAAAACATCCTCACTACAAACAGGGGACTACGGCATAAACTGAATATCATGTTACAAGACTGTAGGCAGCACCGCAGCAAGACATTATTTGAGGGCTAAACACAAGAAGCAAGCACAACATACTCACTGCAAACGGTTCTTACAGAAACAACTTTTCTCTGTCATGCGGAGCATTGTAATCGATGTTGGGGCCTGCGGGGATAATCCCGTACGGGTTTATGGACGGATGGCTTCCGTAGTAGTGCTTCCTTATGTGCTCCATATTGACCGTGTCGCTGATGCCAGGAATCTGGTAGATGTCCTTGGTGTAATTGAACAGATTAGGGTATTCCCTGATGAGCTTCTTGTTGCACTTGAAGTGAACGGCATAAACCTGGAAAAGAAATTTCAGGTGTCATAATCTAATGGTATATATACAGTAAAAATTCTATAAATAAACATTTTCAACTTGAGAGTACCATTGATTACTTAATGGCATTCAAATTTCAGTAATACATGATTGTTCATCTTGCAGTTCGATTTGTGTGCTTCTAGATCATATTGCACTAAAATACGTCTAGATACATGTGGGCTAAAAATGACTAAAACATCTTAAATTTAGGAACGGATGGAATAATATACTCCCTCCGTTCGGAAAATGATGTCACAAAAATGAACTATAGATAGACCATTTTTATGACATCCTTTTCCGAACGGAGGGAGTAGTATGCAGTAGCCATATGGCCAGCTCTGAAAATTCCTGCATATTTGTTCTCACAAATCGAAGTTACTTTCCAGGATTTCGTGAGAAATTTTCTAAACGCAATTAGAAGCTGCAAATATGGTTTTACTTTTCCATCCAGAAATCCATACCTCGTCAAATCTTATAAGCGTCACAAACAGGCGGACATCCGCCTCCGTTAGTTGGTTGCCACACATATATCGTTGCTTACTAAGAATTTCCTCGCATTTGTCCAGAGCCTCGTATAAATTTTTGACGGCCTGCACATACATTTTCATAAACAGAAAGGCTGGTCAAACGCGGGAAGCATCCTATATGACCACAAAAGCCTATGTCCAACAAATGCGGAACAGGTAGGTAACGTGAAGCAAAGAATTCACCTCCTCATATGGACCCTGTTTCTTGGCAAAGCCGCATTTGTATACCCCGTTGTTTATGGCATCGTACACCAAATCATTGATCTCATCTATGGAATCCTTTAGATGAGCTGGGTTGAGATCCAACCCGGGATTCTCGGCGATCTCGTTGAACTCGGTGTTGAGCATGCGGATGATCTCGGAGCTCTCGTTGTTCACGACAGTCTTAAGCTGCTTATCCCACAGAAGCTGCAATACCACACAATGCAAGGATGTCAGTCCAATTAACAGGGATGTAGAAGATGGATAAATTCTTGCCCAAATCCAAATAAGACTCACAGGAACAGTTGGTTTCCCAGTGTAGTTTGTGCTTGCAATCTCATACAGCTCCCTGACGGTCTTGGAGCCGTTGAAAGGATCGGGCTCAGCGCCGGGCACCTCGTCACCGGTGGCGGGGAACACCCACCCCATATGGTCATCGGATTCTTTGGTCCTCTCGAAGATGGGCTTCACCGACTAGAAATCACACACAAAGAGAGAGAAATCAGCGTGATTTCGTCGGGTGTGTCGACGACCCCATCTCGTTCCCCATCCTGGGACTAGGCTGCTGGAAAATCGGATGCTCACCGTGAAGCCGATTGCGCTGTCGAGGCCCTTGAGCTTGAGGTAGGCGAGGCACCTGGACGCCCAGGGGCACGCGTAGGAGACGTAGAGGTGGTACCTCCCGGCCACGGCCGGGAAGCGGGCGGAGCTGTCCCTGGACACGAAGCTCCGGAAGGTGGACTCCGTCCGGTCGAAGGCGCCGGAGTCGGTAACCTCGTCGAGCGCCGACCGCGCCATCTGGAGGCGCACCAAGAACCAATTAATTGCACCGTCGGGTTAATTCCTCTTGTCGAACACCAAGAAAGGGCGTTACCTTGACGGATGCGGGGTTGGCGGCGGCGGATAACGTGCGAGCTGCGGCGAGGCGGCGGTAGAAGAGGTAGGAGGAGGAGGGGACAAGACCGAGCATGGCTGGCTAGAGCGGTGGTGGCGGGAGGGTAATTATAGGCCACCGGCACTGGATAGCACCTGCCCAGAAAATCGGCCAGGTGAGTGGGATGTTCCGAGCTTCCGGCGGCGAACCTGCACGGAGAAAGGTAGAAAAGTGCCGGAATTTTGTAATGAGGGCCTGCTACGGTGTCTCTTGATCTGACGACAGCAATGACTATGGCCCGGTGAGAGTGCGACAGCGGCGGCTAGGCCGGGCTTCTTCTTCGGATCTTTGACTTGGCTCCACGAAAACGAATTATGAATAGGAAAATATGCAGAATTTGAATTCATGTAGGAGTAGAGCACCGAGACCGGACCGGACAGGATACCTGTAAACTTCTGAAACTCTGCGTCTATCGTTGTCTTGCAAACGAACCACACTTGTGGCTTCAAAAAAAAAAAAAAAACCACACTTGTACGTCACGCAAACGTGACGACCGCCTGAAGTAATTAGATCTCGTAAAGTACTCACACCGTTTTTATACTTTGCATTCTGAGTTTAGTCAAAGTCAACTTTACCAAGTTCGACCAAATATTTAAAAAAAGATTAACGTCCACAATATAAAAGTTATAGTATTAGAATCATCATAAGTTATATTTTCATATTATATGCATTTGCTATTATGGATATTGATATTTTCTTACTAGATTCTTGGTCAAATTTGACAAATTTTGACTTTGATTAAACCCAGAACATGAAGTAAATACAAACGGAGCCGAGTAGCTTTATATCATAGCCACATAGTCTACTGCTGCTTTGTAAACAACGGATTTAAGTTTTTTTTGTTCAATGAGCCGCTAAGTGTGTGAAATTGGCCGCATTATTCTTTAAACCGTTTTTGCGGAGTAAAAGTGCAAATCTAGCATGTTTGGATGTCTGAAGACGCGGAATAGTTGAGAAATGTGCCTAAAGAGAGCACTTCCCATAACACGGCCTTGTTCGTGCACGTGCGATCTGCACAATCTAACAACAGAATTGGAAATAAAAATTTGTTGAGGAATCGAGTGATTTTTTAACCTACTTTCTAACAACCTTATAGTGGGTCTCAAAATTAGGAGTGAGAATTGGCAGCGGAAATCAGAATTATTCGACATTCATATCCGGTAAAAGCCAGTAAAATCCGCATCCGACCACAATGTAGTATTACCCGAAGTGGATTTCCGGAAATGACTACGCTCTCTATCGTGCCTCCTATCTTGTCGAATCCACTAATGTCGGCTTGCAACAGTCGCATTGCACAAAGGACAAAATGCCCCTTCTGTCGCAGTTAAACAAGACGAGATGAGGATGGCCGTGGGCAGCCAAGTGGATGGGGACGAAAGCGAGGTGCCGCGTAAAACAAGCAAAACTAAATCTGAAAGCACCCGGTTTCCTGGAAAACCAACGTCTGCGAGCACCTGGTTTGCTCCTGCCCTGCTAGCCAGTCTCGCTTAGGCTATGTTTGGTTTGGGAACCAAATGGAATGGAATGTCATGTTTACATTCCAAAAGAATAGGTCGGTTCCATTCCTATGTTTGGTAGGTGTAGAAAATGGAATGGGTTGATTACATTCTTGCGTTTGCATGGAAGAATCATTGATCTAATTAATAAGAATCTGGCACTAATTTCTACTCCCTCCGTTCCATTTTAATTGACTCACATATATCTAGATATGGATGTTCCCTCCGTTCCATTTTAATTGACTCACATATATCTAGATATGTATGTATCTAGCACTAAAACGTGTCTAGATGCATCCATATCTAGATATGTGAGTCAATTAAAATTGAACGGAGGGAGTACATATACGCAATCAACAACAACGTAATCGCATCCAAATCAACATCTAAACTTACCATTAACTTTCACAATTAGCAATCAACATCGACATCCAAATTGACTTCTTCCGATCCAGTCGCTCGTCGCTTAGCATGGTTGCTAGCCACGCAGACGCCAGCCTGCCGGCGCGTCGTTGCTAGTCTGCAGCAGCCTGCCCGCCGGCGCGCCGCTTCTAGTCCGCAGCCGCTCGCCCACACAGCCGCTAGCCCATCGCCGCAGGTCAACCTTCGCCGGCCCTGCTACCAGCGCCCTGCTGCTTTCTCCCTCCGTCACCTCCCTGCTACCTTCCACAGCCAGTCTGCTGCTAGGCCACCGCGTTAGTACCAACTCCCAAGCCATTGCTGCTAGATCAGGCGAGGGAGAGAGAAACGAGTGTGGTGGATAGTTTCGGAGGGAGAGAGGAAACATGACGGAGGAGGAAGAAAGCTGGAACGAGGTGATTCCACCGATTTGGTGGAATGACCAAATTCCGCATCTTAGGCGAATATGCCATTCTGGGGAATAGGTAGGTTTCAATTCTAGTTTCTACCAAACACAAGAACTATGTCCAGGAACGGGTCGGACCCATTCCATTCCACTTCATGACACAAACCGAACACACCCTTATATAACCAGTCCACTCTTCCTCCCATCAAGACACCCACATCGGTCAGCATTCACTCATTTTCTTAACTCTCTACAGAGTCCAAACTCCACTGCTCTACCCAATCTTCAGACATCACATAATTCATACAGATCAGTCGATAGTATCCACCAACGCAGCAAGAAGAAGCAAGGTCGATGGCGGGTGCAGCGAAGGCGTCTTGGATGGTGGCGATGAGCGTGGGCGCGGTGGAGGCACTCAAGGATCAGGCCGGGCTCTGCCGCTGGAACTATGCTTTGAGGTCCATCCACCGGGCCGCCAAGGCCAAGGCCAGCGTCCGCGCCACAGTCTCGCAGGGCAAGAAGCAGCTTCCTGCATCCACCGCGGTGGTGGCGGAGAAGCGGCGAGCGGAGAAGGCCGAAGAGGGGATGAGGACGATGATGTAGCTCAGCTGCCGGGGCCCTAATTAGTGGTACCTGCAACTACTAGCTAGGCATGCGTGTTTTTCGCTGGAACAAGCATTGCCGGAAAATTTAGCTGGTTGCTCCCACCATTGTAATATACCAAGACGACGACGATGATGATAATTTCAGCCACTTCAGTTTATATTAGTCTCCTTGTCCATGAGGATTATGGATGCTTTGAATTGGTTGCCAATACTTAGGTGTTGCTTAATCTGCTGCGCAACGAGATGGATAATTTGCTCTCAAATCTGAACCTTTACATCGTATTTCTTCCTCGAAACCCATATGCTCTCAAAACTGCTACTACATCACTCCTTCCACTTGGGGATTCCCAACGGACTTCTGTAGAAGTATCAGGTTATCACATGTCATAACTAAGGTGACCAAACTTACTCAACATGTCTCTACTAGCTAGTATATAAGTTAGACTCTATATCGCAGAACATTGTATCAAGATGGTTAAAGATACTAAAATAGACAACACTATAGTTCATCTAACTAGAAACTCTTTGGGACATGAATATGAGTTTCATTTGATCGGATAGAAGGAATTTTATTTCACTGAAATATTCCAACAATTTTAGAATACCAAAAATATTATGAATGAAATGGAATTACTTTACAATTGGTGTATTTTTAATCATAAAAGATTGATTCGTGTAATGATACCTAAGACTGTTTGATAATTGATGTATCCACAAAAAAACTGTCTGATAATTGATGTATCCACAAAAAAATTATATATAGTGAATATTATTTTTAGTCAGGTAAAAATGTTTAGTAAAAATAAAGTATAACTTTAATATTGAATCCTGATGGTCAGATTAAAGTACAACATTCGTCCTACTTGTGTTTAACGGAGAAGGCCAAGGAAGAGCTAAGAACGCCCATGTACCTCAGCTTGTGGGGACCCAACTAGTAGTTGCAAGCCTGCTTTGGTGCAACATCCATGGCGGATATGCGGAGTGGTCAGTTACTTCCCCATTGAATATACCACAATGTTGGTGATTGGTAGATTCAGTCACTTTTTAGATCACCTTCTTTTCTATTTGCTTCTTGATTAATTTGATGGCGACCATGGATGGTTTGAAATGTTTGCTGGCAAGTAGATTCTATTTCCCGATCCGTTGCAAGACTAGAGTGGCAAATATTGTTTTAAATTTGAACTTGATTCTACATTTTGCTGAATAGAATGATCAAAGCTCCCATGTAACCAGCATGATGAGATCATACCTTCCCATGGCTGGAGCAAGAGGCGGCGTGGGGTCATGCTCCCAGTGCTTGGTTTAACAAGCTTGAAGACCTTCCAGGGTTTCTTCCCCTTTGCTCATGTTCTTTTCAAGCCTCCAGGATGTAGGAGGAGGATGCGAGTTACACGTTATCTTCCTAGGTGTAGGAGATTTTTTTATGAGTGGGAGGAGTTGGTTGTAATTTGTATTTCTTCTAAGTCCTCTTTATAATTTATGAGCTCACCAGTTAAAGTAGCGGGTGACCATTCTGGGTCCTTCTTTTGTTAAAAATCGCGAGGAGTCGAAAGCACGGATGAGCTCCTTCCATATTATCAAGCTGATTGATCTGTGGCCTGTGGGACGAGATTTCGTGCTCCCGACCTCGAGTGATCATGATATTTAAAAAAAATCGCAAAAATTGTTTACTAGTTTAAAAAAAACTCCGGATGTAGCCACTGGTGGATTCTGCAAATGTTTAAAATATCAACTCAAATACTTTGTATTTTAGGTTACCAAAAAATGATAAAAGTGTGGATCTGAATATGCATATTTTCAAATCTTAATATTAGTGTCATTGTTGTGTAGCGCAGACACACTATTTAAAATTGATTTTTTTGCATGTTTCTGGGATTTATCATTGGCTACATCTAGGATTCTCTTCTAAATTTTCTGGAGCTCGTAATTTTTATTTCCACGATGCACTCATCACCCGTCAGCCGACCCTGAGCTAGGCCACTGGTATCGTGGAAACCATGGCCTGCAGCCTCCGGTTTCCCCCCACACGCCCGCTGGTCCCGTACCTCCGCTCTCGTTGTCACCCCAAGATCATGAGTGTACCTAACCCGTACGGAGTACGTGTGAGAATTTCAGGACGCTTCGTGCCTCGACTGAGCTTTTCAGGCATAAAGCAAGTGGCTAGCTCAGTGAGAGTGACAACACACAAGCGGCGCGCCGCATTTGCCAAGCAGAGCAACCAAACCTCGGCCTCCGCGCACAACAACCTGAGACGCCAACGCACCTGGATTTCGCCCACCAGTGGATAAACCAATGCGCGTCTGCACATACGGTTACAGAACAGCTCCGGCCTGCGTTTCCTATAAAACGGTTAAGACCACCAGGAGCAACCTCTGTTTTAAATAGCCCGCAATAGCTCCGCTATAGCCTCGCTATAGCTTTTCGAGAGCCCTCCCGCTAAAGTTACGCACTTTTAACGCTAAACTAGCAAGGTGGCCCTCCCAAATGCGAGGGCATCGTTCTCAGGATGTTCAATCCTCTCATGATATAAATTTATTATGTCATAGAAAATGGAAATATGAAATTTAAGTCAATAATCTTTCTAGCTTCCACAACACTTTGTATGAAGAATAAATTACTATGAAATTTCCGAAAGAATACAATGTCACATACTGCAAAATTCTATCTTGAAACGGTATGATTGCTAATGATATTCTCTTAACTAAGAGTCCATGGATTTGTTATCTCGACATGAATATGAAACCTTGCATTGTGAATTCTTCTGGTGACAATCCAATGTAGTTGTACTGTTACTCTTACTCTAACATCATTGTTTTCTCTAATGACCGACTGTTTAAACTCTACGTCAATGTACGTCTTGTAATTTACTCTCTTTTTGTTAACACCAACTATTCCCTAGGAGATCTCCAAAATCGTTCAGAAAGCGTTTTTAAACCTAACTCTTAAGGTACGGAAAGTAATTATCTTAGCCTGAATCTATATCCTTACGCCAATGTGTAAATTTTGATTGGAGCAAAGCAAGTTGACATGCACATTTGCCAAACTATATCTATGTATTGCTCTGTTTATGTCGTTTAAATTTATTGTATGTATTAGTAGTCTATTTGCAAATGTTTCAAATTTCTAGATAAAGATCGTAGCCTAAACACCCACATGCAAACACTTATTTGGATAATTATTTGTCAGATATTTTTCTAAACAAATTTTGTTAGTCTAATCCATCAATGCATTACCGTTGATTTATCATTCATTATATAAAAATGGTTGTGACAATATTTATATCTTATGACAAAGTTATTAGACTTAAATGAAAAATATTTTCATTTGTCATACCAATTTATTGGTAAAGACCCACATATGCCAAACTAAAAACAGCTTGCTACATTATGGTTAGTAGCTTTCACACTGCATCTTCTGATCACTCATTGGTGTCTTTTTCTATCAAAAGAAAAATCTGAAAATAATGGCTGGCATATAACAATATAGTGTTATCCTCTACACAATCACATTGCTAGCAGTAAGGACTTGTTTATGATTTATTTGTGCAATGTCATGCCATATGCATGCTTATCTTCGAATATAGATAGTCTAGTCACCTAAGATAATTGTAATATAAACATGTCCTATTAAAATTGATAAGCTATTCTCACACACTCTGTTTATACAATGTTTATTCTTTTCATAATTTCAAAATTGTTCGGCACACATTTGTAACAAATTACCACACTTGACATAGCTCGCTCTCTCTTTCTCGGACACATATATCTATGAATATCAATTCTGCAGGATATATTAATTGTTAATAAGATGAATTGGTGTCACAAAAAAATGATAAGATGCATCAGATAAAACTGTATACATTTTAAGATTAGAGATTACATGATTTCTGTGTCGCTTCCAACCCTTGTAATAGTACATGTTGCGAAACAATTACATTGTTTCCTTCCAATCTGCTAGATTTATCCTGTTGGTGTTAGAAGTGCATATGTGTGTTAGATTTTTTTTCCGTGCAGTCCTTTATGCGTCTTAATTTCTCATCCATGCATGCATGGATTTGTGGGACCTAGCTAGTCTGAATTGGTCTATACTACTATTAAAAAAGCAAACATGTTCGGGATACATTAAATTTGTGCCGTTCAATAACCGATCAACGCTCCAGATCGCTCCAATGTTTAACAACTCAACACATCTTTTCGTTTTGATGATAATTACACATATTGCCACCGCTAATAAACAAACGGTTTGTTCCGCGAGCGCCGGTCACCATGTCTTTTCAGCCGAGCGCCACCGGCCAACTCCGGCCTAGCCATGGTGACCGCGGGTAAAGGCAGCGGAGATACCTTTCTCCGCGCAGCTTCTCAGCCACGTGGCACAGCTTCTCGACCACAACCGGGCGCATCACACTGGTAGAAAATGGGCCTATGGTCCCGGTTCGGTTGGGCCATCAGTCCCGGTTGCCCAACCGGGACTGGCCAATCGGGACTAATGCTAGTCCCGGTTGGTCCACGAACCGGGACCAATGGGTGGCCACGTGGCCAGTTCTGGCTGGTTGTGGGGAGAGACTCATTGGTCCCGGTTCTTGTTACGAACCGGGACCAATGAGTGTTTTTTTTTTGGTATTTAGGGTTTAGGGTCTCCCTCTCGCCGGTGCCCCCTCTCCCACTCGCCGGTGCCCCCTCTCGCCGGTGCCCCCTCTCCTTCTCGCCGGTGCCCCTCTCGCCGGTGCCCCCTCTCCTTCTCGCCGGTGCCTCCTCTCCCTCTCGCCGGTGCCTCCGTCGTCTCCCCCTTCTTCGCATCGCCGACGTGCTCTCCATCGTTTCCGTACGCATATTATACGCTCTACTATATACACAGTACATGTTGATGCATATATAATTAATATTCGATCTCTTGCGAGAATACAACTATTTAATTACATGGAGATAGATCAAGCCATCAAGGCATATGTAGTTCATCGTCCGAAGCATAATGTTCTCCCCTTTCATCGATGACCTCCCTAAGCAGAAATCCCGCCAATTCCTCTTGAATTGCTCCTACGCGCAGTTCTGGGTCGATCTTCTCCCGCATTTTGCTGAAAGCAGTTGTTCTCCGCTCAGTGGTCAACTCGCGAATGAACTCGCAAACGTAGAATCCACATAAATTACTCCCCGGTGGCTGCTGCGGACTTTCACCGTTTTATAAGTTAGCTCATCTTTGAATGGACCTTCTACCTTCTGTTTGAAAATTGTCCAACACCTGCTTTGGCAAAGAAAATGAACAAAGGAGTTATTAATTACTTGACATCAGGGAACGAACGAAAGAGGGCGATATAATGCGATAATGATTGAAATTACTTGTTGAGCATTTCTTTCATGTCGGACCACAACGCTTGGTCCCAACTTAATGAGTCGTGGACTTCAACTGTGGACTTGTCAGGTTGAATGCTTAGCAGAATCCAGTGGAACCTGCGGACGTTTACATAAAGCAGACATGCATAGCTCATCAATTACACTTAACATCGAGAAAGCCAAATAAAAATATGTACAAGACAGAAACACTCACCTGAAGTTGTAAGGAAATAGTATTTCCGTACAGAAATGTTGCATGGTTAAAAAGGTGGTCAGGTCATGCTCCACGTCTTTGGGGTGATTGACTAACGTATGTGAATTCACGATATATGGGTCAACGAACCCAACCTCAAAAACTTTAGATCTTTTGCATTCCAGCATCTTCATTCTGCATAATAGCGTACAAAAGGATATATATATAGGCAGGATAATATAATACAGGCAATGAACGAGCTGAGCTAGAGACTTAATTACGAAAATAAATCACTTACAGACAATAGCAAGAGAGGATAGATTTGTCGAGGGCGCTTTTGGAATAACTGGAACAGTTCAGTCAGTTGAACCTGTATAGTATAACGTTTGAAGAAATGCTCCACTCTAACGTCCAGCGGAAACCACTCTTTCGCGTCCTTCTTTGATGTGTGCACCAGGTACCAGGTATGCAGATTTCGCATATGTGTTGATAGACCCGTCATCTCCTCATTACTGACCATAGGCTCCCCTTGGACATATTTCCGTGCCATCTCTAACATTGGCGCATGTTCATAGCCTAAAAGTTGACCAAGGCTCATACCCAAGGCGGTAGCCTGTTCCTTGGCCTGAGATACAGTGACACCAAGTTCTTTAGCAGCAGCTATGGCTCTGGGGTCCAATAATTCCAGGTCTTTATCCATAGCGACTCTGAAGTCCTTGTCGACATCGGAACACACTATGAGCGGGGGGACCGATTGATTTTTCTGCTGTCCGAGCTGGGCAATTTGTTTCCCGCTTTTTGCACTTCTTCCCTTGTTCTGCTCAGACTGGGCACGTGCTAGCTTAGTAAGTTCACGACCATAGTCAGATGGCAGATTCATCGATATCTGGGATGGCTGCTCAAGGAAGGACTTTCTCCACTTTTTGGATTTTTCATCGTATACCGGCTTCTGCTCGGGCTTTTTTGGTGCAAAAAAAGCCTTATTGTAGGCAGCCACCTCCGCGGCGTTTTCCGCTACAGTCCTGTCATAAGGTCTAATGGGAAGATTCTTATGAGGTACTGTTGGGAGGGGCGACCTTTTACGTTTCGGTGATCGCTTACCCCTCATAGTACGAGCGGTGGGCGGAAACGGCTGACGCGGCGGCGGAGACGGCTGCGCTGGAGACTGGTGAGGCGGTGAAGAGGACTGTTGCGCTGGAGAATGCTGAGGCGGTGAAGAGGACTGTTGCGCTGGAGACTGGTGAGGAGTCGATGGCCTTGGCTGCCAGTTCGGAAGCACGATGAATTCCTTTGGCCATAGAATGGTCGCTTTCTTGGCTTCTCCAAGTTCAAGCACCTCCCCATCTTCACCTGCAGGGTGTTGCAGCTTCAGCTCCTCATAATCTTTCATCACTTCATCCACCGCGACAACAGCGTAGCCATTTGGAACCGGAGAGAAATGGTAAGTTGGATTAGGTCCAATTGGTACGACATAGCCGACCGCCACCTTCACGGTTAAGTTAAAAACTTTCACATGCATCTCACAAGGTGTGCTCTCCGTGATATCATCCACTGGGTAGCGACGAAGTGGAGCCACTGCATCATCATTACCATCCTGGAGCTCCGTGGAAGCCACGCTGCTTTTCCGATTCGATGGGCCACCGGTACCATCGCATGCAGCTTCTACCATGTGCCGTTGAGATTGGCCGCTAGTACCTTGCTGGCTAAGCACGGCAATTTGTTCCTTCTGCCGCTTTAATTCTTCTTCTATATTAAGCAGCCGGTCTGCAGCAGCGCGTGCTTCCATTGCCTCCCTTTCCTTTCTCCTCTGATGGCTTCTATCAGGAAATTTCTTCCTGTGCTCGGGAATCGCAATTGTCTTGGGCTTGGAGCCAGGTACGCCTCGTAACCGTCCGTCGTGTTCCTTATTCCCAAGGGCGCGTGTGAGCTCGTCATCCTCTCTATCGGGAATGAACCGTCCCTCTTCAACATCCTTTACTGCTTTTCTAATTTCTTGGATGGGTAGTAGGGGATTATCTTTGTGTCTTCTGTTATATATGCACTTCCCTTCTGCGTCCAACGTGCCCCCATGCCCGTAAAACCAATTTCTTGCCCGTTCGATCCACTTGAGTGGCTCTGGAGTGATCCCATTAGCCAGCAGGTCCGCCTCAAGTTTCTCCCACTTAGGCATGCTACCAGCGTAGCCACCAGGCCCCATAGTATGGTGGTACATCTTTAGAGCAGCATTTGCCGCATTTTTTGCAGACTTTTCCAGAGCTTCCTCTGATTTCTTGTACGCCACAAATTCTTCCCAGTAGTCCTTTATCTTCTCATACCCTTTATCGAAGTCTGGAGTCTTATTTTTCTTGACAAACAGTTTGTTCAATCTTTTCTTCCAGTTCTTGAATAGCTCGGCCATCTTCTTAAGTGCCCAGTCCTTGACTTTTTGCTCCATGATTTTCCGGGCAATCTTTTCTGCCTCATCTGGATCCTCCTCATCTGAATCCACCTCTGGCGCCGGCAGGGTGAAATTAACCATGAGCTTTCTCCAAAGTCTTTCTTTGCCCTCATCGCTGACATATAGCTGTCCTTTCTCGTTTGGCCGATGCCATTCTCGAACGGTGATCGGGATGAAGTCCCTAACAAGAACTCCGCATTGCTTTACCATTTTATTTTTAACACCAGGGGGAGCAGTCGGTGTGCCGTCTTCAGCGACTCTTTCGATCGTGTACCTTTCTTGGTCGCCCAACTTTTTGGCTGGGCCTCGTTTTGTCCTTACAGAAGATTTGCTCGATCCGGAGGGCTAAAAGAAGAAAGAGCGTTAATATATGTATATACACATCAGAGACTTAATTAATACAATCTTCGGCTTCATTAATATATGTATATGCACCTCGCCGGAGTTTAATGTTCCACCGGAGCCTTCGGCTTCTCCCTCGTCGGCTTCTCCCTCGCTGACTTCTCCCTCACCCCGGCCGTCGGGTTCTACCTCACCGGAGCCGTCTCTTCGGTTGAGAGACTCATCTCCCTCACCGGAGTTGTTCAAAAACTCCGTGGTGACATCGACAATATCTTCCGGCCCGCGGATTATATCCTGGAGGATATTTTCCTGATCTTCGTCTCGTTCCATAGTTTCTGCAAATTAAGAACAATGCACAAAACTTTAGTTGGGTAACTTGTTCCATATGTCAAGATACATCTACAATATCATAAACCCGTAAACTCGTATCGTAAACCCGTAAACTCGTATCGTAAACCGTAAACTCGTATCGTAAACCCGTAAACCCGTAAACTCATTTCCTAACACAGTACTAACAATTCCTAAACATGGAGATCCTGTTAAATGGAGCCCAAAGACAACACAATTGAGTTTGGGCCATTTTGAGTTACTAAACTCCCTACATAAATGTTTTAGTCCAGAAGCTTATTAATCAAGTTTTGGCTACTGCACAAGTTCTGTTAATCATAAAATTAAATCCTTTGAGGGATAGCAAGTACTGAATATTTCTGATCTAACACAATTGGATTCAACTCATTTAGATTAACCATTTGACAGCTAAAAATGTTGTAGTATAGAAGGGTCTACAAACGTTAATTGAATGCCACATTATTTTTGTTGCTCAATTAATTCCACAAAAATTAGGGATGCTAATTTATCACAATACTAAGCTAACAAAATTGGATTCACATTATTTGAGCTAACAGAGCATCAGAAACAAACAATTTGGTGATTTAAACCCTCTGTAGTAATTTAAATACCATTCTTTTATTATTAATCTAAATAATATGAGACCAGTGTGGTTGGACAAACATTTTTATTAGCTTTCCAAAGAATTTTGATTCATCAATTTTGGACTTATAGATCTCGAGTTACTTAATTTCTAACATACACGCAGAATAAAATATTTCTGTTCATTTCTTAATTCGAGTCAGGAAAAAAACAGGCCGCGAGGGGTTCCAGCCCAATGGGCTCGGCCCATTTTTTTTCGTGCGTAGAAATTATTAAAACGCTGACGGGTGGGGCCCACCCGTCAGCGGCTTGGCCTAAACGAAACGGTGCATCGCGGCGACGAGCAACGGCGGCGTCGCGGCCGGGGATGGCCGGCGGAGGGCTCACCTCGGGTGGTGTAGCCGGCGGAAATGGGCGCGGCGGCCGGGGATGGCCCGAGCGTCGACGGCGAGCACGGGCGGCCGGGGATGGCCCGAGGATGGCCCGAGCGTCGACGGCGAGCACGGGCGGCCGGCGTGCGGGCGCGCTCCTCTCCTTCTTCTCAGCACGGGCGGCCGCGTGCGGGCGCGGCGGCGCGGGCGTCGAGGGCGAGGTTGGGCAGCCTGACGGCGTGCGGGCGCGGCGGCACGGGCTCCTCCTTCCTCCTATCCTTAGGCGTTTCTGCGAACTGAATCGGGGAAGGAGAAGGGGAAGCAGTTAAGTAGCAGGGGGTCATTGGTCCCGGTTGCTGGCAAGAACCGGGACCAATGCCTCTTTGGTCCCGGTTCTTACCAGCAACCGGGACCAAAGAGTGGGTAATTAATGCCAGATCTCGGCGCGCGTCTATGGACTCATTGGTCCCGGTTTTTGCTAGAAACCGGGACCAAAGAGTCCTTTTTCAAAATTATTTCGAACTTTTCAGTTCTGAAATTTTGTTCCCGCCTTTTTTTTTCTTATTTAGGTGTTTGGATATGAATTTCAAATGGTTTTGAATCTGAAAAGACTTTCAACATGAAAAGTTTTTAAATTTGAATAAAGAATCCAAAACCATTTTCTGTTTTCTGAAATAATTATTCTAACTATACAAACTATTAACCATTTTGCCATTTTCAATTAAAAATATATTAACTTTATTGCATATTTTGAATTGACAAAATTTCAACGTGAAAAGTGTTTGAATTTGTATAAATAATCCAAAATCAATTTTACATTATTATTGTCATTTCAATTTAATATGGATAAATTCATATCTTTAAATCCGTAAGTCGAAATTCGACAAATAATCCGTAAGCAGAAGTAAATGCAGAACAATTTCAGTAAACCTATATTTGTAAGATGAATGTTTGGTGTTGTAAAATGCAGAAGAAAGCAGATAAAAATTATTAATTCATTTATCTTAATGCATTACATAAAAGGTTTAATACATTATTACACATGATACAACGTCTCACAAGCGCTTGAAAGAAACACACCCCTGATCCAACATCACCAACATTATTCTCCACGTCGGGCTCGTGGGCATACGGCGGGATAGACTCCTGCGGTTGCGCCCAAGCGCGCTCTGCCGAGCACGCTCGACCTCGTCCAGAAGGCGCTGCGGCGGGCGTGGCGGATCCATCTCGTGGAGACGATGCGTTCGTGGCTAGGAATGGTGGATTAGGGTTTACCCCGTCGGCGACAATATATAAAGACCTCCAGGGCAGCGCTGGGGGAGGACACGTGCCCAGGGAAGCGCTGGGGGAGGACACGTGTCGTGACCGCAAAGCCCGTCTACCAACCGGGACTAAAGAAGCACACGGATCGTGTGTTTCTTTCAAGTGCTTGTGAGCCGTTGGATCAGGGGTGTGTTTCTTTTGAGGGATTGTGAGCTGTTGGATCAGCAGTATCACGACCACTTCGTGAGCCACATGACCCGGTTGGTGTTACCAACCGGGACTAAAGAAGCACACGGATCGTGTGTTTCTTTCAAGCGCTTGTGAGACGTTGGATCAGGGGTGTGTTTCTTTTGAGGGATTGTGAGATGTTGGATCAGCAGTATCACGACCACTTCGTGAGCCACATGACCCGGTTGGTGTTACCAACCGGGACTAAAGAAGCACACGTACCCTATATATAGCCGCCCTCCTCAGACAGGTTACTCACTCACACAAAACATTCCAGCGTCACTCGGAGAGGCATCTTTGGGCAACCAGCGGCAAGACGTCTCTGATGACCTGCGACCGTTCCAAACGGTTGCAGATCATCAGAGATGTGTTGCCGGACGGTTGTAGATCATCAGAGACGTCTTGCCGCTGCTTGGATCGAAGTGGCGCTCAAACACAAAACATTCCAGCGTCACTCGGAGAGGCATCTTTGGGCAACCAGTGGCAAGACGTCTCTGATGACCTGCGACCGTTCCAAACGGTTGCAGATCATCAGAGACGTCTTGCCGGACGGTTGTAGATCATCAGAGACGTCTTACCGCTGCTTGGATCGAAGTGGCGCTCAAACTCACGAGCCACCGTCGGGCTGTATGCAGGGGGAACTGTGTTTGGACGGTCGAAGCTGAGGTTTGAGAGGTTCCCACGGGAGGTGTGGGAGCCGACAACCACCTACCACGCGTGTTTCACCGGTCGTCATGCAATTAATTAACAGAAAACAAAAAAGAAAACTCACTCGTGTATTATGGTTTTCACCACATAAAGGTTTAATACATTACTACACATCACATAAAGGTTTAATACATTACATTGATTTACATCGCTTCAGCCGTAACCATGGAGCATCTTCATTATTTAACGGGATGCTTGGGTCAGTTCTCACTGTGAAGGGCGGAATTTCATCAAACTTATCATAATCTGCTGACATGTCTGTCTTGCCCTCGACTCCCACGATGTTTCTTTTCCCTGAAAGAACTACGTGACGCTTTGGCTCATTGTCTGATGTATTCGTTTGCTTGTTTTTTCTTTTTTTCGGTCTGGAGGACATGTCCTTCACATAGAAAACCTGAGCCACATCATTGGCTAGGACGAATGGTTCGTTCTTGTAACAACCAAGATTCTTGAGATCCACTGTTGTCATCCCGTACAGCTGGTCTACCTTTATCCCTTCTCCATTCATGTTGACCCAACTGCACCGAAACAAAGGGACCTTAAAAGTAGGTCCATAGTCAAGTTCCCATATCTCCTCTATGCGACCATAGTATGTGTCCTTTTGCCCATCGTCGTTTGTTGCATCAAAGCGGACACCACTGTTCTGGTTGGTGCTCTTTTTATCTTGGGCGATCGTGTAAAATGTATTCCCATTTATCTCGTACCCTTGGAAATTCAATACAGTCGAAGATGGTGACGCGGCCAACAAGTAGAGCTGATCTCCGACAGTGGTGTCATTCATGAGCTGTAATCGCAACCAACTGCCGAAGGTCTCCATGTGTTTTTCTTTAATCCAGGAGTCATCCTTCCCCGGGTTCTTGGAGCGTACATAATTCTTGTGTTCCTCGATATACGGAGCCACGAAGGTGGAACTTTGTAGAACTGTGTAGTGTGCTTGAGTTAAAGAATGCCCGTCCCTACATATCAGTGCTTTCTTTCCTAGCGTGCCTTTTCCACTCAGTCTCCCCTCATGTCGCGATTCAGGAACACCAATCGGCTTAAGGTCAGGAATAAAGTCAACACAGAACTCAATGACCTCTTCTGTTCCATAGCCCCTTGAGATGCTTCCTTCTGGCCTAGCACGGTTATGAACATATTTCTTCAAGACTCCCATGAACCTCTCGAAGGGGAACATATTGTGTAGAAATACAGGACCGAGAATGGCAATCTCGTCGCGTAGGTGAACCAGGAGATGCGTCATAATATTGAAGAATGATGGGGGGAACACCAACTCGAAGCTGACAAGACATTGGACCACAGCCTTCTGTAAACTTGGTAGAGTTACTGGATCGATGACCTTCTGAGATATTGCATTGAGGAATGCACATAGCTTCACAATGGGTACTCGAACATTTTCCGGTAGAAGCCCCCTCAATGCAACCGGAAGCAACTGCGTCATAATCACGTGGCAATCATGAGACTTCAGGTTCTGGAATTTTTTCTTTGCCATATTAATTATTCCCTTTATATTTGACGAGAAGCCAGCCGGGACCTTGATACTGCTCAGGCATTCAAAAAGATTTCCTTCTCTGCTTTGGTAAGAGCGTAGCTGCTTAAGTATTGACGCCCTTTATCCGTCTGCTTGTTGTATGGGTCTTTCATACGTTGCTGGTCTGCCCGTGCTTCCGGTGTATCTTTTGTCTTCCCATACACGCCCAGGAAGCCTAGCAGGTTCACGCAAAGATTCTTCGTCACGTGCATCACGTCGATTGAAGACCGGACCTCTAGGACTTTCCAATAGGGTAGCTCCCAGAATATAGAGCACTTTTTCCACAAGGGTACGCGCTTGTTAGCGTCATTCGGAACAGATAGACTGCCAGGACCCTTTCCAAAGATTACTTCTAAATCCTTGACCTTGTCATATATAACATCACCATCAGGGAGGTTAGGCTTCTTCCGGCGATCTGCCTCACCGTTGAAATGCTTGCCGGGCTTTCTTACGGCATGACCGTTCGGAAGAAATCGACGATGCCCCAGGTACACATTCTTGTTTCCCAAATATATACTTTCAGTCTTATCTAAACAGTGCGTGCATGCATTGTATCCCTTGTTTGACTGTCCTGAAATGTTACTAAGAGCAGGCCAATCATTGATGGTTACGAACAGCAACGCTCGTAGGTCAAATTCCTGTTGTTTGTGCTCATCCCACACACGTACACCTGGTTCGGACCACAACTGCAAAAGTTCATCAACTAATGGCCGTAGGTACACATCAATGTCGTTGCCGGGTTGCTTCGGGCCTTGGATGAGCACTGGCATCATAATGAACTTCCGCTTCATGCACAACCAAGGAGGAAGGTTGTAGATACATAGAGTCACGGGCCAAGTGCTATGACTGGAGCTCTGCTCCCCAAAAGGATTAAAGCCATCTGTACTTAGACCAAATCTTAAGTTCCTTGCGTCATCTGAAAATGTCGGGAACTCTCTGTCGATTTTTCTCCACTGGGACCCATCGGCGGGGTGTCTCAACTTCCCGTCTTTCTTACGCTCTTCTTTGTGCCATCGCAACAACCTGGCATGCTCTTTGTTTCTGAACAGACGTTTCAACCGTGGTATTATAGGAGCATACCACATCACCTTAGCAGGAACCCTCTTCCGGGGGGGCTCGTCATCGCCCTCAACATCACCAGGGTCATCTTGTCTTATCTTGTACCGCAGTGCATTGCATACCGGGCATTTATCCATGTTCTCGTACTCACCGCGGTACAGGATGCAGTCATTAATGCATGCATGTATCTTCTGCACATCTAATCCTAGAGGGCAGATAGCCTTCTTTGCTTCGTATGTAGTCTCGGGCAATTCGTTATCCTTTGGAAGCTTCGGCTTCATTATTTTCAGTAACTTCTCAAATCCCTTGTCAGAACAACCAGTCTCTGCCTTCCATTTCAGCAGTTCCAGTGTGGTACCGAGCTTTGTGCTGCCATCTTCGCAGTTTGGGTACAGCAACTTTTTGTGATCCTCAAGCATGGCCTCCAACTTTAGCTTCTCCTTTTCTGTATCGCATTCTCGCTTTGCATCAGAAATGACCCCACCAAGACCATCAGCGGGCTCATCTGATGCCCGATGTTCACCTCTTTCTTCTTCAACGTCTTCCATAACAGTATCACCGCATTCCTCAGGGAACATAGGATAGTTGTCATCATCCTCCTCTTCTTCATTGTCTTCCATCGTAACCCCTCTTTCTCCGTGCTTGGTCCAACAATTATAGCTGGGCATGAAACCTTTCCGAATCACGTGGTCTTGAATGATTCTCGGTCAGAGTACTCCCTGACGTTCCGACACTTCTCACATGGACAAGGCATAAAATTATTCACTTTGTTTGCCTCAGCCACATCGAGAAATTTATGCAGGCCTGCAATAAACTCGGAACTGCGTCGTTCGCCGTACATCCATCGCATCCGTGCATCCATCTGCATCATATATATAATTAAGTTTATCAAATACCATTACAATAACATCTTGAATAGTGAAATGACCACCGTACATCGACACGTGCAATATTTCTGTATCAATTACAGATGAAAAGGATATAGTTGCTAACCTCGGCCGAGGATATCATCTTGTGCGAACTTAAGTGTGGCTCGGGCATTTCACCGAACACATCTTGTGCGTGGCAAAGAAAAAAAAAACTAGCACCCACTTCCCACCAATCCAACCAGAAAAAAAAACAGAGGAGAGAAGAGGGGGGTGGGGGTTATATATAGGCAGGCGAGGTATTGGTCCCGGTTCTTGGTAATGGACTGGTCCCGGTTTTTGCCTGAACTGGGGCTAATGGCAAACAGGACTCCGGACGAAAGGTCCTTTTTCTACTAGTGTCATGGGCTCATGGCCATGGCGGCGGAGCTTCTCGGCCACGGCTGGGTGCTTCTCGGCCACAGCTGGGTGCGTCATGTCCATGGCGGCGGACCTTCTTGGCCACGTCTGGCTGTGTCATGGATGACGAAGCGGAGATCGGATCCAATACGAACTGCCTTCCTCGCCCAATACTCTGTTGTCCCGCCCCATCTTCTGCTCAAGCAAGCCTCCCTTGTCGAATCACGCAGCAAGCCAGCGTGCGGCCAGAGCTACGAGGCGACCAGCAGATGTCTTCAGGACGAGAGAGCCTGCACACGAGGCCAGCGAGCTCCACGAGCAGACTTTCTTCACGTTCGTGTCATCCTCTGCCTCTTGATCTTAACTTCTTTAGGATGCTATATTGTGTTCCTGTCCCACGCCACAGCGAATACCGGCCGCTCCCCTCGACTGGGCGCGACGTAGACCCCGCCGAACCACTCCCGCGCTCGAACGCCATGGACTGGAGGCGGCGGCCGTCTCAGCAGCGTCACGGATCTAGGTGTTTCTGAAATTCTCCATTCAAAATATGAAATTGTTGAATTTGTTAAAACTTGTCACGTTGATGTATGTATCTGAAAAAGCGGATGCCATCTAGAATACTGCTATTACTGTGAGCTGCTTTCCCACTCCCTGCACAACCAAGCACAATTGTGAGTACTGAGTACAGAAGCATTACTGAAGATGATCTGAGTACAGACAGTGTCTACTTACATCAGCTGTTCTTCAAAGTACTTTGTGTGGAGCTCGTAGCACCTGTTCCAGGACTTGAACCCGTTGAGTTTGCAATGGGCAGTGTAGATGGCCGCTGCTGCCAGCATGGACGGCTGGAACTTGAGCATGCCGTAGTCGACGAGGCTGAGCTCAATTATGAAGTAAGACAGCAGCTCTAGGGAGAGCTATAGGCTCGGCAATTTTATGCGAATGAAGTATGGAGACTCCAATGAATCAAGGGGATTTGTGTGTGCTTGTTCTGTTAAAATTGTTCGACCTGGATGTTAAATGATGTGTGTATTGTACAGAAGAACTGAATCCTCGCCGTGGTGATGGTACTGACTGAAAAGAGAAGAAAAGATAGGAGGGTTGGCCATATGAAGAACTGAAGGTTGCGTGTGCTTGTAATGTAAAGAGAATTGTTGGGAGAGAATGTCAAAGAGAGCATGTTGCTTGGTTTTTGACCGAAGGAAATTTTGGGTCTAGGACTAAAAGAACTAATGTTAATTTTTTTGTGATATTTACCGATGCAGACTTAATTTACTGCTTGCTGCAGCGTGACTAGGGAACATGTCTTCTGGTTCTGGCTTCTTGATCCCCATTCTTGCACCAAATGTAATTAAACATTCTGATTAACTGAAGGTGCAAATCATGTTTTGTTGCAAAGCTATTCCTTGTAGTGCAAAGCTTCTGCCTCTTCATAGCAAACCTGTACATCGTATTTGGTTGGAGGGATTTACCTTTTAGGGAATGAACTGACATTGTGTCGGCAGTCTGGTCTTTTAATACTGCCACAATCTGCTATTAGTTAATTGTACATCTGAACTCATTTTCCATACACTTAGATGAATGGCTAATGTTGAAATATTTTTCATGTTTGTCCTAATTTCAATATGTTAATTGGATTCAAGTATCAACTCCAAGGTTAAAAATTATTTTGTCTCAGCAATCTAAATCGTTATTCACCCGAAGCATAAAAACAAGGTGAAACCTAAGATTTTTCTACTAATAAAAATACATCATTTAACGTATTGTCAACATTTATGTATTTTATTTTCCGTTGCAACGCACACATCTGGTAGTCTAATGTATGTATTTCTTTCTTGTAATTGATTGGAGTGCAAATATGGTTCATTCCAACATTGATATTAGTGAAGAACTTCAGCGTGACACACAATGATGTAGTTTATTGTGAAAACGAATATTGAATATATTATTAAAATTTAATTCAGGTAAATTTTGAAATAATATTTGATATTTTTGTTCTCTCTCATAGGTACGAAAGACAAGTCATGTATTTTATTGGAGATGAGTCCTTTCTATTTTCCATGAAAATCATTTCATTTTGAAGTTCCAGTTTGCACTTTCAAAGGTATGGATATTCTCATCATATTAAGTGAAGATGATAATATATGAAACCCAGATCCACGTGTTGGTCTTACTTCCGTGTTCTCAAGATCGATAAGCTGAGCAATTTTTCATATTATGTTTTTCTATATGGATCTTTTTTTTTTGAAATTTCCATACTTGTATTCATACTAGAAGGATACAGTACACAGTCGGACTACAAGCAAGAAAAAAGGAGAATACAGAGAGCTGACACTGCAGCACCATCTTGATCTGTTGTTATTCACGCTCTTCTATTTCTATTTGTATTATGTTTTATATTATGTAATCGTTAGGTACGGTTTTCCTACTTGTAAATTGTCCCTTTTTCAATTGTAATTTGTTCCATTAAATTATGAAAATGTATCCCATTTAATTTTGAATACGTGCGTTGCACGTACATGCCAACTAGTATAGGAAAAAACTGAATCGGTACAGGAAAAAACATTTAGATCTGAGTTTGGTACACGTATACCATCTGGAATCATTTGTACTGTTTAATCAAATCACGACCGCATCTGTTCGTTTTTTTTTGCGGGAGCATCTGTTCGGCTATATGCCAACGTTTGTGCTAACCATATCGAGACATATTTTGTACAAGCGTACAATCTTCACCGTTAATATTCTTAGTTAACGACATGTAACGGATCAGATTATTTAGCACATGTGCCTTAACGTGGTGTCTCGAAAAACTAACTCATTTTGTTTTTAGTATATAATAGATTGAAAACGACGCTAATAGCCCACTAAATCTCGCTATAGCGCTAAATTTGGAGTCATTTAGCCCGCTAAACCGCTACAACCATAGAAGGGACATAAGTTAGTATCATAAAGTTATCCATCTGTCTTATTATGTCTTCATGTTTTTACTGTATATATGGCGCATTGATGCAAAGCTTAGTTATTGAGCTGAGAAATACTTGGTTTTAAGATATATGTGAGTGTGTATGTCAATTATATGTGATGTATAATATATGATGCTTGATTATAGACTTATAGTTTAAAAAAATTATTACTTAAAAAAAAGCTAAATGGGCTTACCTTCGCTATAGCTCCGATATAGCCTTTCCCAACTTTTCTCGGAGCCGCCGCTAAATGGAATAGCCCGCTATTTAAAACTTTGGGAGCAACACAGCCATTTCGCAACTCCACAAGCACACTTGAGCGCACGTCGAGACAGACGATCGTACAGCTAAACCGGATGGCCAGCGGCGTAGGGAAGGTGAGGGCGTCGACGTCGTGGGCGGCGGCGATGAGCGTGGGCGTCGTCACGGTCGAGGCGCTCAAAGGTCCAGCATGCTGGGCTGTGCCGCTGGAACCACGTCTTCCGGTCCGTCCAGCAGCGCGCCAGTAGCACTGCTGCGGCCGGGAATGGTGCATGCGGCCAGAGGAAGGCGGTGCCCACTGCTGGTGGTGCCGCGACGAGGAGGAAGCCGAGGCAGGATGAGGAGGAGGAGCTCCGGACAGTCATGTTCCTCAGCAATTGGGGCCCCAACAACTAGCTAGTTACGGTGTAGATCTTCTCAATCATATGCCTACTAGTGTGCTAGCTTCACCAGTTGGTTCTCGAGCATGCCCATTCTCGAGCCTGGCTAAGATACGGTACAGGAGCCCAGAGCTTTGTTGTTTGCAATGCACGCCTGGGTGATCGCGTCCCCACTCCAGTGCTTTGCTTTCCTCATTAGACATCATCACAACCCTTGACAGTGTTGCCAAGGCCAGTACATTTGAAGGCTTTGAGAAATAAAACTTGGCATCCGTTCCAGCCTCCAGCTTGAACTAATTGCAAATGTAAACGCTTTCACGAAATTTGCAGCATGGGGCCGTAAAGGCATTCAGTCGTCATGTAATTCTCCCGCAAAAAAACCTTCATACATCGTCGTTGGTTCAGATCAACGTCGTTGATTCATATTGGTCATAACTAAGTTAGCCCACTCTACATATCCTACTAGAATATTAGTTAGAATCCTATAATGTAGAACATTGTATCAAGATATTTAAATAATAAAGATACTAATATAGACTCAAATAAATTATAGCACATCTAACTAGCGCAAAATCTTTCAAACATGAATGTGATTATTTGTCTGCTTGGGGAGATGGAAATTTTTAAAAATATCAAAGGATTCATAGTAATGGAGTTACTTTACTATATTTTCTTTTAGTGATAAAATATTTACTTACATAACATCAGTTAAAATTCTCCGTTGAATGTTGTATCAATGAAAACAATTCACATTACAAAAAAAAAAAACTAGTGTATTGGCTCCAGGATTATAATCTATAATGAAGTGAAAGCGTTTAGTATAAATATATAGAAACTTTAATAATGAATCCTCATGTAACCCTATCACCGGGCATGGTTTTGGGGTTAGATAGTTCTTAAATCCGTAATGATAAGATCCGACAATCTATTAGTTTATCATAATTGTCTCCCTTTGACATAATGTTATATATAGAAGATGGGCGTGTCATGATTACAATACAAATGTCCGACTCTTGAGTTTTTGTTAGACTTTTGAAGGAAATTTTTACATTTCCTTAGAAGTATTCATTTGTTTGAGAATTTTTGTTTCAAAGATTACTTATCTGAATTGATTTATTTCTTATTTTCATTGTCAGAACAAGCTAGGTGAGCGAATGATGCATGTAAAATGCATACATGAACTTTGCACAATATTACTTGTATTCCAATCATATTTGTATCATATAAGGGTTATATCAATGTTTTATAATGATTTTTGGAAATATTATATTTATTTCCTATTTTTATGGAATTAACCATGCGCAGGCAGAAAACCCTATTTCTTTATTTTAATGTTTCAGTGACCCAAACGACGTCCAAATGACCTGCAAATTTATGGGCGTCAATATTTGAAAGGAAGAAGACTTGGGGGCGAAGGAAGCAAACAAGCGGAGACCCGAGGGCCAAATTAGGTGGGCCCACGCGGCCCATGTACCTGGTCACGTGGGACCCCTCCTTTTGGGCCTCGGAGCTCCGTTGCCGTTGATCTTTCCTCCACCGACTCCGTTTCGACCTAAAACCGCCTATAAAAATAGTCACCTGACGTTCTCTGGAAGGAGCGCCGCCGAAAACACAGAAACCACGAAACAGAGAACTGGAGCTGTAGATTGGAGGGGGAAAACTCCGGCGGGGCACTGCCGGGGTGGTCTCTATCTTCTCCAACGACTTCTCCACCGTCTCCATGATGAAGGGGGAGTAGTCCACCCCCTGGACCTTGGGTTTGTGGTGGTAACTTGATCTAATCTCTCTATGTATGATCATTGTTGGAGTCCATATGATGTGCCTTACATAAGTATGGATCTATCTATGTAATTCTTATGGTGGATATTGTGGTATGAGATAATTTGTTACACATTTACCGTTGTGTTGGAGCTTTTATGATTTGTCATACTTTGGAGATATTCTATGATGCATGTGATGATTTGATTTATGCATAATGCCTTGTTTATCCTTGTCATGAGGTGATTGACACCACCAAGTGTGGATAGATGAGAGAGTTGTGGTCATGTACACAAATTATGAATCATTGCACTAGTGTTTAGAATATTGTCCATTATGAAGTATGATGTATATAGGTACGGGATGGCCGATGTGACACGGCATATGTATTGAGTGACATGTGAAATACAACCCAACATCCTTTATCTGGGGGTAAAAAGGAAGAGTATGATGCGGGAGTGACAGCAACCACGCTAGCCTTACGAGGGTGACCTAGCAACATAAATGAGTACTTCTTTCAACTATGTGTTTTAGGATATATAGCCGTCATAAAAGCTACCATTAAAACATGACAATTGTGTGTACTTTATCTATAACATGATAATCACCGTAGATGAGAGAGAGGATTAAGTGAACCCATGAACCCATGTCCATTGTTCCTATAAGAGAAAACCTTTGTCTTGTCCTCTTGCATTGAAAAAGATTGGGACACTTTTACATTCTTGTTTTGTTACATTAAGTTTCCATCAATTAAATCAACCACCTTGTTCTTTAAACTTGTTTAGTGCATAATCAACTAAAACTTGTGACACTTTAGTTGTAGGGAATAGATAACTTTTCCTTCTTACTCCTGCGGATCGATACCCTACTTCAACATTGAGAGGTGCTACAGTGATCCCCTGCTCTTGGGGGTTATCAGCGAACACATTAATTACTCTTCGTATCCATGTTGTATGCTCAAAATAATCGAGTTGAGCCATTATAATATTGTTTTTTACTAGATCATAAAGAAGATTGAAATATGGGTGTTATAGAAAAAACTACAGAAAATTATTTCAGGAAAAAAATTTAAGTTAAACACAAAATTTAATTTTATAACCACATAAAACTAACTATTTATATGTTTTGCACAACTCTAGTGGTAGAACAATTTTATTTTTATGTGGTTTTTTCAATGGGATCATTGTTATGTATTTCTATGCCACACCTTGCATAGGATATTGCATTAGCAAGCATTTAAATAATCATGAAAACTCTCAACATTGCTAAATGTTAATTTTATGGATAGGCGATAGACAAAGAGGATACTTCCACATCACCGAGTAGGTTTTTTCCGAAAGAACAATGATTTATACAAGTTTTGAACTTTCTTACAATAATAAGTATACGTCCTTGTGTGACATGTATTGATCTGGAGCGAAATTAGAAGAGATATATATAGTTTTGCAATATTAAAGGTGAAAGAAAAACTTTTGTTTTTTTCTAGTTAGCACAAATGATCATGTTCGAAATGATTATTTGATACAAATATTACCGTGATACTATCGGTCTTGGTTCATTACTTTTAATAGCTGCTCATTTCATGTTCTATTTATTAAGAGGTAAATCCCCTCATGTTTCCTAAAAGAAATATAATGGTGACATACATTTGCACAGCTAGGTTTGGACCCGGGACACTTATCAATATATTTTGTGTCATAGTTTTAGTAAGTGTTGTTTTCATGCATTATCATAGTACAAAATATTGAATTTGTGTTATTTAGTAGCCTTGAATTGTTATAACATGTTTTGTATGACATGATAGAAAACACAAGCATTATAGTATATGCGTTTGCAGACAGAATATGGACACATAAGAGTAATATTTCTCGGAATTTTCTTAACTTTGCGGGTATATTTTCATTCTCTATTTATTTTTTCCCCTCCTTTTCTGATTTATTTCGGTTTAGTTTCAGTGTACTGCCGAGCTTGCGAGTGGATTTAAATATAAGATGTGGTAGTCCGACTACTCCAATTATTTTGATGAAAACAAACTCTAAAGATAATTTACATGATCTCTCCAACAACAAAAAAGATAATTCAGATGAGTTAACTCGAGAAGTCCTAACACATTTTGACGCTTAGAAAAGTAAACAAAGTGTACATTGCTTAAAATCAAAGTAGATAAGTATTTTTTTGATAAACGTAAACTTAGCTCTGTCTTGCTCAAAGAAATGCAAGTTATGCTCATTGAATCTCTGCCGACTTTCGCTGTCCGTCACTGCTATCTTATCTCTGCGATTCTGCCGGCTTGGTCCGGTCACGAATAAAAAAGACGAGAACGGCACTACCGCACTAGGCAGCCACTGCACCGGGACGATAGCGTGAGCTGCCGCTTAAACAAGCCAACTAAATCTGAAAGCACCTGGTTTCCTGGAAAACCATTGCCGCGGCCACCTGTTTCGCTCCAGCTCTCCTGGCGTCTCTGCCGTATAAAACCCACTCCAACCCCGACTCCATTGACAACACAAGCAAAACAAAGGAAGAAGCATCAGCTTCAGTTGTTTCAGTACACTGCAAGTCACAAATCAACCTCCATTCAATCACTTACCATCAGCGGAGCAAGAAGAAGGAGAAGAGATGGCCGGTGCAGCGAAGTCATCGTGGATGGTGGCGATGAGCGTGGGCGCCGTGGAGGCGCTCAAGGATCAGGCCGGCCTCTGCCGCTGGAACTATGCGATCAGGTCTATCCACCGGGCAGCCAAGGCCAAGGCCAACATCCGCTCCAGCGCCAGCGTCTCGCAGGGGAAGAAGCAGCTTCCGGCCTCTGCTGCTGCGGTGGCGGAAAAGCGGCGAGCGGAGAAGGCCGAGGAAGGGATGAGGACGGTGATGTATCTCAGTTGCTGGGGTCCCAATTAGTAGAGCTTCAAAGCCTGCAATTAGCAATCACTAGCTTGGCGTGCTTTCTGCAACAACCATGGCCTGAGATCGACCTGGCTGGTTGATTCCCCATTGTAAATATGCCACAATGATGATGATGACGACGATGATGATGAAAATTTCAGTTACTTTCCTCTGTGATTATTTTGAACATGGACAATCTGAATTGTTTGGGACTTGCGAGTAGTCTCTATGAGTCGACTGCTGCGAGGCGAAAGCATGGCGAATATTATCTGCAATCTTAGTTTTCTCAGCTCTGCACTTTGCTGAATTGATACGATACAAAAGAAATCCTCCAATCGCCACTGAGGACATCATCGGTCGATTATTAATTTCGGTCATGTGCGTGGATCGAACCTTCAATTCTTCGCCCGACCGCCCACACTAAACAATAGTCCTGATCTAGGTTTTCTGATCAGAGTGACAAAATGAGCCACCACACAGCACGCTTTCCAGTTTCCACTAAACGACCATCAGAAGTGACCACTGAACGACTTTCTGAGTTCTGACAAGAAGAGTCTCTCACTTGCGAGTTCATTGAAATAATCAAGCTTATTGATTTGTGGATTAGTACATAGTAGAACCCACGGCCAGACAGATGCAGGGCATACGTACACAGGTGTATCCTCCTGGTGTACACGTACGCGCAAGATCCACGATGGACTTGAAGAGCTAGGCCCCTGGTATCGTGGAAACCATGGCCTGTAGCCTCTGGTTTTCCCCCACACGTCCGCGTCTCTCGCCATCAACCTGAAAGCTCGTGGGAAGAATCTGTAGCTGACGAGTACGTGTTACTGTGTAAGTAAACTGTGTTTTAAAAACGAGGACTGTTAGTTTAAGCACTTGTAGGTAGTCGGGCCTCGACTGAACTAAAGGTCGGCAATTTGCACGATATCTGTATGTTGCTGTATGCAGATAACAGGTTTGATCTGTAGTATACCTCTGAACCGCCAGTTTGCATTGTGAAAATACTACTCCCAGACTGACGGCAAGTGGGCAGCTAGCTCACCGAGAGTGACAACACACAAGCGGCAGGCCGCATTTGTCAAGCAGAGCAACCAAACCTCGGCCTCCATCCGCAAACAACCTGCACCTGGTTTCCGCCCACAAGTCTATAAACCATGCGCGCCCCCGTACGTCGGCTGGATAACACTCCCTGCAAGTCTGTTCGTACGGTTACAGAAACTCCGGCCGGCGTTTCCTATAAAACCACCACGAACGAACACCACCATTTCACAGCTTAACACGGACACAGCACCCAAGCACGTCGAGATATACAAATATACGATCCTAACTGATAAATCGGATGGCGAGCAGCACCGGGAAGGCGAGGGCGTCGTCGTGGGCAGCGGCGATGAGCACGGGCGTCGTCATGGTCGAGGCGCTCAAGGACCAGCACGCCGGGCTGTGGCGCTGGAATCATGCGTTCCGGTCTGTCCAGCAGCGCGCCAGTAGCACTGTCGCGGCCGGGAACAGCATGACCAAGCCGCCGAACCCCACCGGTGGTGCCGCGGCGAGGAGGAAGGCGAGGCAGGATGACGAGGAGGAGGAGCTCCGGACAGTCACGTACATCTGCAACTGGGGCCCCAACAACTAGCTGACTGATCATTAGCTAGTTAGTTAGTGGAGATCTTCTTACACGAGTAGAATCGATTAACTTAGTTCCTCTCGTGTGGCTGGAACTCTGGATTGATGAACTCAACATGGACATACTTCTCGAACCAACAGCTTTGCGTTTGTGCAGCTGAGTGGTCGTATTGCGTGAATGCGTCCCCAGTGCGCGCGGAAGATCTGGACCCCAGGGTTGGCGCCGAAGATCAGGATCAAGGGCAGCACAAAGTAAAATGAAGAAGTGCTATGTGTTAATCGAATTGTTCCTTCTTGCCAATTGATTTTACATGTCGGAAATGGATGAGTTGAAAGTAGCTCCCCGTGAGAGAAACTGCCGGAACAGGGGGAAAAGGTCACGAGACAAAACAATATAGTCTTGGTTCTTGTCTAGGTCGTAACACAGTGTAACTGCATCAATGCTTCTTTCTGTTCCCAGCAAAGTGTGGTTCGAAGGTGCACACAAGACCAATGAATGTAGCCGCGTTTAGCGTGAAAAACACCAAGTGATCGCCTGAAAGATAAACAGAGAACATCAGATATTAGAGCTGACTAAATCAACGAAATATGAATTTAGGGTGATCCTGAAATTAAGCATAGCTTAATCCTCGTATGTTTAACATGATATTCTTCGAAAAATATATAGCTTAGTTGTGATCGTGTGATACTGAAACAAGTGCATCGGGTTGTTTTTGTTTGCTTTGATTCCCTTCTTTGGTTTTGCATACGAATCTCAATAAGAACCGGTAAGTTGAGTCCTATTGCCCTAAACGCCTAAGCTATCATATCTTCATCGTATTATCGAATATGAAGAGATGGTACATCTTTGCAAGTACCATTACACTTGTTGTATGTACCATTCATTCGGCTAGCCATAATGGGGAGTAACTTAAATTATTAACATGCATATGTTACTACCACCAGAGTGGTGAGTAACTTATGTGTGATGTCATGAAAGAATTTATTTATTAGGTGTACACTCATTTTATCTTGTAGCGTGTGATGTTATGGTATGTTACCATCAACACCTATCTCCTTATTAACTACGTGCCACATAAGCAAATTTGTTTTGGGGTGTGATATGTTACTAGCTAAGTTACTCCCATTGTGGCCAGCCTTCAACTCAAACATTTTTAGTTGTTCTTTACACATATGTGTGAAGCATGCATTTAATAACTGTTTTAACAGTTCAATTCAAATGCCATGTCTTGTCATGAGATAATTTAAAAAAAATCATAAGGCAATGGGAGGTAAATGATAAAACTATGTAGTACCTGGAAGAAATGAAGCAGTTTGGCGCCTCTGAGCCAATGAAAATCTGCGAGAAAAATGCAATTAACATGATAAGGTGATATTTTGCCCCCCAAAAAATGCGATACAGAAAAAACAGTGGTTTGCAATAGAGTGTCATTCCAAGGTGCATATAATGATGAATAAATATTGTGGAAATCAAAGTAAATACACAAGCATCTTTTAAGTTTTATTGTCATTTTTTGATTAAAATAAACTATTTTGAGAACAGAGAGAACATGTGTTTTTCAGGAATAAGACAACAGGTGTTTGCCAAAGGAAATATTTTATGTTCCTCCGTGGTTGCAATATAGTGTGTAGAGGCATGGATCATGGATATACTTACATAATGCCCGCAGCAGCCGGAGCGATAGTTTTGAAGATCGACATTATCGTTACAGCAACGCCATTGGCCGATGCTCTTAAGTCTTGGTTCTGTTTTCGTCGTGTGTATCGTAAGGTCAAAAAATGAAAACAAAGGATACCACTTTCATGGCAGTAATGGAAGATAATTTTTGATCCGATACTAAGTATTGCAAAATCTTCCAAACTTACCACAGCATCATTCATCAAAATATTGCACACAGTGATGGTAGATACCTGAAATATTTAGAAGAACATGAGTAACACTAACTGAAAATGGATAACTTGAGTTCAAATATATAAGGCTATAAGCATTACTGTCTTAGCAACATGTAAGATAAACATATGCACATTTGGAATATTTTTCAAAATATGGGTAGCTTGTCTGATTTTTAGTGTTGTTTTACACTAGCAAGAGTGGATCTTCTAAGCATGGACTTAGGTATGCCCCCTAATATTTCATAGATGCATCGAGATCCATGGTAGTCCATTTTCCCTCTCATACAACTTTTCTTTTTTTATCTCTAAACAATAATCACACAAGCTACCCATATCTCTCAAAAACAAAAGGATGTACGTCAGTGCTTGCTTAGAAGATCCACTCTCGCTTGTGTAAATCAACAATAAAACGAGACAAGCTACCCATATGTTGTAGTTCGGTGAAAAATTTAAGATAGAATTTTGAGAAATAGGTCCGTATATATTGAATTTAATGGAATTGTTAGTATTTAAAATATTTTAAAATTTAAAATTCAACAAAAAATCTGAACTATTTTCCCACATTCTAATTATAATGTTTCACTGATCAGCAAAGTTTCAAATTCATATGTTCTATTGTTTGAGAAATAAAAATAAGAAAAACTTAAAACAACGTGTGGGTGTTGGTGTCAGGGGTTCAGTGACAACTTTTCCAGAACACTAACAAAATAAGTGTTCCAAGAACACCGTGTTTATCGCTTAGCCATCATAAGATAAATATACTAGGTTTGGAATACTTTTCAGATTAAGAACTTGCAGCATGCCGATACTTAAAATATTTTTTCTACACAAAAAGTATGATATTTGCACTCACTTGGAAAGAATTCTTCAGACAAGATGCACAATTTACTACCAACTGAAGATTGAACCCTGATAATGCAATCATGAATGGGTAGCTTGCAAGAAGTGGTATTGTTAAGATCTGCATATCAGAATTTCTGATGAGTTGACCGCTACAATATAACAAAGTTGATCAAGTAATGAAAGTCTTACCGCAGTTGCACGGACTAATGTGACAGGTTCTACAACTTTTGCAATCCATGGGTAAATCAAAATTTGATATATGAGGAGGCAGAGACCTGATCAAAGCAACGGTCAATACAATGGACTTTGCGTATAACACAAAAGACACTATTTCTGAGCTCCTAGTGAGTTCTCATGGACACATGCTTCATATAAAATATGGTTAAATTTGTTGCAACATATGTTGATTGCCTACCTTCTTTCCATCAGTTTGGACTTTTCCTTCTACTAATTGGTGTATAAAACTTAACATGGTACCAGAGAAGAGGTCTAGGGTTTATGTCTCGGCTTTCTAGTTTAATAAAAAAATTGTTCATGTGCTCTTTATGTCCATGTATAGGCCAACTTATCGAGTCATACATGAGATTCTATTCACATGTGCAGACCTCTTCAAGTCACACATGAGAGTGAGTGTTGCATTATATGTGGATTGCCCACCTTCTTTCCACCAGTTTGGACTTTTGGGCATAATGGTTGATGCATGAAACTTAACAAAATAAGCATATATCGTGAGTCACATCAAGAAAAAGTTGCATTACTAGTTTTAGTGCGATCAAGAAGAAAAAAATCCACAAATTCAATCTTATACTTTATAGGGTAGCCTCCATAAATGCAGTTCTAGACATGGCATTGCTCACCAGCTCTAATTGTCAGGTGACAACATGCTTACTAAAATTACTGAAAATATCAAATAGCACTGTGTAGTGGCATAAATATAAATGCACCTATCTTATATGGTAATTGCATCGCCATGTGAGGCAGCTGCACCTCAAGGGCAGGGAAGAAGACTAGATAATAGTTTGGTTGATTTCTACATAATTCCACCAAAATTTGCAGTAGCCCTTATAACTTGCCACCAACACAAGTGACTATCCTATTCTTCCTAAGGTACTTAATCTCAGTGTATTAAATACTAGATTTAAATATATAAAACGACGAAAATATAAATCTTTAGGGATATGCCGAGTTATGTGTGTCTCCTAGGATTATACACCTATTACAAACATATTCATATATACGTGAGCTTCCCAAGGATCTCTATCTCATACATTGTCCATGATGTTCAAAACCTTCGGTCCCAAACAAAATTTACATAGGTCATGACATAAATTAAAAACCCCAATTTAGAGTAAATGTCTTGTTGGCCTTATCTTAAATACCTGAGATTGCAAGGACATTGCCCACATCTGTGGAAGTAAAGCTTAATCCACCATACTTCTTGTCACTGACAGCCCAAAGAGAAAATACCTGCAATTTATGTTTTTATGGAATCAAATCTGTTATGACGAAGCAATGAAACAGAAACAAATAAGACAATAAAATACACAATTAAATGAAAATTAGACATTTTAGCAACAAGAAAATGTCACAGAAAAAAGCTAAACAAAAATGTAAAGATATGTCATCAAGAAAAAGACTCAGGTTACCTCTACATAAGCCACATCCTGAAGTGAGAAAATACAGTATACAAGGATAGAGGACATCAATGGCCAGTTTGTGAATAAACTCCAATATCCAGCACCACTTTCCTTAGCATTAGGCTCAGAAACAGATTCTTCCACCGCTTCAATTGAATTATTTGAATCCGCAGGTGGACTGTGTTTATGCAAAGTTTCCTGTAGCAATGCACACATGTTAAGAAAAGGTGAGATGTACCACAAAAAGAGTAAGGACGAGGTTCTACAATCATATTAATGTCTTGAAAACCATTTTAGTTGAGCTACTTGGATTATTAGATGAGTGCCTTAACACAACTCCTTAATAGGTCAGTGCATATTCAAAAGATGTGATAATGTCGTTGCATGTGGCATGGAACAAAAATGGAAGAAAAATATAATCTTTATTGAACCCAACAGTTTATGGATATGCTGAAGAATATTTTTGTCAAAACAATTTAGGGATCTTAAATACAAATGGAAAATTAGCAATGTGCATTTAGGTAAAAATCTCACCGGAAGCCAAATGCAAGAAATTAAGGCAACAACAGCGAGGAGTGATATACACAGGTTGGGAAGAAAATATGGAAACCTAAAAAACATGTGTAAGCAGAATTAGCATCATCGCATAAGAAATTGGCATAAAAAGGGTGGACATAGCAAATTCTTACCTCCCGAATATGGATTGTTGAGAGAATATGCCTGGATACTTGTCTGCTGGCTGATATAACAAAAATGTAAAGAAAATTAGCTTACAAGGCCACCAACCATTTATGTTACCATAACTATATGTAAAATCAAAATACAAATACATATGGGCTCTGTTTGGATTGAAGATTTGTAGTTCTAAAATAGAATTTGACTAACTCTCGAATTTCATGAGAATTTGAATTGGGGATCAACTTCAAGTCATGTGATGGGAAGGCAATACAAGTTCCCATGAGAGTTAGTATTTAAAAGTCATTCCAAAGTCGTTTGGTTCAACTCTTTGGAAAATTAAAACATACAAACAAATACATGTATATGCATATGTATACCTAAGTGTACTAGTGCATATAATAAATAGTTGAATGTCAGTGGTAAAAGTACAATATAATACGTGATAAGTATTGGTATGTTATACAACGTTTACAAGATATTATGTTATATTAATTATTTTATTCACGGAATATTAGGTATTATATATAGAATTAATTCTGTATTACATCATAACAATATCACGTTTGCAGGTATAAGAAATCCGTCCAACCAAGATATTTTCCTCTAAATCGAGATGGACTCGTAGCATCAGTTCACTTGCAATTGGGATAGAATCCAATTTTATGGTGCAACTAAACAACAAATATTAGCTCAGCCAATTCGAGTTCCTCAAGTATGTGCTAATTCCTGCAATCCAAACGGGGTGAGAGGTAACTACCATGGCGTGTGCTTACACTTAACACATCAAATGCGTCCGAATAAGTTAACTTGTATTCATCCATGTTCTATAACAAAATTGTATAATTTTGGTTGCATTCTATATTTTTTTCATGTTGAGTAAGCATTCATGTGTATACTTTGCATGGAGAACCCAATTCGATAAATAACAGGTAAATGATTTATATAAAGGGATCAACAGAAGTAAAATCAAGAAATTTTACTCACAGTGTATATAATTTGAGAATTTTGTGATTAGTGTAAAATAAGGATATGAATATTTAGAATTGTATAATAACAAACTTTGATGGTAATGCATAGATTAGTTTTTTGCTAAATATTAAATGAACTGTTACTTGTGCAAGATAACCTCCGATGGCTGGTCCAACAATGAGACCTATGGCACGTGAGGAAGAAATCTGAAGGATTAACCAACAATAGCACCAGGTGAGCATTATATGTTCCACTAGTAGCATTAAGATTTTGAAGTAATACATGAGAATCTTACAAGTGATAAAGATAGATGACCATATTCTTTACGACATACTTCTGTAGCATAAGCCTGAACACAAGCAAAAAACAATGTTGGTAAAAGTGTGAATGCAGTAAACCATTTATTTGTAAACTGTATTAAATACTAGTCACACTTTTTTTTAAACGGGGAAGCCCTGGGCTCTGTATCACGATGCATATAGGAATTATATTTCATTATTAAAGGAACACCAATCACACTAGGGAAATCTTTATACTATTTCTCGAAAGGACAATGTACTGGTGACCATGTCAATGTAGGCTGGTTGGATGAAATTTATCTACCATTGTAGGAAGTAACGAAAATCTCATTCACGAAAATATAATATGCTTCATCCAAAACTGGCCAATCTACAGATTCATGTGCATTACACAACAGCCATATTGTCAAATGTCATGCTCTCACAAAATAAGGACATAAATTAAGTCCAGCGAAAAGCAGAAGAGTTATTGTTGAATAAACTAACAAATGTAAATATGAGTACATGAGGAGTTAGTAAACAATAGTCTAGTACCAAAAGGTAAGTACACCCATGAGTGTTTAGGTACCTTAATTGGTCCTAGCATACCCGAAAACAACCCAAGCATACATCTTGTGGTTAATGCCATCCAATAGCTAGAGCTGAGGCCAAATAGCGCGTTCAAAATAATTCTGCAATACACAATTATAGATGCTTAAATGTTGGCTGTACGTGCGACATTAGAGAGAAAGAAAAACTCCTATTCAGGATGTACATTCTAGACTGTATGCTTTGTTGAAAGAATATTCTTACACTGCAATAAGGGTAATTACAAAAACAGGTTTCCTCCCATGCTTATCGGCCACCACTCCCCATAATGTAGAGGTGAGTGCTCTACCAATCATATATGAAGCGCCTTCCACAATAGAAAATGAAGGCACCATAAGTTTACCATGGTAGATGAGGTTAAGGTATATCCATCACAACACAATATGCTTAAACAGTCATGTTCAAGTGCTCCGTATGATTGACATAAAACAATATTGTGAGAAAAACTCACCAATAAAACCAGCATAAAATCCAATATCTTCTACTTGTTTAGCAATGTGCAGGTCCCTTATCTGCAAAAAATAAATCCAATGAAGATATTGTATGAAAATACAGTATTTTAGCATTTAGCTAAGCTACTTTGAAACAATGTTTACCTCAAAGTAATATTTGCAAACATAAAATAACCTAGTTATTTTCAAACTAAATAATATATATTTTCCTTTTCGTAGTCATCATTGGATGGTAGTACAAAATTCAAAGTGCCATAATTATCACTGATATTTTCTACATATATTGTCGTATGTCACAACAGTGCAATAATCATTCATCCCATCCTAATACTTAGGTAGACTTTATTTACCAGTGCAAACTCTCAAGTATACCGAACAAAGCATCAGAAGAACTAAACAATACAAATTATCTAGAAAAAAGGGAAATATATATTCTTTCTCCCTGTTTTCAACTCGGTTCATTAGTAATATAGTTTTTGAGAGAAGTGCGCCTCATAAACAAGCGGAATCTCATGTGCGCGAACTTTATTTAAAATCCACTATAAAAGATGTAATGTTCAAAAGTCAAGTATTTGGAATAGTGAAAACAAAAAATGCAACAAAGTTGAGGAATATACTACATCCCCTTTTCATTGTATCTCTCTAGAATCCATTATGTGGACAATGCAAAGAAATATGAATTTAAGGAAAAATTAATGATAAATGCCAATGCATATCCCATAAATACAAGCACGTAACCTCTTCCAAAACTTTTAATTGGTCTAGAGAGTAGAAAAAAACTGCAATTACCACATTCCTGACTTCTTATATGGACAAATATTTCCATGGGCGTGGACAGTTATAGCTATTTAAAATTTGTTGTGCAAAGAGCCCACAAAGTGAGAAAGACAAAAAATTGGAAAAGGAGATTAGTTCATGATAAAAGTGTACTTATTTAATAGAAAAATGCCTATAGTCACGATTTCTCAAAAAAAAAAGCACTACTGATGGTCAGAGATCATGTTTTGACCTTTTGGGGTACAAGTATATGCTATTTTACTGCGGAGTGTGACTCCAAGTAGCAACTAATTAAGACAGTACCAACTGTTTTTGGTTGTCGAGAAAAGACAGTACCAACTGTTATTTTTAGACAAAGTACCAACTGCTTAATACGGCTCCAATTGCCTAGTACTCCTACTTTTTTTTTTGCGGGGGGCCTAGTACTCCTACTTGCAATACTAAATGGGCTACAACACTAACATGGTCCATGAAATGGGCTTATGTTCGCGTGGAAAGCCTGGGGTCAGGGCCTAGTATGGCTAGAACATGCTCCGTCACAGGTCTAATCTCAAAAAAATAAAAATAATCTAATACCGAGCTTAATCTCAAAAAATAAAAAAACATCTTATACCGAGTTTGTATCGTAGACATATAGAACATCAGAAATGATGGTACAACGTATAAATCAACTTTTCTGTGAAGAAAATGCTTTGCACATAAGTAGAAGTAATATTACTCACCATAAAATACAAGAAGGGGAACAAGGACTGTATGGGCAAGTCTGCAATATCATAATAAAAAATCATATTCATATTTTTTTTGAACCTGAATATAAATTTATAATTAAAAAACGAAGAGGCGAACCACAAATATATAAGTCCAGAAGATAGTGTATTGAATCAGTAAAGCCCAAGTGCGCTTAAGGTTTAGTGAGTAAGCATGTGCCATATATAACAGATCGACCCAGCATGGATGATTGTCTACCAATGGTGATGGGCAAGTTTAGTTTGTATACTTTTGTTTTTGTTTGCGGTTGTATTTGAGAATATGACGACCAAAGATGACGGAGCAAGAGTGGCTTTACGGTGTGCGGCCATGCCTTGTATATTTGTGCCATGGCAGAAGCGAGGGGAGGGGATGTACTAGAAGAAGACAAAGCCGCAGAGGGATTAGAGTAGTACTATGAAAGAAAGATGATTAGATCCCTTTGGCTGTCCCATCACATTCGACAAGAACAAGTGCAAGAAGGGAGTGACAGAGAAAATCTGTAGTTTCCTGCTCCATGCATGCTGTGCCATGCCGAAACAGTTCGCCATGCATCGAATCGAAGGAAGAAAACAAGGGATGAACGGGGGGCAAGGGCAACGCACTGGAGCAGACGGTGACGAGCCACATGCAGGCGAACTCGGTGTAGGGCACTCCAGTCCGCGTTTCGTTCCTGCGGTCGAGCCTGCACCCGGGGCAGTTGGCGTGGTAGTACGTCTTCTTCAGCAGCGGCACCTCCGACGACCCGTCGCCGCCGTGGCCATCCTTGCCCATCTCCTTCCTCCGGTGAGCAAAGGGATGCTAGCGGCCGGAGGAAGGAGGCAATGCTGGAGAAGAAAAGCGCCTCTTTGGCTCTGCTCGCTTGGACAGGAACGAGCCTCCTCCTCTTTATGGAAACGATACAGCATAAACCGAATTTCCAAAAACAAAAAAATATTATTGGAGTATATCCCAATAAAAAGGTAGAATAAGACGTGATTAATTGTGGAACGAACAAGGCCCACGACATACCTACCACACAGGCCAGCCTGCACGGATCATTCATTCTCCCCGGGTAGGAGACGCAGACGGGAGAACGTGGTTCACGCCTGACCGTACAATGGGGGATGCAGACGGGAGAACGTCGATGTTTTTTTGGCTCTGGACATTGACGCGCTGCATTATTGGGCGTAGACAGCGGAACAAGAGGACGCGACGAGTTATGATCCGGAGGAAGAAATGCAGAGGGGAAGAGGGTAGCTGAGAATGGAGGATCTGAATCTACTGACGATGAAGTAGTTGGCCTAGATTCATCTCACATTCTCATGCCGCTGAATTTCATGGCAGGAGGTCGTGCTGGTCGGGACCTGCGTCGGGTCGTGGTTATTCTCAAGGGGTTATCATTCGTTGGTGGTGATCATGGTGAGAATACAGTCTTTCCGGAGTTTAATCGCCGGATGCCGGAGGTGGATGACAGCATTGAGACTGGGTTCGGTGATGGATCAATAATATCTACAGCTAAACCTCTCCCAACCTCAAATAAATACGCCAGATAAACTGTTCGGAGAGGCACCGACGGGGCATCAACTGGTATGCAGCATGGAGGCCCCTGAAGATTGCAGATGATATATCATCGACTCTGCGTTGTCAACGGATAAGCGATAGCGGTTTGGTTCTATCGCAATCTTGTATTCTTGTGTGTTCTCAACATGAGGTCGAGCCATCATATTTATGGTGTGTGGACGTAGCCAACTGCTGGTGCAGTGAAACCGCGTGCGTCAGGAGCCGCTTCACCGGCCGCAGGCCAGGGAACTCGCCGATGGCACTTACCGAGTTGACGCCTGACGAGATTTGTAATTTGGACGATGCTCGAATTTCGTTTGCTCCTCTGATATCTGGTGCCAATACATTCGCCATGCGTGTGGTGCGGCGGGTCGTCTTCGGTTGGAGGTTTGGAGCGTGTACATGCTTGGATCGGTCGCTCGCTCGCTAGTCACTTACGCTAGCTGCTCTCACAGGCCACGACCCTCTTGGAAATTTGATGTCAATCTTTAGTCACTAACGAGGTCGAGCAAAGTAGCTTGCTACTTACACAGACGAGCCTTGGTCGTCTACCCCTCTCCCGCTACAGTAGAGAGGGGCGACTTTTTCGCCTCCCCGCAGATCCACCGAGTCGCCGCGGATCCAGCTGATCCCTCGCCCTCCGCCGGCCGCTCCGGCGGCGGGAGGGCGGGGGATCCCTGCGTCGCGTGTGTACATAGTGTAGGGCGTGTGGGTTCTTCGGCCGGCGGCGCCATGGAGGGTTGGTTTCGTCGGTGTTTTGGTGCAGGTGGGTTCCTCCTCTCGCGGCGGAGCTCGGTGGAGGTCCGCGGCGCCGCACCTGCCCCTTCACTCTCTGGGATCTCTGGATCCACTGGGAGTGCCTCCCCCTTCCCGGATCTGGCGTGGCGGCCGATCTGGGTCGACGACTTCGAAGCTGGAGCAGATGCAGGAAGACGATGGAGAAGAAGCGGGAGCTGGATGGAGGCTCCTTCGAGCTCGAGGACCGGCGACTTCCCGCCCGCCTGGGGGCGTCTTCCCAACCAAGGATTGATGGAAGATGCGGCGGCGGCGCGCCACCGGCACGTACTGCTCTTCGTCGACTTCTCCGGGTTGCAGATGGACGGTTTTGTATTTTCTATCCTTCTCGAGGATCTCTCTGTAATGCTTTTCCTGTAATTGCTCTGGTTTCATCGCAAAAAAAAAAAAAGTAGCTTGCTACTTGCTGACTCCTTTTACACTCGAGTCAATAACCAATATAGCCATTTTTTCAATACAAATCTCTACTAGGATATTTCTTACACTCTTATACTGTAAAACATCGTACAAAGTTATTTAATACAGATATTAAGATAGACACAAACACAGTATAGTACATCGAACTAGCGCAGACCATTTCATTTAAGAATGTGATTTTTCTTTTGTTAGATCGGATATATGTGGATTTTTGGTAAAATATGATTCTTTTTTAAAATAACATAAACACTGTGACAAAGAGTTACTTTACCATGTCTTTTAATAGTAATAAATTGATACGTAAAATAGTATGATTTTTTTATTAAAGTGTGTATTCATAAAAGCCATTTACACATAGTAAAATAAGATGTATAATAAAGTAAAGATATTTAGTATAAATAAAGAGTAACATAAAAAGGTGATCGTCTCCCGCTTGTCCATGCATGCCAGTTAATTGTCAGGTGCGTGAAGCCGCTTCGCAGAGCATATGTGCACAACATCAACACCAGCTCTCAGATTACACCTTCAACTCGGTCCAGAGCCAGTGGCTGCCTCGAGAGAAGAGTCAAGGCACCCTAAAGAATTTGGCTCAAACAAACGAGGCTGAGGCACGCGAGCAAGGTGTTGAAGACGACGCAGGCCGTCATGAGGGCGAGGCTGCAGCCGGTGGCGTCTGCGGCGTCCAAGCCCGCCATGCCGAGTGCTGCTGGCGCCGCGAAGCCGCCAGCATCAGGAGCCGCGCACCGGCCGCAGGGGAGGCGGCTCTCCGGTGGCCTTACCGAGCCGACGGAGAAGGCGAAGATGACCAGGAGGAGGGCGGAGAAATCCGAGAACGTGATGCACCTCGTATGCTGGGGACCCAACTAGCCGCCCGCCCGTGTGCTGCTTGTTCTCTTGGAGCAGAGCAGAGCGGCGTGTATCGATCAACGTGCGTGTACGATGATCGTGGTGTGTACGCGATACATAGTCTCTTATGTAAAGTTAGCACGGTAGTGGATTACGGATGCTTGTGCGAGTGACTAGATTTGTGTTTTTTGACGAAATATATAGCTCGAATTTCGTAATCCGATTCCGATCCCATGCCCCTTCCTCGCGACTCTTCTTCCCCGCAGCTCCTCCTTCGATTCAATCCATACATCGCTGCCGTCACCTTCTTACCTCACCCCGTCGGTAAGGTGCGCCAGCTTTCCTCCTCGCCCCAAAGGATCAACCGCCATGGTCTATCCGCAGAAGTAAAACTAGATGGCTGGAAGGAGGATGGGGCAAGGAAGTTGATGGATTAAGCAGCATCATTCCTGTACATGATCAAACTGGGACAGTTCGATCGTGAATGCTTGCTGAATCTTCATCTTACTTGATTCTTGCGTGCCATGAGTGTTGGTCCTTGATTTTTAGTTTCCTCATCTATTTATCAATTTATCTTTGTGTATAGAATAGATTGTTGTATGAACTTGGAAATCGAATGGTGGACTGTGTGCATTTTTCCCCTAGGTAGCGTTCTCTGTTCTACGCTGAAACAGAGGTCTCTCTATAGTCTCTAGTCTCTACTCTGGTCTCTCAACTTTTTTCACAAAAACCTTTTCGTGGTTGTCAAGTTTAATCTACCAACTTACCTAGTTAGGTTCTCAGAATGTAATTTTTTTTAGCATGACCACGTAATTAAATGGAGGTGCACTGTAATTTTGAAACATGGAGTTCATCTGAACTATTCAGACCGGGAGCTCTACATGTATCTATGTGGACTGTGCATTGGATGTGTCGATGATTCTCTTGTACTCCTGTTTTCGGTACGATCCACTGGGGAAGTCGTATCATCTGAAGGGAATGATCAGTATCGTGTTGATATTAATATATTAGCCTTTATCAAAAAAAAAAGGGAAGGAAGATACATCTTAAGATAGGGTCTACTTGGGGAACACCGCTGAATTTTTTTTGAAACCGGGAGCAAAAGGTTTGCCCCATCTATTAATTAAGAAGGAGTTGCAAAAAAGCAAGTTTTACGAACCGAATATTACAACGCGACTACTCTCGCGGCATCAAGTTGCCCAAACATTTGGCATCCGCGAGCACCCACAACCGGGCCTCAACCTTAATTCTATCTAGAACGACAAGTGGCGGCGCGCTCTTGTGACGGAAAACTCTATCGTTGCGCTCGTTCCAAACCTCCCAACTTTTTTTGCGGGGAGCCTGAATTAAACTGATAGGCAAGTGAATTAAACTGATGGGCAAGTGAAATCTTTCCATTATTCAGTATGCTTGTTACGATCCATTAGTTTTCATAATACAAAGATAATGGTAGTATTCAAGCTAGCTAGGCACGTCCCAACACTTATGCACAGGTTTCAGACGTCCATATATACGAATTATACAGCTGAGCGTTACTAGTATTCGTCGGCCCATGCCATGCACTCGTGGTGCATCTGAGCCAGTGTCCGCTGCTCCATGCTGCCGCTCTTGCTCTTTACCTCCTCCACCACCATTGCCGCGGCCTTATCTGCATTGCAGTTGCCACTAGGACGCCCGTGGACGGGTTGTTGCGAAGGCGGAGGAGCAGCGGCGCCGGTGAGCTGGTGCACGACGGCGCGGAACTGGTCAGGGTGGACGACGTACACCGCCGTGGCCGAGCGGTCCCGGTGCCTCCAGTGCGGCCTCCTTGGCGCCGCGCCACCACCGGAACGATCGGTGACCTTGGCGTCGCTGCTGGTATCCATTGAGTAGCTAGTGATCGGTTGATCGGAGGAAGAGGTGGTCGGTGGCTGGGTGAGAAGGGCGGGAAGGAGATGATGATGATGATGATGATGATGATGATGATGATGAGAAAGAATTGTGGACTGGCGGGCGAGTACTTATAGTCTGTCGTCAAACGCGTTGAAAAGCGATTCTTGAGTTGATTATTTAAGTGTTTCAGCTCAGTAGGAGGAAAGGGCTGTGACGGATGTCGTGCGGGTGACGGTATCATGGGCTAGGTAGGAGGAAAGGGCTGACTGACTACCTGGCGAGATGGAGGCGTTGCTCAGCATGGCATCACAATTCACACCTCGCGTCCAACGAGAAGGCTGGGTTCTACCGGATACAGGACGACTTGTTGATGCCTCCGTCTGCGTCACCGTCATCTACTGCATTCCCCTCGCCTCCTCTCTTTATAACTACTCACTCCAATTTAGATTACCATTTAGCAATATGTGAGTATCTAGACATCTTACATATATAGATATATCAACATGTTGATAAATGAAAGTCGTCTAATTGGAAACGGAGAGAGTACTAGTTCTTAGAACTCTGGCGGGGTCTCGACTGTTGAAAACGTAATTTTTTACCATTCCATCTTCTAAGAGCATTTTGTTAGGGCTGTTGTAAGCTAGTGGAGACTGCTCAAGTTTAGTCTCACCTCGTTTAGAGGAGGAGGTCACACCCAGCTTGTAAGGGAAAGATTCCTCCTCCTTTGAGTCTGGGCTTTTGGGATGGAATGAGATCTCGTCTTATATCTGGGCCGTGTGCGCATAAACGTCTGAAACTAGACTGAGTGCTGGGCTAAATCTGAGTAGACGCCAACACATCTCCACCGACACCCTCCAATTGGCCCACACAAAGTCTAATGGTGATCCGGACGAATAAATCGGCGACAGCGGCACCCAATGGTCCCGACCGAGCCATTTTGTGTTCGGGCAACCCCAAAAGGGCCACCAAGTTTGGAGGCCCTCTCGGGAGTGCCAGACATGCCCTCCGACAAAGGTGGCCTTCCCGTCATACACACAGGGTCGGCGCCGCGTGGGAGGTCGTTCCGCCCGATTAATTGCAAGGCGACGAGACGGTGGCACGGCTGCCAGCACGAGTCACAATAACGCCACGCCCGTTCCCTTAAAGGGTGCAAAACAAAGCGATGCGTCGAGAAGCGCCATCCACATGTTCACATCGCACCGGCTTCTCCATGTGGGGCCCTGCACATGCGGCGTCGGCGTCAATGGCGCGACATGTGAACTAGTGCTCGCAGTTAATGTGCGCCACCCAACCCCGCTCATCCTGTCACCTTTAAAACTCGGCGCGACACGCCACTCCTATCCAAACAAGTTCCTCTCCCTCACTTTCTCCAAACTCCCTCTCGCCGCCAACGGATCCACCGCCTAGGATGGTGGGCAACCGCGAGACACCGGAGGAGCGCGAGCTTCGGCGTCACCACAACTTCGTCTCGGTGGAACGTGCACGTGCTGCAATGAGCGATGTGGGGAGCAAGGTCGCGAGCAACAGGAGCAATGTCGTCGCAACGAGGAGCAAGAGATGTAGGCATGGTGCCATGAGATGTGACGCGTGGAGCCAGCGAACGTGGCACCACACGTGATGTCAGTGGAGAATGCGTGGATGTTCAATCGCCACAACATCTGAGTGGCGGACGGCGTCACCCTACCGGAGGGGTGGGTGAAGAACATCATCAATGTGCCGGTGGCGCCGTGGTTCAGCGGGCAGGCCCGAGTTGACTACACCAGGCGGGTGTGGGGGGAGATGCCTATGGAGAAGTGGCTCGACCCCAAATACTCCATCTCGGCGCCGTACTAGGCGTCATGGTGGACTCGGAGTACGAGGCGTGCCGCAGCAGGTTCTTCCTCCCAAGAGGCATGCGGGAGACACCATCGGAGTGTTTCGCTTCAAACGACGAGCGTGCCTGCTCTAACAACAAGGTGATTGGCGAGGAGGACGAATTTCCCAACCTTCCCTGCCCATCGGCGCAGGCGCCGACACATGACCCGGCTGCAGCAGCGTCACCGTCACCATGTAAGGGGGCGAAGGATGAAACCTCACGCGTCGGCCGCCGCATGCATCAAGTGTAGATTAAACCCCACCACACACCGGCCACGAAACCAGAAGCCGTAGCCGAGGCTATGTTTGTAAAGGCCGTAGCTGACGTCAATGGCAGATGAAACTTTCTACGCCAGATCATTGCCGGCGCGTGTAGTGGTTGTCAAGAAGCTGTGGGGTGTTGTCGGTGTCGGGATAGGCCTCCTTGTTTCGGCGTAATTTATGTTTAGTTTTTTTTTAAATTCCCTTTAGTTTTTAAATTATAAGTTTGTTAAGTTTCGTTTTAAGTTCACCAAAATTGTTGTTAAAAAATGTTAAGTTTGATTCTTTTTTAGAGTGTTGCTTTGAAGGACGCGGTTGTGGCTGCATCCTACACTTGAGCGGACACATGTTCGTCACATCCAATAGGGCCTCAAGTGGGGTGCCAAACATGAAATTGGCGTCCCCCGCAGGAGATGCTCTAAGCAACATACAGAAACTCATGTTATTAATTCTTCATCCCGTTACGCTCATTTCCTCACTGTTCTTGCTCAGGAGCCTTGCGCGGTGAACTGATTCGGCCTTGCTGGGGTCTCGCTCTCGTTCTGTAGCGACCGCCATTATCAACGTCCAAGCTTACTGGGCAAGAGCTGGCTAGGTTAATGGCATCCACGGGACAGTATTTGCTCGTCTATCCACCGATTTTGCTCCTGGATAAAATCTAGTTTTAGGCGCGCAACGTCGAGAGAGTCGGGGCCATCTGACGGCCTGTCCAATCTGTCCCCTCCCTTGAATGTTTGGTACGTAGATCTAGTGAAAAAGAAAAGCTACCTCATTGCTGCTGCTGGCGCCACACCTACCACCATTCCGCCAACCACTAGCGGAAATGGAAAGTTTGATAGATCCCCTATAAGATAAGACCGCGTTGACACCATGCTGCACACTCTGACAGACACACACTCTGAATCTCTGATCTCTCAACATTTCGGCAGTAACAGCGAAGAAATGGCGCCGGTGAAGGTGTTCGGGCCGGCGATGTCGGCGAACGTGGCGCGGGTGCTGCTGTGCCTGGAGGAGGTTGGCGCCGAGTACGAGGTCGTCAACATCGACTTCAAGGCCCTGGAGCACAAGAGCCCCGAGCACCTCGTCAGAAACGTACGTAAACTTTCCTTATTCCTTCCAGCAACTGATCTTGGCCGTGGCGATGCTTATTCTTTCTTCCTAGATTTCTATGACCATTCCGGCAACCGGATGGTTTCCGTGCTGATCATGTCTGCTTTTTTCTTGCAGCCGTTCGGGCAAATCCCTGCTTTCCAAGACGGAGATCTGCTTCTCTGGGGTACTGTGATTACTTTGCCCTTTCCAGTCACTTTGCTCGGAATCGATGCGATTGTGGGACTGAGATCCCATGCCCCGCGTGAGGCAGGGCACAACGTGACCTGAGGCACTCCATCCACCGTCCATCCAAATCCAACGGACTACAACTAGTCAACGACTTTTGGCACTGGTTTTGCTCGTTTGCTTCATCGTTCTCACGCGCGAGACACAACAGACGGCGGGAAACAGAGGCTTGCACAGAGACTTCGCGGGCGGGAACTGCAGGGGGCTGCGCCGCGTCGCCACCGTCGGGAAGGGCGCCATGGGATCTCCGGCGGCGGCCACCGAATAAACGGCGCCGGTAATTTCGTCCGTCCCCACGGCCTTCTCATCCCCGCCTCGCTCCGACGAGCTCCTCGTCCCCGCCGTGAAGATCTCCGACGAGCCCGATCTCAGCTCCGTCGACCGCGTCCGCACTCTTGCGCCCTCTCCTCGACCGCGGTTCTCCCCTGTGACCACCCCAGCAACGAGCAGGTTAGTCCTCTGTAGAAACGTCCTTTGTATGTGTATACTTCAGAACTGAAAATTGTGCTTAATTGTTAGTTCATAACTGAAAATTTGAGGCATGTATTGTGCTGGAGTTTTTCAGTTCAATCCTACGAATTGTACTGAAAGAATTACCTTTATATATCTGATTGTGTGTTTCTTTAGCCTATATTGCCTCCATGTCATGAATTAATGTGAGGATTGATTGATGTGTTTCCTGTCTTATTTTACAGAATTCCTCCTGATTAGTGTGCTATGCAATTGTAAGTGTTGTGCATTTGCAAGTGTCCTGCAATGGAGGAAATTGACAAGGGGATGCCTCAAATTGGCATGAGGTTTAGAAACCCGGATGAAGCTTGGCTATTTTGGGTTGCATATGGAGGCCGCGTTGGGTTTGATGTGAGGAAGAGAAACAAACATGTAAGCAAGACGGATGGTCAAGTGACTTCATGCAGATTTGTTTGTTCCAATGAGGGTATAAGAAAGAAAGGGATAACAATGGATCATGAGCCAAAGCGTGTTAGAGCTGAAACAAGAACAAGTTGCAAAACTATCATGATTATATCATTGGATCGAGTGGCAATGAATTACGAAGTCACAGATGTTGTGTTGGAACATAATCATTACCTTCAATTGCCACAAACATGTCACTTGATGGCATCACAAAGGAAGATTTCTGAAGTACAAGCTTTTGAAATAGAAGCTGCCGAGGATTCTGGAATTATGCCCAAAGCTGCACATGAGCTTGCCTGTCGTCGAGTTAATGGCCCATTTAATCTCGGCTACACTTGTCGTGATCAAAAGAATTATTTGCGAAGCAAGCGGCAAAGAGAGTTGGCTTTCGGTCAAGCTGGTAGTATGTTGAAGTATTTTCATGACAAAATGATTGAGAACCCATCTTTCCAATATTCTTTGCAGCTGGATTGTGAGGAAGATATAGCCAACATATTCTGGGCTGATGCTAAAATGGTTCTTGATTATGCACACTTTGGTGATGTTGTCACATTTGATACAACATTTGGCACAAACAAAGAATATAGGCCATTTGGTGTTTTTCTTGGACTCAATCAGTTTAGAGAAACCACCATTTTTGGTGCAGCCTTGCTATTTGATGAAACATCTGACTCATTTAAATGGCTTTTTGAGACTTTTCTAGCTGCACATAATGGGAGGCAACCTAGAACTATTTATACGGATCAAGATGCGGCAATGGGGAAAGCTATAAAGGAAGTCTTCACGGAATCATATCATGGATTGTGCACCTTTCATATAATGCAAAATGCTGTTAAACATTTATGTCCATTGAAGGGTGAAGAAAAAGATGAAGAGGAGGGTGAAGGCAGCGGTGAAGATGAAGAGGAAGAGTCTCATGTTATCACAGATTTTGGTGAATGCATGTATGGCTTTGAGGACAAAGTAGAGTTTGAAGAGGCATTTGACAATATGAGAAGTAAAGTGCACAAGCAAACTTGGTTAGATAGTATCTACAAGTTGAAAGAAAAATGGGCTGAATGTTATATGAGAGATGTGTTCAGTTTGGGAGTGAGAAGTACACAACTTAGTGAGAGCTTCAACAATTCATTGAAAAACCATTTGAAATCAGATTTTCATATTGTTCGGTTCTTGATGCATTTTGAGAGGACGGTGGAGGTAAAAAGAACAAAGGAATTGCAATCTGAATTTGAACAAAGGAAGAAGTTGCCAAGAATCATGATGCACACACCTATGTTGGTGGTAGCAAGCAAAGAATACACTCCAATTATCTTTGAATCTTTTCAAAGTGAATATGAGAGATCCATGGCTGCATGCGCTAGAGTGTTGGATGGAAATAACAAATTTGGGGTTGCCATTGGGAGTTTGCATGGTGATTTAGAATTTGAGGAGGAGCGCATAGTGATTGGTGATCCTTTGACCAAAACGGCTTCATGTAGTTGTGGAATGTTCAATAGGACAGGAATATTGTGTGGACATGGTCTCAAAGTTCTCGACTTGATGAATATAAAGACATTACCAACACATTATGTCTTAAAGAGATGGACTAGAGAAGCACGCAATGGAAGCATACAAGATAGACATGGAAGGAATGTGGTAGAGAATCCAAAGTTTGAAGCCCAATTTTGGTACAGGGGTGTGTCTCACAAGTTTCACACTATGGCAGCTAAAGTAGCCAACTCTCCAGAGTGTCGTTTGATTTTAGAAGATGCACTTGATTGTGTTAGCCCACAACTAGATGAGAAACTCAATGCAACCATGAATGCTACGAACAAGCCATGTGATGACCAAGAAAATGTTGACCCAAATGTGCAACTAACTAGTGAGTTTCTTGCCGCAAAGTTCAAGAAAAAAGAGGTTCAATCAAAAAAATTCAGGAGAAAGAGAGGTTGGCTTGATAAGTTACTCAAGGGGCGCAAACTAACTAAAAAAAAGCAGCAAAGGTATGTTCCCATCTATACATGATATATTGTTACCACTCATTCCTAGACTAAATACTCGAATTTTCATGGCAGCAACAAAAGAAAAATGATGGTGCACAACCTCAAGTAAGAGTGGAGAAGGATGATGGTGTACAGCCTCAAGCAAATGTGGAGGTTCAAGAGAGCAACACGGTCATCAGTTACACACAACTGTTGATGGCTCCCCCTGGTGGTGTTTATGATAAGCAAATGTACATTTTAGATAGTATTTTGGACATTTTGACTAGTATTTTGGACAAAGATGACTATAGTATTTTGGATTTTGGGGACTGACTATAGTCTTTCGTGGCCTAAGTGTACAAGTAGATTGGCCTAATTTATGTACTTCAAGGATTATGTAAGAACAGATTGTTGTTGCCAAATTTGAGTTACTAATGCTCAAAGTTTGTATAAACAAAACCAATCTGTAGAGTAGTTTGAGCTGTTCGTATGTTAAGAATGTCCCAGAATTATTTTTGTAAGCTATGTGTGACAATGTGCTACAACTATGTGTGAAAATGTGGCAGAACTAGGTTGTGCAAAAAGAATCAGAACTATGTACTGCTAGATCAGTCAAAACTATGTGTCTCACTCACTGCCGGTTCATATTGTTTCTATTTATTTATTTCCCTGTCAATTTTCAACAAACTGAAGCCAAAATGCAGGCAAAGTGCTGCCAAAATTCAGTATGACTATTCAGATAAAATTGAGTACCATTCTGGTGCCAAATTGCTGCCCAGATTCAACCAAATAAACTGAAGATATTCAGATACATTTGAGTCAGGATTTCCATCACAATTCATTACATTCAAAGACTTGTGCACTACCAGATCAGTTGCTACACTACAAGATCAGGTGCTACACATAACGATGCCACAGTACATTGCAAATGCTACATAAACTATCCAAATTGCAGCCAACATCAGATTGCTGCTTCAGGTTTTCTTGTCTTGCTTCCATCTTCACTGTCACTGCTCTTCTTCACTCTAGCCCGCAACAGGTTTGCTTCCAGCATTCAATCTGATAGAAAAATTCAGAAAACTCAAATTAACATCTAATAATTCAGACAAAAACCGAAAAAGAATCGATCAAATTTCAAGGAACGGATTTTCTTTCCTCCGGCGATCAAATGTCGACGGAGCTGAGATCGGGCTCGTCGGAGATCTTCACGGCGGGCACGTCGCAGCGCTTCTCCGGGAACTGAAGCCGACGGCGGCGCCCATCATCGGCCTCTCCGGGAAGCTGGGTCAGGGCGGCGGGCGGAGGAACCACCACAACCCCCCCGCGATGTTCCCCAAGAAGGCCAAGACCGGCGGCGGCGGGCGCAACCCGAGGCCCGCGGTTCCGGAGGACGAGCCCAGCTCCCCCAAGGTTTCTTGCATCGGGAAGGTGCTCTCCGAGCGCGAGAGGGCGCGCCGCCGGCCGCGCCCACCGCCGTCGGAGAAGGCGCAGCGGCCTCCCGGCGGCTGCTGCCCTGGGTTCGGGTTCTTGATGCGCCGCAGCCGCTCGCGGAAGGGCGCCGTGGAGAGCGTCGACTGGTCCCCGCCTCCCCCGCCCCCCGCGGCGAGACGGATGGAGGCGAAGGCGTTCGAGGCGGAGGAGGCCGACCCAGCGCCGGCGCCCGGGCTGGCAGGGGTGATGCGGTTCGCATCGGGGAGGCGGGCGCCGGATTGGGCGGCCGAGTTCGATGAAGCAAACGAGCAAAACCAGTGCCAAAAATCGTTGACTAGTTGTAGTCCGTTGGATTTGGATGGACGGTGGATGGAGTGCCTCAGGTCACGCTGTGCCCTGCCTCACGCGGGGCATGGGATCGGAGTCCGCGATTGTGCCTCTCCTAATGCACTGTCTAATGACATAACAGATATAAATTTTTAATAAACTAACCCGATACATTGTCTTTTAGGTGTTTATCGCTAACGGAGGTTGCATTAATTTATTTTAGGATCATGCTTGCATGTGATTAGCTAATGACTTGTTTTTAACCCCTGCAAAAGTTGTATGTTAGTTCAAGTACAATTTTATTCTCTTTCTTTGCTAAGTTGCCACATCAGTAATTTGCCTATAATACCGTGCTAAGAGATAGAGAGGCCTTAGATGACTGCTCTGCTCACGATTCTACTTCTCGTGTTTCAGAGTCCCGCGCGATCTCGAAGTACGTCCTCCGCAAGTACAAGACGGATGAGGTTGACCTGCTGAGGGAGGGCAACCTGGAGGAGGCGGCGATGGTGGACGTATGGACGGAGGTGGATGCTCACACCTACAAACCGGTCATATCCCCCATCATGGTCGAGTGCATCATCAACCCGCTGATGCGCGGCATTCCCACCAATGAGAAGGTCGTGGCCGAGAGCTTGGAGAAGTTGAAGAAGGTGCTAGAGGTGTACGAGGCACGCCTATCCCAGCATAGGTACCTCGCGGGGGATTTCGTTAACTTTGCGGACCTCAACCACTTCCCCTACACCTGCTACTTCATGAGGACGCCCCATGCGGGGCTCTTCGACTCGTACCCGCACGTCAAGGCATGGTGGGAGAGGCTCATCGCCAGGCCGGCCATCAAGAAGATCGGCGCGATCATGGCTCCACCGAAGGCATGATTGGTTTGTGGCGGTGATCGATCACGTTATAGCACTAATAAGGCAATGAGCTTGTATCTTTAAAACTGCACAAGTGTTCCATTTGGTGGTTGTGTGGCGAAACTCTTTTAATTGACTGCTAATGCGTTCATTTTGTTGCTTGCAAGTCCTAATCAGAATTTAGTTTATCTGTCCTGGACCACTTGTATGCAATGTTTCCAATTTGGGTTTAAGCACCAAATAGAGAATTTCACTTGTAATAGCACATGCTCTGTTACGCAATGGAGCAAGGTAGTGATCTTCCTGTTACTAAAATAGAACTTCATTTGATATTGACTAAAATCCGACCAAAGTTAACTTTTTTGGCTATGTTGAATATCATTTCTACTCATTTTCATTTCTCATATATGAGTATAATTGTATCGTTTTCCCAACCAAGTATCAGTCTAATTTACAATTAAACAAAATCTCGAAAACCCGTGTGCACCTTACATCAAGGAACATAGGGTGTAAGAGAAAACTATATTTACCAAAGTTTGTTTTGTATGAACCATTGTACATATGATTGCTCTCAAGCATTCAGTTGGATTATACTACAAATCCATTAGTTAATGCCAGTTCAACGGAATAATTTTGACGTTCACTCCGAGAAACAACAGAAAATAGTCTGGTTGCGTAATATACTTAGAATTTTGGGCTTATTATTTCTGACCCTGGTTCGCTCAGTTTTCCTTGTCTGTGCCCTACTTACGTAGTTTTTCTCGTCTGTGTCCTATCTGACTCTTTCGAGTCCCGTGGATGGCCAAACGGGACTTTTCAGTCTGGTCAATGGTTTGACCGTTAGCTTCTGATTGGGTGGGACCCATATGTGATAGATTTAATAATTTCAGGAAAATGATTAAATTTCTTACAGAGGACCCACTGCTGACGAATCTGAATCTGAGATCTGAACAGTGCAAAATTTGAATTTTCAAGTTTCACAAAAAATGTGAAAAAATTCTAGACGTCAACAATGAATATTTATACTTGTGTGCAAAATTTGAGCGTGAAATATTGTGTAGTTTGGTTTGTGTAAAAATGACAAATTTGAGATCTAGATCTAGATCTATATCTAAACAGTGCAAAATTCAAAATTTTTAAGGTTCGAAAAATAATGTGAAAAAAATTCTGGATGTTGTTAATGATTATTTATACTAGTGTACAAAAATTGGAGAATGAAATATTGTGTAGTTTGGTCTATGTAAAAATGACAAATTTCCAAATCTGAGAACTACGATCTAGATCTAAACAGTGCAAAATTCCAATTTTTAAGTTTCATAAAAAATATGAAAAAAATTCCGGATGTTGTTAATGATTATTTATACTGGTGTGCAAAATTGTAGCACAAAATATTGTGTAGTTTAGTCTGTGTAAAAATGACAAATTTCTGAAATATTGTGCTATACGTGAGTTGATGGCCGGCTTGCTAGCTCATATTCATGAACGCCGCAGTGCTCGATTCATCTGCGTCCGACCTCACTTTCCACTCTATCATGCTCAGGGTGCGCCAAGCGTCCTAACGGGCAAGGTGTTACGCGATAGAGAGGGCTTCTCCACGACCACAAGCGGGCGGCGCCGTCGGACTATTGTCGAACACCTTGAGGGCGCGATTTTGACATGCTGATGTTGGCATCAGCATGTTCCCACCGATTCTCAACCAATTGGGAAGCAATCTTTATATGTTTGTGTGCCAAACTGGATTTTCTACAACTTTCGGTTTTACTTGTTTTGAACTTTCTCTATTGTGTTTTTGTAAAAACAGTTCTAGTCCGAGCTCACCGTCCACTTTATCGTGCTCAGGGTGAACCGAGCGTCCTAATGGGCAAGGTGGAAGTAACCCAGCACCAACAGCAAAGAAGGAAAAGAAGAGCAAGGTCGTGGCCCCAACAACGGTTCCTGCAAAGAATAGACAAGCCAAGAAGCACAAGAAGGGCGAGGGCGAGGTCGTGGCACAAACTGGTTCAAATCCAACAAAGAACACCCGGAGCAAGGTCGTCGCCCCATCTAGTCGCACAAGGAGCAAGAAAAGAGGGTGAACATTTGAGAAAACTTGTAATATTTGTTGTGCTACTTCTATCGAACACCTTAAGTGCATGCTCTGGACGCGCTCTGAGCTCGCCATGGCGTACTCTAGGCGCGAACTTGCGCACAGTAGTATGAAAACCTAAGCATATATCCTTCTTAGTCACTCCAAAATGAAACTTTGGTGACGTTTTTGAAATTTTCATGTTGCAAATCCAAAACCCCTTCTTTTCACCCTTGACTTCATACGACATAGTTTGACATCACATTAGATACATGAATTTTTCGTTTGAATGTATATAGACCTTGTTTATCAACTTGAATCGTTAGTATATGACATAAGAAGACTATGTGCGTAGGTTTTTCTTTTATTTTCAATTTTTTTAAATTTTTTATGCTCATTTCAAATATTGGTCAAACCTAATTTTGACCAACATTTAAACAAGTTTACAACATAAAAATAAAAAACTAAACCTGGATCCTTCTTAGTCACTCCAAAATGAGACTTTGACGAGGTTTAAGAAATTTTCATGTTGCAAATCCAAAACTCGTTCTCTTCATCCTTTACTTCATACGACATAGTCGAGATATCACATTAGATACATGAATTTTTCGTTTGAATGTATATAGATCTTGTTTATCAACTTGAATCGTTAGTATATGATATAAGAAGACTATGTGCGCATGTTTTTCTTTTTTTTGATTTTTTTGAATTTTGTATGCTCATTTCAAATGTTGGTCAAGCCTAACTTTGACCAACATTTAATCAAGTTTAAAACATGAAAAAGAAAAACTAAACCTGGATCGTTCTTAATCACTCCAAAATGAAATTTTGGTGAGGTTTTTGAAATTTTCATATTGCAAATCCAAAACCCTTTCTCTTCATTCTTGACTTCATACGACATCGTTTCAGATATCACATTAGATACATGAATTTCTCGTTTGAATGTATATAGACCTTGTCTAACAACTTGACTTGTTAGTGTATGACATAAGAAGACTATTGGCGTATGCTTTTCTTTCTTTTTTTGAAATTTTTATGCTTATTTTAAATATTGGTCAAACCTAACTTTGATCAACATTTAAACAAGTTTAAACATGAAAATGAAAAACTAAGCCTGTATCCTTCTTAGTCACTCCAAAATGAAACTTTGGTCGTCGGAGAAGCCCTCCCTCACGCGTCAAACCTTGCCCGTTCACGATAGAGTGGACAACGAGGTCGAACTGTAACAGTGGACAACGAGGTCGGACTATAACTGTTTTTCACAAAAACACAATAGAGAAAGTTCAAAACTAGCTAAACCGTATAACTAGAATATTGTAGGAAATCCAATTTGGCACACAGCCATATAAATATTGCTTCCTAATTTGTTGGTAATTGACCGGAACGTGCTGATGCTGACATCGGCATGTCCAGATCACGCCCTCAAGGTGTTCGACAGCACTCCGAAGGCGCCGCCCGCTCGTGGTCTTCGGAGAAGCCCTCCCTGGCGCGTCAAACCTTGCCCATTAGGACGCTCGGCTCACCCTGAGCACGATAGAGTGGACAGTGAGGTTGGACTAGAACTGTTTTTCACAAAACACAGTAGAGAAATTTCAATACTAGCAAACCGTATAACTAGAAATTTATAGGAAATCCAATTTGGCACACAACCATATAAAGATTTCTTTCTAATATGTTGGGAATCGGTCGGACCGACATCGGCATCTACAGATCGCGCCCTCAAGGTGTTCGACAACAGTCCGACGTCGCCGCCCGCTCGTGGTCATGGAGAAGCCCCTTGCGCGTAACATCTTGCCCGTTAGGAAGCTTGACTCACCCGGAGCGTGATGAGTGGACGACGAGATCGGACGGCCACGAATCGAGCATGAACGGCGTTCGTCAGGTAGGGCACAAACGAGGAAAACTACGCAAGTAGGGCACAAACGAGAAAAACTGAGTGAATCAGGGCACATAAATAATAAGCCCTCGAATTTTCATCAAAAAGAGAGCATAAGTCTACTCCGATAGGATATAGGCATTGTCTTGTGCAATAAAATTCCTAAGGCATTTGGAGAACTTGTTTAGTCTCATAAGAGTATATCCTAGGTATGTTCATTAGCCTACACCTAACAGTAAGTGTGCCGCGCCAATCCGTCAAGCACGTTTGCCGCCTAGAGCTACTAGCACCGACGAAGAGACACTGTTTTTGGCACAGATTTGGTGGTAGATCTAATCAAACTTGATTAGAGCTATATGAGACTAGAGAGATATAATTCTTAACACATGAGATCTACTAGAGAGAGATTAGATCAATATCTAATTAGAGCGGCATCATAATTAGAGCATCGTCTAATTGCACAATATCTAGCGAGAGGAATTTGCGCAAGTATTAGATGTCTTCTCCTTGGGGGGAGGGGGAGTATATAAGGGGGAGAGGAGGGGGTGGTGCGCCGGCCCTAGAAGGGCCGGCTGACCCCTTTGCCCAAGTCGGGTTGGGGAGTCCTTGTCCAACAAGGACTTCCTCCCTTCCCTTTTATCTTTTTGCCAATTTACTTTATTCCTTTCCTAGTTAAACTCGGACTCTTTTAAATCTCCAATTTAAACAAGGAAGGAGAGGAGGGGAATTGGTGCGGCCGGCCTGGAGGTGGGGCACATGCGAACGGCCCACACCAGGTATGGGGCGGCACACAGGGCACCCCCTCTCTTCCCCGGCGCATCCCCCTTCCCGGCAAACCTCCGAAACTCTTCCGGAACCAAATATACTCTATAGATAAAATCATCGACTCTATCCATTGATGTCAGAAACACTTCCCGGCATCCCGAAACATCTCATGTTCGCCATATTTCTCTCATAGGAAATTCTGCCCTATACTGGCATCATTTCCCTCTCATGATAACCCCCGGAACTTCTCCGAATCACTCCGTAGTTGTTCCTGTGACATCGGAGGGACTCCGACCACTTCTCATAACCACAAAATTAAAACTTTATTCTCTCAATAAAAGATTGACTCACAGCTTAAGTGTGTGACCCAAAGGTTCGGTAAACACAATGACATGTCCGGGAACTTACTAGACATTAACCAGCATTGAGACCTAGACGGCCATACTGGCTCCCGTGTGTTCACGAGTGAATGACAGAACCTGTGTGTTATTCATTACGCTAATCCCCTTACGTACATGATACCAATGATATCTCGAGATTGAGACAATGTGCTCTAGTGTGATTAAACCCTTTGATCATAACATATCATTCCCTTTTCTCATTCCGTATTTTCATTGTCCCGTGATTAATCACGCTGTGTCTGGCCAGACGATTGGGTGACAATAATAATACTGAGATGGCATATAGCATGTATTTCTCGATCGTCTAGAGGAGTATGTGCCATACTTGAATAATCTCTGTTCCAATACATTATTCTAGTTCACGCCCAAAAGCCACCGTTATGGTCCCCAGATACGGCCAGACGTTAGGTGACGATCAAAGCATGAGTGTCGAATAAGCGGTCACAGAATATTCTCATAGCAAAGGAATATAGCTAATGAAAACTAAACATATGATCAATTGCTACCTTCATCATTGACGATTAGTCTCTTAGCAAGATCATACAATGGGTCGGTTTAGTACTATTATCATTCCGACAATAAACTCCTATAGTTGTGTGACTTATACAAAGTCCATGATAAGGAAAACGTGATCATGAAACAAAAAGATAGGCTAGTCTTAGAGACAAGACCAGGAACGCTTTTACTTGTTCGTATCTCTACACCTGTATTGGAGGTTTTCCTCTTGAACACGTTGTATTTCCTATTCAAGTGCCCTATACAGTTATAGCATAAAGATATAAACATTAATAATAAACTTCGAGATAAATAATAACTAAATTATTATTGTCTCTAGGGCATATCTCCAAGAGTCTCCCACTTGCACTATAAACAATAATGATTCTAGTTAGCATGATTGCATGACACCAAATAGAACTAAGGTGCCACTCATGCTTTCGCATGTGCTCCGAGACTGTGTCCAAAACTATGATCCAATCGAAGTACATAAACTTGTTAAATCCTCACATGCCAAAGTTGACAATGCAAGTCGGATATATTAGGAATTGGATTTCGGTCTATCCGGTTCCTTAGTAGCATTAATAATATCAAGCGTCTCTGAATGATATCATCATACCGTCCATTGAAACCTCACTAAGTCAATGACTTATCCAATAACTTGCTATCATGACGTCTCACATCAATGATGCAACTATCCTTTATAGAAAATCTATTTATGTTGTAGAATCCATTCATAATATGTTTGTGACTTGATAAAATCAAAACACCAAATATTTATCAATTGAAAATTGCATTTATCAGATTAAATCAATTAAGATTTGATTTCATAATTCCACTATAAATATGTATATGAGGAACTTCTCTATAAACACTATTTGAAGCTTTACAAAATCTACTAAGTCATCATTCTTTTGTAATATCACTATTGGGTCCTTAACAAAACCCTCAGAATCAATTACACTTTTAATTAACTGCCTTTATGAGAAAACTTTTATCAAGTATTTCTCTTAATTGCCGGTGGCCAAATAAAATTTAGCACTTTGGAAACTTTCTGGCTTAATGTACTATATATAGCAATGAGATAAGCAAAATCACATTAAATATGATTTGATCTTATTCCTCTCTATTCACTCATCATTGACTACTAATGTCAATTTGTCCTGCAAATATCACGCTATGAATTTTTAATCAAATTTCTTTGATTCAAAACACAATTCGAATTACCTTTCAGAATTGTACTTAGCACATTCATACTCATGTTTATTAAATTCCTAATCTATCTCATAGACAAAATTTTAATAAGACACTTTCCGATCTTTTATTTAATACTCTTTTAAATCTTTATTTTCACAAGATATACATTTTTGAATTTGGCCTAGCCTTATTTAGCAAATATAATATCATCTCCCACTTACTTTTAAGTCCCTTCGATTTATATAATGAAAAGAGTAAAATTCTTAACTCATTAATACGACTGACTTCAAACACTCATATTATAATTATCTAGATTATTCTCATAATCCAAATGAATTATTCTTAGCAATTAATTATGCTACTCTAGTCCAACAAAAACATCGAGCATTTGATATGATAAGTTTTGCAACTTCTTGATACATGCATTTTATATCATCATTTATATAACTTTTAGTATCAAATTAGAATGTTATTTGCATTGTTATATCATTATTTTTACATGGTTTAGATGATTTATGGGACTTTTTTACAAAGTCCCTATTTTTGGTATTTAATTTCTGCAGAAAACCTCATTTTTCTTGTTTTTAATGTTTCAGGAGCTATAGGAACCCAAATAATAAAAGCAAAATTACACAGCCATTTTTTCATCGAGAGAAAGGCAGAGGGAAGAAGACCGAAGAGAGGAGTGCCACGAGGCCCAAAAGGGGTGGGCCCACGCGGCCAAAACCCTAGGCCACGTGGGACCCACCAAACAGAGCCTCGGGCACTTCCTCGCCTGGGGCTTTTTATGCACGCCTTCGTCCTCCCCGAAAAGTTACGCCCTAATTTTTACAAGTCCATCCGAGGCCGCGGCGGCGGCGAAACTCCTGATTCCCTCCGAGGAGGTGTCAGATCCTGCTGCTCCGGAGCTCCGGAGGAGGGGGAAATCATCGCCATCGTCATCACCTCTCCTCCTTGGTGTGGGAGGAGGCCTCTTCATCATCACCATCACCAATACCAGCACCATCTCCATCATCATCTCCGTGATCCACTCCGTTCCCCTCGTAGTTTGAGAGTTGTTATACCCTAGATACTTGTCTTGTGCTCTTATTCATGTTTGTGATCGAGTACTTGTCATTATTTGGAGGTGAAGTTATATTTTCAGATTCTGTTGTACCATTTATGCCACTGAACATCATCATGTTTGCATGCTGTGAATAGTTCCCGTATGTTCCTGAGGGCATAGGATGAATTGGCAATGATTTATATATAACATGTGTTGGTATTTTGTCAAGAGTTTATCTTTTATGTGATTCTATGATGGTGTTGTGCGAACGTCGACTGCACAACACTTCACCTATATGGGCTCGTAGGAGAACACCGTAGTGTAATGAATTGAGGGAGACTTGGGAGGACACGTAAACTCTTGACCGAGTCATGAAGTTGCATTAAGAGGGCATTAGTATCGGGGACCTTAGAGTGTAATGCTATGGTGGGACTTTTTGTCTTAATAATTCTTGTGCAGTCATTTACTTGGCCACATGATCCATCATAAGGGGTTTAGTTTATTTATTTAGCTTTACCTAACAATGGCTCCGTCCAAAGAAGATTAAAACTTGACAAGATATTCAACGTGTTGTTTAATAAATCTCTATGCCTAGTGATATCCATGCCGCCCTCGGGAACGTTTTCCACATATAAGTAACACATCACTTGAGCTTGTCCTCTTGACACATAGAGGATTGGGCTTTCTCTCTCTTTGAGAGCTGTCACTTGCTACTTTTTATTTTCAGCATTGCATCCATACAACCAAAAATATAAAAAACACTTGCATCTTTCATTGTTTTATTTATCAATCTTGCTAACCAATACCTTCAGCTCCTCGTGGGTTTGACAACCTTTTCTAATTGAAAGGTACTACAATTGATCTCCTGCACTTGGGAGTCATCAAGAGACTATTCTGGCGCCGTTGCCGGGGAGCGTAGCGCTATTGGTAAGAAGTTTGGTAAGGAAACTTGAAAGTTGTTTTATCTCATTGCTACTATGGCATTTATGAATCGTGCCTCGCTGCATCTTGCTTTATATGAAAGTGCTTATGCCACTACTCCTAAAGTGGTTGAAACTACCGTGTCTGAGGTACCGAAAGTGGGATTTGAAATTCCCGTTGGTCATGTTAAAAGAGTTATGAAAAATCCATTTACAGGTGATGGAACTAAGTCTGCACGTGAACACATGGAGCTTATTGAAGACATATGTGGTTTATTTGGACTTCCTGGTATTTCTGAGGATGAGGTAAAAAGAAAGTTATTATATCTGTCTTTATCTGGTAGTGCTCGTGATTGGTGCAAGTCTCTTGATGAAAAGGTCGTTATTCAATGGAATATCTTGAGGAAGGTTTTCTTTCTTAAATATTTTACTTCTAAAGAAGCTTATGAGAACCGTTGTTATATATTTAATTTCTGGCCACATCTGGGAGAGATTATTACCCAAGCTTGGGGGAGGTTAAAGGAACTCCTTTGCAAGAATCCTTATCATGATCTTACAAGGAAACTTATATTGATAAACTTTTATGTGAGGCTACCGTCAAGGCACAAGGAAATTCTGGATAATTCATCTGGTGGAAGTTTTACTAATAATACTGAAGAAGAAGCATGGAATTTATTGGAGACTATTTCTGAAAATACAAGTAATTGGGATCTTGATAAAGGTAATGAGCCCTATTTTGATTATGGATATTCATGTGTAGAACTTCTCTACTTCTTTGTTGTTTAAAAATCTGAGTGATACTTTTAATCTTGATCCTTATGTTATAATTGAGATAGCTAAAGGTTTTACTGAGCATATCCGTGTTCCTCAAAAGTGGTTTTGAAGTTTATGTTGAACCTGTTAAACAATCTATTGTTGTTCCTAAAGTCATTAAACAGGTAGAACCATTATCATCTGTGACAATTGAGGAGTATATTGAACCACTTCCATATCCAAACCAAGTTAAGGATAATTTACTTATTGCTGTTACTACCAAGAGTAAAAAAAAGACGTTCTCAGCCTTATGAGCTGATGGAAGTCAACAGTCAAATTTCAATTATCGAACAATTAAATGAAGAAGACCCTGTTGATGTTTATTTATGTGAAGATGCTACTGTGAGGACCCTCGAAATACCAAAGTCCGAGGTGCCCACGTTATGTAAACAGATCACGATCCCAATGATCAGTGCATCGCGATCACATAACCCACCGGTATACAGAGTTACATCATTCATACGTACATACAAGTCTTACACAGATAAATAGTGGTCACATGACCAAGTCTGCAATCACTGTCACGCAGGACAGAATTAACTATGATATAGCGGAAGCTCTGGCTAGCGTCGGCCCTCGTCACAACAGGAACACATTCCCACAGAGCAGTTGACCGGTGACACTCAGTTGGCGTAGTCGTCGGCATACTCCTCCTCTTCGGCGTAGGTCTTCTTGTTGAAAATCTGGACATTGGAATATCCAGGAACACAGCCATGAGTACAATTACGTACTCGCAAGACCACCACCAGGCTTAAGTTTTCATGGAAATGCAATAAAAGCGTTTTTCAAATTTTTTTGGGATAGCTGCTATATATGACTATAGGGCTTAATTTTCGCAAAACGATGCTTTTAGACATAGAGAATACAACATCTCTATATCTTTGTTGAAAAAGACATTTGGAGATATAATTCTCCTTCTTTTAGAAAAGGCAGAAAACATTTCAACGTTCGAAAACACTCTTGTAAAACTTTCTTCAAAACACTAGGATAGGGGATGCCCCTTTTTCCTTTCCGGGTTCCGACTGGTTGACTCCCCGAGACCAACCATCTTCTCCCAAATCCGTACCTCCCAGGTACCTCCTTGATGTCCCTTTTCTCCTGTGCCGAAAACAGTTTCTTTTTAAAACATAAAATTTGCCCATACGCCTAGATCGGTGGCTTTTCCAACCGCCCGTGACCGCAGACACGGCTATTTGAATAGTTTTACACTCTGCAGAGGTGGTGCACTTTCACCACACCAAATAGTCATTCCGCTGTGATCAGCCACGGCCCTCATACGACAGTATGCGGTGTTTCGAATAACATGATCAAAGCTTCCACTAATCCACCCTAGTACAGAGCACTCCCGCTAGGTTTGTTCCCCCCGGCACCGTGTGCTCCACTAGACCCCTGGTCTCTCTCTCGGGACGCCACACCGCCACGGCAGGGGACCCAAAGTAATCGTCCGGCGTGGGTCCATCCACATGTGTATTGCCTCATACAACGGCAACCCGGCTTCGAGGGACTCTAACCCTTATAGAAGTATGAGATCCTCCGTACTAAAATGAACAAGCTTCCGGCTAAGCCCTACCCATATCAGGTAGTGTGGTTGCACGGGTTAATTGTTCGGGCGGCCGCTAGGGCAGTACTTCGTTTTTTGAAAACATCTCCACCTCCGACTGCTCCCAGCAGCTCGGGTTTTCGTAAACACTTCCGATTGCTCCCAGCAACTCGGATTTCGTAAACATCTCCGATTTGCTCCCAGCAAACACGGGTTTTATAAAACACTTTCTCGCCGGTTGCTCCCAGCAACTCGGGTTTTCTTCCGAAAACATTTTGTCAAAACCAGGCTCCCATCCTATAATTTTGAGATAAGAATATAAGATATATCACTAGGAAATATAATTTTCTTGATAGCGCCTTCAGTAGAAGGCTTCTCAAGTGAAGACCTATTTTTATAAAACCTATTATATACTAGTAGATACCTTTGGCCAAACAACATTTGTAAAAATAGTTTTGGGTGGCAGAATTACCACATAAGAAATAACACATGCACTATTTTATTTTGAAAACAAAACATGCTTGTAAAAATAATAGGATTTCATTAGAGGGGTGAGGTGGCTTGCCTTGCTCAGCAAAATGTCCCTGGTCTTGTTCTCCCTCGTAGGCGGGTTCAGCTTCCACTTACTGCTCCTCCTCTTGCAGTTCTATCATACCGAAAAATTAAACGCGACTACCGTTAATTCTAATGAAGTAGCGGGTTGACAACAATCTAAAGTACTTAAACAAAATAGCAAGCATTGCACAAGGCACTAAACTAACACTCAAAGGCAGACAACTTAATTAATTAAAACAGCAACAAACAACAAGCCCATATAACTAAGACAAACAACAAACATACCTAAGACAGTATACACAACAACCCTAATAGGTAAATAGGCAGTTCTAACTAAACACTAAAGCAGGACTCCACTTAGGGTGATTAGGTCACTTAACAAGGGCTGCTACTGCAGTTTAGGAAATACTTCAGACAAAAGTACCTCTTTAGTTTTCAGGAAATACTTCAGACAAAAGCTACGTTACTAATTATTTTCTATTAATAAACTTGTTTCACCAAGCTAAGATAGAGACGTTAACAAATTACTCATGCTAGTCTTAAACTCAAAGACTACCAAGTTTAACTAACACAGCAAAACATATTAAATCACTCAAACATGTTGGGCAAAGACAATACCATTTATTATTTAAATACAAATAGGGCTAAGGTGATACTTAAACAACCTTCTTGGATCACTTTCAATTTGTCAAACTAAACATCAATAATAAACTTGAAACAACCAGTAGCTAAGAAGAGCTTTATTAGTGAAGTTTACTTTATTTCATTAATCATGTAATTAAGCAAACAAACATGATTACTTCATTTTATTTCTTTAGGCACTAAAAGCATTTTACAACTAATCTTCATTTTGTTTTTACTTAAGCACTAACAGTACTAACATATTAAGGACAACCTTATGTAGTGATCTACAGTACCAAAACAATTCACAAACAACAATAGCAACAATTTCACAAAGGACCAACTATTTATTTTATCACTCTTAAAAGGCAGAAAACACCATCTTTAGAGTTTATTGAGTTTAGGGTGTCCTGTTCAACACAAAGTTATGCCAAGTTAGGTTTAGGTTCTATGTAAGTATTTTAAACTAATGCAATTGGATTTAGTCCAAAATTTTATTCACAGAAAATCAATTAAATCTATTAAGTTGCTACTGGTCCAAACTTTAATCCCATGCCATTTTAAATCTAAGCATCACAAACACTTGGGGTTAATTTCTACTGAAAGCTACTGTCCTAAGCATTCCAAAACAATTGGATTCACTCAATTTGGATTCACATTTCTCTGGTTAAAAATAGTTCTTTGTTTTAGACCAGAGGCAGTATAGTAATTTTCATGCTCAAACAAAATAATATTTTCAAGATCTGTAAGTTTCATGAGGTTCCAAACTCATGTGGCTACCTCTGTGATTTTTAGTTTGCACAAAATCCAAGTTTAGCTATTTCAAAATGATTTAAACTAGCAGCACAGAAATAAATCTACAGGAAACAAAATAAACTGTGGGAAAAAATGTCTCTGGGCTGCTCCTGGGCCAGATCTGGCCGTGGCCAGCACGGGGCTGGGCCGCAATGGGCCAGGCCGGCCCAACGCGTCATCTCGCGCGTGCTGGCGTGGGAAGACCGGTCAAAGACCTCGGCGTTCAAACGTGGCCGTCGATCTCCTCCTTCATCGTCTCAGGCGCGTCGCGCGCATGGACGCGTCCGTGGGAGGGAAAGGGTCGCGGCGGCGGGATGCTCACCTAGTGCCTGCGCACGGCCAAGGGAGGGGGTGGAGTCGACGGAGGAGGCGATGGCGAGCTCGTGGATGCTGTCAGGTGCCGCATGCACGGCCGGAGTCCATGGCGACGGCGGCGGAGTTCCACGGGTCGAGGACGGGCACGAGCTCCACAACAGGTCTAGGCAAACGAGAGAAAGGGGAGGAGTTAGGCATGGGTGAGGGGAGGTGTTCGAGCCAAAAATGGCGAAGAAAAGGGCAGCGAAACGCCGGCAATCGCTGCTCGATGCCGACGGCTGTCGCAGCAAAAACCTTCTCCTCTAGGGCAGCAGGGCTCGAGCTAGGGCTTGGCTTCGTGGGGGGGGGGGGAGCAGAGGGAGTGGTTGGGGGTGCTCCGCGGTGAGAGAAGGCAGGGGGGCAAATGAGAGGGGGCTAGCTCGGGGTCCCGATTTTAGGGCATTCGGACAAGGGGGTGGGGGAGTGGGCTAGGGGTGCCTCCATTGGCTCTCCTGGTGGTGGAGAGGGGGCAGAGGGTGGTTTGGTCGGGGTGAGGTGGCCTGGCCAGTGGGAGAGAGGGGGTGGTCTCCCATTGGGCTATTTGGAGAGGGGAGGAAGATGAGTGGAGGAGGGGGCTGTGAGGGGCTGACAAGTGGGCCCTAGGTGACTAGGATTCAATCAGGTCAGAGAGGTGAGAGGGGTGGGTGATTGTGAGAGAGAGGAGGCTGGTTTTGGATAGTTTTAGGGTTTTTGGTTGCCACTAACTTGTGTAGCTAATTTTACTAACAAGGCTAAAATGATCAACACGATAGGCAAGGCTAAAAACATGTGTGTGGTGATCAAATGGTGGTGAGGCAAAAGTTTCCAAACCCAATAGACAAAGGAGGAATTTTAAAATATATGCAAGTTGTGAAAAATGACCAAATGGTCACTGATTTGAGTAGCCTCATACTCTAGATTATAAAGTGGTTAAACAAGGTGTTAACAGCAATCCAAAAATAGGTTTTGAAAATATAAGTGACAAGGACCAACTTGGTTGAATTGCATGTCAAGAACAACTCATGGTTTGCTTAACATGATGCCCTAGTTTTGCTAAGTTTTAATAAGCATGAAGATAATTAAATTTGATTTAACATGCAAAATTTGTATTTGTCTTACTATCTAAGCATACCACCAAGCCAATGAGTCCCAGCAAAACAATAAGCTCACACAATCCAAACATAAACATAATGTTGACCCATTAAATCACTTGCTCATTTTCAAGTCACATAATTTAATCATAAGCAGAGAGTCTCAAACAACCAAGCAATTGAACAAATAACCAAACTTGAAGATTTAAACAAATATAAACTTTGTGAGGTGGTGACCAATACAATACTGACAAGATTTTGGAGAAAGAAGGTTAGACCACCTCCTAGTAATAGTTTCCAAAGAAATATTAAATTAGGAGTTGTTGAAATAAGAGTGGCTAAGACCAGCAACACATTAAAAAAAAATATATTAGGACTTATTATATGGTCCTTTATAGTGTTGCAAACATATGGCTTTTGGAAATAAATTTCATTTTCTCAGATGAATGGTCTTTGGGTAGATGCTAAGATCAAAACATCAGGGTAAAAGAAGTTGGGTAAAATAAGATAGGGGAAGATTTATGGACTATTTTACTTGGCATTACTTTGATCACAAGGGTCAAATTATAACTATGTTGAGTTTCAAGGTTGTTCACAAGAGAGGTCATTCACATAATCCCAAACCACATCGAGTCAAACAGAGCAAACATGAGTGAAACACAATCAATAAACAAGACAACTCAAAAAGTTTTTGTTGGTTCCAAATTTTGGGTCTTAATTACTTAAGTTTTTCTTGCTTCCAAAATTTGGGACGTTACAGACCTTCCCCCCTTAAAATAATCTCGTCCCGAGATTCCTAAGCGGGGACTAAGAGAGTGCAAGGTTAGGGGTGTTGGATGCTTCTTCACCTCCGAGGTTGTTGATTCTCAACTGAGGTCTCCGTGGCGATACGTCATCGGATTTCTTTCGGACGGCTTTTGATCTCCGCTGAATGTGCTGCCATGAAGGTCGATGCTGATCAGCGCTCTTGTGGAGTTGACTTCAAATACTCCAGAGTTAGGGCTCAAGGAACAGTTTTGTCAAAACACCCTAATAAAACTAGTGTATGTCTTCCCCCCTTAAAAAGGGGCCTTGATGGGGTAGTTGTTGAAGATATAAGTTGTTGCCGACTTCAAAGTGTTGTTGTTCTTGGGTACCACGGCGATCTTCGTCTAGGTCGTCGCTCCTTGGCGCTTGCTGTTGATGTAGCCACTTGCCCAGATATTGCCGTCTTGAGGGGTTAGTAGTTAAATATCCGCCAATAGTTTTCAAGCCTCACAGGGGTGTCAGGTCCGTAGACTTGACTCTAAAGGCGTCTAACTTGCTTAGTGTGCTGTCTACAGCAATAGTCTTTGGGTCTTTCGTCGTTCTTGGCGTCTTGTTAGATATGATGTCTTCTATTGTGCCCACCTTCGGTTTAGCTGACGAACAAAGTTGATGAAGACTTCCTTGGTTTGTTGACTTCATGACGCCACACACTATCCTTCAGAGGTCGGTTCTATCTAAATTAGCCTAGAAGATTAGTTAAGATACCTATTGCTATCAGTCTCGAGTCGGGCAAGTCGAGTTAATAAGTTTGGCGCATAGAAGGCACTTATGACTCCTGCTTCGGGGTTCATCTTGATGTAGACGATCTTCAATGCTGGTTGTCTTCATTGTTGCTGACCTCGATCTCCTTCGGACTTCACGACTGGAGAGCTGCCGATCTTTGAGTCCTTCGTGTTGCCGTTTGTAGGTCTCGAGGAGGTTAGCTAGTAACACGTTACTGGTGTTAGATGTTACTCTAAAGTTAGATACGCTAAATTAGTGATGGTATACTGGTAATTCGAAAAGTTAATTAAACTAGGCAAGGCTCGTCACATCATGGGGACAGGCTTTCTCCGGGTGGTCTTCTGCATCAGGTGCAGTTAAAAGCTCTCACGTATCAAAGTTTAGATCAGAGGCCAAACCTTAAAGAGAGGTTTTCTAAACAAGTTTTGAAATGCATCACGATGCATCTTACGCTAAAGAGGGGCCAAAAAGGTATTTTGTGTAGAGGCAAAAAGATGTTTAAACAAAAGGGAAGTTTGGGTCTAACATATGCTATCGACGAAGAGTGCTGGTGAAACACACCAGGAAAACAACATACCAACGACAAGCATACGAATCATTGTCAATCACTAGGTGCATCAGGTCTCAACAGAAGCAGCACACACGACACAGTTCCGCACATGGGCATAGTTTTAACCCTAAACATAACAACAAACTAATTTGCGACTGGGAGGGGAACATGACTTCATTCAATCGTCACAAACTACTAGATGTGACGCTTCTTGGAAGATTCGTTCTTGGGGAGGGACTCTTTGTTTGCCTTCAAAGCTTCAATCTCCTCGTAGGCTTCCTTGAGAGCCTTCCGGGTGTTGAGGACTCGGTACCTGAGTCTTTCTCCCATTTCATCAATGGCGGCTCATGCAGCACTCCTTGCTGACTCCATAAAGGAGGCATACTGAGACTCTGAGTTGGTGAACATCATATATCCCGTTTTATTCTGATCATCATCTTTGTTCTTGTAGAGGTGGAGTTGCACCCACCAAAGCTCTTGTCCATTCTCCATCCAGGGAAAACCCTTGTAGACGCGGGTCCTTCAAGTTCAAAGCTCAGCATGAGGTTCTCCAGGGCCTTGGGAAACTCAGAGGTGCTTTCCAAAGTCGTGGTCATCGTCGGGCCCTTCTTGAGTGATTCGATGAGGCTCGAAATCTATAAATAAAGAAAACGTCTTAGGGGGAGGCGTAAAAATAAAAGAATCAAGGCTAAGGTTTCTCGAGGAAAGGTAGGGTTTTTAGTCCTCAGGTCCGTTCCTAGTTTGACGTTATTCCTTGGGTTCTTATTTATGTCTAGCAAGGTACACACAGACACGGGGCACACAGTCAACTAATGCTTCAGCAAAAAGCACACAAGCAAGACACACACTTAAGCAAAAAGCATATCAGCAAAAGAGCACACACGACACTTATAGTACCAAAAAGGGCACTCAACAATCGTGATAGTCGGGTAATCCAACCAAGGGTCATATTCCTACTTCATCCTATGGGGTTTGGTGTCAAATGGTTACTGAAGTCCTCATTTGATCCCCTTAGGTTCTTGCCAAAAGGTTTGAGATTGTCTCGTTTGCAGATGGAGTAACATTGTTGAGGTTGAGTCGAGGGAGCGAAGGTGATTTTGCATTCTTGTCCTGCATTCTACACATCCGAGGTATTGGGAGGTCCTGGCCTTGCTGTCATCGACGATCTTGGTCTTGTGAACTATGCATCTGAGTACTCTTGTCTTGTCTTGGCTCTAGCTACTTAGGTCTCACTTGGGTCCATTGTCAAGCGTAAACAAGTTTTGAATAGGGACAAGAGAGTAGAGAAAACTCCTTTGAAATTAGAAAGGTAAGATCAAGATATTTTTGCGAATGGGTGAGGAGTGGAAACCATACTAGGCTTACCTTGAAGAAAATAGATTTCTGTAGAAATGAGTTTTAGCAAAATATTTGCTTCCTAAGCTAACGACCACGCTAACTAACGTCTCCTAAGGTAAACGATGGCTCTGATACCAAGTCTGTGAGGACCCCTCGAAATACCAAAGTCCAAGGTGCCCACGTTATGTAAACAGATCACGATCCCAATGATCAGTGCATCGCGATCACATAACCCACCGGTATACAGAGTTACATCATTCATACGTACATACAAGTCTTACACAGATAAATAGTGGTCACATGACCAAGTCTGCAATCACTGTCACGCATGACAGAATTAACTACGATATAGCGGAAACTCTCGGCTAGCGTCGTCCCTCGTCACAACAGGAACGCATTCCCACAGAGCAGTTGACCGGTGACACTCAGTTGGCGTAGTCGTCGGCGTACTCATCCTCTTCGGCGTAGGTCTTCTTGTTGAAAATCTGGACATTGGAATATCCAGGGACACAACCATGAGTACAATTACGTACTCGCAAGACCACCACCAGGCTTAAGTTTTCATGGAAATGCAATAAAAGCGTTTTTCAAAAAAAATTGGGATAGCTGCTATATATGAGTATATGACTATAGGGTTTAATTTTCGCAAAACGATGCTTTTAGACATAGAGAATACAACATCTCTATATCTTTGTTGAAAAAGACATTTGGAGATATAATTCTCCTTCTTTTAGAAATGGCAGAAAACATTTCCACATTCGAAAACACTCTTGTAAAACTTTATTCAAAACACTAGGATAGGGGATGCCCCTTTTTCCTTTCCGGGTTCTGACTGGTTGACTCCCCGAGACCAACCATATTCTCCCAAACCCTTACCTCCCAGGTACCTCCTTGATGTCCCTTTTCTCCTGTGCCGAAAACAGTTTCTTTTTAAAACATAAAATTTGCTCATACGCCTAGATCGGTGGCCTTTCCAACCGTCCATGACCGCGGACACGGCTATTCGAATAGTTTTACACTCTACAGAGGTGGTGCACTTTCACCACACCAAACAGTCATTCCACCGTGATCAGCCACGGTCCTCATACGACAGTATGTGGTGTTTCGGATAACATGATCAAAGCTTTCCACTAATCCACCCTAGTAGAGAGGACTCCCGCTAGGTTTGTTCCCCCCGGCACCGTGTGCTCCACTAGACCCCTGGTCTCTCCCTCGGGACGCCACACCGCCACGGCAGGGGACCCAACGTAATCGTCCGGCATGGGTCCATCCACATGTGTATTGCCTCATACAACGGCAACCCGGCTTCGAGGGACTCTAACCCTTATAGAAGTATGAGATCCTCCGTACTAAAATGAACAAGCTTCCGGCTAAGCCCTACCCATATCAGGTAGTGTGGTTGCACGGGTTAATTGTTCGGGCGGCCGCTAGGGCAGTACTTCGTTTTTCGAAAACATCCCCACCTCTGACTGCTCCCAGCAGCTCGGGTTTTCGTAAACACTTCCGATTGCTCCCAACAACTCAGGTTTTCGTAAACATCTCTGATTTGCTCCCAGCAAACACGGGTTTTATAAAACACTTTCTCGCCGGTTGCTCCCAGCAACTCGGGTTTTCCTCCGAAAACATTTTGTCAAAACCAGGCTCCCATCCTATAATTTTGAGATAAGAATATAAGATATATCACTAGGAAATATAATTTTCTTGATAGTGCCTTCAGTAGAAGGCTTCTCAAGTGAAGACCTATTTTTATAAAACCTATTATATACTAGTAGATACCTTTGGCCAAACAACATTTGTAAAAATAGTTTTGGGTGGCAGAATTACCACATAAGAAATAACACATGCACTATTTTATTTTGAAAACAAAACATGCTTGTAAAAATAATAGGATTTCATTAGAGGGGTGAGGTGGCTTGCCTTGCGCAGCAAAATGCCCCTGGTCTTGTTCTCCCTCGTAGGCGGGTTCAGCTTCCACTTACTGCTCCTCCTCTTGCAGTTCTATCGTACCGGAAAATTAAACGCGACTACCGTTAATTCTAAGTAGCGGGTTGACAACAATCTAAAGTACTTAAACAAAATAGCAAGCATTGCACAAGGCACTAAACTAACACTCAAATGCAGACAACTTAATTAATTAAAACAGCAACAAACAACAAGCCCATATAACTAAGACAAACAACAAATATACCTAAGACAGTATACACAACAACCCTAATAGGTAAATAGGTAGTTCTAACTAAACACTAAAGCAGGACTCCACTTAGGGTGATTAGGTCACTTAACAAGGGCTGCTACTGCAGTTTAGGAAATACTTCAGACAAAAGTACCTCTTTAGTTTTCAGGAAATACTTCAGACAAAAGCTACGTTACTAATTATTTTCTATTAATAAACTTGTTTCACCAAGCTAAGATAGAGACGTTAACAAATTACTCATGCTAGTCTTAAACTCAAAGACTACCAAGTTTAACTAACACAGCAAAACATATTAAATCACTCAAACATGTTGGGCAAAGACAATACCATTTATTATTTAAATACAAATAGGGCTAAGGTGATACTTAAACAACCTTCTTGGATCACTTTCAATTTGTCAAACTAAACATCAATAATAAACTTGAAACAACCAGTAGCTAAGAAGAGCTTTATTAGTGAAGTTTACTTTATTTCATTAATCATGTAATTAAGCAAATAAACATGATTACTTCATTTTATTTCTTTAGGTACTAAAAGCATTTTACAACTAATCTTCATTTTGTTTTTACTTAAGCACTAACAATACTAACATATTAAGGACAACCTTATGTAGTGATCTACAGTACCAAAACAATTCACAAACAACAATAGCAACAATTTCACAAAGGACCAACTATTTATTTTATCACTCTTAAAAGGCAGAAAACACCATCTTTAGAGTTTATTGAGTTTAGGGTGTCCTGTTCAACACAAAGTTATGCCAAGTTAGGTTTAGGTTCTATGTAAGTATTTTAAACTAATGCAATTGGATTTAGTCCAAAATTTTATTCACAGAAAATCAATTAAATCTATTAAGTTGCTACTGGTCCAAATTTTAATCCCATGCCATTTTAATTCTAAGCATCACAAACACTTGGGGTTAATTTCTACTGAAAGCTACTGTCCTAAGCATTCCAAAACAATTGGATTCACTCAATTTGGATTCACATTTCTCAGGTTAAAAATATTTCTTTGTTTTAGACCAGAGGCAGTATAGTAATTTTCATGCTCAAACAAAATAATATTTTTGAGATCTGCAAGTTGCATGAGGTTCCAAACTCATGTGGCTACCTCTGTGATTTTAGTTTGCACAAAATCCAAGTTTAGCTATTTCAAAACGATTTAAACTAGCAGCACAGAAATAGATCTACCGGAAAAAGAATAAACTGTGGGAAAAATGTCTCTGGGCTGCTCCTGGGCCAGATCTGGCCGTGGCCAGCACGGGCCAGGACGGCCCAACGCGTCGTCTCACGCGCGCTGGCGCAGGAAGACCGGTCAAAGACCGCGGCGTTCAAACGTGGCCGTCGATCTGGAGATCGACGGCCCTCCTTCATAGTCTCCGGCGCGTCGCGCGCATGGACGCGTCCGTGGGAGGGAAAGGGGCGCGGCGGCGGGATGCTCACCTAGGGCCTGCGCATAGCCAAGGGAGGGGTGGAGTCGATGGAGGAGGCGATGGCGAGCTCGTGGAGGCCGTCAGGTGCCGCATGCATGGCCGGAGTCCATGGCGACGGCGGCGGAGTCTTCCACGGGTCGAGGACGGGCACGAGCTCCACAGCGGGTCTGGGAAAACGTGAGAAAGGGGAGGAGTTAGGCATGGGTGAGGGGAGGTGTTCGAGCCGAAAATGGCGAAGAAAAGGGCAGCGAAACGCCGGCAATCACTGCTCGATGCCGACGGCTGTCGCAGCAAAAACCTTCTCCTCCAGGGCAGCAGGGCTTGAGCTAGGGCTTGGCTTCGTGGGGGGGGGGGGAGCAGAGGGAGTGGTTGGGGGTGCTCAGCAGTGAGAGAAGGCAGGGGGGCAAATGATAGGGGGCTAGCTCGGGGTCCCGATTTTAGGGCATTCGGACAAGGGGGGTGGGGGAGTGGGCTAGGGGTGCCTCCATTGGCTCTCCTGGCGGTGGAGAGGGGGCAGAGGGTGGTTTGGTCGGGGTGGGGTGGCCTGGCCAGTGGGAGAGAGGGGGTGGTCTCCCATTGGGCTATTTGGAGAGGGGAGGAAGATGAGTGGAGAAGGGGGGCTGTGAAGGGCTGACAAGTGGGCCCTAGGTGACTAGGATTCAATCAGGTCAGAGAGGTGAGAGGGGTGGGTGATTGTGAGAGAGAGGAGGGCTGGTTTTGGATAGTTTTAGGGTTTTTGGTTGCCACTAACTTGTGTAGCTAATTTTACTAACAAGGCTTAAATGATCAACACAATAGGCAAGGCTAAAAACATGTGTGTGGTGATCAAATGGTGGTGAGGCAAAAGTTTCCAAACCCAATAGACAAAGGAGGAATTTTAAAATATATGCAAGTTGTGAAAAATGACCAAATGGTCACTGATTTGAGTAGCCTCATACTCTAGATTATAAAGTGGTTAAACAAGGTGTTAACAGCAATCCAAAAACAGGTTTTGAAAATATAAGTGACAAGGACCAACTTGGTTGAATTGCATGTCAAGAACAACTCATGGTTTGCTTAACATGATGCCCTAGTTTTGCTAAGTTTTAATAAGCATGAAGATAATTAAATTTGATTTAACATGCAAAATTTGTATTTGTCTTACTATCTAAGCATACCACCAAGCCAATGAGTCCAGCAAAACAATAAGCTCACACAATCCAAACATAAACATAATGTTAACCCATTAAATCACTTGCTCATTTTCAAGTCACATAATTTAATCATAAGCAGAGAGTCTCAAACAACCAAGCAATTGAACAAATAACCAAACTTGAAGATTTAAACAAATATAAACTTTGTGAGGTGGTGACCAATACAATACTGACAAGATTTTGGAGAAAGAAGGTTAGACCACCTCCTAGTAATAGTTTCCAAAGAAATATTAAATTAGGAGTTGTTGAAATAAGAGTGGCTAAGACCAGCAACACATTAAAAAAATATTAGGACTTATTATATGGTCCTTTATAGTGTTGCAAACATATAGATTTTGGAAATAAATTTTATTTTCTCAGATGAATGGTCTTTGGGTAGATGCTAAGATCAAAACATCAGGGTAAAAGAAGTTGGGTAAAAATAAGATAGGGGAAGATTTATGGACTATTTTACTTGGCATTACTTTGATCACAAGGGTCAAATTATAACTATGTTGAGTTTCAAGGTTGTTCACAAGAGAGGTCATTCACATAATCCCAAACCACATCAAGTCAAACAGAGCAAACATGAGTGAAACACAATCAATAAACAAGACAACTCAAAAAGTTTTTGTTGGTTCCAAATTTTGGGTCTTAATTACTTAAGTTTTTCTTGCTTCCAAAATTTGGGACGTTACAGCTACCAAGGTCATCAAAGGTAATTCGGCTAAAGTTGGTAAACCTGTTATATCATGCTCTATTGGGACTTCAAGTTATCATGGTCTATGTGATATTGGAGCAAGTATTAGTGTCATTCCATATTCTCTTTATCTTGAAATCAAGCCTGATATTGATCCTATCATTATGGAAGAGACAGGTATGACAATTCAACTTGCTAATAAAGATTATATTAGTCCATTGGAATTGTTAGAGATGTTGAAGTATTGGTTGGCAAAATAAAATATCCTGCTGATTTTATTGTGCTTGGTTGTCCTCAAGATTCTTTTTGTCCTATCATTTTTTTAGACCTTTCTTAAACACTGTTGGTGCTGAAATTGATTTGCCTAAAGAGAAAGTGTTTATTAAATGTGCTGGTGAAAAACTTGAGTTCAATTTTTCCAAATTTGCTGATAAACATGTTGTGAAAGAGCCAATTTCTGAAGATATAATTGAAACTCTTGCACATATAGCTGTAGCTTCAACAGATGTTGTAGAACGTTATATGCTTAATCAAGATGAACCATTTAATGATGAGGAAAAGATGCTTTAGAACAAATATTATGGCAACAACCACCACAATTACAATTGCATATCCCACCTGATAATTTAGGAGTGCTACCACCACCTAAAGGGGATCCTAGCTTTGAATTAAAGCCTTTGCCTGCAAATCTGAAATATGCATATTTGGATGAGAAGAGCATATATCCTGTCATTATTAGTGCTAACCTTTCAGCTGAAGAAGAAGAAAAATTACTTGATGTGCTTAAAGCTCACCGACCAGCCATTGGATACTCTCTTGATGATCTTAAAGGTATAAGCCCAGCTCTATGTATGCATAAAATTAATTTGGAGGAGGATGCAAAACCTGTTGTTGATTATCAACGCCGTCTCCATCCAAAAATGAAAGAAGTGGTAAGGAAAGAGGTAATAAGACTTATTGAAGCTGGTATCATTTATCCCATAGCTGATAGTAAGTGGGTTAGTCCTGTTCATTGTGTTCCTAAAAAGGGTGGAATGACTGTTGTTCCAAATGATGAGGATGAACTTGTGGCTCAACGTACTGTTGTTGGTTATAGGATGTGTATTGATTTCAGGAAGTTAAATAAAGCAACTCGTAAAGATCATTACCCATTGCCATTTATTGATCAAATGTTAGAAAGGTTATCTAAACACTCTCACTTTTGCTATTTAGATGGTTATTCAGGTTTCTCACAAATTCCTGTCCATAAGGATGATCAAGAAAAGACCACTTTTACTTGCCCATATGGTACATTTGCTTATAGGAGAATGCCATTCGGTTTGTGCAATGCTCCTGCTACTTTTCAAAGATGCATGAATGCTATATTTGCTGATTATATTGAAAAGATAATGGAAGTTTTTATGGATGATTTTTCTGTGTATGGTACTTCCTTCGATAATTGCTTGTTCAACCTTAACAAAGTTTTGCAGCGATGTGAAGACCAACATTTAGTTCTTAAGGTATTGTCCTTGGGCATCAGATTTCTGGAAGAGGAATAGAAGTTGACCCAGCAAAGATAGAAGCTATTGAAAAGCTCCATACCCAAGGGACATCAAAGGTATAAGAAGTTTTCTTGGGCATGCAGGTTTTTACCGTAGGTTTATTAAAGATTTCTCCAAAATATCAAAACCTCTAACCAATCTTTTGCAAAAGGATGTTCCTTTCTCTTTTAATGATGATTGTATTGAGTCCTTTAATATTTTGAAGAATGCTTTAATAAGTGCTCCTATTATTCAACCTCCTGATTGGAATTGCCTTTTGAAATTATGTGTGATGCTAGTGATTATGCAGTTGGGGCTGTTTTGGGCCAACGTGTTGATAAGAAACTGAATGTTATTTATTATGCTAGTAGAACACTTGATGCTGCTCAAAGGAATTATGCTACAACTGAAAAAGAATTTTTAGCAGTGCTATTTGCTTGTGACAAGTTTAGACCTTATATTACTGATTCCAAAGTCACAATACATACTGATCATTCTGCTATTAAATATTTGATGAATAAGAAAGATGCTAAGCCTAGACTAATAAGATGGGTACTTTTTGCAAGAATTTGATTTACACATTGTTGATAGGAAAGGGGAAGATAATCAAGTAGCTGATCATCTTTCTAGAATGGAAAATATACCTGATGATCCTATTCCTATTAATGATAGTTTTGTTAATGAACAACTTGCAAATATTAATGTTTCTAGTGCTAAAGTTGCATCTCCATGGTTTGCCAACTATGCAAATTTTATTGTTGGTAAAGTTTTACCACCACACTTCACTTTTCAACAAAGAAAGAAATTCTTTTATGATCTTAGACATTATTTTTGGGATGATCCTTTCCTTTATAAGAAAAGTGTGGATGGTATTATTAGACGTTGTGTACCTGAGCATGAACAACAGGCTATTATAAGAGATTGTCATGACAGTCCCTATGGAGGGCATCATGCAGGAGATCGTACAGGTGCAAAGGTATTACAATCTGGTTTTTATTGGCCTACTTTATTTAAGGATTGTGCTGAATATGTTAAATCTTGTGATAAATGTCAAAGAGTAGGAAATATTGGTAGGAGAAATGAAATGCCTATGAATTATTCTTTACCACTTGAACCATTTGATGTGTGGGGTTTTGACTTTATGGGACCTTTCCCAGCATCAAAGACAAAGCATACTCATATTTTGGTTGCAGTGGATTATGTTACAAAGTGGGTGGAAGCAATTCCAACCAAAAGTGCAGATCATGCCACAGCAATGAAGATGCTCAAGGACATCATTTTCCCCAGGTTTGGTGTTCCTAGGTTTTTAATTACTGATGGTGGTTCTCATTTCTTACATGGTATTCTTAGGAAAACATTGGCAAAATATAATGTTAACCATAGAATTGCATCTCCTTATCACCCTCAAACAAGTGGACAAGTTGAATTAAGTAATAGGGAAATTAAACTCATTTTGGAAAAGACAGTGAATAAGTCTAGGTCTGACTGGCCACTTAAAATTAATGATGTTGTGGGCTTATAGAACTGCTTTTAAAAATCCTATGGGAATGTCTCCTTATAAAATGGTTTATGGAAAAGCTTGTCATTTACCTGTGGAATTAGAACATAAAGCTAGATGGGCTATTAAACAATTGAACTTTGATTTTAAAACTGCGGAGAGAAGAGAATTCTTGATTTAAACCTACTAGATGAATGGAGAAATGAAGCTTATGAAAGTGCCAAATGTTTAAAGAGAAAGTTAAGATTTGGCATGACAAGAAAATTAAAAGGAAAGAATTCAAAGTAGGTGATCAAGTTTTATTGTACAACTCTCGTTTCAAGTTTTCTGCAGGGAAGTTGGCTTCAAAGTGGCAGGGACCATTAGTGATACAGGAGGTGTACCGTTCAGGAGCTATCCGTCTTCACGGTGATATGAAAGGTAAACCTCATGTAGTCAATGGACAACGCCTTAAACATTATATTGCAGGAAGGAGCTTCATCGGAAAGGTGGAGGAGTTGAATTTAAAGACACCGGAGGAGGTAATTGCGAAGAATTTGCAGTTTCAGAAACCCAAAATCAATAATAGGTAACTTTTGTATTGGAAAGTTTCTCGGAATTGCGTAAATTTTACGGAGTCATTTTTTATGGAAATTAACGTGTGGGACAAGAAACTGGAAGAACGGAGCCCGAGGAGGAAAAGAGGGGGTCCCACGCGGCCATCTGGCCGCGTGGGCCCACTCCTTTTGCCCCTCGGAGTCCCGTTTCGTCTCGTTTTCGTCTCCGACGCTTCGTCTTGACCTAAAAACCGTCAATATATACCCCTTTTCATTGATCTAATCTCGCACCGAGCGTTCTCGAGCGATCTTTGCTTTTGCTGTTTCTGTCTGTCAGGTTTAGCCATGTCTTACTCCGATCCAACCATGAGGGGGAGAGCGTCCCCAAGGGAGGTGTTGTGAACCACTACCTCAACTCCGTGATGGCTCCACCGAAGGCCGTGACCTTCAAGGAGGGTGTGCTGCTCGTGGAGGAGGTGAAGGCTCCCAAGGCCACCGGCACGGTGGAGGAAAGGCTGGATGATCTGGAGGACAAGACCTTCAGGTATGGCACTGTGTTTACCGCAGCCTTGATGCTCATCACTTCATGAACCTGGAGCTGGAGAAGAAGGTTGAAGAGTACAAGGGAGGCTCAAAGAACTAGAGGAAAGATACAAGGACGTCATCGAAAGATGGAGAAGATCCAATGCTTTATGTGGGATGTAGAGAACCAGAACTGCAGTATGAAGAACGCTTCAAGAAGATTGCAGAAGCTGCTACCCTCAGGTATAATGATCCACCTACATCTTTCCGTGATGGAAGGCCTTTCCCATGGAAGATGGCTGAATGGAAGGAGGAATATGAGAAAGAAGAGGCTGCAACAGAAGAGCTCTAGCAAAACGTCAAGCTTGGGGGAGTTCACCTAGCCTTTATCTTTACTAGTTTATCATATCTATCTAGTCATGGTGTGTTTTCTTTTATCGTTTAGTTATCAATCTCTTTAGGTTTGTGAGCTCATGGAGCATTATCATGTATCCCTATCTTGTGGTTTATCAATGAATATTAAAGTATGGTGTCATCCATGATTCTTTTGTTTGGAGATTTATGGGTAACACTCATGCAAATGAGCGTGGCATATTTAGAGGTTTCAGTCACATCTTGCCTTGAATTTAATTAACTTGAGTGTGTTGGACAATTGTAGAATTATCCCATTATAAAATAAGTAAAAGAATAGTCAATATGACTTGAAAATTAATAGTTTAAGGTTGAGATATAGTCTTGTAGGATAAAAAGTTAGGAAGGGTTAATGAAAAGGATATGAAACACTCTTGTTAGAATCTAGTATCTTTTGAGCAAATTAATGAATCATGGATATTTCAATACTTATACTCTTGGAAAGTGAATGAAAGGAAGGCACCCGAGGATTCGGTTAGCCATGGAAAGTGTAAGATAAAGGTTGTGTTGAGTAAGAACTTGATTGAAATATCCATGACTAAAGTTTGCACTAGTTACTAGTGAAGCAAGATTGTAAACAATTTTATATCATCTTTTCATTTGTCTTCTTTAAACTTGTTATCCAATGAGAGTTTATCTTGTCTTTAAATTTCAGCAAAGTATAAAATATTATAATGCTTGCCATAAAGAGCAAAAGCATGTGAAAAGAGTATGATTCAATTGTCCAACATACAATGGTTATTTGCTTTCAAAAGTAAGGGGTGATTGCTAGAGCTTCTACTTATGTTGCCCTCATGTGTATGAGTTTTAGTTCATTAATCTTACATTGCAACTGAATATGATGATGATACAATGCTCGTATTTATTTATCAACCATAAGTCCATTGATGCATGTAATGATCTATGTCCTTACTTACTCGGGGACGAGTAAGGTTTAAGCTTGGGGGAGTTGATACGTGCATTTTATATCATTATTTATACAACTTTTAGTATCATATTAGAATGTTATTTGCATTGTTATATCATTATTTTTACATGTTTTAGATGATTTATGGGACTTTCTTACAAAGTCCCTATTTTTGGTATTTAATTTCTGGAGGCAGAAAACCTCCTTTTTCTTGTTTTTAATGTTTCAGGAGCTACATGAACCCAAATAATAAAATGAAAATTACACAGCCATTTTTTCGTCGAGAGAAAGGCAGAGGGAAGAAGACCGAAGAGAGGAGAGCCACGAGGCCCAAAAGGGGTGGGCCCACGTGGCCAAAACCCTAGGCCGCGTGGGACCCACCAAACAGAGCCTCGGGCACTTCCTCGCCTAGGGCTTTTTATGCACGCCTTCGTCCTCCCCGAAAAGTTACGCCCTAATTTTTCCAAGTCCATCCAAGGCCGCGGCGGCGGCGAAACTCCTGATTCCCTCCGAGGGGGTGTCAGATCCTGCTGCTCCAGAGCTCCGGAGGAGGGGGAAATCATCGCCATCGTCATCACCTCTCCCCCTTGGCGTGGTGATGCATGTAAAATGCATAGATGAACTTTGCACTATATCGCACATATTCCAATCATATTTGCATCATATAAGGGTTATATTACTGTTATTTAATGATTTTAGGAAATAAATCAATGTTTCCTATTTTTATGGAATTAACCCTGCGCGGGCAGAAAACACTATTTCTTTCCTTTTATGTTTCCGGGACCCAAACGTCGTCCAAAAATTATGGAAAAATACAGGCGTCAGTATTTTGGAAGGAGGAAGACCTCGGAGTGACGGAAGTAAGCAAACTGAGGCCAGAAGGCAAAAAGGGGGTGGCCCACGTGGCCAGGTACTGTGGCCGCGTGGGGCCCACCCATTTGGGCCTCGTGGCTCGGCTGCCGTCGATCTTTCGTCCACCGACTCCGTCTTGACCTAAAAACGCCTATAAAAAAGGTCCCCTGGCGTTTCGTGAAGGGAGCGCCGCAAAAACACAGAAACACCGAAACGGAGATCAGGAGCTGCAGATTGGAGGGGAAAACTCCGGGGGGCACTGCCGGTGTGGTCTCCATCCTCTCCATCGACTTCTCCACCGTCTCCATGATGAAGAGGGAGTAGTCCACCTCTGGACTATGGGTTTGTGGAAGTAACTTATGTATCTCTCCTCTCTTGAGCTTCACTAATTAGTACCGTATGAGCTGCTGAACATGATTACGGTCATATTTGTAATACCTATGTGGTGGATCTTTCTATGAGTTAATATATGTTTGAGATTGCAATGTTTGTTTCAGTTATGAGTATAGATGCATATTATGTACCCCGTTCTTGTCTACTTGTTGTGATCAAGCATGTTTATGAGAGCGTGTGTGGGGGAACGTGTGCATTAGTTGGAGTAACGGGGAGTGGTGAGTGCGGTAAGCTGACAACTTAATATCGCGATCCACTTGGGTGTCTACCTTACTTTGTTACCTCACTAGGGATAAACAAAAATACCATGCTGCAAGGGTTGAGGGTGACCAAGCTTCTTCCTGTGACTAGATCCAGCATGTTCTTATTTTCACTTCATGTCATGAAACTTATTGCTATACTCTGAGTCATCTTAATTACTGAGGTGTTATGATTTGGTTCGCATCTTGGTGGAGTATAAGAGAGACTAATAACCAAAAGGTCTCTATGTTAGGACGCGATTCCCATATATCTAAGTAACTTGTTATCAAACTTTGTGTTGCAATCTCATATGTTAATTCTGTGTGTGTTCCATTGTCTGCCACTTTATAAAGAGAGAGTGCATTTGTGAAACCATGAACCCCGGTCCATTTTTAATCATAAGAAACACCTTTCCAACACCATATACCACTTTTCTATTTTCAGCCATCATTAAATCCGAAAATACAAAAATACTTTTCATCTTGCATACATCATTAAAAACCCAAAAATATCATTTACCATTGCATCCACCACCATTGCATATTTATTTCCTGTTTGCATTGCATAACTATCTTGATATCATTCTTACACCTTGTGCTTGACAACCACAGGTGAGGTTGAGGACCAAAACATTTAACTTTGTTTTGTAGGTAACCAAAAGAAGGATAAGAAGATATATCTTCACTACTGATTCCCCGAGAGTTCGATATAAAACCCTCGAGTCACCCCTGTGGGAAAAACAAGTCTTCCACTACTACACACTCTGCACTTGGAGTCTCAACCTAACCCATTTACTTTTCACGCAGGTAACCACGCGAAGGGCTAGCAAGTGTTTTCTGGCGCCGTTGGGGTAACTACGTGAAGGGCCATCAAGACTGTTTTTGGCGCCGTTGCCGGGAATCATAGCTGAGAGATTTATCCAAGGATGTGCATCATCGCATTCATCTCACAACGAAGTCAACTTCACAACTTGTGCTAACACCTAAGCTTGGGGAGGTTGCACCTACGTGAGCACCATCTTATCCATCTTTACTTACAAAGCAATTTATTTGTTTTGTTAGTGTCATTGCATATCATATCCGCTTGCATATTTATTTCAGTTTTGCATAAAAAATAAAAAATACAAAAAAAACTTGCTAAAATGGGAGAAAGAACTAAATTGTGTGACTACACAAACACTCCAAATGATCAATTTATCTAGAGCTATTGCCACACCTAAGATAAATGCTGAGAGTTATGAAGTAAGTCCTAGTTTGTTGAACTTGATAACTAGGGAACAATTTGGTGGTAGTGCTATGGAGGATGCCTCTATGCATCTTCATGACTTTGTTGAAATATGTGACATGCAAAAGTTTAAAAATGTGGAAAGTGATATCCTAAAACTGAAGTTATTTCCTTTCTCACTTAGAGGAAAAGCTAAAGAGTGGTTGCATTCATTACCTATTGATAGCATTAAAACTTGGGATGATCTAAAAGAAGCTTTCATTAAGAAATATTATCCCCCTGTTAAAATTTTGCAAAATAGAAACAACATCTTTCTTTTAGGCAAAATGAAAATGAACATGTTGCTATGGCTTGGGATAGGATAAAACTTATGCTTAGAACTTGTCCCTCACATGGAGTTAATGAATGGACCATATTACACTCTTTCTACAATGGTTTAAACTACATGTCTAGAAATATACTTGATTCTGCTGCTGGAGGTGCTTTTATGAGTAAGACTATAGTAGAAGCTAAAAACATATTGGAAAGCATTTTGCAAAACTATAGTCAATGGCATACTGATAGGGCACCTAACCCTTCTAAGAAAGTGAACTCTATTGAAGAAACTAATGATTTGTCATCTAAAATGGATACTATTCTTGCTTTGCTTAATAAACCTAGTGTTGAAAATGTTCCTTTGCAAGAACTAGTTGGTAACAATTCTGAAAATATTGATGTCAACTTCATTAGGAACTATGGTAATAATGGGTATGGTAACAACAATTATAACTCTTATAATAAACCCCATATGTTCCCAACAATCGTCCTTTTGTTCCATATCCTAATGCTAATGATAATAATTGGAAGCCTATGTCATCACACAATGATAATTCTGAGGCTAACAAAATTCTTATGGAACAAGTTGCTAGTCATAACACTATGATACAAGAGTTGAATAAGTCTGTTGCCTCTATTAGTTCTGATATTAAAGGCTTACAACTCCAAGCTGCAGGACTAGACAAAGCTTTGTCAAAACTAGCTGATAATCAAGCCACTTTATTGAGTATGTCTGCAGGGAAACCACAAGCATCACCTGTGGTTGGAATGAATTCTATTAATATTGCTGAAAATGTTCCTCTCACTTTGGAGGAAACTCTGAATGAATTATTGAACTATCCTGAATATTTGCTGCCATTCATGTCTCAACTTAGTGGTTTAAGAGAAGAAGTTAAAGAAACTGAACATGATGAATCTCTTATGCTGATTGAGTTAAAAAGAAAGTTGAGGAAGTTAAAATGCTTAGTGAAGTCAAGGATCCTTTGCTTGACTTAGAAAATTGTAGCTTGCATGAATTAATATCTATCTTACAAAAATTTGCAAGTGATCCTTCCATCAACACTAATCAAGCAGGTTTGGTTCTTATATTGCTAATCATGTCTTGAAAGAAAAGATTGCTAGGTACAACCAAGAGGCTATGATACCACCTAAGCTTGGGGATATGTGGATTCCTAAGGTACTAGTAACTATTGGAAAAGAGACACACCATGCCATACTTGATCTAGGATCTAGTGTCTCTGTTTTATCTAAAGAACTATATGAAGTGCTTGAATTGAAAAATCTTGAAAAATGCTCTATTGAACTTGCACTTGCTGATGACTCTATTAAACATGCTTTAGGAAAAGTAAGTGATGTTATGGTAGAGTTACATATGACTTTTGTGCCTGTGGATTTTCTAATCATGGATATGGGGAATAAAACCTCTAGTCCTATTATTCTTGGAAGACCTTTTCTTCGTACCACAGGTGCTATCATTGATTCAAAGGAAGGGAATGTGAAGTTTCAGTTTCCACACAAGAAGTGCATGGAACACTTCCAAGGAAGAGGGAACCACCAAAGTTCAAGCTCCCTCATGAGCTTCGTCCACAATAAACAACAAGTAAGAAGCCTAGCTATATGGCTATAAAGAAAGCGCTTTGCGGGAGGCAACCCGGTTATTTTTTGTGTGATTTTCTTTGTGTCCTCTTGCTGTAACAAGAGACTTTGTGTCTAGTTTAGGTTCTGGAATTTTCAATAAAGTGCCAAGTTTTACCCTTTTTGGTTTGAAAAAGTTGCTTATAGCGTTCGGAGATTTTATTCCTGCACGAATCAGTGCACGGTATGATTTTTAATTCTTATTCTGTAACTCCGAATGAGCTCATATTTGAACTGTAGTTGCAACTTTTCATCCTCTGTATGCATGAATTTTTTCGGAATTTTTCGAGAAAGTTTGGTAGGGTAGAAAAATACGTTTTCTGCTGCTGTTTTTCTGGACAGATTCTGTCCCATTTTGTTTGATGCATGCTTTGAGCTTTTAAGTTGAATCTTTTTGATCCAATTGAGTTTATGAGTAGGCATACAACATTATACACTTTCTGGACATTCATATGAATTTTTGTTCAAGGATTATATGCAGCAAGAAATATTTGTTTATCACTATTAATGCACCCCACAGAAAAGAAATGGGAGAAACGGTGTTTTGAAGTTTTTTCACAGGGATTGGAGGAGATGCACCAAGAGCTATCCAAGGATGGTGAAGACCATAAGCTTGGGGATGTGAAGACAACCCCGCTGGACCTACACACTCTCGGTTTGCGCACGTCCAACTTCTGTTTTTCGATCGAAACACTTTATCGCATAAACTTGGAGCGTCTTTTGTTTTGTTTTGGTTTGATTTGTTTGAGAGACCACCACACTATCATTTATATATGGAGAGCTACTGGAAATATGGGTTGAAATATGTTGGATGCTTTTATAAGATTGGGAAAAGGGATGTTTGAGTTGATTTTTAATGATACATATAGTTGCATGATTCATGAGCTTGTTTATGAGTAATAGTTTGCAAATCTTTTTGAAGAGCTATCACTTATTCATGTTTTGGTGCTGATTGTTATTTTACTTGGTTTAACATGGATTAGTTAGTTCTATGGACACTCATGCATGCATCTAGATGGTCAACTTTCTCCCTTTTGCTAGCCCAAAAACTCCAACAAGTCAAAAACTTGTTTCCAACACCTTCAACCAAAGTTATTCCAGTGAGTCCACCATATCTACCTACTAGCTATATGCTATTCCGAGTATGTTCATCATGATATTTGTGTTATCTATACCTCTGAATGAAAATGATTATGTTATTGATTGCCATGGAAAAGTTGGTTATATAGCTCTCACGAACTTGATGCACATTTTTACTATCATTGCATAAATAAAACATGACCCATTGTGATTAAGATTATGATGCTAGTGGCTTGATAAATGTCCAGGTTGGGAGTTAGCCCATATGTGCTGTCACATGCAAAGCTTTCAACATGCTCCATTTAGTTGATATCATGTGCTTTTGTCTATGGATGCCTATCATGGTGAAATAAGGGGAAATATAGTTTAAATGAGTTTGTATAAATGGTTAGAGAGACGCCTGGGCCGCTAATCTAAGCCATGCATTATTCATGGTGGAAATTTACTTACATGCTATGGTGAATTATCTATGACACACCTTACAATAAAAAGCTATTCCAATGGTAAATAAAAAGGGTGTTGAGGTTTTCATTTTGTTTGTTTGTCTTGTCATTTTGATATGGGCTTGTTCCATATCCTGGGACAAGAGGTACCCCAGTTGACGCTCTTGATGATACTATTATTACTTACAATGATAGATAACTTGAACTTGCTTTTCCCAAGTTGAGTAACTCATGGTGTAGGTACTTGTATTCAAGGGGCATGAGACATCCAACCTTTACTTTGTCAAGCACACTACTCATATTTGCTTCACATTAAACTATAATCATTCAAGATGCTATGATAGGGGAATGAGAGCTTGACACCAAGTATTACCACATTGCAATCATTAACTTAAGTAGGAGAGTTTGGAGGTTAGATGAAACTTATGCATGCTTTACCTCTACTCACTTATTCATCTTTCCAAAGTGTCCACCAAACATATTCAGATTTTCATTATCACTCTATGGACCACATGTATGCAAAAGTAAGAATGTCCATATTACTTGCTACTATGTTACACTTTGTGAACTATCATTGAACATCCTTGCATTGAATACTTGATATCACTTCATAAACTATTTTGCATATTGCTACTCCTTTGAAGAATGAATCATTTGACTCTATGTAGCAGTAGCAATCATCTTTGATATCCATTGTTAGTGCTATATTGCAAAGCCATGTTAGTTTTATCACCTTCATACTCGAGGACGAGTATTGGTTAAGCTTGGGGATGTTGATGCATGTAAAATGCATACATGAACTTTGCACTATATCACACATATTCCAATCATATTTGCATCATATAAGGGTTATATTACTGTTATTTAATGATTTTAGGAAATAAATCAATTGTTTCCTATTTTTATGGAATTAACCCTGCGCAGGCAGAAAACCCTATTTCTTTCCTTTTATGTTTCAGGGACCCAAACGTCATCCAAAAATTATGGAAAAATACAGGCGTCAATATTTTGGAAGGAGGAAGACCTCGGAGCGAAGGAAGCAAGCAAACGGAGGCCAGAAGGCAAAAGGGGTGGCCCACGCGGCCAGGTACTGTGGCCGCGTGGGGCCCACTCATTTGGGCCTCGTGGCTCCGTGCCGTCGATCTTTCGTCCACCGACTCCGTCTTGACCTAAAAACGCCTATAAAAAAGGTCCCCTGGCGTTTCTGAAGGAGCGCCGCACAAACACAGAAACACCGAAACGGAGATCAGGAGCTGCAGATTGGAGGGGGAAAACTCCGGCGGGGCGCTGCCGGTGTGGTCTCCATCCTCTCCATCGACTTCTCCACCGTCTCCATGATGAAGAGGGAGTAGTCCACCTCTGGACTATGGGTTTGTGGAAGTAACTTATGTATCTCTCCTCTCTTGAGCTTCACTAATTAGTACCGTATGAGCTGCTGAACATGATTACGGTCATATTTGTAATACCTATGTGGTGGATCTTTCTATGAGTTAATATATGTTTGAGATTGCAATGTTTGTTTCAGTTATGAGTATAGATGCATATTATGTACCCCGTTCTTGTCTACTTGTTATGATCAAGCATGTTTATGAGAGCGTGTGTGGGGGAACGTGTGCATTAGTTGGAGTAACGGGGAGTGGTGAGTGCGGTAAGCTGACAACTTAATATCGCGATCCACTTGGGTGTTTACCTTACTTTGTTACCTCACTAGGGATAAACAAAAATACCATGCTGCAAGGGTTGAGGGTGACCAAGCTTCTTCCTGTGACTAGATCCAGCATGTTCTTATTTTCACTTCATGTCATGAAACTTATTGCTATACTCTGAGTCATCTTAATTACTGAGGTGTTATGATTTGGTTCGCATCTTGGTGGAGTATAAGAGAGACTAATAACCAAAAGGTCTCTATGTTAGGACGTGATGCCCATATATCTAAGTAACTTGTTATCAAACTTTGTGTTGCAATCTCATATGTTAATTCTGTGTGTGTTCCATTGTCTGCCACTTTATAAAGAGAGAGTGCATTTGTGAAACCATGAACCCCGGTCCATTTTTAATCATAAGAAACACCTTTCCAACACCATATACCACTTTTCTATTTTCAGCCATCATTAAATCCGAAAATACAAAAATACTTTTCATCTTGCATACATCATTAAAAAACCCAAAAATATCATTTACCATTGCATCCACCACCATTGCATATTTATTTCCTGTTTGCATTGCATAACTATCTTGATATCATTCTTACACCTTGTGCTTGACAACCACAGGTGAGGTTGAGGACCAAAACATTTAACTTTGTTTTGTAGGTAACCAAAAGAAGGATAAGAAGATATATCTTCACTACTGATTCCCCGAGAGTTCGATATTAAACCCTCGAGTCACCCCTCGTGGGGAAAACAAGTCTTCCACTACTACACACTCTGCACTTGGAGTCTCAACCTAACCCATTTACTTTTCACGCAGGTAACCACGCGAAGCGCTAGCAAGTGTTTTCTGGCGCCGTTGTGGTGTAACTACGTGAAGGGCCATCACGTGGGAGGAGGTCTCTACATCATCACCATCACCAAGACCAGCACCATCTCCATCATCATCTCCGTGATCCACTCCGTTCCCCTCGTAGTTTGAGAGTTGTTATACCCTAGATACTTGTCTTGTGCTCTTATTCATATTTGTGATCGAGTACTTGTCATTATTTGGAGGTGAAGTTATATTTTCAGATTGTGTTGTACCATTTATGCCACTGAACATCATCATGTTTGCACGTTGTGAGTAGTTCCCGTATGTTCCTGAGGGCATAGGATGAATTAGCAATGATTTATATATAACATGTGTTGCTATTTGTCAAGAGTTTATCTTTTATGTGATTCTATGATGGTGTTATGTGAACGTCGACTGCACAACAGTTCACCTTTATGGGCTCATAAGATAACACTGTAGTGTAATGAATTGAGGGAGACTTGGGAGGACACGTAAACCCTTGAACGAGTCATAAAGTTGCATTATGAGGGCATTTGTATCGGGGACCTTAGAGTGTAATGCTATGGTGGGACTTTTTGTCTTAATAATTCTTGTGCAGTCATTTACTTGGCCACATGATCCATCATAAGGGGTTTAGTTTATTTATTTAGGTTTACCTAATAATGGCTCCATACAAAGAAGATTAAAACTTGACAAGATATTCAACGTGTTGTTTAATAAATCTCTATGCCTAGTGATATCCATACCGCCCTCGGGAACGTTTTCCACATATAAGTAACACATCACTTGAGCTTGTCCTCTTGCCACATAGAGGATTGGGCTTTCTCTCTCTTTGAGAGTTGTCACTTGCTATTTTTTATTTTCAGCATTGCATCCATACAACCAAAAATACCAAAAACACTTGCATCTTTCATTGTTTTATTTATCAATCTTGCTAACCAATACCTTCAGCTCCTCGTGGGTTCGACAACCTTTTCTAATCGAAAGGTACTACAATTGATCTCCTGCACTTGGGAGTCATCACTTCTCACTATCACTTATTCATCCTTGATAAAACAATTTTAAGCAAAACTAGCTCTATGAATATTAAATATTCACATCTTTTCTTTCTTTATGAAATATTCATGCCCAGTGATTTTGCATCACGTCCAAACTACTCTGAAGATTAAATCTTGGAGTTACATGAATTTTCTTGGCTCCTTTATGACATATACCGTCATTTATGAGTATTCCTTATTCTGTTTGTAACTGCTTTGCTTTTAATCATGTTCCTGGACATTTTAAAATTCGACCACTAGGTTATTTAATCATTAAATTCCTCACATGTTTTTCATTTCACTACTTAATTCAAATCATGTATAACTTACATGTATTTCTGGACAAAGTAATGATATGGAAACATTTGCATGTTACCCCCTCTCATTATAACACTTGTCCAAAGACACCCAGTCTTAATTTAGTATTTTGATTTCCACTCTCTCTTCATGAGAAGACACTTTTCTCCAATTCTAAAGTCAACAAGCTTTCAGAATTATGTGTGGAAAACAACTGCCATTATAGTACTATGGACTTTACCTTTATGTAAAACATTTATCGAACTCGAATCCAAACTTGAGATTCACAATCAAAAAACTTAAAACTTTCTATAAAAATAACTCTAAGTTAAAATTGATATAGGTCCCCTTTATACAAACAAAATAACTTATATATTTTAGTGGGTAATTTGGAATTCTATTTCACATCACTTCAAAATAAGACCTCTTGACATTATTATAAAATTTTCTTTTAATCTTATCTTGCAAAAGATTTTATTACCATGATAATTTCGAATTACCAAAATTCATCATGAGTAATTTGACTAAGAAAACATTCTTTTGTCAACAATGTTACATTATTTTATTAAGTCCTTTTAACTTCATCAAATACCTTTGATTCCTTTATTTTGATCCTCACATTCTCCCACTGAATTATATGAAATATTGCATCTTCAATAATTTCATTAACTCCATTTCATCAATATGAAGCATCATATTAAATCTTCAATATAATTGAATTATTGGGTAGATTCCACTCCTTTATGTAAATTTCAAAATCTACTAGTGCCTAGCACTTTTCCAATTTCAAATCTACCAAATGCCCAGCATTTTGTGGATTTTGAATTTCATTAAATGCCTAACACTTTATGAATTTCAAATTTCTCTAAGTGCCTAGCACTTTTGTGATTTCAGTTTTATCAATTTAATTTTAGAGATAACTTTAAGAGTCTCTAAGAGAACCAACGAAAAGTATAACTCCAAATTAAAGATAAAACCAACTTAATTATTACTCAAAACTTTAAATAATATTTGAATCAAAACAATAAAGACTTAACAAATAAAAATTTAATGACATATTACAACAAATAAGATCATCAAACTGAATTCACAATTTTTTTGGAATTCCCACACATACTATATATTTGAACATAAACTCTGTTCTAGAATATAAAATATTCATTACAAAATGATCGAACTGTAAATAACTCTTATTTAAAGTCCTAGTGTAAATCTTCTTCATTGACTTGGATTGCAGACATAGTGGTCACTTTGCATAAAATGCAATCTTCCACTGTGCTATTTCTAGGATGATAAGCTACACTCCAAGCGCAGCTTCCATGTCACTCTAGAATTTCCTCTTCTTTCTAGCATTAGCTCCTTCCAAAGTACCTGCCACTGGTGTAAGTATGAGCATCAATTAGTATCTCATACCAATGATCATAATTGCTGAAATTATGTCAATATGTATAACTCTTATACCTATCCTGGCCCAGTTTAGATCCCCATGTTGAATATCAGCTTTTGCTTCCTTGAGCAAGGCAAACATCATCTGAACTGGCCACTCATCTGCCATGTGATTATACATTGCCACAAAGGCATGATATGCAGGTTGTAGTGTTGTCAGTATAATGTCACTGAAAAACTCATGACTAATTGGATAGCCAATTTGTCAAAGTCTTTCCTCTAAGCAAATTACCCTGATTTTAAATATCTGAATGGGTTCACCCAACTCAAGCCGAATGTTTATCAGTTCTCGGTTTAGATTGTAACGCTCAGTGCACACTTGACTTATGAAACAAGCTTTTAATACGTCCATGAGACGGAAGGACGAAGGTCTGGAAACAAATTGCCCAGCTCAGGATCAATACAAGCATGCATGAGCTCCTTGACAATACACTCTTCACAGAATAAATGAGACCCACCATGAGCTTCATCATCTGAGTCTATGGGATTCAGAACTTTTTCCTTTCCTGTATTCTTTAGAACACTCACCATGTGGTGAAACTATTCTCCAAAGTTGTTTCCATTTGCAGCTAATGGTGCACGACACAGCATCTGATTAAAATGGTACTTTTCAAAGTGGTCCATACTCTACAACAAAATACGTTTATTCAGACTTTTAGTTTATTACTAATTTTGATGCACTACTTTAACTCAATTAAATTGAATCTAAGATATGCTCCCACTAAGCCCAATAATTCTCTTGATTGGCACTAAGTGATTCAGGACCCGATAACCCGACGAAACAAGCATGGATACATGGCATGTTCGTGACCAACCGGTAGGCACCATGCCAGTTGTAGTAGCTACAACTCCTGTTAGTCTTTCCACGTGCCTGTTCAGAACTCATAACTTTGTATGCCGGGACTTCAAGACAACCAACCGATGATGCCGCTGGAACGGTTCGCGCCCGCCTCCCTAACACTTGGCCCGCGTGAATCGTGTGTGCACGGCGCCCGGGGACAAGCGCCTGGTTTGACGGTACCACAGTTGGAAGAACACGATCTCCTTGATATTTTTAACTTGAGGATTCACACTAATAAACTACTACTTGCGCAATCAAGGTGCAAACAACAAAGGATAAACATCACAGGTAATTAATAATAATTCATATGCTTTGGTATAGCCTTTGTTATTCTCGGAAGTTCTTGACGGTCGTCCTTGAGGATCACCATCTTCATAATTCCCGGTCACAGCGAAATCCCCGAGGGAAAATTACCGTAGCCGGAAACTCGCCAAGTACATGTTCATCAGCATTGCCACCGGCGCCTCCTCTCAGTCAACACAACGAACTCTTCTTCGCTTACTTGTCGATGACGGACTCGATTAATTGTTTCGGCTTCAGGCATCATGTTAATACACCGTAAAAAAATAGCTATACCAAAACACATGCACACAATCCTGTAAAACCAAGTTAGATGTTTCTAACGTTTGTTTGAGGGTTTTACATGGCCTTGTAGGATCTACGGAAGAACCGTCACTATGTCTACGAACTGAAGCATATTTAGGTTAGTTGCTAGATTAAGTTTGTTGGGGTGATTGAGATCCCAACATTACGAAAACGTTGCGAACCCCAATCAAAATGATCACATGTGCGCGTGACCCCCGTGAGGCGTCCAACCCCCTGTCCATATATACAACAACTCCCACAACTATAAGTATAGACCCGAAGCTACTTAAGCACTTCGTTGGCGCCAGCAAGCATACAAGGAGCAGCCGAAAGGTCCGCGGATTGTCAGAAGTTCGTAAAGATCTTGCCTATACCGCCATGGAATATGAACTACAACTTATTGGAAAGCAACTAAAATAAACTTAATACAAGAACTATGCAATGCTCGCACCAACTTGTGCTCTAGATCAAATCATACCTACGCATAGATCGCGGCTCTGATACCATCATTGGGTTGCGGGTAAAACTTTAAATTTTTCTGTAACCTTGCCGCCAAGATTTAGAAGATATGTTGCATTACAAACACCGTTGCGAAAGATCTTGTGTTTGCCGAAATAGATGTTGGTGAAGCCTGATGAATAATCTCACGTCCACGCCGGGAGGTGAGATTGTTTCCGGTCTGTCATCGAAGAACTACTTGCTTAGCCCCGCTCTAACAGTATCCACACACGTACTCTGCGCCAATCCATCAAGCACATTCGCCGCCTAGAGCTACTAGCACCGACGAAGAGAGACTGCCTTTCGGCGTAAATTTGGTGGTAGATCTAATCAAACTTTATTAGAGCTATATGAGACTAGAGAGATCTAATTCTCAACACATGAGATCTACTAGAGAGAGATTAGATCAATGTCTAATTAGAGCGCCATCGTAATTAGAGCATCGTCTAATTGCACAATAGGGGGGAGTATATAAGGGGGAGAGGAGGGGGTGGTGCGCCGGCCCTAGAAGGGCCGGCTGACCCCTTGCCCAAGTCGGGTTGGGGAGTCCTTGTCCAACAAGGACTCCCTCCCTTCCTTTTTTTATCTTTTTGCCAATTTCCTTTATTCCTTTCCTAGTTCAACTCGGATTCTTTTAAATCTCCAATTTAAACAAGGAAGGAGAGGAGGGGACTTGGTGCGGCCAGCCTGGAGGTAGGGCCCATGCGGCCGACCCACACAAGGTGTGACGCGGCACGCAGGGCACCCCCTCTCTTCCCCGGCGCACCCCCCCCTTCCTGGCAAACCTCCGAAACTCTTCCGGAACCAAATATACTCTATATATAAAATCATCGACTCTATCCATTGATGTCGGAAACACTTCCCGACATCCCGGAACATCTCATGTTCGCCATATTTCTATCATAGGAAATTCTGTCCTATACCGGCATCATTTCCCTCTCATGATAACTTCACCGGAACTTCTCTAAATCACTCCGGAGTTGTTCCTGTGACATCGGAGGGACTCCGACCACTTCTCATAACCACAAAATTACAACATTATTCTCTCAATAAAAGATTGACTCACAGCTTAAGTGTGTGACCCGAAAGGTTTGGTAAGCACAAAGACATGTCCGGGAACTTACCAGACAATAACCAGCATAGGGACACCTAGACGGTCGTACTGGCTCCCGTGTGTTCACGAGTGAACGACAGAACCTGTGTGTTACTCATTACGCTAATCCCCTTACATACACGATACCAATGATATCTCGAGATTGAGACAATGTGCTCTAGTGTGATCAAACCCTTTGAGTATAACACATATAATTCTCATACGAATATCATTCTCTTTTCTCATTCTGTATTTTTATTGTCCCGTGATTAATCACGCTGTGTCTGGCCAGACAATTGGGTGAAATAATAATGAGATGGCCTAGAGCATGTGTCTCTCCATCGTCTGGAGGTAAGTGCCATTCTTGAAAAATCTCTGTTCCAATACATTTCTAATTCACGCCAAAAAGCCACCGTTATGGTCCCCAGTTATGGCCAGACGTTAGGTGGCGATCAAAGCATGAGTGTCGAATTAGCGGTCACCAGATATTCTTATAGCAAAGGAATACAGCTAATGAAAACTAAACATATGATCAATTGCTACCTTCATCGTTGACGATTAGTCTCTTAGCAAGATCATACAATGGGTTGGTTCAGTACTATTGTCATTCCGACAATAAACTTCTATAGTTGTGTGACTTATACAAAGTCCATGATCATCAAACAACAAGATAGGCTAGTCTTAGAGACAAGACCAGGAACGCTTTTACTTGTTCGTATCTCTACACCTGTATTGGAGGTTTTTCTCTTGAACACGTTGTATTTGCTATTCAAGTGCTCAATACAGTTATAGCATAAAGATATAAACATTAATAATAAATTTGAAGATAAATAATAACTAAATTATTATTGTCTCTAGGGCATATCTCCAACATCCATTTGAATGTATGAACCAAAGTCATACTAATTTTGTTGCCTACAAACTATGTTTTCTAAAGAATTGTAAGTGCAATATTTTCTTGGCATGATCGGCTAGGTCACCCGAAAGTAAGTATGATACGAATCATTGAGAGTTATGTTAGTCACAACTCAAAGTTGAGTCAGCAGATTTTACATGCACGACACGTGCCATGAGAAAATTTGATTCATGGAATTTTCATATATTCTTTTTTGTTGAGATCCTATGAAAAATTTCGTCTAAAAACTTAGTTCATATAAAAACTGGTGTAGTACGGGACTACTAGGGTGGCCCGATCTTCACGGATTGACGGAGGATGTGGACGAACGCACGCAAGAACACGAGGAACACGAAGAACACCAAGAAGAACGGCCCGAACACAAGAACACGCACATGATACAAGGACCGTTTCCCTTACCGGTCGGTCCAACCGGCCCAATAGAATCCACACGAAGGTGGAGAGATCGGCAAGTAGATACAAGAAGGGATCTTGGACGGTTGTTTCTCTAACGGTCAACCAAACCAATCCAATAAAGTCACCCGAGGATGAAAGATTGGCAAGTAGTCAAACTACAAGTAGAGGTCTTGAATCCACAAGGGGAGGAACCATCCCTGCAAGGGGAGGAAGGAGACCGTCTTGAGGTGGGGAGCCTAGCTCTACTCTAATCTCAAAACATAGTCTATCTAGATCTGAAGGGGGTAGGTGGCTATATATAGGTTTGACCACCAAGGGGGTAGGTGGGAGAGGGATACAAGGGAATATTCCTGCTGGTTCCCGCAGCGGCGGTAGTACCGCTCGTACGGGCGGTAGTACCGCTGGTGTGGGCCGAAGGCGCGTTGACTTTGCGCGGGCGACAGTACCGGCGGTAGTACCGCTTGTCCGAGCAGTAGTACCACTTGGGCAGGCAGTAGTACCACCAGCAGTGTCGCACATGGGCGCCGAGGTGGGTTTCTGGCGGCACTGGGCGTGGTAGTACCGCCTGGTGGGGCGGTAGTACCGCCCAGTCTCTTCTTTCTCTTCTTCTTCTTCGCCTTGTCGCTTCCTCTCCTCTTCCATGCGTACGCCTCAGATGGTCTTGAGTCCTGGCTTCCTTGGCACCTCCCCGAATGTCCGTAGACGTCATGTGATACCTATCATAGCAAAGGGGTAGATGCTCAAGTAGTATACCATCCAAAGGGCACGAAATGGGTTCTCATAGAGGAACGAGTTCACCTTTAAGCTCAAAGTCGCCTTGTGATATGTTGGAGTGTTTGACATGGTGATGGTCTTAGGTTGGGCTACATCATCTCCCCCCCCTTTAAAAAGAGTCGTCCTCGACTCTTGCTCTTCATCACCATGTAAAGGGGGTAGATGTGTTGTCGAAGAATTGGAATTCACCATGTCTACAAACATCAAAGACCAAGCAAACTATGTTTATGCAAGAAGGAGGAGCATATCAACAATGACATGTCCATTCTTTGTCATAGCACCGTTAGCACAACACAAGAATATGAAAATGTAGTGCAAGTGCAAGGTCAATGTGCAAGCAATCCAATGGAACATCTTCAAAATGTGGTAACACAAAACTCCATAAAAATATGAGGATGCCATCTAGGTATCTCATTTGGAATCGTATGATCATTATTGCACACAAGGCATTGGAAAGAACAAGTTGTCATCATCCTTGATGCAATAAGCGAAGAGTTTGGTAAAAAACACACAATGAAGAATGTCCAAAATATCATCATGGTGGCAAACAAAGCACATGAAAGAGCAAGTTTTCTTCATATTTGTTGCAACACCAAATTGGTAGAAACCAAAACACTCATGACAAGACATGCATAAAATGTCATTATGTTTGCAAACAAGCCATTGGAAAGAACAATTGTTCATCATATTTGTGGCAACACATAAATCATCCATGTGAAAGATCAAGTAAACATGCTTGTCATCGGGAAAACCAATATCACCAACATGTTTGCAAACAAACCAAAAGCAAGAGAAATTGTTCAACTTGTTTGATGCAAAACATGAGAAAGATCTGAGAGTTGGACTCAATCCACAACTCTCATGTATGCTCTCAAGAGCTCATATTGTCAACTCATGCTCAATTGAGGTTGACATTATCATGCGTTTACCGGCACACACAAGACAACATATGAAGAAGTTATGTGCATGGTATATGAACACATCATCCATCATGAAGTGTCTCTTCATTTGCACATCACCAACCACACTAAAATCAATTGGAAAATATGACATATGTGGATAGTCATTATGCAAAGTGAAGGATGGAACAAGGTCCGTAAGAGAAAACGAAACATCTCCAAAATGTGAGAAAGTTATGGGGGCAATCTCATTTGCAAGCATTTCAACATTATTGCAAGCAACACATGTGAAAAAGAAATTGTTCAACATGTTGCAAGCAACAATGGGAGAAAAATGGAAACATTCAAAACAAGGCATGCTCAAGGCAAAATCATCACAAATAGGAAATTCCATATGATCAACATTGGTTTCAAACAGGGTATCACAAGGGAATAAGAACGAATCATATGATGTGTCAATCAAATCGTCCATAGCATGCAAGCAATCAAAGTTCATCATGTCCACTAGCGGGATCATGGTCACATCAACACCCATACCTTTGTTGTCCCGCTCATGAGAAGTATGTGTTGAAGTAGTAGGGGCTGCCATGTAGCCGACTTGTTCATCTTGAAGTAGACATGGGGTGGCATCATCATCATCCTCCATGTACATTTTCTCCATTTGAGGCACCGTCAAGTCAAGGATAGGCATCTCATCATCCATGGAACCTAGCACACAATGAGAAAGCACACTAGAGGTAGAGGTTAAGTTGTTAGAAATCGAAATGGCCTCACAAGACCTATCAACTACCTCTCTCAACTCAAGTGGTGTATCACTCATTCCCTCAAAGTGAAAGCACTCAAACTCACATATGGTGGAGGCACTCAACTCACTCTCACCCTCACTCAAGTGGGCTCAGTGGCTCTCATGCTCACATGGGATTTGTACCATCTCGTAACTCAAGCACATGAGGGTATGCTCAATGTTCTCATCTCCATATGCCTCCAAGGTTGATGGGAAACTCCCATGCTCAACCTCCTCAACCATCTCGCCTCCAAAGGTCAATGCCATAGTGTAGGCATCATCACTCGACTCCTTTGCGGAAGGGAAAATCCCATGCTCCGCTTCATCACTTGACCCATGGTCATAGGTCATAGCATTCTCCATGCTCGCCTCCTTGGTAGAAGGGAAAATCCATGCTCGACCGTCTTCTCGCCATCTTGATCACCAACTTTGCACTCCCACATCATGTGACCTCTTCCATTGCATAGTGGGCACAAGAGATTGGGACATTCTCGTGGATCATGGTCTTGGCCTTGGCAATTGTCACATAGAAGGTCTTCATTTTCCCATATGGGGGCCAATGTGGTGATGGCAGTTGGTGTAGAGGCAATATCATGAGAAGTGCTTGAGAGGGGCGCCGTCTTGGTTGTGGCCTCACATGTGTGACCATGCTTCTTCCGGCGTCGACGTAGGCTCTTCGCGACAAAGTTGTCGAAGTCGGCCATGATCTCATCAAACATGGAACTTGTAGCTCTTGTTGGCGCACTTGAAGTGATAGCACTAGGGGACACCATAGGATGCGCCTTTGTGGCCGTCTTCTTCTCATGTCGACATTGACGCTCTTGAGTGGAGGGGTGTCGCCGAAAGTCATTCGGATGCTTCTCCTCATGTTGACGACGGCGTGCTTGTTGCCTTGGCGACCTTTCCTTGGAGCTTCCACCAGAGCTTGGTGACATGTTGTGGTCCACCTTGTCATCTTTCATGTGGCGCCTTGATGAGCTAGATAAAGGACGTAGGCTCTTGGCATACTTGTCCATGGCATCCTTGAGATTTTGGAGCTTGGCCTTGTCGAGGCACTTCTTGGGACACCTTCTTGTTGTCGACGTAGAGTGTCAATGCTTGTCACTCTTGGCGTTGTCCTTCTCATGGCACCTCCTTGAAGTTGATGGCGAATGGCGAAGCTTGGCACTCTTGGAAGTAGATGGAGCTCCATAAGATGAACTCATGGTGGTCTTCTTGTCGGAGCACCGTCTTGAGCTTGAACCATAGAAGTAGGTTGTGCCATGACGCTTGGTGGTGCCGCTCTTGAACATGGTGGTGATGGGAGTCCTCTCCTCTTGCATGTTGTCGAAGGTGTGGTCGATGTCGTCGCACATGCATGAAGAGTGGTAGTCGTAGACGTTCTCCACCATGTCATCGGAGTTGTAGTCGTAGGAGTGGCGCTCCACCATGTTGTTGTAGTCGAAGTTGGTACCATGTGATGAGGCATGTGAAGACACTTGCGCCTCATTGTCGTTGGAGCTTGTGTAGTCGGAGTCGTGGTAGATTCACACGTACTTGGAGTCGATACAATTTGATGAAGGTTGCTCGACGTCATGGTACCGCTCCTTGTCGTGTACGCTTGAATAGTCGGAGTCGTAGTCGGAGTAGTTGTAGCGGAGTAGTTGAACGATCACAAAGCAAACTCCAAAACACACACGGCTTAAAAGTTGGTAGGTAGGTATGGTAGGTGGAAAGCAAATTGAACCAACCGGAAACCAAGATATTGTCAAAGCAAGTAGAGAATCACGATGATCACAAAGCCAAAGCAAGTCAATCTCAAAAGATATGAGCAAAGCTCACGGAAACACACACGCGGAGAGATAAATGGGACTTATGCAACTAAGAAGTGATCTAAAGAACCCAGATGTTCCTAGCGAAGAATACAAGCTCGTGTTGCACAAGTACAAGGAGAGCCACTAGCTCGATTGCAATTTATTGGTGGGCTACAAGATTTGCACAAAATGTACCACCTACTAGATGTTCATCGAGCTTGCGCGCTTCCTACAAGAGATATGGCAAGTGGTGTTTCTTTCTTTTCTTTTCTCGTTTGATTTGGCACTTTTTGCTTCTTTTCTCTTTTGAGTCTTTCTCTTTTGCACACCCACTTCTTTTTTATGCCAACAACAAGATATATTAAGAACTAGCGCATGCAATTTTGCTCGGAAACTACACGGTGCAAATGTGCAAAGCCTAAGCAATCATCAAGAGCTAGACTCAATAGGACATGGTAATCGCAAAGATATAGTGTGGGTTTCAACGGAATGGCAAGGGGTAAAGATTGGCGATGTTATACCTTTCGTCGATGTTCTTCACCCTTTGTTGTAAAAGCTTCGTGCTTGCCCACGAATTTTGGTGGTGGTGGATGATGGATCAACCGTTTTGGTGATGAAGGCCTTGATCGTAGCTTCGAAACGAGCCAAAAAACATCAAAAACGGAGTCCGGAATCAAAAGATATGGCCAAAACAAATTTTCAGAAAATGCAGTTTTTGGGAAGGGCGGTAGTACCGCTCCGGGACGGAGATTCGAGCCCGAAAACGCGATTTTGACCAATTTGGGTGGAAAAACTTGCCCAAAAACTTCAAATCGGAGGACCAAATGATGGAATTAGGCTATGGGAACGCAAAATAAGGTAGATCAACTAGTATAGCAATAGATCTATGGATCAAAACTTGCGAAAACGCACTCAAATCTCAGATCGATCCAAAAGCAATTTGGGGCTATTTTTGGTGGAAATTTTCGAATTTCTCAAAATCAAAGAAAAATTAGGGGGATTTGGGGGTGGAAACACATGTCAAATCCGTTGCAACCATGCTCTGATACCATATGGTGTAGTAAGGGGCAACAAGGGTGGCCCGATCTTCACGGATTGACGAACGCCCGCAAGAACACGAGGAACACGAAAAACACCAAGAAGAACGCCCCGAACACAAGAACACGCACACGATACAAGGACCGTTTCCCTTACCGGTCGGTCCAACCGGCCCAATAGAATCCACACGAAGGTGGAGAGATCGGCAAGTAGATACAAGAAGGGATCTTGGACGGTTGTTTCTCTAACGGTCAACCAAACCGATCCAATAAAGTCACCCGAGGATGAAAGATTGGGAAGTAGGCAAACTACAAGTAGAGGTCTTGAATTCACAAGGGGATCTTCTCCACAAGGGGAGGAACCATCCCCGCAAGGGGAGGAAGGAGACCGTCTTGAGGTGGGGAGCCTAGCTCTATTCTAATCTCAAAACATATTCTATCTAGATCTGAAGGGGGTAGGTGCCTATATATAGGTTTTACCACCAAGGGGGTAGGTGGGAGAGGGATACAAGGGAATATTCCCTGCTGGTTCCCGCAGCAGCGGTAGTACCGCTCGTACGGGCGGTAGTACCGCTGGTGCGGGCCGAAGGCGCGTTGACTTTGCGCGGCGGCAGTACCGGCGGTAGTACCGCTTGGGCGGGCGGTAGTACCGCCAGCAGTGCCGCACATGGGCGCCGAGGAGGGTTTCTGGCGGCACTGGACGCGGTAGTACCGCCGGGTGGGGCGGTAGTACCGCCCAGTCTCTTCTTTCTCTTCTTCTTCTTCATCTTGTCGCTTCCTCCTCCTCTTCCATGCGTACGCCTCAGATGGTCTTGAGTCCTGGGCTTCCTTGGCACCTCCCCGAATGTCCGTAGACGTCATGTGATATCTATCATAGCAAAGGGGTAGATGCTCAAGTAGTATACCATCCAAAGGGGCACGAAATGGGTTCTCATAGAGGAAGGAGTTCACCTTTAAGCTCAAAGTCGCCTTGTGATATGTTGGAGTGTTTGACATGGTGATGGTCCTTGGTTGGGCTACATCAGAAACGTTTTGATTTATAGGATCATTTCCTATAGGAACTAATCCTATGTAGTGTAAATTTCGTAGGAAAACATTAGCTTACATTTATAGTTTTATACAATCAAAGAGAAGTTATTTGTTGTCTTGGCATATAACTTAATTAGACATGCCATCCTACTTTTACAAGTTACGTATTTGTATGCTTTTTCAATCCAATGATTGAAATGACTCAAAGCAGACCTAAAACTAGAGGCGTAAATGGATGGATCATATTTTTGCCTCAACCGTATCTCTTAACATATTTTTCTCTCGGATTCGGATCGGGTAATGAACGGTTGCGGATTCGGTGAGGGATATATATGATCATGGTTTCGGAACAGAAATGGTGCGGATTCGGGACGAAAAGAAAATTAATCGGATTGGTAGACACAACGTACATCATCAACCTAAAAAAACTCAAGAACTTAATAACCTAATTAACAAAGTTACTTCATAGTGTGTACAACGACCATGCAAATGAGTTGTTGTTCAACGCATTAACTCCACAACTACAAACTGTGCTCTATTAGTTTAGACATTTTGATATAAATGGAATTATTCAGATTAAAACCATCAGGTAATACTAACTAATTTTGGGATAATCCATATTTGAATGTTATTTTTAATACCATATCCTATACCATATCCAGGTGTTCAGTTTAAAATCAAATATTTTTATCCAACGAATTCTGTGAAACCGGATATAGTTTCTTTAAATTATCCTATCCGTTTATCACAATTCACAAGTGGCCCCGAGACCGCTCGAGTATTATGGCACATTGGCTCTGCTAACGTCGAGAGTGTCGGAGCCATGTGTCGACGTGTCCATTTCATAACCTCTAGTCGAAAGTTTGATTAATCTAGGGACATATACTCCAGAAAGCACCGGCAGCTACAACTAGTACCTCACTGCTGACGTGAGCTGGTTATGCTTCGTTGACTGTAGAGATCACCACTGACCTCACGATGGTCTCATCTTCCATCTTCGAGCGAGAACCACGAGTCTCGTCCACACCTCCCACCAACCAGTAGTGGACCTATAAAATGGGGCCGTGTTGACATCATGATAAACACACCCTGATCTCTCAGACTCTCACTCACCTTCAGCAGCAACTTGCAAGAACAGAGAAAAACAATGGCGCCAGTGAAGGTGTTCGGGCCGGCGATGTCGACGAACGTGGCGCGGGTGCTGGTGTGCCTGGAGGAGGTGGGCGCCGAGTACGAGGTCGTCAACATCGACTTCCAGGTCATGGAGCACAAGAGCCCCGAGCACCTCGCCAGAAACGTAAGACGCTTCCATGGCTAAGCACATCCCCTGCTTCCTCTCTTTACTTGCTAGGCTAGATGGCAGCAACTAAACTTGCTTCTTTTCCTCGATCGCAGCCGTTCGGGCAAATCCCAGCATTCCAGGACGGGGATCTGCTTCTCTGGGGTAAGATTTCTCTGCTCTCTTCTTTTTCTTCAGTTACTCCGACATTCACAGGAATCAGAATCAATGTGACTGCTCTGCTCACGTTCTTACATATCGCGGCTTCCCTGCAGAGTCCCGCGCGATCTGCAAGTACGTGCTCCGCAAATACAAAACCGACGAGGTCGACCTGCTGCGGGAGGGCAACCTGAAGGAGGCGGCGATGGTGGACGTGTGGACGGAGGTGGACGCGCACACCTACAACCCGGCCCTCTCCCCCATCGTCTACGAGTGCCTCATCAACCCGATGATGAAAGGCATCCCCACGAACGACAAGGTCGTCGCCGAGAGCCTGGAGAAGCTGAAGAAGGTGCTGGAGGTGTACGAGGCGCGGCTGTCGCAGCACAAGTACCTGGCCGGCGACTTTGTGAGCTTCGCCGACCTCAATCACTTCCCCTACACCTTCTACTTCATGGCGACGCCCCACGCGGTGCTCTTCGACTCCTACCCGCACGTCAAGGCCTGGTGGGAGAGCATCATGGCCAGGCCCGCTGTCAAGAAGCTCGCCGCCGCCATGGTTCCGCCCAAGGCGTGATTGATCCGCAGTTGCAGGGGAGATCGGTCTCACCTTCTGGGATGGCGACTCTGATATGTATCAATAATAAGGCATTGCGGCTGTATCTCTAGAATTGCACGCGCGTGCAGTTTGGTGGTTCTGTACACGTCAGTGATCTGAAAACTGTTTAAATTGAGTACTTTTTTAATGCGTTCAGTTTGTTGCTTGCAAGTCCTAATCGGAATTTAGTATGCCCGTCCTGGATCACATGTATGCAACGTCTCACATTTCGGTTCAAGAAAAATCCTGCATCCTCTAAACTTTGGCATGAGCTTTCATCTGCAACGGTCTACATCAAAGAAAGCCCACTTCACTTTGGCATCAGCTTTCTCGAAATCTATTTTAAAGGAATCTCATTCTTTTTCTTCCTATGAAACTCATGGATGGTCTCACGAAGGACAACTACCCCTCAAGGATATGTCCACCGGGCATAAAAGCCGTTTGAGTATGTCTGGTCACCTTGTGCAGCAATCTGATCATTGATACGATTTATTCCTACCTTCGAGAAAATTTTGAATCTCACATTGAGAAGGCAGATCGGTCTATATTTCTTTTTTGGCAACAGGGTGATCACACAAAAAATAGTTTGTAGAGTGGCAAATAACCTTGTTGCAACTGTACAATATGGCCATCAAATCTTGTTTGATTATATGCCAACAGGATTTTAAAATAATCATGGGGAACCCTGATTCTGGAGGACAACTACCTCCTCAACCTCAAGGATATGTCCCCCGGGCATAAAAGCCATTTGATCAGTGATACGATTTGTTCCTACCTTCGTGAAAATTTTGAATCTCACACTGAGAAAGGCAGATCGGTCTATACTATTGTATTCAAACAAGATGCTTCTTTTTTGGCAACAGCGTGATCACACAAAACAATAGTTTGTAGAGTGGCAAATAACTTTTATGCAACTGTACTAATACTAGAAGGGTAGGCGCGCTTTGCCGTGCCCGTTGTCCTTAGTTGCGATGGGTCGAGTTGGTGGACTGTTAATGTTAAGAAGACTCTGAGAACCATCTATTCTGTCAACGCAGATACTTTTTTTACCGGAAAATAGAAATCTATTGAACAGAGTGCCCAGCTTAATTGCGCAATAAGTACAGATACAAAAGAGGAGCTACATCAGCCCATCCTTAACTCTAAAACTCCTCTCTAAACCCAAATTGAGCAAGAGAATGTGCTACTTTGTTGCAAATCTGCGGGCAGAAGCTGAACTCGAATGAGTCAAAGGAACTAATACAGCTGCTCCTTATAACACGCAATAGAACACCAACTTCCGCAAGCTCGTGAGAGTCAGACTTCAGGGCCTTGACCAAAACCTGGGAATCAGATTTCAAAATCACCTCGTGAAGTCTTAACACAGCTGCTCCTTCAACCCCCTGAACAAACTCATGCTTCCGCCTGGAGTGCATCAAGCAGGTTTCTCAGTTTGCCTACCGCAGCTCCAACAAAATCTCCCGCGTCCGATCACGCTACAAAACCCCATGCACCATCATTGTTTCTTTACTGGAATGCCGCATCAAAGTTTACCTTCACCTTCCCAGCTAGGGGCTTAGTCCATTTCATCGTTGTCGGATGGGCTACAGTCTAATTTGATAAATGGGCAACAGACCCAACAGACCCCAGTTGAGTGAAGTCAAGGTACCTCCGAATAATATTGCAAACCTCTGCACTTGTTATATCTTTCTCACCTGCACACACTTTGTTTCTCACCGTCCACCAGTCCCAAACAAGGATAACCGGAAGATCTTGTTTCTGTTATGGGAAACCAAAAATCTGTTCCGTCATCAAGCGAGCATTAGCAGCAGCCTACATAAGCTGAACATCTTCCATGAGCAGAGCACGCCAAATTGTCAACGTGAATACTTTTAGAGACATACGGAATGTGATATTCAATACATGGTTGATTTTATGTCCACGGAGAAAAACATGGAAATCGTAAAAGCGTATTGGTGTACTAAACTCATTTCACAAACCCACATACTGCAGAAAGTGATGTTTCGCACGAAAGCAAAAGGAGTGGGCAACCCAAGCGTAAACAAAGTTTCCGCTAGGACTGTAAGCAAACACCTGCATTTTATCGAGATGTGATGTCTATTCGCTAACTAAGAATCGCTTGGCATAATAAAGACCTAGCAAAAGAGCCATGACGCCAACTATTAATTTATTGGATTACGTTTACCCCAATACGCCAAGAGTTTGTACTTTATGGAAGAAAAATCCAGAGAACTCAGGTTTATCAAAATCTGAATATAAGCTGATGTGTCCTCGACTTTTCCGTGCACATGTTCATTACTGGCTAGCACACATACTTTAGTTGTAAGAATGATCCTCTAGAAAACAATATAGGTTGGCTTTATGAACAAGACACATTTATCTTAGAAAAGAAGAACATGGCACATTCAAATAAAAAAGCTCAGTCACATCAGATAAACTGATGTAGCCTATCAATGAGGTAAGTGACAGCTCCATCGCCCTGACCCGACTGCTATACAGTGATGCTGTGTGTCACCGGTTAAGCGATACAACCGGAGGTTACGGGTTTACCAATCCCCGGCCAAAACCTTTGGCAGGCGTTGCTGGGTACACCTCACTCCAGACAACGCAACACCCCGATTGATGCCTCAACACAGGCACAACTATCAAAGCATAATAGTAAGATCAAGACTTGTGGAACAACTGGCACATCACAGACTCTACGACACAAAAATCATATAACTCAACTCTTATACAGAGAAAGATAGCAAATGACAACCAGAGGTCACTGACCCAACATTACATCAAGCGAAAGCAAAGTAGGTTGTTCTAAACAACAAGAACCAAAATATGGCCTAAGAGGCCTACAGATAAACATCACAGCGCCAGCTGTTCCAGGATGTCCCAAGCTGCCACATGCGAACCCCAGACTACTCGTCGACGTCCACAAAGAACCCACCTTCGAGGTCGGTGAAGTCCTCTCCTGAAAATAAGCAAACGACGTTGAGTTCGACGAACTCGCAAGATTAAGAGCTAATATATGCTCGATGATTGGCTCTCAAGGTTTTATGGCTGTTTTGCATAAAGCTGATTTTATTTTAAAAAGACATAACTCCATGGCATCGACTAATCAGATTATTTAGAGAAGGGGCAAGAAGTAACTCTTTTCTTTCATCACCTTTCATCAAAGATCAACCCTCATCAACCGTTGTACCTGTTCATCAAAGGCACCTCCCCGAATCACCCTCGAGGAAGCTCACCTTACAATCTTGAATGGTACCTCTAGTACCCAGTTTTTAATCATTCAGTTAAAGTTATTCTATGATCTCTGAATCCGTCACCAAGTCGTCCATAACCGCGGACACGGCTTTTCAAAAAGATTTATCCCTGCAGGGGTGTACAATGTGAAAGACGCCAGGTTCCCGAGGGACCTCCCAGCTTCTTATCCATGCGTACCGTCCGGCCCATTGCCTAGCTCTTAGCTCTCTTCCGGGGAAAGCCGGCTGGGTGGGAGCGGCTACGACCTTTACCTCGCTTAAGACTAACACAGGATCATCAGTGGCGGTAGGACAGCCAGGATCACAACACCCCGCCACACGGCCACTCATTTTCCTAACACCACAATCCTCATCTCCGTCTTGGCCACCAACTCAACGCACGCGCAAATGGAAAGCCAAACTAGAGGACCCTCGGCTAGTCCGCCACAAGTTAGTCGGTCGACGAGGTTCCATATGCCCACGCATGGTTGCACGCTCAACTTGGCTCGTAGGCGAGAACTCGCACTTAGGCGGCGAGAACGAGACAACCCACCACATTCCATGTGGCCTCTCATCCCCACCTTCTTAGCATTTTATTATCCACCTCCACAATTCTCCACCATCAACATCACTGTCACAAGTTAACACCTGTTTCCAGCATTCACCATCCCTAGTACAACTAGGCATTTCACTAAGCAGGGCTAAGCACTTGCATAGCATAGTAAGTATTCCATGGCCAACAATACAAACCTATGGTGATAGGAAGGTAAAACAGGTATTGGCAACAGGATTCTAATGCAACTAGTAGGACACTCTAATCCAGGCAAAAGACATTTAGAACCGCATGCAATATTATAGTGGAGAAAATAATTGCGGAAAATAGGATAAGATATGCTCAGAGGGGGTTACGCTTGCCTTGCTCAGGGTGCTAGTAGTACTGCTCGGCGGGGTATTGAGGTGGAACCCCGTCTGCTTGATCTAACGAAGCACACACGGAAAAACAAATCAAACACCACACATGTGTACCATGCAATGCACAACCACATGATGACATGACAAGTTTATGCAAAGATGGCATCATTTAGTTTATCTAGCAAAATTAAATGGAGAGCCAAATAATTAGGCAATTATTTGGAAGCAACCCCATATTTAGCTTAATGACCACATTGTTCATACATTTAATACATTAATAAGAAGTGACTCAAATATGCATGAACATGGCATGAATGGATAGGGTTTGTTCTCCCGATCGAATTGGTACCTCCTTCGTGGTTTTCCGAGTACCGATGAATAATTAGTGAATTAAATAATTATTCGAATTTAAATTTTTTTAAACCAATTATGAATAACCTCAAATAAAATATTTGTGATCATGATGTGAGATTAGCATGGTTTGATAACATTTGAGATGTTGATCATTTTGATACCTCACTTGTGGAATTTGGATCAATATTTAATTAGTTATGAATTATTTAAATTTGTTTTATTTCCAAAAAGGAGAAAAACTACTGTAGCCAGGCCGGATCTCAGCCTGGCTGGGCCAGCTGACAGGCCGGCCTCGCTCTAGAGCCGGCCGGCACACAGCCCGGTTTGGGCCGGCCCAGGAGCCGATCAGTGGCCCGAGAGCGTCGGCCTATGGCCCGGCTAAGCCGGTTTCTCGACCGGGCCAGTGAGGAAAAGAAGAACGACGACGACGGGAAGGTGGTCGATGGTAGCCACCGCGGTGAGCTACGGCGTGGATACGGCGAGAGAGGAGAGGGGAAGGGACCAGCACAGCCAGAAACTCACCACGAACTCGTGCACGACGACGGAGTGGCCAGAGGTGGAACGGAGGCGGCGGATTTCGACGGCGGAGCCGCGTCGGGGGCGGAGACGAGATGGCACGGCGGCGGCGATACAAGGCCTCCCGCCTCGATTCTTTTGGCGGAGGTGATCCCGGCGACGCGGCGGAGCCGGTGGTTGTCGTCGATTCGCTCAGGGACTCGTCAATCGGCGGCGACGGGCGCGGCGACCTCGGCGGCCATGGCGCGCCTCGTGGGGAGAGAAGAGGAGAGGGAGCAGGGCACGGGAGCAGGGGGGAGTGGGGCAGCGGGGTCTCGTGCGCGTGCTCCTCGTGCAGGTAGAGGCAGTGGGGGCCCGGCGACGCGTTGGTGGCACGGCCATGGTGCGGCGCGGTTCGGCGGGAGCAGAGCTCCAGGTCGCTACAGAGGAAGAACGGAGGTTTTGCAAACAAGCCCCTGAAACTTTTAAAATCATCACAGACGAGTCCTTCTCCGCACTGATTTAAAAGACAGCAGGTATACTTGATTTAATTGAGGCAGTTAGCCACCTCCAAAAATTATGCAAAATTTTGGGTAGCCTCTTTATAGTATTATGAAGCTCCCCTAATTTTTCCATAATATTTGAAAATCATTTGGTAGGGAAATAAAATAGAGATTGCTCACAGTCAAATTTTGAGATACTCTCTTTTATTTTATTTCACAAATCAAAATAGTTTGTCGAAATTATCCTTGGAACCTTTGGAGCTTCCTCGACAACTATGAGAAGACAAGAAATTTGTTTGGCAAACTTTGAGTGTCAACTTTGTTGTGAGATTTGTTGGAACAAGTTGAGCATTTGGTTTTCCAAATGTTGCCAAAACAAGTTAGGGTTGTTTAGCAATTGCAAATGGAGGCAATGATGCATGTATGCCATGATGCAAATGAAGCAAAAGTGGAAAATTTAAACAGATTTTCAGGGTTCAAACGTTGGGCTGTTACAATTCTACCCCCCTTACAGGAATCTCGTCCCGAGATTCTAAGGTTGCGGAAAGAAGTCGGGATACTCCTCACGAAGACTAGACTCTGGTTCCCAAGTTGCTTCATCCTCGGAATGATGAGACCACTGAATTTTGAGAAACTTGGTGGTCTTGTTATGAGTCTTCCTTTCGGCTTCATCCAGAACACGGATAGGATGCTCGCGATAGGTAAGATCTTCCTGGAGATCTAGCTCTTCATGATTGACTCCATGGATAGGATCCTTGAAGCACCGGCGAAGTTGAGAGACATGAAACACATCATGCACATTTGGGAATTTGACCGGTAACTCCAACTTATAAGAAAGATCTCCTCGCTTTTCTAGAACGGTGAAAGGACCAACATAGCGAGGGGCCAATTTCCTTTTTATCCCGAAGCGGCGAACGCCTCGAAGGGGAGAGACACGGAGATAAGCTTTATCACCAATTTCATAATGGATTTTCTGATGGTGCTTATCATAGTAGCTCTTCTGCCTAGACTGAGCAATCTTCAGATTCTCTCTTATGATTCGAACCTTCTCCTCAGCTTCATTAATCACATCCGGACCAAAGAGTGCTCTCTCTCCGGTCTCGGACCAATTTAGAGGAGTGCGGCATTTTCTTCCATATAGAACCTCAAATGGAGCCATGCCCAGACTAGCTTGATAGCTATTGTTGTAGGAGAACTCCGCGAAAGGGAGATACTTTTCCCAACCTTTGCCAAAAGAGATGACACATGCCCTAAGCATGTCTTCCAACACTTGGTTCACCCTTTCAGTCTGACCATCAGTTTGGGGATGGAACGCGGTGCTAAAGTTGAGACGGGTTCCCATGGCTTGTTGGAAACTAGTCCAGAACCTGGAGGTGAAAGACTTCCACGATCAGAGATTATCTTCTTGGGAACGCCGTGAAGCACGACAATCCTGGAGGTATAGAGATCCGCCAACCTAGCGGCTGTGACATCAACCGGACAGGGAGGAAGTGAGCAACTTTTGATAACCGATCAATGATTACCCAGATGGCATCATTTCCCTTGGGAGACTTTGGCAGTCCAGTAATGAAATCCATACCAATTTCATCCTATTTCCACTCGGGAATAGCAATAGGGTGAAGAGTGCCGGCAGGCCTTTGATGTTCAGCCTTTACCCGTCGACATGTGTCGCATTCAGCAACAAACTTGGCGATTTCCCGCTTCATACGCGTCCACCAGAATTGTGGCCGAAGGTCTTGATACATTTTGGTACTACCGGGATGAATAGAGAGAGGGGATTCATGAGCTTCTTGGAGGATCAGCTCCCTCAAATTCCGGTTCTTTGGCACCACTAGACGGTCACCAAAATAAACAACCCCGGATTCATCTTCCAAGAAACATTTCGCCTTGCCACTAGCAATGTTCCTCTTAATATTCAGGATACCCTCATCCAACTTCTGAGCATCCTTAATCTGGTCCACAAGAGTAGATTTGATCTCCAGATTTGCAAGGTAGCCGGAAGGAACAATTTCCAGGTTCAAACGGGCAAACTCCTCATAGAGGGCAGGTTGGGCCTCTTCAATCATTACATTGTTGCAATAAGACTTCCGACTTAGCGCGTCAGCCACGACGTTTGCTTTGCCGGGTTGATAGTTCAGACTCACATTATAGTCCGTGATTAACTCCAACCAACGCCTTTGCCTGAGATTTAAATCCGGCTGGGTGAAGAGGTATTTCAGACTCTTGTGATCCGAGAAGATCTCGCAACGGTTACCAAACAGGTATGGTCTCCATTGCTTCAAAGCATAGACCACAGCGGCAAGCTCTAGATCATGAGTAGGGTAATTGAGCTCATGCGGCTTAAGTTGGCGAGAAGCATAAGCCACAACATGGCCATCTTGCATTAGCACACAGCCCAAACCTTGTAGAGAGGCGTCACAGAAGACGACGAAATCCTTGCTTGTGTCCGGCAGGACAAGCACAGGAGCGGACGTGAGCTTGGCTTTCAGGGCTTGGAAGCTCTCTTCAGCTTCGGCAGTCCATACGAACTTTCTATCCTTCTTGAGAAGGTCAGTCAATGCCTTGGCTATTTTGGAGAAAGCTTCGATGAATCGGCGGTAGTAACCCGCCAATCCGAGAAAGCTACGAATGTCCTTGACTGACATTGGAGTTTTCCAGTCTAGAATAGCTTGAATTTTGTCGGGGATGACTTCCACACCATTGGCAGATATTACATGTCCAAGGAAGACAAGTTTATCCAACCAAAACTCACACTTGGAGAACTTGGCATAGAGACGGTGTTCACGAAGCCGTGTCAGAACCAACCGAAGGTGTTCATCATGCTCTTCGTCGGTTTTAGAATAGATGAGGATGTCATCGATGTAAATGACGACAAACTTATCAAGATAATCCATGAAAATGGAATTCATGAGCCTCATGAAAGTAGCTGGAGCATTTGTGAGACCAAAGGACATGACGGTATACTCATATGAGCCATAGCGAGTAACAAATGCCGTCTTTGGGATATCCTCCTTTCTGATCTTTATTTGATGGTACCCTGACCTCAGATCCATCTTGGAGAATACTCTTGCACCAGCTAACTGATCCAACAGATCATTGATACGAGGGATAGGATACTTGTTCTTGATTGTCACCGCATTCAACGGTCTATAGTCAGAGACAAGACGAGGCACGGTAGAATCCCTCTTCTTGACAAAGAGTACCGGACAACCCCATGGTGAACTGCTAGGCTGGATGAACTCCTTAGCTAACAGCTGATCAATTTGCTCCTTCAACAGAGCCAACTCTTCCACCGGCATGCGGTAGGGCTTCTTGGAAATTGGAGCAGTACCGGGAAGCAAGTCTATGACAAACTCCACACTTCGATCAGGTGGCATGCCAGGCAATTCTTCTGGGAACACATCCGGGAAGTCACACACCACGTGTATGTCCTGGATTTCAGGAGGGGACAAGCCTTCCATGAAACATAGGGTGATCTCCGGGGAGAGGGGATTGTCTGATGATGGAGGTCCTGAATATGTAGCCCAAAACTGCACATCGTAACCGGAAGGGTGGGTCACGGTGATGGACTTAGCAGCACAGTCGAGATTAGCATGGTATCTTGCTAACCAGTCCATGCCCAGTATGGCATCAAGGCCCTTCGACCTCAAGGCTATCAACGGGAAAGGGAAGGACAGGGATGCTATGATAATCTGGACCTCAGGAGTAACGCCATCGGTTTGCCATTTGGAGCCAGGGTAGAGATCATCAAGGGACGGCTCATCTTCTCAAACGGTATTTGGTGATCTTTTGCAAACGCAATAGAGATGAATGAATGCGATGCTCCAGAATCAAACAAAACGGTAGCAAGATGGTTGTTGATTCGAAGCTCACCCATAAGGACGCCAGGATCCTCTTCAGCTTCTTCAGCAGAGACGTGGTTCAGGCGACCACGCACATAGGTCCAGCCTTGCCAGTTGGAGTGGCAGGGGCTCGTGCAGGAGTTATAGCGAGAGGTGCCTTCTGGGGGCACTCCCTGGAGTAGTGACCAGCCTGGCCACAGGTGTAGCAAGTGAGTCCAGGTGGAGCAGGTAGCATAGGACGGTACCCACTTCCGCCTATCCCAAGTGTCGAAGTAGTGGGACGCGGAGGAGGTGGTCTGTATCCTGCTGCCCTCGGCATGAAGGGAGCACGAGGTACGGCGCTGTAGGGGACAAACACCCTGCGCTTCTTGCTCTCAGAACCCGAGGAACTCTGGTGATCCCCGTGTGCGGGCCTCTTGGAAGCTTCAAGTTCCTTTCTTCCTTGCTCAAGGGTGAAAGCCTGGTTGAACAGCTCCTGATAGGTCTGGAACCTGAAGGGAAGCAACTCATAGCGAAGCTGCGGATTCAGACCCTTGCGGAACAGCTCTTGCTTATCAGCATCATTTGTCACGTCCCTTGGGGCGTAACGAGAGAGATGGTTGAACTCACGACCATAAGTGCGGAGGTCCATCCGTCCCTGTTGCAGTCCAGGAACTCCCTCCTCTTCAAGTCCATGATTGGCTGGGAATGTACTCCGCGCGGAAGGCAGTGCGGAAGTCAGCCCAGGTGAAGACATGGTTGGCTGGAAACAAAGCCACATGGCTTTCCCACCAACAGCCAGCAGCACCAACCAAGAGATAGGTGGCAAAGTTGACTTGTTCAGCCAATGGGACATGCAGCGCGGAGAACTTGCGCTCCAAAGCACGAAGCCAATCATCAGCTTCCAGTGGCTCCTTAGCATCAGCGAAGGTGGGTGGCTGTGAGCGCAGGAACTCAGTGAGAGTGTTGCACTCGTTCCTCCGTGCATTCTGCTGCACCAACTGTTCCAGCAAGCGCTCATTGCGCCCACGGTTCTCCTCAATGGCCATCAAGACTTGAGCCATTGTGGGTGGTGGCGGCAGATCATCCTCATCATCATTGTGGTTACCGCGACCACCACGGCCTCCACGACCTCCTCGAGCCATTCTGGAGATTTGACAATGACACAGTTAGTATCTTTCTCCGACTGGTCGAACAATAGCATTAGCGTCTACACAAGTACACAGACTAGGGACGATAATACTTTGCGAGAAGGAAAACAACAAGATAGAACTTGGGTCAAAGATCAGCATCATGTGCTACTAGTGAGAGTTAAGAAATCACAACTTAACACACCCTAGTTGACACAATCCGGGACCTTAGGTTCAAGTCCGTGGGTTAAAACCCGAAGAAAGGATCAAAGGATTAGATGAGTTGATAGGAATTTTCGTCGTACTCCAGATGGTTTCTCGGCACATGAAGCTTCGGATTGTAGCGCGGCGGAAGCAACTGGACACATAACACTAAAGGTCGAACCCAACCCCGTTTCTAATCATTTTGAAGTAACAGACGAGGAGTAAAACCTTTAAACTCAAATCGAGGTAAGATTGCTCCGAGATTAGAGGGTAACCAGATAAGGAGTAAAAAGAATCCTAAGATGGTTTTCACAACTCATTTTTAGGTTAAAAATATTTTCACAAACACTAGACTCAACATCGACCAGTAGAAGGGTTCCTACAGGCAGTACTGCTCTGATACCAACTTGTGGCGCCCTGACCCGACTGCTATACAGTGATGCTGTGTGTCACCGGTTAAGCGATACAACCGGAGGTTACGGGTTTACCAATCCCCGGCCAAAACCTTTGGCAGGCGTTGCTGGGTACACCTCACTCCAGACAACGCAACACCCCGATTGATGCCTCAACACAGGCACAACTATCAAAGCATAATAGTAAGATCAAGACTTGTGGAACAACTGGCACATCACAGACTCTACGACACAAAAATCATATAACTCAACTCTTATACAGAGAAAGATAGCAAATGACAACCAGAGGTCACTGACCCAACATTACATCAAGCGGAAGCAAAGTAGGTTGTTCTAAATAACAAGAACCAAAATATGGCCTAAGAGGCCTACAGATAAACATCACAGCGCCAGCTGTTCCAGGATATCCCAAGCTGCCACCTGTGAACCCCAGACTACTCGTCGACGTCCACAAAGAACCCACCTTCGAGGTGGTGAAGTCCTCTCTGAAAATAAGCAAACGACGTTGAGTTCGACGAACTCGCAAGATTAAGAGCTAATATATGCTCGATGATTAGCTCTCAAGGTTTTATGGCTGTTTTGCATAAAGCTGATTTTATTTTAAAAAGACATAACTCCATGGCATCGACTAATCAGATTATTTAGAGAAGGGGTAAGAAGTAACTCTTTTCTTTCATCACCTTTCATCAAAGATCAACCCTCATCAACCGTTGTACCTGTTCATCAAAGGCACCTCCCCGAATCACCCTCGAGGAAGCTCACCTTACAATCTTGAATGGTACCTCTAGTACCCAGTTTTTAATCATTCAGTTAAAGTTATTCTATGATCTCTGAATCCGTCACCAAGTCGTCCATAACCGCGGACACGGCTTTTCGAAAAGATTTATCCCTGCAGGGGTGTACAATGTGAAAGACGCCAGGTTCCCGAGGGACCTCCCAGCTTCTTATCCATGCGTACCGTCCGGCCCATTGCCTAGCTCTTAGCTCTCTTCCGGGGAAAGCCGGCTGGGTGGGAGCGGCTACGACCTTTACCTCGCTTAAGACTAACCTAGGATCATCAGTGGCGGTAGGACAGCCAGGATCACAACACCCCGCCACACGGCCACTCATTTTCCTAACACCACAGTCCTCATCTCCGTCTTGGCCACCAACTCAACGCACGCGCAAATGGAAAGCCAAACTAGAGGACCCTCGGCTAGTCCGCCACAAGTTAGTCGGTCAACGAGGTTCCATATGCCCACGCATGGTTGCACGCTCAACTTGGCTCGTAGGCGAGAACTCGCACTTAGGCGGCGAGAACGAGACAACCCACCACATTCCATGTGGCCTCTCATCCCCACCTTCTTAGCATTTTATTATCCACCTCCACAATTCTCCACCATCAACATCACTGTCACAAGTTAACACCTGTTTCCAGCATTCACCATCCCTAGTACAACTAGGCATTTCACTAAGCAGGGCTAAGCACTTGCATAGCATAGTAAGTATTCCATGGCCAACAATACAAACCTATGGTGATAGGAAGGTAAAACAGGTATTGGCAACAGGATTCTAATGCAACTAGTAGGACACTCTAATCCAGGCAAAAGACATTTAGAACCGCATGCAATATTATAGTGGAGAAAATAATTGCGGAAAATAGGATAAGATATGCTCAGAGGGGGGGTTACGCTTGCCTTGCTCAGGGTGCTGGTAGTACTGCTCGGCGGGGTATTGAGGTGGAACCCCGTCTGCTTGATCTAACGAAGCACACACGGAAAAACAAATCAAACACCACACATGTGTACCATGCAATGCACAACCACATGATGACATGACAAGTTTATGCAAAGATTGCATCATTTAGTTTATCTAGCAAAATTAAATGGAGAGCCAAATAATTAGGCAATTATTTGGAAGCAACCCCATATTTAGCTTAATGACCACATTGTTCATACATTTAATACATTACTAAGAAGTGACTCAAATATGCATGAACATGGCATGAATGGATAGGGTTTGTTCTCCCGATCGAATTGGTACCTCCTTCGTGGTTTTCCGAGTACCGATGAATAATTAGTGAATTAAATAATTATTCGAATTTAATTTTTTTTAAACCAATTATTAATAACCTCAAATAAAATATTTGTGATCATGATGTGAGATTAGCATGGTTTGATAACATTTGAGATGCTGATCATTTTGATACCTCACTTGTGGAATTTGGATCAATATTTAATTAGTTATGAATTATTTAAATTTGTTTTATTTCCAAAAAGGAGAAAAACTACTGTAGCCAGGCCGGTTCTCAGCCCGGCTGGGCCGGCTGACAGGCCGGCCTCGCTCCAGAGCCGGCCGGCACACAACCCGGTTTGGGCCGGCCCAGGAGCCGATCAGTGGCCCGAGAGCGTCGGCCTGTGGCCCGGCTAAGCCGGTTTCTCGACCGGGCCAGTGATGAAAAGAAGAACGACGACGGGAAGGTGGTCGACGGTGGCCACCGCGGCGAGCTACGGCGTGGATACGGCGAGAGAGGAGAGGGGAAGGGACCAGCACGGCCAGAAACTCACCACGAACTCGTGCACGATGACGGAGTGGCCAGAGGTGGAACGGAGGCGGCGGATTTCGACGGCGGAGCCGCGTCAGGGGCGGAGACGAGATGGCACGGCGGCGGCGATACAAGGCCTCCCGCCTCGATTCTTTTGGCGGAGGTGATCCCGGCGACGCGGCGGAGCCGGTGGTTGTCGTCAATTCGCTCGGGGACTCGTCAATCGGCGGCGACGGGCGCGGCGACCTCGGCGGCCATGGCGCGCCTCGTGGGGAGAGAAGAGGAGAGGGAGCAGGGCACGGGAGCAGGGGGGAGTGGGGCAGCGGGGTCTCGTGCGCGTGCTCCTCGTGCAGGTAGAGGCAGTGGGGGCCCGGCGACGCGTTGGTGGCACGGCCATGGTGCGGCGCGGTTCGGCGGGAGCAGAGCTCCAGGTCGCTACAGAGGAAGAACGGAGGTTTTGCAAACAAGCCCCTGAAACTTTTAAAATCATCACAGACGAGTCCTTCTCCGCACTGATTTAAAAGACAGCAGGTATACTTGATTTAATTGAGGCAGTTAGCCACCTCCAAAAATTATGCAAAATTTTGGGTAGCCTCTTTATAGTATTATGAAGCTCCCCTAATTTTTTCAGAATATTTGAAAATCATTTGGTAGGGAAATAAAATAGAGATTGCTCACAGTCAAATTTTGAGATACTCTCTTTTATTTTATTTCACAAATCAAAATAGTTTGTCGAAATTATCCTTGGAACCTTTGGAGCTTCCTCGACAACTATGAGAAGACAAGGAATTTGTTTGGCAAACTTTGAGTGTCAACTTTGTTGTGAGATTTGTTGGAACAAGTTGAGCATTTGGTTTTCCAAATGTTGCCAAAACAAGTTAGGGTTGTTTAGCAATTGCAAATGGAGGCAATGATGCATGTATGCCATGATGCAAATGAAGCAAAAGTGGAAAATTTAAACAGATTTTCAGGGTTCAAACGTTGGGCTGTTACAATCATACATGCGTGCACTTGGTTCCAAGATCACAAAACCATACGTAACTAATAAACACTTACAATAAATATTTTATATGAAGTATATAAAACCATTTTCATGTAGATAGCCTTGCCCTATTTGGTGTTAGACTGTACTCCTCTGTTCAGACTGTAAAAATTGAAAAGAACTATCTTATCATCCTTACGATTTTATGGTTCATGTGTGGTCAAGATTTTACAAAAAAAATACAACAGTGATCTGAATCTTAATGGTGGTACCAATCCTAGATTACCTCTATATATAGCTTAACCTGGAAAGGATCGGTAAGAATTGCAACACTGATCAAAATGTAAGAGTTCATAGCACAAAATGAAGCTATGTACCTACAACCAAAGGGAAATGAAATTACCAGCTTTGGCACCGCCACCAGTTCTCAAGTAGCTAGGCTTATATCAAATGGAACAGGCATTCAAAAATCAGAAGAACCACTATAAAACAAAATCATCATTTCAGAACTGGAGTTTATGTGAACTGGGTTACTACGCTGACAAATGCTAAATTTTGAAAACAAAATATTATAGTAACTCAATGGGAGGAAATGGATTGAGAATGGCTTGACTCTGACTCCACCACCATTTTTCTGAATGGCAAGTGCACCTCAACGAAGAATATACTCTTATTTTAAGAAATGCAAAAGCAGTATAGTGGCATCTTAAATCAAACCACCAAATTCGGCCCCAATCCACCACAATTAATAAGTCGGCTGGTACTAACCATTAATCCCCGCACTAAGAGAGCAATCATTCACATGCATGTAGGGCAAGGATACAGAAGCAGCCAAGCGCACAATCGAACATAACGATAAATTAATAAAACAGAGAGAAGAAGAGGAGAAACACACCAGAACGGGGACCAAGGCTCATCCACCGCACCCCTAAACAAGGCAGGCGCAGGCAGCGCCCACAAACCCGACCGTCTTCCCTATTTCATCTCGTAAAGCTTCACGCTCGCAGTTTGTTCAAGAAATTTAGACCTAATCCAACAAACAAGACAAGGATTAATTACGAATATTGATTCTTCAAAGAATGTTTTTCTTTTTTTATACTGGATATTTTACTATTATACTTTCTATTTATTAGATATTTTGCTAACTAATGAAAGGGGATGATAGCAGTGAACTATATGAGTACCAAATGTACCATTGCTGCAGCATGCAGATTACCGTACAACAATTCACGAAATAACAGCCCAATAACATGAAATGAAATGCTACAACCCTAAAAGTGGCAAGCTAGCACCAGTTACACCATCCTCGCAAAAAAAAGCGTCAGTTACACCATGACAGTTGATGAGAAAAAGGAACACAAAATGCTTGAATACCATTTACCAATCAGGCTCCACGGATGTTGTTGGGCTAGATACATGAGTGAGAACAATCGAATTAATAGGATGGATAGTTTGATCCTATATCAGGGCCGGACTACCATGGTGAAAGCACAAACCCATTTGTTTTGAATGCAAGAATGCCACTAGTATATGTCACTCACAGCATAAAGCCATTCTAGTATACAAGGTCTTATTAGCAAATGAACTGTCTTCTGTCTGCATGGACAGAAATAAAAAACCTATAACAACCAGAATGTATTCAAGCATCGCATCAAACATATAACTTCAGGGACTCAACAAGGATCAGAATGAACAAAACTATAAAAAAATGCTCTTCTCAAACACATGCACTTGAAATCCGACAGGAGTTGATAAGTTATGAATTTTATTCGAACTCATTTTCACCTCTGATAGTATGTTCATAATGTTTCGACCCGAGAGATAAAACTTTGGAATTTATTCCCTGAAAATCAGTAGTGGCGCCCGAGCTCATTGGAGCTCGTTTTTTTTAAATATGAAAACCATACTTTTAGTTATAAAAAAATTCTGAAATTTGGTACACAAATAGATATACACATTATCCGCAAGAAATTTTGTCAAAAAAAACTTTATATTTTAGGATACCCAAAAAAATATAAATTTATGACACATACAACCTAATATTTTCCCTATTATGTGTCCATAATTTTATTTTGTTCTGTACCTCGAAAACCGCCTTTTTTGCATCGAAAATTTCCATATACCTAGAGAACATGCGTATGTATCTAAGAAAAAAGATTTAAATTTTTGAAACTCAAATTTATAATTTTCAAAAAAATGCACAAGGGGTCACTCTCGGCCCCGACTCGACCATCTGCGCCATGGCCGACGCCCTACCCATGCTCTCCATCGACGATGCTAACCTGCTGCTGCGCCCTGCCCTTGACGGACCTGGCGGCGCCCTCCCAAAAAATGAGATCCATGGGCACTAGCACCCAGGATTTTTTTTATACTAGAAACCCACCCAGGTGAGGCACAGGAATTCGCTCCCGATGGGAGTCGAACCCAGGGCGCAGGGTTGCCACTGCAAGCCCTTGCCACTAGGTCACTGCCTAGTTCTCTAAAATGCGACCAAAAGGCACTAGCACCCAGGGCATATTTTTATACAAGAAATGCTCCTTTGCGAGAATTCCAGGAAATTCGTCCCCGACGGGGATCGACTCAGGTCGTTGGGCCGCCACACCGCGACTCCAACCATTGGGCCTTTGCCCCCTCCCACACGGCGCATTCAGGGCTGCCCATTCATTGATAGTAGTAGGAGAGAAACAGGGCAAAAACAGGGTCTCGACCCAAAGAAAGAAAAAACATTAGCTAAATCTATGCTAAAACAAACTACATCGAGGGACCGTCAGGGGAGTTAATCAAGTTCCCTAGCTATTTGCAGCAAGCTTGCCGTCCTCTGACGGCCCGCCGCTCTTCACAAGCTTGCTTCTTGCTTCCAAATATTTCTTAGTCTGGGGGTGGAGGGCGGCGGCCCCCCTGACTTTTACATAGCTCTGCCTCTGAATAACATGTATATTTCACATCGTTACTAAATGTTATCTCGTTTGAACGTGCTAGCTAGAAGGCTGATCGGTTATTTCATGGAACCAGTTTTGAGAAAAGGATTTCTTTTGTGTTGAAGAACATAGTCTCTCGAAGAAACATGAATCACTTGACAAGTACTAAAAGAATGACAAGGTTCAGATAAAACATTATGTAGACGGAGTTAAATATGTATGGTTTTTAATATCCAATTGCTATGTAAAATATTATGTCATCTACATTGCTTATTAGTTTAATTTTTGGTGAGATAGGGCCCGTTTTAGAGTTTCGTACAGATCCTGGATTTTGCGGCCCTGTTTAGCAGCTAATGTTGCAAGGATTTTCTAGCTTGGTGAAACGTGTGTGTGGTAAACACATAAGCAATCATCCAGCTTAATGAGCCTGAATTTGCATCCGACGCATGAAAAGCCAACGACGACGAATTACGTGACCGAGTTCGTGGCAGATCGAGTTAGAAAGTTGGGCTCATGCTCAAAGAAACAAAGTTCAGTTCATTAAAAGGTCTGACAATGTGCTGCGAGAGAGTTAGTGTGCCAATGGCGACCTGTGAGACTTCAGAATTCAGACTTTATTTGCGGGTACTTCAGAGTTCAGACCTGAGGTGGCTAATTTGATTCCCTACCGGCCTGCTCGTCGTTGCCGTTTTTTCTTGTCCTCCGGCGACCGCGGCCATAATCGAGATAGGTGCACGGTTACCGTTGGATGCGTTTCCGTCAATCACTCTGTCGGATCTAATTTTAAGGCACTAATTTAGGGCATCCGCTGGAGCAGTCGTGCCCTATTTTAGGGCAAACCGGTAAACTTGCGGTCGTTTTGGTGGCCTATAACTTAAAAACTTGTGCCCTTTAATCAAAATCTTGTGCCCTAAAAAAGGCCAGATGTTAGAGATGCTCTTAGATGTTGTTCTCTAGTTTTTGCGCTTACATTATTTTTTCTTGTTGCCTTTCCTTTTCTTTCGGTTCTGGTCCTCTGCGCTAATATTCTATTATCAATGAAAAAGCATCCCGACTGCCTTTTCCGTACAAAAAAATATCGTAGTACATGCCGAGAGGGAAGGTTGCATGATGATCCCTCGTTTTTTATGCTCCACCATTCAAATGCATCGTATGTACTCCCATTTTTAGCAGCCAGGGAATTTTCTAGCTTGGGGAAATCTTGTATGTGGTAACTGGTAAACTCATAAGCAATTATCCATCTCAATGAGCCTGAATTCGCTTCAAAAGCAAGTAGGACGAAAATGCTCGAAAAACAGAAGTTCAGTTCATCAAAAATCAAGACGTCTCAAATTCAGTCAAGAGTTGGCCGTACATCTACATGCCATTCGCACTTTCGCCAAGGCGTCTCCAATGCTTAATTTTCATCCGGGCCATAAGCTGGGCCCCAGCGCTTGTGCTATGGTCGATCAAAAGCCCAGAAATGTTTAGGGGCGAGTTGGGCCATAAGCTGGACCCCAACTGTCAGTTTTCTTTTCTCCGAACTCTCCTGTCGTTCGCGCAACCCTATCCAGAGTCCACAGAGAATATCCCCAAATCGAGCTTGTACTCATCGATGCGGCGACCAAACCGGTGGCGACGACCTCCACGCTCGGAGCTGAGCACGGCGGCTCCGGTCGCGTTGGCGGCAGCCGGTGGACGTGGCGGCCCTCCTCGCGGTCGTCGTCGCGAATGCCGCCATGGTTCTCGGTGGGTGTAGCGGCCCTCGGCACGGCTGCTGGTGCGGACGCCTCCACGCTGGCGGCGGGCGCGGCGCCGGTTTGTACGGCTCCAAGCTGGCCGGTGGGTGCGGCCCCGTCGTACCGGCGTACTGCTGCTCTCCGGTGGTTTACCACACCGTCGCTCAGCTCCTGAAGAACAAGACCTTCCGCAAGGTCGCGGCAGTGCAACTGCATCCACCACATGTCTGCACGCCAGGAGAGAGGAGAGAGGAAAAACCATTTTCTATTTCCTATGGCCGAGTCTCACCGGTAAGGGCGACCTCAAGATTTTTTGCTTATGGTCGATGCGCGCAATGTATAAGGCCGGGTCCTAAGCTACTTTTTCTCCTATGGCCGAGCGTTATACACAAATTTGCACGAACTTAACAACGCAACGCACGGCACGGCACGGCACGGCACATACACACCGCCGTACACACGAACACTGCTCTACTAGGTGCTCGGCCCCGCATGGGGAGGAGCAGGACGGTGCGCAGGGACTCCTCCGCGGCCGCCCTCCACCTCTCCTGCTCGGCCGCCTTTCTCGCCATCGCCGGGGAGCCCGTCCTCCCGGTCCCGGACTCCCCCGTCTGCTTTGCCGGCGGCGGCGCCCTGCCCGTCCACCACGGCATCGACGAAGCCGACTGCTGCTACGCCGGTCACCCCGAGTGCTGCTGCGCCGCTGGCCATATACTTGGCAGCCTGCGCCGCCCTTCTGAGCATGAACCTCACGCTCATCGATCCCTCGCTTTTCTCTCGCTGCTCTCACACGATTGTGGTCGGCACGACTGTCTTGCTTCGCTTTGGTCGTGGTTTGATCGAAGATGAGGAGCTGGGATGTTTATATCAACAGAATAGTGGAAGCAGCAGTGGTTAGCGCGAAGGTTAGTTAGTTGCTCTCACACGGTCGTCGGCTTTAGTATTACGCGTTTTGGCTGTCATGCGGCAGCTTCAACGATTTGGTATTACTTCATTAACAATTGTTGTTCTTTTCCTTAACAACATAAGATAAGTACCTAGTAGGAGGAGAATGTAGGAAACTTTCTGGACACAATACGTACGCAACGGCGTGGGAGTAGGATATATAGGAAAATGCTTCGTCTTGTTGGCGATCATCGTCCTAATTAAGCTGTGTAATTTAAAGTGCCGCCATCAGTACAGACTATAGACAGCATTGGCAGTGAGCATAATGCTGCAACTAGGACGTGTCCATTAGGAGCCAGCAAAAAAATAAAATTTGAAAAAATTAGGAGCCAGCAAGACAAGACCGTGCCAGCAAGCATCGCGAAACCCGACAACCTTGGCAATGAATCCATGATCAACGTAAGGCGCGGTCAGGCCTCTCTCTGCATATTTGCCGGGAAAACTTATTAACATCTGCCGAAGCAAGTTCATTAGTATGACAATGGACAAGGCGACTCTACTGGTACACTTACGTCCTGTGTGCCCGAGGGATTGAATCCACCCGAGAAACTTGGCAAATTGAGACAGATAGATCGAATACTGAAAAAAATAAAAGAGAATGTTTTTGTTGATATTTTGTCACTGATTGTTACCTAATTCTTATCGATATGCCACCTCAAGTAGAAGAAATTGGTAGGTGGCGAATGGATTGGAAGAAGCAGGCCAGGCATTTAACATGTACAAAATGAAAATTGACCTTCACTCTATACAAATACTGCTGATACTGCAAGAAGGAAATACGGATTTTTTTTAAGCTACGAATCCATGCTCACTGAACTTGATGGTTGCTTATGTGCTTACCTCACACAAGATCCCCGGAGGCTAGAAAATCCTTGTAACATATAGTCAAGATCCTAAGACTGAGAATGCATGACCGAATTCGTGACCGGACGAGTAAGAAAATTCATTTCCGGGTTGCTCAAAGAAATAAATTTTAGTTCATCAAAAAATCAAGATGTATATACAAACTCAGTTAGGAGTTGCACCCCCACACGTCGGCACACACCAACACGGCGGCACATATACTCCTCGCACACACGGCTATTATCAAGTGTTGCACCCCACACATAGAGGAACGGGCCGGCAAGCAGAGACTTGTCCGCGGCTGCACTCCGCCACATCTCCTCGGTCCCATTCCTCGCAATCACCGCAGAGCCTGCCTTCCCTGTCCTACAGCTAGTGTATTAAATTTGTGGAGCACGACCTAAAATTGACAACTATCATTCATTTATACTAAACGTTTTCACCTTTTGCACTTACAATTAGGTTGTAAGGCGGCGCTCGGATCCGGCCTGCTCCAGGTAAATTTAGGCTAAGCTAGTACTCAGATTTAGCTTTTATGAACTAACCGATGTCTATGGGGGCCTTCGCGGGACGCCCGCTTGCAACCCTGTTTACAATGCATTCTCTCGTCGAATGATCTTAACCATTACATTTTTAATTGCAGTACGCAAATTTAACCACGTCATAGTACAACTATACATGAAAATATTGTCATTTTTATTATGCAATTTGAACATTGATAATTAAAATTGGACTTGCATTAAATATGAAGCATATATTGTGGAGGAACTAAAGTGATTTGTTTTCTTTTGACAGAATACTTCATAAAATTCTTTGATCAAACTGATTTTTTTCGATCGAAGGAAAAATAAAAATTTATTGTCTTCCAAAAATATTTCATGCCAATGAGGTGAACTACACATGCATATACATATATCACGTTTATGTGTATTTCAGTTTCTATAAATATCAGTATGATGACATCTAAAGCGGATAGAGATTTCTCGAATGCATGCTTGTCAATTTTAGGTGCAACTAAAGAGAAGATATAAAAATCAATGAGTAAATAAAAAATCATAAATATACAACAATTTAGGATTAGTTTTAATATAATTTGTGTGCTAGTCAGTTACTAGTCCGCTTATGACCAATTATGTCTTTCATGTTCTCGGGTTACAATATTGGCTTTGCATGCTTACTTTACACACAGTATTGAAATTGTATCATTTAACTCAACTCTTATAAAATTTGCCTAGTTCTTTTTGTTTGTGTTTGATCCATACTCTAATAAAACTGATAGCCTCTTACTTGGTAATATAGTAATCACTTTCCATAGATATGCGGAAAATTTATCCATTAAGTATTTCTCTTGGTTTTATTTGTTGTATGCATGCAATGTATATGATACAAGCCACATGATTCTTTGTTAGTCACCTAGAAAGGAAAAAGTGTGTGGCCAATGAACCCAAGATGTTACATCAAATCGGCGAAGTTGTGAACTATTTTGTGGTGACACCACCCGATAAGGTGGAGATTGATACGTCTCAAACGTATCTATAATTTTTGATGTGCCATGTTGTTATTATATCAATTGCTACATGTTTTGGTTACACTTCATATCATTTTTATGCATTTTCTGGGACTAACCTATTAACAAGATGCCACAGTGCCAGTTCCCTGTTTTCTGCTGTTTTTGGTTTCAGAAAATCTATTAAGGAAATATTCTCGGAATTGACGAAACAAAAGACATCGTCAATAATATCACGAGGAGATCACGGAGTCCAAAGGGGAGTCGGAGCAGACCCACCAGGGGGACACGCCACACTAGGGGCGGCCCAGGGTGGGCCCCGCCCCCCTATGGCGTGGTGGCCCCCCTCGGCCACCGACGCCGCCTCTTCGCCTATATATTCTCCGCGACGCGAAAACCCTATTACGGTCGATCATATTCCACGAAAAGTTCCGTCGCGGCCGTCATCGTCAATCTCAGATCGGAGGAGTTCTGAAGCTCTTCCCGGCACCCTGCCGGAGGGGAGATCATCACCGGAGGGCTCTACATCACCATGCCTGCCTCCGGAGTGATGCGTGAGTAGTCCACCCCTGGACTACGGGTCCATAGCAGTAGCTAGATGGTTGTCTCTCTACCTTGTGCCTCCATGTTTAGATCTTGTGAGCTGCCTAACATGATCAAGATCATCTTATTGTAATGCTAGATGTTGTGTTTGCTGGGATCCGATGAATATTGATACCATGTTTATTCAAGTTGTTTATCTATGTGCTCTTGATCTTGCATGCTCTCCGTTGCTAGTAGATGCTTTGGCCAAGTAGATGCTTGTGACTCCAAGAGGGGGTATTTATGCTCGATAGTGGGTTCAGTCTCTAGATATCTGGATCAGTGACAGAAAGGTCTAAGATGGTAGATGTGCTGTTGCTACTAGGGATAAAACATTGGTGCAGTGTCCAAGGGCACTTGTATTGATTACATTACACACTTTACTTCATGCAATAATCTGTTGTTAGCAACTTAATACTGAATGGGATGCGGATGCTGCCTTGAAGGTGGATTATTTAGGCATAGATGCTGTTGGAATAACGGTCTATGTACTTTGTTGTAATGCCCAACTAGATTTCATAGTAGACATCTTGGCATGTATTGCATTGTTATGCCCTCTCTATTTGTCAATTGCCCAGCTGTAATTTGTTTACCCAACATGCTAGTTATCTGTTCTGAGAGAGACACCACTAGTGAACTGTGGACCCTGGTCCAATTTCCTCATACTGTTTACACAACCTGCTGCAATCATCTGTTTCCTGTTACTTGCTGTTTTTCCTGCTGTTTTCCACACCATACGTTTAACTCTTTGTTTCTGCAAGACCGGAGAGATTGACAACCTCTCTGTTTCGTGTTGGGCAAAGTTCTGGTTTGTGTCTGTGCAGATTCCACGTTGGTGCAAGCTCCCTAGCGCCAGGGGGAGTCAACATCAACAACCTTCCGATAGATCATCAAGTCCTACTGGATTGATAACCTTGGGTAGATTTCTCAAGGGAAAACTTCTGCTGTCTACATCATAACCTTCCTCTTGGGGTTCACCAACACGTAGCCATCAAGCTGTTTTCTGGCGCCGTTGCCGGGGAAGTACTCATCATCATCATCATCCTCAAATACTCTCCCGTCAACCAGGCACCAGCTGTTTTCTGGCGCCGTTGCCGGGGACTTGGAGGCTATTGGAAAGGGGAGTCTCTCAGTTCCAATCTCTTTACTTTGTTTTTTGTCTTGTTTTATTTTTGTTTTGCTTGCTGTTAAAAATCAAAAACCCAAAAAAATTAAATTCCTGCATCTAGTTTTTAATTTCGAGTTGCCCTGTTGCTTGTTTTAGCTTGCTAAAATGAGTAATCCTGAAAATACTAAGTTGTGTGACTTTACTAGCACAAACAACAATGATTTTATCTGTACACCCATTGCTCCACCTGCTTCTAAAGCAGAATTTTATGAGATTAAGCCTGCACTGTTAAATCTGGTTATGAAAGAGCAATTTTCTGGTGTTAGTACTGATGATGCTGCTGCCCACTTAAACAACTTTGTTGAACTTTGTGATATGCAAAAGTATAAGGAGGTAGAGAGTGATATTATTAAGCTGAAATTGTTTCCTTTCTCTTTAAGAGGAAGAGCTAAAGATTGGTTGCTATCTTTGCCTAGAAATAGTATTGATTCCTGGACTAAATGCAAAGATGCTTTCATTGGAAAATATTATCCTCCTGCTAAAATTATCTTTAAGAAGTGGTATTATGAACTTTAGGCAACTTGATAATGAGCATGTTGCCCAAGCTTGGGAAAGAATGAAGTCTTTGGTTAAAAATTGCCCCACTCATGGACTGACTACTTGGATGATCATCCAAACCTTTTATGCAGGACTAAATTTTTCTCAAGGAACTTATTGGACTCGGCTGCTGGAGGGACCTTTATGTCCATCACTTTGGGTGCTGCTACAAAGCTTCTTGATGATATGATGGTAAATTATTCTGAATGGCACACTGAAAGGGCTCCAACTGGTAAGAAGGTAAATTCTGTTGAGGAAATTTCCTCCTTGAGTGATAAAGTTGATGCTATTATGACTATGCTTTCGAATGGACATGGTGTTGTGGATCCAAATAATATTCCTCTTGCTTCTTTGGTTGCTCATGATGAGAAAAATGTTGATGTAAACTTCATTAAAAATAACAACTTCAACAACAATGCTATAGGAATAATTTTGGTAGCAACAATTATAGGCCATATCCTGCTAATGGTAGCAACTCTTATGGTAATTCTATGGCAATTCCTACAGTAACAATAGAAGTGTGCCCTCTGATCTTGAAGTCATGCTTAAGGATTTTATTAGCACACAAACTACTTTTAATAAAACTGTTGAGGAAAAGCTAGGAAAAATTGATACTCTTGCTGCTAAAGTTGATAGTCTTGCTCATGATGTTGAAATGCTGAAAATAAAAGCTATTCCTAGTGATATTAGAGAGAGTAAAACACTCAATGCTATCCAAATTAAAATTGATAATAACATTAGGATGCTTGCTGAACTTCATGAAAGATGGGAGAGAGAAGAAAGAGAAGCTGAAATTGCTGAACAAAATAGTGTTGTTAGAGTTTGCACTATTTTTACTAATGAAACAAATGATGCCTCACATGCTAATGCGCCCCCTACTGTTAGTGAAAAGATAATAAGTGTTGGAAATGTCTCTACTACCTCTACAAAAAGTTTAAATTGCCTGATAGCACTACTTTTGTTCCTAGTAAAAGTGCTGAAATTTTTAGAGGTGTTGGTGATAATTGCTCCATTGTTTTTATGACAACAACTTCAATTTCGAAAATTGTAACATAACTGAAGTCATCATGTTCTTGCAAAAGCTAGCTAAGAGTCCTAATGCTAGTAAAATAAATATGGCTTTTACTGAACATATTATCAAAGCTCTCATGCATGCTAGGGAAGAAAAATTAAAACTTGAAGCTTCTATCCCTAGGAAGTTAGATGATAATTGGGAACCTGTTATTAAAATGAAACTGAGTGAGTTTGAATGCAATGCTTTGTGTGACCTTGGTTCTTGTATTTCGGTTATGCCTAAAAATTTATATGATATTCTCAAGCTTGCACCTTTGGAAAAATGTCATTTGGATGTTCACTTTGCTGATTCTTCTATGAAGAAACCTTTAGGAAAAGTTGATGATGTTTTGATAATGGTTAATAACAATCTTGTCCCTGTTGATTTTGTGGTTTTGGATATTGAATGCAATCCTTCTTGTCCTATTGTTTTGGGAAGACCTTTTCTGAGAACTGTTGGTGCTGTTATTGATATGAGAGAGGGGAATATAAAATTTCAATTCCCACTCAAGAAAGGTATGGAACACTTCCCTAGGAAGAAGATGAAATACTCACATGATACTAGTGTCAAGACAAATTATGGTTTTGGATTTTCTGGTCTTGACAATACTTGATGCATCTCTTCATGCCTAGCTCAAAGGCATTAAAGAAAAGCACTTCTGGGAGATAACCCATGTTTTTATTTGCTGTTTTATTTTTGTTTTCTTGAGTCAAGGATGCTTGTTTACCTCTGTAGCAACTCCTTTGTATCTTTTATTTGCTGTTTTGTTGTGCCAAGGAGAGTTACTAATGCAAAGTTGGTTTTTATTTTCGGGACTGCATTGGGACAGATTGCTGTTCGTCACCGTTTAATTCAGTAGAAAATCAGAAAAAATCGAAAAATGCTGAAATTTTTGTGCATGTTCCTGATGATGTTACGCAACTTTCATTATTTCAAAAGTTTTTCATCTGAGCATCGTAAGTGCCTCGAAAAAATTCGTCATTACAGACTGTTCTGGTTTGACAGATTCTGTCTTTTATTTTGCATTCTCTCTTTTACAAGTTTTTAAGTGGTTTCTTTTCGTGTAAAAGTGCCCACTTGAGCCTAGTAACAGTGGCTAATGTTTAAAATAGTTGGCTTGTGAGTTTTGTCTTTGCTAGAACTTTGAAGTATTATCTTTTAGTGCACTAACCTGCTAATGAGAAAAGCTGTTAAGTTTTGGTGTGAAGGAAGTTTTCAAGTGTTGATAGAGGAGAATGATATTACATGATCAAGAAGAGTGAAGAGCTTAAGCTTGGGGAGGCTTACCTCCCCAGCATATTTCAAGAAGACTCAAGCATCTAAGCTTGGGGATGCCCAAGGCATCCCCTTCTTCATCTACAAATTATCAGGTCATCTCTAATGGTGCTATATTTTTATTGCTTCATACTAGTGTACTCTTCCTTGGAGCGTCAGTGTGTTTTTGTTTTCAGTTTGTTTTGTTTTGTTTGCTGTGCTATACTTGTTGGATCCTAGCATTCATGTTTGGGAGAGAGACACGCTCCACTTTTTCATTAGAATACTCTTGTGCTTCACTTATACTTGTTGAGTATTCCTGTCTAGTTGCTGTTATTGCTGTTAGCTCTCAGTTTTTCATACATCTCTTGTTAGAGCTTTCAGTTTCTTTTGAAGAAAGTACTCTCTTGCTTCACTTATATCTGTTTGGAGAGTTGTCAAATAAGTTGATTGGTGTTTGGTTGGACCAGAAAAATGCTATGCATGTGGTAGTGGTATAAAATGCTTACATGAATCTTTTTAGATCGTTGTCTTGAGTAATTTGATGCTTGCCAATTGTTTTGAGCTGTCAAGTAATTAATGTTTAAGCTTGTGCATCATGTAAGTAATGGCTATTAATGAAGAACTACTATAAGGATTTTCTGCTATAATAATCTGTTGCATGATTGGAAGTCCATAGTAGTCTAGATAATTTTTGGATGAAGGCTATGTGTTAACAAGGAAGACAGTGGGAGTCTATGGTTCGTCAAACCTTGTGTTTTATGTACACTCTTGCTATTCCAGTTGATAATGATGTTTGCTTATAATAACTTGCTAGCCTAAACTCTGTACTAAGAGGGAATGCTTCTTGTACATCCAAAACCTTGAGCCAAATCCATGCCACCTGTGTCCACCATACCTACCTATTATGTGGTGTTTTCACCATTCCAAGTAAATTTCTTCATGTGCTATCTACTAACTACTCAAAACAATTATCCTTTTTGTGTCACTACTTGAAAAGCTCATAAGGACGTAGTAGTGAGATTTGTCATCTTCCATGCTAATTAATTTACAAGGATTGGCAGCTTCATCTGCTTCTCCACCTTTTATTTTGCATTAAAGAGCTGGTTAGTCCACCCTATAAATAAATAAATAGACACTCCTCCATGGTGAATGTTGGTGGGCACCCGAGGATTCGGTTAGCCATGGTTTGTGGAAAGTAAATGGTTGGGAGGAGTGTCACCAATAAGTGCTTGTTACAAGTGCAGTCCTAAAAACTCTCGGAACCGCTCTAAAAGTTAGTTAGCCATGGAAGATGACAAGTACCTGCTATTTGATTTGTTGACACCTGTATACACCATTACCTTACAAAACAATATTTTATGCTCTCTATATGCCTTCGGGAACTACAGCTCTAGCACATGATGTTAATCCCTGCTTCCCTCTGCGAAGGGCCATTCTTTTACTTTTATGTTGAGTCAGTTTTCCCACTTCTTTCTGTCTACTTAAGCAAACATCATTGTCAACTCCAGTATAACAGTTTTTACATAACTTTGTGTTTGGTTGATCATATTCTTTGCATTGACATTATCTATATGATATACATGTTGAAAGTTGAAGCAAAAGCTGAAGCTATTATCTTCCTTTGTGTTGATACAAACACTTTCATGTTGAGAATTATTGCTGCTGTGAACTAACTATTATGTTAGACTATTATATCTCTAAATGTTTTATAGTGTTATTCATGAAAGTTTGCACTTGTGTGATCACTTATGTTTACTCTTTATTTACTTGCTTGCAAACTATAGACCATTGGCTTGGATCACTTCATTCAGATCATGTGCATTACATTGTTATTTGATCAAAGATTGTGTTGGTAGCATGTCACTTCAAAAATTATCTGTTTTTATCGTTTACCTACTCGAGGACGAGCAGGAACTAAGCTTGGGGATGCTTGATACGTCTCAAACGTATCTATAATTTTTGATGTTCCATGCTGTTATTATATCAATTGCTACATGTTTTGGTTACACTTTATATCATTTTTATGCATTTTCTGGGACTAACCTATTAACAAGATGCCACAGTGCCAGTTCCCTGTTTTCTGCTGTTTTTGGTTTCAGAAAATCTATTAAGGAAATATTCTCGGAATTGGACGAAACAAAAGACATCGTCAATAATATCACGAGGAGATCACGGAGTCCAAAGGGGAGTCGGAGCAGACCCACCAGGGGGCCACGCCACACTAGGGCGCGGCCCAGGGTGGGCCCGCGCCCCCCTATGGCGTGGTGGCCCCCCTCGGCCACCGACGCCGCCTCTTCGCCTATATATTCTCCGCGACGCGAAAACCCTATTACGGTCGATCATATTCCACGAAAAGTTCCGTCGCGGCCGTCATCGTCAATCTCAGATCGGAGGAGTTCTGAAGCTCTTCCCGGCACCCTGCCGGAGGGGAGATCATCACCGGAGGGCTCTACATCACCATGCCTGCCTCCGGAGTGATGCGTGAGTAGTCCACCCCTGGACTACGGGTCCATAGCAGTAGCTAGATGGTTGTCTCTCTACCTTGTGCCTCCATGTTTAGATCTTGTGAGCTGCCTAACATGATCAAGATCATCTTATTGTAATGCTAGATGTTGTGTTTGCTGGGATCCGATGAATATTGATACCATGTTTATTCAAGTTGTTTATCTATGTGCTCTTGATCTTGCATGCTCTCCGTTGCTAGTAGATGCTTTGGCCAAGTAGATGCTTGTGACTCCAAGAGGGGGTATTTATGCTCGATAGTGGGTTCAGTCTCTAGATATCTGGATCAGTGACAGAAAGGTCTAAGATGGTAGATGTGCTGTTGCTACTAGGGATAAAACATTGGTGCAGTGTCCAAGGGCACTTGTATTGATTACATTACACACTTTACTTCATGCAATAATCTGTTGTTAGCAACTTAATACTGAATGGGATGCGGATGCTGCCTTGAAGGTGGATTATTTAGGCATAGATGCTGTTGGAATAACGGTCTATGTACTTTGTTGTAATGCCCAACTAGATTTCATAGTAGACATCTTGGCATGTATTGCATTGTTATGCCCTCTCTATTTGTCAATTGCCCAGCTGTAATTTGTTTACCCAACATGCTAGTTATCTGTTCTGAGAGAGACACCACTAGTGAACTGTGGACCCTGGTCCAATTTCCTCATACTGTTTACACAACCTGCTGCAATCATCTGTTTCCTGTTACTTGCTGTTTTTCCTGCTGTTTTCCACACCATACGTTTAACTCTTTGTTTCTGCAAGACCGGAGAGATTGACAACCTCTCTGTTTCGTGTTGGGCAAAGTTCTGGTTTGTGTCTGTGCAGATTCCACGTTGGTGCAAGCTCCCTAGCGCCAGGGGGAGTCAACATCAACAACCTTCCGATAGATCATCAAGTCCTACTGGATTGATAACCTTGGGTAGATTTCTCAAGGGAAAACTTCTTTTGTCTACATCATAACCTTCCTCTTGGGGTTCACCAACACATAGCCATCAGAGATCTATGTGCTTACAGGGTTAGTCAATAAATCGACTCGCCGATACACAGTTTAAGATGTATACAATAAGAAGTCAACATAGTCTGTTAAACAAATGATCCATAGTTTAATAATATGATACAAACTGCATGACCCAAGGCTAGCAAGCAAAGTAAATACAGAAATCAAATACCCTTACAAAATGTGACACAGGTGGACATGTCGAGTGGCGACTCGTACTATATTTATACTCCCTCCACTTTTAAGCAACCTGCAAAATTAAACTTTGTAACCAAAAGGGTCAATACAGTGATTGTATTGGCAAGTGTACACTAAAATCAAATAGATTTTCGTATGATTAAAGTGGTATTGCTGGTAAAGCCCCAGGTGAACCATGGTAATACTGGTAAAGCTCAGTGTACCATGTGGCAACACTGGTAAAGCCCCACAATGTGTCCACCCTTATCACTAGTAGAAAAGTGGCCTTAGAGGCGGACCTTTAGTTGCGGCTCGTTTCCGAACCGCGACTAGAGGTCTCGCGGCTCTGACAGCTCCAACGGCTAGGACAGGTGGCGGTTTGTGCTGGAGCTTTGGTCGCAGTTGGAGCCACCAACCGCGACTAAAGGTCCTCCACCTGCGGCCGGAGCTGCACGGGGCACGCGCGAGGACCTTTAGTCGCGGTTGGTGGCTCCAACCGCGACTAAAGGTCCCGCACAAAAAGGCCGCCTGTCCTAGCGAGGACATTTAGTCGCGGTTGGAGCCACCAACCGCGACCAAAGGTCAGTCGCCTTCATCTTCCACCCCGAGCCAGCCTTGGCCATTTCGAGCTCGAGTTGAATCTCCATTTTCTCTCCACCGAGCTCGATTTCATCCACGATTTTTTGCACCATTTGTTAAGATTGACGGTGGTGCATCTATCCAAGGGTTAGCAACTGCAAACTCTCTCTTTCGGCGCCCGTTTCGTTGGTTGTCTAGCTCATTTAGCTCAATTCATATTTGTAGTGCTAGGTAGGTGTATGATGAAATGCCTAAGTTAGCTCATTTTGCTTATTTAGCACAATTTTGTATTGTCAATTTGATCTTAAACTAAATTATGTTTTTGTATTTCAGTGTCACAACATTCACCTCCTCACCGTCGTCGATAGACCGTCTCGTCACCGACACCACCTAGGTGAGCTTTCTTTTTTATTTAAAAAAATCTATGTTGTATGATTTTGTTCCATAATTATTATTTGTTTTTTTTGTATAAGTTGTATAATTGTTTTATATATATATAGTGCCATGGTTTTCACAAATACCCCCACCGGCTCTCGTCCGCTCTATTATTCGGATGTGGTATGACTTTTAATAACTATATATTTGTTTCGTTTCGCGTTTATGACAATCATGCGGACCAACTTTGACATAAATATATATTTGTCTAGGAGGTAGTTGAACCGGAAATTACAGTGGACCCTATTGTTGAATATTTTGTGAAAGAAAACGATGATTTGAAAGCTAAATTAAAAATAAGTGAAGATCTCCGCAAAGAAGAGAAGAAGGAATTGGAGGTTAAGCTTGTCAACATCATCGATGAACACCAGTTCAAGCTTGCCGACGTCGTCGATGCTTACGAGATCAAGTTGGATGGGATGCGCTCGAAGCTTGCCGACGTCGTTAATGCTTACGAGATCAAGTTGGATGCGATGCGCTTGAAGCTTAAAAAAATTAGAAGATATGCCAATAGTCAAGAGGCTTGGTATCATTATGCTGTTGGTTCAATAGTTACCTTAGTTGCGATTCTGATCGCATTTGTTGTTGGACTTAAATTCTTTAAATAGTTCAATGTTAGTTTAAATTAATGGATATTTAATGCTACAATGTATTACATTTGTCGCCACTCTAGTTTGCTTGAATTATTATGGTCACTTATCTATTCATTACTGGCATGCATAATTTTTTTTGATATACTTATATAATGCAGATGAGACGTCAATGGATGTACGGTGACCGAGTTTGTGCCGAATTCATTACTGGCATGCATAATTTTCTCCATGTGGCTGAGACAAGCAAGCGAAAGGATGGTTTTATGTGTTGTCCATGCAGTCTCTGTATGAATAAGTATATACTCTTCCACAGACAGGCTTCACGAACACCTGTTGCGAAATGGTTTCATGCTTGGTTATTATTGTTGGACCAAGATGGAGAAAGAGGGGTTATAATGGAAGAGAATGAAGAAGAGGAGGATAATGACAACTATCCTCTGTTCAATGAACACGCTGATACTACAATGGGGGAAGACGAAGTTGAAGAGGATGCCATTTTTGATGAGCCCGACGATGATCTTCGTCAGGCCATTCATGATGCACAAATGGACTGTGGAAGTGAAAACGAGAGGTTGAAGTTGGAGCGCATGTTAGCCGATCACAGCAAATTGTTGTACCCAACTTGTACAGATGGCCAGAAAAAGCTCGGTACGATACTGGAAATGCTACAATGAAAGGCAGAGAGTGGTACTACCGACAAGCACTTTGAAAGTTTGCTTAAAATAGTTAAAAGATGCTTCCAAATGAAAACGAATTGCCCTCTAGTACGTATGAAGCAAAGAAGGTTGTCTGCCCTCTAGGATTAGAGGTGCAGAAGATACATGCATGCATTAATGACTGCATCCTCTACCGCGGCGAGCACGAAAATTTAAATGCTTGTCCTGTATGCGGTGCATTGCGGTTTAAGATTGGGCGAGATGACCCAGGTGAAGTTGAGGGCGAGCAAGGTTGTCCAAGGAAGAGGATTCCTGCCAAGGTGATGTGGTATGCTCCTATAATACCACGTCTGAAACGTTTGTTCCAAAACAAAGAGCATGCCAAGTTGTTGCGCTGGCACAAAGAAGAACGTAAAAAAGACATGATGATGAGACACCCCGCTGATGAGTCCCAGTGGAGAAAAATCGACAGAGTGTTCCCGAAATTTTCGGATGACGCTAGGAACTTAAGATTTGGTCTAAGTACAGATGGATTTAATCCATTTGGAGAGCAGAGCTCCAGTCATAGCACTTGGCCTGTGACTCTATGTATATATAACCTTCCTCCCTGGTTGTGCATGAAGCGGAAGTTCATTATGATGCCAGTGCTCATCCAAGGCCCGAAGCAACCTGGCAACGACATTGACGTGTATCTGAGGCCATTGGTGGAAGAACTTTTACAGCTGTGGAGTGATGAAGGTGTGCGTGTGTGGGATGAGCACGAGCAAACGGAATTTGATCTACGAGCGCTCTTGTTTGTAACCATCAATGATTGGCCTGCTCTTAGTAACATCTCAGGACAGTCAAACAAGGGATACAATGCATGTACGCATTGTTTAGGTGAGACTCAAGGTAAACATATAGGTAACAAGATTGTGTACCTGGGCCATCGTCGATGGCTTGTACCGAGGCATGCAGGAAGAAAGGAAGGCCGACATTACAAAGGTGAGGAAGATATTCGGCGGAAGCCTACTCGACCTTCTAGTTCTGTTATACATGATATGGTCAAGGATTTAAAAGTAATATTTGGGAAGGGTGCTGGAGCACTATCTGTTCCGAATGACGCTCAGAACCACGTTCCCATGTGGAAGAAGAAATCTATATTTTGGAAGCTGCCCTATTGGATAATGCTAGAGGTTCACTCTGCAATCGACGTGATGCACGTGACAAAAAATTTTGCTTGAACCTGCTTAACTTGTTGGGTGTGTATGGAAAGTCAAAAGATACACCGGAAGCAAGACAGGCCCATCGACGTATGCATTCACGAGACGACGATCATTCTGATAATCATCAAGGTCCTGCGAGCTATGCTCTTACGAAAGAAGAGAAGAAAATATTTTTTGAATGTCTTCGCAGTATGAAGGTTCCATCTGGCTTCTCGTCGAATATAAAGGGAATAATAAACATGGCAGAGCAAAAATTTCAGAACCTGAAGTCTCATGACTGTCACGTGATTATGAACAATTACTTCCGGTTGCATTGAGGGGACTTCTACCAGAAAATGTTCGAGTACCCATTGTGAAGCTATGTGCATTCCTGAATGCAATTTCTCAGAAGGTTATCAATCCACTTACTCTAAAAGATTTAGAGAATGATGTGGTCCAATGTCTTGTCAGCTTCGAGTTGGTGTTCCCACCAACCTTCTTCAATATTATGACGCACCTTCTAGTTCACCTGGTGGAAGAGATACGTGTTCTCGGTCCTGTATTTCTACACAACATGTTCCCCTTCGAGAGGTTTATGGGAGTCTTAAAGAAATACGTTCATAACCGTGCTAGGCCAGAAGGAAGCATCTCCAAGGGCTATGGAACTGAGGAGGTCATTGAGTTTTGTGTTGACTTTATTCCTGATCTTAAGTCGATTGGTGTTCCTCAATCGCGTCATGAGGGGAGACTGCGTGGAAAAGGCACGCTAGGAAAGAAAGCAATCATATGTGAAGACGTGGATTCTTTCACTCGAGCACACTACACAGTTCTGCATAGTTCCATCTTGGTGGCTCCGTATATCCAGCAACACAAGAATGATTTACGCTCCAAATACCCAGAAGATGAGATTGATGGAGTACACATCAGGACTTTTGGCGGTTGGTTACAGAAAAGACTGATGAATGTCACCACAAATGAACTACAGCTATACTTTTGGCCAAGACACCGTCTTCGACTATATTGACTTTTAAAGGGTACGAGATAAATGGAAATACATTTTACACGGCCGACCAAGATAAAAAGAGCACCAACCAAAACAGTGGTGTCCGCTTTGATGCAATAGATGGCTGCAGTGGGGAAAAGGTAACATATTATGGTTACATAGAGGAGATATGGGAACTGTCCTATGGACCTTCATTTAAGATTCCTTTGTTCAAGTGCAAATGGTTCAACCTAGATGGCGGTGTAGCCGTAGACACACGGTACGGAATGACTACAGTGGATTTCAAGAATCTTCATTACGAGAACGAACCATTCATTCTAGCCAGTGAAGTGGCTCAGGTTTTCTATGTGAAGGACATGTCTACCCTACCAACAAAAAGAAAAGATAAGCAAGCGAATACATCAAACGATGAGCCAAAGCGCCACATAGTTCTTTCAGGTAAAAAAACATCGTGGGAGTGGAGGACCACACAGACATGTCAGAAGATTACAATAAGTTTCATGAAATTCCGCCCTTCAAAGTGAACATTGACCCAACCATCAAGTTACTTCAAGAAGATTGTCCATGGTTACGGCGCGTTCAAAAGAAAGGGGCACACAAGAAGAACAAGTGAACAATACATAGAGATGTTGTTGGTGATGTGTAATAATGTATTAAACCTTTTATGTAACTGTGTTCTGAAAACTCAGAAGAGAGATCTAAACACTAATTTGTTTTTCTGGAGTATATTTTGTTGGACGTATGACGGGAATCTGAATGCTTTGTATTCGGTCAATGAACTGGAGTATTTTGTAGATAGAACAAAACACAAGTTTCACCGTCATACAGCCCCACGGTGGCTCGTGAGTGCCTGCATATCAAATGCACCGTAGGGCTGCATGACGTGAATCCGAATGCTTTGATTACAAGGAGTAGACACAGAGTGTCGAACATGTCCAGGAGGGGCTTACAAGCGCTCGAAAGACATCTCTGATGATCTACAACCGTCCGGCAAGACATCTAATGGTCGCAGATCATCAGAGACGTCTTGCCGCTGGTTGCCCAAAGATGCCTCCGCCGAGGGGAGGGTCCACCTTCAACCTTCACTGAGTGCTCTCTGCTACCCGTGTGAGTACAATGAGTAGACACTGAGTGCTCTCTCTGCTATATATAGGGTACATGTGCTTCTTTAGTCCCGGTTGGTAACAACAACCGGGTCATGTGGGTCACGAAACACACCTCTGATCCCTCAAAAGAAACACACCTCTGATCCAACAGCTCACAATCCCTCAAAAGAAACACACCTCTGATCCAACGTCTCACAAGCGCTTGAAAGAAACACATGATCCGTGTGCTTCTTTAGTCCCGGTTACAACATAGAACCATCCATAGTTTTTGGAAATTCGACCACCTTAGATGAATAGCCATGCTCTCCATTTTGACCAATTTTTGAAAGAAATGAGAAAAAGTGAAAAAATACTCAAAAAAAGAAACCCTTTGGCATGAAGTCCTCTTATGTGTACTAGTTTCTAGGAAAAATTATAAACTTGAGTTCCCTTTCAATTAAAATGATAAAAGAAAACAAATACAACAAAAGAAAAAAGAAACAGCAAAAAATGTAAAAAAGCCCAATAGTCGCGGTTGCAGCAAACAACCGCGACTAAAGGCCCCCCGGGCTTGGCGCCAGAATTTGGGCGGCCCAGGTCGACCTTTGGTCGCGGTTGTTGGCTGCAACCGCGACTAAAGGGTCTTTGGTCGCGGTTGCAGCCAACAACCGCGACCAAAGGTCGATTCCGCGCGGTTTAGTGGGGGAGTTTGCGAATTTTTTTGCAAACTCCCCCCAAATCGACGAATTGAACCGCCTCCGGGCTCCCCTGACGCCGCCGACGACCCCGCGCGCCGTGGTGCTGCTCCGCCGCCCGTCGTGCTGCCCCTCCCCGTCGTGCTGCCCCACCGTCGCAGCCCGTGGTGGTGCTCGATCCACCGCCCCCCGCGGCCCGTGGTGCTCCGCCGCGGCCCGTACGTGTTGCTCCGTCGCCCCGCCACCCGTGGTGCTCCGCCGCCCCGTCGTGGTCCGCCGCCCCGGCCGTGCTGCCCCGCCCACGCCCACGACGTCGTCGACGCCCCCGTCATCTCGTCGCCGCAGTCGCCCGTCGCCGTCGCCCCCATCCCCTGCCCGAGTCCCCAGGAATAAGTAAGGATTTTAGTCATATGTCACATTTTAGTGAAATAGAATTAGTAGAAATATTTTTCAATTGAGTTAGAATTATTTGTCAAGTTAGTTAGGTCAATTTACTTAGGTTAATTTAGTTAGATCAATATAGTTAGAAATCATTTTATTAGTATATCATAAGTTAGTTAGGTCAATTTACTTAGGTTAATTTATTAGTATATCAATATAGTTAGAAATCATTTTATTAGTAGATCAATATAGCTAGGTAAATTTATAGATATAAGTAAGGATTTAAATTTGTAATTGTTTATCATATATACTTTGTAACTTTTTGTATCAAATTTGTTAAATTTGTTATTGTTTTTGTCATACTTTGTATCAAGCACATGTGGATACTTTGTATCATAATTTGTTAAATTTGTATCAAGCACTTTGATACTTTGTATCAAATTATTGTTTATCATAATTTGTTAAATTTATTGCGTGTAGGAACATTCAGCTATGGATCACCCTTTAATTGTGCGAGACGAGGAAGGAGAAAACTTATTCATGCAGGATATTTTTGAGCATCGCGATGCAAATGCTGCCGGTGGAGAAGGCGCCGCCGACGATCGAAACGAAGATTTTGAGCAATTTGCATCACAATTTTTAAACCCGTCTGGTGAGGGTATAGAGGAAGAAGAAATAACAGCCTCCACCTCGAACACCCTCCACCTCGAGGTTTATATATGAATTCTATATTTGCTTGAACACAAAATGCATTAACTGATTTGTATTGCACTTATTAACGCATTATATTTCTTACTTTAGGCGTCCACCTTGCATAAAAAGGCTAAGAATCAAGCTCCTCGAGGCCCAGCGAAAAGAATGACTAGCGAAGATGCAAAGTTACCAATCTATAAAATTGATGTAGATGGCGATCCGGTGGAACCGATAGAGAACCGCAGAAAATATATTAGTCAAGCTGGAGTTATTGTTAGGGACGAGGTCCCGATCTCCATAGCAGAATGGCATAAGCCAGCAGGCGTTGCCGAGGATGACCCTTGCTATGTCCACCAGCATTATAAAGATTTCTGCTTTGACACACTCTTGCAGCATTTTAACCTCCCGGATGATATTGAGCCCGCCTTGAAGTTGAAACTCAAGCACTGGACTCTCTCCAAGATGGCCGACGCCTTTCGGAAATATAAGCAAACATTATGGGCAAAATATGAAAAGGTTGATCCAGATTTCAGTCAAAAAAAACTGGTGAAGCTAAGAGATCACTGGGAAGCCTTTAAGGCGTATAAGACCTCGGCTGCGGCTGTGGCCCGATCGGAAAAAAATAAGCTAAATGCTGCGAGTAAGACACACCACCATAACTTGGGGCCAGGTGGCTACAGGTCAGCCATTCCTAAGTGGCTAGCCATGGAAGATAAACTCGTGGCTGCAGGTTTCACTCCACAGACATACAGCTGGCCCGAAAGGTCCAAATTCTGGTTGTTCGCGCATGGCGCAACGTTGAACGAGGAAGGGAAGATTGTCCCGAGGGTTGAAAAATACAAGGCAACAGTAGTAGCCATGGTCCCAAAAATTGAAGATGCAATAAAGGAAGTTCTAGCGGGTACGTGGGAACCCTATAGAGAGGAAGACGAGCTGGCACGGGCCCTAGGGAAACCTGAACACTGGGGACGTTTACGAGGCTTACCCGGCGGTGCCACCTTGAAAAAACAGTATCCGCAGCACGCTGACACTTATAGAAGCCGTGCAAGAAAGAAGAAGCAGGGTGAAGAGCGGATAGCGAATTTGGAACGCCAGATGAAGCAACTCATTAATGAACGCCAGGTGCAGCAGCCCCAAGATCCTGAAGTCGTGGATGCTCGATCTCAGCTTAGAAGCAGCGTGGGTTCCACGCAACTAGAACTCGATGCTCGCTACCCCGTGGATGATATCACGGAACCGACACCATGTGAGCTACATACGCCTGTGAGCAACATATCCATGAAGGTGGCGGTCGGCTATGCTTTACCGATTGTCGACACAGCAAGCTACCATAATGGTGTCATTCATCCTGGCTATGCTGTTGTCGGGGTGGATGAAATTGTGCCGGGATCGGAATCATTGGCTCTTGAGATTCCTGGAGGTAACGGTGAGGAGGCATTGTGCGATGTCAAGGGTGGTTTCGTCCAGTGGAACAAGAAATACATCAAGTTCTCAAAGCCACCGACTCAGCAAAGCCCACCCTGCCGGGGTATCGATGAGACACATCCATCTCCGGCACCGCGTGACAGGGACCCCACACCGGAAAATAATCTAGAGGACCATCTCAGTCAGCAAAGTCCATCTCCATCTCCATCTCCGGTACGGAACCCCCCACCGGAAGTGTCCGTACCGCTTAAACGGAGAAGGCGCGCGTCTTCCCCGGTCAAGAGGCGACCTGCTAAAAGGGCCACAACGCCTGATCTGAGGCAACCTTGGCAGAAGACTCTTGACCAAAACGAAGCAGCCATCGAGGAGCATAATAAATCATTGTTCGCACCGAAAGTGCCGCCGCCAACATTTACCGAGGGCTATACTGCAGCGGCTTGTCATAAAGTCATTGACAACTTATATGTCCCTCCAGAGAAGCCGCCATCTGACTATGTCCGTTCTATTCAGAAGTCATATGACGAGGTGACGGCGGCGGAGGCGCCGAAGAAAGGTGAACAAGACGCAGAGTCAGTCCCGCCGCCGGCGGCAAACGAAAAACAAGCAGCACCATCGGTCCCGCCGGCGAAGGAAGCTACAAAAGCAGCACCATCGGTCCCACCGCCGCCGAAGATAGGTAAACAAGTTCCCCAGCTCGGAGAACAACCCGTACGTTCTGTCCCCCCGCTAATTGTCCCGCCGCCGACGAACAAAGATAGTCGAGTTCCCCAGCGCGGAAAACAACCAGTACAATCTGACCCTAAAGAGCCGATGGTGTTTGACATAGAGGTAATCCGTCGTCTTGCCGCCGAAGCGCAAATGCCTATAGATGAATATGCTTCGAGATTGAATTTTGAGACTGCACCACCAGCTCCTCCAGTAAGAAACTTCGTTCCGGGGAAAGCTTTGGTGCAAATCAGGGGCCTTCCAACAAAAATGCGTACTCTGCATCAATGGTACATGAAAAATGCAAAGAAGACATCTGCTATCGTTCTGAAATGTAGGGAAGACGATGAGCACTTCTTAGAAGACTACAATCACACTGTTACGTTTAGCGAACTTTTTCAGCTATACAATCTGCGGGCACTCGACAAATCTATCATGAGTTCCTATTGCCTGTAAGTGATTTATTTAAGTCTTTACCTAGTCTCGTTCATTGTTTGTAATTATTCTCACTTTAATCTTTTGTGTGCTATATTATGCAGAATGAAGATACTCGAGCTCAAAAGATCAACCAGCATGACATTGGGTTCATTGACCCGGATAAATATAACGAAGCAACCGTAGTAAATCCCTTGTATAACAAGAACACAGAGGATCATTTGCTAAGGTTGTTCAAGCGATACAAGGACAAAAGTACTATATACTGGCCTTACGGCTTCGGTAAGTTTTAGTGTCTTCTACACATTCTAATTTGCTCACCCGATGTTAAGTTTAACTGATGAGTTATGCATGACTGTGCCCAGCTACCACTGGATTCTTCTTGTCATTAGACATCACGAAGGACTTATTCATTCACTTGACTCATTGAGGTATCATCCTGACACTTACAGGAGTTGTTTCGACTTACTAGCAAGGTACATTCATTTCTTACCGCCTCTGTCATTCATATCTTGATGTCAAGTCATTAACGAATAACTCATTTGTGAATGTTCTTTGTCGGGCAGAGTTTGGGAAAGGTTTCGAGCGGAAGATCCTGAAGGTGGGTGGCGCCAAAAGCTGGATTGGAAGTTAAACCAAGTAAGTACTGCTACCTCTACATCCACACAACATTTCTCATGCATACTTCATTATTATTGACTGAAATCTATTCTTGTATAGTCTTGCATGGAGCAACCAAAGGAAACTGAGTACTGTGGATTCTTCGTTTGCGAGTATATATATGTATTAGTCACCGAGAAATGGAATATGAGAAAGGATGCAGAGTTGGCAAAAAAGCGCGAGAGGCTACCACTCGACCACCGCTTCAGAGCAATTGGAGAGGAATTGGCGGGATTTTACCTTTCAGAGGCCTTACAGGAGAAAGGAGAGTACTACGATGCTGAAAGCATGAAATCGTTAAAGTAACTTGTTGTTTTGCTTCAACTCTTGTACTACGATAACTCTTGGCGCATCAACGAACTCTTGTCTACGATCTTCAAGTATTACTTAATTTAATTGTATGTGTTATAAATATGTGCATCGACTTCATACGACACGGGAACGGTTACGACATCGAAAACGTTACGGTTACCGTAACGGTAACCGTCACGGTTACCGTCACCGTAACCGTCATCGCAACGGGAAGGGTTACCGTCATCGCAACGGGAAGGGTTACCGTTACCACGGGACACGGGAACCTAGCTATAACCAAACCCCGGCATATATAAACCCTAAACCCTGCAATTAAATCGAAAAAGAAAAAAAAACCAAAACCCTTTGGTCCCGGTTGGTGCTACCAACCGGGACCAAAGGTCCCAACACCCCACGTCCCCCTAAAGCCCACGTGGAGGGACCTCTAGTCGCGGTTCGGAATCCGCCGCGACTAAAGGGTGGGGGCTTTAGTCCCGCCAGCCTAGTCGCGGTTGCCCAACCGCGACTAAAGGTCCTCTGGAACCGCGACTAGAGGTCATTTTTCTAGTAGTGTATGAACCCATCAGAATTTAATTTAACATTGAGATGAGGAGATTTTCAAAAAGCTTCATCAGTTTCTAATTGCTCAGAATTATCCATATCCGGGACACGGCTAAGTATTAGTTTGACAATTGAAAAGTGGTGTACCTTATCCACATGCTCGATCATTCCACCTTCCATACGAGTAGTCTGGCATGGACGGGAAAAGACTAAGACCATATCTTTCAGAAATAATTCCTCATACCCAATACCGACGGAAGGTTCCACATACACTGTTACATCTGGTTGTCACGTCAGGTCAGGTTCATACAACCTACTTAATCAAGACAGAATCAATATGACACATTGGCTAAACTTGAAGCCACTACACATGAATGTCTCCAATCTTTTAAATCCTTAGTGTCAACTCACAAAGTGTACGTCCTATAGGTATGACCCCGATGGTGCCACTCAACATAAACCTAGATCTGCCAAACCACTTAGGTGAATTATTAACTTAAAATTTCTTTTTATTCAATTTTTTTTTTTGAACAGCAAGAGGCACCGGAGGTGCCAAATATATTCAGCTCAAAAACAGTATACAACATGTGTTACAATGCCTGACACAGAGAGGTTTGCAAGAGCTGTTAACGTGGGACAGACAGAGTTTCTATGAGCTGAATTCCTGCAACTAAGATTAGGCTCAGATCGAATTGATCGTATTGCCTGTTGAGCGCAGTTGTGAGCAACACCATTGAATTCCCTGGATATGTGAAAAATATTGGGACGAAGGTGCGCTGTCAGATTTCTGAAGTCCGAAACACGCTTTCTGATCTCCCAAGGGACATAGCCATCCGTAAGAGACTTTGCTGCAGCTGCATGAGTAAGAGGTAAGCAATCTGATAGGAACGTGGGCTCCTGTAGCTTGAGCAATGACGCAACATGCGCCGCTAGTTCAAGGGCCGCCGCTTCAGCCTGCAATGCAGAAGAAACTTCCATAGCAGAAGCTAGAATGAAAATGTCGATGTCGTATCCTTGCTCCTTGAAGTGGCAGTAGACACCGAGACCAGCCTTTCTCTGGGGATTGGCCGATCTAGCTCTTTGCTTCCATGATGCATCTGTATAGAGTTTGGGACCTACAAACAGAGTATCAGTTTTCGCCATACCGCTTGGAACCAGAGTAGCATCCGCCCTATGAATCTGAAGCTGACTTGGTCGGTTTTCTTGAGACTGCGATGAGTGCGACGATGAAAGATCAGCAGTAGAGGACGTGTCCACTTTTGAAAGCAAAGCTTGAGCTGCAATATTCACCTGGTACGGCCATCCGACTTTCTTGCAAAAAAGAAATTCATTCCTGGATTTCCACAAGCACCACAAAAAAGTGAATATATTGTGCAAAGAGGCTTGAGGGTGCCTGAGATTAGTAATATTGAAAACGATCTCCGAAACTGAGGTGGCATTAGCAGTGAAAATATCAGTGCGAAGATACCAAGGTGGAAGAAACCAGGCTGCTCGAGCAAAAGGGCATGTAAAAAACAGATGTATGTCGTCTTCTGTTTGACCACATCTAGAGCAAAGTGAAGCAATGTGTTTGGAGCATCTTGCTGCCCTTTGTCCGGTGGGAATTGCTTTTCTGAGAAGCCTCCACGCAAATACCTGAATCCTTGGAGCCAAGAGCTTATTTTTCCACACTTGATTCAGGAGTTGGACTGTTCGCGCCTGAACCTGAACTGGCGCCGGCTCACCTGAGTCCTGCAAAAACTGAAGACAAGTACGGTATGCACTCTTAGAAGTGCATTGGCCATTAGGTATTAACTTCCAGCAGAGGATATCAGGGTCAGCCAAAGAAATAATAGGAGTGCGCTTGATGATAGAGGCAGTGGGTTGCATAAATAAAGAGTCAATCAAATCATTATTCCAAAGTTTTTGTCCAGGGATCCAGAGGTTCGACACCACCGCCGGATAAGAAAAGTTGGCCTCCTGCAGAATAAGATCGTCGTAAATTCTAGGCCAAGCCTCGCACCAGGGAGTGTTCCAGATCGAGATGTTTCCCTGAGTGATTTGGTAAAAAGAGTTACGATGCAAGAGAGGGATGACTTTCAGAACCGAGGTCCAAAAGGCCGACTTGGGTAGATTGGGCTTGGGCCTCCAGATGGAAGAATTGTTGAAGTATTTGGATTTCAAAATGTTATGAAGAAAGCCGTGGGATCCTTGGATATTCTCCAGGCTGCCGAAAGAAGCAGGCCTTGATTTACAGCCTGAAGATTTCGAATTCCTACCCTCCTTTTTTGGCGCACAAATATCCTTCCAGGCCCTAAGGCAAAGAGCTCTAGATTTTTGGTCACCCGAGACTCCAGTCCACCAGAAGTTTCTAATGATGGAGGTTAGTTTTGCCAAGAACTTTTTGGTGAAAATTATGTTTGACATGTAGTAAACCGGAATAGAGGCAAACACAGAGTTAATAAGTGTGATCCTGGCCGCATGAGACAAAGTGTTGGCTTTGTAGGTACTGAGCTTTGCTCTAAATTTGTCAATGATGAAGTGGTATGCTTCTGACCTGTTCTTGCCTGGGAGGATCAGAGGGTGGCCGAGGTGCTTAAAAGCGGCATCTATGAGAGGAACACAGAAAACTTGCCTAATAGCATTAGCCTCTTCAGACCGAACATGTTTGCTGAAGATAATGCCTGACGTATCCCAGTTAGGGGTCTGTCCTGAGGCCTGACAAAAAGATTGAAGAATGTCTTTCATGTGATTCGCCTCCTGAACCGATGCCCTGCCACAAATAAGTAGATCATCTGCAAAGAGCAAAGAGTGAACAGGGGGGCAATTTGGTCCCAATATGACTCCTGTGAGAGAGCTATTAGTCATGGCATCCTGCAGTGCTAGAGAAAGTTCATTAATAGCAAGAACAAACAAGTAGGGGGACAAAGGACATCCCTGCCTAATACCCCTGTGACTGACAAAATTCGCATACGGCTGGCCATTAATAACGACTGAAAAAGTAGGCGAGGAAACACATGCGTGGATCAAATTTATGAAATGTGGATGCAGCCCTTTACGAGAGAGCGCAGCAACAATAAACGGCCATTCTAACCTGTCAAAAGCTTTAGCTAAATCTATTTTGAGCATAAAGCTTTTTCCTTCCACGTGGACAGAGCAAAAGAATGGGTGATTTCCTGGGCTACAATGATGTTATCACTAATTCTACGACCTTCAATGAACGCTTGTTGGGTGGGATGGATGTAGTCCGGCAGGTGAGTTTTAAGTCTGTTAGCTAGACATTTAGCAATGAGTTTATAAATGACATTACACAGGCTAATAGGTCTATAATCTGCCGGGACCAAAGGAACCAATTTTTTTGGATAAGAGCTATGTGGGTGTCATTTATATGAGAGGGAAGCACAGCAGTTTGAAAGAAATTCTTTACCAGTTGATAGACTTCGTCTCCAATCCAATTCCATGTTGCAATATAGAATTCCACATTGAAACCGTCTGGACCCGGGGAGGCATTTTTCTTCATGTCATTGAGCGTGTTCCAAAGTTCCTGCTTATCTGGGATAGAGTATGTAGCATCCTGCATGTCTTCCGGAATAGAAGTGTGATGGAATGGTCTACCCAAGTTGGCAGTTGTTGAAGCAAAAATAGACCAGAAATACGCGACAAAAGTGTGGCTAATACGATCAGGCATAAAGTGGGGTAGATTATTTTCATCCTTGATAGAAACAATGGTATTCCTCCGGCGTCTTTTTGCCACCGCACGATGAAAGAAAGCTGTGTTTCTGTCACCTTCTTTAATCCAATTTTTCTTCGCCCTTTGCCTGTAGTGATCATCCAGTTTTGAGGCACATTGTTCATACTGGGCAATTAAGGCCGCCTCCTGACCATGGTCTTGCAAATCCGTCGGTTGAAGCTGGATATTCTGGATTTGAGATTCTAAATCCCGAAGCTCCTGTTGCAGAGGTCTTTCTTTTTACACCAAACTTTTAATTTCCCTGCAAGGTGGTTAGTTCTCCTGGAAAAAGATTTTGAAACTGTGGTTTGCCAAGCCTCTTTCGCATAATGTTGAAAGTCTTGTTCTTTGAGCCACCAGTTTTCAAATTTGAAAGAGTTTTTAATTTTTCGAGTAGTACCATCAGTCGAGAGCAGGATAGGGGCATGATCACTATAACAGTGCATAATCGGCATATTGTAAACGTTAGAAACCGGGTAAGACACACACCAATCATGGTTAACAAGACACCTATCCAACCTCTGAAAGAGCGGAGCCGAAGTAAAACGTTTGTTAGTCCATGTGTATGCCGGGCCACTAAAACCAAGATCAAACAAACCACAATTCCTAATAAGAGCACGAAAATCATACATACGAGTACGATTAATATTCGGAGTGCTCTTATCAGAGTCATACAGCAGGTCATTCAAGTCACCAATGCATAGCACAGGCAGGTTGTTGTTATCATACACAAAAGAAGCAACCTGCTCCCAGACAGTAGTTGTTTCACGATGGTAGGGGTCACCATATATACAAACTAAGCCAAACCGCTGGTTTGTCGACCTATCGACAGCAGTAGCTAGGATGACATGGAAGGATGCACTATGTACAGTGAGATGCACATCATCAGACCACATAAGCCAAAGGCCCCCTGAACGCCTCCGAGAAGGAACTACTACACTATCAGACATGTCAAACCTAGCAGTTATATCAGCAGCATTAAACTTTGACAATTTTACCTCGGAAACGAAGATTACCTGGGCTTTAGTGGCGACGACCATCCTGGCAAGATGGCACATTTTGTGGCTGCCCAGGCCCTTGCCGATACCCTGGCAGTTCCAGCCCATCGCCTTCATGGTATCTATTTCACGGCCGGGCTTGGTTTCGCGTCCCCGACTCTCACCTTGTTCGCCGATGTGGTGTCTGACGAAAACAGGTGCGCCGAGAGCCCCAGAAATCGATCAAATCGGTTTTTTTTTTTTATCAAATCGGCTTGGATAGGAGCAAGTCTGATGATTCGGGACTCTAGGAGCTGGTGGTGGACTGAATCGGCATTAGAATCGAGCTGGGCAACACCGGGCGGAGGGATGGACGGAGAGAAAGAGGATTAGTATTTCAATTAGGAAAAGGAGTTGATTTGGGAAATTTTTGGATCGAGGGAAGAACAGGGGAAATAGGAAGATTCACGGGAGGGGAATTAGTAGCAGAACGTGGAGGGATGAACAAGGAAAGACAGTAGCAATAAAGATCTGATCTGGAAAGGAAGCTGATGGGAAGAATTAGAGGAAGAAAATCGGCATAACGCCATTCGGCATGTCGCCAGTCGCCATACGGCACCGCTCTCGGAGAGTTCTCGCTCATAGACACCTTACACACCTCTTTTTATTCAAATGTACTTTCACTAAAGCAAATCATTAATATGATACCCCATCCCCTTCTAGAAAGCATATACCTAAGCAAACAACCCCGATGTTGATGTCGCAAAGGATTTTCTAGCTTCGGAGATCTTCAGTGTGCTAAACAGATAAGCAGACATCTAACTCAAGTGAGCATGAATTCGCCTCCGACGCATGAAGGAAAGTTTAGCTCATCAAAAAATCAAGAGGTGTCAAATTCAGTTAAGAATTACCCGCAGGTAAGATCCCCGAAGATACATGTCATCCACACTTTTTACTTTCGCCTTATATACATAAATTTGAAAGAAAAAAATTAGCGGAGACAAATTTGCACAAACTTAATACTGTACCACGCACGAACACCCTTCACAGTTGACAGGTCACACCACGAACACCCCTGTGCTACTAGGTGTTGGGGCCCCACATGGAGAGGAACATGACGGTGCGCAGCGACTCCTCCGCGGCCGCCCTCCGCCTCTCCTCCTCGGCCGCCTTCCTCGCCATCGCGGCAGAGCCCGCCCTCCCCGTCCCCGACTCCACCGTCTGCGCCGTGGCCGGCGCCCTGCCCGTCCTCGCCATGGACGAGGCGGACTGCTGCTGCGCCCTATCCTTGACGACGGGCCTGGCGACCTGCGCCGCCCTCGCGCCCACCCGGCTGATCATGTACCTCAGGCTCATCGATCCCTTAGCTCTTGCGCTAGCTGCTCGATCTCACACACACGGTTGTGGTTCACACGACTGTCTTGCTTGCTTGCTTGCTTGTGGTTTGGATGAAGATGAACACCTGTGGAATGTGTTTATATTCATCGGAGGGGAGCTGGTGAAGGCGCCAGCGGTTTGTAGCGATCTGCGTCAGTTCCTGCGGGCGAGCTTGCTCGGCACACGGTTTTGTTGGGCTTTTTTTTCCCGGGAAAAGGTGGGCGTTAGCCGCTGAAAACGGAGACAATGTCTAGAAGCGATTTGCGTCGTCACCCGCCCTTATCCTACCATTTTGAAAAGAAAAAAAAAAACCATTTTGATATCACGCGTTTTGTCTGCCACGGCTTCAGCCATCGGTTTGGTACTACTTCATCAACAATCCTTTTTTTACGCTTGTTTTATATATTCATCAACAATCGTTTATTTCCATCTAACAATATATGTAAGTATCCAAGAGAGTGTGCTCCCTTTATTTTCAAAACTTCAGAAATTATATTTACAAGTTTAAAAAAAACTGAAAGAAATTCCAGATGAGATGTATCCAATGAACGTGCTAAATCTCACTTTAATTTTTTTGCATTCTAAGCTATACAAAAATGAAAAAAAAGGTTGCAAGTATAGTGAACCGTGCATGTTTTTCAAACTACAAAATTTGCAAGATTTATCATTTTTGTATAGCCTAGACTTAAAAGAGTTTTGCTGTAGGATATATCATGGACTACATGTAACATTTTTTCAGATTGTTTTGATACTTATAAATTTAGCTGGCCTCACCCAGCGAGTTCCCGCGGGAATGGAGAGCAAGTCTGGAAGATTTTTGCTTCGTCAGCCGTCCTTATCCTATATTTTTTTAGTACTATTCGAAAACTTAGTCCTTATCCTAAAATTTCATTAAATATGTTAATATTAAAAAAACTACGTAAAATATATTCTGTGCCTAGGCACTCTCTCGTCCTTACACGGTGCTCCTCGCGCTCGTCGTCCGATCTTCATCGTGTGGCGCGGAGTGATCTCTCCCACGTGTCGCGTCTGGACAAAACGCACCGATGCCGTTCCCTTCACCGCTCGCCCGCGAGGCCTAGCGTCTCTGTGGCTCCCGTCCTCTCTGCTCGCGAATCTCCCCCCATCGCCGGCGGCGACCTCCAAATAGCCGAGGGATTAGCGTGGCGAGCTCCTCCATCGACTGGTCGCTCGATTTGGTGGTGTGGGAGCGGCGGAGTGTATCCCTTCCCGTCTCCATCTCGTGCTCGCCACGAAATCAAGCTTCATCGCCGGTGATTTCCGCGGCGCTGAGCTCCACGTACCGGAGGGTCTCGCTCGCCGAGCTCCTCCATTAACTGGTAGCGCTCGATTTGGTGGTGTGGTAGCGGCGCAGTGTATCCCTTCCCATCTCCTTCTCGGGCTCGGCGCGAAACTGTGCACCATCGCCGGAGATTTCCTCCGGTACGTTGACCTCCGAATACCGGCGGATTTGCGCCTCGACCTTCGACATCGGGGAGTTATTGTTGTTATGGCGGTGTGGGAGCGTAGCGGCGGATTTCGCAAGTCTATTCCTTCGATTCAACTACATCGAGTTCGATCCCCTTCGGTCTCGTCCAGGTGTGTCAAGCTAGAACCCTAACTACTCGTTTATTCTGGTGGTTATGCGTGATTTTTGGCGGATTTTTTGCAAATGATTTTTGGCTTCTAACCCATAGTCTCTTTGTTGGGTAGTGTTTACAGGTTCTCTATATAGAAGGACTAGCAAAGTTTGGTCGAGATTTTGAACGGGTGAGGCCTAATCTCCATGTACATACCATCTTTGTAACTGTTAGCCTCCTGATAGATGTAGTTCTGCCCTACAAAATGGATGAATATGATTTTTGTAGTAGTTATGTAATTTAGGTAGATGTATCTTTGCGTGTTGCATATATTCGACACCAATTGGGGTGTTGTTTATAGTGATGTAGCTACCTTATCTTAAATTTGTTAGTAGACTGGTATTTACATCCATGATCATACACCTATTTGTAGTTTCTGATTGTATGTAATGTAGGTTTCGTCGTGTGTTGATTTTGCATATGCAGATATAGTTTCATAACAATTTTTTACTATATATGCAGTGTGCACAGATGTTTTTCTTCGTGTATATTTTCAACAGGTAGAATGTATTTTTTCTGGTCCATTTGATTTTTCTGCATATATTAGATGAAAATTGCATTCAGTAGATGTACATTTGATATGAAAACTACAATTCAAGTTTTAAATGGTACTTAATTATTTTCCACAAGATGTGACTAGTCTGTAGATGTAGCACATGTAGTTCCCATAGAGAGAGATGATTTTCCTATGGCATGTAGACGTTTTGATTCGGTCTGCCTCTCACGTGCCGGTTAGACCACTTTTTCCGAGCTAGCATTTTTCATTGCATTGAGATGTATTTTTATTCGGGTATACTATGTGTATAATGTATTTTTGCCACATCACATGCATACGTAGGTATCTTGCATGTATTTTTTAATGGAAATTATATGTACTTTTTATGTTAACATTACTGACACACCATATGTAGCTTTACAGATAGTTCTTGATTTTTTTTGTTTATGTGTTATTCCCTTTTTCTTTTTTGGTAATTGATTATGTCTGCCGGTCTGCAGGTTGGTATTTGCGATTCCACAAACATCACAAGAAGTCGGAGGAACATGCTAATGAAAATGGCTGAAGGAAAATGTAAGGTACATCTAAATCAGCGGTAACTATTGGCCTCTAGGGTATCTTGAATAATTGAACCATTTGGATCCTGCTAGTAAATAACTGATCGTTGATCAATAGTTATACTTGTCACTCCTACACTTTTCAGTGCCACTGCCCACATCCTCTGAAAAAAATGGAATGTCAAACCATTTACTATGCAAAGCAGATGACAACTACAAGTATTTATTTGCATGAAAAACTACAACCTTTTCAGTACACATGTCTGCATGAAAACTACAAGTATTTTGCTAGTTTTCTACACATGTAATTCTATGCAAATTAGTTTCATGTTTCCTTCATTTTTTCTATGCAACTGACTTGATTCTTTTCCATTTTTTACAGCCAATACTACATGGAGAAGAAGTTGAGACATGTAGTTCCAGGGGAAGCTGCTTTTCTGAGTGTCACTGTTTGACGACTTGCTGGCTGTCTAGCTGTGTATTGAGGAATTGTCTGAAATACCCTCAGAGTTCCGTGGACATATATGTATTTACTAATTGAAGTGCACAATCCTATTTGTCACTATAAAATACCAGGAACACACAACATTAAACAAAACAAATAATAAATAGGATATAGATTTGTCCAAAATACGTATCGGTACCATTACACAAATAAGATGTCCATAATAAATATTTAAATGACTTAAACATAGAGTAATAAAGAAAACTGAATTCACTGAATTTATTTTCCACACACACGAGTACCACATCGGTCGTAGCAAGCAGCACTGGCTAAGTACTGGTACACAAGCACGAGGTACAGTATAGGTTGAGTACTTGAGTGAGGCCACGCGTGGTCCTTCCCGATTATCGATTGACATGCACAAACGTACTAGTCGGAAACAGCATCTCGGATAGCAGTCGGCCGGCAACGCGCGAGAGAAAGCAAAGCAGCAGAAAAGGGCCAGGGATGGCAATTCGGTGTAAATAGAGTGAAGTATAGGGGCAACTCGACGTAACGGTTCGCTCCATAAGTCAAAAGCTGCGGGAAGCTGCACAAAGCACCTCCCGACTTGCTTTTCCTCCTACGTGTATTCTCTGGCTGGCTTTGGAAAACCCCACAGCCAAAGCGTCCCTGTTTGTTTCATTTGAGGTGCTTTTCCACTGGAAAGCTGACAAAAGCTTAAACAAACACCCCCTTAGCTAGCTACAACTTTTATGAAAACTTGTAGTTTGGGTACCTTGAAAGGAGTTTTTGGGGAGAAAACTACATTTCTCTGGGGCCTCAAGTTCCTGCTTTAGATTACTGTGGGAACATAACTACAATGGCATCAAGTTCCTGCTTTTAGACTAGTTAATAGCCTCTTGCTTTTAGACTGTAGTTTTACATGAAGTTCCGGTACTTCCGGTTTCCTGAACCAAGTGGTTTACTGAACTATGTGCTTTCCATGGTTGTTTCTTCGAAATTGAACAAGTTTTTGCTGTATTTTACACCTGAATCTTCAAATATTGCATTGTTCATTACCTGGAGCTTTCCTAGAGCTATAGCTGATGTATTTTATCTTGCCACTGCCCTCCTGGATGTTCGCCTGTACTGTTAGCTGATGTATTCTCTTGGCTTCTTCCTGGAGATCTTGATGTTTCTTCTGCAGATGAAACTTTTGGGGCGTGGTGGAGGGTGGTATACTGGTGTGGGAGATGGATCTTTGTGATTTCTGTTGGCCTTTAGTTTCTAAACTAGTTTTCCTGCTGGTAGTTCCATCGATCTGAGATGAGGTAGAAAGTAGGAACCTATCCCTGGCGGCTTCTGGAGGAAAAAGAGAAGAAGAGAAGAGGTTGGTTGGGTTGCCTGGATCCTACTAGTTTATACGTGGGGTTTGGCGTCCGGGGCTGTGGGCCTGTCCCGCACAGCACGCGGCTCGCGCGGCGACAATATTCTAGCGGGACCACGTTTCTGGTAACGGGAGGCGGTACTTTCCCTTTCTGGCTTAGAGCGGGACAACGTTTCCCTTTTTGCTACTTGTCTGAATCGGACAAGGGAGCACCGCGTAGCGCAAACGGGTGTCCGGGCACAGTGTAGCCGCGTCCAAAAAACTATTTTTGTTTTCCATCTAACAATATATATAAGTACTGAAGAGAGTGCAGGAAACTTTCTGGACACTACTACGCAAGATAGAAAATGCTTCACTAAGGGCTTAGTTGGCGAGCATCTGGTACTACTAATAAAGCTGTGTAATTTAAAGCGGCACACATCAGTACACCACACCATCAGAGAGTAGAAGCATTCAGGACAAAGAACAAACAGTGAATGCTTCTAGGAAGAGAACTGCAGTTCATTGCATTGCATTGCACGCAGATCCAATAACACTTTTCCTGAATTTCGCAGTAAGCTAACCAACATAGCCGGTCTACACAATTAAGGCAGCTAAGCTCCGAAATCACAGCATAACGAAGGGGCAGTATCACTGACAGCAGCACTAGCACTGAGCATTCTGAAATCTGAATCATATCGACAGGTCGCAGGCCAGAAAACCTGGTGTACGACTAACACTAAGCTAGCTAAGATGCGCGATCTCGACCTCGTCGGGCAGCTTGAAGGTGTCTGCCGCCCCGAACTTCTTCCTCCCCTCCTGCCACTCATCCTCGTCCTCCAGGCTGTCATTCTCGTCGTTCTCTTGGTTGCGGTGTGACGGGGACTCGGGGGCATCGATGCTCTTCGATTTGCACGGCTGGTTGGCCAGCATGGTGACCTGGCGGAGGTGCGAGATCTCAACCACGACCGTCTCGTCGTCCTTGGGGAGGGGCTGCTTCCAAGGCTCGCCGTCCACCCTCATGAAAGTGTGGTCGGCTGCCCCTTTGTGGAACTCAAACCGGATTCTATGGGCCTGACAGTAGAATTATTCCGTCAGTGTCAGTCAGCGATCGTGAATTGTTGTGTACCAAATGGTGAAACAGACGGGTATTTCACCTGTGCTAGACGAGTCCCATGTCCATTGGGTGCCAGCAAGACAAGACCATGCCAAGCATCACGAAAGCCGACAACCTCGATGAGTCCATCATCAACATACGGTGCTGTCAGGCCTCTCTGCATATTGCCAGCAAAACTTATCAATCTCTGCCGAAGTATGACAACTAATGGACAAGGTGACTATGTGAAGTGTTTTCAACAAGGGAAACTTACGTCTTGTGCTTTCCTCGTGCCAGGTGTTCCCCAGGGATTGAATCCTCCAGAGAAGCTTGGCAAATTGAGACAGATAATTGATCGAATACTGAAAAAGAGAAAATTTTGTTGACTTCTTTATTTGCAATGACTGGGATCCAATTCTTAACAACTATGAGAACCAGGACTCCAAATGGATGGAAGAAGCAGGCGCAGGCATTTATATAAGATTTAAAAAAATGAAAAAAAAGAGTATACAAATACCGCCGATACTTCAAAAAGGCAACAAGTATTTGTTTACCTGCTGGGGATTTTAAGCTCGTCCCATCGGCCACCAGGCCTTTTCATGATCTTCACCTTTGCAAGTTGAGCAATGTTCCTGAGAATGGGAGCTCGAAATGTCATATATACATTGACGTCAAGGTATATAAGAACTCTAATTTTAAAGCTGATGACACAATTTTAAGAGTTCCACCAACAGATCTAAAACGATTGATAGTTTGATAGCTTGGTAACTTATCAAATTGAAAATAAGTATAACATGAGCAAGATCAGAAGCACAATGGTTGTAGTAGTGACAAACTACCTTGAAGATGGATGGCTTAGAGAAGGGGCAAACCATCCCTGTTTAGAGACAAGCTTAACATATGTACTCTGCATACAAAAGTGCTTCATAGATCAAGCAGGTGGACTAGCAATTTTGATTTCTGAATAACTAATCAAAAGAAAGGATAAAGAATATTGTTTTCCGCTCAAACACAAAAGAATACCTGATTTGTTAGCTGGTTTTTGAACTTCTCTGGATATTTCTTCCTTTCAGAGTGGAATCCATAAGACACTTGTGCATCCATACCTGCAGTGTATTAAATCATGATGCTCATGTGCGAAAACTTTTTGCATTAGTCCAAATTAGGATACACTTACGTACAGTATTTACTACAAAATAAATCCTATAAACTGTGAAAGATGTTTATTGTCTGAATGGTACACATTGCTTGCCAGAAATATAAGTAGTGAGCAGAGCAACTCTTACCCATACTAAAGTAATTCCAAAATCCTCCACGGAATGTGTGGTAACCCTCCTGAACAACAACATTGGCAAGTGCTTTAAGTAGACTCACAACATTTACAGATTTCAGTCTATATGTGTTATTCAGAAGTAATAGTCCAGAATTATGCCATACCACATTGAGCGAATCGGAGCCTGATACACGGTGAAATGCATGTAGTGAGTGAGGAAGCTCTAACGGAGCAATGGGATCACATGCACCTTCCTTTGGAGCTCGCATCCTCATGATGATATGCCAACTGAAACAGGAAAGTGCATCTAGCTTGAGCATTTTCTGTCATAAGCAGAATAGAGGATGGGCAAATTCTACCGATACTTAAAACTAAGCAGGACAACAATTGGAAAAGAGAACAGTACACCAAAATGAAGTAGTGAAAGAACCGTTGGTGTAGAAATGCGCACATCAGGATAGTGAGGATGTATACAGCTACTTTCTTTACAAAAGAATAGATTAAATACAAAGCTAATACTCTGTAGTCCGTACTATATATCTAAGACAATACCTATCAATGCTCATTTCTGTTGCTCCTTTTACTTGCCCAAGGAATGATTTCACTGCCTCTTGGTCAGTAGCTGGGTTCTTCTTTCCCTGCAGTTCAAGTTAAAAGGAAAAAAAAAACTTAGTTCCTTGGTAAACTGAGAAGCAAGGCATACAAAAATCAGGCCTTGCACTGTATGCAGAGCTGGCAAAAAGAAGTAAAAACAGTCAAGAAACTGACAAGTTACACGAACGACGTCACTGCCAAGTTACCTCTGGATTACAAAAATCTGCACATTAAAAATGAAAAGTTGCATTCCTACCGAGGACACAGTATACGAAAAGCCTACAATGTAAACACCAACCATCTGCTGGTCACTACTTATCAAAAATGATAGATCTATTGGGGAAGCCTTTCTTATATTTCGGAACATTCAAACAAGAAAACTAAATCATGGTATGTTCTTTTGTTGTGTACAACAAATAAATGTTCCAGTAAGAGCAAACATGAGGTAAATAAATAGACATATTCATCAACGCTAACAGACTATTTGCTCATAATAAATAATAGAATTAGCATACCCATCCAAATGAAAAAGGAAGGTTGTTTCCGGTTCCCAGAGGCACAGTAGCGACAGGGGGTGAGTGAGAAAGCTTAAGATCACTAACTACTCCAAGCAGCCAACTTGCCGTGCCATCACCACCAGCAACCTGTTTGAAAGTTCCTTAGTTAAGATAAAGAAACAGCCAGGCCAAAAGGCATTCTTTTGTAGATTTAAAATTAAAGGTAGGGCACTCACAATTAGTCTTAGGTTCCTCTGAATATCACGAGCAAGAGTGTCATTGTTAGACTTGAGCTTTTCAAAGTTGGCATACAATCTGTGCAGGACCTTCTCAGGAGACTCTTCTGAGAGATCAAAAACCTGTGAAAGAGTAAGTAGGTCCAGTTATCAGACCATGATATAAAGTGCTACTACGGACCAATGAAATGCACTATTTCGACATCACAGCTTCTCCAACTGCTAGGCCAGGTACCTGTGCTTCGTTGAGAAGTTCACGGTATGTTTTGATCAAAGCACCTCCAAGTTGGCCACCACTTCTAGAGTTGATGAAGACTACCACAGGACAAGATGGTGCATTACCAATGATGCCTGGTTCCGCGTCAGGCTTTAGTATGTAATCTGGAATGAGGTAGTCCGTCAGCGGACCGCATGACTTGGAGCCTGAACCATTAGTACCATTTGTATTTACATCCATCCTGCAACAGCGTAGAAAATTTTAGTTTACACACTTTATGAACACTCTCTCGACCAGTAGTCTACCACTCATCTTACAACTGAGAGTGGGGAAAGCGGGAAATTTAAAGAAGTGGTGGAATGCTTAGAAGTATTTTTTAGAACTGGTTGGGTCAAAGCCATTCTGAAATAGAAGCATGCTATCACCAGTTTATTGAGATTTTTTTTATGAAATATCAGGAACTATTGCTTGAACGGACAGTACTCATATTGCATAGGGGCAAAGTGTAGCCATAAAAAAATCAAGTTAAATACCATCTTTAGAAAGTGTATAAACAGGAAAATAACATTCAAAGCAAGGATGACATGATGGGCCTGGTGCCACATGAAAATTGACACATTGGATGGTATTTTCCTTTAACAAATGTAGTAAGCAGTATCACCAAAAGAAACACATACGCATGGCATAGCGCATCATATGGCTGCGCAATTCCCATGACCACTGCTCTCTTACAGTTCAGCATCTTTGGGATTTCTAGCGTTTGTTAGTACATCAAGCAGCAAGAAACAGAAAGCATAATAAAATATCACTATGCAGAGAACTCGGAAACAACTAAACAAGGGACAATTCCCCAAAAAAACGAACTTATGTGCTACAGTAAAAAGGAATCACCGAAAACAAATTCCCCAGTCACAATGCTAGCATGGTATCAGCACTTATCGATATTTCATCAAGATTCTCGATAAAGTGCTGATAGCATGCTTTTAGTTTACACACTTTATGGATATTTATGGATACTCTCTGGACCTGAAATCTACCACTCATCTTACAAGTGTGAGTGGGGGAATCGGATAATTTAAAGAAGTGGTGGAATGCTTCGAAGTATCTTTTAGAACTAACTGGTTAGGTCAAAGTCATTCTCAGATAAAAGCATGCTATCAGCACTTTACTGAGATTCTTGCTGAAATATCGATAATTAGAATCGACTGACAAGAAATATTGCTAGGATGAAAAATGAGCGGAACAGTACTCATGTTGCATTATCAACCCAGTGCAGACACAAAGAGCAAAAAGAATTGGCCCGATACTACCCTCTAAAAAAAGTGTAAACCGGAAAATAGCGTTCAATGCAAGAACAACAAGAGGGGCCTGGTGCCACATGAAATCGACACATTTGATGGTATTTCCCGACTCAGCAATGTTTAGAATGATTGTGCGAAACACATATGCATGGCATAGCGCATCATATGGCTGCGGAATTCGCATGACCACTACTCTCTTACAGTTGAGAACCGTTTGGAGATTGGCGCTCTAATGCATTTCAGTACATCAAGTAACATGTAACAGAGAGCATACTAAAATATGAAGCCAGTAAAGAACTTTGAAACAACTAAACAAGGGGCACTTCCCCCCAAAAGACAAAATTAGACTACTAAAACAGAAGCACAGAAAGTAAATTGCCCCCAGTAACAGTGCTAACGGTTTATGTGGGGTACCCAAAAACAATGCCGTGAGCCCATCGCCTTCCCAGTGTCCACAGATGATCGGCGCTCGCTCCAGGGTGCGCCATAGCACCAAGCAGCAGGCAGAACAAACTACTACTACCAGCCGTAGACTGAAATCCTACGCAGAGGAGGAGGCGAAACCAGATCCCCGATCCACAGCAGGACCCGCCAGGATTCAGGCCACTAATAACTGCTTTATGCGCGTGGTGGATCCAGTGGAAGAGGGACACTGGAACGGATCGAATTCCGCTCGCGAGTTGAGACCAAGGAGATACGATAGCAACTAAGAAAATGCGGCTAGCAGGAGGCTTATAAAGGATCTCCAGGCAGGCAGGCAAGATCCCGTAGAGGGAGAAGCACGGCAGCCATGGATGGATCTTATTCTTACCTGCTCGCCAGGAGGCTTGGAGGAGCGTCGGTCCCTTTGTTCCGTGCGCGTGGGGATTCGATCGACCGACAACAAGGGGCCGGCGGTTTCCCTGGAGCGCTGGAGCTTGGAAGGATTCGGGACCGGGGACGGGGACGGGGACGGGGACGGGGGATGAATTAATAGAGGAGGGTGGTGGCGGGCGAGGACGCCGAGGTCCCGAAGGAAAGAGCAGCGAAAGCGACCCCCCGCGTTCGAACGGGAACTGCACTGCGGTTCATGCCTTCCCTTCATGGAGTCCGGCATTACTGCTCCAGGTCCGCAACGGCGTCCGATTGGCATCAGTGATGGCAGACCTGACCCACCGGTGACTTTTCCTTCTGTTTCTCGATTTGCTTTCTTACTTTAGGCTGAGTATACCATACGGAAGGAATTCCAGTTCCCTAATTTCAATGTTCTACGCAAATTATCCTATATACTCTCTCCGTCCTGATTTATAAGCCATAATCTAATATATGGTCCAAGGTAGGACCTGATTGGGCGAAAAATTTCTCTCACCGCGGTAATTATCTCGGATAATCATGTGCCTAAGATAATCATGTGCCTAATTAAGTGGGGTTTGCTAGCAGATTTTTATGCGAGACCGGCGCTGCGGAGGCCGAGCTATATGTAACTCGGTTTTCAAAATAACTGAATCTACATTTTGAATCCTAAATGTAGATAATTTCGAGATCTACCACTGTGTTGATTTTGAAGGAAAAATTCATGTTACTATGGGTTACACAAAAATGATAAATCTGGAAAAATTTAAGTTTTGTAAAAACTGTGCACCATTCAGCGATACAGATCTCCACATTTAGTTTTTTCCCACTTCAAAATACAATGAATTTTTAATTTACATTTTCACAACGGTATTCGACATTATCTACTCTTAGGATTAATTTTGAATTGTTTGATACACAAAACGCATATTTTTTTTGGGAAAACCGGGCAACAAGTAACTCGTCTTCATTTACACTTTCTGTTTTTCCTGCGGGATTATATTCCCATCGATAGCGTGACGGCCATGATGACCTCGTTAATTTCAATACCTAATCCATTGGCTCAATCTTTCAAAGATGCTTCTTTTGGTGTGCGGTAATAGTGTTTGCGTCTATACTGTGTATCTAAGAAAGTTTTGGAAACAACCTGGCAGATGTATCCCAGTTCATTTCCTGTGTAAGAACCGATCCCCCCCCCCCCCCCCCCCCCCCCCCACACACACACACACCCCGAACCAACAACAAGAGGCACTTTCCATTACACGTACATATAAAAAGCTACAGTCTAATACTACTCTAGTTATATATTTGTGACGCTAATTGCCCCTCTATAAAGAAAATCATCTACAATACTCATTCATGAAACTCAACCATATTTTATGATGCATATTCATTTATTAATATGCGAGGTGATGATTGAAACACGAAAATATCAGAAAACGAAGATGGTGAACATAATAGATGGTGAATAGGAGGATGAACATGATCGTCGAAGATTTCCTCCGATCTCTACATATTTTGTCGCACCACGTCGACATAACACGTTTGTTTCCCATCTCCACGAGGATATATATTAACAAAGACAACGGTCAACAAATTAAAATTCAAATCAGCATGCAGGTAATCCATATAATCTAGAATCGGATGCATGAGCGGGGAGAACTCGTGCGCTCAGACGCAACGACGACCGATGATCACCGGAGCAGTCATAGAATAAGTTGGTAGGTACAGTGCCGATCACCTAGCTGATTAATTCCAAGTTGGTAAAGACCACCACTAGTATCTTGAAGCAGTGGACGACGGTTGGTGGTGGCGCGTGGAATCTCCGGTGCGAGCCCGGCAGCCGGGGATCCGCACCAGATTTGAGTTGCCCGTGCCCTCGTCTCGTCTTCCGTTGACGCGGACGCGGACGAGAACGACGACGACGCTGCTGCTGCTAGGACCGCGTACGTAGGCAGTGTTCGTCGACTGAAATGGTGGAGTGGGTGGCGATAGATGGTTGACGGCGACGGATCGATGAGGATGCTTAGGCGCGTTAAGCTCCGACGCGCGCACATGGCCGTTTCTAGAATCGTAACAGAAAGATGATTCACGAGAATCTATGAAAACCCACGCTGGCACATGATCGGATCGGCCGTGTTGATGTCAAAACCTTCATTCAGGCTCGTAAATATATATGCACGGATGGCTGCGAAACATGACCTTGTGGTTTTCATTGAAGAAAGAGTTGGTGTTCACGGCGGCGGTCAATGTCATTGTCGCCCAACAAGAACTTGTGCTTTTCCTCCGACTTAATTAATTAGGGCATATTTGATTTGTAGGATTCTGAAAGGTAGAATAGAAAATTTGCATGATTACAATGTCATGCATATTCAAATCTTACACGGTTTTATATGTACCAAATTTTGTTTGATTTCAATACGGGAAAACAAATGATTAGTACAAAAGATTTGAGTGGCTGCTAAATTTTATTTGAAATGCAGTACGAAAGATTTCTTAGTAAAAATCCTTTTAATTCAAATCTAGTACAAATCAAACATGAACTATAGGAAAAGTTGCTAATGATTTGAATCCTTCAAAGTTACTATGAGAATCTTTTAAGTCAAACGGGGCCTTAAAGGGTAAACGACCCAGATGGCGAACCCGTGACGAAGGCGGTACGTGAGACCATCTCAAGCGGGTCAGTCTGCTTCATTAAAAAAAAACCTTTCCAATGTTGAAAATATGGTGCTCCGGCTGCTTCCCCCCACGATCACGAATATTCACATTATTTCTGAGATCCAAAGTTCCGGACAGAAATATTTACGAGAATCCATATAAGAAAAAGACTGACATGATTGAGTTTCTAGAATCTTATGTCCATATAGTATAGACAGATTCATGCGAGTCAGTGGAAAAGAGAACAACTAATCGGAATCCATTTCGAGTCATAGGAGCATATGATCCCATTTCAAAATCGTATTTTAAAATGTGAAAAAATTCTTAAAAAATATTCGGGTGTACATCTGAACATTTAATGTTCACGCAACAAGTTTCACGGAAAAATGATATTTTTTGTGGCTTGTGTTAAAAAGACAAAAAAAAGTTTGACAAAAGGACGTTTTGTAACACCCTAATTTGTCTTTTTACACAAGCCGCACGAAATGTCTTTTTTCGTGAAACTTGGTGCGTGAACATAAAATGTTGGGATGTATACCCCAATATTTGTTTTCGAAATTTTTGACATTTAAAAAATTGTGTAATGGGAGTATCTACTCCTATGAGCCAAAATACCGCCTCCACAACTAATATACATGATTAAAAAATGAGCCCAACTCAGTTGGTTAGGCAAGTGGATGAACAACCCAGCAGCGGCGGAGCTACATGTAATCAGCCGGGTGCACATGACACCGGGTAGAAAATAATTTCTTTGTAATCTTGCAATTTTTTACCATGTATGCACCCCAAAAAAGATGATTTTATCCTATTGGTGCACCCGTAGGCACCCCGGTGATATATGCTCTAGCTCCGCACTGCAACCTAGCCACCCAGCTTCAAATCCAAATATTTGGGTATACATTATGCTTTATTTTATCTTGTTTCTTACCTAAATTTATTAGTTTCCTCTTTATTTGTAACAGTTCTGTACTTAGGCGGGTGGAATTTATCTATTCCCTATATATCCTTCCTCACGGACGTATATTTAGGTTCTTGTTATTTTAAAAATGATCTATGGGCTTCCCCTACCGCATTACTTTAAAAAAAACTAATACACATGATTGTGTGCCTTTATGTCATATACTTTGTTGAAAGAAAGGATTGACATTATCACACCAAAAATATCGTGTTGATTTATCTTAGTTTGGAGCGGGTATGTCAAAGATATTGGTGATCGATGGAGCTTGCTGGTGCCTAGACAAAGGCAAAATGTTGACTGACCGAGCACTAACATGTATCAACAATAGTGTTAGTACATTGTTATGAGATGCACTAGTTAAGAAGCGGTGGAGGTGTGTGATGAGGGGTAAATGATGATAACGAAGTAAAGATGACAAAGGGCAAATGGAGGTCGCTGAGGCAATATCAAGAGGCAAGTATAAAAAAACAAAGAAGTAGAAGAGGGCGCGCATCGAACCACTCTTACTGGGGTGGTGAACTTGTGGATACACGACTCTGTGTTTACGAATGTTAAAACTTTTTGGTGAACCTTTTTGCGAAACTAATAGATTTTAAAATTTCAATTCTCACATGTACACAAATATAGTTGCCTTGAGTAAAATTAGTGATATTCGTGAATTTATATCTCTTGTATGTAAGCTTGAGTTAAGGGGATGCACTCACGTGGTGTGTGCATTTGTTGTGTGTACTTGTCTTCTCTCATTCCCGAAACATGAATTTAGAAACAAACATCTATTCGGCAACAACTTCTCCGTAGAATATTTTTTTGAACCGGCTGAGGGAGGAGCCTCATCCGTTTTTTAATTAAGAAGAAGGTGTGGGACACCAAGTCGAACCTAGGATTCGAACTCGGGCTGGGCTGAGAAGCACCACCGTGCTCTAGCCACTTGGGAGAATATTTTTGCAAACATAGATTTCTAGTTAATAATTATAATTTGCAGCCTGTAACTTTCTCCTGTTTAATCTCAATGGAAAGAACAGAAAGTTTTTCTTCTTTTTTTGAGAACTAGAAAGTTTTTTTCTTTGAGCTCAACTAGAAAGTTTTGTTGTGTGTTTATGTGTTGTTAACTTGTTATAGAAAGATTCATTCGTACACCTTGGCCCGCCGTGGTGGCCTGGACCATAAAAATGATAATCAAACAGGCCACATGCCTGGATTCGTTGGGTTAGCAGTTTTGCCACCACGGCACGTACGTACCAAACAAACAAGCCCATCAGCAAACCCATTCCCGGTGGCAACTCTCATTGCGGTCCAGGTCGCTGGCCCGTAAATAGGGGCCTGATCATTAGACTAGCCAACTCTTCCCGGGCTGACGGGCTGTGCTCGCCGTGCTTGAGGTCGAGGTGGAGGGCGGCGGCCTCCGACTGACACGCCCGGAGGCGGCGATGGCGGCTTGGAGGCCCGCGATCTGGCGGCGGGTATCTCGCCGGCGATGAACGGAGAGAACCTCGAATTCCGTCACCAACTGGAGAGATATTCGGCAACGGGGTGTTAGTGTTACATATTCCAAGCACCAGCCTGCAGGGAATGGCAAATTCCCCAATGGCAAGTCACTGAATCACTACAGTCTTCTGTAAGCTACTTTTATGCTCCCAATTCTGTACGGTCCAAGAGATTGTGACCCTGTTGACTGTTACACATGAGCTTGCAAAGTTCGGTACTGCTTTGATGCCTGAATGCTACTGTGCATGGCTTCAGGACTTCCATATAGCTCTGTTAACACAGTTGGTGAGCAGCTGCTTTTAGAAAAGAACTCCACCGCAAGCAACACACTGCCTGCCCAATTATTTTCTTCTTTTAGAAAAAAATTAACAATAAAATCCGAGATCTTGTTAGACTTCAGATTGGTTGATCTTTCCCCTCACCTAGACGGTTATCAATAAAATATCTCTCATCCTAGTTATTTGGTTTTGTTGATTTTCATCCAACCATCTTCTATATGTATAATGCCATGTTGTTCATTACGAACTAGCTCAGACAACTCAGGCAAAAACTTCCTTTAGAGACTGAAATGTGCAGCAAGCATCATCCCAGAAGCTTGTTTGTTCTCCGACTCCCACTCTCATCTTCCTATTGCTCATATTATATCCTTTATCTTCAGAAGATCAGCCCAACATGCTGAGTCGGTCTGTTTGTGCTCCAAGAGAGCAATAGGCAGGTTAAAATCCAGCAAATGGCTGAACCACCATAAAGCAACAAGCTAGGAACAGAAACAGACCAACAGGCTTACATCAGAACGAGAGGAAAAAAAAACTTTATAAGCTTGAGCGTATCTATTCAACTTGTGATGTTCAAACGCTTGTAGTAATATTTATTTAAGGACACATAACCTTATGGACTGTGGAACGGGGCAAGAAACAATTGTGCCATGTGGAGTGACCATCATGCTTGCAGCGGTTAACCAAGCTGACTCGCTGTCGGAGCAAATTGGACCGGCTTTCCACTTTGGCAACTCAAGCGATTAAATTTAAGTCTAAAAAAAATTGTACTTGGAGTAAGAGCCTTTTGTTCCAACAATCACTAGCAGAGTCGCCGTCCTCAATTCATAAAAAAATGCAGAATACTTACACTGGTAAGGCCATCACTATCTCTCTGTAACCAGTTTGCAGGACCCTCTCTCTCTCACCCGCGCGCACACACCTTATACTAAGTTAATATTAATTATATATTAGTTACTGCACATTATTTAATTCCAAAAATCCCAGTATAATGAGAAAATATCTACGTAATCACATAAACGGCCAACTTTGGTTTCAGATATTAATGAAATATCAACGCTATATTTTATTTTGCAAAGACAGAATTACCAATATCCATGGATGTTCCTGAAGCCAAAAGTGCTCAAGAAGAGTGTATTGCAGTAATATGTTTTAAGTTTTTTCATTTATCTGAGAAGGCTAAAGACGAAGTGTAAAACTAAAACTAAATCTAGAAGGCGTGTGTTGCACGTACAGTATAAGAAATGTTTTGACTGCCGTACGTGAGTATTCTAAGTGTGGACTGAAAGTGACTGTCAACCCCCTTCATGCTGCTCAGCTTGTCTTCTTTGAGATACTGATCCAGCATTAAACAATTCATGACAGCTTTCAAACAGAGAAGGAACTAAAAACGAATTATTAAATGCAGAACAAAATCCTCCAGACATTCTTTTTTTTTGCGGGAAAGATACACTGATAATGCCACAAGGCTCTTACAGAGAGATCCAACAAAGAAACGAAATTACAACGAAGTCCAGAGGATCCCGGTGTCGAAGACGAACCACAGCACGTATCGCCGGCGCGCCGCCACCACTCCATCCACGCGAACGCCTTGGATCAGATGGAGCCCCTCCATGGCCGGGAAGTCGACGAAGCTCAGCTCCACCGGAGCCTCCATCCTGCGTCGCCATCTTCACCACCCTGCAGCAAAACAGCCGAATCTTCCAGAAAGTCAACAACCGGAGTCGCCGCAACTCGAACTCCGGCGAGGGGTGGCCTCGCACACCAGATCCGAGGACCTGCGAGCAAGGCCTAGACAGGGGATCCACGGCGGAGCCACCTAGAGCTCCGACGTCGAAGAGGAAGATCCCCGCCGGCAAAATCCACTCCGGCCGCGCCGCCACCTTCCCGACGCCACCGGCTAGAGACTCACGCCGCCCTACACTATGTACACGGCGGGATCCGGGGTTCCCCCACCCTCCCGCCGCCGAAGCGGCCGACGGAGGGGTGGGGCAGCCGCCGAATCGCTGCTGGCGAGGTGAACGCGCGAGATCGCCCAAAGATCGCCTCTCTGTACTGTTGCAGGAGAGGATAAGGTCCAAGGAGCCTTTCCCAGGCATGAGTAGTTAATTCCTCCAGACAATCATGTTTGCCTGTGAGCCTTCATCAAGTCGTTCCGGGTAGCTCCAACCTCTTGTAGTATATAAGTACACCTGGTGTGTAATATATTTACATCATAACTGGTTGTCTTCACCTCAGCAGCTTCATCCCTAGAAGCCATTCTCTAGCTTACTGCACAAGCGGTACAAGGATAATAGCTAGCCTCTAAGTAAGTTTGTGACCAGTTGCAAAGCTGTAAGGTTCATATCTTTGTGAGATATGGACGGTGGAAATGATGTCAACATGGACAAATCAGACGAGATCCTCCTGCCCGGGTTCCGGTTCCACCCTACCGACGAAGAGCTGGTTAGTTTCTACCTCAAGAAGAAGATCCAGCAAAAGCCTATCTCCATTGAGCTCATCAGGCAACTGGACATCTACAAGTTCGATCCATGGGATCTGCCAAGTAAGCAGTTCGAAACCTGCATCTCATTGTTGTTTATACACCCCTTTTATCACCGATGTATTGGAATGCAATAAACTTTTGAGCTTTCAAAGTTTGTATCTCCAAAGTCTAACTTCACTATTGTCCTTCTCAACAACAGAGCTTGCGAGCACCGGCGAGACAGAGTGGTACTTCTACTGCCCAAGGGACCGGAAGTACCGCAACAGCGCGAGGCCGAACCGAGTCACATCAGCTGGGTTCTGGAAGGCCACAGGAACAGATAGGCCCATTTACTCCTCCGAGGGTACCAGGTGTGTAGGCCTGAAGAAGTCCCTCGTCTTCTACAGAGGCAGAGCGGCGAGAGGGGTGAAAACCGACTGGATGATGCACGAGTTCAGGCTTCCTTCGCTCACCGACCCGCCACTTCCCAAGAGACCGATCGAGAAGAACATCATCCCGATCAACGTATGCATTTCAGTCCATATTATATCTTAGTTATCATAGGGCTGAATATATTCCAGTGCTATATCAAATTCTAACGGGCACTTTTCTGTTCCGAAAACAGGACTCTTGGACCATATGCAGGATCTTCAAGAAGACCAGTTCGATGGCGCAACGACCGCTGTCTCACGCTTCGGGGCCTCCAATGCCTGGTGCAACTGGGCAAGATCTCTTCTCTGGGATGCAACCGATGCAAGCTTCACATTTTGATTCATTGCAAGTCGCGGCACCACCAGCAAGTCAGTTCATCACCAGCAAATATGGCTTCCAGGGACAACAGCCACAACATTTTCGGAAACCCAGCAACATACAGGATGGCTCTTCATGCAAGGTCATAAGCTTCAACTGCAGTCCGCCTCTGGAAGTCCAGAAAGGTCCCATCATGTTGCCATTCCAGACACAACCATCGCAGAAGCCCGCGCACGCTACGCCACATATCTTCGACCCGCAGTTTGGGAACCGTGAACAGGTCGCTGTGTTCGTGATAGATTCTTCTGCAGACATAAACGCGGGCATCAGCTGCACGAACCAAGAGTCATCCATGATAAAGCCTGAAAATACCTTGAGCGTGAACAGTGGGTGGGAGGCTCCGGGGAGACTCAACTTCCCATTCGATTTAGGAGCAGACTCTTCAGATGACTGGAACTGCAACATACCTTGGGAATCCTTCCTTAGCCCAGCTGTGTCTTGTTAAAGTATAGTAGTTGTATATATGATGTATATACATACATGTATTGTAGTTAGTTAAGTTTAGATTGACATCTAATTTTTTCGAAATGGGTACTACCCCTGTCTCTGCATTGTAATCCTGATTTATCTTGAAGATTCGTTCTTATCCTGAAGATTGTAACCCTGATTGTAATCCTAACTATCTATACAAAGCAACATAAGCCACTGGCCATGATTGAGCTGCGCGCTTGCCAAAACCATATCCTGCGTTATTTTCTACATGATAGCTAGGGACGATAAGAAGGGTGGCATCATCATCTCAGTCATCGGCCGGCGGTAACTCCTCTTCTTCATCTGCATCAATGTTCTCATCGCCGCGAGAGGCCTTCGCCATCTCATGCAGGTGGTTCCCCTTCCGACTTCTGAGGAGCTACTCTCTTATCATAAGAGTCTTACGGGCTATGTTGATGGATCTCGTCTCTGCCCTGATGAGTTAATCCAGATCCAGCCGCAGATCGACACTTACAAATATGATAGGGGTCAAGGGAGGCGACAAAGAGACTATCCAGCAGGATCATGAACGGAACGGCGACACCTTTCTTCTCCCACCTCGGCTCTATCTCCCCCCACCCCATTCATGTTGTTCATCTTATATCCAAATTGCCTATCAAATCCAGAGTTTCTCGCCGGCGATAGACGGTAGGAACCCGCCGTATGCAAGCGGGACACTTCGCCCAGACGCCCACTCGGTTGATTCGAATCCCCCACTGGAGAGGCATTCCCAGCAGCAACAGCAGTCTGCAAGCAAGGGCAAATTCACCATTGGCAAGTCCGTAAATCACCCTTCAATTTTTATTCTTTTAGAGACTGATATGAGGATAGAAGGTGATAAGGATGTGCCGTAGTGCTGAAAAATCTGTGTGCAAAATATAAGTTTGACTAGAGTGAACCAAGCCTAGTTGTTTTCTGTTAATTGGTTGCGTTTGTCCTGTCCATTCTGAACCAAGTAGCCAACCTGCGACATTCAACTCTGTCTTTTTATGTACATCTTCAGAAACCGCACATCTGCCGCAGGTGTCATGGACAGGCAGTGACACCCTGCAATAGTCAAATCATAATATCATTAAAAAAAGTGTTGAGCTCCCCAAGAACTTGGACTAAATGGAAGATCGGAACATGCCAAACAAGCAAGAAACTCCCATGATAGCACCATCGTACATAAACATATTGGATTGACAATTTTCTAATCGTCACGCTATCCCCATCTAGTTGACCGAATGCTTGCGTTGAAAAGTGGTGCATTGTCAAAATGTCAATGCGCTGGCTTGCAAAAAACGCGTTATCTCCTCTGTGACTTGTAGTGCATTGTGCAAAGTATAAAGCTAAATTGATTAGAGTGCAAGCTAACTTTCGAATTAGCATCATGATTTTCTGCGTAGTTCGACTCCTGAAGAGGTACATCATAAAGCAAACAGGTGAGTCGGCGGGTTCTAACTTCATTCTTGCTTGCATCTGATTTTTTTTTACCTGATTTTCTTGTTATGCTATTTTTGTTCGTTCTGAAATTCAAAATGAACAACCACAACTATCAGTTTCCCATATCATACTGTTGCTAAAATTTTAAAGTTTCCCAAGTATGCTGTTCATATAAATATAATAGCAGGTTGAGATTTCACAAAACTCTTCCATATATCCGCTTTGTTTCCGTGGTAGTAGCATCCACTTATCAATTGATAGTTCATTTTGCATAAATATCTTGCTAGTTTTTTTCCTGAATCTTTTCGCTGAACTACAGGCACAAGGAGAATACAAGGACCACAAAGGGTCACCGAAGAAGCTAGACCATATGTAGATGAAAACATATTTGGAAGTGATTCACTGAAAGGAGAATTTCTGAGCTCACCTTCAGTTGAGTTCAGCACAGTTCTTTTAGCGACAAACAATTTCAATGACAAGCTTGGGGCTGGTGGATTTGGTCCAGTTTACAAGGTGCGGTAATTCAAATATTTTGTCCCGTTCTAGGAAAACTAATAATCTTTGAATTGGATCTTGGTGATGTATTTGGATCACCGCTTGACCAGCATAGTTGATAATACTTCCAGGGGACACTACCAGATGGCCAAGAGATTGCTATCAAGAGGCTGTCGAACAGCTCTAGTCAGGGATTGGAAGAGTTTAAGAACGAGGTGACTGTTCTATCCAAACTGCAGCACCGGAACTTGGTTAGGCTATTTGGTTGCTGTGTTCATGGAGAAGAAAAGATGCTGGTGTATGAATACATGCCTAACAACAGCCTTGACTCATTTATTTTTGGTAAGTTCAAGTTCGCTTTCTGTAATTTGGATGGTGTGTGACTCTCTTAGCAGTTAGCCAGTAACTGAACTTTCTCCTTCATGAAAAATAAATCAGATGAAACTAAGAGACCAGTCTTGGGATGGAAACTGCGCTACAATATTATTCAGGGAGTTGGAAAAGGGTTATTGTACCTTCATCAGGATTCCAGACTGAAAATTATTCATAGGGACCTCAAAGCGAGCAATGTTTTGCTTGATGATGATTTCAACCCCAAGATATCTGACTTCGGCATGGCTAGAATTTTTGGTGAATACCAACTTCAAGCCCTTACTCACCGAATAGTTGGAACCTAGTAAGGCAACTTTTCTCTTTTGCTCACGCAGTATAAATGAACAAGGTCTATATATAAGCAGAAAGGCTCAGTATTCGTCACTTCTTGCATCAATTAATGGCCTACACATCTTGTTTCTCATTAAGATCATAGAAAATATTTTATTAGCCTTGCTAGCTGACAATTTTTTAGTAGGCTCCTTTTCTCTTTTGCTTACTCAGTCTAAATGAACAGAGTTTTGCTAAAAAGATAAATGAACAGAGTTTTGCAAAAAAAGAAAAAAAAGGGGCTATAAGATAATCAGCACTTTCATGACCTGTTCCGACAAAGTTAGCTCAGTCTTCATCAGTTCTTGGACTATTAATGGCCTACTACCTCTTCTTTCTCACTCAGATCATATAATTTTTTATAGTCCTGCCAGTTCACAGTTAGACATTCCGTGAGGTTCTTGGCTGCGGGCTAATGTGTAAAATCTGTTGTATGCAGTGGCTATATATCCCCGGAGTACGCAATGGAGGGTAAATTCTCTGAGAAATCCGACGTCTTCAGTTTTGGTGTGTTGATCCTAGAGATTGTGTGTGGCCGCAGGAACAGCTCTTTCAGTGATGAAGACTGGTCAATGAATCTCGTGGGCCACGTAAGAAGCCAATCTTCTCCAATTTACAGTTGTACTGATAATTTAATGTACTAATAATTCGCATGCATTCCAACGAACACGCTTGGCTCCAATTTCAGGCATGGACACTTTGGACGAAAGGCAGTGCATCAGAGCTGATCGATGCTCTCATGGGCACCACATACTCTTATGAGGAAGTCTGCAGATGCATTCAGGTCGGTCTCCTGTGCGTGCAAGAGTTATCAGCGGAGAGGCCGAACATGTCTCTGGTGCTCAGAATGCTGAGTGGTGATGTTGCACTTCCTGCTCCCAAGCGAGCCGCGTTCTTTGTTGGAAGAGCTCCTGTGGATGACAAGGATACCGTGTCAGGGAACCACCTGACTTACACTGAACTGGAAGGCAGGTAGAGTGCCCTTGGCTCATCTTGCAGAAATTTGTATCTATGGATTATGAACTTGGTGTGTAAATGTCACTATCTCTTCTCTACTATATAATATTGTTAAAGGTGATGGTCGCCTGGTACGTCAAAACCACGGACATCCGAACGGTTTGAGCGATCGACCGTCTCATGGGCTGTGGATCAAACTCCTACTGGGCTGGGTTGTGACGAGAAAATAACACGGCAGCGATCGACCGTCTCATGGGCTGGATCAAACTCCTCCTGGGCTGGGACGAGAAAATAACACGGCAGCCACCGGAGAAAAACTACGGACTAAATTGGCAACGTGCTATTGCATTATGAAGCGCCACGGGCACACGGCGAGGTGTTTTGTGTGGCAACCTAAAACTCAGACACTCACTATTTCTCACCTATGCTATGGAGTAAGTACTACTATATTTGTTAACTAGTTGGACTATAATGGTTTAATTCAACAATTATATCGCTTCTTAGTTGGACTTCTTGGTAAGGTCACCATTCTTGAGAAGAAGTAACTAGAATAAGATGCAAGCAAGGAAACACACTGCGAGCCAAATTTCTCACATGTGTCAACCAAACATAGGGATCACAAATGCCCCTGGGCCTATCCCAGCGCAGATAACTTGTATAAGTCCTTGCTGCAGATTTGATGCCCGCAACCAATCATGCCCTTGGAGATGGCAACAACATAGAACCATTGCTCGGTTGGACCGGGCGGAGGCAATTATGCAAATCCTTGCTTGATTGGACCACGCGGTCATGGCTAACTCTATCTCAACTGGGCTTGGCATCCACGACTAACCAACATGGAATTATTGGCTCATAAGCAATGTGAAATCAGAGACGATGGATTCAAACGGTAGGCAATGCCCTCTAAGTATATAAGAAGGGGAGGAGCGCGGAAGAGCCGAGCTTGGTTGATGACGCCATGTGGTCCGTCTCATAAGTCCCATTATTTTTCTTACAGCACGTTTGGTTGGTGGGAAATAAACATAGGGAATGGGAGTTTAGGCTATAGAGAATTTTATTCCTTTGATTGGTTGGAGGGAAGGGGAATTAGTGAGGGAAGAGGCAAGGGAATTCATACATGAAACTCCCACTAATCTATTACCTGGGGGACCCTGGTAATTAAGACGGGGGATGGGGAAGAGGCGTTGAATTCCCAATCCCCTTCCCAGCGATAGCCAAACAAGCTGTTATGGGCGGTGTCTCAACTTGGGACTCCCAAGCATTATAATCTAGGGTAACTTGCCCGGGGAAAAGTGGCATTCACATTGCAGCTTGAGCTAAGGTTTGCCGCCATCTAGATCTAGCTACGTTTCATGCAGAAGGGGTCGAAGAGGCGGGAAGTCATGAACCATCAATTTGGTGGACGGTACCGGGATCAGGGGGTCTTAACTCATAGCGTGGCCAGAAATACCACCACATCATGACACATGAACCAGATGCCGGTATTTTTACCATGGTTCACCTCTGTCATGTATAAAAGTTACCCGGTATGGTAAGTGAAGGATGAAGTTTACACAAAAATAGAAGATGAGAGCAAAAGTCTGCACTGAAACAATTGTATCGAGTGAGAAAAGATACTCTTATCTCTAGTTACAATGTCAACCATATTAAAGAATTTTTTCTTATGCACCCTTCTTTAATAGAAGAATAACTTTAGTTTTTCTGAAGGGATAACCATGTCCAACATATGCTCAACTCCATGAAAGACTTCCGTATTCTCTGGGAACTCCTTGAAAGACTTCCTTGTTCGCCCCGGAAAGATTTCTTATTCTTTATTAGTGTGACCTCCCGCCTCCGATCTTCAACGGCATATGCTAACACGGGAACAATCTTACATGAAAAAAAGTTCTTTACTACCGAGGAAAAGTTCAGCATGTCGAATCGGTAATACTATATCATGTGCTTGTACGCATTGCACCGTCTTAATTAAATTCTTTACTATGGAGGAAAATTCAACATGTACCTAACGACCTACCACATCTCGAATCTACTATGAGAAATACATGAAAACAAAAATATAATATGTAACAACGCTAACCGGGCCAGTATGCCTGTTCTTCAATATAAGTGAACTTATCTTTGACCAATGGATAACCATGACCAACACCTACTGGCGCTCAAATTTCCGGCTATCACAACTTTCGTCAACTCCCTAAGAGCCTTTCTTTTCAATTGTGATCCAAATGTTTAGGTTGCAACAACCATCATGTCTATAAAAATATCACAATCATGAGTACTCTAGCAAGAAATAAAATCTTCAGGTACTATATGGAGGAGAAGATTCAACCGTGGTTGTCGTCCTCCAAAAACAGAGCAAAATTGTTTTCTTAGTTTTTGCGACCATTCTATGCCTACACTGACAACAACTCTTCCACATTCATGCACTTGAACTGGTTTAGGGTTGTAGGTTGACAAATCAACATCTTGCAAAATCTCATCAGAGAGTATCTTCAGTTACATACGTGTCAGATTTGACACATGTGAGAAATTTGGCTCAGGAGATGCAGTGGCAGTGTGTTTCCTTGCTTGCGTCTTATTCTAGTTACTTCTTCTCAAGAATGGTGATCTTACCAAGAAGTCCAACTAAGAAGCGATATAATTGTTGAATTAAACCATTATAGTCCAACTAGTTAACAAATATAGTAGTACTTACTCCATAGCAGAGGTGAGAAATAGTGAGTGTCTGAGTTTTAGGTTGCCACGCGAAACACCTCGCCGTGTGCCGTGGCGCTTCATAATGCAATAGCACGTTGCCAATTTAGTCCGTAGTTTTTCTCCGGTGGCTGCCGTGTTATTTTCTCGTCACAGCCCAGCCCAGGAGGAGTTTGATCCAGCCCATGAGACGGTCGATCGCTGCCGTGTTATTTTCTCGTCACAGCCCAGCCCAGTAGGAGTTTGATCCACAGCCCATGAGACGGTCGATCGCTCAAACCGTTCGGATGTCCATGGTTTTGACGTACCAGGCGACCATCACCTTTAACAATATTATATAGTAGTACTATATGGAGGAGAAAATTCAACCGTTGTCGTCCTCCAAAAACAGAGCAAAATTGTTTTCTTAGTTTTTGCGACCATTCTATGCCTACACTGACAACAACTCTTCCACATTCATGAACTTGAACTGGTCTAGGGTTGTAGGTTGACAAATCAACATCTTGCAAAATCTCATCAGAGAGTATCTTCAGTTACATACGTGTCAGATTTGACACATGTGAGAAATTTGGCTCGGGAGATGCAGTGGCAGTGTGTTTCCTTGCTTGCATCTTATTCTAGTTACTTCTTCTCAAGAATGGTCATCTTACCAAGAAGTCCAACTAAGAAGCGATATAATTGTTGAATTAAACCATTATAGTCCAACTAGTTAACAAATATAGTAGTACTTACTCCATAGCAGAGGTGAGAAATAGTGAGTGTCCGAGTTTTAGGTTGCCACGAGAAACACCTCGCCGTGTGCCGTGGCGCTTCATAATGCAATAGCACGTTGCCAATTTAGTCCGTAGTTTTTCTCCGGTGGCTGCCGTGTTATTTTCTCGTCACAGCCCAGCCCAGGAGGAGTTTGATCCAGCCCATGAGATGGTCGATCGCTGCCGTGTTATTTTCTCGTCACAGCCCAGCCCAGTAGGAGTTTGATCCACAGCCCATGAGACGGTCGATCGCTCAAACCGTTCGGATGTCCATGGTTTTGACGTACCAGGCGACCATCACCTTTAACAATATTATATAGTAGTACTATATGGAGGAGAAAATTCAACCGTTGTCGTCCTCCAAAAACAGAGCAAAATTGTTTTCTTAGTTTTTGCGACCATTCTATGCCTACACTGACAACAACTCTTCCACATTCATGCACTTGAACTGGTCTAGGGTTGTAGGTTGACAAATCAACATCTTGCAAAATCTCATCAGAGAGTATCTTCAGTTACATACGTGTCAGATTTGAAAACTGCGTCGCCGCATGCTTACGTCAGGGAATGGCATATGTGTCATCTTCTTGAGCTGCTCCTTCTTTCTAGTATGAGCTATAAAAAGATCATACAGCGCATGCTCCAGCTTCTTGTTTTCTCCCTTCCATTCTTATTTTTCAACTTGGCTTTTCTTCTCCAACTCATCCAGCCCCTCCTTCAACACAAACATCTCTTCCTTGAGCTTCTTGTTCTCCTCCACCATCTGTGCCCTCACTTCCTTGAGCTTCTTGTTCTCCTCCTCCTCCACCATCTGTGCCCTCACTTCCTTGAGCTTCTTGTTCTCCTCCACCATCTCTGCCCTCTCTTACTTGAGCTCCTTGTTCTCCAACACCATCTCTGCCCTCTCTTCCTTGAGCTTCTTGTTCTCCAGCACCATCTCTTCCCTCTCTTCCTTGAGCTGCTTGAGTTTGGCTTCATATTTTCTTTCTTCCTTGTCCTCTTCCTTGAGTTTGGCACAGTTTGCCATCTGAACTTGCTTAGCACTGTCTTCCAACATCTTGTTCACCTCTGCCTTTAAATCACTGTATTTCTTCTCCAATTCCTTCTTCTCTTCATCCAATTTCTCGACCACCACATGATGATCAAGCTGCTCTTCCAATCTGACAGCAGTCAACTCATCTACCTTGCTCCATGATATACATCATATTTATACCTTTTTCCCTGCCATTTTGTGGTGTTCTTATGTTGAAAGCTATTGTTAAATGTAAGAATAATGCCTAAATGAACATATTTAAAGTCTCGCTACTATTTTCTGCAGATTGGTACGACAAGGCACAATTTCTTCTATTTTGGATCATTTGGACAAGCTGCTGCATATCAACTTAATCAGAGGGGTCAGAACAGGAAGAAACAACAACCACAAGGGGCTAATATGAAGATAAAAGGATCAACTTGTGCAAAGCTGAGAGGAATTGAGGGGGCAAAACACAAAAGAACAAGATCAGATCGAGAGAAAAGGAGGCTGCTGCCTCCATTGCAAGATAGGCCTGGCACTTCTATTCCCCAATCCCTAGCTTCTTCTCCACCACCGGCCGCCGCCGCGGCCAGGCCAGGCGTGACGGCGCGCCACCACCACTCCAGCACGCCACCATCCACCAGCCACCACGAGCTGCCCCTGCCCTACGACGCCGGCTTCCTCTCCATCAACAACCCTGCGACGATGACGAATTCTTCCTCAACCTCCATTGCTGCTGCTCTTCCCCAAGACCTCAACGCTTGCTGAAGCTCTTCCTTCGATCCCCTCTGCTGCTGCTCTGACCTGAAGCTGCTCTCCCCTGCGTCTCCTACTGCTCCCAACACCAACACCAACACCAACGTGCTCCTCTTCACCAACCTGAAGCAATCCTTGGGTTGACTCTACTCAATCCATCTCTCTCTAGATCTCTCTTGTTCCCAGAAATTCGTGTGAACATGTGCTAGTTTAGTTTGTGTACTAATTCTGCTTGTGTATGTGCTTGCTAGTACGTGAGTGTGTGTGCTGGTTAAAACTGCTACTCGTGTGTGCAATTATATGTTCATTTCCTGGTCATTTGCATTTGTGCTCGTCATGTATCTCTGCCCCTTATCTCCTTTATGCTGTTGTCCTAGTATTTGTTAACGTTAGTGTTGTTCTCACCTCCTGCTCCATGTATTGTTATTCTATCCCTGTCCCATAAATTGTTTCTATCCCTTCCTTTTATGTATGCTTGTGTGTGTGACTTCTTTGTTTAGTTGGCTGTCTCATGTTGTTCATTTAAGTGAAAACACCAAAAAGATGCATTTTCTGGTTTAGATTAAATTCGTGCAAAGTCACATTATATTGTGAACCTAGCTTTAGCCGAAGCTCGATACTCGTCGCCTAGTCCCTGCGGAAAGAACACGACACTCGCAGTTTGGGTGAATATCCTACTGCTATTCTGCATTGATCATTTTGGCGCCGTTGCTGTGGAATAGCGTCGAACAATTGGGTTAGGCTATAGACTAGGTCTTTGTCTGCTTTTTGTAAATATTATTAACCTCTAACACTTGTTCTAGTTATTTTCTGTGTTTCTCTTTGTTTCTTCATTGTTTTGTGCAGGTTGGAGTAGAACCATTCTCACCTTGGAGATGGCTTTCTATTCAAGTTGCCATGGAAATGTGACTGGTTGCACTAATGGTATGGAAAACCTTCAAGAACGTGTGAGTAAACTATCTCAAACTTTGCATGAATTAGCACGGTAGCAAGGTATAGTTTTAGAGGATAAGCCTAGCTATTATGATCCTTATTCCAATGGTTATTCTCCTGTTGTCCCTAGATGTCAGATTTGCGGTATTGACGGCCATACACCCGCTGATTGTCAGCGTGGTTATTCTCCCACTCAAGATTGTTCTGGTATGAACTTTGCTCAACAGCATGGTTCATACCATAACAATTATTCTTTTAGATGGCCTGAGAACCCAAATATGACATATAGGAACAACAGCCCTGAGATCTCATCATTTCCTTCTAGCTATCATATGCAGGGATTTAGGTACGAAGGGGAGAGCAATTGTTCAGCACAAGAGTTTTATTCAGCTCCCATTCAAGTACCTCAGCACCAAGAGATGCTTCCAGCAGAGTTAAATGGTCCTCTATTTGGTCAGCCAACAACTCCTCGAGTGTAAGGGCCGACAAGCGACTTTGATGATACAGAGAAGCTCAGTTTGATGTACCTTGAGTACACGTGGACTGCTGATGATGATCCCTTGAGGCCAGTCCTAATCAAAGAAATGAAGAAGATTAAGGATGGGAGAGATCTGATAGGGGAGTTGAAGAAGATTGAGAAAAACATGAAGCTCAGCAACACAATTTCATTTCAGCTTGAGCTAGAATATGAAGAAGCTGCTGCAGTTGAAGATGAAGAGAAAGAAGAGATTCAAGTGAACAAGGATGATGTCATACAAGAAGGTGACAAAACAGGTTTATCTAACCCTCTTGATGACATGTTTCCTTCTGAAAACCATCTGCCACTACCTTGCATTGCATGATACCATCTCTAAAGGAAGAAATGAACAATGATTTGCCTAAACTTGATAATACACATTCTCTTAGCAACATTGCTCATGCTCATGATAACACCTACTACTCACATGCTGGAATTATGTTGAAGAATGCATGCTCTAAAATTGCTTGTATCTCTCCTGTAGACATTTGTCATCCTCACCATGTGCTTTATTGCTATACTTACATTATTGGTTACTCAATTGATGATCTAGTGGGTGTAAACCCTATCACTTGTGCATGTTTGTATTTGTGTGGGTGTACTTTCAGGATTTTGCTTGGGCACGACTCATTGAGGTCATACATGGTGCGAGTCGACATTCCATGGGATCCTGGTGGATTCATGGTATGGTATTGAGCAGAATAATTGGAGTGGAGCTAGGAGGAGCATGCATACACTGAGGAGTAGTGATCTTAGAAGAGGAGAACTGTCAACACTTACCAGGTGAAAACGTTCCAACTTGAAAAATTCTACCTGTTTGCTTACTGAACATTCATGCTTATTCATATCTATCGTCAGGTTAAACCATGTTTGAAAATGTTCCAGTGAATTTAAAAGATTTTGTGCAATCTCTGAAAACTGAATGGTGAATGATCTATCTTATATAAGTTGTCATGCAGCTATAAATCTTGCTCTGGTTTTGTTTATGAGATATACTAGTAAACCTGCAATATTTAATCTCAGTAAATAATTTCTTTTGTTTCTCTTGCTAAAATATATTTGAATTCCTAAGATGCTCTAGTTTGTTTCAGAAGCTGAATTACATGATCCTCTTGTAGCCTTCCTTTACTGACATTTTTTGCATTAGCTTGTCATGATCCTGGGATCTGTGACAAGTGAAGCACTAACTATCATGCATTTTACCATTCTGTAATTATCCATATCTAACATTGTTTGCATTAGCATATCATTATCTCTGGATCGCGATATGTGACGCACTAACTGAACAAGCTTTTGCAGAAATCCTCTAAAAAGGATGAAGCACTCAAATTTTAAGCATTAGCATATTATGGCCTCGGGGTCTGTAGTATGTGAAGCACTAACAGTAATTAACCAAAGGCATTTGCATACTAATTCTTGCATTAGCATTAGCATGCCATGGTCTTGGGATCGGTGGCATGTGAAGCAGTGACCTTGCATGCATATCTTTGCATTTAGGTTTCATTTGGATCCTGTTAATTTTGACTCTGAATTTGAACTGAGCATCCTCTGAATTCAATGCCTTTTTAAATCTAGAAACACTTGAAAGTCTTACTGAACTTTTCATCTGCAGCTATCTAGCATAATTCAGAAATTTGAAATCAAGCAATGACTTATAACTGAATGCATCTTTATATACTTTAGAACTGCCACTGTTCATTTTCAGATATTGTCGTTTTCAGTATTCTATTGCCTTTACTTGAGGACAAGCAAAGATTTAAGTGTGGGGGTATGATATACATCATATTTATACCTTTTTCCCTGTCATTTTGTGGTGTTCTTATGTTGAAAGCTATTGTTAAATGTAAGAATAATGCCTAAATGAACATATTTAAAGTCTTGCTACTATTTTCTGCAGATTGGTGCGACAAGGCACAATTTCTTCTATTTTGGATCATTTGGACAAGCTGCTGCGTATCAACTTAATCAGAGGGGTCGGAACAGGAAGAAACAACAACCACAAGGGGCTAATATGAAGATAAAAGGATCAACTTGTGCAAAGCTGAGAGGAATTGAGGGGGGCAAAACACAAAAGAACAAGATCAGATCGAGAGAAAAGGAGGCTGCTGCCTCCATTGCAAGATAGGCCTGGCACTTCTATTCCCCAATCCCTAGCTTCTTCTCCACCACCGGCCGCCGCCGCGGCCAGGCCAGGCGTGGCGGCGCGCCACCACCACTCCAGCACGCCACCATCCACCAGCCACCACGAGCTGCCCCTGCCCTGCGACGCCGGCTTCCTCTCCATCAACAACCTTGCGACGACGACGAATTCTTCCTCAACCTCCATTGCTGCTGCTCTTCCCCAAGACCTCAACGCTTGCTGAAGCTCTTCCTTCGATCCCCTCTGCTGCTGCTCTAACCTGAAGCTGCTCTATCCAGTGTCTCCTACTGCTCCCAACACCAACACCAACGTGCTCCTCTTCACCAACCTGAAGCAATCCTTGGGTTGACTCTACTCAATCCATCTCTCTCTAGATCTCTCTTGTTCCCAGAAATTCGTGAACATGTGCTAGTTTCGTTTGTGTACTAATTCTGCTTGTGTATGTGCTTGCTAGTATGTGAGTGTGTGTGCTGGTTAAAACTGCTACTCGTGTGTGCAATTATATGTTCATTTCCTGGGCATTTGCATTTGTGCTCGTCATGTATCTCTGCCCCTTATCTCCTTTATGCTTTTGTCCTAGTATTTGTTAATGTTAGTGTTGTTCTCACCTCCTGCCCCATGTATTGTTATTCTATCCCTGTCCCATAAATTGCTTCTGTCCCTTCCTTTTATGTATGCTTGTGTGTGTGACTTCTTTGTTTAGTTGGCTGTCTCATGTTGTTCATTTAAGTGAAAACACCAAAAAGATGCATTTTCTGGTTTAGATTAAATTCCTGCAAAGTCACATTATATTGTGAACCTAGCTTTAGCCGAAGCTCGATACTCGTCGCCTAGTCCCTGCGGAAAGAACACGACACTCGCAGTTTGGGTGAATATCCTACTGCTATTCTGCATTGATCACTCCACAACTGGTGCAATGCGAACTGGAGTGAATCTGGCCATTCCGGGTCTATCCACTCAACAAAACCACAATTTTGTACTTCCTAACACACGAAAACAAAACAACATCATTATTTATCCTCTTATTAACTTTTAGGGTAAATTACTGCAACCCTAAACATATCTAATTGGAAGAACAACATCAGTATTTATCCACAAAATTTTAGTAATATGCATTTACCACATATACCACCACATATTAACATGTCTAACTTACTGAACTATAATAAACAGAGCTTGCAAGCACTTACATTCTCAACTGCGCAGGCCAGAAAACGCCTCCCAGTGTTCCTCCCTTGATAAGCAACACGTTTCTCCTGCAATTCCTTGTGGACGCAGCACACATACGTGGTGTTCAAAGCAATGCCGCACCACATTGGATCCTCAATGCAATCGGGAATATAGCCCCCCTCTAGAAACTACCAATACACCAAGAGACAACCAAATCGAGGCTTAATCGACGCCTAATCGAGGAAATTTCCAAATTCCCAAATCGGAACCCTAACCCTAACCCAATGGAGAAAATAGGACCTACCTCTGCACTTAATGGACCATCGCTTGACGTTTCGCCGTCGCTCCAGCTCACCATCCCGACGGCGGCGGCAGCACCAGCAGATACGCGGCGGCGGCGACTCGAACGGCGAAGGGCGAAGGAGGAGAGAGCGCGAGCTGGGAGTGATGAATGAGCTGCCTGTCGACGACTGGGCCGTGCCCCGAGATGGTTTGACTCAACCAAACGGCAGCAGCACACGTCCGTCTCCGCCACGTCATCACTGACAGTGGCCCCGCCCTATCAGAACGGCTAAGACAAGCAGTTTGCGCGGTCTGTGATGATTAGCCTCAGAGATGGTACTGACGTGCAAAAATCACCAGGAGTGGTACTGACTCGTTGTCAGAGCCCCAAATGTGGTAGTTTTCTGTAATTTACTCGGGAGGTGGTAGCGACTGACTACATGCTCTGTAGACTGTAGTTCGCTGCCGTAATATCCACATCACATGCACCGTCCATGGTTGTCACTTTGATCCAGTCTAATGAGACTAGAACCCCTAGTATTGTTCTTTAAGGAACCGCTGTCGAGCCTATTTCTTAACTGCGTGATTGCTCTGTCAACCCCCCATCACATTCAGTGACATCTAGAATTGAAAGAAATCAACTGGGATTCCAACTTCCTGGAAATTTGGCCTACTCTTGAACGGCGAAGTGGAACTGTTCTTATTATACTGGTTTGTGGTCCAGTTTTGTTCAACGGACGGGAATTTCTCTTGGTTAAATAGAATCGCAGTGCTCTGCCCTCTTGGCAAATTTCGTCGAAGAAAATTCTTTCAAGTATCATGCTACTTCTATAAACAGAATTAACCGGCGGGAAAACCGTATGTCCAAGTAGAATGTTACGTTCCTGCTCCAACCTGCGTATCAACTTCAGTACTTTGGTACGGTCAAATAAAGGAAAAAAAAGTAAAATTGACCAACCTTTCAAAAGGGCGCTAACTCACTATCTGTTCCATGAGCTCTCTGCAGTGCAAGAGCAGTGCAAAGGAGCATCAGTTATGAGGGCAACCTGCAGCCAACTGCTGGTACACCTGCTACTGCTGCAGTTGATCTGCTTCCTCCTCCTCTCGATCCCAGCCTCCGCCGCTGCCGCTGCTGCTGACAAGCTCGAGAGGGGCCAGAACCTCACCGACGGCGAGACGCTCGTCTCGGACGGCGGCTCCTACACTCTGGGGTTCTTCTCTCCCGGGTTGTCCACCAAGAGGTACCTCGGCATATGGTTCTCTGTGTCCAACAACACAGTTTACTGGGTCGCCAACCGTGATCAGCCTCTGCCTGACAAGTCCGGCATGCTGGTGTTCAACGACGTCGACAGCCTCGTCCTGCTCGACGGTTATGGCCGGACGGCGTGGTCTTCAAACTTCCTGGCCGCCTCCGCCGCGGTTGTTCAGCTTCTCGAGTCTGGCAACATGGTCGTGCGCAACGGCAGCAGCGACATCTCCCTGTGGCAGTCGTTCGACCAGCCGTCCGACACCTTGCTGCCCGGCATGAAGCTGGGGAAGAACCTCTGGACCGGAGGCGAGTGGCAGCTCACGGCATGGCGCACCGCCGACGACCCGTCTCCAGGGGACTACCGCCGCACGCTGGAAACAGGCGGACTGCCGGAGCTCGTGGTATGGTATGGCAACGTCAAGACATACCGCACGGGGCCATGGAACGGGCTCTACTTCAACGGCGTCCCGGAGGCGTCCGGGTACGCCGACAAGTACCCGCTGAGGGTGACGACGAGCCCGTGGGAAAAAACCTACGGGTACACAGCGTCGCCTGGCGCGCCGCTGACCCGTGTCGTGGTAAACCACACCGGCATGGCGGAGCGGCTGGTGTGGGACGTGAGCACGGCGAGTGGATCTCCTACTTCAAGGGGCCAAGAGACTCCTCCTGCGACCCCTACGCTATGTGCGGGCCGTTCGGCCTCTGCAACGCCGCCAACGCGGCATCGCAGTCGTTCTGCACCTGCGTGGATGGCTTCAGCCCCGTGTCGCTGTCGGCGTGGCAGATGAAGGATACCGAAGGAGGGTGCCGGCGAAATGTAGCCCTGGGCTGCGCCAGCGGGAAGACAACAGACGGCTTCAAGGTGGTACCGGGGGTGAAGCTTCCCGATACGCAGAATTCGTCGGTGGACATGAGCGTCGGCCTGGAAGAGTGCAGGGAGAGGTGCTTCGCTGACTGCTCGTGCGTGGCCTACGCCGCCGCGGATATGCTGGGAGGTGGTGATGGTACCGGCTGCGTCATTTGGGGCAGTCCCATCGTTGATCTTCGCATCGTCGCTGGCGGACAGAATCTCTATCTCAGGCTGTCAAAATCAGAATTTGGTATGCACATATTTATCCATCCACGTCCTCTTGCGGTCTTGCCTTGTTATTTTTCCTTCAAATACATGTTAGACGAAATGTAATCTTGTAAGTAAAAACCACAAAATATAAATTTTCTGCTATCAATAATCTTAAATTTTTACCCTCTATTCCTGCCAAATTAACAAATATTACGTTTTTTTGAAATTCAGTCCTCCTTTTTAAGTTCTAGTAATTTGTTATACCATGTTTTACTGCGGTTAATCTGTTTCCTAAAACCACGTTATGCCCACATCCATAATCTAAATTGTACTGAGCTACTTTTCAACTCTGGATTTCAATGATTCAAAAATTAATTTATAATCCTTTCTCCTCCACGCTATATCCCAAAATAATATCATAAGTTTTAAACAAATATATAATATTTTATTTTTTAATAGAGATCCTAGCTACCCCAAAACATTGGAACAAGTATCACTCAATCTGGATTTTACACGAACGTAATTTACCTAAACATTCTGACCGACTCTGAGTATGTACAGAGATGGCTTGCATTCTAACCTTTCATTTTTGCTGCAATAACAGATAGCCATAAGAGGTTTCCTACTCTACTTGTTGCCGCACCTATAGCTTCCGCTGTTAGTATTCTTCTGGTCATCTTTGTGATTTGGTGGAGAAGGAAACGCGGAATCGTAGGTAAATACTGCTCCGGTGGCTCTGTTTCTCTATTATTTTGCATCCAGGAGAAAAATGGAGCGTGAAAAATGCATTGTTGTGAAGTTCACAAGCTCCTTTTGCAGGTGCTATTCCTCAGAATCCGCGATGGCTGTTCCTTCAGTTGGTCTAACCATTATAAAGGATATCACAAGAAATTTCTCTGAAAGTCATATGATCGGCCAGGGAGGATTTAGCATCGTTTACAAGGTTTGTTAGTGTGTGTATGTGCGTGTGTTTGTGTCTGTTTACAAGGCCATATCTTAACTTTCACAGAATTCCATTGGTTGATCAAGCATAGTCTCGATTTCCAAAATCACCAGGGTCAGCTGCCTGAAGGAAGAACGATTGCTGTCAAGAGGCTTAAACAGTCGGCACTCACCACGAAAGGCAAGAAAGATTTTGCGAGAGAAGTGGAAGTGATGGCTGGGCTCCGGCATGGAAGTCTTGTGCGCCTCCTCGCTTACTGCAACGAAGGCAAGGAGCGCATACTCATCTACGAATACATGCAGAACAGGAGCCTGAACGCCTACATATTCGGTACTCCCTAGTTCCTCAAACACAATTATTTTCTAAGCTCTTACAAAACGTCTTTCTTACTGTCGATAAATGACACTTTTATTAAACTCAAACGACACATCGAGCCGGTACATGCAAACATTCTCTTGAAATGTCTAGTTCCAAACAAGAGTTTGTATGGTGTGCTGGTCATCATGTTTTCAGGCATATCCATGCACTACTATTAACTCTTAAGTCCACTTTCCACCCTTAATCTGTTCTCTTGACTCACGTTTTCAATTCAATTATTCGGACTTAACTGCCCAAAATATTACTCTCTTCGTTCCATAATATATTAAGACCAAAATAGGAGTATATTGGTTTAATAACATCTTATATTATGGGACCGGTGCGATTTCTGGAAGACAAAGTCATGCCGAATGTTTCCGAAATCTGGGGAAAAAATTCGTGTAGATCACAGGGTGAAGTATATACACATACATTTGGTTACTATACGACAATTTACTTACTGTGCAAAAACGGATTGAGATCACGGTTTTGGTTCCCTAATTTTTTTCTACCCGAGGGGGCTCGGAATTTTCGGTTACCACGGTAACCGAGAAATTCCGAATGGTTACCGGACAAATTTAAAAATTAAATTTTGAATTAATTTTTTCTCAAGAAAGGTTATTTAGAGCTTTAAACTCCAGAGGAACACAACGTTTCTGGTAGCGCAGCTGTATGCCTCCGTTATGTTGGGTACCATTTACCAGGCGGCGGTTCGAACCTTGTTGACCACTTTTTTACCCTAATTTGGAGATTTAATGTCGAACAGACAGAATAATCCGCAAAAAGTGCAAGCGGATTCCTCGCCCCGGGGACCATGGGCCGACAACAGTTGGTCGCTACCACCATGCAACGTCTTTGAACTTGTACATATGAGGAGAAATCATCTTATTAACTAATTTTATGCATTCAAAATTTTCAAAAAATATCAGAATTTTTTGACCGGTAAGCCCATTTACTGGGGGCTCGGGAAACTCGGTTACCGGTCGTAACCAAAACCTTGATTGAGATACCTAACTTCTTATGAAAGTGGTCATATTTTGGAAGGAAAAGTTCATGGGGAACTGAAGTCACAACATCGTTTTGGTTAAGCCAACTATTTAAGGGACTAACATGAACTATTTCCTTCACTTTAGTTGATGTACGCATTTAACAAACACTTATTTGGCACTAACAGGTGCAGCTAGCCTTCGTGCTTCACTCAATTGGGCAAGAAGGCTAGAATTGTTACATGGTATTGCCCATGGTGTTGCTTACCTACACGGAGGGTCGGGAGAGAGTGTGATCCACCGTGACCTCAAGCCCGGGAACATTCTTCTAAATGACGAGTGGAAACCTAAGATTGCTGACTTTGGCACGGCCAAGCTGTTTGCCGTAGATCAGGCAGGGCCACCTGACCAGACAATTGTCATTTCACCGTAAGTATCCAATACACATCCTTATCAGAAAAAATGGCGTGGATCCGATTTGTACATAACGTCGTTGAGTTCCATGTAGGGGATACGCGGCTCCGGAGTATGTACGGGGAGGGGAGATGACGCTCAAGTGCGACGTCTATAGCTTTGGAGTTATCCTCCTCGAGACACTCAGCGGGGAAAGGAACGGTCCCTTGCAGAGGCTCCTTTCACATGTAAGTCTGAATACCACAGAAATTAAAGCATATTCCTTTGCAACCTAACGCATTGCATCCACATTCCACATACGAGTATGCAGTTTTCCTCTTGATGATGGTGTTTGCACACTTAATCTGCATTCCATCATTTTCTTCTTGAGATGCAGCAAGAACATTAATTATAAAACCATTTTCCTCATTCTTTGACAAAATTAGTTGATAAATCTTTTTGGGCAGGCCTGGAGATTGTGGGAGCAGAACAGGATCGTGGAACTTCTTGACACAACAATGGTGCCACTACCAGAGTCCGAGCCTCAGCTCTTGTCCGAGCTAAAACGGTGTATCCAAATCGGGCTCCTCTGCGTCCAGGAAACGCCCGGCGACAGGCCAGCCATGTCTGCAGTCGTGGTCATGCTGATGAGCACCGAGTCAAAGATTGATTTGCCCAGAAGGCCGCCGGTGGATAGCGCAGGAGCCGTGCCTTCGAAATCGTCCGGTGGGCATGATACCGATCTCTCGAGCCCCACTACGAGCGACCTGACGTAAATCGCATGGAGTCGGACCAACTCTGTTGCCTGCCTAGTGATCAGTTTAACTTACAAGTAGGAGTTTACGAATTGTCCTCTTCCATATTATTTGGGTAAGCGTTAGGTACTTCTCTATATTGTCCTACTGCTGTACTGCGTGCATCAGGGTGTGTGTTCCACCTTGGCTCGCATTATCAGTTCTGTGAAGCTTTGGTAGCCTAAAGTTGCTCACCACTTACTGTAAAACTGTGGTATTCAGGTAGTGAGCAACCTGTAAATGCAATCTTAGTTTTATTTATATTTTTCAAAAAAAATGGAGTATGACCCCGATCTGCATCAATTGATGCGCACATCCATCTTTATTACTTAGTTCATTCAAAATTATTATAACTAGTTGGATGCCCGTGCGTTGCCACGGGCAGTTAAGGTTCTTTGCTACCTGACATTGTGTTTCAATCCCACTCCAATAGCTTCATCATTGTATTCCGTAGTCCCCCCCCCCCCCCACTCCAACAACATGTCACTCGATGAGTGCATGTGTGTTGACACTTGCCACGGGCATTTAGAGTTCATTTTTTCACCAGACATGTAAAAATAATGCACATTTAAATGTATAGAAAAAAAGCCACATAAAGCATTAAGATTCTACTTCCCTCATACTTCATTTGGATGATATTTGAGGTATACCGTACCAAGGGATTTGCAGAGTGGAAGATATAATGGGCGACAAGGTATAGGTTGAATGAACCACTTCCCTACCATGCATCCCAAGAGAGCATAAACTGGAAACAAAAATAGCCAGACATGTCTAGATGAATACATTACTACTATATTTAAAGAGCAGCCAAATCGCGACCTCTCCGCAGCTCGCCACTGTTCATCTACAGTACTCTACTGTTCATCTACAGTTCCGAATGGCCCCACCTACCAGCCTCCCTGCGCGTGGTCGAACAATACTCCCCTCTGTTTGGTTCCTTTACTCTGTACCGAGCTGTCCACGTATATGTCGTCCTCCTGAAACTGCCGACCGCTTTCCTCTTCCTCTTTTTCTTCTGCCTCAGCCAGGATTTGCAATCCTCTCTTTCCTTTTCCGCCGGATGTCGCTGCCGTTCCCCTTCCTCTGCCCCATCCGCCTCCATCTCCTTCGCCACGTCCTCGGGACTCCGCCGCACCGCCGCCGCTGCCACCTCTTCCACCTCCATCCGCTCCAGCCTGGCCGCCGCCCGCGCGTCCCTGCCGATCCCGCCGCTCCTCTACCCGTCCCACGAGCTCGCCGCTGCGACCAACGACTCCCTCGCCAACCGCTCCCCCTCCGCCACCGACTGGCGTTGCTCCCTCCGCGGCCACTCCGCCGCACCCTTCTACCTCCGCGCGCTTCCGGGCCTCACCCGCAACGACGCCCCTCGCGCCCTTGCTCGGCGTTCGCCGGGCCCCACGCATACGTCGCCCTCCAGTCCTCCTCCTCTTCTCGGATGCGCCGCCGTCGTCCGGGCCCTGTTCGGCCCTCTTCCTCTGATTTTTCTGGATTGGGAGTGACTTCCGGTGGTGATTCTGTTCGCTCGGGAGTGACTTCCGGTGCTTCTCTGTCCGGTGCTGCTGCTACGGCGTCCTCTGTTCTGCCGCGGCGTCGGGGTGGCCAGCCTCGGGCGTTGTTCTTACCTGCTCCATCCGATGCACATCTCTCGCTTGATGTGACGCCTGGGATTTCGACGTCCCCTCTGCTGCCTACCTCAATTGCTTTCCCCGAGTTGGAGGTTTTAGCTCCAGAGAGCCGTGCTTCGGCCGATCCTTTCAGTGGCGGCGTTCAGCCTGAAGCTGTTGGTTGTCGTCGCCGCCGTCCTCCGGACCGTTGGTCGCCGGAGGTGCCCGTTCGTCCGACGCAGCGTTGCCGTCGGGTGGTCGATGTTGCGCCGCAGCCGGTTGGTTCTCAGTCTGCTACAGCTCGTGGTCGGCGTCGGCCTGCTGCCGATCAGCTTTGCTCGGACGGGATGGCTCGCCGGGTGCGGTGTCGTCGTTCTGCAGAGGAAAGGTTTTCTCGCTCGCCTGCTGTTCATCGTCAAGGCCCTGCTGGTTCTTTGTCTGCCCGGGCATGGCCTGTGCGTTCTACACGGGTGTCTTCTGCTGCGCGTGGTCTTTCGGCGCGCCGTCGACGGCTGCCGCTTGATGCAGCTTTCAGGTTATCTATTGCTGGCCTTGCTGACCCATTTCCTTCGGCGCCGGCTTCTGTTGGTCATTCAGTTTCATCCGCGGCTGAGCGTGCTTCTGCTGCTGTTCAGTTTCGTGGTACTCCTGTTGCTGCGCCGTCTGGACATTCTTCTGTTGCTGTCCCGTCGCCGCATTTCAATTTGTCGGCTGCGAACTTGGGTGCTGCTGCACCGGCTCAGGACGATGCGCGTAGGAAGGAAATTCGGCTGGGCAAGCGTCCGGTTGAGGGTGTTCCTCATGATCTTGCTGCTTCCGCTGACACTACCCCTGCTGGTTTGTTGCACTTTTTTCGCTTTGTTATTTTCCTCTTTCATTGTTCGTTTATTTGTTTAGTTCTCAGTACTTCCATTGCTATGTTAGTTCACAGGTCGTATGAAGATGTTCTGCTTATGTTGCTTGTGGGTCTGCGTGGCTGGTTACGTTGATTCATGTTAGTCTGTAAATGCAGTTTGCTGTTCTTAGTTCAGAGTTGGTTGTTTGCTTCTAGGTTTAGTTACATTCTTAGTCCACAGTTGGTTGTTTCCTTCCAGGTTCAGTTACATTGGATCTTATTAGTTTGTACATGCGATTTGTGGTTGTTAGTTAGTAAGTGGGTTTTCATTTGTTTGCCAGAGCTAATTGTTTTTCCAGGTTTTCCACTGCATATGTGGCAGCCCGTTTTAGTTCTAGGGGGCTTAATGATGCAGACCTTAATTAACATTGCTTTCTTGCTTTTATTATAACCTCTTTTTTTCATGCTGATTGTGCTGTCATACTGACTTACTAGTGCGTCCTTCCGGATTTATGGTTGCTAACAATGTTTTCTTACCATGGATGAGGATACTATTTTTTTATGCTGACTTTGTTGCCAAGGTGATTTAATAATGTGTTGTCCTCTATTTGTGGTTACTAATATTATTTGTTTGCTGTGGATGAAGATTGCTCTACAACTTTCGTTCCGACGGTTTTTCAGTGATGTCTACTCATTGCAGGCATGATTCCATCGTCTTCTCGTGCCGTGCCTTCTTTCACAGGGCCTGTGTTCCGCCGTATGCCTGAGGAAGTTGATTCTTCTGACGATGATGTGCTGCCGGCTTTGTCTGGTTTGTTCCGTGTTTCCGATTCTCCTGCTGTGGATGGTTTTGATGTTGAGATGGAGCAGCCCGGTGTTTCGACTGCCATGCCTGATGTTGGATTGTCTGCTTGGGCTCCTATGTCAACTGATGAGTTTTATGCTTCTAGGGCTTCTGATCCCTCTGTCCGTCAGTCTTCTGTGTTGTCATCTGCTTCTTCTGATCATGGGGCACACTATTCCACGAGTTCTGCTTCTTCGGAGGATGATGATTCTGATGTTGCTGGCCATGTTCATTCTTCGCCGTCGTTGCCTCCTGGTGCTAATCCTCTAGATTATCTTTCGCGAGGTATTGCGACTACCCTTTTTAGTGTTTTTTGTTAGCTTACTTTATTCGTTCTGCGTTTTCAGCTTCTATTAATTTTTCTTATTGTTGTTTCTTATAGTTTCTGCGACTCCTTGTGTGTCTGCACGCCGAGCTTGCTACAATCGTCGGATGCGTACCGCTCTCCGTTGTCATCGAGCTTTGCTTCGAGCAGGTTACAAACCTGGGCGTGTTCAGCTGCCGTTGTGCAAAGATTTTGTGGCTGTATTAAAACGTAATATAGTTACTAATTTTTCCACTTTCTTTCCTTCTGCCTCCTTTTCTGTCTGATTTTTTTTTTGTTTATGACAGTAATAGGTTGCTTCTTATATTTCAGGTGCTTGGCCTGGTCGTTCTTATTATGGCAGCCCCTATCATATTTGTATACTTTGTGCGGCTTCATTTTGGTTTTGGGAGCGTCATAAGAAGGCTAGCCACGAGGGGAGACGTCCTGTGTACAGTGGATGCTGTCGCCATGGAAAGGTGTCTCTTCCTATATATCCTGCTTGGCCATCTCCTTTGTCGGAGCTGCTTAGATTTGATGGTGGTCCTGATTGCAAACGTTTTTTGTGTTTAATTCGAGAATATAATTCTATGTTTGCTTTCACATCACTTGGTGTTCATATAGACGACAGTGTAAACACTGGTGGTGGTCCTTACGTCTTCAAGATTTGCGGAGTGGTGTGCCATCAGATTGGATCCCTTCTCCCGCCCTCTCACAATCCAGTTCCTAGATTCGCTCAATTATATATTTTTGACACGCTTCATGAGTTGGATCATAGGCTTGGCATATTTTCTTCCGGCGATGCTGATGCTCCTGATGCGACTCTTTTGGATGATCATTTTTCTTCGGTATCTCGTGGCCATCGCCGAAGAAGAGATTCAGCTGATGATGATAGTACTGAGAACCAGTCTGGTCGTTCTGGTCGTCACGTGCGTTCCCGTAGGGAACAGCCTCATCCTGATGTGGTAGATTCGCTAAGAAACATGCTTAATGAGCATAATCCCCTTGTGAAGACATTTCGCATGGCTGAAAGAAGACTGTTCTCACCTGAATCCCCCAATGTTGCCATTCAGCTGTATGGTCATGAAGGGATTGAACATGGGAACCGTTATTCTTTGCCTGCTGCTCCCGAGCTCGCTGCTCTCATAGTTGATGATTTCTCCACGGAAACAAGCAGGTTCGATGTAATTGTCCAGAAAGATGCCGGGCTTTTCCAGCGGGTTTCGCCTCTTAATCCTTCACTTATGGCTTTGCAGTACCCGCTTTTATTTCCTCATGGTTCAATGGGTTTCCATCTTGGAATTAAGTATCAGCATGTTGATGGTGTTGCTGCTGGTGGAAGACAAGATGTATCTATGCTTGAGTATTATTGTTATAGATTTCATTATCGAAAGGGCGAGCCTAATCCTTTCACTTGCTGTGGCCGGCTGTCTAATCAAATAATGGTTGATTCTTTTTCATGTGTAGAGTCATCCAGGCTTAGTTACCATTTTTGGAATCAAGACACTTTGCGTTCTGAGACATACCAGGGTTTGTCTGATGCTCTTGGAGAAGGTACTTCGACTGGGAAAAATATTGGAGTTGAGTACATGTTGCATTCCAGTTACACAGGGGGTCCTCGGTATATGATTCAGAATTACCAAGATGGAATGGCTATTTGCCGTGTCTGTGGGCCTCCAGATCTCTTCGTCACATTTACATGCAATCCAAAGTGGGATGAAATATCAGAGGCAGTCCTTCTTGAACCTGGGCAAATCCATTCGGACAGGCCAGATATTGAGACTCGTGTGTTCAAGATGAAGATTAATGAGTTTAGGGAACAAGTTAGAGAGGGAGAATGTTTTGGCCCTGTCAACGCATGTATGTTTCAATTCAATTTTTTTGATACATTTGTTCCTGTGTTGTTGTCCTTTGATTCTATTTTAATCATTCTTCTTTAGTTATTCATTTCCTCAGTCCTTGGTTGTATAGTAATATATGTTTTTTGTATTCATGCCCTCTTCTTCCCTAGAGTCTTCTTTCTGTCAACAGTATCTACAACTCCTGTTTATGTTGTCAAGTAAATATTTCCCTACAACTGTATTGTTACATTCCATGAATTCTTGAGAATGATGAGTTGTGTGCTTCCATGCTCTAAATTTGCTTGCTTGATTTTTTTAAATTGTTTGTACTTCCGATCATCTATCATACATCGTCACGTTTTTTGGTTGGTAATACTTTGTTCCCCTTCTTGGTTTTTTTACATGTACAAAAACTTCATTTCCTGTCCATGTTGTCCCATTGGCTGTTACTCTATTGTTCTATTATTACACGTTATGAGTTCATATTTTAAAAACTGCTTTGTTAATGCTAATTTTGCTTTGCTTCTCTTCTCCAGATTTATATGTGGTTGAGTTTCAAAAAAGGGGTCTTCCGCACATACATTCACTTGTGTGGCTAAAAGTTGACACGGATGATCCCACTCCAATGACTATAGATTCTTATATTTCAGCTGAAATACCTGATTATCGCGATGATACTCTTGGTTATGCATTGGTAGAGGAGTTCATGGTGCATGGCCCATGTGGTACATACAATCCGCATTCGCCCTGTATGAAAGATGGTGTATGCTCAAAGCATTATCCGAAGGAATTTAATGAAGAAACTACAATTGATGGCCTAGGTTTTCCTGTTTACCGTCGCCCTAACAATGGACGTTATGTTACCAAGAATGGACACCGGCTGGACAGTAGATGGATAGTTCCGTACAATATGGCCTTGCTCAAAAAGTTTCAGGCCCATATCAATGTTGAGTGGTGCAACAAGACAAACCTTCTTAAATATTTATTTAAGTACCTTGCTAAAGGCCCTGACATGGCTCATGCGCGTTTGCACTCTATGTATGAAACTACAGCCACTCAGGCTGGAGGAAGGAATGAAATAAATGACTACGCTAAATGCCGGTCTGACTTCCCAATTATTGGTTTTTGCATTTTCTTATCTTCCTGTTGTTGCTGCTTTCTTTTTTGGATCATCCGTACAAACATTGTACTGCTTTGTAGGTATCTGTCAACATGCGAGTCATGTTGGCGGACGTTTGCATACGATATACACGTTCGTGAGCCAGCTGTTGAAAGGTTAATTGTGCACCGCCCCAATATGAATAGAGTTATTTACCGTGAAGATGATAATCTTGCCGACATTGTGGACAATCCGAATAGATACAAGACAATGCTGACGGAGTGGTTTGTTGCTAACCGGCGTTACCCTGATGCTCGCTCTTTAACATATCAAGACTTTCCATCCAAGTGGACGTGGGATGGTAAATCTAAAAAATGGAAAAGGAGGGTTGTAAAGGGAAGGTTTGGTGTGCCCATCGGAAGGATCTATAATTGTCATCCCACAACAAATGAGCTTTTCTTCTTGCGGCTGCTGCTAACCAAGGTACCAGGAGCTACAAGCTTTGCTGATCTTAGAAGTTATAATGGCGTTTTATATGCCTCTTTCAAGGAGGCTTGCCAAGCTCGTGGATTCGTGGGTGACGACAACGAATGGTTCCTTCTTTTTGATGAGGCTATTGCATGGGCTTCTTCTTTTCAGCTGAGACATCTGTTCATGACCGTTGTTCTTTTCTGTGGTGTCATCATGCACAGAGGCTTCTTGATAAATACTCAACATACATGGCAGATGATTTGGTGGCTCGAATTCGTCGTGATCTCAATGATCCTGATTTACCATCCCTCCACAATATCTGCAAGCTCAGCTTTTCCAAGAGCTTTCTATCATGTTCAGCAGAAATGGTTACTCCTTGGAAAGCTTTAACATATCTACTGCTTCCTTGCATGGTGGGAGAATACTTGCAAACAGATTGGTTATTGAAGAGATGCAGTATGACAAGGATGATCTTCGAGTTACGGCTTCTTCTCTTTATGAAAAGCTGAATCTGGAACAGTTAAACATTTATGATCAAATTGTTGCTGCAGCCACCGGTTCGATTGGAAGGTTATTTTTCATCTCTGGTCATGGAGGCACGGGAAAAACTTTCCTTTGGAATGCTATCATTACCGCATTGCGAGCAGACGACCATATTGTCTTGGCTGTTGCTTCTTCTGGTGTAGCTTCTTTGCTGCTTCCAGGAGGGCGAACTGCTCATTCCCGGTTCAGAATTCCACTTGACGTTGGTGAGCAAACCATGTGCACCATGTCACGAGGTACCAACCTAGCAGAGTTAGTAAAAAAGGCAGCATTAATTTTATGGGATGAAGCACCGATGACACATAGGCGCTGTTTTGAAGCTGTTGATAGGAGTATGAGAGATGTTCTTTCCGCGGATGACAATTCTAAAAGAGGTCTTCCATTCGGTGGAAAAACAGTGGTCTGGGTGGAGATTTCCGTCAGGTGCTGCCTGTCGTGGAAGGTGCAACAAGGCATGAAATTGTTAATTCATCTCTCATCATGTCTCCTCTTTGGCAGCATGTCACCGTTCTCAAGCTCGAAAGAACATGAGACTGTCTAACCCCGATTTGTCTGAGGATGAAAAGGTTCAGCTAGATTCATTTGCACGCTGGGTTTTGGCAGTGGGAGATGGATCGGTGCCGATGAGTATTCAAGAAGGGGAGTCCACTCCATCGTGGCTTACTTTGCCTTCTGATGTTGCATTGCTGCCGTCATCTAACTACATCTCATCGCTTATCGATGCAACATACAGTTCTTTGAAGCTAACTTTGATGATGTGTCTTACTTAGCACAGCGAGCTATAATATGTCCAACTAATAAGGTGGCCAACTCAATCAATGATATGCTTTTCAATACTGTTCCAGGAGAAGAGGTAGTATTTGAAAGTTGTGACGCCATTTGCAAAACACTGGATCATGTGGCAGATGCAGATTTATTATATCCTCCTGAATTTTTGCACAAGGTTGAACCTCCTAATTTCCCGCAGCATAAAATTGCTTTGAAGGTGGGTGTTCCAGTTATGTTGCTTCGAAATATTAATCAGTCTATTGGTCTTTGCAACGGTACTCGCTTACTGGTCACAAGGTTAGGTCAGTGGGTTCTTGAAGCTAAAATCATGACTGGATCCAATGCTGTGAATCATGTGTGCATACCAAGAATTGTCTTATACGCACCATCTAGAAAGTGGCCTTTCACTTTGCAACGCCGGCAATATCCAATACGTATTTGTTATGCAATGACAATTAATAAAAGTCAAGGACAGACGCTTCAAAAGTTGGTGTTTATTTGCCAAAGCCGGTGTTTTCTCACGGCCAATTTTATGTAGCTATATCACGAGTGACGTCCAGAGAAGGGCTTAAGATTCTTGCCTTCGATGAAAATGGAAAGCCTACTTTACAGACCAAAAATATTGTCTACCGCGAAGTTCTTGCTAATTTATAAAATATGCTTTGGAAGCACTGCTTAGTAAGTTTTAAATGAAATTACCAGTACATTACGATTATTTTCTTACATGGTGCACACTTTCGCTCAGTACATTCTTATTTTCAGTTCAATTGGTAGCACACGGTTTCCTTGATATACTTATTTCTTTTCTTCTCAGGTTGAAAAGAAAATGGGCAATTTGCAATTCCATGTGCTGTACTGTCTCTATATATCCACAAAAAGGTTTCCTTCTCAAATATTCATTCAAACAGGTATCAATATTCACATAAGAACCTGATTTCTTTTTTTCCCTATCTACAGAGCTCTATTCTGAATACATCAGGAGACTGCAAACTTAGCCTCATCAGGTATTACTACAGAACCTGTTCTATATGCACATACTATTTGCATTTCTGTCAAAAAATAGACTAACTTATGCCTTTTACTCATTACATCAGAAGTAAATGCTATATACAGCAGTGCAACCACCGTATGAAGTTCAAAACCGTAGGCATCAAGGCGTTCCCTCAGCGAGTAGGCAGCCTATGTTTTTCTTGCTAAATTCGCTGCCATGTAAAATAGTGTCCTACAAGAAGACTCCTATGCATGTATAATTAGACTATCCAACCAGACTATGCAATTCTCACCCTGCTTACATCTGCATAAGTGATCTGCTTACCGACTACCTTCGTAACACTTTATATCCCTACTGTTATTGCGGTTTCAGATGGACCAACAACTATACTTGCACGGTTCTTTTATAGCAAAAACACTCCACACCAGTGCTGTCAATATCTCTTTAAACCAGCTTCTACTTATTGATTCTCTGATACATTTTCTTGACACACCATTTCCTATCCAGTCCCATGAGTGTTTCTACTTCCGCTGTCACCACACATGACACCGATGGGTGCGTAACAAACGTAGTTAGAAAATTTCAACCGCTGATAAAAACATTCAAAAGAGCTGCGGCGTGACGCCGCGCTAAATACCACTAGTCATCATTATGGCAAAGTAAAATTCTTGTCGTAGTTTTCAGTGGAGTTTAGCTTTTATTGACAACTCCTGCCTTTCGGCTCTTATTCATTAGACAAGGGGCATGATTAGCAGTACGGGACACATGAAGAAGCTGAAATCCCTAGAATTGAGAAGCCAGAGCTCGATCTCATTTAAAACACCAAAGTTTAGCCATCTCACCAATTTATTTGGTTCCTAAAAATGGCAGATAAGAAATTAAAAAAATATCCATCACCACCCAATCCGTTCCTACAAGTAATTGTCAGAAGTATTCTCCTTCTCTCCTCATCTTCGAGTACACTGTACACGATCAAATTCTCTACAAAAATGTAAGACGCCAAATGTATTAGTACCTAAGAAAATGTTTGCAAAAATTCATGACGCCACATATAGAAGAACTCTATCTTTTGGAAGCCATTGCTGCAGCAACCAACCTCTCATCAGAATTCAGAACCACTCGGACCAGCAAGACAAAAACCAACCATAGTTTAAACACTGGTAGGCAAAATCTGATCTCAGCCACGCAGGTAACAGTGCAAGATTAACGTTTTGTAGCACAACTACGGAACAAACTGGGACCAAGATCATAGACATACATCAAGTGAAGCGAGAAAGAGGGCTGGACCTTGAAGGCGTGGCTAGCCTTGCAACTCATGAGTTGGAGGGTGCTCGGCAGCACGCTGCGGGTGTACCGGAACGGTCGCCGGCCGCCGCCGTCGGCGACAGTTCCGCAATAGCTTGGCCGGGTCAAGAAGAGGAGGCTGCCTCGCAGAGCCCGATCAAAAATCAGGGAGGGGAGGACGAGGCAGTGGCGGGCCCAGGATTTCAAGAGTGTGTATTCAAAATTTTTGAAGGGGTTGAATTTTTTTTTTGACAGTCTAAAGTCTAGTTTTTTCATGTGTAATTGATTATTTCAAACCTAATGTATATAAGATATGACACAATTTGTATAAAAAAAAGATATGACACAATTTGATCATAATATCGAGTCATAGAAGCAGATCATAATTTGAATTTGACTTAAATAAGTACCAATTGACAATTGTTCAACATATCAAAGAAGCAACATTGAAATATTTGGAAACACAAACTAGCAAAATGATATGAAATCTTACAAGTTATGTGATAACTCTCCAGAAATCCTTCAAATCAACAATAGGTCCACTCTTTCTCGTCATGTTTCAGACCAAAATAACCTATTCTATCTGAAAAAAAAACAATTAGGTCATGGAATTTTTGGACAAATTCCATCTGAATCTCTTGTAAATTTCTACATCACCTCAAGTCAGCAAAACTGTCAAACCAAAGCAGGGAAATTGTGGAAGGGAGTACAGTGCCTGAGCAAGGACCAGATGAGGAGCGGCGACTGGCGGCGAAGCCGCAATCAGCCCAGCCGAACGTTCTGGTCGTGGAGCAGCCTGTCGGACGAGTGCCGCCTGCGCCCTCCAGGATGCGGCCTGTCGCGTCGCCGCCGGGACTCTGCCTGGCCGTCGCGCGTCTAATTTAGTCTAGGACTGGGCGGCTGGTTCTGTGTTCAGACGTTCAATTTGACAAACTGTCGAACTGGGGATGCGAGATGAGGAAGTCGGGAGGACGAGCGCTAGGCGAGCGAGCGAGCAGCCAAGCGATCGTGCAAGATGGGCCAATCAGCTAGTTGGGCCTCATAGAGGATGAAGCAATGGAGGAGGGACGTGGAGTTGTGGCCCAAATATCACTTTTTTTTTGCATGGTAATACGATTCTCATTGATAAACAAAACACGAGATACAAAGTACGTATACACCGATCTTACAGATCTGCAAAGATAGGATAAACCTATGTGATAAACCAACACCTATCCATCTTCTTCGGCACCACCGTAGCAGCCACCAAGGAGAAAATAGACAGATCACCTCTTCACCGAGCTCGACGCGGCTCCATCGCTGATCATCAGCTTTTCGGACCTCCAAAGTAGTTTTCCATAGGACAAACCATTGCCGTTGAAAGAATCAGACCGGGGCAACACGACCCCGGACACGCCATCGAACTCCAGCACTGGCACCCCCTCACAACGACGCCGGAGTAGGGAACCAGAACCGTCAGCCTCCATCCACGAACCCACCACAACGTGCACCATCTTCCAGCTGTCATCAGTGCAGACCACCGTCTGCACGTACTCCTGTACGAATCCTCTCTGCTCCACCATGGCGCCGGAGACAACACCGCAGCAACGGGGACAAAGCAGGAGGAAAAACCCATCTGATGGAGTCGCCGCCGCCGCCTCGCCGACACCATCCATGAACCCGACCGCCACCGATCTGAAAGATCGGCAAGCACACAACGCCACCAACTCCGAGACGCCTCCATGACGGACAACGCCGGTGTGGGAGAAGAGTTGAGGCAGATTTATTTGCCTGGACGCCGCTCCCACCACCCCAACGACGCACCATGCCAAGAAACTCCTAACCCTAATTACCATGCAAAAAAGGGGTCCCCCTCCCTCCTGCCGCCGGAGCAGCAAGCGGAAGGAGAGGTGGCCCAAATATCACTAATTTCCGTATTTTTCATATATATGAGTATTGTGTACCGTATAAACCTAGTTTTTGTCCAAAATATTTGGGTATTCAGTTGAATACCCTTGAATTGAAGTGGGCCCGCCCTGGGACGAGGGTCATGGGCATGGGCGTGGGCGAGGAGAAGTGTGGTCGGGGCGAGGTCGTCGTCGACCAAAGAGGCGCGCAGCGCCAGACGCGATGTTGGGCGTCGTGAGGAGACAGAGATGCGGGAACGAATTGCAGGGTGAAGGACTACGGGTTGATTTTCCAGAAACGTTGCTCCCGTGGGTTTCAGACTGAAGCCAAATCCACCATTGCCGACGAAGCCCATAAGACCGTTGTGCTGCCCGTGAGCCGCGATCATCACCGCTGGCCGCGCCCGGGCCTCGCCCTCGGCCGCGTCCGTCGTCAGCACCACCACCTACACATCCAGCGAGCTCACCTTGGTCGCTCTGCCTCGCAGCGGCGGCGCGGCCGGGAAGAAGTACCTCATTCCCTCCCCTCGATCCACACCAAGGAAACACGGGCAGCAGGCTCCCTGCGCACCGTCCCCCACCGTCGGCTCTATGCGCCCTCCACGGGCGTCTTAGGCTACCCTGCACTGTCGCGCACCTCGTCCCCCACCGCGGACCGGCTCCCCTGGACCCTGGTCGGCTGCGGGCGTCGTCCACGCAGTCGGGGAGAATCGCTGCCCGATATCGTTGCTGGGTGGCTACCCAACGTGGCCGCGCTCCCTGTACTCCCACTTCTCCCCCTTCTGGTGCTCCATGTACATCTGCACCACTGCCGGAGCTTGTGCGCGTCTATGGGAGAGGAGCTTGGACTTTGTTGGGACAAAGCAGGTCTGGCGGCTGCGTTTACGCTTGGATCCGCCCGACTCGGTAACCTCCGGTAGGTGCAGCAGGAGCGGAAGTCGCGGGCCTCCGGCGGCGGCGGACAGTGGCGGCGGCGGAGGTGTTCCATGCGCGAGGAGCAGAGGAGAACACTCGATGTGTTCCAGGAAGAAGAACAGTTCGAGATAAGTTACGAATCGTTATTTTCACTTGGTGGTAGCAAGTACTGAAATATCTCCCAAAGCGCAGGGGCAGAATCGAAAACTGAAAATAACGTACCAACCATCACCTTAAGCCTAAACTTCAGAATTAACGCCATATCCAGTCCATACAGGTTGTGCCAATGCAAACAATGTGCAAGTCAGCCATAAAGGGTACTGGAAGAAGAGGTGCTAAGCCAGGACTAAATGTAAGAATCTTCAAGGATCCTAGAAAATCTATAAGACATAATGAGGTACCACAGTCAATGTCAATCAAAGCAATTTAAATGTATTTTTTTCATTTGGACATGTGAACAATTCAAGACAACAGGAAGAATATATTCGCCTTAAATAGAACATTTCTGTTACATCTTAGTTCAGAGTCCTTCCACCTTTAGTATAACCACCAAACAACAAACTAACATGGTAAATCATAAAATATACAACTACCTACAGTGAAATTTGCACACTAAGAGCAGACCTACAAAACAAATGAAGCTGATACATCTAACGACCCTCTAGTGTTGTGATGCTCACTCCATTTGCAGACATTTCCACGTTGTCCCTTGGTTCTTGAGTTTCGAAATTCCGCACAAGAAAACATCCAGGCTGCTTTGGTGCTGGGAGCAATGCACTCTCATTCTCTAACATAAAAATAACGGATGACATTAGCGGCCTATCGTCAGGATGATCTTGAACACACAAGAGACCAACATGAATACACCGTAGAACAGAACTTCATGAAGTGGACAGCTCTCAATAACCGAAGAATGCACTAGTTCTGTTGCGTATCCATCTTGCCACAATCTCCATGCCTGAACAAAGATTCTGCTATGAAAGTGTACCATGTTGTCCCCACTACTCTCCTCGTTTGATAGGTTTGGAAAAAAAATCTTAAAAATGGTAAAATCAGATAATAAATTCTTAATTTGAAGAATACTATAAAATATGATAGTTAGTGTCACAAATGACAAAAAAAGATAAACAAGAAGGTAAAAAGTGAAATTCATTGACCTCCATTTAATGATTTTCGCCTGTGTTTTGACTTGGACATCCGACAGTTGGCATAATCGGCGCTAATATGGGCTCTCGTCCCTTCAACCACCATGGGCTCTCGATCAGTGAACACTTCATTTTAACAAGGAAGTGAGATGGGCCAAGGTATATCGAGGAGCATGGTTGCCATTCTTCCGAGAGAGCAAAGGGGATGCGGGCGATCCGTGGCGAACTGGAGGACCGCACGGCGGCTCGCGCGTCGGTGCCTGCTGCTACGGCCACCGCCGGCGCGGCGCCCCGTCGGAGGCGTAGAGGATTTGGAGGAAGCGCCGGCTCAGGCCGTTCTGCCTCAGTGGCAATCACTGTCCGGAGCCGATGCGAGCGAGGAAGAGGCGGCCGTGCACTGGCGTCGACCGGTCCGTTGGAGCCAAGTTAGCATTCGAGGCGATTTACCACTCCACGGTCTTCATTGGTCCCCACTTGAGCCGAGGTATGGATAGAGATTTGGATCTCTGTTCTAAACTTGATTTGGCTAGGGTTTTTTTCTTGAGGTGCGAATTTCAATGTACAGTAATCAAGCGAGTCGCGTGTGCCATTGTTCCAGGAATGAATGATGATTACAATATTTTGCACTCTTTTAGAAACATACAATTTTCCAGGGTATTGAACCGTAGCAGGTGATTATCCTATTTCAGTAGGACATTCTATCATGGATGGTTTCTGATAATTGAAATCTGATAAACACAGTACCAGGACAGGGGTAGGTGTAGGTGTGACCATGGCTACCCTCCTCTGTTATTCACAACTTTTCTCATATAAATAGACTTATTGATATTACAAATACCTAAGCAAGAGATTTAGTTCACAAAGAGTAAATCACAAAGTGTACAACAAGCTATACTAAAATTAGCATACACTAAGTTGTAGAACATCTAACGCCCCTCCTCGAGTGTTGTGATACTCATTGCGTTGATGGAGTTCTCTGTGCTCTCCCTACCTTCTCCATCTTCATTATTGCTTAGAGCGAAATATATAGGTTGTTTTGGGGTTGGAAGAAGTGCGCTTTGATTCTCTATCATAAATATTATCGATGACATTAGTGGCCTATCATTGGGATGATCTTGAACACACAAGAGTCCCACATGAATACACCGTAGAGCTTCATGAACTGGGCACCTTGCACGAACTGAAGAGTCCACGAGTTCAATTGCTTTTCCATCTTCCCATAATCTCCACGCCTGATCAATAGAATGATGTCACCATCATGTTACTAAGTACGGGCCAGATTGATAATTTCATGTATTCTGCAATACTTACATAAGTGATAAGGCTGGAAAAGTTGGTTATGAGCTGAGGTGAGCTGCTCTTCAAATTTTTGAGGGATTAAAACATTTAGAAGTGAACTTCTGAGTTAAACCCTTTTAGGAGTTCGGCTAGAGATCGTACTCTTCCCAGCCAAACTGGTTTGTATTGCTTGGTCCGTTGGTCGAGGTCATGTCAACTGCGAAGTAATTAGCTAGACTTACCCGTGCATCATGATTTATTGCAACATCATCAACTAGGTGGACTGTTGGAGTGTTGGACTACGAGAAAAGGGGGTGCACATATCGACCATCGTCAACAAGAACAAGCTAAAACACGAACAAATAAAGGTTGCCTTTTCTCTAAAAAACAAGAAGAATAAAGAACATATGGTTTTGGTAGAAATATATAAATCAATATCGATGATTATGTTATAATTAGCAACCTGCTATAACTGGAGCAAGTGATCTACGATCCTAGTTTGTTCCTCATCTGGAAGCGGATCTTGCCATTCTGCCAAGAGAATACCAGCAAAGAATACAGGCCAGATTGCAACAAACCGTAGCATTAGCGTCGTCTTACAGAGGTTCCCCCGTCTACTTTAAACGGCATATGTGCATGGCAGCGGCAAAGACGAAGACGGCGCCGACGTACGGTCACGAGGAAGATGAGGATCCTGTGGCTCCGCCTCCACGGCCACGGCATCGTCCTCCTCCTCACCCGTACCATGGTTGGCTGCCTTGTATCTAGTGAGGAATCCCTTGCCAAGTACACGGGCTGCCGCGCGAGGAGGGCCGGCTCCGCCATGGCGACGTTCTCCATGTCGGCCATACCCTGGAGCGGCTGGCTTGGGTGTTGCGCGTGAAGAATAGCGAGCGTGATAGCACAACCTAGGGTTCCTTCAAAAAAAAAGAGAGAGAGAGCTAGGAGATCGATGGTGCGTACGTGTGATCTTCAGCTAAGGATCCGGATTTATCTCGATCAGTACGTGCACCTATCCGACATGGTGTCTTACTACGTACAACAATCATCGTCCCATACGTACAGTACGTACGTGCGCGCGAAGTGGTTTTCATGTGTGTCACGTACAGTACTACTCCGATACGGCGCATACGCGGAGTGGGGCCATCGATGGATGGATCGATCGAGCTGGAGTAATCACGCAACGAGCCGGAGTGGCTCACACGGAGACCCGATCGAGCTCTTCTTTTTTCCCCTGTCGCGACTCGCGCGCGCTTGCCGCTTGGAGACCCGATCGATCGACGTCTCGCTCCCATCCCAATCACGTACGCAAACGCAACGCAACCAGCCGGAAAGCAAACTCGCTCGCTCAATCCATCCGCCTCCTTCTTTCTTTTCCTTGTGACTAGACTACCAAACCCGCGCGCACGTACTATCGAATGATCCTAATTGTGACCGCTGCCGCTCCGTTCCGTAAGATACTTGGCCATTTCAGCTTTGTTATATTCGCAAGGAAAAAGTCCATTTTAAACCCTGAACTCGTAGAGGTCAAGCGATTTGAAACCTGAACTTCAAATCCCGGTCGTTTGAACGCTGAACTTAGCAATCCCGGTCTAAATCGAACCTGGACATATTTGGCGCACCGGGAAAAAGAGCATCCCAACCGGGAATACCAATTGTCTCACTGACTAGTGGGGCCCGCATGTCATATTCATCACCTACCCCAATCTCCTTCTCTCCCCATCTCAAATCTAGCTGCATGCAGCGGCTGTATCGACAGACACAGATGCACAGAGGCTCGCGGGAGGAGTTGCGGTAGCGCAGAAAGCGAGGGACGGTGCGGCGGCCAGGGGCACAGCTCACATGCGGCCGGTGGCGTGGCGGGCGTGCGCACACGGCGGCCGCGGGGGGGGGGGGGGGGGGGGGGGGGGGGGGGGGGGGCGCAGGCGGCGGACCTGTTGGAGGGAGGCGTGGTCTGGGTGACGGAGCTAAGTTCAGGGTTCGATTTAGACCGGGATTGCTAAGTTCAGGGTTCAAACGATCGGGATTTGAAGTTCAAGGTTCAAATCGGCCGACCTCTACGAGTTCAGAGTTTAAAATGGATTTTTTCCTATTCGCAAGGTAGTTCATAGCCATTTGATCGTGGCAATAAGATTGCCATTTAAACTAACAAGTCCTGCTTACCAGTAGTGCAGGTTAAGAACAAAGCTTACAGATGTGGCAAGGAAACAAAATTACTACACTAAGTATTTACAACTTCCGATCTGGAGCATTACAACCAAAAATGCTACGGCGTCAAAAGGCTACTAGTGAACCGTTACAAGGACTAAAAACAGTATCACAAAAATAGGCCCTCGTTTGCGGCCACCACCGCCAAAACGAAACAACCAGCCAGGGCGACCGGAGTACGGTTGACCAGGATTTGGGCGCATCACCATACCAGACCAAGCGGATCACAGTACTAACCCAGGCCGGTTCTAAGCACACAGGAGCCTGCTATTCTTATAAAGCAGAGTGGGGAGCAAATCATCAAGTCTTTCGTACGCAAAGGATAAAAATCAAGAGAGATAAGTGCAGCCTTGGGTACCAGAGCAAACGTACAAAAGAATAGCAGCACAGAATCTGAGCTAATGCAGGAACCCATGACATAAACATGGTGTTCACAGCTAGCTATCTAGTTGCTTAATCAGTGAGCTCGAATTTGCATACCTTTCAAAACAGCGACATAAACAACAGCGGATATGGGAAATGCACTACAAAGCATTGCGTGATAGCCTCAGTCAGCGACTCAATCTGAGCGCGCCACAACTGCTCTACTTTTGATAACCTTCCACCTGTACAGTTTCTACCCTGGAGATAAATGAAAAACCTGACAAGCAGTTATGTGTGTAAGCAACTAGCTAACGAGATGCAACAAATCAAAGATCTGGATCGGATTATAACAGGAAAATTGGATTTGGTTGCTCGTTCCTCCCAACCACCCCCGAGCAGATCCACGGCATCGCCGTTCAAACTTTTCTTACAAGCCAAGTTCTACCGGAGACGCAGCTCCATTACTTATATGATAACAGATAAACAGAATCAGGTGCCCAATTGCCATTGTCCAGCCAGGATGGGCTTCGCCTTGTCCTCTTGGGCCTTGTCTCTCCTGGGCCTTGGTCAACAGATGGACTGTGGATGACAGGTGGGTCCGGGTCGTTGACAAGCTCCGGCACCTGAAACAATTCATCAGAAGGTAGCAAGGGCGATACCTGAGTGTTGCGGCCAATGCACAGCTTCAGTTGAGAGACATGAAAAACTGGATGGACTTTGCTAGATTCTGGCAATTCCAACTTGTAAGCAACCTGCCCAATACGCTCCAGAATTTTATATGGGCCATAAAACTTGAATGCAAGCTTCTGATTTGTCCGCCGAGCAACAGACATTTGAATGTAGGGTTTTTTTTTTTTTTTGCATTTTTCACCACGTATATTCAACCGAAAACCACGTACAAAGTACATAGTAGAAATACAGAAGCACAATACGTAGAGGAAAAGGAACCACAAGCAACGAGAGCTTCAACATCACCGGCGCCGGAGACGAGGACGATCGGCCGCCTTCTTGCCGCTGACAGGGAAATCTTTGCCCTATGAGAGACGCCGCCGTGCCCGTCCGCCGCGCCGCGGCGGAGCTGTTGTCGATGAACGACCTGGGCGAGCGCCCCCCTAACCCATCCACACCACCTTGCCTCGGCCGCCATCGTCGCCGTTGCCGGAAGATGTAGAAGATCTCGACGAGCCCAAGGATCCGCCCGCGACCCCAGCCACCAGATCCGTCGCCTCGGATCCAGCCAGGGGTCGGGGAACTCGCGCACGGCAGCACCCAGGCGCTGCGAGCACGAGGAGGGCGGCCGCTCCACGGCGAAGCTCCGAAGAACACCACCGGCGAAGGGGAAGAACGCCGCCACCAAAACCACCACCAACCGCACCCCCGCCTCCAGAGCGCCGCCGACAACGAGCCTAGCAAACCCTACACTATGTACACACCGAGATCCAGCGTTCCCCCACCCTCCCGCTGCCGGAGCAGCCGGCGGAGGGGAGGAAACGGCCAGATCCGCGGCGGCGAGGTGGGTTGACCGGGCGGTTTTCAGAAAATCCCCTCTCCTCTCTCGGGACGAAGGGAGGAGACGGGCACGACCCGTCTGTTTAGGGTTGCAGACGCAAGAATACATTATCACCAACTGAGAATACGCGTTCCACACGATTTTTATCGCCTGATTCTTCATGCGTTGTTGCATACGCAACAGGTGCTGACGAGCAGATGCCAACACCTCTTTGCGGGCGTCAAGCCAAGCCTGAACATCAGCAGCAGCAATACTGTCCGATGCGGTGATGCCAAAGTACCTTGGTTGCCTGCCATAAAGGAGCTCGAATGGAGACTTGCCGTAGATGAGTGCCAATTAGTGTTGTACCAAAACTCACACAAGGATATCCATTTAGACCAATGATGTGGATGTGCACTGATGAAACAACGCAAGTAGCACTCAATTGATTGATTGACTCTTTCAGTCTGGCCGTCTGTCTCAGGATGGTTAGCTGTGCTCAATTTCAATTGTGTACCAGTGGCACGGAAGACAGCTTTCCAAAAGTTGCTAGTAAAAATTGGATCGCGGTCAGACACCAAGGAAAGAGGCATACCATGCAGCCTATACACATTGTCCACAAAGAGCTCTGCAACCTTGCTAGCGGTATAGGGGTGTTTGAGCGAATAAAATGTGCATACTTCGTCAACTTGTCCACGACAACTAACAATCAATTGTAATGTCGAGAAGTTGGCAATCCATCGATAAAGTCCATAGTAGCAACCTCCCAAGGATCTGAAGGAATTGGCAAGGGCTGCAGCAGGCCCGCAGGTGGCAATCTCTCTGGCTTAGCTTTCTGACAAATGTAACAGCTACGTACATAATCACGAACCATGTTTTTCATACCTGGCCAAGTGAAGAGTGAGACGAGCCTTCGGTAAGTGACAGGAAATCCCGAATGTCCTCCCTGTGGACTGTCATGAAATGCAGCAATCAATTGATGATGAAGAGAGGGATCACTTCCAACCCAAATTCTGCCTCGATGCCTCAGAATCCCCTGGTTCAAGGTATAAGCATCAGTAGGTTCAGATTTTAAAGTCAGCTGTTGGATCAATCCGGTGGCCTGAGTGTCATTGATGTAACTCTGCAGTATCTTGGTGAGCCACACAGGCTGAACTGTAGTAGTGGCGAAAACCTGGGAACTAGCAGGTGGTTTTCGTGATAGAGCATCGGCTGCACCATTATTAATGCCCTTCTTGTACTGGATGGTATATTGCAAACCCATCATTTTTGTCATGGCCTTTTGTTGCCAGTCAGTGTGGAGCCTTTGATCGGTGAGATGAGTCAGGCTTTTATGGTCAGTTCAAATAGTGAACTCGCCAAGTTGGAAATAAGGGCGCCACTGTTGAACAACTAGCAATATTGCAAGGTATTCCTTCTCATACACTGATAATTGGCGATTTTTGGGGCCAAGGGCACGACTAACATAAGCCATTGGGTGTCCACGCTGGGAAAGAACTGCTCCTATGCCAACATCACATGCATCTGTGTCCACTACAAACTTCTGAGAGAAGTCAGGCAAGGCTAGAACAGGTGCTGATATTAAGGCTTGTTTAAGAACTTGGCAGTTTCAGTTTCCGAAGTCCATATAAATTGCACCCCTTTTTTCAATAAAGCTGTGAGAGGCTGGCTCAATATAGCATAATGCTCAATAAATTTTCTGTAGTACCCTGTAACACCCAATATTCCTCTCAACTCCTTGAGATTAGTAGGTGTCGGCCAATCCCTGATTGTCCTGATTTTACTTTCATCGTTGCAACCCCTTGCGCTGAGATAACCTGCCCCAAATAAGCAATCTTCTGTTGAGCAAACTCACATTTGGAAAGCTTAACTTGCCACTGATCACGCTGCAATATCTCAAGTACCTCAGCTAGATGTTTCAAATGATCTTCATATGTCTGACTGTAAATGAGTATGTCATCGAAGAATACCAGCGCATGCTTGCGTAGGACAGGGGCCAAAGAATCATTCATGGCATGTTGAAAAGTAGCAGGGGCACCTGTGAGGCCGAAGGCCATCACCTTGAACTCATAGTGCCCATTATGTGTTTGAAAGGCTGTTTTGTATTCTTCTCCAGGAGCAAGCCTGATTTGGTGGTAACCAGCCTTCAAATCGAGTTTGGAAAACCATTTCGAACCCGCCAATTCATCCAACAATTCATCTATGACAGACAGTGGGTATTTTCCCTTGACAGTCAGCGCATTTAGATTACGAAAATCTATGACATGACGCCATGTAAGATCTTTCTTCTTGACCATTAACACTGGTGCACTGAAAGCACTATTGCTATGAGTAATAACTCCTTGCTCTAACATTTCTACAATCTGTTTTTCCAATTCTGTTTTCAATTCAGGAACCACACGATAAGGCCTAACGGAAACAGGTCTTGCACCAGGAAGTAAAGGGATCCGATGATCATAACGACGTCGAGGTGGCAGACCACTAGGTGCTTCAAAAACCTTGCCATATCTTTGCAGAATTGTTTGCACTTCGACAGGTATCGGTGCAGGTTCCTTGATAGTTTCCTGAATTAGCTGCAATTCAACTAAGGCGTGAGTGCAAAGTGTACTGTGCTCTCCTTGAAGGACCACTTGCACGCCATCAAGTTTGAATGACAACCACCTTCTTCCCAATGTGTTAACATTGGACTGTATTTGCCCAGCCAATCTAGACCAATGATTCCGTCATAGCTTGCAAGATCCAGAACTCTGAAAGTATCCGTGAATTCAGCACCATCAACATTCCACTTGAGATCAGGGAAGTATGTGGTACTCTGCAGCACAGCACCTCCGGCCACTTGGACTGAGATCGGTCCAGATAACGGTTGAGCGCCACTAAGAACATGGGCTCGACGTTGATCAATGAAACAGGAAGAACTACCAGAATCCACAAGGAAAAGGAATGTCTGGCCTTGAATCTGCACTTTAAGCTGCATTGTTCTGGGGGCCATTGCATCAGGTTTCAGGGCTGCGGCAGACAGAAGAAAACTCTGTTGCTTTTGTGGTTGCTCTGTAGTCGGTGTATGGAATTGCTCAATCTCAGAATTTTCACCTTCACTTTCCTCTGCTGACTGAATACAATTTATCATTTCTTGCACCACATGCAGGGATATTGTTGTGCCACACTGATGTTCTCGACTGAATTTCTCTCCACATGTGAAACACAAACCCTTAGCACGCCTGTACGCCTTCAAGCTGGACCATTTTTCATCAATCGAACTACCTTTTCCCCCAGAGGAACGTTTCTCTTCCACTGTCTTGGATACCCACTTAGATGGTGGCTGTGGTGGTAGTGGTGGTAGAGAAAAAGATCGTCGAGCTGCTAAGCTGGGGTTCTGTTGATTGTTTGTCATGTTAACACTATCACCAAGCTCTTCATACAACAGTGCTAGAGTATAAGCAGTGTCCAAGTTCTGTGGCTGTTGAATGGCAACCAAAACTCTGACAGCAGGAAACAATCCATCCAAGAAACGAGTAGTGTAATGGAATGGATCCGGGTGAGGTTCATATGCAGCTATCTGATCCACTAACTCAGAAAACCTAGTCACATAGTCTTCAACGGTTGTTTCTTGAGCAATGTGAAACAGGCGTCTTACCAGAACTTGGTGTTGGTTGCGACCGAAACGAGTCATGACAGCAGCAGAAATTCAGGCCAACGAGCATTGGGTGATTTCTCCAGAAATGCCTCTAGCCATGTAGCAGCAGCTCCACTGAACAATGATGATGCATAAGACACCTGAAGTGTAATTGGTGTTTCCAGCGCCTGAAATATTCTTCACATCTGCGGTGCCACAATTTGGGGTTGGCTCCATCGAATTGCGGCAATTCCACACGAGGACCGTGATGCACAGAGTCAGTATTTGCAGACTGATTGTGATGAGAACTTGAAGATGGGGAAAACTATCGGTCAGAGTTGTTACCTCTGACCGGAGGAGGCATGGGGGTTCACATGCTTTCCCCGGTTGTGTATGTCATCGCGGTGCCCATCGGGGCCGACAGTGCCTCCGCCATGTTCTGGGGCGTGCACGTCAGGTGTTCTAGGTGTCGTTGCGCCTGGAGCCGGCCTTGGAAGCCGCCGAATCTCCTCAGTCAGAGAAGCGATGTGGGCGCTGAGCGATGATTTGATGGTGTTGACGTCCCCAGCGATGGAGACCTTGACCGCTTCCAGATCAGAGCTCACCGTGGCTCGAATCGAATCGACCGCGGTGTTGACCGTCTTGAACTGCTTATCGGTGTCGGTGACGAACTTGCGCACCGCATCGAGAGTTTCCTTCTTGTAGGTGAGGAAGCGAGTCTCGTACTCCTCCGTCGTCGCCGATTTGAGCAGATCATAGATCGCCGGGATTCCGCCGAGAGTTCATCCATAGCTTGCGAGCGAGAGCGAGAAGAAAATCGGGTCGGATATGTGTGTGTGGGAAGCTCCAGATTTGGGGATCTTAAGGCTCTGATTACCAATTGTAAGCAACTAGCTAACGAGATGCAACAAATCAAAGAACTGGATCCATTATAACAGGAAAATTGGATTTGGTTGCTCGTTCCTCCCAACCACCCCGAGCAGATCCACGGCATCGCCGTTCTAACTTTTCTTACAAGCCAAGTTCTACCGGAGACGCAGCTCCATTACTTATACGATAACAGATAAACAGATCAGGTGGCCCAATTGCCATTGTCTAGCCAGGCTGGGCTTCGCCTTGTCCTCTTGGGCCTTGTCTCTCCTGGGCCTTGGTCAATAGATGGACTGTGGATGACAGGTGGGTCCGGGTCGTTGACAAGCTCCGGCACCTGAAACAATTCATCAGAAGGTAGCAAGGGCGATACCTGAGTGTTGCGGCCAATGCACAGCTTCAGTTGAGAGACATGAAAAACTGGATTGACTTTACTGGATTCTAGCAATTCCAACTTGTAAGCAACCTGCCCAATACGCTCCAGAATTTTATAGGGCCATAAAACTTGAATGCAAGCTTCTGATTCGTCCGCCGAGCAACAGACATTTGAATGAGAATACATTATCACCAACTGAGAATACGCGTTCCACACGATTTTTATCTGCCTGATTCTTCATGCATTGTTGCATACGCAACACGTGCTGACCAGAATAAATAGGCCCTCGTTTGCGGCCACCACCGCCAAAACGAAACAACCAGCCAGGGCGACCGGAGTACGGTTGACCAGGATTTCGGCGCGCAACACCTTCACGGCAGCACAACACCATACCAGACCAAGAGGATCACAGTACTAACCCAGGCCGGTTCTAAGCACACAGGAGCCTGCAGAGTGGGGAGCAAATCATCAAGTCTTTCGTACGCAAAGGATAAAAATCAAGAGAGATAAGTGCAGCCTTGGGTACCAGAGCAAACGTACAAAAGAATAGCAGCACAGAATCTGAGCTAATGCAGGAACCCATGACATAAACATGGTGTTCACAGCTAGCTATCTAGTTGCTTAATCAGTGAGCTCGAATTTGCATACCTTTCAAAACAGCGACATAAACAACAGCGGATATGGGAAATGCACTACAAAGCATTGCGTGATAGCCTCAGTCAGCGACTCAATCTGAGCGCGCCACAACTGCTCTACTTTTGATAACCTTCCACCTGTACAGTTTCTACCCTGGAGATAAATGAAAAACCTGACAAGCAGTTATGTGTGTAAGCAACTAGCTAACGAGATGCAACAAATCAAAAATCTGGATCGGATTATAACAGGAAAATTGGATTTGGTTGCTCGTTCCTCCCAACCACCCCCGAGCAGATCCACGGCATCGCCGTTCAAACTTTTCTTACAAGCCAAGTTCTACCGGAGACGCAGCTCCATTACTTATATGATAACAGATAAACAGAATCAGGTAGCCCAATTGCCATTGTCCAGCCAGGATGGGCTTCGCCTTGTCCTCTTGGGCCTTGTCTCTCCTGGGCCTTGGTCAACAGATGGACTGTGGATGACAGGTGGGTCCGGGTCGTTGACAAGCTCCGGCACCTGAAACAATTCATCAGAAGGTAGCAAGGGCGATACCTGAGTGTTGCGGCCAATGCACAGCTTCAGTTGAGAGACATGAAAAACTGGATGGACTTTGCTAGATTCTGGCAATTCCAACTTGTAAGCAACCTGCCCAATACGCTCCAGAATTTTATACGGGCCATAAAACTTGAATGCAAGCTTCTGATTTGTCCGCCGAGCAACAGACATTTGAATGTAGGGTTTTTTTTTTTTTTGCATTTTTCACCACGTATATTCAACCGAAAACCACGTACAAAGTACATAGTAGAAATACAGAAGCACAATACGTAGAGGAAAAGGAACCACAAGCAACGAGAGCTTCAACATCACCGGCGCCGGAGACGAGGACGATCGGCCGCCTTCTTGCCGCTGACAGGGAAATCTTTGCCCTATGAGAGACGCCGCCGTGCCCGTCCGCCGCGCCGCGGCGGAGCTGTTGTCGATGAACGACCTGGGCGAGCGCCCCCCTAACCCATCCACACCACCTTGCCTCGGCCGCCATCGTCGCCGTTGCCGGAAGATGTAGAAGATCTCGACGAGCCCAAGGATCCGCCCGCGACCCCAGCCACCAGATCCGTCGCCTCGGATCCAGCCAGGGGTCGGGGAACTCGCGCACGGCAGCACCCAGGCGCTGCGAGCACGAGGAGGGCGGCCGCTCCACGGCGAAGCTCCGAAGAACACCACCGGCGAAGGGGAAGAACGCCGCCACCAAAACCACCACCAACCGCACCCCCGCCTCCAGAGCGCCGCCGACAACGAGCCTAGCAAACCCTACACTATGTACACACCGAGATCCAGCGTTCCCCCACCCTCCCGCTGCCGGAGCAGCCGGCGGAGGGGAGGAAACGGCCAGATCCGCGGGGGCGAGGTGGGTTGACCGGGCGGTTTTCAGAAAATCCCCTCTCCTCTCTCGGGACGAAGGGGAGGAGACGGGCACGACCCGTCTGTTTAGGGTTGCAGACGCAAGAATACATTATCCCCGCGGCCGCGGCCATGCCCGGTAGGTAGGGGTGCTCGTTGCAGTACGTGATCTTTGTGTGGATCTTGGACACGAGCAAGCAAATGAGCTCAGCAGCCACTGTGTTGATCTCGATCTGGGTTGGCTACTGCTTGCACGAAGGTGGAGGGATGGGGAGCTTGGAGAATGGAGGACGTGGGGTGTGCTGTGCCGACCGAATGCCCGGAACTGGGGCGCGCCGTCCGTGAGCACGAGGTCAGTCCGCGTGGAATCCTGCGGGAGGGCCCGGAGCATCCTGGACTTGGACGTTGGGCTGAACGCCGGCACGTCCCGGCCGGGCGCAAATTATTCAGTTTTTGTGACTCGAGATTAGACAGAGAGAGGTAGAAGATGTGTATGACATGTGGGCCATCTTAGTCAGTGACAGTAGCAAATTATTCAGTTTAAGTTTACTTTTTCTCTGTGGGGGAAAACATGTCCAGGGTTCGATTTAGACCGGGATTGCTAAGTTCAGGGTTCAAACGATCGGGATTTGAAGTTCAAGGTTCAAATCGGCCGACCTCTACGAGTTCAGAGTTTAAAATGGATTTTTTCCTATTCGCAAGGTAGTTCATAGCCATTTGATCGTGGCAATAAGATTGCCATTTAAACTAACAAGTCCTGCTTACCAGTAGTGCAGGTTAAGAACAAAGCTTACAGATGTGGCAAAGGAAACAAAATTACTACACTAAGTATTTACAACTTCCGATCTGGAGCATTACAACCAAAAATGCTACGGCGTCAAAAGGCTACTAAAAAAAAAAAAAAAAAAAAAAAAAAAAAAAAAAAAAAAGAACACAGTACAACACAGACGCTCACAAATACGCACATACACTCACCCCTATGAACGCACGCACGCACACCCTACCCCTATGAGCACCTCTGAAGGACTGAGCCGGCAGATCTTGAGGTTGACGAAGTCACCACAGGCGCCTCGCTGTTGACGGGCACGTCACCTACCACTGAAAGAATAGCGCCGGATAATCCTGGAATAAATCCAGGTAAATGCAAACGCCCATGCCAAGTCTAGGACTTGAACCTGGGTGGGCTGGTTCCACCACAGGGAACCCAACCATCAGAGCCAAGCTCCGTTTGCGCGTCAAAAGGCTACTAGTGAACCGTTACAAGGACTAAAAACAGTATCACAAAAATAGGCCCTCGTTTGCGGCCACCACCGCCAAAACGAAACAACCAGCCAGGGCGACCGGAGTACGGTTGACCAGGATTTGGGCGCATCACCATCCCAGACCAAGCGGATCACAGTACTAACCCAGGCCGGTTCTAAGCACACAGGAGCCTGCTATTCTTATAAAGCAGAGTGGGAGCAAATCATCAAGTCTTTCGTACGCAAAGGATAAAAATCAAGAGAGATAAGTGCAGCCTTGGGTACCAGAGCAAACGTACAAAAGAATAGCAGCACAGAATCTGAGCTAATGCAGGAACCCATGACATAAACATGGTGTTCACAGCTAGCTATCTACTAGTTGCTTAATCAGTGAGCTCGAATTTGCATACCTTTCAAAGCAGCGATATAAACAACAGCGGATATGCACTACAAAGCATTGCTTGATAGCCTCAGTCAGCGACTCAATCTGAGCGCGCCACAACTGCTCTACTAACCTTTTGATAACCTTCCACCTGTACAGTTTCTACCCTGGAGATAAATGAAAAACCTGACAAGCAGTTATGTGGCAAGACTAGCTGGTTGGCTACTGCTCCTAATTGGGGATTTGATCTCGGGCGGCCTCCTCTCCAGATCGATGGCTGTATCGAGGTAATGACTCCATGCCTTTTTAACTGAACGGCAAGTACGTAGTACTCTCTCCGTTTTAAATTAATTGACTTGAGTTTGTCTAAATATAAATATATCTATACTTGTTTAGTTTATAGATACATTCGTTACTAGACAGATGCATGTCAATTAAATTGGAACGGAGGGAGTAGTCTTTGCGATCCAGGAGTCCATGGATCGATCGATCGAGCGACCCAGCGTAGATCGGAACTACTTATACTTAGGTAGTATTCCCTCCGTTTTTTAATATAAGATGTTTTACGTGTTGCACATATTGTCTAGATACATACTAAAATGAGTGAACATACATACTAATACATGTAATAAGTGGATATGAATTAATGTTTTTCGTCCGGAACGCTCGTCCGGTACGCTAGTCGGGCAGGCCGTTCTGCACGAGGCACGACCCGTCCGTCCGTTACATCCAGCGCACGGCAATCTCGTGCCAATGCAGACGAGATTACTATATCGAGGCACATGTGGCTAGAGACGTCAAGGTCGACATGGACAAACGGCCGGCTGGAGAGCAGAGAAGACTCGCAAGTCTCCGGCTGTATATACGCGCAAGGAAAGTTCGTCAGGACGTACGGGTCAAAATTGTACAGTAGTTTGGACTAAATTGGCATGGAGAGCGAGAGGTCTACAGGGGAAACCTCACGGCATTGTGGGTTTTGCTTTCTGCACCAGTAAAGGAAGGCAAGCTGGTTGGTGACTTCTCTCCAAGCCGTTTGGTGACAATGTACAACACTGGATTTTGATGCATCGTGTTACGCTACATATATAAATACTGTATTGAACAACATATTTTTACAGTGTTTTTGTGGTCTCACCTTGAACCAAATTGTTCAAGTGAGAAACTGAGAATTAATTAATGCACACGGTGATCCATTGAATTTTCAGTAGCATACAACTTCAGAAGAGTAGGTTCTTATACTACTTAGTAGAGATTCAAGGATCACATAAGATCGATACATGAACCAACCATATAAATATAGCAAACATATAGGGACTTGACATTTTGAAGCCTACTATTATCCATCAAGTAGTTTCTATTTAGCCAATTTCCAAATATATTCGTAATATTTGTTGGTGGAGAAGGATTGAAAGTAAAATGGAGAATACGCCAAACAAGCAAACCAACTTGAGAGAAGCAAATGTTCAATAGTTAAAAATCATTTTTTACACTCATGTGATTGCCGTTTAGCCAGATTATTCTTGGTAAGCAAAACTATCTATTAATGAACCAAATGATTTCTTTTAATCTTGAGTGGGATCTTCCACAAATATTTTCGAAGAAATCTCGTATCACTATTATTAAGGTCTCCATACATATATTTTATTGAGAATATTGCAGAGTCAGTTAGCGTCCAAACAAAACTATCTGCCGCATCCGATTAGTGTACCATCATCAGGCATTGGCTTAAGTGTAACCAAGCGTTTCGCTTACTACCATTTAAGACTCGTCTAAACCCAATTTTCAGCTACTACAAGAGATAGCAAAACATCTGTCCGGTAAACTATGGCATATAATTACGAGCACTATTGAGTAAGACATACACCACGTAACCACACATCCTCCCAAAAATACTCATCCGGTATGAAATAGACTCTAGTGAAATCTCATTTTAAGAAGCATAAGGCCCTTCCAAAAGCAAAGTTGGTAAGCTTGATTGCATTTGTGCAAGATTTTTATTATGAAGCTATTTATTTGTAACAACTCTTGATCAGGCAATTTAAAACCCCCAATCGCATACCATTTTGCCAAAAGAGTAATAAATTACTCATCACATACCTTTAGAAAAAAATGTGTGTGTGATGTTCGGCAATCGGGCACGGTTAGAAAAGAGAATAGAAACTACTAGCTTTTACTATGGCAAGCTGAATCACAAAGATAGTGCGGACAATAAAAAAGAGAGGTTGCAGAGGGTAAACATATAAACAAAACCGAGCAAAATGGTGAGATATGTGCTGCCCCGAGAGCACGTTGAGAGGACTACTTAGTCATTGCAGATGAAAATATTATAGTGTTGTGTGTGATGATGTGATGAGTTGATTGTGTATTTAGGTGTGTCCTTTGACCTCACATAGGAGTATTTCATGTCTTATACCAGCGGTGTTATCGACATGTGAGTTTGTGAAATAGTGGTTCCTAAAAAATTGTTGGTAAGAACACTATATGCATTGAAAACATTTCCGGAAAGTGAAAAAAAATGCGCCGCACCTTGCATGAGATTACATCGTCAAAATTCTCCCTAGACCATTGACTTGGGACAATTTGGACCAACACCCACAATATTTTAGCGTAACTCAATGTTGACGGATAGTAAGATATATTGGGTTTTTTTTTTTGCGAGAAATATATATTGGGTTTGAGGTGTTACACTCTTGCTCTTTGTGAAATAAATTAGTATCTTATCTCCTTCATTTTGGGATATTATGCTCTACATTTCGCGATGATCATCAAATATAAAAGCAAATTCAAACGCGTGCAAAAGATGGGTTCCTGACTTGCAATGCAAGGAACACCCATAATTGGTCTAGTACACACTCCTTACGCGGTAACCACATAGTCAATCGTGGAATTTTTCGCTGCTAATTCTGTCAAGAAAACACTGAGGCTCCGTACATATTAGCCGGAGCTGTACTAATTTACTGGAAAGAAATACTGTATAATTTAGTGTATATGGAGACGTCGTAGATAATGATGTCCTGATAACGTATTGCTATCTGGAATTTGAGTAATTGAGAGGCAATGTCAAGTTGTCAGATTGTCACCATTTGACTCTGCCGCCACTTCAAAAACCAGCAACAGCATGGTCGATCAGTGCAGTCACAAGAGTGTTCCGTTACCTTGACCACGGAAGAAGAAGAAGCATCCAACACGCACTGGTGAGTGATGAGCTCGGTAGCCAGCCATGTCCGACACTACCCCCTCCTATTCTGTCTGCCCCTGCTGCTTCATCTCGGAACATCAGTCATTACTGCTGCAGACACGTTCGACAGCAGTCGAAACTTCACCGACGGGGAGACGCTTGTCTCGGCCGGCGGGTCGTTCACCATGGGCTTCTTCTCCCTCGGGGTGCCGGCGAGAAGGTACCTTGGTATTTGGTTCTCCGTGTCTGAGGACGCCGTGTGCTGGGTGGCCAACAGCGACCGGCCAATCAATGGCAGCTCCGGCGTGCTGGTGCTCGGCAACGGCGGGAGGTTACTCCTGCTGGACGGTGGCGCCGGCGGCCAGGTCGCGTGGTCCTCCAACTCCACCGCGCTAGCGCTTCCTCCGTGGCGCAGCTGCTCGACTCCGGCAACCTCGTGGTTCGCGACAGGGCCAGCAGCCTGCTGCTGTGGCAGTCGTTCGATCACCCGTCGAACACCTTGCTGCCCGGCATGAAGACCGGCAAGAACCTGTGGACGGGTGCCGAGTGGTACATCACCTCGTGGAGCTCGCCAACTGACCCGTCTCCAGGTCTGTACAGGCGCGGCATGGAGACCGAGATGTTGCCAGAGAACGCGGTGTGGCGTGCCGGCGTCAAGACATACCGGACGGGACCGTGGAACGGCCTCTACTTCAATGGCGTCCCGGAGATGGTGTCATACGCCAACATGTTCACATACCAGGTGGGTTCTCACGTTCAGCTAATGATGGCAAAATTTTGTCCTTTCCAAAATATTCGTGTTTCCTTCAAGATATTCAGCTATTACCAATTTACGATAGTACAAACAAATAACAAATAGAAACCAACAATATTGATCATAGAAGTTTTAATTTTTATTGTTGGATTACGATTGAATTCAAGTGATTTCGAGTATGGAAGAAATAGTTTTTGAAAGAGTTGATAGCATAAAACTACCCCTTTTGACACCATTTTTACTGATTGGTAGCAGTGAGCTCCGCAGTCTCATTTTGGTAACACATTTTCAAGATTTTCTCAGAAAGCCCAAATGACGATGTGATTCAATTTAGACAGCAGTTCTGACAGGTATGGCCCACATGTAGGATGACGTGGCAAGTTGGTCAGTCCAATAAAAAATAAAAAAATCTAAGAAAATGAAAAGCTGAAAAAATCTGAGAAAATAAAAATATCTAAAAAAAAGTCAACCGTCCCGGAGGTGACTCCCAGCCCGACGCACTTGCCTCGGTGCCGTCCTGGCCGGCTCCAGCACTTCCCCGCCGTGGGTCGCTCGTCGTGGCCGACGATGACGCAGACAACCATGAGGCGGAGCCGGCGAGCATTGCGGGGACCCTAGTGACGGTGGCTGCAGAGCACGGCGAACCGCCACTCGGCGATTCACAGGGATAGGGAGGAATGGGAATGTCCATCGGGACCGCGAGATCACCCTCGTCGCGTGTACGTGCTCGTCGCGGACGGAGAAGGTCGGATATGGCGAGCAGGCGGGCACGCCTCGGCCGGCGAGCACGCGCGGCGAGCAGGCGGTCGACGGCGAGCGCGCCACGGCCGGCAAGCACGCGCGGCAAGCAGGCGTGCGACGGCGCTCGCGCCCTGGCCCGCGAGCACGCGCGGCCACGTGACGCGGCCGGCGTGCACGCGCGGCGAGCAGGCAGGCGACGGCGAGCGTGCCACGGCATGCAAGCACGCGCGGCGATGCGAAGCGATGTGGCCGGCGAGCAGGCGGGCGACAGCGAGCGCGCCTCGGCCGGCAAGGACGCACCGTGACGCGACGCGGCCTGCAGGCTGCGCTGGCACTCTGGGCGCTGCTCCCTGGGCGCCATCCGTGCCCCTGCTGGCGCACTCAGTGGTGCCGCGGCGAGACTGCCGCTCAGGTTGGATTTTCTTTTTTTGCACATATATTTTTTATTAGGCTGACAGGTGGGGTCCACAGTACACCACACAAAACAATTATTTTTATTTTTTAATTAGACTGACCAGTGGGGCTTACTTGCCACGTCACCCTACATGTGGGCCATACCTGTCGGATTGGCGGTCTTACTTGAATCAGTGAGTCATTTGCGTTTTCTGAGAAAATCTGGACAAAATGTGGTATGAAAATGCGATTTTGGAGCGGACTGGTACCAATCGGTAAATTTGACGTGAAGAGTGGTACTTTTACGCTAATAACTCTTCTTGAAACCAAAATTCAAAACTATCCAGGTAACGGCGAGCCCCGACGAGGTCACGTACGGGTACCAAGCCAAGGCCGGAGCGCCGCTGTCGCGAATAATAATCACCGATGCCGGCACGCTCCAGCGCCTTGCCTGGGACCGGAGCAGCCGGGCGTGGAAGACCTTTTACAGCGCGCCGAGGGATGTGTGCGACGCGTACGCGCGGTGCGGGGCGTTCGGCCTGTGCGACGTGACCGCGGCGTCCACGTCGTTCTGTGGCTGCTTCAGGGGCTTCGCCCCCACGTCGCCGTCGGCGTGGTACATGCGGGACACGTCCGGTGGATGTCGGCGGAGCATGACGCTGGACTGCGCCGGTGGCGACGCGATGGGCGCGCGCACCACGGACGGGTTTGCGGTGGTGCGCGGCGTGAAGCTCCCCGATACGCACAACGTGACGGTGGACACGGGCATCGGGCTGGACGAGTGCCAGGAAAGGTGCCTCGCCAACTGCTCGTGCGTGGCCTACGCCGCCTTGGACATCCGAGGAGGCGACGGTGCCGGCCATGGATGCATCATCTGGTCAGGTGACATCGTCGACGTCCGGTATGTGGACAAAGGGCAAGATCTCTACCTCAGGCTTGCGAAATCTGAGCTAGGTACGCATCGCACTAAACAAAATTCTCGATTCCACAACAAAGTGACAATTTTTTCTCTTATAAAGTTCAGTTTTGGCAATCTTATTCTTAGCTGAAGATGCCAAGGACAGAAAGATGAGCAGGGTGATCATCGCAACCATATGCGCGGTGTGCGCGGCCGCGGTCATATTTCTCTGCCTGGCCTTCATCATTCGGAGGAGCATCAGAAGAAGAATCTTGCCTGAAGCACGGATAGTGCAGATCAACAACGACGCTGCTGTTCGCGTGGAAGCAGGCAAGCCTCTGAATGCCACGGCCGTCGCCTCCGTTGATCTGGCCACCTTAAAGAAAGCCACAAGGAACTTCTCCAAGGGAAACGTGATCGGCGAAGGCGCTTTCGGCATCGTTTACGAGGTTCAAACGCAAACCAGTTTCATCTTCTACATTTTCTCAAATCAGAAATTATCATATGATCTGAACTGTTTTTTGCAGGGTCAACTGCCGAACGATCATCCTCTGCTGGAAGGGGCACCCGGGAGGAAGGTCGCGGTGAAGAGGCTGAAACTGTCGTCGTCTGTACCAAACAGAGTGCTCAGCGATTACAGAAGGGAAGTGGAGATCGTGTGCCATCTCCGGCATGACAATCTTGTCCGGCTCCTCGCGTACTGCGACGACGGCGACGAACGGATACTCGTGTACGAGTACGTGAAGAACAGGAGCCTAAACCTCTACATATTTGGTAAGTACCTACAACTTTGTGCTAATTATTTTTTTAGGGAACTGTGTGCTACTTTTTTTTTTGGGGAAAAGAACTGTGTGGAGTACTTAATGTGGTAGATCTAGAAACATAATGATGACTGAACTGTTTGGGTATTTATTGAATTGACAGCTGATAAACCCAGCACTCGTGCTTCGCTGAATTGGGCGAAGAGACTGGAGATTATCCGCGGAATTGCCCAGGGCGTCTGCTACCTTCACGATGGGTCAGGTGCGAATGTAGTTCATAGAGATCTCAAGCCGTCCAACGTGTTGCTGGATCACCAGTGGAGGCCTAAGATCGCCGACTTCGGCACCGCGAAGCTGTTCCGTGACGACCAGACAGGAACCCAGACAGTGGTGATTACACCGTGAGAAACCTCACACATGACCCATTCATCCTAGTTCATTTGGTTACTCTAAAATGATGACACAGGCCGAGCTGTGTGCAGGGGATACGCGTCGCCGGAGTATGCCAAGGATGGCGAGATGACGCCCAAGTGCGATGTGTTCAGCTTCGGCGTCGTACTGCTGGAGATAATCAGTGGTCGTAAAAACAGCGCTGCACCGAGCGTCATTTCTCAGGTGAGCACGCACGCAGGCTGGCGCCGGCTTTCCAGACCAATTACCTCCCCTAGCTAGGACATGATAAGGACGTACCTGAAATAAGCGTTGTATTTTACCCATTTGCTTTTGTTCTAGGCGTGGAGACTTTGGGAAGAGCACAGGGTGATGGACCTTCTGGATGTCGCCGTGGCGGCGCCAGCACGACATGATTCAGGATACGACGAACTCTCGTCGGAGCTGCGCCGATGCATTCAGATCGGCCTCCTCTGTGTGCAGCAGTCGCCTGAGGATAGGCCAGCCATGTCCGCGGTTCTGGGGATGCTGGTGAGCAAGGAGGCGCTGCTCGAGCAGCCCAAGGGCCCCGCGCAGCAGCTTGGGCCGACGTGCATGTCGCTGGAGCTGGAACAATCTACTGAAGTTAACCTCACATAGTGATTGGCTAATGGCTGGTTTAAGTCGAGTGAGGCCTATTGCGAAACTTGTATGTTTTTCATTGTAATTTTATTTGGATGTGAAACTTGTAAGTTGAGTGATGCCTATTGCCTTGGCCCATTCACATGGCTGGTTTAAGTTGAGTGAGTCCTATTGCGAAACAATCTCTGAAGTTAACCCTCAGAAGAACTATAAACTTGTAGTCTATACTATCCAATTGTGAAACTTGTATGTTTTTCATTGTAATTTTATTTTGATTGTTTGTTCTATGTATTCATATTGTATTGTGTATTGTTTTTCTCGATAATTGACATATCTAATACACCTATTGCGTGTATATTTCTTAAAAAACTAAAAAAGTAATACAAGTTTGTCTTTTTTTTGGCAAAATGATTCCTACATTATATTAGAGACTAGTGTGGTGATGCAAAAAAAAGGATCTCTACATAAGCCCCACCAAAGTGATACATCCCACAACATTATGACGTTGCAGGTCAACGGCGCCGCACTGAAGGAGGCTGCCTTTACGACGTTGCTAAGGAATGCTTTGGATCTCTACACAATCTTTGCTTTGTTGGCTAAGGAAAGCTTTGGAAGGAGGTTGCCTTTACGATGTTGTAAGGCAACAATGCAGCACTGAAGATACGGGTAGTCCTTGGCCTCGCGCTGGCGGTTGCAACTAAAGAAGGCGAGCCAGAAATCGATGGAGGGATCCATCCCTAGATAGTCCTCACAAAGGACGCCGAAATTGCTCACCCGGAGCATGGAATTCGGGCTGATGTCGTGCAAACGGAGATTTAGCCCCTGCATCAGGTTGCAGAAGAAGAGGGAGCCAGGGGCAGAATCCGCGCTCGACGTGTTCCGCGAACATCACCAGCTCTCCAGGCTGAGACTGGGAATAGTCTTGTTGCCAGGAGCACGACAATGGCACTCTGCCTTTGAAGGGAGAAATCCTTGGTGCGTGAGGGATTAGAGGTACAACTCATCAACCCAGGATCTATCCCAGTTGCAGAAGATGCGCCACGACATCTTGTCCTCCACTTGGTCTTTCCCTCCGGTGCCCTTTCCCTGACGTTGCAGAAGATGGGCAAGAACGGCGGCGGTAAAAGGACGAAGAAGGGAATGGTAAAAATGACCTAGATCTACGGGTTACTTATAAAACGATTTGCACGAGATAAGAGGAATGGATATTACAGAAAATACAGAGACTCTGTTTATTGGAGCCGAAAGGACAACAGAGATTCGGAGGTATATTCCGTCAATATGAAAAGACCCAATTGGCGAGTCAACTTGGCAACTCGTGAAAGTTTCATTAGCCGATCAATGGCTGCATGATATTAAGTCAGCATGATTCAGCATGAAAAAATACAACTTCGAGTTATAAAAATAACAAGTCAAGATTTTGAGTTTAACAAGTACGATCAGCATGCGGCTTCATCATATATCATTTCACTAGCGACTCATGAAGACGTCGAAGCCTGTGTTGCGCCCAAACTAAACTCGGGGGCTAATGTCGAGGGATGCCCAACAGGTAGGCCCACAAGAAGGATGGCCCACAAGAACAAGGTGCCTCATGATCGGCTTATGGCCGCACCACTCCATGGGCTTACACATTGATGGGTCGACCCAAGATCATGACGGTTTAGAAGATAAGTCCAGGACCAAGATACTTAACTTGGAAAGTTCGAAGGCTAGATATACTCCAAGTAGGACTCCGACTCCCGTTTCTATACGGGACATACCTTGTAACCCTGCAAGCCGCCCGTGTATATAAGGCCGGCTCCAGGGCTTAGACCGATAAGCTCTCAAGTCCTCAAGTTCTAGTTCTAGTCTCGATTCGATCCAGCGAATCGAACCCTTGTAATCAGAAACACCCATATCAATATCAATCTGGCGGGAGTAGGCCTTTACCTCCCAAGTGAGGGGATGAACCTGGGTAAAATCATGTTCCTCATGCCTCGTAATCTAGACTTGAAGATTCCTAAGTCGCCTAGTTCCTCACCCTCAAGAAGTCATCATAAGATCCGTGAAATCCCACGACAGGTTTCCCAAGGTCTCGTCGGTTCCTACAATCCACTCACGGACGCTATGGGTGAGTAGTGCGTTGACACATGCCAGTCTCGATTCAGTATCATGCTACGAAGTTCGTCCATCTTAGGTGGTGAAGAGGTCTTGATGCTTTATGTCTGGCCTCTTCACTCTTCATGGTTGGAGATAGGGCAGTGTGAACCTTTGTCGGTGGTTGTTGTGAGCGTGCGCTCTAGGTCAAAAAACATTGTGTGTGTGTGTGTGCGCACGCGCGCGAGTGTGTGTGCGTCTGTCTGTGTGTGTGCGCGCGCCACGGGCATAATCAGGCAAGAAGACATCCTTTATTATCGAAATAGAATTTGTGCTTACATTGACAAAGAACTGTCCCTAAATCCACTAGAACTGGTATGGCATTATAGTTTATAGAATGGCACAATCACATCTTATAGGGTTTTAACCGGAAAGTATAATTTATTGTCAAGTGTTGCGTTGACAACTAGGGCATCACCGGCCGGCCTCTAGATGGCACGGCCCTGGGGGATGTTATCCATTTTGCTGGAGTCATGTTGTTGTTGCCACATCCGATGCGCCTCCCATGATCCACACTAGTGGAAAACGGGGCACTAGTACCGGTTCCAGAGGGCCTCTAGTTCCGGTTAGGCAACCGAGACTAGCCAATCGGGACTAGAGCCCCCCCCCCCCCTCTAGTCCCTGTTGTCCACGAACCGGGACAAGAGGCCCTCCCACGTGGCCACGGAGGTGCCCGTTGGGCTGGAGACCGTTAGTCCCGGTTCGTAACATGAACCGGGACTAAAGGTAAGCCCTTTTTTTCTTTTCGATTATTTTTCAGGGTTTAGGGTTTAGGAGGGGTTTCGGATGGTTTCCATCGAAAGGGGATCACATCGCACGGGGATCAAGTTGATGCATATATACATAACACATATAATTACATGAAGATAACGTTGATGCATATATATAACACATAGAAATTAAATAGTACATGAAGATCACGTTTCGGATAAAGTACATAATTACATGGACATCACTATTACATGGAGGCATACTATTTTACATCATAGTGGTACTCTCCGAATTTTGGTATGACATCCTCAAGGAAAAATCCCGTCAATTCCTCCGCAATTGCTTTGAAGTGGTCCTGCATTGGGAGCGTGTTCCGCTTTCTTGCCAACTTTAAAAGAATGAGATCAAAATGAATACATGAGTTGTGTGTATATATATCAAATCATAATAAAACAATTATGAATGAAACTCAGCACAACTGATGGTAACAAAATAAAGTTGTGAATAATGTTTACGTACATCTTGATTTCTTCGGTTGTTGAATCTCTCGTTGGTCCTCATGCGAATGTACTCGCAAACGTAGAATCCACATAAATCAGTCCCCTGTGGCTGTTTATGGCAAGTCTGTACAAGAATAGAATTCAATCAAATAATAATCAAGTATGATAATGCATGGTGCGCGGACCTAGGTAGTACTACTTACGTCGTTCAAACGTCATGTCAGCTTCGGTTTCCATTCACCGGGTTCTTCCTTGATGAACGTCTTCCAAACGCTGCCCGACAAAGAAAATGAACAAAGGAGTTATTAATTACTTGATATCAGGAAATGAACGAAAGAGGCGATAAGAATTGAAATTACTCTGTGAGCATATCAAAACAGGTCTTGAATTCTTTAGGATCTCTCCTTAATGAGTCAAGGATTTCAACTTCTCCAGCGTGAATGTTAATGAGGAGAAGAATAAAGTGGAAACTACGCATGTTTATATACGCAGTCATGGATAACTCATCAGTTAAAACTTAACATCTGGTGAGCAAAATAGAATGTGTATAGAACAGTAACACTCACTTGAAGTTGTAAGGAAAAAAGATTTCTTTTTTGTCACGTTGATGCTTCAAAAACCTTAGCAAAATCCCCGGTGTGTCCTTGTTATAATAGGGATTTTCTATGGCGACTTCATGAATTTTATCCGGGTCAATGAACCCAATGTCCGTGATTTCATCCCTTTTGCATTCGAGAATCTTCAATCTGCATAATATAGCGCACAAAATATTATAGTGAGGATAATTACAGACAATGAACGAGCTGAGCTAATTAAAGACTTAAATTACAGAAATAAATCACTTACATACAATAGAAACTGATGATAGATTTGTCGAGGGCCCGGAGATTGTATAACTGAAAAAGTTCGCTAAACTCAACGGACACAGCGTATTCTTGGAAGTAGTGCTCTTCCTTAACTACCACCATGATACTTCACCTGCAAATGACGCATTTTTGTTGTTAGGTACTTCACCTGCTCGACCAAATTTTCCCCGGCAACATATTTATATGCTAGCTCGGAGATGGGGTAATCAGTTGTCGAACATATGTGCTGTTGAGAACCTTGAGCGGCCTTGTCGTCAAACACCTTGAGCGTGGGGACCGATTGTGCGTCCGAGCTGGGGAACTTGTTTCCCTTTTTTCAGCTCCTCCGACTTATTGCTATATGACTTGTCAATAGAACGCTCATAGTCTGAATGCGGCTTTGGTGGAGGGTTCCATAAGGCAGCGACGGTGCGCTCAACGATCTCCGCCGGTAATTTCTCCTTGGTGGCTCGGGCTTTTTCGGTGCAAAAAAGGCTATATTGTAGGCCTTAACGACGGCGTCGTTTTCCTCGGTACTCATTTCCCAAGGTCGCTTCTCAAGAGGCGGCGGTGTTTTCTCCTTTCTCGCTTTCTTCTTAACCGGCGTCCCGTTGTGGCGCTTCATCGGGAGCAACTTAACGGGCGCTTCCTCACGCGGCGGAGGTGGACTTTGCTGCTGAGGTGGAGATCGAGATGGACTCGCGCTGGGGTCCCTCTCGGGAGGGTTGGACTTTGCTGCTGAGGTGGACTGCTACAAGGAGGAGTCGGTGGCCTTGGCAAGGAGCCTGGAAAGACGATGTAGTTCTTGTTCCTTAGGACAAAACCACGCTTGACATCTCCCAGTGTCTTCTCCTTGTCACCTCCAGGAATCTCAAGATCCATTGTTTCAAATCCCGGCACAATTTCATCCACCCCGACACGAGCATAGCCAGCTGGAATGTCACCAAGATGGTAGCTTGCTCCAGGTTGATTAGGTAAAGCATAGCCGACCGCCACCTTCAAGGATATGTTCCTCATTGACATATGTACTCACAATCTGTCTTCTCCGTGACATCATCCACGGTTCACATGCAGATGCTTCTAGCTGCGTGGGACTCACGCTGCTTTTTGCTGAGATGGGACGACATCGGCTTGAGGATCTTCTAGCTGCAGCTGCTGAGATGCCCTTTGCTGACTAATTGAGTCTATTTGCTGCTGCTGCCGCTGCACCTGACGTTCCAATTCTGATAACCGGTCTAACTCCTTCTTCTTCTTTCTCCCATGGCTTCTATAACTGTCAGCGCACTCCGGATACCCTTCCTTCAAGGTGACACCGCCGGGATGGCCTCGTAATCGTCCATAGTGTTCAGGATTCCTCAGGGCGAGTGTCAGCTCGTCATTCTCTCTCTCGGGATGGTACTCTCCCTTTCGAACTTTATTTATTGCGTCTACAAGCAACGGAGTGATTGTTTCAAAAAATTTCTTCCATTTTCCCTTTGCAACAATCAGCCCTGTCAGTGGGTCCAACACTGCCCCATGCGCGAACAACCAGAACTTGGACCTCTCGGGCCAGTCCGCTGTTTGTGGAGTGATCCCTTTAGCAAGCTGTTCTGCTTCAAAGGCTTCCCACCTAGGAATGGCAGTCTTGTAGCCACCTGTCCCCAACCTATGGTGATATTGATTCTTTCCAGCATTTATCTTATTTATGGCCGATCGGGCAACATCGGTAGACGATTTCTTATACGCCACAAATGCGGGCCAGTCATGTTTTATCTTCTCTAGTACTCCAGTGAAATTATTTGGATCTTCTTTTTCATATTTTCTCCATAATGTTTTCTTCCAGCTCTGGAATTGTGTGGCCATCTTCTTAAGAGTCCACTCCTTCACTTTCTCCTTCTTGCCTTCGGGTAGGTTGAAATGTATCATGAGTGTATCATAAAGCAAATCTTTTGTATGTTTGCAGACATAACTAGCTTCATCTTCGTTAGCGTCCTTCAGCTTATGCCAATCTGTAATGGTGATCGGGAGCATGTCCCTAACAATGATTCAGCTTGATTTACAAATTTACGGCAGTTCTGTATGGGTGCCAGCGGTTCGCCACTATCTTTAACTTCCTCGATCTTTAACCTTGAACCCTCGCTCGACATCCTTCTCGTCCGGCCTCGAGGATCTTGCTTTTTAGCAGATGTGCTCGATCCGGAGGGCTAAAAGAAAAATGATTCGTTAATATGTGGAATACAAATCAATTAATGGATCTAGTGATCAACACAGCCTTAATCTATATATACCTCGCCGGAGTTTGTTAAGGGCACTTCGTCGTCTCTTTTTCTTCAGACTCAAGTCCTCACTAGAGTCGTTCAGAAATTGTGAGCTTAAATCATCTTCTCCACCGGAATCTTCTCCACCGGCATCTGTTCCACGGGCACACGCATATATTATTTGTTGCATTTGGTCTTCATTCTCGTCGTCTCTGAAGGGGCGTCCATAGCTCAATGTCCCTGCAATCAATTATATATGATTTCAATTTTGTAATAAGAAAATGCCCAAATTTCTAAAATTAACATCTCCTACCATTTCCTAACTATTGTAACTAACACAATTTATAGTAAAAAAAACTAACACAGTTGTCCTACCTGCCAGCCCAAATTTGGGCCAGCTTTGTAACTAAGACAATTAAAAAAAATAACATCCGGGCTGACCCAAATTCCAGCCCAAATTTGGGCCAGCCCAAAGGATGGTTGGTGCGCGGCTACAGGCCACGGTCGGCGACGTGACCACGCAGGTGGAGAGGCTGCAGGCGCTCGTGGTCAATGCTGGCCCACCTGGCGACGTGCGGCCAGCATTGGCTCAACGCGCCGCATCCGCCCTGGCCACGAGCGCGTGGTCAATGTTGGCCCACCTGCCAGCGACCCACCGCCCCGTCTTCCCCACTCGGCCACGTCCGCGTGTAACCGCCCACTCACCACCACACGACCGCGCCCTCGTCTTCCCCGCCCCCCTCGTCTTCCCCAGCGCCATCGCCTTCCCCGCCCCCCTCGTAGTCAATGCTAGCCCTGGCCTACCTGCCAGTGACCCACCGGCCCCCTCGTCTTCCCCACCCCGGAGTCAATGCTGGCCTTGGCCTACCTGCCAGCGACCCACCGGCCCCCTCGTCTTCCCCACCCCGGAGTCAATGCTGGCCCTGGCTGGTCCTGTGGATAGCGACCTCAGTCCACACCGCCACCCCCACCAAATCTAACCCTAGCCCCTAGCTGGTGCACAGCGACCACTCGCCGGAGCCATGTCGTGGTGGTTCAAGCCACCCAAGAACCAGCACGAGGCCAGCAGCTCCTCCGGTCGGCGCGCCGCGCTTCCTCCTCCTCCTACCCAACGCTCCGTTCCAGCGCCACCGCCGGCGGCGTTAGGTATTGCGCCACAGGGCGTGCGGACGGTCGGGGGAGCGGCGCCGGCGCGTCGTGCCGGTGCGGCGGACGCGGCGCCGAAGAAGAAGAAGCGGATGCGGCGCTACGTGCGCGTGGAGGAGTCCTAGTGGCATTGGAACAATGCCACCCCGGTGTACAGGCCCGACGTCCACCTGCCGGACGAAAGGCACCTGAATCCGCAGCGGATTCCGGTGCCGCCGATTCCGGCCAGTGGCCGGGCCAGGGTGGTGGAGATCGCGCGCCACCGCCGTCTCCTCCCACCGGACCTCTTCAACGACCCCGCCTAGGCGTCGGAGTCCCCCAACTGGGACCAGTGGTTCGCGGACTAGCACGACGACCGCCGCCGCGCTTATTTCGCGCAGGCCCCAGCACCGCCGCAGGAGCCCGAGGCGTACCCCGCACCACCGCCCGGCCAGGAGCCCGAGCTGTGGTTCGAGGAGGAGATCCTCAACGACGACGACCCGGAGATGCTGGCCGCCTACGAGGCGTCCCTTCGCTCCCTCGCCGAGGACGAGATCAAGCGCTGGGAACAAGTGCTGGCTGCGGCCCAGCCGCCGGCGCCACCACTGCCGTGGTGGCAGCACATGGCCCAGGAGCAGGAGGCCGAGGAGCTGGAGTTGGAGCCTGTTCCTCCACTACCTGCCGGCCTCCTTGACCAGTCCTGGGGCTGGACTGGCGGCAGTTGGTTGCCGGCGCCACCGCGCCGCCGCAGGAGCGGGAGGTGCCGGCCCAGGCGCAGCCGCAGCAGGAGCCGGAGGAGCAGCACCTTTCGACGGAGGAGCATCCGCCGCCGGCCCATCTGTGGGCCGCGACGGGATACATGATTCTCTCTGACGATGACTAGGCGTCCGGCGCCGCCGCCGTGTCCTCCCACCGCCCCCTAAAATGTAATGGCCTGTAAGCCTTTTTTTTACTCTTTATTGTGGCCCGCCCCTAAAATGTAATGGCCTTTAGGCCTTTTATTATATGTAAATATTATTAACGAAATGTCCCCGCCCCCTTTATGTAATGTCCCCGCCGCCGGCGCCGGCGCCCACGGTGGTTCAAATTTGCCGATCTAGGGTTACCAGGCCACCGCTGCTCGATTTAAGCGAGAGAGGAGGACGGGAGAGAGAGAGGAGATAAAGACCGTACCATGCGCGCGGGGACGGCGGCGTGGGCGTGGGTGCTTGGGGACTCGACGGCGAGGAAGAGGGCGGCCGCGGTGACCGAAGCAGGAGAAGGCGGCGGTGGCGGCGGCGGCACGGGAGCCGGGGAGCACGGCACGGCAGCCTGGCAGCGTCCTTCTCTCCTTGGGCCTGGCAGCAAAATGCGGGGGCGAGAGGAAGGGGAGGGATCTAAAAGGCACTAATGGTCCTTTAGTCCCGGTTCCAGCCACGAACCGGGACTAAAGGTCCATTTTTGGTCCGCTGCCAAATTAGCGCGCCAAAGCCCACCTTTAGTCCCGGTTCCAGCCACGAACCGGGACTAAAGGATCTTTTGTAATTTTTTTTCTATTTTCTTTTTCCTGGTTTATTTTATTCTATTGATTTAATTGTTCAAATTTAACAAACTTTATATCAAACGTAAGCCATGGACATGTAGAATCTTTTGGTACTGGTTATTTTCAAATTTGCCTATGTTGAATGTATTCAAATTTCAAATGGATGAGTTGAGTAAATTTGATTATCCAAAACTATCGATGGTTCTGTGATATAACCACTACTTGTGTACCTTAAAAACATTTTTGTAAAATTTTCAGAGCAAACTATCACACATTTATAGTTCAAATTTGAATTACTTTCAGAAAATAGGCATAAAGTCGTTTAAATTGGCGAAATTAACCGAGAAAATTACTAATATTTGAGGATTATCCATACAATATGGTCTACTTTGTGAGAAATTTGGATGGGTGCCATTTTGCACCATATTTGTTGTACATGCTTCACAAAAATGTCATTTTTGACACTTAAAAAATGAAAATAATATTTATATAAGTAATTTGAAAAAACTCAGTTCTGTAACATTGTTTGTCATACCAAGATACAGCTACGTGTCCTCTGCCTCATAGAACCAGGATCAAAAAGGTTTCATACATTATTACACATGACCATTGCTCGCGCTAAGTTGACGAGGGAATATCTCCCAGGCAACAACACCAGAAATAATGCTTGTACGTCACACGTCAGTTGGGAACCCCAAGAGGAAGGTATGATGAGTGCAGCAGCAAGTTTTCCCTCAGTATGAAACCAAGGTTTAATCGAACCAGTAGGAAAACGAGGTTTGCTTCGAAGGTGTTGGTGAAGGAGTGTAGTGCGGCGCAACACCAGGGATTCCGGTGCCAACGTGGAACCTGCACAACACAATCAAATTACTTTGCCCCAACTTAACAGTGAGGTTGTCAATCTCACCGGCTTGCTGAAAACAAAGGGTTAAACGTATCGAATGGAAGATGATGTTTGTTTGCATAAAACAGTAGAGAACAATGATTGCAGTAGATTGTATTTCAGATGTAAAAGAATGGACCGGGGTCCACAGTTCACTAGTGGTGTCTCTCCAATAAGATAACTAACATGCTGGGTAAACAAATTACAGCTGGGCAATTGACAATTGATAAGTGCATATAACATGCATGTGTGAGTTGTGGTGTCTACTATGAGATTCATTTGGGCATTACGACAAAGTACATAGACCGCTATCCAGCATGCATCTATGCCTAAATAGTCCACTTTCCGGTTAACATCCGTACCCCTTCCAGTATTAAGTTGCAAGCAACAGACAATTGCATTAAGTAATGTGCGTAATGTAAACAATACATTCATCCTTGAATAAAGCATTGCTGTTTTACCCCTAGTGGCAACAACACATCTACAACCTTAGAACTTGCTGTCACTATCCCAGGTTAAATAGAGGTTGAACCCAACTATCATGCATAAATACCCCCTCTTGGAGTCACAAGTATTCACTTGGCCAAGGCTTCAACAAGTAACGGAGAGCATGCAAGATCACAAATGACATAGACATGATAATATAATATTCAGCTCCACATAGGTATCAATATAAGTCAGATCCCAGCAAACACAACATGTAGCATTACAATAAGATGATCTTGATCATGATAGGCAGCTCACAAGATCTAAACATGATGGCACAAGTGGAGAAGACAACCATCTAGCTACTGCTATGGACCCATAGTCCAAGGATGAACTACTCACGCATCACTCCGGAGGCGGGCATGGCGATGTAGAGCCCTCCGGTGATGATTCCCCTCTCCGGCAGGGTGCCGGGAAGAGCTTCAGAACCCCCCGAGTTAGGGTTGACGACGGCGGCGGCAGCGAATATGTTCTGGATGAAAGGCTCGGTGTTTTAGGGTTTTCACGTCTCGGGGAATAAATAGGCGAAGGGGCGATGTCGGCGGACCCCCGAGGGGCCCAAACCACCAGGCGGCGCGGTGGGCCCACTGCCGCCGCCATGGTTTGGCCACCTCGTGGCTCTTCGTCTCTCCTTCGGACTCCGTGTACGTGTGGAAAAATAGGGACTTGGCCTTTTGTTTCGTGCAATTCCGAGAATATTTCCAGAAGTAACTTTCTGAAACCAAAAACAGCAGAAAACAGGGAACTGGCACTGTGGCATCTTGTTAATAGGTTAGTCCCAGAAAATGCATAAAAGTGATATGAAGTGTATATAAAACATGTAGCAAATGGTATAATATAAGCATGGAACAGCAGAAATTATGGATACGTTGGAGACGTATCAAGCATCCCCAAGCTTAGTTCTACTCGTCCTCGAGTAGGTAAAACGATAACAACAAATAATTTCTGAGGAGACATGCTTTCACACAATCTTGATCAATATATTGCAAGGCTCATGTCATGAATGAAGTGACTCAAAGCAATGATCTATAGTTTGCTAACAAATAGATAAAGAGTAAACAATGAATCATATAAGCAAAAACTTTTCATGAATAGTACTTTCAAGACAAGCATCAAAAAGTTTTGCATAAGAGGTAACTCATAAAGCAATAGATTCAAAGTAAAAGGCATTGAAGCAACACAAAGGATGATTAAGTTTCAGCAATTGCTTTCAACTTGTAACATGTATATCTCATGGATAGTTGTCAACATAAAGCAATATAACAAGTGCAATAAGTAAACATGTAAGAATCAATGCACACAAAGTTGACACAAGTGTTTGCTTCTAAGATAGAAAGGAGTAGGTAAACTGACTCAACATAAAGTAAAAGATAGGCCCTTCGCAGAGGGAAGCAGGGATTAAATCATGTGCTAGAGCTTTTTAAGTTTTCGAAAGCATATAGAGAGCACAAAATAAGTATTTGAGAGGTGTTTGTTGTTGTCAACGAATGGTAGTGGGCACTCTAACCCCCTTGTCAACCAGACTTTCAAGAGCGGCTCCCATGAAGGACGTTATCTCTACCAGCAAGGTAGATCATCCCTCTTCTCTTTTGTTTACACATGTATTTTAGTTTCTTTATAGATGACACTCCTCCCAACCTTTTGCTTACACAAGCCATGGCTAACCGAATCCTCGGGTGCCTTCCAACATTCACATACCATGGAGGAGTGTCTATTTGCAAATTAAGTTGCTTACTGATAAATCAGGGCAAAACATGTGAAGAGAATTATTAATGAAAGTTGTAATTAATTGGGGCTGGGCACCCCGTTGCCAGCTCTTTTTGCAAATTATTGGATAAGCGGATGTATATGCCACTAGTCCATTGGTGAAAGTCTGTCAGAAGTAAATGACAAGATTGAAAGATAAAACACCACATACTTCCTCATGAGCTATAAAACATTGACACAAATAAGGAGTAATAAAGTTTTGAATAGTTTAAAGGTAGCACATGAAATATTTACTTGGAATGGCAGGAAATACCACATAGTAGGTAGGTATGGTGGACACAAATGGCATGGGTTTTGGCTCAAGTTTTGGATGCACGAGAAGCATTCCCTCTCAGTACAGAGTTTAGGCTAGCAAGGTTGTTTGAAGCAAACACAAGTATAAACCGGTACAGCAAGAATCACATAAAAACATATTGCAAGTATTATAAGACTCTACACTGTCTTCCTTGTTGCTCAAACATTTTACCAGAAAATATCTAGACCTTAGAGAGAACAAATATGCATCCCAAGTCTCAACAAGCTCTACGGTAGTTCTCCACTACTAGGCTTTAACTACATGATGCAAGAGCTTAAACATGATCTACTTGAGAGCTCAAAACAATTGCAAAGTATCAAATCGAAACAAGACAATGATCTACAAGAATGCATATGTCTTTTCCAATACCAACTACTACATGTAGCATTTTCTTTCTTCCAAACAAACACCAATCAATTTATTTAAACATAAACTCTCCAAATGATAATATAATGCAGCAAGAGAGTATTTATAAACAAGTGCTAACAGCTCGAAGAGATGCATGAAAAACAGGAGCTAAAAGCACTGCAGTAGCTAGTTAAGAATACTCAACAAATATAAGTGAAGAACATGAGTATTCACATGAAAAAGCGGAGCGTGTCTCTCTCCCACACAAGGATTGCTAGGATCCGAATTTATTCAAACAAAAACAAAAATAAAAACACACAGACGCTCCAAGTAAAGCGCATAAGATGTGAAAGAATTAAAATATAGTTTCACTAGAGATGACCTGATAAGTTTGTTGATGAAGAAGGGGATGCCTTGGGCATCCCCAAGCTTAGACGCTTGAGTCTCTCTGAATATGGTTGGGATGAACCACGGGGGCATCCCCAAGCTTAGGCTTTTCACTCTTCTTGATCACATAATATCACCCTTCTCGCTTGATCCTTGAAAACTTCCTTCACACCAAACTCAAGACAGTTCTCATTAGAGGGTTAGTGCATAATCAAAAATTCTCATATTCTGTAATGATACAATCAATCCCAAAGCTTCTGGACATTAGCTACAGCCACCAATGCTTTGTGGAGCAAAGAAATCCACACAAACACAGTAAAAGAGCGAATGCAAAACAAAAGGCAGAATCTGTCAAAAACAGAACAGTCTGGAATGACGAATTTTTTCGAGGCACTTAAGTTGCTCAGATGGATCTGGCCTAAAATAATGAAAGTTGCGTACATATCTCAGGAATATGCGTGATTTTTTCAGAATTTTTTGAATTTTCTACAGGGAGATAAGCTCAAATCCGTGACAGCTAAAAATCTGTCACTGCGCAGAAATCCAAATCTTGCATCAACTTTCAATATAGAACTTTACTTGGCACAACATTGCGATAAAATAAAGATACAAAGGAGTTGCTACAGAAGTAACAAAACTCCTTGACTCAAAGAAAACAAAAATAACAGCAAATAAAAACGATGGGTTGTCTCCCATAAGCGCTTTTCTTTAACGCCTTTCAGCTAGGCGCAGAAAGTGAAAATCAAGTGTTGTCAAGTGGCAAATCATTCAAATCATCAAAAGCTTCTTCCAACACACAGCTTGTAACAATGGGTATCTTAGATGTTCCTGGAGGTGTTTCATTACCTTTAACCGTACTAAAAGTTTTATCAATTTTAAGCTCATAATGAGTCTTTGGTTTTGGCACTTTAGGAACATACATAAACTTTTGCTCTCTACCCACATAAACTTTCTCCTTTTTAGACTTAAGAGAAGTAAAGGTTGAACTTAAGGTTTCAATAGCTTCCTCTAACTCATCAATTCTATGATTTTGGGTGTCATGGATATTATTATCCTCAAGAACAGTGATTCTTTCATTGATGGTGGCTATTGATTCATTAGTCTTACCAATACAATCAAGAAAATTTGGAAAAAAATTCTCCATAGAGTCTAACTTATTTATAACATCCTCCAAGGTGATCTCAATTTTAATATCTTTAGTGGGTGGTGTTCCTACCAAACTTTCAATAATATTACAGGCTTCTAAAGCAGGAGTACCCAAGAAATTTCCACCTGTAAGAGTGTCTAGAACATACCTATACCAACTAGAGATACCAACATAAAAGTTCCTAAGGAGGATAGTGGTAGAGTGTTTCTTAGTACATCTATGATGAGCATCACTAATTCTATACCAAGCATCTTTCAAATTTTCACCTCCTAGTTGCCTAAAAGAACGAACTTCAACTTCAGGAGCATTCATTTTGAAAAACAAAATCAAACCGAATTAAACAAGTAACTAATTTTTTTGTGTTTTTGATAAAGAGAGCAAACAAGACTAAATAAAAATAAACTAAGCAAGACAAATAACAAAGTAAAGAGATTGGGTGTGAGAGACTCCCCTTGCAGAAGCAATTCGGTTTTCCCCGGCAACGGCGCCAGAAAACGTGTTGCTAGCGCTAAGTTGACGAGGGAATATCTCCCCGGCAACAGCCAGAAACAATGCTTGTACGTCACACGTCAGTTGGGAACCCCAAGAGGAAGGTATGATGAGTGCAGCAGCAAGTTTTCCCTCAGTATGAAACCAAGGTTTAATCGAACCAGTAGGAAAACGAGGTTGCTTCGAAGGTGTTGGTGAAGGAGTGTAGTGCGGCGCAACACCAGGGATTCCGGTGCCAACGTGGAACCTGCACAACACAATCAAATTACTTTGCCCCAACTTAACAGTGAGGTTGTCAATCTCACCGGCTTGCTGAAAACAAAGGGTTAAACGTATCGAATGGAAGATGATGTTTGTTTGCATAAAACAGTAGAGAACAATGATTGCAGTAGATTGTATTTCAGATGTAAAAGAATGGACCGGGGTCCACAGTTCACTAGTGGTGTCTCTCCAATAAGATAACTAACATGCTGGGTAAACAAATTACAGCTGGGCAATTGACAATTGATAAGTGCATATAACATGCATGTGTGAGTTGTGGTGTCTACTATGAGATTCATTTGGGCATTACGACAAAGTACATAGACCGCTATCCAGCATGCATCTATGCCTAAATAGTCCACTTTCCGGTTAACATCCGTACCCCTTCCAGTATTAAGTTGCAAGCAACAGACAATTGCATTAAGTAATGTGCGTAATGTAAACAATACATTCATCCTTGAATAAAGCATTGCTGTTTTACCCCTAGTGGCAACAACACATCTACAACCTTAGAACTTGCTGTCACTATCCCAGGTTAAATAGAGGTTGAACCCAACTATCATGCATAAATACCCCTCTTGGAGTCACAAGTATTCACTTGGCCAAGGCTTCAACAAGTAACGGAGAGCATGCAAGATCACAAATGACATAGACATGATAATATAATATTCAGCTCCACATAGGTATCAATATAAGTCAGATCCCAGCAAACACAACATGTAGCATTACAATAAGATGATCTTGATCATGATAGGCAGCTCACAAGATCTAAACATGATGGCACAAGTGGAGAAGACAACCATCTAGCTACTGCTATGGACCCATAGTCCAAGGATGAACTACTCACGCATCACTCCGGAGGCGGGCATGGCGATGTAGAGCCCTCCGGTGATGATTCCCCTCTCCGGCAGGGTGCCGGGAAGAGCTTCAGAACCCCCCGAGTTAGGGTTGACGACGGCGGCGGCAGCGAATATGTTCTGGATGAAAGGCTCGGTGTTTTAGGGTTTTCACGTCTCGGGGAATAAATAGGCGAAGGGGCGATGTCGGCGGACCCCCGAGGGGCCCAAACCACCAGGCGGCGCGGTGGGCCCACTGCCGCCCGCCTATGGTTTGGCCACCTCGTGCTCTTCGTCTCTCCTTCGGACTCCGTGTACGTGTGGAAAAATAGGGACTTGGCCTTTTGTTTCGTGCAATTCCGAGAATATTTCCAGAAGTAACTTTCTGAAACCAAAAACAGCAGAAAACAGGGAACTGGCACTGTGGCATCTTGTTAATAGGTTAGTCCCAGAAAATGCATAAAAGTGATATGAAGTGTATATAAAACATGTAGCAAATGGTATAATATAAGCATGGAACAGCAGAAATTATGGATACGTTGGAGACGTATCAACCATCAACATCCGTTTCTAGTGTTGTGGTATAAACTTCTTCTTCGTGTGCGTCCCTTTCTTCTGATTGCGCCGTAACCATGGACAATCTTCATCATTCAACATGATGCTTGGGTCAGTTTTCACTGTGAAGGGCGGAATTTCATGAAACTTATTGTAATCTTCTGATATGTCTGTCTTGTCCTCCACTCCCACGATGTTTCTTTTCCCTGAAAAAACTATGTGGCGTTTTGGCTCATCGTATGATGTATTCGCTTGCTTATCTTTTTTTCCGGTTTGGTAGACATGTCCTTCACATAGAAAACCTGAGCCACTTCACTGGCTAGGACGAATGGTTCGGTGTCGTACCCAAGATTCTTGAGATCCACTCTAGTCATTCTGTACTACGGGTCTACCTGTACCCCGCCTGTCAGGTTGAACCATTTGCACCAGAACAAAGGGATCTTAAAAGAATGTCCATAGTCAAGTTCCCATATCTGCTCTATGTAACCATAATATGTGTCCTTTTGCCCATTGTTGTTTGTTGCATCAAAGCGGACACCACTGTTTTGGTCGGTGCTCTTTTTATCTTGGTCGGCCGTGTAAAATGTATTCCCATTTATCTCGTACCCTTGAAAAGTCAATATAGTCGAAGATGGTGCCTTGGCCAACAAGTATAGCTGTTCTCCAACAGTGGTGTCATTAATGAGACGTGTTTGCAACCAACCGCCGAAATTCTTCACGTGTTCTTCATCAATCCAATCTTTAGGTTGCTCCGGGTATTTCAAGCGTAAAATATTCTTGTGTTCCTCGATATACGGAGCCACCAAGCTGGAATTATGTAGAACTGTGTAGTGTGCTTGAGTGAAAGAATGTCCATCCATACATATTGTTGCTTTCTTTCCTAGCGTGCCTTTTTCACGCAGTCTCCCCTCATGGCACGATTGAGGAACACTGATCGGCTTAAGGTCAGGAATAAAGTCAACACAAAACTCAATGACCTCCTCTGTTCCATAGCCCTTAGAGATGCTTCCTTCTGGCCTAGCACAGTTATGAACGTTTTTTTAAGACTCCCATAAACCTCTCAAAGGGGAACATGTTGTGTAGAAATACAGGTCCGAGAATGGAAATCTCTTCGACTAGGTGAACTATGAGGTGCGTCATAATATTGAAGAAGGATGGTAGGAACACCAACTGGAAGCTGACAAGACATTGGATCACATCCTTCTGTAAACTTGGTAGAGTTTCTGGATTGATCACCATCTGAGAAATTGCATTGAGGAATGCACATAGCTTCACAATGGGTACTCGAACATTTTCCGGCAGAAGCCCCCTCAATGCAACCGGAAGTAATTGTGTCATAATCACGTGGCAGTCATGAGACTTTAGGTTTTGGAACTTTTGCTCAGTCATGTTTATTACTCCATTTATATTCGACGAGTAACCAGACGGGACCTTGATACTGTTCAGGATTTCAAAATAGATCTTCTTCTCTTCTTTGGTAAGAGCATAGTTGGCAGGACCTTGATACTTCTCTGGATTCAGGTGGTTGTCTCGTTCGTGCATACGTTGCTGGTCCTGCCGTGATTCCGGTGTATCTTTCGTGTTTCCATACACGCCCAAGAAGCTTAGCAGGTTCACGCAAAGATTTTTCGTCACATGCATCACGTCGATTGCAGAGTGAACCTCTAAGATTTTCCAATAAGGTAGCTCCCAAAATATAGATTTCTTCTTCCACATGGGTACGTGTCCGTCAGCGTCATTCGGAACAGATTGTCCGCCAAGACCCTTTCCAAATATTACTTTTAAATCCTTGACCATATCATATATAACATCCCCAGTAGAGCGGGTAGGCTTCGTCCGGTGATCTGCCTCACCTTTGAAATGCTTGCCTTTTTTCTTACGGGATGCTGTTTTGGAAGACATCGACGATGCCCCGGGTACACATTCTTGTTTCCCAAATATATACTTTCAGTCTCACCTAAACAGTGCGTGCATGCATTGTATCCCTTGTTTAACTGTCCTGAAATGTTACTAAGAATAGGCCAATCATTAATGGTTACAAACAACAACGCTCGTAGGTCAAATTCCTTTTGTTCGTGCTCATCCCACACAGGTACACCTTCGTCACGCCACAACTGTAAAAGTTCTTCAACCAATGGCCTCAGGTATACATCAATGTCGTTGCCGGGTTGCTTCGGGCCTTGGATGAGCACTGACATCATAATGAACTTCCACTTCATGCACAACCAAGGAGGAAGGTTATAGATACATAGAGTCACAGGGCAGGTGATGCATGTAAAATGCATACATGAACTTTGCATTATATTACTTATATTTCAATCATATTTGCATCATATAAGGGTTATATCATTGTTTTATATTGATTTTGGGAATATTTCATAGTTTCCCTATTTTTCTGGAATTAACCCTGCACAGCCAGAAAACCTTATTTTCTATATTTTGATGTTTCAGAGACCCAAACGACGTCCAAATGACCTAGAAATTTACGAGCATCAGTTTTTGGAAGGAACAAAGCGTGGGAGCAAAGGAAGCGATCAAGCGGAGGCCCGAGGGCCAGAAGAGGGTGGCCCACGCTTATGTTATTGATTGTCATGGGAAAAGTTGGTTAAAAGCTCTCACGAACTTGATGCACACTTTACTTTTATTGCACTTAATAAACATGAACCATTGTGATTAAAATTATGAAGTTGTGAGCTTGACAAAAGTCTTGGTTGGCAGTTAGCCCATATGTGCTGTCACATGACAAGCTTTCAACATTGCACTTATTTATATTCAGTTGATATCATGTATTTTTGTTTATGGATGCTTATCATGTTGCCAAATAAGTGTGGAAACTTAGTAAGTTTAAAGAGTTTGTATAAATGGCTAGAGAGATGCCTGGGCCGCCAATCTAAGCCATGCATCATTCATGGTGGAAATTTACAGCGTTCCATAATGAACCTTCCATGATGCACCTCATAATAAAAACATATACCAATAGTAAATAAAAGAGTGCTGAGATTGTTCATTGTCTGTTTGTCTTGTCATTTTGACATGGGCTTGTTCCATGTCCTAAGGCAAGAGGTACCCCAGTTGACACTCTTAATGATGCTATTATATTACTTACAATGACCTTAACTTGAACTTACTTTTGTGGACCGAGTTGAGTAACACCATGGTGTTTCACGGGGCATGAGGCATTCAACCATACTTTGTCAAGCACATCACTCATATTTGCTTTCACTTTAAACTTTAATCATTCAAGATGCTATGATAGGGGTAATGAGAGCTCCACACCAATGAATACCACATTGCAAACATTAACTTAAGTAGAATCATTTGAAAGCTAGATGAAACTTATTCATGTTTTACCTCTACTTATTTATCTATCCAAAGTGTCCACCTTTTATATTCAGATTTCATAAGAAGTACTCTATGACCACTATAGGATGTTTTTACTTTTATTATGCATACATTTGGTCCATAGTACTTTCCTCTATGTTACACTTTGTGAACTTATCATTGAACATCCATACATTGAATATTTGATATCACTTCATAATCTATCTTGCATATTGCTATTCCTTTGAAGAATGAATCATTTGACTCTATATAGCAATAGTAATCATCTTTGATATCCTTTGATAGTATTAAATTGCAAAGTCCATGTTAGTTTTATCACCTTCATACTCGAGGACGAGTATAGGTTAAGCTTGGGGATGTTGATGCATGTAAATGCATACATGAACTTTGCATTATATTACATATATTTCAATCATATTTGCATCATATAAGGGTAATATTATTGTTTTATATTGATTTTGGGAATATTTCATAGTTTCCCTATTTTTCTGGAATTAACCCGGCACAGGCAGAAAACCCTATTTTCTATATTTTGATGTTTCAGAGACCCAAACGACGTCCAAATGACCTGCAAATTTACGAGCATCAGTTTTTGGAAGGAACAAAGCGTGGGAGTGAAGGAAGTGAACAAGCGGAGGCCAGAGGGCCAGAAGAGGGTGGTCCACGCGGCCAAGGAATCTGGCCACGTGGGACCCACCATCTGGGCCCTCGTGGCTCCCTTGCCGTCGATCTTCGTCCCCGTGCCTTCGTCTTGACCTAAAAACGACTATAAAAATAGTCCCCGACGCCCTTCGGAAAGGAGCGCCGTGGAAACGCAGAAACCACGAAACAGAGACCTGGAGTTGCAGATTGGAGGGGGAAAACTCCGGCGGGGCGCTGCCGGTGTGGTCTCCACCTCCTCCAACGACTTCTCCACCGTCTCCATGATGAAGAGGGAGTAGTCCACCCCTGGACTATGGGTTTGTGGAAGTAACTTATGTATCTCACCTCTCTTGAGCTTCACTAATTAGTACCGTATGAGCTGCTGAACATGATTACGGTCGTCTATGTAATACCTTTGTGGTGGATCTTTTCATGAGTTAATATATGTTTGAGATTGCAATAGTTTTGTTTCAGTTATGAAAGTAGATGCATATTATGTACCCCGTTCTTGTGTACTTGTTATGATCAAGCATGTGTATGAGAGCGTGTGAGGGGAACGTGTGCATTAGTTGGAGTAACGGGGGTGGCTAGTGCGGTGAACGTGAGAGAAAGTTCCGCGATCCACTTGGGTTACTCCATGACTAGATCTAGCATGTTCTTATTTTAACTTCATGTCATGATACTTAATGCTATGCTCTGATTTATCTTAATTAATAAGGTGTCATGATTTAGTTCGCATCTTGGTGGTGTATAAGAGAGATTAATAAACAAAAGATCTCTATGTTAGGACGTGATGCCCATATAATTAGTAACTTATCATGAAACCTTTTTGTTGCAATCTCATATATCAATTCTAGTGTTCCATTATCTACCACTTTATTAAAGAGAGAGTGCATTTGTGAAACCATGACCCCGGTCCATTTTTAATCATAAGAAACACCTTTCCAACAACTTTTATCCATTTTACATTTTTTGTCATTATTAAATCCGAAAATACAAAAATACTTTTACATCTTGCATTCACATTATAAAACCCAAAAATATCATTTATCATTGTTTCCACCATCCTTGCATATTTATTTACCATTATTGCATATTTATTTACTGTTTTGCATTTACCTTTATCATATCATTCTCACACCTTGTGCTTGACAACCACTTGGTGAGGTTGAGGGCACAAAACAATTTACTTTGTTTGCAGGTTCTCAAGAGAAGGATAAGAAGATAAAACCTACACTGCTGGTTCCCCGAGAGTTCGATATTAAACCCTCGAGTCACCCCTCGTGGGGAAACTGTCTTTTCTATACTATACACTCTGCACTTGGAATCTCAACCTAACCCATTTTCTTTTGACGCAGTTAACTACGTCAAGGGCCATCACCAGGTGCTATGACTGGAGCTCTGCTCTCCGAAAGGATTAAAACCATCTGTACTTAGACCAAATCTTAAGTTCCTTGCGTCATCTGAAAATGTCGGAAACTCTCTGTCGATTTTTCTCCACTGCGACCCATCAGCGGGGTGTCTCAGCATCAGGTTTTTCTTACGGTCTTCTTTGTGCCATCGCAACGACTTGGCATGCTCTTTGTTTTGGAACAAACGTTTCAACCGTGGTATTATAGGAGCATACCACATCACCTTGGCAGGAACCCTCTTCCTGGGGCGCGGCTCGCCCTCAACATCACCAGGGTCATCTCGCCTGATCTTATACCGCAATGCACCGCATACCGGGCATGCATTCAAATTCTCGTACTCCTCACCGCGGTAGAGGATGCAGTCATTGATGCATGCATGTATCTTTTGCACCTCTAATCCTAGAGGGCAGACAACCTTCTTTGCTTCGTACGTACTAGAGGGCAATACGTTATCCCCTGGAAGCATCTTCTTTATTATTTTCAGCAACTTTTCAAATCCCTTGTCAGAAGTACCATTCTCTGTCTTCCATTGCAGCAATTCCAGTGTGGTACCCAGCTTTTTCTGGCCATCTTCGCAATTTGGGTACAACAATTTGTTGTGATCCTCTTACATTCTCTCCAACTTCAAGCTCTCGTTTTCACTTCCGCAGTTTATCTTCGCATCAAGAATGGCCCGACGAAGATCTTCATCGGGCTCATCAACAATGGGCTCTTCTTCAGCTTCGTCTTCCCCCCATTGTACTACCACCGTGTTCAGTGAACATAGGATAATTGTCATTATCCTCTTCTTCTTCATTGTCTTCCATTATAACCCCTCTTTCTCCGTACTTGGTCCAACAATTATAGCCGGGCATGAAACCGGACTCAATCAGGTGGATGTGAAGGGTTTTTGAGGAAGAGTAATCCATCGTATTCTTACATGCACTACATGGACAACAAATAAAACCATTCGCCCGCTTGTTTGACTCAGCCACATGGAGAAAATGATGCATGCCACTAATGAACTCGAGACTGCGTCGGTCACCGTACATCCATTGCCGGTTTATCTGCATTATATAAGTATATCAAAAACCATTACACTACATCATGAATAGATAAGTGACAAAAATAATTAATACAAGTTCATCATATTAAAAGCAAAGTAGAGTAGTGACCAAATGTAATACATAGTTCTCATAAAACATACACTGAAACTAACATACAACTATCTAAAAAATTGAAATTCAACAACAAATGCGATCAAAATTGCAACTAAGTTAATTACTGAAGCAACAGCATAATGACACCAAGTCTCTTGATTAATGGCATATTTTCTAATCTTTTTAATCTTCAAACGCATTGCATCCATCTTGATCTGGTAATCATCGACGACGTCGGCAAGTTTGAAGACCAATTTCATCTTCTCTTCCAGGTATTGCAGACGAAGATCTTCACTTTTTTTCAATTTTGCTTTCAAATCATTATTTTCTTTTTCAAATAAATTTAGCATCTCGACTAGAGGGTCGGTTGGAATTTCCGGTTCAACTACCTCCAAAATAAAAATATCTATGTCAAGTTGGTCGGCATAATAAGTCATAAACCGAAATGAAAGTAATAGTTATAAAAGTATACCACATCCAAATCATAGACCGGACGAGGGCCGACGGGGACGGATATCAAAACCATGGCACTATACATATAAAAACAATTTAAGAAAATTGTACAACTAATAACTATGCATGTAAATCATAAAACTAAGTTTTTTGAAAATAAAATATAAAAACAAGAGGCTCACCGAGGTGGTACCGGTGACGGGACGGCGCGGGCGATCGACGGCGGTGAGGACGGGGACAACACTAAAACCCACAAATCATACTTTAATTTGAGCTCAAACTGCATATAAAACAAATGAAATCCCTAACTTAGTCATTTCATCAAACACCTAGCTAGCACTAGAAAAATGAAATGAGCTAAAGTAGCAACGCCGGAAGTGCTAACCTTTGGATAGATGGGGCGCCGTTAATCTTGACAAATGGTGGCAAAAAATGGGGGGAAACTCGAGCTCGGGAGAGGAAATAGATGAGAAAATATTGATGAACTCGAGCTCAAAAATGGCCATGGCCGGCTCGGGGGGGGGGGGTGAAAGATGATGTAGGAAAACTTTAGTCCCGGTTCGTGATACGAACCGGTACTAAAGGTGGTTCGTGATACGAACCGGTACTAAAGGTCCATCTTTAGTACCGGTCCGTATCACGAACCGGGACTGGACCTGGCCGGCGCCCTGTGCATTCGAACCGGGACTAGTGCCCCCATTGGTACCGGTTCGTAAGGGAACCGGAACGAAAGGGCCAAACCGATGGCCCTGTTTCCACTAGTGCCAGTCTATATTCGCTATATCAACCTTTTGCCAATTAGCCACTTTGCGAGCTTAATTATATTTGTCAAATGTATGATCGACCTGTCTTTCTTCCGTCACAGTGATAATTGCAATAAATTTGGTTATAGTGCAAGCTCATCGAATTATAGTTCAGTGAAAAGCAGTTCTTTTCAAGTACCCACAACGTTAACAGGATAATGACCTACAATAGTTTATCTTCTGTTTCTCGAAGGAACAAACATCATGTTCCCGATTCAAGGCTATGAAACCACTTCAGTGATGACCAACATTTCATTTCTTCATGTGCAAAGAAACATCCATGATGAGGCCAACCAGCCATCTCCTCCTCCTCCTATTGCTCTTGTTGACATGCATCTTCCTCCTTTGCATCCAAACCTCTGCTGTTGACAAGTTCGAGAAAGGCCAGAACCTCACTGACGGTGAGACGCTCGTCTCGCCCCGCGGCTCATTCACCCTGGGGTTCTTCTCTCCCGGGGCTTCTACCAAGAGGTACCTCGGCATATGGTTCTTGGAGTCAAACGACACCGTATACTGGGTAGCCAACCGTGGCGACCCTCTCAGTGACGCGGGCAGCCTCGTCCTGCTAGACGGCTCCCGCCGGATGGCGTGGTCTTCAGACTTCTCTGGCCACGCTTCCGCGGCGACGACTCAGCTTCTCGAGTCCGGCAACCTGGTCGTGCGCAACGGTAGCAGCGATGCCTACATGAGGCAATCGTTCGACTTCCCATCCGACACCTTGCTGCCCGGCATGAAGCTGGGCAAGAACCACTAGTAGAAACAGGGGCTTCGGATCGGCCTATTTGTCCCGGTTGGACAGGAACCGCAACTAATGGGGGCATTAGTCCCGGTTCCAGAGGCGAGAAGGCCGGCCAGAAGCAGTCCCCACCATCCGGGACTAAAGATGGAACTTTAGTCCCGGTTGGAGACACCAACCCGGACTAAAGCCGTCGGCATACCTTTATTATTTTTCTATTTTTCATTTAACATGGAATAATTCATATCTTCAAATCCGTAAATCGAAATTTAACAAATAAAATGTCTAAATCGATTAGAAAAACAAGATGAATCCAAATTTAACAATTATATCATATTTTGCATCACAAGAACTCATTTAAATAGAAGAAATTACTTTTGAAAAATCATCATAAACTCATTTAACTAGGCGAAATTAGGTAGAAATCAAGAAAATTCCTAATACTTGAGGATTATTCATAAAATGTGGATTACTCTGTGAAATTATATGGGCACCATTTTGCACCATATCCTTTTTAGAGGTTTTGTTTACTTTATTTGATTGTTTTCAAAAAGCGGTTAAAATGGCCACCATGACTCTTATAGAAGAGGTCAAATTTTTCTAAAACTATCGATATTCTTGTGATATACTCCGGTGTGTGACCGGATTTACCGGCTTCACTTTCTCCCTAGTAAGTTGGTGGACTTATAGCTGAAAATTCCCACTTCGGGCGAAACAGAGGGAATCTTTAGAAGAGTTGGGTGGATCTTGGTTTTGGATGTTTCTATGGCCTAACTTAACACAACCAAGCAAAAAATTTCACTGGCCTACCCCCTTTCGACTCCGTTCAAAGGGGTATACGAGAACTTTGACTTTTTTCCAGCGGGTCTAGGGTTTCACCGAAGCGGGGCTCCGGAGCGTCGGAAACCTCACCAAAACCTAGCTGGTTCCATACCATATGTAAATAAGTGTGTTGGGTGTTGTACATGTCCAAGATCCTACTCCGGTGTGTGACCGGCTTTTCCGGCTTCACTTTCTCTCTAGTAAGTTGGTGGACTTATAGCTGAAAATTCCCACTTCGGGCGAAACAGAGGGAATCTTTACAAGAGTTGGGTGGATCTTGATTTTGGATGTTCCTATGTACTAACCTAACGCAACCAAGAAAAAAATTTCACTGGCCTACCTCCTTTCGACTCTGTTCAAAGGGGTATATGGGGAACTTTGACTTTTTGCCAGCGGGTCTAGGCTTTCACCGAAGCGGTGCTCCGGAGCATCGAAAACCCCACCAAAACCTAGCTGGTTCCATACCACATGTATATAAGTATGTTGGGTGTTGTACATGTCCAAGATACTACTCCGGTGTGTGACCGGCTTCACTTTCTCTCTAGTAAGTTGGTGGACTTATAGCTGAAAATTCCCACTTCGGGCGAAATGGAGGGAATCTTTGCAAAAGTTGGGTGGATCTTGATTTTGGGTGTTCCTATGTCCTAACCTAACACAACCAAGCAAAAACAGTCCACTGGCCTACCCCCTTTCGACTCCGTTCAAAGGGGTATACGGGAACATTGACTTTTTTCCAACGGGTCTAGGCTTTCACCGAAGCGGGGCTCCGAAGCATCGGAAACCCCACCAAAACCTAGTTGGTTCCGTACCATATGTATATAAGTGTGTTGGGTGTTGTACATGTCCAAGATCCTACTCCGGTGTGTGACCGGCTTCACGGGCTTCACTTTCTCTCTAGAAAGTTAGAGGACTTATAGCTGAAAATTCCCACTCCGGGCGAAACGGAGGGAATCTTTGCAAGAGTTGGGTGGATCTTGGTTTTAGATGTTCCTATGTCCTAGCCTAACACAACCAAGAAAAAAAGTCCACTGGCCTACCCCCTTTCGACTCTGTTCAAGGGTATATGGGAAAGTTTGACTTTTTTCTAACGGGTCTAGGCTTTCACCGAAGCGGGGCTCTGGAGCGTCGGAAACCCCACCAAAAGCTATCTGGTTCCATACCATGTGTATATAAGTGTGTTGGGTGTTGTACATGTCCAAGATACTACTCCAGTGTGTGACCGGCTTCACCAGCTTCACTTTCTCTCTAGTAAGTTGGTGGACTTATATCTGAAAATTCTCACTTCGGGCGAAACAGAGGGAATCTTTGCAAGAGTTGGGTGGATCTTGGTTTTGGATGTTCCTATGTCCTAACCTAACACAACCAAGCAAAAAAAGTCCACTGGCCTACCCCCTTTCGACTCCGTTCAAGAGGTATATGGGAAAGTTTAACTTTTTCCAACGGGTCAAGAATTTCACCGAAGCGGGGCTCTGGATCATCGGAAACCCCACCAAAACCTATCTGGTTCCATACCATATGTATATAAGTGTGTTGGGTGTTGTACATGTCCAAAATCCTACTCCGGTGTGTGACCGGCTTCACGGTCTTCATTTTCTCTCTAGTAGGTTGGTGGACTTATAGCTGAAAATTCCCACTTCGGGCGAAACAGAGGGAATCTTTGCAAGAGTTGGATGGATCTTGGTTTTGGATGTTCCTATGTCCTAACATAACACAACCATACTAAAGGATGCCTTTTTTTTGGGGGTTTTCACTTTATTTGATTTTTTTTAAACGATCAAAATGGCCAACATGACTATTCATCGAAAGAGGTCAAATTTTCTAACTATCGATGTTTCTGTGATGCAAAAGATGATTTTATTTTTCTCATTTTTGAATTTCTCTCATTTTTCTAATCGACTTAGACATTTTATTTGTCAAATTTTGATTTACGGATTTAAAGATATGAATTATTCCATATTAAATGTAAAAAGGAAAAATAAAGTAAAATTCATTTTATTGTTATTTATTCAAAATATACTATTACATAATCATTGTATGTATTCAAACAAATTTTGAAATTTTAAACAATAAAAAGTGTTACATCATGACTCCGGGATTAATATGATTGATAGGATACTATTATCAGTAAGTTCTAACTTCTCATTTGGAAGCTAATTTGGAAAGAACTCAAAAGTTAAGCGTGCTCGGGCTAGAGCAATTTCAGGATGGGTGACCATCGAATGAGAAGTTTGACCAGAGTAAGTACTTTGATCAGAGTAAGTGTGTGGCTAAGTGAGAATTATGAATAGAATTAAAAATAGAATTGAAAATAATTAAGAATAGAATTGAGAATAATTGAAAATAGAATTGAAAAAAAAATAAAAAAATTCCCGGTACCTTTAGTCCGGGTTGGTAACACCAACCGGGACTAAAGGTCAACCGGGACTAAAGGTACCCACCGGGACTAAAGGTTCTCCACCAGCCCGCGTAGAGCTCCGCCCACATGGGGGGCCTAAAGAGTGGGGGCCTTTAGTCCCGATTTAGCAGTCCCGGTTGCACAACCGGGACTAAAGGCCCTCTGGAACCGGGACTGTTGCCCCGTTTTCTACTAGTGAACTTTTGGAGCGGATTCAAGTGGGAACTGACATCATGGCGATCGGCAGATGACCCGTCTCCGGGGGACTACCGCCGGTCGCTGGAAATGACTCGATCGAGCGGGCTACCGGAGCTCGTGGTATGGAAGGGCAACGTAAGTCGTTCCGCACGGGTCCCTGGAACGGGATATTCTTCAACGGCGTCCCGGATGTGTCGACGTACTGGGACCAGTACAAGCTCGACGTGACGACCAGCGCGACGGAGACAACCTACAATTACACCGCGTTGCCCGGCGCGAAGCTGACTCGGGTCGTGGTAAACCACACGGGCGTGGATCCCTTTCTTCACGGGGCCGAATGGCGACTGCGACGCCTACGCCAACTGTGGGCCGTTCGGGCTCTGCGACGGCGGCGCGGTGCCGCGCTGCAGCTGCCTCCACGGGTTCACCCCCAGGTCGCCCTTGGAGTGGCAGTCGAGGCAATACGCGGGTGGCTGCCGGCCAGTAGCGGTCTCGGACTGCGGGGACCACTTCATGGTGGTGCCGTGGGTGAAGCTTCCCGACACGCAGAATGCATCGGTGGACACAAACGCTACACTGGAGGAGTGCAACGCGAGGTGTGCTGGCGATGGAAGAGGCTGCATCGTTATAGTTACGCTACCCCCTCAATAATAGTTATCACCCAGTACTAATGGATGTACCCACTCAGTACTGATAAAGTCACCCATGTGTTTTCATGGTGCAGTTATCCAACACGGAATCAATATAGTTATCATACTCTCTCGGTAATAGTTACCCACCAAATACTGATGGAGTTATATGAAGTTATCCATGTGTTCATGATGTAGTTATCCACCATGAAACTGATATAGTTACCATGTGCTCTGAATAATAGTTACGAACACAATGCCCTTTTTTTTATGTGTAAATAGTGAAATCGACAATTATCATCCTAATAATTATGCACGATAATTTTATCATCTCAAAGTGATGTGGTAACTTTTAAACCTCGTAAAATTCTACAAGAACAACAAAAAATGGTTCTATTTCAACCCAAAAACTAATCGCTAATACGGTGGGTAACTTACGTATTCAAGCCTGGGTAACTTATATGTTATGGGGTTGGTAACTTATGGGTCCAAAAAAGTTGTCGGAACATATCAACATGGGATATAGTTTCGAAGATCTCGACGCGACTAGTCCTACGTTGAAAACAGATCATAAATCGGATAAACGGTCTGAGCTACAAAACTTTTTGAATTTTCAAAATTTTGCATTTAATGCGTGGTGATGTCAGCAGTTTCGTTTTCTAGTGCATGCATGAGATAGGTACCGTACCGGAACTAATCTCTAATACGGTGGGTAACTTATGTATTCAAGACTTGGTAACTTTTATGTTACGAGGGTGATAACTTTTGGGCAAAAAAAAAGTTGTCGGAACATATCAATATGGGATCTAGTTTCGAAGATCTCGACGCGGCTAGTCCAACGGTGAAAACGGATTCTCAATCGGATAAACGGTTTAGGCTACAAAACTTTTTGAATTTTTGAATTTCCCATTTAATGCGGGATGACATCAGCAATTTTATTTTCTAATGCATGCAAGAGTAGTGTATGCAAGAGCTAACGACACGGTCAACGCGCATGTGCATGCATGCGTGAGTTTGGTAATTAACAATAACGTCTTACAGTTATGCCAAATGTAAGGCGCCTTACACATAGTCGTTCCCTAATTCTAAACCAAGCACACATATTTGATGGGTAGAACTCTTATGTCATATTTGATGAATTTGTGTATTGAAATTGTAGATTTGACAGGGTATTAGGAACAACCATAGTTCTAAACCAAAAAAGTGAAAAGGTTATGGTACATCAGATGCGAAAATGTTATTGTGTATCATTTATTAATATGTTGTTATTTTCATTATACTAAATGATTATGTTTAGAATCATGTAAAGTATTAATGTGTATAGACAGTTTTTTTATGCTTTAGATTTCGCCCAACCTCAAAAAAGCTTCGTCCTCCGCCACTGACCTTGCTTACTGTAACCAAGGCAAGGAGCGTATGCTCGTCTATGAATACATGCAGAACAAGAGCCTGAACCTCTACATATTTGGTACCCCCTAGTTCCTCAAACATCTAATGAAGGGAATTCCCTCGTGAAAACTTTCTGCGTTCTGAATGTACTCGTTGCTCATCATTTTCTTTCGGTAAAATTTAGGTGTTGTAGCTGTAGTAAACTACTGATTCAAATATCTAATGAACACATATCTTATGCTGACAGGCACATCTAATCTCCGTGCTTCACTAAATTGGACGAGACGACTGGAAATAATCCAAGGAATTGCGCATGGTGTCGCGTACCTTCACGGAGGATCTGGTGAGAGTGTAATCCATAGGGATCTCAAACCAGGCAACATACTCTTAGACAACGAATGGAAGGCTAAGATTGCAGACTTTGGCACCGCAAAGCTCTTCGCAATTGACCAAACGGGTCCTGATCAAACAATTGAAGTATCACCGTAAGTAACTATATCTTCACCAACAGTAATTGCGTTGAATTGATATATAACTAACATTGTTGAGTTTCATGAAGGGGTTATGCAGCCCCGGAGTATGAGCGGCGAGGAGAGATGACACTGAAATGTGATGTCTATAGCTTTGGAGTTATCATCCTGGAGACTCTCAGTGGGCAAAGAAATGGTGGCACCCAGAGGCTCCTTCAACATGTATGCCCTTCGCGTTTGCGTTTGTTGAAATATATTGTGTTGAGTTTATATTACAGTCTGTTTGTGAAAAGATAGGGGAGAAGTAGAAAACTTTTAGTTCAACAAGTGATTAAACATGTAACATCAGATTAGAGTATTAGACGTAAATTCTTGTTGAGACACTTCTTGAGAGATTAATCAGATTAGATTCATCTGCATCTTATATATAGTTGTTGCAACATTTAGTTTTTATCTTGTGGTGAAACAGGAAAATAATACAACATTCTAATGATCTGATGATTAGATGGGTCAGAGAGATTCTCTCATCAGGAACTTCCTCTGTCCTGCTGAATGGCGTGCCTGGGAAGCAGTTTGTTTGCAAAAGGGGTGTAAGGCAGGGTGACCCCTTATCACCTTTACTGTATGTGCTGGGTTCGGAGCTGCTGCAAGTGGTAGTGAATGAGTTGTTATTGCAGGGACATATCTCGCTCCCAATTCAGACTAATGATCCTGAGTTCCCAATATTGCAATATGCGGATGACACGCTTCTGGTAATGGCTGCTGATTTAAACCAGGTGATGGCTGTCAAAGATCTGCTACAGAAGTTCTCTCTGTCTACCGGTTTGAAAATTAACTACCACAAGTCCAGCATGATTCCGATTAACGTGGATCCCCAGCAGATGGATGTACTGGCCGCTGCTTTTGGGTGCCAAATTGCTACGCCTCCTTTCACATATTTGGGACTCCCAATGGGTTCTACTAGACCCAAGATGCAGGAGATGGCACCAATTGTTACAAGGTTGGAGAGACGTTTATGTAGCACATCTTGTTTTCTGGCTCAAGGTTCTCGACTGCAGCTCATAACATCAGCGCTCGCATCCATGCCCATATTTTTTCTTTGCTCGCTTCAGTTATCTCCTGGTATCATCAAGCAATTGGACAGGGTCTTGAGACAGTGCCTATGGCGAGACAATGCGGACACACCTAAGCAAGCTCTGGCAGCATGGTCTATGCTGTGTAAGCCAAAGGAAAGTGGGGGAGTTGGCATTATAAATTTCCAGAAACAAAACGATGCTTTGTTGATGAAACATCTGGACAAGTTTTACAATAATGCAGATGTGCCTTGGGTCAAGCTTATTTGGTCCACCCATTATCAGGACAAAGTGCCTCATGCTGAAAATTTGTGTGGGTCCTTTTGGTGGCAAGATATAATGAAGTTGTCTGAAAAGTTTAGGCAAGTTTCGGTGGTCAGGCCCGGGAAAGGAAACACGATTCTGTTTTGGACAGATCGATGGATGTTTGATGGTACAGTGCAACCTATTGCTGAAAGATATGCTAGACTGTTCTCGTTTGCACTGTACCCCAAGATGTCGGTAGCTGAAGTTTATGCTGAAGACAGTTTCATCTCTCTATTTCACTTGCCCCTTTCTACCCAAGCCTATGAGGAAATGCAGCAAGTTAATCAAATAATGAGGTCCTCCCCTCTTTCTCTTGATCGAGATTACTGGGCTTATATCTGGGGACCTGTCTATGCTTCAGTAAAATTTTACCGGCATTTACATGCTGGCATTCCTACTCTAGAGCTGTCCAAATGGATTTGGAAGTCCTGCTGTGTGCTCCGAACCAAGTTCTTTGCATGGTTGCTGTTGAATGATAGGTTAAATACAAGGGACATGCTCCAGAGGCGTCATTGGAAGGTGACTGATGACACACACTGTGTTTTGTGTCCGGGTCACCGTTATGAGGACAGAATACACCTGTTTTTCGAATGTAATTTCAGTCAGAGGATTTGGAGCTATCTGCAAATTGATTGGCGCCAGAGTGATGATTTGCAAACGGCAGCGAATTTGGCTAGAGCAGATTTCAATAAACCGTTTTTCATGGAGGTAGTCATACTTGCCTGTTGGAACATATGGAAGCAACGCAATGGCAAGATTTTCAATAATGAGAGGCCATCCTTTGCAGGGTGGAAGGGCAACTTTGTACATGATATCACTATGGTTGGTCATAGGATTAGAAAAAAGAATCATTCTTCACTAATGGCCTGGATAGGCAGCTTATTGTAAATATTACATACGCAGGTGGGTCTGTACATTTGTATGTAATTCTGTAATTATCAATATAAAATAAAATGCTGTGGGGCTTTTGCCTCACAGTCCTTATGTTCAAATTTTTTTTTTGCAAATCTCTGTTTGCAGGTCTGGGGACTGTGGGAGCAAAACAAGGTCATGGAACTTCTCGACAAGACGTTGCCCCTTCTTGAGCATGAACTCTTGTCCGAGCTGAAGCGGTGCATCGAGATTGGGCTTCTCTGTGTCCAGGAAACACCTGCCCATAGGCCGGCCATGTCAGCGATTGTTGGCATGCTGATAAGCACGACTTCACAGATCGAGCAGCCAAGAAGTCCAATGATGGATAGCACGCCCACGACTTCATCCCGTGATCAAGAGACAGACCATTACATCCCCACTACGATTGATTTGACATAAGTTGCCTGCGGCCAATCGATCAATCGGACAAACTGATGTTGCCTAACAGTATATATCTAAGTTGCATGTGTGATTTTTACTTGTTACATGGCCTTTTGGACTACATGTCGTACCTCTGTGAAGTGTCTTACTTCACATGCAGTTTGTGTTCTTGTTCTCTGTTTTATAATTCTGGATTGTGTCTCATCTAAAATTGAACATTTATTATGTATGATAAACTGAAATATGGAAAGTTGGAATTTAGCAATGTACATTTAACCTAATATAGAGATGCAAGTGGGTCACTAGATCTATAGCGCCAAGGACGAGGTGTATTCATCGATGAACAATATCACCTCCCCTCAGCCTCCTCCACCTCGGACAAGGGCGAGCGCCACGATATGCACCTCGAGGAGATTGTTGGGACGTCGCCGCAGACGATGCACTGTGTGAGCCCCTCCACCACAATATCTGAGATACTTCTAGTGTGTAACTATTCGTGTGGCAAAACTGACATAAAATAGACCACAATGCGTACCCATCAATAAAGGAGATCATCCACTGCCCAGCTTGAACAAACACAACATGCCCGCTTTAACATTCCAGAACATCACAATGCCAAATCATATTCTAGTGCGGTGGTATCACGAGTTGCTCATCTAGTCTAATTATTAGCCATAATACATGTGTTCGCATCAACATCAATGAAATTAGGCTAAGTTGTCCACAAGAGAAAATCTTACTTACATTTCGGCAAAATGCAAGTTGGAGTTCAATCTTCTATTGGCTTGTATACAGCTTCGACTTCGGTGATTGTACTCTCAGCCTCTCGGATCTCAGTTCCTTGTTCATTTGACTCCTTCAACTCGGCCTGCAACGAGATTATAAAAAGTTTGTTCAAGTAGCTTAAGACAAGGTCGCAAACAATTTCAAACATAGCTAGAAATTGCCGCACAATACCAGGGTTGCTTTCAAGTCTGTCAGTGCACCTTCAAGTCGATTATGACAGTCTGGGACCATCATCCTCGACTCAGCTAAAACATTTTCCTGCAGATCTAAAAGGCATTAAAATGCAATTCTAAGGTCTTAACATTGAATTGAAACTTGGAAGAGAAGCAAGGAGATCAATAATTAGCAGTTGCTCTCCAAAACGGGAGCATAGCAAAGTTGCCTATAGGTATGAGGTCATGAATGTAACTAGCTCTGTTTTCCAATCCCAATCACATCGGAAAATATTCGTAAATCCTCAAATATATATGCGCTAAAATATCTCAATATGGCCTCTGAAGATGTGATTATCAGTGAAAATAGTAGTACTCTAAAATATGCATATGCTGTGTGTTACTTTCATACGCAATTCTTCTTACAACTATATCCACCCTGATGCTTTATAGTAAGGTAGTAGTGCCGTACATGTAATACACATCTAAGAACTGTAATTAGTTTTTAACAGAAGATTATTTTTCTTGGCCCAAGGAAAAAATAACTATCATACATTAAGCAATCCACATGGACTGAATGCAAACAAAAAAACAGATGTTTGAACGCAAAAGAAGAGGTAATCCACACGAACAGAGCCGCAAGAGGCAATATAGGTCATCAAGACTTTGATGCCAGGCCTTTACGTTAATTATCAGAAGAATAACTGGGATAGTCTAGACGCAGAGCTGGATTTCTAACCATTGTAAAACCATTACATAGGCTGCAGTGATTGCGGTTATTAAAAAACATCATTGGTACTCAGCCGTAAACAATGCACAGACCACTACACAACCATTGCAAAACAAATGATAAAACATGTGTGCGACAATGACATGCACCAAAATGTCACTCGAGCCAACTAATCCTTAAGAATTCACAGGGTAGATCCTTCAACTTAATCCACAACAAATTCGTTGATATGCCATTTTATTCCAATAAAAATATGGGGAACCTGTGATTAACCTGTACATTTTACCAAAGAAGCCTGACTAGCGACAATATGACATAATTACCCAACATAGCCCAATGAAAACTGGTTCAATCATGTATTTCAAGGACAGCATATGATTCAGCTAATACCAGTAAGAGTAAGTATTAGAAATCTATAATTGGTACGAACATTATCAGTACTTGACAGAGAGGTGAGGTAGTGAGAATTAAACAAGCACGGAAAGCAGAAAATCTTGAGCCACCTGTTGCTTGAGATCGTAGGGGTCGGCGCCTTTCTCCTTCATGTCAGCAGTCTTTGCCGCCTCCTTCTCCACCTCCTTCTCGTACGACCGCAGCTCCTTCACGATCCTCTTGCACGTCGACGTTTTGATGTTGAGGTTCCTCAGAGTCGCCATCCTAAGATGCAACCAGAACCAGGGGCAGATCTAGGTAGTGCACGGGCAAACACACAGGAGAGGGGGAGGGAAGGAGGGCGCCGGGGAGGGCTCGGGTGGATGCACACGGGGGCCGAGCCGTATGTTGCAGTAAAGGGAGAAGGGAGGGTTCGTATGCCGGAGGAGGGCGTCGAGGGACCTGCGCCGCCGCCTGGAGTTGCCCTGGGGCGGGCCTACTCGCGAGCTTCGGTCGGGACTCGGGAGCAACGACGGGGAACGATTCAAGAGGAATATTAGCTAAACCGTCCGAATGCCACATACAAGTTCGGGCTGAGGCAATGTCACCGTCCAATACGAAGGCAAGTCTTTCGCAATTTATCAATTACAGTATTAGGGACTGGTCAGACAATTGTAGTTTCATGGCAAGTAATTCTATATTCAGTAACAAAAATCGATCACTCGTCTAACACTATTGAGTTCATGGACGGGATATGCAACCCCGGAGTATGAGCAGAGAGCAGATACGACACTGAAATGCAATGTACTCCCTCTTTTCCGCTTGCTAAAATGATTTACATTGTGAATCAGAGGGAGTACATAGCTTGTCTTTTTTTTTTTGCGAAACACAGTACAAATCTTGAGATTGATGAAGTCACCATAGGCGTCTCGCTGTCGACGGGAACGTCGCCTTCCACTGAAGAATTTTCCAACTAAATGAGAAATATCAATGTCAAATCTGGGATTTAAATTCTGGTGGGCTAGAGGTACAACCACCCCTCCTAAACATCTTGCCACAGGCAAGTTCTCAGTACACTATGTGAAGAAGAGTCACCGTCGGAAAATATTTTTCCTGCCATGTTTGCTGAGTGTTTGCCCCAAAAACACTCGACGAAGTCTTTCACTAGGCAGGCAAAACCGACGGGAGCGAAATAATTTTTATGTGCGGTGTTTGACGAGTACTAGTAGCCTTGCACGTGCACGCACGTCTCAACAAAATTTTGTTAGCACATCACTCTTTCTATATTCTTAAGTAGTGTGATGGATTCTCGTCGAATCTACATAAATTAGTGAGCGAGCAACATCCGGCAAGATCAGTCATACATGTTTAATACCTTGAAATTCATATAGTGCACATGCAATGCACGCCTCGACCAATGCAAAAAAAAAATAACATGGAAATAATAGGGGCGCCACATATCGTGTTATTTTCATTAAAAGTATCAACAAAATTACAAACGTGTACAAATAAACTAAGCTACATATTTACAAAGGAAGGTAGCAAGAAAAATCTAAGAATTATAAGCTATTTAAACAATAATCAAGTTCTTGCATTTTTGTGAAGGAGAGATACATGCCCAATTAACTCGAGATCTCTTCTGAAGAGGATATGCCAGCAAGGCTTGAAAGGAGCCTTATGCTAAAATATCCAATCGTTCTTGTGCTTCCAAATATTCCATTGCAGCAAAATACGGCCCCTGGAAGGCATATTTAGCAGCAGAGAACATTTGATAAATATTTGGAAGACCAACTGATGCCAACATTTGCCCAACATCTTCTAGCCAAGGAAAATATGTTCTTTTGTTTCTCTGATACTCTGGAACACATCGCACGTGTAACTCCAGAGTTGAATTACCAGTTTCTTATCTCCCTCATATCTCTAGTGTTTAGCCTGTCCACCAATAATAACCTAAACACTTTCTGTTTGGGCAAACTATTCCATATCCAAAGCTTCTTTAACAGGGGTGACAGAAGTAGCCACTACAGGAATGGCCACCTATGTCGACGGCCTTTTGCCGTCGGCACAAGTCTTTTTACCGTCGGCATAGGCTATAACGACCGCCACCGCCGGCATAGGTCCGTCGGCATAGGTGCCCGTAGGCATAGCCTAGAAACCCGTCGGCACAGGTCTAGCCGTCGGCATAGGCTATGCCGACGGCAAAGCCGTCGGCACAGAGCCGTCGGCATATGTTTTCAAAATTATTTTTTTCCATTTTTTTATTTTTATTTTTTTTTAAATTCTAATTTATGTTTTTTTAATTTTGAAATTTCCAACTTAGCCACCCACAATTCCTAATTACATATTAGACACTTAATTTCAGGTCAAAGTACTTATCTCGGTCAAACTTCCCGTTTGGTCACCCATCGTCAGATTGCTCCAGCCCAAGCACGCTTAACTTTTAAGTTTCTTCTAAATAAGCTTCCAAATGAGATGTTAAAACTTACTGATGTTATTATTCTATCGAACATATTAACCCTTGCGTCATGATGTTACACTTTTATTGTCTAAATTTTGAAAATTTATTTGAATAAATAATAATGATTATGTAATATAATATTTGAATAAATAACAATAAAATTTATTTTACTTTATTTTCTTCTTTTTATATTTAATATGCAATATTTCATATCTTCAAATCCGTAAATCAAAATTTAATAAATAAAATATCTAAATCCATCAGAAAAATGAGAGGAATCCAAATATGACATCCATAACATCTTTTTCATCATGCATATGACTTTTTGTAACATATTTTTGGTATTTTCTTAATAAAAAAAGTTATTTTTACACTTAAAAAATGAAAAATGATGTTTATAAAATTATTTTTGGCAACAATGTTTGTCATACCAAGACACACATATGTGTCAAATATGGACACATTATCACAAACTATGGCACGGGGATGATCATATCTAGGTCATTTGACTCGAAACTTATAAATGTTTATAGATGATTGACCTTTTTGTGAAGAAGTTTTGTGAAAATTTTGTCAAAACTCAATTTTATCATTTTCCCTATCAACTAGTACACATATAAGGGCTCCATGCCAAAGGATTTGTTTTTTTTAAGTATTTTTTCACTTTCTTTTATTTTTTTCAAAAAACGGTCATAATGGTCGTCGTGCGTATTCATCTAAAGGGGTCGCATTTTTAAAAACCATCGATGGTTCTATGATATAACCACTATTTTTGTATCTTAAAATGATTTTTGTAAAAATTTCAGAGTAAACTATCACACACTTGTAGTTCAAAATTGAATTAATTTTGGAAAATAGACATAAAGTCATTTAAGTAGGCGAAATTAGTTACAAACCGAGAAAATTCATAATATTTCTGGATTGTCCATCAAATATGATCTAATTTGTGTGGAAATTGGATGGGTGACAGTTTGCACCATATTTGTTGTACTTGCTTCACAAAAAATGTCATTTTTTACAATTAAGAAATGAAAAATGATATTTATAAACATAATTTGAAAAAACTTAGTTCTGCAACATTGTTTGTCATAACAAGACAAATATATGTGTCAAATATGGGCACATTATCACAAACTATGATACATAAATGATCATATGTAGATCATTTGACTCGAAACTTATATATGTTTATAGATGATTGATCTTTTTGTGTAGAAGTTTTGTGATTTTTTTTTCAAAACTCAAGTTTATCATTTTTCCTATCAACTAGTACACATATAAGGAGTCCATGCCAAAGGATTTATTTTTTGGGTATTTTTTCACTTTCTTTTAATTTTTCGAAAAAATGATCAAAATGGCCGTCGTGTGTATTCATTCAAAGGTGTCGCATTTTTTAAAACCATCGATGGTTCTGTGATATAACCACTATTGTTGTATCTTAAAATGATTTTTGTAAAATTTTCAGAGTAAACTATTACACACTTGTAGTTCAAAATTGAATTACTTTTCGGAAAATAGACATAAAGTCATTTAAGTAGGCGAAATTGGTTAGAAACCAAGAAAATTCATAATATTTCTGGATTGTCCATCAAATATGATCTAATTTGTGTGGAAATTGGATGGGTGTCAGTTTGCACCATATTTGTTGTACTTGCTTCAGAAAAAATGTCATTTTTTACAATTAAGAAATGAAAAATGATATTTATAAACATAATTTGAAAAAACTTAGTTCTGCAAAAAAAATTGTCATAACAAGACAAACCTATGTGTCAAATATGGGTACATTATCACAAACTATGGTACATAGATGATCATATCTAGGTTATTTGACTCGAAACTTATACATGTTTATAGATGATTGATCTTTTTGTGAAGAAGTTTTGTGGAATTTTTTTCAAAACTCAAGCTTATCATTTTTCCTAGCAACTAGTACACATATAAGGAGTCCATGCTAAAGGATTTATTTTTTTGGATATTTTTCACATTCTTTTATTTTTTTGAAAAAATGGTCAAAGTAGACCCGTGGCATAATTTATTGCAAAAAGTCATATGCATGATGAAAAAGATGATATTGATGTCATATTTGGATTCCTCTCATTTTTCTAATCAATTTAGATATTTTATTTGTTAAATTTCGATTTATAGATTTAAAGATATGAATTATTTCATATTAAACGAAAACAGAAAAAAACATAGCTGCCGTAGGCATAGCCTTTTGAACCTATGCCTACGGCTTTGCCGTCGGCATAGACCCTGTGCCGACGGCTAAACCTGTGCCGACGGCCGCGTCGATGGACATTCCTTGTCGGAGCCTATGCCGACGGCCACGACAAAAAGCCGTCGGCATAGAGTCCGGCCGTCGGCATAGCTCGCCATTCCTGTAGTGAGCTGATCAAATATAGCTACCTAAGGTTGTAAAAACATGCAGAAGAGTGTCTTCCTGCTTGCAAACTGAAGATCCATTTGTCCTGCATCAGTCCGACAAAGGTGTTGGAGCCAAGCTTCTGTATTTACATTTGCAATGAGGATGGTATGACCATATCCAGAGGCAAGCTTCCTGCATTAGTCTGCAAAGGTTGTAAGAATACACGATATTGTACGACATGAAAAGCTATAGGAGTGCAGTGGTTTATGATTTTAATGCTATACTAAAACCACTGTATAATAATAATTGGTTAGCTGTTCTGCATTGTGCTGCAAAAGGAAAAGGAAGAGATCAAAGTTGTCCGTGCACATATCCGAAGAAAAATCCGTGCACAACGGCAGGTTCCACGCAGAAGACAAAAACAAAGAACAAAAGTCACCGAACCAGGACATGACTTGCCTTGAGCCAAGGAAGTCCGCACCTGCCGTATGTAACTATGTTTTGAAATAATCAGGTCACGATTCAGGAGGCAGAGATATTCAACAAAAACAATAGTTGAAATTTTGAATCAGTCATAAGAAAAATGATAAAAATGGGGTTACGGCCATGAATGTTGGAATCAGTAGAGCACGGCTTCCTGGAGTTACCGGTGACATTGTGAACAAAACACTGATAAAAAAAACGTAAGGAGACACATCACCAACTGTAAAACTCCCTATCGTTCTGCCTCTTGACTTCTTAAGGATCTGCATCAATGACATACTTATCATATGCATATACCAAATTAGGACCTCAATCCATGACATCTTTGACTTGTTGTTAGTTACCTTGTTTTTTCCCGTTGGTTGTGTCCTTAAATGGATTATGGTACGAAGATGACATACTTTTTTTTGCTTTGTCTCCCTGCAAATTGTAATAGGATGTCAGACAATTAGTCAAGCGATTATTATAAAAGACCAATAGAATAGTATCTATGCAGATCAATTACCCGCACAGAGAGAAGCACAAAAAAACAAATTTAAGTAGACGAAGCGAAGGCAGTGGAATTGTTCGGAAAACAATAGGTGGCCATCGCCGGCCGGAGAAGCAGGGGCGACGGCGGTGGCGATAGAGACAAGGAGCGAGAGAGAGATACGAGAGGGAGCGGTGTCTCGCGTGCCTGCATACAACGCGTGAGTGTGTACGTGATGCACATGGGCTTGGCCCAACCAGTTTAAGGTAGTTGTAGGTATATTGGGCCCAGTTAGTTGTAGGTTTATTTTTCCTTTTAATCTTTAATTGTTCGAAATAATTAAATATAGGTGTGCTGGCGCACTTGCCGCGCCATCTACATTTGCATTTTGGCACGGCTTCAGTTTTGCTGCTTGTGTAGGTCAATCCCCTTAGTTTCGAGAGAAAGAATAGAAGATACTAACCAAAGAGATATAATTTGACAATTTAAAATAGGACTTAAGACCAAATAAGAATGATACTCAAACTAGAAACCTTGTTGATTTTGCCCTCACTGTAGTTCTCCCATGACAACCTTGTTGTCCGTGGAGGATTGCAAGTCCACAGATCACTAACTGATAAAATAAGCACAAGGAAAATTAATACAAAATTAGCTCTCCTAGACAACACAATCAATAAACACCTTATTTAAGCAAAGTTGTACTTTATATCAGCCAAGGACCAAAATATTGGGATGCAACTTTAAACAAAATATGCGCTTACAATGTTTCCCAAGAAAATAAGTTGTTATAGCAATAAAGAATACATGTAGGAATAGTTCACCGTGTAAAATGAGATAAGTAATATCACATCTAGGCTAAAGCAATAAAAAGAAAAAGATGTCGGTTAACTATATCAATCGTTTTTGTTACACTGCATAAAAAAGTCAAACTCTTCCGTCCATGATTTTCTCCTCCTGTACTTTCAGAAGTTCTAGATTCGCTTAACCTCTATAAGACTGCAATAAGTTGTGATATAATGAACCAAATCCTAGAGTACCTAGCGATTCAGAAAAACAATCATCTGAGTTCAGCGAATCAACCTAATCACATAAATTTATTAAAGCCATATATTTACAGGTTTCATTTTAGCAAACATGAAAATAGTAGATGCAGCGGAAGTGTACTTCTTCGAATGATTTGGTCATCCTGCAAAGCCTAAATAAAATAATAATGGCTTGGTTCTACTCATATGATTCTTCTATTATCTATGCACTGAATAAATACGGTGTATGTGCCAAAAAATATGGAATGTCCGCCCAAAAACCGAAAGTCAAGGACATGTTGCTGCAGTAAAAAAAATTATGTAAATCCACCATTCAATAGGTGCGTACAATGATATTACCCTGACTAGGCGCCACTCCAAAAAAGAAAGAAAGAAAGAATGAAAGCCCCTTTACCGTGATACTTAGTGCGAGACTGCGAGTTGACATTTAAAAATAGGAAATTGCAAAAAAGGAAAAAGAATGCTATGCGAAATGTTCATCAATTTCATATATCATTTCTTACAATACCAGACATAAATTGCTACGAGTTCTTGCCATGGTAAAGGCACTCGATTCTACCCTCATTCACTCAAGTTTATAAGAGCAAGATCTGTGAGCCCACACATTCTGAAAACACATCTATGGTTCTATCTTCTCTCTCGAAATATTACACACTGGACCTCGAGCAATTTATCAGTACATAAGAGCAATCTATTTACCGTGTGTGCAAATTTTCTGAAGACAAATCCATTGTGAGAAATACTGATACCTTGAAATTTCTGGCCATGAATATGTGTACAGGTAGGGGGGGACCCAGCCGGCGAGGAGTCGGAAGCCTTGCAGGAGCAGGCCGCCGTCTAGCTGGGTGCAGGGGACAGACGAACGAGCGGGTGTAGCGAACTTGGCAACGAACGCGTGTGGAGCGGTGACGGCAGCGTCCTCGCGTCGGGTAGGGCGACGGCCACGGTGTCGGGCAGTGGGCGGCGTGAAGTGGCGGCGGCGACGTCACGTGGGGCAGGAATTTGATGAAGACTTCACCCAACCATATCTGTCAGAGTACATCGGTGGTCGCTATGCAACTCCGATCTTCCGATCTTAGTTCAGTTGGCTACAAGCAAGAAAACCTACTCCGTTAACTTGAAGAGAGCTAAGGGAACCAATAAGGCTATCCTGTCAGGTGGATGGGCTAAAGTTGCTAAGAGGTACAAGATGAACGAGGGAAAGATCTACATGTTCGGCTTCGTCGAATCTGATAAGTACGGTCTCAACCTCATGATCTCACCCTGTGAAGAGTTGCCATTAAGTCAATATTAGTAACGTAGTACTATGTGGTAAGGACTGTAATATGTGGCTTTGACCTGCTAAGTTGTGATGTGAACTCTGTGGTAGTAGTAACTATGTGGTAGTAATAATTTAATGTGAACTGCTAAGTTATGGACTGTAATATGTTGCTGCGATGTTTAGTTTGATTTTATATTTACAATGATATGATTTCAGGTAATGAGTTTTAGGGGCACTTTGAGAATATGTCCCAAAAGCTATGCCATTTAGGGGCACTTCATCAAAGTGCTCCAAAAGCTATGCCATTTAGAGGCACTTCATCAAAGTGCCCCAAAAGGTATGCCATTTAGGGGCACTTTGACAAAGTGCCCCAAAAGATACACCATTTAGAGGCACTTTGTCAAAATGCCCCTAATTATTAGCTTTTGGGGCACTTTAAGAAATTCCCTAGCCAAAGTGCCCCTAAAACTATACCGTAGTGTAGTGGGTGTGAGGGATATATTCGGTAGTCCGGGCCGGCCCTCTAGCATCCTCCTTTGGCAACAAGTGAGTACAATGAAATTTAATTTGAAAGGGGTAATTCACCTATCTGCAACCGTGCAAATATAGCCACCAAGTATATCTTGATGATGTTCCATATTTTTTTACAGAACTCAGTAGTGAACCCATATTTTACCGAAGTTCTATTGTGTTCCATATTTGAAATAGCTTCCAACACCTCTTTCTCAATGAAGTCAGATATGGGAATCACATTTTCTTCGGAGGATAGCTGAGCCAAATCACTAATCAAATCTTCCCTCCCAGAGAAGAAATTCAGGGCGGCGCCCAAACAATTTCTTGTAATATTCCATAATAATAAAACCCGTACATTAGCCTTCCCACCTTAGTTCCCTTGTCTTGTTAGGCCCGGCTTTAATAAAGCCCTGAGGAGCGCCAGCGCGCCCTCAGCAACAGAATCGCGAATAAAGTGCCTACGCACCGTACCGCGCAGAGACACCCGAAATTCGTCGCCCCGGAGGGTCGAACCTGGGCGGGCGGAGCAGCCACTGCTCGCTCCAACCAATGGGCCACGAGCCCATCTCTATGTTCCCTTGTCTTGTTCAAAGTGCCTATTTTTCTTTCTTCTATGTTGGTTGTTTGCAATTAAAAAAAAATGCCGTGTGTTATTTTCCACCTTTTTGAAAATGCTTCACCTTGGCGCCTTGAGCTCACTTAGACTTGTCATCACGCCTCAGCTTTGCAATACACTCATAAGGCTCTCCTCTTCGCAGCCCCTTTCTACTTCACCGAGAGAATGCACTTATGTTTTGATATCTAACTCATCGAGTAGAAGCGAAAGTTTTTGCTTTGTTTTTTGTTCTTCCCACCCACATTCTTATCCCACCCTCTGAGGAATTGTTGGAGATGTCTGATCTTATTTTTCCATCTCAATAGGGGAGTTGCCTATATCAACATAGGCGACATGTACTGGTTTTCACTACGGGAAAGACACAAGACGCCGACGGCCAGGACCTATGCCGACGGCCAAATATCGGGGCCGTCGGCGTAGACCTCGACCAGGCTAGCCTTGGTCTTTCCTTTTTTATTTTAGCTACACCGACGGCAATGCCGTCGGCCTATATTTTCTGTTTTTTTAGATACGCCGACGGCATGCCGTCGGCCTATATATATATATATTTTTGAGATACGTCGACGGCTGCCGTCGGCCTATATATATATATATATTTTGAGATACATCGTTTTGAGCATAACTTTTGCATTGGACGTCGGATTTCGATGTTCTTTAGCTCGTTTCGAAGAGGATAAGTAGATCTGCATCATCATATACATTATTCAAACTATATTCTTCAAAAAAAAATCATGAGCAAGGACAAAAAATTCCATGTTCAAACGGGTTTAGCCGAAGAGGGGCTCCGGAGCGTCGGAATCCAACCAAAAGTTAGGTGGTGCCATACCAAGTGGGTACAAGTGTGTTTTGGGTTGTAGATGTCCAAGATTCCACTCCGGGATGTTAGCAGCTTCACCGTCATCAGTTTCTCTCTAGTGAGTTTCTGGACTTACACCTGGAAACTCCCACTTCGGTCGAATTCGAGGGAATCTTGTGAAGAGTAGGGGTATAACTTTGTTTTGGAACTTCGTAGGGTCCACCCTAACAAAACCAAGCAAAGAGTTGCACTTTTCTACCCCATTTTGACGCCGGCACCGGCTGTAGTCGTATAAGCCTGGTTTTTCTCTAACGGGGCTAGGTTTTCACCGGAGAGGGGTTCTAGAGCGTCAGGATCCCACCACAAGCTAGGGGGTGCCATACCATGTGGGTACAAGTGTGTTATGGGTTTTGGATGGCCAAGATTGCACTCCGGGGTGTGACCTGCTTCACCGGCATCCACCTCTCTCTAGTGAGTTTCATGACTTATAGCCTGAAAGTTCCAAATCGGGCAAACATGAGGAAATCTTGTCAAGAGTTGGGTTATACCTTTGTCTTGTGACTTTCTAGGGCCTAGCCTAACACAACCAAGCAACTAGTTACACTTTGCTATCCCATTTTGACGTCGGTACCGACTTTAGTCGTATAAGTCTGGTTTTCTCCAGTGGGGCTAGGGTTTCACCGGAGAGGGGCTCCGGAGCGTCGGGTTCCCACCACAAGCTAGGGGGTGTCATACCATGTACTTATAGCTAGGGAGTTTACATGCACTTATAGCGTGATAGTCCCCGACATCCACTTCTCTCTAGGGAGTTTACATGCACTTATAGCGTGATAGTCCCCGATTGGACAAGCCAGAGGGAAACTTGTCAAGAGTTGGGTTATGGATGATATGAATGTCATATTTGGATTTCTCTCATTTTTCTAATCGATTTAGACATATTATTTGTCAAATTTCGATTTACGGATTTGTAGATATGAATTATTCAATATTAAATGGAAAAAGGCAAATAAGTTAATTATTATTTGAATTCAAGAATATTTTAATTTAGGATTATTATTAATAATTCATTTCTTTTTATTCAAATAATTATTTGGATTCATAAAATAAAGGTGTGTGGCATCATAGTCCATGGGTTAATAGGATTGATATGATACTATTGTCAGTAAAGCATCTGTTGTTTCTAGGTAGCTCACAGGGAAGGAACTAAGAAGTTAAGCGTGCTGGGGCTGGAGTAGTCTTAGGATGGGTTCCCTATGGGGAAGTGTTAGTAGAAACGAGTAATTAAGGTTGCAATTAATAATGCTTAGAGATAAATGTGTCTCTAGTGCGATTAAGTGGCTAAACAATTCAAAAAAATTGGATTTTTTTTCTAATTTTTTGTTTTGAAATGTTTTTAAACAAAATTCTGCCAATTCATACGCCGACGGCTTTTCTACGCCAACGACATCTAGGCTACGCCGACAGCGGGATACGCCGACGGCGCAGCCCTACGCCGACGGCTTCAGTGTCTACGCCGACGGCTTTCGGCCATCGGCGTATTGTTGGATTCCCGTAGTGTTTGGTATTTGTTCGTTCTTGGGACTTGGGGTGTAGTCCTTGATTGGACTTTCACTTAAATTGTGCTACTATCAATGTTTTGATACATAAAGCTTTTCGTTTTCTCAAAAGAAACATGTCTATTGATTCGTACTGTACATGTAGGGATGACAAGAAAACTACTTGAATGGAACAAGGACCTCAGCAAACAGGGGGACCAAACAAAGGGAAGCACACCTCTTCATTTTGCCGCATCTCGTGGGAGTAGTTGTTTCTGCCTTCCAATTTCTAGGAGGAACTCCAATGTTTGCATCAATCACAAACATGCAGGACAATAATGGAAACACAGGACTTCACCTTGCTGTCCTGGCCGGGACGTTGAAGGCATTTTTATTTCTATTACAGGACAAGAATGTTATGTTAAATTTGTCAAATCAGGCGGGTAAAACTGCACTTGATCTTTCACAGAGCATGGTACCCACAGATGTCTTTTTTTTTACTGGTACGTAATCTGTCTCGCTTTTCATGGCTTTTGTACGGAGCAGTTGAAACTTTTCACATGATGTGCTTGTTGTATGAGAAATAAAAAACGTAGCCCACCACCAACTAATGCTCAAATAGTGGCACCTTCCAACAAGTCCAGTTACATTTGAAGACTTTGATTTCAAATTACATGTAAATTCATGGGAATCAAGATTTCCATAAAAAGCCATTAAGACTTAATATAGTTTAATACTTTTTGTTGGGGAATTACATTCACTTCTAATATTTTAGTTGAAGTAGGTGAACTCATTTTAAAATCCGAATATGCTTTTTGGTTATTTTCGGTAATGGAGTTGACAATTATCTAAAGAGAAGACGGTGTTGTGTAGCCACTTTAATCATACCTTTTTGATAATGACACGCAGTCCCAGATTTATGGTCATGCAAGCCTTATTCCGACATGGCTATCTATATCAAGTGGATTTATCTTAGTGATCTCTATACTGTGTAACAGGTTGGTCTCTAATGTGCAATATATCACATCATTTCTATCTTTTTTTTGCAGGACCCGATGCAGTGGATCCACCTTCTGCTGTACGCAGCTGGTGCCCGATATGGTACCAACAGTGAAATCCATGTCCCCAAAATAGACGAGAAGAAGGAAGCAAAAATGATCAAGGACTCCACACCTACCATTGGTATTGTGTCGGCGCTACTGGTGACGATTACATTCGCAGCAGTTTTCACTGTACCCGGTGGGTACCGCTCCGACGATGACCCAGAGTTCAGTAACCGCACCGCTGGGACGCCGGTGCTCGCCGCCACACTCTCTTTCCAGGCATTCATCATTGCCAACAACCTAGCATTGCTCTGCTCCGCCATGGCCACCATCAGCCTCATGTACGCCGCGATAACCACCGTCGACATCGGCACACGGACGGCTGCTTTCGTCTTCTCCATCTTCTTTCTCAACAGCTCAGCCCGGAGCCTGGCTGCCGCGTTCGCGTTTGGAATGTACGCGGCGTTGTCTTCGGTCGCCCACGCAGCTGCGACTGTGACATGGTTGTGCACGGCTGCCGCTTTGTTTGATGTTGTTTGGTTCTCGTACATGGTGGCGAGGCTGCAGCTAGTGCTGGTGAATAGGATGGGAATTCGTGTGTGCATTTGGAATGCCGCGCTTTGGTTCGGATTCACATTCTGCATTGCGCTCTGGCCCTACGGAATAATCACCGGTTTCATAGTTTATTCCAAGATCAAGGGGATTCATTGACTTAGTGGTCTTGCTTAACTATCCTTATTCCTAATTAATGAGATTGTTCGTCGTCACAAGATTTGTAAGGACAATGCTTGGGTTTATTTTTCTTTTGTGACTTTTCTTTTTGTCACATAAGTACTTGTGTGTATCAGCGGTTGTTTTGGTCCTTTCATCTACAAATTATGTTCCGCTTTCAGTGAAACCTTAGTGAAATATTTTCTGAACCTTGTCGTGTATCCTTGATGAAGTTGTTTGCTGAATCTATTTTGAAGTACGAGGATGTGTTAAAGGTTTTTTTATTTATGTGTGGGGGTGTCCACATGTTAACGATATATAGCGACCGCATTGTCTGCATGGAGTTTGGGCTAGCGCTAAGAATTTCTTATATGGCTCTTTCCCTAGGACTCGCGCACAAATTGAAAATACTGCATACGCATGACACTTTTCCAGTTTTCCCCCAGTTTTAACACCTTTTGCAGCCAAAACGAAAAACAATAAACAAGGCTCCACTTATTTATTCCCTTATTATCAGTTGATCAAAAAGATCGAGTACAAGGCAAAGTAAAGGGAGATTTTTATCTGTTGTGGGCATGCACTTTGATACCAGCTGCACTGCACTTTGAGGCCAACACGCTCTACTTGCCTTGCAGAGGCGGGGAGTACGGGACACGGATGTTGGGCGCGTCGAGTAACACCTTCTCTTGCGTGCTGCTGGGTGCTTTAGCGATTTCGCCTGCCCAAAACAGAGATTGTATACATTTTGAGAGCTTTTCTCTGTTGCGTCTTATGAACATCCAGCGAGATTAAACGAGCTAAAAATTGTATCAACTTAAGGACATGATGACAAACCGCTGGAAGGGCCCGAAACGCTTGTCACCAGCAAAGATGCCGCCATCGACGTGTTCCTCTTGCCTTGCGGGGACGACGGAACAGGGATGTTCCTGGGCGCGTCGAGCAATATCTTCTCTTCAGTATCGCCACGATGCCCATGTCCGTGAGAGACATCATACCCTGGCCAAAACAAACATCAGCATTTGAGTTTCTTAGCACTTATTATAGCTACAGAACATGCTAAATATGAGCTTAAGGAGATGATGACAAACCACTTGAAGGGCCTGAAACGCTTGTAACCAGTAGGGACGCGGCCAACGACGTGTTCCTCTTGCCTTGCGGGGACGACGGAACAGGGATGTTCCTGGGCGCTTCGAGCAGTACCTTCTCTTCAGTAGCGCCATGATGTCCATGTCCATGTCCATGTCCATGTCCATGAGAGACATCATACCCTGGCCAAAACAAACATCAGTATTTGAGTTTCTTAGCACTTATAGTTACAGAACAAGCTAAATATATATGAGATTAAGGAGATGACAAACCTGCAATCACCAAGGACGATGCAGTCGTTGGGTTTTCTGGTGGCAGCAGTTGCCTTGGCGTTGCTATGTGGGCCAGCTGGCTGATGGTCAGGAGGAGGACGGCTGAGTTGATGATGAGTGTCTTTGTGGCCATTTTCTCGATCGCTCGTTTGGTTCTTGGAAGCGACGCGAGGACACGAGGTGCTACTTATACTGGAGGCACTGCAGTCCTAACTAATTTTCTTCTTCCAGAATAATTGGAGCTAGTTCCGATAGGTGGAAACAAAATCTAGTAGCCTGCGTGTGCTTCAATTATTTTAGCTGAATGAATGATGGACTTCATGTCCATGTGGCCACGAGCTCAGCCATGGAACTACGGAAGCTAGGATATAGAGTTAAACACACCGGTGATCTATGAAGTTACCGCTCCTGAGCACATTAGTCATCTACTCAGAAAATGTAGCAAATTTATCATCTCAGCTGTGGAGATGTTGACGTCCGTTTTTAATTTGTAAAATACACACTATATTTTGCTTCTTCTCATCCGTTTTCGTCGTACGGGTGAAAATCTTTTGCTAAACACAGTCAAAGCATAACCATTCAGCCGTGACCAGGTTAAGCTGAATTTCAGGCCCCACTATCAGGTTGCTGAATTTCAGAGCCCACTATCAGGTTTTAACAATTGCCAAAATAGTTAACTGATACCTAAAGCATGGGGATCAAGTCCTACAACGTCCCTGGACGGCATTTAACTTAACCGTCGATGGTTTCCACGGGGAGATGATTGTTCGAATGGAGGGGAGGCGAGAAGACGGGAGCGGAAGCCCGCCACTGACTATCCCTCTGCTTCCTAGCGCAGCACGCGGTGCTCCATTTGAGCAACTCGAAAAAACTCGAACACAAATTTTCGAGCACCCAAATTATTGGGTTTAAACTATTTAGAGTTACTTTACTGTGTCAAGATCTGAAAACCCGAATTGCAAAAATATACTAATAACCTGACCTCAAAATTTCAAGTAAACCCGAATGCCCAGCATATTGCGAATGCGTCCTCGAAGTTGAAATTTTGACTAGTCCTTGTTGCGTTACTGCAGTCCAGGGTTTCGGTTACCGGCCGATATTTCGCGGTTACCGGCCGGTAACCGGATTTATCGCCCCCCCCCCCCCCCCCCCCCCCCGGTAATTGTGTTTCTCGGAAGAAAAATCCCGGAATGGTCAAATTTGGACCGAATTTGTGCTCCGAAAATTTGAATTTGAATTTTTTTTGACGTTTTATGTTTAAATCCTAAATTTGGGCCGAAATTTTGGGCCGGTAACCGGCCGATATTTTCCGGTAACCCCGGTTACCGGAAATATCGGCCCCCTCCGGAATTTATTTTGAACCGGTAACCAAAACCTTGCTGCAGTCTAATATAACAAATATTTTCAAATCTTCGTTTGCTTAATGGTATATTCATAACTTAGCAAAGCTACATCCCTTGCAGATCGTAATCTGAATTTCAGTCATCTATCTGAATATAAAACCAGGGAATTTCATGAAGAAACATGGGCTCTCAATATGATAAGCCTTCATCCTGAACTTGGTTGCCTTAGGCCCTATTTGAAACACAGGATATGAAAATCATGGGAATTGGAAGACCATAGGAATATGAGAGGAATCCATGTGCAAAACTGAGGGAATGAAAGACGCAGGGGAAAGTTTAGTTGTGGCGTTTGAAACACAGGAAATGTGAAACATAGGAATCCTGGTACTATTAACTAGCACATGCATAAATTAAAGCTAAGCCCCACTTGTCATAGAAACAACATGCAAATAATATTAACTAGCACATGCATGCATCGATACCAGCGAGTACTAATTGTGCCTCGGTCTTACGCGATGAGCAGAAAAAATGAGGTTGGACCGAATGTTTGGAATCCTGTGATTTACCTCCAAATCCAAAGGAAACGAGTTCCTATCCATGGAAATTCCTGTGGCGGTTCCTGCGTTTCAAACGGCCAGATAGGAAATATTCCTCCGCAAACAGTATTCCTTCACTTTTCCTCCAATTTTCCTATGAATCAAACATGCCCTTAAGCTAATCCAAGCACCCACTACAGGATGTGGAGAAAAAAGGCGTCCTTGCCCTCAGATTCTTCAGCGACGAGGTATGGAAATAGCCGCAATGATATGTAGAAATGATGAGAATATTGGTTTCTTGTCTGAATCTTGAGGACATTGAAAAGCCCAGGTGTAATCGATTCAACATTCTCTGACTTAGCTCTGAGTGACTTTGAGACACTAAACAGGTGGATGCTCCTTCTGATGGCCATATATGAAATTAAGTCAGAGTATCTGTAGGATAGTTTATATTATCTTGATGGTTATTTTTACCTTTATTCCAAAATATAATACGTTTTGGTGGCTAAAATGTCCAACCAAAACGTCCTTAAATTTTTCAAATGGATCAGTAGTATATTAGATGAAATGGTCAACCCACACCAGACATATATATCACTGTATTACATGGAATTGTGTAAGCATGTAGCATGCCACCAAATTGGCAAATGTGGGATGCAACAACCGTCGACACATCCGCAACCATCAATTACTTCAGAAAAGCTCAAACTAAGATAGCAAACAGTTCAGTTTTACAGAGATTTCTTTTTCCAGTTGAAAGAATGAGCTCTGCCATTCTATCAGAAAGAGAGACGAAACAAAAAAAACAATGTTTAGGCGTGAGGCTATACAAGCCTTTCATATGTGCAAAATTAAAGCCATAGAAGAACAACTCAGGGCATCCTCAGGACAACGAACAAAGATAAGGTGAGAGAAACGATCCTACAAATTAATGGATCATACAAAATCCTACGGCTTAACTGATCCTACGTTCTTGAGTTTCATTCCAAGCTCACGGTCCATCTGGTAAAGTGGTAATACCATCCCAATGTCAAGACATACCCAAGAACTGGCAGGATTCTAGCCGTACGGTCCACTTGTGGTATAAACAGTTCAAACTTTCAAGTTTTCTAGTTGTAAAGTTCGATGAAATTGAACTTTGCCGCCTTTATGTGCAGGGCCATCCGGACGGGGCTGTGTTTCTGTTTTTTTTCTAAGGAAAAACCAGAGCTGAGGGGTGCGGGAGACAGCCGTTCGATGACTTCCACGCGTGCGATCGCACGGATGTTCGGACGAAGCGGCACAGGCCCAATCAGTCACCCAACGCCGCCAAGCCCTAGTTCTCCCGCCGGCGACCCCCCGTGAGCTCAGGCCGCCCCCGCAGCCGCGTTCCTCAAAGGTGTATCCTTTACTCATAGTTCTCCTCCTCTCCTATCTGGATGTTACTTGGATTTGATTCTTGTGTCTGCTTAGATCCGATTCGATTCGACTCTAAGAGTTTCTTTATTCATGAGTTTCTCGTTCTTGATTGCTATCTTCTCATAAATTTTTGCCCGGGTACACTAAATCTGAACCCGATGCCATGCTAAGTGCTAATATCTTTTCGATTTTTGTTTGGACAGCAACTAATAGCTAGCTTGGTCAATTTTGTACAAGCATACTCTGTCTACTACTTGTGAATCATCACTACTCGGTATTGCGATAACTGGTTTTTTTTTCGGCAGGAGTACTAGGGCTGTTACTATGCCAAGACATAGTACCAAGCGCAAGAAGCCTAGCTTGCAGGAAAAGCAAGATGCCTCGCAGAGTAAAGCTCCCACATCCCATGCTACTCCTTTTTTCCCCCTATTCCTGGAATGTAATATCATTTTTCTTTCGATTAATTTGGACCCTTGCCCTCGGAAGTGGTGTGTGGCAGGTGCGGTGGATCCGCTCAAGTCGCCCGGAGGAAACTGAGTTCCCAAATTTCTTCCAAATTGTCTAAAAGTCTTGTCTCGGTTGCTTCATTCAATGGTGACTATAATGCACATTTTTTGCCTTTAATCATCACTAGTTCATAGTTTATTAATGGTTGGTTGAATCTTTCATTTCTTTCTTGTAGGAGAAAACGTTTTGCGTGAATGCACGGGCATATTTGTCAAAAGCTTCAATGCTAATACTCCAAGTGTTTTGACTTCATTCTCTTTGGTTGCGCATGATGACGGTGGTATTATGAAGAAGCTCCGTGATGATGTTTCCAGGGTTGGTGCTGCCCTCATTTTTTACTCCATGTCTTGCTTATTCAATAGTCATGCCATATCAATATCTGTCTTTGCAGATTGAAGTGAAACTTCCGAATGGTCAACTTGTCCATGGGAAACTAGTGAATTCTCAGAATTATTATGATATTGCCATTGTCAACATCGACAACATGCCACCTGGTTTTCACCCAGAATATCTCAGTCTTGACCATGGCGTGCAATTCGAGTCTCATATTGAGGTAGTAGCTGCCTGGCGCTCTCATCATACAGGAGATGTTAAGACCACAAGGGGGACACTGGATGACATCCCTGAAAGAAATTCGCCTTTTTGGTCGAGCACATGTGAAATCAAGACGGTGAGTTAATTTCTCACTGGTTTCTACTTGATTGAAATAAATAAATGATCATCAATATATATTTTCACTCGCTGAATATCATATATTCTTGAGGCATTACAGGTTGCATTTATCCTGTCTTAACTTTCTTCATTGTCACTTTAATATGTGCTAGGCTGGGGTTGGAGGTGCGCTTATTGATTACGATGGGAATTTTATTGGAATGAACTTCGATGCCGAAATTACTGAAGGCCTCACCTACTGCGTCCCACTACATAAAATCCTTAAGTGGTTGCGGTATTTTGGGATGCTGCCCGAGTATGTATTTCAAGCCTTTCTGTATTTACTATCCGCAGCTTCTCATTTAGCTTTCCTCCTATGTTGTTGTGTCCCACATCCCTCTTCTATTGCAGCTTGCAAGGCATGACATTCTGTAAATATGATGTTAGTCTTTTTTTGTTCGAACAGCAATTTGTTTGGATGTACAACCAAATGTGCTTAACTTTGTGTTAGATTAAAGTGCTGAATTAGCGATTTAGTTGCATGATCAAACGAAATAGCAAATCAGCTCAATGATTGAGCAAAAATAAGCAAAAATATGACTCCTCTGTTTCACTATATGTGACCTCAGCCTGGCATGTGCACAGACAAAGAAAGCACTAAACTTAAGGAAAAAGTTCAATTGTTTTTTTTTTTGGAGTTATATGACCACCACTTGCTATATCCAGTGAATTGTCTGCAAGGCAATTAAAAATAGGTGTACAGAGTAAAAACTAATACAGTAATTATACTCTTGGTTTCTTGAAAAGGACAGATATTTTGGAATGGAGCTTCCAAGTTTGGGGTTACATATAGTAAAACAGGGAATTATCTATCTCGGGAACAGCTGCTTGTCCTTGAGCCCACACGTAGCTTGAAACAGCAAGAGGCTGTTACATCCCTGGGTTTGGATTAATATTTCTTAATTCTGTTATTTTGCTATGAAATATTTCCAACCAACTGGATCCGATTCCTCGTTTAATACCTCAGTTCATGTATTGTCTTTGGTATGTGGATTTATAAGTTAGAATTTTCTGGATCGCGATGCAGTACTGGACCTGAGCAAGAGGGTGGTTATGGTACAAGAGAGAGTAGCAAAAGGGAGACACACAAATATTTTACACCTCACTTATATTTGCTGGATCACCTGGGAGGTGTAGGTGAGCATCACACACTAACTGATTAGAACTGTTATGTTTGTTATTGCCACACTAAAATCTACCGTTCCTGTAATTGCTTCACCTGGTTGCAACAGTGTCCATTGAGGATTTATGCGAGATGGCAACGTCGAGGGGTTATCCCTTACCAGACCCACGTAAAGTATGTGGTGAGTCATGGCTGTCGTTTTTTCTATTCGACCCCTTATGTTGAACATTCTGACAGCTTTATACAAACATTTTGAAACATTCATGCTTGACTCTACAGATGGCTTGTATCTGAATTATACTTTTGAAGAGGAATTTGGAGAAGATATCTTTAGGATTCTAAGCAAAAAAGTTGCTTTAAAAGTGTCTCAAAGTGTTGTCTCACTTGCTTCATTCAATGGTGACTGTACTGCTATATGATCATATCTTCACCTATATCTTTTCAGTTGGTACTAATAATTGGAATTGTGATCTATGTAGGAAAGACAAGGTTTTTTGCTTGCACAGGAGTATTTATACGCTGCGGTGCACACTCGGCAAAAATTCTGACTTCAGCAAGTTTGGTTCGTGATTATGGTGATGATATTCAAAAGATTAATCAGAACATGAGGGTTGTTACTGTTACCACTATTTGATTATTCTGTTCTTTATTTCACTTAAGAATCGTCTGACCATAACCTTTTCGTTACAGATTGAAGTGCGCCTTCCAAATAATCGCCGAGTCAAAGGGATATTAAAATATTGTAATCTATGTTACAATATTGCTATTGTTGACATCATGGAGCCCCGACGTCCTGATGGAATAAAACTACAGGGGCATAAGCCTGTTAGCAATGCAACAGATATAGTGGCCGTAGGTTGTCTCTCCCACAACCGCAAATTAATGGCCACAAAGGGCAGTTTGATGGAAAACACTGATTGGCAACACCAGCACACTTGCAAAGAACTTAGCTTCTCCACTTGTAAAATCACTAAGGTATTTTTGTTGTTGACTTACTAGATGTATCGTCCCCAGACCCCACCTTGTGTGGGAGCTTCTAGCACTGGGTCTGTCCTTTTTGTTTTTGACTTGCTAGATGTGTTGTAGTACTACCTCTGCACGTTATTACAAATAGCTTTAATTCATGAAACCCTTTTCTTTTGTCATGTTTGCTAGGCTGGAATCGGGGGCCCTCTTATTGACATGCGTGGGAACATTGTTGGTATGAACTTCTATCATGAGGAATGTACTCCGTTCCTATCGAGTTGTATCATTCTGGATCTCCTCAAATATGATTTCTCGAAGGATATTTGTGCGGAATGGTATGCTGGTTGTATGTATGTTGTTCTCTCATATTGTATGCAAGTGCTTTCATGGCATCATAATATTCTTGCATTAGGACATACTTGTTTGGACATTTGTCTTTTCTAATTAGGCGTTGGGTCACCGTCACATTCTCTACTACTTCGTTTACGCTAGTTTAGCATCATATGCATCATACAGCCTCGTCTTGTCTACTGATGGTTTATGACTGTGATTGTCTTCTTTCGTGTTTGGCTTAGCTTTAGGTTAAGGGTTGCCAGACGTGCCATGCTTTTTTTTAATTTATAGAAGCAACACCATGCATGCAAAGAAGGGTTATATCGCTTTATTCTTGCACTACAATTTCTGATGGTACACTTGTGTTAAGTTGGTTGATTTAGCTAATTTAGTGTTTTAAATATTTTGCAGTCTAAAGGACGGGCCAGTTGTTATCGGTGGTACAAACAGGTAATTTTTGTTTGACACGTGTTATTGCTATTCATATTCATTGCTTCAGATAAACTTACATTATTATTATTATTGAAACTACAATTGCTCAGCAACAGATGGCCTGTGACCGAGCCATGTTGGGTTTATCCACCATTATCCAGACTCCACAACGCTGAGTATCATAACTCATGCGGACTCCTATGCTCATGCTACTCGAAAAGAAATCTCATGACAAAAAGTTGAATAAAACACTGTTGGTTTACCAATGTGTGAATTTGAGATGTTTTGATGTATCTGTCCTTCTACTTGCATGTGGGTTATTCGGAAGTTCCAATTGGAAAGACAAGTGCTTGAGCTGGATGCTAGTGAGACAGGCCCACAACCGTAGCACCGGAGCAGATTTGCTACTGTTGGAGAAAACGAATTTTACAGAGGTGCTTGGTGACGTGGCACACTCCCTCTCTAAGCCCCTCTAGTTAAAGCACTTTACATTGTACATGCCATTATAGTGATAGTGGAGTCGCTGTCCTGACTAATTTTCTTCTTCGAGAATCAATAATCCCAGCTACGTAATTCTGAAGGATGGAATCGAAATCTAGTAGCCGCCATGAGTGCCAAAACAGCCTATAACAATACATGCACATGCTCTGCGCTTCAATTATTTAGCTGAAGGACACGGTTCTGCACATCCTTCATGTACATGTGGCCACTAGGCACGTGCTCAGCCATGGAAAATGAAGTTAGGACAGTTTAACACAGGGGTGATCTATGAAGTTACCGTTCGGGCGAGCACATCTACTCAGAAAATGTAACAAATTAACTGATCATCTTGTTGTGAAGATATTGTGGACATTTTTTTGTTGGTAAAATACACCCTACATTGCTATATCTTCTCATGTTTGTCTTATGGGTAAAAATATGTTGCTAAACACACTCAAAGCATGTCCATTCAGCTGTGACCAGGCCAAAATTAATTTCAGGGCCAACTAGCAGGTTTTAAAAATTGCCAAAATAGTTAACTTCTACTTAAAACTTGTGGATTAAGTCCTTATTATAAGACTCTGGCTGGTGTTTAACCATTGGTGGCGTGCACGGGGACCGGTGTTTAACCATCGGTGGTGTGCACGGGGAGGCAAGTGCGGGAGCGATGCAGGGCGGCGTGCATGTGGGGAGGCGAGAAGACAGGGCAGCGGAAGTCCGCCTATGACTTCCCCCGCTTTCAAGCTCACCAGGCGGTGCTCTATTTGGGCAAATAGGAAAAGCAACAGAAATTTCCGAGCACCCAAAATATTGCGATTTTTCTTATAGAATCTACGGTGTCAGATCTGAAAACCTTAATTGTAAAAAAAAAAACAAATAAACTCGACCCAAAATTTCGGGTAAATTGGAACGTCCACCCTTTTGAGGTGCCTCGAAGACATTCTCCGTACCTAAGAGGGTTTTCACCTGTGTCCATATTGTTGATATGTATTAGTGTGTTTTTTTTGTTTTTATTTCCTGCTTTTGTAATAATTTTGGTCGTGTGTGTCCTCGAAGGATTTTTTTGTGAATGCGTGACAAAAAAACACAACAAGAGCTAGGGAAAACTTTGAGGACTCATTCACTACCTCTTGTTGTGTTAGTGCAGTCTAGTACAACATTCTCAAAGCTTCATTTTCTTAATGGTCGAATCATAACTTAGCAAAGCTACATCCCTTGCAGCTCGTAATCTGAATTGCAGTCACCTATGTGAATATAAAACCAGGCAATTTTGAGAAACACGGGCCTGAGATATGATAAGGGCTGATCCTGAACTTGGTGGCTAAAGCTAATCCAGCACCACTTCAGGATGTTGATGTCTGAAGGCGTCCTTGCCCTCACATTTTTCACCGGCGATGTATGGAAAATAGCCGCTGTAATGTGTAGACATGATGAAAATTCAGGTTTCCTGTCTGAAGCTCGAGGACGTTGCAAATGGTGTAATCGATTCAGACTCTGATTTCGAGAAGAAACGGGAACAAAGTTAAGCCATGCAAGTCTTTCATATGAACGAAATTAAAGCCATAAAGGTTGAGAGAAGAACATCTGAGGGCATCCTCGATCAGGACAAAGAACAAAAGAAAAGGCACCAAAACCCTACAAATTAAGTGATCATAGATGATCCTAGCATCCGTCGCGAGCTTCATCCATGCACAGACAGCACCCATAAACAACTATGAACATGCCTCTGCAGTGCCGGGTTCCATTACCGATTCAGAATTAAGATGTTCCCACTGCCTTACGGCCCCCGCATACCCATCGTGGACCAGTACAGCGCCACAGCGGCCGGCCCACAGATCAAGACGCCGTTCATGACGTGCGTGTTCCGGTAATGGCGCCACCTGTGGTCATCAGGCCTCGGGGCGACCTCGACGGAGAGACACTGGAGCAGCTTCAGGTTCCGGCAGCGCTCCGCGCAGACGCGCGCGGTGAGAATGTAGTGCCGTTCCCGTTCCACCTCCGCAAGCAGATTGTACAGCTCCTGTTTCTTCACCTGGAGCTTCTCCTGGATCTGTAGGATCCTGGCCGTCCTGTCGGCGTTGTTTGCAGGCGCGCCGCCGACGTTGTGGACGAACCGCCGTTGGACGACCACCGACGACGCTTGTGCCGATCGCTGGTGCGGGAGGAGAGCTTCCTCGCCGCATGTCGTAGCGCCGCCATCGCCGAAGATCGATTGGTTTCTTTCTTGGTTTATCTTTATCCTCGATCTCTATTCTCGCCTGTATGTAATGTTAGGTGTGTAATATGTTACGCGACCGAGAGCCCTAGACTGCCACGATCATGTCCTCCTTGCTGCTCCCACTAAAAATTAAGGGTTTGTTAATTAGCTGAGCGCCTGGGCCTAGGGTTAGGGCAAAGTGGTGGCAACTGGCAACAGAGTATTTTTGTCAAATCTAACCCTTTTACAAAAGTAAAGACGAATCTGAACCCTTTGCGAAACTATTTTCAAATCTGTTCCATGAGGTCGGCTCCAGAGAGGATGGCGCCGACCTTGTACATGTCAGCTCCATCCTTGTTGGCACCGACTCCAGTTTTAATTTTGTTTTAATCCTTAGAAAATTGTGAGACTTTCTGGATGGCGCCGAACTCAAGAGGCCAGATTTAAAATAGTTTTGAGAAGAGTCCATATATGTGTTTTGTTACTCAAAAGGGCTAGATTTGTCGAAAAATACGGCAACAGAAGCTCAGAGAGCTCAATATTTGCCCACGAAGCTCATGGCCAGGATCGGAACTAGAACGTTTTTTTCTAGCAGAGCCTTTGCCAACCGGTCGTGAATCCACCATGAGCGCTACTTCGTGATTCGTGTTAGATCTCTCGTCATATTTGGCTAGTTTCATATTGATATGGTATATCTTTGATATTATATTAAATGTTCTATTTTTTTATGAACCTAGATTAATTGAAACTTGATTGAATGGATTAAATTACTGAAATAATTTAAATACGTGTCGGATCTATGGTTTTGTTTTATGAAAGAACCAGATTTCATTTAAATCGAACGATTTTAAAAATATGCCATATTGATATGAAACAAGTCAAATACCAAGTTAAAAGTTCTACGGTGTATTCATGTTGGCCTCTTGTGTGTTCAAGATCATCCTAATGATAGGCCGCTAATGTCATCCGCTCTTTTTGTGTTAGAGAATGCTCCCAGAACCAAAAAGCAGCCTGGAAATTTTCCTATGCGCAATTTTAAAACTCAAAAAACAAGGGAGAGCATGCAAATTTCTGCAAATGGAGTTCCGCAGCAAGCATGGAAAAACCGGACTGACACGAGCCCACGAGCATGCACCATGCATGTCCTCGCTTGCGGCTATTTTCGTGTTGTCTCACTAACGAGTCACCCAGCGGAGAGAAAATGACAAGGAACCACCACAATTGCGCATGAGTTGTCAAAAAACCACCACCGGTCATCGTTTTGACACATAAATACTTTTATTAGGCCTACCTTGTGACGCGGAGCACTGATCACCCGTGGTTAGCGTTCTAACAGGTTTTCTCACAAGTGGGACCCACCAGTCAGGTCTTACGTGAAAAAAAAAACAGGTCCAGCTCACTCCCTATATGGTCAACAGTAGGACCATTACGTCGAACACGTTGTGTGCACCGCCGCTCTGGTTCCACCTCGGCCCTTGGCGAGCACCTCCACCCGCTCGGCCCTCCGTCTGCGCCTCCACAAACGGCGGCGCTCGACCTCCTCGCTGCCCACGCCACGGCGTGCCGCCTCCAGCTCTCCACGCCATGGGCGCACCCCCCCATCCCCGCCTGCTCTCGGCTGCAGTGTGCGTCACGGCGTCGCAGTGCTCGCCAGCCTCGTACTGCGGCGGCAAGGGCAGCGACCCGCCACGCCGGGGGGAACGCGAGTACCGCCTGCGCCTCCGCCCCACCCCACGCCGCGCCTCCGCCCGCCCCCACGGTACTCGCCGTGGTCGCCTCCGCGCGCGGTACTCGCCGTGGCCGCGGGCGAGCTTCGACCATGGAGCAAGCGAGCTCTGGCGCAGGCGGCCATGGCGCGGGCGGTCGCCTCACCAGTGCAGGTTGGACTGTCGACTGCGCGGCGAGCCAAGCCAATCTCTCCGCGCGGCGAGCAGGGAGCTGTCGATTGCGTGCGTGCGTGCGAGCTACAGCTGCTTCTCTAGTTCTCTGCGCTGGGTATGCGTGTACTACCATAGGTTGGGCTACTGCTCCTGCTTGCGTGAGTGGCCCGGATATGCGTTCTCGAACGGAGCCGTTGCTGCTTGCGTGTAAAGCTGGTTTTGTTTTCATTCTATTATTTCATATATTTTTTACCAGCTTTTTCATAAAATCATGAAAACTATTTTTCAGAATATATTAAACTGATCATATAATTTTTAGTACTTAAATAAAAAATAAAAAATAAAGCTTTTTTTAGGAACAACAAAAATAAAGCTATACCTTTTTTTTAGAGATAAATAAAGCTATACCTGTTTTGTTGGCCAGACTGTAGCCGGCCCATCTACAGGCGTTGTGGGCGAGCAGCCCTGTAACGCGATGCATAGGAGGGCTCCTTCAAACACCCTCGGTTTGTCACCCCACCCAAAAAAAAAAACAATTTAGCGTTCGACAAATTCCCCTACCAAATCGGCGCTGAGTTCTGCGATACTCGATCTCATCGAGCCATCCGGGCGCAAATGGAGGAGCTACGGCGCAGCTCCGATTCCAATCGACCCTGGCGTCCAGTTTCGGCACCTAAAGGGAGGCTTCGGCGTCGTTCGCGGCAGCGGCGGTAGCCGCTCCTCGCGGTGGCTGGCCACTGCCGTGGCCGGCGGCGGCGGCGGCGGTGGCGGCGGAAGGAAGTATTTTATGCATGGAGCCATGGAGGAGACCGCGGCCGCGTTGTCAAACCACGACCAGTCAACCACAATGCCACGACAATTGACGCATCCATACTACGACGACGAGGTCTCCCCTATCGTGTCCAATCTAATTTTTTTGCGGGTATCGCACTCTCCAATCTGAATGCGTAGCCATGATTTTCCTTTGCGCGTACAGCAACGTTGGAGACTAATTCCATTATTCACTACTACTACTCTTCCAATGTTGATATGTCCAACTTCTGACTTTATATTCACTCCCTACAGAGGATTTTTTTCTGAAGATGAAGAAGAAGATGGCCTCACAACAAGGCGAGTCTTTTTTTGAGGCTCCACAGAGCAAGCCTTGCATCCTCATTTTCATCCTCCTGTTCTTCTTGGGTTCATCCTGCAGATCCGAAGACCAGCTCACACATGCAAAGCCACTCTCCTCCGCCGACACGCTCGTCTCCAAGGGTGGGGACTTTGCGCTCGGCTTCTTCTCCCCGACCAGCTCCAACACCAGCTTGTACCTTGGGATATGGTACCACAGCATCCCCGGACCACGCACCGTCGTATGGACGGCTAACCGCGACAACCCAATCACAACCAGTTCATCCCCGATGCTTGCCATCAACAACAATTCTGACCTCGTGTTGTCGGACTCCCGAGGCCGCACTCCTTGGGCAACGAAGAACAACATCACTGGTACCGGAGTTACTGCAGTGCTGCTCGACACGGGGAACTTGGTCATTCAGTTTCCAAATGGTACAATCATATGGCAGAGTTTTCAGCACCCAACAGACACCATCCTCCCAGGTACAAGGATCTTCCTGAGTGAGAATGCCCGCGTCGTTGGGCGCCTTGTTGCTTGGAAAAGCCCAATTGACCCATCCGCTGGAGACTTCTCTTTGAGCCTTGACACCAGCTCTAACCTTCAGTTAGTCATTTGGCATGGGTCTATGCCCTACACCCGTCTCAATATGCTTAGTGCCACTGGTCAGTCGGTGGCTGGTGGCGTATACCAGAACACAATCATCTATGAAGCGGTTGTCAGCACAGGGGATGGGTTTTACTACGAACTATCCGTGTCTGCTGGCTCACCATATGCACGTCTTACGCTTGACCACACGGGCAAGTTGAGGACTCTTAGCTGGAACAACCGCTCATCATGGACAACCGTCACCGAGAACCCCACTGGTAGCTGCGACCTCTATGCTTCATGTGGCCCATTCGGCTATTGCGACTATACTGGGGCTGTCGCGGCATGCCATTGTCTCGATGGGTTTGAGCTGGTTGGTCTTAACTTTTCAAAAGGATGTAGAAGAACCGAGGCGTTGGAATGCAATAGGCAAAGTCATTTTGTGACCTTGTCTAGTATGAAGGTTCCAGACAAGTCCTTACACGTCCTGAACAGAAGCTTCGATGAGTGCATGACTGAGTGCACCATCAATTGCTCATGTACGGCCTAAGCTTACACTAACTTTAGCAGTAACGGTGCTATGGCTGACCAGTCAAGGTGCTTGGTTTGGACAAGGGAGCTCGTCGACACGGGGAGGTACAGCAGCAATGGCGAGAACTTATACCTTCGGCTTGCCAACACTCCTGGCATGTACCACTCCATTAGTCCATTTTAACCTTATGATATCACTGTGCAAAATATGTCATGTGACTTTGTTTAAGGTAATTTTACACTTAAATAGTTTGTGCAACGAAGATTTAAAATGGCGCATCCACTAAATTAACTTAGCGGTATGTAATAATTGTCAATATTTCTTTTTAGCCAACTTTGTTGGTGTATAAAAGAAATAAAGAATCAGTCAACCTGTAACTGTTTTCTACTGGCATATTACAATATTAAACTTACTAGTAGTCTAGTAATGCTTGATACAGTAAATTATTTTTCTTAGAAAGTTCAGAGGCGCTAAATTGTTAGAGGACATATTTTGCAGATCAAAAGATTAGCAAATTGGTGAAGATTGCGCTCCAGATCATAGCGTGCCTATTGATACTCACATGCATATCCCTTGTCAGGATATGCAAATACAGAGGTAGAATAAACCAGTTCCTTTTTTTAATTTAACTTCATTCTTTAAGTGTCAATAACAAACTATTGATCTTTAGCAAGCAAACCGAGAAAGAATGAAGGCGAAAATATGCATTTGTTAGCTGGAACTGGAGGTGAAAATATAGAGTTGCCATTTGTTAGTTTTGAAGATATTGCCGCTGCAACACATAATTTCTCGGACTCCAAACAAATCGGAAGGGGAGGTTTTGGCAAAGTTTACAAGGTAACAAAAAGTTTTATGTTCAGAACTTCAGTATCACATACTCTTTTTTATGTATAATTATGTTCCTGGAAAAATATTGCGTTTAAGAATTTAGGATGATGCAATCATGTAGGGAATGTTGGGCGGTGTCAATGAAGTTGCTATCAAAAGGCTTAGTAAGGATTCCGAGCAGGGAATAAAGGAGTTTAAGAATGAAATAGTTCTAATTGCTAAATTGCAGCATAGGAACCTTGTTCGACTTCTTGGTTACTGTACTCATGGAGATGAGAGGTTACTTATCTATGAATACCTACCAAACAAAAGCTTAGACTCCTTCATTTTTGGTATGCCCAGGCTTTTGATGAATATTACTAGTATATTACAAGTTGTTTAATAACCAAAAGGATATCACTCATGACTAATGATTTATACTATTCATATTTGGAGATGCTACAAAACAATATGTGCTAGATTGGCCTACACGCTTCAATATAATTAAAGGGGTAGCGAGAGGGATTCTCTACCTCCACCAAGATTCAAGATTAACTATAATTCACAGAGATCTCAAAGCAAGCAACATCTTGCTGGATTCAGAAATGACTCCGAAAATATCCGATTTCGGTATGGCAAGGATCTTTGGTCGAAACCAACGGCAAGCAAACACTGCCCGAGTTGTTGGGACATAGTACGTAATTAAATGCACCAGTCATCTATCAAGGTTGTTGATTCTATTGTTTAGTTAACTCAAATTATGCATTTCTTGTTGAATTATTTTAACAGTGGTTACATGTCGCCTGAATATGTAATGGGAGGTGTCTTTTCTGTAAAATCGGACACCTATAGCTTCGGTGTTCTTATTTTGGAGATCGTAAGTGGCTTGAAGATCAGCTCACCGCAGCTTACTATGAACTTTGCCAGCCTTAGAGCATCTCTAGCAGAACCCGCAAAAGGGGCAAACCCGCATAATAACCGCCCGATGCGGATTGAAAACCGCAAAAAGGCGGAGAACAGAATCCGCAAATTTGCCCAACCCGCAAAAGTTTTTGCAGGGCCCCGAGAATCCGCGCCTCCGAACCGAGAAAACTAGGTTTCCTCCCCGACCCGCAGCCGGAACCTGATCCTCTGGTGTCGTTGGCGCGAGGGAACCTTCAGCGCGCCCGTCCCCGCCGCCGCTGCAACCTCTTTCTCTTCCCCCACTCCGGCCACCGCGCACCCTGCCCCGGACCGGCCATGAGCACCGCCGACCCGTCCCTGGTGACCGTCCGCGTCGGGGACGCGCCATCGTCAGATCCAGCGGCCCGCGAGAGCTCGGAGCCACCGCCGCCGCCGCCGACACCGCTGCTGCTCCAGTGGCGGCGCCGAAGCGGAGAAGATTGGGCACCGCAGGCGTGACCCAAGTTCTGCTTGCCGCGGCCGCCGCCGCGGGCACTCCCGCCGCCGCCGCCGCGAAGCAGCCAAAGCAGCGGAAGAGGCTGGCGGGGAGGAAAATTAGGGCCAGCGCCGCCAATGCTGCCGCTGCTGCATCCACCCCGCCCGTCCCCGCCGCCGCTGCTGCATCCGCCGCGCCCGTCCCCGGTGCCGGGACTGAAAGGTATGAAGTTTCGAACTCAAAATTGAGCTATGTTCACCGCGCCCGTCCCCGGCGAGCTGAATTCGTTCATCTCGCAGCACGCAAGCGTTCGTTGACATGGTTGGGACGGTAGACATCGACTCGCCTCTGCTCGGCAACTACAGCTACAACGAGTTCGACGGTGGCGTCGATGGTGGCACGGGAGAAGACGACAACGAGGTCGAGGAGGTGGACGGGGCCGGCCTGAGTCGGAGAGGTTCGAACTACACCATTTTGGAGGACCAAAGCTTGATCCGTGCTTGGGAGAGTGTCTCTCTCGATGCAACGGCCGGCGTTGATCAAACCAAAGACCGATATTGGCAAAGGGTGGAGGACAAATTCTTTCAACTCATGCCACGCAATGGCCGAACGGTGCCCCGGACCTATCGATCACTACAAGGCCGTTGGGAAACTATCAAGACTTCATGTGGCCGATGGAGTGGATGCTTGCAACAAGTGATCAATGCGCCTCCAAGTGGTACCGTGGAGGGTGATTGGGTGAGTTTATTCACCATTGTTCATGTAGTGTTCTCACTACTTGTTCACCGTTGTTCACCATTTGTTCATCATTGTAGGAACGCATTGCGAGAGAAAGGTACTTGGATATGCCCGCATCCAAGAAGAAGCCATTTGTCCTTGATCATTGTTGGAAACTTCTCCAACATAGTGAGAAGTGGAAGTTGAGGGATCAAGAGCCAAAAAAGGGAGAAATTCGTGTTGAGGATGACTCCGATGATGAACAAGGTGGGAGGAACAAGAACAAGCCCGAAGGCAACAAGAAAGCCAAGGAAAGAGTGGCAAAGCAACTTGAGGCCACAAGCTTGAGAGAGAAGCTCGATGAAATGGTGAAATCTAATGAGACCATGGTGGCCAAGACATTGGAGGCAAAGCACCAATTGGCCGAGAGGAAAGCTCAAGAGAAGAAAGAAAAGTGGGAGGTGCTTCGTGAAGAAGGGAAGCGGAAGATCGAGATTGAGGCCAAAAGAGTCTCGGTGGAGGAGAACAAGTCCGTGGCCAAGCTCTTGGCTGAAGAGAACAAGATCATGATGATGAACCGAAGTGACATGGACGAAATCACCTTGGAGTGGCATGACATCGCAAGGAAGGAGATATTGCATCGAAGGAAACAAGCGATGCTAAAAGCTAGCGGTGGTGGTGGAGGTCTCGGCGGTGGTGGAGGTGTTGGTGGTGGAGGTGTTGGTGGTGAAGGTGCCGGCGATGGTGGAGCTGCCGACAATGGTGGAGGTGGTGATGCTAGCACGGTGTAGGGCCTTTCGACGATGCGGATGGTGTTTTGGAGGCATTTTTTGGTCACACGGATGAAAAACTTGTCAATGGCCGTCTTTAGATTCAAGAAACTACTTAATTTGCTATATTAATGTCGAATTTGTATAAGCAATTTGACATTTTATGATATTCTGCCTATCTTGCTGTTTTGCATATGCAGGCTCAGAACGCCGCGCGGCGGAGCAGAACCCGCAAAGCAGAACCGCAAAACAGAATTCTGTTTTGCGGTTCTGCTTTGCGGGTTCTGCTCCGCCGCGCGGCGTTCTGAGCAAAAAAACGCGAGTTGCGCGAACTGCAAAACGCGTTTGCGGGTTCGCGTTTTGCGGGTTCTGCTAGAGATGCTCTTACAACTTATGTAAGTATGGAGAAATGCACAAAAATTCAATAGCTCAAACAAAACACAGTAAGTTGACCATAAGATTGTCCTATTGGTTCAGGCATGGAGATTGTGGCAAGATGGAAATGCAACAGAACTAGTGCACTGTTCAGTTATTGAGAGCTGTCCACTTCATGAAGTTCTACGGTGTATTCATGTTGGTCTCTTGTGTGTTCAAGATCATCCTGACGATAGGCCGCTAATGTCATCCGTTATTTGTATGTTAGAGAATGAGAGTGCATTGCTCCCAACACCAAAGCAGCCTGGATATTTTCCTGTGCGGAATTTCGAAACTCAAGAACCAAGGGACGTTAGAGGGTCGTTAGATGTATCAGCTTCATTTGTTTTGTAGGCCTGCTCTTAGTGTGCAAAATTCACTGTAGGTAGTTGTATATTTTATGATTTACCATGTGAGTTTGTTTGTTGGTGGTTATACTGTAGTTGGAAGGACTCTGAACTGAGATGTGTAACAGAAATGTTCTATTTCAAGCAAAGATATTCTTCCTGTTGTCTTGAATTGTTCACATGCCCAAATGAAAAAATACATTTAGATTGCTTTGATGGACATTGACTGCGGTACCTCATTATGTACTATAGATTTTCTAGAATCCTTGAGTATCCTTACATTTAGTCTTGACTTAGCACCTCTTCTTCCAGTACCCTTTATGGCTGACTTGCGTATTGTCTGCATTGGCACGACCTGTATGGACTGGATGTGGCGTTAATTCTGAAGTTTAGGAGCTGATCAGTTGTATAAGAACCTACTCTTCAGAAGTTGCATGCTACTGAAAATTTGATGGATCACTGTGTGCATTAGTTCTCAGTTTCTCACCTTGAACAATTTGGTTCAAGGTAAGACCACATATTTGGAAAAACACTGTAAAAATATGTTTTTCAATGCAGTAATTCTTCTTTATATATGTAGCGTAACACAATGCATCCAAATCCAGTGTACATTGTCACCACACGGCCTGGAGAGAAGTCACCAACCAGCTTGCCTTCCTTTAGTGCTGCAGAAAGCAAAACCCACATGCCGTGAGGTTTCCCCTGTCGACCTCTCGCTCCAAATTTCAAACTACAATTTTGACCCGTCCTGACGAACTTTCCTTGCGCATACAGCCGGAGACTTCTGAGTTTGCTCTGCTCTCCAGCCGGCCATTTGTGCTATAGTCCATGTCGACCTTGACGTCTCTATCCACATCACTGCCCTCACTGAATTCCAGACTTTTCCAGGTCCCATATGTCATCTGTATATCTCGTCCCTCCGCACAGGCAGATGAAGGGAGGCAGCCTAATGGCCATACACTACGCTCCCATCTTCCTCATGTTCTTGAGTTCCTTCTGTAAATCCGATGACCAGCTCACACACACAAAGCCACTCACCCATGTTGACACGCTCATCTCCAAAGGTGGGAACTTTGCTCTCGGCTTCTTCTCCCCGACCAGCTTCAAAACCAGCCTATACCTTGGGATATGGTACCATAGCATCCCCGGACCACGCACTATCGTGTGGGTCGCCAACCGAGACAGCCCAATCACCGTCCCTTCATCCCGATGCTCGCCATTACCAATAGTTCAGACCTGGTGTTGTCAGACACCCAAGGTCGCACTCATTGGGCGGTGAAGAACACGATGGTCGCCGCTGGAGGTACTGCTGTGCTGCTCGACAACGGGAACTTCATCCTTCAATTTCCAAATGGTACGATCACATGGCAAAGTTTTGATCATCCAACCGACACAGTGCTTCCAAACATGAGATTTTTGGTGAGCTACAAGGGAAAAGTCGGCATGCGGCTTGTTGCTTGGAAGGGCCCTGATGACCCATCTTCTGGGGACTTCTCATGCAGTGCGGACCCTAGCTCTCCAGACCTTCAGTTAGTCACTTGGAACAAGACAGAGCCATATTGCCGCACTAGTGTGTGGAGCGGTAAGTCTGTATCCGGTGGCACATATCTAGCCAACACCAGCTCCGTCTTGGTCGAAACGGCTCTCAACTCTGGAGACGAGTTCTACGTCACCTACACAATTTCTGACAACTCAACTCTCATGCGCATTGTGCTTGACTACACTGGCAAGTTGCAGTCTCTAAGCTGGGACAGTCACAGATCATCATGGGCACTCTTCGGAGAACAGCCCTCTGCTCCATGCGAACTCTATGCCTCGTGTGGTCCATTCAGTTATTGCGACTTCACTCAGATTACCCCAGCCTGCCAATGCCTTGATGGATTTGAGCTTGTCGACGGTAATAATTTTTCCAAAGGATGTCAGAGAAAGCAAGAGCTGAAATGCAGCAAGCAAAGTCAGTTCGTTCCCTTGTCTGGGATGAAGGTTCCTGACAAGTTCCTGCATATAAGGAACAGAAGCTTCAATGAATGTGCGGCTGAGTGCACTAGCAACTGCTCGTGCACGGCTTACGCTTACAGCGACATGAGCAGCGGCGGTGCAATGGCTGACCCTTCGAGGTGCCTAGTTTGGTCAGGGGAGCTTATCGACGTTGGGAAGTCAATCTCTGGCGAGACTATGTACCTCCGCCTTGCCAGTTCTTCTGGTATTCCGTGTCCCATTCCATTTTCTCTCTCGAAGTATCATATCACCAGTTTTAATGGAGTTTTCCACGTGAACAGCATGTGTTCACAAAATATACACCAAACATTAGAGCGGATGCATGTAGAGTATTAGCTATGTACATATATAGCAGTACCGCTTTTGACTAAATATATCACTGCATGTACAATTGTACATACCCGATCAATTTGCACGTTACATTATCTGAATTTTTTTGGAATTTCTAGCCTCCCACAACAAGTTACTACATCCAATTCACCAAAACATGACGTTTTGGATATTTAAGGTCTTGATAAATGAAACTTTGACCATTGTTTTGTACTGCAATACAATATACGTTAAACCCAGACCAATTGTAATACACCACAAAAAGCATCTTCGAGAAAAATTATTCCACTTTCTAATCTCTATATTTGAAACATGATGTGTGTTGAAGGCTTAGAAATTTCGTCCAAAATGATATGCTTTCAGAACTGGAGGAGAACATGACAGATCCTTTTGTTTCAATAAAACAAGAGATTCTTTTACCAATATACTACATATTATTTGTTATTAATATTGTAAACCATAGAACTTCCATCCTAGCTTCAGTTTCAAATGCGTACAATTTTTCTTCAGGTTTCATGGCTTAGCTTTTCCAAGGCAATAGCAATTATTTATTTATTTGAATGCGTAGAACCAACATTTCTGAAAGTGTTCTACACAAGCTCATTGGAATATCAAATACCTATTTTATGATTAAATCTTTTATTTACCACAACCCTTGGTAGTTTAGGTACTTAAATTACGGGGTAGCTGTATAAGCACTTGATTACCTTCACAGATCCATCATGGTGCGTATGCAAGTGAATTCTGAACTTCTGATTGGTTGCATTTCTGTAGTTAACAAGAAAAGCAGTTCAGTTCAGATTGTACTCCCAATTGTAGCATTCCTGTTAATACTGACATGCATAACCCTCGTCGGGGTGTACAAATACAGAGGTAGAGTAACAAGTATCCACTTGCTTTCGACATATTATTGCAATAGTGGAGGAGTTAGATAAAAATGGATGTCCTAACTAGCAGGCAAACGGAGAAAGAAGGAAAAGCAGAAGAACCTGATGCTAGGATACTTCAGCACATCCAAAGAACTCGAGGGCGAAAATACAGAATTTCCATCCGTTAGCTTTCAAGATATCCTTTCAGCAACAAATGTTTTCGCTGATTCCAACTTGGTTGGGCGGGGAGGTTTTGGCAAAGTATACAAGGTAATATTAAGTGGTGCTTACAATATAACAACATGATAGAAAATGAAACAAGCCTAATTTACCTTCAATCGTTCTCTGACTGCAGAAAACACCCTTGACTGAAATCGTTTAGTGTATGCCATCCAAGATCGAAATATCAAAACCGTAGCAAGAAGTTAACCCCCTCCCCCGGATGATGTGGCATCAAAATGGACAAGTTCATGACTTGGGCGCTTAGCATCTCTCGTTCTTAGTAGTGTTATTTCATCCAACCAGTAGCTTTGCTGGACCAACAATTGATATGTGCGAAAGTGGTTGCCAAATTAGTGATACATGTCCATGTTAATGCCACGAGATCCCAAGTTGTTGTGGTCAGGATGAGTTGGTTATTTGCACTAGAATTTTGATATCTGGGGGCGGAGAAGAGACAATTTTGGAGTTGAGAAATATATTTTGGGCTCAGAGTTAGGTGTTACATGAACTTCTCCGTGTAAGAAGGGTAACTATAGATAGAACCTGAAAAGGTTTGTTTCGGTTCTTGTTAAATTGAAAAATATGTGCTAATGCAGGGAACATTCCAAGGTGGAAATGAGGTAGCTGTCAAAAGGCTTAGTCACAATTCTGGACAAGGTATAGTGGAGTTCAAGAATGAAGTAGTTCTAATTGCCAAACTGCAGCACAAGAACTTAGTCAGACTTCTTGGTTGCTGCATTCATGAGGATGAGAAGTTACTGATTTATGAATACTTACCTAACAAAAGCTTGGATGCCTATCTTTTCGGTATGTACTTTTGCTGATTGCACCTCACAATTTTTTTTACATCAACCAAAATGATATTCGTGATAACTAGTTTCATTTTCATATTGATCATGAAAGATGGTGTACGAAAACATGTGCTTGATTGGTTGACACGGTTCAACATAATTAGAGGAATAGCAAGAGGCCTTCTTTATCTCCATCAAGATTCAAGATTAACCATAATTCACAGAGATCTCAAAGCAAGCAACATCTTGTTGGACGCAGAAATGACTCCGAAAATTTCAGATTTTGGTATGGCAAGAATATTTGGTGCCAACCAGAACCAAGCAAACACTAATCGGGTTGTTGGGACATAGTAAGAGACTTTTGTACTAACAAACCTTTTACACTTCCATTTATATGGTATTGTATAGTTCAGTTTTGTGCACTCCTTGCTTACTTGTTGTGGATGTTTTAAACAGTGGTTACATGTCGCCTGAATATGCGATGAGAGGTGCCTTTTCAGTAAAATCAGACACCTATAGCTTCGGTGTTCTTCTCCTGGAGATTGTCAGTGGCTTGAAGATCAGCTCACCTCAGCTCATAACCAACTTTTCTAGCCTTATCACTTATGTAAGTACTGCAGAATACATGAAATTACCAATCAGACCCGTACTTAGTAACTTGATGGTGACACCATTCTGTTGATCAGGCGTGGAGATTATGGGAAGAGGGAATAGCAGCTGAACTGGTGGACTCTTCAATTGTTGCAAGCTGTCAACTTGATGAAGTTCTACGGTGTATTCATGTGGGACTTTTGTGTGTTCAAGATCATCCCAATGACAGGCCACTAATGTCATCGGTCATGTTTATGATAGAGAATCAAAGCGCACTTCTTCCAGCTCCAAAGCAACCTCTATATTTTGCTCTAAGTAATCATGAAGGTGGAGAAGGTAGGGAGAGCACGGAGAACTCCGTGAACGCAGTGAGTATCACAACAATCGAGGGGCGTTAGATGTTCTACAACTTAGTGTATGCTAATTTTAGTATAGCTAGCTGTATGCAGTATGCTTTATGATTTACTCTCTGTGAACTAAATCTCTTGCTTGTGCATTTATAATATCAATAAGTTTATTTAGATGAGAAAAATTGTGAATAACAGAGGAGGAGGAACCATGGTCACCCTACCCTGTCCTGGTACTGTGTTTATCCGATTATCACCTGCTACAGTTCGGTCGCCTAGATATTTATGTTTCCAAAACATTGCAAAATATTGTAATCATCATTCATTCTTGGAACTATGGCACACGCAACCCGCTTAATTAAAGAGGATTTGTACACTGAAATTCGAAATGCCCCCTAGGCTTTTCGCATCTTAGATAAAAACCTAGCCAGATCGAGTATAGAACAGAAATGCAAATCTGCATCAGTACCTCGGCTCAAGTAGACCATGAAGATCGTGGAGTGGAAAATCCCGTCGAATGCTAAATTGGCTCCAACGGACCGGCTAACGCCAGAGCACGGCCGCACCGCCGCCTCGTCCTTCCTCGCATTGGCCCGCAGTCCGCACCGCGACTTCCACTGAGACAGAACAGTCTGATCCAGCCGCTTCCTCCGAGCCCGTAGTCCAGCGCCAGGCAGCGGCGCGCCGAGCCGCCGTTCGCCACGGATCGCCCGCCTCCACTTTGCTTTTTTTTTTTGAGCGGGCCTCCTCTTTGTTCTGCCGAAAGAATGGCAACAGTGCTATGAGTTGGCCGATTATGGCCATCGGGCCGGCACGGCACACGTGCCTCAGTCTCTCATCTGAAATAAGCCTGACCCAGGTTAGATTCATGCCGGAACAGAACGGGCCCATGAGGCCCACGTGCCTTTGTCTCTTTGTCAGCCCATTTGGCCTGTTTCTGGGAGCGCCTTTACGTCGCCTCAAGGCGACCGCCTGCTAGTACCTCTGGATGGGCTCGGCCCATTTTCCCTGGCGGAACTGTTTTGAACTGTTTCTCGTTGTGACGACGGATCGAACCAGCCTAGCTTGCTCCACTCATGGGGAAGATCGATCAAATCCTCGTCACGTACTAGTAGATTGCTCCACTGTTTGTGGCAAAAATCATTCAATTGTGGGTTAAAAAAATCGTACTAATTCACCTAGTAGTCCTATTTTCAAGCCCCGAGAACAGAAATGTTTCCTCAAACACTAGCTATTGAAATACATATCTAATAGACTACTTTAAAAAGTTTGTCCGAATACATTTTTTGTATTTGAAAAGCTGTACTTAGTTTATTTTGCACCATTAAAAACTTGAAGGAGAAGTATCAGAAAAATTCTGGTGAACGAAAATCTAATTTTGAACGATTTATGAACCAAAAAATGTATGTTGAAATGGAAAGTATTTTTGAACAATTTTAAAAGTGAACAAAAAAGTGTATGAACGAAAACTATTTTTGAAAGATTCTAAAAAATAAACAGAAAAAATGGGGTTGAACGGAAATTGGTTTTGAACGATTTAAAAAAGTGAACAAAAAAGGCCGGTGAACGAAAATCTATTTTTAAACGATTTTAAATAAATGAACATAAAAAATTCGTTGAAATGGAAACTATTTTTGACCAATTTTAAAAGTGAACATAGAGAGCGTCGCCATGGCGGAGCCGGCCCTCCTCGCGCGACAGCCCATGTACTTGGTGTTGGAAGAAAAAGTAAGGGATTTCCTCGCTAGATACAAGACGGCCAACCACGGTACCGGCGAGGAGGAGGACGATGCCGTGGCCGTGGAGGCGGAGCCACAGGAGCATGCCAGGTGGATCCTCATCCTCCTCGTCACCGTCGGCGCCGTCTCCTTCTTTGCCGCTGCCATGCACATGCCGTTTTAAGTGGACGAGGAGAATCGTCTCTGTAAGACGACGCTCGTGCTACGGTTTGTCGCAATCTGGCATGTATTCTTCGCTGGCCTTCTCATCGCAGAATGGCAAGATCGGCTTCCAGACGAGGAACAACTAGGATCGTAGATCACTTACTCCAGTTATAGCAGGTTGCTGCTAATTAGAACATATTTCATCGATAATGGTTTATATATTTCCACCAAAACCATACGTTCTTAATTGTGTTCCTGTTTCTTTTCGAGAAAAAGGCAACCTTTATTGTTCTTGTTCACCATGGTCTATGTGCGCATTCGAAACAAAAACTCTCTCTCTCTCTCTCTCTCTCTCTCTCTCGCGCGCCCGTAGCCGTGATCCTTGCCCCCGACGATGTTCGCAATTTGTGCACTTGGGACTTATAATCGAGGCTATGAACTACTTGCGAATAACAAAGCTGAAATGGCCAAGTATGCTGGGATGATAGACTCGAGCATGAGGATCCGGTTTAGGGCCTATTTGCGCAACCACTACCACCACTAGTAATACTTCTTATTGTCTGATGGTCACGATGTGACAAAGGAAATGTATATTTTAGGAGGTTTGATATTGAATTAGAGGAAAGACTTGATTAAAACTGATGTCAAGTATGTAACATTTTGGGAGGTCCTCGATGATGAAATTGAAATGCATCACGAGATGTCTAATCTCATCAGCAATCCGAGAATAGACCATCATGTAATGTATTGATCACCCTTAAACAATTACTCGCCACATGAACCTTTCTGAATCCAAGATCTTCAGATAGTGCTATCGCCTCCCGCGAAGCTATTTCATCCAAGGGTCTATTATTGCTTTAATTACCAATATCGCAGCCCCAGGTAGGATAATCGTGGCTTCTATAGCGATCACTTCCTTAATTTTGACGCTCCTGGTGGTGGGGGAATCCACCTGGCATATATTGTCTTGGTATATTTTTCGAGAGTATATTGTCTTGGTATATGAGCAGGCTTCACTTTTTCCCACTTTTCTGTACCAACTCCAGGCCTCTCAAGAAATTCTCAATGAAGCTTCTTCGAGGAGAGAAATGGTCGAAGGGAAAATGACAGTGGTTAACTGGGTCGCTCCATTTTTCGGGCAGATTTTGGGCAAAATTTTGGGCCCGCGCGGGAAAGATTTAGCTCTAAAATGGCATTTTTTTTGCGTTAATTCATGTTTGGCGACATTATTAGAGTTTTTCTTAACTTGGCGCCTAAAGGTCTTAGTCGTAGCCTGAGTGGTGCTGGGATGCTAGCCCGCTATTTAAAACTTTGAATATGTTACATTATGAACTGTTTATATATGTGTATACTTCTGTAAGTGCTAGGTAACCGTTACAACTCATGATAATAGGTTACCACATCGGACATATTACATGCAATCAAACAATCAGCATTTGCTTTAGTCTTTGTGATAATAAAAAATACAGCCAACCAAACAATGGATTTAACTGCTGTCCACATGCAAAAAATAAAAAAAATTGCCAGACCAGACCTGGCGGGGCATGCCCCAGTGAACTAAAAAAATCGGCCCAGACAACCCATCACGCCCCTAGTTCCTCCCAGTCCCAGGTCAAATGCTTCTCAATCATGTACCTGTGTGGGGTCAGTTGTCCTGTTCTCCTGTGGCCGAAGCTGAGCAGCGATCGACGAGACCATCCGGGAGCAGGGAGACGAGGTCAACACACACGACGCAGTCGCCAGCTTTACCATTCTCCACCACTCCAGAGGCACTATCAGATAGAGAGAATTCCTTTCTTGGCCCTCTTTTAAATTTGGATGTCTTTTTTGGCCCTGTACAAGTTTCGTGTCCCTTTTTTATCCAAAAAATTAGATGACTTCCTTATTTGGCCCTCTAGTTCATTTTGGATGTTAAGATGACTCTTTTGCCCCTGCTGCTGAAAAACTAATCTCAGATTTGAAAAAATCGAAATTTTGACAAAATTTTGGATGTTGATATTTTGACAAAATTTTGGATGTTGATATTTTGACAAAATTTTGACAAAAATCGAAATGTTGACAAACTATATATATGCTAAACTGTGTGTACGGACAAAATATCAACATTCAAAATTTTGTCAAAATTTCGATTTTTTCAAATCTGAGATTAGTTTTTCAGCAGCAGGGGCAAAAGAGTCATCTTAACAGCCAAAATGAACTAGAGGGCCAAATAAGGAAGTCATCTAAATTTTTTGGGTCAAAAAGGGACACGAAACTTGTCCAGGGCCAAAAAAGGCATCCAAATTTAAAAGAGGGCCAAGAAAGGAATTCTCTCTATCAGATACGGACGTCGTTGAAACATGACACCGCCGTGGCGCCGTCGTGAGATTTCCTCTCGCCATCTCGTAACTCCGATGACGAGACCATCCCGGAGCTAGCAGCACCGTCGTTGCAGAATTAGTTTGCGAGCTTGCAATAATGGTGGTCTTCAATTTTGGGCGAGCTAGATGGCTAGAGATAGGTGGAGGGGTATTTATACCCCTCCAAGAAATCTGCCAATTGAAGAGTCTGAGAACCGGTTATTCCGGTTCAAGTTGGGACCGTATAATCTGATCAACCAGATTATCTGATCACTTTCAGGAAAATCCGATTGGAAAAATCCGGCTCCCTGCAGTACCCTACGAGTTCTGGTACTTAACCATTTTTCCACTTTGCTTCGACTGAACCGGATAATCCGATAGCCATCGGAATTTCCGGTTGGAAATATCCGACTACCTCCAGTAGCCTCTGCGTTCTGGTCCTTAGCTGTTTTCCCACATTGCTTCGATTGAACCGTATAATCCGATAGCCACCGAAATTTCCGGCTGGAAATATCCGGCTACCAAATATTTGGCTGCGGTTTTCCTCTCTCTTTTTGGTGTTGATGCACACATGTTTTTATACAACTGAAACCTGCATCACTAAGCACCTAATTAAAATATCACTAGTGTTGTTAACTAACACTCAAAATATAAGGGATCACGAAATGCCCTTTCATACGATGCAGCTTGAGGGAATGCTGCTTTGTACATCAGTGGCATGTAAGATCTACCTAGGGGGGAATACAGCTTACCGCCATGGGAGAAGAGAGGATCGAACTTTCGGTGTTGTCGACGAGGCGGAGGAGAGGCGGATCTTGGTCCTCGCCGCTAGCGGTGTCGCCGTCGCTGTCGCCTCCGAAGATCTAACTCGCCACCGCTTCCATCGCCACCTTGGCTGCCGAAATAATATGGTCTCTTCTCCCGCTTCCGGTGACAGCCTAAAGAGGGGGTGAGGGTAGCGTTGACGCCATACGGCCGCACCAATTTTTCGTCTCCCGCTAGCTCCACGGCTACATCCCCGCGGCTCCGCGCGCACGACTTGTGCCTCTACTGTACTGGCCTTAAGGTGGCTCTGGAAAAACGGCCGATTCGACCGTACCCCTCGGGCTGACTGAGGATACTTTAAACATCGTGTGCGCGTAGGCCAACCAAAACGCGAGCAACCAAACTGCCTGTTTTTCCATCACAGGTCCTGTTTGAGGAGGGCATGGGCTGCCGAACACGTCGCTGCTCAAAGCTGTGGTGAGATCGACGAGAGATCGTCCGCAAGCGGCGAGAAGTCACGATACTAGGCGAATATTCGGGTCCGGATCGAGTGGAGATAGCCACACGTATTGCTGTGCTGAATTTTCCGTTGCGCATGCATCACCGTCGTTCGAGACTTGCCGGCCGGTCGTTCGGCCATATGTGTGCTATGGTCCAGGTCGACCTTTCTGTCTTTATCTATCACTGGTCTGTGGTCTCTCAATAACTCCAGAGTCTTGATGTACTCCATTTCTTCATTTCTTCCGTTATAGTACACATCTACTCGCTGCTGCAGAACTATTCCAAAGAACCATACAGTGTACATTCCCTGGACCCAAGAACACCAACGAGATAGCCTAATGGCTATACACTACATTCCCATCTTCCTCCTATTCTTGAGCTCCTTCTGCAAATCTGATGACCAGCCCACACACGCAAAGCCACTCACCCATGGTGACATGCTCATCTCCAAGAACGGGGTCTTTGCTCTCGGCTTCTTCTTCCCAACCAGCTCCAACACCAGCCTATACCTTGGGATATGGTACCACAGCCTCCCCGGACCACGCACTGTCGTGTGGGTTGCCAACCGAGACAGGCCAACCATCGTCCCTTCATCCCCGATGCTCTCTATCACCACGAGTTCAGACCTGGTGTTGTCAGACTTCCAAGGTCGCACTCCTTGGGCGGTGAAGAACACCATCATCGGCGCTGGAGTTACTGCAGTGTTGCTCGACATCGGGAACTTTGTCCTCCAATTTCCAAATGGTACGATCACATGGCAAAGTTTTGATCATCCAACCGACACAGTGCTTCCAAACATGAGATTTTTGGTGAGCTACAAGGGAAAAGTCGGCATGCGGCCTGTTGCTTGGAAGGGCCCTGATGACCCATCTTCTGGGGACTTCTCGTGCAGTGCTGATCCTAGTGCTCCGGACCTTCAATTCTTCACTTGGAACAAGACAGAGCCATATTGCCGCCTTAGTGTGTGGAGTCGTAATTCTGTGTCCAGTGGCACATATATAGCCAACACCAGCACCATCTTTGTCCAAACGGCTGCCAACTTTGGAGACGAGTTCTACGTCACCTACACAATTTCTGACAACTCAACTCTCATGCGCGTGACGCTTGACTACACTGGCAAGTTGCAGTTTCTAAGCTGGGACAGTCACAGATCATCATGGGCATCTTCTTAGAACAGCCCTCTGCTCCATGCGAACTCTATGCCTTGTGTGGTCCGTTCAGTTATTGCGACTTCACTCAGATTACCCCAGCCTGCCAATGCCTTGATGGATTTGAGCCTGTCGACCATAGTTTTTCTAAAGGATGTCAGAGAAAGGAAGTGCTCAAATGCGGCAAGCAAAGTCATTTCGTTCCCTTCTCTGGGATGAAGGTTCCAGACAAGTTCTTGCATGTAAGGAACAAAAGCTTCGATGAATGTGTGGCTGAGTGCAGTGGCAACTGCTCGTGCACGGCGTATGCTTACACTGACACGAGCACCGCGGTGCGATGGCTGACCCTTCGAGGTGCTTGGTTTGGTCAGGGAGCTTATCGATGCTCAGAAGTACAGCTCACTGGCCAGAATATGTACCTCCGCCTTGCCAATTCTTCTGGTATTCCGCGTCTTATTGCCAGTTTTAATCGAGTTTACCACGTGAATAGCATGTGTGAACAAATTTTACAACAAACATTTGAGAGGGGATGCATGTAGACATTATTTATCGTGCAAATACATAGATATGAGAAAATGAAGTTGTACTAGTTGTATACTCATATAGCACTACTTTTTATGACTAACTATATCATAGCATGTATATAGCCAATTTATTTGCATGTTACATTATTTGAATAAATTTGGAATTTCTAGCCTGTCACAACAAGTTACTACATCCAATTCTCAAACAATCAAGTTGTGGATGTTTGCGGTCTTGACAAATGAAACTTTGACCATTATTTTGTACTGTAATACTCCTTCATTTCCAAATATTATGCATATAATTTTTGTCAAAGTCAAACTTCATAAAGTTTGACCAAGTATATAAGATATCTCAATATCTACAAAATATTGAATCAAGCAATATTGTTAGAACCATCATGAAATATATTACCAAACTATATGTATTTCGTATTGTAGATCTTAATATTTTTTTATATACCTGGTCAAAATTTAAGAAGTTTGACTAGAAATTATACGCAAGACAATTTGGGAAGGAGGAGTATGTATATCAGACCCAGATTTTTTTTAACATACCACAAAATATATTCTTCGGGACAAATCTTTTCGAGTATCTAATCTCAATATTTCAAACATGGTCACTAGTTAAAGTCTTGGAAGTTTTGGCCAAAATGTCATGCTTTCAAGATCTGGAGGGAGTATCATGCAGATCCTTTTTTACTAAAACAGTAGATTCTTTTACCAATACAGTACATAGTTAATATTATTATATTGTGAAGCATATAACTTCCACTCTAGCTTCACTTTCAAATGCGTACAATTTTTTTCAGGTTTCATGTCTTAGGCAATAGCAATTATTTATGTCCCTGAATGGGTAGAATCAGTAAATCTGAAAGTGTTCTACACGAGCTGATTGGAATATCAAATACCTTTTTTATGATCAAACCATTGATTAACCGCAAGCCTTGGTAGTTCAGATACTTGAATTATGGGGTAGCCATATAAGCACTTAATTACCTTCATAGATTCATCATGGTATGTATGCGAGTGAATTCTGAACTTCTGATTGCTTGTATTTCTGCAGATAACAAGAAAAGCAGTTCAGTGCAGATTGTACTCCCGATTGTAGCATTTTTGTTATTACTGACATGCATAGCCCTTGTGGGGTGTACAAGTACAGAGGTAGAGTAACGAATGTCCATTTGCTTACGACATATTATTGCACTAGTGGAAGAGTTAGATAAAAATGGATGTCCTGCAGGCAAAAGGAGAAAGAAAGAAACCAGAAGAAACTGATGCTAGGATACTTTACCACATCCAAAGAACTCGAGGGCGAAAATAAAGATTTTCCATCTGTTAGCTTTCAAGACATCCTTTCAGCAACAAATATTTTCGCTGATTCCAACTTGGTTGGGCGTGGAGGCTTTGGCAAAGTATACAAGGTAATATAAAGTGGTGCTTACAATAGAACCACTTGATAGAAATGGAAACAAGCCTAATTTACCTTCAAGCATTGTCTGACTACAGAAAACACCCTTGACTGAAATCGTTTAGTGTATGCCATCCAAGGTCCTATCAAAACGTTGCAAAATGTTGACAATTGATATATGCAAAAGTGGATGCCAAATTAGTGAAACATGTCCATGTTAATGCCACGAGATCCAGAATTGTTGTGGTTAGGATGAGTGCAAAGGAGACAACTTTGGAGTTGAAAAATATCTTCTGGGCTCAGAGTTAAAAGGTGTTAAATAAACTTCTCCGTGTAAGAAGGGTAACTATATATAGGGCATCAAAAAGTTTGTTTCCAATTCCTGTTCAATTGAAAAATAAGCGCTAATGTAGGGAACGTTCGAAGGTGGAAAAGGGTTGCTATCAAAAGGCTTAGTAAGAATTCTGGACAAGGTATAGTGGAGTTCAAGAATGAAGTGGTTCTAATTGCCAAACTGCAGCACAAGAACCTAGTAAGACTTCTTGGTTGCTGCATTCATGAGGATGAGAAGTTACTGATCTACGAATATTTACCAAACAAAAGCTTGGATGCCTATATTTTCGGTATGTACTTTTGCTTATCGCACCTCACAAAATTCTTTACATCAAGCAAAATGATATTCTTGATGACTAAATTCATTTTCATATTGATCATGAAAGATGGTGTAGGAAAACATGTGCTTGATTGGTTGACACGGTTCAAAATAATTAAAGGAATTGCAAGAGGCCTTCTTTATCTCCATCAAGATTCAAGATTAACAATAGTCCACAGAGATCTCAAAGCAAGCAACATCTTGTTGGACGCAGAAATGACACCCAAAATTTCAGATTTTGGTATGGCAAGAATATTTGGGGCAGGCCAGAACCAAGCAAACACTAATCGGGTCGTTGGGACATAGTAAGAAACTGTTGCACTAACAAACCCTTTACACTTCCGTTTATATGGTATGGTAATTCATTATGCACTCCTTGCTTACTTGTTGCTGAATGCTTTAAACAGTGGTTACATGTCGCCTGAATATGCGATGAGAGGTGCCTTTTCTGTAAAATCAGACACTTATAGCTTCGGTGTTCTTCTCCTGGAGATTGTCAGTGGCTTGAAGATCAGCTCACCTCAGCTCATAACCAACTTTTCTAGCCTTATCACATATGTAAGTACCGCAAAATATACATGAAATTACAAATCAGGCATGTACTTAGTAACTTGATGTGACACAATTCTATTGATCAGGCGTGGAGATTATGGGAAGATGGAAAAGCAACTGAACTGGTGGACTCTTCAATTATTGCAAGCTGCCCAGTTCATGAAGCTTTACGGTGTATTCATGTGGGACTCTTGTGTGTTCAAGATCATCCCAATGATAGGCCACTAATGTCATCAGTAATATTTATGATAGAGAATCAAAGCGCACTTCTTCCAACCCCAAAAGAACCTCTATATTTTGCTCTAAGTAATCATGAAGGTGGAGAAGGTAAAGAGAGCACGGAGAACTCCGTGAACGCAATGAGTATCACAACACTCGAGGGGCGTTAGATGTTCTACAACTCAGTGTATGCTAATTTTAGTATAGCTAGCTGTATGCTTTATGATTTACTCTCTGTGAATTAAATCTCTTGCTTTTGTATTCATAATATCAATAAGTTTATTTAGATGAGAAAATTTGTCAATAACAGAGGAGGAGGAACCATGGTCAGCCCTACCCCTGTCCTGGTACTGTGTTTATCAGATTATCACAGCTACAGTTCGGTCGCCTAGAAATTTGTATGTTTCCAAAACATTGCAAAATATTGTAATCGTCATTCATTTCTGGAACTATGGCACACGCAACTCGCTTAATTAAAGAAGATTTGTACACTGAAATTCGAAATGCCCCCTAGGCCTTCGCATCTTAAGTCAAAAACCTAGCCAGATCAAGTATAGAACAGAAATGCAAATCTGCATCAGTACCTCGGCTCAAGTAGGACCATGAAGATCGTGAGTGGAAAATCCACTGAGACAGACCGCCCTGAGCCGGCCGCTTCCTTCGCTGGGGCGCCGCACTAGGGGTGGCCGTAGCGCCTGGCAGCGACGCGCCGAGCCGCCGTTTGCCACGGATCGCCCGCCTCCACTTTGGTTTTTTTTTGAGCGGGGCCTCCAAGCTGGAAGAATTAGGCATGCAGGCAGACAGTCCGACGGACCTGACGGACAATCCGCCAGACACACTTTATGCTAACTAGCAGAGTGCCCGTGCGTTGCTACGGACGAAAGAGAAACAAATAATTGATGGATGCTTTTGTATTTTGGTCCCTCCGTCTTGGTGGCAAAATTAAGTGGCAATGGTGAACTTTGTCATTGTCTGCAGTACGAGAGAGGGGGGGCGGGTGGGCACACGTTATACCTTCAAGGAGGAGGAGAAGCCGCCGACGGGCTCTTGGCCGGCGCCGGCGACGAAGAAGGAGGCGGGGCTCCGGCGATTCCGGTGGGACGCGGCGGCCGAAGAGTGGATGGGTGCGGTGGCGATGCAAGATGGCGGGGGTGGCGGCGACCGGAGGTGAGGGCGTGGTGGAGCGCGGCGGGAATGGATAGGCGAATCGGCGGCGGGGATGGTGGCGAGCGGCGGCGTCGGGGATGTGGACGAGGAGTGCGTGCGGTTTGTGTTGAGGACGACTGCATCGGGGAATCCAGATCGGGCAAGTAATAACCCTAAAGGGTCGGCGCCATCGGGATTGGCGCCGAACACCTGGACGGGTTCAGTTAGCGCGCACAGGTTCGGCGCACATATGCCACGTAGGATTTCATCCGGGCCCGGCTGCGAACTTCGGCGCTCGAGATGGTTGGCGCCGACCAGCACGATGTCGGCGCCGTCTGCGTTGGCGCCGACCCGAGGGGCCAGATTTGCAATTAGTTCTCGGGAAGGGCCAGATGCGTTGTTAGTTCGTGATAACGGCCAGATTTGGCAAAAAATACTCAGGGTGAAGTGGTGAACATGTAGTGTGCATCGAATCCCGGGATGGCATGTGCTGGGCCGGGCCAAGTGATCATTCGAGATGGGCTGAGCGCGAACGGGCGATCGAGGGAACAACCTGCGGGCAGACTACGGTCGAAGGAGAGATGGTTGGCTCGGTTACACGAACCACCAACTCCCATTTCTATGGGGAAGCAACTAGACTACCATCGATAAATCAGATCGATAATTTTGCTCGCACAGTCTTGAGACAAAGGGTTGCTGATTAGTGGATTAAAAAGGTAAAAATAAATAAAAAAGCTCAGTATTTGTTTCAAGCATCACCATAGACGTCTCATTGTTGAGGTTCAAGAGTAACGCCGATTAAATCCTATATTAATTATTAAATCCAGTTGAATACAGCACAACGTCAAGTTTATGACTTGGAACTTGAAAGTGGCCTGGTTAGTTCTACCACAAGTAACCTAACCATCAAACTATCTTCCGCTTGTTTCTAAACCTGTCTCGGATATGAGTACACTATTACCTGATGATTGTTGTACGAGACAGACATGAAAATCACTTTGCGTGCAGTCGAGGTCCCATTTATATACGATGATTGTTGTACGAGACCATGTCGGATCGGTGTAGCGGTGAAAACACGCAAGTGTTGGCCGGCCGACTGATCCGGATAAATATGAAACCTTAACTGAATATATCAGACACACGCAGAATCGATCTTCTACTTCTCTTAATTTTGAGAAAGCCTAGGTTTTGCTATCACGCTCTCTTTCACGCGCCGATCGGCTAGCCGCTCCAGGGTATGGCCGCCACGGAGGACGTCGCCATGGCGGAGCCGGCCCTCCTCGCGCAACAGTCCATGTACTTGGTGCTGGAAGAAAAAGTAAGGGATTTCCTCACTAGATACAAGACGGCCAACCATGGTACCATCGAGGAGGAGGACGATGCCGTGGCCATGGAGGCGGAGCAGCAGGAGCATGCCAGGTGGATCCTCATCTTCCTCGTCACCGTCGGCGCCGTCTCCGTCTTTGCCGCCGCCATGCACATGCCGTTTAAAGCGGACGAGCAGAATTATCTCTGTAAGACGACGCTAGTGCTACGGTTTGTTGCAATCTAGCATGTATTCTTTGCTGGTATTCTCTTAGCAGAATGGCAAGATCGGCTTCCAGACGAGGAACAAACTAGGATCGTAGATCACTTACTCCAGTTATAGCCCGTTGCTAATCCGAATATAAGCATCGATAATGATTTATATATTTCCACCAAAACCATACGTTCTTAATTGTGTTCCTGTTTCTTGTCACGAAAAGGCAACCTTTATTGTTCTTGTTTGAGCTTGTTCTTGTTCACGATGGTCTATATGCGCACCCGACACCCCCTTTCCTCGTCCTCCACCAGTCCACCTAGTTGATGATGTTGCAATAAATTATGATGCACGGGTGGGGCACGCAAGTCTAGCTAATTACTTCGCAGTCGGCATGGCCTCGACCAAGCAATACCAACCAGTTTGGTTGGGAAGAGTACGAAATCTAGCCGAACTCCTAAAAGGGTTTAACTCAAAAGTTCCCTTCTAAATGTTTTAATCGCTCAAAAATTTGAGGAGAAGCGTTGGCCGCTGCTCAAATTTGAGCGGCCGAAACATACTCTCATCAAAAGATGCCTCTCTCTCTCTCTCTCTCTCTCTCTCTCTCTCTCTCTCTCTCTCTCGATTGACCACAGCCTCGATCCTGACCCAGCGATGTTTGCAATCTGTGCACTTCGGACTTAAAATCGAGGCTATGAAATACCTTGCGAATACCAAATTAAGCTGAAATGGCCAGGTATGCTGGGATGACAGACGCGAGCATGAGGATCTGGTTTAGGCCTATTTGCGCAACCACCACCACTAGTGATGTTCCTTTATTGTCTGATGGTCATGATGTGACAAAGGTAATGTATATTTTAGGAGGTCTGATATTGAATTGGAGGTAAGACTATTAAAACTGATGTCAAGTGTGTAACATTTTGGGAGGTCCTCGATGATGAAATTGAGATGCATCACGAGCTGTCTAATCTCATCAGCAATCCGTGAATAAGCCATCATGTAATGTATTGATCACCGTTAAACAGTCACTCACCACATGAACCTTTCTGAATCCAAGATCTTAAGATAGTGCTATCGCCTCCCGCAAGGCGATTTCATCCAGTACCTCAGGGTCTATTATTCCTTTAATTACCAAGATCACGGCCCCAGGTAGCTAGGCACCATCCTGACTTCTATAGCGATCACTACCGCCATCGCCTTGCCTTTAGACTTCTCAATGTTAATTTTGACGCTCCGTGGTGGTGGAATCCACCTTGGCATATATGGTCTTGGTATATGAGAGAAATCCTCAATGAAGCTTCTACGAGGAGAGAAGTGGCGGAAGGGAAAATGACAGTGGTTCACTGGGTCGCTCCATTTTTGGGGCAGATTTTGGGCCCGCGCAGGAATGATTTAGCGCTAAAATGGCCATTTTTAGCGTTAATTCATGTTTAGCGGCGTCATTAGCGTTTTTCTTAACTTAGCGCCTAAAGGTCTTAGTCGTAGCGTGAGTGGTTCTGGGATGCTATAGCGGTTATTCAATCGAAAATTGCCGCTATTTAAAACTTTGAATATGTTAGATCATGAACTGTTTATATATGTGTATACTTCAGTAAGCGCTAGGTAACGTTACCACTCATGATAATAGGTTACCACATCAGACATATTACATGCAACTAAACAGTAAGCATTTGCTTTAGTCTCTGCGATAATAAAAAATGCAGCTAACCAAACATTAGATTTCACTGCTGTCCTCATGCAAAAATAAATAAATAAATATGGGCATCCAAACGACATCCCAACGTGTCATAAAAGTTGGTTTTGCTGCGGGGCATGCCCCAGTGAACTAAAAAATCGGGCCGAGACAACCCATCAACCCATCAAAAGCTTCTCAATCACATTCTCCAGAGCAGGGAGACAAGGTCAACACACGCGACGCGGTCGCCAGCTTTACCATTCTCCACGACTCCAGATATGGACCCGTAGTGACCAATTTTCTTTGCGGGCGCTGCAGAATTAATTAGAGACTGCTACATACCCTGCCGGCGGTCGCCATCAGTGCTACAGAGCAAGATGTGCTCATACAAGAAAATCTACCGGTGCATGAAGAGTTCAGCAAAAAACTACCAGAGCACACCCCAAACAAAACTCCTTCCTGATGCAGCTAAGCTACAGATTAAACATGCAAGGCCAACGCCGTGGTGACCACCAAACTACCTGGTAAGGTCTCCTGACCATCGACTCGTATTGCATAAAAAGGGAAATCACATGATACACTGCGACGGTAGGATGCCGAGGATCTTTCAAAGATAAGTTTGTTCCTGTATTTTTCACAACGACTACCAAACATCAGTAACCCCATAACAAATGACAGCAACCTTCCGCTGCTATCACTATGTACGTCTGACCCACTCCAGAGTAGTGCACTGAAGATGATCCAAAGACTCCTGGTCACACAAATTAAAGGACACCCCATCAGTAGGTCGTTTTCATATATGAAATTTGATACCTGGTTATTATACCACGTCATGGATCACGGATCACGGCTCTAGGTCGAGCTTGCTGTCTTGATCCAAACTTCAATCGAAGTCTTTATCCATATCACATTATCACTAGTCTCATTAATTCAAGACTTGGTCACTTGTCTTCATCTATATCTATCTGATATTTCCTTCCCTTCGCACAGGCACAAACAGCCCAATGGCTATGCACTACATACCCATCTTCTTCCTCCTACTCTTGACGTCATGCTGCCAATCCGATGACCAGCTCACACATGCAAAGCCACTCACCCATGGCGACACACTTATCTCCAGGAATGGGGATTTTGCTCTCGGTTTCTTCTCTCCGACCACCTCCAACAAGAGCTTCTACCTTGGCATATGGTACCACAGCATCCCCGGACCACACACCGTCGTGTGGATAGCCAACCGAGATAATCCAATTATCAACCCTTCATCCGTGATGCTCACCGTCACCAACAATTCTCAGATGGTATTATCTGACTCCGAAGCCCAGAATATTTGGATGACGACAGGAAATATCACCGTTGGAGCCGCCATAGGTCAAGCAGTGGTACTTGACTCGGGGAACTTTGTCCTTCGGTTGCCAAACGGCACTGACATATGGCAGAGCTTCGATCACCCGACCGACACCATACTTCCAAACATGAGATTTTTGCTGAGCTACAAGTCACAAGTTGCCGGACGACTAGTTGCTTGGAAGGGTCACGATGATCCATCTTCTGGGGACTACTCCTGCAGCAATGACCCTAGCTCTCCAGACCTTCAATTCTTCACTTGGAACAAGACTCGGCCATACTGCCGTATTAGCATCCAGAGCAGTACGTCAGTGTCCGGTGGCACATATCTAGCCAACACGAGCTCCGTCTTGTACCAAACAACTAGCTACTCTGGTGATGAGTTTTACTATATGTTCACAATCACTGGCAACCCAGCATTCACACGCATCATGCTTGACTACACTGGCAAGTTGAAGTTTCTAAGCTGGAACAATCAGTCATCATCATGGGCAGTCATCAGTGAACGCCCCGCTGCTGCATGCGACATCTATGCCGCATGTGGCCCATTCAGTTATTGCGACTTAACTCAGATAACCCCAGCATGCCAATGTCTAGGTGGGTTTGAGCCCGTCAATGGTACAAACTTTTCCAAAGGATGTCGGAGAAAGCAAGCGTTGAAATGCAGCAAGCAAAGTCAATTTGTGGCCTTGCCTGGGATGAAGGTTCCTGACAAGTTCTTGCATCTACGGAACAGAAGCGCAGAAGAGTGTGCAGCTGAGTGCAGCCGCAACTGCTCGTGCATTGCTTACGCTTATGCCAACTTGAGCAGTGTTGGTGCTATGGCCGACCCATCAAGGTGCTTGGTTTATCCAGAGGAGCTTACCGATGTTAAGAAGGTTCTTGACGGCGAGAACCTGTATCTCCGAATTACTGATTCTCAAGGTATTGGGTTTTCAATTCTCTCTTAATTTTCTTTCAAGTAGTTAGTGTTTCTTATGCTCTACCTTTAGCCTTAATAGAGTTTTTTGCACGTAATAGCATATGTTCAAAATATTACCACCAATATTTAAGAAGGAAACTTGTGAGCATGATCTGTGATGTAAATACATAGATAATAGACAATGAAGTTAGATTATTTATATAGCAGTACTAAGTATGACTAACTATGCTAGTGTATCTTCTAGTTATTTAATTTGGAGTGGCGGACTGGTAGTTTCTATGCGAGCATATCGCAAAACCTAATATTCTTCTTAGATGATCAAATATTTGGTTTACCACTAGCCAGGAAGTTTAGGTACTTGGTTTCGATGGTACAGGCGCATAGTTAGTTTCACAGATCAGTATGCAAGTGATATCTGAATTTCTGATTTGTTGCATTTGTGCAGTTCAAAAGAAGAGCAGGTCTCTAATGATTGTACTCCCAATTATAGCATTCCTACTGCTACTGACATGCATAGCGCTTGTCTGGATGTACAAAAACAGAGGTAGGGTAATAAATGTCTTCTTGTTTTCAACGTGTTACATTTGTGAAGAGTTAACCGAAAACTGGATCCACAAACCAGCAGGCAAATGGCGAAAGAAGGAAAACCAGAAGAAACTGGTGCTAGGATACTTAAGCACAACCAACGTTGAACTTGAAGGCGAAAACAGTGAATTTCCGTTTGTTAGCTTTGAAGACATCCTTTCAGCAACAAACTGTTTCGCTGATTCCAACCTGCTTGGACAGGGAGGTTTTGGCAAAGTTTACAAGGTAATAGGAAGTGGTACTTACAACAGAATAAGTTTTGGATAGAAAAAGAAACAAACCTAATTTACTCTAACTACTATTGTTTGACTCCATAAAACACCCCTTAACTTTTAAATCATTTGGTTTATTCAACTATCAAATTTCCGTAAAATTAATCTCCATCCCAAATTAGGATGATGTGGCATATAGAAGGACAAAAATGAAACTTAGATGCCTAACTAGTTATTATTATTGATGTTATTTTCTAATAGAACACTTTGCTGATGCAACAGTTATTACATGTCAAACTGTCCAAGTGGAGCCCAGATTAGTGAAACATAACTACGCTGATGCCAACTTATGAACAAACTGTGTGGTTTAGTATATTTCATGGTGCAACGGAAACAATTGGAGCTGAAAATGCCGCCTACACAGAGTTAAGAGGGTTACAATGCATTTCTTCATGTGAAAGGGTCATTATAGTAGTTAAAAAAATTTGATATCGAATTCTTGCTCCATGAAAAGTATGCTTTATGTAGGGCACACTGGAAGGCGGAAATGTGGTTGCTGTCAAAAGGCTTAGTGAGGGTTCTACACAAGGTATAGTAGAATTCAAAAATGAAGTAGTTCTAATTGCCAAACTGCAGCACAGGAACCTAGTCCGACTTCTTGGGTGCTGTATTCACGAAGAAGAGAAGTTACTAATCTACGAATACTTACCGAACAAAAGCCTGGATGCCTTAATTTTTGGTATGTGCTAGTTTTATCTATCAAATATCAGAAAATTCTTACATTAACCAAAATGATATTCATGATGACTAGCTTTGTTTCTTACTGATCATGATTCATGAAAGATGCGGCGCGAAAAAATGTGCTCGATTGGCTGACACGGTTCAACATAATTAAAGGAATATCAAGAGGCCTTCTTTATCTCCATCAAGATTCAAGATTAACAATAATTCACAGAGATCTCAAAGCAAGCAACATCCTGTTGGACACAAGAATGACTCCCAAAATTTCAGATTTTGGGCTGGCAAGAATCTTTGGTGCAGATCAGAACCAAGCAAACACTAACCGGGTTGTTGGGACATAGTAAGTAACTAGTGTGTACTAACAAAAGATTAACACTCACAGTTTTTATGGTCTAGCAGTTCAATTTATACATTCTTTTTTACTTCTTCTTGAATGGTTTAAACAGTGGTTACATGTCGCCTGAATATGCGATGGGAGGTGCCTTTTCTGTAAAATCAGACACTTATAGCTTTGGTGTTCTTCTCTTGGAGATTGTTAGTGGCTTGAAGATCAGCTCACCTCAGCTCATAACAAACTTTGGTGGCCTCATCGCTTATGTAAGTATTGTGGAATACTACATTTCTGATTAATCCCCATACCCCAATACAAAAAATTAGTAACTGGATCTTGACTTCATTTTATTGGTCAGGCATGGAGATTATGGGAAGATGGAAAAGGAATTGAACTGGTAGACTCGTCCATTGTGGCGAACAGCCCACATAATGAAGTTCTACGGTGTATCCATGTGGGACTCTTGTGTGTTCAAGACCGTGCCAGTGATAGGCCCCTAATGTCATCGGTTATGTTTATGTTAGAGAACGAAACTGCGCTCCTTCCAGCTCCAAAGCGACCTGTATATTTTGCTCTGAATAACTGTGGAGATCGAGAAGTGAGAGCATGGAGAATTCCATGAATGCAATGAGTATCACATCACTCGAGGGCCGCTAGATGTTTTACAGATTATTGTAGCAAATTTTAGTACAGCTAGTTGTATACTTTATGGTTTACTCTCTGTGAACTGAAATCTTCCCAGGTGGTTGTAATATTTGTGAGTTTGTTGCATGAGAGAAGCTTTCAAATGTAGAGGTGGAGCCACCGTCGAGGTAAGGAAGCTCATGCCCTGCGACCGCTGTCCTGATCGATACGCCCAACTGAACTTTAACTCTATTGATTACACAGTTATCTCTGATTCATGTTGCCAGAAACCATACGTGTTGGAATGACCCACTTAGTATGATTAACGTTCAAGCTAGTCTTCTACAGTTCGATTGAACCGAAACTTTATGTTTCGGAAACATTATAAAATATTGTAATCATCAGTAATTCCTATACCTGTGATACACCCATTTGATTCATTAAAAATGAACTGTATAATGAAATTAAAGATTCAGAAGATCAGAAGGACAGTAACATATTTGCTCACGAGCTAGCTAGATTAGCAAGAGTGAATGGGGCCAGTAATTTATGAGTAGGCCAATTTAGCTGAAACGTACGACTCTGTAAAGGAATCAAACATACCTTCATGTTTTAATAAAATATCGATATAACCCCTGGGCTTTCACACCTCTAGTAAATAACCTAGCCAAATTAAGTTCAGAGCAGAATCCCAAATGCTCATTGCTAGTACCTCGCTCAAGTCGGGACCATGAAGATGCAGGAATGGTAAATCGCCGGGATAGCTTACTTGGCTTCAACGGACCGGTCGACGCCACAGCACGGCAGGGCTGCTGCCACGTCCTTGCTCGGAACTGTGACTGCCACTGCGCTACCACAGGCTGAGCCGGCCGCTTCCGCCGGGACGCGCCGCTGCGGCGGCGGCGGAAGCTGCAGGCAGCGACGCGCCAAGCCGCCGTCCCCTCCTCGGGTTCGCCACGGACCTGCTTTCCTCTTTGGCAGTCTCACTAGGCCCATAATGACCACAAGGGAGGAAGGCCCATGTTCGACTGGTTTCTGTCAAACACTGGAACACTTTCGCTTCGTCCCCTCAGAAAAAAAACTTCGGTTCCACGGATTCTCGGACCAAATCCGCGCCGAGTGCCGCGATACTCATCTCGTCGAGCAATCGAGGCACAAATGGTTCCAATCAACCATGGCGTCCACGTCGCGCAACGAGAGGAATGCGTCGGCGTTGCCCGCGCCAGCGATGGCCACTCCCGTGGTCGACGGCGGCGGCGGCGGCGGCGGCAGGAGGTCTTCTATGCGTGGAGGCGTCGGCTTCCACGTTGTGACTCTGTGGAATCACTGTTCCTCGACAAGCGACGCGTCCGTGAGGTTTCCCCAATCTGAATTCGTAGCAACAGTGTTTCTTTGCGATTGCAGCGCCGTTGGAGACTCTGTGGAATCGCGCTTGGGTCTAAGTTACCAAGTCCATGCGGTCTTTATATCCACTAATATTACAGTATTACTCTTGCATTATTGATATGCGATGGTTGTCCAATGTCAGTTTTACCTGCAGACGGATTGTTCTGAAGAAACACATACGCCTCAGTTGGTTCCTGGAAGATGAAGGAGACGGCCTGAAGCCTGAAGGGGCAACTCTTACATTCCCATTTTCATTCTTCAGCAATGTTCCACTTCCTGCTATTCATTCTGAATATTATGCCATCGTCTGCATTCCATGACAATTGTCCAATACATAATCTGGGGATCAAATACTACTAGAATTTCAAAACGGAGAAATCACTCGACGATAATAGTACATCCACATCGAGTTTTCACGGTTCAAAAGTAGGCACTGCAGAAGCACCCCAGGTTGCCTGGTACAACATGCGCGACGTTATACTCCGGTAAGGATCTTCTTCTCTCTTCCTCTTCAGATAAGAGATCAAGTTCTCCACTTCAGATTTTGTGTGTAAATATAACTCCTTTGCTTGCTTGCTGTCACTCAGGAGATTGTCCATTCCTTTCGTCTTGATTGGTCTGCCGAAAAGGATTTACAACCGACCTGGTACTTTAGGGAGAAGGGCAGGAACATGCAAGACCTGATTCCCATCCTCTCCATCCACGGTATCCCTGAAATAAAGGTGTGTCCATTGTTCCTGAGAGCGAGTTGTGTTGCGCAAGTAATTTTGGGATAGAAGTATTTTTTTTTCTTCTGAACGAAAACTATTTTGGGACAAAGAAATCGTACCTTATACTTGTAAGACCTTCATTAAATGATTTCATCCAGTCAATGAGATAGGGGATGTGTTTTTTGATCATTGTAATCTAGAATTATCTGCAGAAGGATGAATTTCTTATCAAATACGTTGTCTATTAACAAAATGAGATATGAATGCAATGTATACTTTCCTACAAACATACAGATTGGTAATGATCATTAAGACATGGAATATTGCGATCACTAGAATATGTCAATAATGAACAAACAAATTAGAAAAACTACTAACATTTTGTTTTAGTTGCTTCAGTGCACAAAGGCACATAATGATACCTCCAGAAAGTCATCTTCTCCAACACAACCAAATGGTATGATGGTCACTCCAAACCGGGCAGCCATTCTTACGAATTCTGTATTATCTGGCCAAAACAACTGGTAGCTTTCGCCCTGCATAGTTCAAACATAATAAGTCCAACCGGAGGACAATTCATATGCACAAAGGAGAAATGTTTAGTTCAAGCACACCTTTCGGTGTAGAGCTTCTCGAGCACCACCCGGAAAGAGGACAACAAATTCATTTCTCTGGAATAACTTGTACATATTGATAGGACTGATTGGTACTGCGCCGTACATAGAGAATGCATCAAACAAAGAGAACTCCTGGTGCAAAGTCCCAAAGTTTTCAAAAACGAATGCCGGGTGTGCCAATGCTCGGACAACAACTTTCTTCTCTTCTAGAAAACCCTCTAGTATTGAAGGTAATTCCAGCCCCAAGAGTTGGTGATATCCCACAAACAACAAAGGCCCTTTGTCAGGAACACCGGCAAGGCCACGAACAATTTTTGCAGTATCAAGAGTAGAAAACAAGACTGCTCTCGTTAACTGATTCAGTTGTCTGAAAAAAAATTCAGCAGATCAGTCCCATCATCCTAGAAAAATACCATGTGAAGGTGGAATGCATTTTTTTAGAAATTTAATACATACTTGACATCTTCACCAAATGATTTCTTGAACTCACTAAACGTTGGTGGAAGGAAATCGAACACGACGTCCCGTTTTCTACCACGAAGGTACATGTTGACCCCTTTCATCACAGTTAGCAAATTGAAGTCACACTCCTGTGTAAGCTCATTAAATGTTAGGATTATTCTATAGGACAGTTGTACTTTTCTTGGCTGAGGAAACAAGACTTCAACATAAACCGATCATCATGTGATAACATAGAAGCCATGTGAAACATGCAACGTAAGGATTATATTACATACCATAAGTAGACTATGACCCCGATTCCTGAAGTATCTAACTTTGGAATGTTTCAGCGTTCTAAAGAGTCGATCTGCTTCTCCAGTTGGCGGTGGATTCTCATTGCCACTAAATTCAAATATAGGACAATGTGAGTTGATATGTATAAACGTTCGGACTTAACAGGAACTAGGAATCAACTGAATGTGATACTCTTATGAAAAAAGGGCATCTGGCAAGTATTAGAACTTACTGCTTGTACTGCATGAAGACGAGAGTTGGCATAGGCTGCACCTGACTTAAGAAGCTTGAACTTCCACACAACATTATCCATTCGTAATATATCTCCACTTTCCTGGAAAGTTAAAGGCAACGACGAAGTCCAAACAAAAGATAATATATTTTTCCTGAGTTATGTATCAAAAGAATTAAACGGGAATTATCTTTGTCTTTTACCATCTTGTATTGCATATTGCAGTCAATGCTACTACACATTGGAGTTTAGATTAGTGTTGATTTTTTTTGTTATTACCGATGAACATTGCTACTAATAGCTAACTTTAGAAATAGTATTAAGGATGAAAATTGGGTATCCTTAGAGTACCCTCTCACCCTCTTTAGCTCGTTCAAATAAACTATTATCTAGAAAACACATCATTTTTAAAAAGTTAGTTCTTTTGATTGAACTACAGAGATAACCTAATGGTCTGGAGTTTGTATCTCTATACAGTATTGAATGTGTCCACATTATCAGAAGTGAAGCATTGGTATAAAATGTAGGAGTTGGTAACTTACATAAGCTAAATTTAGCATCGAATTAAGATTCTCCAAAAACTTTTGCAGAGCCTCTTGAAAGGACAAATCGTGCTGAAAGCTCAACATTTCCATCTTAAGGGGTTCACCTGTTTCAAGTAAGAATATTCTTAGATCTAGTAAGCTTACAATATCCTAAAACTCTGCATCAAGAATTGAACTATAGAGGCTCATATTCTTCTTAGAAAATGGAAATCTTTCATTACCTTGGCTCTACATTGATAGAAGCATGTAGCCAGTATTTATTACAAGTGTGACTTGCCACACTTACTATAGTGTACTAAAAAAATGTGACGTATATAAACCAACTAGCGGACCTAGAGGGTGGGCCGGGTGGGCCGTGGCCCACCTAGATATTTTGGAAACATTTTTTTACCTACTAAGAATCAGAAGATTAGGACCTCACATGGCCCAATAAGCCCAAATCATACTATTTTAGAACGATAGGTACGAGCTGTCTCATTCTCGCGTGATCCGTCCCCACAGGTCGCTCCATCGGCTGCCCTTGCCGGCGGCCGCCCTTCCCTTGTCGGCCGTCCTTGCGGGCTGCGGCACTACGGCCCTGCCTTTCCTCGCTTGCTTGTGTTAATCTCTTGTAAATTTGTAATAATCTCCAACTTATTTTGCTTGTGTTAATTGTCAAGGTGTACTGATATTTTCAAAATTCCCAAGTTAATTTCTAATTTTTGTTCGTGTTTGTTGTAATTTTGAAATTGATTACGAAAAAAATAGTGATATTGTGGCTCCTTATCGGAATCATGAAGCAAAGAGGATTGCATCTTCTTCATCACCGTTGGTTTTTTATCATTAGATTTTAGGTTTTGTGCTCGCTTTGTTCATGTTTTAAACTATTTGTATTCAAATCACACATATTTAAAACATATGTTCCGAAATACTTACGGTATGATTATTTTATATTATTGTGAATCGATTTTCTATTTACCGTATTCATTTAGCAAAAAAAAAGTTCGCAACACGCAATTTTTTACAGAAGTGTGCCCACACTCCGATTTTTTCCTGCGTCCGCCACTGCAACTATTCAGCCTATTAAATAACAAAAAAAAAGGCCACATACATCATGCACTAGGAAGCCTATGCGCCACACACTATCCAAACAGGACATAAACACCCTAGTAAGTCATAGGAGCCTCTTGAAGCAATTTTCCTTCACCTCCTAGCGATGACTGCGCTGTAGGATAGCCCATGACCGTAGCAAAATGATACTATAGTGTCTGCATAATGGTGAACAATAGTCTTCCTAAAATATTAGACCCTAGTGTTTGTTCACAGAATTTTTGAATTAATTTTTTACTCCCATTACTGTATGTTGATTATAAGGAATGCACTGCGTTAACATATTGATTACCCTTGTGACACATGTTGGCCTAGTACTCCAGAAATATTATATTAGATGAACCATGCTGGATAATTTCCAAAACAAAATTGTCGTGTGAATTTTTAGTCTATTTGAATATCTTTTGTTAATATGTTTATTTTTTGGTAATTTCTTGTAATCCTAAGGGCTAAGGCTATCTCTAAACCAAAAAAATTAGCGCTCTCTATAATGTCATATCACATTTAAAAGACGACTACTCTGTAACCATCAGCTATAATGTTCTGGAATCTTCTATGACAAGGTAAGTGCTCAACATAACAAACCTTGTCTTTACCATAAGTTCAAACTTTCTTAAGAAGGTATCCAACACACAAACTGCTAACAACATTATCTTCAAGAGGCCCACCTTGGAATTCAATCTTATTTTTCATAAATTTGAATATTAAAACGGTAGCATGACTATAAGAACATACTGCATAAAAGGGCACAATTAGAAAGTTGACACAAATACCAATTAAATAGCGTGGAAGGTGTGTGGATCTGTAACTGTAATGTATCTTGGCATCGATTCCAAAAGAGGCAATATTGCTTGTACCGGAGTTTTTGCAAATGACATTGCTGAAAGAGCAGGTTGCGTTAAATTGCAAATAGCCTCTCAAACCAAATTGGGCATGGGAAAATCACTTGCCTGGATTAATTAATACAAGAACCAAATCAATTTTGGGATTGCGAGCTGCCACCGAAATTGCCAAGCATCCACCAAGGGAATCCCCAATCACAAATATTGGTCTGTTCGGTGATGAAGCATGCTCGTATTTGATATATTCTTCAACAATATGTAATAGCCCTGTACTCATTCAAATTAAATATCCATCACTTAAGGGCAGTCTTGAAAAGGTGGTTCTTGTTACTATAGTTTAAAGTGTCATAATATGGAAGCAACGACTATGTTTATACCCATTATACATGACATGTTTCAACGAACTATTTGCCCGCATCTGATTTTTGTATATCTCCAAAAAGAAAACATGTAATTAAGTATTACCAAACCCCACAAACCAATATAAGCTTACCCTTGGCAGTAAAATAAAATAATTCTAATAATGATTAGAAATATCTACTATTTAACTATTCAAAAGATCCTGCAAATTGCAAAATAGTACATAATATCTTATATACAATATTGCAAGAAAATTCACCCAAATTGGCGTATGCTCGGTGTACATAGATATAACAATTACAATAGTTATAATATAGAGTAGACTAACTAAAGACAAAACATTTTTTGTTGGATTAAGATTTTAGATGGTACGTTATGGGAGCAAGTGACACTAATTAAATCTAAGTTTGCAATAGTCCAAGTGAATTTGTGAGCCATTAAAATAGAATTGAAAGGACCATTAAGATTTTCTGGATTATTTGAAATCGAATGTATATTTATATGGAAACGTACCCTGGCAATAATTATTGTATATGGGATTTGTCCGAATAAGCTAGAGGCATTGTGATTACGTTTGATTTTAAAACAGTACCAGGCATGCTTATTATTTTGTAGCTCTCTATATCACTTTGATACAAACTGTGAAGTACAAAATGGCAATCTAATGCAAGTAACACAGTGAAATTTAAGCCATCTATATGTACCTTCAAATGGTGTACGATCGCTTACTGGTATGTGTAAGCAGCGCACCTCAAACACCCTGTGGATAAGAAAAGAAGGATAACAGAAATTGATGCGCATATCATTTTAGCAATATTTTTTCTATTGGTCAACCACCATACACGTGTCTTCAAAATTCAAGTATGTAATTATAATATATAAAATGAAGAAAGATAGCCACATCAATTTGTGGATTTACGATAATACTCACTTGCCCAAGGATTTGTGATGCAAAATGAGCTCCATTCCAACACCATCGGTTCCTGCAGATCCCATAATTAGGAAACAGTCATTAGGTCCAGCAGAAGAAATGACTAATTCAATGTATTTTTAAGGATTTATTTGATCCTTTAACGTGGCTGTACCAATACTGTTTCCACAGTTGATTTTAATCTGCAGTTGTTCATGTTAGCTGAAACAACGATAACATTGTACCAGTGACGAAGAGAAAATTGCAAAAAAACCAGCACATTTGGGGTTAGGGTTTAAAAAACCACCAGGATGCGAATTTTTATCAAAAGACCACCAGTATTGAATAACAGCGGAGCAAAAAATACTGATAGGGCATTTAGCACGCACTAAGTGACTTTTCTGACAGGTGGACCCGGACGTCAGGCTGATGTGGCAGGGGGAAACGGTAAGGGAGGCAGCCGTAAGACTAGTCCTAAGTTCTGGGTAGTTTTGTAAACTTTTGAGGGACCAATCTGTCATTTCCAAATAGAAAAAATAGGCACCGCCGGGGTGAGCTCGTGCCCATCGGCGGCGGCGGACTCGTGCACCGTAGCGCCACCCCCAACAACTTCTTCCCAGCTCACTACGCAGATCGTCCCCGGCTAACATGCTCACGGCTGAGCCCGCCGTCCCAAACTTGCTGCCCCGACGAAGACTGAGCCGAGCGCCCGTGCGCCGCCGACCTTTTCAATTCCAGCGACCCGAGCTCGTCGATCCACTCCGACCCCCTGGAGAGCATAGCCCACCCAGTGGCCGAGCATGGACACACGGACCTCGGGAAGCGGGTTGTGGCGCGCCACCGTTGGCATCGTGCTCCGTCCTGTCGTCGTAGACCTCGCCGAGAAAAACGACCGTGTCATTTAGCTCAAGGTTTCGGTTACCGGCCGGAATTCCGCGGAATTCCGCGGTAACCGGATTTCTCGGACCCCCCCCCCGGAATTTGCATATCTCGGATGAAAAATCTCGGATTAGTCAAATTTGAAACAAATTTGTGCTCGAAAAATTTAAATTTCGAAAAAATTCGATGTTTTAAGTTTAAATCCTGAATTCTTGCCGAAATATTGGGCCGGTTACCGGCCGGTATTTTCCGGTAACCCCGGTTACCGGAAATACCGGCCCCCTCCGAGAAAAAAAAGAAAACGGTAACCAAAACCTTGATTTAGCTCCACCTTGAACCTTAGGTCCTTCAAGTCGAAGGAATCGGCGCAGGAGACTTTGTGCCGCCGTCGCCGTGGTCGTCCTCATCCGCTATGGTAGAACGCCGTTGCGCCGTCGATCTCCTCCATCGTAGCGAGCTGGCGATACTTCTGCTGCACATAGGCGCCAACGCCGGCGCGGCGAACCCCCGGGCACAGCGCTGCACGTAGCGAGAGGAGCACGCAAAGATCGAATGCCACCGGTGTGCGTGCTCGGCCCTAGCATCGTAGAGCACCAGCGACCGCGGAGACGCGACGCGGAGAAGGCATGGGAAATGAGCGCCGCAGGTGTGAGCAGGCGTGGGGGACGGCCGACGAGCATGCGTAGCCGAGGAGGCGCGATGAGCTTGCGAGCGCGGCCATCGAGGTCGGAGCCACGACGCGGTCGAGGCAGGGGCGCGAGCGCGCCATGGTGGGGCGAGCAGGCGTGGGGACGGCCGGCGCGCAGGGCGCAGCAAGCTGCTTCTGCCAGGAGCTGGCTGGCGTGATGGAATTTTACAAAATACCCCAGATTTAGAACCTGTATAACGCGAGTGTCAACTGGCCTTTCACGTCATGCCACGTCAGCCGGATCATGGGGTCCCCCAGTCAGAATTTCAATTAGACAAGGTAAACTCAACAAATAGTGTTTTTTTGCTCTGCTGTTACTCAATACTGGTGGTCTTTTGATAAAAAATCGCATCCTAGTGATTTTTTGAAACCCTAGCCTCAAATGTGGTGTTTTTTTGCAATTTTCTCAGTGACGAAGCACACTATTCGGACCAACATCACAAACCTGGCAGGAACAGCAGCAGAGGTGCGTTGTCAACCACCGGCAAGCCACACTCCACAGGGCAGAATCACCGAGGTGGCCCGCCGTCGTCCTTGGGCAGGGCGCTCACCACCTCCAGGTAATCCTTCATGGTGACACTTCCGAACCCATCATCACAAAGAGCCTCCAATACGGTCTCGCCGGCGGCCTTCTTCTCCCTCCCCCTCTTGCTACTCTCCTGCTTCTTCTCCCAATTCACTGCCTCGGCGGAGCTCGCACGGAAACTCAACCGGGCATGCCTTCCAAGGTAGCAGCCCACCGGGTTAGCGCGAAAGGGATGCAGATTGGTGTTGGGGACAATGGACATTGCGGCGAAAGTTGAACCTAAGCATAGAACTGGGTTTGAGCAACAGACTTTTTAAAGATTGTCTAGGAACACGAGACTGAAGGGGCAAGGACGTGATACATTGTTTAGCCATATTGAAGGGGATATTTACGCATCAGCCATCCAAGTTTCTAAGATTGGTGGTAGACAAGGCAGACCGCGACGCGGATTTGGTGGACATTTTTAGGTAAACCTGATAAACAGTTAAATGGAAATATTATTTAAAAAATATTGCATAAATCATGCATGTCGAAAAGGTATGCTGATATGTGTATTTCAAAATTTGAAACTAAAGTATAAAAGTAGGTAACTGGTGGGAAAAAGATAAAGTATCGAAGGGATCTACAATGACCAAGATTTTTACCGTGCAAAAAATACAAAGTTTGATTTTCTTTTTGGGTATAGGCCACCTAAGATCATTTTTTTCTTCAATTTTTGCACTAGGAACTATCAATGTAATATGTATTTATTTCAAAACTTGCCGAAACTTTGAAATATGATTTTTTTGACATGCTTTGATATTCAGCTTTACGTGTACCCATGTCGTCCACCTTGCAGGAAAGACAACTCTTGTCACGCTCGTTGGTCGTCGATCACCTCAGTACTACGTATCCCTTGGATTTTGGTAGAAAATAGTGGTGTGCACCGCTAGCCCTGGTTGGGCAAGGGTTTCATTCCTGGCTACCTGCATGGGTTTATGTCCTATCATCATTGTCATCATCTCGTGTACCACTCCATGAGAATCTGAACAAGCCAACAGAAGTACGTCGGCCTAGCCAGCTGCCCTGTTCATGTCGTCTGTTTCCTTCACCGGCCTCATCATAGAATCGGCCACACATACGCGAAAACGAAATAGAATGGACAACACATGCTTTCTGTCGAGCTCTGGAAGCAACCATGAGTTATACTCCATCTGATCCGTAATAAATGTCGTGGAAAGTGACCTATGACAGTACATATTCCTACACGACTGGAGACACTAAATTCGGATCGGGTACAATAGTGTGAAGTCGGATTCTGCATGTATTCGGTTTTCCATGTCATCTTTGTTTCTCCAAATCATTGTAGTTTTTTTATCACTAGTCCTAACAGAGTTTCCACATAAATAGCATATGTTCGGCAAACTAACACCAGCATTAACGGAGGAGTGGTGCATGCAGACTGGATTTTTTTCGGGCAAATACATTTATAATAGAAAATGTAGTTCTATTAGTCATGATATAGCAGTACTCTTTATGAAACTACCTATTCCAGTGTATCCGAGTGGTTCCCGCGCCAACTTGATAAGATGTTTCGAATATTAGCAGTCTTCATAACTTAGTTTTGTCCATTGTTTTCCACTGAAGCATGTTTGTTAACCCAACCGATAAGCAATACTAAGTAATATTGAAAATGAAGCTGTATTAGTTACATAATAGTACTAATTATAAAAAAAAATATTCTAATATGTCCGATTAACTTGCATATCACCTTGACATGATGTGTCGACTATCGACACCATCTTTAAAATACAGAGATCAGAAAATCCCTCATGATTAATTCTGCTGATCACAGGCGATTAACGGAACCGTCCCTATGCATGGATGTGCAATGGGTACGTTATAACACACAGTTTTCAAATTTGTGTGCGATGAGGGTACATTCGCACCACATGAAGTAATATAACCATGTGCGATTAGTTGGACATTGCACACGATTTTCACATATCCAAACATACGAGTTTCCGTAAGATCACCCACGGACTTTTTTTTGTTGTGCATTTTTAGAATTTATCACACACGGATGTTTGAAAAGTCTATGTTAGTCGTATTATCGTACAAATTTAACCAAATTATTATTGTGTTCAATTAGTCTCAGGCAACACCAACATCTAATTAAACTACTCCCTCCGATCCAAAATAAAAGCCGTTTCAAAACTGCAACACTTATTATAGATCGGATATAGTACTTACTCCGTTCACTAAAAGATGCCTCGACCTAGTTCAAATTTGCATGTATCTACACACTAAGTCATGTCTAGATTAATGCAAATTTGATTTAGGTTGAGACATCTTTTTGTGAACGGAGGGGGTAGAAAATATCCTTTAAAAAGACCAGTCCCCCAGAGGCCACGTGCTTGGAAAACAAGACATGATAGTGCTTCAAGCCAGTAAACATTTTCTGTCCCAGGATCAAGGTATACAAACCCAGAGGAATTTTCCGGAAAAGAAAAAAAGAATACAAACCCAAAAGACTAGTGCCTCGAGCTTTCTTTCTTGACTTGTCTGCAATGACCGCGTCGTATGCCGTGGCAAGCAAATCAACCCACAAGTCGTGTGGTTTTCCCGTCTGGCCCTGTCACTCTAAAACTCCATTATCGTTGCAGACTTGGAGTCTGCTCTCCTGCCGGTCGTCTGCCACTCTGCCGGCCACTGTCCTATGGTCTAAGTCGACATTTGTTGTCTTAATCCAGCACCAAACTTCGCCATCCTCTTCTTTCCTGTTCCTAAAGGGCAATGAGAGTATAGTAGAATTTTGATTGGATGGATAGAAACTTCCCTACTACACATCCACTCCCCGTGGCAGAACTGTTTCGAAGAACCATGCATCCACCTCAGTAATCTATATATGTGTCCGATTTTCTCTTGACACAATAAGAGGTACAAGACAGCACAATGTCTATCGACTACATACCCATCTTCTTTCTCCTATTCTTGATTTCGTTCTGCAAATCCGATGACCAGCTCACACATGCAAAGCCCCTCGCCCAAGGCGACATACTCATCTCCAAGGGTGGGGATTTTGCGCTCGGCTTCTTCTCCCCCACGAGCTCTAACAAGAGCTTTTACCTTGGCATATGGTACCACAACCTCCCTGGATCACGCACCATCGTGTGGATCGCCAACCGAGACAACCCAATCACCACCCCTTCATATGCAATGCTCACCATCACCGCCAATTCTGATCTGGTGTTGTCTGACTCCAATGGCCGCAATATTTGGAGGACGACAACAAATATGACCGCTGGAGCCGCCAGAGCCCACGCAGTGCTGCTTGACTTGGGGAACTTTGTCCTTCGCTTGCCAAATGCCACGGAAATATGGCAGAGCTTTGATCACCCGACTGACACAATACTTCCAACCATGACATTTTTGTATAGCTACAAGGCAAAAGTTGTCGGGCGGCTCGTTGCTTCGAAGAGCTTGGATGCCCCATCCTCTGGGGACTTTTCATATAGCGGTGACCCTAGCTCTCCATACCTTCAAGTTGTAACTTGGAACAAGACCAGCCCATATTGTCGCATGGGTGTGTGGAATGGTTTGCCACTAGCCGGTGCAAAATTATTGACCAACACCAGCTCCATCTTGTCACAAACCATCATCAACACCAGAGATGAGTTCTACTTCAGGTACACAATCTCGGACAACTTACCGTTCACGCGCATCATGCTTGACTACACAGGCGACTTGAAGCTTGTAAGCTGGAATAGTCACTCATCATCATGGACACTCATCGGTCAACGCCCCGCTGCTGCATGCGACCTCTATGCCTCGTGTGGTCCGTTCAGTTATTGTGACTTCACTCAGATTGTTCCATCGTGCCAATGCCTTGATGGCTTCAAGCCCAATGATATTAATTTCCCAAGAGGATGTAGCAGAATAGCAGAGTTAAAATGCGGCAGACAAAGTCATTTCGTTCCTTTACCTGAAATGAAGGTTCCCGGCAATTTCTTGCAGATAGGGAACAAAAGCTTTGATCAGTGCAAGGCCGTGTGCAACCGCAACTGTTCGTGCACGGCTTTTGCTTATGCCAACATGAGTGGTGGCAGTGCTATGGCCGACTCGTCAAGATGTTTGGTTTGGTCAGGGGATCTTATCGACGTTGGGAAGATAACCGCTGGCGAGAACCTATACATCCGACTTGCTGATTCTGGTGGTATTCTGTTTTCCATGCCCTCTTTTTCTCCAAGTCATTAGGTTTTTTGTTACTATTCTCGATAGAGTTTAGACTTAAAATAGCATATGTTCACCAAATTAACACCAAACATTAACAGAGGGGTGCTGTGGATAAGAAACTACCTATTGCAGTGTATCCAAGTAGTTCACATGACAACTTGATATGATGTTTTGAATATTAGAACTGCCTTCATAATTTAGCATTGTCCATTGTTTTGAACTGTCACATATTTGCTGGTTACTGTTTTTTCCTGTTCGCAATAGGCAAAATTATCTAATTTTGATTAATACTTCCTACACGAACATATTGTAGGATGAAATACTTCTTTTTAGATGATCATACCTTTAGTTTACCGCAAGCCTGGTACTTGTTTAAATTATCTAATTTAGATTGGTTGCATATATTGCAGTAGGCAAGAAGGGCGATTCAGTAAAGATAATACTCCCAGTTATAGCATGCCTACTGCTACTGTCATGCATAGTGCTCGTCTGGATGTACAAATACAGAGGTAGAGTGAAAACTTTCATCTTGTTTTCTACATATTATATCAGTGCAAGAGCTAAGATAAAAAAGGATGTTCTAACCAGCAGGAAAATGGCGAAATAAGGAAAACCAGAAGAGAATGATGCTAGGATACTTTAGCACATCCAACGAGCTCGGAGGAGAAAATACAGAATTTCCATTTGTTAACTTTGAAGACATCCTTTCAGCAACAAACTATTTCGCTAACTCCAACTTGCTTGGACGGGGAGGTTTTGGCAAAGTTTACAAGGTAATAGAAAGTGGTACTTTTTTTTTGACAAAAAAGAAAGTGGTACTTACAGCAGAACATTTTCCGGATAGAAGAAAAAACAAGCTTATTTACCCTTCTACTTTTGTATGAATCCACCCTTGACTCTGAAACCATTGTTTTATAAACTTCAAAGTCTGCTAGGAAAATACCCACCTCCTTCGCAGCTCCCCGCAGTTGCCATAGCCAAGAAACTACCTCAGATTTGGAAGTCCTGGCATCTATGTGTAAAAGTTCATGATCTAGGAGCTTAACAGCTCATAATAATGCTCGCTCCATTCCTTGTTATAAGGTGTATTAGTTTTTTGAAAAGTCAATCTTGACTATGTTTGACCAAGATTTAAGAAAAAACTATCGATATTGTAAATGCTGCTTGGTGAAACATCATCTTGTTTGTCTTTTCAAAAAACTAATACACCTTACAAGGAGGTAAGGAGGGAGTAGTAAATATTGTTATTACTATCTGAAAGCTTTGCCGAACCATCAATTAATACATGTAAAAATGGATGCTAAATTAGTAAAGCATGCCCATCTTGAATCCATGCCTTATTATCCAAAGTCTGTGTAGTTTTAGGATGATTTGCTGATTTGCTTTTGCTCTTATATTTAAGGGTACAAGGAAAACTTTTTGGAGTTAAAAAACATGTCATGTGCTCAGAGATAAAAGAGGTTAAGATGCACTTATTTGTGCAACAAAGGGTAACTATAGGACTTCAAAATGTTGGTTTATACGTTTGCTCAATTGAAAAATGTGCACTCATGTAGGGCACACTAGAAGGTGGAAACGAGGTTGCTGTCAAAAGGCTTAGTAAGGGTTCTGGACAAGGTACATTGGAGTTCAAAAATGAAGTAGTTCTAATTTCCAAACTACAGCACAAGAACCTGGTCAGACTACTGGGATGCTGCATTCATGAAGATGAGAAGTTACTGATCTACGAATACTTACCTAAAAAAAGTTTGGATGCCTTTCTTTTTGGTATGTGCTAGCTTGTTGATCACATATCACATAAATCTTACATTAAAACATAATGAAATTCATGATGACTAGCTTCCTTTCTTATTGGTAATGAAAGATGCTGCACAAAAGCACGTGCTTGATTGGTTCACACGGTTCAAAATAATTAAAGGAATATCAAGAGGCCTTCTTTATCTCCATCAAGATTCAAGATTAACAATAATCCATAGAGATCTTAAAGCAAGCAACATTCTGTTGGACACAGATATGACTCCCAAAATTTCAGATTTTGGTATGGCTAGAATCTTTGGTGCAAACCAGAACCAAGAAAACACAACCCGGGTTGTTGGGACATAGTAAGTAACTGTAGTAACAATCATTTACAACTCCAATTATCATGGTCTAGTATAGTATAACTTGTACATCTCTTGCTGACTTCTTGTCCAATGTTTAAACAGCGGTTATATGTCACCTGAATATGTGATAGGAGGTGCCTTTTCTGTAAAATCAGACACTTACAGCTTTGGTGTTCTTCTATTGGAGATTGTTAGTGGCTTGAAGATCAGCTCAGCTCATCTCATAACGAACTTTTATGGCCTTATCGCTTATGTAAGTATTGTGGAATACATTCCCAAATGACATCCCTTGCCTCAAATTAGTAATTTGATCTTGAGATCACTTTGTTGTTCAGGCATGGAGATTATGGGAAGATGGAAAAGCACTTGAATTGTTGGACTCTTCGGTTGTGGCGAGCTGCGCACATAACGAAGTTCTACGGTGTATCCATGTGGGACTCTTGTGTGTTCAAGACCGTGCAAGTGATAGACCCCTAATGTCATCGGTGATGTTTATGTTAGAGAACGAAACTGCGCTCCTTCCAGCTCCAAAGCAACCTGTATATTTTGCTCTGAGTAACCGTGGAGATGGAGAAGGAAGTGAGAGCATGGAGAATTCCATCAATGCAGTAAGCATCACAGCACTCGAGGGCCGTTAGAAGTTTTATAACTTATTGTAGCAGATATTTAGTAGAGCCAGTTGTATACTTTTCGGTTTACTCTCTCCGTACTGAACTTTTCTTAGGTGGCTGTAATATTTGTGAGTTTAGTGTATGAGAAAATCTGCAAATGATTGCGGAGTAGCCAAGGTCGAGATAAGGCAGTTCATGCCTTGCTCCCCCTGACCTGGTCGATAGACCGAACTGAATTTTGTTTTGTTGGTAAAAAGTTTTTTTTACTGTTTCCTGTATCCCACAGAAATCATCCATGTTGGGATTAATTCTCCCCCTGAATATGGTTATCACTTATCACTTTCTACAGTTATCACTCTCTACAGTTCGATTCCTTGAAAAATTGTATGTTCCGAAAAGACTGCAAAGTATTTTCATAATCATTGATTCCTGTAGCTATCACACGCACACGCCATTCAATCCATGAAACAAGAATTGTACAGTGAAACTTAAAAATGCCCTTCGGCCTTCGCACCTCAAGCACTAAGTTGTCAAATTAAGAGTAGTACCTTGGCTCAAGTCGGGACCATGAAGATCCTGGAGTGGTAAATCGCCTGGATAGCTTAATTGGCTGCAACGGATCGGTCGACGCCACAGCACGGCCGGACCGCCGCCCCATTCTTCCTCGCGACTACGCCTGCCACTGGCTGAGCCGTCCGCTTACTCTCCGTGTCCTATACGCTTCGCCAGAGCGCCGCACTGGCGGTGGCCGTAACTCGCCCGAGCCGCCGCCAGCTCCTCGTCCAGTTCGCCACGAATCGCTGGTCGCCGCTTTCCTCTCTCGATAGATTGGGAAGTGCCAGTTAGGCCTTGGGCCATCACTTCCCTGCCTTAGATTAACAGAACCCGTAAACTTATGTCAGAAAAAAAAACAGAACCCGTAAACCGCGAAACTCGAGTTTTAGGTGTTTCTCAGACCCAAAAACTCGCTGAGCAGAATAAAAACCCTAGATGCGAACTGCAAATTCATACATTTTTTATTTCGTGGGAACAAACGATGAGAAGATCATCTATTTCTCGATGTTCTTCGCTACAGATCAATACTCCTCGGCATTTTACACAAAATATTACACTGGACACTAAATCTAACGAAACATCGCCGCCGCCCTAACCCTAGAATGCAAAATACGGCTCACCGGAGCCATGGGCGCGGCGGCGACGCAGCGGCTCCTCGTCGGAGGAGACAAGGTCGATGACCTTCTCCGCCTCCCTCTGCCACTCCGTCTTCTTCTCTGCGGCGACGCGAGCCTGCTCGAGCCCCTGATGCAAGAAGATGTCGTCGATCTCCTCGTCGCGCTCGAGCTGCGCGGCGCTCCTCCGCCTCCCGCTTGGAGCGCAGCAGCACGACCGCCACGACATTCTCGATGGCGTCATCGGGGATGAAGTCCTCCCGCGCAAGGGAGGTGCCGAAGGCGGCGGCGTCGTAGCCCTCCGGCGGCGCGCTCTCCTTCCACACAAGCATCTCCGCCGCAGACGGGCTACCCTCGCCACGGCGTAGACGCTGCTCCCGCTCCCACTTCAGCCGGTCGAACTCCTCCACCTCGCGGTAGAGGAGCGACGGCGGCACCGCCATGTTGAGGTTGCTCCACTGCCGCGCACTCCGCTTCCTCGTCGCGTTAGAGCGGACGACCCTCACGCACGCGGCGTCGGAGAAGTCGTCGCCGAACCTGTCGCCGTCCCGAAGCACGGCGGGCTTCCTCCTCGGCGACACCGTGTGTCGCGGGTGCCGGATCTATAGCCGTGGGTGGTGAATCGCTCGTCGGAGGCGGCGAAGGGCTTGGCGGATTTCTCGTCGGCGGCGGTGAAAAATAAGGGTTGCAAACTAGGAATGACCCCTCGACAGCAAATATAAAGGCTGGCGGGTGAGATTCACGGGCGCCCGTAAACACTTTACGGGCTGGGCCGTCTTTACGGGCTCTGGTCCAGCCGAAAAAACGGCTTCAGCCCGTAAAGCCGCCGGGTTTTAAGATTTTTCATGGTTTACGGGTTATGTTAGAGATACTATAAGAGCCTCTTTGATTCGTACGATAAGAAAGACGAAGGAATTCATAGGATTGCAAGTCACGCGGGCTCGAATCCTATAGGATTTGCTAGTTTGTTTGATTTAATCAAATGAATTGTAAAAATAGGTTAGAGTGGATGTTAGACTTCCTACGGGAAGTAATACAAATGGTTCCTAAGAAAATATTCCTTGGGATCCAATCCTACAAATTTAACAAGCAAGATAGGATAATTTCCTATCGGATTGAATTCTCCAAAACTTCTATGCAATTCCTTTCAATCAAAGGAGTCCTTAAAGTGCTTATAAATTACCCTCAAATGCACCCAATGGACACATATCACCCTAAAATCCAATTTGTTATTATTTTCACCCTTAAATTCACAAAACCGGGTTAATAACCCCTAGAGTGGTTTTTGTCACAAGAAAAACAGTTTTGTCCCCCTCCTATACTGATTAGGTGCTGACGTGTCGGTGTGGGTCCCATTAAATCAAAAGGAATTAAGGGGAGAAGGCAGGATTTTTCTGACTCATCGGTGGTCCGGTCACCGGCCTTGGATTCCGATGGCGCCACCGCCGCCACTGTCGCTAGATTACCGGCGAGGCTTCTTCAGCGACGCGTGCATGTTCAACGCCATCGACGGCGCAATACCGGTCGCCGCCGCTGACCGCTGAGACAGATTCCGTGCATACCGGGATGCCATCGCGCACCGTTCTCCCACCGAAAGAGGAGGCTGCAATTGTGGCAGCACCCGCCTTCGCTGGGCCGCCGCCCATGCTCCCCGAGGCGGCTGGCAGCGTCCCCAGCCTCTGCAGCTCCGGTGGCACCATCGGCGCTCATCGCCATGACGACCCGTGATCGCCGATGTCAGAGATGGGGGCACCTACTGACAAGTGTGTCCACACATTTGACTACCCAGCATAAGGAAACAAAAAGTTCCAACTCAGCGCCGAATCAGCACGAGGAGGGGTCTAAACTGCTATCGATGTGGCAAAAACTGTTACTAACCCGGTCTTGTGAATTTGAGTGTGAAAATAATACCAATTTGGAGTTAAGGATGATATGTGTCCATTGGGTTTTATTTTAAGGCAATGTGTCCATTGGGTTGAGGGTGAATGAGGGGACCCCGGACTAGCTGTCCGAAATATCCGATTATGCTTAACACAATGATCCCGTGATCAGTCTGTCCTTGCACATAATCCGAATTGGATACAAAGTTTACATCCATTACAATACCGAATTAAAAGTCTTACATAAATGGTCATTTAGACAAAGTCTTACATAGGTGCCTTCATGGGCCAAACCAAAATATCAGCGGAAGCTACGGCCTAGTAGATATCATATTCTAACGATGACAACCCGACAGGCAGCTGACTTGTGGAGATCCTTAGTTCGCGTAGAAGTCGCCATACTCCTGCTCGGCGTAGTGCTCCTCCTCGTAGTCTGGCTAGGTCAATAGCCAGGGACGAAACCAATATGAGTACATTTGAATGTACTCGCAAACTACCCCAACATGAGTATGCACTAGTTTTATTTTAATTTACAACTTTTATTTATTTAAAACATCTCTATATCTTTATTGAAAAAGGTAAGAAGAGTTTTATAACTATCTTTAAAGAAATCATTTTTATCTGTTTCTCCAAAACTCCTCCTTTTTCCGACCATAGCCCGTCATGGTCCACTTCCTCCAACAACCTCATACCGATCCGTTGGTATAGGTGTAAGGAACATTATCCACTTTATTTTCTTTTTAAAACTCAAATCTTTTAAAAACTTGCACATGGTCAAAGTAGGGCCTCCCAACTGTCCATATCCGAGGACTCGGCTATTCGAATAGTTTTACACTCTGCAGAGTTAGCACGCTTTTCCCACATCCATCCGGCAACTCATCGTGTCCGCCACGTCTCGCCATACAGGGTGTATGCGAAGTAAGCCGCCGACCATAGCCTGTCCTTTGCTCATGCTAGTATAGGATCCTTCCCATATGACACTTCCAACACACTTAACCCAGCCCGTCGGAATCTAAGTGTGAGGACTCATAGGTTTTGTCCGGCGGTTTATGGTGGAACCTTCAATCCTCCTCCTTATCTTTTCATAGAGTTTGAGCGAGGACCCGGGTCAGGGGTAGATCAACACACTATCCCCTCATGCATGACGGAGTCATCTCCGTCGATGAGGTATCCAGTACTAATATGAGCAAATTATATGACTAAGCCCTTTCCCATATGTGGTAGATGTGGTCGCACAGGGTATCGGCTGGTTGACGTAAGTACAAGGACACACTGTGCATTTTTCATAAACATCACCATTTTTCCACTTCTCCATTCCAACACCGACATCTCGGCATTTCATAATCTCACAAGTAATTTCAAAGGAGTTTTGAATAAACCATATTTATTTTTCCCATCCTATAATTTGATATAACTATCTTATATTTCTACATAAGTGGCAAAATAATTTCCATATACTTTTGAAAAGGGTTTTATAAATCTTGCCTTGAGAGTAAAACAGGTTATGAAAGTAGATGCATATGTTTGTAGTGCAAGCTCAGAGAGTAGCTTGCCTTGCTCGGCAAAGTGACCTTGGTCTTGATCTTCAGTTTCAACAAACTCTCCTTCCTCGATAAATCCGACAGCGTTCTCGTCTAATTAATAAACAAACAATGCAAACAATCACTAATCTATACAAGCAATCATCTCAACATAACAATCATAAACATCACAAATAGCTACTGCACACATCAAACCATACAATTTGGTTTCAAAAAATTGAATTAAACATTATTTAATTATTTCTAAATTATGGCAGAAACTTGTTGAACATGTTTAATTCCACAACTTGAGTTCTGTTGGTCACAAAAATACAAACTAAAATTCTATGGAAAGCTACTGATGTGTAGAAGACAACACAATTTGATTTGGATCAATTGGAGTTACTAAACTCCCTACACATTTGTTTGAATCCAGAAGCTTAATAACCAAGTTTTGGCTACCATTTAAATTCTATTTTCCAAAAATTAAATCCTTTTAGGGGTGACTAAACATGGCTAAATGTGATCTAACAAAATTGGTCCTAAATCATTTGGGTTAACCATTAACATATTTAATTTTTAGTGCAGAAGGGTGTTTAACTTCAACTTATACTAAACAATTTCTACTGCACAAATAATTCTACCAAAATTAGGGAAGCTAATACATGGCAGTACTAAGCTAGAAAAATTGGTTTGGAATTATTTAGACTAACAGAGTATCAGAAACAAACAAGTTTAGATTTAAACCTTCTGTAGTATTTTTAACAATACATTTTTACTATTTATTAAATGAATGAACCACTTGGGTTGGATAAACAATTTCATAAGCTTTCCAGAACATTGGATTTGATTTATTTGGACTTGTAAATCTTGAGATATTGATTTTCTAAGTTGATGCCAGTACTGAAATTTCCAGAGAAGTTAAATTCGAAATTTGTTCTTTGGATAATGTTCAAATTTCTGACATGGGGGGCCTACACGTCAGCGGCACAGGAGAAATATCTCGCGCGCTGGAAATGTTTAAATATCTGACGGGTGGGGTCCACTTGCCAGTGGCTCAATTAAACGAAGCGGTACGCGACCGTTGATCAAAGATCGAACGGCTCACGGAGCCCGCGTTCATCGACGACCTAAACATGGCGTCGCCGGAGCTCCGGCGACGGCGAGGGTGGCCAGTGGGGGTACCTGGGTGGTCTAGGGACGGCGGAGAGGACGGCGTTCGACGGCGGAGGTCGTGGGGAAGCTTGGGAGGCGAGTGGAGCTTGATGGGGAAGCTCCTGGCGTCGGCGACGATCTCCTTCTTCTCCGCGGCCGTGCTCCAACTCCGGCGAGATCCTACGGGGGCTCCTGGGCACGATACAGAGGGGAAAACGTCGCGGGTGAGTGTGGTGGTAATGGTGAGGCAGGTGAGGGCCAGAGAAGGCAAGGGAGGGAGCAGCACGGCTGGCCGTGTCGTCGCCTACCTCGGGTGCGGCGGGGCGCAGAGAAGCTAAGGGCAGCAGCAGCCTCGCTGCGGAGTACCCGCCCTTCTGGCGGTGTACGGGAGAGAGTGGAGTGAGGGAGAGGCTGTGAGTTTGAGGGAGGGCTCGGGGTGGCTTTTATAAGCTCGACGACGGCGCACGGGCTCGCCGTGGACACGGTGCAGGGGAGGGGTTCCAGGGCGCGATAGCTCGCCGTAGCTCGCGGTAGGGGGCGGCTGCAGTGTTCGAGGTGCAGAGGCTAGCTCGGCGGCGTGGCGACGAGCTGTGCGTGCGCGAGAAACGGGACGGCTCGGGAACGTTTGGACGGTGAGCGCGTGCACTGGCACGGCCGTCTCGGGCGGGTGCGGCGGCTGCGTGGCGCGAAACGGCGATGGGGGTCCTCCCCTGGGATGGCTGCGGTGCTGGGAGAGCGCAGAGACGCAAGGGAGAGGGGGGCACGGTGTTGGGCGACTGCGGTGTCGACAACGCCGTTGCCACGGCGACGGCCATGGCGCACGGCGCCCGCGGCTGTCCCCTGGTGCTCTCCTCTTCCCGTGCCTCTTTTCTTCAATTTCTTGGACGCGGCGAGATCAGTGAGGTGAGAGGGAGAGATGCAGCGCCAATTCGAAGAACAAACCTCGAATTCGATCAATTGCTTCGGTTGAAATCGAATCGAGATGAACACAGTGGTGTTCACCACGTGTTCGACGAAATGTGTGCACCATTTCTAAATTTGAATTTCTGAATTTGATTTCATATTTGCTTCATAATATGTATAGGTATTTGTGGTGCTGTGTTGCATTTTATGTCAAGTGCAACATAGCACACTTTGTGATTTGAATTTAATAAAGAAAGTAATAGAATTTAAATTTAGATTTTTAAATTAAATTTTTGAGAGGGAAAAGTTGTAGGAATAAAAATGGGAGAGTTTATATAACCACTCCACTGAATTTTGTTTGAAACCATTTTAGTTTCTCCCTTGGAGAATTTGTGTGACACAATTGTCACTTTTATTTTTCTTGCTTTACTTGTTATTTTATTTCTTTTCTTTTCTTCCTGTTTTTATTTAGAGCAAGCAACACAATTAGCAAGAAATAAATAACACAAGCAACAAGAATTAATTACCACAAGCAACAATTTGCAAACAACACATAATAATCAACAAAAGTTTTTGTTGGCTCTCATTTTTGGAATAATAATACTGATAATATTTTTGGGATGTTACAGATCCTTCCCCCCTTAAAATAAATCTCGTCCCGAGATTTGCTAGGCTTAGGTACTAAAGAGGTCTGGGAATTCGCTCCGAAGATAATCTTCGCGTTCCCAAGTTGCTTCTTCTTCAGAGTGGTTAGTCCACTGGACTTTGTAAAACTTGATCGCACGTCTTCGGGTAACACGAACATCTTCTTCGAGAATCTTGAGAGGTCTCTCACGATAAGTCAGGTCTTGGTTCAGGTCGATGGAGAGGTGGTCGATGTTTTTGAAAACATCAGGCTGGTCAGGAACTTCAAGACACTTCCGGAGCAAGGAAATGTGGAAGACATCATGATAATCTCCTAACTCCGGGGCAATCCAGCTGATAGGATACTTCTCCTCGACGAGCAATGACCTTGAAGGGTCCAATATACCTTGGCGCTAATTTTCCTTTGACATGGAAACGCTGCATTCCTTTAAGGGGTGTCACTCGGAGATAAACATAATCTCCGACGTTGAAGGTGAGGTCACGGCGCTTGGTGTCAGCGTAACTCTTCTGGGGATTGGGCAGTTTTGAGGCGTTCACGAATAAGCTGAACTTGCTCTTCAGCTTCACGGAGGGTATCTGGTCCGAACAATTTGCTTTCTCCGGTATCGGACCAATTCAGGGGTGTACGACACTTCTTGCCGTAAAGGGCTTCAAAAGGGGCCATTTGCAGACTGGACTGATAACTGTTGTTGTACGAGAACTCTGCAAACGGAAGACAATCTTCCCACTTGGAACCATAGGATAGAACACATGCGCGAAGCATGTCCTCCAATATCTGGTTCACTCGCTCAGTTTGGCCATCGGTCTGGGGATGATAAGCTGTGCTAAATGCTAACTTGGTTCCGAGGGCTTCATGAAGGGATTTCCAGAATCTTGAGGTGAATTGCGTGCCTCTATCAGATACAATCTTCTTAGGCACACCATGCAGGCTCACTATTCTGGAAATATACAAGTCGCCAATTGATGTCCCCGATAGTGGTATTGACAGGAATGAAATGGGCAACCTTGGTCAGTCGATCAACGATGACCCAGATTGAATCATGGCCTCGGTTGGATCTTGGAAGTCCGGTAATAAAATCCATTCCAATCTCATCCCACTTCCACTCGGGAATTTTCAAAGGTTGAAGCAATCCAGCGGGTCGCTGATGTTCAGCCTTAACTCGCTGGCAGATGTCACACTTGGCTACGAAAGAACCAATCTCTCGCTTCATTCCATGCCACCAAAATCTTTCTCGAAGGTCTTGGTACATTTTGGTTCCGCCGGGGTGGATTGAATAAGGGGTCTCATGGGCCTCCTTCAGGATTAACTCCTTAAGTTCCGTGACATTGGGCACACAGATACGGTCATTGAATTTCAGCACTCCTTCAGCATCTTCGGTAAAACCGGGTGCTTTGCCGAGGAAATTTCTTCTAATTCCTTCAATGCTTTCATGACCTTTTTGGGCTTCTTTGATTTGATCCATCAGGGTTGGGGCTAACTCTAAATTGGCGAGATAACCATGGCTAACAAGTTCTAGTCCAAAATCTTGAACTCTTTGAACAAGGCTGGCTGTTCGGCTTGGATCAGGCATTCAGGGTGCAAGGTTTGCGACTAAGGGCATCGGCAACTACATTAGCCTTTCCAGGGTGATAATGGATTCCAATATCATAATCCTTGATTAATTCCATCCATCTCCTCTGTCGCAGGTTCAATCTTTCTGGGTGAAAATATACTTCAAGCTTTTGTGATCCGTATAGACCTCGCAGCGATGTCCCGCAAGATAGGGACGCCACGTTTTGAGAGCAAGAACAACAGCAGCTAACTCCAGGTCATGGGTTGGGTAATTCTCTTCATGCGGTCGCAACTGCCGGGACAGTACGACACAACTTTGCCTTCTTGCATCAGAACGCAACCAAGTCCGAGGCGTGATGCATCGCAATACACGTCGAAACTCTTGGTGACGTCTGGCATAATCAAAATTGGGGCTGAGGTTAGTCTCTTCTTCAGTTCTTGGAAACTATCTCACACTTCTGAGTCCATTCAAATTTCTTGTCCTTCTTCAACAGTTGGGTCATGGGTTTGGCTATACTGGAAAATCCTTCAACGAACTTGCGGTAATAACCGGAGTCCGAGAAAGCTTCGGATTTCAGTCACACTGGTTGGGGATAACCAGTCAACAATGGCTTGGATCTTCTCGGGTCACAGAAATTCCTCCGGCAGATACAACATGTCCGAGAAATGCCACTTCACTGAGCCAAAACTCACACTTGCTAAGCTTGGCATACAGCTGGTGCTCTCGGAGGTCTCCAAAACTAGACGCAGGTGTTCAGCATGCTCTTCTTCGGTCTTGGAATAAATAAGGATGTCATCAAGGAAAACTACCACGAACTTGTCGAGGTACTCCATGAAAATCTTGTTCATGAGATTCATGAAATAGGCTGGGGCATTGGTCAGACCAAAGACATCACGGTGTATTCAAACAAACCGTAACGAGTGGTGAAGGCGGTCTTGGGAATGTCTGTCTCTCGATCTTCAACTGATGGTATCCTGTCCGAAGATCGATCTTGGAAAAGACTCGGGCTCCGTTCATTTGATCGAACAGATCCTCGATCTTGGGAAGAGGGTACTTGTTTTTAATGGTCACGTCATTCAGCTTGCGATAATCCACACACAGGCGTGTGGTACCGTCTCTCTTGTCCACAAAAATAATGGGTGATCCCCAAGGTGAAGCGCTTGGGCGAACAAGTCCTTTGCTGAGCATATCTGCCAACTGCTTCTTCAACTCAACCAGTTCTTCCGGATTCATCCGATAAGGTCTTTGGGATATAGGGGCGGTTCCTGGGATAAGCTCAATTATGAACTCAATTTCCCGGTCTGGCGGCATACCAGGCAATTCTTCAGGGAAAACATCTCGAATAGGTGAACAACACGGATCTCATCTAGGGCAGGTCGAGCTATGCTCTCATGGCAGCCTGGGTGAGATTGACTAGTTTCAGACACATACTCCACTTCTACTTCTTTGTCGGTGGTGATGGATACAGCTCTTCTGGCACAGTCAATTCGACCATGGTACTTGGCTAACCAATTCATACCGAGTATAACATCGATGCCTTGGGTTCCCAGAACAATTAAGTTAACTGGAAACTTTTCTCCTTTGATCTCAAGGGGTACATCGGAGCAAAACATCTTGGTCTCTACGGTGGATTCTGGGATTTGGATGACCATGGGTTTGGGTAAGAGGCTCTCGACTAAACCTCCCTTAGCAACAAATTCTTGGGTAACAAATGAATGGGTAGCACCAGAATCAAACAGAACAGTTGCAGGTACTGAGTTGACAAGGAACGTACCCAGCACAACATCCGGCGCATCCTGAGCTTCTTCAGCATTGATGTGGTGCAGACGACCCTTGGCAACAGCAGCATTTCCGCGGGGTGCGGCATTCTTGCCATTTCCATTTCCATTGCGGCCTTGACCATTGTTCGGTGCCGGCGCATTGGGGCGCTGAACATTCCTCTTGGGATTGGGGCATTTCTGGAGTAGTGACCCTTGTTGCCGCATTCAAAGCAGACAACATTGGCATTGGGGTGAAGTTGTTGAAGTTTCCTCCGGGACGGTTATTGTCATTGGGGCGGTTGAAGTTGTTTGGGCGGTTAGGGAAATTGGGGCGTGGAGCTTGGGGTGGACGATAAGCAGGCCTGGGGTTTTGCTGAAAGATACGAGGCTTCTGGCTGCTCGAACCTTCCTGAGCATTCATCCTCCTCTTGCGACCTTCATACATAGACTTGCGCTTGGTCTCCAGCTGGATGGCTTTGTCCACAAGTGACTCCAGATCACGGAAGTCATGGATAACCAGAGCACACTGCAGTTCATCATGAAGTCCACTCATGAAACGCTCCATCTTCTTCTCTTCTTTGTCGGTGTCATCAGGAGCATACCGAGATAAGTCGGTAAACTCATCCAGATAACCGACCACATCTTACTTCCCTGCCTCAGCTTGCGGAACTCATCCTTCTTCCTCTCAATAAGTCCGCTGGGAATATGCTTCTTGCGGAACTTCTCCTGGAACTCAGCCCAGTTGATAACATGACCAGCTTGCTGGAGAGCCTTGGTAGTTTCCCACCAAGCTCTTGCAGGTCCAGCGAGATAGTGGGTTGCATACAACACTTTCTCATTTTCTCCCACAGCAGCAACTTCCAGATTGTTGTCGATGGTGCGAAGCCAATCATCGGCTTCCAGTGGGTGAAGTCCCTTGGAGTAGGTGGGTGGGTTGGTTTCTGGAAATCGCCTAAGGTGGATCGCTGGTTTCCATCGCCATTGCCATTACCACCATTGTTGTTGTTGTTGTTGTTGTTGTTGTTGTTGTTGTTATAAGCGGCTGCGAGTTGCTGTAGGGCAGCGAGATGAGCTTGGCGCTCTTGCCGGGCATTTTCACGTTCCTCCATGATAAGCGCGAGAAGTTGGGCGGGGGTTGGGTCCGGTGGTGGTGGTGCTCCTCCTTCCGCACGACGGGGCGGCATCCTGAAGCACACCGGGTATAAGAGGCAAGGCAAGAAAAGTTCGACTAAGGGAAAAGACGATTTCGCAAGTGGTTGATTAATTTAAGGATTATATGAAAATATTTCACACAGATCAAACAAGACAAACATACTTATATATTACCAACATCACATCAAGGAGTTCACAACAACATCAAGCTTACAACATCAAGCTTACAACATCACCTACATCTAAGATACATAACATCTGGTTTCCAAAAGAACCACTACTTCGACTCGACTAGCGATAGGGGTCAACCTAATCCTGCGGTAGTGATCAAGTCACTCGCCTACTGAGGTGGAACCTCCAGCTCTAACACGTCAGCATCTGACTGGTAGGGTGGCTCCTCGGGATCCTCCTCCTCGTCCTCGAGAACTGCATCGAGTGGCTCCTCCTCCTCGTCCTCGAGTACTGCCTCGAGTGGCTCCTCCTCCTCGTCAACTAACTCCTCCTCATCATCCTCCTCCTCACAATCCATCTCCTCCACGAAGTCATCATCGTCACTGAGGAAAGCGTTGTTCTCCTTGCGGAGATCCTCGCCCTCCTCCTCCATCTCATCAGTATGGTGCTCTAGCTCCTCGATCAGCTGGTCCTGCTCTGCCACCTTCTTGCGGAGCTTCACGATGGTCCTCCTCAGCTGGGCCCTCTTCGTGAGAAGAGCGACCTTCTCCTCCAGCAGCTTCTCCTCATTCTCGCGAATCTCAACAAGCGAGATGCGATCAAAGTGAAGCTGAACCTTAGTGCGCATCAGATCATCCTGGGTGTAGTGAAGTAAGAGCTCCATGTCCAGGATGTAGCTCCCAAACATCGGGTGGTAAGGGTAGGAGTAGGGTGTCCGTCGCTGTTGCGCCTCCCGTAGAACCGGAAACGGGAGTTTGCCAACTCCGTCTTGTGCTCCTCACAAAGTCGGGCTAGCAACCTCTGTGCGGCAGTACAGAGACCGTCAACCCAGATAGAGGCCTTGGTGGTGAAGATGATCGTCCTGGAACTGGGGACTTGATGTTCCTGCGAACTGATGACTCGATGAGCCAACTCAGTCTCCCGACTCCGTGAACGTCAACCTGAGCTCCTTTGAACTCTGGAGCGGGGCGACCTAGCAGCTTGCTCAACTCGAACAAGTCCCTCTCGAACGTCAGCTTGCTGTCCTTCTCAAGCTGAACGAACTCAGTCCAATGGAGTGCCATCTACAATTTTTAACAAAATTTTAAGTTAGTTAGGTGACAAGTGTATCAAAATTTTAAATGTAGTGAGGCAACAAGTGAGTCAAATTTTTAAGCTTAATGAGAAGTGTGCAAAATTTTAAGGATACAGGGAAAATGTATATTTAATGAGAGTAAAATTTTGCATAAGTAAGAGGATTGGAGATAAGCAGTTTTCGAAAATACTTCACTCTTTCTTTTAGAAATTAATCTTTTTAACATTTGTCTAACGACCATGCTAACTAAGGTTTCCTAAAGTCAGGATGGCTCTGATACCAAGTCTGTGGGGACCCCGGACTAGCTGTCCGAAATACCCGATTATGCTTAACACAACGATCCCGTGATCAGTCTGTCGTTGCACATAATCCGAATTGGATACCAAAGTTTACATCCATTACAATACCGAATTAAAAGTCTTACATAAATGGTCATTTAGACCAAGTCTTACATAGGTGCCTTCATGGGCCAAACCAAAATATCAGCGGAAGCTACGGCGTAGTAGACATCATATTCTAACGATGACAACCCGACAGGCAGCTGACTTGTGGAGATCCTTAGTTGCGTAGAAGTCGCCATACTCCTGCTCGGCGTAGTGCTCCTCCTCGTAGTCTGGCTAGGTCAATAGCCAGGGACGAAACCAATATGAGTACATTTGAATGTACTCGCAAACTACCCCAACATGAGTATGCACTAGTTTTATTTTAATTTACAACTTTTATTTATTTAAAACATCTCTATATCTTTATTGAAAAAGGTAAGAAGAGTTTTATAACTATCTTTAAAGAAATCACCATTTTATCTGTTTCTCCAAAACTCCTCCTTTTTCCGACCATAGCCCGTCATGGTCCACTTCCTCCAACAACCTCATACCGATCCGTTGGTATAGGTGTAAGGAACATTCTCCACTTCATTTTTTTTTAAAACTCAAAGTCTTTTAAAAACTTGCACATGGTCAAAGTAGGGCCTCCCAACTGTCCATATCCGAGGACTCGGCTATTCGAATAGTTTTACACTCTGCAGAGTTAGCACGCTTTTCCCACATCCATCCGGCAACTCATCGTGTCCGCCACGTCTCGCCATACAGGGTGTATGCGAAGTAAGCCGCCGACCATAGCCTGTCCTTTGCTCATGCTAGTATAGGATCCTTCCCATATGACACTTCCAACACACTTAACCCAGCCCGTCGGAATCTAAGTGTGAGGACTCATAGGTTTTGTCCGGCGGTTTATGGTGGAACCTTCAATCCTCCTCCTTATCTTTTCATAGAGTTTGAGCGAGGACCCGGGTCAGGGGTAGATCAACACACTATCCCCTCATGCATGACGGAGTCATCTCCGTCGATGAGGTATCCAGTACTAATATGAGCAAATTATATGACTAAGCCCTTTCCCATATGTGGTGATGTGGTCGCACAGGGTATCGGCTGGTTGACGTAAGTACAAGGACACACTGTGCATTTTTCATAAACATCACCATTTTCCACTTCTCCATTCCAACACCGACATCTCGGCATTTCATAATCTCACAAGTAATTTCAAAGGAGTTTTGAATAAACCATATTTATTTTTCCCATCCTATAATTTGATATAACTATCTTATATTTCTACATAAGTGGCAAAATAATTTCCATATACTTTTGAAAAGGGTTTTATAAATCTTGCCTTGAGAGTAAAACAGGTTATGAAAGTAGATGCATATGTTTGTAGTGCAAGCTCAGAGAGTAGCTTGCCTTGCTCGGCAAAGTGACCTTGGTCTTGATCTTCAGTTTCAACAAACTCTCCTTCCTCGATAAATCCGACAGCGTTCTCGTCTAATTAATAAACAAACAATGCAAACAATCACTAATCTATACAAGCAATCATCTCAACATAACAATCATAAACATCACAAATAGCTACTGCACACATCAAACCATACAATTTGGTTTCAAAATAATTGAATTAAACATTATTTAATTATTCTAAATTATGGCAGAAACTTGTTGAACATGTTTAATTCCACAACTTGAGTTCTGTTGGTCACAAAAATACAAACTAAAATTCTATGGAAAGCTACTGATGTGTAGAAGACAACACAATTTGATTTGGATCAATTGGAGTTACTAAACTCCCTACACATTTGTTTGAATCCAGAAGCTTAATAACAAGTTTTGCTACCATTTAATTCTATTTTCCAAAATTAAATCCTTTTAGGGGTGACTAAACATGGCTAAATGTGATCTAACAAAATTGGTCCTAAATCATTTGGGTTAACCATTAACATATTTAATGTTTAGTGCAGAAGGGTGTTTAACTTCAACTTATACTAAACAATTTCTACTGCACAAATAATTCTACCAAAATTAGGGAAGCTAATACATGGCAGTACTAAGCTAGAAAATTGGTTTGGAATTATTTAGACTAACAGAGTATCAGAAACAAACAAGTTTAGATTTAAACCTTCTGTAGTATTTTTAACAATACATTTTTACTATTTATTAAATGAAATGAATCCACTTGGGTTGGATAAACAATTTCATAAGCTTTCCAGAACATTTGGATTTGATTTATTTGGACTTGTAAATCTTGAGATATTGATTTTCTAAGTTGATGCCAGTACTGAATTTCCAGAGAAGTTAAATTCGAAATTTGTTCTGGGATAATGTTCAAATTTCTGACATGGGGGGCCTACACGTCAGCGGCACAGGAGAAATATCTCGCGCGCTGGAAATGTTTAAATATCTGACGGGTGGGGTCCACTTGCCAGTGGCTCAATTAAACGAAGCGGTACGCGACCGTTGATCAAAGATCGAACGGCTCACGGAGCCCGCGTTCATCGACGACCTAAACATGGCGTCGCCGGAGCTCCGGCGACGGCGAGGGTGGCCAGTGGGGGTACCTGGGTGGTCTAGGGACGGCGGAGAGGACGGCGTTCGACGGCGGAGGTCGTGGGGAAGCTGGGAGGCGAGTGGAGCTTGATGGGGAAGCTCCTGGCGTCGGCGACGATCTCCTTCTTCTCCGCGGCCGTGCTCCAACTCCGGCGAGATCCTACGGGGGCTCCTGGGCACGATACAGAGGGGAAAATGTCGCGGGTGAGTGTGGTGGTAATGGTGAGGCAGGTGAGGGCCAGAGAAGGCAAGGGAGGGAGCAGCACGGCGGCCGTGTCGTCGCCTACCTCGGGTGCGGCGGGGCGCAGAGAAGAGCTAAGGGCAGCAGCAGCCTCGCTGCGGAGTACCCGCCCTTCTGGCGGTGTATGGGAGAGAGTGGAGTGAGGGAGAGGCTGTGAGTTTGAGGGAGGGCTCGGGGTGGCTTTTATAAGCTCGACGACGGCGCACGGGCTCGCCGTGGACACGGTGCAGGGGAGGGGTTCCAGGGCGATAGCTCGCCGTAGCTCGCGGTAGGGGGCGGCTGCAGTGTTCGAGGTGCAGAGGGCTAGCTCGGCGCGTGGCGACGAGCTGTGCGTGCGCGAGAAACGGGACGGCTCGGGGAACGTTTGGACGGTGAGCGCGTGCACTGGCACGGCCGTCTCGGGCGGGTGCGGCGGCTGCGTGGCGCGAAACGGCGATGGGGGTCCTCCCTGGGATGGCTGCGGCGCTGGGAGAGCGCAGAGACGCAAGGGAGAGAGGGGGGCACGGTGTTGGGCGACTGCGGTGTCGACAACGCCGTTGCCACGGCGACGGCCATGGCGCACGGCGCCCGCGGCTGTCCCCTGGTGCTTCCTCCTCTTCCCGTGCCTCTTTCTTCAATTTCTTGGGCGCGGCAGATCAGTGAGATGAGGGGAGAGATGCAGCGCCAATTCGAAGAACAAACCCGAATTCGATCAAATTGCTTCGGTTGAAATCGAATTGAAGATGAACACAGTGGTGTTCACCACGTGTTCGACGAAATGTGTGCACCATTTTAAATTTGAATTTCTGAAATTTGATTTCATATTTTGCTTCACAATATGTATATGGATTTGTGGTGCTGTGTTGCATTTTATGTGTCAAGTGCAACATAGCACATTTTGTGATTTGAATTTAATAAAGAAAGTAATAGAATTTAAATTTAGATTTTTAAATTAAATTTTTGAGAGGGAAAAGTTGTAGGAATAAAAATGGGAGTGTTTATATAACCACTCCACTGAATTTTGTTTGAAACCATTTTAGTTTCTCCCTTGGAGAATTTGTGTGACACAATTGTCACTTTTATTTTTCTTGCTTTACTTGTTATTTTATTTCTTTTCTTCCTGTTTTTTTTAGAGCAAGCAACACAATTAGCAAGAAATAAATAACACAAGCAACAATAATTAATTACCACAAGCACAATTTGCAAACAACACATAATAATCAACAAAAGTTTTTGTTGGCTCTCATTTTTGGAATAATAATACTGATAATATTTTTTGGATGTTACAGTGAATTCTTGTCGGAAGCCCATAGTGGCCGAAAGAAAGAGGGCCCATATCGAGCGCCCATCAGTCCATCACCCTTTAGTGTCCCCACTGGCCGGAGCCTCCGTCAACCCGGGAGCTCCTATTCAGTGCCTTACGCACTGTTTAGCGCGCCTAGCGAGCCTTCTTGGGCCTTGGCCTATTACTGGTTCTGTTCAACTCGTTCGCTCCCTCCCCTTAAAAAAAACTAGTCCGCGTTGCATTTAAACGTGAAAAATTTCGTGAATAATTTTTTTCTTTAGATTTTAAAAAAGTTCATAATTTAAAAAAAATCATGAATTTGAAAAAATGGTTCATGAATTGGAAAAATGGTTAGTGAATTTACAATGTCCTAAATTTGAAAAAATGCATGTATTTGAAAATGGTTCAAGAATTAAAAAAATTCATGAATTTGGAAATGGTTCATGAATTTAAAAAAATGGTTCATCAATTTAAAATGTGTTTAATTTTAAAAATTTCATGAATTTGAAAATGGTTCGTGAATATAATTTGAAAAAGGTCATGAATTCGAAAAATGGTTCACGAATTTGAAAATGGTTCGTGAATATTATTTTAAAAAGCTCATGAATTCGAAAAATGGTTCATGAATTTGAAAATGGCTCGTGAATATAATTTTAAAAAGCTCATGAATTCGAAAATTGGTTCATGAATTTGAAAATGGTTCGTGAATTAATTTTACAATGTTCATGAATTCGAAAAATGGTTCAATAATTTGAAAATGGTTCGTGAATTAATTTTACAATGTTCATGAATTCAAAAAATAGTTCAAGAATTTGAAAATGGTTCTTGAATTTAAATGTGTTGGATTTAAAACTTCATGAATTTTGAAAATTGTTCACAAATTTGAACACTTATTAATTTTAAGATTTTCGAAAATATGAACATTTTATAATTTTAAATAAATTTTGCAAAACTAAAACGAAAAAGAAAAAATACAGGAAAACAGGTAAATAAAAAATGTCAGAAAAAGCAGGAAGAAAAAAACAGGCAAAAACTGGGCCGAAGCAAAAACCTGAAAGTACCAGCACCATACCTGGGCCGGCCCACTTAACGATCGTGTAGGCGTTTCCTTGCTAACATTTGCAGCCGGCGCTGAATAGGATTTACCGTCAACCCCTTGAGGACCAAATCGTATCGAGTGCTCGACCGCGATACCTCAAGTCCTCAATCTCATCGCCCAAATCCGGGCGGGAATGGAGGAGCTACGGCGGCGCTCCGGTTCCAATCAAACATGGCGACCAGGTTCGGCACCGAGACGAAGACGGCAGCGGCGGCAGGAACTTCTCGCCGTGCCCACGCCGTGGTCGCCGGCGGCGACGGCGGAAGGAGTTCCTTCATGCGTGGAAGAGGCTCCTCTGCCACGTCCCGAGATTCTTAACCAGTCAACCACTATGGCACGACAAGCCGCGCGTTCGTACCGTGAGGTTTCCCCTGTCGCACTCTCAGTTCTGAATGCGTAGCAATGGTTTTTCTTTGCGGCTGCTTCCTTGCAGCAGCACTCTCCCCGTTCAATTTGGCTAATCATGTTGTCTTCATCCATGCTGTCTGTATCCATTATTGAGATGTCTAATTGTTTGGTTCCTGTAAGATGAAGTAGACCGCAGGTTACTTTATGATCTGTAGTATGTGGAATGCGAATCTTTCGCTTCAGTAACACTGGCTGTGACGGGACTCGCCAAGTCGTGAGATCGACACGATTTTACTGCCACTGTGGCTGTGATGATTTTTCTTTGCGCGTGAAGCGCCTTTGGAGACTTGGAGTCTGTGGTGGCCAGTTGTGTGGCCATCTTTCGCTTCAGTGACACTCGGTCGGCTGCCAGTTGTGTGGCCATCTTTGCTGTGGTCGACCTTTTGCTTTCTGTATTGATTACTATTCTCATCCCTTCAAAATCCGCAAAACAAGTCCCATTTCTTCAAGACTTTGCCATTCTATACTTCTTCCATTTCCCACTGATCTTCATGTGCGAGAACAGTTGAGTTTAGATTGTAAGGACGAGAAGAAGATCCCCATCCACACACCTCAGTTAATTAGCCTCTATAGCTGCGTGCAGATCCAATAAGAGGCCTAATGGGTGTGCCCTCTTGCATTATCATTTTACTCCTTCTGTTCTTGAGTTCATCCTGCCAATCTGATGATACTCTTACACATGAAAAGCCACTCCTTTCCAGCGACAAGCTCGTCTCCAGCGGTGGGCACTTTGCACTCGGCTTCTTCTCCCCGAACAGCTCCAACGCGAGCTTATACCTTGGCATATGGTACCACAACATCCCTGGCCGCACCGTCGTATGGACGGCCAACCGCAACAGCCCAATCGCCGCCACTTCATCCCCGATGCTTGCCATCAACAACAATTCTGACCTGGTGTTGTCTGACTCCCAAGTCATACTCCCTGGAAAACAAAGAACAACATCACTGGGATGGCAGTTGCTGCAGTGCTGCTTGACTCGGGGAACTTGGTCCTCCAGTTTCCAAACGGTACAATCATATGGCAGAGTTTTCAACACCCAACTGACACCATCCTCCCAGGTACGAAGATCTTCATGATTGAGAAGGCCCGTGTCGTTGGGCGGCTCATTGCTTGGAAGAGCCCCATTGACCCATCCGCTGGAGATTTTTCTTTGAGCCTTGACACCAGCTCGAACCTTCAGTCAGTCATTTGGCATGGGTCTATGCCCTACACCCGCCTCAATATGTTCAATGGTCAGTCGGTGGCTGGTGGCATATACCAGAACACAATCATCTATGAAGCGCTTGTCAGCACAATGGATGGATTCTATTATGAATTATCTGTGTCTGCTGGCTCACCGTATTTACGTCTTATGCTCGACTACATGGGCGTGCTGAGAACTTTTAGCTGGAACGACAACCGCTCATCATGGACAATTCTCTCCGAGCACCCCAGTAGCAGCTGCGAGCTCTATGCTTCATGTGGACCGTTTGGCTATTGCGACTACACCGGGGCTGTAGCAACATGCCGTTGTCTCGATGGGTTTGAACCCATTGGTCTTTAACTTTTCAAGCGGATGTAGAAGAACCAAGGCATTGGAATGTAGTAGCCAAAGTCATTTTGTGACCTTGTCTAGTACAAAGGTTCCGGACAAGTCCTTACATGTCCTGAACAGAAGCTTCGACGAGTGCGCGACCGAGTGCACTATCAATTGCTCATGTACGGCCTACGCTTACACTAATAACTTGAGCAGTAACGGTGCTATGGTTGACCAGTCAAGGTGCTTGGTTTGGACAAGGGAGCTCGTCGACACGGGGAGGTACAGCAGTCTTGGCGAGAACTTATACCTGCGGCTTTCCAACTCTCCTGGTATGCACCACTCCATTAGTCCATTGTAACCTTATGATATCAATGTGTCATGTGACTTTATATAAGGGAATTTCACACTTAAATAGTTTGCACAACAGACATTTAAACTGGCACATCCGCTAAATTAAATCAGCAGTATAATCATAATTGTCAATACTTTTTTTGCAGCCAACGTTGTTGGTATATAAAAGAATCAGTCAACTTGGAGAGCGAATATTCCGCAACTAGTTGCGCGCGCACCCTATTTTCGGATGTCCTATTTTCGAGTTTTCAAAAAATCCAAAATAAATCATGAACATTGGTTATGTTGTTTCTCGTGCATCTAGAAAATTTCATCCCAAAATATGACATATGTGTCCTGTGCAAAAAATAGAAGACACCTGTGAATAGTATCACACATCATTTGTCTTTTTTGCCAGCCCACATAATGTCAAATTTTTGGATGAAAATTTGTGAATACATGTGAAACAACATAACCAATGTTCATGATTTATTTCACATTTTTTGAAAAAAATTGGAAGTCTGATATGTGGAATGGGGTGCGGGCGCAACTAGTTGCAAACTTTAGTTTCCCAACTTGTAACTGTTTTCTACGAGCATATTACAATATTAAACTTCAATTTACCTGCTAGCTTGGTTGTTTGGTCCACTGGTCATTTATGGTATTTTGTGCAAGTAATTCATACGCTCTTACAAGTAATGCTTGATCCAGTTTATTTTTCTTAAAAATTTGGGACGCACTAAATTGTTACAGGACATATTTTGCAGGTCAAAAGAATAGAAAATTGCTGAAGATTACACTCCCGATCATAGCATGCCTATTGATACTCACATGCATAGCCCTCGGGATAAGCAAATACAGAGGTAGAATAAACAAGTGTCACCCTTTTTAAAATTCAACTTCATTGTTTAAGTGTTGATATCAAAGTATTAATCTTTAGCAAGCAAACAGCGAAAGAATGAAATCCAGAAGAGAGTGATGCTAGGGTCCCTCAGTTCTTCCAGTGGAACTGGAGGCCAAAATATGGAGTTACCATTTGTTAGCTTTGAAGATATTGCCGCTGCAACACATAATTTCTCTGACTCAAAACAAATCGGAAGGGGAGGTTTTGGCAAAGTTTACAAGGTAGCGAAAAAAATTCTGTCCAGGGTTCAATATCACATACTCTTTTTGATAATTACGTTTGTGCAAAACAATTGCTTTCATCTTTCACAATTCAGGCTGATGCAATCATGTAGGGAATGTTGGACGGTGTAAATGAAGTTGCTATCAAAAGGCTTAGTAAGGATTCCGAGCAGGGAATAAAGGAGTTTAAAAATGAAATGGTTCTGATTGCTAAATTGCAGCATAGGAACCTAGTTCGACTTCTTGGTTACTGCATTCATGGAGATGAGAGGATACTTATCTATGAATACTTGCCAAACAAAAGCTTGGACACCTTCATTTTTGGTATGCTCAGGCTTTTGATGAATATTACTAGTATATTTCAAGTTTCTTATCAACCAAAAGGATATCACCGATGACTAATGATATACTCTATTTACTATTCATCTTTGGAGATGCTACAAAAAAATATGTGCTAGATTGGCCCACGCGCTTCAATATTATTAAAGGGGTGGGGAGAGGGCTTCTTTACCTCCACCAAGATTCAAGATTAACTATAATTCACAGAGATCTCAAAGCAAGCAACATCTTGCTGGATTCAGAAATGACTCCAAAAATATCCGATTTTGGTATGGCAAGGATCTTCGGTGGAAACCAACGACAAGCAAACACTACCCGAGTTGTTGGGACATAGTAAGTAATTAAATGCACCGGCCACCTATCAAAGTTCTTGATTCTATTGTTTAGTTTAACTCAAATTATGCATTTCTCGTTGCTGAATTATTTTAACAGTGGATACATGTCGCCTGAATATGTAATGGGAGGTGTCTTTTCTGTAAAATCGGACACCTATAGCTTCGGTGTTCTTCTTTTGGAGATCATAAGTGGCTTGAAGATCAGCTCATCGCAACTTATTTTGAACTTTACCAGCCTTACAACTTATGTAAGTATGAAGAAATGCACAAAATTTCAATAGCTCAAACAAAACGCAGTAACTTGATCATAAGTTGATCTTATTGGTTCAGGCATGGAGATTGTGGCAAGATGGAAAAGCAACAGAGCTAGTGCACTCTTCGGTTCTCGAGAGCTGTCCACTTTATGAAGTTCTACGGTGTATTCATGTTGGTCTCTTGTGTGTTCAAGATCACCCTGATGATAGGCCGCTTATGTCATCGGTTATTTTTATGTTAGAGAATGAAAGTGCATTGATCCGTGCACCAAAGCAGCCTGCATATTTTGCTCTGCAGAATTGGGAAACTCAAGAACCAAGGGGGAACATAGAAAATTCTGCCAATGCAGTGAGCATCACAACATTAGAGGGTCGTTAGATGTTGAAGGTCTAATTTTAGTATATATGCAAGTTTCACATAGGCAGACATATATATGCTTTATGATCTACTATTTGTGGAATGTGAACTTGTAGTAGGTTGTTGTGCTGTACGTGGAAGGCTGTGAATTGATAACTAATTCGTGAATACTCTGTTTTCCGCTATGAATTGATAACTAATTCACGAATACTCTGTTCTTAACGATGATTTTCTTGCTCTATATTCTCACGCTGTTATCTTTAGTTGCTAACATGCCCGAAATACTTGTATGCAATACATGGGTCTTCGGCATTTTCAGAAATTATGGAAATAAAAATTGGGCTGGGCCATTTAGGCCAAAATTCCAACAGCACATGCCCCTTCATATTTCTTTATCTCTTCCAAAGCACAAGTTCCTTTTCTGGTTACTTCTTTAAGATAGATTAAATACTAGAGATCTACTAACCATAATTTTTTTCTGTGGAAACTACTAGCTGTGTTCTTCGTCAGGACAACACTTTAGAAGATTCTTATTCATCCCTTCTTCGAATGTGATTTCAGCCAGTGCTTTTGGTGGAACCTTAATATGGAATTGAATTCAGATTTTTCAACTATTGGATGTGCTCATTGATGGGAGAAACAGATATAAACTCATTTGCTTCAAGGAAATTTTGATGGTAACTTGCTAAAGCATCTCCAACCATAGAGATAAAGCAATTTGTGACTGTTACGAGATAGATCATTATTTAGTATGCATGAATTTGGTTATGCATAGAGCAAAACCCATCTTGAATATGGGTATGTCACAATGGCTAGATACGTTATGAGCTAATGTAATCCATCCCACCCCCACTCCTTTTCACTTGTATATCCATCTTTATAAATGAAAAATGACGCAGTGTGGACCTTCATTACTGTCTTTTGCGTTAAAAAAACTCACTTTATATTTGGAGATATTCTCACCACCTGCCAAACAGAAAGATTACTATCATTAACTACTTTTCATTCAACTCAACAGGACAAAAAATATAGCTACCCCTAGCAAAGTTATTTGTTGGGAGTGCCCTCACAACCTTATCGTATCTACCAAACAATACACACCGTTAGTGATCAAAGTCAAAACACTAAAAACGAGTCGCTGAATCCATTGTGACGGATGGAGTACATTGTGATAGAGCTCGTAGCTTGTCTTTTGCGATTTAAAGTACGAGTCATTCGGCTCAATCTTTTTTAGAAAAAAAAGATTGAGCCGAGTTTAATTGCAATCAATTAGAAGAATAAAGAACTCAACAGCTAAAATCTTCAGATGTGTGGTTAAGTGAGAAATTGCTTACTCAGTGGAAGTTGGTAGGAGTTTTACTCGATGGTCTGAGTTACAAAAAAAATCTTTGATATAAGTGTATTAGATTAAGCGCTATGAACTGGGGCAACGTCACATTGAGGGCGATCCGTCGCCTAGTTGGAAAGATCAAGTACTGGTACATCGATCTGGTCTGGGCTGTGTCGTGCTAGATTGATCAAGTCACTTCGTGTAGGTTTGTATTAACTGATCCCGACCAAGTACCATGTCGCTTTTTAGTACTTCTCCACTTTTTAATTTAATTTAATGCATGCAAACTGTAAGAGATCCTATTGGCTGGATACCCAGCTTACGGCCGGCTATATAGAATGGAGTCACACTCCGAAAGAACAACTCCACATGTAAGTTGGCCCCAAAGGACTATCTGTACCATCCAGTTTTTGTTGGAGATTCGTGCGATTCAGGCAGGTCAATGCCTCGCTCTCGCCAGGCATACCCGTACCTCCTCCAGAAACCTGCCTACTCGACTTTCTAAACCTGCCAAACTCCATTGTAGGCATAGTTTTAGGCAGATCCATTTTGTCTATTAGGCCGTCTCACTTATATCTCTCCATATTATTTCAGTTTCAAATTCGCCGCCCGAAGCTTCCACTGGCGAGAGAATGGAGAGTCCTTCTCCGGCGACTGATCATGCATTCTCCGTCGGATTTCCCCCGGTGATGGAGGGGAATTTCTCTTTCTTGAAGCTAATGGACCCCACAACTATCATGTTTGGACGAAGCACCCCCTCAACTCAAAACTAGCACACTTAACCCCCATAACTCCTCAAAACCAGATAAATAACCCCCTAGCCACTGTTAAGCTGTTTTGAAGGGCGGTTTTGCAGATGTGGACGTGGTTTTGCTGACGTGGATGTCTCCGTGGTGAAGGACCACGCGGGTCTGCACGCTCAGCCGCGACGCGTCCGGCGCCGTCGTGCGGCTCATGTTGGACGAAGTGTCCGGGAAGCTCTGGCCATCAAATCGGCCGCCGTCCGTGGCGCCGGCAGCTGGAGCCTCGTCTGTGCTACCCCGTCCCCGTTGCTCCTCTTAGTCGTGGCCCGTTCCCATCTCTGCTTGGAAGCGCTCCATGTGCCTCCGTGCTCGCCGGTACGGCCCGGCCGTCCCTCGATTGTCGGTGCATCCCGCTGCCTGCGTCCCTACCCAGCACGGCGTCCGCCTCTCCTTGTGTCATTGATCATCTACTTGAGTTCACAGCGTATCGATCGGTAAGAACATGCAAAGCTGGCAGCAGCAATTCCATCAAGCTGCTTGCTTGCATAGAACGTACGTGTGTCCAGCGATTCCTCGTGGATGCGCTCTTGGGAAACGACGGTTCACGAGAAAGGGAGCTCGGGTATGTGTGGTGGCCGACGCGCCGGTCGAGGCCAGTGCGTGCACCGTACTCGCGATGGTGGACGACGGCAAGGGAGCTGAGGAGGAGTGGAGGACCCGGCCATGGCGCCACGGCTTCGCTCCCGCGGCTGGAGGCAAGCTTCTACCTCGCCATGCTCCACACGCCGACCGCACGCCAGTCTGGTTCGCCGATCGCGACGCTCCGAGGGGGCTTCGCCTACGGGCCAACCTACCAGGGAGAGGGCACCACGGCACGCGGTGAGCGTGGCGTTCGGTGACCGGCCGGAGGGCGTTTCGCAGCCTGACCGTAGTTAGCGCGCTTGGTTTCTGCCGCCCGCTCGGCTAGCGGATACGACGGTGCCGCGGCGCTCCCGACATGAACCGTCTTCAGGTCCATGTGATTGGCGCTCCCGTAGCAGCAGGATTCCATAAGGCAACGCAGCTGCTCTCCCCCAATCTTTGTCTCGCCGTTGCAGCTTGCACCTGCAGCTGCGTTGCCGTGAGTTCGTGATGCATGCCTGAGCACGGCAGCGAGGCAGCGTTCTCCCCTTGGGTGCCACCCAATCCACGGCGTAGCTCTCGGAGACAGCCCAACGAACAGAGGTTGCAAAACCGCTCGCAAAACAGCCCAGGGGGTTGTCTATCCGGTTTTGAGAAGTTAAGGGGGTTAAGTGTGCTAGTTTTAAGTTGAGGGAGTGCTGCGTCCCAAATGTGATAGTTGTGGGGGGTATATGGACTTCTTTCAAGCTAATGGCGTCGTTTCAACCAAAAGATCCTTCCTCTTCTTCAAGGTTTCTTCAGATCTGGTTGCATACTCTTTCCTAGAGTTTAGGTTTAGATCCGCATATACCTACCGGTTTGGTCTAATATTTACCTCACATATTGCAGCCCAGAGGATTATAGTCAGGATTGCTTTGTATCTGGAGTTCAAAATTTTCCTCACGAGCTCAATTTCTTGGACGGAGAAGAGGGGAGCAGGTATTCCCCAAGCTCCTGGTTGCAGTTAGAACATTTATTTCTTTAGGATTCTGGTTGCATACTCTTTCCTAGAGTTTAGGTTTAGATCCTCATATACCTACTGGTTTGGTTTGATATTTATCTCACATATTGCAGCCCAGAGGAGTATAGGCAGGATTGCTTTCAATCTGGAGTTCAAAATTTTCCTCGCGAGCTCAATTTCGTGGACGGAGTAGAGGGGAGCAGGTATTCCCGAAGCTCCTGGTTGCAGTTAGAACATTTATTTCTTTAGGATTCGGCTACGCGGTATATTTTATTCCATTGTTTTATGAAATTAGAAATATTGTTGAGATGCTGTCAGATAAGTCCATGGCAACATCGTTTATCTTGGCATCATACAGATCCTGATTTCCTATAAGAAACTTCAGAGCTCCCGTTTTGTTGTTTCGTGATGTAATTTTTTTGAAGCTTCCTTATTGTATTTTATCAGATCGCACGATACCCAGTCCGAAGTCCAAGACGATGGTTTTCCAGACTTCAGATGTGAAGATATAAACACTTCATCTTATGAAGGAAACGATAGGTAATCTGGTGGTCGCATTTTTTACTCTACAGGCCGGTTGGTACATGAATTTGCGCATGACTTGGCCGATTATTCCTGCAGTGAAATTGCCGGCTCTGATGTTGACTCAGACATTTCCCTTCTTGATGCGTACTCAGACGATGAGAATGAAGTTGAGCCTAGAAATTCTGATTTTCTATCTGAAGGTATTTCATACATGTTGCCACTGGATGAATCCGATTCTGAACTAGCCCACGCAGTCGATGGAACAGATGTACATTCCGAAGATTTGCCTGAGCGAATTGTTAATCTCGAGAATGAGTCAGTTCTTGACCCATCCCCACCTCCCTACAAAAAAGGTCATTTCCATGTTTCTTGTCCTCAATTTTTCTCCATACCAATGTTGTACCCCAGTCATTCATCTCGCTTTCATGCTTATTTCTTGTAGCAATGCACACGTTTGTATCATAAGCGAAACAATTATACTGCACAATTTTTTGGCAATGGTTCAACTCATTTCTCATCCCAACTAATAGCAGTATGCTTAAAAACAGGAAACGACACAAGAAAGGAGCTATCCTCCCAGAATGCCGTGAAAACAAATCAGCTGGTCCCATCGAAATAGCTCTTCGGTCGTCTTATGGTAGGAAAACAGAACATATTTTCCACCCAAAAGTCAGTACCGTATTTGATTCAGCTGCGGAGGCATATGAATTCTACAATTTGTATTCTTGGGAGAAGGGTTTTGGAATTAGCTACGGAAAGTGTGACAGCAACCGTGCCAACACCTACAGAACAATGCAAGAATTACAGTGCTCCAGCGAGGTTAGTTTGTATTTTTCGTATAATATACTTTATAATTACTACATTTTTATTGATTCGATACCTTTCTGTCTGACCGGTTTCAAATAATATTTAAATCAGGGCTCCGACAACCGGACTATTCACCAATCGCAACGATGTGGGTGTAGAGTCATTATGAGGCTTTTACGGACAGAGGACCATGGATGGTATATCTCAAGATTTGTTGAAGATCACAATCATGATTTATCAGTCATGTGGGGAGAAAATGCAGTGGGGTTCACATCACCGAATTGATCATGGTGCTGGAAACATGATAAAACACTTATGGGACAACAATATCCCCTTGGGCAAAGTGCACATCATTATGGGAAGCCTACATGGTTCTGTTCAAGATCTTCCTTTCACGAAGAGGTCTTTGCGAACACTTTGCCAGCAGCTAGCACGTGAACATATGGATGATGATGTGAAGAAGACCCTTCAGATTTTCAGGAAGGTGAGGAAGGAAGATCCTGAGTTCGCCTATAGCGTAGATGTTGACAAACATAACCGAATCAAAACTCTGATCTGGGCACTAGTAGAAACAAGGGCTTCGGTGCGGCCCCATTTGCACCGGTTTGACAGGAACCGGTACTAAAGGGTCCTTTAGTACCGGTTCCAGAGGGCGAGGCGGCCGGCAGGCTTTTGTACCGGTTTGTGCGGACCTTTTGCACCGGTTGGTATTACCAATCGGTGCAAAAGGGTTGGGCCAGGCAGCTGCAGTGGGGGGCCCCACGGACAGACCCTTTAGCACCGGTTTGTAACACAAACCGGTACTAACGGCCCATCTTTAGTACCGGTGCTAAAGATTTCCCTATATATTTCTTCCACCCCCTGAGCCAGCTCCATTTTTGCTGCTCGAGCTCACCTCCATTTTTTTGCTCTCTCTTTCCTCTCCCAATCTTGAGTTCATCACATTTTTCTCCAACATTTGTCAAGATTGGTGGCACCTACCTATACAAGGGTTAGCAACTTCATCCTCTCTTCCGGCATTTCAAGTTTAGCTCATTTTCTTACTAGTTTAGCTCATTTGATTTTTGTAGTACTAGCTAGGTGTTTGATGAAATGCGTAAGTTAGGGATTTTATTTGTTTTATATGCATTTTGAGCTCAAATTAAAGTATGATTTGTGGTTTTTTATAGTGTCGTCCCGTCCCCTTTCTCACCGCCGTCGATCGCCCGCGTCGCCCCGTCACCGACACCACCTCGGTGAGCCTCTTGTTTTTATCTTTTATTTAAAAAAATCTTAGTTTGTATGATTTAGATGCACAATTATTACTTGTATAATTTTCTTATTTGTATAATTGTTTGTTATATAAAGTGCCATAGTTTCAATTAATGAATGTTTATGCGAACTATGTATTAGATTTGGTCGCTACTCTACTTTTGTTTAAATGTGGTGAACTGTTGTATTAATGAATTTTGTCACATATCTCTATTTGATATATTTGTATAATGCAGATGAGCCGGGAATGGATGTACGCTGACCGACGCTGTCCTGAGTTTATTGATGGCATGCATAATTTTTTCCGTGTGGCTGAGTTAAACAAGCAGAATGGTTTTATATTTTGTCCATGCGATGACTGTAAGAATAAGAGGAATTACCCTTCCTCAAGAACCCTCCACTCCCACCTGTTGCGAGCAGGCTTCATGCCCAATTATTTTTGTTGGACCAAGCACGGAGAAAGAGGGGTTATAATGGAAGACAATGAAGAAGAGGATGATGACAACTATCATGTGTTCTCTGAACACGGTGGTACTACAATGGAAGAAGACGAACCTGAACATGAGATCATTGTTGATGATCAGTCTGATGATGATCTTCGTCAGGTCATTATTGATGAACAGATAAACTGCGGAAGTGAGAACGAGTGGTCGAAGTTGGAGCGCATGTTAGAGGATCACAAAAATTGTTGTACTCAAATTGTGAAGATGGCCAGAAAAAGCTAAGTACCACCCTGGAATTGCTGCAATGGAAGTCACAGAATGGACTATCTGACAAGGGATTTGAAAACTTGCTGAAAATATTAAAGAGGATGCTTATAAGAGATAACATATTGCCCCATAGTACGTACGAAGCAAAGAAGATTGTCTGCCCTCTAGGATTAGAGGTGCAGAAGATATATGCATGCATCAATGACTGCATCCTCTACCGCAGTGAGCACGAGAATTTGAATGCATGCCCGATATGTGGTGCATTGCGGTATAAGATCAGGCGAGATGACCCAGGTGATGTTGAGGGCGAGCCGAGCCCCAGGAAGAGGGTTCCTGCCAAGGTGATGTGGTATGCTCCTATAATACCACGGTTGAAACGTTTGTTCCGAAACAAAGAGCATGCCAAGTTGTTGCGATGGCACAAAGAAGACCGTAAGGAAGACGAGATGCTGAGACACCCCGCTGATGGGTCGCAGTGGAGAAACATCGACAGTGAGTTCAAAGATTTTGCAGCTGACGCAAGGAACTTAAGGTTTAGTCTAAGTACAGATGGCTTGAATTCGTTTGGTGAGCAGAGCAGCAGTCATAGCACCTGGCCCGTGACTCTATGTATCTATAACCTTCCTCCTTGGTCGTGCATGAAGCAAAAGTTTATTATGATGCCAGTGCTTATCCAAGGCCCGAAGCAACCTGACAACAATAGCAGAACTAGATAAAGCTTTTTCTTTCTTCTTAGCAACAATAGCAGAAGCAACATTAGGTGAAAAGTTTGGCCTACTTAGCAAATCAGTACCTCTACGAGTAGTTGAAGGCCTTACTTCATTCGGAGTATTCTTTCCTTCCCCATAGTTGGGAACAAGCAAGTGCAGCAAATAAATGATAACAAGTTGTCTTACCAATAAAGCTAGACTCCCCGGCAATGGCGCCATAAAATGTCTTGATGCCCACAAGTATAGGGATCGCTGAAATCTTCGTTGGGAAGTATTACCCAAATTTATAGTTCGACACGATGGGAACACAAGAATACCAATAAGACTTTGGCAATTGAGTCGTCACTCTCAACCACACATGTATATCAATAAACTTGCAGCAGCGATAGTGATGGTAGTAGTATGCTTCAATTAGCAAATAGAACAGCAGTAGTGAACAAGGGTTTCCCAGTTTTCACCGGAAAAGTGAAAGTGTAACTCAGAGATTTAAAACATAGACATGAGGTGATAGTGGGGTGTTGCATGAATAAGATTGATCATATGATAAGATATAAATAGCAATGGGACTTATCTCTTACTCCGATATATGTAGGTATGTGTTCCATAATTAGTTGTGCGTACTAACCAAGAGAATTTGCACAACATCTATTGTCCTACCTGCCCATTTCACGGGGCCAACTTGGAATTACAGGTAATTAAGGTCTACCCTTTCGAATAGCCCGGAACAACGCATTAACACTTCATGAACACATAGAATCCTCAAACTAAAACATCTCCCCCTTGTTTTCCCTATACTGTCACTTTTAGGGTTCGCAGGTTCAACATAATAGCAGGTGATACACTTTGCAGATAAATAACAAACTCAATTATATGATGAAGCAAAATAAGTTCAGTACTGAAATCATGCCACTCGGGCCCTACTAACAAGTATTAAGGATAGCATAAGTGCATCAATACAATACAAAATATCCTCAAGATAAACCCCCAAGATCTCGAACAACGGGTATCATTACATGATCAATCACATCCAATCCCCATCCACCTCACATGCCTACAGCGGACTACTCACACATGGTGATGGAGAGGGAGCTCATGGTCAATGGAGATGAAGGCGGTGAAGATGGCGGTTGAGACGGTCTCCGGATCCCTCCACCGGAGGAGAAATCCTGGATCAACCTGTCTCCGAAAACGAAGATCGTGGTGGTGGCGGCGCTCTGTTTCGCGAAAGCTCCCCTCCTTCTAGGGCACCCACTTTTTCGTATATATGAGGGGGTACGTGAAAAGCCGAAGGAGAGGCGGCGCCCGAGGCTCCATTTAGGTGGGCCCACGCGGCCCAAGGATCTGGCCACGTGGGGCCCCCTCTTTTGGGCCTCCGGCGCTTCCTCGTGTCCATCCTTTGCACGTTGTCCTCCTTTTTCATAAAAAATGACGTGGTATTTTTTCCCGATTTAATTTCCGGCAAAAATAACCAGAAACGAGACTTTGCTAAAAACAGCGTCAGATTTAGCAGGTTTATTCAAATATGGGAAGATTCTGGAGCAAATTATGAAGCAAAGTGCTTGGAAAAGTAGATGCATTTTAGGTGCATCAGTCAGCAGCAAGTTTTCCCTTGAATCTACCAAGGTTTATCGTACCAGTAGGAATTGGGAGAGATTCAGAAAGGTGTCAGCGCCGCCGTTTACGATTACTGACGTGGACCTGTACACAACACAATCAAAGTACTTTGCCCCAACGAAACAGGAAGGTTTTCAATCTCACCGGCTTGCTGAATACAAATGATTAAACGCATGGTGTGGAATATGATGATGAACACAAAAAGAAACGACGAGGAAACAATTGTAGAGCGTGGTGAAAACGGTGTTTGTATCAGTGTGGAATTAAGGACCGGGGTCCACAATTCACTAGTGGTGTCTCTCCATAAGAGAGATATGCATATATGTTGGGTAGACAAATTACAGCTGGGCAATTGACAAAGTGCGAACGCATGACAATGCAATATATGATAAGAACATGTTCATTGTTAGATCTATTGGGCATTACAACAATATACATAGACTGCTTACTAGCTGCATCTATGACTCATAATCCACTCAAGAGAAATCTTCCGGTCTCCCGTGAGTATTAAGTTGCAAGCAACAGATTATAGCATTAAGCAAAGTGTGTAATGTAAACAAACGCATTAGACTTAACATCAGTATCCTTAAGCTAAGTATCGGTTATTTTATCTCTAGTCGCAACAGCACATCTATAGCCTTAGTTGTTTCTGTCAATCAAACCCAGGTTTCTAGAGGCATGAACCCACTATCTAGCATAAATACCCCCTCTTGCAGTTATTAGCATTTACTTGGCCAAAGCATCTACTAACAACGGAGAGCATGCAGGAACATAGATAAAACATGATATAAATAGATGAACAAACTTGATCATAACTTCACAATTCATCGGATCCCAGCAAACACAACATATATCATTACATAAAGATGTTCTTGGTCATGTTAAGCAGCTCACAAGATCTAATCATGATAGCATAAGGTGGAGAGACTACCAACTAGCTACTGCTATGGACCCGTAGTCCCGTGAAGAACTACTCACGCATCACTCCAGAGGCAGGCATGGCGATGTAGAGCCCTCCGGTGATGATTTCTCCTCCGGCAAGGTGCCGGGAAGAACTGCAGAAACCCTCCCGAACTAGGGTTGACGATGACGGTGGCGTCGGAACTTTTCGCGAATTTTCGCTCGGGTGTCTAGGGTTTCCCAAATACATGTGATTTATAGGCGAAAGGGCAGCGTCGGAGGGCACCAGGCGGCCTGGGGCGCGGGCCCACCCTAGGCCGTGCCGTGGGACCGTCTGCCTCCCTCGGCTGTCTCCTGGGCTTCTCTTTCGGGCTGCTGCTTCGTCTCGGTCCAGAAATAAATCAGTTAAATTGGCGTCCGATTCCGAGAATATTTCCAGAAGAGTTTTCTAGAACAAAAAGACAACAGAATATTTCCAGAAGTCTAAGATAAACATGTGGTAATCAATATATAATAGGCATGGAACATCAAAAATTATAGATACGGTTTAGACGTATCAAGCATCCCAAGCTTAGTTCCTACTCGTCCTCGAGTAGGTAAATGATAAAAGATAATATTTGAGGTGACATGCTACCAACATAATCTTGATCATATAGTAATGTAAAGCATGTGAGGTGAGATCAAATCATTCAAAGCAAAAGTCTATATTTGATATTAAACAAACAGATGATAAAGCAAGACAATTAAGCAAGTAAAAATCTTTCATGGAAGATGCTATAAAGATATGAAACCGTACAAAGTTTATTATAGATGATTTAAGCATTCAGTATAGAAGTTCAATCCTTCTACTCAAGCATCAAGCAATCTTCCACAAACATAGAAAGGATCCAGTCAAGCAAAAGTATCACAAACGTAATGAATCAACTGTTTAGAAGTTTTACTCAACCGGTGAGCGTAAGCATTTGCTATTGGCACCATGATGTTATGGCTAAGAGGATAATGGGGGTTTGGAAGACCAAAGGAAGATAGGCTCACAAAGCTATAAGTGATCAATAGACAAGATGAAGTCTTCTAATCGAAGCTATACAAGGAGTAGTGATTGCCATGCAACGGATGCACATAGAGCTATTAGTGTATGAAAGCTCTCCAATGGAACTAGTGGGGTGCATCCAACTTGGTTGCTAACGAAGACCTAGAGCACTTTTGAGGGGGCTCATCATTGGAATATACACCCCAAGTTCTATAGTGCTAATTCCCCCACATAGTTATACTAGTAAAACATGAGAATTCTTTCACATGGAGTATAGGTGCTAAACATGAGCACAAATGATGACTATGAAACTGCAGGTGCTAAACATGAGCACAAGTATGGATAAAGATAGTAATGTTGCCCCCTCTCTCTTTACTTCTTTTCTTTCTTTCTCTTTTTTTTTCTCTTTTTCTCTTTTTTTTCGATTTCTCTTTTCGATGGCCTCCATGGCTCTTTTCACTTTTCTCTTCCTCACTGTAGGAGCAACATTCTAATATGATGACACACTTTTGGGTACAAATAACTCATAATGAATAAAACATGATGTATGAAACTGAGTGCCTCTGGCAGTGTAGCAGGATGTGCAATGATCTAGCGTAATATGGGTAAAACCACACATCAGCTGTATAGAATCATGCAAAGCAATATATAACAATGGTGAATGACAACAAGTAATGTAATGTAAGATGGAACTTGCATGGCAATATATCTCAGAACAGCTATGGAAATGCTGTGATAGGTAGTTATGGTGGCTGTTTTGAGGAAGATGTTTGGCTTATGTGTAGGAGAACAAGAGAAAGTTCTCCCACGGGGTTGGATATACTGGCGAAGTATGCACAACTCTCAATGTGAGCAGAAGGCAATGCACAACACCGAAGAGGCTAGCAAAATATGGATGGTGGAAGTGCCAAAAACCGTAGCTTAACATTAGTCAAAAAGAACTCACAAGTTTATTGCAAACGACTAGCAGGTTCAACATTAAGAGCATGATTAAATTCACTCCAAGAGGGGCCGTTCACGGAGGTACAAGTACCTTGTTAGATCCTCCGACCTTAGCACGCAACTATGTTGTTTCCAACTATCTTCAGACATGAGAAGCTATCAAGTCCAACTACACCTTCAGCAATTTTAAGAGTTTGTAGTATGGTACAAGCTTTAATAACACAACCACTAATCAGATTTTAGCTTAATTAACCAACAAGCATTTAACATCTAACTTCTTAATATCTCAAAATATTTGCAAGGAATCAAGTTATCAAAGTTCAATGATCTACAAGACTATGCAAAATTTTCTGTTATACAACTACCACACACTTAGCATTTTCTGTTCCAACCAGACGCCAATTATACAACTCTCCAAACAAATATAAGTGAAAAAAGAGAGTACTTTCTCTAAAAGAACTAATAGCTCTGAACAAGAGATACATGAAAAATAAGAGCTAATAGTATAGCAGCGCTAGACAAGAATACTCAACAAGTATAAGTGAAGAATAGGAGTATTCTAATGAAAAAAGTGGAGCGTGTCTCTCTCCCACACAAGAATGCTAGGGTCCAACTAGTTATGATCAGAAAATAAAAACAAAACAAAACAGAAAATAAAACACACAGACGCTCCAAGAACAGCACACAATATGTGAAGCAATAAAAATATAGTCTCACTAGAGATGACCTGATAATTTGTTGATGAAGAAGGGGATGTCTTGGGCATCCCGAAGCTTAGACGCTTGAGTCTTCTTGATATATGCTAGGGAGATCCAAGGGAGCCTCCCCAAGCTTAATCTTTTCTCTCTTCTTAATCTTCTTATATCATCCTTCTCCCTAATACTTGAAAACTTTCTTCACACAAAGATAACTCGCAAACTTCATTAGAGGGGTTAGTGCATCAAAACATAAGCTCACTTGGTTTTGTAAAAACACATCGCATACTTTAGTTAAAACATTAGCTACTATTACTAAGCAAGATCCTGGTCTCCCCCCGAAGAACGTAAATCTATACTTGCAAAAAAGACAATGCAAAACAAAAACAGAATCTGATAAAACAGAACAGTCCGTAAAGACGAATTTTTTCGAATCACTTCTGATGCTTAAATCAGAAAAAGGTTAACTATCAAAAGATAGGTAATAAGTTCAGGCTTCTGCTAAAAAATTGACAGATTAAAATAATGTTCCATGAATTTTCACGAATTTTTACCGTGAGGTACACAAATTTGTTTCTGGACAGCAAATAAAACTTATAGCATATCTTGCTATTAGAGGCTCTTCTTGGCACAACAAAAATGAAAATAAAAGATACAAATGAGTTGTTACAGAAGTAAGTAAACTCATTGACTCAAGAAAACAAAAATAACAGAAAATAAATTTGGGTTGTCTCGCAAAAGCGCTTTTCTTTAACGCCTTTCAGCTAGGCGCGGTAACAAAAAGATCAAGTATTATCAAGAGTAGCATCGAAAGCATAACTTGTTCTAACAATAGACTTAAAAGGTTGTTTCATCTTCCATCTAGGAAAGTGTTCACCAACCATAGCATCTAAGGAATTCTGATACAAAGAGAACAATCTGAAATAAAAGAATTTTATGAGTGCATTTAGTTCCATCTTAGGCTTCATATTTCTATTCAGTTCTAACATCCTCCCCCAAGCTTTTTAAAAGCTTTCTCCTGCCCTTTGTTTAAACATAATGATTTCGCTTAAAGGAGGTGTGATCATAACAGGAGCAGGACTAGTCATACTAACAAAACAAGAAATAAAACTTAGACTATTTTTTCGAATTTAAAAGCAAACAAGATAACATAAAAAATAAACTAAGCAAGACAGAAACAAAGTAAACAGAATGGTGGTGTGTAACTCCCCTTGCTGTAGCTTCCAATTCCTCGGCAACGGCGCCAGAAAATATGCTTGATCACGTGGAAGGCACGTTCGTTGGGAAACCCCAAGAGGAAGGTATGATGTAGTCAGCAGCAAGTTTTCCCTTGAATCTACCAAGGTTTATCGTACCAGTAGGAATTGAGAGAGCTTCAGAAAGGTGGCAGCGGCGCCGCTTACGATTACTGACGTGGACCTACATACAATACAATCAAAGTACTTTGCCCCAACGAAAGAGGAAGGTTGTCAATCTCACCGGCTTGCTGAATGCAATGGATTAAACGTATGATGTGGAATATGATGGTGGAATATGATGATGAAAACAAAAAGGAACAAGGAGGAAACAATTGTAGAGCGTGGTGAAAACGGTGTTTGTATCAGTGTGGAATAAAGGACCGGGTCCACAGTTCACTAGTGGTGTCTCTCCATAAGACAGATATGCATACATGTTGGGTAGACAAATTACAGCTGGGCAATTGACAAAGTGCAAACGTATGACATTGCAATATATTATAAGAACATGTTCATTATTAGATCTATTGGGCATTACAACAATATACATAGACTGCTTACTAGGTGCATCTATGACTCATAATCCATTCAAGAGATAGCTTTCGGGTCTCCCGTGAGTATTAAGTTGGCAGCAGCAGATTATAGTATTAAGCAAAGTGTGTAATGTAAACAAACGCATTAGACTTAACAGCAGTACCCTTAAGCTAAGCATCGGTTATTTTATCCCTAGTGGCAACAACACATCTACAGTCTTAGTTGTTTCTGTCAATCAAGCCCAGACTTCTAGAGGCATGAACCCACTATCTAGCATAAATACCTCCTCTTGCAGTCATTCATTTACTTGGCCAAAGCATCTACTAACAACGGAGAGCATGCAGGAACATAGATAAAACATGAAATAAATAGATGAATAAACTTGATCATAATTTGACAATTCATCGGATCCCAGCAAACACAAGATATAGCATTACATAAAGATGATCTTGATCATGTTAAGCAGCTCACAAGATCTAAGCATGATAGCACAAGGTGGAGAGACTACCAACTAGCTACTGCTATGGACCCATAGTCCCGTGAAGAACTACTCACACATCACTCCGGAGGCAGGCATGGCGATGTAGAGCCCTCCGGTGATAATTTTCCCTCCGGCAAGGTGCCGGGAAGAAATGCAGAAACCCTCCCGAACTAGGGTTGACGATGACGGCGGCGGCGGAACTTTTCATGGATTTTCGCTCGGGTGTCTAGGGTTTCGCGAATAGATGTGATTTATAGCGAAAGGGCAGCGTCGGAGGGCACCCGAGGGCACCAGGCGGCCTGGGGGCGCGAGCCCACCCTAGGCCGCACCGTGGGCCCGCCTGCCTCCCTCGGCTGTCTCCTGGGCTTCTCCTTCGGGCTGCTGCTTCGTCTCGGTTCAGAAATAAATCAGTTAAATTGGCGTCCGATTCCGAGAATATTTCCTAATTTCTGGAACAAAAAGACAACAGAAAACAGGAACTGACACTGTGACATCTTGTGAATAGTTAGTCCCAGAAAATGCATAAAAATGATATAAAGTGTAAGATAAACATGTGGTAATCAATATATAACAGGCATGGAACATCAAAAATGATAGATACGTTTTAGACGTATCAGCTACTTAAACTCAAAAGCGGTGAAGAAGCAAAAGGAAGGAGGAATGCTGCTTCAGCCTACTGCCGCGGAAACTGCCTCGACCATGCTTACTACTTTGACAAAGCCTGTGTCGACCATGACTACTACCTCGACGTCATTCCTGACTAGGCGCACATCGGCCACAACTACTACATTGGCGTCTTCCTCGAGCAAGTTCGCGCCGTCGGCTACCTCAACCTCCTCAAGGTCCACCTCGACTACGGCATCCAGCGCGGACCTCAGCGAAGTCATGAAGAATCAAGTACCATAGGATCCAGGTGGTTCGACAAGGCATCGGCTTGAGGTCAAGCCGAAATTTAAGTAGGGGGAATTAATGTTAGCGACCATCCCTACTCTTCCCTGGGCTGGTCCATGGGCCGACACCGTTGGGCCTAGGCTGCTGGGAAGCGACGTGATGCACAACTACAAATACGAGGGAAGTAGCTTACAAACGGCTCAGCTTGGAACTGGACGGCTTCGGCCTCCATCGCTTATGTCTTGCTCCTGCTCTCCTGCTCCTCTTCTCTCTGTAATGGCTAGAACCTGGTGATCCATGGCTTGTAATCCCTATTTCTGAGAGATAGATCTTTTGTGAGACGTGTGTTGTTAACAGAATTGTGGGAATTTTTTTTGGCCGGAATTTTGGGGATTTCACGTGGAGGAATCGATTGGTTGAATACCAAATGTTAACAACGCACTTCTCACAAGGAATCTATCTCTCATAAATAGGGATTACAAGCCATGGATAACCAGGTTCTAGCCATTACAGAGAGAAGAGAGCAGGAGAGCAGAAGGAAGATAGAAGTGATGGAGGCCGAAGCCGTCCAGTTCCAAGCCGAGCCATTTGTAAGGTACTTCCCTTGTATTTGTAGTTGTGCATCACGTCGCTTCCCAGCAGCCCAGGCCCAACGGTGTCGGCCCAGGGACCAGCCCAGGGAAGAGTAGGGATGGTCGCTAACACACTTCATATATACTCTGTCCTCCATTTGCTCGTCACAAGGATATGCCAAAGAATGCCTACTGGAGTTTTTGTCCTCATGTCCTTGTTTGTTTTTTCAAAGGTGATGATCGCCTAACACCCACAAAACCACTCTCAGCGACATGCTCATCTGAAACGGTGGTATCTATGTTATCGGCTTCGACTGCAGACTCATACATCTGCACATATGGTACTGACTATTCACCCAAAGTAGACTGTTAGGTGTTCATGAGCCTATATGCTAACTTGTTTGGTGTCATTACATAATTCTACATCAGTACAAAGTAATTATAATACACCCAAAAGTCTACATGAGATGATGTTATGATCTTGTATAATTTACGGTAAATATGAAATTTGCAACTAATGCATGCCATTATTCTCTTGGACGGCAATTGTGCAGGTAACGAAAAAAGGAATGGTTTTACTAAGATTGTACTCCCGATTGTGGCTTGTGTGTTGATCATATGTATATACCTAGGATGCAACAGAAGAGGTAGAACAGCCTTTTATTCACCTAGCTCCCTCAGAAAGGAATATCAGTTTGGAGTTCATTTGAAACAATACTGATATAAGTACCTGTCAGGTAAACGCAGCAGGAAAGTTCAGAACAAAAATAAGCCAAAACAGCCGAATGGTTTGACTAATTGGGAAAAAAGATACAGAACTTCCATATATTGGTTTTGAAGACATTCTCATTGCAAGAAACAACTTCTCTGATTAAATATCCTTGGAGAAGGCAGTTTCGGAAGTGTACAGGTTAATGATCAGTTTTAGCTTGACAATCTTTGTAGAAGAAACATTTTGGTGTTCTCTTGTTAACCTGAAAAATGATGTGCTCATGTAGGGACTGTTCGAAGGTGGCATTGCCAAGGAAGTGGGCCTAGTATGGGGTTCTGGGGAAGGGATAGAGGAGTTTAGGAATGAAGTTAGAAGTAACATGCCATTTGAAAAAACAAAGCGGTTCTGAAGATCTCATAGCAACGGAAAGACCAGGAGAATATTTTTTCAAAATGGGGATGTAGCTCCGGCCTCTGCAGTATCGATCAGAACGATGCACACAGCCTTGTTTTATTAAAATGCGATAAAAAGTATTATTCAGGTATACGACTCACAGATCGCCCAAAGTGGCCACACGAATCCGCCAACAGAAAACAATTTTCGTTGGAGGAACTGCAGATTCCGTGAAGCCATCAAATATATAAGGGCATGTACAATCGGAAACTGCAAATAGCTCCTGAGCTACACATAGCTCATTTTTTGAAAAAATTAAATAGGCACTTTTAAGTTTCAAAAATTCGAGAAACATTCCCATAGGTAGATAATGTCTTGATCTACAAACGTGCAAATTTAAACTCAATATTCGTTGTATTGTGGGCTGCACAAAAAAAGACAAATCGAGAAAATTTCAAATTTTTTGAACCGTGTACTTTTCACCACCCAGATCAACACATTTGTCATTTTTATCCAGCCCACAATACAACGTATTTCAATTTAAAAACTTGCACACTTGTAGATCACATCATTATCTATACCTGAGATTTTTTCTCGATTTTTTGAAACTTTAACATGTCATTTTTGAATTTTTCGAAAAACGGGCCACATGTAGCTCGGGAACCATTAGTCCACACTCCATGTACAATGCGAAAATATATTGGAGAACATGGATACCATTCCACCCGGTAACTTAAAAAAAATAGAAATTCAAACAAAAAGGTCAAAAAATTCTAAACTGACATTCGGACCAACACAATAAAGTACTTTACCTATACAAAACATTTCGCCAGAAAATGGCTTTCATTGCATGCCTAAAAAAGCACTCTATATGCGTTATATTCATCATAGATTTGTCTTTTTTTCCCCTGAAGTTAATGAGAATCATTTCCTGGCAAATGTTTTCTTACATGAGTAGAATACTCGGAACATCTTTGAGCGCAAAAACGATTCTGAATATTTCGACCTTGTTTTCAATTTCTAAAAAAATCGCATATCAAGTGTGCTCGTACCCACGAGTCACAACTCACAAGTCCGCGCCCATATACAATGGTCTTTTTTTTACATCCATATACAATGGTCTTTTTTTTTACATCCATATACAATGGTCTTATCTTAGCAGTGCCATGTAAGATGATTCATGAGTTGGAGTAGAGAGAAACCAAAAAAAGAGTTTTGCCTTTTTTTAGCTAAGATATGATATTTTAGCATAAATTGTCTCACCACATATTTAGTAGAGATCTCTATTTTATATCTGGTTATCAGAGATAAGAAAAAAAATAACGCACTGTTCATCATGTTTTTATCGTCGTCATATGTACATTATGTGGCAGATTATATATGTGACTGTCTTATTAACCATTATACATGCCCTAAAGAATATTAAGCTCACAAAGCATACTGTAACACCCTAACCCAAACTAAATGATTGTATTTATTTTCCCTTGTTATTTTGAAGTGAAATTTCTTTACGTAAGATTTGTGATGAGAAAAATCATACAACAAATTATGGAAATATCACTTCTTCATTGTTCTCTTCATAGTAGAAATTCAGAGTTTTTACTTTTTACTTGCGCTTGGACATCTTACGAGTAGCAACATTTTGGCCTAGGAAAGTCCAGGTTAATTCCTACATAGATTCTTGGTAGGTCTCAGTGTATGATGGTATATAGAGACATCCACCGGTGGAGATTTCATGATCCCAAGTTCTAGCTTGAAAATTAAAAAAAAATACGAGTGTTAGAAAAAATTGAGAAAAATCTCAGATGTAGCCAATAGTGTATTCCACTAACGTGAAAAGATCAACTTTGAATAGTTTATATTCCGAGCTACATAAAAATGAAAAACAAATGTGAATCTGAGTATGCATATTTTCAAATTATCAATTTTATCAGATTTTGCAGTTTTGTGTATCTTAGAATACAAAGTATTTAAAGTTGATATTTTGCATTTTTTGTGGAATGCATCATTGGCTACATATAAAAATCACTTTTTAAACTGATAAATATGTATATATATTAATTTTTTAAAATACCAGAATCACTTGAGCTCCGAGCCAAGGACACTTTCAGACATCCACCCTACATTGTCGGCCTCATGATACCCGGGCAATTCCTATACATCACCCCGCGGCGATGCAAAATGATCCCGTCGCCTTAAGGGATCCCCCTAGTGGGCCGGCCTGTTTAACAGATTTTCGATTTTTTTACAGATTTCAAAATTGTTCGGATTTTCAAATTTTGTTCAGGTTTCGAAATTTGTTCAAATTCCGAAAATTGTTCAGATTTCAAAATATGTTTAGATTTTAAAATTTGTTCATATTTTAAAATTGTTCAGATTTGAAATTTATTCAAGTTTGAAAATCGTTAAGATTTCGAAATGTGTTCATATTTTAAAATTGTTCAGATTTTGAAATTTATTCAAGTTTGAAAATCGTACAGATTTCGAAAAACATTAGATTTAAAATCTGTTCAAATTTTAAAAATTATTCAGTATTTTAAATTTGTTTGTTTCGTTTTCCATTTTTCAGATTTTTGAATTTTTTTTTTACAGATTTCGAAATAGTTCAGATTTTCAAATTTTGTTCAGGTTTCAAAAATTGTTCAGGTTTCGATATTTGTTCATATTTCGAAACTGTAAAGATTTAGAAATTTGTTCATGTTTGAAAATGTGTTTAGATTTAAAATCTTTTCAAATTTTAAAACTTGTTCAGGTTTTTAATTTTTTTTGTTTTTTTTTCCCATTTTTCAGATTTTCGAAAATATTTTTACAGATTTCAAAATTGTTCAGATTTTCAAATTTTGTTCAGGTTTCGAAAATTGTTCACATTTCGAAAAATGTTCAAATTTCTAAATTTGTTCATATTTCAAAATTGTGCAGATTTTGAATTTTGTTCAAATTTCGCAAAAAAATCAGATTTCGAATTTTGTTTAGATTTTAAAAAAATCAAATTTTAAAATTTGTTCAGGTTTTTAAAATTTATTCAAATTGTGAAAATAATTCTGATTTTCAAACTTTTTCAAGTTCATAATTTGTTCAGATTTGAAAACAAAAGAAAAAAAGAAAAGAAAAACAGAAACCGTACCTTTTGTATTGGGCCGCTCCAAATCCGGCTATGCCAACAGCGTCGGCATTTCCTATTCATCGACCAGGTTGATGATAGGAAGGTGTCGCACACCCCACGTGGAGAGGAGAGGCGCGACATGGGTCTGGCTCAGTTCGTGGACGGAGGAGGCGCGACGGCGGCCGGCGCAGAAGGAGACGACCATGGTGACACTCACCGACGACAGGGACGACGCGGCTGGCCGCGGCGCCCCGTCGGAGGTGAGGCCAGGACCTCGCCGGAGACGGGACGACGCGGCTGGCCGCGGCGTCGCCGGCGAAGGCGAGGAAACAAACTTATCTTGTGCGGGTACGGGTACGGGTGGCCGGAGTTAGGGTTCAGGTGGGGGGGGTTAGAGGGATGGCCGGCCTGGCGGCGGCGGACCGGCGGAGGAGGCGGCTGGGGCAGGGCGGCGGAAAGGCGGCGCGGTAGCGACGCCGGACGCGGGTGGCGGCAGCAGTCGGTTAGGCCGGCGTTGGCGGGCGGCTCGAGAAAGAAGAAGAGAGGAGGAGGTGGAGGAGATGCAGCGACGGTGAGAGGGCGGCGCGCGTGGGCAGAGGGAGGAAAAAGAAGGGAGGGGTGTGCCACCCGTGCTTAGCGTCGCACGGGTCGAGACGCATGCGGTCCCAAGGCACATGAGGTCCCTGATACCCGGCCTAAGCATTAGCTCGATGCTGATTCGTCCAGGGATCTTCAGCCCGGAAAGATGTAACAGCCGTCAACGTTCGCCGCAGAAAATGAATCCCTCCCCTAAAAAAACAAATTGAGTCCCCACCACCGCCGCCGACGGTGTGCTAATTATGCCACCGTCGCTGTACCGTGTACGTCTCCGGCGACTCGCATTCCTTGCATCCCCTTCGGTCCCAGGTGGCCGTAGCAAGCGGGCGGCGCCTCATCGCGGCCATCCTCCGCTAAATCCACCCCCCCCCCCCCCCCCCCCCCCCCCCACATTCGCCGCCTCCAGACCGAGCCATCGGTATAAAAGGTCGGAAACTAGAAGATGAAGGATTGAAGGGATTGTGTACCAAGTGCCAACTCCAAGCAACCCGCTCGTCGCCGCGACTACCCGTCGGAGCCCCACCTGAAGCCTGAAGGTAACCCGTGCCTCATACTCCTTTCGTTTTTTGTACTTGTCAACGATGCTGAAATCTGGACATTTCTTCACCTTCCTGTGTAAGCTTGTCTGGTTACCCTGCAAGGTCAAGTTCCGCCGACATTGCGCATTTATGGACGACGACGACGACGACTGCAAAGTCATCCGGTGGTTGCGAGTCGCGAGAGCTCAGTCCTCTGTGTGTTTGATGCAGTCAACAAAGACAATACTGCAAGACATGGAGCAGCGGAGACCAGCAGCAGTCTCCTATTGTCAGCTTGAAATTATGTCTGGCGAACTGGTCATGCTGCTGTGAGTGACTAGCACAAAAGTGGCAGCGGTGATTCAGCTCCAAGCAGATCATCCAAAGCATTTTCGTAGACCACTTTTCACAAGCTCATGTGAAAGAAGGCTTGCTTAGTAGGCATGGAGACTCTCCTCCAATTTTTTATCCTCCTCTTATTGATTTGTTTCTGCAAATCCGACGACCGCCTAACATCTTCCAAGCCACTCTTACCCGGCGACATGCTGGTCTCGAATGATGGCATCTTTGCTCTTGGTTTCTTCTCCCTGGAGAACTACACCGCAAATTCATATGTCGGCATATGGTACCACAACATCCCGGAGCGGACATATGTCTGGGTGGCCAACCGCGACAACCCAATCAGCGGTGGTCTGTCCGGGAAGTTGGTTCTGACCAACAGCTGTGACCTTGTATTGTCAGATTCCAAAGGCCGCATCCTTTGGACGACAGCGAACAACGTCACCACCGGGGGTGATGGAGCTGTGGCATTGCTGCTCGACACAGGAAACTTTATCCTCCAGTGGATGAATTTCACTCAGATATGGCAGAGCTTTGATCACCCGACCGACACCATCCTCCCTGGTTTCAAGTTATGGGCAAACTACAAGACCCACACCGCGGTGCGCATCGTTGCTTGGAAGGATTCTCAAGACCCGTCCACCGGGAAATTCTTCCTCAGTCGTGACCCCAGCATGGGCTTCCAGATCCTCATATGGCGTGAGGCAATCTATCTCTCATAAATAGGGATTACAAGCCATGGATAACCAGGTTCTAGCCATTACAGAGAGAAGAGGAGCAGGAGAGCAGAAGGAAGATAGAAGTGATGGAGGCCGAAGCCGTCCAGTAACACATAGTCGTTGTCATTAAACAAACTCATCAGTTTGCATTTCATCCAGAATGGTGTCAGGATGTTTATTGTCCAGGTCACACATTTGTAATACTAGTTAGCCAGTTACTTTTGGTGTCTTCAAATACTTAATATTGAATGAAAATCTTTAACCATATTTGAGATGCATTGTTAGTATCTGCTTTGGTATTATATGCAAGTATATATCAATATATTTTACTCAGCAGAAAAAGGTAAATGCATACTTTCACAAGCTATGCTTCAATCTTGATGAGGTTCTCTTTTCGTCAATTTCTTCACAGGGCACAGTTCAGCAGTAAACAGGAACCAGAGCGATGTGGGTGTGGTGCTAAAGATTGTACTCCCAGTCATATCATTCCTGCTGATACTCACCTGCATATATCTTGTCCTCATATGCAAGCCAAGAGGTAGAACAAGGGACGCCAGTTTCCTGTAATATGATGTTCATGTAATAGTGTTGAATGTTGACGTCACTGATATTTCTGAAGGTATACATGTAAACAAGAAAGGACCAGTTCTGGGACACTTGAGCATTTCGGGAGAAGTTTGGGATCAAAATTTGGAACTCCGGTCTATTAGGTTTGAAGCTATCACCGCCGCAACAAACAGTTTCCATGACACACACATACTTGGAAAGGGAGGTTTTGGAAAAGTCTATAAGGTTGTATATAACTCTGACCCTATCAATAAACTGCAACTATGGAAAATACTTATAATTCTCTCCTTGTTAATTTTTTGAGTAATAATGAAATCACACAGGGGACACTTGAAGATGGAAAGGAAATTGCTGTTAAAAGGCTTAGCAAGGGTTCTGAGCAGGGCATAGAGCATTTTAGAAATGAAGTGGTTCTTATTGCCAAGTTGCAGCACAAGAATCTAGTTAGACTTCTTGGCTGCTGTATTCATGAGGATGAAAAGTTGCTTATTTATGAATGCTTGCCTAACAAAAGCCTTGACAAGTTTCTTTTTGGTATGTTCTTATGACAAATTCTAGAAATTATTCTTGAATTGACCAAACAAACTTACTTGCCTGAACAGCTTACTAGATGCCTTTGCACTCATGTACGTGTGCATCCTGTTCTTGGCAGATACTGCAAGGAAGTCTATGCTTGATTGGCCAAGAAGGTTCAACATAATCAAAGGGGTAGCTAGAGGACTTCAATACCTTCACCAAGATTCAAGGACAACGATAATCCATAGAGACCTCAAACCAAGCAATATCCTTTTAGATGTAGAGATGAACCCGAAAATATCAGATTTTGGAATGGCAAGGATCTTTGGAGGCAACGAGCAACAAGAAAGTACCAAACGAGTTGTTGGGACGTAGTAAGTACCTCTTCATCTAAAAAAAATATTTATGGGCCTGAAATAACTCAACTACGGATACTTGCTGTGAATTGATTTAAACATCGTACTCTTAATATTTTTTTGATTTGAACAGCGGTTACATGTCACCTGAATATGCAATGGAGGGCATCTTTTCGGTGAAGTCTGACACCTACAGCTTTGGTATTTTGCTACTGGAGATTGTGAGTGGATTAAAGATAAGCTCACCTCATCAGCTTGTTATGGACTTCTCAAACCTCATATCTTGTGTAAGTGTTAGTTAACGTGCTATGAACTGCTTCAGATTCTGAAAACTCAACCAGAAATACAGTACTAGCAAATATAAAATTACGAACTTCGCTGTGACGTTCCAGGCATGGAACTTGTGGGCAAATGGAAAAGCAACGGACTTCATGGACGCGACGATCAGGGAGAGCTATTCGCCTGATGAAGTGTCGAAGTGCATCCACGTTGGGCTGTTGTGTGTGCAGGATAGCCCCACTGCTAGGCCACACATGTCATCCGTGGTGTCCATGCTGGACAGCGAAGCCATGCCTCGTGCTGTGCCAAAGCAACCTATGTATTTCGTGCAGATAAACCATGAAACCAAGGAGGCGAAAGAAGATTTGAAGAATTCCATCAATGGCGCGAGCCTTACGGTGCTAGAAGGTCGCTGACCTATGGTGTAAGATTTCAGGTTGATTAGGAGAGTACCTGCATAATTCCGTGTGTTTTTTAGGGAATGTTTATGCTCTTTTTATGAGTAGGAGAGGATGTTACTTGTTTTATGAATATAACGAGAGAATGTTTTCGTGGTGGTATAATCTTCCCTATGCGCCACGAGGGATCCATTGTTTGACATGTGTTGTTCCTTGTGCGCCACTACATGCTGATGATTTGCAGCCCGCCACGGACTAGGCATGGGCTCGGATTGCGCCAAGTTGCAACCCGACTACCCGAGCACGGCGAAGTATAGGGCAATGTTCTGCCAGTAGGGATCAAATAACATATGTGCCATGAGATTGTGGAGGAACGACCAGGAAATGGTGTCAAAGGCGCGGGCAATGTCCAGTTTGAGGAAGCTGGTGGATCAGGGTGAGCAGGGTGAGGAGCGCCATATTTAGCTTGTGCAAGCTGGTGGAGTTGCCGGCATGCAGCCACCGGAGCGTCGCCAGAACATCACCTTTGATTACAGGCCCGCACTTCTGGTAGAATAGCCCGGTGAACCGGTCAGCCCCGGCGCTTTGTCCGGCGAGAGAGATTTGACAGCAGCCCATACCTCTTCTTCTGAGAATTTCGCGTCCAGACTGCTCAAGTCATGGTGTGCAATGCCGATCTGATCGAAATCGACCGAGTGAGCACGGTCATCAGATGAAATTGAAGAGCTGGGGGAAGTGCTGTGCGAAGGCTGCTTCAATGCGTTGTTGATCAACGAAAACCTTTCCCTGGTGGTGGTGGATCAATATAATTGGCAGTACTGAACAGGCTTAGAAAAGAACAAATAATACTCCCTCTGATCCTAAAAATCGTTCGTAGCTTGTGCTGTGGATTTGTACGTACGCAGTTCATTTGTCACGACTCTTTTAAGGGATCGGAGGGAGTATATTATATGCAAGAACAGAATAGTGTGTCACCCTATATTTTTTTTATCATCTAATAGTACTCCCTCCGTTACATCTATAAGACTACTTACTCTTGTCTTAAATCAAACATGTATCACTATCACTAAGTCGGACATACAATGTGTTTTCATAATATATAGCCGCTATATAAACTTACACTCCATCGGAAAAAAGCATGTGATTGGTAAGAAAATACAAATATCCGATGAGCTGGAAATACGGAGGTAAAGATTTTCACTAACACCAGCAATAGGCTTTCCAGTGTCAACAAGCTCCCCCATCCAAACCAAGCACCTCGAACTGTGTCCAATCTGACTACTCAGGTTGGTGTATGCGCATGAGCAGTTGTTACTGCTGCGCATTGGTCAAAGCTTTCTATTCCTGATGTACAACAGCTTGTCAGCCGTAGTCATAACAGGCAAAGTTACAAAAACTATCTCAACCATCACATTCAGCTCCTTCTTTCTCTGACATCCTAAAGAAAACTAAGCCCAACAGACTCAAACCCATTAAGGCACTTATAGGATCAATTCTTGTCACCCTCATTTATTTTTCTGCGCAGCTGCACTAGGGCTGGGGGCAGGGGCGGACGCACGTATAACTGAGTGGGGGCAGTGGCCCCCACTCAGTTTTTAAAGTTTTCGTGGATTTTTTTCATATTTCAAGGAGAAAATCGAGAAAAATTAGAATTTATACTACAATTGCCCCCGCTCATTTGAATTGCCCCCACTGAACTTTTTGTCTAGGTCCGCCCTTGGCTGGGGGAGGGGGAATCGGCCCCCCTCCGAACTGAAGGCCCCGTGTGGCCGCACCGGGCGCACTCCCGTCGGCCCAGGACTGTCAAATGAAGAACAAGAGGATAAGAAACAGGGATGTATAACATGTCCATCAGGCATTCTGTGGCAGAAGAAGATGATTTGGGCTGTTTGCTTGGTAAAAACTAGAAACTGGAAACACTGCTGGGACCTTTTTGTACCTTGAACATTCTATTTGGTCCACTTGTTGTAGTTTGGCCAAGTCAAGATAGCAGCTGCAGTAAATCATGGACAAATGATAGTGACACTAGCAGGTTGGCGTTATATATGAATTTAATTTCAACTATATTTTTTACAAGGTGTGTGTACAAGCTGCTATCATCTCCAGTGTTCCTGCCACTTGGCTCGAAATGCATACGAAAACACGTATACAATAAATCAAATTATCAGGAACTTCCACAGCTACAAATGACATAGTACCATGTATACGGGCTAGCCCAGGAAGAACACAAACCTTCTATTTACCGCAAACGGTACATTCTTCTGTAATCTCACTTATTTAATTGGTAGCAAAGTTACACTTACTCGACTATCAAAAGTGAGATCTTAAGGCCAGCCAGCTAGCGCCCTTCTATCGTCGTAATGCTTGCACCATTGTTGGAGTATTTCTCCTTGGTTCCGTGATTTATCTGCGCCAAATACATAGGCTGCTTCGGCATTGTGTGGCATGGCCTCACTGTCCAGCATGGACACGACCGACGCCATGAGCGGCCTAGCACTGGAGGTGTCCTGCACACACAGGAGCCCAACGTGGATGCACTTTGACACTTCAACAGGGGAATAGCTCTCCCTGATCGCTGCGTCCATGAAGTCCGTTGCTTTTCCATCTGCCCATAAGTTCCATGCCTGAAACATCACCGTGAAATTCGTGATTTATATTTGCTTAGTTATCAGAATCTGAAGCATTTCATAACACGTCAAGTAACACTTACAGATGATACGAGGTTTTCAAAGTCCATCACAAGACGATGAGGTGAGCTGATCTTTAATCCGCTTACAATCTCCAGCAGCAAAATACCAAAGCTGTAGGTGTCGGACTTGACGGAAAAGATGCCCTCCATCGCATACTCAGGCGACATGTAACCGCTGTTTGAATAGTATTTCAGAAGAAAGTATATATGCACAGTTCAGTTATTCAAGCGCATAAATAAAATTTTGAGATCAAGAGCTAGTCCAAGAGTTACTACGTCCCAACAACTCGTCTGGTACTTTCTTGTTGCTCATTGCCTCCAAAGATTCTTGCCATTCCAAAATCTGATATTTTCGGGTTCATCTCTGCATCTAGCAGGATGTTGCTTGGTTTGAGGTCCCTATGGATTATCGACGTTCTCGAATCTTGGTGGAGATATAGAATTCCTCTAGCTACCCCTTTGATTATGTTGAACCTTCTTGGCCAATCAAGCATAGACTTTCTTGCAGTATCTGCCAAGAAGAGGATGTGCCGTACATGAGTGCAAAGGGCATTTAGTAAGCTGTTCAGGCAAATAAGCTTTTTTTATCAATCCAAGATTACTTTCTAGAGTACGTGATCAGAACATACAAAAAATAAACTGGTCTAGGCTTTTGTTGGGCAAGTACTCATAAATAAGTAGCTTCTCATCCTCATGAATAAAGCAGCCAAGAAGTCTAACTAGATTCTTGTGCTGTAACTTGGCTATAAGAACAACTTCATTTCTAAAATGCTCTATCCCCTGCTCAGAACCCTGACTAAGCCTTTTAACAGAAACTTCCTTTCCCTTTTCTAGTGTCCCCTGTGTCATTTAAGCATCATTGAAATAAATTAACCAGGGAAAAAATATACAGATTTTTAAGTGTTGTAATGAATTGACAAGGTCAAAGTTTTAAACAACCTTATAGACTTTTCCAAAACCTCCTTTTCCAAGTATGTTTGTGTCATGGAAATTGTTAGTTGCAGTGGAGATGTCTTCGAACCTAATAGACCGGAGTTCCAAATTTTGATCCCAAACTTCTTGCGAAACGCTCAAGTGTCCCAGAAACTCTCTTTTCTTCTTTACTCGTATCCCTACAGATATATCAGTAACGTCAACACTCAGCACTATTACATGAAAATCGTATTAAATGGAACTGGCATCCCTTGTTCTACCTCTTGGCTTGCCCACAAGGACAAGATATACGCCTTGTGAGTATCAGCAGGACTGATACAACTGAGAGTACAATCTTTAATACCACAGGGACACCGCTCTTGTTGTTTACTGCAGAACTGTGTCCTGTGAAGAAAAAAGGAGTACTGCATCAAGATTCAAGCATAGCTTGTGAAAGTATGCATTTACCCTCTTCTCAATGAGTAAAATATATACATATACTTCCATATAATACCAGTAGATACTAAAAATGCATCTCAAATATAGTTACATATTTTGTTTCAAATAAAAATATTTGCAGACACCAAAAGTAACTGGCTAGCTAGTGTTACAAATGTGTGAGCTGAACAAGTAGCACACTGAGACGATTCTGGAAGAAATGCCAATTGATGAATTTTTTTAATAATAATGATTATATGTCCCTGATAGAAAAGGTTGGCGTTCGGAGTTTCATGTGCTGCTATTCCTATCAAGATCCATGGAGAGAGGTGACACAACATATATGTCGGCCCAGTGGAAACCGGGGTATCATGGGCCGGCCTGCCACAGCCTCGACGCTCCGCGGGAAATTCCAATAAGGACCAGGCGGTCAGCCTGGCGAGCCTCGCGAGGGACTTTCCCCTCGCGAGGGTTTCTTCACCCTGCTGAGCTGCTCTGCTAAGGACTAGACGCTCGGCCCAATGGGGCCTCGAGAGGGACTTCTGCCTCGGGAGGGCCTCTCCTGCCCAGAAAACCACCAAGTCCTGGCGCGTCTCCGCGCCACCCTCGCGAGGCGTTAAGTACTACAGAACCTCGGCGAGGCTCCAGGCCCTCGCGGGGTTTCTTCAAGTGGAAGCAAGCTCCTGCACCCGCTGCAGAGCGCACATGGGCTCTGCGCCCGCCGCAGAGTGACACGCGCGCCTGCGCGTGATGACGACGACGCTACAGTTGCCATTCTCGTGTATAAAGCAGTCAACAAAGCTGGGGCAAGCAAAGCGGACTCAAAGGATTGCCATTTTGGTGATAAAGCAACCGGCCGCCGCTACGCTCCAAGCGCGGCGTCACCGTGGGGCACGCCACCAGACTCTGCAGCGCCAGCCCACCGTCCTGGATGGACGGTGGCTTTTCTGCCAAGACGACGTTGCTCTCTGACATGGACCGCGTCCATGGAAAACCCCGACGCCGTGCGCTGCGCTCCTCCTTTGCCACCATGTGGATTCCCTTCCCGCCTGTAGTTTTCGGGGAAGAGGACCGAGGCAGTATATAAGGAGGCAGCGTACGACCAAGGAGGGGGATCCCAACTCATTCAGCTCATTCCACACTCAAGCAGCTACGTCTAAAGGAGAAGACGGAGCTCATTCCACCATAGTACACCAAAGCCAAAACTGTGCCCTCGACAAGCACTTTGTACTGTGAACCTCTCCAAGCAGTGCAATACATCTTAGCAGGACGTAGGGTCTTTACACCTCGCGGTGGGCCTGAACCTGGGTAGCGGCTCGTGTTCATTCTCTGTCGTGATGTTCCTCACCGAGCTCGACGAGCACCGTCGCCTAGGTTGTTGAGGATTTGTTTGACGTTGTGTTCAGCCCCTTACTCGATTTCTGGCTTCTGAGAGACATCGCTAGTTCCTGGGACTAGTCTCCGACATTTGGCGCGCCAGGTAGGGGGCTGAGGCGCGTCTTCAACTTCTTCAACCTCTCCGCGTCATGACTGACCCCCGAGCTGCGCGTCTCGCGCGACGGACGTCTGGCAGAGCCAACACCGAGCCCGCCACAAACAACAACCCGCATGGCCGCCCACGCCCGAACCGCGCTTCGGAGCGCAACGCCGAGCCGCGCGTCGAACACCCTGAGGACGACGGTGGCAACGGCAGCGGCAATGACGACGACGGCGAGGGAGCTTCCTCCCAGCACCCGTCCAGGCGCGAGAGCGCCTCCACGCAGAGCCGGGTGGCGCCCAGTCCAGCCACTGCGCTACTGATGGCGCAGGAGCCGCTGCGCTACCGCCCCACGCAGGCGGGCCACGACAACTGGCTTGGGCGCCTCGAGGAGCTCATCAACGCCGCTGCCGTTCCTACCGCTCCTACTGTAGCACCAGCGCCTTCTCGCTCGCTGGTGCGCCACTCCAGACGCGAAGGGAACATAGCGCACGGCGCTCCTCCTCCCCCTCCGCCTCCGCCACCTCCACCAGTTGCAGCTCCGGTGGGAAATCACCGCGCCATGTCGCACGCATCCTCGCCGCACGACTGCCAGATCGTGCAGCGAACTCCAGCGGATGCGCGCGTGGAGATCGAGCGCCAGAGGGACCGCCACAACCGCGTTGTCCAGGAGATTGCAGCTGCAGGCCGCCAGAACCGCAGCGCGCTCGCTGGTGGCGCTTTGACATACGCCACGGGCTGCACCGCCTTCACCCGCAACTTGCGCTGCGTCGTATGGCCGGTGAAGTTCAAGCCGGACCTCCCTCCGCGCTACGACGGCAGGACCAACCCTCTGGAGTTCCTGCAGCTCTACACCGTCTCCATCCAGGCCGCGGGAGGCGACGACAAGGTGATGGCCAACTGGCTCTCCATGGCACTCAAGGACTCCGCGCTCTCATGGCTCATGAACCTCCCCGAAAACACCATCGACACGTGGGAGGACATCTGCAAGGTCTTCGTCACCAACTTCAAGGGCACGTACGAGTGCGCGCTCACCTACAACGACCTTCGCGCGGTGCGCCAGAAGCCTGACGAGACCCTCCGCAGATACATCCAGCGCTTCAGCCAGGTCCGCAACAAGATTCCAAACATCCCGGACTCGCACGTCATCTCCGCCTTCAGGGAGGGGTCACCAACCGCCGAATGCTCGAGAAGCTCGGCATCCACGACACCCTCACCTCAGTGGTGAAGCTCTTCGACCTGGCTGACAAGTGCACCAAGGCGGAAGAGGGCCTCCTCTTCGTCAAGAAGGAAACGGAGGAAGACCCTCCTGAGGGGTCCAGGAGCAGGAAGAAGCCTGTCGAGAAGCGCAAGACCACCGCCATCCTCGCGGCAGAGCCTGACGCCAAACAGCCTCGCGAGGCTTCTCCGGTGGCTGATGAGAAGAAAGTGGACAACCGCACGTTCTGCATCTACCACAACAGGCACAACCACGCGACTGAAGACTGCTGGGAGCTCAAGCAGCTCAGCAAGGAACGCGAGAAGAACCAAGGTCGTGGCGGCCGCAGCGGAGGCCGTGGCGGCCGCGGAGGCGGGCGCCACAACTTCCAGCAGAGGGCTCGAGGGAACAACGCCGGGCAAAATGGCAATCTCCCCGACGAGAACCCTGGGGGCTACCAGGCCCCTCAGGGGGCAATAGCGTGCATCCTCGGCGGGTCCCAGGCGCCCAAGTCCAACAACCACTTCAAGCAATTCTCTCGTGAGGTCAACGCCGCGCTTCCAGGGATTGAGACATCCCAGCCCCTCAAGTGGTCGCAGTACACCATCGCCTTCGACTCCAAGGACCACCCTCTACGAGGCAAATGTCTCGCAAAAGCTAAGTGCAGAACTTACGCCTCACGAGTTTTTCCCTCTCGCTGGTTTTGTCGCCCCTCGAGCCTCTCTTTTCTCTCTTACGGCTCATGGTCTGCTTGCACGTCAAAGGGGAGCTCCCGAGCATCGCGCCTCGAGAGCTCTTTCCTCTCTAAGCCTTACGCACGCCCCGGCCTTGTCATACCGAAGCGGCGGTGCTATTTGCGCTGAGAGTAGGGTCCTAATGACGTAGAGCGAAAAAGACATGAGGAAGCAGATAAAAGGCCTCCCGAGGGGCGCTCACACTTGCATACAATAAAGGTGTCTTTACAAAACCATTACAAAGCGGAAATAGCAAATCCTAACATAACTAGTGCTCCAGGCACATCACTCCGCGGGAGGGGCTTAAGCAGCAGGGCTGTCATCGTCGTCGTCACCATCAACAGCCTCGTCGTCCTCCTCCTCAGCGCCTGCCTCACCGTCGCCCTCCTGGGCCGAGTCATCCTCGACCCTCTTGAAGCGCTGGACGTACTTCTCCACGTCCTCCCACACCGAGGCGTCTAGCTTCGAGGCGAGCTTCCGATCCAGGGGCTCCGTTACGGTCGCGAAGTCGAAGCCAGGGTGGAGATGCGCAAGGTTGGCGAAGATTTGGCCAACCGCGACGCCAAGGAGCTCGCGGCTCTTGTTGTCGACCTGGTCGTCGAGGTTCGTCACAACCTCCTCAAGGCCGGTGAGGAGCTGCTTGAAGAAGTTGAGGTAGGAGGCGACGTCAGCATTCCCCTCGGTAGGGAGTGCGGGGGCCTCGGCTCCCTGGCGGTCCGCGACAGTCCGCGCACGGCTCACCAAGGAGAGGAACATGCGTTCCCGCTGGCGCGACAGAACCCACGCAGCCTGGGCGCTCTGCCGGGCCTCCTCGACAAGCTCTACAACAGGCCCCACCTGCTGCTGCATTTCGCTCATGTCCTGCGTCAAGGAAGCAAGGTCCTGCTCCGCGCGCTTCCGGGCCTCCACAGCAACCTGGAGACGGGAGTCAAATCGCTTCTTCTGCTGCTCGAGCTCCCTGATGCGAGCGTTGAGCTCGTTGCGTTTCTTCGTAAAGCGCTCCTCCTGCAGCTTGACCTTCCTCGCGAACTCCTTGGAGCAGCTGTCGCGGAAGAGCTTCTCTTTGGTCGCGGACTCCTCCTTCATCTTCTCCTCCTTCTTGCGGAGGTTCTCGTTGGTCGCCGCGAGGCGCTTCTTGTAGAATTCCTCGTCCCGGGCCACCTTGCTCTCACGAGACTCCAGGTGTTCCCGTTGCGCGGCTTGATCTCTCTCGATCTGCTCAACCTGCTCCTCGCGCTTGCGCATCTCAGACTCGCGGGAGTCAAGGTCTGCCCCACGCTGCACGATCAGCCCTTCGCGGATGCGCAGTTCCTCGCAGAACTTCTCCAAGCTCTGCCGCACGGTCTCCGACTCGGCGATGATCCCCGCCTCGCGGTCCACAAGCTCTTGGTGTTTGGTGGCAACTGCCGCCTCGCGCGCCGCCAACTCCTGGTGCTTGGCCTCAGTCTCCGCCTCGAGAGACTCGCGTCGGGCGATGAAGTCCGCGATGGTCGCTTCGGCCGTCTCGTCCCTCTCGTTGCGCCTGGGCCGTCTCGTCCCTCCGGCGGCAGCGCTCGACAATCTCCTGGAGGCAGGTCCAGCCCCGCGCGAGCTCGATGCCCTCCTCCGCCTTGGCACAGTCTTCCTTGGCGAGCTGGGCCTCGAGCCCGTCAAGCACCTCCCTCGCCGAGCGAAAGACAGCGTCTCGGCGAACCGCAACTGGGCGTTGACCCCGCAGGACCAAGGTCCATGCATCGCCAGGAGGCCTGGAGGCGCAGGCGCCTGCCGAGGACTCCGGAACGTCACGCCTTGGGATCGGAGTAGCCTCGAGGCGCGCTTGGGGGCTCTGGTGAGAGCCTCCCTCTTCATCCATGCTGGGGACTTTCTGGGGGGATCGGAGTGCCCTCGCCATCAGCCCCACTATCCTTCTGCCCCTGGGGTGCATCTTCCTCTTCCCCAGGGGCAGGATCGGTCTTCTCTGCTGAGGCCGCCCCCGCAGCAGCCTCAGTATCCACCACCGGCGCCTCAGGGCCCACGTTTGGTGGAGGTGGCGGCGCGGTGGCCTCCTCCATCTCAACATCGGCGCGCGCCTCCGCCGACGTCGCTGCCACCGCCGCGTGCTCCTTCGCCAGCGACGCGGTCTTCGCCACATCTTCCTCCGTCACCTTCTCCTGCCGCGTAGGAGAAGCGCCAGGCGGCGCCGTCGCCTCAGTTTCCTCCTCCTCGTGGTGCTCCTCCGCCTCGGGAGGCGGTGCCGCGGTCTCGAAAGGAGGTGCGGTTGTCGTGGGTTTGTCACGTCAGGTGTCATAGATGACTTCGTAGGTGTGGGATTACGTGAGTCAAGCATCTCCGAGCTTGGGATCGCAGGAACAAAGATCAACACAGATTTACCCAGGTTCGGCCCCCTCAATGTGAGGTAAAAGACCTACTTCCTGCCTACCCTAGATTGGTATTGATATGATAATCGAGGTGTTACAATGGAGGCGATCCGATCTGGTACTCGCCGTATGAGCTAGGGTTTGGGGCTTGATAGCTTGACCCGCTCTAAGTCCTGCGAGTCCTCTTTATATACACAGAGGCTCGCTAGGTTACAAAAGGAAACTTCCCCATAAGGAATACATCCACAGAGGCCTACTCGGAGACTACTTGGTCTTCACGTCCTCCGGGATTGTCTTCTAGATCTTTCTCCTTATGGCGGTTCAATATTGGGCTTGTTCCCAAGTGGGCCTTCATCCGTGCGAGTAAGTTAAGTCGCACTGGGCCGCGGGTTAATCCAGAAAGTATTCCCCCGACATTAGCCCCCAAGCATGGCCTGAACTTCATAGTATTCTTGATCTTGAATGCTTAGGCCGTGCTTTTCCTTGTTTCGCGGCTTATAATTGTACAGTTTGGCCTTGACTCGCACCTGGAAGATCATCTGACTTCGTGAGCTTTAGAGTATCCTGATAGCTTCAAACTTGATGACGATCTATCTTCAAATTTTTGATGATAATATGATATAGCCCCCAAGGATTGAGAGGATGTTATGTGGTAATCATCTCAATTCTTCTCAGAGAACTCTGAAGGTCATCACCTGTAACTTGATATCATGAATAAAACAATTGTTAAGTTACAAGTAATTGTAATTGGTGTTGCCGTACTATAAGCAGTACATCGACCTCTAGTTAGGCCATCTGAATCCTTAAGTGGGCACTCGCGCGACTCAGTATTTCCTAGGAATATGTGTGTTCAGGGTCGAGAGCGGCCATGATAGGCAATCAAGCTCGATTGACGCCACACCCCAGTACTTTGGCCACATAATGCGAGTAGCAATCCAACTTAAGGTAAATTTGATAATTGCCAATAAATCGGCTGTTTCAGGGTAACAAAGACCCCAAGAAACATAATGATATTGCCATGATAGGCTAAGCTATGATAAGCTTTGATTATGATGACACATAAGGTCGCGCCTAGGTGGCAACCGAGTGTTATACATAGGGTTGGATCGCGCGTAGGTGGCGATCCATGGTGATACATGGGGTCGGTCGCGCCTAGGTGGCGACCAGAGATGATACAAAGTTTACGGCCGCGCCTAGGTGGCGCCGTTTCTGATACAAGGGTCGATCGCGCCTGGGTGGCGATCAGATGTTGCATAGGTCGCGCCTAGGTGGCGACCAAAGTTGAAGTTCTAGCCCTGAGTGGCTGTGATGATACTCAGCTATAAAGCTGGAAAGGATGATGCTTGGCTCTGATTAGCCTTTTCTTATGTATAGTACGGTCGCAGGTGTGCGACGTTCCAAGGGCGAGGTGCCTCGAGACGATCCTCGAAATCATGGCGTTCGCTGCTTTCTTCCCTTACATCCAGCAGGTAGTACGACCCATTGTTTAGCTTCTTGCTGATGATGTAGGGTCCTTCCCATGGAGAGGACAGCTTATGCATTCCCTTGTGATCTTGTTTAAGTCGCAGCACTAGGTCGCCTTCTTGAAAGGTGCGGTTTTGATGCGTCTGGCATGATAGCGTCGCAAGTCTTGTTGATATACTGCTGACCTTGATGCTGCCAAGTCTCTAACCTCTTCTAATGTGTCCACCGAGTCTTGCCGAGCTATCTCATTATCTGTCTCGATGTAAGCCGCAACTCTTGGTGAATCATGTATGATATCGCTGGGCATGACTGCTTCTGCTCCATAGACCATGAAATATGGTGTAAATCCTGTGGATCTGTTAGGGGTTGTTCTCAAGCTCCACAGTACTGCTGGCAGTTCTTCCACCCAACATCCTGGAGATGCTTCGACCTTTTCAATAAGGCGCGGCTTAATTCCATGGAGAATTTCCTGGTTAGCTCGCTCAGCTTGTCCATTGCTCTGCGGGTGTGCTACTGACGTGAGGTCCAATCTTATCCCATTGTCTGCGCAAAATATCTGTGTAGCCCCTTCAGAGGTGTTGCTCCCATTGTCTGTAATGATACTATGGGGGTAACCAAGCGGAATATGACCTTCTTCAAGAACTTGACTGCTGTTTCAGCCTCGCAATCTCCCACAGGTTCTGCTTCTATCCACTTTGTGAATTTGTCCACCATGACTAAGAGGTGAGTTTTTCCGTTTGAAGACCGTCTGAAAGGCCCTACCATGTCAAAACCCCATACGGCAAAAGGCCATGTGATGGGTATTGTGCGAAGTGCTTGGGCTGGCATATGATCTTGCCTAGCGTATCTTTGACATCCATCGCACACTCTGACAATTTGCTCTGCATCTGCTAATGCTGTTAACCAGAAGAATCCATGTCGGAACGCCTTTGCCACCAAAGATCTTGACGAAGCATGATGGCCACAATCGCCTGAATGAATTTCGTGCAAGATTTTTCGTCCCTCTTCTGGTGAGACACATCTTTGAAATGCTCCTGATACGCTGCGCTTGTATAATTCATTGTTGATGATTGTATAGGCCTTTGATCGTCGTATGATTTTGCGCGCCTCAATTTCATCGTCCGGCAGCACTCCGCGACTTAAATATGCCATGTATGGCTCTGTCCATCCTGGCTGTTCATGCAGGGCTGCGACTAAAGTTGAATCATCCTCTGGCTCTGCAATGTCAATTTCTGCTGGAGGTTTGACTGATGGATTGTGCAGTTCATCCAGGAAAACATTGGGTGGGACTGACTGTCTATTGGATCCAAGCCGAGACAGGGCATCCGCAGCTTCATTTTGTCTCCGATCAATATGTTCAACTTGGTATCCAGTGAAATGTCCAGCAATTCTGTCCACCTCTCTCCTATATGCAGCCATGTTCGCATCCTTGCTGTCCCACGTTCCGGAGACCTGCTGTGCCACCAAGTCTGAATCGCCAAAACAGCGTATGCGACTGATGTTCATCTCCTTTGCTATACGTAGACCATGAAGCAGTGCCTCGTACTCCGCCACGTTATTTGTGCAGTTGAAGTGTATCTGTAACACATACCGCAGCTTGTCTCCCTTGGGAGATGTCAGAACAACTCCAGCCCCCGAGCCTTGCAACTGTCTTGACCCATCAAAATGCATGGTCCAGTATTTGGTTTCTGCCATGCTAGGGCAACTTGGATTTCTGTCCAATCGTTAATAAAATCTGCAAGGGCTTGCGACTTAATTGATGTGCGCGGCTCATAGCTGATGTGATGTGGTCCCAACTCGATCGCCCACTTAGCGACTCTTCCAGTAGCTTCTCGATTACGAATGATATCTGCCAATGGTGCTGAACTCACCACAGTTATTGGATGCTCTTGGAAGTAGTGCTTCAGCTTGCGACTCGCCATGAACACTCCAAACACCAACTTCTGCCACTGTGGGTAACGCTGTTTGGAAGCTGTGAGGACTTCGCTCACGTAGTATACTGGCCTCTGGACAGGGTATTCCTTTCCTTTCTTGTCTCTCCACAACCATGACAGCACTCACAGCGCGGGAATTTGCCGCTATGTATAGTAGCATTGGCTCTTTATCTTTTGGAGCCGCCAGAACTGGAGCATTCGTCAATTGATGTTTCAAGGCTGTCAGAGCTTCGTCGCCTCTGCGTCCCAAACGAAGGTGTCTGATTTTTTCAACAGTCTGTACAAAGGTAGCGCTTTCTCTCCCAATCTTGATATAAAGCGACTCAAAGCTGCTACGCAACCAGTAAGCCGCTGTACATCTTTTATCTTTTCTGGCTTTTGGAGATCCATCACGGCCTTTATCTTGTCAGGATTGGCCTCAATGCCTCTTTCTGATACTATGAATCCCAATAGCTTCCTGCTGGTACTCCGAAGACGCACTTTGTGGGGTTGAGCTTCATGTTGTATTTTCTGAGATTTGTAAATGTCTCTGCCAGATCACCAATAAGATCCTGGCTAACTTGCGATTTAATCACAATATCATCCACGTAGGCATGAACGTTGCGACCTATTTGCTCATGTAGCAATTCTGAATGCATCTTTGGTAAGTCGCACCTGCGTTCTTCAACCCAAAGGGCATGCTGACGTAACAAAAAGCTCCGAAGGGTGTGATGAAGGACGTCTTTTCTTGGTCTCCCTCTTCATCTTGATTTGATGGTAGCCTGAATAGGCGTCCAAAAAGCATAACAGCTCGCACCCAGCAGTTGAATCAATTACTTGGTCGATTCTTGGCAAAGCAAATGGATCCTTTGGACAAGCTTTGTTAAGGCTGGTATAATCAACGCACATTCGCCACGTACCATTCTTTTTCATGACCAATACTGGATTTGCCACCCACTCCGGATGGTATACCTCTGTGATGAATCCTGCAGCCAGCAAGCGAGCTATCTCCTCTTCTTCTCCGTCTGACGCGTCTCTGGTTTTTCTGAGCTGGCATATTTGTTAGCCGCAGCCATCACCTCGCTGAGGCTCTTGACTTTATCCTTCATGCGACCCAGCTTATGAATCAGCGGATCAAACTTGCAGTTTTTCTCCATCACCAGGACGGCTGAGCTTGGTGGTATATTATCGGAGGAATGTATTATCTCTGCCACCCTTTTCATCCAATGGCGACTTGACTCGCCTTCCTTCTGGACACAGCACTCTAAATCTTCTATATTGCAGAGTTGCTTGCAAGTTCCTTGGAAGTTCTTAATGAAGGCATCCTTCAGCTCCTCCTAAGTATTTATAGAGTTGGGAGGCAAATTTTGCAGCCATATGTGCGCTGCTCCTTCTAGCATCATGTTCAGGTAGCGTGCGCAGATTTCTTCAGATGCGTTTAGGATGCTCATGCCCATCTCGTAATTGTTGAGCCAAGTGGTTGGATCCATGCTGGCGTTATAGTTTGCCACCTTGCGTGGCCCTTTGAAATCTTTAGGGAAAGGTTCCGATCTGATCTTTTCAGTGAAACACGCTGGTCCCTTGAGTCGCGAGGACAGGGCTATGGGTGCGCCTGCGGGTTATCTACGGGCCGCTTTTGCATCAATGGTGCATTCGCCTGCGCTTCTGCGACTCGCTTCTGTTGCCTCTGTGCGACTCCTGACACGTCCTCTGGTGGCCTACTCTGGACGCTTCTTTCTTCCGTAATCCTGTGATTGGCTGGTACGAGGGGCAACTGTGCTTCGACTTCCACCCTATTGGCTTGTTGCAGGACTGCTGTACTTAACATCTGAATCGTGCGCCGCGCCTCAGTATTGACCGGGTCATCGCCTGTTGGTACCATCTGTGTCAAGATATTAGCCGCAGCATACATATTATCGACAGGGTTCTGGTAATGGCCCTGTGGGGTGTGAAACCTCCTTGGTTGTTGCTGGGTCTCTTGATTTGTCGGTACCCTTCTTTCCGCAGTCGTCTGGATTCTCGTCCCTGCGGCTGGAGTGAGCGGGATTTCCACTGTTGGTTGAGTCGTGTGCAGCTGTGTTTGCGGGTCAACCTGTTGTTGAGTCGCAGCCAGCGCGGCTACCCTCTGCCGCTCCTGTTGGATTCCTTGGTTTATCTGATCGAGCCTGCGGCGCTCTTCTTCCATCCTTCGAACCTCATACAGGAGCTCGGCCCTGGCGGCCTCAATTTCTGTCGCACGGAGGGCGGCGTTCATGGCTGACACAGGGACAAGAAGTGGGTTGCTTGGGGGTGCCGATGCCTCGGTTTCTCCAGCAGTCCCTGACGCACCTGCTCCTCCGGCCATGTAAACCGCGACTTGTGCCATCTCTTGATCTGGTGATGATGTGATTTCTGGTGGGTAACCCCAGCAACTTTCTTCAAAGGCAGGTATGATGGACCCAAACTCTTGCGAGTCCATGCTTTCCACGGATTCTTCCCCGTCATCGGCGACTTCTTCTATTGAATCGCCTTCCTGGACCGATCTAGCGGACCTGCCACCGATGAAGCCGACGAAGACGTTGATGGATCCGAACGGGATGACGTGGCCGGTCTCCAAATAATCTGCCTCCGGCCCCTAGCTTGAATCATCGATGAGGGGTGTGCCATTGACCGTGATGATACGGCCAACAACAAGATCTTCAGCTCCCTTCATGGATCCTGCGCGGAACGTGACGCTTTTGACCGCAGGCCCACGGTGGGCGCCAACTGTCATGGGTTTGTCACGTCAGGTGTCATAGATGACTTCGTAGGTGTGGGATTACGCGAGTCAAGCATCTCCGAGCTTGGGATCACAGGAACGAAGATCAACACAGATTTACCCAGGTTCGGCCCCCTCAATGTGAGGTAAAAGACCTACTTCCTGCCTACCCTAGATTGGTATTGATATGATAATCGAGGTGTTACAATGGAGGCGATCCGATCTGGTACTCGCCGTATGAGCTAGGGTTTGGGGCTTGATAGCTTGACCCGCTCTAAGTCCTGCGAGTCCTCTTTATATACACAGAGGCTCGCTAGGTTACAAAAGGAAACTTCCCCATAAGGAATACATCCACAGAGGCCTACTCGGAGACTACTTGGTCTTCACGTCCTCCGGGATTTGTCTTCTAGATCTTTCTCCTTATGGCGGTTCAACATTGGGCTTGTTCCCTAGTGGGCCTTCATCCGTGCGAGTAAGTTAAGTCGCACTGGGCCGCGGGTTAATCCAGAAAGTATTCCCCCGACAGCGGTAGCCTCATGAGGCACCGCCTCAGCTGTAGGCGCCGCAGACGCTGCTGCAGCATTGGAGATCTCTCCAATCCTCCGGAGCCTCCGCCGCTTTGGCTCCTCGAGGCGCCTTGAGAGGAAGAAGTTCAGAAACCCCTCGAGAGGGCCACACAAGAACAACATCGAAAAAGAAGGGAAGTACAAGACTTACGGTGCGGTGTCGACCCACTTCCTCTTCGGCATCCACCGTGCAGGCGGAGCACTGGGCTCCGCGCTCTTCCATGCCTCGGTAGTCCTGTCCTAGCCCACCTTGGCACAGGCCTCCGCCTCCTCCCGAGCTCCGGCGTTCCTGTCGTGGATCGCCTTGAAGCGGGGCTCGCAGTGGCCCGACGAAGCATCATCGTCATCGCTTTCCTCCTTTCCCTCGACACGCTGCGAGGGGGCGACCACGAACCGGTCGCCGCTGCCCAAGGAGATCTCGTGGATCTCAACGTCAGGCGACGCGCCCTTTGAGGTGCTCGAGTTCTCTGCCGAAGAAGCGGGGCCTCCCGAGGTGCCAGCTGCGCCTGCGTCAGACTCGGCAGGCGTCTTCGTGCCTCCTCCTCGCCATCAGCTGGCGGCGCCTGCACCGCTGACTCCGGGTCCTCGCGAGGCCCAACATGCCCCTCAGGCACCAGGCCCCACTGGTCAAACTTTGGCATGGTCTGCACGAGCGAGACGCGACGCCCAAGATCAAGCCTGTGGAGCGGAACGGTCTTGTCGGTAGCCTTGGGGATGTCTGGGGACGTGAAGAGAACCTCCATGATGTTGTTCACTTCCTCTTGCGTGAAGAGGGTAGCGCTCAGGCGCATCTTGTCCCTTTTGTTGGAGTACAGCCACATCAAGTCCGCATGCCTCTGGAGTGGAGCGATGCGGCGCCTCATGAAGTCCTTGGCCACCATCAGCCCGGTGAGGCCTGCCTCGCGAAGGTCCTTCAAGCGCCTCACCACAGGGCCAAGTGTTGCGCTCTTGAGTGTTTTTGAAGACCAGCTTGCCCTCTTCGTCGGAGGCGCCTCAGGCAGATCGAAGAAAGGACTCTGGCTCCCGACCTCCACGAGGAACCAGCGCTTGCGGAAGTCCTCCACCTTCTTCGACACGCTGGTCACGACGTTCTCGCCGGCCCACGCGATGGGGATGTAGACGCCCCCCATGCCATCGGTGATGCGAAAGGACACGCACCCCGACCGCTCTTTGTACGTCGTGAACCGAAGCGCGTAGAAGCTACGGAAGAGGTCCACCGAGGGCGGAATGCCAATGTACGCCTTGCAGAGATAGGCAAAGATGGCGAGGATGAGGATGGAGTTGGGGTGGAGGTGAAGAATCTGGATCTGGTAGCCCTCCAGAACCGCCAGGAAGAAGTCGGACAAGGGAGGCACGAGCCCGGCGTAGAGGGTGTGCATGAAGATGCGGTAGAGGCCGCCGCCGGCGTTGTCCGCCGGCTTGAGCACCGTAGCGCCGTGCTCGTTGGTCTCCGAGGCTGCCATGTGACGCACCTTGTCCAGCTGCGCCTCCTTGAAGCGGAAGCCGGTCAGAGCCGGCTCGAGGTCGCCGTCCTGCAGCATCGCGGCAGGCTCACTCTCCTGCACCACCGCCTTGCCTTTCTTGGAGACGGTAACCTTCTTGGGCGCCATTGCCGCGAGATTGCGAAGGAGGAGCTTGGGGATTGTGCGCTGGGAAGAAGGAGGCGAAAGGGGAACGACTGGAGCAATGGTCGTCTGGTACTACAGAGGAGATCGTGGGATCATGTCCAGCCGCAGCTCATCGAGCCGTTGCCAGGACGTGGTGGAACCCACCACTACGCCAGTTACTACAGAGGAGATCGTGGGATCATGTCCAGCCGCAGCTCTCCACGTGTCTCGGGCTAAGCAGGCTTCTTTGGGCCCACGACGATTCGCCTGCGTCTGTGAAACTCCAGCGTGCCCATCGCGGGCCCGGGGGCTACTGTCGGCCCAGTGGAAACCGGGGTATCATGGGCCGGCCTGCCACAACCCTCGACGCTCCGCGGGAAATTCCACTAAGGTCCAGGCATTCAGCCTGGCGAGCCTCGCGAGGGTTTCTTCACCCTGCTGAGCTTCTCTGCTAAGGACCAGAAGCTCGGCCCAATGGGGCCTCGAGAGGGACTTCTGCCTCGGGAGGGCCTCTCCTGACCAAAAAACCACCAAGTCCTGGCGCGTCTCCGCGCCACCCTCTCGAGGCCTCCCTCGCGAGGCGTCAAGTACTACAGAACCTCGGCGAGGCTCCAGTCCCTCACGGGGTTTCTTCAAGTGGAAGCAAGCTCCTGCACCCGCTGCAGAGCGCACATAGGCTCTGCGCCCGCCGTAGAGTGACGCGCGCGCATGCGCGCGATGACGACGACGCCGCAGTTGCCATTCTCGTAAATAAAGCAGTCAACAAAGCTGGGGCAAGCAAATCGGACTCCAAGGATTGCCATTTTGGTGATAAAGCGACCGGCCGCCGCTACTCTCCAAGCCCGACGTCACCGTGGGGCACGCCACCAGACTCTGCAGCGCCAGCCCACCGTCCTGGATGGACCGTGGCTTTTTCTGCCAAGACGACGTTGCTCTCTGCCATGGACCACGTCCATGGACAACCCCGACGCCGTGCGCTGCGCTCCTCCTTTGCCACCATGTGGATTCCCTTTCCGCCTGTAGTTTTCGGGGAAGAGGACCGAGGCAGTATATAAGGAGGCAGCATACGACCAAGGAGGGGGATCCCAACTCATTCAGCTCATTCCACACTCAAGCAGCTACGTCTGAAGGAGAAGACGGAGCTCATTCCACCATAGTCCACCAAAGCCAAAACTGTGCCCTCGGCAAGCACTTTGTACTGTGAACCTCTCCAAGCAGTGCAATACATCTTAGCAGGACGTAGGGTCTTTACACCTCGCGGTGGGCCTGAACCTGGGTAGCGGCTCGTGTTCATTCTTTGTCGTGACGTTCCTCACCGAGCTCGACGAGCACCATCGCTGAGGTTGTTGAGGATTTGTTTGACGTTGTGTGCAGCCCCTTACTCGATTCCTGACTTCTGAGAGACTTCCCTAGTTCCTGGGACTAGTCTCCGACATTACATTTTGAGGCACAAATGTCATAGCAAGTCAAAAGAACAAAAGAAACCATGGAACCGTACGTACCAGGAGAGCCAGCAAGTCGAATGTACAGGTTGGCACCAATTGAGCCGGCCACCCCTGACCCTGAGTCAACAAGCTCCCCAGTCCAAACCAAACACCTTGATGGGCCACCCGTCATGAGGATACTGCTAAAATTGACGTAAGCATATGCAGTGCAGGAGCAGTTGCGATCACACTCAGCGGTGCACTCCTCAAAATTTTTGTTCCTCACATACACAAAGTTTCGCTCCTCAAAGGTTAATGTTCATGTTTAGAGGTAGCTAAAGCTAGTACCATGCTAGGAATTTTTACCTTGTGTTTGGAACAGGAAGAATGTTTAATTGAAGGAGAAGCTGTTTTTTTGTAGTATGCTACCTCCCTTTTATAAGAAGCTGTTTAGTCCTGTAGCTATTAATATTAGTTGTGGTACTGGATAATGCTTTATCTGTTAATGATAGAATTAAATTGGGGAAACCTTTCTCAATGGTAGAGATCAATTTGTTGTTTTCAGTTTGAAACACAATAAGAGTCCTGACCCAGTTGGGCTTCACAAAAGTTTTTTCAGCACTTCTGGCCTTAAATCAGTAGAGATTTGTATGCTCTTTTAAATAAGTTCTTTTGAGGTGAATTAGATATTTCCCGTTTTAACTATGGACTAAATACTTTGCTGCCTAAATGTGTAGATGCAAATAAGATACAACAGTATAGTTTTATATGCCTTTAGGAAAAGTATCGTCACTAAAAGTGTTCTCCTTCATAGAGGTTGGAAGGGGAGTGAAAATTGTATGTTCAGTAGCAATGTAGAGACCATTGTTCATATATTTTTTGCATGCCCATTAGCAAAGTATGCATGGAGTGTAGTAAGGTCTTGTGTAGTGAAGTAATGCTTAGCGAAGAAAGATATATGTGTAAATGGTTTTTGAATAAATCTGGTGTTTTTTCTGTTAAATCTCATTTTTTTGTGTACTTAAGTTGTATCAATCAGGGTGTCCATTTAAAAGGTATGTGGCTTTTCAAATTAACAGCTAAAATCAAAGTTTTCTTGTGGCTAGTGCTTAAGAAGAGTATACTGACTAGGGACGTTCTAAATCATAGAGGAGGTAAGATAGGAGCCTACTTGTCTTTTTTTTGTAGCAGTAATGAAAATATTGTCCTTATCTTTATTCATTGTCCTCTGGCAAAAAGGTACGTTTGGGGAGAATGTGCGTTTGATATACAGGATAGATTTTCTTCTGTCTCGCATATAATTGGTTGGTTTTTCCGTTTACCTGGTAAGATTAGGGGGTTCATTTCAGTAGGAGTAGCAGCTGTAATCTGGGCATTGTGGAAGTCGAGGAATGCCGCATGTTTCAGTAAAGTTTTTCCTTACGACCCTAGTGGAATAATTGTACAAGTTGCTTATTGGTTAAATACTTGGGCTATTACACTGAGTCGAGGCTTACAAGAATTGCAGTGCAGCGGAGTAAGAGATCTGCTACGAGTTGTGGCTGAAATCTTCAGCAAACGAAGGGGTTGGACACCTATGGCGATGAGAATAGAAGAGTAGAGGAAGAAATCAGGAAAGTCAGGTGGTGCTGCAGGAAAAAGTTGCTGGTAGTCTAGCTCTGTAGTTTGATACGATGATGTTGTCTTTTTGTTTAGGTTTTTTAGTTTGAGTTTTGGTTGTAATGTCAAAAGTTGAGTTTGGTTTTGTAATAAGTGTTACTTCTGGTAGAGTTTTTGCCTATGGGCTGGGTGAGCTGGAGTTTGGTAAAACTATGAATCTTTGTATTATCGGTTTCTTTCTATGAAATGAAATCGGGAGCGATGCTCCTTATTAATTCAAAAAAATCTTATTCAAATCGGGAGCGATGCTCCTTATTAATTCAAAAAAATCTTAACTGCTCAATTAAGAAATAAAGTACTAAATACTAACAAAATATAGTCCAACAAAAAATACATTCTACACGTGTATCTATGGAACATTATGCGCGATTTTGATAATTTGGTGAAATTCTAAATACCTAATTTTGTTTCTAACATTTTTTTTGTCAAAAAATTATTGCCATTGCCCATATCGAAAGATATATCAGTCTATATTGGATGATATGAAAACGACATTTATGAAATGATCTGATGCATTTGTATCGGCAGAATTAAAATGGTACATTTTGTAGATCTATCGGTTGTATCTAGCGAGATGTAAATCCCGAAGAATATCCTAAGGGTCGGAGAGGTGTCAGGGATCCACGACAATGCCACCGAGGAGGAATATCATCTCGACACCGGCCTAGTCGGGCCCTGACATCTAGAGTTTGGGAAAGATTTTACTCTGTTCTGTTTATCTTACATCAGAATTGGAACATCTTTGGTTTTACCTCACTTTTTCTGTCTAAACGGTTGTTATATCTCCTGTCCAAAATTGATGTATTATTTAAGAGACAAAAAATTAACTGGGAATAATGTGAGGGTGTGGGTCAGTGGGTGTCATGGGGTTAATCAGAACTTTCCCGTTTGGGATGGTGGACAAAGAAGGCTAAAAAAAATAGATCGAACAGATCTTTAGTTCCAAATGTTCAGTATTCAGCTCGAGACATGACAGTATCTACCATGACGCACGAATCTGCTTTTTTCAGGACGTTTTCTTGGGAGCGTCTGTATGACGACCTGGTCATTGCGGAACAACCACCGCCCGCACCCGCACGGACTGGGCCGCGGCCCACGATCCCCTCCAACCTTTCTTCTTCCTCTAGCACCTCCCGCCTCTTTTGATCCTGTCATTGCTGCTGCTCGCCCCCGCCGCCACCACCGGCCAGAACCGCCTGCCCCCGCCACCCGCACTCGGCGGCGCTACCGCGCCGCCTTCGTGCCCCGCCCTGCTCGAGCCGCCACCTCCGCCGGGGCCTCTAAGCCCCCACCGACCTGCACCCTAGCCCTAACTCTGGTGAGCTCCGGCGACCACCCCACCTGCACCCCTCTCGTTAAGGTACGTCCTCACCTCCGCCGGCGACGCCGCGGCCAACCGAGTCGTCCCCGTCTCCGGCGAGGTCCTGGCCTCACCTCCGCCGGGGCGCCGCAGCTCGCCGCGTCGTCCCCGTCGTCGGTGAGGACGCTCCGGTCGTCGTCGTCCTCGCTTCCGGCCGCCGTCGTCTCGGTCGCGTCGCCCTCGTCTTCTTCTCCCCATGAGTTGGGCTAGCCCATGTCGCGGCAGGGGGGGTATGCGGCGCGTGGTAACCATCGACCTGGTCGTCAAATAGGTTTTGCCCGTTTTCTTGGTGTTTGCTTCCCTAGATGTTTTTACCTCTGACAACCGACCAAGTCCGTCAGAGAACGGTGGATTTTCTACAACCCATATGGCGCCAAGGGCATATCTGGGCCGTCCGTTTGGGCGATCCGACGCCCAGATATGCCCTTGGCGCCATATGAGTTGTACAAACTAATAACCGAAATCCTTCGAATTCCGACTCCGACTCCGACTGCTACTCCCACTCTGTTGCCGCCTCTGACTTTATAATCCCCAAGCAGCACCACCTTCTCCACCTCCAATTCTAGAGCTAGGTTTCCTCCAATCTCACCCAAATCCCGTGGCGTGGTGAGTTGAGGTGCAAGAGACCTAATCAACCGAAGGCTCGTGCGACGGTGCGTTCGGAGCCGCGCACCACTAGAAGCATGGCGGCGAAGGTAGCGGTGGCCACCGTCAAGGAGTGTGCGCTGATGGAGAAGCGCAAAAGGAAGGCGGAGGAAGCCCCGGCGGGCGATGGATCTCCGCTCAAGATCGAAAGGATCGTCCGTCCTGAGTTGGAGCAGGGAGCAAAGGCGGCGGAGAAAAAGATGACGCGGCTGCCGAAGGAGGAGATCGACTCCATCCTTGCCACGGTGATGGACGACGATCGTCTCCTTCCCGACTTCAGGGCCCTGAAGCGCCACAGCCCTGACCTGATTCCTTCGGCGGAAGAGGAGATGGACGAGGAACTGGTGGACTTCTACGACGTTGTACGCGAGTTCTATGCTGTGGGAGTGGAATTCAGAGAGTTCCAGGCCTGGGTCCGCAGCGACTACACCAAGAATGGCTACGTCGAGGTCGACGACGAGTTCCTCCCTAGAAGAACCGAAGGTGAAGCAGTGATCGAAGCAGCACGGAAGGAGGCGCTTGCAGGCTTCGATTTTTCGGACTTGATCGACTGAAGAAGGGGCTTTCCTAAAGATCTGAAGACGTCTGTAATTTGTCTCTGATGGTCTCAGACCGATCGCAGTACCTCCTTTCTTGTTAGGATCTCTCCGATGTTGTGGTTCCCATCAATGTAACCCGTGCTAAGCTAAGCATCGAATGACTGCCTTGTATATGTTAAAATTCACTATGTTACGTTCATCAGTTTGCCTTGAGGATGCGGTTTTGTTCTTGCAGAAATGTGTGTGCAGTTTTAAGATTGTTGAGTAACTTGTGTTTACCTTAGTCCATCTTCACGGTTCTATCCTTTCTTCGTCAGTTATTATGCTTGGGTGCACTTGAGAAATTAGAGTTTTTGTCCTGTACATGTGATCTTGGTCTGCTTTATGAGCGGTTTGAGGGGCTGCAGAGCTGCAGACTGTGCTTCATTTCTATTTCTATTATGCATGAGAACGAAATCTTGCCAAAAGCTTCATATTTAGTACAACAATTATATCGATTTGGAGAGGTTCAACGCATGTCTTGTATTGGGATCTCAACAAAGTTCAGTTGACCTTACTGCAACACTCTATTATGTCTGCACAAAGTTCAGTTTGTGAGGAATCGTTATTGTGCTTGGATGCAGTCATCATTTCAGATAATCAGTTAGGTGATGAATTCCTGGATATAATAACATTTGCACTGTATTAATTGGGAGTCAGTTACGTGATTTTTTTTCGCAAATCGAAATGCAGAACCCTGGTTGGTGTTAAGTATATGTTAAAAATATAATATCACCTCTTCCTAACAGATCGGTCTTTTGGGATAGTTGGTCGATAGAACTATTCTAACATGGTATCAGAGCACGAGGTCTCGGGTTCGAGTCTCAACCCCCGCACTTTTCTCCAGCCATTTATCCACGCGTGTGGAGGCTGCTTTCTTCTTCCACACCCATGTCGGGTGTGAAGGGGGGTGTTAAGTATATGTTAAAAATATAATATCACCTCTTCCTAACAGATCGGTCTTTTAGGATAGTTGGTCGATAGAACTATTCTAACAGTTGGGACTGATCACCTTGTAGATTGATTCAGTAAGTCATATCCCAATATTGTTACGACGTGGTTCTGTTTTTACAGTGCAGAAATGTGTGTTTGTTTGCAACTACTGAGATTCAGTGTAGCTGTTATATATTTCTTCCTCGTTGTCGCACACTGTCAGCCGTTTGGAAAATTTGCATTCTATTTGCTTGTGAGTTGCATTCGACCTTTTCTGTGTTAGCCTCTGACGAATGAAGCATTCACGCTAGTGTTGTTCTGAAGTTGTTGTCTATATAGGCTTACACTGCAGCACATTGACATGTACACATTACACACTATCTTGTCTCGCTTGCATTTCTTCGTCGAATGTAAGCTCATGAATAAGTTGCTATCAATTTGTTTGTTGCTCCGGCACAATGGTATTCAAACCATGGCGCCAACTGTTGTCGTCCTGGGAGATGATGATCACCTGTTCTGGTTGAGAGGTGTTAGAGCATCATCCTGGAAACACTCGGTACCGCAAAATCATTTTCAGGTTTCTCAAAAATGATTTTGCTGTTTGCAAATCCATCGAGCAGAGCACACACACTACATGCATACTGAATATTCTGAAAAAGTTTGATCCTGGATTTCATCGTTTTGATATCGGCAAACAACAGTTCATACAATGTAAACATTAATTTTAGATTTCAACTAAAATCCTAATGTAACCCTAAACTAACCAAAAGAGGCCACTGTAAGCTTCATTGGGCCTTCTGGCGCCGTCGCGCCGCCGTGCTACTTGCTATTGGAGTAGCGCCGGAATTGGCGCTTGCAGCGCTCCTCCTCCCATCGCCGCGTGTGTGGCATGCTCGGCATTCTGCTGGAGACTGTGCTCGAGTTGGTCCACGTTCATCGTGTCCATTTGTCAGGCGTCCGCACAGAGCCACTTCTTTGCGCGACGCTCATAGCATAAGGAATTGGTTAAGATGGGCGCCATCAACTCGTCGTCGTCGATGATGGAGGCGAGCTCCTCGACGTCCTCATCGGTGGAGTCCTTGTCGGGAGAGGAGTCGAGTCATCGAAGCAGGAGTATGGGTCGTCAAAGGAGGAGAAGCACAAGGCCCAGACTAGGGGAGGCGATGGGACGCGCCCGCTGAGTTTGCCACGTCCTCGCCTCCAGATCCCGCCTCCAGATCGTGGCAGGCCACGCGCCCGCTGAGTTTGCCACGTCCGCACATGGATCCACGCTCCATTTCACGGTGGCGGTGATCAAAAAAATTGTAGCCGACTATGCGGCCGACGGAAAGAAATGCGACAAAGGGGATCACGGAAATGAACTATAATTGACCCCATCTCAATGATATAGTGGGATTGACAGCCGGTTTACTGGGTACCTAAAAAGCATTTCTAAGCCAGACCGATATGTGGTTTCTGTTCATGGCCCCAAAATGGCTCAAAACGACATGTCAGCTGAAATTTTTCGGACCGAGCGTGGTTTATATTATCTGTTAGAGAGATGTTCTTGGGGATGCTTGGGGATGCATTCGGGCTGAGGAAGCGCACCCAGCCACTTAAACCTAAAAAATGGCATGGCGCCATGATTTTTTTTTAATGATTTGTTTTATGCTGAACTTTCAAATTTGCGTCAAATTTTATTGTTTTTCACTCGCGCGGGTCCATTGCCGTCCTGAGCTAGATAGCGACGCGACGACACGATGTGCATCACCCAAACCGTTTTGTATTTTCGAGTTCTACGTGCATACCCGCAATGATATCGTGCCGCGTCATCACCCGTGACTCTGCTAAGCCCAATGCGTATGGTGTGAGCCGAGCTAGAGGCACGCCACGTTTTTTAGAAAAATGGAGTTCTTCACCATTGTCCTCGTGTCCTCATTGCGAGGCCAACCAATGCCATTGGCGTGGGAGTTTATGGTTCAGGATCAGGACTTGAGGGTCAGATGCGATGCGATATGACATGACATGGCTAGGCAGTAGGAGTACACTTGACCTGTTAAGGGCTTCTATGATAGGATTTGAAAACACAATAATTAGAGAAACATAAGAATTTAAAAGGATTGTGCGTGCAAAACAGATAATTACAAAACAAAGTAAAACGGTAGGAATGGTCATTTGGATGGACCACTTGACCTGTCGAGCGTGGATCGATTGATCGAGCGCCGCGCGCGCGTGGTGGAGACGAATCCGTGACGAGCGCAAAGGGACACAAGCTACAGCATCTTGCTCGAGAGGTACAGTTGTAGAAACGGGAAATGTTACCGAGAGAGGAGGAGATGATAATTCTGATTCGGAGAATGGGCGCGCCTACGGAGCTCCAGAGCCGGAAATCTAATCTGGCAGAGAGAGGGGTCACGTCGATTGGGCCGCCATTCATTTGATGATGGCTTCTGACACTACCATGCTTTCACAGTCACTTTTTTTTCCCTATACTTTGACAGTCGCTAGGTAGCTGCTGTAGGTGCACCGTTATGTTGCAATGGAGACATGTTTAGTATCTATGTACACTTATTTTGATATGAATGTAGATAATATGTGTAACACCTAAAACATCTAATATTTTGAAACAGAGGGAGTACATTTTACTACCAGGCTAGAGCACACATTTAGCACAGTATTGCTGTTCGTAACGTTGTTCACAGGGAGTACGTACTTCGTCTGATCGCTCGCTGCCGATACGTACAAAAACAGGCTAGCTATCCGAGCAACGGCACTATTTTTAAATTTCAAAAACGCTCAACTCGTAGTAAAACCTGGCAGAAAGTGAGTCTCGGGCCCTGCCGGAAGAGTGGTTGCTCTCGCATTTCAAAGTTTTGGACCCAAAAGATGAGTCCAAACTCCCAAACCTTTACCTTTTTCGCTTTTCCCCCTGGAAAGGACAAGCTTTTACTGATGCATGCGGCGTACAGTTGCTGCCTCGCTACTGCTATCATCGCAACTACTTACTGTACTTGCATGACGTCACCACCCTAGTCTGTAAAATAGCTGTGGCCTCATGTGTCAGTTGCACAAAACGGTACTTGATGGAGCGAGCTGTGGTATGAACTGTGATGAATGAACTTTCTTGGACTTGACTTGCTTTAACAGATGAGTGACGTCTCGCTTTTATCCATGATGTGTGGCATTGCGCCGTGAGAAACAAAGACAGTGTTTTGGATCACGGATGCTAGTACATTGTTCAGCATAGGTAGATCAATACTCCCTCCATTGGCTTTTTAGTCTACATTCTAAAAAAAATCAAACAATTTAGGTTGCATTTATTAGTACTACTTTTCCACGGGATAAGATTCGCTGACTTGGGGTTGGTTGACCTTGTGGTGACTTTGAGTCAATGTCATGTGGACCCTGCACGTGGTGGACCCTACCCGTCGGTGACCAAGTCACGGCTGAGCAAAGTCAGCCAATCCGCGCCCCTTTTCCACACCCCACCATGCATCATAATTATGCTCTCACAAGAAACGAGGCATCTCATTGGTCAAACCCATCTTAATTAATGCAATCCCTGCATAGGATAAGCAAACCGAGGTGGGACCCACTCAGGATGTTGGCTAATTCCGAATAAATTTTGGAGCTAGAATGTAGACTAAATCCGAACGGAGGGAGTAGATTGTAGTGTGTGTGATGATCGACGAGTGCTTAAGCTACTACGAGTACAGGTGATAAGAGGTCCGCTGAGAGAGGCTGGAGATAATTACAAAAAACCATCGTAATTGGACCAATCATTGCACAAAACCAATGACGTTCGATTTTTTGGTAGAAAGACTAGACGGAGTCACATCGTGACACCGAGCACTGATTAGTCCGATTAGGCGTGGTAACGTTAGTCTTGATAGCCCTGGCCACTGTTGTCAACCTGATGAAGCATCAAATAGTTATACCGTTTGATTGGACCATTAAATTGGAGGTAAGCTCCACGTGGAGCAACGGCGACAGCTTCAGATATGCCACAATATGAACAGAGAGTGGAGGAGGGGGGGGGGGGGGGGCAGACCGAGTGGAGGAGGAGATCAACAACGCGGCGGCTTGTCGCTAGAGGCGAAGAAGACAATGACCATGCTGACAAATAGGGTAGCCTTCCTTCTTCCTTATACCTAGGAATCCATGGTAACGTGGAGGAGCTATTTGACAAGGTAAGAGTGCTCAGAGGAGACCGCATCCGTGGCACGCGAATCATGTCGAGGTGAACCGAATGCCGATTACGTTCACGAAGTTTAGAGTGATAGAGATGGTGAGCCTTTGGGAAAAGGTACGGACCGTCGAGTTGGTACGAAATCACGAGTCAAATCGTCTAAACACCGCCGACGGCGTTGACTTTCGCGGAGTTGCTTGCCACGAACGTGAGCTTGACATGCATGTCGTGCAGTCAATGACAGCCATTGCGAAGCATACCCCGAAGGGCGACTTGGCGCACTCATTTTCAGTAGTGGACCTATATAGAAATCTAGGGGGGCCGATGTCCCCTGCCTAATTGTTTTAGCTTAATTACCCCGTAAAATCTTGGTTTGGACGGAAAAAAATAGGCAACTCCCCTCTGCAGTCAGCCTATTTTACACATGCACAAGCATCGCAACACCATATGGTAGCCCAGAGGGAAAACGGAAGGAGGACCAGTGCGAGGTATTTGTCACGGCGGGCGTCGAGTGCGACCATCACAAGATCGGCTAGCTGGGTAGTAACCATTGGTGAAGATGATTGAGAAAGAGTACTGGATAGAAAGGTGATTCAAGAAGAATGAAGAGAGAGAAACGGTCACAGGACAATTTCAGCTCATTCGTAGCCTGGTGTGATTGTTCGACGCTATTCTAATGGTGAAAAAAATCAATATAAATGATATGAATATTTTCATTCATTCAATGGTCATAGAATATATTATTTAATGTTACCAATTATTATGCTCTTTTCCGTGTATACTGAAAAATTAAAATCGTGTCATCATAATTGAATGATTTTTTGTCGAGTAAATTAAGGGAGATGTTTTCTCGATACTACTTATCGTAAAAAAAGTAAATAGTGGATACTTTTTACGAAAACCTATAATGGAGCCCGAGCTACATGCAGCTCGTTTTTTGAAAATGCAAAAAAAATCCCTATCGTGCAAATTTTTAATTCCAAATACGCTGTATTGCACAAGAAAGACAAACGAGTGGATCTGGGCGGTGAAGAATACACAGTTTCAAAATTTTGCAATTTCCTCCTATTCATCTTTTTATACATACCAAACTATAATGAATTTGGAGCTGAAAATTTGTGTGATTGTAGATCTGAACAATATTTACATTCAAGAGTTTTTTTTGTGATTTTTGGAAAGTTAAATATGTGGATTTCGAATTTCAAAAAAAGGAGCTCCATGTAGTTCGGGCTTCAAAAATCCACTCTCATACTTTTTACTTGGTTGTTGTTTCTTTACCATTTTACAACTAATAATTATAATATGGAAAATAATACTCCCTCCGTTCCAAATTACTTGTCTCAACTTTGTCCAAATTTGCATATAGTTATGCAAATTTGGACAAAGTTGAGACAAGTAATTTGGAACGGAGGGAGTAGTGAAGACATGTGTGTGGATGTTGTACGCACTCTTACATCGTTACGTGCTTTAAATGACTCGGTAAAAAAATTCGTTAAACAAAATATTATTCAAAAGGCGTGTTTATATAAAAAAAAATCTGATACATGTGTTGCATCGTGCACGTGCACGTTGGCTAGTTAGGGTAAGTTGATGCGCGGAAAAAGTCCAAAATAAACCCTAAACTTGTTGTGCGTAGCTAAATCAAACATCAAACTTGTAATCCCCGAAATTGGCACACTAAACTTTCGAATCCTGGTCTATTTCGAACCTTAGAACCATTTGACTTGGAAATTCGATGATGTGGCAGGTCAAACCCAGGTGTTGACTTGGACCCGCGTGGCAGCCTGTCTCACTAACAATATGGGCCCACTTGTCATGTCCATCTCCTTCCCCAATCTCTATCACAGACACTCCCCAATAGATCTCCTTCTCCGTTCATCTCGATGTCGATGTCCCGTGCGGGATTGCCATCGCGGAATAATTGACTAAAGCCAGCTTCGTACTCGTACCTGTACGTAGCTAGCTAGCTTCCACAAAATCAATCAGGCATATGCTACCTAGCGTTGTGTGGGCATGGAGAATACCAGCGACCTCCGGTGCGGCGGCGGAAGTCAGCTGGAGCCCAGCCATGGGGCAGAGCGCGGGAGGAGCGTGCAGCTAGCGGCAGCGCATGGCAGCGAGGTGGACCACAACCTGGGAAGTAGACAGCATGCCGCTGCGGACGCGGTACGTGCGTGCAGCCGGGACCTCACCGTGGAAATGTCGCGGCGGACATGGATCATTCGCCGCTGGCCAACTGGAGGCTCGATGATGAGAACCGGGCCCTGGCCCGCGGCCTTTCTGCCGCATCGACCACCGGCGGGTAGCGACTCTTGTTTCCGTGCTGCGTCGAGGAGGTCAGCGAGAGAGAGAGCGCCCCGCCGGAGGAGATTGAGAAATTTTATAAAAATTGGGGAAGAGGATGGATACGACGGGTAGGTCCGCATTGTCAGTGAGACTAGACAGTTATCCTTGTCGGGATTGTTGCTTTCCCAGTATGCCAACGGCTGTAAAGGTTCAAAATAAACCGGGATTTAAAAGTTCAGTGCCGGTTTGTTTTGTATTTTTCCTGGATGCGCGGAACATTTGAGCGTGCGACCCAAGTTGACACCGACTGGTGCACCTACGCTGCAGATTTTTGCGATTTAGAAAATCTGTGCGCCGCGCGAGAGTCGAGAGAGACAAGGATTATGCTCCTGAGTATCGGCGCCCCGAAAGCGAAAAGAAGCGGGCTCGCGGAATGAGTTCTTTTGTCCGTTGTTGCGGTAATTTCAAAAAAAGAAAAAGAAAAAGAGGGAGCATGTGTGCGTGTGCGCAAGCTATCATCGTGCTTTGCACCGCAACTGTGAGTACCGGGCCGGAGAAAAATATTTCTATAGCTGAAAAGGGGGGTTAGTATTTATATTTATTCTGCAGCGTGAGTCGTGACACATCTCAGTTCTCACTCACTCACAGCTGGAACCAACATCCTGATGCTTTCCCCCTGGGGACCTGCTCCTAATGAAGTCCAGGAGTAACTGTATAAAACTAGCCATAGTCCAGGAGGAGTATGTTGTTGTGATCAAGTTTCCAGATACGGTGGTGCCGTTTGCTCTGACGTCACAACTTGCTAATAGTAACTATCTTCGTTAGCTAATCTGCAGCTGCTAAGATGCCCTTTCTACCCTGCACCAGCTTGCTTAGACTTAATTAAAGACTACTGTAGATAGGTGATCCAGTGCAGTGTTGCCCTCTCTCTCGCTAGCTTCTCCACCAAGCCGTGGTGTGCCAGCTGCACTGCAGAGTCCGCAGCGTACTTGACGGAAATCAGGCCACATCTTTACTCGACGTTACATTGACACATTGATAGAGCTGCTCCGCTGTACACGCAGCCGAGCTACTTCCAGTACGAACCACCCTCTCTCTGCCGATAATTTACTTTTCTTCCTTTCACGCTTTGATCTTTACCGTGTCACGTACGCCGAGCCAGCTGTGGCCAGCCGGGAGGATCCTAGCACTGAATAATGATGATGATTCGTGCTCTACTGTTCCGGCCGGAGCTAGAGCCCGCAGTGGCTGCAGGGAGCGTAGCCAATGCCATGAAAGTTGCCAAGGAAAGGAAATCACAGCGCTGCTGGCCCCGTGAGTGGCAGAGTTGCCAACGGCTACCTTGGCGTCCTACGTGGCGCCCCCGTGTCACGTGCCACCCTTCCTCCGCAAGCCGAGCACCACTAGCTTGCTCCCTCGGCCTATATAAACGGCGGTTCCCAGACGAGTCGATCACAGTTCACACGGCGAGCTCAGTCCAGTACAGGGGTAGGAACTAGCTAGAAACAGTGTAGTAGGACTGAGGAGGAGGGTTGCAGCAATGGCGTCCTGGAACAACGCAGCGTCCCTGGCCACCGTGGTTGCCCTTCTGTGCGCCGCGGCCACCATGGCGGCGTCGTCGAGCAAGTTCGACGCCGTGGTGCAGCCGAGCTGGGCCAACGACCACGTCGTCTACGAGGACGACCTCCTCAAGCTCCGCCTCGACAGCGCCTCCGGTAAGAATCTACACACATCCGTTCTTGTTTCAGTCTACAGAGCAGCTGCATTGGTTCAGAAATGGACTTCTTTTGCTGATACCTCGCTTCGTTTCTGCATTTGGCTTCGGCAGGCGGGGGATTCGCGTCCAAGAACAAGTTCCTCTATGGCAAGGCCACCGCTGATCTGAAGCTCGTGCCAGGAGACTCTGCCGGCGTCGTCACCGCTTTCTATGTGAGTGAGTGCAGGCCTTGATTTTTGCCCCCTGCATTGCCATTTTTAGTTTCTCGTTCAATCCGCTCCGTGAACTGCCGCGCTCATTCATTCTGCATCAGGAAAACAATATCTCGACATGCACCTTGCATTATTGCAACGCTAGTGATTTCCATCTAGGATTAAGACGAGTGAGTAAAATGGGGAGGGGTCGATGCATGCTCGGGGCATCGTTGCAATGTCTGTCAGGTTCAGGGGAAGCTGCCAAGAACCCATTTACGAAGAACACAGCACGTGAACTAGTTCAGCAACAGCACAACTTTCTTAAAAGCGGCCACTTTTGACATTTCACCCTGGACCAAAGAGTGACTTGCCACAACTGATGATTTACCACCTGCTAGTACTTGCATCTTCATTCAACCTTGACCCCAAACTAATTTCGTTTCATGGATGCAGTTGTCGTCGGCGGGGGACAAGCACAACGAGTTCGACTTCGAGTTCCTGGGCAACGTCACCGGCGAGCCGTACCTGGTGCAGACGAACCTGTACATCGACGGCGTGGGCAACCGGGAGCAGCGCATCGACCTCTGGTTCGACCCCACCGCCGACTTCCACACCTACTCCGTGCTCTGGAACCCCAGCCAGGTCGTCTTCCTCGTCGACGAAACCCCCATCCGAGTCTACGAGAACAAGACCGCCGTCGTCACCAGGGGCCACCACCACCACGCCAACAACACCTCCTCGGGCGTCTCGGCGTTCCCGTCGCCGCAGCCCATGGCCGTGTACAGCTCCATCTGGAACGCGGACGACTGGGCCACGCGCGGCGGGCTGGTCAAGACGGACTGGTCGCACGCGCCGTTCGTGGCCACCTTCCGGGACGTGAGCGTCGAGGGGTGCGCGTGGGCGGCCAACGCCACCGACTCGGACGCCGGCGAGGTGGCGCGCTGCACGGGCACCTCCTGGGGCAAGGAGGGCGGTACTGGTGGAAGGAGAAGACATGCAGGAGCTCACCGTGCACCAGAGCCACCAGCTGGTGTGGGCGCGCGCGCACCACCTCGTCTACGACTACTGCGTCGACACCGACCGCTTCCCCGTCCAGCCGCCTGAGTGCGCCGGCCGCTGATCGCCCGGCGGTTGTTAATGCGGAGTAGGGAAATCTTAATCATTTAGGATGATGGATCCATGAGATCAATGGATCGTGTGCAGTACTCTGCTGGTTTCTTCGCTTCAGTATTTCTGTTTAGGTCTGTCTCTGCTGAATTTCGATCGTGTTGGTCATGTACCGTGTAGCTATCTTGTTACTTGGGGCGTTTCTTTTGTATAAATTCGTTTGTCGAATGGAAATGATGGCGGTTCTGTGCTCCCAAATCCTGGTTTGACATGGCTCCGGTTTACCTCTTTGATCTACTGCGTTCTCTTCAATGTCAATGCAGTATGGTCCTCTACGACTACTGCGTTCATCAATGTAATCTTCGATGTCAATGCAGTATGGTCCTCTAATCTACTCCAGGTTAGAACCAGTACCACTACTTTGTTAATCTCAGCTGATAAGTAGAGGTACATGTTCAAGCGTGGTCCATCGACCACTGCTTGGTTAAAGGGAAGGCCCAAAAGGATAAGGCGTCAGTACTCAGTACTGACCATTGATCAGCAATTCAGCATTGGGCTCACAAGTCAATACAAAGAATGGTTTGGACGCATCAGCTAGCGTGAATATCTTGCTGGTCACGGACTCACGGGATCAAGTAGTATAGTACTCCCCTCCTTTTTTTACCTTGATCGCTTAGGTCAGAATGGACCAAACCTTTTTTCTTTCTTTTTTTGGCTTTTGCACAGCACAACCGGCTGCCATTGCCATGATGTAGCTCGACCTGTCTTTCTTGCACAACTCTGAAGAGACACCACTATGGCGAGCGTTCGAGTGAGTGCATATTCCTTCCATTGATCGGCTTCGATTTACCCATCACAGACAGCAACGAAAGGACCGTCACATCTTCGTTCTTCAGGGAGCAGAGGAGAGAACCGTGGGAGCATGTGGACGCGATTGAATGGCACGCTCTGTACGAAGTGCCGCATGTGTAGCACCGAAAAGGAGGCACAAATGGCTTGTGACTTGCCAGGGTGAAATAATGCTCTTATTCTAGCAACAGACTTGATCAGCCTTCGAATATTTTATTGGAAACCAATAAAGGCGATATTTCATACTCACTCTGTATTTACTTTGTGTTCTGTATTTTCTCAAAGTCAAGTTTTGAATGACCGAATATATACGAAAGGTATGCACATCTATAATATCAAATGCATATAATACAAAAATATATTTTATAATGATTTTTTATAATATTAAATTCATATACACGTGTTAATATTTTTCCTATATATTTGGTCATTTTTTTTAAATTTTGACTTTTACTAAACCCAAAACGGGCGATAATTCTAAACATAATTCTAAACGGGGAGAGTACTTTCACCCCAAATAAGGAAGTGGTGTTGAAATCACTGCCTTGATGGCGAATCTTTCAACAACTCATCTCAATTGTGCATGGACTTGGGCCGAGATCATCTACAATCACAACAACTCAGTATTTCACTACCTCATATGAGAGGAATCCACTTGTCAATGAAGAATAAGAAGCTATGAGGATAAACGTGATCCCTAGATTGTGGACACATAGTCCACGTGTTGATGGCAGCAATGTAAACCCTATGTCACATCGCCTCGCAAAGACCAGACACCACACAGAGCTAGCCATCAGTCCTACTACCTACAAAGGAGAAAAGTCCCACCTCCATGGCAACACCAATTGGAGAAGCGACCAACACTGTGTACCTGAAATTGCGCCGACGGGTCTACACGATCAATTCAAGATCAAATTTGGTCGTACTTTATGCGATACCTCCCCCCCCCCCCCCCCCACACACACCATGGTGGCCAAAGTCCAGGAACAAATGCATGTCAGTCATGTGTTGCACGCCATTCTAGCAATTTCCTTTTTTCTACTCAACTGGAGCGCCCCCAACACCAGTGCGCCGGTTGTCACCCTCTTAGAAGATGACGACCAAACATCATTGCTCCTTTGGTGGCGGTGTCTATCCTCCACGCTACCGGGGCATGACCAACCGCCGGTCGAGGGATAAGAACCCACCTCTACCATGAGAACGATAGGGGAGATGAGAAACTAAAATGGGGAGACAAGAATGGGATTGTTGCAAACTCTATAGTGTAGGACTAACTCCATGGAGGCATAAATGGCCCATGCTGATCAGAAATAAAAGTACATTGTCTAGATTTATCTAATGGGTTGGTCGATAAAAACGAAGTTCCTTAGGTGCAATGGTTGGTTACAAAGGTTTCTTAATCATCGAGTTGTTTCACTACCTTTGCTTAAAATAAGATGATCTCTTCGTTTTGGAATGTAGAAATTTTGTGTGTGGCATTTTGTACTCTTTTTTTCGTGAATATGAAATATCATAATCAAAGCACCAGGTTTTTTAATGGTTAAAGCAACAAGTACATTATGAGTTAAAGACATGGAGACCCATAACAAATACTCCTGAATAGATTAAGTGGGCAAGTATAGAATCCGGAGCATTTTATTTGACATAATTGCACCACCCCTAACCAATTACCTCTCTGTGTTGGCTGACTTGAAATTTCTATTTTTGGTTTCACGTTTTCTTCTTTTCGAATATGTTTTCTCAATTTTATGTCCTTTCTCCGATATGTTTATTTTATGTAAATTTGTCCTTCCATGTCTTGTATTTTTCACATTTGCTAGTTTCTAGTATTACCAATCCTTTGCTTCTTTTATATTTTTATAAATTTCTTGATAATGCAAAATATTTATATCTTTTTAAATTTCTTGTTCTCCTTTTTATAAGTAAACTATATTTTTAAGTGCTTGAATTTTTTTTGTTCAAAATACATTTTATATTCATTTTATTATTCATATTTTTTTCACTTTGTCCAAAAATACTGGGACATTTTATTTGATGTGTATGAACATTTTTGTTATGAATAGGAGTGTCTTTATTATAAGTAGGTACATATATATATATATATATTGATTATCTAATCACTAATTTTGTAAATATATCAACATAGTATTCGGTACACCTAAACAATTCATATTAACTAAATAAATGTAAGATATATATTACAAAATTTTAAATATTTATTAGGGATATTATATACATTTCACAAGAATGTTTCTTTTTTGTCCTTATATTTTTGAAAGAAAAAATAAATTCTAAAATTAACTTGAAAAATGTAATCTCATCTTTTTTCCGCCATAAAAGATACTACAACTTTTAATTTGCAGCTAGTTATGGTGTGAATCATACAACCCCACAATGAAAAGGTTGTTCGACAGAGTTCTTTGCCCTTGTTCACTTGACAACTTGTCTAGAGTCTGTGAAGTACTTTCTCTATTCCAAACGAGATGTTTTGATAAGCTTAAATAGCCTACGAAACATGTAGTAATATTTTGGAACAGATTTAAAAAAATAATACTAACCTACTCTAGCGACTTAGCGAGGATTGAGAAGCCGTGTGTAGAAGAAAGATCTTGATGCTTCATGGCGTCTGCTTGCTATCGAACACTCCGGAAGTGTCTCGGTTATGTAATTCCACTCCACATCACCACTGAAACTGCATCGACGTCGTATTCCAGGTTACTGTACAACGTCCGTTATTAAAAGTTAAGCCCACATAGCGCGAGGCCCGACTAGCTGGCCTACTTCTTATAAACGGGCCAGGATTCTATTGAAGACCATCGTACCATATTGGGCCGGTCCACTACACGCTAACTCCGTGCATTATGCAGAAAATAGAGGTGTATTTAGTACCACCTCGGCTGTTTGCAGCGAGAAAAACCGGTTTAAAAGGTGAGTTCCAGAGCACACCAGCACGGACTTGAACAGGATCTCTTCTGTAGTAGTCGTACCGTTGCATCCTTGACTAACTAGTAGCTTTGCACGTGCACGCACGTCTCAACTAAAATTTGTGAACACATCTCTCTTTATATATTCCAAAGTAGTAATGTGAATGTAGTATGATGAATTATCGTTGAATTTACAAAAATTAGTGAGCAACATCAGGCAAGGATCGCTTACACATGTTTAATACTACCTCTGATTACTACACTTACTTCATGGTGTGCCCAATGCAACATATGTTATTGATATATCCTGCATATTGATAACTAAAAGGGAATTTCTCTGAATATGCAAAGAGAAACCACATTCATTTAAAATAAATAAATAATGAATTAACCTTAACGACAAGAATAATAAAGATGGAAGCACAAGCCCTAACGGTAGGGTGAGTCGGCCTTTCTTTTATTTAATGAACCAATTTATAAATCTACAACATCATGGTCATAATAAGTAGAGAGACAACTAAGAAACACAACATGATCAAGCACATCAACACACATACATATCCAATTATGACCAATCGTGAAACTTGTTTGCAAGAACAGCAATGACATGAGAAAGAAACTTGTTTCAATTCTAAGAAGATAATAATATTAATCGACAATAATAGTTTGCAGAACGCTGCAGTCTTGCAAGTTCTCGTCAATCTAGTACAATCTAATACATCAGCAATGATCTTATTGGAAAAAACCTTGCTCCAGTTTTAACTTTTAAGTAAATAGAAACTTAATTGTCCATAAATATTTCTTGAAAACCAATTGATTAATGTTACACAAGCCTCATCGATCTTGTACAATTCAATAAAAACATGACAGAAAAGCTCATACATAACACAATGAGATGGATATCTTTGCAAACTTCCTTTGGATTCATCCCTATCAGATTAATTTATTTTGACGTACAAATCAGCAATCGGAGAAGAAAGGGACTACTCAAATACAAATATAAATACTCTAGGCTAATGTATTGCGCAATATGGTATAGCAATATTAGTCTGAAAAAGGGATGTGTGCTAGTCTCGACATGAAAAGAAGAAAGAGGAAGATGGAGTGGTTTGCCACAACATCACAGCCTTAGATGTGCCCCATGGACACCGTACACGTAAAAATTGACACTTTGTCAGACCTGTGCAAGAAAATAACTGAAATTAAGTGCAAACGGAGACAGTTGTTGAACTGACAGCACTTACCTGCAAGTGCAAGATATTTCGTACTTGTAACCAACATAGAGCCACCACGCGACGGCAAGAGGTGCCTCCGTGCATGTGCCATAGTCCATAGGCGAGGTCTTCTCGTGGCAAGATTCGACGGGAGAGGCGCAGCGCGGCGCAGCTGGACGGCGGCGAGCTCGGTGGCGGCGCACTCCGAGGCGAGGGATCGAGGCGCAGCGCGGCGGCCCGGCCGGCGCGGCGGAGATCTGGAGGCGGAGGGAACCGGAGAGGCGTACCGCGCCGCTCGGCGACCGCCTCCATCAGATCAGAGACAGAGAGAGAAGCAAACAAAAGGATATTCCATGTCGTAGTGTCTTTCCTAATTTGTGCGTACAGGTCGTGCGTACAGGCAGTGGAAGTTCACGGCCAGGTCGCCGTCCAGGAATTTGGCGAAATTGATGCGTGCCATCAGTTTCCTTATTCCGCGATCTATTTCCTTGTTTGACGATTTGTTTTTTGCTGGGGTTTCGTCTGCTCCACAATGTTCCACCAGTGTAAATTGGTAGATGCCATCTACCAAAACGTGTGGTTGATGACATCTGACCTGTGGGCCAGAGCGTGATTAACGGCCTGGTATCAGAGTTGCTGATCCCATGGCTGTAGATGATCGTTTCTGTTCAGCTCCAGCTGAGCAGAGTGGCTCATAGGTTGTCTGACAGGCTCAAAACTCTTTTTCTTTTCCTCTTTACAAAACGGATTCCGAGGTGGTCTGCTCGCTCGCCCCTTCATTTTTGCTATCTTCGAAATCTTTATTTTCTTATGAATCCGAAATTGCTACCCTTACACAGAGGCTTCATCGAACACTAACTGAGAACGGTCATGTTCTGACATTGACCGGCCAAAGATTCTGTACAGTCTGAAGCACTAACTGAGTATAGTTCAAAGAAGAAAATAAAGTCCATGCATCTGTTACGAAAATAATTTTGAATCCAACCCTTCCTTGAAGCGGTACGTACAGGCTATGGCGAAAAAGAAGGCGATCTAGGGTTTTGCGTCCGTTGCCGGCCGCCGGCTAGGTGGCGGCGACGACGCTGCGCTCGTCCGACCCCTCTGCTTTGCGGGAGGAGCGCCGTATTCAGTCCAGCCTTTTGGCTTTGTCAAGTTGGCTGTAAGTTTTCCCGCACGAAGGATTCTCATGTCGTAGTGGCGCTGAAGACATCCATTGTTGTGGTTTGGTTTCGTTTTGAACTGTTCGAGGTATGAGTACTAGTTGACTTGCTTGACGTATATAGCCGGCTATGTCTGCGGCCTTCGAGGGGGACCACCGGGAGCAATGAAAATTGTCAGTTGGAACATTCGGGGAATGCAGAAGTCCTCGGCAGTTCATGGGCTTCTGAGCCTACAGGAGCAGACCCGCCAGATGTATTGTTCCTGTCTGAAACACATTTGAGTAAAGCTAAGGCAGGTAAACTTAAGAACAGGTTAAAGTTTGACGAAGTGTTGGTTTCTTAAAGTGATGGAAGAAGTGGAGGGCTGGCGTTGTTTTACCAGAGAGATCTTAATATAACCTCTAGTGAAGTCAATGCAAATTTTATTGATATTTTCATTGATGAAGACAGTGATTCGGGATGGCGTTTTACTGGATTCTACGGTGAGCCTAGTGGTGAAAGGAAACATCTGTCATGGGATTACATCAGAGGCCTAAGAGCTAAGTCTGATCTGCCGTGGATGATTGCTGGAGACTTCAATGAAATCTGATATGGTTATGAGAAGGAAGGTGGAAATATAAGATCTCAAAGAAGTATGCAAGCTTTTGGAGATGTCCCGGAAGATTGTGGCCTCCAAGATCTGGGATATCATGGTGACATGTTCACTTGGAGAAGAGGGAAGATTAGAGAAAGGCTTGATAGGGCTGTGGCAAACCAAAAATGGGTAGATATGTTCCTCTCTTTGGAGTGATTAATGAAGACTTTGGTAAGTCAAATCACAGGCCCATTACTGTGGATACGGAGTTCCAACTGATGGAAGGACCTCGTCCAAAGCCAAGGCCCAAATTTGAAGCGAGATGGCTTTGTGAAGAATCGGTTGAATCCGTAATTCAAAGTGCTTGGGAGCGCGCCCAACAAGAGGGTTCTTTGTCGAAAAAACAGAGGTAGTTCACTCTGAGCTACATCTTTGGGACAAGAATGTTCTTCGGGGTCCGAGACATAGGCTCAGAATTCTACAGAAAGAACTTAATGTGGTGATGTCTGGACCTTTATCGGATGATGCTGTAGCTAAGCAGATGGAAATACAGCTCAAAATTGAAGCACTCTTGGAGCAAGAGGAGTTGTACTGGGTTCAGAGGGGACGTGCAAACTGGCTAAAACATGGTGATCAGAATACAACCTTCTTCCATGATTTTGCCACAGCCCGGAAGAAGAAGAATTTTATTAAAAAGTTGAAGAATAATGCTGGAGAGTGGGTTGAGGATCAACCGGGCTTTGGAGTGAATTATTCACAGCCGGTGTTCATGTTCCAGACCTGAATGTTATAGAGAAGGTTGTTCCCCGAGTTGACCAGGCTATGAATGATATTTTGACAGCCCCTTACACAAGGGAGGAAGTTTAAAAGGCTATGTTCAATATTGGGGATCTTAAAGCGCCTGGGCCAGATGGGTTACATGTTTTTTTTATAAAAGGTTCTGGCATATCATTGGGGAAGATCTAACTGATGAAGTTCTTATTGCTGTCAATTCAAAAACTATCCCTGATGGCTGGAATAGTACAACTATTGTGTTAATCCCAAAAGTGGACAGTCCTGAGTCTATAACCCAATTTCGGCCTATTAGCCTTTGTAATGTTGTTTACAAGGTGATCTCGAAGTTGTTAGCGAATAGGCTTAAATCTTTGTTGCATGATATTATCTCTCCTTATCAGAGTGCTTTTGTGCTGGGGAGGCTTATCACAGATAACTTCTTGGTGGCATATGAATCCTACCATGCTATTAAGAAGAAGAGAACTGGTAATTATGGAACATGTGCAGTAAAGTTAGATATGAATAAAGCATATGATAGGGTGGAGTGGTGTTTTTTGGAGAGCATGATGTTAAACTGGGTTTTGATGTTGACTGGGTCAAATTAATTATGGCTTGTGTCTCCTCGGTGAGATACCAAGTAAGACTGAATAATGAAGAATCTGACTATATTATCCCTTCAAGAGGCCTTCGGCAAGGTGACCCTCTATCACCTTACCTTTTTCTCCTATGTTCCGAAGGCTTGTCAAGCTTGATTAGGCATGAAGAAGAGCAAGGTAATTTAATTGGGGTCAAAGTTTACAGAGAGGCTCCAGCAATTTCCCATTTACTCTTTGCTGATGACTCGCTGATCTCGATGAGAGCGGATGAGAATAATGATGTAAGCTTCAGAAGGGCGTTGAATAATTACTGCAATTCTTCTGGACAATTGGTTAGTGAAAGCAAGTCTAGCATATTTTTCAGTCCTTGTACCTCAGTGGATACTAGGGTGCAAGTGTGCACTATGCTGAATTTTGACTGAAGCAATAACAGATAAATACTTAGGCTTGCCACCTATCGTTGGAGTTGATAGAACTGACCGCTTCCAACACCTTATTGATCGTGTTTGCAGCAGACTGAGTGGCTGGAAGGAGAAGCTACTCTCCTTTGGTGGAAAGGAAATACTGCTGAAAGCAATTATCCAGGCAATCCCTGGGTATGCTATGCTGGTCTTTAGGCTTTCTAAGCAGATTTTAAATGGTATTATTAAGGCCATGTGGAAAATGTGTATCCCAAAAACACAAGTAGGCATGGGTTTCAGGGACTTACATTGTTTCAACTTGGCAATGTTGTCAAAGCAATGTTGGAGATTAATTGCAGAACCCGAGTCCATTTGTGCTAGAGTTTTGAGAGCAAAATATTTCCCAGATGGGGATTTATTAAAATGTGATCTTAAAAAGGGTAGTTCATATAACTGGCAAAGCTTGTGGGCTGGTATTCAGACTTTCAAGAAAGGTCATATTTGGAGAGTTGGAGATGGAGAAAATATAAGTATATGGGATGATCCATGGATTCCAAGTAGCCCTAACTGGCGTATGGCTACTAATAGAGGTAATATTGTGTTGACAAAAGTTTCCCAGCTTATTGATGTTGAGAGCAGGACTTGGGATGAGCAACTGATCCGTGACACATTCTGGCGAGTAGATGCGGAGAGAATCCTGAAAATACCTTTAGCAATCGGTATGATGGATGATTTCATTTCTTGGCATTTCAACAAGAATGATTTTTTCTCGGTGAAATCTGCTTATCACCTGGAATGGCATCATCAACATGGCCGCAAATTACAGAGAACAAATCAACAAAGTATGTCTTCAAACCCAATCTGGAAGATTTTATGGTCTCCTAAAGTTCCAGGGAAAATAAAGATCTACTGCTGGAGGTCTTTACTTGGAGCGATTCCTTGTAATGGGGTTTTGGCTAATAGGCACATACAACATTCTTCGCAATGCCCACTCTGCTCGGTTCATTGTGAGAGTATTGAGCATGCTTTCTTCCAATGCGAGAGAGTCAAAAACATCTGGAGATGTTTGGGGATGTCTGAAGCAATTGATCTTGCTTGTGCGGAAGACACTGAAGGAGCCATGGTACTCAGCTCCTTGTTGTCAAACAAGGTTGCTGCAGCACCTCTGTTGGAAGGTGTAAATTGTAATGATCTAATCACAACGGCGATCTGGTATATTTGGTGGGAACGAAGGCGGTTCACGCACGGGGAAATATTTAGGTACCTTCAAGGTCTGCCCAAGCTATCGCTGCGCTGGTGACTAATTACTCAAGGGCGAAGAAGAAGATTAACTCACCGATTGATCGGCATGACTGGGTCAAACCCAGGGAGGGTTTTGTGAAACTGAATGTTGATGCGGCGTTTGATCTTGATCTTGGATCGGGAGCGACAGGTGCCATAATTCGGGATGCTGCTGGTATGTTTATTGCATGATGTAGCACCATTTTACCTTTTGTTGCGATGCTTCATCTGCTGAAGCTATGGTTCTGAAAGATGGATTGGCACTAGCTAATGTGGTAGGTTGCAACCGCATTATGATTGAATCAGACTGTATGGAGGTGATTGAAGTGATGAAGAATGGAGGCAATTCCATCAGAGCGACAGCAGCTATTTATGAGAACATTACTTTTCAGTGTCGTAATCTATCTCATGTCTTGTTTAGCCATTGTCCTAGGGAGGCCAATGTTGCGGCTCATATGCTAGCTAGTAAAGCAGAGGTTCTCAGTTCACTATGTGGCACGAGAACCTCCCGATTATTTGATTGCTGTAATCATGGATGATGTAAGTGTGTTTGCTAAGTAATAAAGTCCGAGTTTAGTTTAAAAAAAAACTGAGTATAGTTCAAGCGTCGTCCATCGAGGTAGCACGTAGGCGTACTGTTTGGTCGCGGGAAAGACACAAAAGGATAATGCGTCAGTAGTTCAGTACTGACCACTGATCAGGCCATTGAGCTCACAAATCAATAGTGAATGGTTTGTACGCATCAGCTACTGATAGGATCGTCTTCGAGTTTGACTTACTAACTATATGAAAGCTGTGCAAAGTCTCGCTCTCTCAGCCCCTCTAGCACTGTAGCATCTACAGTGTTGAACAGTACCTCGATCGCAGCCGTCCGCAGTCGATCCAACGGCCCACCTGATCCCGCCCGCGCAATTTTGCAAATAAACCCCTCGATGTCGAGAAAGTGCTCCGCGCTCCAAAAAAACGAAGGAAAGGACCTTTCCCCAAATTCGAAACATCGCGAGGACCTCCGCGCAAAACCGTCGTCACTTCCCCCCCCCCCCCTCCCACTCACGCGCGCGGCCGAGGTCGCCGCCGGCCGCCGACGCGCTCCGCCGCCGCGACGGCCCTCCCCGGCCAGATCCGAGGCCACTACGACCTTCTCCGCCGCGTCAGCTACCTCCTCGCCACGGATCGCATCCCGGGAGGCCGCCAGGCCGCCGGAATGGCCACCGCCGCCGCGCGGCCCTCCGCCGCATTTCGCGTGCCTCCGGCGGCGCCACGGCGACGATAACGGGGCGCCGCCGCCGCTCGCCTGCTTCCCGCGTCGCTGCGCATCGACCGCGCGCACACACGCGTCCCGCCGCGGCGGCGGCGATGCGGCGGAGGGCCGCGCGGCGGCGGTGGCCATTCCCGGGATGCGATCCGTGGCGAGGAGGTAGCTGACGCGGCGGAGAAGGTCGTAGTGGCCGCGGATCTGGCCGGGGAGGGCCGTCGCGGCGGCGGAGCGCGTCGGCGGCCGGCGGCGACCTCGGCCGCGCGCGTGAGTGGGAGGGGGGGGGGGGGAAGTGACGACGGTTTTGCGCGGAGGTCCTCGCGATGTTTCGAATTTGGGGAAAGGTCCTTTCCTTCGTTTTTTTGGAGCGCGGAGCACTTTCTCGACATCGAGGGGTTTATTTGCAAAATTGCGCGGGCGGGATCAGGTGGGCCGTTGGATCGACTGCGGACCGCCGCCGCGGCTCCGCCCCCGGTGACGTCGCCCCTGACGTCGCCGCGACGACCAGCGGGCCTGGGCTGGCCAGCTGGGCCGCCACACGGGCCGGCCGGCCTGCCTGCTTCGTTTTTTTTCCATTTTCTTTTTTTTTTGATTTTTCCCTGTTTTCTAATTTCTAAACCTTTTGCAATTTTTGATCCGAAAAATGCAAACACCATCTCGAAAATATTCAAATTTAACATAGCATTACACACATTAACGTGAACGATAACTCTTTTACAAATATATTTACAAAAATATTGGAATCCTAGCAAGAAGGACCATTTTATTAGACCAAATTATACAAAATAAAAAAGTGTCCAATTTTTTTTTTATCTATTTAACTGATAAAATACGAATAACACATCCGGCCGATCGGAATAAATAAATACTTGCTATTTACGGGAACAAAAAACTTTCCAAGATCTATAAAAGGGTCAACATTCCAAATAAATACAAAAGGATCCAACTGCACGTCTCATAAATATACGAAGGCGAATTTTCCCACAATTGCTTGATCAGATGAATAATTGCCGATGCCACAAAATCATATTCCACAAATATGGATTGGATTTAAAATTAATTTCACAAAATTCATATAATGTATTTCCCCTAATAACTGAGCTAAATTAAACATCAAACATGAATTTAATATATTTCCCAAAAATTCCACACTTTGTAAAAAAAGACATTTGCAGATTCGAATTTTACCACACGACATTTCCGACATCTAAACAATTTTGCGCACATACACTCTCTTTGCATTCCATCGATTTCCAAATTTCCACGCTTTCAAAATAAGGAATTTTTCAAGTTTCAATTTTACCGCACGGCCAACCGTCATATTCCAACGAATTTACATAGTTTACACTACAAAATTAGACACAAAAAATCAAAGAAACCAACTTTCTTTGCACAACTCTCTTTGCAATATAAATTAACTTCCAGACGATAATATTTAAACATCAAACAAATTAACGTGAAAGATATCCCTTTTAAAAAATATATGTTAAAAAATGTTGGATTCCTAACATGTAGGCCCATTTTACTAAACCAATTTACATGAGATAAAAAAATGTTCAAAAAAACAGTTTCTCTTTATCTATTTAACTGAAAAATACGAATAACACATCCGACCGATCAGAATAAATAAATACTTGCTATTTATGGGAAAAAACTTTCCAACATCCATAAAAGGATTAATATTCCAGATAAATACAAAAGGATCCAACTGCACGTCCTATAAATATACGAAGGCAAATTTTCCTACAACGCAATTAGAGAAAGTGAATTTGAATTTCCTTAAAATATTTACGAAGGCACGCATTCTAAAATGTAACTGCTTAATTAGAGAGTTTAAAGTTATAATTCCTTTAAAAAATGTTAGCGTAATTGAAGCCATCAAGTATAAAATCTGTGAGGAGGTGTATTGTTAATAAATATGCAAGTCTGGTGAAAATGGGAGAACGCAACAAAAAAGAAAAGAGAGTATAAAAAAAATGGGAACATGTAAAGGAAAAGAAGCAATTTGTCATTTCGAATAGCTCGATAAATAATTAGAGAGAATGCAATTTCTAAGCATTCATTAATTCTGATTTAGTGCAATTAGGGAAAAACTCTTAAATTTGACAACGCACAAAAAAAAACCCAAAGTTCGAGAAATTTTACAAACAAAGTAAATGCATTTCCTCCGATTTTATGAAATCGAAGTTAATAGATGGCCACATAATATATTCCCTCCGATTATGGAGATACATTAAATTTTTTCAAAGCAACATACTAACTTATTGCACCCTTTCATACAGATTATTGTTTATGGATAATATAACTAAACTTTCTCCAAATATGCATGCAGCATTAATAAATGCTACAAATACTTAGTGTTTCCACATAACCATAATATATTCCGCCATATTACAATGCTAAATAACACAATTATAGCAAAATGGAACTACATTTGACCATTCCAATTTACCTAACATGTTTACAAGCAATATAACTCAAATCTATGTAATTACGTTCTCCCATTTCTAAAAAAAATGCTTGCCTACATAAATATTTCCGGAAAATACAAATTTGTTCCCTCTAATTACGGAATGATTTCAGAATGAATTTAAACTAACTACATTACATAAATTATAACTATCACCTTTCCTTAAAACATATATAACACAACTAAAAAACAAATTATCGCAGAAAGGTTCACACTAACCGCACGGCGTGACATTACAGAATGACTTCAAATTGATTTTAAACTAACTACACATTACATAAATTATAACTACCACCTTTTCTTATAATACATACAACACAATTAAAAAATACACAATTTATCAAAAAAATGTTCTCACTAAACGCGCGGCGTGACGCCGCGCAAAATATTACTAGTTACCCATCAGACACCAACGAAGGATGCTGCATCTTAAGTTCTTGAGGGAGTAGAGGCGAACCATCGGCGTCGGGCGTGTGGCAGGATTGCGAAGAGCCGAAGATTGAAGAATTGCCTAAATTCAGAGAGAAATAATGCAAGAAAATGTACGTCAGACTTTTTTTTTGAGAGAAAAATGCACGTCAGACTAGTGTTGACCTATTCAACTCCCCATGGACTGCCTCTTTTTTTTAGGAGCAACGTGCTCTAAAGTCTATTTTTAAAAATTGCCCAATGCCCGAACCGCCCGAAGTACAAGTACCTTATTTTTTTGGTCTGCTAAACTAAAACAGGCTGAGGTTCATCGAAGACTACCACAGCATGTTGGGCCGGCCCACTACACGCTAACGTTAAGAACTCAGTAGGGCACACACAGGTATATCTAATTAGTTACACTAAAAAAAAAGGTATATCTAATTAGTTCCCCCAAAAAAAAGGTATACCTAATTAGTTTTTCTAAAAAAAAAGTATACCTAATTAGCAATCCTCAAAGAAAAAAGGTGTATCTAATTAGTAGTTTAGTACCACCTCGGTCCTTAACATGGAGCAGTCCCGGTTGTCAACAAGAATTCCAAAGCTCTGTTGCTAAGGATGGCAATTTTACCCACGGGTATGGGTATCGCGGGTACCGTACCCGCATGGATAGGGTATGGGCATAGTTTTATATCCATGGGTAGTACCTGTACCCTACCCGTTAAGTCACGGGTAGGGCACGGGTATATCCTTATACCCATGGGTATACCCATACCCTGCCTGTTTATATACCTTTCCCGTTGAGGTCCAACATTCATTCTCGTCAGCTTGTGAATCTATGTTAAAATTGTCATCAATTGTCAATTTGACCTGAGATAATTGTCTTGTACTCGAATATATGTTATTGAGTTGAGAGAAATGTTTTTCATTTATCAATGTGTTATCGATGAATGTAAAATTATGTATAACATGTGTACTATTTAATCTTCCCGTTGGGTACCCAACGAGTATGGGTAACCGTCGGGTATGGGTACGGGTAAAGTTTCATACCCGTGGATACGGGTATGGGTAGAGTTTTGTACCAATTGATTACACGGGTATGGATATAATATTGCTCTACCCGCCCCATACCGTACCCATTGCCATCCTTATCTGTTGCACGACCTTACTTGAACATGATCTTTCCTGTAAGACCGTACCATAGCATCTTGACTAATAAGGAGGTAGTCACTTACGCCTTGGTTGATGACATCTCATCTGTGAGCCAGAGCGTGATTAACGGTCTGGTTGTTGCTGATCCCGTGGCTTTGGAGGATTGATATAAACGATGGGTAAATAAAAGATGAACACAAGAGATCAAACTAAACGGAGACACAAGATTTAATGTGGAAAACCATTAATGAAAACACTTTCAACTATGCCCCAAACTCAAAAGGTTAATATGGTCTTTTGCCCTTAATTATTAAGATGATTAAATTAGCTTGGCCCGTATCCAAACCGTGTATACCACGTATCGGCGTACGGGTATTAAGCATAGATCACCACGTCCCGCTCGGCGGTCGACGGCGGCCATCTCCGCTCCACGTCGGCTCATGGTTCCCGGCGGCCATCTTCGTTCCTAGCAGGCTCCGGCGGCCACGGATCGATTCCGGCCGTCAACATCTCGCGATCACCGCCTGCTCGGACGGCCATCTCCGATCCTCACCAGCTCGGAAATCATCCCGTCTCGACGTTGTTGCCGGTTCCACAGCCGGCCTCCTCCCGAGCGAAAGGACTTCTCGTGAACCGCGATGGTGGAGCCGTGGAGGGGCTCGCGAGGAGCGGCAGATCGCAGGACGCCGTCACGTTGCTCCAGACGAGGCTCTCCGACGACGAGGCCGCGCTGAACCTGAACGAGGTCACCATCATCAGCGTCCCGCACGACGTCGCGTCACCGGTTCTTGCGCACTTGCAAGCTGCTGCACTCGTCGACGAGCAGGTCGTCTGCAACGCGCTGATCAACGCCACCGCAAGTACGGTGAGACACGGCTGGCATTCGAGGTGTTCGACCTGCTTCTGCAAGCAGGTCCTGATTTCCTAGGACACCGGCATGAGGGCCATGGCCATGCACGGCCGGATGCCGAGGACCCATGAACAAATCGGGCGACAGATTCACCAACTAGTTTGGCGGCCGCGGTCGCCGGCGCTTGTGCCGGCCAGCACCATCCACTGCGTGGTACTGCTCCTCGGCGACGAATACGGGAGCCACAATGATCGTGCGCTGTAGGGACGGGCCCACCAGGATGCACGGATTTGTAGTATACGGATGTACGCATACTGATCCAATTATTCATTAGTAATTAACTAATAAGTTTAATGACCATCATGTCCTTAATTATGAAGGGGTATGGAGAGATCTTAGCCGTTGTTGTGTTTTAAGTTTGGTAAGGGGATGTACCGAAGCAGAACGCAAGAAAAAAACCACGGCGCCAACCAGCAAAACTTTACTATGGTCGGGTGAGGTTACAAACGCCGAAGATTTACAACTTGCGACTTTGACTTATCACAACCCGCGGCTTAAAAGAAGTATATATAATGGTGTAACCCTAAGTCATCCAACTATCAACGTCCCGATCGATCCACTCATGAGATCCAATGTAAATTTGGATCAAAATAAAACAACAAGGATGTTTTCTGATCATCCAGTGCTGACTAGGGTAGCTCTCAGGTTATGTGACAGGCTCTCCCGCTACTAGATTCCCGAAAGCCTGAAGCTATTTTGCAGCGAGAGACACGGCCGGCGTGCCTTGTTGCTGTTGCTGCATGCGGCGGGGTCAGGAGCTAATGGGAGCTCATCTGATTGAGCCTTATGTCTCGCTGCAACCAAAAAAGTAACAAATGAGCAGATGTACTAACAGTTTTTTGGTAAAACGCCAGCAAGAGATTCTACTGTCAGTGTGTCGTTTACATGCCACCAAAGACAAATAGATGTCAATGTCTTGTCCAGAACAAGTTTTCTTGTTCAGCTTGGGTATCTGCCAGTTTTCCCCTCTAATCAGGTGTACCACGTACAACACCCTTGGGTATATGTTACAATCAGTGAACATTTAACATATTTGCATGTTTTACATGCTTGGTTGCCCTTTTCTTACACCATTTGGATATATGATGATAGTTCTACTCTTACACCTTTTCGGATCACACTTTTGGATGCACACCAACTAGGTTAGATGAAAAATTACAGCATATACTACAGTGGTAGATTACGTTTTTCACAAAAGTTAGATGTAATTGACAAGCTCCAGGTTACAGTAGGCATGATAAATCATATGCTAGTCTATCTTTGACACCATCATGGTTAAATGAATAATTACAGTTCCATTGCTTACATGAATAATTACAGTAGCATGATCAGATGTAAGTGTATTAATATCCAGTTATACAGCAGCATGAGATGTCTTAATTTATGAGTAGTGTAGTTTAGTATATGTCAGTTTTCAAGTTTAGTAGCACATGGTTAAATCAGGGGATGGCATTTTTTGGCGTAGATGTAGTTTAATAGTGTCATTTTACAAGCATTACTTAACACATGATAAAATCAGTAGATGGCATAATTTTGGCGTTGCTGTAGTTTACTAGATGTCATATTTTTAAGTATTTAATTAGCACATGATAAAAACAGTAGATGTATTTTGATAGATGTCATTTGTGCCAGTTTTTAGTAGCACATGGTTAATCGATGGATGTCATATTTTTTTTGCGTATATGTTGTTTAATAGATGTCATGTTTAAGTAATATATTGTAGCGACATGATTAATATATATGTCATCTGTGAGGTTTCAGATGCTCACAAATCTTTGGTGGATAGCCGGATAGGTGGCTCGATGTAAACTAATAAACTAATGTTAAGTCTTTTTGTGCATGTAATAGTTGTAGCTTATTGATGATAACCAATACAACAAAATTACTTCTGATCATCTGCAGTCTATGTGACCAACTACTGTTGAATTTTCAGTATAAAATGTCCTGAAGTGCACAGGTGTACACTGATACATATCCGTGTCATGCTTTCTCTCTTCACTGTATGGTAGTCATTTTTCTGAGTAGAATGGATGCAGTGCAGCCAATGATGTTTGTGTAGATGTAATTTAGCTTTAGCCTAGAACGTTTTTAATTTACTCCCAGAGAGAATATCTGTGATGTATTTTTTGCACCGGAGGTACTTTTGTTCTAGTGGTATCAAGTGCAAGCAGAGATGTAAGTTAGGTCCTTTCTAGTGTAGTATTAGTATAAGCGTACATCCAAATTTACATTAGTGTTAACATTTTTTTACTTTAGTTCAAGCGAAAGCACAGATGTAGCTTAGTGCATGCCCCAATGTAGCTTAAGCGTACACCATCATGTAGATTAGTAGCAGAAATCACTTTTTAGCTTTAATAACAACCACATGATGGAAATTTAGTTCAGATCCCATTTTTTGTAAGTTATGCTTATGCCTGATGTATATTAGTAGCTTACATTTTAGTTTGTACAAGAACAACGTAGTTTTGAGTGATGATTTCTAATGTAGGTTAGGTATACACGAGATGCAGTGTTAGCACTTCTTAAATCTCAGTTTAAGTACATGGAAATGTAGTTCAATATTGATCCCAATTTATCTTCCGTGTATGTCAGATGTATTTTAGATCACTTTTTTCCATCTTAGTTCAAGCACAATGAGAAACTGTAGCTTAATTAGTGGATGTAAAATGTTGCCGTCTTGCTAGTTTGATGCCATCACATTGATGTACTTTTTCATAATTTGTTTAAACACTATTAATTTTGTTCTTATTTTTCCTTCTTCAGGTGTTGACTGAACTTCACCATCGGTGCCACTTTCTGCAATAGATTGATGCCTTCACATGTATTTCTGTTATGCAGCACATATTTCCCCCTACTTTATTCTACTACTGGCAATGCTTTTTGCTAACATATTTTCTTCTTTGTGCCATTCAACTGCAGGAACAAGGAACACTATCAGGCGTCGAAACAACTTCAGTCATGATAGAAATGCACAAAGAGGCCGACAGCCGATAACTACAAACTTGTTCACGAGATCACTGAAAAATACTTTCTTTTTTTTTACTGAACATCTGCAATCCATGTGACCAACAGCTGTCAGAATTACACTAGCATAAACCCCAAGTTTGGTTAATTCCATGTTTTTGTATCTATCAGCCAATGGATGCAAGTTAGTTCCCTAGTTTTCCTAGCTTAATGAGAGGGGGGATGGGAAAGACATGAACTACATCTTTTTTTTCTGGGACTATCAGTATGATTCTTTGTCTTCTGGAGGTTCAGAGAAGATGCCTGTCCAGATTCAGACTGGAGTTCTGGAGATGTAAGCTTGTGGCGGGGATGGGGGAGGTGGGAACTGGTAAGAATTAGTGCTGCAGATGGGAAGGAGCTGGTACGAGCCCTTGATTGCAGGTTTTGGAGATATATAATTTTTTACCTGGAGTTACGGTTTATGCCGGGGAAGATACCTGGGGGCGGGTAGGACGAACCAGCAGGGTTGGCAGAACCTCAAACCCCACGATCTCTGGGTGGGCCAAGTGGTCCACGGCCCCGCTAATTTTTTTGGTAGCGTGCTTCCTTTGGTCACGCTCGCTCCATCCCGCGCACTTTCCATTTCGGGAAATCGTACACTTGCCTTTCCTGGGCTGTCGGACTGACCACGCCATAAGCTAGATCGTGGTCACCACGAACTAGCAGCGTCCTTTTAAAAATTGCCCAATGCCCGAACCGCCTGAAGTATGAGTACCTTATTTTTTGGTCTGCTAAACTAAAACAGGCTGAGGTTCATCGAAGACTACCACAGCATGTTGGGCCGGCCCACTACACGCTAACGCTAAGAACTCAGTAGGGCACACAGGTATATCTAATTAGTTCCCCTAAAAAAAGGTATAGCTAATTAGTTTGTCTAAAAAAAAGGAATACCTAATTAGTAATCCTCAAAGAAAAAAGGTGTATCTAATTAGTAGTTTAGTACCACGTCGGTCCTTAACATGGACCAGTCCCGGTTGACAACAAGAATTCCAAAGCTCTGTTGCACGACCTTAATTGAACATGATCTTTCCTGTTGGACCGTACCATAGCATCTTGACTAATAAGGAGGTAAACACTTGGGCGAATAGCCCAGGTGCGACGTTTTTCTGAGGAATTGGCTCTGCTGCGACATATCTGCTGCATAATAGCTCACATGCAGCATCTTTTCGAGCAGTAATTGCTCTGCGGCGACATGGCCGTCAAGTCATGTTTCCCACGCTGTAAACCCGGTTTGACCGGTATGTGGAGTAGTTTTTCTCGAGTGGGACCCATGCGTGCCACGCGCCGGCGTCCCGCGGAGCTCACTCCTCACTCTGTCCCGTCGTCTCGGTTTCTCCGGGCTGGGGAAAATTTTCCTGGCGACGGCGAGTCGGCGGCAATGGAGCGGGCGACTCGAGCTGTGGCAAAGAAGCGGGCGATTGGAGCTGCGGCAATGGAGCGGGCGAGTAAAGCTGCGGCGAGGGGGCGGGCGAGTAAAGCTGCGGCGAGGGGGCGGGCGACTGGAGCACCGGCATTGGAGTCGAGCAAGCTGGCGGCGAAAATGTTAAGAGCGGCCGCGCGAGTCCAGCGGCGGCACCCGGAGCCGAGCAAGCTGGCGGCGACGCAAGGCTTGGGGTGGTGCGTCGAGGGAGCGGCGAGGGAGGATGGAGGATGGGGTGGTGCGGGTACACGGTCGCAGAGGCGACCGGCGGCCCGATTTGTGTCTCGTGCAGCGGCGAGGGGCTCCGGCAAGCGACCCTACCGGATTTCAGTCCAGCAGGTATTGAAGCAGGCGTGGCAGCGTAACGGCTACTACGGCGGCGAGGGTTTTTCGCTCGGCGGTGATTCGCCGCCGATGACGAGACAGAGGTTTGCCTCGATGCGCAACATTGCTGCGGGCGACGAGAGCAGCTCGGGCGGGAGCTCATCGAGCAGCAGTTCAGCACGCTCAACCCCGAGCCTGGACTTCGAAGTAGCGTTGAGCCTAGAGGCTTTCAGTCTAGTTGCCGGGCTGGCGGAGGACAGATTGGTGTGCTCAGAAATTCTCTGCGAGATGAAATCGAGCTAGAAGAATCACATGGCGGAGGGGAGATTGAGCTGCATTCTGTAGATAGCAAGTCTGGTGAATTTTGTGGGAGTTCTTTTGTGAAATGGCCATGTAAGCACTACGGCGAACACCTTGGGGGCGTGCTCTGGACGTGCCCTGGACGTGCTCTGGACGTGCCGTGGCATAGTTGAAACCTTGTAAACAATATGTAAATTACTCTGTTCCTTGTTTTTGTGTTCCTTGTGGCATTCGCACGCCGTCAGATTGTGGCATGCACACTGGACGTGCTCTGGACGTGCTCTGGATGCACCCTGGACGCGCTCTGGACGCCCGTGCTGCTCTGGACGTGCTCCACTTTCGCAATCTCGCACAACAGCTAGCATTTTGTCAAAGGAGAAAACCCAGCCGAAGGAGAGAAGGTCCGGAGACTCCTGCCGGCGATGGCATGCCGGCAGGCTAAGGCGGAGTAGCTCAGCCGGCGATGCACACGTCCAGCTGAGCGTGGCGCTCCGCATGTCGGGGTTGGCCTGCCTTAGCGCAGCCATGTCGGCAGTGCCGGCCATGCACGCGCATCCCGCTGGAGGCAACCTCGATTGCATCCGGAATCAACACACGACCAGTGCGTATTGATGAGTTGGTTCCATTCCCATAGTCGAATTTTGTCAAATTCTTCACACTCGGTTGAAGATTTGAAAAATCCTTTGACGAACATGTTCAACTCGATGTTTCTCACAACTTTCGTGTTGAAACTTTTCCATTTCGGTAGACGTATACGGATACATCTTGTACTGGACTAGTGATCTAATTTGTTACTTCCATCGATTTTGTAGATGAAATATTATTAAAATGTAGGAGAGAGAATATAGACGTCCAAATTTACACCATCCACTAGAATGCTGCATTGGGACAAATTTTTTGAATTTTTAAATAATATGAAAATTATTTATTTTCTTTTGATTTTTTGAATTCAACTTTGAACCAAAATTCAAATTTACATGCTATTTGAGCTAGGCTTGGATGTTGCAATGATTTCATACTATTATGTAGTTGTTTGATCTAACTTGGTCATGAAACCGAGCCTTTTGCTAAGTCTTAAACAAAAAAGTGATTCAAATGAGCTCTAAAGGTAGGGTAAACGGCTCCATTCCTAAGCAAGATTTTTTCGACCTTGTCTAAATCAGCCAAATAACTTTCCTACACTTCTACTCTATATATAAATACCATGTGCACTGGATTTTCATTTTTTGATGTTTTTTGAATATTTTGTGATTATTTCAAATTCGGTCAAACCCAAGTTTGACCAACATTTGAACATGTTTTAAACACCAAAATGAAAAACCAAGCTTGGATCCTTCTTAGTCACACCAAAATGAAGCATTTCTAAAGTTTTCAAAACATGTGCACACCATATTTTGAGATCTAAAGTTTTCACACCATATTGAAGCATTTCTTGTTTAATTATATCTAGACCTTGTTTATCAGTTGGAGTTGTTAGTACATGACAAAATAAGAACATGTGCACTGGATTTTCATTTTTTTGATGTTTTTTGAATATTTTGTGATTATTTCAAATTCGGTTGACTTTTGTTGACCCAGATTTGAAATATTCAAAAGATATTCAACATAGAAGAAAAAAATGATATTCCAGTGCACATGGTCTTATTTTATCATGTACTAACATCTCCAACTGATAAACAAGGTCTACACACAAATTGAACAAGAAATGCTTCAATATGGTGTGAAATCACACATCTCAAACTATGAACTCTATAGTTTGAGATGTGAGATTATGAAGCACTTCTTGTGTAACATGTATGTAGACCTTGTTTATCAATTGGAGATGTTAGTACATGACAAACTAAGGCCATGTGCACTGGATTTGCATTTTTTTTGATGTATCTTGAATATCTTTTGAATATTTCAAATCTGGGTCAACAAAAGTCAACCGAATTTGAAACATTCAAAAGATATTGAAAAAACATAAAAAAATGCGAATCCAGTGCACATGGCCTTAGTTTATCATGTACTAACATCTCCAACTGATAAACAAGGTCTACACATAAATTAAATAGGAAATGCTTCAAAATGGGTGAAATGGCACATCTCACACTATGAACTCTATAGTTTGAGATAAGTGGTTTGAGATTTGCAACATGAAATTTTCCAAAACCTAACCAAACCTTCCTTTTGGTGTGACTAAGAAAGGTCTAGGCTTAGTTTTCCATTTTGGTGTGTAAAACTTGTTTAAATGCTGATTTGGTTTGGCTTCTGCCGATTTTGAAATATTCAAAAGATATTCAAAATAGAAGAAAAAAATGATATTCCAGTGCACATGGTCTTATTTTATCATGTACTAACATCTCCAACTGATACACAAGGTCTACACACAAATTGAACAATAAATGCTTCAATATGGTGTGAAATCTAACATGTATGTAGACCTTGTTTATCAATTGGAAATGTTAGTACATGACAAACTAAGGCCATGTGCACTGGATTTGCATTTTTTTGATGTATCTTGAATATCTTTTGAATATTTCAAATCTGGGTCAACAAAAGTCAACCGAATTTGAAACATTCAAAAGATATTGAAAAAACATCAAAAAAAATGCGAATCCAGTGCACATGGACTTAGTTTATCATGTACTAACATATCCTAGAGTTTGAGATCATTTGGAGAAGGTCGAAAAAATGACAGGTTTAGAAATGGGGCTGTCTCGGCTACCTTTTGAACCATTTTTAGCACTTAAAAAGTGGAAAATGATATTTGTAAAAATAATTTGGAAAATTGCTTCGGCTTGTGATCGTGGAGAAACCCTCCTACACATCTACTATATATACACAAACCATGTGCACTGGATTTGCATTTGTTTGATGTTTTTTTAATATTTCATGAATATTTCAAATTCGGCCAAACTCAAGCCAAATCAGCATTTAAACAAGTTTTACACACCAAAATGGAAAACTAAGCCTGGATCATTCTTAGTCACACCAAAATGAAGGTTTGGTGAGGTTTTGGACAATTTCATGTTGCAAATCTCAAACCACCTCTCTTCACACATGAGAGTTCAAATGAGCTCTAAATGTAGTGTAAACGGCTCCATTTCTAAGCAAGATTTTTTTCCACCTTCTCTAAATCAGCCAAATAACTATCCTACACATCTACTCTATATATAAAAACCATGTGCACTGGAATTTCATTTTTGATGTTTTTTTTGAATATTTTATGATTATTTCAAATTCGGCCAAACTTAAGTCAAACCAACATTTAAACAAGTTTTAAACATGAAAATGAAAAAATAAGCCTGGATCATTCTAAGTCCCACCAAAATGAAGGTTCTGTGATTATTTTAATTTTTTCTGAATTAGTTGGTCAATCCACACAAAATCCTACGAAGCTTCTGTGATTTAATCCTGGCTGTCTGATCATGCCTTCTAGAAGGAAACCCCCCGATCCGCGCCAGTCCCAGTTCTGCGCTCTGATTGGCTGTTGATTTTTTTTTGAGAGGAGGCTGTTGAATTTTTTTAGCTGCAGTGTTTCGAACGCGCATAGGCCACGGCCCAACAAATTCCACGGCCCAACAATATATTTTAGCTGCAGTGTTTTATTAATTTCAAACGCGCATAGGCTACGGCCCAGAAAACTCGACGGCCCACGACCCAAATCCTGTCGTGCCCTAGCTATTGCTCTTCTTATCCACTAACCCTGTCGTGCCCTAGCTATTTCCCCACCCTGTCGTGCCCGAGCTATTTCCCCACCCTCGCTGCCGCTTGCATTAGCTCGCCGCCGGTGATCAAATCGAGCTACGCCTGTAGATCCAGCCCCGCCGCCCACCGATGTTTAGGAGGGGAGGTCGAATCGCCGGCCGCGGTGGCCATTCCGGCGGTGGCAACGGCGACGAGGAGCGGAAGGGGAAGAGGCGGGTTCCGGCTGCCCCCGCTAGGAAGGCCGTGGCCGCTTCCGACGGCGCTCGTAAGCGAGGCGCGCATGCGTGGACGAACCTCGGAATGCGGCCTCCGCCTGCGTACGAGCGCCGCGAGCTGCCTGAGTACGACCGCCGCATGGCGGCCCGCATGGCGATGGCTGGAAGCTCTTCCGGTGCGGGGAGCTCCTCCGGTGCGGGGAGCTCCTCCATTGCTCGGGGTCGGGCACCGCTGCCGCCGCCGAAGAGGGAGGAGGAGGAGCAGCAGGAGCGCCCACCGCGCAGCGGCTGCCCCCTCCTGCCCGGGGACTTCGTCTCCGAGGAGGACCTGCCCTGGGTCACCTTGGAGGTGTTCCAGCGCAGCACAGAGGAGGAGATGCGCCGTCAGATGGAGACTGAGCTCGACCAACGCCGCCTCGAGGTCGGGATTTACAATTCCCTCCACGACGTCATCGACATCAGCTCGGACTCCGACGGGGCCGGGCTATTCGACTCCGACGAGGACTAGGACTGAGCGGCGCCGCCGCCTCGTTGCCGCTGCCGCACCCCCGGGGCTCCGGTCTGAGCCCAATTTTGGGTCGTAGCTAGGGGTAGGAGCAGCAGCGAATCGTCCCCCTTGTATTTTCAGTTCATCTCTGTGTTGCTTTTGATCCGATGAGCCACGAGCTTCCGTAATGTCGAATATATAGTTTGTCTACTATATGCGCCCCACTTGTTTATTTTATCTGCATTTATTTATGTTTTGTCTCGCCGGCGTTGCCGCGCTGCGTCGATGTCGCTGGAGAAGAAGAAGGAGAAGAAGCAGAGAAAGCGCGCGCAGGGGAAGAGATGAAACGGTCGTCGTTGCTGACGTGGACAATTGTGGGTCCCACCCGCCTCCCCTTAATCCTAACTGACACCGGGGTAGGAACTGATTAAGAGCAATGAGTTTGGGAAGTTATTTGAGCTCAATGAGATGTCGCACTGGAGCTATTACAAGCAACGACGTCGTTCCCCAGTGAATAGGGTGAAAAAACGTCGCATGTGAGCATTTGCCTGTAAACACTTAGGCCTTGGTTGATGATATCTCACCTGTGAGCCAGAGCGTGATTAACGGTCTGATGTTGCTGATCCCATGGCTTTGGAGGATTGATATAAACGATGTGCAAATAAACGATGAACACAAGAGATCAAACCAAATAGGGACGCGAGATTTAACGTGGAAAACTCTTAAAAAAACCTTTTCAATAATGGAAAATAAAAAGCCACGGACGCCAACCAGCAAAACTTTCACTATGGTCCGGTGAGATTACAAACGCCGGGAATTTACAACTTGCGACTTTGACTTATCACAACCCACGGCTTAAAAGAGGTATATATAATGGTGTAACCCTAAGTCATCCAACTATCAATGTCCCGATCGATCCACTCATGGGATCCAATGTAAATTTCGATCAAAATAAAACAGCAAGGATGTTTTCTGATCATCCATTGCTGACTAGGGTAGCTCTCAGGTTATGTGACACTCTCTCATCTTTTTTCTGCTGCTCCCAGTAGTGTACCTTCATGGTTTTTTTACGGGGATGCATGTAGGTAATGTACATCATTGCCGCGTACTATATAACAGTAATAATGTACAAAGAGAGATCATGCGGCGCCATCAGCTGCACGATCAAGAGCTCTTGAGCATGGTACGTTAGTCCTGAATATCCAAGTTGCTACCTTTTGATTGAAGAGATCCGAGTTGGTACCAACAATCCTAGCTTCATGGCCCGCCAATAGATTCCCGAAAGCCTGAAGCTATTTCTGCAGCGAGAGACACGGCCGGCGTGCCTTGTTGCTGTTGCTGCATGCGGCGGGGTCAGGAGCTAATGGGAGCTCAGCTGATTGAGCCTTATGTCTCGCTGCAAAGCTTATCCCCGGCCGGCGGTGGCCCGCCCAGACACACACATCTTTCCCCCGATTGAATCCGCATCGATCTACTACTAATTTCTGAAAAAGCTCTCGCGCACATGCGATTGCACAGTACGGCCCCGGGCCAACTCGCCGTGTCTCACTCGATCGATCTCAGGGATTCTTCTGGCGGTGGGGCGCCGGCCATGCCCTTTAATTTATCAGATTCCTAACGGCACCGTCACTTCTCAAACAAGACTTCTCGGATGCATGCGTGTGACTTTATCCGGCCTTGGTTTATTTCCTGTTCATGGGAAAAAGACTTCGGGAGTGATGTTCATGAACGCCCTTTGACTATCTGAGCCCGCCCGCCCGTGGTGATAATACACATACTGTACTGCTGTGCAGCCACTCCATGGTTTTCATCGAGGACGACAATGGCTCGTTGAAGAGTGGAGTCAACATGTAATTTCCTGGTCGGTCCAGACATGGCCATGAGTGTCCCCCGTGCGTGCTCCTCTGACTTCCATGTTCTTCGCATCACCGGAAAATGGCGAGACAGCCCCACACGGTTGAGGTTAGGGAGCAATTGCCAGCTTGGCGCCTAGTCGCTTATGACTTCTAAGCTTCTTCCTACTCGATCAGACATTCAGACGACCCTACATTGCTACTTAGTCAGTTGCCTGTAGCAGCAGTACAGGTGATGATCCACAGCACAACCGCGTGCTGCCAACTCCCTTTTGACATGATCGCATTGATTAGTTAGGAGTCAACCAGCACCTGTTAGCTAGTAGTACTAGATTTCAAGTACTACTGCCGAAATCCGTGGATCAAATCTAGCAATGTAAACGCGGCTTGCATTATTTCGAAGAAACAATTTTTTCGTGCACATGCAAGTGCTGATCTAGCTATGAAATTTAACCACCTACAGTACGACCTAGGAAGCTTTCGCCGTGTGTAGCAGCTCGCGAAACACTACAATGGCCACTGGTACTCGAGTTGTTATCCTCCTGTTCATGCTGTTGGTAGTGCCTAATACGCTACGAACCACCATGCACATGGTCTTGTATCTCCAGGCCTTATGGACGTGCGCCGTGCGGCATGTATAGGTAGGGAAGGTTTGCATGCATGCATGGTGCGGCGGCCGTCGCTGCCGCCGTGATCGTCGGACGGCTCATCGCTTTCACCAACAGTTTAGCGAAGTTACTAGGGCAACCGTGGATCCATGAAAGTTATTAGCGTACGGAGAAAGTCTAAGCCTACCATGATCTTTCCCCCGATTGAATCCGCATCGATCTACTACTAATTTCTGAAAAAGCTCTCGCGCACATGCGATTGCACAGTACGGCCCCGGGCCAACTCGCCGTGTCTCACTCGATCGATCCCGGCGATTCCTCTGGCTCCACCGGCCATGGAGCCCCTCAAGATTCCTAACGGCTTCTCAAACAAGACTTCTTATGCATGCGCGTGTGTGACTTTATCCGGCCTTGGTTTATTTCCTATTCCTGGGAAAAAAGACTTCTGGAGTGATGTTATGAGCCCATTGCCCATCTGAACCCATGGTGATAATTCACATACTGTGCTGCAGCCACTCCATGGTTTTCATCGAGGACGACGATGGCTCGCTGAAGAGTGTGGTGGCATCCCGCGATGAGTCAACTGTCAACAAGTGGTCTCCTGGTCGGTTCAGACATGGCCATGAGTGCCCTCGTGCTCCTCTGACTTCTACGTTCGCATTACCGGAAAATGGCAGCCCCACACAGTTGAGGTTAGGGAGCAATTGCCGGCTTGGCGCCTAGAAGCTGATAAGGTTCTAAGCTTTCGTTCTGCTCGATCAGTCATTCAGACCTACGTGGCTACTTAGTCAGTTGCCTGTAGCAGCAGCACAGGTGATGCACAGCACAACACAAGATGATGCTACTCCTTTTTGACATAATCGCATTGATTAGTGAGGAGTCAACCGGCACCTGTTAGCTAGATTCCACGTACTACTGCCAAGCATGAGCCCCATGAAATGCGTGGACCAAATCTAGGCGATGTAAACGCAGCTTTGCATTACGGAGAAACTATTTTTTGGTGCACATGCGAGTGCTGATCTAGCTATGAAATGCACAGACATTTTTAACCACCTACTCCTGTAGCTATGAAATGCACAAACTATTTTTTTGGAGTACTTAGCTAGCTAGCTCGACGTGTGTAGCAGCTCGCGAAACACTACAATGGCCACTGGGACTCGAGTTGTCCCTCCTGTACATGCTGTTGGTAGTGCCTAATACGCTACGAACCACCATGCACATGGTCTAGTACATCCAGGCCTTATGGACGTGCGGTACGTATAGGTAGGGAAGGCTTGCATGCATGGTATGGCGGCCGTCACTGCCGCCGTGATCGTCGGACGGCTCACCGGCGGCAACGTCGCAGGCAGCTTTCACGAACAGTTTAGCTAAACATAGGATGAGAGTTATTATTACTAGCGTACAGAGAAAGTCTAAGCCTGCCATGATCTGGTCGAAATAGCGTATTTTTTTCCTTTCCCGTCGCATATGTAATGTTTCCATCAGCAGGGAATGCACAGCAACTATGCACGCAGGAACTGATGTAATTTCGACAGTGACAGAACGGGAATTTCGAGGGCAAAGTTCGCCCGATGTAAACCAAAAAGGGCGCGAAGGGAAAGCTAGAGGTCAAAAGGGAGTTGACCCGTGCACCCAGGCTGTGAATGCGATAGACAATGGCTCCACAGGCCCAATCTGGCCCAGCGTACCTAACGCAATCACAAACAGTATTTGCCCGACCTGTCAGGGAAGCCACCGGGACGCTGTGTGGGCCTACCTGGGCTTCCGTCAGAGCCCACCGGGACTATTCTCATGTGCCGTTTTGGGGGTCCAGGGAGTGCTGACCCCGGAGGAGAAAGGTAAAAGAAAATAAAGTGTCATCCAGATGGAAGAGAGTTTTCCCTCGTTTCACACACGGTGCATCATTAAAGCCAGAGAATTTTCACAAGACATGGAAAGGCACTGTATTATTGTTCACTTTTTTCGCTCCTCTTGTTTGTTGGAGTAGTATTATTACTCGAATGATTAGCTGCGTCTACTAGTTTTGTAATGCCTCTTTCATTGTTATGGAGACTATGTTTATCCTTTCCGAGAATGTGCATGACGGGTACACCTGTCCCGGATATAGAGATTTCTCGTAGCCTGGGCGAAAGGAAACACAACTACTACATCCGTTTTGAAATATAAGATGGTTTAGCCTTTTTTTGATTTAAATGTAGTTAACTGGTTTAGTGTGTATATTTACTCATTTCAGTCTCTATCTAGTCTATATTGAAATATCCAAAACATCTTATAATTTGAAACGGAGGGAATAGATGCACATATTACCATTAAAATTAGAAGACGTACAATACCAACTATAGCTCAAACTGTAACGATTATAGCATAAGTGAATTTAAATATCCTATGACATACGAAACTTCTTTTACATCTTATTTTTCTTCTCAAACTAGTTGAGATAGTACTTGTACCGCGCTAGAGGGTGGCAATCACCCCCAACATCTAACGATGTCGTTTGCATTCGAGGATGATAGCTGGTTACCGTCACCGTCGTCCTTGATGACAACCTAGCGATTTTGGTGATCAATTCCTTAGAGTCAGTGATTTCTTTTACCATACGATGTTCTTCGTCCCCCTCCGATGATGCCCAGAGCGCCTTGAGTCGTCAGACATGTTCAACATTGCGTCAAAAAAAAGGCTTCTGGAGTGATGTTATGAGCCCAGCCCATCGACGAATACATAAGCTGCAGCCACTCCATGGTTTTCATCGAGGACGACGATGGCTCGCTGAAGAGTGTGGTGGCATCCCGCGATGAGTCAACTGTCAACAAGTGGTCTCCTGGTCGGTTCAGACATGGCCATGAGTGCCCTCGTGCTCCTCTGACTTCTACGTTCGCATTACCGGAAAATGGCAGCCCCACACAGTTGAGGTTAGGGAGCAATTGCCGGCTTGGCGCCTAGAAGCTGATAAGGTTCTAAGCTTTCGTTCTGCTCGATCAGTCATTCAGACCTACGTGGCTACTTAGTCAGTTGCCTGTAGCAGCAGCACAGGTGATGCACAGCACAACACAAGATGATGCTACTCCTTTTTGACATAATCGCATTGATTAGTGAGGAGTCAACCGGCACCTGTTAGCTAGATTCCACGTACTACTGCCAAGCATGAGCCCCATGAAATGCGTGGACCAAATCTAGGCGATGTAAACGCAGCTTTGCATTACGGAGAAACTATTTTTTGGTGCACATGCGAGTGCTGATCTAGCTATGAAATGCACAGACATTTTTAACCACCTACTCCTGTAGCTATGAAATGCACAAACTATTTTTTTGGAGTACTTAGCTAGCTAGCTCGACGTGTGTAGCAGCTCGCGAAACACTACAATGGCCACTGGGACTCGAGTTGTCCCTCCTGTACATGCTGTTGGTAGTGCCTAATACGCTACGAACCACCATGCACATGGTCTAGTACATCCAGGCCTTATGGACGTGCGGTACGTATAGGTAGGGAAGGCTTGCATGCATGGTATGGCGGCCGTCACTGCCGCCGTGATCGTCGGACGGCTCACCGGCGGCAACGTCGCAGGCAGCTTTCACGAACAGTTTAGCTAAACATAGGATGAGAGTTATTATTACTAGCGTACAGAGAAAGTCTAAGCCTGCCATGATCTGGTCGAAATAGCGTATTTTTTTCCTTTCCCGTCGCATATGTAATGTTTCCATCAGCAGGGAATGCACAGCAACTATGCACGCAGGAACTGATGTAATTTCGACAGTGACAGAACGGGAATTTCGAGGGCAAAGTTCGCCCGATGTAAACCAAAAAGGGCGCGAAGGGAAAGCTAGAGGTCAAAAGGGAGTTGACCCGTGCACCCAGGCTGTGAATGCGATAGACAATGGCTCCACAGGCCCAATCTGGCCCAGCGTACCTAACGCAATCACAAACAGTATTTGCCCGACCTGTCAGGGAAGCCACCGGGACGCTGTGTGGGCCTACCTGGGCTTCCGTCAGAGCCCACCGGGACTATTCTCATGTGCCGTTTTGGGGGTCCAGGGAGTGCTGACCCCGGAGGAGAAAGGTAAAAGAAAATAAAGTGTCATCCAGATGGAAGAGAGTTTTCCCTCGTTTCACACACGGTGCATCATTAAAGCCAGAGAATTTTCACAAGACATGGAAAGGCACTGTATTATTGTTCACTTTTTTCGCTCCTCTTGTTTGTTGGAGTAGTATTATTACTCGAATGATTAGCTGCGTCTACTAGTTTTGTAATGCCTCTTTCATTGTTATGGAGACTATGTTTATCCTTTCCGAGAATGTGCATGACGGGTACACCTGTCCCGGATATAGAGATTTCTCGTAGCCTGGGCGAAAGGAAACACAACTACTACATCCGTTTTGAAATATAAGATGGTTTAGCCTTTTTTTGATTTAAATGTAGTTAACTGGTTTAGTGTGTATATTTACTCATTTCAGTCTCTATCTAGTCTATATTGAAATATCCAAAACATCTTATAATTTGAAACGGAGGGAATAGATGCACATATTACCATTAAAATTAGAAGACGTACAATACCAACTATAGCTCAAACTGTAACGATTATAGCATAAGTGAATTTAAATATCCTATGACATACGAAACTTCTTTTACATCTTATTTTTCTTCTCAAACTAGTTGAGATAGTACTTGTACCGCGCTAGAGGGTGGCAATCACCCCCAACATCTAACGATGTCGTTTGCATTCGAGGATGATAGCTGGTTACCGTCACCGTCGTCCTTGATGACAACCTAGCGATTTTGGTGATCAATTCCTTAGAGTCAGTGATTTCTTTTACCATACGATGTTCTTCGTCCCCCTCCGATGATGCCCCAGAGCGCCTTGAGTCGTCAGACATGTTCAACATTGCGTCAAACGGGCTCGGGGAACAAGGCAGGTGGAGTTCGGAAATGGGCTCGAGCTCAACGACGCGCAATACGTAGGGAGATTGAGGCCACTGTCGGGAACACAGCAGAGCTCAGGAGGCATTGGAGACAACGAGCTCGAGGAGATGGTGTCAGACGAAAGAGAGACGTGGGAAAGGGAGAAAGGGGGTCATACGATCAGAAGTATCCCTGGCGCCAATTTTTTCGGGTTTACCGCTCCTCTTTCCCCCTCCCTCCTCTAAATTTAGAACCTATAAGAGAAGTTTTACGGACACCTCTATATTTTTAGGGATAGATAATGGGATAGAATATATGCTCGAGTTTGTTGTTGTCCTCCATACTGTAAACTAGCGATTTCTTAGGCAAAAACACCTTCAAAAACACAAAAGTTGTTTGGCAGCCATTTTTCGGGCCGAATCATGAAATTCAATTGAGATTCCATACCCGACATGTTGGGCTATCATGTAATCGAAACGTTATTTGAATTGGAATTGCAGTGAATGCCTATTGTACCTTAGAGCAGTTCATGTCCCTAACTCTACAGTTTCACTTCTGCTAAATGGAATGAAATGATGTCATTAATTAGTCTCTTTTTCATTTTATTTCTAACAAATAAAATAAAATGATGGATATCAAACAAGCTCGAGAATTTGCGGTTCTGTTACTAGCTCGCTGGTCCTGTGAATCACACCACGGTTTCGTTAAGTCTCTTGGATGATTGGACGGTTGACCTTTTGCTTGGAGGGATCCGTCACGGATCTTCTCGGGGTCACTCCCAAGTCCTAACCAGTACTACATGTGTGTTAGGCGCACACACTTGGTTGATTATTGCGCTTAGCTACGCTTAAGACAAGAGACTGACGCCAACAAGCCGCTAGGGTCCAAACAAGTTGGATCGATCTGCCCTTGGATCTCGGCAGCTGTACGTCGTTCAGGGAGAAGAAACCGAGTGGAGTAGACCGAGAGTGTCGTAGACCCTTGCCTGCCGCGTCAACGCGGAGCCTAACAGCGCGAAAGTCGCATGCACCCCGGCGTCCCATCCATGGCGTCGTACGTGTCAACACGGCTCTCGCTTTTCTTTCCGGTTAAATCACGCCGGCGGCGGGTCAGCGTCGCCGCCGTGGAGCACGTGTTGCAGTCCTGCCGGTGCCGGAGGAGGAGTACTCTCGCGTGGTGGCGGTGGTGTGCCGTGCATGCGTTGGTGCGCGCACTATGGGTGTCGTCGCCGTGTCCGCGCGCGTACCGGAAGCTAGCTAGGCGGCGGGATTCTCCGGGGTTCAGTTCCCTAGGTCGCACGGCGAACGGCTTGCCGTGTACTGTAAGACTCGATCGACGCACCAACAGAAAGAAAGAGAGTGAGTCGACAACGTACGCATCCGTGGCCATGTACACGATGCAATGCACGATCGAGCACCGTGCGCTTTTGCCAGGTTAATTACGTATCTTTTTTAAACTAGCCAATTTTTTTGCCTTTTCAAAGTGAATTGGCCAGTTTATAAGGGAAACTAGCCGAAAACCGATACAACAGAAAAACGCAACACACCGGCCCCAAGGCCGCGTGCGTTCCCGACGAGTCGGCAACCATATCGCCCAAGCGACCAAAGTCACCATCCACACGCCTCAATGCAACACGTCGGAGGCGAGAACAGGAGCCACCTGGCCCCAAGGCCGCGCACCACCTAGCCGGTGACGAAAAGCAAGACAAAACCAACTGCACGAACAAGGCAAAACACTACAAGGGTGGTGAAGGGGCTCCTCAATGATGCCTCCAAGGAGGGGCACGACATCTGAGAACGCCGCCATCGCTTGCAACTCGGTGTAGGGTTTTCACCCGGAGCTCACCGATCCCGAAGCCGCATCTGTCTGAAGTAGCGAATATCGCCATGTAGCTCGTCCCCACCTACCACCAACTCTCCACGGGTCTATCCGGCCGACGAAGCATCCATCACGAGGTCCAAGAGACAAAACGACGCAGAAACGCCATCCTCGCCCGATTCCACATGGGATCGAGGTTTCTGCCGGAAGCTCCCGCGCTGAGGAGCGAGAATACATCACCTCAACGACGTCTTCAAGAAGAATCTCCTGCACTGGACGGCTACCTAGGTAAGGCTTTCGCCCGGTGATGAGTGGCAAAGCTCCAGCCAGCCTCATGGACCGACAGACCCCCGAAACAAACCCGCACGCAGACCGCTAGCCCCACGTGCCCGATCGACGTATGTGGCTACCATTGGAACTAGGCGCGGGGGCCCTGAACCGCCTCGCGCCGATCCACCTCCTTTCTCGCGCAACGAAGACCGCCATCCGGGCAGCACGCCAAGCCGCAAGCCAGCAGGAAGCCAACTTGGTCCGCCCGTGAACCGCCACAAGAAAACCGCGACGCCCGCCGTCGAAACTGTCGGAACTAAGCAACCGAGCTCAGCCGCCACACGCCTGGGCTCCCTGTCGCTTCGACGAGAAGTGTGATCGTCCGGATCGTCACCACCAGCCTGCCCGATTGCCAAGGAGAGAGCAAATCGGGCACAACCAGTCGCCCCTATAAACCACCATCGGACGCAAAGCCAAGGCCGTGCGCGTCGATGACCAGCTGCACCCGAGGTCATGGCTCAGTCAGGCTCATACGGATCCGGAAGGTTTGCTACTGCGGAGTCCTAGTACAGAAAACACTTTCAATTTCATGTGCCTGGATCACGAGAGACACGAGATTGATTAATGCACGCGACAAACGCGATTTAGCTCTAGCTCTAGCTTGCTAAATGGGACAATCTTCCATCCCATCTCGCGGTAACGAAAACACACACGGGGCAATGCAAAGGCGGCGTCATGATTTCCCAAGTTTTATATATCTTGTTTGGCAGAGTGTATGGAGTTGGTGAAGAATCACTCGATCGATCGGGGGTGATCTCAACAGATTCGAGTTCTCTGTCTGAGAACATATAATAATAGTACTAGTATCAGTATCAGTATCAGTATCTGCTGCGCTAGCTAGCATAGAATAGCATGCTAGGGAGGGTGGAATGAATAACAAGTTGACCTCTACTAGAACCGAATGAATGATTTTTTCCATCCCCTGCTGCTAGTACGAACTGCTACACTGGAAAAATGAAATGAATAAAAAGTTGACCCTCCTGGATCGATCGATCGATCTACCGAACCCAAGTATGATTGTCCCGATCTCGAGCGCCATGGATCCGATCGGCCGGGTGTGGTCAAAGCTTTGTCGATACGTGGCAGCGACGTCGATGTTGTCGCTGTTGGAGCTTTTGACTCGGCGTCCGACTACTGGAGTGGAGCGGCCGGAGTGCATCCATCCCTTCCATTGCTCTAGCTCTGTGGCTCGCCTCCATCGTTCTGTATCTTTATCTGTGTGTGGATGGGGTGAGTGGGCGGCTGGCTTTTCCCGGGCACGCGTGCGACCCCCTGGGCCCCAAGCTTTTGACGCCTTCCCTCGCTCGTACTAGCCGGCCCTTCTCCTAGATGGAACGACGGTCATAAGCATGACGTCAACGGAGTCGTCGCCCGTCGCGCTAGCTAGCTAGCCAAGCAAGCTCTCTGTAGCTAGGCCGGCCGCCGTCTTCCGGACCAAATTTCTGCTACTTCCTAGTGCCTCTATATATAAAACTACGCGTGATTCGCGTCCACTTCTGCTGTCCACGTCGCCCGGAAAACGCCGGCTGTCCGATCGAGCGTTTGACGGCTCAGATCTCTCCAAAAATCATGCACAACGTGAGTTACTGTAGCTCCCGAGTTTCTACCAATCGGAGATGGCCACGTCGCGCTGCAGCGACCCTTTTGCAGGAAACCCCCGCAAAGGACTGCTTCGTAATTTGGAAAAAAGTTGAGGACGTCCATGTAAAAATGACAGCGCAGCTCCCCCCTTCCCTCTCTCTTCTCTCCAGCGCGACCGCGGCGTCGCCGGCGCCGCCGACCGCGCCCTCGCCATCACGGCCCTCCCCGGCCAGATCCACGGCACGGCGAGCTGCGCCGTCAGCCGCTCTCCCTCCTCGCCGGTCGTCGCTTGCCAGGACGGCGCACACGCGCCGTAATCGCCGCCGCCGCGCCCGCGGATCGGCGCCGCATCCGGCCACCGCCGGCGACGCTCCGGTGGCCACATAGGGGCGGCGCCGCCACCAGCACGCACCTCCCGCCCAGGCGCACCCGATACGCTAACCCGCGCGCCCCGAAACACGGCGGCGCGCCGCCGGCGTCCTGCACGCCGCCGCGGCGGAGTCCGGCCACTGTGACGTCATCACGACGTCACAGTGGGCCTAGGCTGTGGGGGCTGGGTTTCCAGCTGGGCTGGGCCGCTTTCTCTGCGGCTGGCTCGGCCCAGCAGCTGCCTCACCCCTTTTTTTTACTCTTTCTTTTTTTATAACTCAAAACTTTCAAAACATTTCAAAAACATCTTCAAATCGATTCAAGTCAATTTCTACGAAATTAAAAACAAAACAAAAAACTGCATTTGAAGTGCATTGGGACCTTTCAAAAATTACTTCCAAACTTAAAAAATTAAAATAATACATAAGTCCTCCTTAATAGATTTCGAAAAAACACAAGTGGTACAAACTTTCAATTTATTGATTATAATAATACAAATCGTACAGAAAAAATGCATAACAAAAAAATTTGGCAAGCTCTAAAATAAAATCCAACAATTCACATAATCAAACTCTTCGAATTTATGAAACACAAAATGCACCCCATGTGTAAAAAAAAAGCACAACAAAATTATTTCCCACAAAAAAAACATTCTCTCCAAAATATTCATTTCCTTTCTACATTCCAACATGGATTTCAAAAACTCAACAATAACTAAAAACTTTAATTTAACAATTAAAACTGTGCAAAACTTCCATAAAACTAAAATGCACCCCAAAAAAAACCCGAAAAATTCTTCCTCCATAAAAAAAAAATCCACAGGTTCCAATTAGTTTCAAAATAGATTCCAAACAAGATTTGTTGGATTTTTAACAGATATCCCCCCTCCCCCCAATAAAATATTACACATTTTCTATAAGTTCAAAACGATTTGGACACACGATTTGTTACAAATACTTATAGGAAATAAAAATTCAATTTCCCTTAATTATAGAATACATTTTAAAAATTCTCACGATAATACATTCCCTCTGATTATGGTGTCAAACAAAAAAAAATATGACAGCACGGAACTATATTTTATGGAAGAAACAATCATATTTAAGAATTCCAACCCAAAATACAAATTCGAATATCTCAAACCGTCATACGACTTTCAAACCTGCTCATTCGGTAAGCAGTAAAAGAAAATTTTCATAGATTCCAAATTGTCTAGCTCATAAAATCTATTTGACCATTTAAACTCAAATTTCACATTTATATAATTCAGAATTTCAAATACCTTCCAAATCTGAACATTTTGTCGTATTCATATTTCAACAATTTTTCCAAAAAAAAACATACTTCAAATTCATCAACCGGCCGCGGCATTGCCGCGCCAATATCCCTAGTACATGGAATAGTACACGCAGGAAGAATGTCATGACGTCTACGGAACTCTCTGCAAGAGGAAGCATATATATTTACGTGTCTACATTAGAGCATCTCCAACGGTACCCAAAACTACTCCAAAAACCTATTGAATGTCGGATACGAAAATCGGTGACAACAACACTCTTGGTTCCCCCGTGCACCACCTTTTTTCGCCGCTTCCCGCGTCGCTTTCCCGTCCAGCCGGTCTGCTATAAGAATTCTCGCTGTGCCGCCGCTTCGGGTCGTGCTCTCTCATCTCGCCGTGGACAACATAACCTACACCGGTACTCGCGAGGCTTGCCGCTTCAATGTGGTGGGCACTCACTGTCATCGGGTGGAAGGCGCTTTGCACCAGGTCGACGAAGCACAGGAGCTGGAGAGGAGACACTGGGAGGTCGAGGCGGTGGAGGTGGCGTATTTCGGGCCTGCTGTGCACGGGAGGAGACACATGTGGGCCTAGTCGGCGACAAGGGAGTAGTTCACGATGTAGGTGGAGGGAGAGGGCAACATACGACGCGGTGGAGGAGGGAAGGCATACGGTTGCGTACGACGCAACGAAGGAGGAGAGAGGAGCTCCGCATAGTACAGAGTGCGGGCCGCGAGGCGCCTACGTGCGCGGGCCGACGCACAGCAGCGGCAGAGGCGCACCGGAGCATGGTGCAAGTCAGGGCGAAGAGGTGGCTCGCGCATTTGGCAGACCTCAGTGAGTCTGGCTTCCCTTTTTTCGCCGAGCCGAAGGCGAGCGATGACAAGGTTGACACTCTCACGTTCCGGCGGCGAACAACGACGAGTCTGGCCCTCGCGAGACACCTCCTCCCGACGTTTAGATTAGTTTAGTTTAGTTGTAGTTTAAGTTTTAGTTTAAATTTTCGCTGTAATCTATCAATTCTCAATAAAAGTCGTGCCTTTGGTTAAACATTTGTGAATATCCGTCAAACTATTCCGAGGAAGAATACAATTGAATCCGTGCATCGGCTAGTCTGAACCCAGAAGGGAATATAGGTCCACGGAGGAAAATTCCAAAAAGGAACGGGCGAATCATCTGCAAAAACGATCCAAGACAAACATGGGTTGCCTAACGTACGCGTGCGATATGGGGGGTTCTTTCACGTCAGCTGTCGCAAACGAAACCGACGTGCGTGCGCCCATCAGAATTTTCATGCATGTTCACCCACAACATGGTTCATTCATTTGTATTCAAAATCTTATGACCAGTCACACCGCTGCATGTAATTTGTAGAATCAGGGCATGCATGTAATTTGCATCGGACTGTGACGTCGAGTTTATCTTCTAGTGGTCGGAAAGACTGAACAATATAAAAATAAACGCTGACAGTCGTCAGAAGATTAGCAATAATTACCAGGGAGAAAGTAATTCGCTACTAGGATAGATTAGATTAGATTAGATCAATTGTAGGCGACTATAGCACACACAAGCAAGACTTCTTGGTACAAAGATTAGGTGCAACAGTGCTACTATCAGAGTTCGTTACCCTTTATAGCATGCAGTTAGGCGATTTCATCAAACATTCCTTCCATTTGGTGTAATTTATTTGTTTGTGTTGCTGTCACGAGCAAGACTTCCTTTTGGAGGTCAATGCCTTTAGTTTGATCGATTAGTTGGAATTTATTCCCTAGGCTTATTATGCCTTTGTTTTATTTGTAAGAGATAATATAAAATATTTATACTGATTCGACATATATATTTATCCTGATTCTAATGTGTGAAACATGGCACCCGGCATAAATCAATTGTTCAATACTTGAATCCCTGCTTTGTGACCTCAATATTCCTAAATCCGAACAATTAGTGAACTGACCGAAGAATCATGCAAAAGAGAATATTGAAGCATCGGAATTTCTTGAGAGTATAGCTAGAGGTGACTTGTCTGGAACAAAAACGGAGTGAACTATGTTCTCTCCGGCCGGCCTTCTTTTATGTGCAAATCGTTATTCATACATAGTATTGAAATACTACATCACACATGTATTGAGATGCTATCAACTTTCTTATCACAGAAAGGTTAACTGAACCCAACAGGGAGGATTAATGGTTATTTTGCTACTTCGAAGATATATGAGAAATAAACGAGAAGAAATGTTCGACTTAAACATTATAATCCATGCAAGTACAAAATGATAAGTAGTCTTAACCAGATTTTGATATTCCTAGTTAGTTGATATTTAGTTATAGGCACTGCTCCCATACAAATACTATAGTATTCACTACCCCAAATCAACCGTTTGCGGAGTGTAAGGGTCCATGCCGAATGCTCTTCGCCAGGCACGCATCAAATGTGCACTCGGCAAAGATCTGCACACGGCAAAATTAGCTAAAACCACTAGGTAAATAATTCTTATATTCAACGACAATGCAATAGTAAATTATATATATTTAGATAAACATTACACCAGTAGATTCATGATTAAAATAGTTTACAATGCATAAATTTAAATAGATATGCTCGTAACAGGATTTCACCCCGCTTTATAAATAAATCAACAAATATATATGCTTACATATATTAGTGGTCAAAACGGCTCATTAGAAACCGTATATCTAAAACTTCGCATATTTTGGAATGGAGAGTAAGTGTTTTTGGTCATGGGTGCAAGGTCGTGCAACTAAGCATGCACGTACGTCAAAACCCTAAGCCTCTAAAGAGGTCACAAGTCACAACTACAAGACAAGAGAATTAAAGAGAGGAGGCTGTTGAATTTTTTTTAGCTGCAGTGTTTCGAACGCGCATAGGCCACGGCCCAACAAATTCCACGGCCCAACAATTTATTTTAGCTGCAGTGTTTTATTAATTTCAAACGCGCATAGGCTACGGCCCAGAAAACTCGACGGCCCACGGCCCAAATCCTGTCGTGCCCTAGCTATTGCTCTTCTTATCCACTAACCCTGTCGTGCCCTAGCTATTTCCCCACCCTGTCGTGCCCGAGCTATTTCCCCACCCTCGCCGCCGCTCGCATTAGCTCGCCATCGGTGATCAAATCGAGCTACGCCTGTAGATCCAGCCCCGCCGCCCACCGATGTTTAGGAGGGGAGGTCGAATCGCCGGCCGCGGTGGCCATTCCGGCGGTGGCAACGGCGACGAGGAGCGGAAGGGGAAGAGGCGGGTTCCGGCTGACCCCGCTAGGAAGGCCGTGGCCGCTTCCGACGGCGCTCGTAAGCGAGGCGCGCATGCGTGGACGAACCTCGGAATGCGGCCTCCGCCTGCGTACGAGCGCCGCGAGCTGCCTGAGTACGACCGCCGCATGGCGGCCCGCATGGCGATGGCTGGAAGCTCTTCCGGTGCGGGGAGCTCCTCCATTGCTCGGGGTCGGGCACCGCTGCCGCCGCCGAAGAGGGAGGAGGAGGAGCAGCAGGAGCGCCCACCGCGCAGCGGCTGCCCCCTCCTGCCCGGGGACTTCGTCTCCGAGGAGGACCTGCCCTGGGTCACCTTGGAGGTGTTCCAGCGCAGCACAGAGGAGGAGATGCGCCGTCAGATGGAGACTGAGCTCGACCAACGCCGCCTCGAGGTCGGGATTTACAATTCCCTCCACGACGTCATCGACATCAGCTCGGACTCCGACGGGGCCGGGCTATTCGACTCCGACGAGGACTAGGACTGAGCGTCGCCGCCGCCTCGTTGCCGCTGCCGCACCCCCGGGGCTCCGGTGTGAGCCCAATTTTGGGTCGTAGCTAGGGGTAGGAGCAGCAGCGAATCGTCCCCCTTGTATTTTCAGTTCATCTCTGTGTGGCTTTTGATCCGATGAGCCACGAGCTTCCGTAATGTCGAATATATAGTTTGTCTACTATATGCGCCCCACTTGTTTATTTTATCTGCATTTATTTATGTTTTGTCTCGCCGGCGTTGCCGCGCTGCGTCGATGTCGCCGGAGAAGAAGAAGGAGAAGAAGCAGAGAAAGCGCGCGCAGGGTAAGAGATGAAACAGTCGTCGTTGCTGACGTGGACAATTGTGGGTCCCACCCGCCTCCCCTTAATCCTAACTGACACCGGGGTAGGAACTGATTAAGAGCAATGAGTTTGGGAAGTTATTTGAGCTCAATGAGATGTCGCACTGGAGCTATTACAAGCAACGACGTCGTTCCCCAGTGAATAGGGTGAAAAAACGTCGCATGTGAGCAATTTGCCTGTAAACACTTAGGCCTTGGTTGATGACATCTCACCTGTGAGCCAGAGCGTGATTAACGGTCTGGATGTTGCTGATCCCATGGCTTTGGAGGATTGATATAAACGATGTGCAAATAAACGATGAACACAAGAGATCAAACCAAACAGGGACGCGAGATTTAACGTGGAAAACTCTTAAAAAAACCTTTTCAATAATGGAAAATAAAAAGCCACGGACGCCAACCAGCAAAACTTTCACTATGGTCCGGTGAGATTACAAACGCCGGGAATTTACAACTTGCGACTTTGACTTATCACAACCCACGGCTTAAAAGAGGTATATATAATGGTGTAACCCTAAGTCATCCAACTATCAATGTCCCGATCGATCCACTCATGGGATCCAATGTAAATTTCGATCAAAATAAAACAGCAAGGATGTTTTCTGATCATCCATTGCTGACTAGGGTAGCTCTCAGGTTATGTGACACTCTCTCATCTTTTTTCTGCTGCTCCCAGTAGTGTACCTTCATGGTTTTTTTACGGGGATGCATGTAGGTAATGTACATCATTGCCGCGTACTATATAACAGTAATAATGTACAAAGAGAGATCATGCGGCGCCATCAGCTGCACGATCAAGAGCTCTTGAGCATGGTACGTTAGTCCTGAATATCCAAGTTGCTACCTTTTGATTGAAGAGATCCGAGTTGGTACCAACAATCCTAGCTTCATGGCCCGCCAATAGATTCCCGAAAGCCTGAAGCTATTTCTGCAGCGAGAGACACGGCCGGCGTGCCTTGTTGCTGTTGCTGCATGCGGCGGGGTCAGGAGCTAATGGGAGCTCAGCTGATTGAGCCTTATGTCTCGCTGCAAAGCTTATCCCCGGCCGGCGGTGGCCCGCCCAGACACACACATCTTTCCCCCGATTGAATCCGCATCGATCTACTACTAATTTCTGAAAAAGCTCTCGCGCACATGCGATTGCACAGTACGGCCCCGGGCCAACTCGCCGTGTCTCACTCGATCGATCTCAGGGATTCTTCTGGCGGTGGGGCGCCGGCCATGCCCTTTAATTTATCAGATTCCTAACGGCACCGTCACTTCTCAAACAAGACTTCTCGGATGCATGCGTGTGACTTTATCCGGCCTTGGTTTATTTCCTGTTCATGGGAAAAAGACTTCGGGAGTGATGTTCATGAACGCCCTTTGACTATCTGAGCCCGCCCGCCCGTGGTGATAATACACATACTGTACTGCTGTGCAGCCACTCCATGGTTTTCATCGAGGACGACAATGGCTCGTTGAAGAGTGGAGTCAACATGTAATTTCCTGGTCGGTCCAGACATGGCCATGAGTGTCCCCCGTGCGTGCTCCTCTGACTTCCATGTTCTTCGCATCACCGGAAAATGGCGAGACAGCCCCACACGGTTGAGGTTAGGGAGCAATTGCCAGCTTGGCGCCTAGTCGCTTATGACTTCTAAGCTTCTTCCTACTCGATCAGACATTCAGACGACCCTACATTGCTACTTAGTCAGTTGCCTGTAGCAGCAGTACAGGTGATGATCCACAGCACAACCGCGTGCTGCCAACTCCCTTTTGACATGATCGCATTGATTAGTTAGGAGTCAACCAGCACCTGTTAGCTAGTAGTACTAGATTTCAAGTACTACTGCCGAAATCCGTGGATCAAATCTAGCAATGTAAACGCGGCTTGCATTATTTCGAAGAAACAATTTTTTCGTGCACATGCAAGTGCTGATCTAGCTATGAAATTTAACCACCTACAGTACGACCTAGGAAGCTTTCGCCGTGTGTAGCAGCTCGCGAAACACTACAATGGCCACTGGTACTCGAGTTGTTATCCTCCTGTTCATGCTGTTGGTAGTGCCTAATACGCTACGAACCACCATGCACATGGTCTTGTATCTCCAGGCCTTATGGACGTGCGCCGTGCGGCATGTATAGGTAGGGAAGGTTTGCATGCATGCATGGTGCGGCGGCCGTCGCTGCCGCCGTGATCGTCGGACGGCTCATCGCTTTCACCAACAGTTTAGCGAAGTTACTAGGGCAACCGTGGATCCATGAAAGTTATTAGCGTACGGAGAAAGTCTAAGCCTACCATGATCTTTCCCCCGATTGAATCCGCATCGATCTACTACTAATTTCTGAAAAAGCTCTCGCGCACATGCGATTGCACAGTACGGCCCCGGGCCAACTCGCCGTGTCTCACTCGATCGATCCCGGCGATTCCTCTGGCTCCACCGGCCATGGAGCCCCTCAAGATTCCTAACGGCTTCTCAAACAAGACTTCTTATGCATGCGCGTGTGTGACTTTATCCGGCCTTGGTTTATTTCCTATTCCTGGGAAAAAAGACTTCTGGAGTGATGTTATGAGCCCATTGCCCATCTGAACCCATGGTGATAATTCACATACTGTGCTGCAGCCACTCCATGGTTTTCATCGAGGACGACGATGGCTCGCTGAAGAGTGTGGTGGCATCCCGCGATGAGTCAACTGTCAACAAGTGGTCTCCTGGTCGGTTCAGACATGGCCATGAGTGCCCTCGTGCTCCTCTGACTTCTACGTTCGCATTACCGGAAAATGGCAGCCCCACACAGTTGAGGTTAGGGAGCAATTGCCGGCTTGGCGCCTAGAAGCTGATAAGGTTCTAAGCTTTCGTTCTGCTCGATCAGTCATTCAGACCTACGTGGCTACTTAGTCAGTTGCCTGTAGCAGCAGCACAGGTGATGCACAGCACAACACAAGATGATGCTACTCCTTTTTGACATAATCGCATTGATTAGTGAGGAGTCAACCGGCACCTGTTAGCTAGATTCCACGTACTACTGCCAAGCATGAGCCCCATGAAATGCGTGGACCAAATCTAGGCGATGTAAACGCAGCTTTGCATTACGGAGAAACTATTTTTTGGTGCACATGCGAGTGCTGATCTAGCTATGAAATGCACAGACATTTTTAACCACCTACTCCTGTAGCTATGAAATGCACAAACTATTTTTTTGGAGTACTTAGCTAGCTAGCTCGACGTGTGTAGCAGCTCGCGAAACACTACAATGGCCACTGGGACTCGAGTTGTCCCTCCTGTACATGCTGTTGGTAGTGCCTAATACGCTACGAACCACCATGCACATGGTCTAGTACATCCAGGCCTTATGGACGTGCGGTACGTATAGGTAGGGAAGGCTTGCATGCATGGTATGGCGGCCGTCACTGCCGCCGTGATCGTCGGACGGCTCACCGGCGGCAACGTCGCAGGCAGCTTTCACGAACAGTTTAGCTAAACATAGGATGAGAGTTATTATTACTAGCGTACAGAGAAAGTCTAAGCCTGCCATGATCTGGTCGAAATAGCGTATTTTTTTCCTTTCCCGTCGCATATGTAATGTTTCCATCAGCAGGGAATGCACAGCAACTATGCACGCAGGAACTGATGTAATTTCGACAGTGACAGAACGGGAATTTCGAGGGCAAAGTTCGCCCGATGTAAACCAAAAAGGGCGCGAAGGGAAAGCTAGAGGTCAAAAGGGAGTTGACCCGTGCACCCAGGCTGTGAATGCGATAGACAATGGCTCCACAGGCCCAATCTGGCCCAGCGTACCTAACGCAATCACAAACAGTATTTGCCCGACCTGTCAGGGAAGCCACCGGGACGCTGTGTGGGCCTACCTGGGCTTCCGTCAGAGCCCACCGGGACTATTCTCATGTGCCGTTTTGGGGGTCCAGGGAGTGCTGACCCCGGAGGAGAAAGGTAAAAGAAAATAAAGTGTCATCCAGATGGAAGAGAGTTTTCCCTCGTTTCACACACGGTGCATCATTAAAGCCAGAGAATTTTCACAAGACATGGAAAGGCACTGTATTATTGTTCACTTTTTTCGCTCCTCTTGTTTGTTGGAGTAGTATTATTACTCGAATGATTAGCTGCGTCTACTAGTTTTGTAATGCCTCTTTCATTGTTATGGAGACTATGTTTATCCTTTCCGAGAATGTGCATGACGGGTACACCTGTCCCGGATATAGAGATTTCTCGTAGCCTGGGCGAAAGGAAACACAACTACTACATCCGTTTTGAAATATAAGATGGTTTAGCCTTTTTTTGATTTAAATGTAGTTAACTGGTTTAGTGTGTATATTTACTCATTTCAGTCTCTATCTAGTCTATATTGAAATATCCAAAACATCTTATAATTTGAAACGGAGGGAATAGATGCACATATTACCATTAAAATTAGAAGACGTACAATACCAACTATAGCTCAAACTGTAACGATTATAGCATAAGTGAATTTAAATATCCTATGACATACGAAACTTCTTTTACATCTTATTTTTCTTCTCAAACTAGTTGAGATAGTACTTGTACCGCGCTAGAGGGTGGCAATCACCCCCAACATCTAACGATGTCGTTTGCATTCGAGGATGATAGCTGGTTACCGTCACCGTCGTCCTTGATGACAACCTAGCGATTTTGGTGATCAATTCCTTAGAGTCAGTGATTTCTTTTACCATACGATGTTCTTCGTCCCCCTCCGATGATGCCCCAGAGCGCCTTGAGTCGTCAGACATGTTCAACATTGCGTCAAACGGGCTCGGGGAACAAGGCAGGTGGAGTTCGGAAATGGGCTCGAGCTCAACGACGCGCAATACGTAGGGAGATTGAGGCCACTGTCGGGAACACAGCAGAGCTCAGGAGGCATTGGAGACAACGAGCTCGAGGAGATGGTGTCAGACGAAAGAGAGACGTGGGAAAGGGAGAAAGGGGGTCATACGATCAGAAGTATCCCTGGCGCCAATTTTTTCGGGTTTACCGCTCCTCTTTCCCCCTCCCTCCTCTAAATTTAGAACCTATAAGAGAAGTTTTACGGACACCTCTATATTTTTAGGGATAGATAATGGGATAGAATATATGCTCGAGTTTGTTGTTGTCCTCCATACTGTAAACTAGCGATTTCTTAGGCAAAAACACCTTCAAAAACACAAAAGTTGTTTGGCAGCCATTTTTCGGGCCGAATCATGAAATTCAATTGAGATTCCATACCCGACATGTTGGGCTATCATGTAATCGAAACGTTATTTGAATTGGAATTGCAGTGAATGCCTATTGTACCTTAGAGCAGTTCATGTCCCTAACTCTACAGTTTCACTTCTGCTAAATGGAATGAAATGATGTCATTAATTAGTCTCTTTTTCATTTTATTTCTAACAAATAAAATAAAATGATGGATATCAAACAAGCTCGAGAATTTGCGGTTCTGTTACTAGCTCGCTGGTCCTGTGAATCACACCACGGTTTCGTTAAGTCTCTTGGATGATTGGACGGTTGACCTTTTGCTTGGAGGGATCCGTCACGGATCTTCTCGGGGTCACTCCCAAGTCCTAACCAGTACTACATGTGTGTTAGGCGCACACACTTGGTTGATTATTGCGCTTAGCTACGCTTAAGACAAGAGACTGACGCCAACAAGCCGCTAGGGTCCAAACAAGTTGGATCGATCTGCCCTTGGATCTCGGCAGCTGTACGTCGTTCAGGGAGAAGAAACCGAGTGGAGTAGACCGAGAGTGTCGTAGACCCTTGCCTGCCGCGTCAACGCGGAGCCTAACAGCGCGAAAGTCGCATGCACCCCGGCGTCCCATCCATGGCGTCGTACGTGTCAACACGGCTCTCGCTTTTCTTTCCGGTTAAATCACGCCGGCGGCGGGTCAGCGTCGCCGCCGTGGAGCACGTGTTGCAGTCCTGCCGGTGCCGGAGGAGGAGTACTCTCGCGTGGTGGCGGTGGTGTGCGTGCATGCGTTGGTGCGCGCACTATGGGTGTCGTCGCCGTGTCCGCGCGCGTACCGGAAGCTAGCTAGGCGGCGGGATTCTCCGGGGTTCAGTTCCCTAGGTCGCACGGCGAACGGCTTGCCGTGTACTGTAAGACTCGATCGACGCACCAACAGAAAGAAAGAGAGTGAGTCGACAACGTACGCATCCGTGGCCATGTACACGATGCAATGCACGATCGAGCACCGTGCGCTTTTGCCAGGTTAATTACGTATCTTTTTTAAACTAGCCAATTTTTTTGCCTTTTCAAAGTGAATTGGCCAGTTTATAAGGGAAACTAGCCGAAAACCGATACAACAGAAAAACGCAACACACCGGCCCCAAGGCCGCGTGCGTTCCCGACGAGTCGGCAACCATATCGCCCAAGCGACCAAAGTCACCATCCACACGCCTCAATGCAACACGTCGGAGGCGAGAACAGGAGCCACCTGGCCCCAAGGCCGCGCACCACCTAGCCGGTGACGAAAAGCAAGACAAAACCAACTGCACGAACAAGGCAAAACACTACAAGGGTGGTGAAGGGGCTCCTCAATGATGCCTCCAAGGAGGGGCACGACATCTGAGAACGCCGCCATCGCTTGCAACTCGGTGTAGGGTTTTCACCCGGAGCTCACCGATCCCGAAGCCGCATCTGTCTGAAGTAGCGAATATCGCCATGTAGCTCGTCCCCACCTACCACCAACTCTCCACGGGTCTATCCGGCCGACGAAGCATCCATCACGAGGTCCAAGAGACAAAACGACGCAGAAACGCCATCCTCGCCCGATTCCACATGGGATCGAGGTTTCTGCCGGAAGCTCCCGCGCTGAGGAGCGAGAATACATCACCTCAACGACGTCTTCAAGAAGAATCTCCTGCACTGGACGGCTACCTAGGTAAGGCTTTCGCCCGGTGATGAGTGGCAAAGCTCCAGCCAGCCTCATGGACCGACAGACCCCCGAAACAAACCCGCACGCAGACCGCTAGCCCCACGTGCCCGATCGACGTATGTGGCTACCATTGGAACTAGGCGCGGGGGCCCTGAACCGCCTCGCGCCGATCCACCTCCTTTCTCGCGCAACGAAGACCGCCATCCGGGCAGCACGCCAAGCCGCAAGCCAGCAGGAAGCCAACTTGGTCCGCCCGTGAACCGCCACAAGAAAACCGCGACGCCCGCCGTCGAAACTGTCGGAACTAAGCAACCGAGCTCAGCCGCCACACGCCTGGGCTCCCTGTCGCTTCGACGAGAAGTGTGATCGTCCGGATCGTCACCACCAGCCTGCCCGATTGCCAAGGAGAGAGCAAATCGGGCACAACCAGTCGCCCCTATAAACCACCATCGGACGCAAAGCCAAGGCCGTGCGCGTCGATGACCAGCTGCACCCGAGGTCATGGCTCAGTCAGGCTCATACGGATCCGGAAGGTTTGCTACTGCGGAGTCCTAGTACAGAAAACACTTTCAATTTCATGTGCCTGGATCACGAGAGACACGAGATTGATTAATGCACGCGACAAACGCGATTTAGCTCTAGCTCTAGCTTGCTAAATGGGACAATCTTCCATCCCATCTCGCGGTAACGAAAACACACACGGGGCAATGCAAAGGCGGCGTCATGATTTCCCAAGTTTTATATATCTTGTTTGGCAGAGTGTATGGAGTTGGTGAAGAATCACTCGATCGATCGGGGGTGATCTCAACAGATTCGAGTTCTCTGTCTGAGAACATATAATAATAGTACTAGTATCAGTATCAGTATCAGTATCTGCTGCGCTAGCTAGCATAGAATAGCATGCTAGGGAGGGTGGAATGAATAACAAGTTGACCTCTACTAGAACCGAATGAATGATTTTTTCCATCCCCTGCTGCTAGTACGAACTGCTACACTGGAAAAATGAAATGAATAAAAAGTTGACCCTCCTGGATCGATCGATCGATCTACCGAACCCAAGTATGATTGTCCCGATCTCGAGCGCCATGGATCCGATCGGCCGGGTGTGGTCAAAGCTTTGTCGATACGTGGCAGCGACGTCGATGTTGTCGCTGTTGGAGCTTTTGACTCGGCGTCCGACTACTGGAGTGGAGCGGCCGGAGTGCATCCATCCCTTCCATTGCTCTAGCTCTGTGGCTCGCCTCCATCGTTCTGTATCTTTATCTGTGTGTGGATGGGGTGAGTGGGCGGCTGGCTTTTCCCGGGCACGCGTGCGACCCCCTGGGCCCCAAGCTTTTGACGCCTTCCCTCGCTCGTACTAGCCGGCCCTTCTCCTAGATGGAACGACGGTCATAAGCATGACGTCAACGGAGTCGTCGCCCGTCGCGCTAGCTAGCTAGCCAAGCAAGCTCTCTGTAGCTAGGCCGGCCGCCGTCTTCCGGACCAAATTTCTGCTACTTCCTAGTGCCTCTATATATAAAACTACGCGTGATTCGCGTCCACTTCTGCTGTCCACGTCGCCCGGAAAACGCCGGCTGTCCGATCGAGCGTTTGACGGCTCAGATCTCTCCAAAAATCATGCACAACGTGAGTTACTGTAGCTCCCGAGTTTCTACCAATCGGAGATGGCCACGTCGCGCTGCAGCGACCCTTTTGCAGGAAACCCCCGCAAAGGACTGCTTCGTAATTTGGAAAAAAGTTGAGGACGTCCATGTAAAAATGACAGCGCAGCTCCCCCCTTCCCTCTCTCTTCTCTCCAGCGCGACCGCGGCGTCGCCGGCGCCGCCGACCGCGCCCTCGCCACACGGCCCTCCCCGGCCAGATCCACGGCACGGCGAGCTGCGCCGTCAGCCGCTCTCCCTCCTCGCCGGTCGTCGCTTGCCAGGACGGCGCACACGCGCCGTAATCGCCGCCGCCGCGCCCGCGGATCGGCGCCGCATCCGGCCACCGCCGGCGACGCTCCGGTGGCCACATAGGGGCGGCGCCGCCACCAGCACGCACCTCCCGCCCAGGCGCACCCGATACGCTAACCCGCGCGCCCCGAAACACGGCGGCGCGCCGCCGGCGTCCTGCACGCCGCCGCGGCGGAGTCCGGCCACTGTGACGTCATCACGACGTCACAGTGGGCCTAGGCTGTGGGGGCTGGGTTTCCAGCTGGGCTGGGCCGCTTTCTCTGCGGCTGGCTCGGCCCAGCAGCTGCCTCACCCCTTTTTTTTACTCTTTCTTTTTTTATAACTCAAAACTTTCAAAACATTTCAAAAACATCTTCAAATCGATTCAAGTCAATTTCTACGAAATTAAAAACAAAACAAAAAACTGCATTTGAAGTGCATTGGGACCTTTCAAAAATTACTTCCAAACTTAAAAAATTAAAATAATACATAAGTCCTCCTTAATAGATTTCGAAAAAACACAAGTGGTACAAACTTTCAATTTATTGATTATAATAATACAAATCGTACAGAAAAAATGCATAACAAAAAAATTTGGCAAGCTCTAAAATAAAATCCAACAATTCACATAATCAAACTCTTCGAATTTATGAAACACAAAATGCACCCCATGTGTAAAAAAAAAGCACAACAAAATTATTTCCCACAAAAAAAACATTCTCTCCAAAATATTCATTTCCTTTCTACATTCCAACATGGATTTCAAAAACTCAACAATAACTAAAAACTTTAATTTAACAATTAAAACTGTGCAAAACTTCCATAAAACTAAAATGCACCCCAAAAAAAACCCGAAAAATTCTTCCTCCATAAAAAAAAAATCCACAGGTTCCAATTAGTTTCAAAATAGATTCCAAACAAGATTTGTTGGATTTTTAACAGATATCCCCCCTCCCCCCCAATAAAATATTACACATTTTCTATAAGTTCAAAACGATTTGGACACACGATTTGTTACAAATACTTATAGGAAATAAAAATTCAATTTCCCTTAATTATAGAATACATTTTAAAAATTCTCACGATAATACATTCCCTCTGATTATGGTGTCAAACAAAAAAAAATATGACAGCACGGAACTATATTTTATGGAAGAAACAATCATATTTAAGAATTCCAACCCAAAATACAAATTCGAATATCTCAAACCGTCATACGACTTTCAAACCTGCTCATTCGGTAAGCAGTAAAAGAAAATTTTCATAGATTCCAAATTGTCTAGCTCATAAAATCTATTTGACCATTTAAACTCAAATTTCACATTTATATAATTCAGAATTTCAAATACCTTCCAAATCTGAACATTTTGTCGTATTCATATTTCAACAATTTTTCCAAAAAAAAACATACTTCAAATTCATCAACCGGCCGCGGCATTGCCGCGCCAATATCCCTAGTACATGGAATAGTACACGCAGGAAGAATGTCATGACGTCTACGGAACTCTCTGCAAGAGGAAGCATATATATTTACGTGTCTACATTAGAGCATCTCCAACGGTACCCAAAACTACTCCAAAAACCTATTGAATGTCGGATACGAAAATCGGTGACAACAACACTCTTGGTTCCCCCGTGCACCACCTTTTTTCGCCGCTTCCCGCGTCGCTTTCCCGTCCAGCCGGTCTGCTATAAGAATTCTCGCTGTGCCGCCGCTTCGGGTCGTGCTCTCTCATCTCGCCGTGGACAACATAACCTACACCGGTACTCGCGAGGCTTGCCGCTTCAATGTGGTGGGCACTCACTGTCATCGGGTGGAAGGCGCTTTGCACCAGGTCGACGAAGCACAGGAGCTGGAGAGGAGACACTGGGAGGTCGAGGCGGTGGAGGTGGCGTATTTCGGGCCTGCTGTGCACGGAGGAGACACATGTGGGCCTAGTCGGCGACAAGGGAGTAGTTCACGATGTAGGTGGAGGGAGAGGGCAACATACGACGCGGTGGAGGAGGGAAGGCATACGGTTGCGTACGACGCAACGAAGGAGGAGAGAGGAGCTCCGCATAGTACAGAGTGCGGGCCGCGAGGCGCCTACGTGCGCGGGCCGACGCACAGCAGCGGCAGAGGCGCACCGGAGCATGGTGCAAGTCAGGGCGAAGAGGTGGCTCGCGCATTTGGCAGACCTCAGTGAGTCCGGCTTCCCTTTTTTCGCCGAGCCGAAGGCGAGCGATGACAAGGTTGACACTCTCACGTTCCGGCGGCGAACAACGACGAGTCTGGCCCTCGCGAGACACCTCCTCCCGACGTTTAGATTAGTTTAGTTTAGTTGTAGTTTAAGTTTTAGTTTAAATTTTCGCTGTAATCTATCAATTCTCAATAAAAGTCGTGCCTTTGGTTAAACATTTGTGAATATCCGTCAAACTATTCCGAGGAAGAATACAATTGAATCCGTGCATCGGCTAGTCTGAACCCAGAAGGGAATATAGGTCCACGGAGGAAAATTCCAAAAAGGAACGGGCGAATCATCTGCAAAAACGATCCAAGACAAACATGGGTTGCCTAACGTACGCGTGCGATATGGGGGGTTCTTTCACGTCAGCTGTCGCAAACGAAACCGACGTGCGTGCGCCCATCAGAATTTTCATGCATGTTCACCCACAACATGGTTCATTCATTTGTATTCAAAATCTTATGACCAGTCACACCGCTGCATGTAATTTGTAGAATCAGGGCATGCATGTAATTTGCATCGGACTGTGACGTCGAGTTTATCTTCTAGTGGTCGGAAAGACTGAACAATATAAAAATAAACGCTGACAGTCGTCAGAAGATTAGCAATAATTACCAGGGAGAAAGTAATTCGCTACTAGGATAGATTAGATTAGATTAGATCAATTGTAGGCGACTATAGCACACACAAGCAAGACTTCTTGGTACAAAGATTAGGTGCAACAGTGCTACTATCAGAGTTCGTTACCCTTTATAGCATGCAGTTAGGCGATTTCATCAAACATTCCTTCCATTTGGTGTAATTTATTTGTTTGTGTTGCTGTCACGAGCAAGACTTCCTTTTGGAGGTCAATGCCTTTAGTTTGATCGATTAGTTGGAATTTATTCCCTAGGCTTATTATGCCTTTGTTTTATTTGTAAGAGATAATATAAAATATTTATACTGATTCGACATATATATTTATCCTGATTCTAATGTGTGAAACATGGCACCCGGCATAAATCAATTGTTCAATACTTGAATCCCTGCTTTGTGACCTCAATATTCCTAAATCCGAACAATTAGTGAACTGACCGAAGAATCATGCAAAAGAGAATATTGAAGCATCGGAATTTCTTGAGAGTATAGCTAGAGGTGACTTGTCTGGAACAAAAACGGAGTGAACTATGTTCTCTCCGGCCGGCCTTCTTTTATGTGCAAATCGTTATTCATACATAGTATTGAAATACTACATCACACATGTATTGAGATGCTATCAACTTTCTTATCACAGAAAGGTTAACTGAACCCAACAGGGAGGATTAATGGTTATTTTGCTACTTCGAAGATATATGAGAAATAAACGAGAAGAAATGTTCGACTTAAACATTATAATCCATGCAAGTACAAAATGATAAGTAGTCTTAACCAGATTTTGATATTCCTAGTTAGTTGATATTTAGTTATAGGCACTGCTCCCATACAAATACTATAGTATTCACTACCCCAAATCAACCGTTTGCGGAGTGTAAGGGTCCATGCCGAATGCTCTTCGCCAGGCACGCATCAAATGTGCACTCGGCAAAGATCTGCACACGGCAAAATTAGCTAAAACCACTAGGTAAATAATTCTTATATTCAACGACAATGCAATAGTAAATTATATATATTTAGATAAACATTACACCAGTAGATTCATGATTAAAATAGTTTACAATGCATAAATTTAAATAGATATGCTCGTAACAGGATTTCACCCCGCTTTATAAATAAATCAACAAATATATATGCTTACATATATTAGTGGTCAAAACGGCTCATTAGAAACCGTATATCTAAAACTTCGCATATTTTGGAATGGAGAGTAAGTGTTTTTGGTCATGGGTGCAAGGTCGTGCAACTAAGCATGCACGTACGTCAAAACCCTAAGCCTCTAAAGAGGTCACAAGTCACAACTACAAGACAAGAGAATTAAAGAGAGGAGGCTGTTGAATTTTTTTTAGCTGCAGTGTTTCGAACGCGCATAGGCCACGGCCCAACAAATTCCACGGCCCAACAATTTATTTTAGCTGCAGTGTTTTATTAATTTCAAACGCGCATAGGCTACGGCCCAGAAAACTCGACGGCCCACGGCCCAAATCCTGTCGTGCCCTAGCTATTGCTCTTCTTATCCACTAACCCTGTCGTGCCCTAGCTATTTCCCCACCCTGTCGTGCCCGAGCTATTTCCCCACCCTCGCCGCCGCTCGCATTAGCTCGCCATCGGTGATCAAATCGAGCTACGCCTGTAGATCCAGCCCCGCCGCCCACCGATGTTTAGGAGGGGAGGTCGAATCGCCGGCCGCGGTGGCCATTCCGGCGGTGGCAACGGCGACGAGGAGCGGAAGGGGAAGAGGCGGGTTCCGGCTGACCCCGCTAGGAAGGCCGTGGCCGCTTCCGACGGCGCTCGTAAGCGAGGCGCGCATGCGTGGACGAACCTCGGAATGCGGCCTCCGCCTGCGTACGAGCGCCGCGAGCTGCCTGAGTACGACCGCCGCATGGCGGCCCGCATGGCGATGGCTGGAAGCTCTTCCGGTGCGGGGAGCTCCTCCATTGCTCGGGGTCGGGCACCGCTGCCGCCGCCGAAGAGGGAGGAGGAGGAGCAGCAGGAGCGCCCACCGCGCAGCGGCTGCCCCCTCCTGCCCGGGGACTTCGTCTCCGAGGAGGACCTGCCCTGGGTCACCTTGGAGGTGTTCCAGCGCAGCACAGAGGAGGAGATGCGCCGTCAGATGGAGACTGAGCTCGACCAACGCCGCCTCGAGGTCGGGATTTACAATTCCCTCCACGACGTCATCGACATCAGCTCGGACTCCGACGGGGCCGGGCTATTCGACTCCGACGAGGACTAGGACTGAGCGTCGCCGCCGCCTCGTTGCCGCTGCCGCACCCCCGGGGCTCCGGTGTGAGCCCAATTTTGGGTCGTAGCTAGGGGTAGGAGCAGCAGCGAATCGTCCCCCTTGTATTTTCAGTTCATCTCTGTGTGGCTTTTGATCCGATGAGCCACGAGCTTCCGTAATGTCGAATATATAGTTTGTCTACTATATGCGCCCCACTTGTTTATTTTATCTGCATTTATTTATGTTTTGTCTCGCCGGCGTTGCCGCGCTGCGTCGATGTCGCCGGAGAAGAAGAAGGAGAAGAAGCAGAGAAAGCGCGCGCAGGGTAAGAGATGAAACAGTCGTCGTTGCTGACGTGGACAATTGTGGGTCCCACCCGCCTCCCCTTAATCCTAACTGACACCGGGGTAGGAACTGATTAAGAGCAATGAGTTTGGGAAGTTATTTGAGCTCAATGAGATGTCGCACTGGAGCTATTACAAGCAACGACGTCGTTCCCCAGTGAATAGGGTGAAAAAACGTCGCATGTGAGCAATTTGCCTGTAAACACTTAGGCCTTGGTTGATGACATCTCACCTGTGAGCCAGAGCGTGATTAACGGTCTGGATGTTGCTGATCCCATGGCTTTGGAGGATTGATATAAACGATGTGCAAATAAACGATGAACACAAGAGATCAAACCAAACAGGGACGCGAGATTTAACGTGGAAAACTCTTAAAAAAACCTTTTCAATAATGGAAAATAAAAAGCCACGGACGCCAACCAGCAAAACTTTCACTATGGTCCGGTGAGATTACAAACGCCGGGAATTTACAACTTGCGACTTTGACTTATCACAACCCATGGCTTAAAAGAGGTATATATAATGGTGTAACCCTAAGTCATCCAACTATCAATGTCCCGATCGATCCACTCATGGGATCCAATGTAAATTTCGATCAAAATAAAACAGCAAGGATGTTTTCTGATCATCCATTGCTGACTAGGGTAGCTCTCAGGTTATGTGACACTCTCTCATCTTTTTTCTGCTGCTCCCAGTAGTGTACCTTCATGGTTTTTTTACGGGGATGCATGTAGGTAATGTACATCATTGCCGCGTACTATATAACAGTAATAATGTACAAAGAGAGATCATGCGGCGCCATCAGCTGCACGATCAAGAGCTCTTGAGCATGGTACGTTAGTCCTGAATATCCAAGTTGCTACCTTTTGATTGAAGAGATCCGAGTTGGTACCAACAATCCTAGCTTCATGGCCCGCCAATAGATTCCCGAAAGCCTGAAGCTATTTCTGCAGCGAGAGACACGGCCGGCGTGCCTTGTTGCTGTTGCTGCATGCGGCGGGGTCAGGAGCTAATGGGAGCTCAGCTGATTGAGCCTTATGTCTCGCTGCAAAGCTTATCCCCGGCCGGCGGTGGCCCGCCCAGACACACACATCTTTCCCCCGATTGAATCCGCATCGATCTACTACTAATTTCTGAAAAAGCTCTCGCGCACATGCGATTGCACAGTACGGCCCCGGGCCAACTCGCCGTGTCTCACTCGATCGATCTCAGGGATTCTTCTGGCGGTGGGGCGCCGGCCATGCCCTTTAATTTATCAGATTCCTAACGGCACCGTCACTTCTCAAACAAGACTTCTCGGATGCATGCGTGTGACTTTATCCGGCCTTGGTTTATTTCCTGTTCATGGGAAAAAGACTTCGGGAGTGATGTTCATGAACGCCCTTTGACTATCTGAGCCCGCCCGCCCGTGGTGATAATACACATACTGTACTGCTGTGCAGCCACTCCATGGTTTTCATCGAGGACGACAATGGCTCGTTGAAGAGTGGAGTCAACATGTAATTTCCTGGTCGGTCCAGACATGGCCATGAGTGTCCCCCGTGCGTGCTCCTCTGACTTCCATGTTCTTCGCATCACCGGAAAATGGCGAGACAGCCCCACACGGTTGAGGTTAGGGAGCAATTGCCAGCTTGGCGCCTAGTCGCTTATGACTTCTAAGCTTCTTCCTACTCGATCAGACATTCAGACGACCCTACATTGCTACTTAGTCAGTTGCCTGTAGCAGCAGTACAGGTGATGATCCACAGCACAACCGCGTGCTGCCAACTCCCTTTTGACATGATCGCATTGATTAGTTAGGAGTCAACCAGCACCTGTTAGCTAGTAGTACTAGATTTCAAGTACTACTGCCGAAATCCGTGGATCAAATCTAGCAATGTAAACGCGGCTTGCATTATTTCGAAGAAACAATTTTTTCGTGCACATGCAAGTGCTGATCTAGCTATGAAATTTAACCACCTACAGTACGACCTAGGAAGCTTTCGCCGTGTGTAGCAGCTCGCGAAACACTACAATGGCCACTGGTACTCGAGTTGTTATCCTCCTGTTCATGCTGTTGGTAGTGCCTAATACGCTACGAACCACCATGCACATGGTCTTGTATCTCCAGGCCTTATGGACGTGCGCCGTGCGGCATGTATAGGTAGGGAAGGTTTGCATGCATGCATGGTGCGGCGGCCGTCGCTGCCGCCGTGATCGTCGGACGGCTCATCGCTTTCACCAACAGTTTAGCGAAGTTACTAGGGCAACCGTGGATCCATGAAAGTTATTAGCGTACGGAGAAAGTCTAAGCCTACCATGATCTTTCCCCCGATTGAATCCGCATCGATCTACTACTAATTTCTGAAAAAGCTCTCGCGCACATGCGATTGCACAGTACGGCCCCGGGCCAACTCGCCGTGTCTCACTCGATCGATCCCGGCGATTCCTCTGGCTCAACCGGCCATGGAGCCTCTGAAGATTCCTAACGGCTTCTCAAACAAGACTTCTTAGGGCATCTCCAACCGTTCGGACCCCCAGGCCGAAAAACGGCGTCTTTTTGGACGGCCTGGGAACGCCGGCGCAAATTGACGTCCTGAGTTCGGTGTTTTGCCAGTCGCCGAACCCAGGCTGAACCCATGCCGAACGCAGCCGGCCAATTTTCGGCCAAATTTCAACATACAAATCAACCGACACATTAACTTTCGGCCAAGTTTCGGCCAAACTTTCAGCATACAAATCAACACACAAATAGTTCAACATACAAATCCATAGACAAATAGTTCAACAATGCAAGCAAAAATAGAACAAACTAGGCATCGGCATGGCCATTGCCTTTGCGCCTCCACAGGTGCTCCACCAGATCATTCTGCAGCTGTGTATGCACCATGGAGTCTCGAATCTCCTGGCGCATAGTCATGAAGTTTGCCCATGTTGCCGGCACCTGGTGATCAACATCTGCAAGAGGACCCTGCCTGTAGTACTCAGTGTCAGCAACCGGATCATCCCGCTCGCTCTCAATGATCATGTTGTGCAAGATCACACAACAGTTCATCACCTCAGACATGTTGGCCTTGGACCAAGTCAGAGCTGGGTACCGGACAACAGCGAATCTAGACTGCAGCGCACCAAATGCCCGCTCAACATCCTTCCTGCAAGCCTCCTGGCACTTGGAAAACCAAGCTTTCGCACTTCCTGGCACAGGGTTGGAGATGGTCTTCACAAATGTTGACCACTTTGGGTAGATGCCATCTGCAAGATAGTAGCCTTCGTAGCGCTGCCTCGGCTTGCTCTTGCGGCGACCAGGCTTTGAGCCACCATGCCGCGGCTTCGCCTTGTCGAGCAGGCCAGAAAGGCAGGCGAGGACGAGCAGGTGCTCTTCATCGTCGATGTCGGCCTGGGCTTCCTCGTCGAGCAGTTCCTCGTCGTCGGAGTCCATGGTTGGGCGGACAAATCGCCGAACACCTAGTAGGCAAGGTGGGGGCGAACCTTCCCGAGAGTCTTCTTTGCGCGAGATGACGGCGGAGGGAGGAGGGGCGGCCGGCGACGGAGGATTGGGCGAGAAGGCGGAGAATTCCTAGCTAGTTGTATGCGGCGGAGGGGAGGGGTGGTGCCGGCGGCGACATCGCGGCGACGCGAGAGATGGGGAAAAGAAAGTGGCGCGGGGGTGGGATATGTGCTATCACGCCGACAGCGCTGGCCCACGCGCGCTTTTACCCCCCCCCCCCCAGGCCGAACCCGGTGGGCTGGGTTTGGCCTAGGAGCGCCGGCGCTAATTTCCGCCGATCCGGCGCTATTTGGGCTCCTGGGGGGGCGACTGGGCGAAAAACGACGCTCCTAGGCCAAAACGGCGCTAAAATCAGCCCTGGGGGGCGCTGGGGGGGGGGGGGGGGACGGCTGGAGATGCCCTTATGCATGCGCGTGTGTGACTTTACCCGGCCTTGGTTTATTTCCTATTCCTGTGAAAAAAGACTTCTGGAGTGATGTTATGAGCCCATTGACCATCTGAACCCATGGTGATAATTCACATACTGTGCTGCAGCCACTCCATGGTTTTCATCGAGGACGACGATGGCTCGCTGAAGAGTGTGGTGGCATCCCGCGATGAGTCAACTGTCAACAAGTGGTCTCCTGGTCGGTTCAGACATGGCCATGAGTGCCCTCGTGCTCCTCCGACTTCTACGTTCGCATCACCGGAAAATGGCAGCCCCACACGGTTGAGGTTAGGGAGCAATTGCCGGCTTGGCGCCTAGTCACTGATCAGGTTCTAAGCTTTCGTTCTGCTCGATCAGTCATTCAGACCTACGTGGCTACTTAGTTGCCTGTAGCAGCAGCACAGGTGATGCACAGCACAACACAAGATGATGCTACTCCTTTTTGACATAATCGCATTGATTAGTGAGGAGTCAACCGGCACCTGTTAGCTAGATTCCACGTCCTCCTGCCAAGCATCTATCAGCCCCTCGAAATCCGTGAGGATCAATTAATCTAGGCAATTATTTCGAAGAAACTATTTTTCATGCACACGCATGTGCTGATCTAGCTATGAAATGCACACAGATTTAACCACCTACGAGTACCTAGCAAGCTCGTCGTGTGTATAAGGATGTCAATTTTACCTACGGGTACGGGTACAGCTGGTACCGTACCTGCATGGGTAGAGTATGGGCATAGTTTTATACCCATGAGTAGTACCCGTATCCTACCCGTTAAGTCACGGGTAGGACACGGGTATATCCTTGTATCCATGAGTATACCCATACCCTGCCCGTTTATATATCTTTCCCGTGGAGGTCCAACATTCATTCTCGTCAGTTTGTGAATCTATGTTAAAGTTGTCATCAATTGTCAATTTGATCTGAGATAATTGTCTTGTACTCGAATATATGTTATTGAGTTGAGAGGAATGTTTTTCCTTTATCAATGTGTTATCGATGAATGTAAAATTATGTATAACATGTGTACTATTTAATCTTCCCGTTAGGTACCCGTCGGGTATGGGTATGGGTAAAGTTTCATACCCGTGGGTACGGGTATGGGTAGAGTTTTGTACCAATTGATTACACGGGTATGAGTATGGTATTGCTCTACCCACTCCATACCCTACCCATTGCCATCCTTACGTGTGTAGCAGCTCGCGAAACACAATGCCACTGGGACATACTCGAGTTCATGCTGTTGGTAGTGCCTAGTACGCTAGGAAACCACCATGCACATGGTCTAGTACGTCCAGCCCTTTTGGACGTGCGGTACGTATATGTAGGGAAGGTTTGCATGCATGGTGCGGCGGCCGTCACAGCCGCCGTGATCGTCGGACGGTTCATTGGCGGCAACGTCGTAGATGGCTTTCACGAACAGTTACTAGTGCAATCTAGGATGAGAGTGGATATTAGCGTACAGAGAAAACCGGACATGATCTGCTCCAAATAACATTTTTCTTCTTCTTTTTCGTCGCGACATACGTCATGTTTCCGTCACCAAGGAATGAACATCAGCTAGCACACTGGAAGTGATGTAATTTCGACAGTGACACGAGAGGAATTTCTAGGGCAAACTTTGCCCGATGTAAACCAAAAAGGGCGCCAAGTGAAAGCTACAGGTCAAAAGGGAGTTGACCCGTGCACCCAGGCTGTGAATGCGATAGACATTGGCTCCACAGGCCCTATCTGGCCCAGCGTACCTAACGCGATCACGAACAGTATTGGCCCGACATGCCACTGGGAGGCTGCGTGGGCCTACCTGGGCATCCGTCAGAGCCCACCTGGACTGTTCGCGTGTGCCGTTTTGGGGTCCAGGAGTGCTGACCCGGAGGAGAAAGGTAAAAAGAAAGGAAGAGAGTTTGCCCTCGTTTCACACACGGTGCATCATTAAAGCCAGCGAATTTTCACGAGACATGGAAAGCCACTATATTATTGTTTAGTTTACGTGACAGTTGTGAAAAACTCATTCCAAAGATTAACCATAGATGGCAAGTTAAAAGTATAAAAGAGCCAACTAAATTTATAGTGTTACGTTTTGTTTAGTTTTTGTAATTGTTAAGTGTGAATTAATTAACCTAGATGGATAAAATTAATCTAGATTATAAGGATGTCATTTAACTCTGTCACGTTAATGTCAATGGCACTAATTGGCATTCAATGGCCTATGTGGGACCTAGACTTTTATACCATATATAGAAATATGGATCTAATATGGAAAAAAATACAATACAGAGGATGGCCATACGGTAGGTGGAGCAATCAAGAGCGTGGATAGATAGGAAGGGGATGGTGGGATATGGGGGAGGGGCGTCTCCAGGTTCTCTTATGCATTTTCGATGTGTGAGGTGATACACTCAGTCTACCTAGTGCTGTTGTGAGAGAAACAACAGAGAGAAAGAAGAAGGTAGCTGAGGAGCAGCTCCAACAGCAGTGCTGCCGTAATTAATACTGTTTTAGTTCTGAATAGTATAGCTCTATGTACTTTGAAACGGCAAATTGTAATAAAAAATAGTCAGGTTTGCACAAATGAGCAATTCTCCTCTTTTATTAATTTTTTTAGTACTGCATATGTGATTGGGTATTTGCTTGTAAAAAGTAGGAGCCCGACACTAGAGCTAATTGATTATTATGTCCTCAGTGAAAATTCCCAGTTGTTGCAGAAATTAGGTTTATCTAGCCAAGCTTGGAGCCCAACGGTGCAAGTGTCGCTGTAATGCTTTGTCTTAGTTATATTCAAAATTTCAGAATGAAAAAAGAACAGATACAAAGCTCAATGACAGCAATTTGTGAATTGTGATGCATTACCATGTCAACTTGTGCACATGAGAGAGCTTAGTGCAGGCCATGGGGCAACCGCCCCCCCCCCCCCCCCCCCCCCCCCAAACACTCGCCAATGTGATCTCTAAACATCAGGTCCATTGGTTTGTAGGAAACCAAAAAGACAAATCATCTCTAATAGCGTTTTGGAATACATTTGTAGGAAACTAAAACAACAAATCATTTTAAAAAAAGCCCAGACGATAGATGCAGGGGATGTCGCGAGATCGAGGACATCAACAAGCGGCTGGGACACAGATCCACGGTGGGAGGCAGATGCATGGAGGAGTGGTGGTGTGGCACTATTCACATAGAAATTTGCCTTTTTTGTTTCTTTGTGTGTATTTAAAATTTGGTTATGAAAATTTAAGAGAATGTAAATGCACATATTGTGAACTCCCACAATTTTAGAATGTTTTGACATTTGTAAAATGAATTTATTGAGTGGTATCATGATATCATTTAGGGTGTTCTATCACCAGATTTTTTTCCCGAAAGTTTTTTTTGAGAGATAGATAATGGGGTATAGAGTCTGTCAGAGTCTCTTATTTTGCCTTTGGTCCTCTAAACTAGCTAGTCGGTCTTGTGAATCACACCATGGTTTCCTTAATGAAGTCTCTAGGATCATTGGATGGTTGACCTTTTGGTTGGACGGATCAGTCACGGATCTATCTTCTCCGGGTCACTCCCAAGTCCTAACCAGTACACGTAGCATGTAATCCGTATTTGTGAACTTGGTGGCCTTATTAATTTAAGGTTGGGCACCTAGTGCCTTTTATCTAAAAAAAAACAAGGCACAAGTGTCACCGTGGTTGACTGTGGCAGCAGTTGAAGCTCAATTTTCTCGAACATTCCAGTTAACACTAGAGACCATCTAGCCCACCCAGCTCACAACAGGGACGAACATGCCAACTAGAGAGAGAAACGTTGTTCGTCAACCCTTCAGAGTTCAGCCATCCATGTACTTCCTCCGTTCCACAATATAAGATGTTTTAGTCTTTTTTCCATATTCACATGCATACACATGTATGTAGACACCTTTTTAGTGTATGTGTACATTCTTTTTAGTATAAATGTAGACATGCATGTGTAACACCTAAAACATCTTACATTATGAAACGGAGGGAGTACTCCGTATCGTGTATGCACACACGTTTACCTATCCCGTGTAGAGTTGGGCTGAATGGATTGGATCGGTGGCTCCACGTGCACGCAGCGTGGTTGAATGGGTTGGATTGGATCGGTGGCTCACGTGCACGCAGCGTGGTTGAATGGAAGCCGTCGGAAGCACCTCCCGACATGCTTTCCCTCGCGCGTGTAGTTCTTCGGCCAGCTTTAGAAAAGCCCGACGCACAGCTGAGCTCTTTGGTTTGTTTTGCCCGCTTTTTTTCGTGAAAAGCAAGTAGAAGCCCAAACAAAAAGACCAATTTTCTCTGATATACTAGTTAACCCCCAAGCCCATCTAGCCCACCCAGCTCACCAATGACACTAACAGGCCAACCTGAGAGGGAACACACGGAGGCTCGTCAACCCTTTAGAGTTCATCCATCCATGGCCTAGAAGCCACACCGGCACTAGCACGCTGGTGGACACGAAAGACAATGAACCAATCTCTTGCTTCAACCGGCTCACGCGCCACCCAAGGAAAGAAGACTCTAAAGACAACGCCTCCAAGGAGGGCACGACATCAATGATGTATTCGTCGTCTCATCTGGCAATTAGCAGGGTTAGGGTCAACGTTCAAAATATATGAGATTAGTTTCGTATCGGTTTGGCTTCTGCATATTGGACATCGGGATATTGACATGTATGTCGTGGAAAATATATCTACGTATTTTCATTGTCTTTTTTTTAAATGGGCATTGTTAGTACAAGAAATTGAATAATATTAGTGATTGAGCATAACAAATATCTTATTCAAAGTTTATTTACTACTCAATCAAGAAATAAAGTACTAAAGACTCACAAAAAATCATTCTAACATCGAAAAGTACATAATGCGTGATTTTGATAATTTGATGAAATTCTAAATACCAAATTTTGTTTCTAACATTTTTCTTGTCAAACAATTATTGTCATTGTCCATATCGGAAGATATTTTAGTCTATCTTGGATGATATGAAAACGATATTTATGAAATGATACGATGTATTTTTATCGGTAGACTCAAAATATATGTTTGTTGTTCTATCGGTCATATCGGCCGAGATGTAAAAGCTTGGTGATGGTTCTAATCCCGGAGTACTATCCCGAGGGCTGAAGAGGTGGCGAGACTCCACGACAATGCCACCAAGAAGGAATATCATCGTCGACACCGGTCTTGTTGGGCAAAAAATTCGTCCTCGATGTGTTGCCCACTTTGTTGGAAGGCGAGCGTCGCCGCCACCATGGCTGACTCTAGCGGGAGGTGGAACAGGAAGGGCCCTAGCGTCTAGCGTTTGAAAAATATTTTACTTTGTTATGTTTACCTTGCATCAAAAGTAGAACATGTTTGGTTTTACCTCACTTTTTTCTGTCTAATCAGTTGTTAGTTCTCCGGTCCAAAATTGATGTATTTTATGAGAGATAACAAAGAACTCGGAATAATGTGGGGGTGTGGGTCAGTGGGTTTCATGGGGTTAATCAGAACTTTCCCGTCTCGGATGATGAAGAAAGAAGGATACAAAAGTATGTTAGATCGAACAGATCTTTAGCTCCAAATGTTCAGTCTTTAGCTCGAGGCATGACAGTAGCTACGATGAACCCTGAATTTTTGCCTTTCATTTTCTGATTTTAAACCTAGGTGTTTGCTTTTTACCTCTGACAACCAAAGAAGGCCCAAGTCCGTCAGAGAACGGTGGAACATCACATCCTTCGAATTCCGACTCCGACTGCTACTCCCACTCTGTTGCCGCCTCTCACTTTATAATCCCCAAGCAGCACCACCATCTCCACCCCCAATTCGAGAGCTAGGTTTCCTCCAATCTCACCCAAATCCCGTATCGTGGTGAGCAGAGGTGCAAGAAACCTAATCAAGGATCGTGCGACGGTGCGTTCGAAGCCGCGCACCACTAGAAGCATGACGGCGAAGGTAGCGGTGGCCACCGTCGAGGAGTATGTGCTGATGGACAATCGCAAAAGGAAGGCGGAGGAAGCCCCGGCGGGCGACGAATCTCCGCTCAAGATCGAAAGGATCGTCCGTCCTGAGTTGGAGCAGGGAGCAAAGGCAGCGGAGAAAAAGATGGCGCGGCTGCCGAAGGAGGAGATCGACTCCATCCTTGACACGGTGATGGACGACGATCGTCTCCCTCCCGACTTCAGGGCCCTGAAGCGCCACAGCCCTGACCTGATTCCTTCGGCGGAAGAGGAGATGGACGAGGAACTGGTGGACTTCTACGACGTTGTACGCGAGTTCTATGCTGTGGGAGTGGAATTCAGAGAGTTCCAGGCCTGGGTCCGCAGCGACTACACCAAGAATGGCTACGTCGAGGTCGACGACGAGTTCCTCGCTAGAAGAACCGAAGGTGAAGCAGTGATTGAAGCAGCACGGAAGGAGGCGCTTGCAGGCTTCGATTTTTCGGACTTGATCGACTGAAGAAGGCGCTTTCCTAAAGACCTGAAGACGTCTGTAATTTCTCTGATATGGTCTCAGACCGATCGCAGTACCTCCTTTCTTGTTAGGATCTCTCCGATGTTGTGGTTCCCATCAATGTAACCCGTGCTAAGCTAAGCATCGAATGACTGCCTTGTATATGTTAAAATTCACAATGTTATGTTCATCAGTTTGCCTTGAGGATGCGGTTCTGTTCTTGCAGAAATGTGTGTGCAGTTTTAAGATTGTTGAGTAACTTGTGTTTACCTTAGTCCATCTTCACGGTTCTATCCTTTCTTCGTCAGTTATTATGCTTGGGTGCACTTGAGAAATTAGAGTTTTTGTCCTGTACATGTGATCTTGGTCTGCTTTATGAGCGGTCTGAGGGGCTGCGGAGCTGCAGACTGTGCTTCATTTCTATTTCTATTATGCATGAGAACGAAATCTTGCCAAAAGCTTCATGATGTATATTAGTGGGCATAGATTTGTCTAAATTCATATGTGTATCTAGACAAAGGTGTGCCCACTAATATGGATCGGAGGTAGTACAACAATTATATCGATTTGGAGAGGTTCAACGCATGTCTTGTATTGGGATCTCAACAAAGTTCAGTTGACCTTACTGCAACACTCTATTATGACTGCACAAAGTTCAGTTTGTGAGCAATCGTTATTGTGCTTGGATGCAGTCATCATTTCAGATAGTCAGTTAGGTGATGAATTCCTGGATATAATAACATTTGTACTGTATTAATTGGGAGTCAGGTACGTGATTTTTTTTCGCAAATCGAAATGCAGAACCCTGGTTAAGACTGATCACATTGTAGATTGATTCAGTAAGTCATATCCCACTATTGTTACGATGTGGTTCTATTCTTTCAATGCAGAAATGTGTGAACATCTTACATTTAGGAACGGAGGGGGTATAAGAGCATCATCCCGGAAACACTCGTACCGCGAAATCATTTTCAGGTTTCCCAAAAATGATTTTGCCATTTGGAAATCCATCGAGCAGAGCACACACACTACATGCATACTGAATATTGTGAAAAGCTTGATGCTGGATTTCATCGTTTTGATCAGCAAACAACAGTTCATATATACAATTCAAACATTAGGGCTAGATTTCACCAAAAATCCTAATATAACCCTAAACTAACTAAAAGAGGCCACCGGAAGTTTCATTGGGCCCTTTGTCGACGTCGCGCCACCGCGCTACATGCTATTGGAATAACGTCGGAATTGGCGCTGGCAGCGCTCCTCCTGTCATCACCACATGTGTGGCGTGCTGAGCATCCTGCCGGAGACCGCGCTCGAGCTGGTCCACACTCACCGTGTCGATTAGTCGGGCGTCCACACAGAGGCACTTCTTTGAGCGATGGTCATAGCATAAGGAATTGGTTCAGATGGGCACCATCAACTCGTCGCCGTCGACGATGGAGGCGAGCTCCTCCACATCCTCGTCGGTGGAGTCCTTGACGGGAGAGGAGTCGAGTTATCGAAGGAGTATGGGTCGTCGAAGGAGGAGAAGCACAAGCCCCGGACTAGGGGAGGCGATGGGACGCGCACGGCGCGCGACCACGCAGCCACGACCCCGCCTCCACATCGTGGCTGGCCACGCGCCCGCTGAGGCTGCCACGGCTGCACATGGATCCATTCTCCATTACACGGTGGTGGTGATCAAAAATTTTGTAGCCGACTATGCGGCCGACGGAAAGAAATGCGACAAAGGGGATCGCGGAAATGAACTCTAATTGACCCCATCTCAATGATATAGTGGGATTGATAGCCAGTTTACTGGGTACCTAAAAAGCATTTCTAAGCCAGACCGATATGTGGTTTCTGTTCATGACCCCAAAATGGCTCAAAACGACATCTCAGCTGAAATGTTTCGGGCCGAGCGGGGTTTATATTATCTATTAGGCCTTCCACAGCGTTGCAATATTGCGGTGCCCAATTCGACTTGGGGCTTCGATCGCCGGTGCCCGCACGCTGTGAGACCGGTGCCCCAAAAAGTTTTCGAGGCATCGAAGCACCTACTTGCTCCGGTGCCCAATTTGCCAAGCCAATTAAAAACAGTTTTTTGCCTCCTTTCCTGCTCTGTCTCGCATGCAGTTGAAGTGGTACTCTATCCATACGTGGGTCCCGCTTCTATTTATAGGATCCACCACGTTGTGAGATCGGTGCCACAAAAAAATTACAAGGCATCACCTGACATTTACAGGTTTTGGGCACCGACGACATTGTGGAAGGCCTTAGAGAGATGTTCTTGGGATGCATTCGGGCTGAGGATGCGCACTCAGCCACTTAAACCTAAAAAATGGCATGGCGCCGGGAACTTGGCGCCATGATTTTTTTTAATGATTTGTTTTATGCTGAACTTTCAAATTTGGGTCAAATTTTATTGTTTTTCACTCGCGCGGGTCCATTGCCGTCCTGAGCTAGATAGCGACGCGACGACACGATGTGCATCACCCAAACCGTTTTGTATTTTCGAGTTCTACGTGCATACCCGCAATGATATCGTGCCGCGTCATCACCCGTTACTCTGCTAGCCCAATGCGTATGGTGTGAGCCGAGCTAGAGGCACGCCACGTTTTTTTTAGAAAAATGGAGTTCCTCACCATCGTCCTGGTGTCCTCATTGCGAGGCCAACCAATGCCATTGGCGTGGGAGTTTATGGTTCAGGATCAGGACTTCAGGGTCAGATGCGATGCGATATAATATAACATGACATGGCTAGCCAGTAGGAGTAGTAGTAGTAATAATTTCGCACGCCCAGGATCATTCATGGCTTTGCTCAGGTCACTGCACTGCAATCCAGTTATGAATGATCGATCCGAGGGCCATCATATCGTCCTACATCATCGTTCATGATGCACCGGGTCACGCCGCTGCCACCATGAAACCGCCATTTTCGAACTGTTTTTTGGCCATCCATGAAATAAAAGTCGCTTGAGGTACACTTGACCTGTTAAGGACTTCTATGATAGGATTTGAAAACACAATAATTAGAGAAACATAAGAATTTAAAAGGATTGTGCGTGCAAAACAGATAATTACAAAACAAAGTAAAACGGCAGGAATGATCATTTGGATGGACCACTTGACCTGTCGAGCGTGGATCGATCGATCGAGCGACGCGCGCTCGTGGTGGAGACGAATCCGTGACGAGCGCAAAGGGACACAAGCTACAGCATCTTGCTCGAGAGGTAGTAGAAACGGGAAATGTTACCGAGAGAGAGGAGGAGATGATAATTCTGATTGGGAGAATGGGCGCGCCTACGGAGCTCCAGAGCCGGAAATCTAATCTGGCAGAGAGAGGGGTCACGTCGATTGGGCCGCCATTCATTTGATCTGATGGCTTCAGACACTCCCATGCTTTCACAGTCACTTTTTTTTCTATACTTTGACAGTCGCTAGGTAGCTGCTGTAGGTGCACCGTACTGTTGCAATGGAGATCATTACAGTGTACTACTCCCTCCGTATTAAAATATAAGATTCTATGTGAATCTTATACTAAACATGTCTAGATACATGTGGGGTGGAATGGTTAGAAAGTTTTATATTTTGATACGGAGTGAGTACATTTTAGCTACAACTGGACAAGTAGAGCACACATTTAGCAGTGTTGCTGTTCGTAACGTTGTTCACAGGGAGTACGTACTTCGTCTGATCGCGCGCTGCCGATACGTACAAAAACAGGCTAGCTATCCGAGCAACGGCACTATTTTTAAATTTCAAAACGCTCAACTCGTAGTAAAACCTGGCAGAAAGTGAGTCTCGGGCCCTGCCGGAAGAGTGGTTGCTCTCGCATTTCAAAGTTTTGGACCCAAAAGATGAGTCCAAACTCCCAAACCTTTACCTTTTTTCGCTTTTCCACCTGGAAAGGGCAAGCTTTTACTGATGCGGCGTACAGTTGCTGCCTCGCTACAGCTATCATCGCATCTACTGTACATGCATGACGTCACCACCCTAGTCTGTAAAATAGCTGTGGCAAACGGTCCTTGATGGAGCGAGCTGTGGTATGAATGAACTTTCTTGGACTTGACTTGCTTTAACAGATGAGTGACGTCTCGCTTTTATCCATGATGTGTGGCATTGCGCCGTGAGAAACAAAGACAGTGTTTTGGAGCTCGGATGCTAGTACATTGTTCGGCATAGGTAGATCAATACTCCCTCCATTGGCTTTTAGTCTACATTCTAAAAAAATCAAACAATTTAGGTTGCATTTATTAGTACTACTTTTGCACACCCACCATGCGTCATAATTAGGTAAATACTATAAATCATGGTCCGATATGGAAGAGAATCGTCGGACCTCTGGCACACCGTCGATCATGTTTCAATCGGACCATTCGCGTTTCCTTTTTTCGCACAAAAAATTAAGCCCAGATTTGTCTCCCGTAACTGTCGCACAGAAATTAAATGAGCTCAGTAACCCCGTTCCCCATCCCCTCCCCTCGCCTCGTATTGCTCCGCGAGCAACTCGCTCCGCTCCTCCGTTCTTCCGCCACCGACCTGATCCCCTACCATTACCGTCGAGTCCTGCAGAGTCACTCGTCTCTGCGCTCCCGGCTCCGTTCGTATGGCGCTCCGCGGCGTGGAGACCTTGCCGGATTGACTGGCGGCGGGCGGAAGTACGCGTCGGAGGCGGCTCATCTGTGGCAAGCGACGATAGTTTGCGGTCGAAGCATTGGTCGTTGGCTGCTTCGACGCTCGTGTGAGCCATCTTGATTGTGTACAGGCACAACCAGCTCCCGGCCAAACTAGGTAATAGGCAGAACCAGCTCCCGTTTTGTGTACTATTGTTTTCTGAATTTTCCCAGGCGTTAAATCCATGTATCCATCAGTCATCGGATATTTTAGGGTTGGAAAAACAAGGCACGGCCGATGCATGATCTAGGGAAAGGTTTGCATATTGAATTTTTTTATTCCTAATACATGATTTCTGCCACCCCATGCGTGCTATTTTCTTGCGTTTACTGTACTGTTATGCTGGTCAGAGTGATATTCATCAAAACTGCTTCAATCCCCCCAGGATATTATTCAGTTCTTGATGTAGCAGACGTTTTTTTACTTTATATATACATACATATTGGCGGCAATAAACATTGAAGCATTCAGATTTTCAAATATGAATGCTTCTACACAGTTTTTGTTATGTTTTGCATGAAGAAATATTATGCTTCTGCTTCCCCATAAGTACCTATTTGTTACAGACCTGTCACATGTGTTTCCCTCCCGATTGTGTAGTGATGATGATGAAATATATTTCATATAGAAATGCATATATCTACTTTACAAATTTGTATGCATCTACTAGTTCTGAATAGAGTATGGGTACTAATAGTAATGCATATAGTACCGTACTATATATGCAGTTTAAAAATCAATTTTCTGTTGTAGGAAGCACGGCCACCATCCGTATGAAGCACAATTACCATCTGAATGAAGCCACGAGCCCACGACCACCAAGGAAGTATGGTCGAAATTAGCCAGTGCGTCTGAAGTAGCAGAACAGCAGTATGAAGGAAGCACGACTACTGTTGGAAGGACGCATGCCGCAATTGGAAAGAAGCACGACTACCATCAGGAGGAAGAATATCGTCACCATCGCTGGTGGTGTGTGCATTGTGGTTAGATGACACAAATCTAAACCTCAAAGCCACTTTTTGTTGTATGGAAGCAAACAAAGAGAACAGGAAGCAAGCAGCATAGTCCATGGAGGCATGCATAGAAGAATGGTGCTGGTCCAAGAAGAAAGTAGACATTGGTTATTACTGATCATTTGTAACACATGTAATTTCAAATTAATTTGTGCATGGAAGCAAATCTTCATTTCATAGAAGCAAATATTTATTTCTTTAGAAGCACCTCACAGTTCATTTGAAGCATGAGAATTTACGACAATGAAAATAATTTTGTTAGCGCTGGAAAATATATTCATGTCAAGAAAGGAAAAGAAAGCAAAAAGGTGGTGCATGCGGACAGCCCGGACGTGGCCGGACGTGCCTTTCTCCCCCAAACTCTCCCCACATTTGCCTTGGGTTTGGGGGCTGCCGGACAGCCCGGACAAATAAAACCACTTTGGGGACCATGGCTGGGTAGCTATTTTCCTCCCCATAGTGGCCGGGCTGTCCGGCCGGACAAATTAAACCGCTTTGGGGGGCATGCTTGGAGATGCTCTAAGAGTGCTCAGAGGAGACCGCATCCGTGGCACGTGAATCATGTCGAGCTAACCGAATGCTGATTGCGTTCACAAAGTTTAGAGTGATAGAGATGGTGAGACTTTGGGAAAAGGTATGGACCGTTGAGTTGGTACGAAATCACGAGTCAACTCGTCTAAACACCGACTACACCGATGACACAGCGTGAACCGACGGCATTGACTTTTGTGGAGTTGCTTACCACGAACGTGAGCTTGACATGTATGTCGTGCGGTCCATGACAGCCATTGCGAAATTCTAGGGGGGGACCTATATAGAATTCTAGGGGGGCGCTGCCCCTGCCTAATTATTTTAGCTTAATTACCCGTATAATCTTGGTTTGGACAGGAAAAAATAGGCAACTCACCTCTGCAGTCAGCCTATTTTACACATCCACAAGCATCGCAACACCATATGGTAGCCCAGAGGCAAAACGGAAGGGGGAGCAGTGCGAGGTACGTATTTGTCACGGCGGGCGTCGAGTGCGACCATCGCATGATCGGCTAGCTGGGTAGTAACCATGGGATAAGATGATTGAAAAATAGTACTGGATAGAAAGGTGATTCGAGAAGAATGAAGAGAGAGAAACGGTCACAGGACAATTTCAGCTCACTCGTAGCCTGGTCTTAATTGTTCGACGCTATTCTAATGGTGAAAAATCAATATAAATGATATGAATATTTTCATTCGTTCAACATCAACAGAAGCTGAAAGTAGCAGTTCAGATAGTGAGGAAAGTGGCAGCTCAGTCATAGAATATATTATTTAATGTGACCAATTATTATGCTCTTTTCTGTATATACTGAAAAATTAAAATCGTGTCATCGTAATTGAAAGATTTTTTTATCGAGGAAATTAAGGGAGATGTTTTCTCGATACTACTTATCGTAAAAAAGTAAATAGTGGATACTTTTTACGAAAACCTATAATGGAGCCCGAGCTACATGGAGCTCTTTTTTTGAAAATTCAAAAAATTCTCGGATGTAGAGTGTAGATCTACAATCATATTAAAACATGTATAGATACATATGTGTAGAAAATAGGTAGAGAGTAATACAGAGAGAGTAATAGTGAAGACACACATGTTGTACGCACTCTTACACCGTTGTACTATGAGACATGCTTTAAGTGACTCGGTAAAAAAAATCTTTAAACAAAATATTGTATTCAAAAGGCGTGTTTATATTATATAAAATTTCTGATACGTACGTGCCACGTTGACTAGTCAGGGTGAGTTGATGCGCGGAACATCTGAGCGTGCGACCCAAGTTGACACCGGCAGGTCCACCAGCGCTGCCGATTTTTGTGATTTAAAAATGTGTGCGCCGCGCGAGGGTCGAGAGAGACAAAGGATATTTGCTCCTGGGTATCGGCGCCCCGAAAGCGAAAAGAAGCGGGCTCGCGGAATGATGCCTCGTGAGTTTTGTCCGTTGCGGTAAAAGAGGGAGCATGTGTGCGTGTGTTCAAGCTATCATCGTGCTTTGCACCACAAATGTGAGTACGGGGCCGAAGAAATTTTTTGTTTATAGCTGAAAAGGTGTTACTTACATTTATTTTTACAACGTGAGCCGTGACACCTCTCGCTCACGCACAGCTGGAACCAACATCCTGATGCTTCCCCCTGGGGACCCGTTCCTAATGGAGCCCAGGAGTACTCGTAGTAGTACGAGTATCTGTACAGGATTAACCATAGAGTAATGTCGTAGGAGCAGTAGTAATCAAAAGGACTCCAGAAGTCCAGATACGTGAGCCGTGACACCTCTCGCTCACTCACAGCTGGAACCAACATCCTGATGCTTCCCCCTGGAGACCCGTTCCTAATGGAGTCCAGGAGTATCTGTACAGGATTAATCACAGAGTAATGTCGTAGGAGCAGTAGTAATCAAAAGGACTCCAGATACGGCAGTGCCATGAGCTCTGACGTCACTACTCTTTATTTAACCATCTTCTTGAGCTAATCTACTGCCGCTGAGATCCCGTTTCTACTCTGCACCAGCTTGCTTAGACTTAATTAAAGACTAGATAGCCGATCAGTGCAGTGTTGCCCTCCCCCTCCCTCCCGCTAGCTTCTCCACCAAGCCGTGGTGTGCCAGCTGCACTGCAGAGTCCGCAGCAGCGTACTTGACGGAAATCAGGTCACATCTCTTTACTGGACGTTGCATTGACACATTGATCCAGCCGCTGTAGACTGGTAGTACGAACCACCCTCTCCGCTCATAATTTACTTTCACGCTTTGATCTTTACCGTGTCACGTACGCCGAGCCAGCTGTAGCCAGGCGGGAGGATCCTAGCACTGAATGATGATGATGATGGTTCGTGCTGTACTGTTCGGCCGGAGCTAGAGCGAGTAGCGACCCAGCAGTCTGCAGAGACAGGGGCCTAGCCAATGCCGCGAAAGTTGCCAAAGAAATCACAAAGCTGCTGGTACGTGGGGTCGCGGCGCCCAACGGCTACCTTGGTCTCCGACGTGGCGCCCTCGTGTCTCGTGCCACCCTTCCTCCGCAAGCCGAGCTCCACTAGTTTGCTCCGCCTACATAACGGCGGTTCCACGCTAGTCCATCACAGTTCACACGGCAAGGAACTAGCAAACAGAGTAGGAGTGAGGAGGAGAAGGGAGGAAGGTTGCTGAGTTCGCAGCAATGGCGTCGTGGAACGCGGCGTCTCTGGCGGCCGTCGCTGCCCTGCTGTGCGCTGCGGCGGTGGTGGCGGCAGCGTCCAGCAAGTTCGACGGCGTGGTGCAGCCCAGCTGGGCCAACGACCACGTCCTGTACGAGGACGACCTCCTCAAGCTCCGCCTCGACTCCTCCTCTGGTAAGCTACCACATTGACCCGTCGTCGTTTCAGCCCACACAGCAGCCGTATCTGTTCAGAAATGGAGTTCTTTACCTGCTCATGAATTGCTTCTTTACCTGCATTTGGCTTCCACAGGCGGTGGATTCGCGTCCAAGAACAAGTTCCTCTACGGCAAGGCCACCGCTGATCTGAAGCTCGTGCCGGGGACTCTGCCGGAGTAGTCACCGCTTTCTATGTGAGTGAGTGCAGGCCCTGCTTTGTTTGCCCCCCCCCCCCCCCCCCCCCCCCCCTGCTGAGAACTCCATTTTCAGTTTCTCCTTCCATCGGCTCTCGCATTCATTCTGCATTAGGAAATATCTCGACATGCATCTTGCAATGTTAGTAATTTCCTTCTAGGATTAAGACAAGTGAGTAAAATGGCGAGGGATCGATGCATGGGGGAATGGTTGTCTGTCAGCTTCAGGGGAAGCTGCCAAGAACCCATTTACAAAGAACACAGCACGTGAACTAGTTCAGCAACAGCACAACTTTCTTAAAAGCGGCCACTTTTGACATTTCACCCTGGACCAAAGAGTTACTTACCACAACTGATGATTTACCACCTGCTAGTACTTGCATCTTCATTCAACCTTACCCCAAAGTAATTTCGTTCATGGATGCAGTTGTCGTCGGCGGGGGACAAGCACAACGAGTTCGACTTCGAGTTCCTGGGCAACGTCACCGGCGAGCCGTACCTGGTGCAGACGAACCTGTACATCGACGGCGTGGGCAACCGGGAGCAGCGCATCGACCTCTGGTTCGACCCCACCGCCGACTTCCACACCTACTCCGTGCTCTGGAACCCCAGCCAGGTCGTCTTCCTCGTCGACGACACCCCCATCCGAGTCTACGAGAACAAGACCGCCGTCGTCACCAGGGGCCACCACCACCACGCCAACAACACCTCCTCGGGCGTCTCGGCGTTCCCGTCGCCGCAGCCCATGGCCGTGTACAGCTCCATCTGGAACGCGGACGACTGGGCCACGCGCGGCGGGCTGGTCAAGACGGACTGGTCGCACGCGCCGTTCGTGGCCACCTTCCGGGACGTGAGCGTCGAGGGGTGCGCGTGGGCGGCCAACGCCACCGACTCGGACGCCGGCGAGGTGGCGCGCTGCACGGGCACCTCCTGGGGCAAGGAGGGCGGTACTGGTGGAAGGAGAAGGACATGCAGGAGCTCACCGTGCACCAGAGCCACCAGCTGGTGTGGGCGCGCGCGCACCACCTCGTCTACGACTACTGCGTCGACACCGACCGCTTCCCCGTCCAGCCGCCTGAGTGCGCCGGCCGCTGATCGCCCGGCGGTTGTTAATGCGGAGTAGGGAAATCTTAATCATTTAGGATGATGGATCCATGAGATCAATGGATCGTGTGCAGTACTCTGCTGGTTTCTTCGCTTCAGTATTTCTGTTTAGGTCTGTCTCTGCTGAATTTCGATCGTGTTGGTCATGTACCGTGTAGCTATCTTGTTACTTGGGGCGTTTCTTTTGTATAAATTCGTTTGTGGAATGGAAATGATGGCGGTTCTGTGCTCCCAAATCCTGGTTTGACATGGCTCCGGTTTACCTCTTTGATCTACTGCGTTCTCTTCAATGTCAATGCAGTATGGTCCTCTACGACTACTGCGTTCATCAATGTAATCTTCGATGTCAATGCAGTATGGTCCTCTAATCTACTCCAGGTTAGAACCAGTACCACTACTTTGTTAATCTCAGCTGATAAGTAGAGGTACATGTTCAAGCGTGGTCCATCGACCACTGCTTGGTTAAAGGGAAGGCCCAAAAGGATAAGGCGTCAGTACTCAGTGTACTGACCATTGATCAGCAATTCAGCATTGGGCTCACAAGTCAATACAAAGAATGGTTTGGACGCATCAGCTAGCGTGAATATCTTGCTGGTCACGGACTCACGGGATCAAGTAGTATAGTACTCCCCTCCTTTTTTTACCTTGATCGCTTAGGTCAGAATGGACCAAACCTTTTTTCTTTCTTTTTTTGGCTTTTGCACAGCACAACCGGCTGCCATTGCCATGATGTAGCTCGACCTGTCTTTCTTGCACAACTCTGAAGAGACACCACTATGGCGAGCGTTCGAGTGAGTGCATATTCCTTCCATTGATCGGCTTCGACTTTACCCATCACAGACAGCAACGAAAGGACCGTCACATCTTCGTTCTTCAGGGAGCAGAGGAGAGAACCGTGGGAGCATGTGGACGCGATTGAATGGCACGCTCTGTACGAAGTGCCGCATGTGTAGCACCGAAAAGGAGGCACAAATGGCTTGTGACTTGCCAGGGTGAAATAATGCTCTTATTCTAGCAACAGACTTGATCAGCCTTCGAATATTTTATTGGAAACCAATAAAGGCGATATTTCATACTCACTCTGTATTTACTTTGTGTTCTGTATTTTCTCAAAGTCAAGTTTTGAATGACCGAATATATACGAAAGGTATGCACATCTATAATATCAAATGCATATAATACAAAAATATATTTTATAATGATTTTTATAATATTAAATTCATATACACGTGTTAATATTTTTCCTATATATTTGGTCATTTTTTTTAAATTTTGACTTTTACTAAACCCAAAACGGGCGATAATTCTAAACATAATTCTAAACGGGGAGAGTACTTTCACCCCAAATAAGGAAGTGGTGTTGAAATCACTGCCTTGATGGCGAATCTTTCAACAACTCATCTCAATTGTGCATGGACTTGGGCCGAGATCATCTACAATCACAACAACTCAGTATTTCACTACCTCATATGAGAGGAATCCACTTGTCAATGAAGAATAAGAAGCTATGAGGATAAACGTGATCCCTAGATTGTGGACACATAGTCCACGTGTTGATGGCAGCAATGTAAACCCTATGTCACATCGCCTCGCAAAGACCAGACACCACACAGAGCTAGCCATCAGTCCTACTACCTACAAAGGAGAAAAGTCCCACCTCCATGGCAACACCAATTGGAGAAGCGACCAACACTGTGTACCTGAAATTGCGCCGACGGGTCTACACGATCAATTCAAGATCAAATTTGGTCGTACTTTATGCGATACCTCCCCCCCCCCCCCCCCCCACACACACACACACCATGGCGGCCAAAGTCTAGGAACAAATGCATGTCAGTCATGTGTTGCACGCCATTCTAGCAATTTCCTTTTTTCTACTCAACTGGAGCGCCCCCAACACCAGTGCGCCGGTGTCACCCTCTTAGAAGATGACGACCAAACATCATTGCTCCTTTGGTGGCGGTGTCTATCCTCCACGCTGCCGGGGCATGACCAACCGCCGGTCGAGGGATAAGAACCCACCTCTACCATGAGAACGATAGGGGAGATGAGAAACTAAAATGGGGAGACAAGAATGGGATTGTTGCAAACTCTATAGTGTAGGACTAACTCCATGGAGGCATAAATGGCCCATGCTGATCAGAAATAAAAGTACATTGTCTAGATTTATCTAATGGGTTGGTCGATAAAAACGAAGTTCCTTAGGTGCAATGGTTGGTTACAAAGGTTTCTTAATCATCGAGTTGTTTCACTACCTTTGCTTAAAATAAGATGATCTCTTCGTTTTGGAATGTAGAAATTTTGTGTGTGGCATTTTGTACTCTTTTTTTCGTGAATATGAAATATCATAATCAAAGCACCAGGTTTTTTAATGGTTAAAGCAACAAGTAATTATGAGTTAAAGACATGGAGACCCATAACAAATACTCCTGAATAGATTAAGTGGGCAAGTATAGAATCCGGAGCATTTTATTTGACATAATTGCACCACCCCTAACCAATTACCTCTCTGTGTTGGCTGACTTGAAATTTCTATTTTTGGTTTCACGTTTTCTTCTTTTCGATATGTTTTCTCAATTTTATGTCCTTTCTCCGATATGTTTATTTTATGTAAATTTGTCCTTCCATGTCTTGTATTTTTCACATTTGCTAGTTTCTAGTATTACCAATCCTTTGCTTCTTTTATATTTTTATAAATTTCTTGATAATGCAAAATATTTATACCTTTTTAAATTTCTTGTTCTCCTTTTTATAAGTAAACTATATTTTTAAGTGCTTGAATTTTTTTTGTTCAAAATACATTTTATATTCATTTTATTATTCATATTTTTTTCACTTTGTCCAAAAATACTGGGACATTTTATTTGATGTGTATGAACATTTTTGTTATGAATAGGAGTGTCTTTATTATAAGTAGGTACATATATATATATTGATTATCTAATCACTAATTTTGTAAATATATCAACATAGTATTCGGTACACCTAAACAATTCATATTAACTAAATGAACTAACTAAATAAATGTAAGATATATCTTACAAAATTTTAAATATTTATTAGGGATATTATATACATTTCACAAGAATGTTTCTTTTTTGTCCTTATATTTTTGAAAGAAAAAATAAATTCTAAAATTAACTTGAAAAATGTAATCTCATCTTTTTTCCGCCGTAAAAGATACTACAACTTTTAATTTGCAGCTAGTTATGGTGTGAATCATACAACCCCACAATGAAAAGGTTGTTCGACAGAGTTCTTTGCCCTTGTTCACTTGACAACTTGTCTAGAGTCTGTGAAGTACTTTCTCTATTCCAAACGAGATGTTTTGATAAGCTTAAATAGCCTACGAAACATGTAGTAATATTTTGGAACAGATTAAAAAAAAATACTAACCTACTCTAGCGACTTAGCGAGGATTGAGAAGCCGTGTGTAGAAGAAAGATCTTGATGCTTCATGGCGTCTGCTTGCTATCGAACACTCCGGAAGTGTCTCGGTTATGTAATTCCACTCCACATCACCACTGAAACTGCATCGACGTCGTATTCCAGGTTACTGTACAACGTCCGTTATTAAAAGTTAAGCCCACATAGCGCGAGGCCCGACTAGCTGGCCTACTTCTTATAAACGGGCCAGGATTCTATTGAAGACCATCGTACCATATTGGGCCGGTCCACTACACGCTAACTCCGTGCATTATGCAGAAAATAGAGGTGTATTTAGTACCACCTCGGCTGTTTGCAGCGAGAAAAACCGGTTTAAAAGGTGAGTTCCAGAGCACACCAGCACGACCTTACTTGAACAGGATCTCTTCTGTAGTAGTCGTACCGTTGCATCCTTGACTAATAAGGAGGCAAGCACAAAAGCTTGGTTGATGACATCTGACCTGTGGGCCAGACCGTGATTAACGGCCTGGTATCAGAGTTGCTGATTAGGGCTGGACTAACGAGCTGCTCGAATCGTTAAGGCTCGAGATCGTTAAGGCTCAGATCGTTAAGCTTGTTAAGAATAACGAGCTGAAACTAAAGCTCGGCTCGGTTCGTTAGACGTTCACGAGCGCTCGCGAGCAGCTCGTTAAGACTCGTTAAAAAAATGCAAAAAAACTTAAAATGCATCGGAAAAGATTTCAACCATAAAACGTATAAAAGTAGTTTAAAAATGACAAATCGATAACAAATAGTTCACAAACTTATAGTAGTTTCACACACTCAAATGAAAATAAATATTGCTAACTTGTTAATCGTTGGATGGGCTACAACATATAGATTTGTAGCCATGCTGCCACGACGCTAACGATCTTAACGAGTAGCTCACGAAACTCGTTAATTTGATTGTTAAGCTTGTTAGTATTAACGAGCTAAAATTGCTGCTCGGCTCGGTTCGTTAAGATAACGAGTCCAGCATAAACGGGCCGAGTTACCGAGCGCTCAATAAGCTTAACAAAATTCGAGCTTTATGTCCAGCCCTATTGCTGATCCCATGGCTGTAGATGATCGTTTCTGTTCAGCTCCAGCTGAGCAGAGTGGCTCATAGGTTGTCTGACAGGCTCAAAACTCTTTTTCTTTTCCTCTTTACAAAACGGATTCCGAGGTGGTCTGCTCGCTCCTTCATTTTTGCTATCTTCGAAATCTTTATTTTCTTATGAATCCGAAATTGCTACCCTTACACAGAGGCTTCATCGAACACTACCTGAGAACGCTCATGTTCTGACATTGACCGGCCAAAGATTCTGGACAGTCTGAAGCACTAACTGAGTATAGTTCAAAGAAGAAAATAAAGTCCATGCATCTGTTACGAAAATAATTTTGAATCCAACCCTTCCTTGAAGCGGTACGTACAGGCTATGGCGAAAAAGAAGGCGATCTAGGGTTTTGCGTCCGTTGCCGGCCGCCGGCTAGGCGGCGGCGACGACGCTGCGCTCGTCCGACCCCTCTGCTTTGCGGGAGGAGCGCCGTATTCAGTCCAGCCTTTTGGCTTTGTCAAGTTGGCTGTAAGTTTTCCCGCACGAAGGATTCTCATGTCGCAGTGGCGCTGAAGACATCCATTGTTGTGGTTTGGTTTCGTTTTGAACTGTTCGTGGTATGAGTACTAGTTGACTTGCTTGACGTATATAGCCGGCTACGTCTGCGGCCTTCGAGGGGGACCACCGGGAGCAATGAAAATTGTCAGTTCGAACAGTCGGGGAATGCAGAAGTCTTCGGCAGTTCATGGGCTTCTGAGCCTACAGGAGCAGACCCGACCAGATGTATTGTTCCTGTCTGAAACACATTTGAGTAAAGCTAAGGTAGGTAAACTTAAGAACAGGTTAAAGTTTGACGAAGTGTTGGTTTCTGAAAGTGATGGAAGAAGTGGAGGGCTGGCGTTGTTTTACCAGAGAGATCTTAATATAACCTCTAGTGAAGTCAATGCAAATTTTATTGATATTTTCATTGATGAAGACAGTGATTCGGGATGGCGTTTTACTGGATTCTACGGTGAGCCTAGTGGTGAAAGGAAACATCTGTCATGGGATTACATCAGAGGCCTAAGAGCTAAGTCTGATCTGCCGTGGATGATTGCTGGAGACTTCAATGAAATCTTATATGGTTATGAGAAGGAGGTGGAAATATAAGATCTCAAAGAAGTATGCAAGCTTTTGGAGATGTCCCAGAAGATTGTGGCCTCCAAGATCTGGGATATCATGGTGACATGTTCACTTGGAGAAGAGGGAAGATTAGAGAAAGGCTTGATAGGGCTGTGGCAAACCAAAAATGGGCAGATATGTTCCTCTCTTTGGAGTGATTAATGAAGACTTTGGTAAGTCAATCACATGCCCATTATTGTGGATACGGAGTTCCAACTGATGGAAGGACCTCGTCCAAAGCCAAGGCCCAAATTTGAAGCGAGATGGCTTTGTGAAGAATCGGTTGAATCCATAATTCAAAGTGCTTGGGAGCGCGCCCAACAAGAGGGTTCTTTGTCGAAAAAACAGAGGTAGTTCACTCTGAGCTACATCTTTGGGACAAGAATGTTCTTTGGGGTCTGAGACATAGGCTCAGAATTCTACAGAAAGAACTTAATGTGGTGATGTCTGGACCTTTATCGGATGATGCTGTAGCTAAGCAGATGGAAATACAGCTCAAAATTGAAGCACTCTTGGAGCAAGAGGAGTTGTACTGGGTTCAGAGGGGACGTGCAAACTGGCTAAAACATGGTGATCAGAATACAACCTTCTTCCATGATTTTGCCACAGCCCGGAAGAAGAAGAATTTTATTAAAAAGTTGAAGAATAATGCTGGAGAGTGGGTTGAGGATCAACCGGGCTTTGGAGTGAATTATTCACAGCCGGTGTTCATGTTCCAGACCTGAATGTTATAGAGAAGGTTGTTCCCCGAGTTGATCAGGCTATGAATGATATTTTGACAGCCCCTTACACAAGGGAGGAAGTTTAAAAGGCTATGTTCAATATTGGGGATCTTAAAGCGCCTGGGCCAGATGGGTTACATGTTTTTTTTATAAAAGGTTCTGGCATATCATTGGGGAAGATCTAACTGATGAAGTTCTTATTGCTGTCAATTCAAAAACTATCCCTGATGGATGGAATAGTACAACTATTGTGTTAATCCCAAAAGTGGACAGTCCTGAGTCTATAACCCAATTTCGGCCTATTAGCCTTTGTAATGTTGTTTACAAGGTGATCTCGAAGTTGCTAGCGAATAGGCTTAAATCTTTGTTGCATGATATTATCTCTCCTTATCAGAGTGCTTTTGCGCCGGGGAGGCTTATCACAGATAACTTCTTGGTGGCATATGAATCCTACCATGCTATTAAGAAGAAGAGAACGGTAATTATGGAACATGTGCAGTAAAGTTAGATATGAATAAAGCATATGATAGGGTGGAGTGGTGTTTTTTGGAGAGCATGATGTTAAACTGGGTTTTGATGTTGACTGGGTCAAATTAATTATGGCTTGTGTCTCCTCGGTGAGATACCAAGTAAGACTGAATAATGAAGAATCTGACTATATTATCCCTTCAAGAGGCCTTCGGCAAGGTGACCCTCTATCACCTTACCTTTTTCTCCTATGTTCCGAAGGCTTGTCAAGCTTGATTAGGCATGAAGAAGAGCAAGGTAATTCAATTGGGGTCAAAGTTTACAGAGAGGCTCCAGCAATTTCCCATTTACTCTTTGCTGATGACTCGCTGATCTTGATGAGAGCGGATGAGAATAATGCTCTAAGCTTGTGAAGGGCGTTGAATAATTACTGCAATTCTTCTGGACAATTGGTTAGTGAAAGCAAGTCTAGCATATTTTTCAGTCCTTGTACCTCAGTGGATACTAGGGTGCAAGTGTGCACTATGCTGGATATTTTGACTGAAGCAATAACAGATAAATACTTAGGCTTGCCACCTATCGTTGGAGTTGATAGAACTGACCGCTTCCAACACCTTATTGATCGTGTTTGCAGCAGACTGAGTGGCTGGAAGGAGAAGCTACTCTCCTTTGGTGGAAAGGAAATACTGCTGAAAGCAATTATCCAGGCAATCCCTGGGTATGCTATGCCGGTCTTTAGGCTTTCTAAGCAGATTTTAAATGGTATTATTAAGGCCATGTGGAAAATGTGTATCCCAAAAACACAAGTAGGCATGGGTTTCAGGGACTTACATTGTTTCAACTTGGCAATGTTGTCAAAGCAATGTTGGAGATTAATTGCAGAACCCGAGTCCATTTGTGCTAGAGTTTTGAGAGCAAAATATTTCCCAGATGGGGATTTATTAAAATGTGATCTTAAAAAGGGTAGTTCATATACCTGGCAAAGCTTGTGGGCTGGTATTCAGACTTTCAAGAAAGGTCATATTTGGAGAGTTGGAGATGGAGAAAATATAAGTATATGGGATAATCCATGGATTCCAAGTAGCCCTAACTGGCGTATGGCTACTAATAGAGGTAATATTGTGTTGACAAAAGTTTCCCAGCTTATTGATGTTGAGAGCAGGACTTGGGATGAGCAACTGATCCGTGACACATTCTGGCGAGTAGATGCGGAGAGAATCCTGAAAATACCTTTAGCAATCGGTATGATGGAGATTTCATTTCTTGGCATTTCAACAAGAATGATTTTTTCTCGGTGAAATCTGCTTATCACCTGGAATGGCATCATCAACATGGCCGCAAATTACAGAGAACAAATCAACAAAGTATGTCTTCAAACCCAATTTGGAAGATTTTATGGTCTCCTAAAGTTCCAGGGAAAATAAAGATCTACTGCTGGAGGTCTTTACTTGGAGCGATTCCTTGTAATGGGGTTTTGGCTAATAGGCACATACAACATTCTTCGCAATGCCCACTCTGCTCGGTTCATTGTGAGAGTATTGAGCATGCTTTCTTCCAATGCGAGAGAGTAAAAAACATCTGGAGATGTTTGGGGATGTCTGAAGCAATTGATCTTGCTTGTGCGGAAGACACTGAAGGAGCCTCGGTACTCAGCTCCTTGTTGTCAAACAAGGTTGCTGCAGCACCTCTGTTGGAAGGTGTAAATTGTAATGATCTAATCACAACGGCGATCTGGTATATTTGGTGGGAACGAAGGCGGTTCACGCACGGGGAAATATTCAGGTACCTTCAAGGTCTGCCCAAGCTATCGCTGCGCTGGTGACTAATTACTCAAGGGCGAAGAAGAAGATTAACTCACCGATTGATCGGCATGACTGGGTCAAACCCAGGGAGGGTTTTGTGAAACTGAATGTTGATGCGGCGTTTGATCTTGATCTTGGATCGGGAGCGACAGGTGCCATAATTCGGGATGCTGCTGGTATGTTTATTGCATGATGTAGCACCATTTTACCTTTTGTTGACGATGCTTCATCTGCTGAAGCTATGGTTCCGAAAGATGGATTGGCACTAGCTAATGTGGTAGGTTGCAACCGCATTATGATTGAATCAGACTGTATGGAGGTGATTGAAGTGATGAAGAATGGAGGCAATTCCATCGGAGCGACAGCAGCTATTTATGAGAACATTACTTTTCAGTGTCGTAATCTATCTCATGTCTTGTTTAGCCATTGTCCTAGGGAGGCCAATGTTGCGGCTCATATGCTAGCTAGTAAAGCAGAGGGTTCTCAGTTCACTATGTGGCACGAGAACCTCCCGATTATTTGATTGCTGTAATCATGGATGATGTAAGTGTGTTTGCTAAGTAATAAAGTCCGAGTTTAGTTAAAAAAAAACTGAGTATAGTTCAAGCGTCGTCCATCGAGGTAGCACGTAGGCGTACTGTTTGGTCGCGGGAAAGACACAAAAGGATAATGCGTCAGTAGTTCAGTACTGACCACTGATCAGGCCATTGAGCTCACAAATCAATAGTGAATGGTTTGTACGCATCAGCTACTGATAGGATCGTCTTCGAGTTTGACTTTACCCATCAGACACCAACGAAGGATGCTGCATCTTAAGTTCTTGATGGAGTAGAGGCGAACCATCGGCGTCGGGCGTGTGGCAGAATTGCGAAGAGCCGAAGATTGAAGAATTGCCTAAATTCAGAGAGAAATAATGCAAGAAAATGTACGTCAGACTTTTTTTTTGAGAGAAAAATGTACGTCAGACTAGTGTTGACCTATTCAACTCCCCATGGACTGCCTCTTTTTTTTTAGGAGCAACGTGCTCCAAAGTCTATTTTTAAAAATTGTCCAATGCCCGAACCGCCCGAAGTACAAGTACCTTATTTTTTGGTCTGCTAAACTAAAACAGGCTGAGGTTCATCGAAGACTACCACAGCATGTTGGGCCGGCCCACTACACGCTAACGTTAAGAACTCAGTAGGGCACACACAGGTATATCTAATTAGTTACACTAAAAAAAAGGTATATCTAATTAGTTCCCCTAAAAAAAGGTATAGCTAATTAGTTTTTCTAAAAAAAAAGTATACCTAATTAGTAATCCTCAAAGAAAAAAGGTGTATCTAATTAGTAGTTTAGTACCACGTCGGTCCTTAACATGGAGCAGTCCCGGTTGTCAACAAGAATTCCAAAGCTCTGTTGCTAAGGATGGCAATTTTACCCACGGGTATGGGTATCGCGGGTACCGTACCCGCATGGATAGGGTATGGGCATAGTTTTATACCCATGGGTAGTACCTGTACCCTACCCGTTAAGTCACGGGTAGGGCACGGGTATATCCTTATACCCATGGGTATACCCATACCCTGCCTGTTTATATACCTTTCCCGTGGAGGTCCAACATTCATTCTCGTCAGCTTGTGAATCTATGTTAAAATTGTCATCAATTGTCAATTTGACCTGAGATAATTGTCTTGTACTCGAATATATGTTATTGAGTTGAGAGAAATGTTTTTCCTTTATCAATGTGTTATCGATGAATGTAAAATTATGTATAACATGTGTACTATTTAATCTTCCCGTTGGGTACCCAACGAGTATGGGTAACCGTCGGGTATGGGTACGGGTAAAGTTTCATACCCGTGGATGTATGGGTAGAGTTTTGTACCAATTGATTACACGGGTATGGATATAATATTGCTCTACCCGCCCCATACCCTACCCATTGCCATCCTTATCTGTTGCACGACCTTACTTGAACATGATCTTTCCTGTAAGACCGTACCATAGCATCTTGACTAATAAGGAGGTAGTCACTTACGCCTTGGTTGATGACATCTCATCTGTGAGCCAGAGCGTGATTAACGGTCTGGTTGTTGCTGATCCCGTGGCTTTGGAGGATTGATATAAACGATGGGTAAATAAAAGATGAACACAAGAGATCAAACTAAACGGAGACACAAGATTTAACGTGGAAAACCATTAAAGAAAACACTTTCAACTATGCCCCAAACTCAAAAGGTCAATATGGTCTTTTGCCCTTAATTTTAAGATGATTAAATTAGCTTGGCCCGTATCCAAACCGTGTATACCACGTATCGGCGTACGGGTATTAAGCATAGATCACCACGTCCCGCTCGGCGGTCGACGGCGGCCATCTCCACTCCACGTCGGCTCATGGTTCCCGGCGGCCATCTTCGTTCCTAGCAGGCTCCGGCGGCCATGGATCGATTCCGGCCGTCAACATCTCGCGATCACCGCCTGCTCGGACGGCCATCTCCGATCCTCACCAGCTCGGAAATCATCCCGTCTCGACGTTGTTGCCGGTTCCACAGCCGGCCTCCTCCCGAGCGAAAGGACTTCTCGTGAACCGCGATGGTGGAGCCGTGGAGGGGCTCGCGAGGAGCGGCAGATCGCAGGACGCCGTCACGTTGCTCCAGACGAGGCTCTCCGACGACGAGGCCGCGCTGAACCTGAACGAGGTCACCATCATCAGCGTCCCGCACGACGTCGCGTCACCGGTTCTTGCGCACTTGCAAGCTGCTGCACTCGTCGACGAGCAGGTCGTCTGCAATGCGCTGATCAACGCCACCGCAAGTACGGTGAGACACGGCTGGCATTCGAGGTGTTCGACCTGCTTCTGCAAGCAGGTCCTGATTTCCTAGGACACCGGCATGAGGGCCATGGCCACGCACTGCCGGATGCCGAGGACCCATGAACAAATCGGGCGACAGATTCACCAACTAGTTTGGCGGCCGCGGTCGCCGGCGCTTGTGCCGGCCAGCACCATCCACGGCGTGGTACTGCTCCTCGGCGACGAATACGGGATGCACGAATTTGTAGTATACGGATGTACGCATACTGATCCAATTATTCATTAGTAATTAACTAATAAGTTTAATGACCATCATGTCCTTAATTATGAAGGGGTATGGAGAGATCTTAGCCGTTGTTGTGTTTTAAGTTTGGTAAGGGGGATGTACCGAAGCAGAACGCAAGAAAAAAACCACGGCACCAACCAGCAAAACTTTACTATGGTCGGGTGAGGTTACAAACGCCGAAGATTTACAACTTACGACTTTGACTTATCACAACCCGCGGCTTAAAAGAAGTATATATAATGGTGTAACCCTAAGTCATCCAACTATCAACGTCCCGATCGATCCACTCATGAGATCCAATGTAAATTTGGATCAAAATAAAACAACAAGGATGTTTTCTGATCATCCAGTGCTGACTAGGGTAGCTCTCAGGTTATGTGACAGGCTCTCCCGCTACTAGATTCCCGAAAGCCTGAAGCTATTTCTGCAGCGAGAGACACGGCCGGCGTGCCTTGTTGCTGTTGCTGCATGCGGCGGGGTCAGGAGCTAATGGGAGCTCATCTGATTGAGCCTTATGTCTCGCTGCAACCAAAAAAGTAACAAATGAGCAGATGCTACTAACAGTTTTTTGGTAAAACGCCAGCAAGAGATTCTACTGTCAGTGTGTCGTTTACATGCCACCAAAGACAAATAGATGTCAATGTCTTGTCCAGAACAAGTTTTCTTGTTCAGCTTGGGTATCTGCCAGTTTTCCCCTCTAATCAGGTGTACCACGTACAACACCCTTGGGTATATGTTACAATCAGTGAACATTTAACATATTTGCATGTTTTACATGCTTGGTTGCCCTTTTCTTACACCATTTGGATATATGATGATAGTTCTACTCTTACACCTTTTCGGATCACACTTTTGGATGCACACCAACTAGGTTAGATGAAAAATTACAGCATATACTACAGTGGTAGATTACGTTTTTCACAAAAGTTAGATGTAATTGACAAGCTCCAGGTTACAGTAGGCATGATAAATCATATGCTAGTCTATCTTTCGACACCATCATGGTTAAATGAATAATTACAGTTCCATTGCTTACATGAATAATTACAGTAGCATGATCAGATGTAAGTGTATTAATATCCAGTTATACAGCAGCATGAGATGTCTTAATTTATGCGTAGTGTAGTTTAGTATATGTCAGTTTTCAAGTTTAGTAGCACATGGTTAAATCAGGGGATGGCATTTTTTGGCGTAGATGTAGTTTAATAGTGTCATTTTACAAGCATTACTTAACACATGATAAAATCAGTAGATGGCATAATTTTGGCGTTGCTGTAGTTTACTAGATGTCATATTTTTAAGTATTTCATTAGCACATGATAAAAACAGTAGATGTATTTTGATAGATGTCATTTGTGCCAGTTTTTAGTAGCACATGGTTAATCGATGGATGTCATATTTTTTTTGCGTATATGTTGTTTAATAGATGTCATGTTTAAGTAATATATTGTAGCGACATGATTAATATATATGTCATCTGTGAGGTTTCAGATGCTCACAAATCTTTGGTGGATAGCCGGATAGGTGGCTCGATGTAAACTAATAAACTAATGTTAAGTCTTTTTGTGCATGTAATAGTTGTAGCTTATTGATGATAACCAATACAACAAAATTACTTCTGATCATCTGCAATCTATGTGACCAACTACTGTTGAATTTTCAGTATAAAATGTCCTGAAGTGCACAGGTGTACACTGATACATATCCGTGTCATGCTTTTCTCTCTTCACTGTATGGTAGTCATTTTTCTGAGTAGAAATGGATGCAGTGCAGCCAATGATGTTTGTGTAGATGTAATTTAGCTTTAGCCTAGAACGTTTTTAATTTACTCCCAGAGAGAATATCTGTGATGTATTTTTTGCACCGGAGGTACTTTTGTTCTAGTGGTATCAAGTGCAAGCAGAGATGTAAGTTAGGTCCTTTCTAGTGTAGTATTAGTATAAGCGTACATCCAAATTTACATTAGTGTTAACATTTTTTTACTTTAGTTCAAGCGAAAGCACAGATGTAGCTTAGTGCATGCCCCAATGTAGCTTAAGCGTACACCATCATGTAGATTAGTAGCAGAAATCACTTTTTAGCTTTAATAACAACCACATGATGGAAATTTAGTTCAGATCCCATTTTTTGTAAGTTATGCTTATGCCTGATGTATATTAGTAGCTTACATTTTAGTTTGTACAAGAACAACGTAGTTTTGAGTGATGATTTCTAATGTAGGTTAGGTATACACGAGATGCAGTGTTAGCACTTCTTAAATCTCAGTTTAAGTACATGGAAATGTAGTTCAATATTGATCCCAATTTATCTTCCGTGTATGTCAGATGTATTTTAGATCACTTTTTTCCATCTTAGTTCAAGCACAATGAGAAACTGTAGCTTAATTAGTGGATGTAAAATGTTGCCGTCTTGCTAGTTTGATGCCATCACATTGATGTACTTTTTCATAATTTGTTTAAACACTATTAATTTTGTTCTTATTTTTCCTTCTTCAGGTGTTGACTGAACTTCACCATCGGTGCCACTTTCTGCAATAGATTGATGCCTTCACATGTATTTCTGTTATGCAGCACATATTTCCCCCTACTTTATTCTACTACTGGCAATGCTTTTTGCTAACATATTTTCGTCTTTGTGCCATTCAACTGCAGGAACAAGGAACACTATCAGGCGTCAAAACAACTTCAGTCATGATAGAAATGCACAAAGAGGCCGACAGCCGATAACTACAAACTTGTTCACGAGATCACTGAAAAATACTTCTTTTTTTTTACTGAACATCTGCAATCCATGTGACCAACAGCTGTCAGAATTACACTAGCATAAACCCCAAGTTTGGTTAATTCCATGTTTTTGTATCTATCAGCCAATGGATGCAAGTTAGTTCCCTAGTTTTCCTAGCTTAATGAGAGGGGGGATGGGAAAGACATGAACTACATCTTTTTTTTCTGGGACTATCAGTATGATTCTTTGTCTTCTGGAGGTTCAGAGAAGATGCCTGTCCAGATTCAGACTGGAGTTCTGGAGATGTAAGCTTGTGGCGGGGATGGGGGAGGTGGGAACTGGTAAGAATTAGTGCTGCAGATGGGAAGGAGCTGGTACGAGCCCTTGATTTTGGAGATATATAATTTTTTACCTGGAGTTACGGTTTATGCCGGGGAAGATACCTGGGGGCGGGTAGGACGAACCAGCAGAGGTTGGCAGAACCTCAAACCCCGCGATCTCTGGGTGGGCCAAGTGGTCCACGGCCCCGCTAATTTTTTTTGGTAGCGTGCTTCCTTTGGTCACGCTCGCTCCATCCCGCGCACTTTCCATTTCGGGAAATCGTACACTTGCCTTTCCTGGGCTGTCGGACTGACCACGCCATAAGCTAGATCGTGACCACGAACTAGCAGCGTCCTTTTAAAAATTGCCCAATGCCCGAACCGCCCGAAGTACGAGTACCTAATTTTTTGGTCTGCTAAACTAAAACAGGCTGAGGTTCATCGAAGACTACCACAGCATGTTGGGCCGGCCCACTACACGCTAGCGCTAAGAACTCAGTAGGACACACAGGTATATCTAATTAGTGTTCCTCTCAAAAAAAAAGGTATATCTAATTAGTTCCCCTAAAAAAAAGGTATAGCTAATTAGTTTGTCTAAAAAAAAGGAATACCTAATTAGTAATCCTCAAAGAAAAAAGGTGTATCTAATTAGTAGTTTAGTACCACGTCGGTCCTTAACATGGACCAGTCCCGGTTGACAACAAGAATTCCAAAGCTCTGTTGCACGACCTTAATTGAACATGATCTTTCCTGTTGGAACGTACCATAGCATCTTGACTAATAAGGAGGTAAACACTTAGGCCTTGGTTGATGACATCTCACCTGTGAGCCAGAGCGTGATTAACGGTCTGGATGTTGCTGATCCCATGGCTTTGGAGGATTGATATAAACGATGTGCAAATAAACGATGAACACAAGAGATCAAACCAAACAGGAACGCGAGATTTAACGTGAAAAACTTTAAAAAAAATCTTTTCAATAATGGAAAATAAAAAGCCACGGACGCCAACCAGCAAAACTTTCACTATGGTCCGGTGAGATTACAAACGCCGGGAATTTACAACTTGCGACTTTGACTTATCACAACCCGCGGCTTAAAAGAGGTATATATAATGGTGTAACCCTAAGTCATCCAACTATCAATGTCCCGATCGATCCACTCATGGGATCCAATGTAAATTTCGATCAAAATAAAACAGCAAGGATGTTTTCTGATCATCCATTGCTTACTAGGGTAGCTCTCAGGTTATGTGACACTCTCTCATCTTTTTTCTGCTGCTCCCAGTAGTGTACCTTCATGGTTTTTTTACGGGGATGCATGTAGGTAATGTACATCATTGCCGCGTACTATATAACAGTAATAATGTACAAAGAGAGATCATGCGGCGCCATCAGCTGCACGATCAAGAGCTCTTGAGCATGGTACGTTAGTCCTGAATATCCAAGTTGCTACCTTTGATTGAAGAGATCCGAGTTGGTACCAACAATCCTAGCTTCATGGCCCGCCAATAGATTCCCGAAAGCCTGAAGCTATTTCTGCAGCGAGAGACACGGCCGGCGTGCCTTGTTGCTGTTGCTGCATGCGGCGGGGTCAGGAGCTAATGGGAGCTCAGCTGATTGAGCCTTATGTCTCGCTGCAAAGCTTATCCCCGGCCGGCGGTGGCCCGCCCAGACACACACATCTTTCCCCCGATTGAATCCGCATCGATCTACTACTAATTTCTGAAAAAGCTCTCGCGCACATGCGATTGCACAGTACGGCCCCGGGCCAACTCGCCGTGTCTCACTCGATCGATCTCAGGGATTCTTCTGGCGGTGGGCGCCGGCCATGCCCTTTATCAGATTCCTAACGGCACCGTCACTTCTCAAACAAGACTTCTCGGATGCATGCGTGTGACTTTATCCGGCCTTGGTTTATTTCCTGTTCATGGGAAAAAGACTTCGGGAGTGATGTTCATGAACGCCCTTTGACTATCTGAGCCCGCCGGCCCGTGGTGATAATACACATACTGTACTGCTGTGCAGCCACTCCATGGTTTTCATCGAGGACGACAATGGCTCGTTGAAGAGTGGAGTCAACATGTAATTTCCTGGTCGGTCCAGACATGGCCATGAGTGTCCCCCGTGCGTGCTCCTCTGACTTCCATGTTCTTCGCATCACCGGAAAATGGCGAGACAGCCCCACACGGTTGAGGTTAGGGAGCAATTGCCGGCTTGGCGCCTAGTCGCTTATGACTTCTAAGCTTCTTCCTACTCGATCAGACATTCAGACGACCCTACATTGCTACTTAGTCAGTTGCCTGTAGCAGCAGTACAGGTGATGATCCACAGCACAACCGCGTGCTGCCAACTCCCTTTTGACATGATCGCATTGATTAGTTAGGAGTCAACCAGCACCTGTTAGCTAGTAGTACTAGATTTCAAGTACTACTGCCGAAATCCGTGGATCAAATCTAGCAATGTAAACGCGGCTTGCATTATTTCGAAGAAACAATTTTTTCGTGCACATGCAAGTGCTGATCTAGCTATGAAATTTAACCACCTACAGTACGACCTAGGAAGCTTTCGCCGTGTGTAGCAGCTCGCGAAACACTACAATGGCCACTGGTACTCGAGTTGTTATCCTCCTGTTCATGCTGTTGGTAGTGCCTAATACGCTACGAACCACCATGCACATGGTCTTGTATCTCCAGGCCTTATGGACGTGCGCCGTGCGGCATGTATAGGTAGGGAAGGTTTGCATGCATGCATGGTGCGGCGGCCGTCGCTGCCGCCGTGATCGTCGGACGGCTCATCGCTTTCACCAACAGTTTAGCGAAGTTACTAGGGCAACCGTGGATCCATGAAAGTTATTAGCGTACGGAGAAAGTCTAAGCCTACCATGATCTTTCCCCCGATTGAATCCGCATCGATCTACTACTAATTTCTGAAAAAGCTCTCGCGCACATGCGATTGCACAGTACGGCCCCGGGCCAACTCGCCGTGTCTCACTCGATCGATCCCGGCGATTCCTCTGGCTCCACCGGCCATGGAGCCCCTGAAGATTCCTAACGGCTTCTCAAACAAGACTTCTTATGCATGCGCGTGTGTGACTTTATCCGGCCTTGGTTTATTTCCTATTCCTGGGAAAAAAGACTTCTGGAGTGATGTTATGAGCCCATTGACCATCTGAACCCATGGTGATAATTCACATACTGTGCTGCAGCCACTCCATGGTTTTCATCGAGGACGACGATGGCTCGCTGAAGAGTGTGGTGGCATCCCGCGATGAGTCAACTGTCAACAAGTGGTCTCCTGGTCGGTTCAGACATGGCCATGAGTGCCCTCGTGCTCCTCTGACTTCTACGTTCGCATCACCTGAAAATGGCAGCCCCACACGGTTGAGGTTAGGGAGCAATTGCCGGCTTGGCGCCTAGTCGCTGATCAGGTTCTAAGCTTTCGTTCTGCTCGATCAGTCATTCAGACCTACGTGGCTACTTAGTCAGTTGCCTGTAGCAGCAAAAAAAGGTGATCCACAGCACAACACAACATGATGCTACTACTTTTTGACATGCTACGTGGGTACTTAGTCAGTTGCCTGTAGCAGCAATACAGGTGATCCACATCACAACCGCGTGGTGCCAACTCCTTTTTGACATGATCTCGCATTGATTCGTGAGGAGTCAACCGGCACCTGTTAGCTAGATTCCACGTACTACCGCCAAGCATCAGCCCCACGAAATCCGTGTGGATCAAATCTAGGCAAATATTTCGAAGAAACTATTTTCCATGCACATGCATGTGCTGATCTAGCTATGAAATGCACAGAAATTTAACCACCTACCTAGCAAGCTCGTTGTGTGTGTACGTAGCAGCTCGCGAAAGACAATGGCCACTGGTACTCGAGTTCATTCTGTTGGTAGCTAGTGCCTAATACGCTAGGAAACCACCATGCACATGGTCTAGTACGTCCAGCCCTTTTGGACGTGCGGTACGTATAGGTAGGGAAGGTTTGCATGCATGGTGCGGGCGGCCGTCACAGCCGCCGTGATCGTCGGACGGTTCATCGGCGGCAACGTCGTAGACGGCGTTCACGAACAGTTACTACTTACTAGTGCAATCTAGGATGAGAGTGGATATTAGCGTACAGAGAAAACCGGACATGATCTGCTCCAAATAACATTTTTCTTCTTCTTTTTCGTCGCGACATACGTAATGTTTCCGTCACCAAGGAATGAACTGCAGCTACGCACACTGGAACTGATGTAATTTCGACAGTGACACGACGGGAATTTCCAGGGCAAAGTTCGCCCGATGCTCGATGTAAACCCAAAAGGGCGCGAAGGGAAAGCTACAGGTCAAAAGGGAGTTGACCCGTGCACCCAGGCTGTGAATGCGATGCTCTAAAAAAACAAAGGCTGTGAATGCGATAGACACTGGCTCCACAGGCCCAATCTGGCCCAGCGTACCTAACGCGATCACGAGCAGTATTGGCCCGACCTGTCAGGGAAGCCACCGGGAGGCCGTGTGGGCCTACCTGGGCTTCCGTCAGAGCCCACCTGGACAGGGAAAGGTAAACGAAAGGCTTAAATGGGTCATCCAGATGGAAGAGAGTTTTCCCTCGTTTCACACTGGTGCATCATTAAAGCCAGAGAATTTTCACAAGACATGGAAAGGCACTGTATTATTGTTCACTTTTGATGCTCCTCTTGTTTGTTGGAGTAGTATTGTTCCTCGAACGGTTCGCTAGTTTCGTACTACTACTTCTTCCATTGCTATGGACTATGGTAATCATCCGTATACTTCCTCCGTTCCTAAATATAAGATGTTTTAGCATTTGTCCACATGCACATGCATGTAGATGTATGTAGACATATTTTAGTGTGTATGTACACTCATTTTAGTATGTACCTAGGCAACATATTGAAGAGCTAAAACGTCTTATATATTGGAACGGAGGGAGTACTAGTGTGCTGTGTGCATGACGAGCACATCGGTGGCAGATCTAGGGACTTCTCCGAATCTGGTCATACCACAAGTAGAGTTTTGTAGACAAATCGCCATGAAAAATTAGATGAACTATAGTATCATCTATCCAAAAAAAGTTCAAACTGAAACTAACATAACATAATTGAATTTCAAACACCACATTGCATACGAAACTTCTTGTGCTTCTCGTTTTTCTTCTCGAACTAGTCGAGACAATACTTGTACTGCGGTCTAGTCACCCCTAGCATCGAACGATGTTCGTTGTACTCGGAGGATGATCGATTGCTAACATCGCCGTCGTCCTCGATCATGGCCTTGCCCTTCTTGTCCTCCTCGACATCGTCCATCTCCCGGTCCGACTCAACGACCATTTTTTGACGAACCTCAGCAATGTAAGCCGCGAGTGTCACCTTCATCACCATCTCCCCCTCGGACACGTCACGGGTAGCTTTGGTGGTAAATTATTAGGATCTTGTGCTTGTTTTTGTCATTTAGGAGTCTTCGTCCCCTTCCGAGGATGCCACAAGAGCGTGTCAGTCGACATACTCTTCAGACATGTGTGACATTGCGCCAAAGACGGTATCAGAAATGAGGTGGGTGGAGCTCGGCTATACGGTCGGTCTTGGCGACGCACCAGATGTACAGAGACTGGGGCCAGGTGGGGACGCGCCATAGCTCAGGGACAACGAAACCGACCGAGGAGGCGTGGGAGACGACGAGCTGGACGACGTCATCAGGGACACTTGATCGGTTGGAGGAGGCGGAGGGATGAGGCAAAACTGGTGCATAAATTTTCCGCTATAGGCTCCCTCCAGCCCCCCATCCAACCTCTAAGATTTACAACCTATAAGAGTTGTTTTACAAGCTCCTCAATAAAATTTCATGATTTCGCTCCGAAATGATCGCTACTAAACGAATTTGCGGTACTTTCCATTACTAGCTCACCGGTCATGTGAATCACACCGCGGGTTCCCTAAGTCTCTTGGATGATTGGATGGTTGACCTTTAGGTTGGACGGATCTTCTCCGGGGTCACTCCCAAGTCCTAACTCGGAGTACATGTGTGTTAGGCGCACACACTGGCCGGGCACGCAGTTAATTATTGCACTTAGTTACGCTCAAGACAAGAGACTGACGCCAACTAAGCGCTAGGGTCCAAACAAGTTGGATCGATCTGCCCTTGGATCTCGGCAGCTGTCGTTCGGGAAGAAGAAACCGAGTAGACCGAGAGTGTCCTCGTTGATCTAATTAAAGTCAATCCACGCTTTGACCTGCTCTGCTAAACGCTGAAATGCTGCACCTAAATTCAAAAAGATGCTACAGGATCCCGATCGCGCGTCGACCCTGTCTGCCGTGTCAACGCGGAGCCTAACAGCGCGAAAGTCGCAGCATCCGTGACGCGACGCGATCGGCATGCATGCCGCCGGCGCCGGGTCAGCGTCGCCGTCGAGCACACCGGAGGAGTGGAGTGGTGGCGCGCACTATGACTGTCGTCGCCGTGTGTCGCACACCGGAGGAAGGAACACGGCGGGATTCTCCGTCGGGATGCCCTGGGTCGCACGGCACGGCACGCGGCTTGCCGACTCCATCGGTGCACCAACAAAAGGAAAGAGAGAGTCGACGTCGTACGTACGCATCCGTCGCCATGTACTACACGATCGAGCAGCCGTGCGTGCGCTTTTGCCGGGTTAATTATGTGCTAGCTTGTGGCTGTTACGGAGCCTGCCGGAAGCTAGGCTTGCTTGTTGCTACGACTAGTAGTATACAAGAAAAAAAAAACTTTCAATTTTTCCTGCCTTCCATTCGATCACGAGAGAGGAGATTGACTGCACGCGATCTAGGGATAATCTTCCATCCCATCTCGCGGTAATGGCCAACCACTAATAAACGAAAACACACGGCCGGGGCAATGCAAAGGCGGCGTCATGGTTTCCCGAGTTTTTATTATATTCTTGTTTCGCAAAGTGTATGGAGTTGGTGATGAATCACTCGATCGATCGGGTGATCTGACCAGCAGAACCAGATTCGACTTCTCTCTCTGCCTGAGAACATATAATTAGTACTACTATCAGTATCAGGCAGCTAGCTCATCAGTCCTATCTCTGCTGCGCTAGCTAGCAGAGCATGCTAGGGAGGAGGGAATGAATAACAAGTTGACCTCCGCAGCCGGCCGAATGATTTTCCCAGAGCTGGAACTCGCTGGCTGGGCAGGGAAAATGAAACGAAATGAATAAAAAGTTGACCCTCCTGGATCTAAATCTACCGAACCCAAGAATGATTGTCCAGATCTCGAGGGCTATGGTCGGATCGGATCCGATGGTCAAAGCTTTGTCGTGGATACGTGGCCAGCGACGTCGATCCCTGTCGGAGCTTTTGACTCGGCGTCCGACTACTGGAGTGGAGCGGCCGGAGTGCATGCATCCCTAGCTCTACCTCTGTGTGGCTCTCGCCTCCATCGCTCTGTATCTGTGTGTGTGGATGGGGTGAGTGGGCGGCTGCCTTTTCCCGGGCACGCGTGCGACCCCATGGGCCCCAAGCTTTTGACGCCTTCCCTGGTACTAGGCGGCCCTTCTCCTAGGTCGAACGACGGTCATAAGCATGACGTCAACGGGGTCGTCGCGCTAGGTAGAGCTAGCTAGCCCAGCTCTCTGTAGCAAGGCCGGCCGCCGTCTTCCGGGCGAAATTTCTGCTACGTGAACTAGTTCGTACGCAGAGAAAATGATAAAAACTACAACATTTGGGCTCGAGTTGCTACGAAACTACCATTATTGGCGGAAAATGTCACATAACTACGTGCATTCGGGTCGCATCGTGACACATAACACTGATTCTGCAACTTAATCATCTTAACACGGTTTCTGACAGTTTGGACCCACCTGTCAAGGCATACGTGGCAACAAACAAAATAATCCAATCCACCACCACGCACCTCGCCAGCACCCACCTGGGAAGCGCCCGCGCAGCCACGACCTCGCCGGCGACCGCCCCGAGCTCGCCCGCGCCCGCCACAACCTCGCCGGCACCGTCCCGACCTCGCCCGCGCCCGCCCGACCTCACCCGCGCCCGCCCCTACCTCGGCGGCGCCCGCCAAACCTTGCCCGCGCCCGCCCCTACCTCGCCGGCGCCGCCACGACCTCGCCCCCGAGCTCGCCCGCGCCCGCCCCGACCTCGCAGCGCCGCCAAGACCTCGCCAGCGCCCGCCTGACCTCGGCGGCGCCGCCACGTCCTCGCCGACGCCGCCCCCGAGCTCGCTCGCCCCCGCCCCGAGCTCACCCGCGCCCGCCCGACCTCGCCCACACCCGCCCGACCATGGCCAGCGCCTGGCGGTGTAGCAGCTCCTTTTCCGCCGGCGTCAGCTTGGCCGTCCCGCCGCGCGGCGCCCTCACGCTCCCCATCCGCTTGTGCGCGACGCCAAGGCCGCGCCCCGGTGCTCCTTGCGCGGCATGCACGCGAACGTGTTGCCCATCGGAGAGAAATCGCGAGCACGATTGGCTTGTGGAGAGAAGAAAAGCCACGCCCGCCCGACCTCGCCCGCGCCCGCTCCTACCTCGCCGGCGCCGCATTGACCTCGCCAGCACAGCCCCCGAGCTCGCCCGTACCCACCCGAGCTCGCCAGCGCCCGCCCCGACCTCGCCGTCCACCGCGCTGGCCATGGCCACGTCCCTAGCGCGTGTGGCCGTGTCGCGGCTCTTCCGTGCCGGCCAGCACCCGCGTGCGTGCGTTGACCATGCCTCCTCTCTTTTATTTTTCTTCTTTTTTTGCCATGTAAATCTGCCAAGTGGGCCCAAGCTGTCAGAAAACATATTAAACTTGCTAAATAGCAGAATCATTGTTATGTGTCACGATGCGACCCGAATGCACGTAGTTATGTGACATTTTCCCCAATAATAGTAGTTTCGTAGCAACTCGACCCCAAATGTCATAGTTTTTTGTCATTTTCTCTCGTACGCAGGAAGAATGTCATGACGTCTACGGATCTCTCTGCAACCGGAAGCATATATATTTACGTGTAGCGGTGCAGGTTAGAGCATATCCACTCGTACCCCCAAAACACTCCAAAAACACATTGGGTGCCGGATACGAAAATCGGTCACAACAACACCGTCGGTTCCCCCGCGCGCCACCTTTTTTTTCACCGCTTCCCGCGCGGCTCTCCCATCCAGTCGGCCTGCTATAAGAAGTCTCGCCGTGCCACCCCTTCGAGTCGTGCTCTCCCATCTCGCCGTAGACAACATAACCTACGCCGGTGCTCGCGCGGTTCGCTGCTTCGACATGACAGACACTCACTGTCGCCGGGTGGAAGACGTTTTCCACCGGGTCGATGAAGCACATGAGCTGGAGAGGAGGTTTCCAGCAGACCATAAGTCCATTGTTCGTATACTGATTTTTTTTTTGAACAGGGATAGGCCCCGAAGGGCCTGGATACTGCATTAAACTTTCAGCGGTGCGATACATTTTACAAAGAGGACCTTGCAAGAAACCAAAATAAGAAAAGAGTCCTCCGAATTTGCAATACAGACCCTAGACGAAGAAAGAGGAACGCAATCGGATCCATCGTCTTCTCCGCCAGCACCGATGAAGAACGAGCTCCCGCGACAGCCCCCCACATGAGAGCCGGGGACAGAACCACTTGGCGCGGGATGGGAGAGACGCGCCGCCGCAAGAACCCCAGAGGGCCTCCGATGGAGGTTGCAAGAAACCTGACGCAACACCGGCGTCCAGGCTTGGAGCTGCTGCCCGCCAGCATCCAGAGTCAATGGCCAGATTTGTGCCACCGAGAATCTTCTCCAAATCGCAGTATCAACGAACTCCCGACCTCCTCCAGCTCCAAGATCGACCACGCCGAACAACCCCTCTCCCTCGCCGCCACGGCCGGCCAGGAGGGGAAGCAGCGAATCAGAAACCCCGGCTCTGAAGAAGGCATATGGGCGCTTATTGAAACGAGCCGCAGCCCAGCAACCCACCTGTATCTTCCACCTCGGAAGCTTCGATGGGATGCAGAACCGCCGCCTTCCAGCACCGCGCCAAGGCACCGGAGAAGCACTTGAACAGAAGGAAAGAGCAGCCTTATTGTCGGAGATGCCATGCTCCAGCTCCCTCGCCTGCCGTAGCTCCTGCCACCGGAGGAGGACAGCGAGGAACACTAGGGCAAGGATTCGCCAGATCCGGCCACAGGGGTCCGGCGACCTACTCCCATGCTCCACAAGGGAAGACGACGACCTACTATACAACCTACCTACGCCGGCACCTCGCCTCAGCCATCGCTGAGCGGCAACGCCGCCAGGGACAGCCTCGGTCCGGCCCGGAAGTCGCGAGAGAGCTCTCAGATACTGTAGCAGGGATAGGGACGAGAGGGGGGCTGGATGTTCTGTTCGTATACTGATTGACAATCCGTTAAACTATTCAGAGGAAGAATACAATTTAATCCGTGCATCGGCTAGTCTGAACCCAGAAGGGAATATAGGTCGGCGGAGCAAAATTCCAAAAAGGAACGGGCGAATCATATGCAAAACGATCCAAGACAAACATGGGTCGCCTAACGTACGCGTGCGATATGGGGGGTTCTTCTATCACGTCAGCTATCCCAAACGAAACCGACGTGCGTGCGCCCATCAGAATTTTCATGCATGTTCACCCACAACATGGTTCATTCATTTGTATCCACTTGCAGTACATACATCGACCATTCTTCGATCCAAATACCATACTAGTATGATTTATATCTACCTACGATGGTCGACAAGCATGCATCTACATATAAACAACAATTAATTTGTAGAATCAGGGCATGCAGGACTGTGACGTCGAGTTTATCTTCTAGTGGTCGGAAAGGCTGACCAATTTAAAAATAAACAGCGAGAGTCGTCACAAGATTAGCAATAATTACCAGCGAGAAAGTAATTCGCTAGGATAGATTATTGGATCAATCGTATAGTAGGCGACTATAGCACACACAAGAAAGACTTCTTGGTACAAAGATTAGGTGCAACAGTGCTACTATCAGAGTTCGTTACCCTTTATAGCATGCAGTTAGGCGATTTCATCAAACATTCCTTCCATTTGGTGTAATTTATTTGTTTGTGTTGCTGTCACGAGCAAGACTTCCTTTTGGAGGTCAATGCCTTTAGTTTGATCGATTAGTTGGAATTTATTCCCTAGGCTTATTATGCCTTTGTTTTATTTGTAAGAGATAATATAAAATATTTATACTGATTAGACATATATATTTATCCTGATTCTAATGTGTGAAACATGGCACCCGGCATAAATCAATTGTTGAATACTTGAATCCCTGCTTTGTGACCTCAATATTCCTAAATCCGAACAATTAGTGAACTGACCGAAGAATCATGCAAAAGAGAATATTGAAGCATCGGAATTTCTTGAGAGTATAGCTAGAGGTGACTTGTCTGGAACAAAAACGGAGTGAACTATGTTCTCTCCGGTAGGTCTTCTTTTATGTGCAAAGCTTTATTCATACATAGTACTGAAATACAATATCACACATGTATTGAGATGCTATCAACCTTCTTATCATAAAAATGTTAACTGAACCCACAACGGCGAGGATTAATGGTTTTTTGCTACTTCGAAGATATATGCGAAATAAACGTGAAGAATGGTTCGACTTAAACATCGTAATCCGTGCAAGTACAAAATGATAAGTAGTCTTAACCAGATTTTGATATTCCTAGTTAGTCGATATTTAGTTATAGGCATTGCTCCCATACAAATACTATAGTATTCACTACCGTATATTAACCGGTTTGCGGAGTGTAAGGGTCTATGCCGAATACTCTTCGTCGGGCACGGATCAAATGTGCACGGCAAAGATCTGCACACGGCAAAATTAGCTGAAAACACTCGGTAAATTAACGAAATGAAAAAAAAACATCGGCAAAGACAGTGGACACGTGCCCCCTTCGGCCGTGGTTGACGGAGAGGAAACAACATGTTATATTTTCCGAGTGCGCCCGTCAGTCACTCGACAAAGACCATCTTTGGCGAGTGTAAAAACACTGGGCAAGATTTAAAAATATATTTATTTTTTCATATCCATGGTATACTTCATTATAGTATGTCCATAATTTGCGGAGAGATGCATCTTGTCGTGCCAAACAACATTGCCAAAAGAAGTTTCCATTTTTTGTCTCAAAATATTTTCCATTTCTAAATGTAAAATCGGGTTTTTGTGAAGTTAGTATAAAAATATAATGCAAAATAGCATCTCTCCAATTTTCACACAATACCAAGGATGATTCTATGCAATATCCATAGAGGGTGTCAAAAGATTAGAGTCCTTGCTATGAATAAATGTGCCGACGATTTTGACCCCCTTTAAAAAAAGAAATATAAAGAATGCAATCCTTTGGCATGAAGTTATTTTACGTGTACAATTAGAGGGAAAATAATAAACTTGAATTTTGACAATATTTTTAATAATTCTTTCACAAAATGGCCTATAATGTATAAACATTCATGGTTTTCAAATCAAACCAAGTTGATGACCATATCCATGGCACAATACATGAAAATGACCATATTTTTGCACAAAGGTGCATCTTTCCATGCCAAAAAATATTTCCAAACGAATTTTCAAAGTGTTATTTAATGCTTTCCATTATTAAATGCAAATATGTTTCATAAAAGCAAGTACAAAAAATATGATGCAAAATAGTACCTCTCCAAATTTTCACACAAGTAGAACATATTGAATGGAAAAATTCCAAACAGTTTAAAATTTATATATTTCTAGCTACTTTCGCACATTTGAATAATTTTTTACCTATTTACCAAAAATTAATTCAAAATTAAACTACAAGATTTTTATCGTTTGGTTCTTAAATATTGTAAAAATCATTTTGTTGTACCAAAGTAGCATTTTATGCAGTAGACACAAAGGATGTCGAAGGATTCATGCCCTTGTTATGAATAGATGTGCCGTCGGTTTGACCCTGTTTAAAAAAACTCATTGGAAATTAAGAAGTGTCAATAAATGCAATGTTTTGGCATGGAGTCCTTTTATGTGTATTAGTTTTCAGCACAATTCAATAGTAAATCAATACATATTTAGATAAACATTACACCCGTAGATTTTTCATTAAAATAGTTCACAATGCAAAAAATAATAATAGGGATGCTTACATATATTTATGCATATATTAGTGGTTACAATGGCTCATTAGAAACCGTATATCTAAACCTTCGCATATTTTGGAATGGAGAGCGTAAGTGTTTTTGGTCATGGGTACAAGGTCGTGCAACTAAGCATGCACGTACGTCAAAACTCTAAGGAGGTCGCAACTACGAGACAAGAGAATTAAAGAGACTACTACCGGTATTAATGCACAGGCAGCATAAGAGCAGTGTGGTGCTCTACTCTAGTGATCTGGGTTGTTGAACAACCGATGGATCATGATCAGTTGCACCGGATCGATTTACCCGGCCAGCTGACGCAATGCCGGGAGACCGCCAACGACCCAACCCTGGGCGGTCAGGTAGGCCAAATTCTCCTCGCCGATTCTTTTCCAAACGGTTTATATATACCCAAGCAACGCAACCCCGTCTTTTCCACTACCACTACCCCTCTCAGCTAGCTTCCCTTTCCCCTTCATCCTTGCCCACCCAACAAGCACACACCACTCCCTTCTTGCTCCTCTCGATCCACCAAGAGACGGCGTCCATATTATACAGATCGGCATGGGAGACCACCAGCTGATGCACGCTGCTCCGGCCATGTACAACGGCGGCGGCGTCGCTGTTTCGCACGGCATGTGGTGGAACAGCAACGCCACGGCCGCGGCGCCTCCCGCGGCGTGCTCCACGGAGCTCGCCGGGTTTAATACCTGGCCGTCGGCTCTGTCAGCTGCGAGCTACGACGTGGCGGCTGACGGCGGCGGCAAGGCGAAGAGCTGCACCACCACGGCCTCCTCCGAGTCGCCCGGCGGGAACAACAGCTCCATAACTTTCCAAGAAACAGCCAGCATCAACGACCCGGCGGCTGGCGGTGGCGCCGCCGTGGCCGGGTACACCGACTGGAGCAACAACCCTTACATGTAAGTTGTTTGGTTCTATTCTACCTACCCTTGCCTGACTAGTTTCCCGTGATCTCGTGCTATCATATGATATTATGATGATCCTCCCGTGACACTGAAATTAACGGATTCCACTATATGTATGTGCGCGTGTTTTATCTATTAACAGGGGCAGCGGTGCTGGTAACATGCATGGGTTTCTGCAAGTCGACGCCCACCATGACATGAGCTCAAGAACCGACCACATGAACGCGTCAAGCTTGATGAATAATCCATCACCCAATAACCTAAACCTAGCGCTGCAAGGCCACCACCAGCAGCAGCTTATGTCCAGCCTCGGGCACGAGCTTCTTCTGTCACCGAACTCGCCGTACGGTTTCCAGTCGTCGTCGCTGCTGAGGAGCCTCATGGAGCCCACGGCCAAGCCGGCACAGGCGGCAGCGGGGATTCAGCAGTATCAGTACCAGCATATGGGACAGAGGGAGCCACTCCAGTTCACAAACGACGCCGCGTTCTGGAACGCTTCTAGCGCCGGGTTCAGCATGGCCATGGCAGCAGCTCAGCCGGCGACTGACCAGGCAACCATGCGTGGCTCCGTCAAACCATCGCCGGCACCGCGTGAAAGGGCAAACCTTGCACTAAAGGTTTGTGCTAATTAGATGAAAATGTTTCATGGCTTCAGTGATTAGTTTGATGATGCTAGTAGGAGTATATGCATGCTATGTTCGTAGTCGTACGTAGGTGGCTGACTGTAATTAACCCTAGTTATCTACATGTATGTATAGAATGTGCTAGAAGGAGTAGGAGACTCCAGCTCAGTCGCCACCAAGAAGGCTACCGGCGAGCCGGCGTTCAAGAAACCGAGGATGGAGACGCCGTCGCCATTGCCAACCTTCAAGGTACGCATGCCAATCAATCTACTTATATCATATGCCGTGCATGCATGGTTACCTTAGAGGTCTTAAATCTACCTAGCTAGTTCCCACACTTAAAACTTCATGCATACTACATTATTTGATATCACATAGACCCAGCAGATCGATGCGTTTATTGATAAAGTTGTGCAACACAATTCCAGGTTAGGAAGGAGAAGCTAGGGGACAGGATCACAGCACTCCAACAGCTCGTCTCTCCTTTCGGAAAGGTGAACAACCTAGCTAGGCTTTTCATGTCCAATGTGCATTACATATAAACATATTATTACACAAAAACCAGTGTACGTACTGCTTGGAAGTTGGAGCCACAACATATATAGCAGTATCATCTTCTCTGCAAAAGAGCTGTTCCTTTTCTCCATCTCCTCCTTTCGAGGATCATCTAACTCAACAGACATGTATCTAAAACCTTGACAGACGGATACGGCGTCGGTGCTGCACGAGACCATCGAGTACATCAAGTTCCTCCACGACCAAGTTGGTGTAAGTCGTCCTCTCCATGCATGCCAAGTACTCCTACCAAGCACACACATGATTCGCCAACGCTTTAATCATGGCACCTGTGTCACGCTCGCACGCTCGCACGAGCTCTATCGGTTTCCTCACAAGGAATCATCGACCAGGAGACTGGATCGATCGATTGGAGACCGAACTGAACTGAACATTTTCTTGTTTCTGAACCCATGCAGGGGCTCAGCGCTCCATACCTCAAGAGCGGCCATCATCAGCATCAAGTGCCACACTACCTCAAGGTATGCACACTTAGCAAATATACTTGTCAGTGTAGTGGCTGCTGCTGCACGCTTGGCTCTCACTTTGCATGGCCGGCCGTCTCCTGGTCAAGTGTGTCTGATAGCTTTCACGCATGTGTTTTGTTTCAGAGCTCGAGTGCTAGTCCTGACAAATCGTCCAAGGACGGCGGCGAGGTGTCGCTCAAGGGCCGAGGTCTGTGCCTGGTGCCGATATCGAGCACGTTCGCGGTGGCCAGCGATGTGCCCGTCGACTTCTGGACTCCGTTCGGCGCCCAGTTTAGGTAGACGAAGCGCAGATTCAACTCAGCTCCGATCGATCAGAAGCTGCACAAGCACAGATCAATCCGAGCCGACGACGTTCATTGATCATAATGAGTTATCTCATAGCTTATGAAGTATCATGCATGATATGTAACAGATAGTCGAGGAAGGAAGGTAGCTAGTGGCTAGCTAGATGAACCTTTGGAATGAGTGCTTGAAGACTTGGATTCATTCTTCAGGTTCATCAGGGAATAATCAACCAGCTAATATATTAAGGGACCAGCTGCTAGCCGAGAGGAGTACTGAATTATGTCTCGCTGATCGTCGACCGGGTTCGTTCGTATGATTGGTTGTTAGGTTTTGCATCATTGAGCAGTTGTGTCTAAGGATTATTTAATGGTACGTTTAGTACTTTCAATTCACTGATGGATAATCAAAGTCTGTATGTAGCAGGTTTTTAGTTCTCTATGGATTGTACCAAATAAAAGTGGCATGGATCTCTCTTTGATTCATCTCAGCTGTTACCTTTTGCTGGCTTTCTCTTTTGTGTCTAACCACATGTTTTGGCACTATTAAGTAGGGCTTCCAGAATGTGTGCATGCCTGTCTTTTTCTTCTTAAATATTGCCAGAATCTTTCAGGTTAAATTATTCCATTTATGTAGTAGTGGATTATCAGCATGCGTAAGTTCTGAACAGGCATATTCTTCTGTGTGTTTCTTATTATGTGGTCTACGTTGATTTCCTTTTTTTTATAGTTACCAACTAAGCCTGCTCCCATTGTTTAACCCTGAAGTCATATCCAATTGGAGTTTTAGGCATGATGAACTCAGCACAATACTCCCTGCAGCAGGCAAAAAATCAGTCCAGCATAGCCAGGAGTTATGTTCTTTTCGGGGATAAGCGATAAAATTCAAATGAAGCGAATCCTGGTACGAAATTCAGGCAAGTTTGATGTACCGGGAGTGTCGCGTATGACTGAAAATCAACCGCACTCTTGCACTGACACTTGACCCGCTGAACACAACAGTCTTGCCCTAGCAACAAGCTTTACACTCCGGTGGCAGCGCACCATTATCTAGTACACTTTTAGGTCTTGCCAAGTCTTGCCCGTGTGAATGGCTGTCGAAGTAAAAAGAGTAAAGCACTAGTTTTTTCATAGAAAACTGAACGTCGTGGACTCGTAGTGGAACGGTTGGTATAAAAACATTTGTTCCTAAAAAACTGCAATAAAGTACTTGGAATAGATACATTATATATGAATTATGTACTTATTGTTTACTCAGCCCACCATTTTCCTGTGGCATATATAAGTTGAACCTCTGAATTGTCCAGTTCTTGGGACAAAGAAACTTTGTGTACTTCTCGAAATTTGACTCTGTTTTCTTGCCACGAAAAGGACCAGTGTTAGCCTGAATTTGACTCTTTTTTGACCTTCGATGAAAACTACCATCATGGAGCTCAACACACTACGTTGGTGTAATGGTCGACCTCATAAAGCCTCCTTACAAGACAAAGTTCAGCACCACACGGTGCAGAGACCTGTAGTAAAATTCAACATCTTTATCTTGATTCTTCGGCAGCACCATGGATATACGAAAGACATGACTTTTAAAAAGAATTTCAAAAGGTTACTTACCGGACCATCACAATTGACCCTATGCAGACGTACTACAGGATTATGTTTCGGAGCGGCAAAGCACTATCTGAATGACAAAAGAGGTGGTGCAAATGCAACAGCTACAGATGTGGATGAAATTCGGGAAGTTCCAGAGGAAGTACTTATGATTCTGGAGATGTTAGGCTGACAAACTTGAAATGAAAAACGATAGCATGATCAAGGGGGGCAAAATCACATTCTGGATGAGTTAGGCTCGGATTTATTCTGGACTTACAGGTCCAACATAACTCGAAAGGCTTTGCTCGAAAGGGCCTTTCTACCTTTCAGATAGATACCGAGAGATTCACCACAGACGCCTCACTTTTCTGACTTTTCCCTTTAGGCGGGACCTGAACTTCCAGCAGTTTTTTTTATGCCTGAATGAATACAACATTAGTGGCAGATTTCAGGCGTGTAAACTTAGCTTACTTGCTACTAGCAACATAAGATAAAAAGTGGATTTCGTAGGAAGATGCACTGCATATGACAGCTCAGAAAAAAAACATGGAACTTCTAGCAGCCTTGTTACCAGCCAGGATTCAGAAAATTCATGAAGTAAAACAACTGCATAAATTGTAATCCACACATGATAAGGTAGCCTCTTCCACTTGACAAGGTGAACAACAAAAAAATGGAGAAACTAGTGAAGTTAACAAAGTATGGAGACCCGCTATGAAAACAAACACTCATCGGGTATTATGTAATTCAATGGATTATTTTAATTGTCTGTAGGAAACAGAATTGCTGAATGGTTCAAATGTACGAATTGGAGAAGTCTACAGAAGGAAAACATTGAAATTAAACATTTAACGCCCCTCTTGCATTGTCATGGTCATGTCATTTAGAGATATTTGCATATTATCTCTTTGTTCTTCAGCTTCATATTTCCGTTGCCTAAAATATAGGGGTTCCCTAGGAACAGGAAGCGGAGCTGTTTCATTCTCTAACATGAACACAGTGGATGACATTAGTGGCCTATCATTTGGATCGTCTTGAACACACAAGAGACCAATATGAATACATCGCAGAACTTCATGAACTGGACAGTTCTCCACGATGGACGAGTCCACCAGTTCTCTTGCATTTCCATCTTTCCATAAGCTCCACGCCTAAACCAATGAAATCATCAAGTTATTATGACTGTTTTAGTTGTCGAAAACTAGATTATTTTGGTGCACTTACATAAGCTATAAGGCTCGGAAAGTCCATTATGAGATGGGATGAACTGATCTTTATCCCGCTTACAATCTCCAACAGCAGAACACCAAAGCTGTATGTGTCAGACTTGACAGAAAAGGAGCCTCCCATTGCATATTCAGGAGACATGTAACCACTGTTTGAGTTATTCCAAGACATTTTATTAATAAAGCTGTAAAAAATTACCATGTTAAGCCTTAGCTGGTGCATATATCACTTACTATGTCCCAACAACATGGATAGTGTTCGCTTGCTGCACATTTCCTCCAAAGATCCTTGCCATACCAAAATCTGATATTTTAGGGTTCATTTCTGCATCTAACAAGACATTGCTTGCTTTGAGGTCTCTATGAATTATTGTTAACCTTGAATCTTGGTGGAGATAAAGAAGGCCTCTCGCTATCCCTTTAATTACCCTAAACCGGGTCGGCCAATCAAGCACATAATTTTTGATAGCATCTTCCAAGACCAGTGCAAAATGAAATGCATCGTCAGTCATCATGAATTCAGTTAATCTAAAAATATTTTGCGAGACGTGACCATAAGTCAGAACATACCAAAAAGAAAGGCATCCAAGCTTTTGTTAGGTAAATATTCATAGACTAGTAACTTCTCATCTTCATGAGTGCAGTAACCAAGAAGCCTGACTAAGTTCCGATGCTGCAATTTGGCGATCAGAACCACTTCATTTCTGAATTCGTCGGCTCCTTGCCCGGAACCTTTACTAAGACGTTTGATAGCAACCGCCTTGCCACCTCCAAACAATCCCTACATCAGCACAGGATTCTTCAACCGAATCAGATAATGGAAAAAATAAACTCCTACGAAGATTATCGAGCTAAAACCTCTTCTTACCTTGTAAACATTTCCAAAACCACCTTTCCCAAGCACGTTGAAGTCCGCAAAATTGTCTGTTGCAGTAATAATGTCTTTGAAGCAAAATGATGGAAGTTCTACATTTTCGTTGTCAAGTTCGCTGGGCCTGGATTTTTTCGAGAGTTGTCGTGTACGCCTGTTCTGAATTTCCTTGATTCGTCGTTTTGCTGACAGGAATGCTTTCGTATCAATATTTTTTTAAAGATAACTAATGAACATTGTATCCTGAAAAGTGAGGTAAATCTTGTTCTACCTTTTGACTTGCACATCCACACAAGGAAGACGCATGTGAGTATCAGCAGACTAGCCAATATTGGGAGTACAACCTTCAGTACGTTACTCTCCTTGTCAGCTGCAGAAAACCAAAAATATAGTCCAGCAAGAGAATGCCACTTTCAAAATTTAACATCCATTTCTGTCAAGTGTTATTTTTTTTTATCGTGATTGTCCTTCTAACGGCATCTAGCATTCAACATAAAAGGCATTGATTACACAGCACAATCATAAGCAGTTAAGCACATGAAGAAAGAAAAGTACCTGCTGAACTGGCAAGACGGAGGTACAGGTTCTCACCACTACCATCACCATACTTCTCAGTGTCAACAAGCTCTCCCAACCAAATCAAGCACCTTGACTGGTCGACTGTCGAGCTACCATTTTTCAGGTTAGCATAAGCATAGGCGGAACAAGAGCAATCGTGGCTGCACTCTGCTGCGCATTGGTCAAAGCTTCTGTTCGTGACATACACAAACTTATCGGGTGTCTTCATGCCACTCAAGGTCAAGAAACTATCTCCACCACCACATTTCAGCTCGTCCTTTCTCCGGCACCCTTGGGAGAAGTTAACACCATCAGGCTCGAACCCACTGAAGCAGTTGCATTTCGGAACCGTTTCAGTGTCATCGCAGTAGCCAAACGGGCCGCAATAGGCGTAACTATCACAACTAGAACTAGGCCGCTTTATGACAACCTTCCAAGAAGACGAGCTGCTGTTCCACGACAGGAATTCAAACATGCCCGTGTAGCGCAGCACAATGCGCACGCTTGGAGAGCCACCGGAGACCGTGAACGTCAAGTAGAATGAACCCCCTCTGTTGACAATTGTTTCGGAGATGATGAAGCCAGTGCTGCTTTGATACAGGCCAGTGACCAATGAACCATCCCATGCTGCTCTGCGCCAATACGGTCTCGTGCCATTCCAGATGATAACCTGAAGGTCGGAGCTAGAGTCACCGCCCATGGAGTAGTCGCTGGTGGTTGGGTCATCAGGGCCTCTCCAAGCAACGAGGCGCGTGTAGAGATGATCGTTTGTGCTCAGCGGCAAAGTCATGCCGGGGAGGATTGTGTCAGTTGGGTAAAGGAAGCTCTGCCATATGTCCGTGCCGTTCGGCAATCGTACAACCAAGTTTCCAGAGTCCAGCAGTATAGCAGCAGTTCCAGTGGTTCCAGATGTGAAGTTGTTCATGGTTGTCCAGAGAGTGCTGCCTTTGGAGTCAGATAAGACAAGGTCAGAGTTGTTGGTTAGAACCAAATTCCCGGGAGAACTACCTGTGATCGGGCGGTCGCGGTTAGCAACCCACACATATGTACGCTCGGGGATGTTGTTGTACCATATGCCGATGTACGAGTTTGCAGTAGAGTTTGTCGGGTTGAAGAAGCCCAGAGCAAAGACACCACCGCTCGACACGAGCTTGTCGCCGGTGGAGAATGGCTTGGCAGGAGTAAGGCGGTCATCAGATTTGCCGAAACAAATCAGTGATAGGAGGATAAAAACAGGGAGAGGGGTCATGCCTGCAGCCTGCTTGTGAAGGGCAAAGAAAGAAGAATTCTCCAGACAGAGCCAAGGAAGGAGAAGGAGAATGGTATGAAGATGGTTAGTGTTGTGTTGGAGAAAAGATGGTAAGAATTGTTTGCTTGGACTCGTGGATGATCTGACGCCAGGAGATAGCAAGGGTGGAAACGCTGCTCTGAGTTGTGTGGTTTCTGTTGAAAAATAGCCCATCAGCCATCACATCTGCTGGAGTTGAATGTCCAGCTTCCCTGGGACGTTGATGATTCAAGGACCACACAAGGTGCAAGAGTGAGCAAGTATTATTCAGCATTGTCTGCTGGTCTTCGTGTGGAATTGTACATCAAGAAATATCTAATTGTCTACAGTTCCGGCTCTATTGTCTGCATCAGGGACTGAGAAACTGACCTGTGTCCACTTGCAACCATCCATGGACACCGCGTCGGCGGAGACCACGCCCGGCGGCCGTCGCAGTCACAAATGCGCGCCGGTGTGTGCAGGGACTTCTAACTTGCAAGGCAAGCAGAGAAATTGACACTGGAATCGTGGCTTTTCAGAGGTGCACTTACTACACAAAAAACACAAAAGGAGAGATGTTTAGAAGGGTCCTTTTGCGTTTGGGAACACATTACAGACACTGAAATAATACCTTAGCATTCTTGCGTTTACGTACACATTGCATGACACTTGAACAATACCTCTGATGTGTACTCTCTCAATTCCAACTGCATTATACAGTTGCAGACCTACTAAATATTGCACAGTACATAAGACTCGAAGGCACATAGCTGGTGCTGCACATCTACCGTCCTGCTAGCGTCATCAGGCTCGCGCTGTTAACAGAGTTCTCCCTTGCTTCTTCAGCTTCACGTTGCCTTCTGGTGATATATAAAGGCTGTTCTGGTGTTGTGAGTGGCATGGCCTCGCTGTCCAGCATAGACATGACTGACGACATGAGTGGCCTCGCACCTGGGCTGTCCTGGACACACAAAAGCCCGATATGGATGCACAGGGACACTTGATGCAGTGAGACGCTATCCAGAAGCACCTTGTCCAGGAAATCCCTTTCATTTCCATCTTTCAGTAAGTTCCATGCCTGAAACACGATCAATGATAACAAGTTAGTACTACTATCTGCGACGGAGATTGTGTTCAAATTGGTCAAATTTCAAGCATTTGGGAGCACTTACATAATCTATAAGGTTCTGGAAATCCCCTATAAGATGATGAGGCGAGCTGATCTTTAACCCACTCACAATCTCCAGCAGCAAGATACCGTAGCTATACGCGTCAGACTTAACAGAAAAAATGCCTTCCATCGCATATTCAGGTGACATGTAACCGCTGTTTAAACAGTTTCACAAGCAATTGCACAAAACATAGTTAGTTTTTTTTTTGAGAAAATTGAACAATAATTGATTAGTTAAAGCACATACATAGTTTTTTAAGGATGTTAGTATACTACATGAGTTAGTACTCACTATGTCCCGACAACATGTCTAGTATTTTCTTTTTTCTGGTTGTCACCAAAGATCCTTGCAATGCCAAAATCTGATATTTTGGGTCTCATCTCAGACATCCAACAAGATGTTGCTTGCTTTGAGATCTCGGTGAATTATCTTCATTCTTGAATCATGGTGGAGGTCCTCTAGCTACCCCTTTGATTATGCTAAACCTTGATGGCCAATCAAGCATAGGCTTCTTAGCAGCATCTGCATGCTGGCCTACTGGGAACAGGGTGCATGAAGCCATGTTAGACTTAACATCAGGCAAGCTCCTTTGTTCAACGCAAGAATCATTATACAAGATTAGGACATACCAAATCGGTAGTAGTCTAAGCTTTTGTTGGGTAAGTATTCGTAAATAAGAAGCTTCTCATCTCCACGGATGCAGTAACCAAGAAGTCTAACTAAGTTTCTGTGTTGCAGTTTTGCGATGAGAACTACTTCATTTCTAAAATTGTTTATTCCTTGGTCAGAACACCTGGTAAGCCTTTTAATAGCAACTTCTTTGCCACCTTCTAGTGTTCCCTACGTGGTTGCATAATTCTGATTAATAATGAAATATGCCTTTCACTACCATAATTGTCAAAGTGAAATTTATGTTACCTTGTATACTATGCCAAAGCCTCCTTTTCCAAGCACATTGGAGGCAGAGAAACCATCGTGGCAGGGATGATATCTTCAAAGCTAATCTGCATAAATTCTGAATTCTGATTGCATATTTCATCAGAATTGGCCAGTTCTGGTATCGCAAAATTCATGGGTCCATTGGTCTGGTGCTTGCCTGTGAGGAATAAATATTACTTACATCAAACAATAATGCATTAGCATTAAGATGGCAAGAAGTTGCATATATAATTGAATCTTGTTTAACCTCTCGACTTGCGTAGCCAGACAAGATAGATGCACACAAGTATCGGTAGACTTGCCATGATAGGGAGTGCGATCTTCAGCGCACCAGTCTTGCTTTTACTGACTGCAAAGGACAACAGAGAAAATATTTACCATTCAAAAACTCGATTGAAGAAGTGTGTATATCCAGGTCAACTATTGGTTTAGGTGGACGGGAGAGGGAGAAAAAGAGATATATACTGCATGTTATATTGTATCTTTTCATAAAACATGGACTATTGTACAAAAAAGAAGTACTGGGAAGCAAGTTGTATGTAGTGCAAAATTGGCCAAGGTCACCGAACAAGCTAGCATATAAGATTACAAGCATGAAAATATTTAGCAGATGAAATGGTAAACTCAAAAGGCTCTGATGAGGAGTCGAAGAGGATTCTTAACGTTATATTGTATCTTCTCATAAATATTTACCAGCAGAATGACAGAATTATAGAGAAGTGGAATCTGAAAGTACGGCTAATTTTGATGCAAGGTAAGGAGAACACGGTTGGTAATACTAAACAGACCGGAATTAGTCTGACTTGTGTAAGAACAACATATATCAGTCTTAAGTTCTATTATCACAGTCTAATAGTAAAGTGCCTAAGAGCATCCACAATGCACGAACGCTTGATGAAACGCTTAAAGAACAAAAATAAATATCACGGAAGGAAATTGCGGCCGAGAGAGCTTGTTGCAGATGCTTGACTAACTCCTATTTAGACGCCACAGGTGAGAAAAAACGAGGGTCAGGCTTCCAGTAAAAAAAGGCAGCATCGGACGCCAGGGATAAACGTAGCAACCACCGTCAGACCAGGATTCTGATCCTGGCGTCTCCTTTTTAGCGCCGCGTTGTGGATTTAGCCACCTTAGTAAACTTAGTGGTATAATTTTAGTAGCCACATTAATAAATTTACATTTATAGACAATCCATCATAGTTTGCAAGCAATAAGGTGGGAAATGCGAAAATACCGGATGAACTGGGAATCCTGAGGTACAAATTCTCCCCGAAACCATCACCATGATTTTCCGTATCAACAAGCTTCCCCATCCAAACTAAGCACCTTGACTGGCGCGCCGAGACTACTCAGGTTAGCGTAAGCATATGCGGTGCATGAGCAGTTGCGTCTGCATTCTGCTGTGCATTGGTCGATGCTTCTATTGCTGATGTAAACAAACTTGTCAGGCGTCTTCATACTAGGCCAGGTAACGAAATCATCTCCTTTACCACAATGCAGCTCCTTCTTTCTCTTACATCCTACAGAAAAGTTAAGACCATCAGATTCAAATCCATCGAGGCACTTGCAAGTTGCAACCCCCTGTGTGGAATCACAATAGCCGAACGGACCACATGAGGCATAGCGGTGACAGCTAAAACCGGGGAGCTTAAAGAAATCCTGCCAAGATGATGAGTTGTTGTTCCACGTCAGAATTTGCAGCATGCCTGTGTAGTTCAGCATTATGCGCACGCTTGGTGAGCCGTCAGAGATGGTGTAGGTCAAGTAAAACTCACCCCCTCTGTTTACAATGTTTTGGGTCATGCAAAGATTATTGCTCTGATACATGGCATAGTCTGCTACACCGTTCAACGCAGCTCTGCGCCAGTATGGTCTTGTCCCATTCCAAATAAAGAACTGGAGGCCCGAGTCACCACCCAAGGAGTACTCACTACTAGATGGATCATCAGGGGCCCTCCAGGCGACGAGGTGCATGGAGGTGCTTTTGCTCAGTAGTAGACTCATACCCGGGAGCATTGTGTCATTCGGCAACCTGATGACCAAGTTCCCGGAGTCCAGCAGTAGAGCAGCAGCGTGGACATCTCCAGCAGTGATGTTGTTCGTGGTTCTCCAAAGAGTGTGTCCTTCAGAATCCGACAGTACCAGGTCAGATCCATTGGTTAGAACCAACTTCCCAGGATAGGTGCTGGTGATCGGGTTGTCGCGGTTAGCGACCCACACATATGTACGAACAGGTATGTTGTGGTACCATATGCCGACATACAAGTTTGTAGTTGAATTTGTCGGGGAGAAGAAGCCAAGAGCAAAGATGCCACCATTTCAGATGAGCTTGTCACCAAGTGAGAGTGGCTCTATTAGGCGGTCATAGGAGTTGCAGATACAAATCAATAACAGGAAGAGAAGAATAGGGAGGAGAGCCATGCCCATCAGGCCTTCTGCATAAGCGCATATGCTTGTGAAGTAAAATGTAAGGAGATACTACGAAGATGCTTCGGGCTGTTTGCTTGGAGGTTTCAAATACACGAGGTAGAAAGCCGAAACACGGCTCGGAGTTTTGGTACTCCTGCTGTGGCTTCTCACATTAGCATGAGTTATGTATCCAGCTCCACAGACATAATTCAAGGCTAGATGACAAGGAAGGTGCGGTGACAAGTGACACACACAGGACCACAAGATGTAAGAAGATTATTATTCAGCACTGCTACTCGACTCCGTGGCGAATCGAAGATCAGGAGAAATACTAGCACAGTATTGACAGTGTTGACTGACTGCATCAAGCAACGAGGAACAGACCTGCAGCGACTTGCTATTGCGGTCATCGCACGGCGGCCCTCACAGTCGTCTTGAACAAATTAACACAGCAAAAATATTCAGGTTTCAGCATCCTTGCCGTCCTATGACAACAAGCAAGGGTTCACAAGTACACAGGTACTGCTACTGCACAACCAAACGAAAAGAAAAGGGGTGTGCTAAGAAATGAGTTACCGTCAGGTGGAGCTCCGAGTCTGACAGGGTAGCTCGCGGAGAAGCGCAGGGCGTGGGGGCTGATTTGGTTTTCGAACTTTGGTCTCTGGTGGGACGAACGCCGGCGATGTTGAGTGCGGCGCGGGCCATCGTGGCTAGAAGCGGCAAGGCGAGCGGGGAATAGGGGAGAATGGCCGCCAGTGGCACGATCGCATGCTATCACGGCCCGCGTCCTGGGAGGTGAGGGAGATAAAAGATGAGTAGCAGGAGAGTGGGTATTGGCGGTGGAATGATCTGCGGATAGCTCCGACGCCGGCGGCGGCGCTGGGTCAGCAGCGAGGTGAGCGGCGGTGACCGAGCGAGGTGAGGCAGTTGATAGTTGGACCGTTCTATCGCGAGCACTATATCTCGCTCACTGCGAGCTGGTGCACGGACTCGCCCGCATAAGCTTTCGTTATGGGCCGGCCCACTGGGGCTTTGTTTTCGTTTTTGTTTTTCTTCATCGTTTTTTTTTTTTTTCTGTTTCTTTTTTGTGTTTTCGGGTACCACATTATTTTTCATAACAAAATCTGAAATATTTTTAAAAATATGGAATTTTCCAAAAACCGGTTTTAACTGAATATTTTTCAAAACAATCTGAACATATCTAAACATTTATGACATCTGAACATTTTTAAAAATTGTACTAACCTATTAGTGGGCCCAAGGCCATGCCAAAACGATGCGGGCGAGCGCACTATCCGCTTGAAGAGATGTATAGGCGATCCCCATTCTATTTCTCTTGTCACAAGTTCCTCTTTATTAATGGGCCTTCAGGTCGAATATTGGGCATTTGATGACGCGAGTCTTTTTCTCCTGCTTGTTTGATTCGGTACCGTCACCTTCTTAAACAAACCACCGGTAGTGCATAGTTGTCAGATAATTATGTATATACTTTTATGAAGGAAGAAATCAAAACGAATATTAATTTCGAAGCAAGCTCTTGTCTCCAAATACCTGATTTTTGAACCTTGATCTCTCCAATCCCTGTCTTTTTCGATATTTTTTGGCATACTCTCGTTTGCACGTTGGGATTAGCTGAAGTGGTAGGGATTAGGGGGCAGATGGGTTAAGTGGGATTTGATACCACGGTGGGTTGGTCCAGCCTAGTAAAGGACCTACTTGTTTACGCCCACTTTCTTCTGGACACATACATCAACAGTTCACCAAAAATTTCCAGTAACCAATTTTTTGCAAAAGTGATCAAAAAATTTCAACAATGAGGAGAGGGCACGACACATGTATGTGAAGTGTGGGTATGGTCGCTCGCAACCAAGCGGGTGAGTTTTTGTTTGCCAGGGGTGCTTGCTACTCAGGTATCATAGACCCGGAGGCGATGGAGCTGATTGCATGCAGGGATGCGATGTTAAATGCAGCGGAAAAGGGTGTGGCTAATCTGGTGGTAGAGACAGACTGCCAGAATGTCAAGAAGCTGTGGGACTCCAAGGCTGGGGAGCGCACAACAGGTTATCATGTGATGCTAGAGATGAGATCGCTAGTGAGTAGTTCCCAGGGATTTAAGCTTCTTTTTGTTAGCCGTATTGCAAATAAAGTAGCTCATTGTATGGCTAAAGAAGCCCTTAGATTGAACTCTTTTATGAACTTGGATGTAATCCCTTGCTATCTGGTTGCGCTTGTGCAATCAGAGAAGCTTCAACTTATTGAATAAATGCCGGTGGGCTTTAGTTGTCAAAAAAAAAAAAAAAGCAAACCGGCTGTTGCGACAGCCGGTTGACGTGTAGCGTTTGCCATATTTTTAGGCATTACAAATTCTACAGAGCTAGATTTTGTCTATTCTAGTGTTAACGCCAACTAAGATATCATATCATTCCACGAATATTAGTATGTGCAACCTTATATTGATATACAATTAAGAACCTGACACCCAAGTTACTATAATCTAGCAACTAAGCAATATATAATTGATTTGGTAAGTAAGTAAAATAAATAAATTGATAATTAAAGATAAAAAAGTTTTTGAAACATACTACGTGGGATCTAAGTTTAAAAATCTCACTGAAACATAATGGGAACCATATTAGCAGTTGAAGAGATAAAGTTTATAAATTTCGTATTCAAAAGGATCTTTAAAGATGTCATGCCTGCATGTATTATTGTATTTTGGTTGCATTCATGTAGGGGGAGAGAAAGAGATTTAAGTATTACTTATCTATACTTATTGATTTCTTTCCTTAGAGAGAAAAATAGGTAGGAAAATAGGTGGGTTTATTGTGACGTGACTAAACATCACACAAGCACGTTGTCCTCGACACAAACATCTCTTAAATAGAAAATAAAGTCAAGCAATGTCTCGCTAAAACAGATATTTTTACACGTATTTTAGTGCTAGATACATCCGTTTTAGTGTCAATTAATGTGGGACGGATGAGGACTAATAAATCACGTATATCAAGCTAGTAATTAAAATTCTTGAGATCAAAAGTTATTGCAGGAGTTATTTACTACATCCCAACAACATGTTTTGTATGTTTTTGTTGCTCTTTTCCACCGAAGATCTCACCATTCTATAACTTTACATTTGTGTGACTAAGAGGGATCATTCCCGGGTTCCGTTAATTCATAATGAAACCAAACATCGTCCTTCTAGCATCCAAATGCCACAAGTTCTCAAGCAAAGTACTTAAACTACTTAAAGCTATAAAATACCAAGTTTTCCAACCTCCCCAGCCTAGGCACTTAGCCCTAGCACAGCTCATCTATGACCAATACTACAAAAGCCATAAAAAACTCTATATACACCTTGACGATTTCATCTCCCACCCTCCTTCGAATTGTTAGAAGGGATCAACTTACATCACCACGTGTATCGCCGCATCATCTTATGGATGCTCATGAATGTAAGCAAGAGAGGCTCGCCCACCATATTTCGATCAAGTGCTCGCAGCCCATGCGGCCACCCAGTCAAAGCTCCTGCATCTCAACTCTGTGCCATCGGCAAGCTCATGTGACTTTTTAGTTTTGTCAACACTACTTCCATGAGGTCAACTCCCCTCTTCCAAACACTCAACAAAACAGCAGAGGAAACTACATTAAGATGTAAGAATCTTTTATTGCAAAGCCCCTTAGAAGCTAGAGAAGTAAAATATACAATTCTAATCTGAAAAATCTCAAAAACAAGCCCCCACAAAGTTTTTGCAACAATGAACTAAAAAAAAAGTGGTAAACTAATTCTATCTCCTTACAGAGTTCATATTCTATTACCTTTGGTATTCCTAGTCAAAATTTTGTTTTGTGAGAAGAGCCACATAAACACGTGAAATTGTAGGAGGATTTTCAAATACCACACCACCACATGCAGATAAACAGGTTGAACACCTCTAAAATTTACTATGGCATACATTGACTTCGAAAAATAAACACCATATATTTCTTACTGCCAGATAAGTTGTTCCTCTTCCAAACTAACAGAGACTGACCGAGCTAATTCTAGGATCTCTCGCCACTAAACCATCATCTCCTCAGAGAAGGTTCTCCTGAAATCACATCTGAACTGTTCCCCATCCCAGAGGTCAGCGATTCTCCTCGTTTATTGATTAGATACCATATAAATTATTCCGATAATGACAGGATAGAGGTGAGTTTCCAAACCAAAGATCCTCCCACGTTGCTTGGTTTCGTACCTCTTTGAATTTTCTCCATTCTTGAATCTTGGTGGAGATATAGAAGGCCTCTAGCTTCTTTGACCATGTAGAATCTTCTTGGCAGTGTCTCCGTCCATCTTTTCTTGGCCAAACGAGCATATACTTCGTTGGATTATCTACCAACAAGATGTGTATACGAGCGACAAAATGCAGTAAGTCGTTCATGTATCCAGTGACCTGGTTAACACTTTTAAGTAATAAAATGCCCTTTATCAAAAAATTGTATCCAGTGACCATCTAGTGTTCAGTGAGGCGTTAATGCAAGTTATTGGAGACATAGAAGTTCCCTAAACAGATCCACCAAGTATTGAGTTTCTAACAAGTTGTTGCTGATACACAACGAAATACGATCGGCACGTTTTTAAACAGAGAAAAAAATACTGACGTGGCTAGAATAATAAACCTTTAGAAACAATCAATGATTTGACGTAGCTCTGAACTTGTGTGATAACGTATGATCCACGTATATACTGCCGTTATTCTCACGCTAGGCGGAGCCGGGCACGGAAGAGAGTCCTATCGCGCGTGTGTCGGCAAATCACGATCACGCGGGGGAGCCGCCGTTGCTGCATGCTCTGCCTACACATCGATCACGTTCCAATCATAAGTTGCGGCGCGCGGCTGCATATCTCTTTACCCCGGGCCGCAGCCGTTCTCTCTCTGATCTCGGTCGCGCTGATCCGATCAAATCCTCATTTCGTTTTCTTCCTCTACCGGCGATCGCGTTCTATAACGATTCTAATCATCCTCCCGCCGTCGCCATCTAGCTAGCTTATTCGTCTTGGACTCATGGATTATTTGCAGCTCTATATATCCCGCGTGTTGTATAGTCTGGCCGGCTTCTGTCGGCAACGGACGTGCTCACGTGCTCTGCATACGCGCATGCAACATCCATCCTAGCGGATTCGGTCCGTCATTTCCCTCGGCTATTCCATATTCACTAGTTAGTATGCACGTGCAACGCACGACTTTAACTATACAAACATGTAGTAAATCATTTGTCATGATCACAATTTTAAACATAGCAATATCTGGCAGCACCAGCAAAGTGATAGGATGATGCAGAGGCCGGGGCTTTTCCCCTTTTCTAAAAATAAATCAATCAAAGTGATAGGTATGCAAGTCAATATCCCTATTGGGTCGGCTTATATTAGAAGGCATCATATATTGATCCCCTACGACTACGAGCTGTGTGTTGGTCTTTCCCCCAAGGAAACATAGCAATTCGGCTAATAGTAGAGATGTTGTTGTGTTTACCTTGTTTCTTTTTCATTTTTTGCAAAGGCTCCAAATGATATACAGGAAATCAAATTAGCACACGGATGAAAATCACTCTTCCTATGTTGCAGCTATTTTGGTGTGTTTTTTCCAATAAAAAGAGCACACGCATGCATGCACAAAGTTGCCACCTCACGCTGACACCATAGTATTAATTGTTAAATCTGAAATTTTGAAATGATTTTTCTTCTAAAATTATAATCCGATTAGCTGTCTGTTTACACGTTTAAATTTGTCTACACCTCACGCTGACACCATAGGAGTCACCCAAGAGGGGGCAGAGACCGAGTGAGGATAAGCTTGGCCTATCGTGGATTTTTCATTGTTGCAAAATGGGGTACTCGATCTGGATTTTTGTTTCTGAAGTAACCACGTATTTTAGGCCGGGCTATCTATCCTTGTCATTTTGATAATCATTTAATACAAAACCATTGAGATATTTTGATAATTGATTTTATCGAAGATCATAAAAAATGGTATCATGAAAAATTCCCCAATCACCCAGGTCATCCTTCATGGAGTACTTCATGTTCGACACTTTTCAACCGGTATATTTCCCTTTTTATCATGATACTTATTCCATGACGTATCAGTATTGGAAAACTAACTCTAACCACTACTACATGATATATTCATATGATATAATTTAGAAAAAAATCTGTTACTATTTTGGTTGACTCGGAACTAAATTACTGATGATGACATAAGAAATCAAAATTTAGAAAATAACGAAAGCAACACAGATCCCACAGATTGAATTCAAAGCATCAAACTCATAATCAGAAGTTGAGCTCATCTCGCAATCAGTTCTCCTTTCACCGCTTGGCAGTCCAACAAATGATGATTTAATGGATGAACTTTGCTTATACACCGGTAGGGTTGAAGTTGTTCCTTCACTGGAGCAAGCCACCTTTTGCATGTTCATTTTTTGTTCTAATGAATTACTCTTGTGTCCTCTTACTTGACAAAATTCCGATTCCACAGAAGCGGATGGGTGAAAAGCTCTAGCTAATCATTGGACAAGATACCTATATAAGTGAATCCGGTAAAAACACTAGCTGAAAGAAGAATATGATTCAAAAACATGTTTATAGTCACGTGCAAATTTACTGAAAGGACACGGATATGGCATCAACCTTGAATCCAACATATGCATTTCAAGCATTACCTATGAACTGATTGAAAGAAGATATGGCATCAACCTTGAATCCAACATATGGATTTCAAGCATTACCTATGGACAAACACTACAAGTATAACTCAATGCAACCATTAGTCCATAGGGATTGTCATTAATTACCAAAACCACACATGCCATGCCCTTTCACTTACTAGTGAATGCTAAAGTAGCAAGTTTGTTAGTAAATGTCGATTTGCGATGTGGCACATGGCTTATGATTTTATCTCTTATCAGTATTATTTGCAATCCTGTGTCACAGTTCTCTCAAGTGGGAACCTTTACATTTATAACGTGTGCACACATAATTATTATTTTTCCACCCTGTGCCCAATGGCGTTGTGGTTTAGAATTTAAATGTCTGATATCAATATTTTAGATGAATGTACTCCAAAACAAAGTGATCACCCGGAATCTGCAGCATAAGAAAATAAATATTAAGGGGAAATTATATATTGTTCATATGCATGAGGAGGTTGAGAATTATGAGATCCCTAAGGACCCTAACTAATGCAACATTTAGTGTCGTGCCTATTTTTTTTGCATGTGATCAATAATGTGTCTGACCGCTCATCTTAGTGGCTTGTTGCCAAAAAGGATGGAGATTATGAGCTCTAATGATGTATGTAACGTAATAGATTTCCTTATGAGTTAAAATTGTAGGACTAAAATGGCTCTGCAAAACGAAAAAAAGGTGACACTCGAAAGGTTCAGACAAAGAATTCTATAAAAAAAAGGCTCGTAATAAATAAACAAGAGGTTGTTTCATGGCGTTTGTTTTATCGTTATGACATTCTCATATGTTGACTTAGTAAATAATTTTGCGTGGCTCGACCGAAAGGTTTCGTCATGAGGACAAGTTAACATACGCATGTTGTATAAAGAAACACCACTATGAACTAATACAAGTGTTGGAACAATTATACCATAAGACGAGGGGTCAGCTTCAGTACTTCATTTAGATAGAATCTTAATGGTAGGCCAAGAGATTTTTATCTTCTAATTATGATATAAAGGATCTTGGCAGTGCCTCATACTTTTCTTGTGCTGAGGTTCACCAATATATAGGTCGAAAACAGAGTATAAGTTCTATTATAATGGCATGCATAAATAGAGTACGAAAGAATTGAAAGAAGAAAATATTATGCACTAGCACTATGTCTCACCTGCTTCTAAATTAAAGGGTGATAAAGGTGGACCTTTTTAAGTGTCCATGGTATCATTTTAAATTGATAGGATGTTTGCGCTTCTTTATGTTTAAGCTATCCGAACATGTGTATTCATGTATGAACGCGCCCTAGTTATGATCGCGATAATTGACAAATGTGCAAAAAGTTCAGAAAATGGAGCATTGGAAATGACACCAAAAAGTCTTGCAACACATTCAAAGGAATAAAGTTTATGTGCTCGCTAATAAAAAATCTTATAACCTCGATGTCGTGGGTTATTTAGACATTGATTTTGGGTGGTATGTGGATATTCAGGTTTCCACGTCCTGTTACATTCTCACCCATACATGTGGAGCTATATCATGGAAAATATCCAAAATGACACTAATGGCATGAGCAATGATGCAAACTGTTATGTATCAATGTTAACAAAATACTAGGCGGCTTGTATGTCAAAGAAATTTCATTCCCGGAATAAGAGTGGTACACATCATATCTAAACCACCTACTACATTATGAACATGCAGTTTTCTATGCGAGTTAAAAAAAATCAAATGGTGTTGCCAAAACTACTGAGATCATGTTTCGTGGTGTGAAACATAGAATCCAAGATCAAAAACTTAATGTTGTGCATATAAATATGATTTATATATTTTACGATCTGTTTATCAAAGGCTTATCACCAAAGTTTATGTCTTACCAGCATGTGTTGCTGAAAAGCTTTTTGATCCTGAAAAGTAGGACTATCTATGTAAACCAACTCCCATGTAGTATTATGTTTGTTTCTATATTTCTCAATAAAGACGTCATGCTATTATTGCTGAGGTTTAGTGCCATTTCATTGAGCACTACAACACCTTAGATCTACTTCGTTGATTGGTTGGGTTCCCTTGTCTCACAGCGCCACATATATAAAGAGGATGTCACAATTCTTTGATAGAGAGGATGATCCACGACCACCGCCGGCCACCCAGTGGCAGTGCTGGCGTCCATGAGCCGACGGCAATGCTACTGCACCCGTACAACATAGGATTCTCCGAGTCACAAGTTGGCTTGTTTGATTTGTAGGGTAGGAAAGACATAGGAATAGGAAAAGTATAGGATTGCTGTGTCATGCATATTCCAATCCTATAGGATTTGGTTTGTACCAAACTTTGTTTGATTCCACCAAACGAATTGTAAAAAGAGGTTGGAGTGGATGTTAGAATTCCTATAGGAAATAGTACAAAGATTCCTATGGGAAAAATTCCTATAGGAACTAATCCTATGAATCAAACCACTAGCAAAGAAAAAAATTCCTACAAGAATCCTATGAAGTTCCTTTAAATCAAACAAGCCTTCCACGACTACATCCATGGGCTAACCACTAATGGCCTCTACTGATTCATGTCATTGCTTGTCCTTCTCGCCAAAAAGAGGTGTTCCAGTGACGAGATTATGATCCTCTTCAGTTTCACCATGAAGCATCTATCTATTATATACTAAAAGCAAAATGAGCGAATTTTTCGAGACACCACGTTAATCACATCATCTAAATTATATTAACAGTTAGATCTAATATTATGACTAAGATTTTAAATCATAGCCACGAGATTTATGTAACAAATATAACACACGTATTTAAGTTAGCGCAACACATTGATCCAACACGTAACACACATTAACATGCATGCGTTGGGTCCAACTGGTCACGTAACTCACCTACACATGAGTTGGATCCATCGCGATTTAGCTTTTTTCTTACCAACGTTTTAGCTAGATTGGCCCAGCCCTCACGTGCAACGGACACGTGTTGGTCCGTATTTTTTTGATAAGGAGTATATATTAATATCGCGAAGATACCAATTACACCTAGCCTGCAACAACGTGTTGGCCTAGCGGCCACACGGATGCACACAACCCAGAATAAGAAAAAGAATTACAAAAAGAAAAGCCCCGCTACGGTGATCTATTCCTTGTAGCAGCAGACCTAACACCAACAAAAACAGTACCAAAAGATTCCGTATGTCCGTATGCATACATCCATACGTGCTGGTCCATATGGATGTATGGATAGATTCCGTGTGTTCTGGCCGGCCGCAAATGAAAAAGAGTCCAGGTTTCGTATTAAAAAAAGATTCATGTGAAATACGAAGATTATAGTATGAAATTGTGTAGTAACGTTTTTTAGAAAAAACAAAGAAAATCGTATTTTGGCGGAAAAACATATATGATCTCAATGAATTGCACAGAAGATATCTTTTGGGCTGTAGAGACTGGCAAGTATATATTAACAAATACACACGAACATGTACAATACTATTTCGTGCACAAAAGGGAAACTATATAATATAGAAATATTCGAATTCTGGCTTATTTATTTTTCTCATGTTAATTTACACGTGTTGTTCTTATGAGAGAGAGAGAGAGATTGAATTTGAACATTGATATAAGGATTTTCATTTAAAAGTACCAACATTATTTAAAAAAAATTATGAATGTCCGATGATCATCTTTGTTTTAGATTTATCATTTTCGTATGATAAGAAAATAAGTTGAAAAATAAAGGCGATCAGTGCTATGCGTACGAAGGTAAATATGAGGATAAGACACCATCTCATTTTCTTAGAAAATAGCTTGAAATTTACATGTTCATTTAAATATTTTTTATAAAGATTTAGCACAAGACATGCATGGAGCTATACGTTATCAACCCACAGTTTTCCAATAACAAATGCACGTGGGTTTTCAAAAACAAAGGAACATGTGTTGTTTTCACATCTAAGCTTTAAAATATCAATTCAATGTAAAACTATAGGGAAGATTGACAGAATTCTCTCAAATATAATAGTATCTAACAAAGTTGGCTGACATTGCCGTAATTCTAGAGCTGCACAGTCGTTTAAGTTTTAGTAATATTATCCATAATTTAAATGCTACAATGTAGTCGAAGTGCATGTAAGGTTTGATTTTTTCGCGGCTAAGATAATAAGCTAAACCGCCAAAAATATGGATCCTAGAAGCTAGATCCAAGCTATGAGAAATATTTAAACCCATACTGAAAGTTTAAGCTATGCATTTCGAAATGGTCAGTGAAAATGTTATGTATATTCAATACAACTAGAGTAAAAGAGAGAAACATAATGGGGATGAGCTAAAATGAAAATTCTCAATATATATTTCTCCTACCTATAATGTTCTGTGTTCTGGATATCATATTCCGCATGAAAGAATATGTTCACCCCATATATATTTATTATACATAAGATCAACCAAAACGGAATCAAGTATGCACACTACCAATTAATAAAATGGAAAAGAATGACAACTAACTGTCAATTCCTAGAGAATATCAGAATCATTTTCAACAACAAAAAAACCTCGATTGACAACGTCCATGTAACACAATGGTTCTTCAAAGCAAACTTTCGTAACATGAAACGAACCACACACACGTCCATTGTTGTTGCATCCAAGAACTGCAGGGCAAATAAGGGAATTCCACTCGTGTGCTGCAGCTATATAACTGTATTTGTCTACTGATGTACTGTTAGTATATTTGAAACTATGAAACGTAAACTTTATTTTGTTTCGTATTCTTAAAATTGATAGGAGACATAACTGAAATTTGCAAACATGTAGATTGATGAAGGTGCCACAAACAATGCTGTCCATAGCATCATAGTCATGTTTCATGACATGAACAAATAGAAGTGAGCGAGAGTGTATAAATATTGGGTTGAGGGTGAGTTTAGTAGGGAGAGTTAAATCATGAAAATCAAATAATCAACTTAAAGTACTAGATAGTATGAGGATGGTGCAAGGAACGACAATAACCTTGATAATAACCTTCTGGCTGGCTAGAGTTTTGTGGCGCAGTTAAAAATATTATTATTTTTAATTACTTGGAGTGAATTGTGATTGATTAAAATGCTCAAACTAAGTATGTTTGTTTTGTAAATTTAGTATGTTGACATGAACATGTGCCATCTCTCCCATAAACTTTTTGAAACTTTTAATTCCGTGTAGTTAGTTTTACAAGAAAATAAATAAATATGTGACAATGAGGAGTACAATGATGATTGGGGAATGATAAATAAATATGTAACATATATAGAAGTAAACGGCCCTATAGAACATGTGACATGGTATTTTTTTGATAATGCCAACATACCTACTCTGCCATAAAATTAAAGACGCATGTGGTATTTTATCTACAACCTCCGATCCATATTAATGGCCTCAACTTTATCTAGATACGGATGTATCTAGTTAAGTGTTTAGACTAGATGCATCCGTATCTAGACAATGTTGAGACCATTAATATGGATCGGAGGGAGTACCATAATTTTTATATGACCGTTTGTGATTTAGATTTCTGTCTTTCAGTGTCTATGAAATCACAAATTCAGTTCATGAACATATTCAATACGCCAAAAACAATGCCCTCACATTTGTGAGGGCCACCTTGCTAGTTATGTGTAACAACTCAAAGCTCTGTTAACACCATGCACAACCTTGCGTCCGTCGTTTAGATTTCAAAGTAGTCAAATTGTATTGGACGGGTGTCCTGTAAGGAAAAGAGCTTGTATCCTTTGTCACCGTAGGTTCAGATTTTGTTGAGAGGGAGGTATAGATTATAACCCCAAACGTCTACTGTAGGTATGAAGGCTTGAGATGGACCTTTACAGAAAGTTAGATTCCAAGTAGAAACCCCCAAAGTACGAGAATCATATCAAGTCTTTTGAGGTCCCAACAGTCGTTCGATCGCAATATCCAAACTCTGGCGGCAACAGTTTGGCCGTCCGATCAGAAATCAGGGAGCGGCAACGCAACAGGTTCCACGATGTCACATCTCGAAATCTTTCAAGTTAGGATTAGCCTAGGATCGGCTAAAAGGCAGACGTCGTATCTTTCGAAAAACTAGTCAACACTGAAATTGCATGGGGAATTCATTGGAAGCTAGCTAGGCCTACAAATAGCAGTACACCGCTGCATACACCGTATATCGATCACCAAGCTTTCACGTAGCAGTACTAGCTAGCTAGCCACGTACGACTAAAACCTAAGCAATTAAGCTCGATCGAGCAACAGGCGCGGCCGGCGGCGAGCATGTCGAGGGATCCGCTGATCGTCGGGGGGATCGTCGGCGACGTCGTCGACTACTTCGACGCGTCGGCGCGGCTGAGGGTACTGTACGGCAACCGCGAGATCACCAATGGGTCCGAGCTGAGGCCGTCGCAAGTGGTGGATCAGCCAACGGTGAAGATCACAGGACGATCCGGATCACTCTACACTCTCGTGAGTGGTTGCTCATACATTAATTACTAAAAAATACAGACCTCGGGCGTATGTGTTCATACTCATGCATGCACGCGCGTCATTTGTTGCCATGTTTTATTTGTTGCTACTACTCCATGAATATGCCTGCATGAATAATGTTGCCATGCATGTTTTATTTGTTACTAGGTGATGGTAGACCCTGATGCACCTACCCCAAGCAACCCTTCCCACAGGGAGTACCTCCATTGGTACGCGCATGCTGGCTAAGCTAGCTTTACCTGACCTCCTATCATTCGTTATTTTATGCATATATACTGCCAATTAAGCTCACTGTTTCGGTTTAATTCTTGCATACATATATATAGGTTGATCACAGACATACCAGAAGGATGTGATGTGAGCCGTGGTAAGAAATTAATTTACAGAGAGTCCATATATATCATGTCAATTCTCCTCCCCAACTGTCATATAATTTCCTGACCATTTACAAATCGCGTTCTCGTGTGCAGGAACTGAGGTGGTGGCGTACGAGAAGCCGCAGCCGACGGCGGGGATCCACCGTTTTGCGTTCGTGGTGTTCCGGCAGGCGGCGCGGCAGGCGATCGACGCACCAGGGTGGCGCTCCAACTTCATCACGCGCGACTTGGCGGAGTGTTACAGCCTCGGCGCTCCGGTCGCCGCCGCCTACTTCAATTGCCAGAGGGAGCGCAGCTGCGGGGGGCGTAGGTGGGCGTAGGTACAGGTGAAGCTCAGTATGTACGTGCCTGACGACATGCGATCGCTCAATCCAGAGATGTGTCACACAAAATAAATACATACCTAAATAATCACGTGTAGGCCAGCTAGCTAGCCTCTTCCAAAGCTTCAATAGATAAGTATGTGGTATTGTGCACCTGATGCATGCCCATAAGCATCTAATTATCCTCTATATATATGTACTTTTGTTGGCAAAAGATAATGCTCGTGTTCCCTGGCAGAAGTATAATAGCCTGTTCTACACAAACCCGAGTCAATTTTAGTTTCCGTGTCTATACGCAATTGGAGGTAATATTCAATCCAATTTGGAGGCCCTATTATAAAACCCCCCTCAGTCGATTTTAAGCCGAAACTAGCGATGTAATCAGACGGTTCAGATCAGAATTTTTTCGTTGCCATATCATCTTCCATGTTTTCACCGGATTCGAAGTGGAATGGATAATGACCGTTTGCAGATGCAGATGTTTGATATACATTTGAGGAACGAAAGCACAATGAACTCAGGCGGAAATAAAACTATTCGGATAAAATAAAACCACTTCAACACAATCTCATATAATAAATAATGGTAACAAAATATAATGACTAATACAATATGGCCACATGAACAAAAGTAGGTTTCATATAGATGCAGTAATGCAATCACAGGGCTAAGGTATAATGCACACATGCTTCAATAGCCAACTAGCCTAACAACGTTTTACTTTATAGTCTTTACAATGAGTATGTAAGTTAGTTGTCATTAAACGGACAAACTCAACAACTCACTAACTACTAACCGTGGTCGACTGCTAACAATGCTAGATTAGCTGAGTTTTTAGTAGAAAAATCAGAGTATTCAATTTAAAACCATCATATACTACTAATTAGTTTACGGATAATACATATCTTGAATCTATTAGACATATCATATGTAATACATACCGTATCCTTGTGCCAATCCAAATATGGATATCCCGATGTGTTGAATTCTTTCAAAATGCATATGGATCCTTTAAAATGGATTTGATGCGAAATTATCCTTTTTGTTACATCCCTACCGAAAATCGACTACAAATTTGGAGAGTCGGACCTCGGTTTTTGGATCTGAAACCGGATGTAGAAATCCAAAGTCAGTTTCATTCCATAACTAGAATTAGGCTCAAATTTTTATTTAATTTTTTTTTTTACATGACCATCACCAAACTCAGCATGAGTGCAATTTTGCAAAACATTACTAGTCAAGATCATCTCTATATATCACATAACAAATTCATCACACATAAAAGTAAGAACACACGACGTCCACATCACAAGCTTATTTGTTAGGATTACATGTAGCAATGTAGCAAAATATCTTAAGTCAAGATGACAAATTACTTGACAACCTAGTCATTGGTGGTGAAGCTCTTCTTCCTGCCAAATCATTGGCACTTCCTCGGTTGTGCGACCCAGATGCTCACCTCCTTTGATGCGTCTTCCTTCATCATGGAAGGAAGGTCTCCTTTCGAACATACCATCGGTACTCTCATATATTGGTGCCCATCTTCTTTGATGTCATCCTTCCTTATGGAAGGGAGTTCTGCTTTCTCTTAAACCATCGCCATTCTGATGTCCATTAAGCGATCCAGATGCTCGTATTATTTCAAGCCGACCAACTTATGTGTGACCTCAGAAGTATGTGATTGCATGTCCATTCAATTATTTACTTCATAAGAGAAATTAGTTAAACTATTTATATAAAAATACCATCCACTAACTTTATTTAACTTGGGATATAACCAGCGGCGTGAGCAGCAGTAGGGGTGATGATGAACTAAGTGGCTAGATCAACTTAAAAGAGGCCATGTTATTACAAAAATTGCTTCGACTGGTTCACTCTTAAGTCGAGAAACTTATTGCGAGATGGTCCAGGTTGTGAAGGAAGTGCCATTTCAAAGTTGTGTATTGACTATCATTATACCGTGATTGTATATACCCACCTTAAAACTCCGTGCTAAAATATTTTGGGTTCCGACATCTTTTCGGTTCTATTTCATATCTTTCCATATTCATCCACAGGCTCTCGGAATGAAAATAGGGTACCTTTACATAAAGATTGGTGATTTTATGTGATATTCCTCTTTGCTAATGTTAAACTAAGGCCTAGGTGAAAGATAACCTCAAAAAGAGGCCAAGTTACTACACAAGTTCGTTTGGTTGCTTCAAAGTATGAGGTTTTAACTCAAAAGTCTAAAATTTCTAATGAAACACCTCTTTCAGGTGAAGGGATATATAGGGGCATGATGGCGTAAGAAAAATGACGGAAAACTTGTGGCAGGAAAAGAGAGAGGGACAGATCGGCAGAAAAGAGAGTGTGGGAAAGGAAGACACTCGGCAAACACTAACAGAAAAAAATGGTTGCTAACTGTTTTTTATGGGACATTTGGCAAAGATTATACTTCCGTCATTTCTCCAATAGACGCGGCACGGAGGGACACGTGTCCGGTCCAGGAGGTTCATCGAGTGTTTATCGATTTGCCCGAGTGACTAAAAAGACAATTGGCAATGTATAACCTATTTGCTGGATGTCTTGGAAAAAACCCTCGACAAACAATTTACTTTGTCGAATGTTTTTTTATGCTGGGTGTTTTTTCCTAGCTCTCGAGCAGCGGAATGTCTGCCTAGTGTCCGTACAAGTGGACTCGACAAACTTCTTGACACTCTCGGGTATATCGTTTATCCCGCCTTTTGTTTTTGTTTCCGCTTGTTTCCTCTCCTCGTGTTCATCCTCTTAGTCAAATCGGAAGTTCGGAACACAACCCATATCACGTTACAAAAGGTGAAAACAACAAATTGCTGATGTAACTGCAAAGCAAGTGGTGCTTCAAAGCTGCTCGTTGCCATGTGGTTTCACATTGGCAGCGGACATACGTGTTATGTCCGTTTGCTTTGAGACCTCAAAGAAAACGGGTTGTCCCTCCATTGCCATGAGTCCTCCACACATCAGTGACATGGTTCGAGCGGCACACTCTATCTCTCGTGCCAATTCGAATTTTAATCTGTGTTCATAGTATCGCTCAATTCTAGTGAAAGGTTCGCGCAAATTTCAGAAACCAATTAACGTTTAAAATTACTGGAGATTTGAATTTCTTGGTAACCTTAGAGACGAAGACTCCTTTGATTTATCAACAGGGGTGACATAATCTACAGCGTTTGACTGTGCGAGTAAAACATTCTAACGAGCTCATATAACAGAAAGATCTACAGAGCCGGTACCTTGTGGGATTCATGCAATCTCGTCGGCAACATAGTTCATCTTTCAGCATGACGACGCGCATGAAGTGTAATTTGGAGTTTTCCTGGTCCACCTACCCTTTACTTCAAGAGTGTCTTCTCACCTTCCTCCAGGCCGGCCATGGTGTCATACAATGGCTTGTTCATCGTCTCCGGAAGGTAGACGACCAGCAGCCCACCGATAATCCCCGACACGCCAAATACGCGAAAGGCACCCGTTCCCCGAGCACCACCACCAGCGGCGCCACTATGGCCCCCATCTGCGACGCCTGCGAGGTGCACCCTAGTGCCACGTTCCGTACCGCCGTGGGGAACAGCTCCGCCGTGTAAATGAACACAGGTTGTACGTCGCTGCCATCCCGAAAATGCCCACCACGCCGCACACCATCCTCACCACCCTGCGTACATGCCAGCACGAGTTAGAACTTAGAACAAGAGCATGTTATACGTCCATACGACATAAGCTTGTCTAATTACCTCATGGCACCGCCCGGAGATGAGGCTTCCGGCGGTGCAGAAGGCGCCGCTGAGAAGCATGGTGCCAATGGCGAGTGGCTTCCGGCCGAAGCGGTCGAGGAGCAGAGCGGTGAGCAGGTAGGCGGGCATCTCGGCGAGCGAGTTGACGACCACGCTCACGTACAGGTTGGTCTTGAGGTTCACCACGTTGAGGCTCAGCCCGTAGTAGACCACCGAGCAAAGCAGGTTGATGAGAACGGACAACACCAGCCTGACCCGCGTCGTCCTCGACCGGAACACGTCCAGGATCGAGCCTGACGAAGACGGAGCAGACAACTCCTGACCTTATTCCGCCGTCGACGTCAACAGCCTCGTCGTCGATCTTCAGCGTGACGCCGACTGGGATGCTCCTGCCATTGGTGGCCGCGATGTCGCGGAGGACGCGCATGGCGTCGTCGGTGCGCCGGCGCACGAGGTACCATCGCGGGGACTCGGAGACGAACGGCAGGACGGCGAGCACGAAGGCGAGGGAGGGAGCGACGTGACGACGTAGAGGAGGCGCCATGAGGACTGGAACAGCGCGGCGATGCCGGCGAGGGCGGCGATGCCGCCGGAGAAGAAGTAGAAGCTGGACATGCCGGCGGTGCCGCGTCGGGATGGCCCGATGGGCTCCGTGGCGAGGACGAAGCAGCAGAGGCCGACGCTGCCGCAGCTGAAGCCCGTGAGGAGGCGAAGGGCCGCGTAGGCCCAGTAGTTGGACGCGAGCGCCGTGAGCAGGCCGAAGACGGCGTTGAGGAAGCAGGCTATCTGCAGAGCGCCCTTCCGGCCCAGGAACGAGTCTGATAAGTGTCCAAAGACGCCCGCGCCTGCCAAAAATGACATGATCAGTCACAACTTCACATTATCACATACGAAACAACACCAACAAATCCGAAACAAAATAATGAACTGATTGAACCAAATTAATTATTTGGGGTCATGAACTAATTTTAATTACTCAAGGCAATAGCATAATCCAACCATCCCTAAGTAGCCTAAAAACTAGCGATGAACACTCGGGCCTCCGTAGCTTGGATCGTGTGCAAAACTGGAAAATGCGTGGCCAATTTCTTGTGCGAGTCCTAGCCCCAAGTTATCCGGATGAGTTGGACGTTTCTAGAGTGGCCGGATACGGACGCCGGCTGACGACAGATGACTTGATCGGACTGGTGGTGGTAACCTAGAAAATTTTGCACCGCTTTCGACGGCCACGTACACATGCTACGCAGGTCAATCTACTCCACGTATGTCGCGGTACGCCGTCTTCCAGGACCAATCGCTTCACGGCGGCCCGAAGAAGCATATGCGCGATTGCAGCCACCGTGATCCTAAGCATTTCAGCATTTTCTTCTAATACTTTGCATGCCACCCAACACCATCAACAACACGATCCAAATAAAAAATTAAATAACACTGGATGACAAATTGAGATTGGACCAGTGCAATAGATGCCAATCATGGGCAGTATTTAGTTTCTCTTTTGAGCAATTATAGGTAGCTAATTAGTGCTAGTGTTGAATCCTTAATTTTGGTTGCAACAACTAATCTATATTTTTTTATAAAGCAAAACCCTATTAACATGCATTAATTATTTTTCTATTTCAACATGCACGCTATCCACATCATCCATTCTTTTAAACAATCAATTATCCATGTCATCCCCACTAATATTTATAACTATACATATCTTCTATTTTTTAGTCATACAATTGTCCATGTCATCATAAATAACACACAATAATTTCACGTTAACTAAATATAACTTATAGAATATTGCAGACTTTTGCATATTGTTGTAAACAACTTCATATTTTTTATGTGTCTTACATATTTTCATTTACATAAAGTTCTTTAAAAAAAAATCGCGCTGCAACGCGCAGGGTATTCTTCTAGTAATATTTAAATGGATATCCTTGACAAGAACATATTCGAAAGCAAGCTGAGAGCATCTCCAACCGGAGTGGGCAAACCCCCACTATATGGTCTGCGGACAGCCCGGATACGTGCCAGACACAAAACATACGCCCAACCAGCCTCCCCAAAGTCAGCCCAAACGTTCGGGCTGTCCGACAAACCCCATACCTAGCTCATATGTGTTGAAAGTTTGGGGCCGCCCGACGCGTCCGCCACTTGGACCCAACAACCCGGATTCAAACAAATCGGACCAAACCTTCACCAAATCTCAAACTCCTCGCCGTCTCCTTCCATAGCTCTGCCGCCCTTGCCTGGCTCCGCCGCCGATTCACCCTCCCGTTGCTCGCCCGCACCATCGGCGTCGTCTACACTCCTGGCCGCCTCACCCTCCTCACGAAATTTGTGCCGGTCAAGAGCTCTGTGGCCTCCATATTTCGTCGGATCTGTTTTGTCGCCTCAGTCCCGAGCTCTGTCCTCCGATTCCGAGCCGTCCCCCAAGCTCTCCGCCCATCGCCGCTGCACCATGGTTTCCTGGGACACCAACGAGCGAGGACTCAATTTCCTCCTTCTCAGACAAGTCAGGCCGGAATTTACCCAATTGGATTGACATGCTCAAATGAGGCTTGCGCCAGTTCTGTTTAGGATGACTCCAACGGGGCGACCCATCGAGTCCGCGCGCGTCCGTCCCTGTCCGTTTTTGCCAAAAACACGACCCAACGGGGCGACGCAAACGGACCCCGGTCCATTTTTTTGTCCGCCGCGACGCATTCCTAGCCCAAATTTGGGACACGGATGCGTCGGGACCGGACGCTCGCGGACCGTTCCTGCGTCCTCCCCCTGTCCGCCCTGGCCCCGCGTGTCATCGACTACAACGGCTAGAGCGGCCACCTACCCGCATTAATTGTGGGCGGTGGAGCTGTATAAATCGCGCCGGCCGGCCATACCCTAGGGCACACACAAACCCTAGCACTCCTCCCCCAGCCACGGCGGCCACCATCTCCAAGCTCAGATCCACGTGCCGGAATGGATCCGCCGCCGCCGCAGCATCTGGTGGACGAGGTCGAGCGAGCGCGTATGAGCGCGCGCGGGCGCTATCGCGGCAGCTTGTCGCGCCGGATGGCGACCAGCCCGGCATGGGCCGGCTGGGGACAGCTTCTCGCGCCGGATGGCGACCAGCCCGGCATGGGCCGGCATGATTCCCCAGCCGCCCCGTCCGCGCCTGACGGACGGCCAGAGGAGTGCGGTGGAGGCGGCGTTCGCGGACTGCGTCGACAGCGACGAAGAAGAGTACGCCGCCGGTGTCGCGGCGGCCGGTGTCGCGGGGGATGGCGCGCCGCCGGAGCCTCCCATTGGCGTGGGCGGCCATGCTCACATCACCGAGGAGGAGGCGGTGGAGGCAGCCCACATGCAGCTGAACGCGCAGAGGGCGGCCGCGTTCATGTCCGCCGCGCGCGGCTATGCCGACGCTGCAGTGGAGGACGAGATGAAACAAATGCGCCGCGCCGAAGAGACCAAAAAGCGCGCGGCGAGGCGCAAACGGCACCGGGAGGCCTTGGCGGCGGCCGAGGCCGCGAAAGGAGCAGGCAGCTCCACCTGATGTCATATCCCCGCCGACGTGGTCGCCTATGCGCGGCCAATTTTCCAAAGATGCCGGCGTCGCTACTTATTCCGTAGCTACGAAAGAAGCAAGGAGAAGGAGCCAGCTAGTCCGCTGCTGGCCCCGACCATGGCGAAGGAAGAGCCAGCAAGTCCGTGGCCGAACGGACTAGCACCTTGAAGTTCCTCAAGGCCGCGGCGCCCTCCTTGATCTTCCCTCTTGCCGGCCACCAAGCTTCGGTGGTCGGTTGTTAATTTCTACGTATTTGTAACCTAGTTTTAGGTCTTTTAATATGTATTTCCATTTATGTAAAATGGCCGTTTGGGACGGACAGGAGCCGGACGCGTGTCCGTTCACCGATCCAAACAGACAAAACGCGCGCGTCCGTTTGAATCGGTGCGTTGAAGCTAGTAGACCACAAGCACATACACGCAGGATCTCAGTCAGCGAGATGCTTTGGATCTGCCAAAAGATCCCAAAGCATATCTGATTGCAGAAACTGACAAAAGGGCTTGAAAACTAAGTAGCAGAATGCGACAGCTACATGAGAGTCAGGCTAATCAAAACGAGGTTTGTATTGTACCACTATGCTTCAGATCAGATCGATGAAACTGACAGCCGGCAACCTGAGAAAGCTGACCATGTTTTGCTTCACATAATTAACGATTAATTAGTCGGATCAGCGTTAAAACGCAGACTGACCCGGCAACATGCATGCACGCGGTCGAGGTTTGGAGTATTAAAATGAGCAAGTAGACAACACTCCTTGACAAGGCTGCTCGCCAGTCGTAGGAGGCGGCTGCAGGCACTGCTCGAGAGTACAATTTAGTAGAAAATGGTGCCGCGGGAGTCAAACAGGGCTGAAAGTAAGTAAACTACAGCTATGAACTATCATACTCAACTGGTAATCGCGTCAGTCCAAATTCTGAGCTAGTCGACAGAGGTTGAATGCTAGTGCCATGTACGTGTACGGCGCTTGCGGCGACGGCTGTTGATTTGAGGAAGCAAGCTGCCGTCGAGAAGGCGAAGTTGTAAGCTGCCGAGTTGGTGGTGCCATGCCACGACAAGTCGCGCCCTCAAGAAAGGTCGCCATGCGACAGCACAGGCTTGTGTACTGCAGAACGTACGTATTGTGCAGACATTATCCTCCAGAACATGAATACTGTGGACCGAACAACAACCAAACAGTTTTGTGCTGGGCAAGTGTTGTTGGGCTGGGGAAGAGAAGCACAATCGCTCGAGAAGCTTGGAAAGGAAAGCGACAATGGCTGAGGACATAGTACCAAAACAGCCACAGAAACTAAGGAACAGATAACGAACTCAACCCCAGACTGGTACCTAATTTAAGACGATTCGGCTAATTAGCACGGGATTTCTCTTCGTGGAAGGAACGACAAAGAACAGTACGGCGCCACGGCCAATACGAGTAGCAAGGTACTGTACGTAAGAGAAGCAGAGGATCGATTCGAGGGGAAGAGCAGAGCAGTAGAGCAGTGAAGCCATACGTACCGACCATGCACCCGACAAAGAAGATGGACTGCACGAGCCCGACCTTGTACCGCTCGCCGCACACCAGCCCCCACTCGGCCACCGTCGACGACGCGCTCCCCTGCGCCCACTCCCACCCGGCCGCGGCGCCGGCGCATCGGTCGCCGCACGCCCCGTCCCCCGCGGGGCACCACATGTCGGGCTCCCGGTCCGCGAAGATGATCACCATCGTGTGCAGCGCCTCCAGCGCCCACGCCGCCGACACCAGCACGAAGTGCCGCAGCTGCCACCGCCCGAACTCCCCCGCGTGCTCCGCCAGCGCGTCGTCGATGCTCACGCGACGACAACACGTCGCTCCCTCGCGGCCGCCGGCATCGGCGCCGCCGAGAAGCGGCTGGGTTGACATGGCTGGTTTGGAACTGTGCCTGTCCGTGAACTACGGCGAGTCGTGTGCTCTATTTGTAGCTAGGAGGTGATTGGGCAGCTAGTGATGGCGCTTGTTTATGTGGAAGCTATTCACGGCGTCCTTCTCGCCGCCTGCTGGTAAAACGTGTGATCATATATGCTGGATTCATTGTTCGGTGACAGTATAACGATCTGTGGGCTCTGGTTCTGGGCTCTATGTGCATGTTTGTTTGTATGCTTGCACACCTGTTGCATCGAAAATCAAACGGTGGTCAAACATACGTTTTGTTGTCGAGTAACGCTCCGATTTTTTTTTTTTTTGATTTTAACGCTCCGATTTTTGTACTGTAGTAAGAAATTGGTTGTATACTGCTGTAGCAGCATTACATGCCCAAGAAAAAGTTATCTGCAGCCTTAATTTGTTTCCCGATCTAGGCGTCCGGAATTTGAAAGTGTGCACATATAGAATGAGAACCAGTCTTGTGGTGTTGCGTCGGGCGCGGTCTTCCGTCCGTGCTCCTCTGACCGGCCGTGGCGGCGAGGAGAGGAGCTGGTGGTGGTCGTTGGTCCCGTTTTGGTGCAGGTGGCTCTGGTGGTCGGCTTCTTCGCTGCTTCTGCTTCGACTGGCCATGGTGGTGCGGGGAGCAGCGGCTGGAGGAGCTCTGGTGCGGCTGGAGGTGGTGGTCCTTGGCGTTGGCGAGACGGCGGGAAGACGGGTGGATGCGGGGAGTCGGCGTTGTGGCTGTGGTCGTTCATGGAGTCCAGATTCCGGCGCGCAGCGACGGATGGTTCTTGCAGCCGTCTACGACATGTGGTGGCGTCTTCTTCCCGGCGAGCAGTGGTACGGCGTCTCCGTCGCCGCCTAGGAGCTTTGGGTGGAGCTCTGGGTCCGATTGTGATCTTCGCTGGTGGCTTAGGGTGCTTAGTGCACTTTTCCGGGTTTCTTTGTATTTCTGTGTTTCTTCGGGGACCTGTTTGTAAAGTGTCTGAGCCTCCTGTTATATGAATCGGATCCTTCCTCAAAAAAAAAAAAAAAGAACCAGTCTTAGCTAGTAACCTATTTTGATCAAATCGGACGAAATTGTCACTTACTCCAGGTGTCAAATCGGATGAATTAGTCTCACTTCGCAGTATGGATTTGTTTTTCCTATTTCGCTTGTGGAGAAGGAAAACATTGTCACGGTAACCACAGATGATACGCCGCCGCTGTTAGTGATGGACAATGGTAATTGTCCTCTCCACATTCTCTTCTTCCAGTTCATTTCAAGAACTAGACATTGTTTGTGACTATGTACTTTTCCTTATTTGACATGTGTGCGCTTATTAAAGGTTCTGTGCGTCATACTTACGTGTAGACCCAGGCATAAAAAAAGAGACCTAATAAACAGAAAAGACTGAAATACCGGTCTTTGGTCGCACGTTCACGGTAGCAACTCGAAGACTGAACTCGTTTAGGTGTGATCGTTTTCCCTAGGTGACTGAATTGAAACATTTAGACTCAACCCAGACACCAACCAGCTTGATGTCGAGTGCTCCCGTGCCATCCCCATTCGCTCACTCCACCTTTTATGTTGCGTTGCTCGGCTCCGAGAACCCTGTCTCATCTTTTCCCCGGGAACCCTCTCTTCTCCCCTCTCAATGCTCTGCTGTCGTCTGACCCCCATTGCCACCACTCGGTGACCTAAACTGCCACTAACCTAGGTGGGCACTGGCAACCGACAACACTTTCTAGGATGGAAGCTCCTTCTCCAGCAGGACGAACCCTCCATTTCAATCTACAACTATAACCGACGATGGGGAACGATGGCTAGATACGCGGTGCACGCTGAGTCGATAATCTCAATTGGTCTATTTCGTCGTGACCGGACCAGATTAGAATGACCGAAATCTGAATAACAAACGACCGAATGTAGTACAAGTGTTATTTTGAAAGACCAAAATTATTACAGGCAGAGGAGAATCGACTGATAAAAGCGGAAACACATAACGTTCATGCCTAATTATACAGAAACCGGGTCTGATGTCTTTACGCTTGTATTGCCTTATTACAACCTTTGAAGTCAATAAAAACAGTATCAAAAAATTGAAGAACTAGTCTAGTCTATTACTCTAACGAGATTACATAGCTGACATCTAATTATCTAAATTAGGTGCTTCTTGTACATACCATTTATTTGTCTCGTACCTAATCAGCTAGAACATCTCGACTGGTGGGATGATGGCGATATGGCCCGGTCTGGCTCCGTTGGGGCTCTGACAAGTCAGATTCGTTATCCATAAGCCCAATGAAGCGAGGTAGCCGCTTTCATTGTTCACAGATCATGGGGTAGTGAGGTTAGTGATTTTGGAGATTTTCTATATTGTGAATGGTGTTTAAAAAAGTTACAAATGGGCATAATGTTTGTTGTGTGCTCATAAGACGACATTGTTTCAAATATTTTAGGTGTATGCTTCAAGGGGATTTCTCTCATGTTGTGAATGTTCTTTTTATTGTTGTGACGTTGTCTTGTTTGCCACATGTTTTGCATCAATTTTGAGTTCATTTGGCATGTGTAGCTTCATTTATTTCAACATATTAGTGCAAACATTGGGAATTTGTTTAATACCCTAAGTTTTGTTCCATTTGAAATATTTCAATGTTACAATGAATTGGCTGATTTTTAAGAGGAACATTGGAGAGATTTGTGCCAACAATTTTGCAAGCAAAAGAAATGATGTAAGAAGAAGTCTTTTTTCAGGTAAGCAGAAGTCTTAATATTGTGATGATTGGAGCACCCAAATTTGAAGTTTAAAGAAATTAGATGGCCCCGAAAGCGGTTGATCAGTTGGTTGTATGTGACTATACATGGCCATATGTCGGGCATGTCTGGGCCTAATAAAGCCCGGTGCTGAAAACCTAGACCCAAGACTAGCTCGGCCCGACCATCAGGTTGTAGAAATCGGGCCCAAGTTAGAAAATGGTCAACTTAATCAGTCTGACTCCAACATAAATCACGTATTTGGCAAGACCAAGCCTGGTCCAACCAACCGTCGGGCTCAAATTTGAGACCCGAACCTGACCAGGATCCTCTCACTTTTCTATTTTTTGATAATATACTTGTATTCATACGGGAAACAGTACAATACAGACACAAGTACATACGTAGAAAGGAGCGAGAGAAAACAGAGGACACCGAAGCTTGCCCTCTCCTTCTTCCACCTCAAGATCGACCGACGCCGGAGCCCAGCAACGCCGGAGACGAAGACGGACACCGTCGCCAAGATCAACCATCCTTGGAGCAGCAGAGCCCCTAGCCATAGGGCGTTGATGAGCCGCAAGATCCGCCACCTCCAACGAGGTGGAACTGAAGACGCTGAACGAGAATCGGCCGGGGGCGGCCCCCGAGCTCCAGCTGCACCAGATCTGTGGCCAGCACCACAGATCCCTCACCTTCTTGCCACGACCCTGCAAAGCCACCGTCTTGATTCCTCTCTCCCCGCCTCCTGCACACCAACCGCGAGACCCGAACCGACGCCGGAGGCAACGTCGGCTCGAAAAAGCAGCAGCCTTCCGCCGCCGTCGAGGACGACAACGGAACCGAGGGGAGGCTGCAGCCCAGCAAAACGACGACGAAGGCCACCCCATCTCAGCCCCGCCGCCCGAGATCCGCCGAATCCACACCCTATTCACACCACCGGAACGCAGATCCGGGGATCCCCCATCCTCCCGCCGCCGGAGCGGCCGACGGAGGGTGAGGAATCCCCCGGATATGCCGGTGGGCACTGGGAGAGTCGAGGTCACCCTCGAGGTCGCCTCTGGAGAGAAGAGGAGAGGAGGGGGATGGGTTCCAGAAATATCGCGGTTTGGCCTTTCTTCCTCTCACTTTTCTATTGCCTTGTCTTACCTTGAATTTGGGTTCCTGACACGTCGTACCCATGTGTGAGTGACACAAAGGTAGGACTGGATTTTGGGCCGGGGTGCATATGGCCAAGTCTTATGACTAGGTAGAAGTACTGATTATTCAAGTATTACCAAGTCGATCGGGTGCGTGCCGTCCTTCCTGCCGGTCGGTAGCTGCCATGAATGCCGTCAGATCCACAACGCGTAAGTGAGGAAGCAAATCGTCCAGATCCATGGATACCATACCTTGCACGAGTAGCTGACCTGATTTCTTCCTCTCCTTTTTTCAGGTTTATACTCTGTTTTCAATTTTCAGGTTTGATCCAGGTAGTTGCAAGACCAGAGTTTATACTCTGTTGTCAATTTTAGAGCACAAGCAACTACTCTGCTTTCAATTCCTCTTTTTTTTCTAGGTTTATACTCTGCTTTCAATTTTCGTTGAGTCAGACCCTTGCGAGCTCTGCGTGTCGTTGTCTGCGTTGATAAGCGCGGGAGATGCGACATTTTGGCATAACTCCCAACCCCACTCCCCTCACCGCCCACTCCACCGGTTCTCACCACTCGGCCTATCCATTCCATGGCCGACGCTCATCCTCCCCCGTCCCACCGCACTCGCCATTCCGGCACCCCTGTCCCAACCGCGCTCACGAGAAATGGGTGGAGGTTCTCGTCGGTAAGGCTCCGGCAGATTTGGCACGGCTGCTCAAAGCACCGTCGCCCGTTTGTCTCGGCCGCCCCGAGCAGCCGGCGGCCACATCGGAGGCAGGGCAAGCGGCGGCGACACCATCTAGGAAAGCAGCGGTGGGCACATCAGCGGCTGCGGCTTCTTCTTCGAGGTCGCCAGGCATGGATGGACCGATGTTGCCGCCGACATATTTTTCCAATCTGGCGGCACATGCTTCTTCTTCGCCGCCGGCAGGAGGACCCACGCCGACATTGAACAATGTAATTGCACATTAATCCCCTTTTTAGGTCATTGGCCGCTAGATTAGTTCTCGATTTAAATTGGGGTTAGGGTTTGTGTCCCATTTGGGGTTTTCTCGTGTCACCCTTGCCGGACAATTTAGCTTGAACTTGTGCAGGCTCTGTGTAGATCTACATGTTCTTGTAGATCTGCAAGGCTTGTTAGGGTTTGTGCCATTGTTGCTAGTCCATCTGTAGTTTCTGCTAGTCCATGTCCATGTCCTGCTTCTGCTAGTCGATGTCTTGCTTGTCCATATCCATGGTTGCTTGTCCATGTCTATGTCCATCTCTTGCCATTGTTGTGATCATCGATGTTCCATGTCTTGCCAATGCGGTGGTCACCGCTCTTCCGTTTCATTCATTGACATCACCCTTTTGACAAGATACCTAAGACAAAATGGGAAATCGTCAGGAGGAGGCACCCACAAACACCTCCTGGCTTGAAGGGCGTGCTCCCGCGCAACCGCTGGCTAGTGATGCCTGTGGTGGCCGATAGGCAAGTGGAGTCAGTCAAGCTGTCGAACCATACCCAGGGTCGGCGGCCGACAATCGGCCACATCCCTAGGCCACTGACACCTCACCGCTTCTACGTTCAGCTCGACGATGACTTGTTATGCTCGTAATGCCAAGATCGTTCCAGGCTGCACTGAAGGAATGTCTACATATCCAACGGCCTCATTGCATGCCGCTCACGGCTTGCCACTACTGCGACGAGTGGGTGCAGGTGACCACGCACAGCGGCAAGATGGTGCTAGGCCGGAACTGGCCGGATGTGGTGTTGAAGTACGAACTGGAGGAAGCCGACACCATCGTCTTCAAGCTCACACCCACAGTTTCAAGCTCACCATTTTCAAGAGCGCCACCTCAACATCGAAGGGCTACACCTGCCCTTACCATGTCTAACTCCTACGTGGTAAGTTCGGTAGACTGATGAATTTTTATCAGAGGCATGTGTTGACCCTGTTAGATGTTAACCCAGGGACATGGGATGCCCATGTTAGATGTTGATCTAGGGTTTATGTCAGCCCAAAACTTGTTTTATTCAGGGTAATTGCACTCTATATATTACCCTGTTGTGTATGTGAGTAGTGGTAATGAACCTCTTGTCCAGTATTGTAACACCTATTAGTACTTATCATGTGTGTTTTAAAGTTTTGTTGTGTGACTGAATGTGCTCAATGAGTTGCAAAGGGATAGTATGGTCACCATTTATTGAAGTGGTGACAATATCACAGTCTGCAGCCAGTTAAGCGGGCAACCAAACAGCGGTTTTGTGGCTCAATTCAGGATGCAGCCAGTTAAGCAGGTCACCAAACACCGAGTATGAAAAAAATGACAAAAGCTAAACCAGGCAACCAAACGGGTTACGCAACGTGGCTCAGGCTACCTTTCTCCTGGGCCAGGCATTGGGAGCAACGGATGCAAATGAGCTAAAATCCATGCAGCTAACCAAACACGCCACAAGTCTTAGCTAGTAACGTATTTTGATCAAACCAGATGAATAAGTCACTCACTCCAGAAGTCAAATCGTATGAATTACTGTCACTTTGCAGTGCATCTGGGGTCAGGTGGATAGGGGGACATCCTGGGAAGCAAAAAGAAGGATCGAAGATGGGTTCGTTTTCCTATTCTCTTTTGTGGAGATGGAAAACATTTACATGGTATCCACCGACCGTGGGTGCGGGCAACTGACAACAACATGACCCCCCCTCCCCCCCACACACACACGATAGAGCACCCCGATACTAGTAACCTAGCCAGGTGCATGCATTCACCCACTCAGTACTATGTAGGGCAAATACTCATTCTCCAGCAGGATAGGTAGTCCATTTGAACTTGCAACTAGAGTTGGCGACGTGAAAGATGGCTAGCAACATGGTGAATGCCGAGTCGGCAAAGTCAATTGGTCCATTTGGTCGTGACCGAAGACCAAAATAGTGAAATACTGAGTTAATACGGTTGTCATTTTTGAAAGACAAAGTTTTTATAGGCAGAGGAGACGGACCCTTTAATCCGGAAACAAAGAACGTCCACGCCTAGTTATACAGAAACGGACTGATTTCTTTATGCTTGCATTATCCTTATTACATTATTTTAAGTCAACAAACCATTGTTATAAAAAATGATGAACTAGCCTAGAAAATTACATTAACTTGGTTGATGCAACATAGCTGTCACCTAACTGGCTAAATTAGGTGCTTCTTATACTTACCAATTATTTCTCCCGCGCCGAATCAACCAAAACTAATCGGTCGGTGGGCTGAGGGGGAATATATTTGAAATGGCTCGGTATGGCATCAATGGGGCTCTGGTGAAGCGGATACGTTATCCGCGAGGTGGGGGGGGGGGGGGGGGGGGGGGGGGGGGGTTGCTTTCGTTGTTCACGAATCACGGGGCTACAAGGTTAGTGATTTTGGAGATTTTTTTATGTTGTGAATGGTGTTTCGACAAGTTACATGTGTGTATAGTGTTTGTTATGTACTCATAAGGAATAGTTACAAATATTCTGGGTGTATGCTTCAAGGGGATTTTCCTCATGTTGTGTAGTGGCCAGATTACATCTTGTTGTAGTGGCCAGGTTTTCTCATGTTGTGGATGTGTTTTTTTAACAACTTGTGACAATTTTTTTCGAGAAATTGTTGTGACATTGTTTGTCACATGTTTTGCATGTGTTGCTTCATTTTCTCAACATATTCGTGCAAGCATTGGGGATTTGTTGAATAGGTAGGATTTATATTCCATTGGCATATTTCAATGTTGCCGTGAACTGGATGATTTTTTCCAGGAACAACGGGGAGATTTGTGCCAACGATTAAATCAGTGATGTAAGCAAAAATCTTATATTGTAATCGTTGGAGTGTGCATACTCACAACTTAAATAAATTAGATGGCTTTGGAGGCTCTTGATCAGTTGAGCAAGGATTCAACCAACCAACCCCTATCAAACAAGTTTACCTATATGGCTAGGTAGAAGTAGTGGTTATTCAAGTATTACAGGTGGCTAGCTGTCATGAAAGCCCCCATATGCACAACTTGTACGTCAGGAAGAAAATCTTCCATATCCATGGATCACCGATCAACCTTCCCGACATAATGTATTTTTGTTGATAATTTTTTAAATTTTAAAAATGATTTTTTTTGTGGTTTTCATCGGTTTCCACCGGATACTCTGGGTTGATTTCAGAGGTAACAGGTGAAAAGCACGAAAAAATCATGTTAAAAAGTTTTAAGAAACTTTAAGCAAAAATGCATAACGTCGAGAAGATTGAGTTCTATAGACATGGAAATTTGTAAGTTGAAACTATTTAGTACCTATGAAAATGATAAATTTATCAATAAATAGTAGCAAAGTTACTATTCATAGCTGAAATTATCGTTTTCATATCTCGTAAACAATTTTAAGTTCAACTTGCGAATTTCCATGTCTATATAGATCAACCGACCCGACATAATGCATTTTTATGGAAATTTTTAAGGAAATTTAATTACGAATTTTTCATGATTTTCGCTGGTTTTCACCGAAAGTTAGTTTCCACCAGATAGATCAGCGTAGCATACCGTGCACGAGGAGCTGACCAGATTTCTTCCTTTTGCCGTGTAGTTGCAAGACCAGACTTCATACTCTGTTTCAATGTTCGAGCAACATTTTTTTTTGTATCAAGCAACTACTCCGTTTTTCAGCTGGCTCACATGCTCACACGTTTCTTGTTTCAATTCCTTCTTGGCCGACACCAGAGAGATAGGCAAGCACGTACGGGTTGCACAGGATCACTGCGTTAATTGTGTCAGAGACGGCACGCTGACGCCGCTTGCTCGAAACTTGGGAGGGAGAGCCCATGACGGCTCCATCCGATATCTCAGATTTTCTATATATCCGCGGCAGGTGTCGGTTAGTCCTCTATCGATCGTACCATACCGTGCTTTACGGATCCGCCGGTAATGGCTACGTACGATCTGTAGGGAAGGTCTGATTGGGCTCCAAGGGTTGACCTCTAGTGCGTGCCTGTGTCGTCACAATCCCGGGCCGGAGCCGCCGTGTGGGAAGCGGTTTGGTGGCGATGTGCCAATCCGTAGATGGCAGCTCAACGCTCATACAAGCGTGCCTGTTCATTTCTCTCTCAAAAAAAAAAAGCGTGCCTGTTCATACAATGAAGACCTAGAAGGCCAAGAAAGCCGTAGAAGTTACTCCATCCGTTACTAAATATAAGATGATTTAGCTATTTCACATGCTAACTAGATATAGACTAAAATGATGTTATATTTTGCAATGGAGGGAGTATGAGTGAGGCTGAGGATGATGAGAATATATTACCAGAGCATGGCGTGGTGAATAAGTCCATGGACGCGAAATATGCAAAAAGCAAAGCGTGCGACAAAGGGCAATGCCGAGGCCAATGATGCTGAGGGCTCTGACTCCGGTTTTTTCAAGGCCGGCCATGCAGATTCTGATAAGAAGTAGTAGGATTATTTTAGAAGTTAGATTGATTTTTCTATGTAATGATTAAGTCGCGGTCTTGTATATGCGTATAGTGTTTCTTCACATGACTTTTGTTATTACATATTATTATCTATGAAAACATCCCTTAAATAAGCGTGTGCGTTGTATCTCACACGGTTCTAGCAAAATAAGCATGTGCGTCTTGATGTATCGCGCACGGTATTTAGTCATGTGCATATGAATTTATTTTCTCTCCTTTTTTTCAAACATTGTGTGAAATATGAAATCTCATGATGTTCTCACCATTTTGCGTCCTCCGACTTGACTATAAATTTATTCAACCCCTATCTGCCGCAAGTTGTCTAGCATCTGTACCATGTCTCACAACTTGAAAGTCATCGGAGATTGTGTATGGGCTACCTTCGTGGACCTCTTGTTGTCGGAGTCGGAGGAGAAGGTGTCCCCAGTGCACGGAGATGAGGGTAACTCAATGGACCACACTCCGATGGAGTCGAAGTAGGACCTTTATCAGTTTACTGTTTTTAAGAAAAATGGGATATTCTTATTTGTAAGACGATCAAGTTGCACATTGTCAGAGCTAGAGTTACAAAACAGACGGTTTGCTCATTTCCAAAACTAGCACTGGATGCACATATATTGAAAATATGAAGCCATCCAATTTAGGCTTGGAAAACGCTCCTTTAATTTATCAAATAGTGAAACAATAAAGAGTTTGTTCTAAAAATCACAAACCCCGTACAACAAAAAACCCACAGATGAGCCAACTCGTGCGACTCATTATCCTCCGTAACATTGTATACCAGCAACATCGTTCAGCACTACGATACACATGAAAGCTCATACAGTTTTGGACATTCACACCACCCCTACCTTTTACTTCAAGACGGTCTTCTCCCCTTCCTCCAGGCCGGCCATGGTATCATACAAGGGCTTGTTCATCGTCTCCGGGAGGTAGAACACCAGCATCCCGCCGATGATCCCCGACAAGCCAAACACGGCGAATGGCACCTGCTCCCCGAGCACCACCACCAGCGGCGCCAGTATGGCCCCCATCTGTACCGCCTGCGCGATGCACCCCAATGCAACATTCCGCACTACCGTAGGGAAGAGCTCTGCCGTGTATATGGTCAATAGGTTGTATGAGGCTGCAACTCCGAAGATCCCCACTACTCCACATGCCATCCTCACTAATCTGCAATATAACATACTCAATTCTACGCGAACAGAGAATATAAAGTGCGTATATAATTAAGAACATACTCTTAATTAATTTACCTCATGGCTCCGGCGCCGGGGATTAAGCTGCCGATGGTGCAGAAGAGGCCACTGAGAAGCAAGGTGCCGATGGCGAGTGGTTTCCGGCCTAAGTGGTTGAGGAGCAACGCGGTGATAAGGTAGGCGGGCATCTCGGCGAGCGAGTTCGCCATGACGCTGACGTAAAGGTTAGTCTTGAGGTTCACCACGTTGAGGCTCAGCCCATAGTACACCACCGAGGAAAGGAAGTTGATGAGCACGGACAGGACCAGCCTGTCCCGCGTCGTCTTCGACCGGATCACGTCCAAGATTGTGCCTGACGATGGTGCCGACGAATCCTTGACCATATTTACGCCATCTACATCATCACCCTCGTCGTCGAGCTTAAGCGTGACGCTGTCCGGGATGCTCCTGCCGTTGGCGGCGGCAATGTCGCGCAAGACGCGGAGGGCGTCATCGGGACGCCGACGCACGAGGTACCAGCGCGGGGACTCGGAGACGAATGGCAACACGGTGAGCACGTAGGCGAGGGAGGGAAGCGAGGTGACGACGTAGAGAAGGCGCCAGGAGGTTTGTGACAGTGCAGCGATGCCGGCAAGGGCCGCGATGCCGAAGGAGAAGAAGTAGAAGGTGGACATGCCGGCGATTCCGCGACGAGAGGGCCCAATGGGCTCTGTGGCCAGGATGAAGCAGCATAGGCCGACACTACTCGCACTGAAGCCCGTGAGGAGGCGGAGGGCCACGTAAACCCAGTAGTTGGGGGCGAGCGCCGTCAGGATGCCGAAGGAAGTGTTGAGGATGCAGACCACCTGGAGGGCTCCCTTCCGGCCTAGGAAAGAATCTGATAGGTGTCCAAACACGCCCGCGCCTGCCAAAAACAAAAAGATTTGTTAGATTTCACATGCAAATTCAAAATAAAATAAAAATGTGTTTTGATCTAATAGCGGAACAAAATTTAATGCTCTTGAAACAAATCATTGGTACTAGTGGAAAGACAGAGTAACAACATTTTAGTGTTAGATGGACGGAACACATAATGACTATTAATGGAACGAAAACTTAGGATGAGCAAAACAAAAATTTAGTTGAACAAATCACAACTACCAGTACAACGTAGAAAATAGACCAAATGGAACAAACGTTTAGTGCTTATGGAACCGGTCAAGAGTACTCGTGGATGTGCCGGATATTGCAGCCATTATTTGCCTCCTACGCAAGTTACAATTGGTTTCATCTCTTTCCTCTAAAAAACGCATGCTACCCAACCGCCCATCAAAATGATCCTCTGTTCAGTAATATAAGACATTTTGGCAAGCCAAATTAGCTTGTCCAAAATTCATATCTATCAATATATCAAATCTAACCCAGTTAGCCCTCCCCTCGCGCGCCCACGTCGACGGGTACTGTAGCAGCGCATTTCTACGGTACCCGCTCAAACTGTAGCATATATATTTTTTTCCCAGAAAAATCATTTCCCAAAAATCATTTTGACGAAAACATATACACGAAATATATGCGCGTCGACGAGTAGGTTCCATTCCCGTGATCGGTTCCGAGTTTTGTCGACTCTAGCTACTCAATTTTGGATCCAAGTTCGCAAACACATTTGGCACATTTTGTCAAATTCGTCGCACTCAGTCGTCCGTTCGAATTTTCCTCTCACGAGTAGATTTATATCGCCCTACCAAACAACTTCCATGTTCCAACCTTTTTATTTCAACGGACATATAGATGTATCGCTTTTTTGCAGTAAAGTCCTCATATTTTTCAAAAATTGTTAATCGGTCCTTCGGAATAAAACATTTTTGCAGAAAAGTCCTCACGCTTTCCAAAAAGTGTGAGCCGGCCTCCCAGAATAAAACATTTTTCCAGCAAAGTCCCCGCATTTTCCCAAATTGCAAATCGGTCCTCCGGTACAATTGAATAATTTTTCATCCTCCTAATATATTTGTCCCCTTATAGTTTAAAACTATTTTTTCCCGCACTTCTTTTCACGAACATTATCTATTTTTCCAGCCATGCGTGAACAGTCCCTGTCCCTTATGAACAAATTTTTTTGGCTTCTAATAGATTTCTCTCCGTTTTAATTTTCCCCTATTATTTATTTTTCCACGTTTCTTCTTATGAACATTGCGAACAAATAGCGATTTCAAAATTACTTATTTATTTCTACTCCCTAATTATCCCCTACTATATCTTTTTTCCTACTTTTACCTCACTTACATATTTATTTTTATTACTCTAAGACTGCTCGCTTACTTCCTATTTTCTCATTTTCTCCTACTCTATTTTTTTTAATTACTTATTTTATTTCCCTCATGAATTTATTTTTGCAAACTTAAAATTTATTACTCATTTATTTGCAGATACTGTTATCTTAATTCCCCACTTCTCTATATTCAAATTACCACTACTTTAAAAAAAACTTTTGCTTCCCGTTTATTTTTTAACTACTTCTTAACGGTCTACATTAATTTCATTTGGATGCCTAAATTCACCAAATAAAATAACCTTCTAACACTTACTCCGTACAAAAAACACTAAATATTTTCTACCTTTTAAAACCAATTGTGCATCCCCTCTCCTTTTCCCTCTATTATTTTCTTGACGAGTGCACTGAATTTGTTCCAAAAGCCATGTACTTGGTCCCATACAGCGACATACATGTATGATCATAAGTACTAATTCAGATATCATATCTGCACATCGTATATTTATATCACTCAGCTACATCATACATGACTTCATGTAAATTCTAAGTAGTTCACATACAAAAAAGGATTTTGAGGTCATAAACACCCTTCTCAAATTTTGGTTTGTGTTTCTATTGATTTTCTTTTATTTCACTCTATTTAATTCTCTGCTTAGGTAGTGCCTGTTTTGTTTCCACCTTTTATACAATACCTAATCCTATAATGCAAATGATATTTGAAGAAAACTCAGCGTTGTGCCCACAATTAGTCTAGACATTGGCGCCCAAATAAAGCATCAAATCCAAGATATTTTTCACAATATATAGCACTTTTTTTGACACCCAGCTTATTTCCATTAATATCCAACATGTGTTTGCACTCATGTCCAATGGATCACAATATCTTTTGTCCGATCGTGATAAATCTAAAAGCTAGGTCTTTTGTACAGTTGTTTCGTACTTTTAGCTTCAAATTATTTATATTTTGTCAGCACATGGGCGCGGCGTGTCGCCGCGCTAATTTTCCTAGTATTAGTGAATGGAGGGAGTAGATAAAATTAAAGATGACAGTGAACCGTGGAAGAGATGCCAATCATGCGTGCATGGACTGTGTTTGGTAGCTACTTGCAGGGGTGGAGACAGGCCCCGGGCCACCTGGGACATGGCCCGGGGCGTAAAAGTTTTTTCCTTGGTAAATTATGGTGATCTAAAGATTCAGATCTAAATTTAGTTGGTAATTTTGGTGATTTAAAGGGATGGCCCTGGACGTAAATGAATTGTGGCTCCGCCCCTGGCTACTATACTACTCTAGAATCCTTCAGTATTGCTGTACCGTTGCAACCACTAATAATTGTGTGTGGGCAGTGATTTAATGTTTACCTTAAAGTACATCAGACCGATCTTGAGGAAGTTGCAGTCGAGAGGGCGAAATCGTGAGCTGCCGTCGAGAAAACTGATTCAGTTAACTCTACTCCAGGTAGCACTCACGGAGGCAAACAACAACCAACAGGATTAGGACCAGGGGGAGATACGGCTTTGTGAAACGCATGCTTTAAGCTGACAGCCTGACGAAACAATCCATGATAGCCTGGTAGGCAAATGTTTAGGCCAGACGAAAAAAGATGAATCGCTCGAGAAACTTACAAAGGGTATCGGAAACAGAAAAATGGCAGAGGAGAAAGGAGAAACAGATTAACGAACTGAAAGCCCACACTGCTACCAAATTTAAGGCGTCCACCCGTCCAACCCGCCGTCAGTTAACAAAACTGGAGGATCTGGGAGAATCAAACGATCGATCGACGAGAGCAGAGCAGAGAATCGACGTCTTACGTACCGACCATGCACCCGGCGAAGAAGATGGCCTGCACAAGGCCGACCTTGTACCGCTCGCCGCAGACGAGCCCCCACTCGGCCACCGTCGACGAGCTGCTCCCCTGGTCCCACTCCCACCCTGCGGCGGAGCCAGCGCAGCGGTCGCCGCACCGCCCGTCCCCCGCCGTGCACGACATGGCCGGCTCCCGATCCGCGAAGATGATCACCATGGTGTGCATCGCCTCCAGCACCCACGCCGCCGACAGTAGCACGAAGTGCCGCAGCTGCCACCTCCCGAACTCGCCCGCGTGCTGAGACAGCGCGTCGTCGATGCTCATCCGCTTGCTCGACACTCCGCCATCGCCGGAGGAGAGCAGCGCCTCGGTGGTGGACATGCCTGACCTTGTAATTGTGCGCTTGCGTGAACTGGGGCGATCCGCGTGCTCTATTGGTAGCTAGGAGATGACCGGGCAGCTAGCCAGCTAGTGATACCAACGCGATCCCCCTGGGACCGATTTTCATTACCAACAGATAACCAAAAAACAGGGGTACGGCAGCATCCACGTGCGAGGTAACACCAGCAAAAGTAAGAAACTACAAACTAGAAAAGCAAAAGGAGCCAGCCTCTCCGCCGACGGCAAGAGAGAGCTAGGTTCAACCGTCACGAGGCAGGGGTTTTAAACCTAAGCAACACAGAAGTTAATATTACAACTTTATCCCGGCGCTACAAACAAAGCGACACTGCAACCACAAAGCAGGTCGAAAACCAGCACGACAGCGAGAAGAGTTTAGCTCCCAAAAACATCAGCTCCGGACATGATCACTCGACGAAACAACTTGATACTTCAGGCATTCTGATTAGGTCCTCCCAGCAGTCTTGGACCCCAGCGTTTCCAGCATCAGCCGATGATATCGCGAGGTTCATCAAGATGTCAGCTCCCGCGCACAGATCTTCCTGCTCTGCAGAGTTGTGTAAACCTGCCCAGTATTTCACAAAAACACACAGGTAACAGATTAGTTCATTAGGATTTCTAATAAGTTTCCCTTCAAAACAGGCAGTGTTACGCGTCTTCCAGATGGCCTAGCACACTGCAGCCACCAGAGTGATCTGCACATTTCTACTAACTGGGAGGAACTGGGGTATCCACCAGAAATATTGAGAAAAGGAGCTAGGCCTGTTAGGAGCTCCAATTGCTTGGGCAACAGTGGACCAAACGAACTTAGCTGCTGAGCAGGTGAAGAAGAGATGGTGAATTGATTCATTCTCATCACAAAATTGGCATCTACTGCTTCCAGTCCTTCTTCTTCTTAGCAAATTATCCTTGGTAGCAATGGCATTATGCCAAATGAGCCAGAGCCAAATTTTAATTTTCAATGGAACTTTTGCTTTCCAAAGATGCTTAAAAGATCTATCAATTCCAGCACTACTAAGAGAGTAGTACATGGACTTGACACTGAAACGACCATTTTTAGTCCACTTCCACACTGGTCTGTCATCTTCAGAGTTTAACGCAGTACCAACAAGCAAATTCTGTATCTCCCTCAACTGATCTTGCAAATGAGCAGGTAACCATCTTCTGAAAGTAAGACGCCAGCCAAGCTGAGCTGCCCTGGCTACTGAAATATCATTCTCATTGCATAAATCAAACAGGTCAGGGAATCTGTTTCTGAAAGCAACTTGTCCACACCAGGCATCACCCCAGAAATGAGACCTGAGCCCATTGCCAATCACCATTTTCCTACCACACAGATAGACCTCTCTAACATGGAGCATATCAGACCAGAAAGCAGAATCAGATGGTCTGTGTTTGACCCAAAGATACCCCCATTGTGAAGATATTTCCTTCTCATGAAATCTTGCCAAGGCCCACACCAGATTCAAGTCTCCACCACCATTTACACATCAGGCTAATGTTGAAAAGGTGAGATTTTTGAAACCCAAGCCACCTTTCTTTTTGGGCTTGCAGATCAGACTCCACTTTACCCAATGCATCTTCTTTTTACCAGTGCCCCCAGCCCACAAAAAGGCCCTCATTTGTTTCTCCATACCAACTATATTGGTTTTATGAAACAGTCTCAGGCAAACTGATAAACTGCAGAAGACGCCAGACAAGCATCCACCTTTGTAACTCTCCCAGCAATAGACATGCTGCCACCCATCCATCCACCCATATGCTTTTTAAAGGAATCCTCAACAAAGTTCATTTCATTAACAGTTGCCCTTCTAGCACAAATGGGAGTGCCCAAATATTTCATAGGCCACTTCCCCTTCTGACAATTGAACAGGTTTGCATATTCCTGCATTTTGTTCTCATCATCCAACACCAGCAAGACCTCAGTCTTATCGAAATTAATCTTTAGACCAGACATTGCCTCAAAAATGTACAACAACAACTTAAGATTTCTGGCCCCTTCGAGATCATCTTTGAGAAGTAGCACTGTGTCATCAGCATATTGCAGGATGGCACAACCACCATCAACCCATCTGTCAGCAAGACCAGAGAACAACCCATTGTCCTTTGCTAAACAGACCATTTTCGACAGCAATTAGCAGCAATATTGAAGAGAGTAGGAGCCAAAGGGTCCCTGCCTGACCCTTTGAAGCTACCAAAATAAGGACCTTTTTCATCATTGACTTTGACACTAAGGGTACCATTAGTAATGAATTTCTCAGCAGCTCTAACATATGATCACTGAAACCCATCTGTCTACAGCAGTCAAACAGGAAGTCCCAATTCACTTATCATAGGCTTTCTCAAAATCAATTTTCAAAATCACACCTTGCTGTTTGTTGAACTTGGTGTCTCTCAGGATCTCTGAAGGAGAGACACACTGTCATGAATGTATCTCCCTTTAATGAAAGCATTTTGACAGGGGTGAATGATTTTGTGCATGATGGACTCCAATCTATTTGTCAGGGCTTTGGTAACAATCTTAAATAGAACTTGGAGCAAACAGATGGGCCTGAATTTCTGTATGATGTCAGCATCCTCTCCTTTGGGAATGAGAGTAATCACACCATAGTTGATTCTGCTCAGAGAATTTTATGTTGATGGAACTCACTAAAAATCTGCAGCAAATCATGCTTAATAATTGGCCAACAGTCTGATAGAATTCAATAGGAAAACCATCTGACCAGCTGCCTTGTTTTTCTCCATTGATCCACCACAGCTTTGATTTCCTCCTCAGAGAACCCAGCATCCAGCATATTATTATCCTCTGTTGAAAGTTTCTCCTCATTATTCCAGACATCATGTCTCATTTTCACTGCAGGAATTTGAGCAGGACCAAAGAGATCCCTGTAAAATTCAGTGGCATGATGAAGTAGATCAGGGGTGCCTTGGATGATAGCCCCATTGTGCTTCAAAGAAAAATTGTTTTCTTTCTCCTGCGACCATTAGCAATCCTGTGAAAGAACTCTGTGTTGTTATCCCTGGAGCAACCATTTTTCTGCAGATCTCTGTCTCCAAAATTCTTCTTCTTGCGCAAACAACTCCATCAGCTCCTTCTGCATCTCATTTCTCCATCTTAGTTGATCAGCCGAGAGAGGAGAGGTCTCTTCTTGCAGCTCAAGATCAGAAAGATCAAGAATCAAAGTTTTCCTTCTCTGGACAGCTTGACCTCTCAAATTGGCTCCCCAACCTTTAAGATCTTTCTTAACATTTTTCAATTTCTTCTGAAACAGTTCCAAACTATTCTTTGCTCTAATGGGTTGACACAAAACTTTTGATACTCTCATAAGGAAAGTGTCATTTTGGTCCACCTTTTATCAAACCTGAACTCTTGTTTTTCTAGCCCCTCCTTCCATAGTGTCCAGAATAATGGGGCAATGATCAGAGACCTCTCTCGAAAGCTTGTGAACAGTTACCAAAGGGAAGAGCAGTTCCCAATCTCTGGACATAATGAACCTGTCAAGCTTCTCAAGAGTAGGAGAAGTTTGACTGTTTGACCAGGTAAAACTCCCCCCTGTCATGTGGATCTCATGCATCTCATAAGTATTGATTACACAGTTGAACATATCCATCCACCTCCTATTCAGAACCGGTTTATTTTTTTCAGAAAAAGATCTAATCAAGTTGAAATCCCCCCCCCACCAGGAGGGGGAGTGACTGATCACTACAAACATGTCCCAACTTAGTCACAAACTCCTCTTTATCAGCTTCTTGGGCTGCACCATACACAATCACCAATTTCCAATTTCTGTGGATCTTCAAATCCTTAAGAACAACTTGTACAAAATATCTACTACACTGAGAATCACTAATATCAAATCTGGAAGCATTAAAACCACCAAGAATGCCACCAGCTCTTCCAATGGAAGCAGACCATTTCCAGGAAAATCGATTCAAAGGATCAATTTTCCTAAAGAATGCGTCAGAATAATCTTGTTTAATAGTCTCCTGCAGGCCAACAAAATCAAGCTCCTGCTCTTTGATAAAATCTGTCAGAAAAACACTCATACCCTTCTTACCCACTCCTCTGCAATTTAAAGAAGCACCTATCATTGTACTTTGGATTTTTTTCCTCACTCTAGATCCAGTGACAACACCACTCAAAGGGTGGTTGTTGGTCACCTTACCGAGGCAGCACTACAACCAGCCAGTGCTCCTCCACTTAACTTGCCAGTACCTGAGGGCAAGCCTTCCACCATTAGCCTGCGAGCAGTTCTGATACTTTTCCTTCTACTCTTGGAAAGAACTGGAGTAAAACCATCCTTGTCCATCTCTTCTTCGCCCCAACCCAACAAGGCCACTTGTTTGTTATTATCAGTAGCCTCAGTCATAACAGTAGATGTTTTATTAGCAATATTATGTCTAGCTAATTCCAGATCTTTCAAATAATCAATTTTTTCCAAACTAAAAGAAGCAGGATCAACACCCATTTCTAAAGCTCTAGCATCGATATCATCAGCATCAAGAACAACAAAAGAGTTATGTGAATCAAGATTTGTACCTTCAAGATTACGATGAGAAGCATGAAGCCTGGCTCTATCTTCAACCCTATCAGTTGCATTAGCTTGATTTGCAATGGGTACCCTTTACCTGCGTACCCTGCGGGTAAAAACCCTATTAGGGTAAGGGTTTGGGAAGAAAAAACATCCATGGGTATGTAAATGGGAAAATCTCGTACCCATCGGGCAGAGAGGGTACAGATATGGGTTCGTATAACCCATATCCGCGTACCCATGTACCCTTCTAAATTTGTGACAAGTGGGTCTCCCAATAATAACCTAATGTACTTACTAATTTTTATGACTATGTGTTGTTGTCTATCATTAAAATGCGTTGTTGTTTATGCGGAAGTGCTGCTGTTTACATGCTTGCTCATGCGCTAGTGTTGCTGTTTATAAATACATGTGTTGTTGTTTTCAATTTGTTGTTATAAGTATCTGATGTGGTTTTAAATGTGTTGCTGATTAAAGTTATATGATTATATGATGTTGTTTATGATTATTTTCTACTAAATCTCCTATGTTGCAAATGCGGGTATTTTTACCCGCGGGTACCCTTTTACTCTGTCGGGTGAAGGGTATGGGAAAAAGTTGTACCCGCACAAGGGTATGGGTACGGGTGACGGGCAAGATTAAAGGGGGCGGGTAAGGGTATGGGGCGGCTCCACCCTTACCCATACCCTGCGGGTGCCATCCCTAAGCTTAGTAGTGTATCCCCCAGCTTCAGTCATGTCAGAGTCATTTGTCCTCGTATCATTTCCAGGGTCTTCCTGTGTAGAGTCAGCCTCAGGCTGAGAGCCATCCATCTGCATGATCAAAGGAGCCTCTGTGTCTTGACTTGCAGCTGAGTCTTTTTCCAAAGCAGCAGCAAATTCTTCACCCCAAACTCTTTATCATTATTGTTTTCTGAGCCACTACTTCCATAGTCCACCAATTCCTCAGAACCCCTGGAGTTATCAGAATCATTTTCAGCAATGGGATCTAGCATACTGTTATACTGCATGCTCAAGGTGTAATTCTTGTCAGATCCTGATCTAGAGAGCTTACTAACAAATTTCCTGAATTTTGGATCAGCCTAGATGTCCATAGAGTTGTTAGAAGGACCCCCACTAGAGGCAGAGGCATCTGGATCCACCCTTTGCAGTTCCTGGAACTGGGGCAGCTGAAGCTGAATAGGGAAAGGGGTATTAATGCCCCCCAGGTAACCCATCTGAGTGACAAAACCAGACTCCATCCCTTTGAGACAGGTTTTCACTTTGGTGCCAAATGAAACAGAGCTATCAGCAGATTCAGAATCAAAGGCCTGCCCCAAAGACCCTTTCCCTCTACCGAGGATCGACTTGATCGTCGACTCCACGGCTGGATGTGAGCTTTTGGGCTTCCTGGACACCTTCTCCGGGTACCATCAGATCATGATGGCGGAAGAGGATCAGGAGAAGACGGCCTTCATCACGCCCAAAGGTTGCTACTGCTACACCCGGATGCCTTTCGGCCTTCGGAACACGGGAGCCACTTTCCAGCGCGCCATGCAAGCATGCCTTGGCTCGCAGCTGGGGTGCAACGTTGAAGCGTACATCGACGACATCGTGGTCAAGACTCGGTACAAGGACTCCCTCATCCAAGATCTACACGAGTCCTTCGAAAACCTGCGACAGGTAAATTTCAAGCTCAACCCCGACAAGTGCGTTTTTGGGGTCCCGTCCGGCAAGCTGCTTGGTTTCTTGATCTCCCATCGGGGGATTGAGGCCAATCCCGACAAGATCAAGGCTATCGAGCGCATGGAGGCGCCGCGTCGAGTCAAAGATGTACAGCGCCTTAACGGGTGCATCACGGTTCTCGGGCGCTTCATCTCAAGGCTGGGAGAACGAGCTCTTCCCTTCTTCAAGCTACTCAAGAAGGTGGGTCCCGTGGAGTGGACCCCAGAGGCCGAGGAAGCTCTTCAATATATCTCTCAAGCGCTACCTCTCCTCGTCACCTATCTTCGTGGCCCCGACAATGAAGGAGCCTCTACTGATGTACATCGCTGCCACCAACCAGGAGATCAGCGCCGTGCTTGTAGCGGAGCGCGAAGCTCCCCCGAAGGTGCCAAGCCAGAACAAGAGCAAGCGTCCCGGGGGCTCTCTCCCGGAGCAACCGAGCAAGAAGAAGCAGACTGGTGACGGAGGACCCGACGGTCCCGAAGTCGCATCTGCGGTGCCATCTCACTATGAGGCACCCGAAGAAGATGCATGGGGCTTCACTCCGGTGAAGCAGTGCTGGGGGCTCCTATACCTCCACCCGAAGAAGCTGAACGCATGGAAGATCAATCGGGGGAAGCCGAAACCAGCAATGCTCAGAAGCCCACAAGGTGCAGCAATCGGTCTACTTCATCAGTGCTGTGCTGCGCGATGCCCGGGAACGGTACTCCATGATGTAGAAGCTACTGCTGGCAATCCTCATTGCCTCCCGCAAGATGAGACCCTACTTTGAAGGCCATCAAGTTACCGTGGTCTCGAAGTACAATCTGAGAAGCCCATTGGAGAACCCGCTAGCCACTAGACGCATCTCGCTGTGGGCCATGGAGCTTCAAGGTTTTGGTCTCAAGTTCGAGCATACGAACAACATCAAGAGCAAGGTGTTAGCCGACTTTGCCGCTGAGTGGACGGAGACTGCCTTTGACGGCCCGAGGAGGAAACTAGCCTCCCTGGGAAAGAAGACCCGAGCGCCTGGACCATGTACTTTGATGGCTCGTACACCAAGGGCAAAGGAGGTGTTGGCTTCGTCTTGATCTCCCCCACGGGTGACCGACTGAAGTACGTCATTCAGATGCACTTCCGGGAGAACATCTCGAACAACACGACAGAGTACGAGGGCCTGCTTGTGGGACTTCGTGCTGCTATCGGCCTCGGCATCGACAAGCTCATCGTCAAGGGTGACTCTCAATTAGTCATCAAACAAGTGAACAAGGAGTACGCTTGTCCTCAGATGGCGCCGTACGTGGAGGAAGTCTGGAAGCTGAAGCAGAGGTTTGGCAGCTTCACGGCTATGTATGTCCCCCGGGAAGAAAATGCATCCGCCGATGAGCTGTCTCAACTAGCCTCCAAGCAAGAGCACGTACCTCCTGAGACCTACATCGAGGTGCTCCGGCAGCCTTCGGTCTCTCCCGAGAGGATCAAAGCAAGAACTACGACGGCGTCGGGGGCTCGCGACCCTTCGACACCAACTATACGGGTAGCCAGCCCAGAAGGCGCTCAGGCCCAGCAATCCCTTCTCCAGAGGATGCTCCGCTTCCCTCTGGTCAGGAGGTTCTGCCGGTGGAAAGAACCCACCCGCCCTGGGCCCGGGACATCGTCAGCTACATGACTGAGCACACGCTCCCGGGGACGATCACAATGCTGAGCCCGTGGCCCGACAAGCTAAGCTCTACGTCTTAATCGACGGCGAGCTCTACCGGCGGCGTGACAATGGAGTCTAGCTCCGTTGCATACCACAAGAACAAGGCCATGCTCTCCTGAGGGGCTGATACGTCTCAAACGTATATATAATTTTTGCTTGTTCCATGCATAATATATATCATTGACACATGCTTTTATATCATTTTGGCACATTTTTATGGAACTAACCTATTGACAAGATGCCCAGTGCCAGTTCCTATTTTTCTGTCCTTTTGTTTCAGAAAAGCTAGTCAGGGAATTTTCTCGGAATAAGCTGCCAATTTACATGATTTATTTTGACGAAGAAACAAAGACGTAGCCAGGAGGGCGCCTGCAGGGGGCCCCACAGCCCCCAGACGACCCCCAGGCACGGCCCAGCCTTGGCCGCGCCTGGGCCCCACCTGGTCGCCTCGCGAAGCTTCCGACGCCGCCCTTTCGCCTATAAATTCTATTCCTCCCGAATACCCTCGGTACTCGATCATATTTTCCAGAAAAGTTCCGAGGCCGCCGCCGTCGCTAACCCTAGATCAGGAGGGTTCTGAAGCTCTTCTCGGCACCCTGCCGAAGGGGGAGATCGTCACCGGAGGCATCTACACCACCATGCCTACCTCCGGAGTGATGCGTGAGTAGTTCACCACGGGACTACGGGTCCATGGCAGTAGCTAGATGATTGTCTCTTCTACTTTGTGCTCCATTGTTTAGATCTTATGAGCTGCCTACATGATTAAGATCATCTTTATGTAATATTATGTGTTGTGTTTGCGGGGATCCAATGAATTATGGAGTCTTGACATTATGATTCAGTTTATCTATGATATGTTTTATTTATGATCTTGCATGCTCTCTGATGCTTGTGTATGCTTTGGCGAAGTAATTACTTGTGTCATTAGAGAGGGTATTTATACTAAATAGTGGGTTCATGCCTCTCTTGTTCGAGCTCGAGTTGACAGAAACAATTAGAACTTGAGATGTGCTTTTGCTACTAGGGATAAAACAGCGGTGTTTATTGCTTTATGTTGTACTCATTGCTTACATTACGCACCTTGCTTATTTCAATTATTTGTTGCTTGCACCTTAATACTTTCGGGTGACATGCTGGATAGCGATCCCGGGGTGGATTATTAGTCATAGATGCAGTTGGATAACGGTCTATGTATTTTGACGTAATACCCATATTAAATGAAACGGTGAACCTTGTGTCATGATAGTATTGTGTTGCGTCCATGTTTGTCAATTGCCCCGCTGTAATTTGTTCACCCAACACGTTTATCTTTTGGAGAGACACCACTAGTGAACTGTGGATCCCGGTCCTATTTTCCTACATTGCTTACAACCATTTTAATAGCTTTTTCTAGTCATTTGCTCGCTGGTCATTTTTGCTCTCATAATATTTTCCACCATATGATTAATCCTTTGTGTTCAGCAATCCGGAGAGATTGACACCCTGTCTGTTTCGTTAGGGCAAAGTAGTTTGTTCGTGTGTGTGCATTTCCACGTCAGTAATCGTAAACGGCGCCGCTGACACCTTTCCGAAGCCTTTTCCAAATCCTACTGGGTTGATAACCTTGGTTTTGTAATCAAGGAAAACTTGCTGCTAAATTACATCAAACCTAACACTTGGGGTCTTCCAATGAACGTGCTATTCCACGCCATCAGGGACATCCACGAAGGGACATGTTCAAGTCATGTAGCTTCAAGATCCTTGGCGGGAAAGGTCTTTCATCAAGGGTTCTACTGGCCAATAGTCCTTCATGACGCCGAGCAACTTGTCAAGACCTTCGAAGCCTGCCAGTACTACGCGAAGAACATTCATCAGCCCGCCCAAGCTTTGCAGCCCATCCCAATTTCCTGGCCTTTCGCGGTTTGGGGGTTGGACATCGTCGGAAAGATACCAAAATCAGTGGGAGGGCACGAATACCTGTTCGTAGCCATCGACAAGTTCTCAAAATGGGTGGAAGTCATGCCGGTGCCCCTGCAAACAGCTCAAGCAGCCATCAAGTTCATAGACGGAATCATACATCGTTTTGGGGTACCGAACATAATCATCACCGACAATGGTTCCCAGTTCACCAGCTGAGCTTTCCTAGCCTTCTGTGAAGAAATGGGCATCAAGGTGTGTTTCGCCTCGGTGTCCTACCCAAGATGCAATGGTCAAGTTGAGCGAGAAAATGCGTAGGTCCTGAAGGGTTTGAAGACCAAGGCCTTTGACAAGTTGGATAACCACGGGAAGAATTGGATAGAGCATCTACCAAGTGTGTTGTGGTCCATCAGAACAACACCAAGTCGAGCAACTGGAGAAACACCATTCTTCCAGGTCTATGGAGCTGAAGCAGTCCTGCCAACTGAGCTCAGGCACGGATCTCCCCGGGTACTCGCTTATGATGAAGACACCCAAGCTGAGAGAAGGATCGATGACATAAACTTTCTCGAGCAAGTTCGTTCTCGGGCTTTGGTGCGATCTGCAAGATATCAGCAAGGGCTACGCCGCTACCACAGCAGGCATGTACGCTCGCGGGAACTGGAACACGGAGACCTGGTACTCCGCAAGAAGCAGTCACATGAAGGCATGAACAAAATGTCATCAAAGTGGGAAGGCCCTTACCGGGTTACTCATACCCTGAGACCCGGTGCAGTCTGGCTGGAGGATGAGAAAGGGAGGCCGGAAGGCAACGCCTGGATTATGTAACACCCCGGCCTACCCCTGGGCCGGGCCTGTCACCCCTGGCAGCTCTCTAGGATCTCTAGACTGGCCCCACAGATCAACACCGGTCTTTTCTGCGGACTTTGTACCTTGGAGTTCCTTCCAGATGAGCTTTCGGAAAAGAAGTTGTAACTTGTTGATATGAGTATTCTATCAATCTTGTTAAGCCCTGAGCCAGGATCTCACATCCTTCCCCCCTTAGAAGACCGACGCCCTCGTCGGTCAGCCCCCAGTCCAGGAACTTCCCCTCTTGGTACACGTCTGTGCGCCCAGTGTCGGCACATGCTCCACATGTCCGCGCCCCTGACCCGCACACGCCCGTGTTGCCGCGAGGGTCGGCTCTAATACCAAATGTAACACCCCGGCCTACCCCTGGGCCGGGCCTGTCACCCCTGGCAGCTCTCTAGGATCTCTAGACTGGCCCCACAGATCAACACCGGTCTTTTCTGCGCACTTTGTCCTCACTCGTGCGCACCCGGGAAATACTTCCCGGTCGGTCACCCATCCTTGGGAGTGCTCCGGGCCAAGCACGCTTAACCTTGGAGTTCCTTCCAGATGAGCTTCCGGAAAAGAAGTTGTAACTTGTTGATATGAGTATTCTATCAATCCTGTTAAGCCCTGAGCCAGGATCTCACAGATTATCGAGAATCTACGGAAGTTCTACCCCTAATTACAAACACGAATCGCCAAACGTCGAATCCGCTGAGCACGCCCAAAGGGCTAGTGTTCTGTAATAGGGTGTAAGAAAGCGTCGCCAAGGGAATAAAAGATAAGTGTTTCAATTTCATGAGCCTCAATTCTTGTCTTGAAGTGTGCTATCCGGAACAACCCACAAGCAGGGGGCTGAAATAGTGCCGGTGGCTGACGGGTCTAGCGTGAGTGACCTACCAGCTTAGGCACTACCACCCGATCATGCCGTACTGCCGCGGGAAGAAGTGAACGGGCAGTGTTGTGTTTTAAAGAACCTAAACACAGAAATTCACATTCAACTTTGCTTGCTGGTTGCTTCGGATGAAACACTTTCAAGACTTGGAGAGAGGGCCCATTATTTCCTTACTGAAAGTTTGTTGTGTGTAGGGCTTCTCCCGGGACAGAAACACTCAGGAGCTGATGACGGCGAAGGGCGCGGATACCCGGGAGAGCAGGACGGATCGAGGACCCGGCATATCACAGCTAAATCCTTGCATCTGCATCCTGCATTAGGCATACATATCTCGCTTGGGGTCAACATACCATCATCCTGCGCATGCTTGATGATTCTCGAGAGCCTTTGCGGGTGTAAGGCGTCCACCCAGGCAAATGGTCAATTTCCCTCTGATTCACGAGCTGAGGATAGTGGAGTGCGCACCCGGAGGGTATAGTTCTCTTAGGGGTATGTCTCCAGTATCAGCATCTTAGCAGCGAATATGGGGTGCATGCTGGGAGAGTACTTGGGACCTAAGAGAGCTCCTCGAAAAACTAGATTGCGCGTTAGTGCAAGGGCTGATTGGAAAATGACCCCGAAAGTTGAGGACTTAGGTTGCATTCATTCTGAACTACAATTATGAATTACAATTCCGGATTACATTCAGTTTGTGCAACTTTCTATCCTACTGCAAGATAACCCTCAAATGCTAAGGCCAGCTAGGAGTCTAATCCTACGCTGCGCAGTCGTGTTACTCGTTATCTCCCGGGTAAACTTCTCTCTTACGGGGACGCCTGAAGGAGAGAGGGATACACGAGCAGGGCTTTCAGGCACTCCGCGGGGCGGGAAACCTCTCGGCGAAGCCTGGAACGCGGTTGCTGTAGAGGGAATGGATGCTGCAGGCCAGCTCACGCATGGCCGCACCTTCAACCTGAACAAGATGCCACAAGGGGTCAAGATTGAGTCTTCCACTCAGCAAGGACTGCGAAAGTCATAACCCTCACCTATTCGATGGCTTCGAGTTTAGCCAGGAGAAGGAACAGCTCTGGAGTCTCGGCGACCTTCTCCTTCAAGCTCTTCATCAACGCCATCTTCCGGAGGGCTCGCTCTCTGGCCTCGTCCTGCGCGTCAGGGCCCACAAGGGCGGCCAACCGGGAGAAGTGTTGTAGGGGATCGGGTCGCGATGCAACCTCATCCTCTTCCGCTACTCGGGCCCTAGCTTCCCTGGGTGCCTTCATCGCACCCTGAACGGCGGATGCTGCCGTCGACGTGCCCGAAAGAGACATCTCCACCTCACCTGACATTGCTCTGCGATCTAAGGAGGGGCGGAGAGCGAAGCAAGGAAGAAGAGAAGATGCGTTGAGGAGGTGGAAACCAAGGGGTCTTTTATAGATCCCTCGCTCCCCAGCTACCCCTTGAAGGAAGGACTACCGCAGTAATGGGAGCGCGTTTGGCAAAAAACCCGCTCTCATTCACACCAAGCGCAACTCGAGGACCAAGACATGGAAAAAGACAAGTTCTTTCTTCTTTTCAAGAGCTACCAAATTGGGCGTTTTTACAAGGAAAGGTTTTCCCTCTACGAGTAAGGAACACCGGCGCATAATGGAAGGCGCTACTTCTAGAAGTACGTTGACGAGGCGACGAAGAAGGAGGTGAAGGAGATCTTCGGGGCCTTCAACCCGGAGCTCCTCATCCAGATGAGGAAGAACCCTCCTCCACCTTGACGTTGGATGAGTTTTCCTAATCTTCATCCTCATCATCGAAGCTGGGGCCGCTGCTGCTCTCGCTCTCCATGCAGCACTACACGCGTCCTCCGTCTGCACCGAAGATCTTCACGGAGAGCGTCGCGTCTCCGTCAAACTGGAACGCAAGGCACTGCCCCCGGGTCATGCGGCGAGAGCGGGCGAACGACTTCCATTCCCGACCCAGGAGCATGGAGTCGTCGACGGTGTAGTCCACCCAGACCCAGGAGGGGCCGTTGGGGCAACCGTCCACCTCCAGCCACAAGCCCGAAGGACTGTCGTCCTCCACCGCCGCTGCAAAGGAGTCAGGCAGGAAAAGCCGGCCGCAGGGCCTCTGGTTCAGATCTACGACGAACTTGAACACCGCGAAGCCTGTGTGGAACGTGCTCCTCGGAGGGGGAGCAGGAGAGCCGCGGATTCCTCGCCCTCGACCGCCGCGGCCACGCTTCCCTCGACCTCATGAGGTGGCCTTTCCGCGATGGGGAGGGCCATCCTCCGCCGCAGCCGTCGAAGAACGAGGACGTCCAACTCCCCTCTTCGCTCTCGCCATCGACCCCGGTGGCCTGGGTGGGGAGCGGAGTCAGGATGAAGGAAAAGGAGAAGGATGAGGATGCAGAGGGCGCACCGCTCCCTTTATATCTTCATTGAGCTTCCCCCCTCGGCTTCTCCGTTACCGAGAATCGAGGAGACCAACATAGTTATTCCTCGAGCGGAATAACTCCAAAACCACCCCTCTGACTGATGGGACAGAACGAGGAAGACCAGACGTCGGGGACCCACTTTGACCCATTTTTTGGTCATAGCCCCGACAGCTGAAGCAAAAGCCGTTGGGACCATGCCCGGGGCTACTGTCGCAGCAGTGGAACATGGGGTTCCCTTGATACTGCCAAAGTGGGTCCGCTGCATGTGGGCCCACCTAGAAGATGGATAAGGCCAAGTACCAAGACAAGTTGGTGGGTCTGCACACCAACCCCCTGAAGACCCGCCAAGATCGACTTCGACACCCTGCGACTAAGGACCCAGGTCCTGGAGACCTCCCGGGGTCTCCCCCTTCGCGGGATGCAAGACAAGACTCCCGAGAGCCCGATTACCCGGCAGGAGGCTGGGCTCCCTCTCGGGTACGTGCCCGTACAAGCTAAGGACAAGCACTCCAGCATGCACTCGACGCTCCTAGAAGACTTGGGAAGCAATGCGAAGAAGGCGCGGCTCGGGGACATAGCCGGGGGAGCTGTCAGCCCTTGTCCGCCCCGCTTTCCCTAATGGTGGACGCCCTCACCTAACCCATGGAGGATACTTTGAAGAGAACGAGCCATGTCTCCCCAATTAGGCTATGAGGGGTTTTTCCCGCCTAAAACCCCTCACGCACATAGCGTGACCCATGTGGAGTCCCCTTAGACTATAAAAGAAGGACCATGGTCACAAAACAAAGGGTCCAAGACTTAGAGCAAGACAAGACTAGACTAGAGCTGAGAGGGAAGGAAGAGAGGTGATCTCCTCAGGGTCAGGATCTGCTCTTCTTCCTCCTCTAGCCGTCCACCTCCCGGGTACTCTACCTGGAAGGCTCCTTGTAAGTTACACTATGAAGAACCCATCAATCCAGATATGTAGGAGTAGGTCTGTTAGCCTCCGGGCGGCCTGAACCTGGGTAAACCCCTGTGTCTCTGTGTTGCTTGCCTCGATCGTCCGTAGGAAGAGCTTGATCTCGATCACCCATGAGAGAGGATTCTCAGCCTCCTTCGCGCCCTGTGCCGAACCTAAAAAGGGGTATTCTTTACTTCCGATGTCCGTCCGTCGGGACATGACACTCGCGTAAAAGGTATTGTAAGAAAGGCCTACATCACGTGCTTGTAAAAGGTCCCGATGGCCATGCGTTGGCAAGGAGTAGCTTGGTTAGATTAAAAAAAAATCTGCAATGGTGCACATGGAAGCTGGATTCACATTCTTGACAAGAGAAGAAAACATGTGCCGAGAAGAGAGATCCGTGTAGATCAAGTTTGAAACGCGTGGGCGAGCGACAAGGACATGCGACGTGCGGAGAAGCCCCGTGAAGTATGGATGCGTCGTGAAGAATCAAGGCGTCGAGTGATGGACATTGGTGCTGGGCTGATACGCTCGCACGATGGAGTTAAAAAACTACCCCACGATGCTACCTGTAGCGATCTCCATTTTATGTTAATATGTTACCCTTTATATTTATTAGAGAGAAGTATCACGAGAGGAGTACTCCATACTAGTTGACAACTCTGGAGCTAGCACCACGCTGAAATAAACCACCGATATAGGGTTACTGGTTAGTCAAATACATGGATCGATCCGATGCGTGCGTGGTCCTGCCTTCAGGTCGGTAGCTGGCATGATAGCCCTGAGATCCACTGCGCGTAATTAAGTCAGGAAAAATATCATGCAGATCCTTGAATTAATCACCAGATCGATCGACAGCGCAGGAGAGCTCTCTGGCTTGGCTTTCAATTTCACGATCGAGCAACATGTTGAGGCACTCTGCTTTTCATTTCTCTGTTCGCACAGCACGTAGTAGGCAGGCGTTCGCTCTCTGCCGTACTAGCACGTACCGATGCGCACGTATCGTTTCTCATCAAGTTTGGGTATCATCATGGGACACAAATCACAAAGTTGACAACCATACAAACCCACGTATGTACGTATGGGGCGTGTCTAGCTTACGCGCGCGCGAGCGAAGCGAACCTGTCGATCGGTTTCCGACAGCCTATTTCCGGAAAGATTAACGACGCGCTTTGCCAAAAAGGGAAAGAAACAGAGAGGAAGATGAACACCGCACCGCACGCTCCACACGGCAAGCTCCACACGGCCGCACCCCCTGCGATAAGATGCTTCTCGCTGTCGCAGCCTCCGCCGCGGCCAGCCGTGGCTGCGGCGGAGCCGGCTCGGCCTGGCCCTCATCGCCGTCGGTGAAGAAGATGGCGGCGGCGGCTCCTTCGATTCCGCCCACACCCCCCTGCGATAAGGTTGCTTCTCGCCGTCGCAGCCTCCGCCGCGGCCAGCCGCGGCTGCGGCGGCGCCGGCTCGGCCTGGCCCTCGTCGCCGTCGGTGAAGAAGATGGCGGTGGCGGCGCTTCGATTCCGCCCACACCCCCCTGCGATAAGGTTGCTTCTCGCCGTCGCAGCCTCCGCCGCGGCCAGCCGCGGCTGCGGCGGTGCCGGCTCGGCCTGGCCCTGGTCGCCGTCGTGAAGAAGATGGCGGTGGCGGCGCTTCGATTCAGCCCACACCCCCTGCGATAAGTTTCCTTCTCGCCATCGCAGCCTCCGCCGCGGCAGCCGCGGCTGCGGCGGCGCCGGCTCGGCCTGGCCCTCGTCGCCGTTGGGGAGGGAGAGATGGGATCGTCGCCATCGGTGCGTGCGTCGCTCGCTTGGGGAGAGAGATGGAGCGCGTGCGTCTGCGTGTGGGGAGAAAAAGGATGGAGCGTGCGTGCGTGGCTTGTGCGTGGCTTGGGAAGGCACGTGGTGGGACCCACCCAGTCCTCTCGCTTCCTTTCCTCCTTTCCGTCTCGTCGTGCGTGGCGCGGATCGCGCGAGCAATCGATCGCTCAAAGACGAGCCTTTCCGGTACGTATGTGCAATGCAAGGTGCGTGCGATCACGGCGTACAAGAGAATGCAATGTGCGAGGGCCGTGCACACCAAAGAGGTATTGATACGTTTGGGTTGGGGCTCAACCCGAATTACACCACCGAGCAAAGTAAGTTGATGAGCACGGAGAGCACCTGCCTGTTCCGCGTCGTCCGCGACATGAACGCCTCCAGGATCGTGCCTGTCGACGGCGAAGGTGTGTGATCCTTGACCTTCCTTCCACCGCCATCCACGTCTTCGCTCTCATCATCCCTCGTAAGCGTGACTTCGTCCGGCATCCTCCTGCCGTTGGTGGCCGCGATGTCGTGCATGGCGTCGTCGGGGCGCCGGTGCACGAGGTACCAGCGCCGGGACTCGGAGAAGAACGGCATGACGGCAAGCGCGAAGACCAGGGACGGGAGGGAGGTGACGACGTATAGGAGGCGACAGGGGGACTAGAACAACGACGCGACTCCAGTGAGGGCCGTGATGCCGCCGGAATAGAAGTAGAAGGTGGACATGCCGTCGGCGCCGCGGTGGGGAAGGCCCGATGGGTGCTACTATTGCAGAATCTCTACTATATAATACGGTTTGAGTTCGTGATGGTATGTCATTTTGCTTTCCGGTTCTGCCCTCCCACCAAGTCACATATTACGCACTGATGTCATCGTACCGTTTCGTTTCACTTATTTACAGAGAACTGCCACCGCTAAGTCAAACAGATCGAGAAATTCCGCTCCTGGCCTCTGCTGCTTTCGCCCAGTGACCGAGAGGAGGCCGAGCGACGTCGACTACAGTTGGCAGTGCGTGAGTGGTGAGCCACACATGCAGCAGGATGAGGGGCACCTCCTCCTTGAGAAGCTCGCGGGAGCATGGGCGCGCCACCGTTGTCGGGTGGAGTGGCGCGGCCTCTAGCTATGGGTACTGGGCGCTACCACCATCGGGAAGGCAGGGAGCGGCCTCCGGCGAGGGGATTCATTGCCTTCATTCTTTGAGCAAAGAAGGATATAATGATTCAATTGGTACATATAGAATACGCCTGTGACTGCGTGCATCATAAGATCGACGCAGAGGATAGTTCATGAAGGCTGATTAAGTGGAATTGAGCATGTTTTGTCATCTGGAATACCCCTCTAACTGCGAATAGCACAGCCATGCCGACGACTTCCGCTGCCCCATCTCGCTCGAGGTCATGACTGACACTGTCATCCTCCCATCCGGCCACACCTTCGAGCGCCCCAGCATGCCGCAGCATCCAACGCTGGTGAAAGTGCATCTTCCCTAGATGATGTTTTGGTGTTAGTGATAACACAATTATGTATCTAACAATGTATTTTGAGCTTTCAGGGTTTTCTGATATAAGCGTCATCGAATAGAGCTTGCAAAATGGTCTTAACAGTTTTCTACTCCAGGCAGCGGTAGTACCGCTGCGCAGAGTTTCCTGGCAAGCTCAGCCAGCTACCGCTGGCGGTACCGCTGGAGGTACCGCCGTTTTTCAGCTTCTGTTTCCATCAGCGGTAGCTCCAGCGGTACTGGAGCGGTAGTACCGCTGGGCTGCGGCAGTACCGCCAGCGCCAGCGGTGGTACCGCTGGGCAGCGGCAGTACCGCCCGAGGTGCCGCTGTTTTCCACCCTCTGTTGCGTTGGGCGGTAGCCGCAGCGGTGCCGCAACGGCAGTACCGCTAGGCAGCGGTGGTACCGCTGCCTCCAGCGGTAGTACCGCTTTGAAGACAGGCGCGGGCTCTAGAAAAATTAGCCGTTTGAATTGAAGACAAGGAAGGCAGCGGTAGTACCGCTGCCCCCGGCGGTACTACCGCCGCGGGAATCTGGGCTGCTCAACGGCCACTTTTGGAGGGGCTATTTAAATGGGTCTTCTTCCTCACTTGAAGACCAAGTTTTCCTACTCTCTCTCTCCTCCATTGATGAAAGCTTCAACCTACTAAGATCTCCCACTCCAACCACCCAAACCTCTTGATACTTTGTGGAGTGAAGGAGGAGGTCTAGATCTACGTCTCCACCGATGGAATTTCAAATCCCCTCACACGGATAGTGTGGAACTTGCATCTTGGGTTGCTTATAACTTGAGGTGCCTTTGTGAGTCTCGGAGGAAGTCCGAGGCATTGTTGGGAGGCTCCAAGTCATTGTGGAGTTCCCCGACCTTTGTGTACCGGCTTGGTCAACGCCATCAAGGTGACCTCATAGTGAATGAGCCGAACCCCCACGGGTAAAGCTCACGGAGAATAGAGTGAGCACATCCGTGCTATTGGAGCGCCTAGGTGGCTCCACACTCCAACATAGACGTACTTCCCTTGGGAAGGAACTACGGGAAACATCTCCGTGTCTCCACTTTGCGGTTACTTCTATCCTTTACTTGTTGCTTCCGCTACGTTGCTTACCTTGCTTGTATCACATAGGTTGCTCACTTAGTGCACATCTAGTCAACCTTGTTATACTTTGCTCAAGCCTTAATTAATCGAAAAAGAATTAAAATTTGGTAGTCGCCTAATCACCCCCCCCTCTAGTCGACATATCGATCTTTCAATTGGTATCAGAGCCTCGTCTCTTATCTAAGGCTTCACCGCCTAAGAGAATATGTCGGACGTCGTGGACCCTCTCGCATCTGTTACTAATGAACGCTTTGGTGAGGTTGTTAGTGAACTCAAGAGTGAGATATCGAATCTCAATACCGAGATCACTACCAACCTCAACATAAGCATGAAGGAATTGATGCGAGAAATGTTCAAGGAGTTCCTAGGGAAACCGGATCCTCCTAAGGTTGATTTACCCTCCTTGGAAAATGTCTCGGGGAAGTTTGATACTCTTCCTTCTATGGGTATTGTCAATGCGGACGGAAAGGCGCAAGCCAATCCCGAAACAAAGAACTCCGAGGATGGTAACTCAACCCCAAGGAAGCCGCCGGGGGTGTATGCTAATGTTCCACCGGAACAAGTGTATAACACAATCCATCAACACGTCTCTCCGCCACACATCGCCAATATGGGCGCACCTCCTAAGCTTGATCCAAAAGACTTTCCTAATTGGCAATTCTCTATGCGTTCACACATGTCTAGTTGTTGTGTTTTCTTGATTGACATTTTAGAGCAAGGCTTTCATCCTCAAGACCCACACAACATGACTCCAACGGAGAAGGCCAATCATCAACTCAACGCCACCGCCATGCACATGATACAAATGGCCGCCAGCCCAACTTATCGCACGCATATCCGTATGTGCACGACGGCAAAGCAATGTTGGGAGAATCTTCATAACTTGTTCTTGGGGAACAAAAGTATTCAACTTTCCAAGTATGAAGCGGTTCAAGATGAAGCCGATGAGTTTGTGATGAATGAAGATGAAACCCCCGAAGATCTCTATCGAAGACTCTCCACTCTTGCCATCACCTTGAATGATTTCGGTTTTGAGAAGATTAGTGATAATTGGATCAAGCGCAAATTTCTCAAGGCCATCACTCCCTCAAATCAAGGCTTAGCTCAAACCATTCGATCAATACCGGACTTCTCAACACTTGACTCCAACACCGTGCTCAACGAGTTTGTATCCATTGGGATGGTTGTCAAGAGCTCTATTCATGCTCAAGCTTGGCAAAGGGGACTTGCGGGACAATCTCCAAATGTTGCTTTGAAGTCCACCGCCATCACTAGTGAAGAGGAGTTTGAACATGGATTTGAAGAGGAGGATGCGGAGGACACCAAGCAAGACTATTATGAGCACATGGCCCTTGCTTCAAGAGCCTTTTGGGGCAACCGTTCCAAGAGATCTTCATCAAGACCTTTTGCTAAGAAGAACTTCGTTGCAAGACCAAGAGGAGACCGTCCAAAGACTTGCTATAATTGTAGTAATCTCAATCACTACATTGCCGATTGTCCATGGGAGAATCGTGAGGACCACAATGGCAAGCTTGTGAGAAAAGACAAGTCCAATGCCTTGTGTGTTCAAGATAGAAAAGTTTTGGAAGAATACATGTCTGGTGATGAAGATGAAGATGAAGTTGTAGCTACCGCTCGCATTGCCATAGCTACACCTTCCTCTACTCCGTCATCCCTATTTGAATCCCCCAATGAAAATGAGTCCATTCCCTACACATGTCTCATGGCAAAAGCCACCTCGGTAACTCCTTCTCCTAAACCTATTGCCTCTACACCTCCTTCCTTATTGGATTGTGTAGAGAATGTTGTGAATGAGTCCCAAAGTCCAAATGAGGTGGACTTGTGGCTAGCTAATCTTAAGGGAGAAGACAAAGTGCATGTTGATGCTCTTATGGAGCAACTTGAGGAAACTAACTCTCTTGTAGATCAAAAGGAGGAGATCATTTCGGGTATGGCGAACCGTGAAGTTGACTATGCTAATGAGATAGCGGATTTCTCTATCGCTCTTGAAAAGGAGCAAACTCGTTGAGGGTCTCTTGAGGAGACTCTATGTAATTTAGAGGAATCCTATGCTATTGACATGTCTAGAGTTAAAAAGGATCATGAACATGCTCTTGCTACTTCTAAAGTCTATAAGAATGAGAAGCTTGAGCTAGGCATTGATCATGCTAGACTTGAGAAGGAAAACAAGAGACTTGAAGAGGAACTCAAAACCCTCAAAGAGTCTTTTGCCAAACTTGAGAAGTCTCATGATCAATTCCTAGGTCAACAAGTGAAAGAAGTTATTGCATCCACATCAAATGAAATTGTTGCTAAATCTATTATTTGTTGTGAGCATGCTAACCTTGTTGAAGAGAATGCTAAGTTGAAATCTCAACTTGAGAAGGGCATTATAGCTTGTGCCCAAGGAGAAAAGAACCTCACTGACCTTTTGAGCAATCAAAAGGATCAAATTGGAAAAGAAGGACTTGGTTTCTCTACCAAGTCAAAGAAGAAGAACAACAAGAAGAAGAAGCCTTCTCCCTCTTCAAAAGCTATTATCTTTGTGAAGGAGGGGGAGTTGGCCAAAGAGAAGGAAACCAACACCATTGTGGGTGGTGAGGTCACAAGGGACCTTCCTACCCATAATGACTTTGCCGGCAAATATAACCCATCTTATGTTCTTATGAAATCTAGAGATGGTCATGTTTATGCTAAATATGTTGGCACTTCTTATGGTGATGATTATCATTGGACTATTTGGGTTCCAAAAACCCTTGTGACTAACAAGAAATGACCCATCGAAAAATGGGTACCTAAATCAAAGACTTGATTCCTTGTAGGGTGTGGCGTTCGGTGCGGGTCGATGGACGGTGGATAGTGGCGCATCCCAACACATGACCGGACGCATTGACTTGGTGGATGATATTGAACCTCCTCTACTTTAATATTCACGAGTCAAAATTGGTGACAACCGCGAGCTTAAGGTATTGGGACGAGGCAAGGTCGTTGTTGCTAGAGAAGTCTCTATCAAGAATGTACTAGTTGTTGAGTCCCTTGGTTACAACTTACTCTCCGTCTATCAACTTACTAAAAGTGGTTATGGGTGTTATTTTGATGACGAGAGTGTGATCATCACCGTGAAGGGATCTCTTAAAGTAGTCTTTGTTGGACATGTCGAGTACGGCATGTATGTGCTTGATTTCTCGAAAGAGAGCATGTTGGCCGCGACTTGTCTAATGGCTAAAGTTGATGTGGGTTGGCTTTGGCACCGCCAACTAGCCCACACCAATATGAGAACACTCCATGATCTTCAAAGTGGTGATCACATTCTTGGACTAACCGATATTAAGTTTTCCAAAGATCGTGTGAGTAGATCATGCGTTCTAGGAAAGCAACATGGAGAAGCCCATCCACCAAAGACGAAGATTACCACCAACAAGATTCTTGAGCTCATTCATTTGGACCTTTTTGGTCCATTATCTTATGATAGTCTTGGTGGGAAGAAGTATTGCTTGGTGATTGTTGATGACTATTCAAGATACACATGGGTCTATTTCTTCAAGAAAAAGTGTGAGACTCAACAAAGAGTCATTGACTTCATCAACATGTCTCAACGTCAATATCAAGAGAAGATTATGACAATTCGAAGTGATAATGGGTCCGAATTCAAGAACTACACCGTGGAGGGGTTTCTTAGTGAAGAGGGTATTGCTCATCAATATTCCACTCCATACACCCCTCAACAAAATGGTGTTGCGGAGAGGAAGAATCGGACTCTTATGGATGCGGCTAGGACCATGATTGCGGAGTATGCTTCTCCGTTCAACTTTTGGGCCGAAGCCATCTCCACCGCTTGTCATGCAACAAATCGGTTATTTCTCCGCAAGCTATTGAACAAGACCCCATATGAGATTCTTCTTGGGAAGAAACCGGATCTTTCTTATTTTCGTGTCTTTGGATGCAAGTGCTTCATTCGCAAGAAAGGTAACAGGTTATCTAAGTTTGAGACTAGATCTATAGAGGGCATCTTTGTTGGTTACTCCACAAACTCTCACGGCTATGTGAAAGAGCATGGTGCCCCCATGTGTGGTTTTGGTAATTAATGACAATCCTTATGGACTAATGTTTGCATTGATATATCCTTAGATCTTGTCCATAGGAAAAGGTTGGAGTTCATGTGTTGGACTCTAGAAGATTATAAGATGACCAAGATCTTATTAAATGGTTTATATGAAGAATGGTCATGTATAGAGTTGAGCATATTACAAGCATGTCTTGAAGAATGAGATGGCGTGGATATTCATGTTCACCTTCAAGACATCATCTTTGTGAAGAGAGAAGGAAAGATACAAGTTGATCAAGGCTAAGTGCAAAGAATGGATTCAAGTGATCAACACACAAAGCTACATGTTGTACCATGTGGGATCTTGTGATCCAATGGTATGGTAAGCAATTGTCTATATAGCTTTGTGAACTAACCCATATACATGTGTGTGTGTGGAGTATCTATGTGGGGTTAGGTATCTTCCCATGGGCATGCATCAAAGGAAGATTTCATATAGCCCATGGCGGATGACGTCAAGCGGTGGTCGTCATCAAGATAATGGCCAAGTGAAGATGTTCCTTAAAGTGGCTCTCCCATATTGTGTATGGGGGAGCATTTCACAAGTCTTCATCAAGCGGAGCGCAATCAAGAAAGGTGATCCAACTTGAGGTGATCAAGATCGTCATCATCTAGCTCAAGTGGATTGCGCAAGGCAAAGGTATGACCTTGATAGGGTTTCTATTTTACCGGTCTCATGGTGTTAGTAAGAGACCGGATTATAGGATAGATGCCACACTTTCAAGAGGGGCTCTCGAATAAGTAACTTGATCGTATCATTCGGAGAGAGCTCAAACCTTTGCATACTTGGCATCATCTTTCTTGGTTCTTATTTGGCTTTTCTCCATGTGTGGTTTTAGAGCTTGTCATGATCTTCACGGCAAGCTCAAGTTCATCAAAAACGGATTTCGTATGGAAAACTTATTGCGTTTTTGGTGTTGGAGGTTTTACCGGTTGTTCTATTTTCGAGAGGTTTAACCTTTCCACATTTGGTTTTATGATTCATTGTTGGACAATGATGTTTCTCTATATTCTTGAAGCTCGTTGTTGTGATTCCAACGAGCCAAAGATCATCAAAAACGGAGTCCGGATGCAAAAGATTTTGTCGTTTTGTGTTTGTGTTCCTGCTGTTTTTAAGGGGCGGTAGTACCGCCCGGTACCGCCGAGGTACCACCGGAGCAAACAGAAGGCTGTTTTCAGCGGTACCAAAAGCGGTGGTACCGCCGGGGCGGTAGTACCGCTACCCGGGGCGGTAGTACCGCTGCCTGGAGCCCGTTTTCAGCCTGTTTTAGTGTTCTAACTTCCCGGGGCGGTAGTACCGCTACCCGGGGCGGTAGTACCGCTGCCTGGAGCCCGTTTTCTGCCGTTTTCTTGTCCTAACTTCCTAGGGGGGCGGTAGTACCGCTGGGTCTAGCGGTAGTACCGCCCGGCGCGAATCTGCACCCAACGGTTGGATATTTGGGTGACCTATTTAAGGGGCCTTCTTCCCCAATGGTTCCCCAACCTTTCTTGCAAGTTTTGCCCTCCATTGTTGACCTCCAAAAGCTTGCTTTCTCTCAATCCCTCCAATGATTCTTGCTCATTCTTGAGGGAAACAAGAGAGGAGATCTAGATCTACATCTCCACCAATCAATCTCTCCTCTAAGTGAGGGGAGCATATTGGATCTAGATCTTGGGATTCATTTGTTGCTTCCTTGCTCTTCCTCTCATCTTCCTCCATAGCATTAGTTGCTTTGGTGGGATTTGAGAGTGAATTGCTTTGAGCACTTCTTGTGTTCTTGCCATTGCATTAGGTGCATCGGTTTGAGTTCTCCACGGTGATTCGTGGAGGTGAAGTTTGAGAAGCTCATTACTCTTTGTGGTTCTCGTTGCATCTTGGGTTGCTTGTAACCCTAGGTGCCTTTGTGAGTCTCGGAGGAAGTCCGAGGCATTGTTGGGAGGCTCCAACTCATTGTGGAGTTCCCCGACCTTTGTGTATCGGTTTGGTCAACGCCTTCAAGTCGACCTCATAGTGGAACGAGCCAATCCCTCACGGGTGAAGCTCACGGAGAATAGGGTGAGCACATCCGTGCTATTGGAGCGCCTAGGTGGCTCCACACCCCTCCAACGTAGACGTACTTCCATTGGGAAGGAACTACGGGAAACATCTCCTCGTGTCCACTTTGCGGTTACTTCTATACCCAAACCTTTACTTATGCATTTACCTTTGTGATAGCCATCGAGCTTGAAGTTATCTATATTGCTATCACTTAGTTGTTAATCTTGCTTAGCATAAGTTGTTGGTGCACATAGGTGAACCTAGCTTGTTTAGGTTTTGTGCTTGATAAATTAAACGCTAGTTTTATTCCGCATTTATTCAAGCCTAAACCGTAATTATTTTAAAACGCCTATTCACCCCCCCTCTAGGCGACATCCTCGTTCTTTCAATTGGTATCAGAGCCAGGCTCTCTTTTATTAGGCTTCACCGCCTTGAGAGTAAAGATGTCGTTTAGAGACTTAGCAAATGATCCCACTTTCATATTCGATGGCACAAATTATGATGTTTGGAAAATTCGCATGCTTAATCTTTTTCGGGTGTATGGCCCAAAAATGGAGAGAATTGTAGATATGGATTTTCCTCCTCCAAAGGATCTCCAAAAGTTATCTTTAGAGGATGAGGAAAACTCTTATCTCAATTCTCTAGTATCTCATGCTATTGTTGGTGTTTTGAGCAATGTAGTTCTTGAGTCAATCATGCCTTTTCGGAATGCTCATGATTTATGGACAAAGCTTCAAGACAAATATGATGTGTCCAATATTATTGAGGATGATTGTTCTCCCTCCACTTCCGGGCGTGATGAGTTCTCAACTTCCTCTACTTCACCAACATGTGGTAAGCCACAACCTAATGAGATGGTGAGTAGTGCTAGACTTTGCAACAATGATAGTAAACTTACTATTGATGATTCTTTGCCTCAACATTGTTGCAATGATCTACCTTTGGACTTAAACACATCTAGCACCATTCATGCTTTACATGCTTGTGTTGATAGTCCTTGCATATCATGTGAAAATTGTTTGTCTAAATCTCATGATGATATGCTTGCTTTATCTTGTTGCCATACTACAAATGCGTGTGTTTCCTCTATTCCGTTGGTCACTAACATTGTAGAGGAAACCCAACTTCCTATGGAACAAGATGTGTACTTGAGTGGTGCCTCAAGTAATGTTTCATCTTCATCGACCATCTTTTGCCTTATGGCTAAGGAGTCAAAGGTATCTCCTACTTTGAACCCCATTGAATCTAAAGTGATGATGTTAATAATGAAGAGAATGATATTGTTGATTCTCTAAATAAGAAAGGTGAAATTGTCTTTCTTGCTTTGAGTAAAAATAAAAATGCTCGCTCTAACTTCATGGAAATCATGGCTAATGCTATTGAGGTCAATAAACTTATTTATGAGCATGAGGACACCATTGTGGAAATGGAAGGTCGTGAGCAAGGCTACACCGATGAGATCGGGGATCTTTCTATTGCTCTTAATGAAGAGCAAGAGCGTAGAAGGATCCTTGAGGAAAAACTTTGTAGTCTTGAGGAATCTTATAGTTTAGACTTTTCTAAATTAAGAGAAGATCATGCTCTTGCTCTTTCTAATGTCCTCAAATCTAAAAATGATGATGCTTGTGCTACTAACTCTACTTATTGTGAAGCATCCATATTAAAGGAGAATGTTGAGCTAAGGGCTCAACTTGAGTTGCTAACAAGCAATTATAGGAAATTGGAAGAAAGTCATGAAAAGCTCTCGAGCTCTCATAATGATCTTCTAGTCTCCCATGATCGGCTAAAGTTAGCTCATGAGGCTACTTCAACTAAGGTAACATCTTGTGAGCCTCATGTGGACAATGGCACAACTTCTACTCGAAATGTTATATTGTCTTGTGCTAGTCCTAGTAGTTCATCCACTCATGATATTGTTACACCTTGTGATGAATTGCTTTCCATGCCTTGTTGCTCTAACAATGAAGCTTCTACTTCCTCTAGTACTTGTGTTGTTACTAACCATGTAGAGGAGATAAAAGAGCTCAAGGCCCAAGTCACTTCTTTGAAGAAAGACTTGGAAAAGCGTCATGTTGGGAAGTCGGCACTTGACAATATGTTGAGTGTGCAAAAATCTCCCAATGACAAGAGTGGACTTGGATTCAACTCCGATGTTAAGAAGAAGTCCAACATTAAGAAGAAGCACAAGACCATCAAGAAGAAGGGCCTAGAACAAGTAAAAGATTCGGCCAAGATTGTTTGCTTCAAGTGCAAGATTGAAGGGCATCATGTGAGATCTTGCCCAATGAAGAAGAAGCATTAAGTGAGAAGCAACAAGGGAAGCGGCCTCAAGTTCATACTCAAGTATCCAACGTTGAAGAAAGGCCACTTCCCAAGGAGAATCAAGCTAAACTTCTCAAGTTGAGAAATCAACTAAGAAGAAAGGTGGAAGTAGATGTTGCTATCTATGCGCGAGAAGGGACATCTTGCTTCTTCATGCACTAACGGTACCTTATCCAACCCAATCATAATTGATGATGTTTACTCTCTTGAGAAGGATAAGGTTGGCAATGTGTTTGCCAAATTTGTTGGTACTCAAAGTGGTGTCAAGAAAAGAACCATTTGGGTGGCCAAGCCTATTGTGACTAACCTCTTAGGACCCAACTTGGTTGGGGACCAACAAGCTAAAACTTGATCAATAGGTGTTGTGGAGGGCGTTTGGAGACTTGGCTACATTATGAAGAATTAAGGGATCTTCATCAATCATATCTCTCAAGCCAAGTCATTTGGATTTTCATATCTCTATCTTATATCCAACGTGCCTCCTTGCGGTAACGTGTATTTAAATTATATATACATTGAAAGTTGCTTGCCCCTTGCATGTGTTTGGTTTTGTACCTTGCATGTGTTTGACTATGATGTGCCTACCACTTACCTATCTTGAGTAATCTAGTGTGTGTATGTTGGTTTGCACATCATGGTTGTGTGTGTTTGTGTTGAGCCTCTATTGCTTTCTTGTTTTATCTTAATTGGCTCTTGTGATAGTTTAATGGACTTTCCCATTTTGGGGAGTGATATGCTTTCGGCACGTCACAATCCTAAAAATGTGTATACATGAGGAATACCACTTAGTGTTGATATATCAATATTATCTAGTCTCTATGTGGTATGTCATGCTCATGAGAAATTCGAATTCTAAATGTCCATTAACTATCTCTATTTGGTTTTTGTTTGCCTCTTGTTGAAAACAAATGGATTATCACATTATGGGGGAGTAATAAGCATTGTGCATATTACGAACCTAGAAAATGTGAACAAGTGAGGTTTTGCCACTTAGAATTGATATTGTAAATTATCTTGTTCCTATGTGGCATGTTTCTCAAACAAGTTCCATATTTGCCTATTCGCTCTTGCTTTGAGAATATGATCTTGAATATCTTTGTCATTTACCACCGAGAATTATCTCCATACATTACTTGTCTTTACAAGTGATAATCTTATTTGTGGTAAAGTATATTGATCATATTTACTTTGGCTTTGCTCTTAATTGCCTTATTTATTGCCAAGGATTAGTTTTGATCAAACTTTCTTTTGTCTTCCTTGACCTTTGGATCCTCTTGCTCTACTCATGTTGTTTTGTTTTCCTTAAAATAGGAAAAGCCGTGATCCCATTCTTGTGCATTTACATTCAAAGTCATACTTCTAAGATAATGCACTATTCTTGGGGGAGCTATCCTATTTTGAGTAGAACACCATTTTTAAATTGGTATTGGATCTTATTGCTTTTCTTGAACATGACTAGTGTTTGAATATATATTTGGAGTGTAATGATCCCATTTGTGTGCATTTTGTATTCCAATGCAAGATCATAAATAATGCACAAATCTTGGGGGAGCTATCCTATATGCTTTAGAACATTATTTGTCTTCAATTGCTACTTGATCTATTTTAAATTGGTGTTTGAGCCCGATGACATGTCTCGTGGAAAGACAAACCTTTTTGTCTTGGTACTTTGTGCCATCATAGAAAGTGTAGAGGGTTTGGTCTATTTGTTGGAATCTTTCTCTCTTTGGAGTTAGTTATCTCATTCCTTGATATATCTTTCATTTGGTATCTTTCTCAATCATGTGTTGATTTGGGTTTTGATATAATTTGGACAATTCTCTTGCATGTCACACTTTGGTGTGCCTTCTTGGTATTCTTTGTATTTTGTCCAAATCGTGTCTTCTTTGGTTCTTGAAGGTCTTGACATGCATATTTACTTCATGTATAATTATGGCATGTTTACTTTCTTTGATCCAATATATCGGGTAAACTCCACCGAATCCTAAATCGGCTAAGATGTGCATGAAATTCAATTTCATATCCATATGCACATATTCATGTGGAGTTTGTCCTATGTATTGTAGTTTCCTAACTACTTCGGACCCAATATGTTTGGGGACCATTTTGTACTTGAATTGTGTTTTAGGTACTTCGGAGATGCATTGGATGCCTTGTCTCATTCATAAGGAAGGTGCTCTCACCATGTGCTTATTGAAGCCAAGCTATGTTGACCGTGATTGCTAAATCTTCTACATCACCAATGCCATCTCGGTAACAAGTATCTACCTCATGCATACATTTCTTGCATTCAACCTTGTGTAGGTTGCATCTTGGCATGATTCCTTTTGTTCCTTGTGATACTTGTTTCCTTCTCAAAGCATCCAACTATCACTTTTCCCTTGTGGATATTTGTGATGCCTTTGATGCGTTTGTGTTGGAAGTCTATTTATATCCTTTAAGATAAATTTGAGCTATGTGCTATGCTTTTAAGCAAAGATCTTAATGGTGTATATATGACTTCCTCTTGGGTATCATGTTCTTCTCTTTAGTAACTATTTTGTGTGTACATGTTTCTTTGTGGATGTATATCATATGATTGTTATCTACTTAGAAATCTATACACATGAGAAATGTTACATCGCAAATTGATATCCTATTTCCTTGGTGTCCACCTCTTTTATGTTTTATGGATCTTTGGTGGCTCCGGAAAATATTTGCCTTATGAGTGCTTGCCCTATTTTATTGGATCTTGTGCACTCATTTTTGTTGGTTGTGTGTGTTGAAATGACATGCTTTGCTCCTTGCTTATCATTCCTTTGAGACTATGGTGATGCTTAATGCTCACCTATGATGTACTCTTATAAAAGGGCTTTGCTATGTCACACACATCATTTGGTTGAGTCAAAATCTTTTAAATGTTCTCGCATTTGGATATTTGTCGGTCTTCTATTTGATGCTCAACCATATGTTTGTTGCAAGTGTATGCCTTGTTTTATATGCATTCTCTCTTGCACATGTTTTGTGTTTCAAAATTATGGGGGAGTGATGATTCCATCTTTGTGCACGTGATACTCAAATATACAATTTCTAAATAGTACATGATATTGGGGAGCTCCTCTATTTTCTCTCGAAACATTGTTTTGTTCAAATCATAAAATCTTTTGTCAATTGGATTTGGGATCTTTGATTGCATGTTTCATTCGTTGAACCTTTTCACATATCATCCTTTTGCAATCTTTGATCCTCAATATAATTTGATCTCCCTCATCTATTCGTCATTGATATATGCATTTGATTTCACTCATATCTTGAGAAATGCATACTTTATGGGGGAGCCTTATTATATTGGCCTTCTAATTTCACCCATTTCGGCAATGGATGCCAATGGGGGAGAAGTTTAGAGGGTTTAAGGGATTTGGTTTATGCTTTGGTTTCATTCTTAAGCATTTGCGCTTCTTGCTCATGCATCCTTGCATTTCCTTTGCATGGTTGCTTAATTCATTATATAAACCCTCGTAAAAGGGATTGTCATCAATTACCAAAATGGGGGAGATTGAAAGAGCATGGTGCCCCCATGTGTGGTTTTGGTAATTAATGACAATCCTTATGGACTAATGTTTGCATTGATATATCCTTAGATCTTGTCCATAGGAAAAGGTTGGAGTTCATGTGTTGGACTCTAGAAGATTATAAGATGACCAAGATCTTATTAAATGGTTTATATGAAGAATGGTCATGTATAGAGTTGAGCATATTACAAGCATGTCTTGAAGAATGAGATGGCGTGGATATTCATGTTCACCTTCAAGACATCATCTTGTGAAGAGAGAAGGAAAGATACAAGTTGATCAAGGCTAAGTGCAAAGATGGATTCAAGTGATCAACACACAAAGCTACATGTTGTACCATGTGGGATCTTGTGATCCAATGGTATGGTAAGCAATTGTCTATATAGCTTTGTGAACTAACCCATATACATGTGTGTGTGTGAGTATCTATGTGGGGTTAGGTATCTTCCCATGGGCATGCATCAAAGGAAGATTCATATAGCCCATGGCGGATGACGTCAAGCGGTGGTCGTCATCAAGATAATGGCCAAGTGAAGATGTTCCTAAAGTGGCTCTCCCATATTGTGTATGGGGGAGCATTTCACAAGTCTTCATCAAGCGGAGCGCAATCAAGAAAGGTGATCCAACTTGAGGTGATCAAGATCGTCATCATCTAGCTCAAGTGGATTGCGCAAGGCAAAGGTATGACCTTGATAGGGTTTCTATTTTACCGGTCTCATGGTGTTAGTAAGAGACCGGATTATAGGATAGATGCCACACTTTCAAGAGGGGCTCTCGAATAAGTAACTTGATCGTATCATTCGGAGAGAGCTCAAACCTTTGCATACTTGGCATCATCTTTCTTGGTTCTTATTTGGCTTTCTCCATGTGTGGTTTTAGAGCTTGTCATGATCTTCACGGCAAGCTCAAGTTCATCAAAAACGGATTTCGTATGGAAAACTTATTGCGTTTTTGGTGTTGGAGGTTTTACCGGTTGTTCTATTTTCGAGAGGTTTAACCTTTCCACATTTGGTTTTATGATTCATTGTTGGACAATGATGTTTCTCTGTATATTCTTGATGAGCTCGTTGTTGTGATTCCAACGAGCCAAAGATCATCAAAAACGGAGTCCGGATGCAAAAGATATTGTCGTTTTGGTGTTTGATGTTCCTGCTGTTTTTAAGGGGCGGTAGTACCGCCCGGTACCGCCCGAGGTACCGCCGGAGCAAACAGAAGGCTGTTTTCAGCGGTACCAAAAGCGGTGGTACCGCCGGGGCGGTAGTACCGCTACCCGGGGCGGTAGTACCGCTGCCTGGAGCCCGTTTTCAGCCTGTTTTAGTGTTCTAACTTCCCGGGGCGGTAGTACCGCTACCCGGGGCGGTAGTACCGCTGCCTGGAGCCCGTTTTCTGCCGTTTTCTTGTCTAACTTCCCGGGGGGCGGTAGTACCGCTGGGCCAGCGGTAGTACCGCCCCGGCGCGAATCTGCACCCAACGGTTGGATATTTGGGTGACCTATTTAAGGGGCCTTCTTCCCCAATGGTTCCCCAACCTTTCTAGCAAGTTTTGCCCTCCATTGTTGACCTCCAAAAGCTTGCTTTCTCTCAATCCCTCCAATGATTCTTGCTCATTCTTGAGGGAAACAAGAGAGGAGATCTAGATCTACATCTCCACCAATCAATCTCTCCTCTAAGTGAGGGGAGCATATTGGATCTAGATCTTGGGATTCATTTGTTGCTTCCTTGCTCTTCCTCTCATCTTCCTCCATAGCATTAGTTGCTTTGGTGGGATTTGAGAGTGAATTGCTTTGAGCACTTTTGTGTTCTTGCCATTGCATTAGGTGCATCGGTTTGAGTTCTCCACGGTGATTCGTGGAGGTGAAGTTTGAGAAGCTCATTACTCTTTGTGGTTCTCCTTGCATCTTGGGTTGCTTGTAACCCTAGGTGCCTTTGTGAGTCTCGGAGGAAGTCCGAGGCATTGTTGGGAGGCTCCAACTCATTGTGGAGTTCCCCGACCTTTGTGTATCGGTTTGGTCAACGCCTTCAAGTCGACCTCATAGTGGAACGAGCCAATCCCTCACGGGTGAAGCTCACGGAGAATAGGGTGAGCACATCCGTGCTATTGGAGCGCCTAGGTGGCTCCACACCCCTCCAACGTAGACGTACTTCCATTGGGAAGGAACTACGGGAAACATCTCCTCGTGTCCACTTTGCGGTTACTTCTATACCCAAACCTTTACTTATGCATTTACCTTTGTGATAGCCATCGAGCTTGAAGTTATCTATATTGCTATCACTTAGTTGTTATTCTTGCTTAGCATAAGTTGTTGGTGCACATAGGTGAACCTAGCTTGTTTAGGTTTTGTGCTTGATAAATTAAACGCTAGTTTTATTCCGCATTTATTCAAGCCTAAACCGTAATTATTTTAAAACGCCTATTCACCCCCCTCTAGGCGACATCCTCGATCTTTCACTATGGAGTCTACAACAAGACCACCGGTCAAGTTGAAGAATCTAGTGACGTGAAGTTTAATGAGGATAATGGCTCCCAAGTGGGGCAAGTTGATCCTAATGTTGTAGGTGATGTACCTATGGAGCTCGCTCTAAGAAGGATGGCAATTGGGGACATTCGTCCCATTGAAGAGGATCCTCCTCAAGTTCAAGATCCTCCTCGAGCTCCTCCTCAAGTCATACCATCACCAACTCAAGATCCTCCCCGTAACCAAGAACAAATTCCCAGCCCTCAAACAAGTGAGCAAGGTCAAGAACAAGATCAACCTAGTGGTTCCTCTCCACAACTTGATGTTCAAGACCAAGCTCTAGATGGTGCACACGACAATGATCAAGAACAAGATCAAGGTGGTCCTCATCAAGATCAAGCTCAAGATCAAAACAATGCACATGACTCCGATGATGAAGGAAATGATCAAGTCATCTCTCAAGAAACTTCGGAGGAGACCAAGAAGAGAAGAGAATTGCGAAGAGAGCAAAAATTAACTTGCTTAGAGCATACATTGGACAAAGTTCTTGGAGGTGTCCAAAGCAAGGTCGTCACAAGAAAACAATTGGCAAGCTTTAGCACCAACCATGCTTTTGTGTCCTTCATCGAGCCCAAGAAGGTGTATGAAGCTCTTGAAGATCATGATTGGATTGATGCCATGCATGAAGAACTCAATAACTTCAAGCGCAACAAGGTGTCGAAGTTGGTGCCAAGGCCAAATGGGTGCAAGAACGTCATCGGCACCAAATGGGTCTTCAAGAACAAGCAAGATTCGAACGGCATTGTCATTCGAAACAAGGCAAGATCGGTGGCACAAGGCTACTCTCAAGTCGAAGGTGTTGACTTCGGTGAAACCTATGCCCCCGTTGCTCGTCTTGAATCTATTCGCATCTTGCTTGCATATGCATCTCATCATAACTTTAAATTGCAACAAATGGATGTTAAAAGTGCTTTCCTTAATGGTCCTATTAATGAGTTGGTATATGTTAAGCAACCTCCTGGGTTTGAGGATCCCAACCATCCGGACCATGTTTACAAGCTCGACAAGGCACTATATGGCCTTAAACAAGCCCCACGTGCGTGGTATGAGCACCTTCGAGAGTTTCTTGTAGACCGTGGATTCCAAGCTGGTGTTATTGACCCCACCCTCTTTACCAAGAAGGTGGGTGGCAATCTTCTCATATGCCAACTCTATGTAGATGACATCATTTTTGGTTCTACTAACAATGCTTTTAATGATGAGTTTGCAAAGCTAATGACAAGCAAATTTGAGATGTCCATGATGGGGGAGTTGAAGTACTTCCTAGGATTTGAAGTGAAGCAATATAGGGAAGGTACCTTCATCAATCAAGCCAAATATACCCAATACATGCTCAAGAGGTTCACGATGACGGAGCTCAAACCTTACAAGTCACCCATGTCCACCTCCGTCGACCTCCACACCGACACCGAGGGTAACGATGTCGATCAAAAACTCTATCGCTCTATGATTGGTTCTTTGCTTTATCTTTGTGCATCTAGACCGGATATTATGTTTAGTGTGGGTAAGTGTGCAAGGTATCAAGCGGCTCCCAAAGAGAGCCACTTAGTGGCCGTTAAGCGCATCTTTCGATATTTGCTTCATACCCCAAACTTTGCTCTTTGGTATCCCAAGGGTTCAAGCTTTCATCTTATGGGGTATTCGGATGCTGATTATGCCGGAGAGAAGAAGGATAGGAAGTCTACATCCGGGAGTTGTCAATTTCTTGGCCGCTCCTTGGTGTGTTGGTCTTCCAAGAAGCAAAATTGTGTTGTTCTCTCCACCACCGAAGCCGAGTACATCTCCGCCGCAAGTTGTTGTGCTCAACTCTTATGGATGGTTCAAACTATGAAGGATTATGGTATTAACTTCACCAAGGTGCCTCTCCTTTGCGACAATGAGAGTGCTATCAAGATCGCCCACAACCCCGTGCAACATGCCAAGACTAAGCATATTGAAGTTCGTCATCATTTCATCCGGGAGCACGTGGAAAGGGGCAACATTGACCTTTCTTTTGTAGGAACCAAGGATCAACTTGCGGATATATTCACCAAGTCCCTTGATGAACCAAGATTTCGAGAGTTGAGGAATGAACTAAATGTCATTGATGCGAGCAACTTTGCTTGACCGCCTTGCACAAGTACCCATAGTAGACATCGTAACTAGTTTAGATGCATGCATGGACATAGGGGGAGTGTAGCTCAACTCATGAGTCAACACTACTTCTATTATGCGCACATAGACAATTCGTGCTTTATTTGGTCACTCCAGTGATAAATTGTGCTTAAACGATGAGTATTGGCCTTGAACCCAAGATATATCTTTGCGGTTTTGGGTTGATAATTGCTCATACATGGTGGCCTAGGCCACCGCCCTCCTCCTTATGAGAAGTTGGTTTTATTTGGATCTTAGTTGGTGTTTTAGTCTTCTTTTTGGGAGAGAACTCAAGCTTGGGTCTTCAAGTTTGGTTTTTGCAAACTTGGGTTTCTTCTCCTTTCTCAGCTACTTGTCTATCCCAAGCCAACACTCTTTCTTAAAAACAGCCCTATTTCTCTCTAAAAATGCCTTTTTCATGCTCTTGGCTGTTTGGATGGTCGGAAACGGCAGTCAAATCGGCTTCGGGGCTCATTTTTTAGCACTAGCTGATTTTACCCCAGGCGCCGGTACTACCGGGCACCCTGGCGGTACTACCGCTGCGCGTGCTTCACAGCACTGTGCAGCGTGGTGTCGCCACGGTGCCTGTTTTTACCGGGACCGGTACTACCGCTGGATCGAGCGGTAGTACCGCTCGCGGGTTTTGGCCAGGATAAGGCACGGGGCCAACTCGATGTGGAGGTTATTTCCCCCACTCTTGTTTCCTCCCCGTGCCTCCTCTCCAAGATCCCGCCACCGCCGGCCATTCCTCCGCCGAGAAGGAGCCCTCCCAGGCCCGGAGCTTCCTCCTCCACGCTTGGGACGCCTCCTGCACCTCTCCTCCTCCTTGATCCTCCGCCATGAGTTTCGGTATGCCCTATCCCTCTCTCTCTCTAGTTGATGGATAGAGATGAAATGTGTGGTGTTCCTCTTGGACTCGTGGTAGATTGAGTAGGTAGATGTGTGTATTTGTGGATCTAGAACCTTGTCTATCATTTTGTTGCGAAATTTGTGGCTAGATTGAAAGTTCATCTTCCTAGATTTAGAGGAGTAACCCTAGATAATGTTAGTGCTTTTTAAAACCATAATATTACCTCTTGTTACATCTCGAACACTAGATTTGGCACTCTCCCTCTAGTTTTAATTTCATACAATTTTGTAGACATATGTTCTTCTTCTCCAAAATAATGAAATGGTGCATTCTTACCTATATGCTTGCCCCTCCCATGCTATTCACAGGTAGTGCGTCTCGTGGTCGCACCAAGACTGTCGGGCGTAAGAAACCAAGGACCGATGATGCTGATGAGGTCCAAGATGAGATTGATGGGGTTCCCGTGACTCGCCGGAGGTTTCCACCTCCGGAGAAGACCCTGCCCAAGAGGACCAAGACTGCTAGTCAGATGTCGGACAAGGATTTTGCTGTCAAGCGGGCTATCAATTGCTATGTGATTGAGAGGATGGATCAAATTCCCTCCATTCGGGGCAACAATCCTTTCTTTCACAACAAGTTCCAAGAACAATGCTACAATGAGATCTTGTTGAAGAAGCCGGTGGAGAACATGTGGAGCAACACTTCATCAATATGGATCACATGAGGGACAAGATTGATTACTTTGGAGAAGCACTTGATATTTGCGAAGAGTTTGGGCTTTTACCCATGATGGAGTTGGAACAAGATTTTGATGAGAAGCTTGTGGCTCAGTTTCTAGCCACCGTTCACTTTGGCAATGAGACGGAGCGCACCATCACATGGATGACAAAGGAGAAGAAGTTTGAAGAGACGTGGTCTGCAATTGCTCAGATGCTTGGTTATGAGGAGTTTGGTTCCGTCCTCTACGAGGACTTTGATGATACTCACTTCCGTGTACATCATACGGGGGTGCAGGCTGCAGAAGTTGAGAAGCTTTTGCCTCTATATGCCCGGAGAGCGCTGAGAAGTGGAAGGTTGGCAAGTCAAAGGGACTCTTTCCCACTTGGGACATCATGCACAGGATTTATCGTGAGACCATCAACCCAAAGGTGGGCAACATTGATGAAATTCATGGGTATCTCAAAAATCTAATGCTCCTCACAAGGGAGATGCAAGGAAAAGGGAAGAAGTTGGATGTCATGGATTTCATTTGGCATGAACTTTGGGAGGTCATTATCAAGAAGAAGAACATCGCTTTTGCTCCTCTCATCATGCGTATCATCATTTGGAAGTGGGTTGAGGAGAACGATGTTGCGGAGCTTGGGGATGCGGAGGTTTGGATCCCCCACAAGAGTAAGCGGCTCCTTGTTAAGCCCCATCCGAAGAAGAAGAGCAAAGAAGTTGTGAATGAAGCCGGTCCCTCTCACACTAAGAAGGAAGGGCCTTTCCTTTGGATGGCTACTTCTATGAAGAAGCTCTTCAAGCTGACCAAGAAAGTTGAGAGGAACCAATATGATGTCTATGAGAGCACGATGAAGGCTCGCCAAGCTGAAATTGCTCACCGTCGTGCTCAAGGAGAACAAGTGCAGTCCGGCTCGGAGAAGAACATCACTCCATGGGAGGAGTGGCAAGCTCAGGACAGTGCAGGGCAGGTGATCACTTGGGCAGATTATGAAGAAGATGAAGTCACCTCTCAGCAGCCTCCGTTCGGTTTCGAGTGACCCTTGGGGCGTTAGCATCGGTCTGTCCCTTTTTTGTGTCTCGATGCCAAAGGGGGAGAGATATCTAGTAGCTCGTACGGTGTTTCGCAAGGGTTGTGTGTCACAAGCTTGGTTATTCGTCTTGTTTTTCTTATGCTTGTGAACACTTTTATTTTCAGTTGTGGATCTCTCCATGTGGTGTAAGACATGTGAACCTTATTTGCTTAGCTTATGTTTATCTTTGTTCATGTCTTATTCTTTGTTGCAAGCTCTTTATCTTATATTATTTACAAAGTTTGCAAAATCTAGGGGGAGCATTGATCCTAGGTTGTGTGCGTTTGTGCATTCAAAAGCATTTCATGAATAATGCACATGTCTAGGGGGAGCTCCGTCTATCTTTTACAAATCTTTTGCCTTGCGATAATTGTGTTGTCATCTAACGCCAAAAAGGGGGAGATTGAAAGTGCATCTTCCCTAGATGATGTTTTGGTGTTAGTGATAACACAATTATGTATATAACAATGTATTTTGAGCTTCCAGGGTTTTCTGATATAAGCGTCATCGAATAGAGCTTGCAAAATGGTCTTAACTGTTTTCTGCTCCAGGCAGCGGTAGTACCACCAGGAGGGCCGGTAGTACTGCTGCGCAGAGTTTCCTGGCAAGCTCAGCCAGCTACCACTGGCGGTACCGCTGGAGGTACCGTCGTTTTTCAGCTTCTGTTTCCATCAGTGGTACTGGAGCGGTAGTACCGCTGGGTTGCGGCAGTACCGCCAGCCCCAGCGGTGGTACCACTCTGCAGCGGCAGTACCGCCCGAGGTGCCGCTGTTTTCCACCCTCTGTTGCGTTGGGCGGTAGCCGCAGCGGTACCGCAGCGGCAGTACCGCTGGGCAGCGGTGGTACCGCTACCTCCAGCGGTAGTACCGCTTTGAAGACAGGCGCGGGCTCCAGAAAAATTAGCCGTTTGAATTGAAGACAAGGAAGGCAGCGGTAGTACCGCTGCCCCCGGCGGTACTACCGCCGCGGGAATCTGGGCTGCACAACGGCCACTTTTGGAGGGGCTATTTAAATGGGTCTTCTTCCTCACTTGAAGACCAAGTTTTCCTACTCTCTCTCTCCTCCATTGATGAAAGCTTCAACCTACTAAGATCTCCCACTCCAACCACCCAAACCTCTTGATACTTTGTGGAGTGAAGGAGGAGGTCTAGATCTACGTCTCCACCGAAGGAATTTCAAATCCCCCCACACGGATAGTGTGGAACTTGCATCTTGGGTTGCTTATAACTCGAGGTGCCTTTGTGAGTCTCGGAGGAAGTCCGAGGCATTGTTGGGAGGCTCCAACTCATTGTGGAGTTCCCCGACCTTTGTGTACCGGCTTGGTCAACGCCATCAAGGTGACCTCATAGTGAATGAGCCGAACCCCCACAGGTAAAGCTCACGGAGAATAGAGTGAGCACATCCGTGCTATTGGAGCGCCTAGGTGGCTCCACACTCCTCCAACGTAGACGTACTTCCCTTGGGAAGTAACTACGGGAAACATCTCCGTGTCTCCACTTTGCGGTTACTTCTATCCTTTACTTGTTGCTTTCGCTACGTTGCTTACCTTGCTTGTATCACATAGGTTGCTCACTTAGTGCACATCTAGTCAACCTTGTTATACTTTGCTCAAGCCTTATTTAATAAAAAAGAATTAAAATTTGGTAGTCGCCTAATCACCCCCCCTCTAGTCGACATATCGATCTTTCAGCTGGCTCGACTGCGGACACCTCACGGTGCACGCTGGCGCGGCACCCGTGCTCGTCGAGCTTCCAGCCGACAGATCTGTCCGCGCTGTCGAGGTGCTCGGCCACCTCTCTAGAATCCCAGACATCGTCTCCGTGCAACTTGAAGTGCTACTGCCGTGTCGCATTTCGGTTTAGGCCTCGTTTGCCATTTTCAAGTCCACAAGTTGTCCGTGCTAATGCAAAGCTTGTTGTCCACTCTTAATTTGGGGAGTACTGTTAGAATCGCAATCGACACGATCGAGTAGATGCTGAGGTGGACGAGGTGCTGTACCTTCTCCCTGTGACGATCCAGAGGATGTCGTGGCTCCGCCCATGGTGGACGGAGGTGAGCATGGCAGTGGCAATGGCGGTGATGCAGTGGCGGCAGTGGTGCTTCCCGTGAGCCTGTGCTAAACCTAGATCGGAAGGGGGGTGTCGGTGGGGTGACTAGCAGCACGGGGAACCTCGTACTGTGTGCCCCAGCCCCCACCCTTTATTTATAGCGCAGGTCACAGGGGCCCACCGTCCATAACTGAAATGGACGCCCCCGATCAGGGCGTAGTCAAGGGGAGTTGCGAGCCGTTGGGCTCGTACGACCTGGAGATCAACCTAACATTCTCCCCCTTGATCTCAACTTTTACTTGTACCTTTTACCTTACTCGTTTCATCACCGATTAGTGCATAGAGCATGTTTCATCGTCACAGCTCATTGCCGATAGAATCAGACATCCACTATACACTTTTCTGTTTTGAAACAAATTATTTTACTTTTGGGCCTCTGTAATCCAGGAATCATAGGCTTTCCATTAAACCCATGTCGACTGCGTATTCCATGAACACGCTGTGTGGTAAGCTTTTCGTAAGCGGATCCGCAAGCATATCCTTTGTCCTTATATGCTCGAGACTTATAGTTTGATTCTGGATTTTACCTTTCACAACATAATACTTTATCTCTATTTGTTTGATAGCTTTACTCGACTTGTTGTTGTGAGTATAGAATACTGCGGGCTGGTTGTCACAGTACATCTTTAGTGGTTTGTCAATATAATCTACCACTTTCAAGTTGGGTATCAACTTCTTTGACCATATCACCTGCCTTGTGGCCTCATAAGCTGCTATAAATTCTGCATACATGATGCAACTATTGTCTGTTTGGAGCTCCAGCGAGAGTGAACACGTATCCTGACGTGAATTTTCTATCATCTTTGTCTCCCGCAAAATCTGCGTCTAAATACCCTCTTATCTCTAGGGAATCAGATCTTCTATATGTTAGCATGAGGTTTTTTGCGCCTTGTACATAACGCAATGCTTTCTTTACCATATTCCAGTGTTCATGGCCTAAATTTTCTTGATGTCTACCGAGTACCCCGGTGATAAAAGCTAAGTCAGGGCGAGTGCACACTTGTGCATACTGTAAGCTTCCAACAGCCGAAGCATATGGTACTGCTTTCATTCGATCGATCTCATATTGGCTCTTGGGACATTGAAATTTCCCAAAACTGTCGCCCTTGACTATAGGAGCAGGTGAGGCGCTACTTTTATGCATATTATATTTCTTTAGAATTTTTTCTAAATATGCCTTTTGTGATAGTCCTAGCACTCCATTCTTTCTATCCCGGTGAATTTCTATGCCCAAAACATATGAAGATTCACCAAGATCTTTCATATCAAAATTTGAGGACAAGAATTTCTTTGTTTCTAGTAGTAGACTGACATCATTGCTCGCAAGCAAGATATCATCCACGTACAGAATTAGGAAAATATATTTCCCACTTTTAAACTTTGCATAAATGCAGTTGTCCTCAACATTCTCTTTAAAACCAAAACTTTTAATTGTATTATTGAACTTTAAGTACAAATGTCTAGAGGCTTGCTTTAACCCATAAATGGATTTCTTTAAGCGGCATCCCATATGTTCCTTCCCCTCCATCAAAAAACCCGTGGGTTGTTTCATGTAAACATTTTCTTCTAAATCAAAATGCGCAACTAGTGCCATGATGATTCTGAAGGAATCCTTACATGAGACCGGAGAAAAGTCTCATTGTAATCTACCCCTTCTCTTTGCGTAAAGCCTTTTTCCACAAGTCGCGCTTTATACTTTTCTACATTCCCATTGGAGTCATACTTTGTTTTGTAGAGCCATTTGCAGCCTAATGTTTTGGCTCCTTTAGGAATTTCCTCTAAGTCCCAAACATTGTTAGAACTCATCGATTTTATCTCGTCTTCCATGGCTTCCAGCCACTTCGAAGAGTGAACGCTTCTCATGGCTTCTTCATATGAAGTGGGATCTTCTTCCATATGAACTGTTTCTGTATTATAAACTTTATAATCATTAGAAATAGCTGATTTCCTTGCTCTTTTAGACCTTCTAAGAGTCTCATTCTCTGGCACATCATGTGTCTCAACGTGTGACTCTTTTTCTAAATGTGGCTGTCGTCGCTCCCTTTCATGCTCAACAACGGGTCGAGTCGGCTCCTGACGGACAGGTTCCGAATCTTGCCTCGTTGTGGTCATGGGTGGAGTTACAACAGGTGCTTGCACCACAACCTCTGGGATTATCGGTGTAGGTACAACAGGTAGGGCGAAAAATGGCTCATGGATCATCGGTAAAGGTGCACACACCCTCTTCTCCTCAAGATCAATTTTCCGGCCTACCATGCTCCCCCTCATCATTTCGTCCTCTAAGAAGACCGCGTGTCTCATTTCTACAAACTTTGTATATCTGTCTGCACAGTAGAAACGATAACCTTTTGATCTATCAGGATAGCCAATGAAATGGCAAGTTACTGTTTTGGGGTCTAACTTTGCAATGTGGGGATTAAAAACTTTTGCCTCAGCTGGACTCCCCTTGACTTTCAAGTGGCGTAGAGAAGGAACTTTCCCTGTCCACAACTCATACGGTGTTTTGGGCACCGACTTACTTGGTACTCTGTTGAGAATGTGAATAGCGGTTTTTAATGCCTCCATCCATAATCCCAACGGCAGTGTGGAATAACTCATCATACTGCGCACCATATCCATAAGAGTATGGTTACGCCTTTCAGCTACTCCATTTTGCTGTGGTTCGCCCGGCATAGAATACTGGGCGACTATTCCATTTTCCTGTAAAAACTTTGCAAAAGGTCCAGGTACTTGACCATATGGAGTGTGCCGACCGTAGTACTCCCCCCCCCACGGTCGGACCTGACTATTTTAATTCTTTTATCATGTTGATTTTCAACTTCAGCTTTGAATATCTTAAATTTATCCAATGCTTCAGATCTTTCTTTAATTGGATAAATATAACCGTAACGGGAGTAATCATCTGTGAATGTTATGAACGAGTCATAGCCATCCACACTTTTCACCGGAAATGGTCCGCATATGTCAGTCTGAATAATTTCTAGTGTCGCTGTGATTTGGTTTGCACCCTTTTTAATTTGTTTTACGTATTTTCCTTTTATGCAATCTATGCATTGTTCGATATCTGAGAACTCTAACGGAGAAAGAATGTCATTTTAACGAGGCTTTCTATTCTTCCCCTCGAAAATGGCCCAAAAAAAGTGTCATAATTTTGACGAGTCATGAGTTCTCTTTCTTTTCTTTTGTTCGTTATCCAAGCGGAAACATGCTTATTCACTTTGCACACTGAAATGCACTTTTCACATGAAAATAATAAATAAAGCTCATTGTGGAGTAATGCAACACCCACATGATCATTATTACACCATATGGCACACTTGCCATGTCCAAAATAACAGTGTACTTTTCTGTCACCAGCTGCTGAAGCAGCTGGGTAGCATATATCTTTGAAGAACCAGTGAACTGGTCCTTTATCTTTTCAAGGAACTCATTTCAATGCACACTCTACAATTGAGCAGACAATAGCTTGCTCAATTGTTTCTTTATAAATGCCATGCACTTTTTATTGGCGGTTAGCCACTTTATATTTTCGAGGTTGTAGGACATCTCCAGCGGAGCATAGTCCCTCTTCTTTCTTTTCCAAATACTATCATCATCCTTTTCGTCTCTGATTGGCTCTGTAGGCTTAACTGGCTGTGGAGTTACCACAACCCAGTCGACCTCAACATAAACAAAAAACCAAATCCACTTTCTTTCTCCATTCAGAGTAGGTATGGACATCCTTGATGCAGCTCATCAAGTAGTACCCCTTTTAACACCAATTGCATATAACAATTGCATATAAAAATCCAACGTTGGTCGAAAATAAAATATGCAACTGTTTGCGCAATTTAAAACTACATCACCGTTGGGCAGAAAATAGCAATAAAAGCACATAAAACAATAACAAATCATGATTATGTTATTAACGACGTTGGTCATAATAATAACAAAACCATAATTGTTTCAATTAATTCCTTTTAACATGCTCTTGTAATTTAATTCTTTCTTTATTTCTATTTACACTTTAAGACCACTTTTATATATTTGCAGCGGAAAAACATGAATAAAATTCATGAACTTTATACTTTTCACAACTATTTGTGTCACTGTTTGTGCAATTAAAACTATATCACCGTTGGGTAATAAAAGAAATAAATGCACCTTTTAACACATAATAAACAAATCATGATCATGCTATTAACAACGTTGGTCATTTAATAACAGAAGCATAATCATCTTTAATATCACTTTAATCAAGATTTTAATTCTCACTTTAAATCATGATAATGCTATTAACAACGTTGGTCAATTAATAACAGAATCATAATCATCATAAATATCACTTTATCACTCTTTTATTCTCACTTTATTGCTTTTAGCTATTAGTTTTAACTATTTGCAGCGAAAAAAATGAATAAAATTCATAAACTTTTATACTTTTAACAAGTATTCACTTTTCTTTCCTTCTGTTTCCTAAACAAAAATTTTGTTGGATAAAATTGAATAGGAAAACAGAAACAAAAAATAACTAAACATGCTTCTGAAAAAATTAACAGAAAACATGAAAAGACTATTCTGAGCGAAAAAACAGAAGGCCCACATCCTTTTACTATCTATCGCGCGGTGCGGGAGATAATCAAGCCCACGGCCCATTTTCGGCCTGAGGCCCACTCTGCTGGCTAGGGTTTGGCCAGCAGCGAATCTTGGCCGTCCATCGGGATCGGACGGCTGTCCACAAAATTCGTGGGAACAAAACCATCGACGAGCCCGATCCTAGTCAAACCCTAGCCGCATTTTTTCTATCTCCCTTGCCCCTGTCCTCTCGCTCCCGCGGCGCTTGGCGGCGGCGCCCGTGGTGGAAAAACTCCACCGCGGCGCTGGCACGCCGGTGGCCGGAGCCCGGCGACTGCCGCGGTCGCCTTCTCTCCTTCCCCTCTTTCTCTCCTCGCCCCTTTGCCGCACGACAACGCACGCGGCGCAAACGACGGCGGGAGGAAGACGGCGCCTCCGTGGCCCTCTTGCCGGAGATGCGTGCACCCACGGGTGGGCGCAACTCCGTCAAGCGGCCCAGCGGCAGTGCCCTTTGTCGGCGGCGGCGCCGGTAAGCTTTTCCCTTTTCCCTTCTCTTTGCATGTTAGGGTTAGGGTTAGGGTTAGCGGTTAGGGGCTCGTATACAGGGAGCTCCTCTGCTTTTCTTTTGGCAATGGGGTGGTGCGGCCTCTCCTCTGCCCGTGCTCTTCGTCCAGTCCCTCGGCTTGCCGATGCGGACGTGGATCGAGAGGAGCGGCGCGGCCTCGCGGCGGCGCACTTTGCCGGTGAGCCCGAGGCTTCACAGGTGAGTTCTTTGCCCCTCTAGGGTTAACGTTCATGCGGGAGGGGATCCTTTTCTGTTCTTTTTCCATTTCCCTTTTCTACTCGAATCGATCTAAGCCTTACGAGGCTCTGATACCAATGTTAGAATCGCAATCGACACGATCGAGTAGATGCTGAGGTGGAGGAGGTGTTGTACCTTCTCCCTGTGACGATCCAGAGGATGTCGTGGCGTCGGCCATGGTGGATGGAGGTGAGCACGGCAGTGGCGATGGCGGCGATGCAGTGGCGGCAGTGGTGCTTCCCGTGAGCCTGTGCTAACCCTAGATCGGAAGGGGGTGTCGGTGGGGTGACTGGCGGCACGGTGAACCTCGTACTGTGTGCCCCAGCCCCCACCCTTTATTTATAGCGCAGGTCACAGGGGCCCACCGTCCATAACTGAAATGGACGCCCCCAATCAGGGCGTAGTCAAGGGGAGTCGCGAGCCGTTGGGCTCGTACGACCTGGAGATCAACCTAACAAGTACGAGTGGGAGAGCACACCCCAATAGCCTGTGGCGTGTCCGGCATACCCACCAATATGAGTCCGGATGAAACCAAATCTAGACACGATTTGGGGCCTCCGAGTGAATATGCTCTAAGTCAATACTATTATTTTACGCTTCGTAATGTTAGGATAATTGTTCCATGGGTGTATCCATATAATTTTCTCGTATCCCATAGCAACTGAAATTTTTCATGAGACCCCGTTGAACATATTTTCAAAAATGTTCCATCATTGGGTATAAGTAGAATCTTCATAGCCCAAAAATACACAGTCAAAGTCAAACGTTTGTCGGTGGCACAGGGTTGTGTTTGAAGAAATGGAGTTTCGTTACTCGTCACATGAAACTCTGCACTTAGGGATCAGCCTCACAAATATGCTCTTCGAGCTTTGAAACCGTCTTTTTTGTGGACTCGGCTTTTTTCTATATATCCACGGCTTGTTTGAGATCCCCTTCCTCCTTCCTTTCTCACTGGAAAAAGCAGTAGTAGAATATGATTAGGTACGGCTAGTAGTAGCTCCTACTGCTCTCGTGGCGCGGGGGTGCCGTATGTGTACGCGCGCGCGTCGTGCTCTCGTTTGTAGGTTCGGCGTATACGTTGTAGGCGCGACGAGGCACTGAGTCCCGGCGTGCTTACGACGAAGCCATGTACAGCCTCCTTGTCACCACCTACGTACTAAGTTTTGTGGGAAGTGCTAGGCGTCCCCCGGGGGATCTGGGGGAAAATCCTCCGGGTTCCCCTGCCGACACGTGTCCCTCTCCCTGACCCAAAATCGCACCAAATCCTGCTTTTGCTATCGTGTAGCAAATAATTACCCGCTTTTGCTCACTTGTAGCAAAAACGGTTCGCGCAGAAAATAGAAAATGAAAAGACTGACTTCGCCGGAGACCTCGCCGGAGATTTCGTAACAACAAAAATGTGCTACTGTAGCAAAATCGACTTCGCCGGAGACATCGACGAAGACCTCGCCGGAAAACATCGTAGCAATTTTTTTAATCTATTGTAGCAAAATCACATAACAATAATAGCAAAAAAATTATTATATTGTAGCATCGCAGCAAAAATTATTACGACGAGGTTCTCTGATGAGACTTATGATGCAAATAGCAGAACAAATTGAAGCAAAAAATTCTTCTTATAATGAAAATTCACATAACGTATGATGCACAAATTCTGACATGAACAGAACCTCGTAGCAAAAACATTGTGCTATTTTAGCAAAACGACGAAACTATTGTAGCAAAAAAAAATTGTGCTATCCCCACACAAGGCGGCGTTGCAGGAAGCCCCGGGACGGGCGGCGCGGGAGTTCAGCGAGGTGAGGGTGGGCGCCGCCGGGCATGGAGGCTGCAGGGCGCGGAGCCGCTCCTTGGCACTGGGCCTCGAGAGCCTGCGGGCCGGAGCAGCAGGTCGCGTCGGAAAGTCGTCGCCGCTGCCGCCCTCCAGAACAAGCAGCATGGGCTCGAGCAACGGCCAGTGTGGGAGGTCGGGGAGGGCGTGCTCGACGGCAGCGGCCAGACGAAGAGAGGAGTGAGTCGGCGATCATGGCCACGACTCGACGGCGTGCTGAGACAACAGAGAATCGGTCGAGGGGAGCCATGGACGACGGGCGCATCGACGGACGAGGGCATGGCGGCGCCAGACGAAGGCGGGACGGGAGCGTGGGTGGGGAGGCGGCAAAGGCGGCACGGCGGCGCCGGCGGGGCAGGGCCAGGTGCAGCGGAGCGAGCTCGCGATTTGGAAAAGAGGAGAAAAGAGGAACGGCAGAACGTGTGGAGGAGAAATCCTGGAAGAGATAAGGTAGTAGGTGGCCGTCGCTTCCTCCACGCTGGTGGGCACATGTCACGTGCGCAAGGAGGAGGACGCAAGTCGGGAGATCCCGGATGATTACAAACTTTTCCCTAAGTTTTGCAGCTTTCCGCCGGTAAACATAGGGGCGGACGTCACGGCTCGAAATGTTGCTGTAGTGTTGGGCCTACCAGTAGCTCTAAATTCTTCGATGGACAGGATCGTACATGAGGATCTCGCTCGTATTCAAGTGTTTTGTGCATCATCGCAGGATGCATTTCTTCGAGTAACCTCTTGAAGAGGGTATTAGGGTGTTCCTGCAACGAAAATACGTAGGTGGCTCTCGGGTACGCCTGCACCTGATATTCAAAAATAATTTAATAATTCAAAAAAGTTTAAAAAATTGAAGGGCAAATATTATCGAGTATTGCACCCATACAAAATATTGTGTTAGAAAATGACATTTATTGCAAGCTGGGTTAAAGATTTGTCAAAAATGACGCTATATACACGCTATATTCACCAAAAATTTGAATTTTTTGCCCATAAGTCAATGCAAAATATTTCGCCACCAAATTATTTACACGAGTACAATACTTGGTAATCTTTGAGCGTAAAAAAATTCAGAATTTTTTTAACCTTCTTGAATTTTCTAAAAAATAATCCGTATATAAGGTGCGCTTGTCTCCATGTTCCATTAGTCCGCGCCCTTTTTTTTTTGAGAATACATGGAGAGCACAAGTAGATCACGCAGGATCAGTAGGCATATCAGACAGAATCAGCTCTCCAATGTGCGTCGGTGGGGTTTGAAGCAAGAACCTTTCGCACGCAGACCTGGCCATTTTTGCAATGCCATCTGCAACCCCGTTTGCTTCGCGTCTGACTTGGACAACAGCAGCTTCATCCAGCCTTCAGATCAGGTTCTTAGCTTCTTCGATGATGTCCCACAGATTGGATCTGTCCAGGTCCCTAGACTTCAGGGCAGCGACGATAGTGGAAGAATCGAGCTCGATGATGGCCTTGGGAATATGGAAGTCCGTGAGCAAGCGGAGGCCCAACAGAGCCGCCCTAGCCTCAGCTTCGTCAGCGTCCATGCACCTATGAACAGGTTCTCCCCCAGCGGCGATCACGATACCCTTGCAGTCTCTGATCACCGCACCGGCGCCTCCTGTTTCACCAGCTCGCTGGAGAGAACCATCCGAGTTCAGTTTTGCCCACCCCTGAGGCGGAGGCTCCCATCGGGACACCGGTTTGTCTTTTGACGCCGGAGCGGCCGGAACGCTCGGCAGCTTGCCTTTTGGGTTAGGCATCTAGGAGCAGCCAGGTTCCATGTCGCGCATGAAGGCCTGCAGAAAGATAACAGAATCCATTACCTTGGCCTTCCCCTCCTCATGAACGATGTCGTTTCTGAGGTGCCAGGCCCTCCATAAGAGCGCGGACGGAATCAGAAGAGAACTGGAGCAGGTGCTGAAGCCAGTCGCGTCCGGTGTTCCTGAAGCTTGATTCTGGCGGGAGGTCCCAAACTTTCCTCATGGCATGACGAAGAGCAGCCGCTTTTGTGCACTCGACAGTGGCGTGGAAGGAGTCCTCAATCGCATTGCCGCAAACAGGGCATTGATTGTCAACTTCCAGCGATCTTCTCCTTTTGTTCTCCTTTGTCGCCAGAGAGTCAGTAGCCGTGCGCCAGCCAAAAACCCTGACCTTTGGTGGCACCTTGGCCTTCCAAATGAGGTTCCAAGAAGATCTATCACCGCTTGTGGGTAAATTTGAAGGCCCACACAAGCTGCTAGAATTCTTCAGGTTGAGGGCAAGCCGATAAGCGCTCCGGACCGAGAAGATGCCAGACTTCTCGTAGTGCCAGGCCACCCGATCATCTGACGGTTGAGCAGGGAGTTTTATTTGCAAGATAGCATCGGCGTCATAGCTGTGGAACAGATCATGGACAAGCTCGCTGTTCCACTGGTTGGTTCCCGGAGTGATGAGCTGGTTGACCCACCGGCGTCTAGTGTTCTTTTTTAGGCCGGTAATTTTCAGTCCAGCACTTCTCGGGAGCCATGGATCCCTGTTAAATTGGATTTTCCTGCCATCCCCAACCCGATGGATGATTCCTTGTTTCAGTAGCTGCAGGCCAAATTCCAGTCCACGCCACGCAGGGGATGCATCCGAGGCGAACACGGTGTCGAGGATATTTCCTTTGGGGAAGTATTTTGCCTTCAACACCCTAGCGCATAGACTGGTAGGGTTTTGAATCAACCTCCACGCTTGTCTAGCAAGCAAAGCCTGGTTAAAGAGGCTCACATCTCTGAAGCCGAGACCTCCTTTGCCTTTGGGTTTAACAAGGTGATCCCAGGCTAGCCAGTGCACCTTTCTATGCCCAGCCTCGTCTCCCCACCAGAAGTCTCGGATCATCTTCTCATATTGATCACAGAAGCCGGCAGACATCTTGAAGACACTCATAGAGTAGACAGGGATTGCTTGGGCGACCGATATTATGAGAGTATCTTTTGCACCGTGGGACATGAATTTCTCCGCCCAGTTCGAGAGTTTCTTCGAGAATCTCTTCATGATTGGTTGAAATTTAGTCATTTTCATTCTGCCTTCCGGGTAGGAAGTCCCAGGTACTTCTCCTCAAAAGTAGAGCTTTGGACAGAAAGAGTGTCTTTGATCTTTTGCTGCATCTCAGTCGGGCAGCTCTTGCTAAAAAGCAGAGAACACTTGTTGGGGTTCAGCAGTTGCCCAGTGCTGTACTGGAAGAGGCCAAGGGCATCTAGAACTGCAGCAGCCTCCTCTTTCGTGGCTTTGAAAAAGGCAGACCATCGTCTGCAAACATCAGGTTTGAGATACCAGGAGCCCCTCTAGCCACTTTGATCGGAGTGATGGCACCCTCCGCTGTTTTGGCCTTGAGAATACAAGAGAGGATTTCTCCCACGAATAGGAACAGATAGGGGCTCAGGGGATCGCCCTGTCTTAGGCCTCTAGAAGGATAGAAAGGCTCGAGTGTTTTCCCATTTACTCTGACCGAGAAACGGACTGATCGAACGCAGCACATCACCCAGCTGATCCACGTTTTGCAAAAACCAAGACGAGCAAGTGTTTTCTCAAGGAAATCCCAACTGACCCTATCATAAGCTTTAGAAAGGTCCAGCTTCAGGGCACAATGAGTGTTTTTGGGGTTCTTGCTATGTTGGATTTTGTGGAAGCCCTCAAAAGCAATGAAAGCATTGTCGGTGATCATTCTTCCCGGAATGAAGGCACTTTGAGATTCAGAGATGATTCCATCAAGTAACGGTCTCATTCTATTCACCAGGCACTTGGATATGATCTTATACAAGACATTGCAGAGGCTGATCGGTCTGTAGTCAGATAAGCTCTCCAGGGAATCGCCCTTAGGAATCAGGACAATCACAGTGTCATTCACACCCTCAGGCATGAGGCCTGTAGCAAAGAAATTCCTGACTGCAGCAATCACCTCCTCTTTGAACACCAGCCAATTCCTCTGGAAGAATCTGCCGGGCAGCCCATCCGGCCCAGGCGCTTTGATAGGCCCAATCTGGAAGAGGGCTTCGCTGATCTCGTTGTCAGAGAAAGGTTCACAAAGTTTTGAGTTGATTTCCTCCGTTATGGGTTGGTGTAAGAAGTCTAGGACACCATCTGGTCTACCCGTACTATTCTCAGAGTACAGACCTTTGAAGAAATCAGAGGCCATGGTTTCAATCACTTCTTGGTCCTCCGTCCACGAACCATCAGCGGCTTTGAGTTTTTTTATCAAGTTTTTCTTTTGCCTCCAGGAAGCTTTTTTGTGGAAAAAGTTGGTGTTCCTGTCTCCTTCCTGTAGCCAAGTCACTCTCGACCGTTGCCGCCACATCGTCTCCTCCCTGAACAGAATTCCATCTAGCTGGGAGCTCAGATTTTTTAGTTTCTCATCTCTCTCGTGGGTTCTTGCTTTTTTCCATAAGCCTTGGATCTTCTTCCTCAGCTTACCCGCAATTTTGTTTATGTTGCCAAAGTTTTCCATACTCCATTCCTTCAGATGATCACGGGTTCCAGAGAGCTTTTTAGCAAGATCTTCTAAGGAAGAACAGCGCGGTCCGGAGGTCCAGGCTTCTTCGATGATTTCAGATAGTCTTGGATCACGCTCCCACATAATCTCATAGCGTGTGGGGCTTGAGTTTTTTGCAACCAAATTTTGATTGTCAAGCTGTAACAGGAGGGGCAGGTGATCAGATCTCGTAGAGCATAGATGGGTTACCGAAGCTTGAGGGAACAAATTGGACCAGTCATTGGAGGCCACAGCTCTGTCCAGACGAGCTCTGACGTTCTTGCGTCCCTGCTGCTTGTTGTCAAAAGTCTAGGGGGACCTCTGAAACCAAGATCGAACAAGTTGCACTCAGAGAGGATGTTCCTGAAAGCAGCCATCCTCCTCTCTGATCTCTTACACACAGACAGATGCTCGTGTTGCCACATGGTTTCGTTGAAATCACCAAGCATTAGCCACAGTTCGGAAGCGTTATTTTTTATTCTGCTGATGGTTGTCCACATGTGGTGTCTTTCAGCAGGTTTTGGTTCACCATACACGAAGGTGCCCCACCAAGAATGGCCATTGGGGACTTCACGGACAGAGAAATCAATGTATCTCGGACCTTCAGCTAGCACCTTTATTTCGACGTGTTCATCCCAGAACAAGGCGATACCGGCACCCTTACCCTTGCCATCCTGCGTGATGCAGTACCTGAGGCCTAGCCTCCATTTTAGAGCTTTTATTTTTCTCTCACTCTGCCTAGTCTCGCTGATGAACACGATGTTGGGCCTATAGGTACGAACGAGTCATACCAGCTCTTGAACTGTCCGGGGCTGGCCCAGCCCCCGACAGTTCCATCCTAAGAGTATCATTTCTGCTGACAGGCGCGCCCATCCGCGCCTGTCAGTGTACCAGCAGCCCCGGGGCTGGTTGCTTCTGTTCCGCCATCCATCCCAGTGTCCTCCTTCCTATGAAGCACAGAGCCTTCGCCTTTTGTTCTCTTGTTATCCCCAGGTTCGCCTTCGAACTCCTGCAGTTCCGTGCTAGCCCGTTTGCCCAGCCTGGGATTCATCTCCGAGGTGGCGATAACCAGCTGGGCAGCATCATTCTTGTCAGTCGTCTCATCATCGTTCCTGCCCATCCTCTTCCATCTCTTGGACGGCACCAAGGCATCTGCAACAGCTTCTTTGTTGTTGGAGTTCTTGTGTGTAGCATCCTGGCCTGCAGTGTTTTTGGTGCTGATGATAGCGCCGGCAGCAACGGACAAGAGGATGTTGCCCGCATTGTCGAGCCAGCGTCCTTGGAGCCCACGGAGTACGCCGGAGGCCCACCGGACGGTTCCCGGGTGGTAGCTTGGGATCGTTGGCGCATACCTTGTCTTTGACGGAGAGCTTGGCGACGTCGTTCGCCACGTTGTCAACCATGGTGAGCTGCGGGGTACTCGGCTCGGTGTAGCGTACCCCGCTGCCTTCGATCGTGCGCCATGGCAGCGTCTTCAGCAGGGCCTTCCTGTTCTGTCCCGTCGTAGTTGGGAGGAACCAGCAGCGTGGGTCCTCGGCGTGGATGGCCCGAACACCAATGGAAGTGTTGTACCTCCTCCTCCTCATGTTCTCCGGGATGTTGCAGCCGTTCTCTGGTGTCTGATGATGCCACAGCAAAGGCAGAAATTTGGCAAGCGTTCGTAGAGAACAGAGATGATCACCTCTTCTTCAGAAATTTCGTCCTCGAGGGTGATCCATCGTTGCAGGGGCCTCCCGATCGGAAGGTGCACTCAAGCGCGCAGGATCTTGTCGGTGATGTCGCCGCGCGCATTGTTGTCGATGAAGATGACCTCACCGAGCCGCTTCCCCAGGTCCCTGGTCATCTCCTTGGAGAGGAGATAAAAGGGGAGGCCCGCGAATTGGACCCAGATTGGTAGCGACTCGAAGCCCACCACCGCTGGGTCCTCGCCTTCCTTCAGCTCCTGCACCAGCACGACGTCGCCCTGGTACCTCCAAGGCCCCCCGCGTGTGACGTGCTCGAAATCGCCATCCTCAGAGAACTCGAGGACGAAGCGCTTGTCAGCAGCCTGGCTCGCATCCATGGAGCCCCTGATCTTCCAAACTTTGCGCATGTAGTTCACCAGCTGCTTCGTGGGGATGGTGAGGAGGGAGAGGAACACGCTGACGGCGATGAGCCGCATCCGCGTGCCATGGGCCCTGGCCAAGTTGATGACGATGAGGGTCCTTTCCTCCGCAGTGCGGTCATCCACGGCGGGGCTCTTGCCCCAAGGACGGATCGCGCTGGGTCCCGACTGGGCAAGAGGCGCACCCACGACCTCCGATGCAGGCGTCGCGACCACGCCCGCCGCGGAACCCAAGGTTGGGCTGGTGGTCTTCAAAGCAGAGGCGTCCGCCTCCATGATTCGCTGGGAGTTAGTCAATGGGGATTAGGAACGGGTGGTGAGGGAGAATGTGATGATCGGCACCGAGAGCTCGCGATTTATAGCCTGTCCGCCAGGGTCGGGGGGCTTGTGATCCCAGGGCGATTGAATTCGGGAATGAAGGCTGGCAGAAACTTCCCGACGGAGTGAAAGCGGGGGATGAATGACGATAAAGAGCTCAATTGCCGTTGCCGGAGCTGAAAGGCGGCCATAATTGGCCATGACCACCCTTAACGTCGGCCGAATCGTGGGGGATCCAACAAAGCCAACTGGGCGGTGGGGGGCGGCGTTGGGTAGTTCCACAGGGAGAGAGGGAGGCCTGGGGGCGCAGGGCGAAGGCGAGGCGACAACCAGGGACGGTGACGCCGAATGGGGATGGGACGAAGGGGGAGACGATGGGGAATTCGCCTTGGAGGCCGGAGAGTCAAAGATGCTGGACAACTTCGAGCGCATTCTGGCGATGCTCTTGGCGGGATCCGCGGATCGCCGCACAATGGAACGCAGTCTGAGCTTGAACTCGTCGGGGAAGAGCGATGGGGATTTTGCGTGGGCAGAGCGCCCTGGGTAAGCTATGGATTGTGGATTTGATTGGGGGATCGGTGGATCTTGGTGTCCGGCTTCGTCACGGGTGTCTGGTTTGGGGGATCTTGCTGGGGATTCATGGGATTCAGGCAGGTTTGGCCGGAGTTCGCCGTCGCCCTCTCGCCAAGGGGGAGAGAGCCGAAGCGACATCAAAACCCTTTTCTCTTCCATTAGTCCGCGTCTGTTCCTGCAATTGCTAGTATATAAGAAGAGAGTTAGCCCAATATATAAGAAAGACTGGGGGTCCGTTTGGATTAGAGCCCCGAGCCGCCCTGCCAAAACATAGTCGTTGACTGCGTGGTTTGTTGCCCGTTTGGTTGGATGCCAATAAATTGGCGTGCCCTCGCTCGCATGGCTCTCCAGTTCATTTTGGGGCTGTTTGGATGCCGCCAGAGCTAGCCCTGCCAATTCGTGGGCGAGCCAAAATTTTGGCGCAGGAATCGGGCGCCCGCATCTCACCAAAATATTGGCGTAAAATGAACTGGAGAGCCATGCGAGCGAGGGCACGCCAATTTATTGGCATCCAACCAAACGGGCAACAAACCACGCAGTCAACGCCTATGTTTTGGCAGGGCGGCTCGGGGCTCTAATCCAAACGGACCCTTTACGCCAATATTTTGGTGAGATGCGGGCGCCCGATTCCTGCGCCAAAATTTTGGCTCGCCCACGAATTGGCAGGGCTAGCTCTGGCGGCATCCAAACAGCCCCTGGGTTCAAAAACCATACATTTCCTATTTACGAGGGAAACCGGGTTCACAAATCGGCACAACCGAGAAGACCTGTCGTGCACATGCCGCTAGTTCGCCAAACGCCCGAAACACCCCCGATATACATAACTCGACACTAAACCCGCACGCGAGTCACAACTCCACACGATACAGCCGTCTCGTAGCCCTAGCTACGCAGACAACTGCCCGTAGACCTCGACATCGCACCAAATTCGGGGCCGCTGCCTCCGACATAGCAGCCATATCAACATTCACATTGCCTGAATGCGAGCCAGGAGGGTTGACCAACTCGCTGCCCGGACAGCCCTACGTCACCACCCAAAAAGCCTGCAAGGCCAAAGCCATGCACCATAGGATCATCGATGCGTGGGAGACCAAGGCCGCCACCTCGGCGTACCATCACCATCTGGAACCGCCGCCCCGCCGTTCGCCTTCCCCGAACACAGTGTCATCCTGATCAGCCGCCGCGAACCCATTTCCATGCGAGGGCTAAGAACTCTAAGCCGCCACCTTCAAAAAGGTAGCAATGTGTCTGTCACTGCCGCCCGCTCCAATGGAGCTTATGTTTTTCACTCGCGACGGTCAGGATCGAAATTCCACAACGACCTAAACAAGAAGGAGAGCGTCACAACAAGCAAGTAGAGTGGCACTGCTGTCGACCGCCGAACACTTCCACGGCGCGCCAATTCTCCTCTCCTCCTAGTCACTGGTAGCCCCGCCAGATCGAGCTCGTGCAGGCCCAGATCGGCCCCACATGGCCTAACGTGGACAGATCCTCATTGGTGCCACCACAGCGCACCCTCCGCGGCCATTGCGTCCATACTCATCACTAGCGCGCCACCAACGCCCCACCACACTAGCACCGCTGAGCCCAGGCCCCTGCCAGATCGGACAAGAAATATCCGAGATCTCGACCGCAACTTCAGTTGCCCCGTTCGGTCACGCTGGCATGCTGTCGCACAAGACCACCGTAGATCCGCCACCACGAACCAGTCAGGCAGCCATCGACTTGCCGGTCCTGACGACCAGCGGGAACCCGTGTCTGAAGCCTCTAGTCGCCAGGACAAGAAAGACAACGACAGCGGCCCCCGCCGGCGTCCATCGCGCTGGATTCACCGGCGGCATCCTCCGACGGCGGGGAGGGAAGGAGGCGTGGGGGGAGGAGAAGGGACTGGGGTCATCACTGTCTGTGTTGCCCAGGGAGGATGATGTGAGAGCCTCGTGATTATTTACTTAATAGAAGAAAAATGCAAGGATACATGAATGCATTAGGACATGATTTTTTTCTGAAAGGGGGGAAATACATCAGAACATCGTAAACAGAGAGCTACTTAACACAGAGAATAGAAGAGGTGAGTTGTGCGGTGGTGGTAGTCGACATCGACATGTCCCTAGGCGGGTTCGTTGAGCGATATGGCAACACCTTCCACCGTAAAGGATTTGTCATCAGCCGCGTCATGAAGGATGGTCCAATGCAACAGGTCCATCCCCTACTACCTCCTCCAAGCGCCATGTCATCACCGCCATTTCCGTGGTAGACGTATCAACTAATTAACTACGTTGGTCACCTCACTCCATATATTCGTGTTCTTCCCAAGCGAGTCCAAGCCTAGTGCGAAGACAGTCGGACCTTATCTCTAGAAGATAAATCGGGAGAACGTGAACAACTGCGTACTCGTCCTGCACCAGTCGCTATCCTCCTTTGCGGGCAATGTAGTCAATGACCGTCTTCGTCCATTTCAGAAATGTTGCGGCATGTGACTGTTAGGGCTCTGGCTCACCAGCTCGGTAACTATAGTTATTTCCTGGTCAAATTGAGTACTTCTACGTGTACAAATCTTGAATATTACCTTTAAATTAATAAGTAGTTAAACTAGATTTATACTTCTTTATAATTCATTATTATCAAACCACATTTTGATCAAAATATTGCAAAATAATAATTATGTTGTTTTGCATTATACATAATTAATTTACGATTTAATAATATGTTTAAGCTATGCTAAATTTAAACCATACTTTGTTCTTAAAGTTATTTCATATTTTTTACTTTTTGGGACATTCAATAGATCTTTGAAACCGAGTCCCCTTAAACATGAGAAGAATGGAAAAGGGATAAATGCATGCCTTCATCCATCAGTCTGGCACAAATGCCCACATTATACTGTATAAACAATATATTGGTAGAGATCTCTAATGTTATGGTTTTAAAATATGTTTTTAGTGGTTTCCAATGTACTATTAGGTATATACACAGATAGAAAATTCTAGAGCATATAGGCATTACTAGATCAAAATTATAGAGCCTATAGGGTGTTTATGAAGACCTTGTCATCAAATCTTTAGCATGTTGACTCTTGTACTGGTATTCCCCTCATCATTTGTGAACTACATGTTCTCTAACTGGTTCAGTAACAAGCTGAGAACCTGTGTATGGAAACATTTTATTCAGATAACATCAATTTTATAATCATGTGAGGATTGATAAGCCCCAAGTGCATTCACACAATCTTTCAGTCTGAGTATGCGACCCAAATAAACACCTATGGTTAAATTTTGGTACACCTACACTTATTTATATTTTCTCAACAAAATAGTCAGTTGTCAAGTGAATGCAATATACTAATTTGTATGGAGTTGAAAGCAAGTGTTTATCACCATCGTGGCAAATTAAAGATGTTAAAAGAAAGCAAGCAAAATGTCACAGCTGTTTTAGTCAAGGACAAACAGTATTTTTAACGAGCAAGCTTCATGATACTTGGCAAAGATACAATTGTGAATTGGTGACAAATGAGCCTGAATATACCTACACAATCATCTATAGTTGTATAATCTGTTTAAATACTTAAAGGAGCGGTCTATTGAAGGATCAAGATATACATTTAGAGGGGAGGTGAATAGGACTTCATATTTCACTCTACTAAAAAAGAGTAATCTAAGATTGAGAGGAAGTTTATGAAGCAACAGATCAAATTCAAGCTTAGCTAATCAGATTTGTGATAGTCATGAGGCATTCGTTAGGTGATTTATACTACATATCAAGATGCTCCGTCGGAAACTCAAAATAGAGGCCGAATAAATTGGAAAGAGCATGCAGTTCATCCATCGTGGTATAAATGCAATGCTTTTTGTGAACAAATTGGAACTCCTAAACAGTTAGGAGTTGTGCGCGCATCTAATTTGTGGATCGCCACAATTAGTTTGTGAAGGTTTTTGTTGATTTTCTCAAAATCAACTCAAAAGATCGGGTCAAACTTGCGAGCTTGGCTAGCGTGAAGAAGAGTTTAGTCCGAGGAGTTTTGCGCCTCGGTTTATAGTTCTTGGTTACTGCCATACTACTCGATCTCTGAAGGTTCAGTTATTCTGTTTACTTTGTTCTATTATCCTTGTTTTTTATGCCTTAGTTTACCTGTTCTAGATCTTTTGAAGCCTTAGTTTACCGGTTCTAGATCTTTTTAAGCATCAGTTTTAGCCTAAATACTATACGTTGTTCTTCCAGTACAATATACAGAGCCGTTGATCCACGGCCTGCTCGGTAGCTGCGTCGGTCGCGTCGCGTGTCGTGTTCGGTCCGAGGTGAGGAGTATATATTGGCAGAGCACGTTTCACGCTGACCGCGGCTGAGCTCGTTAATGCGCTACGTACACAATTTGTTTGATTCTGGCAGGTACGGGAGATCAACGATGAGGGTCACACTACGGGAAACCGTCAAAACGCCGACGGGCGGGCCGCTGTCGGCGTAGCAACGATCGCCGTCGGCGTAGAGTCGTCGGCGGAGGACGCTGTCGGCGTATGAACAATGCCGTCGGCGTATCCGTCGCCGTCGGCGTATCTGAAGTGGGACCCACAAAACGGACGTCGAACGTCTCCGTCTGCTCCACCTGCCGTCGGCCTAGGCTGCCACGTGTGCTGATCCGGTGCGTCTGGGAGGAGTCGTACGCCGACGGCATTGACGACAATGCCGTCGGCGTAAGGATGACCATATGGTCCTCCAGCGTCGACGTGGCGCCATCCTGTGCGTCCCCGCAGCATACTACGCCGACGGCATGCCGTCGGCGTAGACTTGACCATATTTTCAGTTTCTGAAACTTTTTGCTGCTGGTTTCTGGCGCATTTTAAATACAATTAAAATTGCACAAATTATAAAACATCACAGAAACATCAAATAAAACACCACATACATATCCAAATGACACAAACATGATTCAAATTCATCCAAGCATTCATACAAACTCCAAACAAGTTCGAATTCACACACGCTACACCCGAACACATCCTACACCTCCCGAGAGCCCGAGGCCGATGATTCCTTGCCTTGGCTCATCTTGGTCAATCACCTGCATTGAGAAAGGATAAACTTTTAAGCATGTTGAAAAATGTAGTAAATAAGAATAAAGACGTAATGCAATTAAGAAGAAGCATGTTGAAAAGTAAATAGTACGCAAAAGGACATAAAAGACCCTCACCCCTAATCATCACTCTCATAGTTAAGTCCTGGGTTGTCATCATCACTATCAACATCACTATCAACATCACTATCACGAGTGTTGTATATTGGAACCTCCTCGCACGGTGGAGGCTCATCATCGTCATCACTATCACTCTGTAACTTGTTGAGCATATCTATATCCTTTAGATTCACCACTACGTCACCACCTGTTTGTGCATTGTCCTCGCGGTCCTCAAGACCTTGTATGCCAAAGTCCCCAAAGGTTTGTTCCTCTTGATAGAAAATCCCCTCGTATGTTTTAGGGTCAATGTTGTTGTAATCGTCTTCGGAGGGCATGGGTAGCTTACCACGTGGCGATACATGGAACACGACTTCCCAACCAATGAGTCCCTCTTTCTTGCATGGGTAGGGCAAATAATAAACTTGAAAGGCTTGGTGAGCCACAACAAAGACATCGGATCCATTGTAGGTGGTTGAAGGCTTAACTTCAACTAACCCAATGGAAGGGGTACTTTTGGTTCCATGCTCAGGGTCGAACCAGTGGCATTTGAACACAACAAGCTTGAGTGATATGTTCGTGTTATTGAACGTCAGCTCATATACGTTCTGTAACCTTCCGTAGTAATCATAATTACCGGCTCCTTTGGTGAAGACCCCGGTATTTATAGTCTTTGCATTAGGCCGACTGTTCTGGTGATGCTCTGTATGGAAGCGGTACCCATTCACATCATACTTCTCATACTTCTCGACTCTACGGTTACAACCTTGGGAGACACATCTCAACTCATCTGACATCACAACGTTGGCATCAGCTCCCTACAAGTACAAATTGTTTTGTGCATTAGTAAGAGGGATAAGACACGAATTGCAAGGTAGAAGGGACAGGTTTGAAATTACCTTTTCCCTGAACCAAACCGTGAATTTTTTCTTTCCGGGGGCAGGCTCTTTCAAAAGAGTGTCCAACGCGGCTTCATTGGGTCCATCTGATGTTCCCGACCACATTTCATCCGTGAATTGACTAAAAGGAGAAAATACGTATTAGAACGAAATCATGATAGTAGTTGCAAAGTAATTTGTTCCCCATTTTACCTAAGGAAACTGCCCTCTTCTCCCTGCTCGTCGTGGGTCACTTCCTTCATGTTCATAAGCACATAGAGCATTATGCACTCCAGCTCATCATTGGTCAAGTTATACCTTGTTGGGCCACCGCTCTTGCCACCGGGACACTGGAAGAGGACGAGCTTGGGGTCTCGCTTGGGCTCGTCGACATTGTACCGAGAGGCCTGGTTATGCATAGTGGGAACATCATCGGGGTAGTACGTTAGCCTGGCGTCTGCCATCTCCTGAAGGATAGTTGCCTCGGCTATGGATGACTCAATCTTATTTTTGTTTCCACATTTGGTTCGAATATACTTAAACTCTCTCTCAATACAAAACTGCCAACGAAACTGCACCGGTCCACCCAAGAGTACCTCATTCGCAAGATGCACAACAAGATGTGCCATCGGAGTAAAGAAGCCTGGCGGAAATATCGTCTCTAAGTTGCACAGCAACTCCGGCACTAGTTCATGCAGCTTCTGAATAATCAGGGGACATACTTGCTTAGCACAGAGCGTGCGGAAGAAATGGCTCAACTCCGCGAGCACTCGCCAGACACGGTCGGGGAGATACCCTCGAACCATCACCGGTAGCAGCCGCTCAATCCATATATGATAGTCGTGACTCTTGAGCCCGGTGACTTTTGCCGATTGTATATTGACTCCCTTACTTATATTCGAACAATAGCCATCAGGGAACATCACGACGAATTTGAGCCAATGGAATGCCTCAGACCTTTGCATACTATTAAGGCAGAAGTCAGCATGCGGCTTGAACCAGTTCTTTTGACGGCCTTCAGGAGGCTTCATGTGCATTCTCTCCCTATCACAGAGCTTCTTAACATCAACTCTAGCCTTAACATTATCCTTCGACTTCGGGGTAATGTTCAGGATTGTGTGAAAGAGGGACTCTCCAACATTCTTTTCGGTGTGCATCACATCGATGCTATGGGGAAGTTCGAGGTCCTTGTAATATTCGAGTTGCGTCAAGCCTGCCACGTGAGTCCAGTTGTGCGACACACCATATCCCACATATCGTGGGCCTTTTCTCCCAGCAGGCACGAGAGCACTTAGCTCGGCGTCAACAGCTGCACCATCGAAAGTTGGTATCGCTTTTTCTTCACGCTCAACTCTGCCCTTCTTGAAGTTCTTTTTGTCTTCTCTAAACGGATGCCCTCTTTTGAGGAACTTTCGATGTGTGTCAAACGCGGAATACTTCCGTCCCGCCGTTAGCCACATGAACTCAAGTCGGTTCCTGCACACTGGGCATGGCCACTTACCAGCTGTACACCATCCGCAGAATAGGGCGTACCCGGGCATGTCATGCATGGAATTGTGATACCAAACTTTCATCAAGAAGTTTGTCTTCGATGCACGATCATATGTCAACGTCCCGTGGTGCCAAGAGTGGTTCAGATCATCCACAATTGGCTGCATGTACATACTTAAATTCTTCCCCGGATATTCAGGACCTGGAATGATCAGCGAGAGGAACATGGTCTTCTTTTGCATTAGGGCTCCAGGAGGGAGATTGAGCGGAATAACAAACACGGGCCAGCAGCTGTACGCGGTAGTCGACAAACCATATGGATTGAATCCATCGGTTGCTATCGCGATTCTCACGTTTCGAGCATCTGCTGCCTCATCGGGGTGGTTCGCATCAAAGTTCTTCCATGCCGTACCATCAGATGGATGTCCCATCAATTCCCGGTCGTGCTCATCCTTGTATCTCTTCCCCGTTTTGTGCCATTGCATCTGTGTGGCAGACTCTTTGTTCATGTAAAGCCGCTTGATTCTTTGTATGAATGGGAGGTAACGAAGAATCTTAATGGCGACATTTGACTGCGTCTTCGTACCATCGGGTCCTTTTACCACATGATACCTAGAGGCCTTACACAAGATACAGTACTTGTCATTGGCAAACTGTTTCCAAAACAAAAGGCATCCTTTTGGACAACAATCTATCTTCTGATAATCCATGCTGAGATCTCGCAGGATTTTCTTCGTTTCGTACATGCTTTGAGGCAGACAATGCCCTTCAGGCAACAGGTTACCAGTTGTTTGCAGATGCGCTTCAAAGCATGAACGGGTGCTGCCATACTGGAGCTTGTTGGCTAGTGCTTGCGAGATGGCATCGAGCTGAGAAACATTTGCACCCTCGTACAGAGGCCTCTGAGACGAGGCCATCATAGCAAAGAAGGCCTTCGCGGTTGGCTCTGGGTCCTCTGGTTGACGCGGTTCTCCGGTTCACGCGGTTCCTCCGGTTCTGGAGGTTCCTCCGGTTCCTCCTGTGATGGTGGCGAATCTGGCATGTCGCCAGCACGGAGATCATCTAGCCAGTTTCTAATCCCATCATCTTCATTGCCATTGATCCGCTGCCGCATCACCCTGCCACTCTCGCGCTCGTACTCATCAAAGTTGACTGTCGTCACGAAGTTCGGCATATACCCACGAGAGAAGAGGTGTTTAATCATATCATCCTTTCCCTGACGTGTACGAAACTTGCAACGAGGGCAAGGGCACTGTCCACGAGCGCCTGACTCTAAACCCTTACGCGCTAACTCCTTCACTAACAAATGCGTCTTCCATACCCACTCATCTGTTTTGTCAACCAAACTAGTTCGGCCACTGTACATCCACCCATTATCTGCCATCCTCTGCTGCTTTACTGTGAGCCAAATAATAATAACATGAAATTAAATGCATCATATTTTTATTTTCTTGCATGCAATGTCACCATTTTATTACGGCCAAATTTTATCTTTTACAACATGCAAGGGTTCACATACACTTCTAATAGGTAGGGGCCTATCCCGCCCGAGTACGTGTAGATCGAGTCGTGTCCCATGTTCTACCCCGACCCGAGACGGAATTTCGGCAGCACCTCCCCGCTGTTCTTCAGAATACACGTCTCGAGCTTGTCAAGCCGAGAGGGTGTGCATCCGAAGAACAACAGGGAGGTGCTGCCGAAATTCCGTCTCAGGAAGGGGTAGAACGTGGAACACGACCCGATCTACACGTACTCGGACTGTCCAACAGGACAACCCGGAAGTGTTACGGTTATAAATATGCAAAGATGGACAATCCTGCATATTTATAAATTTGTAACCCTTCCGGATGGGATCTGACTCGGGTTACGCGACTGACTTGGTGATCTAGACCAAAATAAACCTATGCAGCAAGAGAGGCGAAAGATTTATACCCTCGAAGCGTGATCGGTGGCCGGAGAAGGTCGAGGACGTGCTCCGGAAGAGGGCGACAAAACAAAGGGCACCGAGGCGGCCCCTCCTCAGCTGGAGAAGCCGCGACGACGCGCGGGACCGACGGTGCTGGCTGGCGGGAAGCTACGTCATCTAAAAAGTACAAACAATCGAAATATATAAGCAAATATCCCTCCATTTTACCTAATAATTAAACATAAAACAGAATAAACCATAAACGATGTAACCATATTAGCTAAACATAACACATATAGACAAGTAGCACAATAATACATAGGTAGCATGCATGATATAAGTCTAGCAGTACAACATGTAGCAAATAAGTCTAGTACGACACAGGAGGATGATAGACATCCTAAACTCGACTCGCGCCGGTGTCAGTGACGTCGTCGTCGCGGTCCCACAAGAGGACGTGCTGCTAGAGTCCTCCTGCTGCTGCGTGCCGGAGGGGCCGGCCTCGCCCTGCCCGCGCTGCTGCCGGCTCTCGCTGAAGACCTGGTACTGGACCGCCATCACCTGGGGATCAAGGAGGAGATCCTTGACCAAGGGGTCATCCTCCTCGCGCTGGTGGCGCGCCCTCAGCAGCCTCTCTGCCTGCCGGTGCTCCCTCTCCTCGGCCTTCGTCGCGATCCTCATGCCATCTGGCGCTAACATATGCGCCACGCTCCGCTCATCCTCAAAGTTGAGGATCGCTCTCGCCCCAAAGTGCTGGACCGCCGCGCAGTCGTAGGCGCGGGCACCTGAAAGTACCAAGCTGGATCTTCCTGTGATCCACTGTGATCTGAGCTGCCCAAGTCGGGATCTTCGTGTGTCTCCGGTGAACACCACGAAACTTTCGCTCCGGCTCCGACATGATACTTAGTTAAGTAAAAGCATTTGATACAGGGGTTAGTCATATATGAAATGAATATATGTGAAATCTATTTCAAGCATTTTTATACCTGCACTCAAGCTCTGCTGCCACTAGAGTAGGAATCCTGCAAGCAAAGGGACTTTTTTTAGTCCAAATAACGAAGATATTAAGGAGATGACTATGCATAGGGAACGTGGTTTTACATCTGAAGCCTCATATGTCAAAGCCATTAGTTAGCAAAAAGAGTGCCTACAAGAACGAAGTAGAAATAAATGCATTGTTCTTGCATTTACCCTTGGTTCTGTAGACAGTCTTCTTGCAAGCATAATGGACTATTCTAATCATCGGCTTGCATTAAGAATAGCCAAGAAGACAACATTATTTCTTTCGACTCATAAAAAACAGCAAATCACCTACACTAAATTTTTATACGACGATCATTCCAAATTGACTTAGCAAATTTTTCTAATAACATTTCTAATAAATTTCTAACACTAAATTTCCTAACACTAAATTTCTAACACTAAATTTCCTACCACTAAATTTCCTACACTACAAAAACAACACAAAAATGTACCTAAACTACACACCTAATTTATACTCTACCACCTTAGCAAAATTTCTACTAACACTTGGTCGACTAAATTTCTAACACTAAATTTCCTACCACTAAATTTCCTACACTACAAAAACAACACAAAAATGTACAAAAACAACACAAAAATGTACCTCGGGGCGGCGGGAGGTGGCCCGCGTGGCGGCGGCGGCCGAAGCGGGAGGCTGCGGCGGCGGCGGATCGAGGGCGGGGAGGAGGCGCACGGGATGGGGAGGAGGCGGCGGCGGCGGATCGAGGTCGGGGAGGAGGAGGCGCACGGGATGGGGAGGAGGAGGCGCACGGGATGGGGGAGGAGCGGCCGGGTCGGGGAGGAGCGGCCGAGGCGGGAGGTGGCCGCCGTGGGGAGTGCGTCGAGGCGGCGGGGCGCGACCTCGGGCGGCGGGAGGTGGCCGGCGTGGGGAGTGCGTCGAGGCGGCCGGGCGCGACCTCGGGGCGGCGGGAGGTGGCCCGCGTGGCGGCGGCGGCCGAAGCGGGAGGCTGCGGCGGCGGCGGATCGAGGGCGGGGAGGAGGCGCACGGGATGGGGGAGGAGGCGGCGGCGGCGGATCGAGGTCGGGGAGGAGGAGGCGCACGGGATGGGGGAGGAGGAGGCGCACGGCGTGGGGCACATTTTTTTTGTTTGTCTCCGCTCCGACCAGGTGGCTTGTACTAATTATTAGGGCAACCTATACGCCGACGGCAATGCCGTCGGCGTATGAGTTGACCATTTTTTATTTATGTCCCTTGCAATTTATTAAAATTAATCGAAACAGAGTAGTAGCAACTAAGATAGAACAAAACATAGACAAATGACACAACCAAGCAAAAAAGTCCACTGGGCTACCCCCTTTCGACGCACGTCTATGGGGGTAGACGGAAACGTTAGGGTTTTTCCAGCGGATTCAGGGTTTCACCGAAGCGGGGCCCCGGAGCGTCGGAACCCCACCCAAACCTAGGTTGTGACATACCATATGTATACAAGTGAGTTGTGTGTTTAAATGTGCAAGAATCTACTCCTACGTGTGACCGACATCACCGGCTTCACTTTCTCTCTAGTGAGTTTCTGCACTTAGAGGTGAAAACTCCCCTTTCGGGCGAACCGGATGGAATCGTGTGTCGATTTGGGGTAGACTTTGGTTTCTCATGTTCCTATGGCCTAACATAACACAACCAAGCAAAAAAGTCCACTGGGCTACCCCCTTTCGACGCACGTCTATGGGGGTAGACGGAAACGTTAGGGTTTTTCCAGCGGATTCAGGGTTTCACCGAAGCGGGGCCCCGGAGCGTCGGAACCCCACCCAAACCTAGGTTTGACATACATCCATGTATACAAGTGTGTTGTGTGTTGTAAATGTGCAAGAATCTACTCCTACGTGTGACCGACATCACCGGCTTCACTTTCTCTCTAGTGAGTTTCTGCACTTAGAGGTGAAAACTCCCCTTTCGGGCGAACCGGATGGAATCGTGTGTCGATTTGGGGTAGACTTTGGTTTCTCATGTTCCTATGGCCTAACATAACACAACCAAGCAAAAAAGTCCACTGGGCTACCCCCTTTCGACGCACGTCTATGGGGGTAGACGGAAACGTTAGGGTTTTTCCAGCGGATTCAGGGTTTCACCGAAGCGGGGCCCCGGAGCGTCGGAACCCCACCCAAACCTAGGTTGTGACATACCATATGTATACAAGTGTGTTGTGTGTTGTAAATGTGCAAGAATCTACTCCTACGTGTGACCGACATCACCGGCTTCACTTTCTCTCTAGTGAGTTTCTGCACTTAGAGGTGAAAACTCCCTTTCGGGCGAACCGGATGGAATCGTGTGTCGATTTGGGGTAGACTTTGGTTTCTCATGTTCCTATGGCCTAACATAACACAACCAAGCAAAAAAGTCCACTGGGCTACCCCCTTTCGACGCACGTCTATGGGGGTAGACGGAAACGTTAGGGTTTTTCAGCGGATTCAGGGTTTCACCGAAGCGGGGCCCCGGAGCGTCGGAACCCCACCCAAACCTAGGTTGTGACATACCATATGTATACAAGTGTGTTGTTGTTGTAAATGTGCAAGAATCTACTCCTACGTGTGACCGACATCACCGGCTTCACTTTCTCTCTAGTGAGTTTCTGCACTTAGAGGTGAAAACTCCCCTTTCGGGCGAACCGGATGGAATCGTGTGTCGATTTGGGGTAGACTTTGGTTTCTCATGTTCCTATGGCCTAACATAACACAACCAAGCAAAAAAGTCCACTGGGCTACCCCCTTTCGACGCACGTCTATGGGGGTAGACGGAAACGTTAGGGTTTTTCCAGCGGATTCAGGGTTTCACCGAAGCGGGGCCCCGGAGCGTCGGAACCCCACCCAAACCTAGGTTGTGACATACCATATGTATACAAGTGTGTTGTGTGTTGTAAATGTGCAAGAATCTACTCCTGTGTGACCGACATCACCGGCTTCACTTTCTCTCTAGTGAGTTTCTGCACTTAGAGGTGAAAACTCCCCTTTCGGGCGAACCGGATGGAATCGTGTGTCGATTTGGGGTAGACTTTGGTTTCTCATGTTCCTATGGCCTAACATAACACAACCAAGCAAAAAAGTCCACTGGGCTACCCCCTTTCGACGCACGTCTATGGGGGTAGACGGAAACGTTAGGGTTTTTCCAGCGGATTCAGGGTTTCACCGAAGCGGGGCCCCGGAGCGTCGGAACCCCACCCAAACCTAGGTTGTGACATACCATATGTATACAAGTGTGTTGTGTGTTGTAAATGTGCAAGAATCTACTCCTACGTGTGACCGACATCACCGGCTTCACTTTCTCTCTAGTGAGTTTCTGCACTTAGAGGTGAAAACTCCCCTTTCGGGCGAACCGGATGGAATCGTGTGTCGATTTGGGGTAGACTTTGGTTTCTCATGTTCCTATGGCCTAACATAACACAACCAAGCAAAAAAGTCCACTGGGCTACCCCCTTTCGACGCACGTCTATGGGGGTAGACGGAAACGTTAGGGTTTTTCCAGCGGATTCAGGGTTTCCGAAGCGGGGCCCCGGAGCGTCGGAACCCCACCCAAACCTAGGTTGTGACATACCATATGTATACAAGTGTGTTGTGTGTTGTAAATGTGCAAGAATCTACTCCTACGTGTGACCGACATCACCGGCTTCACTTTCTCTCTAGTGAGTTTCTGCACTTAGAGGTGAAAACTCCCCTTTCGGGCGAACCGGATGGAATCGTGTGTCGATTTGGGGTAGACTTTGGTTTCTCATGTTCCTATGGCCTAACATAACACAACCAAGCAAAAAAGTCCACTGGGCTACCCCCTTTCGACGCACGTCTATGGGGGTAGACGGAAACGTTAGGGTTTTTCCAGCGGATTCAGGGTTTCACCGAAGCGGGGCCCCGGAGCGTCGGAACCCCACCCAAACCTAGGTTGTGACATACCATATGTATACAAGTGTGTTGTGTGTTGTAAATGTGCAAGAATCTATCTCCTACGTGTGACCGACATCACCGGCTTCACTTTCTCTCTAGTGAGTTTCTGCACTTAGAGGTGAAAACTCCCCTTTCGGGCGAACCGATGGAATCGTGTGTCGATTTGGGGTAGACTTTGGTTTCTCATGTTCCTATGGCCTAACATAACACAACCAAGCAAAAAAGTCCACTGGGCTACCCCCTTTCGACGCACGTCTATGGGGGTAGACGGAAACGTTAGGGTTTTTCCAGCGGATTCAGGGTTTCACCGAAGCGGGGCCCCGGAGCGTCGGAACCCACCCAAACCTAGGTTGTGACATACCATATGTATACAAGTGTGTTGTGTGTTGTAAATGTGCAAGAATCTACTCCTACGTGTGACCGACATCACCGGCTTCACTTTCTCTTAGTGAGTTTCTGCACTTAGAGGTGAAAACTCCCTTTCGGGCGAACCGGATGGAATCGTGTGTCGATTTGGGGTAGACTTTGGTTTCTCATGTTCCTATGGCCTAACATAACACAACCAAGCAAAAAAGTCCACTGGGCTACCCCCTTTCGACGCACGTCTATGGGGGTAGACGGAAACGTTAGGGTTTTTCCAGCGGATTCAGGGTTTCACCGAAGCGGGGCCCCGGAGCGTCGGAACCCCACCCAAACCTAGGTTGTGACATACCATATGTATACAAGTGTGTTGTGTGTTGTAAATGTGCAAGAATCTACTCCTACGTGTGACCGACATCACCGGCTTCACTTTCTCTCTAGTGAGTTTCTGCACTTAGAGGTGAAAACTCCCCTTTCGGGCGAACCGGATGGAATCGTGTGTCGATTTGGGGTAGACTTTGGTTTCTCATGTTCCTATGGCCTAAACATAACACAACCAAGCAAAAAAGTCCACTGGGCTACCCCCTTTCGACGCACGTCTATGGGGGTAGACGGAAACGTTAGGGTTTTTCCAGCGGATTCAGGGTTTCACCGAAGCGGGGCCCCGGAGCGTCGGAACCCCACCCAAACCTAGGTTGTGACATACCATATGTATACAAGTGTGTTGTGTGTTGTAAATGTGCAAGAATCTACTCCTACGTGTGACCGACATCACCGGCTTCACTTTCTCTCTAGTGAGTTTCTGCACTTAGAGGTGAAAACTCCCCTTTCGGGCGAACCGGATGGAGAATCGTGTGTCGATTTGGGGTAGACTTTGGTTTCTCATGTTCCTATGGCCTAACATAACACAACCAAGCAAAAAAAGTCCACTGGGCTACCCCCTTTCGACGCACGTCTATGGGGGTAGACGGAAACGTTAGGGTTTTTCCAGCGGATTCAGGGTTTCACCGAAGCGGGGCCCCGGAGCGTCGGAACCCCACCCAAACCTAGGTTGTGACATACCATATGTATACAAGTGTGTTGTGTGTTGTAAATGTGCAAGAATCTACTCCTACGTGTGACCGACATCACCGGCTTCACTTTCTCTCTAGTGAGTTTCTGCACTTAGAGGTGAAAACTCCCCTTTCGGGCGAACCGGATGGAATCGTGTGTCGATTTGGGGTAGACTTTGGTTTCTCATGTTCCTATGGCCTAACATAACACAACCAAGCAAAAAAGTCCACTGGGCTACCCCCTTTCGACGCACGTCTATGGGGGTAGACGGAAACGTTAGGGTTTTTTCCAGCGGATTCAGGGTTTCACCGAAGCGGGGCCCCGGAGCGTCGGAACCCCACCCAAACCTAGGTTGTGACATACCATATGTATACAAGTGTGTTGTGTGTTGTAAATGTGCAAGAATCTACTCCTACGTGTGACCGACATCACCGGCTTCACTTTCTCTCTAGTGAGTTTCTGCACTTAGAGGTGAAAACTCCCCTTTCGGGCGAACCGGATGGAATCGTGTGTCGATTTGGGGTAGACTTTGGTTTCTCATGTTCCTATGGCCTAACATAACACAACCAAGCAAAAAAGTCCACTGGGCTCCCCCTTTCGACGCACGTCTATGGGGGTAGACGGAAACGTTAGGGTTTTTCCAGCGGATTCAGGGTTTCACCGAAGCGGGGCCCCGGAGCGTCGAACCCCACCCAAACCTAGGTTGTGACATACCATATGTATACAAGTGTGTTGTGTGTTGTAAATGTGCAAGAATCTACTCCTACGTGTGACCGACATCACCGGCTTCACTTTCTCTCTAGTGAGTTTCTGCACTTAGAGGTGAAAACTCCCCTTTCGGGCGAACCGGATGGAATGTGTGTCGATTTGGGGTAGACTTTGGTTTCTCATGTTCCTATGGCCTAACATAACACAACCAAGCAAAAAAGTCCACTGGGCTACCCCTTTCGACGCACGTCTATGGGGGTAGACGGAAACGTTAGGGTTTTTCCAGCGGATTCAGGGTTTCACCGAAGCGGGGCCCCGGAGCGTCGGACCCCACCCAAACCTAGGTTGTGACATACCATATGTATACAAGTGTGTTGTGTGTTGTAAATGTGCAAGAATCTACTCCTACGTGTGACCGACATCCGGCTTCATTTCTCTCTAGTGAGTTTCTGCACTTAGAGGTGAAAACTCCCCTTTCGGGCGAACCGGATGGAATCGTGTGTCGATTTGGGGTAGACTTTGGTTTCTCATGTTCCTATGGCCTAACATAACACAACCAAGCAAAAAAGTCCACTGGGCTACCCCCTTTCGACGCACGTCTATGGGGGTAGACGGAAACGTTAGGGTTTTTCCAGCGGATTCAGGGTTTCACCGAAGCGGGGCCCCGGAGCGTCGGAACCCCACCCAAACCTAGGTTGTGACATACCATATGTATACAAGTGTGTTGTGTGTTGTAAATGTGCAAGAATCTACTCCTACGTGTGACCGACATCACCGGCTTCACTTTCTCTCTAGTGAGTTTCTGCACTTAGAGGTGAAAACTCCCCTTTCGGGCGAACCGGATGGAATCGTGTGTCGATTTGGGGTAGACTTTGGTTTCTCATGTTCCTATGGCCTAACATAACACAACCAAGCAAAAAAGTCCACTGGGCTACCCCTTTCGACGCACGTCTATGGGGGTAGACGGAAACGTTAGGGTTTTTCCAGCGGATTCAGGGTTTCACGAAGCGGGGCCCCGGAGCGTCGGAACCCCACCCAAACCTAGGTTGTGACATACCATATGTATACAAGTGTGTTGTGTGTTGTAAATGTGCAAGAATCTACTCCTACGTGTGACCGACATCACCGGCTTCACTTTCTCTCTAGTGAGTTTCTGCACTTAGAGGTGAAAACTCCCCTTTCGGCGAACCGGATGGAATCGTGTGTCGATTTGGGGTAGACTTTGGTTTCTCATGTTCCTATGGCCTAACATAACACAACCAAGCAAAAAAGTCCACTGGGCTACCCCTTTCGACGCACGTCTATGGGGTAGACGGAAACGTTAGGGTTTTTCCAGCGGATTCAGGGTTTCACCGAAGCGGGGCCCCGGAGCGTCGGAACCCCACCCAAACCTAGGTTGTGACATACCATATGTATACAAGTGTGTTGTGTGTTGTAAATGTGCAAGAATCTACTCCTACGTGTGACCGACATCACCGGCTTCACTTTCTCTCTAGTGAGTTTCTGCACTTAGAGGTGAAAACTCCCCTTTCGGGCGAACCGGATGGAATCGTGTGTCGATTTGGGGTAGACTTTGGTTTCTCATGTTCCTATGGCCTAACATAACACAACCAAGCAAAAAAGTCCACTGGGCTACCCCCTTTCGACGGTCTATGGGGGTAGACGGAAACGTTAGGGTTTTTCCAGCGGATTCAGGGTTTCACCGAAGCGGGGCCCCGGAGCGTCGGAACCCCACCCAAACCTAGGTTGTGACATACCATATGTATACAAGTGTGTTGTGTGTTGTAAATGTGCAAGAATCTACTCCTACGTGTGACCGACATCACCGGCTTCACTTTCTCTCTAGTGAGTTTCTGCACTTAGAGGTGAAAACTCCCCTTTCGGGCGAACCGGATGGAATCGTGTGTCGATTTGGGGTAGACTTTGGTTTCTCATGTTCCTATGGCCTAACATAACACAACCAAGCAAAAAAGTCCACTGGGCTACCCTTTCGACGCACGTCTATGGGGGTAGACGGAAACGTTAGGGTTTTTCCAGCGGATTCAGGGTTTCACCGAAGCGGGGCCCCGGAGCGTCGGAACCCCACCCAAACCTAGGTTGTGACATACCATATGTATACAAGTGTGTTGTGTGTTGTAAATGTGCAAGAATCTACTCCTACGTGTGACCGACATCACCGGCTTCACTTTCTCTCTAGTGAGTTTCTGCACTTAGAGGTGAAAACTCCCCTTTCGGGCGAACCGGATGGAATCGTGTGTCGATTTGGGGTAGACTTTGGTTTCTCATGTTCCTATGGCCTAACATAACACAACCAAGCAAAAAAGTCCACTGGGCTACCCCCTTTCGACGCACGTCTATGGGGGTAGACGGAAACGTTAGGGTTTTTCCAGCGGATTCAGGGTTTCACCGAAGCGGGGCCCCGGAGCGTCGGAACCCCACCCAAACCTAGGTTGTGACATCCATATGTATACAAGTGTGTTGTGTGTTGTAAATGTGCAAGAATCTACTCCTACGTGTGACCGACATCACCGGCTTCACTTTCTCTCTAGTGAGTTTCTGCACTTAGAGGTGAAAACTCCCTTTCGGGCGAACCGGATGGAATCGTGTGTCGATTTGGGGTAGACTTTGGTTTCTCATGTTCCTATGGCCTAACATAACACAACCAAGCAAAAAAGTCCACTGGGCTACCCCTTTCGACGCACGTCTATGGGGGTAGACGGAAACGTTAGGGTTTTTCCAGCGGATTCAGGGTTTCACCGAAGCGGGGCCCCGGAGCGTCGGAACCCCACCCAAACCTAGGTTGTGACATACCATATGTATACAAGTGTGTTGTGTGTTGTAAATGTGCAAGAATCTACTCCTACGTGTGACCGACATCACCGGCTTCACTTTCTCTCTAGTGAGTTTCTGCACTTAGAGGTGAAAACTCCCCTTTCGGGCGAACCGGATGGAATCGTGTGTCGATTTGGGGTAGACTTTGGTTTCTCATGTTCCTATGGCCTAACATAACACAACCAAGCAAAAAAGTCCACTGGGCTACCCCTTTCGACGCACGTCTATGGGGGTAGACGGAAACGTTAGGGTTTTTCCAGCGGATTCAGGGTTTCACGAACGAAGCGGGGCCCCGGAGCGTCGGAACCCCACCCAAACCTAGGTTGTGACATACCATATGTATACAAGTGTGTGTGTGTTGTAAATGTGCAAGAATCTACTCCTACGTGTGACCGACATCACCGGCTTCACTTTCTCTCTAGTGAGTTTCTGCACTTAGAGGTGAAAACTCCCCTTTCGGGCGAACCGGATGGAATCGTGTGTCGATTTGGGGTAGACTTTGGTTTCTCATGTTCCTATGGCCTAACATAACACAACCAAGCAAAAAAGTCCACTGGGCTACCCCTTTCGACGCACGTCTATGGGGGTAGACGGAAACGTTAGGGTTTTTCCAGCGGATTCAGGGTTTCACCGAAGCGGGGCCCCGGAGCGTCGGAACCCCACCCAAACCTAGGTTGTGACATACCATATGTATACAAGTGTGTTGTGTGTTTGTAAATGTGCAAGAATCTACTCCTACGTGTGACCGACATCACCGGCTTCACTTTCTCTCTAGTGAGTTTCTGCACTTAGAGGTGAAAACTCCCCTTTCGGGCGAACCGGATGGAATCGTGTGTCGATTTGGGGTAGACTTTGGTTTCTCATGTTCCTATGGCCTAACATAACACAACCAAGCAAAAAAGTCCACTGGGCTACCCCTTTCGACGCACGTCTATGGGGGTAGACGGAAACGTTAGGGTTTTTCCAGCGGATTCAGGGTTTCACCGAAGCGGGGCCCCGGAGCGTCGGAACCCCACCCAAACCTAGGTTGTGACATACCATATGTATACAAGTGTGTTGTGTGTTGTAAATGTGCAAGAATCTACTCCTACGTGTGACCGACATCACCGGCTTCACTTTCTCTCTAGTGAGTTTCTGCACTTAGAGGTGAAAACTCCCCTTTGGGCGAACCGGATGGAATCGTGTGTCGATTTGGGGTAGACTTTGGTTTCTCATGTTCCTATGGCCTAACATAACACAACCAAGCAAAAAAGTCCACTGGGCTACCCCCTTTCGACGCACGTCTATGGGGGTAGACGGAAACGTTAGGGTTTTTCCAGCGGATTCAGGGTTTCACCGAAGCGGGGCCCGGAGCGTCGGAACCCCACCCAAACCTAGGTTGTGACATACCATATGTATACAAGTGTGTTGTGTGTTGTAAATGTGCAAGAATCTACCTACGTGTGACCGACATCACCGGCTTCACTTTCTCTCTAGTGAGTTTCTGCACTTAGAGGTGAAAACTCCCTTTCGGGCGAACCGGATGGAATCGTGTGTCGATTTGGGGTAGACTTTGGTTTCTCATGTTCCTATGGCCTAACATAACACAACCAAGCAAAAAAGTCCACTGGGCTACCCCCTTTCGACGCACGTCTATGGGGGTAGACGGAAACGTTAGGGTTTTTCCAGCGGATTCAGGGTTTCACCGAAGCGGGGCCCCGGAGCGTCGGAACCCCACCCAAAACCTAGGTTGTGACATACCATATGTATACAAGTGTGTTGTGTGTTGTAAATGTGCAAGAATCTACTCCTACGTGTGACCGACATCACCGGCTTCACTTTCTCTCTAGTGAGTTTCTGCACTTAGAGGTGAAAACTCCCTTTCGGGCGAACCGGATGGAATCGTGTGTCGATTTGGGGTAGACTTTGGTTTCTCATGTTCCTATGGCCTAACATAACACAACCAAGCAAAAAAGTCCACTGGGCTACCCCTTTCGACGCACGTCTATGGGGGTAGACGGAAACGTTAGGGTTTTTCCAGCGGATTCAGGGTTTCACCGAAGCGGGGCCCCGGAGCGTCGGAACCCCACCCAAACCTAGGTTGTGACATACCATATGTATACAAGTGTGTTGTGTTGTAAATGTGCAAGAATCTACTCTACGTGTGACCGACATCACCGGCTTCACTTTCTCTCTAGTGAGTTTCTGCACTTAGAGGTGAAAACTCCCCTTTCGGGAACCGGATGGAATCGTGTGTCGATTTGGGGTAGACTTTGGTTTCTCATGTTCCTATGGCCTAACATAACACAACCAAGCAAAAAGTCCACTGGGCTACCCCTTTCGACGCACGTCTATGGGGGTAGACGGAAACGTTAGGGTTTTTCCAGCGGATTCAGGGTTTCACCGAAGCGGGGCCCCGGAGTCGGAACCCACCCAAACCTAGGTTGTGACATACCAATGTATACAAGTGTGTTGTGTGTTGTAAATGTGCAAGAATCTACTCCTACGTGTGACCGACATCACCGGCTTCACTTTCTCTCTAGTGAGTTTCTGCACTTAGAGGTGAAAACTCCCCTTTCGGGCGAACCGGATGGAATCGTGTGTCGATTTGGGGTAGACTTTGGTTTCTCATGTTCCTATGGCCTAACATAACACAAACCAAGCAAAAAAGTCCACTGGGCTACCCCTTTCGCGCACGTCTATGGGGGTAGACGGAAACGTTAGGGTTTTTCCAGCGGATTCAGGGTTTCACCGAAGCGGGGCCCCGGAGCGTCGGAACCCCACCCAAACCTAGGTTGTGACATACCATATGTATACAAGTGTGTTGTTGTTGTAAATGTGCAAGAATCTACTCCTACGTGTGACCGACATCACCGGCTTCACTTTCTCTCTAGTGAGTTTCTGCACTTAGAGGTGAAAACTCCCCTTTCGGGCGAACCGGATGGAATCGTGTGTCGATTTGGGGTAGACTTTGGTTTCTCATGTTCCTATGGCCTAACATAACACAACCAAGCAAAAAAGTCCACTGGGCTACCCCTTTCGACGCACGTCTATGGGGGTAGACGGAAACGTTAGGGTTTTTCCAGCGGATTCAGGGTTTCACCGAAGCGGGGCCCCGGAGCGTCGGAACCCCACCCAAACCTAGGTTGTGACATACCATATGTATACAAGTGTGTTGTGTGTTGTAAATGTGCAAGAATCTACTCCTAGTGTGACCGACATCACCGGCTTCACTTTCTCTCTAGTGAGTTTCTGCACTTAGAGGTGAAAACTCCCCTTTCGGGCGAACCGGATGGAATCGTGTGTCGATTTGGGGTAGACTTTGGTTTCTCATGTTCCTATGGCCTAACATAACACAACCAAGCAAAAAAGTCCACTGGGCTACCCCCTTTCGACGCACGTCTATGGGGGTAGACGGAAAGTTAGGGTTTTTCCAGCGGATTCAGGGTTTCACCGAAGGGGGCCCGGAGCGTCGGAACCCCACCCAAACCTAGGTTGTGACATACCATATGTATACAAGTGTGTTGTGTGTTGTAAATGTGCAAGAATCTACTCCTACGTGTGACCGACATCACCGGCTTCACTTTCTCTCTAGTGAGTTTCTGCACTTAGAGGTGAAAACTCCCCTTTCGGGCGAACGGATGGAATCGTGTGTCGATTTGGGGTAGACTTTGGTTTCTCATGTTCCTATGGCCTAACATAACACAACCAAGCAAAAAAGTCCACTGGGCTACCCCTTTCGACGCACGTCTATGGGGGTAGACGGAAACGTTAGGGTTTTTCCAGCGGATTCAGGGTTTCACCGAAGCGGGGCCCGGAGCGTCGGAACCCCCAAACCTAGGTTGTGACATACCATATGTATACAAGTGTGGTTGTGTGTTGTAATGTGCAAGAATCTACTCCTACGTGTGACCGACATCACCGGCTTCACTTTCTCTCTAGTGAGTTTCTGCACTTAGAGGTGAAAACTCCCCTTTCGGGCGAACCGATGGAATCGTGTGTCGATTTGGGGTAGACTTTGGTTTCTCATGTTCCTATGGCCTAACATAACACAACCAAGCAAAAAAGTCCACTGGGCTACCCCTTTCGACGCACGTCTATGGGGGGTAGACGGAAACGTTAGGGTTTTTCCAGCGGATTCAGGGTTTCCGAAGCGGGGCCCCGGAGCGTCGGAACCCCACCCAAAACCTAGGTTGTGACATACCATATGTATACAAGTGTGTTGTGTGTTGTAAATGTGCAAGAATCTACTCCTACGTGTGACCGACATCACCGGCTTCACTTTCTCTCTAGTGAGTTTCTGCACTTAGAGGTGAAAATCCCCTTTCGGCGAACCGGATGGAATCGTGTGTGTCGATTTGGGGTAGACTTTGGTTTCTCATGTTCCTATGGCCTAACATAACACAACCAAGCAAAAAAGTCCACTGGGCTACCCCTTTCGACGTACGTCTATGGGGGTAGACGGAAACGTTAGGGTTTTTCCAGCGGATTCAGGGTTTCACCGAAGCGGGGCCCCGGAGCGTCGGAACCCCACCCAAACCTAGGTTGTGACATACCATATGTATACAAGTGTGTTGTGTGTTGTAAATGTGCAAGAATCTACTCCTACGTGTGACCGACATCACCGGCTTCACTTTCTCTCTAGTGAGTTTCTGCACTTAGAGGTGAAAAACTCCCCTTTCGGGCGAACCGGATGGAATCGTGTGTCGATTTGGGGTAGACTTTGGTTTCTCATGTTCCTATGGCCTAACATAACACAACCAAGCAAAAAAGTCCACTGGGCTACCCCTTTCGACGCACGTCTATGGGGGTAGACGGAAACGTTAGGGTTTTTTCCAGCGGATTCAGGGTTTCACCGAAGCGGGGCCCCGGAGCGTCGGAACCCCACCCAAACCTAGGTTGTGACATACCATATGTATACAAGTGTGTTGTGTGTTGTAAATGTGCAAGAATTACTCCTACGTGTGACGACATCACCGGCTTCACTTTCTCTCTAGTGAGTTTCTGCACTTAGAGGTGAAAACTCCCCTTTCGGGCGAACCGGATGGAATCGTGTGTCGATTTGGGGTAGACTTTGGTTTTCTCATGTTCCTATGGCCTAACATAACACAACCAAGCAAAAAAGTCCATGGGCTACCCCTTTCGACGCACGTCTATGGGGGTACGGAAACGTTAGGGTTTTTCCAGCGGATTCAGGGTTTCACCGAAGCGGGGCCCGGAGCGTCGGAACCCCACCCAAACCTAGGTTGTGACATACCATATGTATACAAGTGTGTTGTGTGTTGTAAATGTGCAAGAATCTACTCCTACGTGTGACCGACATCACCGGCTTCACTTTCTCTCTAGTGAGTTTCTGCACTTAGAGGTGAAAACTCCCCTTTCGGGCGAACCGGATGGAATCGTGTGTCGATTTGGGGTAGACTTTGGTTTCTCATGTTCTATGGCCTAACATAACACAACCAAGCAAAAAAGTCCACTGGGCTACCCCTTTCGACGCACGTCTATGGGGGTAGACGGAAACGTTAGGGTTTTTCCAGCGGATTCAGGGTTTCCGAAGCGGGGCCCGGAGCGTCGGAACCCCACCCAAACCTAGGTTGTGACATACCATATGTATACAAGTGTGTTGTGTGTTGTAAATGTGCAAGAATCTACTCCTACGTGTGACCGACATCACCGGCTTCACTTTCTCTCTAGTGAGTTTCTGCACTTAGAGGTGAAAACTCCCCTTTCGGGCGAACCGGATGGAATCGTGTGTCGATTTGGGTAGACTTTGGTTTCTCATGTTCCTATGGCCTAACATAACAAACCAAGCAAAAAAGTCCACTGGGCTACCCCCTTTCGACGCACGTCTATGGGGGTAGACGGAAACGTTAGGGTTTTTCCAGCGGATTCAGGGTTTCACCGAAGCGGGGCCCCGGAGCGTCGGAACCCCACCCAAACCTAGGTTGTGACATACCATATGTATACAAGTGTGTTTGTGTTGTAAATGTGCAAGAATCTACTCCTACGTGTGACCGACATCACCGGCTTCACTTCTCTCTAGTGAGTTTCTGCACTTAGAGGTGAAAACTCCCCTTTCGGGCGAACCGGATGGAATCGTGTGTCGATTTGGGTAGACTTTGGTTTCTCATGTTCCTATGGCCTAACATAACACAACAAGCAAAAAAGTCCACTGGGCCCCTTTCGACGCACGTCTATGGGGGTAGACGGAAACGTTAGGGTTTTTCCAGCGGTTCAGGGTTTCACCGAAGCGGGCCCGGAGCGTCGGAACCCCACCCAAACCTAGGTTGTGACATACCATATGTATACAAGTGTGTTGTGTGTTGAATGTGCAAGAATCTACTCCTACGTGTGACCGACATCACCGGCTTCACTTTCTCTCTAGTGAGTTTCTGCACTTAGAGGTGAAAACTCCCCTTTCGGGTCGAACCGGATGGAATCGTGTGTCGATTTGGGGTAGACTTTGGTTTCTCATGTTCCTATGGCCTAACATAACACAACCAAGCAAAAAAGTCCACTGGGCTACCCCCTTTCGACGCAGTCTATGGGGGTAGACGGAAACGTTAGGGTTTTTCCAGCGGATTCAGGGTTTCACCGAAGCGGGGCCCGGAGCGTCGGAACCCCACCCAAACCTAGGTTGTGACATACCATATGTATACAAGTGTGTTGTGTGTTGTAAATGTGCAAGAATTACTCCTACGTGTGACCGACATACCGGCTTCACTTTCTCTCTAGTGAGTTTTGCACTTAGAGGTGAAAACTCCCCTTTCGGGCGAACGGATGGAATCGTGTGTCGATTTGGGGTAGACTTTGGTTTCTCATGTTCCTATGGCCTAACATAACACAACCAAGCAAAAAAGTCCACTGGGCTACCCCTTTCGACGCACGTCTATGGGGGTAGACGGAAACGTTAGGGTTTTTCCAGCGGATTCAGGGTTTCACCGAAGCGGGGCCCCGGAGCGTCGGAACCCCACCCAAACCTAGGTTGTGACATACCATATGTATACAAGTGTTGTTGTGTGTTGTAAATGTGCAAGAATCTACTCCTACGTGTGACCGACATCACCGGCTTCACTTTCTCTCTAGTGAGTTTCTGCACTTAGAGGTGAAAATCCCCTTTCGGGCGAACCGGAATGGAATCGTGTGTCGATTTGGGGTAGACTTTGGTTTCTCATGTTCCTATGGCCTAACATAACACAACCAAGCAAAAAAGTCCACTGGGCTACCCCCTTTCGAGCACGTCTATGGGGGTAGACGGAAACGTTAGGGTTTTTCCAGCGGATTCAGGGTTTCACCGAAGCGGGGCCCGGAGCGTCGGAACCCCACCCAAACCTAGGTTGTGACATACCATATGTATACAAGTGTTGTGTGTTGTAAATGTGCAAGAATCTACTCCTACGTGTGACCGACATCACCGGCTTCACTTTCTCTCTAGTGAGTTTCTGCACTTAGAGGTGAAAACTCCCTTTCGGGCGAACGGATGGAATCGTGTGTCGATTTGGGGTAGACTTTGGTTTCTCATGTTCCTATGGCCTAACATAACACAACCAAGCAAAAAGTCACTGGGCTACCCCTTTCGACGCACGTCTATGGGGGGTGACGGAAACGTTAGGGTTTTTCCAGCGGATTCAGGGTTTCACCGAAGCGGGGCCCGGAGCGTCGGGAAACCCCACCCAAACCTAGGTTGTGACATACCATATGTATACAAGTGTGTTGTGTGTTGTAAATGTGCAAGAATCTACTCCTACGTGTGACCGACATCACCGGCTTCACTTTCTCTCTAGTGAGTTTCTGCACTTAGAGGTGAAAACTCCCCTTTCGGGCGAACCGGATGGAATCGTGTGTGTCGATTTGGGGTAGACTTGGTTTCTCATGTTCCTATGGCCTAACATAACACAACCAAGCAAAAAAGTCCACTGGGCTACCCCCTTTCGACGCACGTCTAGGGGGTAGACGGAATCGTTAGGGTTTTTCCAGCGGATTCAGGGTTTCACCGAAGCGGGGCCCCGGAGCGTCGGAACCCCACCCAAACCTAGGTTGTGACATACATATGTATACAAGTGTGTTGTGTGTTGTAAATGTGCAAGAATCTACTCCTACGTGTGACCGACATCACCGGCTTCACTTTCTCTCTAGTGAGTTTCTGCACTTAGAGGTGAAACTCCCCTTTCGGGCGAACCGGATGGAATCGTGTGTCGATTTGGGGTAGACTTTGGTTTCTCATGTTCCTATGGCCTAACATAACACAACCAAGCAAAAAAGGTCCAAAGGGCTACCCCCTTTCGACGCACGTCTATGGGGGTAGACGGAAACGTTAGGGTTTTTCCAGCGGATTCAGGGTTTCACCGAAGCGGGGCCCCGGAGCGTCGGAACCCCACCCAAACCTAGGTTGTGACATACCATATGTATACAAGTGTGTTGTGTGTTGAAAATGTGCAAGAATCTACTCCTACGTGTGACCGAACATCACCGGCTTCACTTTCTCTCTAGTGAGTTTCTGCACTTAGAGGTGAAAACTCCCCTTTCGGCGAACCGGATGGAATCGTGTGTCGATTTGGGGTAGACTTTGGTTTCTCATGTTCCTATGGCCTAACATAACACAACCAAGCAAAAAAGTCCATGGGCTAACCCCTTTCGACGCACGTCTATGGGGTAGACGGAAAACGTTAGGGTTTTTCCAGCGGATTCAGGGTTTCACCGAGAGCGGGGCCCCGGAGCGTCGGAACCCCACCCAAACCTAGGTTGTGGACATACCATATGTATACAAGAGTGTTGTGTGTTGTAAATGTGCAAGAATCTACTCCTAGTGTGACCGACATCACCGGCTTCACTTTCTCTCTAGTGAGTTTCTGCACTTAGAGGTGAAAACTCCCCTTTCGGGCGAACCGGATGGAATCGTGTGTCTGTGTCGATTTGGGGTAGACTTGGTTTCTCATGTTCCTATGGCCTAACATAACACAACCAAGCAAAAAAGTCCACTGGGCTACCCCCTTTCGACGCACGTCTATGGGGGTAGACGGAACGTTAGGGTTTTTCCAGCGGATTCAGGGTTCATCGAAGCGGGGCCCCGGAGTGTCGGAACCCCACCCAAAACCTAGGTTGTGACATACAAATGTATACATGTGTGTTGTGTGTTGTAAATGTGCAAGATTCTACTCCTACGTGTGACCGACATCACCGGCTTCACTTTCTCTTAGTGAGTTTCTGCACTTAGAGGTGAAAATCCCCTTTCGGTGCGAACCGGATGAATTGTGTGTCGATTTGGGGTAGACTTTGGTTTCTCATGTTCCTATGGCTAACATAACACCCAAGCAAAAAAGTCCACTGGGCTACCCCCTTTCGACGCACGTTCTATGGGGGTAGACGGAAACGTTAGGGTTTTTCCAGCGGATTCAGGGTTTCACCGAAGCGGGGCCCCGGAGCGTCGGAACCCACCCAACTAGGTTGTGACATACCATATGTATACAAGTGTGTTGTGTGTTGTAAATGTGCAAGAATCTACTCCTACGTGTGACCGACATCACCGGCTTCACTTCTCTCTAGTGAGTTTCTGTCTTAGAGGTGAAAACTCCCCTTTCGGGCGAACCGGATTGGAATCGAATGTGTGTCGATTTGGGTAGACTTTGGTTTCTCATGTTCCTATGGCCTAACATAACACAAACCAAGCAAAAAAGTCCACTGGGCTACCCCCTTTCGACGCAGTCTATGGGGGTAGACGGAAACGTTAGGGTTTTTCAGCGGATTCATGGGTTTCACCGAAGCGGGGCCCCGGAGCGTCGGAAACCCACCCAAACCTAGGTTGTGACTACCAATGTATACAGTGTGTTGTGTGTTGTAAATGTGCAAGAATCTACTCTAGTGTGACCGACTCACGGTTCACTTTATCTCTAGTGAGTTTCTGCACTTAGAGGTGAAAACTCCCCTTTCGGGCGAACCGGATGGAATCGTGTGTCGATTTGGGGTAGACTTTGGTTTCTCATGTTCCTAGGGGCTAACATAAACAAACCAAGCAAAAAAAGTCCCCACTGGGCTACTCCCCTTTCTACGTTCGACGCTCGTTATGGGGGTAGACGGAACGTTTTAGGGTTTTTCCAGCGGATTCAGGGTTTCACCGAAGCGGGGCCCCGGAGCGTCGGAACCCCACCAAACTAGGTTGTGACATACATATGTATACAAGTGTGTGTTTGTTTGGTAAATGTGCAAGAATCTACTCTAAGTGTACCCGACATCACCGGCTTCACTTTCTCTCTAGTGAGTTTCTGCACTTAGAGGTGAAAACTCCCCTTTCGGGCGAACCGGATGGAATCGTTGTGTCGATTTGGGTAGACTTTGGTTTCTCATGTTTCCTATGGCCTAACATAACAACAACCAAGCAAAAAAGTCCACTGGGCTACCCCCTTTCGACGCACGTCTATGGGGGTAGACGGAAACGTTAGGGTTTTTCCAGCGGATTCAGGGTTTCACCGAAGCGGGGCCCGGAGCGTCGGAACCCCACCCAAACCTAGTTGTGACATACCATGTATACAAGTGTGTTGTGTGTTGTAAATGTGCAAGAATCTACTCCTAGTGTGACCGACATCACGGCTTCACTTTCTCTTAGTGAGTTTCTGCACTTAGAGGTGAAAACTCCCCTTTCGGAGCGAACCGGATGGATCGTGTGTCGATTTGGGTTAGACTTTGGTTTCTCATGTTCCTATGGCCTAAATAAACACAACCAAGCAAAAATGGTCCACTGGGCTACCCCTTTGACGCACGTCTATGGGGGTAGACGGAAACGTTAGGGTTTTTCCTGCGGATTCAGGGTTTCACCGAAGCGGGGCCCCGGAGGCGTCGGAACCCCACCCAAACCTAGGTTGTGACATACCATATGTATACAAGTGTGTTGTTTGTTGTAAATGTGCAAGAATCTATCCTACGTGTGGACCGACATCACCGGCTTCAC